>OX359264.1:1670000-4397500 GCA_947179155.2 Hedera helix | reverse complement strand
GAGTAATAATTTATTATTTAATTAAAATAATAAATAAGAATGATTTGATTATTATTTAACCTTAAATAATAATTAAAATTAATTAAATAATTAATTATTATTTAATTGACATTAAATAATAATTAAAGGGGATTAAGATTAGTAAACTATTATTTAATTTCCTTGATTAAATAATAAGTAAGGTTAATTACTTAGTTAATTATTGGTTGATTAACATTAAATTAAAGAAGGTTAAAATTAAGTTAATAATTATTTATTATTTAATTATAATTAAATAATAAGTAAGTACAATTAGTTATTATTTATTAATAACTAGAGTTAATTAATTAATTTCTATTTAATCAATATTAAATAGTAATTAAAAAGAGATTGAGTTAATAAAATAAATTGAATTTAATTAAACAATTATAATAAGTTGTTTAAAGGTTTAATAAGTGTCCAACACTTAAGAAAAATATTTTCTAACTTGTTAAATTATTAACCTAAAATGATTAAGTGTCTATAAGGTTAATAATATTGTTTTGACTACTGTAAATTATGTGTTAGTACTTATGTGTGGTAAATAAGTTTGTTATTTAAGCGTATAGTTATGCAAATACGCCGTACTAATTATTAGACCGACTTTATTAATGTTAGGTCTTTCAAAGCAAGTTAGTTAAAGCTAGACAATTATTGTAGCTGATCAAACAGGCAAGTTCTCTAACCCTACTCAATTATTATCGTTGAACAAGTTTCCATACTTGTATTTATTGTTAAAGCTTGAAGTGGTTTAATTATTTAAAATTATTCCACATCCATATTGTTTATACAATCGCACTTAGTGCATTTGAAGCTTGTTAGTTCTTGATTCATGAACTGTATTAAAAGTGTCTGAAGCTAATAGTTCAGCTAGACATTGCGTTTCTAAATTCAATAACTTGAATACTTTTAAAAGCTTATCCAAACCATTGTTGGGTGCAGATTTCTTATATTAAGTCTGAGAATTGAACAACCCTAAATTAGGGGATTTTGTGTCGGGAAACCGACTTTGGGCGCCAGTGACTAAATGTAATGCATATACAGCGGGTTGAATAGGCTGATCCCCTTGAAAACCAAACAACTCAAAGGGTCAGAGGAAACTCTATTATACCCTAGTTAGTTCAGGGTCCTTAGTGACCACTCAGCATTTTAAGATTCAAATATTCTGTTTATTAAAATTTGAATCATGTTTCATTCACAATTGTTATATCTATTGTTGAATCATTGATGATATTTCTCATTCATTCATGATATATTAAATCCATATGATTGTTCTAAACTTGCTGAGCAAACTAGTTGCTCATTCTTGCTATATCATGAACCATTTTTCAGATAATCCTGATTGCACAAAGAAGGATAAGGGAAAAGGAAAAGCCGGAGCTTAAGTTAGCTTATGCATGCTAATTAGATCTTTAATTATGTATTTACGGTTGTTAAACCTTTTGTAATTCCTTGTGATATGAACTGTTATTATGTTAAGGTTGATAGACCCTGGTATTGTAACCTTTTGAAGGGAACCAATATGTATTATTCCGCGATATTTAAATGCAATGTATGTATTTAATTGTTAGTAATGTGTTGAATAGTGAGAACCAAACTCGAGGTTATGGAACCCGGATTTGGGGTCGTCACAATTATTATTTTTTTTTTATTTTTTTTTTATTTTATTATTATTATAGTGTAGTGGTAAATTTCATTTTGGTGGGAAATATGAGTAGATAGATTTTTGAAAAAAATATGTTGAATTTGGGGGGAAATGAGTGATAGATTAATGACCGTTGGATGTTGAAATCTTAAATGATTTTAGACTGTTGGATGTTGAAGCCTAAATTAATTTAAGACCGTTGGTTGTTAAAATCTTGGGATTTGAGCCGCTCTGTTTTATTATATAGATCGGTGCGATTTAATTAATTTCGTGTGATTTTTAATTTTTCATTGTTTATGATTTTTTGCAATTTTTTCGATTTTTTTTTGTTTTTTCTAACCCCTAGTAAAAAGTGGTGATATAAAGCAAGTCCCTTTTGTTGCACTTCCTGGCTCAATTGAGTTGTTTTAAGTATGATCCTTCATACATTTAAATCCTCAATTTTGCCTTTGCTAATCAAACTATTTTTATGGATTTTGGTCATCTGAAAGGCACTTTTAAACCTCAAAGAAGCCATATAATGTTGTATGTACTGAAGTTGGGATTATCAAAAGACTTCAATTCTGTAGTAAAGAATTCCACATCCAGTAACGATCATAATGGAAAAGAATAACAAGAGTGCAAAAAAACTCATTTATCCATGTTTGTCAAAACAAGCGGTTTGTTCCGATACAATATTTTACACGAGCAGTACCAATACATAAAACTCAACCCACTACTTTAGCAGTCTAAATTGTGTGAAAATCTTAACAAAAGATATCACAATTTTCTAACTTCGAAATTTGCGACGCCGTTTGAGAGAAGGCGAGGATGATGAGGAAGATAATCCAGCCCGCTGTAGCTCAGCCTTGTCCTTGGTAAAAGCTTTTTGAACATCCTCTTTAAGCTCAGTAAAACGCATTTTCCGTAATTTCTGTTCCTCTGGAGTGCCCTTTTCAAGGTAGAATGAATCAGGTAAGTCGTCCACCATAAACTTATCCAGGACTTCTGAGCAATGTGGGAAATAGCGGCGACCCGTCACCACTGCAATAATGCAATGAGAAATCATTTCTTGCTTTAGACAATTTTAATCAGAAGTCGTATTATAAGATGAATAACTCTGAATTCTAAGTCTTGCACTACATAGACCACACAGTTTCTTCCCCTAGAGTTTCTTTGGCGTTATGATTTAAAAAATTCAGTCTTTTCCTTTCCCTTTTCTATCATTTATTGTCCATAAAATGGGTTTAATAATTAAGTTGGCCTTGACAATTGAATTGTCAAGATTAAGTCATCTTCTAATTGTGATGTACTTCAAGTTACCAGCCTAAGAAACATTTTGACCATCTAAGAGCAGGTATTGATATCTTGTCGTCAAACTTTTAGCACAATTACCTCCAGTGGCTGCCTTGAGGCTCACATGATGAATATGTAATCTAAATATTTAAAATTTTGCTATTGTTGCCAAAAAATTTATGTAGGGTGAATGGAAATACTAATTAGCTAACTACTAGCGGTAATCTCCACCAAGATGATATTCAACTCGGTTAAAAAAAACTCCACGACCAATGGGGGGATATAACTTTCACAGTGAAAAGGGATTATTTATTTATTTATTTGTTTTTTTTAGGAGGGGGGGGGGGGGGGGGGGGGACGCGGTGGAGGAGGGGAGGCCACCCATATTACACCACCTTAAGCTAGTATTAGCCTGGTTGTCAACTAATACCAAGACAGTACCCACAGCTCTACCTTGGAGTAGGATTTGATAGCCTCAGACATCATAAACAAAAAGAACAAGGTGTTGATATACCAACAATTTGCAATTTTCTCAACTGAAACAAACCGAGCCTTTTGAGTAATTAAAATTGAGAATTTGTACATACCTGTATTTGCAAGGGCTTCCATCCTCGCGAGGAGTCTTTTTTTCTGTACTATGGGTGTCTCATTCAAATCAACCTCCCTAAAATTGCCATTTGAACCTTTTGATGCCAAAATGCCTGGAAACTCAGACGTTGTCTCAGCCCTTGCAATATCCATAGCTAGCTTGGCTTCAGCAGGGAAGAGTAATCGTGCAAACGCCACTGTGACATAAAATTAGAATAAAACTACTAAGAATTGGTATGTGTAAGCAAAGGAATTTAGGACAGACAAATGTTCCAATCAAGTAAAAGTTGAAACAGAATTCCAAGAAAAATTGATAGATTCAACATTATAAGGCAAGCAGTTTTAAAATATCATTTACAGTAGATCATTTGATATAAGTCTAGACGAAAGAATTCAAGTTCTTCGATCTGATAATTTCTCTAACTTAGGTATTACAGCATATGCACCGCTAGGCTGAATTTCAGGGTATGCCCAACTTATTAGCAACTGGTTGTAGGTTTAGATATGTCAACAGATTTGTTCAGAAAATGGACCTCCTTATCCAACTGCCATTGTCTATCATATATCATGCATTCTGGAGGATTGATAAAGGGCATAGAGTATAAGATTCTTCTTAAAGTTAATAAATAAATAAAAATTCTAAGTAAGCTAGTTTGATTTCAGATTGTCAATTAGGTCAAGAGGGGTGAGGATATTGAACAACAGATTTGGTTGCTGCGGGGTTTGATCAACAGCTGGAGGTTGCTGGAACAGGTTTCTGGATGGCTCAACCGGCTCAAGAAAATCAAATAAGTTTTGGTGATGGCTTCTTCTATCAATGTCTTCTCAAAGGATTTGGCAGAGGTTAGATCTCTTTCCCCAGTAGAGGCTTGAGCTTAAAAAGCTGGTCACCTCAGAGTAGCTAGATTGATCCCTGGTAAGGAGTCAATTATAAGAAGTTCAGCTTAATTTCAGAATTGAAGTTCCTTCTCTCCCTCTATTGCTAGATGGTTAGTTATATGTAATGCTTAAAGTGTGCTGTCTTTGTTTGGGGGCATAGAAACCTTTTTAGAACTGTGGTTGATAAAGCAAGGCATGTACGGTTTTGGTTAGTTATGAGTTCCCCCACAAATGAAAGGGAAGAAAAAAGGAAAAGAAAAAGGCACCATCCTCAATATAATCATTCTGGAACACATGGGCTTGACCTTCTTTAATTCTTTAATAAGCAAGCAGAAAGTACAGAGTAAATCTCAAACAACTTACCTCTGTTTTCTAGGCACAGCAGCTTCATGTGCAGATCATCAGTCATTGTTGGAGAGGAGATTGATGCATCTCCAGCCATTGGGTTCCTATGCACCTCTTGCTCTAAAACATTAATGCATAACCGGTCTTTGTTTGATTTTTGACCTTGTTCTGTTTTTGCATGATAATCCTTAGGCCTTGTCAACCTCTTGCAGATACTAACAGCACTCTGCCCATCTAATGTTGTTTCCAATGCACAAGCTCCTTTGCTTAAAAGTGGTACAATTATTGATGGCTCCTTACGCAAGGCAGCAACATGGAGAACTGTGTAACCCCGAGCATTCCGAAGGTTGACATCAGCCATATTCAGACTAAGCACTTCAGATACAACTTTCGGATCACAATATGCAACAGCATAATGCAGAGCATAGGCTTCATCTAAGGTTATATCAGACTCGGTCAGGAGAAGTTTCACGAGTTCGACATCATCTGAGTCCAGTGCCTTGTGTATTCTCTTAATTCTCTTTTCACGTAAGGGATCCTCAGCTATCATGTCACCGTTTTCTGCCTGAGGTTTGACACGAAGCAACTTAATATCCTTTGCAACTTCATATGGGAGTTCCTTCTCAAGAGAAATGCTGTCAAGATCTGATCGTGCCACTCTATGAACACATTGAGTGAGAAGCTGACTTGACAGACAATGAAAAGCAACCACAAGGATTGGGATGACATCTTCAACAAGAGCCTTATCGACAAAGTTGAAAAGACGCCGCTGCAATTTTAAACAATGTATTAAATCAAATATTTGCTCTAGGTGGAAGAAAAGACACACTTGTTGGACAGTAAGTTATATCAGTTACATCATTTACAAGCACTCTAGAAGACATCCAGTCTTCATTTTTAATTACATTGTTTAAGATCCCGGAAATATCCAGGTCATCATATTTTGACAGTTACTTGAATGTACCCAAAAATTCTATCTAGTTTCAGCAGATTAAAACCTGAATTTAATATCCATAGAAACTTTTTGCTATCAATCTAGATTCTAGAGAGAACTAACTCCAGTGAATAATATCATTAGTATAGATATAATTGACCTTGTTAACTTGAGATTTGTTTCATAAGTCTTAAGATGTTAGAGTCTGGGGCAAACAATGAAAATTAAATTTGGCTTCAAAAACTTCTCATTATGTGAGGCTTGACTTGTCTAATCTCTGATATTTTTATTATCAACTTTCATCTGCCCCCATGATGTTCTAGAATGGCGTGCACCTAATGTATTACACGATCAAACTTTAGGAAGATAGTTTTTTTTTGTTTGTTTTGTGTTTTAAACTTTCTCTATGCAAATTTGCTTCAAAGCAATAAACCCCAATTATACACAAGTCAAGTTCTTATAGAGAGTTGAGGGTAGACCTCACAACAATACTTTACTCGAATGAATAAACACTAATCAGCTTAAGGAACATACTCACCTGAAACAGTGAAACCAGCTCCGGAACCTGAAATATGGCAGATGCATACATCAATTCCACGGAAAAGTTAATAGCAGGTCTGCATGCATCATGGACACATCCTTCATCAACACAAGTTGATACCTCCGGCGGAGAAGGCTTCAGCTTCCCGGTATACAAATAGCTTAAGAAAGTGAGGAAGGCCTCATATCCAACACTACCATACGGCAACAAATCACTCATGCAATATTTTGGCTTACTTCCCTTTTCCTCCATGGAATCCTTATCTTTCTTGAAAAGCTCGTGGAAAAATTTACTCCTAGCAGCCAATATACAACGGTGAACACCTACAGGGATGTCCTCAACTACAATATCCGCATCGCTATAATCATTATTAGAATTTACCAAAAGTTGCCCCAAGCTAGCACTGAGCTTACTTAAACTAACGATTTCAAGACCAGACCCTGTCTCAGAGAAAGAGGATGCAGATAAATTGTAGCCAGTGGAGTCATTGGATACAAGGGAAGATGAAGTAAAGCTTATGGATGATGATGGTTCGGTCGAATTATCCATTGCCTATAAGTTCGAACTTAGTACTGCTTAGAATTATAAGATACGTCTATATGGGTTAAAAGTTCAACCAATACATGACTACTAATTTCTATAGATTCCCAGTATAGAAAGCTAATCAAGCCAATGAATGGAAAGTAATTGTTCTAGCCATTTCACATGAGTAAACGTATCCTACATGATCAAAATCTGGAGGAAACAAGGAAAACTTGCAATATGAACAACTTCTCACCTCTCTTCCAATGATACTTGTTCGAGAGAAATTGAATCAATCAATGAGCCCTTTTCATAACAGTTCCAAAACCCATTGTAATCAGCATAACAGATACATTAAAGAACAGAATCCAGAATTGTTCAAAGAGATAACAGATCGCAACAGCAAAATCCCACAAACACAATCAGATCTCAGTTGAATTTCCACAGCAAACCGAATCAAACTGATCGCACAAACAAAACCCAGATAAATTATGCCCAAAACTAGTCAAAATTGAACGATTTCAGATAAAACTTCAATGATCCAGCAAGACCCAAGAAAACCCAATTGATGAAAATTAGAAAAAGTTAATTTGACGGGAAGTTTCCTTCCCTTTTGGGTAAGAACGTGGGAAGTTTCCTTGATTCATACTACTATCTTTCAAAGAAGAGCGAGAGTGCCGTTGCCTGTTTTAGCTAATGAAGTCTTTTAGGTGACGGTTGGTATGTTGTCACAATTCCTTGCTGGGTTTGGGTTGCGTTATCCATGGCGTCACCTGCTTTATTTGTATCGATACATCACGTAATAGTAATCGTAGGAGAGAGAAAACTTTTTGGTTTTTTATTCCATTTTATTTTCAACTGTTGAATTTGCTGCTTTTTATAATCACCGTTCTTTTTCGAGAGCTTTTATGTAGTCTTTATTCTCCACGTCTCAAAAAAAAGGAAGTTATATTTGACTTTTTTTTTGAGAATTTATTTTATTACTCAATAAAATTTATAATTAATTTTTTAAGCATATTAAAAAAAATAAAATAATAAAATTATCTATATTTAAATTCTTATTTAATTATATAATTTTTTATATATGACTAATAATACTCTATGAATATATATAGATAATAAAAATATGACAATTAATATTAAGAATATTATAGAAAAATTATTGTAAAACATAAATTATTTAAAATAAAAAGACATTTAACTTGAAACTATTTAAAATAATAAATAAAAAAAATTATTCTGCGACGGAAGAAGTATCATTTAATTTTATAGATACATTTAATTTTAGAGTAGGAGAACGGACTAAAAGTTAGAGGAAAACTTAGGAATATATTTTTTAAATTGATTTGTTTGATTACTAATATTTGTAATAATATTTTTTTGTGTGTTTATTAATTAAATAAATTATATTTAAAATAAATTAATTTTAAACATTTTAAAATATTATGTAACCGAACATGCACATAATTATATATAAATAAAAAATATAATAATAATAATTTTTAAAATTCTCTCTTTTTTCTCAAAACAAAGGTTGTTCTAGAAAAATCGCCTTTAAAAAATAAGTTAAAAGTTGATATATTGACTAATAAAACTTAAAATTTTAATTCTTGAATAATTATTAAACCATGACATTATAAAATACACTCCCCTTAGTCCTTACTCCCTCATTTTTATTATACATGTCTTTTTAGAATATTTTTTTTTAAAATATAAGACGTTTTAAATATATTTAAAAGAAAAAATTTAATCATTTCTTATTTTACTTTTAAAAATAGAGTAATTAAGAGAAAGAAAAAAATAAATAATTAATTAGTGCATGAATAATAATAAAATTTTAAACTAATATTAATATTAATAAATTTTTTTAATATATATAATTATATTTCGAACGACCTATTAACGAGGGAGTACTAAACTAACCCCACACCGGCGATTATTGTTGCTTAACGAAGTGGTCTTGCTACCTCCTCTCTGAAGTCTTTGCGGAGTGTTTAATGTATGTATGGGTGGGGTATCCCACGGACGGTTTGTTTGACTAAGAGAACCTCACATGTAACATGTTCGAAGAACATCAGTAGCAATTTGATGCAGTGGAACAATTTAAGTGCAGTAATTTTTGGAGGTTTTATTTTGAGTGGATTTTTAAAAGTTTTAAATAAAAAATGATACGATTTTTTTTTTAATTTCTGTGTAAATAATTATAAATTATTTAAAAATATTACTAATTATTGTATTTGTTATTTTAAAATTTTAAATGAATTTCTGACAAGTTTTAGAACCTTTTAAATTCATTTAAAAGAAATCAAAATATATGCTTAGATCAAATTCCCATAGGAATATGATGAAAAAGAAAGTACATGGAGTAATTGTTTTATTGTGCAAGAACTTATAGATGATGGGAATAATTTTCTTTTTCATTGTCTTATTCTTCTAGAATTTCATAGTCACTTTTTGACCCAATCTATGCTCTTTTCACCACCTAAGTGGAAGTGGAAGAATCCACTAATATGAATTGGTCCCTCCTCTTCCCCCTTTCCCTTGCCTTTTTTGTGCTCCTATTTACTTCTTGCAATCAAAAGATTCGGGTTTTTATTTTGTCCAATTATTGAAATGCAAACTTCATTTGCTATTTCTAAAAATTACTGTTCACTAAAATTGAGCCGTTTTAATTTGAATGTCTAATTTTAACTTCAGAAAACGAGAGTTTTTCTCGTTATTGACTTAAAATATAATAACTAACGCAGATCGTACGAAATTAGTGACTTAAAAAACGTGTTATGTTAAAATATTTCATAAAAGATTGAAATTTTTGGTACATAAGGTCGATGCTTGATTGCAAGTGGTTTTGGATTGGGCTGTAAGAGGATATGATTGGGCATTTGTTTTTTCTCTACAGGCTGAGTCCATTTGGCTATGGGGAAAATAGATTGTTCATGAAGAAAGGTTCTATTATACCCTATGACTATATTTGTTTGTAAAAAATATTATTGAGATTGAACTATTTGTATTAATATAACATTACTTCAGACTATTTTATTTCATGATGAAAGATTAATAGTTCTTTAAATAGTCATATGAATTATTATTTTTTTATCTTTTTTAAGGCTATTTATGTGGAATTATATAATTCCAAAAAAAATTTGAGATTAATAGTTCCCCTCATTTTAATATATTAAATGACTTTATGAGACTAATAGTCAAACATTAAGATATTAATAATCCATCATCAAAGAATTAAACAGTGAAAATTAGTATTAAATTAAGGTAAATAGTCTAATCTCAAACATATTTTTTTTTGTAAACAAACATATCCATAACCCTTAAACTCTACCATATACATATACTATAGATTTAAAATTAAAATATATGGTTGGTCCAATGTAATATTAATTAATGTGAACAAACTAGTGGACTAGGGCCCTGTGTGTGTTGGGCCCAAGTTGGCCTGAGATATGTGACCAAACAGTCCAAAAATAGCAAATTTTTTGCCGTCCCTTAATAACAAAGATAACTGCTCTCTCTTTTTTCTTTTTAAAAAAACCCTAACTCATGAGTGAATCCACTTAAGAAACCCTAACAATGGAGTTTGCTACTCATCAATAATTTCTTTCTCATTAAGATGGAGACCAACTAATTTTCTTTTTGCCATTAGTTGGTGTTGCTTTTGCCTTTACTCATTTGATTGTATTAATTTGTAGCCGTCCGTGGTTAGGTTTCCTTGTAAAAATCCATAAGCTGGTAAAATGATTTATATGCTAATTCCAAAGCTGCATGTTAATGGGTTCATGTAAAGAAATTCTGTAATATGCATGGCAGGCAGCAACGCTGGAGTGTTGGCTCTCTGGACTATTAGTCTGGGACATTGTCTAGCTTTCTTTTGTTTTCTCATGCCCGACACTATATTCTCCCCCCTGCTGTCTGCATTTGGTATAAATCACTTTTTTTTCCCGCTGTATTCAACATCACTAAACTAATTTTTTTATAATCACGTGAATTTTTCGTTCATGTCTGTTAAAAATTAACAGACATGTCACGTCATATTTTATATGTTAAATTGATGACTTGACATATCAAGTCAGCAGTCCGTTAAATTTTTAACAGACTTGGACGAAAAATTTAACTTTTATAAAAATTCCAGTACAGTGATACGATTGTAAAAAAAATCAATTAAGTGATATATATATATAAATTGGTGTTTAGTATAATAGAAAAAAAGCAATTTAACCCGTATTGATTTATCAGTCCTCCTTGTTCATTTTTTCGTTTCTCAAAACTATATTATTTTATTTATTTTTTAAATTGAGTAATACTATGTATATAAATTATATACAAACTAGTGTATAGTTGTGGAAAACGAAGTGATTTTATACTCGTGAAATCGTGTCAAATTAATTTTATTTATTTTAGTTTGATGTGAATTTGTTTTCAGTCACGGCAGTCTAGATAGATACAAGCTCTTCACGCCAGAATTAAAAAATTCATGAATTTTATTTACGATGTGGTCTAGAAGAAACTCGTAGTAATACTATTGACCTAAAGATCAGTTGAGCTATCTTTCGGTTCATTTAATATGCAACACATTTGACTACATCTACTAATAAAATCATGAAAGCTGAAAAAGGTACGACAAAAGTTCTACTCATTTTAGGATTGAGTTGGGGTTTTTTCCAAGAGAATTGATAATGAGAGAGAATATTTATACTATCGTAGCAAATATATATATATATATATATATATATATATATATAATAATTTTAATTTGACAATAAATAAATACATAATTGTTAACGCCTGATTTTGTAAGCACGTGAAAAATCACCAAAACACGAGTACCTGTAACCACAAAACCGTTAGACACCCCCAACACTAGCGACGGCTTGGGCCGTCCGGGGATGCTCCGGTGTGAGAGTAAGTAGCAGGCCAAAAGCGTAACAATGGAGAACAATAGTGCTGGAATTATTATAGTTATGTGTAAGATATAAGAGTGTGTACCGTAATCCAGGAGCTAATGGCTTGTATTTATAATGCATGTCATCCCCAGAGTCCTCATTGGAGTGAGGCATCCCAATCCAAACCATCTTTGGATTATCCTTATTGTCCATAGAAACCTTTCCCAATCACACGTCTGACCTCCACGAAAACAGGAAAATGACTCCTAATAGGACTAAGCCTCAACCACCCCAAGCCGTGCAGGAAACATCAACCGAGAACTGGGCCTCTCATCCCTGAGCCCAACCCAGCCGATCCCCCATGTCACAATATCCATAGTCAAAGTACGAACTCAACCCATCATATTTACCCAGCCCAGATGATATCCGGGTCGGACAATTACCATCCCAACATTACCCCCTACTCTCCCAATTTTAAAGGTTAAATTAGGAGAGTATAACATCATCCCTTTAATCATACATAAACCTAACCGTTGCCAAACAAACCCCCAACTGTCACCCCTTCACATCAGTCACACGTGTTCTCCAAAACCAAGATACAAAACCCTTATTTCGAAAGAAACCCTTTATCTTCAACAACATTTCAAAATCCCCTCCTCTCTCCTCGTACAGGTCCATCAGCAAAACTTCCAACAACGCCCCTGCTATAGCATCAAAACTCCTCCGATTCCTCTAATCGGCACTTCCCACTCGATTACAGACTCCAGAACTCATCTAAGCACTACCCCCCAAAACCCAAGACCTTCTATCGGAATCCATGGCTTCCTCCACTGTTGTTGCCTCCTCCTCTGCCACTGTCTCCATAACAAAACAGCAAGAAGCCGAAATAAGGGCAATGTTCAGTGACGAAGAGGAATTCAGCCACGCTAACACCCCCTCTAAAATCACTAAACAAAACCTCCATCAATACAAAAGAGATTTCCATTTCCCCGGCGAATACTCCCTTACTGTACCGAAGCCTGAAGAACGACTGTACTGGCGTCCATCCACTCCCAAGGTCGCCGTGCCAGTCCAGGTCTTAAGGAACGGCGTTCGATTTCCCCTCCATCCCTTCATTACCGATCTCCTAGACTTCTTTGGAATAGGTCTATCCCAATTAGTCCCCAACTCATATATCCACATCATATGCTTCATCGCCCACTGTCACGACCTCAAAATTACCCCATCTCTCGACTTCTTCTTCCACATCTTCTGCCTAACCCGATCCAAAGAGGCAGGGTTCAGAACCATAAACAGACTCCCAGGCCAGAAAGCATGGATGCAGCTGCCCTCAAGCAACAAAGGATGGAACAAAGAATGGTTCTACGTCTCCGGCCCTGACACCCATCTGATAGCACCATGGGGGAACCCAGAGAAACCAACCGTCGACCCCATCACCGAAGAGCGAGAAAACAAGTTCAAACGCCTCTGTAGGAAGATCCCCGAAGAACCGTGGAGTATCAACCTCTTGTCGGACCACAAATGGCTACATTCCCACGGACGTAAGTTCCCGAACTCAATCCTCCTTTATTTTTCGTACTAACACAATGTGTTTATCTAATCTTCCCCTCTTTTATTTTATTTTGGTACCAGTAGTTGAAATTTACAAAAACCAACCATTCGCAGTTAACCCCATATCGACCCTGAGCCCAACCCAGCCGATCGCAGGACCAGAATCCTCTTCCCACCCTGCTCCCCAACCAACTACAAGACCAGCTCACCACGCCTTCAGACCCCCTCCTGTGAACACAGAGCCCCAAACTGCCGACCCCTCAACCACCCGAACCGTCCTCTCCCACGCCTCCTCAATCGAACCCCACCCTGAAAAAAATGTTCTAGACATGACGGACCTAGAGAAACAGCAGTTCAGGAAAAGAAAAAGAAGAAGACTAGTCAAGACCGTCGATCTCCCTCCCCGAACTGCTGACCCCCTTCCTGTAAACCCCCCAGTCACTGCCCATCCGAACACCCCTTCTCCACCCACTTCACCATCACCCATACTCGGAGAGAAAGAACCAATCTCCCCAGCCCAGACCCAACCTTCGCACCCCCTTTTTCCAACCCCAACCTCCACCGATCAGAACATACCCCTTCAACAACCTTCCCGATCCCCAACACCCATTGAGATCGAGTTTGACCAATCCCCAGCCCCAACCTCAGCAAAAAACCCTGAGCCCAGAGCTTCATCCTCCAACCAAGATAAATCATACCCCCACATTCCTATTCCTCTATTCTCCCAACTCTCCTTCTTCCCCACCGAACCCAACTCCTACATTCCTGAAGATCTCTTCCGTTTTTTCAACCTTCCTGCCGACGATCCGCATTATCCCATCTCAGACCCCCAAGCGCTGCTGACCAAAACTATGCTTCACCTCGGACAGGTAAACACCTTACTTTCAGCAAAATTATCAATTCATATCAAAAACTGAAGCAATAACCTACTTATCTTTCGCAGACACTTGGAGGGTTCAGCCGCCTACATAACCAACAGAAAACCCAATCAGATCAGACCGACACCATCACCCGACTTCAGGCTGAACTGGACCAACTCAAAGCGGACCATCACCAACTCCATGAGGATCATGAAAACCTCAGAAAAGAACACGGTCAACTCCTCGAGAAACACGTCGATATTCAGCAAGAGATGACCGAACACCTCATTCAAGCAAACGCCACCGACGTCATGCTCCAAAACGTTCAGAACCAACTGACCGAACAAACCCACCAGAACCAATCCCTGGAAGCAAAACTGGCCGACCTCGCCACGAACAGAACCTCCCTGCTTCAAGAGCTAGAAAACAGAACCAAGAAATCGGAAGAGCTTCTGAAGCAGAACTAGGACCTCCACCAGAAAACCCTTCAGCTGACCCGAGACCAGAACGAGAAAAGCGAGTCCATCAACCTCATCACTGCAAAGAACAAACTCCTCATAGAGGAGATCGAACAGCTCAAGACCCAAACCCTTCAACCATCCGAAGACTCCAAAAAAGCAATCATCGAGGAATATAGGAAATCCAAGGAGCTGACGGAGGCAGTGATGGACCAGTACACCAAAGGGTATCTATACGCCAAGAGCCTGGTAGCACAAGCTGGAGTCAATCCCATCACTCTGGGCTTCTCATCGGACGAAGACACATCGGATCAAGAAGAACCAACAGTCAACTCTCCCAATCAACTAAGTCCACCCACGGAGCCGAGCCCCACGCCCGATCAACAGAACCCAGAAAATCAGACAACAGATCCGATCCAGCAGCCGCCCACGACCGAAGCACCTCCTTTGGTCCAATCTCCTCCTGAAGGTCAGAACCCCCAAGAGGATCAGACCCCTACCGAAGACGAGCAAACCCCCGACCCCGAAGCTTCACTTGCAGATCCCCCCGAGCCATTAGTTTAATGTACTTTTTTTTCATACATGTAAATGTAACAAGTTTGAATGAAAAATATTTTGCTTCATTGACGTCTTTTCCAAGTATTACATTTTGCATCCGAACAGACATCAGCACTTTAAATAATATAAACCTCTGACTTTCTAAACAAGTTTAAATGACCTCAAGAACTGATAACAACTAACGAACACTAAAAATTGATAACATGAAAATAACTGAACGTAACCGACGTGACACCCGAATCACTACGGGCAATTACTGATAGTACTTCCTCAGTCTGGCAGCATGCCAGTAATTTTTGAGTTCGGCCCCCGACATATCCTTTAGACGATAAGTACCTGGTTTGACAACCTCGATGATCTCATACGTCCCCTCCCAAGTCGGCATCAACTTTCCCGTTTCTAGAGGAGTAGAGGCCTCAGCCTCCCGAAGGACCAGATCCCCGACTTCAAACCTTCTTTGCCCGACTCTTCTGTTGTAATGCCTGGCCGTTCTCTGTTGATACGCTGCCAATCGAAAAATCGCAGCATCCCTGACCTCATCCACCAGATCAAGATTCAACCTCAGACCCTGATCATTGTAAGCTTCTCTAAAGGTAACCCTTCTGAACGAAGGCGACCCCACATCCACAGGAATTAGGGCTTCAGTTCCATAAGTTAAACGAAAGGGAGAATCTCCGGTAGTAGACCGAGGGGTCATTCGGTACGCCCATAACACACTAGGTAACTCTTCCGGCCATCGCCCTTTGGCCCCATCTAACCTTTTCTTGATCCCGTTGAGGAGAGTTCTATTAGTCACTTCAACTTGCCCATTAGCTTGAGGATGTGCCACTGATACCCTCCGATGCTGAACACCCAACTCTTCGAGAAATTTCTCAAAGTCCGACCCCACAAATTGTAACCCATTGTCCGATACCAGAACCATCGGAATGCCGAACCTATACACCACATATTCCTTCAGAAATTGAATACAATCATTCTCAGCAATCCTTCAAAGTGGCTTCGCCTCAACCCACTTTGTCGTATAATCAATGGCGACTATCATGTAAGCCACCTGCCCTTTTCCCTTCGGCATCGGACCGACCAAGTCAACCCCCCATACCGCAAAAGGGATAGGTGACAGCACCGATGACAGCTCCTCCGGAGGCTTATGTGGTACAGAACTGTTGAGCTGACACTTCCGACACCTTTGCACGTAACCTTTCGCCTCTTGAAACATGGTCGACCAATAATACCCTTGTCGAACCAACTTACATGCCAGCGACTTAGCCCCCATGTGATCGCCACAGATCCCCTCATGGACCTCCTGTAGAGCATAGGCCGCTTCTGCCGGAACCAAACATTTTGCCAAAGGACCTGAATACGTGCGACGATATAAGTCTCCATCAATCAAACAAAAGTAAGAACTCCTGTATTTGATCTTTTTTGCCAATAACTTATCGATCGGCAACTTCCCATCTGCCAAGTACTCTATATACGGTGTCATCCAACAATGTTCCCTTTCCATTAAACACTTAATTTCCTTATTCTGGATGCTAGGCTCCTTAAGTACTTCCATATATACCGACCCAGTAAAGGACTCCGCCTGCGTAGCAGCCAACTTGGATAGGGCATCAGCAACCGTATTATCCTCCCGACCCACACCTTGAAGGGAGTATGAGTCAAACTGATGGAGCAACATCTTTACTTTCGCCAAATATTTAGCCATCCTATCCCCCCTGGCTTCATACTCTCCTTTGATCTGCTTAACCACCAATTGTGAATCACTGAAGATGATGATACGCTTCACTTCCAAGCTCCGAGCCAACCTCAATCCTGCTAAGATGACCTCATATTCGACTTCATTGTTAGTTGTCTTGAACAGAAACCGCACCGCCTGCTGAACCCGGAAACCTTCAGGACTAGCGAGGATCATCCCTGCCCCACTTGCATCAGCCGAAGACGAACCATCCATGTAGACACCCAAATTTTGCATTTCTCTACTAACCCTGGCAGGAGGGCAAAATTGTCATTTGACCCGACATACGGAAAGAATGGTGGACCTCAACACAAAGCCACCCCCAGCGATTTACGGTCAAAGCCGCCACAACGGACAACGAGCATCCGGTCACTTGAGGCGAGGCGAACAGTTGACCCAGAAAGCTTGAGCTGACCACAAAGGACGACTAATGGCCACTCCGCTTACGATGTTCGGGGGTCTCGCTCCCCGGTGAGCGAGCGGCTGCCCAGCTCGCCGGTGAGCTGGCGGGGGTGGAAAGGGGGCAGCGCCCCCTGAAAAGCCAAGCACAATTATCAAATTTCATATCAAGTCGCAGTCCTCCGAACTAGCCTCCCAGAATAATATGACACGTTTCCCAGGGATTTTCGGATTGCAAAAATACAGCCTTCCGAAATAATACCGCAGAAATTGGCAATTTGAGACGCGTGGCACGGAAATCGAGAAAAGCAAGTCGGACGGCCGCGAATGCAACCGCTGCCACCGACAGAGGTGACAGGCACGAGGCTCGAGAACGGCACGCGGCAGCCGAGGCGACGGCTGGGACGGCCACAGCAGGCCCAGCCGCAGATGCATCTGCGGCTGCCTACTGAAGCACTATAGATCGCCATTTTCAACCCGAGAACCAGAAGAAGAGAAAAAAGAAAGGAAAAAAAAAGAAAAGAGGAGAGAGAGAGCTCGCGGGGGAGAGAGAGAGAGGTCGTTTTGCTTGTTAGATCCAAGCACTAGATCCATATTGTTGTGCTATTTAGCTTAGTAATCTTGTGGTGTATCCATTTTGTGGTATAAGAAGCTCGAATCCGCGTTTTGCAAGGTGAAAAAGATTGTCTTTTTGGTATTCTATTGCTTGTATTGTTAATATAGCTTATGTTTTGGGTTATGTGATGTAATATGTTATTATGTTGATAAATGATCCGTGGATTAGGGGTTGTTAGAGAGGTTTCCATCGGAAAGTAACTCCTCCTAACGCCCCGATGACGTCCGTACGGTGATATATCGTTCGTTGGGGCGATGGATAGTTTGTAGTGATTAAGTTGTGATATTTGGGTTATGTAATGTGATAGAAATGTTAAATCTCGTTAGATTTGGTTTAGGGTTGGTTGTGCCATGATTTGGGTGAATGTGAGCCTAGGGAGGAGATCCTCGTGGTCAAATCCCGATGATGGACATTTTGGTATATGTAATCATGGTATAGGTTCCATGGATGTGTATTTTGTAATATCCGGCCTTAAAGCGATACCAAGTCGTGTTCGGGTTAAGGCCCAGTAATAATAATAAAATATGTGATTGTGGGTGTTTGGGGTTGTCTGGATGGCTTACATGCCCGTGGATAGCCCCGACACGTTTTGGGATGCTTGTTTTAATTTACAACACAACAATGATTTTCAAAATAAGGCAAATAATGAAGATTTTGTAAAAGTGATCAAATTAGGATATTAGATTCACGAGGTTTAAAAAGTAAAGAGTTTTGGCGAACTTAGATCTTTATTTGATGAAAAGGCTTTAGTTGGTTTTAAAAATGTCACAAAAAATGATTTCGTAAAATAAATGAACGTTTTAATTAAACTTTGTACATAGGGTGAAAGAGTTCTAGAAGTTGCCTTCATGTTATTTAATCTGTTATTAGAGGGCAATGTATAGTCTCGATACCTATTTGACAAAAGTTTAAAAAACTATCTTCTAAAAATGACATCTAAAAAAAAACCCTCATCGGTTCGAAATTAAAATCAATCTTTATTTTAAAACGAAACCTCGTCATTTGGGTCAAAAGACGTTAAAACGCTTTCCAGTTAAAGCACATTTGCCATACAAAAAATCCAAACAAAATTCACCACGAGCATTCACCTAGGCACACACGCACACACACGCAACTCACACATTTTAGGATTTAAAAGGATAGGAAAACATCAAGATAGCGGTAACCGTGTTTCACGGAAGTCGGGGGGTGCCTAACACCTTCCCCTCGCTTAAGCAAGCCCCCGAACTCTATGAATCTCGGTTTGCGGACCAATTGAATCGGAGTCACATATGAGCCATCACGATTACGAAAACAAAATTCGGATGAGTTGGTACATCCATTTCAAATATACCAACTGGCGACTCTGGTCAATTGGCTCATAAAAATTCGACATTTCAAAACCCCGTCGACACTAAGCCGACCCTTTTCAAAAATCACATTTAATTCAAAAGGCTAAAAATTGGAAAGGGACGTTTTAATTATTAAAAAAACGAGACGACGAAAATCCCGGCGTCGACAGCTGGCGACTCCGCTGGGGACAGTAGAGGGCTTAAGCCGCATTTAAAATCTCGATGTTTTCCTATCCTTTAAAAAATCTAAAAAATATGTGGTTGCGTTGCTTGCGTTAAATTACCCTTTTTTGTGCGTGTATGCGAATGGTGTGATTGCAAATTTCTTTTTGAAGCTTTACTTTATTAGCATCATATGCATACGGTGAGAAACGATGAATGAATGATGAATGTATCTTGAGCAGTTCCTCCTCCTGAGGCAAACCCGTCGGATGTGAATTACTGGACTCAAAGGGGTGCTCCCCGGCGAGGCTCAGGAAAAGCATCCACTCAGATCTAATCCAGTTGAAAGATCGGATTCATTCCCTTCGAGTATGTTGCGAAGATCTGGGAACCTTCATGCCAAAAAGCCCGCGAGAGTAACTTAGGGTAGGTCAGCCTCAGATAAACCCGTCACGTGGAAAGTCTCTTCATACCCTTTTACGTTTCACGCACGTAATATCATTCTGTAGTCAATCATTTTGTACCAAACACTTTTGTCCAAATAAAAGTACTAACCTCTGTTTTGCAGGGACAGCTTGGAGAGCATCATAAATTGCACAGTGTCATTACTTTGGTTAAAATAAAGGGATACTGACCCTGTTTTGCAGGAAAAAATTACAAAACCCAAAAATACAAATATCTGCTTTAGCATGCATCTGCCAATGTCATTTCCCGGAACTGAACTTTGGCATATTTTATTTACAGGATTGCTCCCCAAACCCGGCTCCGATCTAAGAAAGCCAGAGAATCAACAGTCGAGATGACTGAGAACCCTAATCCTGACCTGGCTCCCGTATCTCGGGAAGAGTTCAACGCTGTAAGAAATCAAATGACGGAGCTGACTATGTTGCTCAAAGAGCATTTCAAACTAAAATCAGGGCCACAGCTCGAGGACCAGCCGGGGCCATCATCTCAAGAGAACGTACTGACCCCAGAAACTCTAAAGGTTGAACCGGCAAAGCAAGTCATTATCATTCCAGAGGATGAGGTTGCCAGCACTGTCAGCAAGAAAATAAAGCAGATGGAGGAGGCCATCAAGACGATGAAGGGGATTGGGTCATATGACAGTGTTAACTACTCCGATCTGTGCATCTTTCCGGGAACCAGATATCCAGAAAAGTTCAAACTCCCCGAATTTGAAAAGTATAACGGGTCAGGGGATCCTTACACCTATCTGAAAGTATACATCGGAGAGCTAGGGGGATATGCTGAGGACGAATCACTGAGAATGCAACTGTTCCAGAAAAGCCTGACAGGGGAGGCTAGAACGTGGTATGCGAGATTGGACAATGCTAAGATTCACAATTGGGAGGAGCTGACCCATACTTTCCTAACCCAATACAGCTTTCAGTCCCAGATGGCCCCGGATCGGTACCAGATGACCAAGATCAGAAAGCAGACCAATGAATCTTTCAGAGACTATGCTCAGCGGTGGAGGAGGATGGCAGCCCAAGTAAACCCACCCATGAGTGAGGCAGAAATGGTTATGACCTTCATCGATATACAAGAGGCCCCTTACTATGAAAGGGTGATAGCAGGGATAGGGAAGCCTTTTGCGGAAATGATCAAGCATGGGGAGATGGCTGAGATGGGTTTAAAATCAGGAAAAATTCGAGACTTTACTGCTCTCGAGGCTGTCGCGGAGCAAATCCAGAGTGGAAACTATGGCAGTTCTTCCCGAAGACCCCAGAAGAAAAAGGAAGAGGATGTGTCCCTGATACTGCAAGGACTATCTGGGAAAACAATGACCAGCCCTCCGGTCCGCATGCAAAGAAGTGAGACCCCGCGTCCGTCAAATTTCAACAATCAAAGATATGAGGGGCGCAGAAAGTTCGAAAAGCCACCAGAAAGGGAGTTCACCCCATTGGGGGATTCATTGGAACATATACTGGCCCTGTTGGTGGGCCAGAAAAAGATTACCGAGCTATTGCCTCCATCAGACCCGAAAAGCAAGAGATATGACCCTAGCAAGAGATGCGCCTACCACTCGGCTTCCCCGGGGCACGACACCCAAGAATGTTGGTCTTTAAAGCATAAAATCCAAAACATGATTGACGGTGGAGAGATTGTGGTGGAACAACCAGAACCCCCAAACGTAAAAGCCAACCCTCTTCCCGAGCACAATGGGGGAGGCGTGAATACAGTGGAAACTAGTGGGGAGGAGGGTCCCTTAAGATTGAGATACATAAGGAGGATAGAGGGAGAAATTGCCATGACCCATGCCCAGGAGGATGTGCAAAAGAAGCCTATCAAGTTGGTTGGCGTGATTCGAGATGCCAAAACAGAGCCTATCCGATTATCAGCCCCAAGACCCCTTGTCATAGCAGCCAGGTCACAATTACCGATTACCAATCTGAAGGCTGTTCCGTGGAATTACGGGGGGAAAATCGAGGAAGAGGCCAGTTGCGCATCAGTGAGCTCAAAGGGAAATCTATTGTATCTACCAAGGCAGGTCCTTGAGAACACGAGAAAGGAGAACGGGAAAATATCAGAGGAAAAGGCGTTGGAATTTTGGGAGAAAATGAATTACGGCAAGACAGGTGTGGGTAAAACACTGGAGGTACAGCCGCCCCTGACATCAATCTTGGATCTTGCGTTGGCATCAAATGATCATCATCAGTGTAAGACCCCGAATTTTATGAAATATAAAATTTAATTTTTCTTCATATATTTTTCCTGAAACAGTAAATGGTTAAATTGACAAAATTGAAAGTTAAGGATGTTATGTGCAAATTTTATTTTGTCGGACAATATTCGTTTTGTCGGGGAATATTCGGGCCGTACGACGGCGCCGAAATAACAAATTATTGGTGGACCCCACAACGGAATAATTGTCGGATATAGAAAACGACAGAAGTAACCTTTTTATATAAAAATAGTCAACGATGTTAACTGTTAAAATACCGGTGATAAAAGAATAGTAGCATACGGTAATTTATAGTATTTTTCTGTAGCACACGGTATTGCACAGTGTCTCATATTATTGGTCTGATAATTGACACCGTAACTGTTGCGCATCATTTCATCAATAATTGTCACTGCATAATATTTTATATTATCAATTCAATTATTGTTGTTACACAGTATTTTGCATTATTGATTCAATAATTGTCATTACACTGTATTTCATATCATTGAGTCAATAATTGTTGGAGCACTGTAGTTTAAAATTATGGAACCTAATAATTGTCACAGTAGCAAATACACTGTAATTTATATTATTAAATTAATAATAATCTGTAACGTGTTTATTATTGTTAAATTATTGTTATAGCATTATTTTAGTTTATATGTTGGACTCACAGGAAGAATAAATAAATAAATAAATTCTATAAAAAAAAAAAAATAATAAAAAAAAAAAAATTTAATTTTACTATTTGAAATAGTAACATGTGGGACCCATGTGGGGGCCACATGAAAATTGAAATTGAGAAATGCGTGCTGGGAAGTTTGGCAGCCAGGCGGCTGCTGAGATTTTCTCAGACTGGCGTGCAACACGCCAGTCCACCTACCCTCGCATAGTAACTTATTTCCTCCTATAAATAGCTTGTTCAGCTGAATAGAAAAATCACACCTAAAACATAAAATTTTTCTATAAGAATTTTATGAGTTTTCTCTGAGAATTGTAAGGCTATTTTGAGTGTTTGAAAGCCAAAAGGAGTGCAAGAATTTTTCAAGTAAGTCTTTTATAAAAGAGTAGTAATTTCATAAATTCCTATTTTTCACGGTATTCACAAATCTTCCCTTAGAAGACTCTTCTTTGAGAAGATTCATTTTTAAAAGCTTTATTTAGAAGATTTATTTTGGAATATTATTTTAAAAACTATTTAAAAGTAGTTATTTTATACTACAAAAATTATGTTAAATATATATAATTTTGATAGTTCATATTATACGAGTTATCATACACTTTGAAATTTATATGTGGTAATTACTAATTTTATTATAAATATATAGGTTGATCAACCTCATTTAAATCAATATCCAGTCACGTGTTAAGGTAAGGAATATCATTCTTTTCACACTCTTAAATTTGTTACGGTAAGGGGTATCACTCTTTTCATCATCATAAATGGATATTATTTTCTTTCTTACTTGAAGGGATTATCATTCTTTGATTCTCGAAAATAATATCGTTTCTTTCTTGTGCTATTTATTTCCATGTATTAAATTGTAGGAATAACCTTACGGCGCGGTTTACCGCCTGTTGGTGAATAACCTTTTGTATTCATTCCTTATTAATCTTTGAGAATAACCTTACGGTGCGGATTATCGCCTGTTTGGTGAATAACTCTTCGTGTTCAAATTCTATTAAATTGTGGGAATAACCTTACGGTGCGGATTACGCCTGTTTGGTGAATAACTCTTCGTGTTCAAGTTCTATTAAATTGTGGGAATAACCTTACGGTGCGGATTACGCCTGTTTGGTGAATAACTATTCGTATTCAAATTGATGGGAATAACCTTACGGTGCGGATTATCGCCTGTTGGTGAATAACCCTTGTTATTTGTCTCGTGTGGAAATAATTTGTCTACACGAATTATCACATGACACTTTTATTCCATATTCGTAAGTGATATCATTTTCCTTTATACTCATAAGGGATACCATCTTTTTCATCTTCCATTATTCAAACTTACTATGGTAAGGGATATTAATTCCCTTCACCTTTTGTTAATCAAACCTGCTACGGTAAGGGATATTATTTTCTTCCATACACCTAAATCGAAACTTATTATGGAACTATTGCTTCTATAATTCCTGAAAATATTATATGTTCCATAATAGTTGAATTTCATTAGTTCAACTGAACCTTCCTATTTTCTGAACATTTCTATTGAACTGTAATCGTTATTCTGAACTGTGGATCTTGAATATCATTTTAAATTTCACTCCACATCATGTTGGCAATTTGGACATTATTTGAATCTGCACAAAGTAAACTTCCGATACTTATTGTTTATCCTGTTCTTCTGTTCATCATTTGTATCACTGTTATTTGTATTAATCATCAAGAATCAAGCTGTTGTGAATATCTGTGGCCGGGGGCACAGATGTGATATAATTGTTGAACAGATGATAGGTTAAAGGCGATATACTAGGTTAAAGGCGATACATCTGTTCGGTGTCTTTTATGACACGTGGTGAATGTTCTCTTTGGCCCGTAGTGCAAAGATGAACTGTTGGTTGGTATGATTATGACCAAAGGCTGAATCTGGTATAATCATGACCGTTGGTGTTATATTGAATGTCTTTGGCCCGTAGTGCAAAGACGAACTGTTGATCTGCATGATTATGACCAGGAACTGTGAAGTTGTATTATCTTGACTAATGATATTTCAGATGATAAAAGTTGATGATGTTTTTCCTAAAAAGAGAACCGAGTGGACATTATAGTCTGCATTATTCTTCTAATAGATTACTCATTCCGCTGCTATTATTGATCTGAACGTTGTTTAAGAATTTAACTGCAGTTTTTGATATAAACCTTGTAGTCTATTGTATTCTATCAAGAACTCAACTGTTGAAGACTAATGATAATTTATTCGTCATTATCTTAGTCATGATATTCTTTACTGGGCTATTTGAGCTCACCCTTTCTTCTGTTCCATTGTTTTTCAACAGGAGATGAAAACATAACAGGGTCTAGCCGGGGAATGGAGTGAGGGTCCGAGGAATAGTTATCATAGTTTTCACGTTTTGTAAAATAGTGTGGCAATAATAGTGAAGACTTAGTTGTGTATTATTATACACTGTATTGTTGTACGTTGTGCTTTGTTGTAATAATTTTGTTGTAGTCTTTTGACGACTCAAGTATGGGCTGTGTGGACCCAGATTTGGGGGCGTCACAGTTGGTATCAGAGCTTAGGGATATGGTCTTTAATGGAGATCTGGGGTAGAACTAGGAGGGGAGAGGCGAATATAATTAGTCACTAGCGTGTCCCACCTAAATTAGATTTTATTATCTAATGAGTTGATTTGAATATAGGGACATGAAGTGATGAGTCAGTTTATTTGAACTAACATCTATTTTGTGACCACAGATAAGTATGGCATCTGGAAATCAAGAGGTTAACCACGGAGTACCTGAAGTGAATGTAGAGGCCACAAATAATTCTTCTACAAACTCAGAGTTGAATAATTTGCCTAAAGCAAAAATTATTTGTATCCGATCTAAAGAAGAAGAAGGTGAAAGTTCTACCGTCGTTCTTCCAAATTCGTTCTTTAAAGGATATCCGGAACTTGCGGAAATTGTTGCCTTTAATTTGCTCGACAGTTGGAAACATATCATCACCTGGTTATGCTCGATAACAAAGGATCAGAATATATGGACGTTTCATATAAGTCTTTGGGATTTATGGTGTTCGAGCTATGATTTTCAAGATTATTTAAAAATGATGTATCTATACTTTTGGGCGTTACAATTTAGAGGAATTCAGGTTAAGTTAGTCACTATCGTGGAAACTGTAGTCTATCGAAAATACTATTTTAATGGAAATCATTGGTACGCTACTACTGATGAAGTTGAAGAATCTGAGAAACAGTTCGTTAGAGAACTATTTAGTGGTATTCCCATGGTTGAAATACGTGAAGATCCGAATGAAGTACTCGGGATTCGATTTGACGATAACAGTCAAGAAACCGAAGGAGGTGATAACTGGTAAGTTATTCATTAATTCTCGAGAAGTCTATGCCATGTTAGATATTGGCTCTATCCACTCTTTTATCTCACCTATATGTACTCAACGTTTAAATTTGACTATTGAAAACTTAAATCTTGTCTTATCAGTTGAAACCTCATTGGGAGAAATAGCCATTACATTTACTGTCTATAAATCTTGCCTAGTCCAAATCAACAACCTCACACTACCTGTTGACCTTATTTCTTTGGAGATGCATGAATTTGATGTGATTCTAGGAATTGATTGGATGACTATCCATCATGCTAAAATTGATTGTTTTCATAAGATTATTAGTTTTCATATTCCTAATCAACCTGTCATGCAAATTCAAGCAGCTAAACCATTGAAATCTATGACTGTTATTTCTAGCCATAAAGCCATTCGTTTATTGAAAAACGGATGTCAAACCTTTTTAACTCATTTCACTGATTTGAACAAAAACACGTCAAACTTGAATGATATTCCTATTGTTAATAAGTTTCCTGACGTTTTTCCTGAGGAACTTCCTGGCTTACCCCCAAACCGAGAAATTGAATTTTGTATCGATCTTGAACCCGGTACTAAGCCCATTTCCAAAGCTCAATACCAAATGGCTCCCATAGAACGCCAAGAGATGAAAGTTTGATTATTAGATATCGGTATCATTCGAGCGAGGAATGCGAGAAGAGTTTTCAAGAACTCAAGAGGAGACTTGTTTCAGCTCCTGTTCTGACCATTCCATCAGGATCAGGAGAATTCGTCATATATAGCGATGCTTAAGGCAAAGGTCTAGGTTGTGTCCTTATGCAACATGGAAAGGTTATAGCTTATGCCTCTCGACAACTCAAAGATTATGAGAAAAATTATCCTACTCATGATCTAGAGTTGGCAGCAGTCGTTTTCGCGTTGAAGATCTGGAGACACTACTTGTACGGAGAGAAAGTGGATATCTATACGGATCATAAAAGTCTCAAGTATTTCTTCACCCAGAAGGAACTCAACATGCGACAACGACGTTGGCTTGAGCTGTTGAAGGATTACGACCACACAATCCAGTATCACCCGGGAAAGGCGAACGTTGTAGCTGACGCTTTGAGCAGAAGATCTTATGCGAGTACAAGTGCACTGCTGACAACACAAAAGTATATTTTGTACGACTTGCAAAAGATGGAGATACAACTAAAAACATCAGGGACCCACTCGAAGATTGCTCACGTGCGAGTAAAACCGGCTTTAATGGATAAAATTAAAGCTGCTCAAGCTACCGATCCGGAACTGATGAACATGATGAAGAAAGTACAAGAAGGTGTCATCCCCGAAGCAAGAATCGACGAGACAGGAATACTTCGAGTTAACTCTCGACTCTGTGTTCCTAACGATCCTGAATTGAAGCATAAAATCATGATGGAGGCACACAACACGCCATTTGCAATCCACCCAGGAGGTACCAAGATGTATCGAGATCTTCGACATACATTTTGGTGGAACAATATGAAAAGAGAGATTGCAGAGTTTATCTCAATGTGCCTAACTTGTCAACGTGTCAAGGCAGAGCATCAAGTACCTAAGGGTCCATTGCAACCACTTGAAGTTCCCGAATGGAAGTGGGAACACATCAATATGGACTTCGTGACGGGTCTTCCCAAAGTTTCTCAAGGCTTAGATGCAATTTGGGTCATCGTAGATAGATTGACCAAATCCGCTCATTTCTTGCCTATACGAGAAAACTTTTCACTTGAACGTCTTGCCGGTATGTACATAAATGAAATCGTGAGACTGCATGGCATGCCAGTTTCCATAGTTTCTGATCGAGATCCTAGATTCACTTCACGCTTTTGGATCAGTCTACAAAAAGCTATGGGCACCGAGCTACGATTCAGTTCTGCATACCATCCTCAAACGGACGGACAATCGGAAAGAACGATCCAGACCCTCGAAGATCTTTTGAGACTTTGCGTACTAGATTTCAAAGGAAGTTGGGATAAGTACTTGCCATTGGTGAAATTTTTCTACAACAACAGTTACCAAACAAGTATAGGCATGGCTCCATTCGAGGCTTTATATGGACGCAAATGTCGCTCTCCAATATGTTGGAATGAAGTAGGAAAAACAAAATTGTTGGGACCCGAGTTGGTACGCTTGACGACCGAAAAGATCCAAATGATCCGACAACGAATACAGACAGCACAAGAACGATAAAAGAGTTATGCCGATCTTCATCGGAGAGATGAGAGATTCAACGTCGGAGATCATGTATTCTTACGTGTTTCTCCATGGAAAGGGGTTATGAGATTCGGAAAGAGAGGAAAGCTTAACCCTCGATTTATTGGCCCATTTGAAATCCTCGATCGAGTAGGAACCGTAGCCTACAGACTAGCTTTACCACCAAGTATGTCTCGCATCCATAATGTTTTTCACATATCTATGTTACGTAAATATGTGAAGGACCCAAACCACGTCATTGAGTTAGAACCAGACGTTATAGCAGAAGATTTAACGTATGAGGAGGTACCTGTTAAGATCCTAGATAAGAAGGAGCAGATTCTACGCCCAAAGGTTATACCTCAAGTTAAGGTTTTATGGACGAACCAAGATATTGAGGAAATGACCTGAGAGCTAGAATCCGAGATGAAATCTAAATATCCTTACCTCTTCGAAATGCCAGGTACGTCAATTTCGGGGACGAAATTTCATAAGGAGGGGAGGTTGTAAGACCCCGAATTTTATGAAATATAAAATTTAATTTTTCTTCATATATTTTTCCTGAAACAGTAAATGGTTAAATTGACAAAATTGAAAGTTAAGGATGTTATGTGCAAATTTTATTTTGTCGGACAATATTCGTTTTGTCGGGGAATATTCGGGCCGTACGACGGCGCCGAAATAACAAATTATTGGTGGACCCCACAACGGAATAATTGTCGGATATAGAAAACGACAGAAGTAACCTTTTTATATAAAAATAGTCAACGATGTTAACTGTTAAAATACCGGTGATAAAAGAATAGTAGCATACGGTAATTTATAGTATTTTTCTGTAGCACACGGTATTGCACAGTGTCTCATATTATTGGTCTGATAATTGACACCGTAACTGTTGCGCATCATTTCATCAATAATTGTCACTGCATAATATTTTATATTATCAATTCAATTATTGTTGTTACACAGTATTTTGCATTATTGATTCAATAATTGTCATTACACTGTATTTCATATCATTGAGTCAATAATTGTTGGAGCACTGTAGTTTAAAATTATGGAACCTAATAATTGTCACAGTAGCAAATACACTGTAATTTATATTATTAAATTAATAATAATCTGTAACGTGTTTATTATTGTTAAATTATTGTTATAGCATTATTTTAGTTTATATGTTGGACTCACAGGAAGAATAAATAAATAAATAAATTCTATAAAAAAAAAAAAATAATAAAAAAAAAAAAATTTAATTTTACTATTTGAAATAGTAACATGTGGGACCCATGTGGGGGCCACATGAAAATTGAAATTGAGAAATGCGTGCTGGGAAGTTTGGCAGCCAGGCGGCTGCTGAGATTTTCTCAGACTGGCGTGCAGCACGCCAGTCCACCTACCCTCGCATAGTAACTTATTTCCTCCTATAAATAGCTTGTTCAGCTGAATAGAAAAATCGCACCTAAAACATAAAATTTTTCTATAAGAATTTTATGAGTTTTCTCTGAGAATTGTAAGGCTATTTTGAGTGTTTGAAAGCCAAAAGGAGTGCAAGAATTTTTCAAGTAAGTCTTTTATAAAAGAGTAGTAATTTCATAAATTCCTATTTTTCACGGTATTCACAAATCTTCCCTTAGAAGACTCTTCTTTGAGAAGATTCATTTTTAAAAGCTTTATTTAGAAGATTTATTTTGGAATATTATTTTAAAAACTATTTAAAAGTAGTTATTTTATACTACAAAAATTATGTTAAATATATATAATTTTGATAGTTCATATTATACGAGTTATCATACACTTTGAAATTTATATGTGGTAATTACTAATTTTATTATAAATATATAGGTTGATCAACCTCATTTAAATCAATATCCAGTCACGTGTTAAGGTAAGGAATATCATTCTTTTCACACTCTTAAATTTGTTACGGTAAGGGATATCACTCTTTTCATCATCATAAATGGATATTATTTTCTTTCTTACTTGAAGGGATTATCATTCTTTGATTCTCGAAAATAATATCGTTTCTTTCTTGTGCCATTTATTTCCATGTATTAAATTGTGGGAATAACCTTACGGCGCGGTTTACCGCCTGTTGGTGAATAACCTTTTGTATTCATTCCTTATTAATCTTTGAGAATAACCTTACGGTGCGGATTATCGCCTGTTTGGTGAATAACTCTTCGTGTTCAAATTCTATTAAATTGTGGGAATAACCTTACGGTGCGGATTACGCCTGTTTGGTGAATAACTCTTCGTGTTCAAGTTCTATTAAATTGTGGGAATAACCTTACGGTGCGGATTACGCCTGTTTGGTGAATAACTATTCGTATTCAAATTGATGGGAATAACCTTACGGTGCGGATTATCGCCTGTTGGTGAATAACCCTTGTTATTTGTCTCGTGTGGAAATAATTTGTCTACACGAATTATCACATGACACTTTTATTCCATATTCGTAAGTGATATCATTTTCCTTTATACTCATAAGGGATACCATCTTTTTCATCTTCCATTATTCAAACTTACTATGGTAAGGGATATTAATTCCCTTCACCTTTTGTTAATCAAACCTGCTACGGTAAGGGATATTATTTTCTTCCATACACCTAAATCGAAACTTATTATGGAACTATTGCTTCTATAATTCCTGAAAATATTATATGTTCCATAATAGTTGAATTTCATTAGTTCAACTGAACCTTCCTATTTTCTGAACATTTCTATTGAACTGTAATCGTTATTCTGAACTGTGGATCTTGAATATCATTTTAAATTTCACTCCACATCATGTTGGCAATTTGGACATTATTTGAATCTGCACAAAGTAAACTTCCGATACTTATTGTTTATCCTGTTCTTCTGTTCATCATTTGTATCACTGTTATTTGTATTAATCATCAAGAATCAAGCTGTTGTGAATATCTGTGGCCGGGGGCACAGATGTGATATAATTGTTGAACAGATGATAGGTTAAAGGCGATATACTAGGTTAAAGGCGATACATCTGTTCGGTGTCTTTTATGACACGTGGTGAATGTTCTCTTTGGCCCGTAGTGCAAAGATGAACTGTTGGTTGGTATGATTATGACCAAAGGCTGAATCTGGTATAATCATGACCGTTGGTGTTATATTGAATGTCTTTGGCCCGTAGTGCAAAGACGAACTGTTGATCTGCATGATTATGACCAGGAACTGTGAAGTTGTATTATCTTGACTAATGATATTTCAGATGATAAAAGTTGATGATGTTTTTCCTAAAAAGAGAACCGAGTGGACATTATAGTCTGCATTATTCTTCTAATAGATTACTCATTCCGCTGCTATTATTGATCTGAACGTTGTTTAAGAATTTAACTGCAGTTTTTGATATAAACCTTGTAGTCTATTGTATTCTATCAAGAACTCAACTGTTGAAGACTAATGATAATTTATTCGTCATTATCTTAGTCATGATATTCTTTACTGGGCTATTTGAGCTCACCCTTTCTTCTGTTCCATTGTTTTTCAACAGGAGATGAAAACATAACAGGGTCTAGCCGGGGAATGGAGTGAGGGTCCGAGGAATAGTTATCATAGTTTTCACGTTTTGTAAAATAGTGTGGCAATAATAGTGAAGACTTAGTTGTGTATTATTATACACTGTATTGTTGTACGTTGTGCTTTGTTGTAATAATTTTGTTGTAGTCTTTTGACGACTCAAGTATGGGCTGTGTGGACCCAGATTTGGGGGCGTCACAATCAGGCATTGAGCAAAATCCTAGAAGAGGCGCATGTCCCCAAATCAATTAGTACGGAAAGATTCAGCCACTTGGTGGGCCACCTGTTAGACAGCAATGTAATATTATTTACCGACGACGACATCCCTGAAGAAGGAAGGGGGCACCGGAGGCCGTTACACATTGCGGTCATCTCCTCCGGATATGTGATGAATGGGGTCTTGATTGATGGTGGGTCAGCCCTGAATATTTGCCCGTATAATACTCTGGAGAAAATGAAAATCAGCCCTAAGTGCCTGCGGGCCAGCCAGGTGGTGGTGAGGGCATTCGACGGATCTAAAAAGGACACGGTGGGAGAGATTGAGCTGTCGGTGGAGATCGGGCCTTACACTTTTGATATTTCCTTCCAAGTGCTAGATATCACGGCCAGTTATAACATGCTACTGGGGAGACCCTGGATTCATATGGCCGGGGCAGTGCCCTCCACCCTGCATCAACAAATAAAATTCATCATTGAGGGGCACCTGGTAACGATCGCAGCAGAATCCGAATACCCTGTTCCATCCGTAAAAGGCATGCCAGTGATCTATGTGGATGAGTCGGTCGAACCCATCAGCTATCAGGCGTTTGAAATCAGCACCCCTCAGTACAAGCAATTGGGAGCTCCGAAGTTAAAGCTTAAAGTGTCCCCCGAGCTCGCCTTCGTTGCCCAGGAAATGATGGCAATGAACTTCCAGCCGGGGCAAGGGCTGGGCAAGCATAGCCAAGGAATCACAGAGCCCATCCAGGTACCAGTGCAGTCAGGCAAGGCGGGGTTAGGATATCAAGGAGGTATAAGGCCGAAGAACTCATATAAGAAAATTCCCATGCGGATAACCGGAGTCCCGATACCGAGAGCCAATAGTGAACACTCCCCGAGGGTAATCAAGCCTGCATCTGAAGCAGAGGGTAAAGTGGAGGTTCCCCCAGTGAAAGGAGTGGCCCAGCAGTCGGATTTCTTACAGGAAATTATGGAACAATTCGAGAAAAAGTGCCATCTCCCGGGACAGTCAGGCCCCAATGAAAAGGGAAAAGAGAAGATGACTGAAGGCAAGCAGATCATGCCATTTATAAATTGGGCCGGGTTAGAAGTGCCCGAGGAAAGTGAAAATGAGAGCCGAAACCAAGTTGCCGCAATCATTGAGGAGGTGCCAGATGCAGAGACCCCCTCCATCACTAGCTCTAAAACCGAAGTGATCCCCAGGAATTGGACCGTGCAGCCAGTAGTATCCAGAAAAGGGTAAATGCAGGAGTGTCCGGGAATCTTGTCCAGTAGGGGGATCAAGGGGTTTTTAAGATGGTGTTTTTGTTTTTATGTATCTGCACGTCTATTTCATACTTTTGTCATGATTATTGAAAAGGAAGTCCTGTACCTAATGTTTATATATATGACAAATATTTTTGTTTCATGTCAGGTGTACCGATTTGAGTCATTCTAGCCTAACAAACGATTTTACAAATTTGAAAGACGATTATGATTTTGATATAGAACTGGATTTCGATTTGATGGGAATTGAGCAGGACGAAGCAGATGATGACGACGCTCCCGACGAGATCAAAGAGTGGGTCGAGGATAAACCCAAACCCAACCTAGACCAAACCATCACAATCAACATAGGAACCCCTGAGAACCCCAAGGAGCTAAAAATTGGGGCAGACTTGACTCCAGACCAGAAAACGGAGATAACTGAACTATTGAGCCAATATGAGGATGTGTTTGCTTGGTCACATGAAGACATGGTCGGTTTGTCCACGGATATTGTGGTACATCAATTGCCTATCAAAGAGGGGTTCAAGCCAGTTAAGCAGAAGCTGAGAAAATTGAAACCGGAATGGAGCTTAAAAGTGAAGGAAGAGATAGTCAAGCAATTCAAGGCTGGGATCATCATGGTGTCCACTTACCCAGAATGGCTTTCCAACATAGTTTCGGTGGCGAAGCCCGGAGGAAAGGTGAGAGTATGCGTCGACTATAGGGATCTGAACAGGGCCAGTCTCAAGGATAACTTCCCAGTGCCTTTCATACACATCTTGGTGGATAATACGGCTCAGTATGAAATGTATTCATTCGTCGATTGTTTCGCGGGGTATCACCAGATAATGGTGGCGGAAGAGGATCGAGAAAAAACGGCCTTCATCACCCCCTGGGGCACATTTTGTTATAGACGACTTGCTTTCGGCCTCACAAATGCAGGAGCCACTTATCAGAGGGCCATGATGGCCCTATTCCATGACATGATGCACAAGGAGATAGAGGTTTACGTGGATGACATCATTGTGAAATCGAGGGCGGAATCTGACCATGTGACTCATCTTAAGAGGCTATTTGAGCGGCTCAGGAAGTATAATTTGAAGCTCAATCCAGCCAAATGTGCCTTCGGGGTTCAGTCAGGTAGGCTCCTTGGATTCTTGGTGAGCAATCGAGGCATCGAACTGGATCCGGCTAAGATCAGGGCTATTGTGGATATGCCAGCTCCCCGTACAGAGAAAGAGATAAGGGGATTTTTGGGGAGGATAAACTTCATCAGTCGATTCATATCCCATCTGACCACCACCTGCGAACCAATCTTCAAACTGTTAAGGAAAGATGCCTCCCGGAAGTGGAACAGTCAATGCCAAAAGGCCTTTCAGACTATTAAGAAGCAATTAACAGAAGCGCCAGTGCTGGTACCGCCAAAGGACGGGATTCCCCTTTTCCTGTATATATCCGTGAATGATATGGCGATGGGTTGTATGCTGGGGCAGAAGAGTGAATCCGGTAAGGAGCATGCCATTTATTACCTCAGCAAGAGATTCAGCAGCTGTGAACAGAATTACACGCCGATCGAGAGAACATGTTGCGCCTTGGCCTGGGCTGCTATGAGGTTACAGCATTACCTCCATGGACACACTACCTATTTGATCTCGCGAATCGACCCCTTGAAGTATATATTTGAGAGACCAATGCTGAATTGTCGATTGTCAAGGTGGCAGTTAATCCTCCAGCAATTCGACATCCTGTATGTTACCCAGAAAGCCGTGAAGGGACAGGGAATTGCAGATCAATTATCAGAGATGCCGACAGGGGGGATGGAGCCTTTAGAGACTTTCCTACCGGGTGAAGACATACTGTGGGTCCAGCAGGCGAGGTGTGATGACGAAGGGCAGTTTTGGAAAATGTATTTCGACGGTGCTATGAATGCTGAAGAGGCTGGAGCTGGAGCGGTCCTGGTCTCCATTACGGGCGAGCAATTCCCTGTTCTCACCAAATTAAAGTTCAGTAACTCAAACAATACGGCTGAATACGAAGGATGTATATTGGGACTGAGATTCGCCCGCAATATGGGAGTGAAAAGATTAGCCGTGTTCGGAGATTCAGAATTGGTAATCAGACAGGCGACTGGGGAATATGGCACTAAGGAGCTTCGGTTACTCCCGTACCACTGGTGTGTAGTCCGATTGATGCAAGAATTTGAAGATATAGCTTTCCGACACATTCCCCGGGGGCGGAATGACTTTGCCGATGCATTGGCCACCCTGGCTTCGTTAGTCCACGTACTCAAAAACAAAGCCACTCCACAGATTGAAATAACGGTACAAAGTGCCCCCGTTTACGAAGAATATATATCGGAGTTGTCAGAAGATGTGGTTCAACCAAATCAGCCTTGGTATCATGACATTCAGAAATACTTGAGGGATAGATCACTCCCCGACCAGGCAAACCGAACGGAAAGGCAGAGAATCCAGAAGATGGCGATGAAATTCTATTTAAGCGGAGATTCCCTGTATAAGAGGGATGTAGGCTTGGGATTATTGCGATGTGTAGACGAGACTCAAGCACAGAAAATCATGGGCGAAGTGCACGGTGGAGTATGTGGGCCGCACATGAGTGGACCAATGTTGGCCAAGAAAATTCTGAGAACAGGGCACTACTGGCTATCACTTAAGGCTGACTGTGACGATCATGTCAAGCGATGTTTCCAATGCCAAGCACACGGTAACGTGATGCATGCGCCTCCTAATGAACTGCATTGTATGACTTCCCCTTGGCCTTTCTCCATGTGGGGTATGGATGTTATCGGGCCCGTGGAGCCCAAAGCGAGCAACGGCCACCGATTCATTTTTGTCATGATTGACTATTTCACTAAATGGGTGGAGGCAGCTTCTTTACCCAAAGTAACACAGGAAGTTATAGTCAGTTTCATCAGGAACAATGTCATTTGCCGGTACGGACAGCCTGAAATCTTGGTGTCCGACAATGCCAAGAATCTGAACAATGCCCTTATGAAAGAATTGTGCGCCCAATTCAAGATCAAACATCTCAATTCTGTCATTTACAGGCCCAAAATGAATGGGGCCGTGGAGGCGGCGAATAAGAATATAAAGAGAATTATGGCGAGAATGTCTGCCAATCATCGGGGATGGCCAGACTTGCTACCCCTCACACTGTTTGCATATCGGACATCAGTTCGTACGTCTACAGGGGCAACCCCTTACGCCTTGGTATATGGGATGGAGGCCGTTTTGCCAGTAGAGATGGAGATGGCATCCCTCCGAATTTTGCTCGATGCTCGGATTGACGAGGAGGATTGGATACAAAGTCGATACGACCAGTTAGCCTTAATAGATGAAAGAAGGGTGGCGGCTATATTACACGGTCAGTTGTATCAGCAACGCATCTCTCGATCGTACGACAAAAAGATACGGTCCCGAAAGTTCAAGGAAAATGATTTAGTGCTAAAGAGGGTCATGCCCTGTCAAGACGAAGCCAAAGGGAAATTCGCTCCAAATTGGGAAGGACCCTTTGTGATCAAGAAAGTCCTATCTGGAGGGGCCCTCATCCTACAAGAAATGGATGGCGAGGTATTTCCGCAGCCCCTGAATTCTGACTCTGTGAAACGGTTCTACGCTTAAAAAAAAAAAAAAAAAAAAAATCCCTTCTATCTCCCTTGTAACTCGAACTACGTAGGACCTGATCTCCTGACTTTGTGGGAGTACGTAGGCAGCCATCATGGCGCGGTCCGTTCTATACAAAATAATAAACCTTGTCCCTGTATCAAACCCATTTCCAGAAAAACCCCGAAACCCTACTTTGACAAATACATTCCAAATCTTACCCAAACCTAGCCATACAATTAGCCCAAAGTCCGAGACTTGCTTCGATGAAATCACAGGGGGCACGCGGCAATATCTGTGGAGTTCCAATCAATGCTTGAGGAAAGAAATAAGGCAATATATCGAAATCATAATCGGCTGGATAAAATGAGGATCCGATGAAGGGCGACGATGCATCAAAAGGGAAATGACTAAAACCATAAATATTTCTCTATATATACAAAACATTTTGATTACAAGTCTGTCTTCTAAATAAAAGTGATGAGTCTGACATAGTCTGTGCAGGGAATAAAATCATCTACAGGTCAGAGACCAGCTGGAGCAGGATAGACAGAATAGTCGAGGCATCATAAACCTCCGGCTCATCCGCAATCTGCTGTCCCATCATGTCAATCCGAGTCAAAAGAGCAGCAGCGCTGGTAACAGTCGCCGAATGACCCTCCATGACAACGCTGACCCGCTCGATAACACTATCTCTGGCAGAGAGGGCGGCATCACAAGCTAGTACGGCAGCATCCCGCTCCGCGTGCGCGGTATCCCTCTCAATCTCGGTGGCACTCAAGGCAGACCGGAGCCGGGTACCCTCGATCAGTAATCTCTGGATCCGATCCGCCAAATCAAGGGAAGTGACATGTACCGAAGCAGAAACCTCCTCAACCCCAGACCTGGGCGCTAATCCTGAAAGATCCGTAGGAATGACTGCATCTGAACTGGTCTCATCAGGGAAAAGTCCTCGAGAACAGCCCAATACCCCAATCGGATCAAAGCCGGCAATCTCAGAATCTCCTTGCAACCATAGCAGATAATCGGGTGTCTGACCGGGATGACTATCCCCAAAATCGGCCGAGACCCTGTGTGACCAAAGATCGTATACCCGCAGCAGCTCCCTCTCCGTCTGAGGCGATATGAGAAATCGGTAGTCAGCAGCTCCCGGAAAGAGATGGAGATCCTGCATCTGGTCAAACTGCCCCATGACAGCTAAGGGATGATAAGTCGTCACCCCCCTCAAGCCAAGGAGAGGGAGGAAATCAAAAGGTGGCACATGAGTCAGGAAACTCTGGAAGGAGCAATAACCCGAATAGATCAGAAGATGGAAAGGCTCCTCGATGGCCGATAAGAACTCCCTCCATGAGGCCGTATCAGTGCATCGCCGGGGACGGAAAGAGAACTGCATGGCCAGGCTGTGGCTGAAACAGAACCCGTGTCGACGAAACTGCCCGATGGGTCTGAGGTGGCTCATGAACCATACGTATAGCAAAGTAGAGCTTCCCCTGAATATGCGACCAGAGAAGGAATGGCAGTACGAGTCCGATAGGTAAGTCTCGGCAAGTATCATGGGAAGGATAGTATGATCCTCCTGAAGGGCCTGAACCGCTACAATAACCCGCGTATCCAGGAGGGCGTCCCCCGCGGGCATGTACAGGGCTGATATGACACAAGCCATCAAAACATCCACTCTCGAAGCGCCCCAGCGCTCCTCAGATACTGAAAAATCAATAGGGAAGCGAGAGAAGCTATCCACCGAACCAAATCTGTCAACCAGGAAGGATAGAGGAACAAGGTGGCTCGAGGAGGTCACAGATAGCAGAGCTGTCCTCCGCAAACCTGTGAAAGTCAGGAATTGACGGCGCATATGGCTAGAGGTAACCCGTGCACAGGGACCATCCACCGACAAACCGGTAAAGCGAGCATACTCCTCGAGAGTGGGGGTCAGATACTCCAGCCCAAATCTGAAAACCTGTCTGTCAGGGATCCAACAACTGAGAATGCCGTCAACAAAGCCCGGCGGCACCTGGAATGATAAAAGAGAAAAAGAGTGTCCCAGAAGACCCTCTGCAATGATTCGGTCGGAGGGTAGCAAACTATCCATCCACGAAAGGAACTGGCCAATGATCCCTAAGGGGGCGTAAGGGCCCACACGAACCACGTCCAGGGGTGACATCTGTAAAAAGCAGTATCAAAAGACTATACAGGGGTCAAAATTTCCTTTATCCACATATATAATAAGTCATGCATCATACAAGCTATAATGGAATGAACGGATAATCAAAAGTAAATGATTGTGCATAAAATAAAATAAGTCTGTACATAATACATGAAACGAGAAATGATAATAAAACGAGCAGGTTTAAATACAGAGATCCTAGCCTATCAAAGTCTAATCAGTGAAATCTATGCCATCAATGAAGGCATCATCGTCAAACTGATCTGCAGGCAAGTCCTGGGGAATGGCAGCCTCATCCTCAAAATTAAGGTCTGGGAGGGAATAAGGCGGAACTGGGGCATCCGATGTGCCGGGGCCCGCGCCAAAAGCAGATCCCGGCGGGTCTGCAGCATAAGCCTCCTTTGGATCTCGGCCCAAGCTCCGAACGAAAAGAGATAACTGATCCACCCTCCGAGTAAGGGAAGCAATCTGGTCCGAATGGGTGGGGACTCGGACACACTCCATCCAATCTGCCATCATCACCGACCCGTGAACCAGGTCTCCGAGGAAGAAGGTAGCCCGGGTCTGAGGACCGATAGTGCGGGGTCTCCACCATGCACTGAAGCTCTCGCTCGAATGAGGACCGACAGAAAGCATATATCCGTCCTCCCCGGCCATCAGGGCCTCGGGAAGGTGGGCATCCGCAAACCAAGCTCTCTCTGAGGGAGGGGCCAAAGGGATACGAGCCTCCCCAGTCACACATCTGATGGCGCGCTCCCCCAGGTATAGCTCCCACCCACCGTAGGTCAGAAAAGGAATGCGGCGAGTGGACAAGGCATGCTCCAGGCCCGCGACATAACCACCAGCAAGGCCAGCCGCCAAATGATCCGCCGTGTAAGGAACCCAGGTCACATCCGCGGACGAGAGCAGCTCTAACTGCAGCCGACAATGGGCGAAACTATCAGACACTGGGGTCTCCTCGAGAGTACTATGATGCCATCTACGACCCCTGGGATAAGTCTCCGGGCCGAGGGTAGTAACGGGCCGCAAGCAGGGTAGTCTCTCGTAAGCCCAGAACTGTCAAGCAAAACAGAAAGCCATAAGTAGCAGGAAGGAACAAAGAAATGGAACGAAACGAGAAATATATGATAAAAGGGACCTACTAGCAGGAAGGGGTAGAAGCCGAGCCAAGCATCAGTCTGTCCCTCTGAGCGGAGACGAAGACCCTGGAGGAAGTAGGCAAAGGTGAAGGAGCCCCAATTGTAATCCCCGATCCGGTCAACATCCCTGGTGGCTCCGACGATGCTGAAATGGATAGTGGAGGAGTTGTTCCCCAGAAAACAGCCCCTCATAATGGTCAGAAACAGACGGCGGAGCAGAAAATCACGAGTAGACCGGTCCTCAGGGAATGGCTCGGAGAGGACCCCCCCAATGGCATCTACAGCCAAGGCTCCCGATCGAATGCTGCGGGCCTTAAAGACCTTATCATGGGGAGAGTATCCCAACAGGGATCGAACAGCTGCGGTGGTGATGTCAGTCTCCAGAGGGACCCGGGATCCAGAAAACTCCACTCCGGTGATATAACGCCAGTCGAGAGGGGTCAACATCAGCTCACAGTCAAGAAGATGAAGCGACTGTGTATGGTGGAACCAGTGCTCAGCTAGAGCCCTCATATAGCCCCACGGACACCGGCGAGGGGCAATGGTGAAGAAATGTCTGAAGCCCCAGAAATCTACCATCCCCCTATAGTCGGAATGCAATGCATGATAGAGAGTGTAGATGCTAAACCAGTTGCCCCGAGGCTGGGTAAACTCAGGAACCTGTGACAACCATCGAAAGTCAGGCATGGTAACCATACGGATTTGAATGAAGTTAAATAACAGATATACCTCGTTAGCTGCCAGGTAGGCTGAGGGATGACTACTGAGAACCGGACCGAGCAGATCAGGTATCCTGGCACGGGCCCCTGGTAAGGTCCGACGCGTGGGGGGAGGAGCCGTTGTGCCCGAAGGGCCCGCCTCTGCCTCAGCTGGGGCATCATCATCAACGTCCGGCTGAACAGGGCGAATGATAGACTCCGCCAATCTACGGGAATGACGGGTCAGGACGGGAGCTGGAGCTGGGGTGGCCGCTCTGCGACGTCGGACACCCGCCACCCGGGGCACTGCGGAGCCACTGGGAGCATCAGGATCCATGGCTGAAACGGCATCACGAAAAGGAGGTACATCCTTAGCTCGTTATCTTTCAAAAAAATCTTATTGCATATTGCTAAAGAATCATAGGGCAGCATGACATGTTTATGAAATGAAAATGCATGAATAAATCCCTAGGGGTGCGCTAGATTTCCCGAAATTTCGGCAGAGTCTCGTTTGTAAAATGGACATCCCATGCACGATCCGGCATGTTTAATCAAGTCAGGCAACCAACAAATCCCAAATGCAAGTGACAATGATGCACTATGAGCATAAAATGAATAAAATCATGATTTTTCAAAGTAAATAGAGCATGACTGCAAGACCCATCCTTAGCTATGGCTAACCCCAATATCTCATATAGGCATACATTACTAAGATCAAAATATTTAAACAAGTAAATACATAGTCAAACGAAAGCGGAAGTCAAAGAAAAATGAGTTAAAACGTTACCCAAAGTGCGTAGACTGATTTAATCGGAGCAGATTTTGCTAAAAGATGTCCAAAAGACGAAAAAGCCGGGCAGGGGACGAGGAAAATCGAAAACGAGTGAAAGGGACAGCCAAAAAGTGAAAAGAAACGTGGGGGTCGCGATCTATGTAGGGGCCTATCCCAGCCGCAGCTGCATCTGCGGCTGGCCGCAGATGGATCTGCGGCTGATCTCGGTGACCCTTTTTGCCTCCCTTTTGCTACCCGAGTCAGCCTGCAACGTGTCCCATGTTGAGATATAAGATTTTAGAAATACCTGACCAATTGAAAAAAAAACGACCCGTCAGATACGAGACCTGACCAATTGAAAAACGACCCGTCAGATACGAGACCTGACCAATTGAAAAACGACCCGTCAGATACGAGACCTGACCAATTGAAAAACGACCCGTCAGATACGATACCTGACCAATTGAACCACGACCCGTCAGATACGATACCTGACCAATTGAAAAAACGACCAGTCAGATACGAGACCTGACCAATTGAAAAACGACCAGTCAGATACGATACCTGACCAATTGAAAAACGACCAGTCAGATACGAGACCTGACCAATTGAAAAACGACCAGTCAGATACGATACCTGACCAATTGAAAAACGACCCGTCAGATACGATACCTGACCAATTGAAAAACGACCAGTCAGATACGAGACCTGACCAATTGAAAAACGACCCGTCAGATACGATACCTGACCCTTTCAAAAAACGACCCGTCAGAAACGATACCTGACCATTTCAAAAAAACGACCCGTTAGATCCGATACCTGACCATTTCAAAAGTGGCACGTCAGAGACGATGCCTGACCAATCCAAGAACGACCGCAGGATACGAAACCCAAGCGACATCCATTCGTGAAATTCGAATCGACCCCTACACGATCATGTCAAATGCGGCATTTTGCATTATCTCAACATATGCATTGCATCGATAAAACCCATACTGTCTTTCCTGTGCATCGGGTGCCTACTTCTTTATCATGTCCATTTCATATTTCATTTCATAGACATGATAAAGAGGGGCAGCTGTAGACACCCACACAGAGGAGATCGAACAGCTCAAGACCCAAACCCTTCAACCATCCGAAGACTCCAAAAAAGCAATCATCGAGGAATATAGGAAATCCAAGGAGCTGACGGAGGCAGTGATGGACCAGTACACCAAAGGGTATCTATACGCCAAGAGCCTGGTAGCACAAGCTGGAGTCAATCCCATCACTCTGGGCTTCTCATCGGACGAAGACACATCGGATCAAGAAGAACCAACAGTCAACTCTCACAATCAACTAAGTCCACCCACGGAGCCGAGCCCCACGCCTGATCAACAGAACCCAGAAAATCAGACAACAGATCCGATCCAGCAGCCGCCCACGACCGAAACACCTCCTTTGGTCCAATCTCCTCCTGAAGGTCAGAACCCCCAAGAGGATCAGACCCCTACCGAAGACGAGCAAACCCCCGACCCCGAAGCTTCACTTGCAGATCCCCCCGAGCCATTAGTTTAATGTACTTTTTTTTCATACATGTAAATGTAACAAGTTTGAATGAAAAATATTTTGCTTCATTGACGTCTTTTCCAAGTATTACATTTTGCATCCGAACAGACATCAGCACTTTAAATAATATAAACCTCTGACTTTCTAAACAAGTTTAAATGACCTCAAGAACTGATAACAACTAACGAACACTAAAAATTGATAACATGAAAATAACTGAACGTAACCGACGTGACACCCGAATCACTACGGGCAATTACTGATAGTACTTCCTCAGTCTGGCAGCATGCCAGTAATTTTTGAGTTCGACCCCCGACATATCCTTTAGACGATAAGTACCTGGTTTGACAACCTCGATGATCTCATACGTCCCCTCCCAAGTCGGCATCAACTTTCCCGTTTCTAGAGGAGTAGAGGCCTCAGCCTCCCGAAGGACCAGATCCCCGACTTCAAACCTTCTTTGCCCGACTCTTCTGTTGTAATGCCTGGCCGTTCTCTGTTGATACGCTGCCAATCGAAAAATCGCAGCATCCCTGACCTCATCCACCAGATCAAGATTCAACCTCAGACCCTGATCATTGTAAGCTTCTCTAAAGGTAACCCTTCTGAACGAAGGCGACCCCACATCCACAGGAATTAGGGCTTCAGTTCCATAAGTTAAACGAAAGGGAGAATCTCCGGTAGTAGACCGAGGGGTCATTCGGTACGCCCATAACACACTTGGTAACTCTTCCGGCCATCGCCCTTTGGCCCCATCTAACCTTTTCTTGATCCCGTTGAGGAGAGTTCTATTAGTCACTTCAACTTGCCCATTAGCTTGAGGATGTGCCACTGATACCCTCCGATGCTGAACACCCAACTCTTCGAGAAATTTCTCAAAGTCCGACCCCACAAATTGTAACCCATTGTCCGATACCAGAACCATCGGAATGCCGAACCTATACACCACATATTCCTTCAGAAATTGAATACAATCATTCTCAGCAATCCTTCAAAGTGGCTTCGCCTCAACCCACTTTGTCGTATAATCAATGGCGACTATCATGTAAGCCACCTGCCCTTTTCCCTTCGGCATCGGACCGACCAAGTCAACCCCCCATACCGCAAAAGGGATAGGTGACAGCACCGATGACAGCTCCTCCGGAGGCTTATGTGGTACAGAACTGTTGAGCTGACACTTCCGACACCTTTGCACGTAACCTTTCGCCTCTTGAAACATGGTCGACCAATAATACCCTTGTCGAACCAACTTACATGCCAGCGACTTAGCCCCCATGTGATCGCCACAGATCCCCTCAATGTATAGTCTCGATACCTATTTGACAAAAGTTTAAAAAACTATCTTCTAAAAATGACATCTAAAAAAAAACCCTCATCGGTTCGAAATTAAAATCAATCTTTATTTTAAAACGAAACCTCGTCATTTGGGTCAAAAGACGTTAAAACGCTTTCCAGTTAAAGCACATTTGCCATACAAAAAATCCAAACAAAATTCACCACGAGCATTCACCTAGGCACACACGCACACACACGCAACTCACACATTTTAGGATTTAAAAGGATAGGAAAACATCAAGATAGCGGTAACCGTGTTTCACGGAAGTCGGGGGGTGCCTAACACCTTCCCCTCGCTTAAGCAAGCCCCCGAACTCTATGAATCTCGGTTTGCGGACCAATTGAATCGGAGTCACATATGAGCCATCACGATTACGAAAACAAAATTCGGATGAGTTGGTACATCCATTTCAAATATACCAACTGGCGACTCTGGTCAATTGGCTCATAAAAATTCGACATTTCAAAACCCCGTCGACACTAAGCCGACCCTTTTCAAAAATCACATTTAATTAAAAAGGCTAAAAATTGGAAAGGGACGTTTTAATTATTAAAAAAACGAGACGACGAAAATCCCGGCGTCGACAATCCACGTACAAAGTCCATGCCGAAGACGTTTGCAACTGCTCTGTGGATAGCAACTCAACCTGACCACCAGAGTTCGGTTCTTCATCTTCCTCAGAAAACATGCATTCCACTATGAAATCAGCCAAGGCCTGTCCTTTAATTGCCGTCCGAGGCTTGTACTCCAAGACAAACTGGCTCAACTCCACTGCCCACGCTATCAATCGACCTGACGTGTCTGGCTTATGCAGTACTTTCTTTAATGGCTGATCCGTATAGATGACCACCATCCGACGCTGAAAGTAGTGTCTGAGTTTCCTACTTGCAATTACCAGAGCATAGGCACATTTCTCCAGATTCGGATAGCGAGTCTCAGCGTCTCTCAAAGCATGGCTGACGTAATACACAGGGGTCTGCCTACCATCCTCTTCCCGAACTAGTACTGCTCCCACCGCCAAAGAACTTACTGCTAGATAAAGATAAAGCGTTTCTCGGGGCTTCGGCTTTTGTAGCGAAGGGACTGTCATCAGGTATCTCTTTACGCTCTGAAAGGTGTCCTCACACTCAGATGTCCATTGAAAAGTTTTTTCATTCTTCGGGCCCTTCAGAGTGTCGAAGAAGGGGAGACACCTTTCAGCCGACCGAGACATGAACCTTCTTAACGCAGCAATTCTTCCGGTCAGCCTTTGCACGTCCTTAATAGTCTGGGGAGATCTCATATCCAGTATGGCCCTGATCTTTTCCGGATTAGCCTCTATGCCCCTTCTACTAACCAGATACCCCAGAAATTTTCCCGAACCCAAACCAAAAGTGCACTTGGTAGGATTCAACCTCATGTTGTAACTTCTGACCGTTTGGAAACATTCCTCCAGATCCTTCAGGTGATCTTGCACTTTGACGCTTCGAACTATCATGTCGTCCACGTAAACCTCCATATTCCTTCCGATCTGCTTCTCGAACACCAGATTCATCATCCTTTGATAAGTGGCGCCCGCATTGATTAACCCGAACGTCACCCTCTTATAAGCATAAGTCGCCCGATGAGTTATGAAGGCCGTTTTTGGGATATCCTCTTCTGCCATCAAAATCTGGTGATACCCTGAAAATGCATCCAAAAAGCTGAGTATTGCGTTCCCCGACGTAGCATCAATTAACTGATCGATATGAGGAAGGGGGTAGAAATCCTTTGGGCACGCCTTATTGAGGTCGGTATAGTCAATACAGACCCTCAACTTCCCATTCTGCTTTCTGACCAACACTACATTGGCTAACCACTCCGGGTACTCGATCTCCTGAATTATACCAGCTTCCAAAAGCTTTCCGATCTCGTCATCAATTACCCTTTGCCTTTCGGGTGCAAAGATCCTCCTCTTCTGTCGAACTGGTTTCCTTTCTGAATCAACCGACAGCCGATGGACAGCCACTCCTTTAGCTAATCCGGGCATGTCGTTGGGTGTCCAGGCAAAGATATCGGCATATGTCTGAAGCAGCTTCACCAATTCCTTCTTAACTGGATCCTGTAACCCGGCACTAATCTTCACCACTTTCAGGGGATTGCCCGGTATCAGCTTAACGTCTTCGGTTTCCTCGGCAGGTAGAGCCAAAGGTTCTGTAACCCCTTCTGTAAAAGGCTCCACATCCACCCTCATTGTTTGTTTGAACTTACTGACCCCTACCGAAGACGATGTAAGCATATGTCGATAGCACATTCGGGCTATATCCAAGTCGCCCAACACTTCCCCGACCCCGTTAGCAGTAGGAAACTTCATCTTAAAATGCGGGATCGAGGTCACTGCCTGAAGGGCCGATAAGGTGGTTCGGCCTAAGATGGCATTATAAGCCGAATCCACTTGTACCACAAAAAACTTCACCACCACCTGCCTCTGTCTCGGAGGGGTGCCGAACACTACCGGTAACTCGACCGTCCCGACCACGGGAACTTGTTCATTGCCGAATCCATACAGGGGAGCCTCGAAACCTACCTCCATTCTCACGCCTTGTAAGTCCATCCTCTGATATGCATGGCTATATAAGACATCGACCGAAGAACCATTGTCAATCATCATCCGTTTCATATCGACAGGGTCGACCTGGGCCGTGATGACTAGAGCCCCTTCGTGTGGTTCTACGGCATCGAGAGGATAATCTTCGTCGGTGAAAGAAATCACAGTCCCCGGGAATGGCTTTTCCACTTTTATTGGACAGTCTACTGTCATGACCCCATCGGGTCTGGCCCGCCGCTTCTTGCCACCTTGTCTCTGGAAGGTCCCACCAGAGATGACATCGACGACTCTTCTCTGTGGACACCTTTCCTGGGCGGGAGGCTGACTTCCCCCCAGAGCCTGCCGACCAGCAACATACTGAACCAATTCTCCTTTCTGTACATTTCTTTCGATCATCTCCTTCAGTGCTTTGCATCTCCCTGTAGAGTGGCCCTTGTCCTGATGGTACTAACAGTAGAACCTCCGATCCCCCCCTTTAATTGGTGGAGGCGGTTCATAGAAGGGTTTTCCCCTTATCTCGTCCAAAATGAGCACCTTGTCAGTGTTCAGTGGAGTATATACCTTCGGTGGCTGTTTCGGACGGAACGACATTTTCTCGGTCTGAGGTGGTACTGCTGTATTTGGACCAATTCGATCCCACAGCCCTGGCTTGGATCCTTCCCCCTTGGGCCGAGCTGCCACCTCCTGTGCCGGCGTAAGGTTGTTCATTGTTTCCTCTATCGATATCAATTTTTCAGCCCTCTCGTAGGCGTCGGCCAAATCTTTAGGAGGGTTGAACATGATGTTTTTTAGTAATTTCTTAGACCGGCTAACATCTAACCTGGTGGTGAAGAATCCCAAGGCCTGAGTCACATTGAGTTCCGCCACAGTCCCGACAGCATCCCTGAACCTCTGTACGTACTGTGCCAGGGATTCATTACTCCTCTGCCTGATCTGCATCAGCAAAGCGGTAAGCTTTCCTCTCCTTTTATTGCTTCCGAATCGCTCATGGAACTTGTCGGTTAATTCTCTCCATGAATTGATGCTACCCGGGGGGCAAGGACACCACCCATTGCTTTGCCGCCTTTGTAAGCGTAGTCACAAAGATCTTGCACATCCCCGCCTCCGAGTGATTGAAATAACCCATCACTATTTCATATCCATTGGTGTGGTCAAATGGATCCCCAGTGCCATCGTACGTATCCAAAGGCGGCAACTTCATTTTTGGGTCTGCTTTCTCCTGGTTAATAGCTGACGAGAAGGGCGACTTGCTGCTCAACGTCATCGCCTCTGGTTTCACCTCAGCTATCATTCGTTCCATTTCCGCCAGCCTTTCCATCAGAAGATCGGTAGGAGCTGGGCCCTGCTGTAAAGTCTCTTTTGCTGGGCCTTCGACTACCCGACCACCATTGTTCTCGTGGTGTTCGGTCCCAATATGGTTCGGTTGACCCGGCCTTGGATCCTCCCGATGACGATCACCCCCCGAACCAGACCGACCCCGCCTCAGATCATCCCGACGGCGATCACCCTTCAAATCAGACCGTCCTCGCCTCGGATCATCCCGATGGCGATCATCCTTCAAATCAAAGTTATCCCGCCTCGGATCCTCCCGATAGCGGTTACTTTCTGAACCAGACCGACCCCCTCTTGGGTCTTCTCGACGGCTACGAGCGTAGCCGCTCTTGGTTCTGCTCTCGTATGTTTCTGATCTACTCCTCAAGGGATCATCATGAGGCCCCCGAACAACAGTGCGGTGGCTACTGAACCTGAAGTCCCCCCGTCCAGGTGGTGTGTCCGCAGTCGCCCTCGTCTGCACAGTAGGGGATATACTGACTCTCCTTCTCCGATGGCGACTCTGGGGGGTGGACTCCCTGGATCTTTCCCCCGCAGTCCGTCGCTCTTTATCCCCCTCCAGCTTAATCAACAAGTTTTCCAAGTCCTGCTGCTGTGTCTGCAGAACCTGCATAGCATCCTGAGCCTCCTGAACTTTCCCCTTTCTGATGGTTTCCCTCTGATCAATCGTGCTGTTCGCCCCACCGTGAGTACTCCTTCGGGACCCCCTATTCTTTGTACTTGAAGAAAAGTCCAACCTACGCCTCAACCTGTCTGACAGGGTCCCTTTCGATGTAGACCTCCCACCGCCAGGTCCCAAACGATCCATCACAGAACCCTTGACAGCACGAGTTGATTTCCCCGCAGACGAACCAGTTTGCTCAACCTCCACCATGGCTGTCTGCTTCAATTATCAAACGAGATTACTACCTCAACTCTCGTGAACAATGATTTCCGTTACACAGAAGCCCTTCCTTCTAGCTCCAATGTTAACGCCTGATTTTGTAAGCACGTGGAAAATCACCAAAGCACGAGCACCTGCAACCACAAAACCGTTAGACACCCCCAACACTAGCGACGACTTGGGCCGTCCGGGGATGCTCCGGTGTGAGAGTAAGTAGCAGGCCAAAAGCGTAACAATGGAGAACAATAATGCTGGAATTATTATAGTTCTGTGTAAGATATAAGAGTGTGTACCGTAATCCAGGAGCTAATGGCTTGTATTTATAATGCATGTCATCCCCAGAGTCCTCATTGGAGTGAGGCATCCCAATCCAAACCATCTTTGGATTATCCTTATTGTCCATAGAAACCTTTTCCAATCACACGTCTGACCTCCACGAAAACAGGAAAAAGACTCCTAATAGGACTAAGCCTCAACCACCCCAAGCCGTGCAGGAAACATCAACCGAGAACTGGGCCTCTCATCCCTGAGCCCAACCCAGCCGATCCCCCATGTCACAATATCCATAGTCAAAGTACGAACTCAACCCATCATATTTACCCAGCCCAGATAATATCCGGGTCGGACAATTACCATCTCAACAATAATTATAAGATAAATTTTTTTAAAAAAATTATATATTTAATTCGATTATTTGAATATCCGAATAGCATAATTTTAAAAACAAGAACTGATTTTGAATGCTGAATAAATAAACGATTATAACCGAATTTCAAATAATTAAAATAATCCAATTAAAAAGTCAATTTAATTCGATAATTTGATTTGATTTATTTTTTGTTCAATCCTATATATAATACGTATATACCTTTGTGGAGGACCACATATTAGAAAATATAATTAAATAAATTGAATGGTCGGGAAAAAGTTAGATTTTTAGTTATGAGATTAGCCAACAAAAGAAGAAATTAATGGCTCCAGCTATACCATAGAAAGAAAACAAGTGGGGCCTTGGGCCATCGCATGAATAAGAGATGATTAGAAGTTAGAACCACTAATATATACTATCTTCGATTGTTATTGATTTTTAAAAATTAATTTAAAATATTTTTAAATTTAAAATTAAAATAATTTATTAAAAATTATAAAATAATAATTAAAATTTATAATAGATAATATTTTTTAAATAATTTATAATATTTATTATTTAAATTTTTTTTATATTAATTTTAAATTTAAAAATGAATAATAATCAAATAATATAGAACGGAGGGAGTTTAATGTTATGCACCTTTGTGAAGCACTTCAAAAGAGAAAATTTTATTTTTTATTTTTTTATTATCGATTTACTTTTACTTTAGTTAATTTGTTAATTTTTTAAAGATTTTCAAACCAAAACTGAACCCCAGGTAGGTAAAACTCAAACCAGTTGCAATGAATAAGATAACACCTAGAATATATATATATATATATATCCAGAAATTATGAGAGAGAAGAAATTAAAAGAGAACAAACAAGACCACAAAGTGCACATGAATATATATTTTTATCTAACTGACGTCTTTTATAAATTTGTTTTTCTCATTATATAATCTTCATTTTTTTCCAAAAGGACCATGAGACATAACGCCACAATTGCACAAGAAGATATATCCCCAGAAATTAAGAGAGATGAAAATTTATATAGCTAATCTACATAGTTTGGTTTCACAAGGACATACTACATAGTGAAGTGTCTTCTTCTTGTTCGATCAACAACAAGAACCTTATAGACTCTAAATTCTACAAACAACTCCCCCCACAACACAGCTATATAAGAGGGAGGAATATATTATTCACTTGTCTTGTTACAAGAGTATGGAATAATCTCTTCTTACTCTAACATATACATATACCATAGATTTAAAATTAAAATACGTGGTTGGTCCAATGTAATATTAATGTGAACAAACTAGTGGACTAGGGCCCTATCTGTATTGTGCCCGAGTTGGCCTGAAATATGTGACCAAACTGTCCAAAAATAACAATTTTTTTGCTCTCCCTTAATAATATAGATAAATGCGCTTTTTTTTTTTTTTTCTTTTTTAAAACCCTAACTCATGAGTGAATTTAGGCTTTAAACAATGGAGTTTGATACTCATCAATAATTTATTTCTAGGTGAAATTAAGATGGAGACCAACTAATTTTCTTTTTGCCATTAGTTGGTGTTACTTTTGCCTTTACTCATTTGATTGTATTAATTTGTAGCCTTCCTTGGGTAGGTTTACTTGTAAAATTCCATAAGCTGGTAAAATGATTTATATGCTAATTCCAAAGCTGCATGTTAATGGGTTCATGTAAAGAAATTCTGTAATATGCATGGCAGGCAGCAACGCTGGAGTGTTGGCTCTCTGGACTATTAGTCTGGGACATTGTCTAGCTTTCTTTTGTTTTCTCATCCCGACACTATATTCTCCCCCCTGCTGTCTGCATTTGGGATAAATCATTTTTTTCCACCGTACTCGATATCAATTTATATGTGTATCACTGAATTGATTTTTTTTTACAATCTCATTAATGTACTGATTTTTTTTTACAAAATATGAATTTTTCGTTCAAATATGTTAAAAGTTAATGAACTACTGACGTCAAGTGGCATATCACGTCATATTTTATATGTTAAATTGATGACGTGACATGTCAAGTCAGCAATATGTTAACTTTTAACATACTTCGACGGAAAATTAAACTTTTGTAAAAAAAATTCAGTACAGTAATGCAATTGTAAAAAAAATCAGTTTAATGATACATATGTAAATTGGTATTCAGTACAATAAAAAAAAGTGATTTAACCTATCTTGATTTATCAGTCCTCATTCATTTTTACGTTTCTCAAAACTATATTATTTTATTTATTTTTTAAATTGAGTAATATTATATACACAAACTATATACAAACTAGTGTATAGTTGTGAAAAATGAAGTGATTTTATACTCGTGAAATCGTGTCAAATTAATTTTATTTATTTTAGTTTGATGTGAATTTGTTTTCACTCACGGTAGTCTAGATAGATACAAGCCCTTCACGCCAGAATTTAAAAATTCATGAATTTTATTTACAATGTGGTCAAGAAGAAACTCGTAGTAATACTATTGTCCTAAAGATCAGTTGAGCTATCTTTGGCTTCACTTAATATACAACACATTTGACTACATCTTCTAATAAAATCATGAAAGCAGAAAAAGGTGCGACAAAAGTTCTATCATTTTAGGATTGAGTTGGAGTTTTTTCAAAGAGAATTGATAATACTCATAGCAAATATATATATATATATATATATATATATATATATATATATATATATATATAATTTTAATTTGACAATACATAAGTACATAATCATAAGATAAAATTAAATTTTTTTTTTTAAATATATAATTCGGTAATTTGAATATCCGAATAGCATAATTTTAAAAATAGAAACTAAACCCGAATACCGAATAATTAAATGATTATAATCGAATTCTAAATAACCAAAATAATTCAATTAAAAAAATCGATTTAATTCGATAATTTATTTTTGTTCATTTTTTTGCTCAACTCTATAGATAATACGTAGATACCTTTGAGGAGGAACACATATTCGAAAATATAATTAAATAAATTGAATGATCGGAAAAAAGTAAAATTTTTAGTTATAAGTTGGTTTAGCCAACAAAAGAAGAAATTAATGGCTCCAACTATATTATAGCAAGAAACAAGTGGGGTCTTGGGTCATCACATGATCAATAAGAGATGATTAAAAGTTAGAACCACTATCATATATTATCTTCGTTTTAAATTAAATTATAAGATTATTATTAATTTTTAAAAATTAATTTAATATATTTTTAAAATTTAAAATTAGGACCACTTATTAAGAATTATAAAATAATAATTAGAATTTATAATAAGTATTTTTTTTAAACAATTTATAATATTCATCACTTGAAAAGAATTTATGTTAATTTTGAATTTAAAAATTAATAATGATCAAATAATATAAAACGGATAGAGTATAATCTTATGCACCTTTGTGAAGCACTTCAAAAGAGAAAAGTTTTTTTTTAATTATTATTATCACTTTACTTTTACTTTAATTAATTTGTAATTTTAAAAAAAATTTCAAACCAAAACTGAACCCCAGGTAGTAAAACTCAAACCAGATGCAATGAATAAGATCACACCTAGAATATATATATACATCCAGAAATTATGAGAGGAGGAGAAGAAAAGAGAAAACAAACAAGACCACAAAGTGCACATGCATATATATTTTTATCTAAATGGTGTCTTTTATAAATTTGTTTTTCTCCTTATATAATCTTTGATTTTTTCCAAAAGGACCATGAGACATAACGCCACAGTTGCACAAGAAGATATATCCCCAGAAATTAAGAGAGATGAAAATTTATATAGCTAAGCTACATAGTTTGGTTTCATGGACAGTACATAGTGAAGAGTCTTGTTCTTGTTCGATCAACAACAGGAACCTTATAGAGTCTAAATTATACAAACAACGACGACCATCCGCCCCCCACCCCCACCCCCCCCCCCCCCCCCCCCCCCCCCCAAACGATGCACGTTGAACATCACTCTCATACAACTAAGTATGCTGTATACGGTGAGCCCCATGCATGCATGAGCAGAACATATATATATATATATGGCGAGTAATTCACATTTAAAATTGAAGGGGATCTCCCATCCACCCAACTCAATCTTAATTGTCCATTTGAAGATAAAAAGGATGAGAATAATCCAATTCGCATAGCAATCCAATTTGCATAACAATTTGTTACTCTGTCAGCGAGGAATTTTGTACCTCGTTAGGGTTAAGGTTTCATGTTGATCAAGGAGGCGATAAATTTGCAAATAGTATGAAATTGATTGATTGAAGAGGGAAAAAGAATGAGTAAGCAATCACTCGAGTAACATAAGGCAAAACTCTCGTGGTCTTAACGTAATTGCTAATGTTCAAGAACTTTGTCAAGTGTTTAGGGGTCTTGAATGAATTCAAGCTAGGCTTCGGAGTTCAAGTGTATTCACGAGTGTCCCAAGTCAAAATTTAATTCGAAGTCATCCATAAGTCTGGTGAATCCTTCAAGCTCCCTTGCGTCTAAAGAGAGAATCGTCAAAGTTGTTAAAGATCAAAAAGTCCCCTTCTTATGAAATGAGGGAGGTATTTATAGAGTTCCTGGCAAGGAATCATGTTCCAGGCATGTGACTCTGTAGACAATTCCAAAAATATTTTTAGTAATAAAAAAATCCTTAAAATATCTCTGGTTACCTCGGTAATGCCCAGATCGTCCCATTCTTTTAGTCGCAAATCCAATCCCTCAATCAATTTTTAAAATGAGTTGTCCCCACAAGCCTTTTGCCTTGAGACTCATGAGGGCCCATCCCGGGTCTTGTTCATTTATTTATGGTCTTTTCATCTTAGTTCATTTAATTCTTTAGGTTAATTATAAACCCTAATTTATACTTGGGTCTCCACCTTGCCCCTTGCACGTGAGTCATGCCTTTGGAGTGATGATCGTGCACAATCTTTTTTAAGTCTTTGAGTCCCGCTTTAATTTTCTGGTTTTTGGGACTCATAAGCAACACACCACACCATTGATCTATCGCAAAATTGCATTTTGTTGCTTTCCTTTCCAGTAGCAAATCTTTGTTATATATTTCCCTCTTCATCTTCATATTGAAATATTCTTGATGTGCTCGTTCTAGAGCTTGTGCTATTCAATTTCAAATTCTGGCTTTTCACAAGTGCGGTATTGCATGTATAATAAGTCATCTCAATGTTGAATCCATAATTGCTTCGTATTAGAAACCTCACAAAATAGCAGAACATTAATAAACATTTTCCTCAATTATAGAAGCATTATCCGAAGCAGCAGCATGTCATTCGATAACTTGGTCCCAAAATGGTGAAATTGGGGAAATTGACTTTATTGCATCACTGCGCCTGCAAATACAAATACATGCCCAAAAAAAATGTTGGCTTCGTCCCTACATGCGTTTCATCATCATTAACCACCTATATAATTAAGCTCTTAACTACCACAATATCTTGAGAATAAATTAGTAGTCACCTCCATTTATGTTGATTATTCATGTTACTAAATCATTCATGGGCCCACACTAGTTAAGTTACAATAAGAAACTATCCATGATATTATGACCATCATCATCAAAATGGACATCTCCCACCGTCATGTCCATCTCAAAACTGTGAGTACTTGTGGTACTTGAATAGACGCCGAAGAAATCACATCCCCGTGATCGGAACCGGCAGGAGACAACATCGCAGATTCGAAAGTGGTAATATTATTAGCGGACAAGAGATAATCGGTGGACGCAGATGATGACTGATTATGATTCATTAAAGTCAAGTCTTCCTTGTAGGTCTCTTATTTTGTGAAGGGGAAGAAAGGAGGATTTGGATTAATATTGTTGTTGTTGTTTGGTTCAAAACTTAGCAGGATGGAAGAATCCATAGGGGCAGTATAATCCAAGATAAATTGAGAAGGTTTAAGGAGGACATGATCATTTCTGCAGGTGTGATGGCCATGGTTGATGTTTCGATACTGTAATGCCCCCAAATTCGGGTTTCATAACCTCGTGTTGAATACTTATAATTCATTACATAAAAACAACTAAATACATAGTCTTCATTAAACTTAACGGAATAATACATAAATGTTTTTCATAAAAAAGATTACAATTTCAAGGTTTTCTAACCTTAACCTAAACAGTATATATCTTAAGGGATCACAAAATATTTACAAACGTTAATTACATATTAAGCAAATAATCTATTTAACATGCAATAATCTAAACTTTGACTTTTCACTTGCCCTTATCTTTCTTAGAGCACTCGGGCTTAGTTGAAAAATGATTCATGATATAGCAAAGGTGAACAACTAGCTTGCTCAGCAAGTTTAAGAAAAATTAATACAAGATTGATATATCATGATTGAATGAGAAATAACTTCAAATATTTCATCAATACATAACAATTGTGAAAGAACAAGAGTCAAATTTCAATTAAAAGAATTGATTGAGTCTTTACTGCTGAGCGGCCTCTAAGGACCATGAACTAATACTTAAGGTAAATCATATATGTATCTGACCCTTTTATTATTTTAGTATTCGAGGGGATCAACCTCTTATACCCCATATATATGCATAACATTCAAACATCTTGCGCAAAGGTCGGTTTCCCGAATATAATCCCCTTATTTAGGATTGTTCGTTATCACTCTTACTATAAGAATACACACTAACCAATGGTTTGGATAAGCTTTTAAAAATATTCAAGTTAATGAATTTATACATGTAGTATCTAGCCGAAACAATTAGCTTAGACATTCTTAAACAGTTCTTAAATTAAAAGAACTATAAAACTTCAAATGCACTAAGTGCAAATATATAAACAACATGGATGTGGATCAATTTTAAACAATTAAACCACTTAAAATTCTTGCAAAAATAAATATAAGTTTAGATATAAGAAACTTGCCTCGATTGTTGATTACAACTAACCAATACAATTTAATATCCTTTGAACAGACCTAACAATTAATCATGTTGATCTTTCAATTAGTATCATATCTAGGTTCATATAATAATCTTTGTACATCTTAATTTACTAACACTTAATCACATAATTAAATAATTAAGGTATAATAAATACTTTGAAAATATTATCATCATTTGATAATATTTTAATCACAAAAAACCTATATTAATCATTTAATATAGTTTAAACTTCTATCTAATATTATTAATCATTTAATAATATTTTATTAACCTTATAATATTATTAATCATTTAATTAACTTTATAATATTATTAATCATTTAATAATATTCTATTCATTTTCTAATATTATTATTCATTTAATAATATTATTATTGATTTCTTAATATTATTAATCATTTAATAATATTTTAGTCATTTCTTAATATTATTATTCATTTAATAATATTTTATTCATTTTTTAATATTATTTTTTATTTAATAATATTTTATTAATTTCTTAATATTATTAATCATTTAATAATATTTTATTCATTTTCTTAATATTATTTATCATTTAATAATATTTTATAATTATTTAAAACTTGTCAAATATTAATATTACATAAAATTATATTTACTAATCCATTTTATTTTCAAAAGATCTGACTAGACCCGTTTTATATGGCTCGACCTAACTCGGTTATTAAAAATTAATTTTCAAATATTTTGGACTACCGCTGCGGCGGTGACTCACAGAGTATTTTACCGCTGCGGCAGTGAAACCTACCGCTGCGGTGGTAGTTCTGTTTCTCAAACCCTAATTTTTTAACTTTTGTTTTTTTTTGTTCAATCTTTTATAAAATGAAATATACACATCCCAAAGATACAAAGTCAGTTTTGTTATCTTCCTAACTTCTTGTTCTTCAATATTTCATGGATCGATCTCCTTTTCAAAAATGTTTTTGACATAAAATTCAAGATTGATCAATCTAGGGTTTTAAAATGACATGTGTTGCGATAAACTCCATCTTTTCCTCATTTTTTCATATTTTTAAGAGATTCAAGTTGGGCTGTCTTTATAACTCATAAATATAACTTTCTAGCCTTCAAAATCAAGTAACCAACTTGTACATTTCAAACTACCATAATATATAGCACATAGCTAGTTAGACTTTTTAGTGGTAAAGCTCTATATGCACTTATCTTTCATTTATTTTCATACCAAGCATATTAACACACATGTTAAACATTTTACGTCATGAATCTTTATATATATCCAAGATCTAGCATTATAGAGCATCAAAATAGGCTTTGAACTGTTAAAAATATATTTTGACCATTTAAAATATATATTGACCATAGAAATAAAAAATGATGAAGACATAGAACACTTTTCAATCTCCTAGACTTGGATGTTCTTCTTCTTCTTGAGATGAACTTGGCTAAAGATTCCACCTTGAATAATCTCTAGCAATCTTCTTAGTGAATTCTCTCAAGCTCACAAGAGTTTTTTTTAGAAAGCTCTCTCTTTTTCTCTCTTGGTGTTTCTAATAAAATGACTAACAACCACTACAAGAAAAATGCTCAATTCCGAAGGAATTTCCGTCGGAAATAAACCTATTCCGTCGGGATTACAATATTACCGACGAAAGGTTCGATCGATGATTCAGACAAAAATAACCGCGTCAGAATTAATTTCGTCGAACATTCGGTCGAAAATAAATAATCCCTGACGTATTTTTTCCGTCGGAGTTTTCGTCGTAATTCGCATATGTCTGACAGAATAAATTCCGTCGAAAATAAATAATTCCGTCGACATTTTAATTTATATCTTCAACGGAAATTCCGTCAGAAAATCAACCCATCCGTCGAATATAAGTACTTAATTTCGACGGAAAATTCGTCGTAATAATTTTATTTCGTCAGTAATAGTCCTACCGATAATTAGGAAATTAATAATTTAATGCAATAATTCTGACGAAAATTCTGTCGTAAATACCTAATTCCTTCGGAAATACAAGATTTGTTTTTAAAGATTCTTTTTGCTTTTTTCAATGCCAGGTTTTAAAATCACATTTTTTGTACCTGCAAACCTGCTTTATCCCAACAGCACAACAACAATCCATTCTTTATGTTCACACACTTGATATAAATATAAACGACGACACATTATAAAATAAATTATCGTACTTTACAAAACTAAACAAAATTACGATGAATTACAATCAATTAAGTTAAATTAAAGTAAGTACAACTAAATTATAATCTACAAAGAATCATCGCCCGTAGATCGAGAGTTCTGCTGTGGTGTATGAAAATCATCGTTGTCACCCCTCCGCTCGTGATCGGCATCGCCAGCATGCTCGAAATTGTCATCCTGTTAATACAATTACAAATATCAGTCATTAGTCCGTACTTGAGACAAAAATTCATAGTTAAATAATTATTGCAGAACATACAGAATATACAACTTAAATTGAATAAAATACCTGTGCAGTCGGGCGCTGAGTCAGCATCGGGCCAAAAGCCTCTAACAACAGGGTAGTCACCATCCGAATCACCTCGTCTCGTATCGCAACGAACTGCTCCGGAGATATGCCTGTACTCTTGACACTGGCCCCTGCTGTAACGTCCTAAGCAAGTTGGTGAAGACGAGCACTGGTAGGTAGGCTCTGACTACGGAATATCGGATCCGTACGAAACGTCTCCGACACCGCCGCCATAACCCGCTGGAACAACACGTCGTCCAAGCCAGCGCCCGTATGAGATTGTCCAACATGTCATTTCGAACGCTGGCTAGAACCTGCAACATTAAATATAACAGGAAAAAAATGAAATATCAATATAAATTTTGAATTAACGAGCAACATACTACAATAAATACCTCCGGTCAATGTATATGCCGACACCCTCGGCAGCCCCAACACTCGATATCTGCTTGTAGTACTACTAGGGGGATCTTGAGATGCGACCCAAAGAGCCATCTCCTCATCCCTAGATAAGTTAACGTCGGACGGAGGGATGATAGAATCTCCCCTAGCAGCCTGCAACTCAGCTACATGCTCGTCCCGAAGGCTCTGAAATCGGTCCTGCAATTTATTATGTATATGGTAGTTTATTGACTCATTTAATTAAGTACATGATACTAATTATTACATAACTTTATAGAAACTCTTACCAGTATAGCTGCAGCTGCCTGTGACATACTACATTTCTTTGGCGTGTGGGCTCTATCCCAGAACTCGATCATGGTGGGAGGTCATCCCAACTCACCGCCCATGACCTAACAAATAAAATTTTAATTTATCATTTATTTAGTACATATTTTTATGAGAATATTAAAGTAAACTAAATATATACATACCGATTTTACTTCTTCAAATGATCGTGAACTCGTAGTATGTACTACTCGGAGCTGGCTACGATTTTTCTTCATTTGTTCTGATTTTTTTTGAAGTCGTTAGCATCCCAATGAGTACACATGACCTCCCATGCTGCATCTGAGACAATAGGGGGCTGATGGTCTCGAAAAGTAGTCTCGGGCTGGTCTACAATTGCCCGGGCAACCCTATGTCTCATCTTGTACAACCAGCCGACGTACTTCTTCGCAACATGTGCAATAATAACATCGTCGCCTGAGAGATGCCCTCCTCATATCTAAAATAAATCTAAGAAAACGAACTAACTTATCAGAAAAACTAAATTGAATGTGTAAGTAGCATGTACGTATACAGTTTAAATTATTTAAAATAACTTACGTGAAATTCACGTAACACAGTATCCATGAAGGAGGCATCATGCTGCGCGTACTGCGTAAATCGCATGCAGCCAATGGGGAGGTGTGTCAGACATATGGCGTGTAAAGTGGCTTTAGCCACAGGATCCATAATACTACAAAACAAAACAAAGAACGCAAAGTTATGTTTATTGTTTTACAAAATAAATTAATTCAATTTAACATAACGCTATTTTACACTTACTGCGCAGAGCCGACATCTACGCGGACAATATGCACAACAACTGGTGGGCGACCAAATAACCCGAGGTTCGTCCCTCGAGGACATTGTCGAGCAGTATCTGTAAGTAAAATTGAATAATTAAAGTTAATAAATCAATTCCCAGAACATAACCTACAAATAGTAAGCAAAACAAATTAATATTTAAGAAAATCTACTACCTGACGATGATGACCCGCCCTGAGTTCCGTCAGCGGATCCTGCACGACCACCACCGCGTCGACCGCTACCACTATGCCTAGCCATAAATGTGCTACTGAAATACAAAAATAAAATGCAATTAATATGCAGTTAATTAATTTAATTAAATAAAATATACTTCTTAAGTTTATGTGTAATACGTCGTCAAACCCATCAGAATTATTTTCACAGTTATCCTCGGATTCTGGCACTACTTCTTCATTATCAGTTTCGTCGTCAACCACGTCTTCCTCGACTTCATTATTATCGGGTACGTCTTCCTCGACTTCATCGTCAATCAGGTCTTCCTCGACATCATCATTATCGGGTACGTCAGAGATATCTACCAACAAATCGTCGTTATGTAGGACTACCTGACTGGATTTGCTAACTTAATTTAATGTAAATTAATTATACATGATACAATTTTATTATATTAAATTAATTTAATTATATTTTATTTTAGTTTATTTTAATTGTATTTAATTTAACTTAGTTTAATTTAATTTAAATGTAATTATTTTATTTTATTTTATTTTATTTGACTTTATTTTATTTTAATTATATTAAATTTAACTTAATTTAATTTAATTATATTACATTAATTTTATTATAATTTAACTTAATTTAATTTAATTATATTACACTAATTTTATTATAATAAATTAATTTAATTATATTTTATTTGAGTTTATTTTATTTTACGTAATTTAATTTATTTTTTCTGAATTATATTTAACTTCATTTAATTTTACTTAATTTCTCTTCATTTTATTTTATTAAATTATATTAAATTAATTTATTTTATTTATTTTTATGAATTTAATTTATTTTAAGTATATTTAATTTAACTTAATTTTATTTAATTAATTTAATTATATTTTTATGTTAGTTCATTTCATTTTATGTTATTATTACAAAACTATGTAAATACTAAGCTTATTTTAATATTGACAAATTAGGAAAATACATAAATAGATATAGGGCCTACAAATATTGCATTTGAACAATTTTAACAGAAATTCCGTCGGAAATTCATAAAATAATAACCATCAAGGAAATACCACATATTGCCACAAATTAATTTCCACATACTGCCACAAATTAATTTCAGAATATGTATATATATATATATATATATATATATATATATATATATGTATATATATATATATATACATACATACCTTAGGATGCTACGAACGTCGACGACGGAGGGGTAACGGATGGCGGAACGGACGGCAGCAACACTCGACGGCGGCAACGGACGGAGGGGTGTGCCGGAGGTGATGTGACGTTGGTCGGAGGGGCCAGAAGGCGTTGAGAGAGAGAGAGAGACTGCGACAGGAAGAGAGAGAAAGATAAATAAAAACTGAAGCGGCTGGGGGAAAAAGACGATGAAAAGGGTTTTAAGTTATTTTTGACGGAATATTCCGTCGACATTAGGTTCGTCGAAAATAAAATAAAATTGACGGATATTCGGTCGATTATATGTTATATTCCGTCGAACTTATATTGTCTGGACGCGGGAATTTTGGCACCAACAGGGATCTACAATATCGACAGAATTCCATCGACTATAACTTATAGTCGATGGAATTAAATACGATGGACTATTCCGTCGTAATTATGTTATTTTCGACGAAATTAATTCCGTCGAAGATAATTTCGTCGGAATTGAGCCTTTTACTTGTAGTGAACATATCACATTGGTGAAACATTCTATTTATAACACTATCCTAATCCTTATTAACCTTTACTGAATAATTAATATTGGTCAAATTAAGCTAATCTAGGTTTACTATTGGATTCATGGACACTTGGATTGACTAGTTAATTGACTAGGGTTGTTGAGCAACTAAAACAAAGTGTATATTGTTAGCAATATTGGAGGAAAACTTCACCCCTAAGTGGGGCCCCCAATGTGCCAGCCAACCCCCCTTTTTCCCTTCATTTTTGCTTTTTTTTTTATTGTAATTATACACACACACACACACACATTCATATGTATATATATTGACCTAGTTTGGGCTCCACTTTGGACTTAGTAATTAATTCTATTGGGCTCATTCATTTAATTTGTTTGAGCTCAATTTATTCATTCCATCGGGCTACATTAACTAACACATGTTACTTGAAGTTAAAATAAGCATTGGGCTAGTTCAATTATTAAGATGGACCAATAAATTAACTATGTTCATGGACTACTAGGTTAATTTTATTGGACCTAGGTTAATAATTCATTTGGACTTAAAATATAATCCAATTACACTTGCTTTAATTAATGGTTCTACCTTGCTACATTATTAGATTCATAAATATACACATACATATGTATATTCATTCAATTATGTAAATGCACAATTCATTCATACAAAAAATTTAATTCATTCATACAAAAAATTTAATTCATTAATAATTACTTAATAATCATTATTATATTGAACTTAGAATTCATGGTTATTACAGATACAATAGTGGATCCTCTTTGATTCTTTGCACCTGCTTGGTTGCTTGGCACCCTTGATCAAACTTGTGTGTGAACCTTTATGACATGGACTAGCAGTGGTCAGTGGGCTCGGTTCCAGTTGCTTATCACTTGATTGTCATTTGAAATCCCACTTTTTTCTTACGTGAATCATACTTGACAATTGTCCTCGCTCTGGGCTTCAGCCCATTTTTTTTAACTTTTGTAACACAATGTCAAATTACTGCACAAAGAGACTCAAAGGGTAGGACCTGGTCTGAGTTTTTCGAGCCAGATATCTTGGATTACAACGAGCTTGTTTGGGCTTGGTGAAGTTTCGATCTTTGTATTTTGGCTATGCTTGGTGGTGTTTTTGGATCCTGACCGCCCATAATCTTGCCCCACATGTTAATGAACTTTGATGCAAGGTAGACATCCCCTGGGACACATGCCTAGCTTATGCCCACTGATATTCCTTCACATAGCTTTTTATTCCCAAAATTGAAAATTCACTCATGTTCTTGAACACTCCTTCACTTGACACGTGACTCTTAAGCATGGTTAAGGCCAGACTAAGATTACTTAATAAACGCAGTTTTCCAATGCTACGTTTGTTTACAAGAATTATAATTCCGGGATTATAATCTCAAGGTATGGATTATAATCCCAAGATTATATTTGTTTGTAAGGATTATAGTTAAGATAAAATTATTAATCTAAAAAATGTCTTGTTTTGTTTTTAAATTTGAATTTTGAACTATTAGTCCAGCGATTATAAAACGACTTAAATAGTTTTGGGATTATAATCCCTGATTGAACATTGTATTAAATAGTCCCCCACATTAAGTCATTTTATAATCTCTAGAATAATAGTTCCAAGTCAAAATAAAAAAAAAATAAGACAAATATGAGATTAATAGTCTTATCTCAAGTGTAATCCTTGGAAATAAATATAACCTTCGAATTATAATTCATACCTTGAGATTATAATTCTTACAAACAAATATGGCCCAAGAGACTTTGGGATTAAATCGGACAGATTGTTTGAACCCGAATGCTGCTTCGAATTACCCAAGCACACGACATTCTAATTATAGGGCAGCAAGGATCTTTCCAATCCCATATAGGATTCTAATTAACTTAATTACTTTTCTAATTTAGGATAGGACTGTTGCTAGGTTTTCAAGTATTAAGGATTCTAGATCTTTCCTTGTTATATTATAAATAAGGGATCAACAAGGGGTTTATTCATTCAATAATACTCTTTCTTTCAAATCACTTGTGGGAGTATTCTATCTTTAGTTCTTTCTTACTTGCTTATTTTTTAGGTGTCCTTAATCTTTCTTCTTCGGGCCAAGTCTTCTCATTTGAGAGTCAAACTTAGTTTCTGCAAGGTATTTGTCAAAGAGAAATCTTTTTAAAGAGACCTTAATGAAATCAAGATTCATCATGGTAAGCATTTTATTTTAATCATTTTCTTTTTTACAGAATCTTTATGTCAATTGTTCATTGTCGTAGGCCAATTCTTACAAATGCCTTACGAATTCCAAGGTAGCTAGGCCAATTCCCTTCATCACGGAGTTAAGGAGACCCCATTTTTTTGGACATTGTAACGCCTTTTGGAACCCTGTTAAGAACTATGATCGTCATGCTTTTCTTTATCCCGACAAAGAAGGCTTGTTTCTCTATGCCACGGCTTACAAAAGTCGGGAAAGTTCTCCTAGTACTAGTAGTATTCCTCGTATGTGCATTGAGAAATGAGAGGTATCCGTTCGGTTAAGTCCATTTTCAGCCTAATTCTTGCAATTGCCTCTAGGGATGACATCACTAAACTGTCGAGATTATAGGAAATCTAGATCATGTATGGATGCTCAAGGACACTGGCATTCTTCAATGCATCTAACTATGTAGAGACCTTCATATCCATCAGGGTCACGATGCGCTCTGCACACTCCTCTCTTGATGGTTTTCTTCTAGAAAATTGGTATACCAGTTTTAAACTTCTCGAGTGTGAAGCTTCCAGGCATAGGCCTTACCCAGAGCATGATGTTACGACCTTCGGGCATCTTCATCGACATGTTTCGTATCATATGCCCCCTCCAACTCTTCCTCAAGAATCATCTACTGTCAAGGACATGAGGATCACGCGTTCAAGAACAAAAGAACCTACTACAGGCCCAACTAGTTAGGTTGTCATCAGGCGCATTACTACTGGAACTACTATTAGATTGAAGTTCTTGTCCAAGAGTTCACATGGTGACATTGGTTCCAACAGGCCAATAGCCAAGGAGCTAACTATGAGAAGAAAAAGGCTTGTGGTAAATGCCATACTGTTCACATTTTGTTTCTTTTTAATAAATGCATCCTTGTCCTCAAATTTTCTTATATTATTACCCCTGTAATTTTTAGGTGATCGAGGATGATGATGAGGAGGATGACGAAAATGTCCCCATAAGAGTTCTTAGGGGTGCTAGGAGCGAGGTCATGGGTTATACCATTTGTGGACCTTCCCGACCTGTTGGGACAACTAACAATGCTTCCTTTCCTCATAACCAGCGCATTAGTCTTAGTGTTGATGACTCCTTATCTAATGTCAGTTCTACTCTAGCTATGCATATTACACTTTCTTCTTTCCATCCACATGCAGCATCATCTCCCGATAACCTCGAAGGTATAGGCAATTCCCATGATGTCGACGCTATGGTTCCGGGTCTTACTCCTAGGAAGGAGAATCCTTCAGAACCTGCTACTAATGTCACTCCTCCCTAGAGGGATTCTGCCAAAAGGGTGTCTAACAGAGAGGGCACAACTAATAGTACCTTAGGAGAGGCTTCTCGTGACACACTCACGAATGGATACTTAGTGAGTACTTTTAAGGATCTTGCTAACTTTGACTTACTCCATCAGAACTGTGGCACCTCACCCTTACGCGACATTAGTTGTCTTCTCGACAACCTGAATCCTGTAAAACCACTCGTAGTTTTAGAGCCTACAATTCATGTTGCTCCAGATGTCACGGCTACCTCGAGAGTATCTCCTGCCCGAGCTTCCTTTAATCTAACCAAAGAACTTGTTCCTTGGAGGGGTTTTCATGTTGCTACCTCCAGCCAATAAATCCTCAAGCGTTTCCTAGCCCATTACCCTTAGACTTTTGACCGGTTTAATGCTCGTACTACCTCCTTCCAAACCGCTGTATTGGACCGACTCACCAGTTTAGTGCTCAAGATGCACAGTTTTTCTATCCAGTCGTTGCGAGTAAAAGACTTGATCAAATAGGTTGTGAGTTTGATGATTTCACTATGGTTGCCTTTGACATATCTCCCTTTCATTCCAGGCTGGACCTCATTTATTCTAGCCATCGTGTCATTAGGCTACGCTCAAAAGTCGTCTCACGTTGCCATGAATATGATTTATTTTCAGAAGATTTGTCGGAGGTCAAAGATGTCATAAGTAAGTTGAAAGACAAACTTTAAGAGTTCGCGTCCGTTGCTCAAGACCTTAAGGAAAATATATCAACCATTGCAAGAGCTCAAGATATTGTCATTGCTGATTTAGAGGCTTTCTCTTTGCCCATGTTCAATTCAATTTATCATGGCCTTTTGACCATAACTTCTTGTAGCTTTCTCATTTCCTGTAAAAGAAAACTTAGTTTTATATCATATTTTAGTTATCAATTTTTATTTAATTATTATATGTCTTTGCCTTTAACTTGAACTCATGTGATACAATATTTGGTCCTTGTATCATAAGTTATTCAAATCATCATCTCTTCTTATAATTTTTGCATTTTCAGCATCATGGACATCATCACTTCTTGCCCATCACGAGTCTCCTTTAACGCCTTCATCATCTCCCGCTGTGTGGCCTCCATTATATTTTTCTCTCCTATTATTTCCTCACTCTTTACTCCTGTGTCTACTTGTATAGCGCTCGTGAGTCGTTAATCAGTCATTTGTGGTGAAGTGCTGCTTGTAGTAGGTGAAAATCTTCTTGTGGCTCTCCCACTCTGAGTTATAGGATACCCTTCACAAACTCTCACCTCCCTAGCAGAGTCGTTAAAAAACTATAAGCGAAGAATTTCGTACCTTGCTAGGGTTAAAATTTTATATTGATCGAGGAGGGAAGAAATTCACAAAGAGTATGAAATTGATTGATTGATTGAAAAGGAGAGAAGACCGGGTGAGCAATCACTCTAGTAACACAAGGTAGAACTCTCGGGGTCCTAACGTAATCGCTAGTGTCCAAGAGCCTTATCAAGTTTTTTGAGGTCTCGAGTGAATTCAAATTAGGCTCAAGAGTCTAAGTGTATTCACGAGTGTGACGCCCCCAAATCTAGGCCCACACAGCCCAAACTTGAGTCGTCAAAAGACTACAACAAAATTATTACAATGAAATACAACGTACAACAATACAGTGGATAATACAACACAACTAAGTCTTCATTATTATTGCCACACTATTTTATAACACGTGAAGACTATGATAGCTATCCCCGCACTCTCACTCCATTCCCCGGCTAGACCCCGTTACGTTCTCATCTCCTGTTGAAAAACAATGGAACGAAAAGAAAGGGTGAGCTCAAATAGCCCAGTAAGAAATATCATGACTAAGATAATGACGAATAATTTATCATTAGCCTTCAACAGTTGAGTTCTTGATAGAATACAATAGACTACAAGGTTTATATCAAAAACTGCAGTTAAATTCTTAAACAACGTTCAGATCAATAATAGCAGCGGAATGAGCAATCTATTAGAAGAATAATGCAGACTATAATGTCCACTCGCTTCTCTTTTTAGTAAAAATATCATCAACTTTTATCATCTGAAATACCATTAGTCAAGATAATACAACTTCACAGTTCCTGGTCATAATCATGCAGATCAACAGTTCGTCTTTGTACTACGGGCCAAAGACATTCAATATAACACCAACGGTCATGATTATACCAGATTCAGCCTTTGGTCATAATCATACCAACCAACAGTTCATCTTTGCACTACGGGCCAAAGAGAACATTCACCACGTGTCATAAAAGACACCGAACAGATGTATCGCCTTTAACCTAGTATATCGCCTTTAACCTATCATCTGTTCAACAATTATATCACATCTGTGCCCCCGGCCACAGATATTCACAACAGCTTGATTCTTGATGATTAATACAAATAACAGTGATACAAATGATGAACAGAAGAACAGGATAAACAATAAGTATCGGAAGTTTACTTTGTGCAGATTCAAATAATGTCCAAATTGCCAACATGATGTGGAGTGAAATTTAAAAATGATATTCAAGATCCACAGTTCAGAATAACGATTACAGTTCAATAGAAATGTTCAGAAAATAGGAAGGTTCAGTTGAACTAATGAAATTCAACTATTATGGAACATATAATATTTTCAGGAATTATAGAAGCAATAGTTCCATAATAAGTTTCGATTTAGGTGTATGGAAGAAAATAATATCCCTTACCGTAGCAGGTTTGATTAACAAAAGGTGAAGGGAATTAATATCCCTTACCATAGTAAGTTTGAATAATGGAAGATGAAAAAGATGGTATCCCTTATGAGTATAAAGGAAAATGATATCACTTACGAATATGGAATAAAAGTGTCATGTGATAATTCGTGTAGACAAATTATTTCCACACGAGACAAATAAAAAGGGTTATTCACCAACAGGCGATAATCCGCACCGTAAGGTTATTCCCATCAATTTGAATACGAATAGTTATTCACCAAACAGGCGTAATCCGCACCGTAAGGTTATTCCCACAATTTAATAGAATTTGAACACGAAGAGTTATTCACCAAACAGGCGTAATCCGCACCGTAAGGTTATTCCCACAATTTAATAGAATTTGAACACGAAGAGTTATTCACCAAACAGGCGATAATCCGCACCGTAAGGTTATTCTCAAAGATTAATAAGGAATGAATACAAAAGGTTATTCACCAACAGGCGGTAAACCGCGCCGTAAGGTTATTCTCACAATTTAATACATGGAAATAAATGGCACAAGAAAGAAACGATATTATTTTCGAGAATCAAAGAATAATAATCCCTTCAAGTAAGAAAGAAAATAATATCCATTTATGATGATGAAAAGAGTGATACCCCTTACCGTAACAAATTTAAGAGTGTGAAAAGAATGATATTCCTTACCTTAACACGTGACTGGATATTGATTTAAATGAGGTTGATCAACCTATATATTTATAATAAAATTAGTAATTACCACATATAAATTTCAAAGTGTATGATAACTCGTATAATATGAACTATCAAAATTATATATATTTAACATAATTTTTGTAGTATAAAATAACTACTTTTAAATAGTTTTTAAAATAATATTCCAAAATAAATCTTCTAAATAAAGCTTTTAAAAATGAATCTTCTCAAAGAAGAGTCTTCTAAGGGAAGATTTGTGAATACCGTGAAAAATAGGAATTTATGAAATTACTACTCTTTTATAAAAGACTTACTTGAAAAATTCTTGCACTCCTTTTGGCTTTCAAACACTCAAAATAGCCTTACAATTCTCAGAGAAAACTCATAAAATTCTTATAGAAAAATTTTATGTTTTAGGTGTGATTTTTCTATTCAGCTGAACAAGCTATTTATAGGAGGAAATAAGTTACTATGCGAGGGTAGGTGGACTGGCGTGCTGCACGCCAGTCTGAGAAAATCTCAGCAGCCGCCTGGCTGCCAAACTTCCCAGCACGCATTTCTCAATTTCAATTTTCATGTGGCCCCCACATGGGTCCCACATGTTACTATTTCAAATAGTAAAATTAAATTATTTTTTTTTTATTTTTTTTTTTTATAGAATTTATTTATTTATTTATTCTTCCTGTGAGTCCAACATATAAAATAAAATAATGCTATAACAATAATTTAACAATAATAAACACGTTACAGATTATTATTAATTTAATAATATAAATTACAGTGTATTTGCTACTGTGACAATTATTAGGTTCCATAATTTTAAACTACAGTGCTCCAACAATTATTGACTCAATGATATGAAATACAGTGTAATGACAATTATTGAATCAATAATGCAAAATACTGTGTAACAACAATAATTGAATTGATAATATAAAATATTATGCAGTGACAATTATTGATGAAATGATGCGCAACAGTTACGGTGTCAATTATCAGACCAATAATATGAGACACTGTGCAATACCGTGTGCTACAGAAAAATACTATAAATTACCGTATGCTACTATTCTTTTATCACCGGTATTTTAACAGTTAACATCGTTGACTATTTTTATATAAAAAGGTTACTTCTGTCGTTTTCTATATCCGACAATTATTCCGTTGTGGGGTCCACCAATAATTTGTTATTTCGGCGCCGTCGTACGGCCCGAATATTCCCCGACAAAACGAATATTGTCCGACAAAATAAAATTTGCACATAACATCCTTAACTTTCAATTTTGTCAATTTAACCATTTACTGTTTCAGGAAAAATATATATGAAGAAAAATTAAATTTTGTATTTCATAAATTCGGGGTCTTACAACCTCCCCTCCTTATGAAATTTCGTCCCCGAAATTGACGTACCTGGCATTTCGAAGAGGTAAGGATACTTAGATTTCATCTCGGATTCTAGCTCCCAGGTCATTTCCTCAATATCTTGGTTCCTCCATAAAACCTTAACTTGAGGTATAACCTTTGAGCGTAGAATCTGCTCCTTCTTATCTAGGATCTTAACAGGTACCTCCTCGTACGTTAAATCCTCTTCTATAACGTCCGGTTCTAACTCAATGACGTGGTTTGGGTCCTTCACATATTTACGTAACATAGATATGTGAAAAACGTTATGGATGCGAGACATACTTGGTGGTAAAGCTAGTCTGTAGGCTACGGTTCCTACTCGATCGAGGATTTCAAATGGGCCAACAAATCGAGGGTTGAGCTTTCCTCTCTTTCCGAATCTCGTAACCCCTTTCCATGGAGAAACACGTAAGAATACATGATCTCCGACGTTGAATCTCCCATCTCTCCGATGAAGATCGGCATAACTCTTTTGTCGTTCTTGTGCTGTCTGTATTCGTTGTCGGATCATTTGGATCTTTTCGGTCGTCAAGCGTACCAACTCGGGTCCCAACAGTTTTGCTTCTCCTACCTCATTCCAACATACTGGAGAGCGACACTTGCGTCCATATAAAGCCTCGAATGGAGCCATACCTATACTTGCTTGGTAACTGTTGTTGTAGGAAAATTCCACCAATGGCAAGTACTTATCCCAACTTCCTTTGAAATCTAGTACGCAAAGTCTTAAAAGATCTTCGAGGGTCTGAATCGTCCTTTCCGATTGTCCGTCCGTTTGAGGATGGTATGCAGAACTGAACCGTAGCTCAGTGCCCATAGCTTTTTGTAGACTGATCCAAAAGCGTGAAGTGAATCTAGGATCTCGATCAGAAACTATGGAAACTGGCATGCCATGCAGTCTCACGATTTCATTTATGTACATACCGGCAAGACGTTCAAGTGAAAAGTTTTCTCGTATAGGCAAGAAATGAGCGGATTTGGTCAATCTATCTACGATGACCCAAATTGCATCTAAGCCTTGAGAAACTTTGGGAAGACCCGTCACGAAGTCCATATTGATGTGTTCCCACTTCCATTCGGGAACTTCAAGTGGTTGCAATGGACCCTTAGGTACTTGATGCTCTGCCTTGACACGTTGACAAGTTAGGCACATTGAGATAAACTCTGCAATCTCCCTTTTCATATTGTTCCACCAAAATGTATGTCGAAGATCTCGATACATCTTGGTACCTCCTGGGTGGATTGCAAACGGCGTGTTGTGTGCCTCCATCATGATTTTATGCTTTAATTCAGGATCGTTAGGAACACAGAGTCGAGAGTTGACTCGAATTATTCCTTTCTCGTCGATTCTTGCTTCGGGAATGGTACCTTCTTGTACTTTCTTTATCATGTTTATCAGTTCCGGATCGGTAGCTTGAGCAGCTTTAATTTTATCGATTAAAGCTGGTTCTACTCGCACGTGAGCAATCTTCGAGTGGGTCCCTGGTGTCTTTAGCTCCATCTCCATCTTTTGCAAGTCGTACAAAATACGCTTTTGTGTTGTCAGCAGTGCACTTGTACTCGCATAAGATTTTCTGCTCAAAGTGTCAGCTACAACGTTCGCCTTTCCCGGGTGATACTGGATTGTGTGATCATAATCCTTCAACAGCTCAAGCCAACGTCGTTGTCGCATGTTGAGTTCCTTCTGGGTGAAGAAATACTTGAGACTTTTATGATCCGTATAGATATCCACTTTCTCTCCGTACAAGTAGTGTCTCCAGATCTTCAACGCGAAAACGACTGCTGCCAACTCTAGATCATGAGTAGGATAATTTTTCTCATAATCTTTGAGTTGTCGAGAGGCATAGGCTATAACCTTTTCATGTTGCATAAGGACACAGCCTAGACCTTTGCCTGAAGCATCGCTGTATATGACAAATTCTCCCGATCCTGATGGAATGGTCAGAACAGGAGCTGAAACAAGTCTCCTCTTAAGCTCTTGAAAACTTTTCTCGCATTGATCGCTCCATATGAATTTTGTGCTTTTCCGAGTAAGCTGAGTTAATGGAGTGGCGATTCGAGAAAATCCTTCTACGAATCTCCGATAATAACCAGCTAGGCCCAGAAAACTTCGGACTTCGGTTACTGTCTTGGGTTGTTCCCAATTTAGTACCGTTTCAATCTTTGCAGGATCGACTGATATTCCTTGACTAGAAATCACATGCCCAAGAAACGTGACCTCCTCAAGCCAGAACTCACATTTCTTCAACTTGGCATATAATTTGTTCTCACGGAGCTTTTGGAGTATCAATCTCAGGTGTTGTTCATGATCCTCGCGACTCTTGGAGTATATGAGGATGTCATCAATAAAGACAACCACAAAATGATCCAAATATTCCTTGAATATTCGGTTCATCATGTCCATGAAAGCTGCAGGAGCATTGGTTAGTCCAAAAGGCATGACTAAAAACTCATAATGCCCATAACGAGTTCTGAAAGCAGTCTTTGGAATGTCCTCAGCTTTAACCTTTAACTGATGATATCCAGAACGGAGATCAATCTTTGAGAAATGTTGAGCACCTTGTAATTGATCAAACATGTCATCAATTCGAGGTAACGGATACCTGTTTTTTATGGTGACATGGTTCAATTCTCGGTAGTCAATGCACAATCTCATACTCCCGTCTTTCTTCTTCACAAATAGAACAGGAGCACCCCAAGGTGATGCACTCGGACGAATGAAACCAGTATCCAACAATTCCTGTAGTTGGACTTTTAACTCTTGAAGTTCAATGGGAGCCATTCGGTATGGAGTTTTGGAAATGGGCTTGGTACCAGGTTCAAGATCAATACAAAATTCAATTTCACGGTTTGGGGGTAAGCCAGGAAGTTCTTCAGGAAAAACGTCAGGAAACTCATTAACAATGGGAATATCATTCAAGTTTGACGTATTTTTGTTCAAATCAGTGACATGAGCTAAAAAGGCTTGACATCCGTTTTTCAATAAACGAATGGCTTTATGGCTAGAAATAACAGTTATAGATTTCAATGGTTTAGTTGCTTGAATTTGCATGACAGGTTGATTAGGAATATAAAAACTAATAATCTTATGAAAACAATCAATTTTAGCATGATGGGTAGTCAACCAATCAATTCCTAAAATCACATCAAATTCATGCATTTCCAAAGAAATAAGGTCAACAGGTAATGTGAGGTTGTTGATTTGAACTAGGCAAGATTTATAGACAGTAGATGTAATGGTCATTTCTCCTAATGGGGTTTCAACTGATAAGTCAAAGTCCAAATTTTCAGGAGTTAAGTTTAAACGCTGAGCACATGCAGGTGAGATAAAAGAATGGGTAGAGCCAGTATCTAACAAAGCGTAGACTTCACGAGAATTTATGAATAGCTTACCGGTTATCACCTCGTTCGAGTTTCGTGCCATTTGGGATGTCACAACAAAAGCTCTCCCTTGAACTACAGATTTTCCCTTATCCGCGCTAGCTTTTGGTATCATCACTGCAGCTGGACTTGATTTTGTGGCAGGACAAAACCGCGCAAGATGACCCTCTTTCCCACAACTGTAGCACTTTTTGGATTGCAGTGTACAGTTTGGGCTGATGTGACCTTCCTGTCCACACCTATAGCATCTCACTGGTGGTCGATCTTCTCCCCTTGAAACTGGGGTCGGTGCTGGTGCTGGTACTGGTGCCCTTCCATAATTATTATGGAATCTTTTTCTTTTGAAATTGTTTCCACTGGATTCTCCTCTTCTGTTATTTGATGTGGAATTACCACCGAAGTGTTGGTTACCTCCTCGATGGTTCTCGTTCCTGTGGTTGTTATCATTTCTCTGATCATTGACTCTTGGCTGTAATTTTTCATCTGTTTGCTCCACCCTTTGAGCCCTATCAACAACATCTGAATACAAACTAAATTTATGAGAGCTAAGTTGTTGACGGATTTCGAATCTTAGACCACGTAAGAACATCCGACTCATCCGTGCTTCGTCATCTACTAGATGAGTCGCAAAACGAGACAGTTCAGCAAACTTAGCTTCATATTGAGAAACTGACATGTTTCCCTGCTCCAGCTTAATGAATTCCACTTCCTTCATATGGCGGATGCTTTCTGGGAAGTACTTTTCATTAAATAGCTCTTGGAATTCTGTCCAAGACATCTCAAGTGCTGAAGGGTGGATACGTTTTACCGCTTCCCACCAGTGATCCGCCTCACCTCGAAACATAAAAGTAGCAAAGGGCACCTTCTGATCATCAGCGCATTGTAGGACATCAAGTATTTTTGTCGTCTGCTTCAGCCATGCCTCCGCTTTGAGTGGGTCAGGCTTCCCGTGGAATTCAGGTGGTCCCAATTCTTTAAATTGCTTGACAGTGATCATCCTCAAATTACCAGCGTTTCTACCGTTATTGTTAACTGGATTTCCTCTTGCCTGATTCTGCATGAACTGCATGAAATTCCTAAAGAATCCATCATTCATCATGTTATCAGGAATATTATTTCCTGAGTTGGCAGGAGGATTGTTTGTGGCTTCTTGATTTTCGGCTACATTCGCTTCGGGTATTTCGTAGTTAACCTCTTGATTTCCAGATGCCATACTAAACTGTGGTCACAAAATAAATGTTAGTTCAAATAAACTGACTCATCACTTCATGTCCCTATATTCAAATCAACTCATTAGATAATAAAATCTAATTCAGGTAGGACACACTAGTGACTGATTCTATTCGTCTCTCCCCTCCTAGTTCTAACCCCAGATCTCCATTAAAGACCATATCCCTAAGCTCTGATGCCAACTGTGACGCCCCCAAATCTAGGCCCACACAGCCCAAACTTGAGTCGTCAAAAGACTACAACAAAATTATTACAATGAAATACAACGTACAACAATACAGTGGATAATACAACACAACTAAGTCTTCATTATTATTGCCACACTATTTTATAACACGTGAAGACTATGATAGCTATCCCCGCACTCTCACTCCATTCCCCGGCTAGACCCCGTTACGTTCTCATCTCCTGTTGAAAAACAATGGAACGAAAAGAAAGGGTGAGCTCAAATAGCCCAGTAAGAAATATCATGACTAAGATAATGACGAATAATTTATCATTAGCCTTCAACAGTTGAGTTCTTGATAGAATACAATAGACTACAAGGTTTATATCAAAAACTGCAGTTAAATTCTTAAACAACGTTCAGATCAATAATAGCAGCGGAATGAGCAATCTATTAGAAGAATAATGCAGACTATAATGTCCACTCGCTTCTCTTTTTAGTAAAAATATCATCAACTTTTATCATCTGAAATACCATTAGTCAAGATAATACAACTTCACAGTTCCTGGTCATAATCATGCAGATCAACAGTTCGTCTTTGTACTACGGGCCAAAGACATTCAATATAACACCAACGGTCATGATTATACCAGATTCAGCCTTTGGTCATAATCATACCAACCAACAGTTCATCTTTGCACTACGGGCCAAAGAGAACATTCACCACGTGTCATAAAAGACACCGAACAGATGTATCGCCTTTAACCTAGTATATCGCCTTTAACCTATCATCTGTTCAACAATTATATCACATCTGTGCCCCCGGCCACAGATATTCACAACAGCTTGATTCTTGATGATTAATACAAATAACAGTGATACAAATGATGAACAGAAGAACAGGATAAACAATAAGTATCGGAAGTTTACTTTGTGCAGATTCAAATAATGTCCAAATTGCCAACATGATGTGGAGTGAAATTTAAAAATGATATTCAAGATCCACAGTTCAGAATAACGATTACAGTTCAATAGAAATGTTCAGAAAATAGGAAGGTTCAGTTGAACTAATGAAATTCAACTATTATGGAACATATAATATTTTCAGGAATTATAGAAGCAATAGTTCCATAATAAGTTTCGATTTAGGTGTATGGAAGAAAATAATATCCCTTACCGTAGCAGGTTTGATTAACAAAAGGTGAAGGGAATTAATATCCCTTACCATAGTAAGTTTGAATAATGGAAGATGAAAAAGATGGTATCCCTTATGAGTATAAAGGAAAATGATATCACTTACGAATATGGAATAAAAGTGTCATGTGATAATTCGTGTAGACAAATTATTTCCACACGAGACAAATAAAAAGGGTTATTCACCAACAGGCGATAATCCGCACCGTAAGGTTATTCCCATCAATTTGAATACGAATAGTTATTCACCAAACAGGCGTAATCCGCACCGTAAGGTTATTCCCACAATTTAATAGAATTTGAACACGAAGAGTTATTCACCAAACAGGCGTAATCCGCACCGTAAGGTTATTCCCACAATTTAATAGAATTTGAACACGAAGAGTTATTCACCAAACAGGCGATAATCCGCACCGTAAGGTTATTCTCAAAGATTAATAAGGAATGAATACAAAAGGTTATTCACCAACAGGCGGTAAACCGCGCCGTAAGGTTATTCTCACAATTTAATACATGGAAATAAATGGCACAAGAAAGAAACGATATTATTTTCGAGAATCAAAGAATAATAATCCCTTCAAGTAAGAAAGAAAATAATATCCATTTATGATGATGAAAAGAGTGATACCCCTTACCGTAACAAATTTAAGAGTGTGAAAAGAATGATATTCCTTACCTTAACACGTGACTGGATATTGATTTAAATGAGGTTGATCAACCTATATATTTATAATAAAATTAGTAATTACCACATATAAATTTCAAAGTGTATGATAACTCGTATAATATGAACTATCAAAATTATATATATTTAACATAATTTTTGTAGTATAAAATAACTACTTTTAAATAGTTTTTAAAATAATATTCCAAAATAAATCTTCTAAATAAAGCTTTTAAAAATGAATCTTCTCAAAGAAGAGTCTTCTAAGGGAAGATTTGTGAATACCGTGAAAAATAGGAATTTATGAAATTACTACTCTTTTATAAAAGACTTACTTGAAAAATTCTTGCACTCCTTTTGGCTTTCAAACACTCAAAATAGCCTTACAATTCTCAGAGAAAACTCATAAAATTCTTATAGAAAAATTTTATGTTTTAGGTGTGATTTTTCTATTCAGCTGAACAAGCTATTTATAGGAGGAAATAAGTTACTATGCGAGGGTAGGTGGACTGGCGTGCTGCACGCCAGTCTGAGAAAATCTCAGCAGCCGCCTGGCTGCCAAACTTCCCAGCACGCATTTCTCAATTTCAATTTTCATGTGGCCCCCACATGGGTCCCACATGTTACTATTTCAAATAGTAAAATTAAATTATTTTTTTTTTATTTTTTTTTTTATAGAATTTATTTATTTATTTATTCTTCCTGTGAGTCCAACATATAAAATAAAATAATGCTATAACAATAATTTAACAATAATAAACACGTTACAGATTATTATTAATTTAATAATATAAATTACAGTGTATTTGCTACTGTGACAATTATTAGGTTCCATAATTTTAAACTACAGTGCTCCAACAATTATTGACTCAATGATATGAAATACAGTGTAATGACAATTATTGAATCAATAATGCAAAATACTGTGTAACAACAATAATTGAATTGATAATATAAAATATTATGCAGTGACAATTATTGATGAAATGATGCGCAACAGTTACGGTGTCAATTATCAGACCAATAATATGAGACACTGTGCAATACCGTGTGCTACAGAAAAATACTATAAATTACCGTATGCTACTATTCTTTTATCACCGGTATTTTAACAGTTAACATCGTTGACTATTTTTATATAAAAAGGTTACTTCTGTCGTTTTCTATATCCGACAATTATTCCGTTGTGGGGTCCACCAATAATTTGTTATTTCGGCGCCGTCGTACGGCCCGAATATTCCCCGACAAAACGAATATTGTCCGACAAAATAAAATTTGCACATAACATCCTTAACTTTCAATTTTGTCAATTTAACCATTTACTGTTTCAGGAAAAATATATATGAAGAAAAATTAAATTTTGTATTTCATAAATTCGGGGTCTTACAACGAGTGTCCTAAACCAAAACTTGATTCGAAGTCGTCCGCAAATCCGAAGAATCTTTCAAGCTCCTTTGCGTCTAGAGAAAGAATACTCCAAGTGGCTAAAGATCAAAAAGTCCCCTCCTTATGAAATGAGGGAGGTATTTATAGAGTTCTTGGTAAGGGGTCATGTGACTCTGGTGGAAATTTCAGAAATACACATAGTAATAGAGAAATTTTTATAATACCCATGGTTATCCGGATAATACCCAGATTGTTCCGTTCTTATAGTCATCAATCCAATTCATTAATCAATTCCCAAAATGAGTTGTCCCCACAAGCCTTAGAAGCCTTGGGACTCATAAGGGCCCCTCTCGGGTCTCGTTCATTTACTTTTGGCTTTTTCATCTTAATTCATTTAATTCTTTAGGTTAACTGCAAACCCTAATTTGTACTTAGGTCCACAAACTCCTAATAATTGTTATGCAGAACTTGACCCACCTAGTATGTTACCTTTTTATTCCCATAGCTCAATTAAAAATTATCTACCGCATATACGGTCCCTGATCAATATATCGCAAAGCTATTGCATGGATCGATATTTTTTTCCAACAATGCACTGATTATATAACACGTCGCCTTACTTGTCCTCTAGTAACCCTTGCCTGGACTTCTTGTCGAACGTCTGTAGTCATCATAGGTCCACGATCCTCTTACAACCCTTAAACTAATCTACAGCTTGGGAGAGGTCAAAGTTATCGAGAAAAAAACACCCCAAAGCCCTAGCCTGCAATCTCACCGTGATTGCCTCAATTGGGAATTAAAGTCCTAGAAGCCCGATCAACAATTAAAGATGAATGACAATGCAAGAAATTTGCAAAGGATAAAGGAAAATATAGTAAAATGTATTTTCTAAAGACTAATTAAAGGGGAGAATAAGAACAGGTTGGGGGCTTGTATGGCTAGAGAGCAAAGGGTTGAAGCAAATATGGCAAAATTGAAGGAAGAAAAATAGAAGGCTAGGGTTTTAAGAAAGGATAGGAGCTTGAAAAATCCCAAAAGGCAATATAGATGTATAATTCTGATATGGATTATCAATTCTTAATGCAACCCTTTTCATAAATCTTTTAAAGGCCAATATTTGGTGTTCATACTGCATAAATATTATGCAGATTAATCCACATAACAGTTATATGGAGTCATTTTTTAAATAAAAATCTTTCATTCATATAATTGTTATACGGAGCCCTTATTTACTGCTTCGAAGGTAAAAAAGTAACATGTTAGATAAGGTTAAGTTTCGCATAACAGTTTATTAGACTCCTAATGACTGTTATGCAGATTAGGTTGTTATATATATATATATATATATATATATATGTTAAGGTTCGATTATGTAATAATTAATTTAGAAGATGGGTTGAATAGATTAATTTGCTTTTGTAATTATCTTGGCTTTTTAAAATTTTGACTCTATTTTTTATATGACTTTGTTAAAGTATTTATTTAAATATTTTAGAAAATCAAAGTAAAAAAAGATAGAGATAGAGAGATACCAGACACAAAGAATACAACGATATATCTTGGTTCATTATATATATCTCCCTGATATATATAGCTAGTTCAGTCTCCAAACTGCTATCCAAGATTTGAGATTTTTCACTATAAAAATAGTAAACTCCTTCACTTAGGTGTAGAAACCTTTATAAATCTAATTCTGTCTTAGAACAACTATCATGTAGTTTTCTTCTAGAATGCAGATTCCCTTTTTTAGAGTTTCTTGTATTCCTTCTTCGTCTGGTCTTAGACTTGATATCTTTTCTCTTTCTTACTCACTTAGAAACCCAAACCTATGACCTCTCTAAGTTCTTGGTCTCGGATCAAGAATCACTCAATTTTTCATACACTAGAATAACACCCAGCTCTACCTTTTTGCTTAAAATGATTTGTTATCTTTAATAAAATGTTTCTTTTATTAAGCAGATTAATAATCAATTTGAGTTCGGATATGCCAAATATTATAGGATGAAAGATAATATCAGTTTAAGATTAATTCCTGCAAAGTGATAGGTAGACCAATACTCACAAATAATATTATAGTTATATATATGGATCAAATTGGTTTATATAGAAAACTTTTATAATGTGAGATTAACTCTTTTAATGCAGGTCAATCTACTACGCTTTATAGATCAAGTGTTTTATATATTTTGCTAATCATTTTCAAAAAGAGGACTATATACGAATCTTCTTTTTATACACAAAGGACAATTATTTTTCTACAAGGATTATAAGGATAAAATTATCCAATCTTGAAAAAATATCTCCTTATATCACTTGATTAGAAAGGATTACAGTTCACTACTTTCAAGTGACATCGATCCTTAAAAAAAAAGTTACTAAAGGTTTGATCACTTGTTTTTCACTTTCTAGAAGGATTATGTATAAAGTTCGGATATATATATATATATATATAATCAATGATGAATGATGTGATAAAAAATAGTAACTGCAAGTGCACAGCATCAAATTGAAGAATGGGCAAGTACAGGTCGAACCACAGAGACTAGTTAATTTTCAATGTATCCTTAATTTAAATCTCAGGCAAATTAGGAATAAAAATTGTGAAGATGATTAATTAACTAACTAATGCAAAATTAAATTGATAAAGAAAACTAGTAATGAGAAAAACTACCTAGGAATCCGAATCCATTAAATACTAACATAATAATTAAATTCTTCCTTTCCTTAATTAATTTTTAATTATTTTTCCTTCCCTTAAAAATAATGATTCATATAATTAATATGGGCAATCATAGATTATGAAAATTTAAGTATTAACTATAACTCATCAAAACTTCATTGAGCAAGCATGAATTATGAAAAACTCATATCTTAACAATAACCTATCAAAATCTCATAATTAATTTAAAACCAAAACGAATTATGCGCAAAGGTAATTTTGAAGAAATAAACAATTAAACATTAATATCGGAACGAAAATAATATGATTAATATGCAATATTTAATTTCATCTTCATCCTAGATATTAGAAATTTAGCTACCCATGAAATTTATAATTAATGAATAATAATAGTTGCATGAAATAAAATAAGAACAAAATAAAATAATAACTAAAAAGAAATTTATTGAATCATGAAAGAACTTTGCAAACAATATATATACTCCCTGCCTACTCCCTCCTAAAAGCTGCTCCGCGGAAATGATAATAAGAGAAGAAAAAAATAAAGTACTCCCGGCTTTGCTCCAAGCTTCTACCAAAAAACTAAAAGAAAATAAAAGGGAAAAAAAATAATCTCCTACTCTCTAAAATAATACTTTTATTTATAGAGAAAATAAACTAAACCCTAATCTAATTTGGAATAGCTTGGACTCTTCTTTCCTTCTTGATTTCAACTTCTACATGGTATTATTGGAGTCCAAATAGAAATCAACTTGGAAGCTTTTAGAATCCTTTTCCAACTCAACTTTATTTATTTCTTTATTTCCTGCAAAACAAAATAAAACTAATTAATTAAATAAAATAAACAAATAAAATAATAAATATGGGAATATAAAAAATGCAAAATTACGTGTTTATCAAATACCCCCATACCTAGCTTTTACTCGTCCTCGAGTGAAACAAAAAGAAAATAAAAATTAAACTACCCCATTTTCGTAGGAAACACGATTGCACTTAGCATGTGCAATAAGCCTTTAAACCCCAAGGTTAACCCAAGTGGACGAGTTATGTCTCGTGAGGGTTTGCAGTGAATATACCCACAAAATTCAAAATAAAATAAAAATCTTTTTGAATTTAACCAATTATGAAATCGAAAGAAAAACTTTTAAGTATCCATGGGCATTACACATAAATAAGATCAAATTCAAAATCACACTTTCACCTTATCAAAAATACTCCATCTTCATTCTCAATACCACCCTTCATAAAATTATTTTCATGTGATGCATGCATGTGTCTGTGATGTAACTCTTAGTAGGGACTTTTACCGTGAAAATCAAGGAAACTCAAATTTTTCTTTTTCTATTTTTTATTCTTGACTTGTGCAATGTCTATTTTTCTTAGGCTTTTCAGAGTTACCCATTTAACGAGTGTTTGACCAATGACTCCCAAACCAGTTGGCTTTAGGGCACTAGGTGTAAAGACACCCCTAAGGGTTTACTAACTTGAGTAACAAAGGCCACAAAAATCAGACTAGTCAAACTACTTATATCCATTATACTTTTCCGCTTGATTTTTCTTTTATTCAATGGATATTGAAGCAGTATTTTTCATTTTCTCAATTTTTTCTCTTACAACGAGTGCGTTTTACGCTCCATCTTGTTGCATTATTATTTTTTTCCTTCTAATTTTTTTCTTGAAATTACTTGACTCATAGTTTATACCCCACAACCAAGAATTAGTACGAACGTGAAGTGCAAAAATGCATGTGAATTCTAATTTTATTCAAGATGGCATTTCAAACTAGGATTTTGTATCTTATCAAAGGTTCAAGCATTCTAAATCTTTTAACCCTACTCAAAGAATTTTACTCCACAGACACTTATTAGAATTAATCCAATTTATAAAAAGTCAAACAAAATTTTCCATTTTTTTCAATTTTTTTTATCTTTATTTTTTAAAGAAACTTTTTGAAAATAAAAAGAAAAGAAAAGAAAAGAATAAAATAAAATAAAATGCTAATAAAAAAAATGCAATAGATAAATAAAAATGTCAAAGTCCCCCCCATACCTAAATCATGCATTGTCCTCAATGTATGCAAATGAATAATAGATAACAAAGAAATAAAAGAATTGTACCTCGTATGGTGGGTAGGAACGGGACGGAAAGAAAAAGATATAGACAAAACTTACAATTACAAGTGCAGTTTCAGTCATTTGGAATAGTGTGGTTCAATAAGGTCCACCACCTCCTCTGTTTCGGTCGGCATTTCTAAAAAACGTTTGAGTCGTTGACCATTAACTTTGAAAATTTCACCACTTTTTGGATTTTCAATATCAACTGCCCCATGAGGGTAAACTACCTTTACTACAAAAGGTCCATCCCATCTAGAACGCAATTTGCCAGGAAATAGATGTAACCTAGAGTTATACAAGAGAACTTTTTGACCAGGTGAAAATGATTTTCTCAAAATTGATTTATCATGAAACACTTTTGTTCTTGCCTTGTAAATTTTAGCATTTTCGTAAGCATCATTCCTAATCTCGTCCAACTCATTCAATTGCAATTGTCTATGACTCCCACAAGTGGACATATCAAAATTTAACTGTTTTATGGCCCATAAAGCACGATGTTCAAGTTCCACAGGTAAATGACAAGCTTTTCCAAACACAAGCCTATATGGTGACATTCCTAAGTTAGTCTTAAAGGCAGTACGGTAAGCCCACAATGCATCTAACAATTTAAGAGACCAGTCTTTTCTATTAGAACTCACCGTTTTTTCCAAGATTTGTTTGATTTGCCTATTCGAGACCTCTACTTGACCACTTGTCTGAGGGTGATATGGTGTGGCAAGCTTGTGGGTGATGGAATATTTTTTCAACAAGGATTCAAAAGGCTGATTGCGAAAATGTTTTCCTTGATCACTGATTATAGCCCTAGGGGTACCAAAGCGAGAAAAAATATTATCTTTCAGAAATTTGACAACAACCTTATTGTCATTGGTCTTGGTTGGTATAGCTTCTACCGACTTAGACACGTAATCAACCGCAAGTAAAATGTACAGATTTCCAAAAGAATTTGGGAATGGACCCATGAAATCTATCCCTCACACATCAAACAACTCAATGACTAGAATGGGTTGCATTGGCATCATATTCCTCCTAGTGATCCTTCCTAAATGTTGACACCTATTGCAATTTGCACAAAATTCTGTGGCATCCTTGAATAGACTAGGCCAATAAAAACCACACTGAAGAACTTTGGCAGACGTCTTTTTACTTCCAAAATGTCCTCCACAAGCTTGGTCATGACAAAATGATAGGACACTCCTAAACTCATGGTCGGGGACACATCTCCTAATGATTTGATCAGGGCAATATTTAAACAAATAGGGGTCGTCCCAATAAAAATATTTGACTTGTGAAAGAAGTTTTGATCGGTCTTGTTTGGACCAATGGGAAGGAATGTCACTAGTAACTAGGTAGTTCACAATATCAGCAAACCAAGGTGTAGTGGATATGGAGAAAAGTCGCTCATCTGGGAAAGAATCATTTAAAGGCAGTTCAGAATTAGACTCCACAACTAAACGAGACAAATGATCAGCTACCACATTTTCAGACCCTTTTTTATCCCTTATTTCTAGGTCAAATTCTTGGAGCAATAAGACCCATCGAATTAATCGGGCTTTAGAGTCTTTTTTGGAGAGAAGGTGTCTAAGGGCTGCATGGTCAGTGTAAACAATGATTTTAGACCCAATAAGATAAGATCGAAACTTTTCTAGGGCAAAAACTACAGCTAGAAGTTCTTTTTCAGTAGTTGAATAATTCAATTGTGCATCATTCAAAGTCCTACTAGCATAGTATATAACATGGGGAATCTTATTAATTCGTTGCCCTAGAACAGCACCAACTGCATAGTCAGATGCATCACACATTAACTCAAATGGTTGATTCCAATCGGGTGATTTGATGATAGGAGCTGAGGTCAACTCCTTTTTAAGTTGTTCGAATGATTGGAAACATGTCATTAAATTCAAATTTTGCATCTTTACTTAGAAGATTGGTTAAGGGTCTTGCTTTCTTACTGAAATCTTTGATGAATCGCCTATAAAAGCCTGCATGTCCTAGGAATGAACGAATTTCTTTGACTGTCCGAGGTGGTGGGAGATTGGCAATGAGGTCAATTTTGGCTTTATCTACTGCAATTCCCTTTTCAGATATGATATGACCAAGAACAATTCCCTTTTTAACCATGAAATGACATTTTTCCCAATTTAAGATTAAGTTAGTGTCCTTACATCTCTTTAAAACTAAGTCGAGGTAATGAAGACACTCAGGAAATGTAGACCCAAATATGGAAAAATCATCTATGAAAATCTCTAGGAATTTGTCTATCATGTCAGAAAAAATGCTCATCATGCATCTTTGAAAGGTGGAAGGGGCACTACATAGCCCAAATGGTAGACGACGATATGCAAAAGTTCCATAAGGACAAGTGAATGTGGTCTTTTCTTGGTCTTCTGGGGCTATGGGAATTTGAAAGTAACCCGAGTATCCATCAAGGAAACAATAGTAAGCATGGCCAGCTAACCTTTCTAGGATTTGGTCTATGAAGGGTAAAGGAAAATGATCATTCCTTGTGGCCTCATTGAGTTTTCTATAGTCTATGCAAACCCTCCAACCAGATTGGACACGAGTGGGAACTAACTCATTATCGTCATTTTGAACCACAGTTAAGCCAGACTTTTTAGGCACCACCTGAACAGGACTTACCCAAGAGCTATCAGAAATGGGATAGATGATCCCATTATCTAGATATTTAAGAATTTCCTTCCTAACAACCTCTTTTAAAACTGGGTTCAACCGCCTCTGTGGGTCTCTCACGGGTTTAGCATCATCTATTAAATGGATCCTATGTTGGACAATGGCAGGACTAATCCCCTTAATATCTGTTATGCTCCATCCTATGGCTTCTTTGTTCTGTCTAAGGATGGTCAATAATTCTTCCTCTTGTGGGTTTGTTAAATCGGACGCAATGATCACAGGAAGAGTTTTGGAAGGACCTAAATAGGCATATTTAAGATCAACAGGAAGAGGTTTGAGTTCTAACTCTGGTGGACTCGATTCTGAAAATTGTAAAATTGGCTCGATCACAGGTTCCCATTTAGAATACATTGATGTAGATGGCTCTAACAATTCATTCACCTCATGTACATATTCTGTATCATCCCAATTTTGACCAAAGTGATTTAAACAAAAGTTAAGAATTTCATCTTCCCCATTAAGTTCATTTTCAGACATTTCTTGAATCATGTTTGTTTCAACGGGTTGGTCAGAAAAATCACTAGGTTGTTTTCCCACATTAAACACATTTAAATCAATTGTCATGTTTCCAAATGTCAATTTCATTAGTCCATTTCTACAATTGATTAACGCATTAGAGGTTGCTAAAAATGGTCTACCTAAAATGACAGGAATTTGACTGTTGGGATTGACAACAGGCTGGGTTTCAAGAACAACAAAATCGACAAGGAACACAAAATCGCCAACCTTAATAAGTACATCTTCCACTATTCCCTTTGGCACTTTGATAGAACGGTCAGCTAGCTGGAGTGTGACTCTTGTCTTTTTCAACTCCCCTAAGCCCAAGGTTTGGTACACAGAAAATGGTAGAAGGTTAACACTCGCTCCTAAATCAAGCAAAGCCTTTTCAATTAAGGTGTCTCCTATGATGCATGAAATAGTAGGACAACCAGGGTCTTTGTACTTCACAGGGACTTGGTATGACAGGATAGAACTAACATGGGCTGTTAGAAAAGCTTTCTTAGGAACATGAGTGGTTCTTTTGTGTGTGCACAAATCTTTTAGACATTTAGCATATGAGGGAACTTGTTGAATGGCATCTAGAAGAGGGATATTAATTTTCACTTGTTTGAACACTTCTAGAATTTTGTCTAATTGGGCTGACTGCTTGTTTGAAATTAGTCTTTGGGGAAATTGGGCTTTTGGTTTAAAGACTTTTTCATTAGATTCTGAAGATATGGTTTTCTCATTTTTTAACAATTGTTTGTTAGATGGGCCTACTGACTCAGAAATGGTGGGCTTTTCAAGCTGGGCTGACTGTGAAGATAGATTATTAGATTTATCAATTAAATTTTCCTCTTCTTCATTATCAATACCAGCATGATTGTTAAAATGATTTCCAGACCTTAAAGAGATTACGGAATTCACATGATTGACTTGGTTGTGGTTATTTTCAAGTGAATTAGCATGATAAGGTTTTTGATTAGGGACTGGAAATTTCGGGTTGGCTAGGAAACTTTCCCTTCTCTCTTTCACTAACTATAGTGGCCAATTGACTCATTTGAATCTCTAACCGAGATATGGCTTGGTTACTGTTTTGCATGAAATTAGTTTGAGAGTTTATTAAAGTTTCCTGAGATTTCATTAAAGATTCCATGCTTTTCTCTAAATTGCTAAGTCTCTTTTCACTTTCATTAGGGAAACCTGGTGGACATTGAGTTGCTGAATTTGAATTTTGGTACGGACCAGGATTCGGCTTTTGATAGGATTGAAAAGTTTGATTTTGAGACCGATTAAAAGCCTGATTTGAAGAGTTATTTGGGTATGATCCTTGGTTCCATAAAAAATTAGGATGATTTCTCCAACCTGAATTATAAGTGGGTGCAAATGGGTCGTTCCTAGGTCTTTGAGACATTACATTGACTTGGTCAAATTCTTCAAGTTGGTTTACAGGTGATGTATCCCTAGTTTCGAAAACTTCAAGTCTTTTAAGTACACTTGCCAACTTAGCTTCGGTAGCAATTGAATTGTCAATTGTATGAACACCCCTAAATGAGCTAGATTTGTCGGTCTTTCGGGTGGTTTCCCATTGCACGGTTTTTTCTGCCAAGTCTTCTAAAAACTCCCAAGCCCTTTCCTCATCATTTTTTAGAAAATCCCCTTGACACATTGACTCTAACATCGTTTTAGTGGAAAAATCTAAACCTTCGTAGGCAATTTGACACAATCTCCATTTTTCAATTCCATGGTGTGGACACTGGGATAACAAATTTTTAAATCTATCAAAATATTTCCAAAACGACTCGTTTTCAAGTTGGTAAAATTGATGAATTGCAGTCCTAATCTCGGAAGTTTTTTGATTTGGAAAATATTTATTTAGAAATGTAACAACAAATCCCTTCCAGGTTGTTATGGAATTATTCGCTAGGCTATATAACCACTTTTTAGCATTATCTTTCAAAGCAAATGTGATAAATCTTAGCCTAATCGAGTCTTCAGACAATTGTTGAATTTTCATTAAAGCACAGACTTCCTCAAATTCCCGAATGAATAAATATGGATCTTCTATTCCAGTAAACCTAGGTAACATATTTATAAAGTGCGGTTTTAGTTCAAAATTATTACCATTTACTGGTGGTAGACTGATGCATGAAGGGTGGGCAGAGCGAGAAGGATAACATCGGTCCCTTAAAGAAACAGTTTGTGCAACTTCCATGTTTGTAGAAGTGATGTCTTTTAAAGTGAAATCTGAAAAATCAATTCTTCTCACTAACCGAGATGTTTTATCCCTAACCCACACTTTTTGCATATACTACTTAGCAGATAAGCACGTAAACAAATAAGCACACAAAGATGAATAAGGAAAATAAAATAAAAACTACTTATAAGGTTAACCTAAATAAAATCTAGACAGCTCCTAATTGTTCCAAGTTACTCTTTAAGGTCCACCAAATTCAAAATTAATCACACCGCTAGCCAGGTAAGTGTAAGAACGGCGGGAGTCTCTCCGTGGGTACGGTGACTAATTGAATAACCGCGCGTCCTTTAGGCGTTTACCTTTTGAACCACTTGCCTAGACACCAGTAATATGATTAATTAGGAATTCAGACTCCTCTCAGAATTCCTTGTCCTAATTGAGCTCGAGAGTCTTAGGGGCCAACGTCTACTTGATTTTATTAAGTCGGTTATGCAAAGTTATGTTGTTTGTGGGCCAAGGAAGGGTGATGAAATCCCCACCTTATCTTGTTATGGTTTGTGCCCTTAAAGTCAAATTAAAAATAAGAATAAACAAATAAAATAAAAACTGTAAACAAATAAAATGTCCTAAAACTATGTGAATTATGAAAGAATGAGAAATTTGACGTACCTCAATCCTCCAGCAATCACCACAGTTTATATTTAACAAAAATAAAATAAAAAAATAAAAACCTAAGCAAGATGTGCTCTACGTGAGTGAATGCATGAATGCGGCAATTAGTTTTTAAACTAAAAATAATAAACTAAACTACTATATTTTTTTTTTCAATTTTATATAAAAAAAAAAAATTATGGAGATACGAAGTACCAAGAAAGCACAGCAACAAAATATTTAAGTTTTTACTCCTTCGATCCGCTTCGAGAATCCTGAAAAAAAAAATATTAGTGGTAAAAAACTAATTCGAAGAAAAAAAAATTAAGAAATAAGAAATTAAATCTAGTCCCCGGCAACGGCGCCAAAAACTTGATGTGATAAAAAATAGTAACTGCAAGTGCACAGCATCAAATTGAAGAACGGGCAAGTACAGGTCGAACCACAGAGACTAGTTAATTTCCAATGTATCCTTAATTTAAATTTCAGGCAAATTAGGAATAAAAATTGTGAAGATGATTAATTAACTAACTAATGCAAAATTAAATTGATAAAGAAAACTAGTAATGAGAAAAACTACCTAGGAATCCGAATCCATTAAATACTAACATAATAATTAAATTCTTCCTTTCCTTAATTAATTTTTAATTATTTTTCCTTCCCTTAAAAATAATGATTCATATAATTAATATGGGCAATCATAGATTATGAAAATTTAAGTATTAACTATAACTCATCAAAACTTCATTGAGCAAGCATGAATTATGAAAAACTCATATCTTAACAATAACCTATCAAAATCTCATAATTAATTTAAAACCAAAACGAATTATGCGCAAAGGTAATTTTGAAGAAATAAACAATTAAACATTAATATCGGAACGAAAATAATATGATTAATATGCAATATTTAATTTCATCTTCATCCTAGATATTAGAAATTTAGCTACCCATGAAATTTATAATTAATGAATAATAATAGTTGCATGAAATAAAATAAGAACAAAATAAAATAATAACTAAAAAGAAATTTATTGAATCATGAAAGAACTTTGCAAACAATATATATACTCCCTGCCTACTCCCTCCTAAAAGCTGCTCCGCGGAAATGATAATAAGAGAAGAAAAAAATAAAGTACTCCCGGCTTTGCTCCAAGCTTCTACCGAAAAACTAAAAGAAAATAAAAGGGAAAAAAAATAATCTCCTACTCTCTAAAATAATACTCTTATTTATAGAGAAAATAAACTAAACCCTAATCTAATTTGGAATAGCTTGGACTCTTCTTTCCTTCTTGATTTCAACTTCTACATGGTATTATTGGAGTCCAAATAGAAATCAACTTGGAAGCTTTTAGAATCCTTTTCCAACTCAACTTTATTTATTTCTTTATTTCCTGCAAAACAAAATAAAACTAATTAATTAAATAAAATAAACAAATAAAATAATAAATATGGGAATATAAAAAATGCAAAATTACGTGTTTATCAATGAACAACTTGAATAAAGCACAATAATATAAATAACTGTGAATGTTATTATTGTGTGCTTGATATGTTTAATATATATAACAAGTATAAGATTAATATATAGTATTAAACACAAATAGGAAAGTGATATATTAGCACAATAAATAAATAAATGAGTGTATGCTATTATGCGTAAAAGTGCAACTTCGATTTTAGTAGAATAATATTTTCTTGCTCTCTGGATCACTTTCTACCCCACTTAGAATCTAACTTTTTGAGAATTTAAGATTGAGAGAATTGTGAACTGTATTTGACTTGTTTGCTAGATTACCTCAAAACGAATGAAGTATTTTAGTGTTTATAGGCAAATCAAATTTGAATAAATGACTATAGGATTAAATTGATCAATCTTATGATCTAACAACTTTATCATTTACCCATCATTTATTTTCTCTTTCTAGCTTATGTGACTGATATAATAAAAATTCAAAGTATTTTCATACCACGTGAAAGAAGAATTTTGGTATATCATAGAAAACTGTGTTTTGCATAAAATCATGAGGTGAGAGAAAGTGCACTTATGTTTAATTTAAAATGTGTGCATTCTTTTTGTCTAACTCATCAGTACTTGATAACATATAGAGAGAATGAGAGGAAGTATATTTTGTTTTATCCAAGTGAAAAGAGAAATTGAGAAAATGTTTGCCTTCTTTTTTGTTCAACTCACAAATACTAGACTCTTTAAGGATTATGTATAAAGTTCGGATATATATATATATAATCAATGATGAACAACTTGAATAAAGCACAATAATATAAATAACTGTTAATGTTATTATTGTGTGCTTGATATGTTTAATATATATAACAAGTATAAGATTAATATATAGTATTAAACACAAATAGGAAAGTGATATATTAGCACAATAAATAAATAAATGAGTGTATGCTATTATGCGTAAAAGTGCAACTTCGATTTTAGTAGAATAATATTTTCTTGCTCTCTGGATCACTTTCTACCCCACTTAGAATCTAACTTTTTGAGAATTTAAGATTGAGAGAATTGTGAACTGTATTTGACTTGTTTGCTAGATTACCTCAAAACGAATGAAGTATTTTAGTGTTTATAGGCAAATCAAATTTGAATAAATGACTATAGGATTAAATTGATCAATCTTATGATCTAACAACTTTATCATTTACCCATCATTTATTTTCTCTTTCTAGCTTATGTGACTGATATAATAAAAATTCAAAGTATTTTCATACCACGTGAAAGAAGAATTTTGGTATATCATAGAAAACTGTGTTTTGCATAAAATTAGGAGGTGAGAGAAAGTGCACTTATGTTTAATTTAAAATGTGTGCATTCTTTTTGTCTAACTCATCAGTACTTGATAGCATATAGAGAGAATGAGAGGAAGTATATTTTGTTTTATCCAAGTGAAAAGAGAAATTGAGAAAATGTTTGCCTTCTTTTTTGTTCAACTCACAAATACTAGACTCTTTAAAGCTCATGGAATATGTTGAACATAGCTTGAAAATTCGCCGAGTAAAAGTTGAGTTTTTTTATTTTTTTTTTAAGTCAAGGTGGCAATTATTATTATTATTTTAACTTGAAAGTTTGCATTTTAGATGCATAAAAGAATTTGGGAAAATAACTATATGTAATATAGAATTGTATGGAGAGAATTCTATCCTAATTTTTCTAAAGACTTTTAATTCTTATTTTGTTGTTATCAAAACAATATAATAATTTATACCTTTCAAATTATATATATATATATATATATATATATATGTGTGTGTGTGTGTGTGTGTGTGTGTGTGTGTGTGTGTTGAGTGATTTATAACTACAGTTGTAATGATAGTCATAGTCTTATAATTTTTATCGACCAAAATGTGATTGAATGGCTAGTGTAATCACCATCTTCAGTTTAGTTTGTTCCATCCATAATTTAGGTTGGGGAACAATAACAAACTAAATTGCGGAAGATAACCCAAATTAATTTAACTTTCGTCCATAATTTAATTATGCGAACATAAGTTAATTTGGACACAATTTAATTATGCAGACTATGATTATTTTTACAAAGAAAATATTTTTGACAAATTACATGGTGGACCTTCGTTTATAGTTTAGTTTGGCGGACGGTTGAATATTCAGTTATTCGGTTAAATTTTGAACAGTGAACAATCGATGTGTTATAAGACTATGTTATTTCTGTTGGTTTAAGTGTTTAATGTTTTAATGATGATAACATATTTTGTATGAAGATATTTTTTCATTAACAGGTTTGGACTAAAAGATGGGCTCAACATAATTTGGTGCTATCGAAAATGGACTGGATATAATCATAAAAACTATTGGAATTTTGGAAGACCAAAAAGAGGAAGGAAACATAGAAGCACTACTGAATTAGGTCTCTAGGAGATCACATAATAAATCCTATAAGAATTTTCAGCTTAAGTTTTTAATTACAAAGCAACCTTCTTAATTGCTGAAAAATTCTTTTAATATAAATTTTGACCTAAAATTTTACCTATTTGGAAACCATATTAGTTGAGATATTACATATCAAATAAAAGATTATCAGCCGAGATTTTTTGAAAAACAAAATAAAGATATCCCGTATCATAACAGATTTTATCAGCTAGAATTTTTTCATGATTACTCTATTAGTCCCAATCTATTTCAAATTGTTTATATTCAAAATCAATTTTTTCGTTGACATATTTGAAAATAAGATTTACAATAGAACCGTTGGTGTATATTTATACTATAGAAAATCTTTTATAACCAACTAGGATTTCATCAATCTTTTCTAATGTTAAATTTTTTTTAGCCGTTGAACTTCTGATATATATACCTCTCTCAGCTAAAGTTGAAGACTAAATTCTTACGTTGAAAAACTTCTCTTAGATTGAAAAATAATAGAGCTTACATAGAAAACTTTCTAGCAATTATTCATCTTGTCTTGTTCTTGAATTCTTTGTTGAAAATTATTAGTTATCTATTGTAATCATATTCTTTCATCTTGAAACTTGTATACAATCCAAGATTGACTTGTGATTGATCTAGTGGTGGATAGGTTTGTACAAAGAAAGCTCTAAGGTTGCAGTGGTACAAAAAGTTACAATGATGCAAGCAATTGCAGTTGTGCTAAGGGGGGAGTGGTGTCGAACAGATTTCATAGCTTATTTGTACATGGAGTATTTGTAATTAATTGAAGATTAATTAATAAAAATATAGGGGGTATCAATTGATACATGACATTGGATGTAGGCTTATAGAGAAGATGTATAAGGGGTTGAACCAAGTATAAATCTTGGTTTGTTTGTGGTTTAATTATTGTTCTGTTTATTTGGCTCAATTCTACATTAAAATAATATTACAAATACACTTCTACATACATTGCATATTTAAAATTGAAATAATACAAAAAATATTTATAGAAACAACTTAATATAGATAGCTCAAAGCAAACAAGTTATACTTTCTAGATTATTTCTGAAGCAGAAAATTTTAAATTTGTCAGTGTTAAGAAACAAGCATATACACCTATTCAACCCCCCTTCTAAGTGTGCACACATGGAATTTCAATTTCAATTATTGTGACTATAGATCTTTCTATTATTGATACAATACTACACATATATAAGGGTAGAATATGTATTTGTTAGTAAATTAGTTGTATGTTTAGTTTGTTAATTCCTTTCTCTCTCCACCGTCTATATAACAACATTTCGGTTGTAGTCTTTATAACATATTTTCATTGTTGAATATTAGATTTCCTCTTCGTTTTATAAAAGTAACATGGTGTCATAGCCTGGTTAGCTCTTAGGGTTTTCTTCATCTTCGATTCTAGATATACAACTTAATTTCTCCACGAATCATTTGTTCTATTGTGCAAATTACTTCTCTCAGATTTCTTCATTTTTCTTTCAATTTTGTTTTGCTATTTGACTTCATCTTATCTGTTGATTACTAAAACATCTGTGTGAAGTGTTTAATATTAGATTTCTATATTGTGTTCATCTATCATTCATCAATGGCATCTTATGCTGCTACTAAATTTGGTATTAATCATACAATTTCTAGACCTGTCGATGCTACTTATTATTATTTCCTTCAGAACTCTGATTGAATATTAGAGTTCCTCTTTATTTTATAAAAGTAACATAGGATCATAGCCTGGTTAGCTCTTAGGGTTTTCTTCATCTTCGATTCTAGATATACAACTTAATTTTTCTACGAATCATTTGTTCTATTGTGCAAATTACTTCTCTCAGATTTCTTCATTTTTCTTTCAATTTTGTTTTGCTATTTGACTTCATCTTATCTGTTGATTACTGAAACATCTATGTGAAGTGTTTAATATTAGATTTCTATATTATGTTCATCAATGGCATCTTACGCTGCTGCTGTATTTGGTATTAATCATACAATTTCTAGACCTGTCGATGCTACTTATTATTATTTCCTTCAGAACTCTGATCATCCTATTATGGTATTAGTAACTTAGCTTCTTCATTATCACAATTATAATCAATAGAAATGATTTGCAATGATTGCTCTCTTAGAAAAATATAAGCTAAAGATGGTTGATAAATATCTTCCCAAACCTCCAGCCACTTCTCCTTATCTTAATCACAGGATTAGGTGTAACTATATGGTAATTTCCTGGCTTATTAATTCTGTTTTAGCTGAAATTCTTAACAGTATTGTATACCTGTTTACTGTTAAGATGATGTGGGATAATCTCTTAATTAGATTTTCTAAAAGTAATGTGCATGATATTTTATCTGAGAAAGGAAATTTCTTTGTGTTCAAGGCACCTTGTCTATCACTGCATATTTTACTAAGTTTAGAACATTAATTGATGAATTGGATAATTTGCCAAGCATTCCTACATGTATTTGCACAACTTGTACTTGTGAAGTATCCCACAAAATTACTACCTATGGGTAGGGATTGAAACTTAGTCTGTTCTTAATGGGGCTTAGTGATTAATTCACAACCATAAAGCGATCAAATATTGCTAATGAACCATTTACCCTCACTAAATCAAGCATACACTATGTTGTTGCAAGAAGAACATTAAAGAGAGAATTCTCGTGTACAATTTAGTTTATATAAATCTCCATTATATATATATATATATATATATATATATATATATATATATATATATATATATATATATATATATATATTATGATTTATGTGTATAAATAAATATTATGCAAAAAATATATAAATCATATGTAATATACGAATAAAAAATAATGGTTTATAACCTATTATAATTTAGAGATATTATCATGTAGATTATAGTACTTTAACAGAGATAATTTATCTTGATCTTGGAAGTTTGACTCCTAATTAAAGTACTAGTGCATTAACGGTGTGCATTAAACAGATCACGTGATAATATTTTATTTATAAAATATTTTCACATAAATACTAATTTGTGAAATTTATTAATTTTAAAATAATAATGGACTTAATATTGTTATATATCTATATATTAATTTGATGTTCCGATGAGTGAGATTACATTGTGTTAATTAATACCACAAAATGTCGATTAATATATTTAATTAATATTAGGATCATTGTTATTGCCAAAACTATTGGTTTGTAGAAACAAGACATACATACAATCTAATTATATCACGTAACGGAAACATAGCATAAATCATATTTAAATTTTTTTTGCAATCTTAGGATTCACCTTATGCAATATTAATCGAGGAAAGTTAAAAAATTATACCTTATGAAGATGAATTAACTCATTGATCTGGTCTTCAAGTCTCAATCCTTTGCTCCTTCGTGCTTCTTTAAATTCACGGATCAAATGCCAACTACTCAGTATGTGTAGCACTTCAAAAGTGATCTACCAAGAGATTATTGATTGAAGAATTAAATTTAAGTTTTTTCAAACCTTGAATGACTAGCCCTAATTCTCTCTCTCTCTCTCTCTCTCTCTTTTAAACTCCTTTAGATCATAGAGAATTATTACGTAGTATTCTAAATATGTAACCTCAATCTATAATAAAAATCTCTTTTATTTAAAGATTTAGTCATTTCTCCTAAACTCTTTAGGACTTGGGGTTTTAATTTGATTCATTAACCATTTAGGAATAAAATTATTTATAATAATAATAATAATAATAATAATAATAATAATAATAATAATACTTCTTATTAATTCATAATTAGTATTTCTCCAAATGCTTAATTATAAATATTAAGCTATTGAATTTATGTCACCATGGTATAAATTAAATATACTTAATTTATTATTATTAAGTCAATTACTTCTAAAATAATATTCTCTTTTATGGTATAACCATTTAGGTTTAATATTATGTCGATAGTAGAATGAATAAATAAATTAGAACCATTATAATATTATTTATGATGAATTAAATTCATTTAATTCAAATATAAATAAATATATTTATTCTATATCATAAGTGACACATTTCAGCATATCATGACTATCCGGATAATATGAAATAAACGTTTAATCACAAATAACCGTTTTAGTAAATAATTACTGTACAATTCAATTCTTCTACCTACAATGTCCCGATCAAATATAAAATGTGGATTTTTTGTCAAGTTTTATTTTATTTGATCATATGCATTTCAATTCTCAAATGCACAATTTTAGTTAATATAAATTAGAAACTCCTTTCTAATTTTTATTCAACCATGACCAAAAATTTCTGAGTTATCACTTATTGAATCGCATATGACATTCTCTCCATTTACTGAAAGTGGTAGATTTTTTGTTGATCATTCACTTACCTCCATATGCACTTCATTATATCCGAACATACCATTTGATATACCATAAGAGTCTTAAAAAATATGACAAAGTATAACTCATAATACACAAGGTACTATGATGATCTCAAGTCCAAGTATCACATATACTACTATCACTATAGGAACTCTTATTGACAGACAAGTAAAACTCCATTAGGTATTTCTTTAATCGAGTTACGTTTAGTGAACTTATTCTCCAATAAGCCCATACATGTTTGCTTTAATGTCCCTACACAAACTATTATGAGATCAATCATCATTTTCAAAAGAGCAAACATAGTATGTACTAATCTATCCGGATCTACTAACCTCATATTAGTAATCTTATGATTAGGAACATTTTAGTTTTAAGCTATCTAGATTTTAGATCTCATTAGCATGAATTTTTCATGATTCTAAAAATATTGCTCTAAAACTATGGGTTTATCCAATTAATTAATTCTACTAATTAAACATAGATAATTAAATGCCTTTAAATAAATTAAACTCTTTTAATAATTAATGAATTAGATTACAAAGTAAAACAATGCTATCAGATTGGTTTGAGGGCATACTAGTTTCAAAAGCATCTATAAGATTTTTCGTAAGATAATTTATTATTGATCATAGAATCTTGGCAGAGTCTTTTAACATTTATTATTAAAATGATTGATTTAATTGTTAAATAAATTTATAATCAAATAAAGATAAATTAGAGCCTTATGAAATTAGTTTACATATATCGGGATTATTTTAATTCTGAAATATTTATGTACATCTATAGAGAAAATATTTATAATTTATTAGTAAAGGGCTTATTTAATTAATTCCTGAACTGAAATGCAATTAAAATTATTTAGTGAAATTAATTGTAATTAATATTTATTTTGAATATTATTAGTAGATAATAATATTTAGATAAGTATTGGAGTTAGAAGATGAATCCCTTAGGATCACCTTCCTAGCCTAATATGGATCGAATTTATAAGAGAGGATAATGATCAATGTTAATATAGATATATCATTGATCAGAAACGTAAGTAGGTTTTTTCAATCAGAAGAAAAGACGAAATTTTAGTATTCTCTCTTTCAAACCTTGGAAAGCGCAATTAAAGTTTTTTTTCCAGAAGGGTGTTTTGAAGGCTACACTCGAGATTCAGCATAAGGTGATAGAAATAAAGATATTGAGGATATTATAGACTGTACGAATTTTCTAAACGTATTAATCCAACCAAACACTAATAATAAACTCGTACTCTAGATACATGGTATATATATTTGTTATTTCGTATAAAACTATAAAAATGATCTTGTTTTTATTATTTTTAAAAACTTATTTTTGAAAATTTTAACCAACAGATACATGTTGTGAGCTGACTTGTTTACTTGCTCTCCTAAAATATTTTGATATAACAAAGCTTACTCCTGTTACTTTATTACGTGACAACAAGTTTGCCCTGCATATTGCTTCAAATCTTGTGTTCCATGAAAGAAAAAAGCATATTGAAATAGAGTGTCATATTGTGAGAGAGAAGCTCAATCAAGGAATCATTACTACTGTTGATTTGCCTTCAAATCAACAACCTGCAAACATCTTCATTAAGGTTTTGGCCTTAGATCATTTAACAACACTTGATTCCAAGTTGAGAGTTTGTAACTTTTTTTCAAACTTTCAACTTTGAAGGGTGATGATAACAATACTACACATATATAAAGGTAAAATAAGTATTTGCCAGTAAGTTAGTTATATGTTAGTTTGTTAATTCCTTTTTCTCTCTCCATCTGTCTATGTAACAGCATTTCAGAAGTAATCATTATAACAGATTTTGTATCGTTAAATATTATATTCTCTCTTCATATTATAAAAATAGGGAGCGCAGACACACATATAACTAAATAATTCATAATAAATACTTATTATAAATTAAAAATAAAAAAATACTATTTTTATTATTTAATATAAAAATAAACGGTCAAGAATAAAAGTAAATTTACGATATCCGTTACTAATAATAGTAGATGACACGTGCATCTACTACTATTAATAACGGATAAGTGAATGAAATTTTTTTAATATTCGCTATTAATAATAACGGATGTAAATTATTATCGTCCGTCCGCTATTGTTAATAAAGAATAACTTAGTCATCCGTTATTATTAATAATGAACTATAAATTTTAATTTTTTAATCTCGATTGTTAATTCTTATAATATATGTTAAGGTCCATATCTAACCATTAATTGTTGTACGAATTGCTAGTATTGATCAAATACTATCGTGGCACTGTTACACAAATTTAATGAATGTTGTGTAAAATTAATAAAAGTTTTCTGAAAATTAAGTTCTTGCTTAAACCGTACAGTCATGAAGTGAGTACAGGAGAAACATCGTGAGTTCGACTGACATTGTTGCCCATATAGAGATCGTAGTCATGGAAAACGAATGGAGTTTTCTACTTTTGGAAAATACATATATAAACAAAAAAACAAGATATATATTTATACATAAATATAAATACATTTATATTTTTGTCTTTTCATGCATATATATATATATGTATGTATGTATGTATGTATGTATATATATATATGTATGTATGTATATGCAGCCAACTCATTAGACATGAATGAATACTCGCAAGGAAATCAATCAACATTCACTGTATTAATTACTAGGTTTGCTACCATGTTTCATCTGTACTTTTATTCTAGTACGATCGTTCCGTCCATTCCGTCGTCACTTTTTATGGTCATATAAGTTTAAATGAGAAAAATAACATTACATATATTTTATAATTTTAGTTAAGTTTGATTAAAATTATTTAACCAAACGACTTAATTTTATTCTTTTAAGGTTAAAATTTATTTTTTTTTGAATTTTATAAAATGAATTTTAAATTTTATATAAAACTATGTTTTTTATTAAGTAGTCTTAATTAAGATTGACCGAGACATGTCTTGAATTACTTTTCTTAATATTTTAATATTATACCTATTTTAAATATTTGATAGGTCCATTTCTTTATTATTTTATATGTGATAATATAAACTAATTCAACTAAAATTAAAGTGACACTCCCTTCCGTTATAAATTAAATGACCAGTTTTGATTTTATTTTATTTTTGTCAAATTAACTTTTTTTAGAACTAATAATTAAACATATATGAATAAAATTTTGAAATTATAAAATTGGGGTTAGAGTGAATTGTATATACTTTATTTTTGTTATAATATTTTTATCAATATTTTGACAAAATATAATTTTAAAAAATGATCAACTTGACTCAAAGCAATCAAAACTGAACATTTAATTTAAAACAAATAAAGTATTAATTTTTATTTTAACAATTATTCATATACGAATCTTTTTGAATATTTTACCAATTTTAGGGATACATGTATCTCTAACCCTAATTTTTTAAATATAAGAATAAGCTTGTGTGACTTGGATTGAAAAAAAACATGTCAACATAAACTTAAAAGGGGTATAATTTATTTATTTATTTAATATTTTTTCTTTAGAATTTTCACTGCTTAATTAATTAGTGACTTTTATTTTTTCAAAAAAAATAAATTGCTTAGTCAAGACGGAGGGAATATTACATTTTTGGTGTAGATGCCGACTCGTCGTATGACTAATTTTATTATTATTTATATGTCACTCTCATGTGTAACATCAACTTGACCGCTTACAAAGATGAACCCGTGAATGAAATATAAACTCATCGAGCATTATTAAGAGAATTTGAAAAATTAATTTTTAAATGATTTAATAAACTCCCTTCGTTTTAATTTGACTGTTATATCTTTTTATTATTTGTAATGGGACATGGGTAGGTGTCTGTGTTACAAATAATGATGTGATAGATGCATTTATAGAAGAATTTAGTCCCCTTAAAAGCGTTTTGGATTCTATATTTATGTTAATTTATTTTCTTTTTGAACATTTTATGATGAATCTTAAATGAAAATTTTGATATATTACATCTTGAAATACTTACATTTTCTGAAACAAAAAGAAAATCTTCGGAAGAAATTAATCAATTAAAATTTGGCTGAAAAAAATTGGAAATTTATCCATCTTTTGTCTAGTGTTGAAAATGAGTCCAAGTAGTTTGAAACCCGGTTCGAGTGAGGCCCAAAAAATTCAAGCCAAACTTATATTCGATATTTAAACAAGTTGAATTCGAATCTATTTTGATATTTGGACATTTATACGAGTCATATAAATCACCTACTGTTCGCTCATTTAAAGCATTGAATTTACCATACATCACCGATCCCAATTCGATACAAATTTGTTGATATTTACTTGTATACAATATCGAGTATACTCAATACATTTAATATATAATATTTAACAATTAAATTCTTCACGTACTTTGAGAAGTAAAAGGGGTTTTTATGTTTTCTGCACATGAACATCAATTGATTCAGGAGCGATAATATCATCTTATTAATTTTTTACAAGGCTTGAGATATAGTTTGAAAATTTTAAATTTAAGTTATTCTAAATAGTTGGTTGAGTTAATTTTTTTTGTATTATCATAATATAAATAATTCAGTTCTAATTTATGTAAATCTCAAATACTCGCAAATAACCAGACTAAAGAACGATCGAGTCAAGTCGAATTCGAGTATAATAAAATATGTCGAATTCGAATATGAGTAAAGATTAAAAAATTGTATTTCAATTCGAGTACGAATTTAAACACCTTTAAAGAGTTTCAATGCATATGAGTAATATACTATTCGACTCGATGCAGGATCATTTTTACCTCTAATTTTTTGTATCACGTCCAAGACAATCGATCTTTGTTCACAATATTTTTTGTTCGTGCAAGTATCATGCTTAATTACATAGAAAAATTTGACAAAAATTAGGTGATTTTAATGACCACTTAGTCCATTGGTAGAAGTTGAGAAATAAAGGCAGATCTAAAAGACAAAAACGTAATGAAGACTAGAAAAAAATTGATAAAAAAAGTGATATTGCTCGAAGTCTTTCTTATAGATTTAAGTGGGGTTAAATTTATATTTGTACTAACAATATTTTTTGCACAACAAAATTGATAACAAGTCTTGCTTATAGTTGCTTATAGTTTAAGTGTCACTAAAATAATTAGAAAAATATCGTTAAATATATATTTATTCTGATAATATTTTTTGCACCGTCAATGTTAACAACCTAAATTTAAATTAGTTTTGCTAAAATGTTTAAAGTTTAAGAAATTATGCCCAGTTTTGCAATTAACTTTTTTACTCACCAACTGACAATGCTTCCAAGCAAAGCTTGGCGGGAATTTAGCCGTAAACTACACTGAACCGGGCGGTCCAAAATTTCTTGCTTTTTTCCAAAAGCTTAGACGTGAAAAAGATGCTAAAAGTTAAAAAACTTAAAAGGTGGTGGAAAACCAACCAACCCCTCTTGTCCTCATTTCTCTGTCTTTCTTTCATCACCAATTTCCACTCTTTTTCCACAGCTGTGCCTTTTTGTTATCTTATAGTTTTTGACAGAATGTCAGTCAAGCTTTTCACATTCTCCTATTTCCCTTCTAATTTGTCCCAAAAGCAATGGCCTCTTTACAGGATTTGCTCTCTAAGGAAGGATTCAAGGATTCAAAGTTCTTGAAAACCCCGAAAAGGGTCAAGTTTAGAGAAAAAACTGCACCAGATGAATCTATTGCTTTGCCAATTTACATCTGCCTTGACCTTAAAAGTATCAATTTTCCAAAGAACAAGGCTGAAAGGGCCTTTTCAAGAAAAGGGTCTTCCATATTTTCGTCGAAAAGAGGGGAATCCGAGTCCGGGAAATCTGTTACAACTTCAACGGCAGAGAGGGCTCGGAAGAGAACAGAGGAGCCAGCACTTGATGAAGTTGCGATTAGAGCAGTGATTTCGATACTAAGTGGTTATGTTGGGCAGTACTTGAGAGATGAAGAATTTAGAGGGATTATTAGGGAGAAATGTTATTCTTGTTTTGTTAGGAAAAAGAAGGATTCGGATAATGGAATCTTTGCTAATATTGAATTGGGAATTGAGAGTACTGAGAAATTGGTGGAAAGTCCAGGGACAGAGCTAGAACTTAGGATGAGGTTACTGAGAGATTCTATTAGTCTTTTGACAACTGTTGCATCCTTGAATTCGAAAAGCTCGAGCAATGGTTCTACTTCTGGAACACCTAATTCACATCTTTCAGCCTGCGCCCAGCTCTACTTGTCCATTGTTTATAAGGTCGACAAAAATGATCGAATTTCAGCAAGGCATTTGTTGCAAGTTTTTTGCGATTCGCCATTTCTTGCTCGAACCCATTTGCTTCCTGAACTTTGGGAGCATTTTTTTCTTCCACATCTGCTCCATCTTAAGGTTTGGTATGGTACTGAATTTGATTTGGTCTCGAACTCGGATTATAGAGATAAAGAGAAGAAGATGAAAGATTTGAATAAGGTTTATAATGACCAAATGGATATGGGTACTACTCAGTTTGCTCTTTACTACAAGGACTGGTTAAAAACTGGGGCTCAAGCGCCTTCTATTCCTTCTGTGCCTTTGCCTTCAAGACCTAGTTATGGCCATTCAAGAAGGAGATCTTTTGATTCTCTTACTTCATATTCCTCAATCAATACATCCCTGTAAGTCCAAAAACCACATATTTTAACTGCTTTTCTGTTATTTACTGTTATTAGTACAATTGTCCTCATGATTGCCTCAACTATGAAAGATATCAAGCTGTTTTCGGCCCCACACTTGGGCGAAATTCTACCGACCTTGATGAAAGGAATGGAGATTTGATCACTACATGGGATTTGGATGAAAAAGAGAGAGTTTGTTCTGATGAAGAAAATGGCGAGTTAAGCAGTTATGTGGAAGTGGGTAAATTCTAACCTTTACCTAAAAAATGACAAACAATAATTTTCGCTCACTTTAGATAAGGAACGTCTTAACTTCATTCTACTTTTCTTCTCTTGCAGAATACTAATGCTACTCAAAGAAGATTATCAAGCAGCCGAAGTTACAGAAAACCAAAAAGCCATGAATTATGGCCTCCCGAGACTCGGAAGGTAGACTATTTGAAGTTTCTAACCTGTGGGGGTGAGCCAACAGAAAACTTGGGGCCTAGCAACTATATGACAAGCAATATTGGCTCAACAAAGAAAACTGTTAGTGCCCAAATCAATCCTTCAAGTGATCTAAGTAAAGCTATCACCACTATTTGCTCCTCAGATAGCCTAAGTGACTGTGAAATGGCTATACATGTGATGACCAAAGCTTGGCTTGATTCACACGGAGACTCAGCTGTTGAGACTGCGTTATCAAAGGCAACGGTGATTGAGGGAATGCTAGAGGTTTTATTTGGTTCCAACAACGATGAAATTTTAGAGCTAGCAATCTCAATTTTAGCAGAGTTTGTAACAAGAAAAGAAATGAATGGACAGGTTATACTTAATTCAGATCCGCAGCTTGACATCTTTATGAAACTACTGAGAAGTAGTAGCCTGTTTCTAAAAGCTGCAGCTCTGCTTTACGTAGTGAAGCCAAAGGCCAAACAGATGATATCAATCAAGTGGGTTCCATTAGTCCTTCGGGTGTTGGAGTTTGGGGATCAGTTGCAGACCTTATTCACTGTTCAGTGCAGTCCTCAAGAGGCAGCATATTACTTCCTGGACCAACTTCTTACTGGTTTTGATGAAGACAAAAATTGGGAAAATGCTAGACAATTTATAACACTCGGGGGGTTGAGCTTGTTACTGAAAAGGATTGAAATTGGGGATACCTGTGAAAAGAGTAAAGCTGCAGCTATCTTATGTTGTTGTATTCACGCTGATGGAAGCTGTAGGCACTACTTGGCTAACAATTTGCGCAAGGATTCTGTTATTTCACTCCTTGTCCTAGAAAAGAAGACGGATTACCATAAGCATGCCTTTGCTTTGCTAGCCGAGTTACTCTGCCTAAACAGGTAAACTACTGCTTTTATCAAAATAACATGTATATTTTGTATAACATGAAAGGAACAGGATTAGAGGGTAAGCAGAAAATTCTTATCGTCGCGCTACTCTATATATAATTATATACATTGTGGCTAACTTGGTTTCTAAATCTTGTTGATTTAACCAGAAGAACCGAGAGAACAAAGTTCTTGAATGGACTACTAAGCGGATGGGGCAGCTTGAACACTATGCACATCTTGTTGGTCTATCTCCAGAGGGCTCAACCAGAAGAATGCCCGATGGTTGCAACAATGTTGTTACAGCTTGACCTAATGGTAATTCTGTTCTCAGTCTTGACATTTCCATAAGATTAAACATTTACAGGGTTTGGTGAGAGAATCCTTATGTAGTAGCAGTTATGTTGCAGGGAGATCCTTTGAAGTGTAGTGTATATAGAGATGAGGCAGTAGAAGCAATAACTGCAGCTTTGGATTGCCATATATGTAATGAGAAAGTACAGGAACAGTCAGCTAGAGCTCTCTTGATACTGGGAGGTCGATTTTCTTATACTGGAGAGCCAACAGCAGAAAAACAGCTCTTGGAAGAAGCCGGCTTTGATGATAGCTCAGGGGACTCATTTAATGGGAAGGACATTGTTGTAGATAAATTCATACACTTGGCAAGTTTTTCTCTAAAATACATTGAACTATCCCTTTATCAGTTACTCATAATAATTATTACTAATTCAATACTGTGCTAAATGGGGCATAACTATCATCAAAAAATCATCATAATATCTTCTTTCAATTTGTATGAAAATTTCAGAATGAAGAGGATCTTGCAACAGAAAATTGGCAAAGGAAAGCTGCAGTTGCCTTGCTTACCAGTCGCAACAAGAAATTTCTGGCTGCTCTTTCAGATTCCACAGCTAATGGCATCCCATGTTTAGCCAGAGCAAGCCTTGTCACAATTGCATGGATGAGCAGCTTTCTCCATTCAATTGCAGATGAAAATCTTCGGTCAACAGCTTGTTCAATCCTAATGCCACAACTGATAGAATCATTGAATTATGATAAAGCTCTCGAGGAAAGAATCCTCGCTTCATTTTCAGTATTCAATCTTGCAAGGTGTTCAGGTATGATAAACTTTAAAGACGTCAAAAACATGTTTTTCTTTGAGAAACTACAAATCGTAGAAATATCAAATAAACTTATGGTTTTTAAACAGATGCATTTTAGAAGCAGTGAAAAGTAGAAGCATAGTGATTAAATTGAACAAGTCTTCATAAGTTTGTTCCGTTTTTTTCACAGATTATATGTCTAAAATTTCACTACTGGATAAAGGGTTGATGGCTAACCTTCAGGAGCTTTCCCAAGTGACATGGACAGCACGTGAAGTTATGTTGATCAGTTCCAGGCATCGATACCCTGTCCTTAACAGAGCACCATCACAAATTGGAAGAGAAGATTTTTCTTTCGAGACTGATATTTAGATCCCTGTAAAGGTTTCATATTTCATTTTGTGTGTTCTTGTGTGTATTTTGTCTTTCTTTTGATCTTATAAAGTTAGGCGAAAGCTACACGATGTCAAAAAATAAATCTGTTCTCCTTTCTAGCAAGGTTCTAACTTTTTGGAAATGAAACAGACTAAAAGAGGAAGTGTATGTGTATACATATATATATATATATATATATATAGATATATATATATTCATGGTTACTTGCTTTTTGGATAAGAATCTGCAACATCAAGAAAACTAAAGCTTTTTTGATGCTGTATAAAAAATAGTAATATGGCAAAGAACCAAATATTTTTTATTTTCCTACAACACAAGTGATGCATTTTCCACAAGGGTCTGAAAGTAAGGAGAGAGAAACCACCACTGTCAAAGAAGTTGCTGCAGCATAGTTCTTACCGGGTATGCCTAGTCTTTCTTCCCAAATTAAAGAGTAGATACTATAGTTAAACTATAGACGTATAATGTAAGTACTACAAAAAAAATAATAAAATAAAATAAAATACACACGGAGATGGTGCAAATCTTAGAATAAGAAGTATAGTCCATAGAGATCACACTTTTTGCTGCAGAGCTTTGATAGACTTTAACACAATCGGACTAAAATACATTTTACTAATTATTTGGTTGGCATCTAATATCTGTGTTAGTATAGCTTATTGTCCCGATGAACATCAGTTTAATGTTCAAGAAAAATTATTTCATGCTTCTAAAGCAAGTGAATAATATGCTCCCCTCTCACATACTTGAGATAATTGAGCATGTCATGATGTTGTTAAGATCTCATATAGGCCTTTATGGCCCTGACCTGTAAATGGACCTTTATGAGCTTCTAAAATATCTTTTAGGCCATGACCAATGCCCCAGTTGGTCTTATACATATGACCTGTTATCAGGAAAAGACTTACAATAGCTAAATGATGGTGTGCAATATCGATCAGCCATAGACCCCCAGTTACTGGATCTAATCCTCCTCGAAAAGTAAGAAAGTCCGTATATTTTGACCAATTCAAGGTGAAAAAGGGGGTTGCTCCCTCAGCAAAACTGGGATAAAATTGAGCCAAAAGATCCCGATTCAAGATAAATTCATGAGGAAGTTGTATCTCTTTAGGATCTACTCCAGCGTTTAGAGTGAATCCCACTACCGGCGAACTCTACAAATATGTAAGAGGAAAACATATTGTTCAGAGTAAATCATTATAGAACGGATGATTTGGTTATATATATGAACTCTTAAGAAAATGAGAGAGATTTAGACACTAGACAACCCAAGCTTCTCTCCACAAAAAGGGGGAAGCTAATTAAAATCCAAACTTAGCTTCAGCTTTGTAAATAAGGCTACCAAATCGACTTAAAATGAAACAGTATTATTCTTAATAGTATCACCTCTTAAGGTGGGACAAAAGCAAACCACACAAGTACTTTATTTAATACTCCCTCCTTTTCATTATATAAGCCGTTTAAGACATGATTACACATATTAAGAAATGTCATTAATATTAATATTAGACAATTAATGTTGGTTTGAAATTCCATTACTACCCATACACTCATTAATTACTCTTCATTCTCTCTCTCTCTTAGTTATTTCATCTTTAAGGATAGAATAGGAAATGATTAAATTTGTTCTTCTAGATATATGTAAAACGACTTATATTTTGGAAAGAAAAAAAACTTCTAAAACGACCTATATAATGAAAAGGAAGGAGTACTAAAATATGCCAAAGCTTACAATAGTTCAAACTAAACAAACCATACAAGTAATTTATATTTAATAAAATATGCCCAAGCATACAGTAGTTCAAACTAAACACAATAACAGACTTCAAAACCTAAAACAGGACTCAACAACCACTTAACACAAAACATAAACGCGTTCTAATCAACAGCTAGCATTACCAACAGCACCATGCCTGCAATATTAATGCAGGTAAGACTTATTAGACTCTCACACAAAACTCCATTGAGCCTCGGCAAGGCTTAAGGGAGTGGTTGATGAGCAAACTAGAAAATGAAAACCCATTAGATTCACGCACAAACTCCTTTTCTAGTGAAGATAGGAAAGGAGGTTTGACTTGCGTTTTTGGGAACTTCTTCTGACTATGAACAATGACTTTCATGACTACAGGAAATCGGACCGCAAGGCTGAGGACTTCAGATAAAAAACATTATGTTTTGGAGCTCCGAGTGAAGCTTGTAGAACGCATCATCAAATGAAGGAGCAGATGAAGACGACGATGATGTTAAAGAAGTCGATGATGAAGCTGAAGGAGGACACCGCATCTCCATCAGCACCTCTTGGAACATTCGTCCCCGAAAGGCAACAAGATCAGCATAGTAAACTGGTGGGACAAGGGAGACAGGCTTAGTGCATCGAGCAAAGGTGAAGCACAACTGGTATATGAGCTTCTGCAACTGATCAGATGTGAAATTATGCTCATCATAGAGAACATAGTAGTGTGTCGGCTTGCTTGTTCCAAGATTTCCATAATGGCTGCAAAGGTAGAAGTCATACTCAAATGGTGAACAATTTTAGTGTCCACAACTGTCCCTGGAGAGATATTGCGACGCACGTCCCCTCCTTGATTCTCGAGAAAGAGACGAGTATGGTGTCGCTTTTGTGCTACAACAAGTGTGATTGTTGGCCGATAGTTTTCCTCATAAATAGCCATTTTCAGATCCCGTAGCTCCTCGTTAAGAACCATATCAAATTGGCTCTCACTTACTCCATCTCGGAAAACCACAATTTTCTTTGGCTTGACTTTGTTAAGTCTTGCAAAAATATTAACCAGCTCCAAGCACATGGCTCCAAAATTAACAATCTTCTCTTTCCGGTGAATCTGGGGGCAAACTCTAGCAGCATATTGAGTAGCAGCAGGCCAATTAACAGATGCTACAACTGCTGCAATTGATGGGCATGTCGCATTCAACGCTCCAGGGTGATTCACATCAGCCCCCACAAACATGACAGGATCATTGCCTTCAAAACGGGGGAGCCGCTCAACGAGCTCTACATTGCTGCCTCCAAGCTTCGCATTAATCTTCAGAGCAAGATTTGCAAGATTCTGATCCTTTCCTTCATTAGCGAGTTTTGACAAGCAACATTGAGTCACTACCCCAATTTGGGTCTCAGAGACAAATTTAAGAGACTTATAGCCAGAATGCCTAAAAGCCATGACACAAACAACAATTTGTAGTCGGACCTTAGTCTTTCTACTAGCCATCTCAATTACATGTTGGAGAAGTTCTCTTAGCCTGTTGACATCATTAAATACACGCATACCAGTAGCTTGAAATGCAAGAGGCTCCTCCATGTGAATCCCTAGCCTTTCGCATCGACGTCTCAGATTCCTAACAAAGTTATCTGGATTTAGCCTGTCGTAGCGTTCTGAAGAGGTGAAATCTATTAAAGCCCAACGATCAACTGGTCTTCCTTCCACCACAGACTTCTTAGTAAGATTCCATTGACATTTCTCGTCAACTTTAACCACTTCCGTGTTACCAGCTGGAGTAGCAAGCTTCAAATCAGGAGGCGCAATGACACGACCTACGACTGATGTCATCCTCTTGTCAACTCCAATTTCAAAATTTTTTATGATATCCCCGCTGTAAGCATGTGAAATGAGTTAGTACAAGGCTAACCCTCCTCATACTCTGGAAGAAAAATGTAAATTGATGCACAATGAAAAAAATTCTATAGTACTATTAGAAACCAAAAGCTTTCGAGAGTATATAACAGGGAAAAGAAACAACAAAAGTTAGTATTACATACCCACAAGGTGCATCTTCCGCCCTCACCATTTTGAGGATTGTGTTCATCCTCTCCGCTGGAGTAGCCAGAGATATGTTCTTCAACAGTTTGGCAGCGTCTTTATCCAAATCATCCTTTGGATACCTCTGTCCCTCAACCAAGATACAAAATTCCAGCGGTACATAGTTTGTCCTGCCATTCTTTGACACATCTAAGCAGGGAATATCTTTATACATAATATCCTTTCCATATTTCTCCCTGAAATAATTGACTAAGGTAACTTCCCTCGGAGGATTCTTTCCCTCTGGATCGTCAAGGGTAAATAATAGATTCCGAGTGTTTTGATCCGTTAACCCTGCAATAGTGAACTTCTGTTTAGTAACACGATGAGTTACATTAATCTTCAGTCCCTTCAATGCATCTAGCACTTCTCCTTTCAGCCTTGTGATATCATTTACTCCTTTAAATCCATATCGCCAAAGATGCTCTTTAAGGAAGTCTATAACCGGCATTCTCTTACGAAATGCCAAAACTGAGTAGTCCAAACACAATGCTAGTCCCTGGGACGTGGGCTTTAAACTTTGTTGAAAGCCTCAGTCCCTTCAATGCATCTAGCACTTCTCCTTTCAGCCTTGTGATATCATTTACTCCTTTAAATCCATATCGCCAAAGATGCTCTTTAAGGAAGTCTATAACCGGCATTCTCTTACGAAATGCCAAAACTGAGTAGTCCAAACACAATGCTAGTCCCTGGGACGTGGGCTTTAAACTTTGTTGAAAGCCTTTAAATGCTGCAACCCCACACCCGAGGTCATCTTCTCTTCCAAACTCTCTGGGGTATGTGCTTCGACCAACAGTGATCCTATGCCTAGATGGATTCTCCTTCATTACCAAATCCATACCCTGTAGTATATCACGAGGCACAGACATGAGGTTTCCAGCCAAGTAATCCTTGAGCTTGGAAAGTTGAAGCTCTTTTACAAGATCAATAGTAACCGTATAGAAGCGAATTTTTGTGTCTTCTCCATCAGACAACTCCACCTTGAATGACCCAGTAGGCAGCTTAACTGCACTATAAATGCTCTTTTCGCTATCATAGGCAGTCTTCTGCAAATGAAATTCCCAAGTGCTATCAGAGAACAGCTTCTCTCTGATCAAGTTTAGAACCGATTTTGGTAATGATTTTTTAGTGGATCGACCCCCTAACGTAGCCTCTTGCTTAACATCCACATTGTAGTGCAGTATTGTGCTTTGTGAATTGAATGCCACAGGAAAATGATTGACAAGAAGCCGACTTGACCTGACAGCAACCACGCCCCCTCTATCAGGCCGTTTGATTGGCATGAGCCTGTTCTCTGAACTTGTTGCAAGAGATCCGGGTGGACTGTCTGAAATTTGCAGCGATTTCATATCTGAAGTAACAGAATCTGTGTAAATCATTATGACAAAGTTTGAGCTTAAAAGGCTTCATGCATCTCTGTAAGGAATAATGTTCTTGGAAAAAGAGCAATTATACAAGCTATTTAAAAAAGGAAAAATTAACTAAGGAAAACAACTAGACAAAGAATACAAAAAAAATAACATATAGAAGATGCTCATTTTATCAGAACAATGAAGTAATTGTTCACCAAATTTTTTTAATACATGAACCAAGTGACTTCTATAAAGATTAATAAGTGTGCATATTATTTAACATTAATTAAAACTTAAAAAACCACTAGTCAATGACAAAAAAATTGCATAAAAAGAAACTCAATCTAATCAAGTCAACCTGTAAGGTTTAATAAAACACTCGAGAGAAAATAAAACAAGAACCAAAACAGCTTCCTCGTCCTTCAGTTAAGTTCAAAAAGGGGAGCTCACTCAATTTGGGATATTTACAAATTCAAAATTGGTATGAATTAATTTAGTTTTAAACAATAAGAAAAGAATTTAACAATCCGAATAGTACAGAATTTAACAATCCGAATAGTACAACTAACTACATTTATTGATTTCAAAAGTTAAATTAATCACATAAATTTTAAATTTAAAAATATATCAAATTGATCTATTGAAATTTTAAAACCATGTACCATGTCATTTGGTAAAATGAGATAACCAAATAAACTAGCACCAAAAAAATAATAGGCTTCATCTATTGATTCTATTCAACTATAAATACATCGAAAGACAATCAAAAAGTTTGTTCCACCACCGTTCTCTGAATTATCTTATTACATCTTACACGTAGCATAATTATAAGAAACAAGTTGGGTAAAACAAGCTGAGATAAAAGAGGGATGATGGCATGAAAATAGGAGCAAACATTGGGGTAAGAACAAATCTTGGGAAAACATGAGCGGATGCAAGTAATAATTTTTAATGACCTCTGAAACCTGTATATACTTTGTATTAAACTAAAAAATCATATCCAAAAATAATAATAATAATAACTAATCTGATCATCTACATAATTCCAGTCAATCAATATGCACAAAAAAGTTAATTACATCAACATAAATGTATGCATATATATGTAGGTTTATAGATCTATACCAGGAACAGGTACAGGATCCGTTCTGTGAGCCTGACCAGCACCAGCACCGCCTCCTACGGCAGAAGCCCAAGAACCCTTCCCAGCAACACGAGGAGGACCACCACTCCAGGCCCCTCTTCCGCCGGTGGCCCCCGCACCTTGACCCATAGAAGACACTGGCCTTTGGGTCCCACCTTGACCACCCTGAACCGGGCGATATTCCAACGGCTGAGCCGGTGGTGGGTTAGTCCCCATATGGGTCCCACCTTGACCAACCTGAACCGGCCTATCTCCCCACGGCTGCGCCGATGGTGGGTTAGTCCACATCTGGTTCTCACTCCTACCACCACCTCTTCCACCATAACCACCACTCTGAATCTGACCCTGATTATGTTGCTGGTCACTATTACCACCACCACCAGAACTACTAGTACCGCCAGCAGTAGTTTGATACTGACCCTGATGGTATTGCTGATAGTTATTACCACCCCTTCCAAAAGGAGGACCTCTTCCTCCGCCAGAACCACCCCTTCCACCGCCAGAACCACCTCTTCTGCCGCCAGATCCGCCCCCACGACCACGGCCAGCGCCACCACCGCCACGCTTGTAATTGCTCTTCTCCATTTCTCTCTCTTACAATATATTCTCTCCCCTCTCCCACAAGACAAAATGTTTTGTTGGTGGAATGTTAATGAACTGATTGAGTTTGTTGATGTAGTGTTGAGGGCCTTGAGGCTATGGGTAGTGAGTATTTATGGAGGAATTTTGCAGATAATTAATGGACCAAAAAAACATACTTTGTCGCTAAGAATTGAACAGTGTAAGTAATTCTAGAAGGATCGATAGAAGAAAAAACCCTAGGGAAATTGGGAGGAAAATACGGGGAATTGAACTCGAGGGAGGGGAAACGAGAAGGATGGTTTTTAATTGTGATTGGGTATCGCGTGAGAGTGACGTGACTCGTGAGGGGAAAGTCGGTGAGAGTTTGTTACACGAATTTTCCATTTTATTTTATTATTATTGATATTTAAATTTAAAATTAATATAAATTGTTTATTTTAATTATAATAATAATAAATATTATAAATTATTTAAAAAATATTAATTATTATAAATTATTTCATAATCTATATTATAAATCGTTCATCAGACTTCCTTCACAAGTTTAGTATATTTGTGTCACACTTTTTTTCTCTGGTAAGTATTATTTATTTATTTATTTACTTTTTAATTTTAATTTTAGATTAACCAATTCAATAATCAATATTGATCCTTTTTTTAAATATAAGTAAAAAAAAGTTATAACTATAAGAAATTATTTTAATTTACTACAATATTTAATTTTTAGAAGTTTAAAAAAAATTACTTAATTAATAATTTTAAAATTAATCAATTTGACCAAAAAAATCAAACTAAACCAATTTTTACGGGATAAAAGTAATATATCATACATTAGACCAACTTTATAATTCTTGTTAATTTCATGTATTAACGTACGTGATAGTTATAAACCGACATAAAACTTTAATAATAGATAACACGATTGTTCTCATATTCAAGTATATAATCACTATTATAATAAAATTTTAATCAAAAATAAAAATACACTTGACATAAGTTAAAAAATAAATTTATTCGTGAAAATTAAATATGATCTAAATATTATATGACCTCAATTGAGGCAATTTTATAATTTTAATTAAATTTATATTTTGATATACGTGGCTGTTATAACTCGACAGATAAAAACAAATTCACACATAAAAATCGAACTACCTCACTCTTAAATCATTAAACTATGACGCCATCCGCTGACATGAACGGGTAGCTTTGACTTGACGGAGTTGATAACAGCATTATTCTCTTTTTCCTTTTCGTTGGACGCAAGTAATGAAGTTACCGTGTAGTTTCATTGTTCATACTTTAAGTTTGGTTCTCCTAAACCAATCTTCAGATTTGTATATATCTATTATATTACTATATTATTATATAATTCAAAAGTCAAAATAAATTATTTGTAGAAAATTAATATTTTCATAAAGAAAATTAATATTTTTATAGTCTTAATCATATGAAATGGGTCCCATTTATTATTCATGTGAATTTTTTTTTATAAAAACATCAATTTTCCTTGTAAAAATATTAACTCTCTATTCGTATTCACTAAGAACTCATTTGGTGGATTTTTGTATGTGTAGAATTACTCCTGTACATCCATTGTATATTAGAAAGTTTTTTTCTTCCAATGAATGTCCTAATTTATGCAATAATTTATTCTAATTTAGGAGGAAAGATAATGAGCACAATAAATCGATCTGGACTGACTAGGATATGTCTTAAACAAAGTCGGTTAGACCAGGTCGATCCCAATACTAAGACTGATTTGACCATGTCAGTCCAGACCGATCCTTTTGCTAGGAAAGTAGGACCAAATAAAGTACCTAAATCTTATACTGCGATTCTTAGTTTAGTCTTTCAATTTTTCATTTTTTTTGTATTACTTTTAATATATTTATATACTTATTCTTCTTCTAAAAATGTAAGATTAACATAAAAGTAATTTGAATATTTTATTCCAAAGAAAACGTAGAAAAGTAATACAATCGTGTAATAAAAAAAATGTATAAATGTGTAAATGTAAATATATAATTACTAATAAATGTAAAATGTAAATATGTTACTACTAATTAGTTCAGTCTTTGGTCTAGCATGATTCAATTTTCGGTTCCTAACGATCTTTAGGCAAGTTCAATCCTTAGATCGGATCAGTTTAAGCAAAGCTTTTGCTCTCCAATTCTTGAATTAATCCAAACTCAAGCCTAGGTCGATCCAAATTGGTCTTAGATCGGGTTGAATTATTTTGAACATTTTTAGATCGGACCGGTTTGGGCAAGTCTTTTGCTCTCCAATTCTTAAACTGATCCAAACCCCTAGCCTCAGGCCGATCCAAACTAGTACTAGACCGGGCTGATTTATTTTGGGGTTTTTTAGATCGGTGCGGTTTAAGATTTCAATTTATAATTCATTTGTATACCTTTAAGGAGGGATCTAAGTGAAGAAAAAATAATTTACTGTTTCTATTGCATTGCTACTTTCTAAAACTGTCTTCTTTGAATCTTTCTTCATAATCTAATTTAAATATGATTTTATAAAACGGTGCCCTAGTATCTTTTTTTTTGGATAATAGGCACAAATAAATGGTGCTCCTACCTCATATAGATTTGGACTTTTGGCTACATTCTACAGGACCAAGTCTATGGATTATTCAATCTAGGCTAAGGGTGCATACGGTCGGTTTGGTCGATTTTTTGGGGAAAAAAATAATCAAACCATTTAAGTCGGTTATAAAAAATTAAAAATCAAAATCGCCCAAATTTTTACATCGTAATCGGTTATCGGTTTATTCGTTTTCAGTTAAATCGGTCGGTTTATTCGGTTATTCGGTTCCGTAATTGATAATTTGATATTTATTATATTGTCAATTTTTCATAATAATTAATAAATCAATAACTCAATAACTACTAATTATAATAGAAGTTCTCTAAATCCGAAAAACAAAAATCACCTAACTCACTCACCACTCACTAGGATAGAAGTTTTGCAAATTCGTCACAATAAAGGCATATAATAAATATATAATTATATAAAATAAATATTTATCAGAAAAGTATATAAATTATATTATAATTTAAAATTCTTCGGTTGGTTTTGTAAGACCCCGAATTTTATGAAATATAAAATTTAATTTTTCTTCATATATATTTTTCTGAAACAGTAAGTGGTTAAATCGATAAAGTTTAAAGTTAAGGATGTTATGTGCAAATTTTATTTTGTCGGACAATATTCGTTTTGTCGGGGAATATTCGTGTCGTACGACGGCGCCGAAATAACAAATTATTGGTGGACCCCACAACGGAATATTTGTCGGATATAGAAAACGACAGAAGTAACCTTTTTATATAAAAATAGTCAACGATGTTAACTGTTAAAATACCGGTGATAAAAGAATAGTAGCATACGGTAATTTATGGTATTTTTCTGTAGCACACGGTACTCTGCAGTAGCACACGGTATTGCACAGTGTCTCATATTATTGGTTTGATAATTGACACCGTAACTGTTGCGCATCATTTCATCAATAATTGTCACTGCATAATATTTTATATTATCAATTCAATAATTGTTATTACTCATTGTCTTATTAATAATTGTTGTGGCACAACATATTGGATTATTGAAACAATAATAATGCATATTATTGATCTAATAATTGACACAGTAGTTGTTGCATTATTATGAATTATTACTATGGTAGTATTATTTGGTAATTTGATTATTATAATATATTCATAAAGTTGTTTGTTTTATTAGATAATATAATAATAAAAAGTTATTTGTTTTATTAGAAAAATATTATTATATTCAGAAGTTACTATGCAAGTTACTGTGCAAGTTACTGTGCCAAATTTGAAAATTCGCTGAATTCGTCTGCGCAGAGGCTGCGCAGCCTCTCTTGCCAATTTCAGCATTGGCGTGCTGCCAACAACCATGCATAGTACCCTTATTCCTCCTATAAATAGCTTGCTCAGCTGAATAGAAAAATCACACCTAAAACATAAAAATTTTCTATAAGAATTTTATGAGTTTTCTCTGAGAATAGTAAGGCTATTTTGAGAGTTTGAAAGCCAAAAAGAGTGCAGAAAATTTTCAAGTAAGTCTTTTATTAAAGAGTAGTAATTTTATAAATTCCTATTTTTCACGGTATTCACAAATCTTCCATTAGAAGACTCTTCTTTGAGAAGATTCATTTTTAAAAGCTTTCTTTGGAAGATTTATTTTAGAATATTATTTTAAAAACTATTTTAAAGTAGTTATATTATACTACAAAAATTATGTTAAATATATATAATTTTGATAGTTCATATTATACGAGTTATCATACACTTTGAAAGTTATATATTGTAATTACTAATTTTATTATAAATATATAGGTTGATCAACCTCATTTAAATCAATATCCAGTCACGTGTTAAGGTAAGGGGTATTATTCTTTTCATCACCATAAATGGATATTATTTTCTTTCTTACTTGAAGGGATTATCATTCTTTCGAAAATAATATCGTTTCTTTCTTGTGCCATTTACTTTCATGTGTTAAATTGTGGGAATAACCTTACGGCGCGGTTTACCGCCTGTTGGTGAATAACCTTTTGTATTCATTCCTTATTAATCTTTGAGAATAACCTTACGGTGCGGATTATCGCCTGTTTGGTGAATAACTCTTCGTATTCAAATTGATGGGAATAATCTTACGGCGCGGATTATCGCCTGTTTGGTGAATAACTATTCGTATTCAAATTGATGGGAATAACCTTACGGCGCGGATTATCGCCTGTTGGTGAATAACCCTTTTTATTTGTCTCGTGTGGAAATAATTTGTCTACACGAATTATCACATGACACTTTTATTCCATATTCGTAAGTGATATCATTTTCCTATGTACTCATAAGGGATACCATCTTTTTCATCTTCCATTATTCAAAATTACTATGGTAAGGGATATTAATTTCCTTCACCTTTTGTTAATCAAACCTGCTATGGTAAGGGATATTATTTTCTTTCATACACCTAAATCGAAACTTATTATGGAACTATTGTTTCTATAATTCCTGAAAATATTATATGTTCCATAATAGTTGAATTTCATTATTTCAACTGAACCTTTCTATTTTCTGAACATTTCTATTGAACTGTAATCGTTATTCTGAACTGTGGATCTTGAATATCATTTTTAAATTTCACTCCACATCATGTTGGCAATTTTGACATTATTTGAATCTACACAAAGTAAACTTCCGATACTTATTGTTTATCCTGTTCTTCTGTTCATCATTTGTATCACTGTTATTTGTATTAATCATCAAGAATCAAGCTGTTGTGAATATCTGTGGCCGGGGGCACAGATGTGATATAATTGTTGAACAGATGATAGGTTAAAGGCGATATACTAGGTTAAAGGCGATACATCTGTTCGGTGTCTTTTATGGCACGTGGTGAATGTTCTCTTTGGCCCGTAGTGCAAAGATGAACTGTTGGTTGGTATGATTATGACCAAAGGCTGAATCTGGTATAATCATGACCGTTGGTGTTATATTGAATGTCTTTGGCCCGTAGTGCAAAGATGAACTGTTGATCTGCACGATTATAACCAGGAACTGTGAAGTTGTATTATCTTGACTAATGGTATTTCAGATGATAAACGTTGATGATATTTTTACTAAAAAGAGAAGCGAGTGGACATTATAGTCTGCATTATTCTTCTAATAGATTGCTCATTCCGCTGCTATTATTGATCTGAACATTGTTTAAGAATTTAACTACAGTTTTTGATATAAACCTTGTAGTCTATTGTATTCTATCAAGAACTCAACTGTTGAAGGCTAATGATAATTTATTCGTCATTATCTTAGTCATGATATTTCTTGTAAGACCCCGAATTTTATGAAATATAAAAATTAATTTTTCTTCATATATATTTTTCCTGAAACAGTAAGTGGTTAAATTAACAAAATTGAAAATTAAGGATGTTATGTGCAAATTTTATTTTGTCGGGGAATATTCGTTTTGTCGGGGAATATTCGGGCCGTACGACGGCGCCGAAATAACTAATTATTGGTGGACCCCACAACGGAATATTTGTCGGATATAGAAAACGACAGAAGTAACCTTTTTAAATAAAAATAGTCAACGGTGTTAACTGTTAAAATACCGGTGATAAAAGAATAGTAGCATACGGTAATTTATGGTATTTTCTGTAGCACACGGTACTCTACAGTAGCACGCGGTATTGCACAGTGTCTCATACTATTGTTCTGATAATTGACACCGTAACTGTTACGCATCATTTCATCGATAATTGTCACTGCATAATATTTTATATTATCAATTTAATTATTGTTGCTACACAGTATTTTGCATTATTGATTTAATAATTGTCATTACACTGTATTTTATATCATTAAGTCAATAATTGTTGCAGCACTGTTTTTAAAATTATTGAACCTAATAATTGTCACAGTAGCAAATACACTATAATTTATATTATTAAATTAATAAAAATATGTAACGTGTTTCTTACATTATTGTGGTAACATTATTTTATATGTTGGACTCACAGGAAGAATAAATAAATAAATAAATAAATAAATAAAAAATAAAAAAATAATTAATTTTACTATTTGAAATAGTAACGTGAATAGTAACGTGAATAGTGACGTGAATAGTAAGAAACATGTGGGACCCACTGTGGGGCCCACATGAAATGTGAGAAATGTGTTTTGGGAAATGGTTGGTGAAGGTTGCTACGCAGCCTTTGCTGAAGAAATTTTTTTTCTGTTCACCTACCACGCATAGTAACTTCTTTTCTCCTATAAATAGCTTGTTCAGCTGAATAGAAAAATCACACCTAAAACATAAAATTTTTCTATAAGAATTTTATGAGTTTTCTCTGATAATAGTAAGGCTATTTTGAGAGTTTGAAAGCCAAAAGGAGTGCAGGAATTTTTCAAGTAAGTCTTTTATTAAAGAGTAGTTATTTCATAAATTCCTATTTTCACGGTATTCACAAATCTTCCTTTAAAAGACTTTTTTTGGAAGACTTTATTTTGAAAAATTATATATTTTTATATACTGTGAATAGTAACGCCGTGAATGAATAGTAACCTCGGAATGAATAGTAACCTCGGGATGAATAGTAACTCCGGGATGAATAGTAACCCGCGAGTGAACAGTAACCCCTGAATAGTAACTTCGAGAATAGTAATTTAATTTTAAGTTTTTATTATTTTGTTATTATATTATACTATTTGATCAAATCACTTTTAACAAATTTATAATATACGAGTTAGTACGCACCATGAATTTTTATATGTGATATTTACTGATTATATTAAAAATATATAGGTTGATCAATCTCATTTAAATCAATATCCAGTCACGTGTTAAGGTAAGAAATGTCATTTTTTTTCACTCTTAAACTTACTACGGTAAGAAATGTCATTTTTTTTCACTCTTAAACTTACTACGGTAAGAAATGTCATTTTTTTTACACTCTTAAACTTGCTACGGTAAGGGATATTATTTTCTTTCATACTCCTGAATCGAAACTTATTATGGAACTATTGCTTCTATAATTCCTGAAAATATTATATGTTCCATAATAGTTGAACTTCATTATTTCAACTGAACCTTCCTATTTTCTGAATCTTTCTATTGAACTGTAACCGTTATTCTGAACTGAGAATCTTGAATAACATTTTTAAATTTCACTCCACATCATGTTGACAATTTGGACATTATTTGAATCTGCACAAAGTAAACTTCCGATACTTATTGTTTATCCTGTTTCTTCTGTTCATCAATTGTATATCTATTATTTGTACTAATCATCAAGAATCAAGCTGTTGTGAATATCTGTGGTCGGGGGCACAGATGTGATATATTTGTTGAACAGATGATAGGTTAAAGGCGATATATTAGGTTAAAGGCGATACATCTGTTCGGTGTCTTTTATGGCACGTGGTGAAAGTTCTCTTTGGCCCGTAGTGCATAGATGAACTGTTGTTTGGTATGATTATGACCAAAGGCTGAATCTGGTATAATCATGACCGTTGTTGTTATATTGAAAGTTCTCTTTGGCCCGTAGTGCATAGATGAACTGTTGTTTGGTATGATTATGACCAAAGGCTGAATCTGGTATAATCATGACCGTTGGTGTTATATTAAATGTCTTTGGCCCGTAGTGCAAATATGAACTGTTGATCTGCATGATTATGATCAGGAACTGTGAATTTTTATTATCATGACTAATGGTATTTCAGATGATAAAAGTTGATGATGTTTTTCCTAAAAAGAGAACCGAGTGGACATTATAGTCTGCATTATTCTTCTAATAGATTACTCATTCCGCTGCTATTATTGATCTGAACGTTGTTTAAGAATTTAACTGCAGTTTTTGATATACACCTTGTATTCTGTTGTATTCTATCAAGAACTCACCTGTTGAAGGCTAATGATAATTTATTCGTCATTATCTTAGTCATGATATTTCTTACTGGGCTATTTGAGCTCACCCTTTTGTTCCATTATTTTTTCAACAGGATATGAGAACGTAGCTGGGTCTAGCCGGGGAATGGAGTGAGAGTATGAGGAATAGTTATCGTAGTCTTCACGTGTTGTAAAATAGTGTGGCAATAAAAGTGAAGACTTAGTTGTGTATTATTATACACGGTATTGTTGTACGCTGTGCTTTGTTGTAATAATTTTGTTGTAGTCTTTTGACGACTCAAGTTTGGGCTGTGTGGGCCTAGATTTGGGGGCGTCACAGTTGGCATCAGAGCTTAGGGATATGGTCTTTAATGGAGATCTGGGGTTAAAACTAGGAGGGGAGATACGGATAGAATCAGTCACTAGTGTGTCCCACCTAAATTAGATTTTGTTATCTAACGAATCGATTTGAATGTAGGAACAAGAAGTGATGAGTCAGTTTGTTTGAACTAACAATTATTTTGTGACCACAGTTTAGTATGTCATCTGGAAATCAGGAGGATAACTTTGAAATGCCCGGTACGTCAATTTCGGGGACGAAATTTCATAAGGAGGGGAGGTTGTAAGACCCCGAATTTTATGAAATATAAAAATTAATTTTTCTTCATATATATTTTTCCTGAAACAGTAAGTGGTTAAATTAACAAAATTGAAAGTTAAGGATGTTATGTGCAAATTTTATTTTGTCGGGGAATATTCGTTTTGTCGGGGAATATTCGGGCCGTACGACGGCGCCGAAATAACTAATTATTGGTGGACCCCACAACGGAATATTTGTCGGATATAGAAAACGACAGAAGTAACCTTTTTAAATAAAAATAGTCAACGGTGTTAACTGTTAAAATACCGGTGATAAAAGAATAGTAGCATACGGTAATTTATGGTATTTTCTGTAGCACACGGTACTCTACAGTAGCACGCGGTATTGCACAGTGTCTCATACTATTGTTCTGATAATTGACACCGTAACTGTTACGCATCATTTCATCGATAATTGTCACTGCATAATATTTTATATTATCAATTCAATTATTGTTGCTACACAGTATTTTGCATTATTGATTTAATAATTGTCATTACACTGTATTTTATATCATTGAGTCAATAATTGTTGCAGCACTGTTTTTAAAATTATTGAACCTAATAATTGTCACAGTAGCAAATACACTATAATTTATATTATTAAATTAATAAAAATATGTAACGTGTTTCTTACATTATTGTGGTAACATTATTTTATATGTTGGACTCACAGGAAGAATAAATAAATAAATAAATAAATAAATAAAAAATAAAAAAATAATTAATTTTACTATTTGAAATAGTAACGTGAATAGTAACGTGAATAGTGACGTGAATAGTAAGAAACATGTGGGACCCACTGTGGGGCCCACATGAAATGTGAGAAATGTGTTTTGGGAAATGGTTGGTGAAGGTTGTTACGCAGCCTTTGCTGAAGAAATTTTTTTTCTGTTCACCTACCACGCATAGTAACTTCTTTTCTCCTATAAATAGCTTGTTCAGCTGAATAGAAAAATCACACCTAAAACATAAAATTTTTCTATAAGAATTTTATGAGTTTTCTCTGATAATAGTAAGGCTATTTTGAGAGTTTGAAAGCCAAAAGGAGTGCAGGAATTTTTCAAGTAAGTCTTTTATTAAAGAGTAGTTATTTCATAAATTCCTATTTTCACGGTATTCACAAATCTTCCTTTAAAAGACTTTTTTTGGAAGACTTTATTTTGAAAAATTATATATTTTTATATACTGTGAATAGTAACGCCGTGAATGAATAGTAACCTCGGAATGAATAGTAACCTCGGGATGAATAGTAACTCCGGGATGAATAGTAACCCGCGAGTGAACAGTAACCCCTGAATAGTAACTTCGAGAATAGTAATTTAATTTTAAGTTTTTATTATTTTGTTATTATATTATACTATTTGATCAAATCACTTTTAACAAATTTATAATAGACGAGTTAGTACGCACCATGAATTTTTATATGTGATATTTACTGATTATATTAAAAATATATAGGTTGATCAATCTCATTTAAATCAATATCCAGTCACGTGTTAAGGTAAGAAATGTCATTTTTTTTCACTCTTAAACTTACTACGGTAAGAAATGTCATTTTTTTTCACTCTTAAACTTACTACGGTAAGAAATGTCATTTTTTTTACACTCTTAAACTTGCTACGGTAAGGGATATTATTTTCTTTCATACTCCTGAATCGAAACTTATTATGGAACTATTGCTTCTATAATTCCTGAAAATATTATATGTTCCATAATAGTTGAACTTCATTATTTCAACTGAACCTTCCTATTTTCTGAATCTTTCTATTGAACTGTAACCGTTATTCTGAACTGAGAATCTTGAATAACATTTTTAAATTTCACTCCACATCATGTTGACAATTTGGACATTATTTGAATCTGCACAAAGTAAACTTCCGATACTTATTGTTTATCCTGTTTCTTCTGTTCATCAATTGTATATCTATTATTTGTACTAATCATCAAGAATCAAGCTGTTGTGAATATCTGTGGTCGGGGGCACAGATGTGATATATTTGTTGAACAGATGATAGGTTAAAGGCGATATATTAGGTTAAAGGCGATACATCTGTTCGGTGTCTTTTATGGCACGTGGTGAAAGTTCTCTTTGGCCCGTAGTGCATAGATGAACTGTTGTTTGGTATGATTATGACCAAAGGCTGAATCTGGTATAATCATGACCGTTGTTGTTATATTGAAAGTTCTCTTTGGCCCGTAGTGCATAGATGAACTGTTGTTTGGTATGATTATGACCAAAGGCTGAATCTGGTATAATCATGACCGTTGGTGTTATATTAAATGTCTTTGGCCCGTAGTGCAAATATGAACTGTTGATCTGCATGATTATGATCAGGAACTGTGAATTTTTATTATCATGACTAATGGTATTTCAGATGATAAAAGTTGATGATGTTTTTCCTAAAAAGAGAACCGAGTGGACATTATAGTCTGCATTATTCTTCTAATAGATTACTCATTCCGCTGCTATTATTGATCTGAACGTTGTTTAAGAATTTAACTGCAGTTTTTGATATACACCTTGTATTCTGTTGTATTCTATCAAGAACTCACCTGTTGAAGGCTAATGATAATTTATTCGTCATTATCTTAGTCATGATATTTCTTACTGGGCTATTTGAGCTCACCCTTTTGTTCCATTATTTTTTCAACAGGATATGAGAACGTAGCTGGGTCTAGCCGGGGAATGGAGTGAGAGTATGAGGAATAGCTATCGTAGTCTTCACGTGTTGTAAAATAGTGTGGCAATAAAAGTGAAGACTTAGTTGTGTATTATTATACACGGTATTGTTGTACGCTGTGCTTTGTTGTAATAATTTTGTTGTAGTCTTTTGACGACTCAAGTTTGGGCTGTGTGGGCCTAGATTTGGGGGCGTCACAGTTGGCATCAGAGCTTAGGGATATGGTCTTTAATGGAGATCTGGGGTTAAAACTAGGAGGGGAGATACGGATAGAATCAGTCACTAGTGTGTCCCACCTAAATTAGATTTTGTTATCTAACGAATCGATTTGAATGTAGGAACAAGAAGTGATGAGTCAGTTTGTTTGAACTAACAATTATTTTGTGACCACAGTTTAGTATGGCATCTGGAAATCAGGAGGATAACTTTGAAATGCCCGGTACGTCAATTTCGGGGACGAAATTTCATAAGGAGGGGAGGTTGTAAGACCCCGAATTTTATGAAATATAAAAATTAATTTTTCTTCATATATATTTTTCCTGAAACAGTAAGTGGTTAAATTAACAAAATTGAAAGTTAAGGATGTTATGTGCAAATTTTATTTTGTCGGGGAATATTCGTTTTGTCGGGGAATATTCGGGCCGTACGACGGCGCCGAAATAACTAATTATTGGTGGACCCCACAACGGAATATTTGTCGGATATAGAAAACGACAGAAGTAACCTTTTTAAATAAAAATAGTCAACGGTGTTAACTGTTAAAATACCGGTGATAAAAGAATAGTAGCATACGGTAATTTATGGTATTTTCTGTAGCACACGGTACTCTACAGTAGCACGCGGTATTGCACAGTGTCTCATACTATTGTTCTGATAATTGACACCGTAACTGTTACGCATCATTTCATCGATAATTGTCACTGCATAATATTTTATATTATCAATTCAATTATTGTTGCTACACAGTATTTTGCATTATTGATTTAATAATTGTCATTACACTGTATTTTATATCATTGAGTCAATAATTGTTGCAGCACTGTTTTTAAAATTATTGAACCTAATAATTGTCACAGTAGCAAATACACTATAATTTATATTATTAAATTAATAAAAATATGTAACGTGTTTCTTACATTATTGTGGTAACATTATTTTATATGTTGGACTCACAGGAAGAATAAATAAATAAATAAATAAATAAATAAAAAATAAAAAAATAATTAATTTTACTATTTGAAATAGTAACGTGAATAGTAACGTGAATAGTGACGTGAATAGTAAGAAACATGTGGGACCCACTGTGGGGCCCACATGAAATGTGAGAAATGTGTTTTGGGAAATGGTTGGTGAAGGTTGCTACGCAGCCTTTGCTGAAGAAATTTTTTTTCTGTTCACCTACCACGCATAGTAACTTCTTTTCTCCTATAAATAGCTTGTTCAGCTGAATAGAAAAATCACACCTAAAACATAAAATTTTTCTATAAGAATTTTATGAGTTTTCTCTGATAATAGTAAGGCTATTTTGAGAGTTTGAAAGCCAAAAGGAGTGCAGGAATTTTTCAAGTAAGTCTTTTATTAAAGAGTAGTTATTTCATAAATTCCTATTTTCACGGTATTCACAAATCTTCCTTTAAAAGACTTTTTTTGGAAGACTTTATTTTGAAAAATTATATATTTTTATATACTGTGAATAGTAACGCCGTGAATGAATAGTAACCTCGGAATGAATAGTAACCTCGGGATGAATAGTAACCTCGGGATGAATAGTAACCCGCGAGTGAACAGTAACCCCTGAATAGTAACTTCGAGAATAGTAATTTAATTTTAAGTTTTTATTATTTTGTTATTATATTATACTATTTGATCAAATCACTTTTAACAAATTTATAATATACGAGTTAGTACGCACCATGAATTTTTATATGTGATATTTACTGATTATATTAAAAATATATAGGTTGATCAATCTCATTTAAATCAATATCCAGTCACGTGTTAAGGTAAGAAATGTCATTTTTTTTCACTCTTAAACTTACTACGGTAAGAAATGTCATTTTTTTTCACTCTTAAACTTACTACGGTAAGAAATGTCATTTTTTTTACACTCTTAAACTTGCTACGGTAAGGGATATTATTTTCTTTCATACTCCTGAATCGAAACTTATTATGGAACTATTGCTTCTATAATTCCTGAAAATATTATATGTTCCATAATAGTTGAACTTCATTATTTCAACTGAACCTTCCTATTTTCTGAATCTTTCTATTGAACTGTAACCGTTATTCTGAACTGAGAATCTTGAATAACATTTTTAAATTTCACTCCACATCATGTTGACAATTTGGACATTATTTGAATCTGCACAAAGTAAACTTCCGATACTTATTGTTTATCCTGTTTCTTCTGTTCATCAATTGTATATCTATTATTTGTACTAATCATCAAGAATCAAGCTGTTGTGAATATCTGTGGTCGGGGGCACAGATGTGATATATTTGTTGAACAGATGATAGGTTAAAGGCGATATATTAGGTTAAAGGCGATACATCTGTTCGGTGTCTTTTATGGCACGTGGTGAAAGTTCTCTTTGGCCCGTAGTGCATAGATGAACTGTTGTTTGGTATGATTATGACCAAAGGCTGAATCTGGTATAATCATGACCGTTGTTGTTATATTGAAAGTTCTCTTTGGCCCGTAGTGCATAGATGAACTGTTGTTTGGTATGATTATGACCAAAGGCTGAATCTGGTATAATCATGACCGTTGGTGTTATATTAAATGTCTTTGGCCCGTAGTGCAAATATGAACTGTTGATCTGCATGATTATGATCAGGAACTGTGAATTTTTATTATCATGACTAATGGTATTTCAGATGATAAAAGTTGATGATGTTTTTCCTAAAAAGAGAACCGAGTGGACATTATAGTCTGCATTATTCTTCTAATAGATTACTCATTCCGCTGCTATTATTGATCTGAACGTTGTTTAAGAATTTAACTGCAGTTTTTGATATACACCTTGTATTCTGTTGTATTCTATCAAGAACTCACCTGTTGAAGGCTAATGATAATTTATTCGTCATTATCTTAGTCATGATATTTCTTACTGGGCTATTTGAGCTCACCCTTTTGTTCCATTATTTTTTCAACAGGATATGAGAACGTAGCTGGGTCTAGCCGGGGAATGGAGTGAGAGTATGAGGAATAGCTATCGTAGTCTTCACGTGTTGTAAAATAGTGTGGCAATAAAAGTGAAGACTTAGTTGTGTATTATTATACACGGTATTGTTGTACGCTGTGCTTTGTTGTAATAATTTTGTTGTAGTCTTTTGACGACTCAAGTTTGGGCTGTGTGGGCCTAGATTTGGGGGCGTCACATTTCTTACTGGGCTATTTGAGCTCACCCTTTCTTTTGTTCCATTGTTTTTCAACAGGAGATGAAAACATAACGGGGTCTAGCCGGGGGATGGAGTGAGAGTCCGAGGAATAGCTATCCTAGTCTTCACGTGTTGTAAAATAGTGTGGCAATAATAGTGAAGACTTAGTTGTGTATTATTATACACTGTATTGTTGTACGTTGTGCTTTGTTGTAATAATTTTGTTGTAGTCTTTTGACGACTCAAGTTTGGACTGTGTGGGCCTAGATTTGGGGGCGTCACATGTTTGGTCGGTTTCGATTTTTTGAGAAGTCAAACCAAACCGGCCAAACTAGTCTCAGTTTTTTAGTTTTATAGTGTTCGATTTTTTTATTTTATATTTTTTTATTTGAAATAGTAACGGTTTAATTTGATCCAATTAATTTTTTAATTTTGATTAGTTTTGTGTGCACCCTGTTCTAGGCCCACAATTTGATTATGGAGGAGGAATTTTGAATATAATAAATGCACGAAAAGAACCTTACTTTGTCCCTAAGAACTGAACAGTGAAAAGGAAAAATGGGGGTCAAAGCAGAGAAATTAAAAGGATGGTGTTTTGTTGTGATTGGGTGTACCTTGAGAGTGAGGTGATGGGAAATTGCGATTTTCTTTTTTTCTGCTCTTTTTTAACTTTTCAAAGAATTGGGTTATGTTAGGTTTTATTTATTTATATAAGTTTTGTTGCCGTAAGTATAATGTCCTTTTATAAATAGACTGATATATAGTGAGTTAATTTTATAATTTTAGTACATTTAGTTAATATTTATATTTAAAAGATTGGCTCGAACTCAGATATTAATTAATTAAATATTCAATCGAGTTAGACTTGGTAGTAGTTAATGTTGTGTATAAATATTTATTGAATTATTTAATTAATTTTTTAATTGTCAATTATAGTGCAAAAAAAAGTTCATTGGTAAGACATCTATGTTTGTTCGTTTTTCGAATTTTATGAATCTATTTAATTATAATCACATTTAATTATAAAATATTATAATTTTTTATATAAATTAATTTAATATTCAACTTAATTATATTTATCATTATTTATATTACAAGTCTGATTGATGATTAATGATTGATCACTTTACCTGGACATTGCGAATATATTCACCAAATAATTTAATATCTAATATGCTTTTATACATAAAGTGATAAAACTATTATTACAATATTAAACGCAAATTATTCAATTGTTTCGAACTAAAAACTTATTTAACAAGATAACAAAAAATTGGATAAACGTACAATATATAAACCGTCCGTGTTTTGCATGAATTTTTATATTAGCGTAACGTATTGATATATGTCATAATTATAAATAAATATAAAAAATGTAAAATACATAATAATATTTTTTCATAATTAAATATATAATCAATATTACAATATTATAATTAAGCCTCAATCAAAAACAAAAATATACTCCACATAAACAAATACACAAATTCACAGAGGTGATAGTCGAACATGGTTCAAATGTTATACGGCCTCGGTCTTGGCAAACTCTATAATTTTAACTAGTATTTTAATGTGTCGTAATTATAAATTAACAAAAAGATAAATTTACACGTATAAAAATTAAATGTAGTTTTTTTAAAAAAAATTACACGTGTAGAAATCGAAGGTAATTTAAAAATTCCACGCTTAAATACATAAATAAATATTATTATTTTCAGCGTTTAAAACGTGTCCTTAAATATATTCTAAGAAAATTCATCATTAAAATATGACGCCATCCGCGTGATGATAAGCATAATGAAATACTTGGCATCTACGTCTTTCAATAGTGGGTCCATAATCTTTTGGACTTTTCATATTTTTAAATGCTTTTCTCTGTTTACTTGGGCATTTAACTTGACTTGATAGAATATTAATTCTTTTTTTTCTTTTCGTTGGACGAGGTGCACAAATGGCTTGACACGTGACCTTGGTCTGACCCGGTTTAATCTGAAGACTATAAATAAATTATATTTTTTAAATTCAAATTTGGCTTTATTCAGTTTACCAATAAACTTGATCTAGCCTAAAACTTGAGGTCTGGCTTAGCTTCATCCGACCTAAATCTCAGTTTTATTTGTCAATTTTTTTTTTGTCATTTTAATTCTTTTATTATGGACGAAATTTTTTTCTTTATGATATCTCTTTCAATAAATCAAATAAAATTAATATTCTTCAATATGTTTATTTATATACAAATAAAAAAATCAATAAAAACTCATTGAGAAGTGTAATACTAATATATAAAGATTTCTCTTACCTTGCTAACTACTTATACTTTTTACATGTCTTTCATTACATCTTCATTTTAATAAACACTTGTGTAAAATTAAAAAGTCATTTATAAAATAATATTAATAATAAAAAAGATATTTTTTATAAAAAATATTTTTTTTAATGATAGTATAAAATAATGTGGTATCTTTAAATTTATCATCACTAGTATCGTGATACACAATATGTGTGCAATTAAAAATAATTAAATAAAAAATATAAATATAGAGAAAGTTATATATGTTTACATAGATACATTCTAAAATAAAATATAAGAATTATGCATTATCTAAGTGACTAAGTGCTAAAAAAAAAAGAAAAACAGAACGTGCATCGACACATGTTGTTAAAAAAAAAAAAGCATGTGCAAGTGTGCAACAGTGTAAGTGCAACGGTTAAAATAAAAAAGAAAAATAAAGCAAAAGAACAAGCACAAGCAGCCTAGTCACTGGTCAACAAAGCATTCACTAATTTTATTTAATTTTTGAAAATTTGAAGACATATTTTTAAAATTTTTAAAGACAAATATTTATAATCGATTTATTAGTTCTCAATGACACGAAAGGTATTTCACAGTAGCACACGATATTGCACAATATTTCATATTATTGAACTGATAAAGTGGCTATTGTACTATATTAATTTTATTGAACCAATAATTGTCACATGTATAATAATTTATATTATTGAGCTGATAATTGTCACAGTAGCATATGCACAGTAATTCACATTACTGAATCAATGATTGTCATTACACAGTAACGTGTTATTTTCTTATTTATTTTCAGCATTATTGTTATCTCTTTTATGATGTTGATTAAACTGTCGTATTCTATTATTAGTTAATTTCTCTACTTATCTAACTCAGAAAGCCAACTGCACTGCATTTATAACAATTAGTCATAATAATGAATAATTGTGAATTATTGTTGAATAATTGAATTGGTAAAGTTATTTATTTTTATTATAATAAATTATATAAAATTATTTGTTTTTATATATAAAGTTAATTGATTTATATAAAATTAATTGTTTTATATATAAAGTAAATTGAATGTTATAGATTAAAGATGATCTTTAAATGAATGGTTTAGATTAATGAAATCTTAAAAGATGAAATGAGTGGTATAGATTAAACATTATCTTGAAATATACGGTTTGGATTAAATTAGAAAATTTTGGTTTATGATAAGATTTTTGGCTATAAATAGAGGCCTTAACTTAAGGATTTTTCATAAAAACTTCCTTGATTATTCTTTCTTTCACTTCCCAAATATTTCTTTGTATAAGTTCTCTTTGAGTGTGCTAAAGTCATCTTGAGTATTTATGAAGATCTGTGAGTGTACGAGTACTGACCAAGTAAGTCTTTTTCTAAAAGTTATGTAAGTAACCATACACATCACACGGGGTTTATAAATGTTCCTTTAGAAGGCTCTTCCTTTAGAAGATTCATTTTGAAAAGTTTCATTTAAAAGATTTATTTTGAAATATTATCTTCTTCAAAAACTATATTAAAGTTATTCTACTTTATTTTATTAAATTACTTTTGATGATTTCATACGAACTGGTATACACCATGAAATTATATACGGTAGTTACTAATTAAAGTATAAAAATATAGGTTGATCAACTCCATATCCAGTCACGTGTTAAGGTAAGGGATACCATCTTTTTCATCTTCCACTATTCAAACTTACTACGGTAGGGGATTATTATTCTTTGATTCTCGAAAATAATATCGTTTATTCCTTACTCGTAAGATGTGTCATTTATTTCCATGTATTAATTTGTGGGAATAACCTGACTACGCGGACTATCGCATGTTTGGTGAATAATCTTTCTTATTCATTTGTGGGGATAACTTGACTACGCGGACTACCACATGTTTGGTGAATAACCTTTCGTATTCATTCCTTATTAATTTGTTGGAATAACCTGACTACGCGGACTACCGCATGTTTGGTGAATAACCTTTCATATTCATTCCTTATTAATCTCTGAGAATAATCTGACTACGCGGACTACCGAATGTTTGGTGAATTACTCTTCGTATTCATTTCTTATTTGTCTCTTGTTGGTAAAGTTTCCTGAAATGATTATACATTCTTTAATAGTTTGCGCTTCATCTAATATCATTTCAATTAAGTCTTCCTATTTTTTTAAATCTTTCTATTTAGCCTTAACCGTTATTCTGAACTGTGGATCTTAAATATCATTTTTGAATTTGAGTTCACATAATGTTGATAATCTTGACATTATTTGAATCTGCACAAAGAAAAATCATAAACTTTTGATATTTATTGATCATACTGTTGTTATTCTAATCATTAAGAACCATGTTGTTGTGAATATTTGTGGCCTGGGGCATAGATAATAGGATAAATGCGATATAATTGTTATGTCTTTTAGGACACGTGGTGAATATTCTCTTTAGTCGGGGGCAAAGAAGAACTGTTATTTTGATGATTATGATCAAAGACTGAATACTGGTATAATCATGACCGTTAGTGATATATTGAATATCTTTGGCTTGTAGTGTAAAGATGACTGTTGACTTGCATGATTATGACCAGGAACTGTGAATTTGTATCATCATGACAAGTGGTATTTCAGATGATAAAATTGATGATATTTTTCTTAAAAAGAGAAGCGAGTAGACATCATATTCTACATTATTTTTCTAATGAATTGCTCATTCCGCTGTTATCATTGATCTAAACTTTATTCAATAATTTAATTACGGTTCTTGATATAAAGCTTATTGTCTATTATATTTAATTAAGAACTCAACTGTTGAAGGCTAATGATAATTTATTGGTCATTATCTTAGTCATGGTATTTTCTTACTGGGTTATTTGAGTTCACCATTTTTTTTGTTCCATTGTTTTTCAGAAAACGATAGAATAGCTAGGTCTAGCAACGGAATAGAGTGACGGTTCGAGAGATAACTATTGTAGTCTTTACATGTTGTATATAGTGTGACAATAATAATAAAAAGTTAATTATGTATTATTGAGTTTTATATTTCTGTTCTATATCCTATTAGAAATTGTGTATTTTATGGCGTTTTAAATTTGGCTATGTAAACCTAAATTTGAGAGTGTCACAAGAACCACCTCTCCTGCCACTGCGATCACAGCCAGCTCCGCCACCGCCACGACGATTGTAGTTGCTACTCCCCATTTCTTTCTCAATCCTCTCTCACAAAGTAAAATGTAGTGATTGAGTTTGTTGGTGGGAGTTTTGAGTCTTTTGACGTTAAGGGTAGTGAGTATTTACGGACGAAGAGAACCTTACTTTGTCCCTAAGAACTTAATAAAGGAAAAAAGTGACAGAGGTGAGAAGAACTTTAGGAATTTGGCTTGAGAGTGAAATTTAAGTGAAACTTTCTAGTTGTGATTGGGTCTAGCTTCAGACTTGAGAGTGAGGGCAAAGCAAAGTGGGGGAGAGTTTGTTATACGGATTTCCTTTGTTTGCTCCTTTTTATACTTTTTTTTAAAGACAATTGGTTTCTGTTAGGTACTATTTTTTTTAATTATTATTTGAACTCTTATTTTGGAAAGCAAAATATATCTATCTATCTATCTATCTATCTATCTATCTATATTATAAGATGAGAGAAGAATTTAGTAATTATTTTGGTATAAAAAAAAAAAAATTTTTTTTTCTCATTTTACCCTTTAAAAGATATGAATAATTACTTCGTAAAACTCATAACCTTCATTTTCTGTCTCCCCACCTTTTTATAAATTCCTATTTTCTCCTAACATTTTTTCATTGGTTTTACACATGTAGTGTGTCGGGATACTAATTCGCATAAAGAAAATAATACATCTTATGATTTTATATATCGGTTTTTTAATTATTAGTTACGTAAATAAATGTTAATGGTAATATGGTAGATCAATTTTATAATTTTAACAAATCTAATATATTAATTTATTTATTTTTAACAGTAAAAATATTTTTGAGTTATACGTCGCAATTGTAAGTGAACAAAAAACTTGTACACTATATAACATGACTTTTCTTATAATCAAGTATATAATCATTATTATAATATCATAATCATATGTTTATCAAAAATAAAAATACATTTCACATAAACGAATAAACAATTTTACATATATAAGAATCAAACAAATTCTAAATGTTATTTCCTCAATTCCAATTCATTAGTCATTATAACATAAAACACACATATTAATAACGTTATTATTTCATAATTAATATATGTTCTTGAAAAGATGAGAGAAATTAAGAGCATTATAAGAATGTAAATAATTTTTTATTCAAAATAAAAAAGAACGACTAATATATTGAGATAAAAAAATTATCTTAAAACGATTAATATATTAAAATAAAAATAAAAAGTATACAGTCTTAGTGTTGTTATAATTTTAATTAATCTCATATTTTGTTGTAAGAAAAAAATTAAATTTACACATAAAAGTTGAACGTAATCTATAAATTACATTAACCAATAATCTATAAATTACATATTATGCAATAATCAATTCGATTAAGCTCTGAATAAGTCCCTAATCCTTTTGGATTTCACATATTTTAAAATTCTTTTCTCTAATGACTTGATCAATTAGCTTGACTTGATAGGGTATTATTCTCTTTTTCCTTTTGGTTGGCCACAAGTAATAAAGTTACGGTGGTTTTCATTATTCTTTCTATTCTTATACTTTAAATTTGGTTCTCCAAAACCAATTTTTAAAGATTTGTATAGTAATAAATAATTTATTACGATATTATTATATAATTAGGAAGACAAAACGACTTATATACTTTTTGTCGTGGAATAAAAGTATTTTTAAAGTAAAATTGCTTTTTTTTTTTTAATATATGTTTGGTAAATATTTGAAACACTTTAACTAATAGAGATTTATTTCAAAACACTTTTAGCTAAACACAGAAATATATTGTATGTAATACTCGAGTCTAATGTTGATTAATGCATAACTATGTAATAAACAATAAAAAAATAAATTCCTTATTAATTATATAATTAAAAACACAAACTTAACTTGATTTGATCAATTTTTAGTACAACTTTCTTAATCCATATTAACACAAGTACTATCGAAATTTGTATAAATTAAATATTATTTAAATTTAAAAATATTAATTCCTATATATATATATATATATATATATATATATGTAGCATTAATTGAACTCTATCTGCTCTCTTCCTTCCCATGGGTAGCCATGTCTTTTTCGAAGAATTCGTTTTTTTTTTTAAAGTTTGAAATTGAGATAAGAAAAAAGATGGAGGAACGTGGGAGATTGGAAATATCAAAATGGGATTCAGAGGAAGTGGCAAATATATAATTCTCCAAGCTTGTAGATAAGGGTAATAATTTAAAATATATTTATTCTAAGTTGTAATCCAAAATCACCGTTAATGAGGGCTTTATAATGATTGGCATATGCACGCGTGACGCAGCGTGTGATAATTATATGACAAACATACATGAATTGAATATATAAACACAAATAATCATTCTCAATCTAATAAATAATATACTATAGCATGTTTAATATTGATATGATTTTGACAGTGAAAGAACTACGTACGTTTTAATGAGAGAGTTTTTATGAAAATGAAGTTTTGTAAAAGAAAGAGAGACAGGCGTGAAGTTAGTGGAGTCAAATTTAATTGGCTTTAAGTATAAATTATTATCTTAATTTCGTATATTTTTTTTCCATTTCAAGAATTGAATTTTTAATTTTTACATTCAAGACATTAAACTTTTAATTATTTTTTTTAATTTAATTTAAATTATCATGTCACAAATTGATGGCTAGCATGGGTTATTCCAGTAACCTTTTGCACTTGTGATAAGTAAATCTTACTAATTAGGATTATTATAAATAAAAGATTAAGTCATCTCCGTCGATCATACACATACATAATATTGAGATTTCTCATTGAGTCTGCAATTAGAATATCAAAGAAGTGTTATCTTATTCATCTATAAATCAATTCCGTTATATTCATCATAAATACCAAACAAAATATATATAATGTTATTATTTTTTTTATATAATTTAAATATTCTTTTCTTGTCCATATTTAAAGATAGAATTAATTGTTATAAATTAATTCTTACAAATAAATCATTTATTACTATACAAGTCTTAAAATTGGTTTTCGAGAACCAAACTTACTGTAAGAAAATCCACGGTAACTTCATCACTTGGGTGCAGAATTTTATTATATGTAATGACTTATATAATAATAAGTATAATAATTTAATATAAAAATAATAAAATTTATTATTTTAATAATACGAGTCTCACTAATTTTTATATTAAATCATTATATTCATTATTACATGAATCATTAGTTATAACAAAATTGTTCGGGTCTGATAAAAGAAAAATTATTTAATACTTTTAAAATATTATCACGTGATGCTCTAGAATAATTATATATTTTTATTTTAATAAATGTAATGAGTCTAAATATAAATGATTTATTATATATATTAAAATAATAATTAAGGTAAGACATTAGGTAATAATAACCCAAAAATAATAAATAACTTCTCGCAACGAAAAGGGTAAAAGAGAATTAATATTTTATCAAGTCAAGCTCTAACTGCTCCAGTCAATAGAGAAAAGCGTTTAAAAATATGAGAAATTCAAAATATTAGGGACCCACTATTGAAAAACGGAGATGCCAACTTATCATCACGCGGATGATGTCCTATTTTAATGATTAAGATTGAAGTCGCGTAATTTTTCGGCATCTTCGTTTTTCGTTAGTGGGTCCCTAATCTTTTGAATTTCTCATATTTTTAAATACTTTTCTCTATTGACTTGAGCAGTTAACTTGACTTGATGGAGTATTAATTCTCTTTTTTCTTTTCATTGGACTAAGTTTGGTTCTCGAAAACTAATTTTAAAATAAATAAATCTAATATAATAAAATGTAAAGCATTTTGAATTTCCCCCCAATTTATTAAATCATCCGGACCGTTCAAAGTTTGGCATAAATCTAACCGTTCATTCACTTTATATCCCATCTCTCTTCTTCATTCTTCATCCTTCATCCTTCATCCTTCTCCTTCTCCTTCTCCGCCCTTCATCCTTCTCCTTCTCCTTCTCCGCGTGTTTCAGTGCCGTAGGCACGGGTGTCCTCTAGTATACATACATTACATCTGAATATAATATTAAACATAATATTAATTTTAATTATTAAAAAATAAAATTTAATACAAAATTTTAAAATATATTTTGTCTAACAAAAAAATTTAAAAAACACATTTTTATCCGACAGTTTTTTTTAAAAAAATATATTTAAATACGTTTTAAATATTATAACATAAAACTCATAATTCTCATAAGAAGTTGAATGTATACTTTAGTCAATAAATAACTTCCCACCTCAAGAACATTATAACATGAGAGATTTAGACACCAGACACAGTCCATGCCCCCTCTCCCACAAAAAGGGGGAAGCAAATAAAATCATAACTTAGTTTCTGCCTTGTAAATTAGGCTATATAGCATATATCAACTTGTATGCAGGATTAATTAGTATTCATAACAGCATATCACATGTTGAAGTTGGACAAAAGCAAACCACACACAAGAACTTTATTTAATGTTAAATATGCCAAGCTTACAATACTTCAAACTAATTACAAACAGACTTGAAAACCTAAAACAAGACTCAACAACCACTCGACACAAAACATAAACACACAAGTACTTTATATTTAGGCTTTAAGCCTAAGGAGGGGATTTAACCACCAAAAGAGAAATCTTTTAGATTCACGCACAAACTCCCTCCTTCTCGGGTGTTTAGCCTGTACAATTTAGGAAATTGATATTTTCATAGCTATTTTTGATATTTTTACTGTTAAACTGTCGCTATACATAGATGTATAGCGACAGTAAATACCGTTGCTATAGATGCATACATCTATAGCGACTGTCTGGTCGAGGAAATATCATTATCATTGTTTGCTGTGGAAATATTAGTTTTACAACTTATGGTCCAATGAAGCCGCAGATGATGATGCTGAAGGAGGAGACTGCATCTCCATTCATCCCCGATAGGCAACAAGGGCAGCAGCATAATAAACTGGTGGGACAAGGAAGATAGGCTTAGTGCATGGAGGAACAAAGGTGAGCACAAATGGTGTGTGAGCTTCTGCAACCAGTACCAAGGCAGAAAAAAAATTCAGGGAGTCAAAATTATTATATAGTAATTACCAACAATTTAGGGCCTGTTCGGGAATGACTTTTTTTTTTGACTTAAAGTTAAAATTTGAGTAGATTTATAAGTTAAAATTTGAGTAGATTTATAAGTTAAATTTAATAAAAGTGTTCGGCATCATTTTTACTTATAAGTCGGGAATTATAAGTAATAATTATGGATGTGTTCGGGTAATCATGACTTATAAGTTAAGTAAAATGTAAAAATTACTAAAATGTCCTTTAGTAGGAAGAATGTTAAAAAAACAAGAAGGGACAGTTTTGTCATTTCACTGCAGTTGACCAACTTAAAAAAAATGACTTATAAGTCATTTTTTTTAAGTAACTAAACCTTGCTTATTTTTTTTAACTTTTTTTTCGACTTATAAGTCATTTTTTAAGTCATTCCCGAACAGTACTTTTAACAAACCAACTTATAAGTTGGGTTGACCAACTTATAAGTTGGTCCCGAACAGGCTCTTAGCGCCGGTCAACATACATTCATAAAAATTTTAAAAATAATTTTATATTCTTAAATATAAAGTTAATTTTAATTAAAATTTAAAATTTAATATTAAAAAGATATAATTTTATATTCTTAAATATAAATTTAATATTAATTAAAAATTCAACTTTGATATTGAAAATAATAACAAAAACGTTTGACAAAAATTAGAACTTTATAGTCCTAAATCAGAATTATATCTCTAATAAAAATGTATCAACAATTTTTAAACAGATGGAGTATAATTTTTATCTTCTACATTTAGTTAAAATTATGACCTCTGAAATGATCTGTTTATACTTTGTATTACCCTATAAAATCATAATTAATAATTAGTCTGATCATATACAATAATTCCAGAATATCAATATCCACATAAAAGTTACTTGCATCAAAGCATACATAAAAACAGAGTAACTTAGAATTTAAAACATACATCTACAAATAACATCTATATATATATATATATATATATATATATATATATATATATATATGATTCAAGAACACAATGTAGTAACAGTTTTATAGATCTATACCAGAAACAGGGACAGCAACAGGTACAGGTACTTGATAATTCTCGGAGCCTCACCAGCACCAGAGCCAGCGCCGCCTCCTACGGCTGGAGCCGAAGAACCCCTTCCAGCCACATGAGGAGGACCGCCACTCCAGGCCCATCTTGCGCCGGTGGCCCCCGCACCTTGACCCATACCAGACTGTGGCCTCTGGATCCGACCTTGACTTGCCGGAGCCGGCCTATGTCCCCACGGCTGAGCCGGTGGTGGATTAGTACCCATCTGGGACCGACCTTCACCTCCCTGAACCGGCCCATCCCTACGACCCCTTCCTCCCCGTCTTCCACCATCACCACCACCATTTTGATAAGAACCCTGATGATATTTCTGGTAAGGATGATTACCACCCCTTTCACCAGAACCTCCCCTTCCAAAGCCATAACCATCTCTTCCGCCACCAGAAACACTTCTCCAGTCATCACGACCACGGCCAGCGCCACCACCACTACGATTATATTTGCTCCTCTCCATTTCGCTCAATATAGTATGTGTCCTCTCTCACAAACGCAAAATGTACTGATTGAGTTTGTTGTAGGAGTGGCGACTTATGGGTAGTGGGCATAAGTGTAGTGGGCATTAATGGACGAAAAGAACCTTACTTGGTCACTAAGAATTGAACAGTGCGAGAGAAAAAAGTGCCCGAGCGACTATTGAATTCCAGAAGGATCCATAGAAAAAAGTCCCGACATGGAAAGCGTGCTGTTAAGTTGTGATTGGGTGTGGCTTGAGAGTACTCGAGTAAGGGCTGGTCCAGTCAGTGCTTTGCAGGCCCAGACCTGGCCACTCTAGCCTTTGATCAAAAAGCTCCCAGTTAGGTCAGGACATGTTATTCTGCACAAAATGAGGATTGATGTGGCCAGAGATGCACAAAAAACCTACGGTTCACAGGTCGGTCTGATCTGATCTGAGTTCGGCCTGGTCAAAGTACGAACCGGGTCGATTCGGCCTACAGTCTTTAAATAGGTTGCTATTTTGACGTAAAAGTCAGGCCTGACCCGACCTACGAAAAAAACCAACCTGACCCGGCCTACAAAAAAGACCGGTCTAACCTGACTTATGCAAAAGACCGACCCAACCTACGCAGAGGACCGACCCGACTCAGCCTACGAAAAGGACCGGCCCAGCCTATGCGGTTGGCAATAATGTTAGTTGATGGATTGGTGGTGGTGAGGCAAGAAGAGTGATGGTCCAAACATGGATTAATACTATATATATATATATATATATATATATATATATATATATATATATATATATATATATATATCAGATCATCTTGTAGTTATAGGCAGTAGTAGTGAACTATTACTTTGTTGAATAAAATGCCGATGGGTAATAATGAGAAGGGACAACAAAATCTACAAATATATTTGTGAAATAATAATTATTTATAAAAATTAATTAATAGTATTAATTGGAATTGTAGCGATGAGAGTTAAAAAAAATACATATTCAAAATTTATGTTATTTTATAAATTAAATATAAAAACATATTTTTAATTTTAAAACAAAAAAATATATAAAAAATTGTATTCCATCTCTTATATAGTTTTGAGAAGATACTAACGTTATTAGCTAATAATGCCTTTTTCAGCATAATATATATTGCATGTAGTCTATAGAAAATATAAATGGACAAGGAAATAATATTTTAATATAAATGAAGTTGGTTTATATTGTAGTACCGATTTTAGAAGTTTTATAACCGATGAAGAATTAGAAAATTTTGATATACTTGCATTTTGGAAAAAAAATAGTAGACAATTTTCTATTTTGGCCGCGATGACCCGTGATATACTAACTATCCAAGCTAGTACCGTAGCTTCGGAATCTTATTTTTCTTTATCTGGCAGGGTATTGGATGAAAAGAGAAATAGACTTAGCCCAGAATCGTTGGAGATATGCATTTGTTATAGAGATTATCTTGCCACACAAAGAAGAGTACAAGATGTAATAGACGATCAAGATAGCTCAAAAGATCTCGAAGTTGGGTAGAAACTGACGAAATTGCACATCCATGAATATTGAAGATATATGGTTTTTTTTAAGATTGAAGATATGTTTTTTTAAAATATAACGAAGAGATATTTTTTGAAGACAGGAAGATACATTTTTTGAAAATTTGAATTTTGAAGACATTTTAAAAATATTTTGAAGTAAAATATTTGTAACCGACTCATTATTTATTATTGATTAATTATTCATTTTAATTAATATAGTAGTTAATTTATTTAATATTTATATTTCACATTAAAAATTAGTTGATTATATTTTTAGGTCTGGCCTGGCTCGGCCCGGCCTGGCCTAAGGAATGGCCTGACCTGACCCAAAGTCTGGCCCGGCCTAGCCTGCAGGCCTCAAAAGGCCAGACTTTGATCGAGAAGTCCGGCCTGGCCAGGCCTACAGGCCCAAAAGTCAAAGCTTGGCTTGGCCCCGGTCAACGGTCAAAGCCTACCAGGCCCAGGCCAAGCCGGACCAGTCCGGCCTACTGTGCATGTCTACTTGAAGGGAAGGATCCCCTGGCTAAGGCCAAGGCTACTCCAGTCGACCAGTTTAATTCTCATTTTTTTTTCTTTTTAATTTTAAGTATTAAAAATAAAAAAAAATAAAATAATAAAATTTAGTCGAAGTTCAAATTTAAATAGAAGTTTAAGCTTATATCGTAATATTCTTTGTGGATTACTTTTGTTAATTCTTAGTTATTTAGGGTTTGTTCGTCTTGTGGTGTTGGGCTTATGCATTTTAGGTGTTTTATTTGGATAAAATACACCACACAAAAAATAATGTTGTGCGTTTGGACCAAATAAATTGTTCGTAAATTAAACTGTGTTTGGAATAAGTTACGTTTAGACAAACAAAATTATCAAATGCGTTTAACCTTCAAAAGTCCCAAAAGTTGTTAGCCAAACATTCGGTTAGGGGTATTGAAAACTTCTGAACTAATCCCAAGCGATAAATTAAATGTGAAAGTTTTAAGAACCAAATTACTCATTATATTCTAAAATTAAAGGTATATTTTTAAAATTATCATTTTTAAGGATAAGTTTATGTTTCTGAATGAACTTTTAATATTAGCCGAGAATTTTAAAAAAATAAAATTTAGTCGAAGTTCAAATTAATTAAATGGAGTAAATGTATTACTAACAATGTATAAATGTATTATTAAAGAATGAAGTAAATGTATCTTAGTTAACTCATTTCCAATTTATTTTTTTTACTTTTCAAGTTTAAAAAACAAAAACAAAAGGACAATTTTAGTAAATGAATAATTTTTATATTCCTCTGCAAATTACATGAAACTTCATTCTTTGTGTTCTTACTAATTAAATAATTTACAGAATTATGGTCCAATTATTATAAAATTATTCTAAGAATTAGTAAGAAGATATTTGATAAAAACTGAATGAAATAATTTTAAATGCATAAACAATCTAAATTAGTTGAATGGAACAGAATTCTGAATACTGAATAAAAAAAATTATTTGATAATTGACATATCTGAATCATCTAAATAACATATTTTTATTATTTTTTTCCCTTTGAAAAAATTTAAAGTTATTGTAAATTTATTTAATATTACTTAATATAATAGTTAATAATTTTTTTAATTAATTTATTTTTTTTATTTCATTCAACTAAAAAAATTAGACTTAATCATTCAGTTCAAAGTACCTACCGATTCAGCCATTTAAATTATTTTTAGTCAAAATAAATGCATTGAATTGCTGATCAATTCAACCATTCAACTCCATTAAGTGCTAATAAAATAGTCCTTAAGTGGATATTAATAATTCTATTTTCTTTAGAAAAGTCAGAATTATAATCCTTATTAATTTATATTTAGTAACGGTAATGCATGCTTAATGTCTAGTGTAAACGTTTGAATCTGTTCACACGTTCAACCACCAGTTTGGAGGTGAACTTACACTATGAAAATAATCAAAAAATACTTAACAACTTAAGCTGCCGAGAGATATTTCCGGTGTGAGAATAAGCATAGACTTCAAGATATATTAACAATGAAGATACTTAGTATTCAATAAGCGAAAATGCTATTAGCTATTAGTTGTACCTCTACTTTGTCTTTTATATCAACTATCTCTTCCCTACAATTCCGTTGGATAGTCCAACATATCATTTAGAGAAGGTAACTGTTATCTTATTTAGTGTCCGGAGTAATTGTCATATCATTTAATAACTAAATGGCATAATATGTATGTAGAGTGCTTAAAAAAAATAGGATAGTGTAATTGTAATACAAAAATAATTGTTAATGCTTAAAGATGTCGGAACGCTCAACCGCCGTTAAGGATGTATGACCTGGACAATGAACAACCAAAAATAATTAACGATTTGGATCGTTAGAAGATACCTCCGGTGTGAGAGTAAGTAGATGTTTTAAAAAATGTTCACAATATAAATGTTTAGTATTTAGTAAGCTAAAATGACATTTTCTTACCTCCACTGTTCACCCCATCTTTTATAACAGCTTCCCCTCTATCTGTTGGACAATCCAACAGATCCTTTCAGAGAAGGTAACTGTCATATCAATTATTGGAGTAACTGTTATGTCCATTAACGTCTAGAGTGAATACCAATCTGTAAGCGTGTTAATTAATAGCAAAATTAATTAGGCAACGGACCAAGCCTATCTTGTGGGTGCACTAGGGCTAATGGGTTGTAGGATTAAAAAGCAATGTAAACACCCCATTTACTCTAGTAAAATACACAGCTTAATAATAATAATAATAATAATAATAATAGAAAGACTAAATAGTTAGTCGGTAAAACACAAAATGGCAAATTTATAAATAATACTCTTTTTATAAACTGAAAGATTAAAAACTCCATCGTTTTAATGTATAAGATCATTATTGTATTTTTTTAAGTCAACTTGAATAATTTTAAATTGACACAAGTTCATTCAATTTTAGTAAAACAATGATGAATCTTAAACTATCTAATAAATAGTATTGCTTATTCTCAAATGAAATAATATATAAAGCTTAATTTAATGTTTAAATATTCACAGTTAAAAAAATATTAATGGACCTAAGTTTATAATAAAGAGAAAACATAAATAAGTTTAGCTCATTAAATTTGTGGATACAATAAATCTTGAAATTTTCCTAAATGAAGTATCTAATATTAAAATTATTCATATAAATATTGAATTAAAAAAAAATCTCAAATTCAGTTTAAAAAATTAATATTAATCTTATATTGTGAAACGAAGAGAGTATGTAATAAGATTAAATAAAGTTTTATTTATAAACAAAGAGAATAGATTTTAGTATATTAATAGAATTAGTTTTTGTAAATTGAAGGGAAGGAAAAGGAAAAAAGAAAGAAAGAAGGAAAGATCAATCAAAAGGAAAAATGGTTTACATGAAGAAGCATATGAAAAATGGTTTCAGCTGCTGAAAGCAGGAGGATTGGAATAATGGAATCGAAGCACCTGACCATAAGTTGGTGATGCAACATTTTCGTATAGTAACTAAGATTTTAAAGACAATTGGGTTATGTTAGGTATTATTTATTTATTTATTATATTTAAGAAAAAAATTATTTTGGAAAATGCAATGTATTTTATTATGAGAAACGATATATTTTACAACTTTATATAACGATTTTTTTATTATTAGTTACATAAATAATATATCAACTTTATATAACGATTTTTTTATTATTAGTTACATAAATATACAACCGTAGGTAGTAATCATAGACAACTGGAAGTAGTAACTAAATATGTAATATAAATGGGTCAATTTTATAATTTTAACCAAATTTAACGTATTGATATGCATCGCAATGGTAACCTTTATAAACTGTAACCAGTTTCCTGTACAACTGAGAATCACATCTGGAAAAACTAAACACACACACACACACACACTACATACAGAGTAAAGAACACCGTAGACAAACATTTTGTTCCATTGATTGTCAAGTTGCTGATTGACATAAAGGCTTTTCTATTTCTTTTCTTTTCATTCATTCTTTTTCTCCTTCTTCTTTTAAGAAGAAAGCAATGATCAAAGAAGGCCTACACCTACGTTTTCAGCACAAAGCTCAGGCTAACAAGTCTCCAAGAAAAAATAAAAACCCAGAAACAAGGAGAATCGCCCGCTTTGCATATACTAACTAAAATACAAATATGGAGCAAGCGAGCGAGTGACTCTGCACCTCCTATCGAGAATTCTCCTTTTTTGTGTATATTGCTTCACTGGATGTATTCATCATAGAAGTTATCACTTATCACGGACACAAACCTCTCAAGCCAAGGAAGTTGATGAAGATCTTTCATGGCATCAACATATGAGTCTGTGCAGCGTGGTGGGGATTGGTCAGGTTGATGATCACTCAGGCTGACACTGCCAGCAAGGAACCTCTGGATAAGTGCCAGTTGAGATCTTTCTTGCTCCGAGTAGGCATCCATCATTATCGATAGAGAACCAAAGGAATCCCATGCCCATTGCTCAAATTGTTGAGAAGGGTGAGTGATCACATCTTCCGAATATTCTTCATCCCAGAATGCACATTGACAGGTCTGTTGGGAATCGTTGTACTCAGCACCACAACAATAGCAGAATTCATGCCCACACCTGCAGAAACAAGACAACGTAATTTAGCAGGGGGAAAATAATAATAATAATAATAATAATAATAATAATAATAATAATAATAATAATAATAAAACAACGTAGCAGGTCTTAGTGTAGAACTACAAAAAAAGAGTTGTGGTAGCTAGAAGATTATCCAATAAGATGTTTAATTGTGGGACATGTAATTTAAACAGTTTAAAATCTCCCAAGTCTCTTACACCTTGGTTCACTTACAGGTTATGATAATAAAAAATAAAAAATAGAAACCCCTCATAAAGTCATAATAACATGAACGTGACTAAGAATTTTTTCAAGTTATTCATACAAGCTCATAGATGCCTAGCATTTGATTGTTTCCTGGCGTTGGCTTCAAGCCTTCAACTAATCCACATCTAAGGACACCAGGAGAAGACAAGTGAACAGCCAACGCGATTCCCAGATGCAGTTGCAAGGTTCTATTCACAAAAATTATTATTTGTAAAATTGGACTGCTGATAAAAGTAAATAAATACTCCAAAGAAACTCCTTACAAGAGAAATGTAGTAGCTTTTAAATAGATGAGATTGAGTTAGAAAACATCATTGAAGGTATAATGATATTTGATCACTAGTTTTGAAGAGGTGGAGTATAATTAATCTGGAATTTCATACTTGAGAGAGCCTGTTAATGAAGTACATCAGTATCTAATATGATGATTAGAAATGAAAGAGTTCAAAGAACAATACAAGAAAATCAGGAAGGTGTTACAAAATGAGGTTAAGAAAGAGGTATAAATGCCACTGGTGAGGTACGTTTGGACATGTAAAGATGTTTTGAGTATTCAATATATTTGCCAATGTAAGAGCGAGTTTGGTAAAGGAGTAAAAATGAGATTAAATAACGGATTAACCATGGGATAAAATAGTCCATAGTAATATTAAATTAGTACAAATAATCATATTTCACCCATTATTTTTGCAAACAAACATGGCCATAGAGAAAAAGTAAAACAAAAAATGAAACATGCATACAAATATAAAAGAAAGGAAATGGAATTAATAATGATTATGATGAAAACCAAAGAATCTCACTTCAAATTTTAATGGTTGATTACTTGATAATGCATATGGGAAAAATGATTAATCTCTATCAATAGACCTGCTAAAGACCAAAACCATAGAGTTTTCTGTCTTATGAGATACTAAGCATGTGATTAAATAAGGAAAAGAAAATAGATATATAAATGCCTCTTAGTTAAGGTATGCAAGAAGTGCGCTTTTAACTATTCCACTCAAGAGGCATAAGCCTAAGGCACTTGTCAAATTATAAAGCCTTCAGAATGCTTAGGGCTGCATTAGCAAGCTTCACGGAACTTTAAAATGGGAATTCAAAAGTGAGCATGACATCTTAAATGAAAGTATCTTACCAGCAGGTCATGTGGTAGCAACCATGTGTGAGCTCAATCATCCTCCGGCATTGCTGGCATTGCCTCCACTTTTTATTTTGTGCTAGACGATGCAAAGTAATGTCGTCAGCATCCCTCTCCTCCAATGGGAGGCTTTGATACTCTTCACAGGTCATTGTAGAATGCCAAGGGACCCCACATTCCACACAGATAAATCTTTTACAAACTGGGCACTCCAGACAACTGTTGTCCGACTGACTTGATGAACTCGCCCTAGCAGACAAGTCATGAGGATCAAGTAGAACTGAACAATTTGGAAAGGGGCAGTAAAATTTATCTGAGTTGGGAACATTTGCTTCGGTAAGAGCTCTCTCCAACAATTCATAAGAGGTAACTGGAAGAAATGATCTACACTCGGTGGTGGAAATATTATATTTGCATCTCAACTGAGGACATCTAATGGGGACCTGAGAGGTCTGTAATTTTCCGACAACATAGGTTTTCATACAATGGGAACAGAATTTGTGGGAACATTTCATTGTGATCATCATAGTTGCAAGCTTCTCCTCGCAACATATGGAACAGTTTTCAACTGATTCATCTCCTTTGGCAGGAAAAGAGACGATCCCAATCGCAATTTGGGCTAACTGCAGTGGCCCCTTAAGATCAATATCAGGAACGTACTTCAGATCAAAGGAATCCAGACTATTAGCATGTTCTAAGATCCTTTGCTTCAATGCCACGAGAAGTGGATTCTCAAGCATATCCTCGCATGTAATCTGAGAGAGACTCGTGTTACTTTAGGCGTATGAAACATTTAATGCTTCGGTATCAGATATTCAAATTCATTGAAGCAGCAAAAGTCGAAGCTGAGAATGTAAATTTATGATTGAAGTACTGAAAGGTCTTAACAAATAATGCATCATTAGAAAAAATATTAATACCTAGTCTGACCTAATACTGTAAGATGTGCCCTTACTATATGGAGTCATACATACATATGGGCTGATAACCAACAAATTTACTAAGATTTGTCTTAATGAGATTGGGTTATATAAGCATACCATGAGGTCTGAGATACTGATATTTACTTTTCGAACTAGCTCACCATAAAGATAATGTGCATTAGTTTCCAAAACATAGAGTGATGACAAAAACAATATAGTTTCCGCAAATAGGAAAAACCAAAAGAACAAAGGAGGCATGGCACTCATTTATCAAACCTGCCCAATAAAAAGAAAAACAAAGTTTATTCTATTTGGAGAATTTTATTTATTTATTTATTTTTGCATATTCATATGGAACACATTTATTTAATGAGCTTATAATGCCGAACATCAACCGCTTCAAAGACACAATTAACAGCAACAATAGAAATAGAGAAAGAAGATAACAACTATTTTCATCAGAGATTTTCACCTGATCAAATAAGATCTTAGAGTCGGTAAAAGCTTGAACACGCTTAACGCCAATTCGCACAGCCTCTGATAGGCCATCCATCAAAGCTAAATAATCAGACACAGATTCCTCAACATAGAAATCGAGCTTTTTCTGCACTTGAATGACAGGAAAATATTCCGATCTTTCCATAAACACCCCAATTCCAGAAATTCCAGAAGAACCTGAATTTCCAGGCTCAGATAAGGATACACCCTTGAAGAACATCTTCACAGAAAAGTTATCTGCATCATTTTTCAAACTTTCCTTCACTGATTCTTCCCTCTCCTTTAATTCATCCTCATCTTCACAACAGCTCCGAAACTCTTCTTCCTCATCTTCAAATTTCAATTCCTTAAAAGAATTACAATAAATAACACCTTGCTCCTCCATTTCCATTGAAAATTTTCACTAGTAACTCTGATACTTCAAAATGTGGCCGATTCTAAACAAAATTAAAACCGATTAATGCACAAACGCAAAATCTAAAAACACAGCAATTTTATCTCCACAGCACAACAAAAAAAATTACACAAACAGAAGTCTTTCAGCTCCACTTCTTAAACAAATTCCATCTAAAAATTCATCAGCAGAAAAATCTGCAACTCCAATATCAACCATCTAGATCTCAAAATTGAACCAATATATAGAGAAAGTGAGCTTCCAGCTCGTGCTTCTATGCCAAATCAAACAAATATCCATCAAGAAATAGATCCTAAATTCCAAATTATAACCACCTGCAGGTCACAAGAATCACATATAAGAAAGCCAAAAAGCTAAAGAATCAATTTTTATTCAACCCAAAGAAAAATAAAATTAAGCCACTGTTCCTGACAAAAATTGAAAGTCAAATCTAGAAACCCAGATAACATTTTGCTCATTTTTATTCTCAATAACAGTAAATCCAAATAAAAAACTATGAAACAATAAAATATAGACAGAGACATGAAAGAATAATAAGAAGGAATAAAAAGAATACCAATAAATGAAGTTTCCATACCTTTTATTGGGTTTACATGAACCCATTATATGGAAGAATTTGTTCTGATTCTCATTCTCTCTCTTTTTTTTTCAATTTATTTTCAGGAGGGCTCTGAAATGTTGTCTACAAAAGAATACAGAGCCCTAATCTGACAAACGGCCTTTTGTGTCTCTACAGTTTTTTTCTTTATATTCGTTTGAGAATTCAGATATATAGAGAGAGAATGAGAAAGTCATCGGTTACTGTTTGGACTTTGGTGTTAATGGCGTATGAACACCGGCAGGGTGGTTGTGCTAAATTAATTATTCATTCCCTTCCTCTTTCAGCAAAACACCATTTTATTGGGGAAAAAATAAATAAAATTTAATTAAGAATTATAAAGTAAATTTATTTTCGGGTCCTTCTCTTTCTGTACTTTCCCGAATTGGATTTTACCTAAGTTGAATGAAGTACTTTGGTCAAAGAAAGGATTACTTTACAGAGGACTGGATTATAAAGCAATATGTGCATGGATTTTTGTGTTTGTCCCATTTGAATGATTACATATACCAGCATAATACTACTATTTTGACATTTTAACTTGTGTTTAAGAATTACTCCCTCCCTCCCTATGACAAAAAAGATTTATTTTTATTATTTTAAGCAAGCTTGCAAAATTTAAAATTATCTTAAATTAATTTAATTTTAATTAATATAATTATAAATATTATAAATCATTTAAAATATTATTATTTTCAGTATATATATTAATTATAGGACTTATCAATAACTTATATTATCTAGCCAACCCATTTTCAGTCATTTCAATGCACTATATTAATCATATCATTTAAATATTCGACATCAAATGTCAAATGAGTCAAACAATGACCTTAAATTATAGGGTTAAATGTTTAATAAGTTATTGTATTTTATGACAAGTTATAAGTGGATAGTTAATTTATTTTTTTTACATTTGACTCACTAAATTCTATATTCCTAACAAATCGTTAGTAATTCCATTAAGTGAGTTGACTCTTTTACGAAAATAAACAATACAACAGTTGACGTGTTAAAAAGTCTTTATGCGGTAAAGAGAATCCTACGTGGCCTTCAATTGCTAAAAAAGATAAAAAAAATTAACATAACTTTTAACATAAAAATTTGCCTTTTAATTGCTAAAAAATAAATATTTTTAATATAATTTTTAAATTACCTTTTAATTGCTAAAAATAAAATAAAATTTAACATAATTTTTAAATTTCCTTTTAATTGCTAAAAAAAACATAATTTTTAAATTTTCTTTTAATTGCTAAAAAAATGGTTTTAACATAATCTTTTAATTGCTAAAAAAATAAAATATTTTAAACATAATTTTTAAGGAAAAAATAAAAGAAAAACCGCAATACAATCAATTTTTTCGAATATAAATCATTCTCAATTCATTTCAATCTAGATCCTAAAAAATCTATTTTCATTATCTTCAATCTTCATCTCTAAGAACACATAATCAACATTCTAGATTACAACCACACTAAAACTAGATTCAAAGCATCCATTGAGGTTAAACCAGATTTAATACAAAACATATTTATATCTGGGTTCCTTCTTCATCAAAACAGAACATCAAACAATTTGGTGAATGTGAAAATACTCTCTTTGTAGATTGAAACAATTTGTAGTGCTTGCTAACCCCAAAATAGAGTAGTTGTAAAGATTTTAAAAAAATAAGCATGAACACCCTGCAATTTCATTCTAAACATGCGACGCCCCCAAATCTGGGCTCATACAGCCCAAACTTGAGTCGTCAAAAGACTACAACAAAATTATTACAAGATAGAATAACGTTCAACAATACAGTGTATAATAATACACAACTAAGTCTTCACAATTATTGTCACACTATATACAACATGTGAAGACTACAATAACTATCACTCGGACCGTCACTCCATTCCCCTGCTAGACCCGGCTACTCTCTCATTTTCTGAAAAACAATGGAACAAAAGAAAGGGTGAGCTCAAATAGCCCAGTAAAGAATATCATGACTAAGATAATGACAAGTAAATTATCGTTAGCCTTCAACAGTTGAGTTCTTGATAAAATACAATAGACTACAAGGTTTGTATCAAAAACTGCAGTTAAATTCTTAAACAATGTTCAGATCAATAATAGCAGCGGAATAATCAATCTATTAGAAGAATAATGCAGACTATAGTGTCCACTCGCTTCTCTTTTTAGAAAAAAACATCATCAACTTTTATCATCTGAAATACCATTAGTCAAGATAATACAATTCACAGTTCCTGATCATAATCATACAGATCAACAGTTCATCTTTGCACTACGGGCCAAATACATTCAATATAACACCAACGGTCATGATTATACCAGATTCAGCCTTTGGTCATAATCATACCAAACAACAATTCATCTTTGCACTACGGGCCAAAGAGAACATTTACCACGTGCCATAAAAGACACCGAACAGATGTATCGCCTTTAACCTATTATATCGCCTTTAACCTATCATCTGTTCAACAATTATATCGCATCTGTGCCCCCGGCCACAGATATTCACAACAACTTGATTTTGGATGATTAAAATGATATAAATGATGAACAGAAGAAACAGGATAAACAATAAGTATCAGAAGTTTACTTTGTACAGATTCAAATAATGTCCAAATTGTCAACATGATGTGGAGTGAAATTTAAAAATGATATTCAAGATCCACAGTTCAAAATAACAGTTACAGTTCAATAGAAAGGTTCACGTAAATATGATGGTTCAATTGAAATGATGAAGTGCAACTATTATGGAACATATAATATTTTCAGGAATTATAGAAGCAATAGTTCCATAATAAGTTTCGATTTAAGTGTATGAAAGAAAATAATATCCCTTACCGTAGCAGGTTTGATGTGACACCCCAAAATCTGAGCCCACACAGCCCAAACTTGAGTCGTCAAAAGACTACAACAAAATTATTACAACAAAGTACAACGTACAACAATACAGTGTATAATAATACACAACTAAGTCTTCACTATCATTGCCACACTATTTTACAACACGTGAAGACTACGACAGCTATTCCTCGGACTCTCACTCCATCCCCCGGCTAGACCCTGTTACGTTTTCATCTCCTGTTGAAAAACAATGGAACAAAAGAAAGGGTGAGCTCAAATAGCCCAGTAAAGAATATCATGACTAAGATAATGACGAATAAATTATCATTAGTCTTCAACAGTTGAGTTCTTGATAGAATACAATAGACTACAAGGTTTATATAAAAAAAATTGCAGTTAAATTCTTGAACAATGTTCAGATCAATAATAGCAGCGGAATGAGCAATCTATTAGAAGAATAATGCAGACTATAATGTCCACTCGCTTCTCTTTTTTGTAAAAATTGTTGAATGTTGTTTGATTTGATGATGATGACTGTTGTGCAAAAAGGACTGGGCTAAATGTGCTTATGTGGTCATTTGACAAAGTGATTTTATAATGTGCTTAATTGATTATGTGCTTAGATACTCTGAAAGTGTTTATGTGCTTACATGATTGATTATATGTGTTAATGTGCTTATGTGCTCAATTGATTATGTGCTTAGATACTCTGAAAGTGTTTATGTGCTTACATGATTGATTGTCATGATTGATATATAATGTATATCTGAAAAAGTGCGTAGATGTTCTAAATGTAATTATGTGCTTACTTGTTTATGTGCACAGCTTGACTAAAAGTGTTTAAAAGGTTATTTGACAAAGTGATTATATGTTAATCTAATTATGTGCTTACATTGTTGTGGGTGTATGATATATATTACCTATCTTAAATACTGTAATGTGCACACACTAGTATAGCACAAATATGATCTTGTTATAAACTATCTGCTGCTTATTAAAGAAAATGAAAGTTATCGGATTAAAATGTTGTAAAGTCCTTTTTTAGTTATATATGTACAAATGACTTAGATTTTAAAGATCAGAAATGTTAGGTTGATCTTTCAATAGAAGTCACTCTGCATAAAAGATGTATGATATAAGCAGAGTAGCATAAGAATGAATCATTGATGTATTTGTTGTAAGACCCCGAATTTTATGAAATACAAAATTTAATTTTTCTTCATATATATTTTTTTTGAAACAGTAAGTGGTTAAATTAACAAAATTGAAAGTTAAGGATGTTATGTGCAAATTTTATTTTGTCGGACAATATTCGCTTTGTCGGGGAATATTCGTTTGGTCGGGGAATATTCGTGCCGTACGACGGCGCCGAAATAATAAATTATTGGTGGACCCCACAACGGAATATTTGTCGGATATAGAAAACGACAGAAGTAACCTTTTTAAATAAAAATAGTCAACGGAACTGTTAAAATACCGGTGATAAAAGAATAGTAGCATACGGTAGTTTATGGTATTTTCTGTAGCACACGGTACTCTACAGTAACACACGGTATTGCATAGTGTCTCATATTATTGGTCTGATAATTGACACCGTAACTGTTACGCATCATTTCATCGATAATTGTCACTGCATAATATTTTATATTATCAATTCAATAATTGTTGTTACACAATATTTTGCATTATTGATTTAATAATTGTCATTACACTGTATTTTATATCATTGAGTCAATAATTGTTGTTGCACTGTTTTTAAAATTATTGAACCTAATAATTGTCACAGTAACATATGCACAGTAATTCACATTATTGAATCAATAATTGTCATTACACAGTAACGTATGCTTTATTTTACATTATTGTTATCTCTATTATGATGTTATTTAAACAGTTGTATTTCATTAATTTATTGACTTGATATCTAAGAGCTAACTATACTGTATTTATAACAATTAGTCATAATAATTGAATTGATAAAGTTATTTGTTTATAATATAAAGTTAGGTGATTATTAGGTGATATGAAATGAATGGTGTAGATTAAAGTGTGAATTATTGTTGAATAATTAAATTGATTTGTTTATAATATAAAGTTAGGTGATTATTAGGTGATATGAAATGAATGGTGTAGATTAAAGATAATATAATATTTGAAATGGATGGTGTAGATTAAAAGGTGATCTTTAAATGAATGGTTTAGATTAAATGAATGATAAGATTTTTGGCTATAAATAGAAGCATTAACTTAAGGATTTTTCATAAACCTCCTTACTTGTTCTTTCTTTCTCTCTCTAAATACTTCTTGTGAAAGTTCTCTCTAAGTGTGCTTAAGTCATCTTGAGTATTTGTGAAGATCTATAAGTATACGTGTACTGTTCAAGTTAATCAACCTCATTTAAATCAATATCCAGTCACGTGTTACGGTAAGGGATACCATCTTTTTCATCTTCCATTATTCAAACATACTATGGTAAGGGATTATCATTATTTGATTATCGATAATAATATTGTTTCTTCCTTACTCATAAGACGTGCCTTTTATTTCCATGTATTAAATTGTGGGAATAACCTTACGGAGCGGATTGCCGCCTGTTGGTGAATAACCTTTCGTATTCATTCATTATTAATCTCTGAGAATAACCTTACGGAGCGGATTGCCGCCTGTTTGGTGAATAACTCTTTGTACTCAAATTCTATTAAATTGTGGGAATAACCTTACGGAGCGGATTGCCGCCTGTTTGGTGAATAACTCTTTGTACTCAAATTCTATTAAATTGTGGGAATAACCTTACGGAGCGGATTGCCGCCTGTTGGTGAATAACCCTTTGTATTAATTTCCTTCACCTTTTGTTAATCAAACCTGCTACGGTAAGGGATATTATTTTCTTTCATACTCCTAAATCGAAATTTATTATGGAACTATTGCTTCTATAATTCCTGAAAATATTATATGTTCCATAATAGTTGAACTTCATTATTTCAACTGAACCTTCCTATTTACGTGAACCTTTCTATTGAATTGTAACCGTTATTCTGAACTGTGGATCTTGAATATCATTTTTAAATTTCACTCCACATCATGTTGACAATTTGGACATTATTTGAATCTGTACAAAGTAAACTTCCGATACTTATTGTTATCCTATTTCTTCTGTTCATCATTTATATCATTCTAATCATCCAAAAATCAAGCTGTTGTGAATATCTGAGGCCGGGGGCACAGATGTGATATATTTGTTGAACAGATGATAGGTTAAAGGCAATATAATAGGTTAAAGGCGATACATCTGTTCGGTGTCTTTTATGGCACGTGGTGAATGTTCTCTTTGGCCCGTAGTGCAAAGATGAACTGTTGTTTGGTATGATTATGACCAAAGGCTGAATCTGGTATAATCATGACCGTTGGTGCTATATTGAATATCTTTGGCCCGTAGTACAAAGATGAACTGTTGATGTGCATGATTATGATCAGGAACTGTGAATTTGTATTATCTTGACTAATGATATTTCAGATGATAAAAGTTGATGATGTTTTTCCTAAAAAGAGAACCGAGTGGACATTATAGTCTGCATTATTCTTCTAATAGATTACTCATTCCGCTGCTATTATTGATCTGAACGTTGTTTAAGAATTTAACTGCAGTTTTTGATATAAACCTTGTAGTCTATTGTATTCTATCAAGAACTCAACTGTTGAAGACTAATGATAATTTATTCGTCATTATCTTAGTCATGATATTTCTTACTGGGCTATTTGAGCTCACCCTTTCTTTTGTTCCATTGTTTTTCAACAGGAGATGAAAACATAACAGGGTCTAGCCGGGGAATGGAGTGAGGGTCCGAAGAATAGTTATCATAGTCTTCACGTTTTGTAAAATAGTGTGGCAATAATAGTGAAGACTTAGTTGTGTATTATTATACACTGTATTGTTGTACGTTGTGCTTTGTTGTAATAATTTTGTTGTAGTATTTTGACGACTCAAGTTTGGGCTGTGTGGGCCCAGATTTGGGGGCGTCACAGTTGGCATCAGAGCTTAGGGATATGATCTTTAATGGAGATCTGGGGTTAGAACTAGGAGGGGAGAGACGAATAGAATCAGTCACTAGTGTGTCCTACCTAAAATAGATTTTATTATCTAATGAGTCGATTTGAATTTAGGAACATGAAGTGATGAGTCAGTTTATTTGAACTAACATTTATTTTGTGACCACAGTTTAGTATGGCATCTGGAAATCAAGAGGTTAACTATGGAATGCCTGAAGCAAATGTAGCCGAGAATCAAGAGGCCCCAAACAATCCTCCTGCCAACTCAGGAAATAATGTTCCTGATAACATGATGAACGATGGATTCTTTAGGAATTTCATGCAGTTCATACAGAATCAAGGAAGAGGAAATCTAGTCAATAATAACGGTAGAAACGCTGGCAATTTGAGGATGGTCACTGTTAAGCAATTTAAAGAATTAGGACCACCTGAATTCCACGGGAAGCCTGACCCACTCAAAGCGGAGGCATGGCTAAAGCAGACGACAAAAATACTTGATGTCTTACAATGCGCTGATGATCAGAAGGTGCCATTTGCCACTTTTATGTTACGAGGTGAGGCGGACCATTGGTGGGAAGCGGTAAAACGTATCCAACCTTCAGCACTCGAAATGTCTTGGACAGAATTCGAAGAACTGTTTAACGAGAAGTATTTCCCAGAAAGCATCCGCCATATGAAAGAGGTGGAATTCATTAAGCTGGAGTAGGGAAACATGACAGTCTCCCAATATGAAGCCAAGTTTGTCGAGTTATCTCGCTTTGCCACCCATCTTGTGGATGACGAAGCACGAATGAGTCGGATGTTCCTAAGAGGTTTGAGATTCAAAATTCGTCAACAACTTAGCTCTCATAAATTTAGTTTGTATTCAGATGTTGTAGATAGGGCTCAAAGGGTGGAGCAAACAGATGAAACATTGCAGCCAAGAGTTAATGATCAGCATAGAGAAAGGAGTGACAACAACCACAGGAACGAGAACCATCGAGGAGGTAACCAACACTTCGGTGGTAATTCCATACCAAATAACAGAATTGGAGAATCTAGTGGGAACAATTTCAAAAGAAAGAGATTCCATAATAATTATGGAAGGGCACCAGCACCAGTACCAACACCAGCACCGACCCCAGTTTCAAGGGGAGAAGATCGACCACCAGTGAGATGCTATAGGTGTGGTCAGGAAGGTCACATCAGCCCAAACTGTACACTGCAGTCCAAAAAGTGCTACAGTTGTGGGAAAGAGGGTCATCTTGCGCGGTTCTGTCCTGCCACAAAATCAAGTCCAGCTGCAATGATGATACCAAAAGCTAGCGCGGATAAGGGAAAATCTGTAGTTCAAGGGAGAGCTTTTGTTGTGACATCCCAAATGGCGCGAAACTCGAACGAGGTGATAACCGGTAAGCTATTCATAAATTCTCGTGAAGTCTACGCTTTGTTAGATACTGGCTCTACCCATTCTTTTATCTCACCTGCATGTGCTCAGCGTTTAAACTTAACTCCTGAAAATTTGGACTTTGACTTATCAGTTGAAACCCCATTAGGAGAAATGACCATTACATCTACTGTCTATAAATCTTGCCTAGTTCAAATCAACAACCTCACATTACCTGTTGACCTTATTTCTTTGGAGATGCATGAATTTGATGTGATTTTAGGAATTGATTGGTTGACTACCCATCATGCTAAAATTGATTGTTTTCATAAGATTATTAGTTTTCATATTCCTAATCAACCTGTCATGCAAATTCAAGCAACTAAACCATTGAAATCTATAACTGTTATTTCTAGCCATAAAGCCATTCGTTTATTGAAAAACGGATGTCAAGCCTTTTTAGCTCATGTCACTGATTTGAACAAAAATACGTCAAACTTAAATGATATTCCCATTGTTAATGAGTTTCCTGACGTTTTTCCTGAAGAACTTCCTGGCTTACCCCCAAACCGTGAAATTGATTTTTATATTGATCTTGAACCCGGTACCAAGCCCATTTCCAAAGCTCCCTACCGAATGGCTCCCATTGAACTTCAAGAGTTAAAAGTCCAACTACAGGAATTGTTGGATACCGGTTTCATTCGTCCGAGTGCATCACCTTGGGGTGCTCCTGTTCTATTTGTGAAGAAGAAAGACGGGAGTATGAGATTGTGCATTGACTACCGAGAATTGAACCATGTCACCATCAAGAACAGGTACCCGTTACCTCGGATTGATGACATGTTTGATCAATTGCAAGGCGCTCAACATTTCTCAAAGATTGATCTCCGTTCTGGATATCATCAGTTAAAGGTTAAAGCTGAGGACATTCCAAAGACTGCTTTCAGAACTCGTTATGGGCATTATGAGTTCTTAGTCATGCCTTTTGGACTAACTAATGCTCCTGCAGCTTTCATGGACATGATGAACCGGATATTCAAGGAACATTTGGATCATTTTGTGGTTGTCTTTATTGATGACATCCTCATATACTCCAAGAGTCGCGAGGATCATGAACAACACCTGAGATTGATACTACAAAAGCTCCGTGAAAACAAATTATATGCCAAGTTGAAGAAATGTGAGTTCTGGCTTGAGGAGGTCGCGTTTCTTGGGCATGTGATTTCTAGTCAAGGAATATCAGTCGATCCTGCGAAGATTGAAACGGTACTAAATTGGGAACAACCCAAAACAGTAACCGAAGTCCGAAGTTTTCTGGGTCTAGCTGGTTATTATCGGAGATTCGTAGAAGGATTTTCTCGAATCGCCACTCCATTAACGCAGCTTACTCGGAAAAGCACAAAATTCATATGGAGCGAGGAATGCGAGAAAAGTTTCCAAGAACTCAAGAAGAGACTGGTTTCAGCTCCTGTTCTGACCATACCATCAGGATCAGGAGAATTTGTTATCTACAGCGATGCTTCTGGCAAAGGTCTAGGCTGTGTCCTTATGCAACATGGAAATGTTATAGCCTACGCCTCTCGACAACTCAAAGATTATGAGAAAAATTATCCTACTCATGATCTAGAGTTGGCAGCAGTCGTTTTCGCGTTGAAGATCTGGAGACACTACTTGTACGGAGAAAAAGTGGATATCTATACGGATCATAAAAGTCTCAAGTATTTCTTCACCCAGAAGGAACTCAACATGCGACAACGACGTTGGCTTGAGCTGTTAAAGGATTATGACCACACAATCCAGTATCACCCGGGAAAGACGAACGTTGTAGCTGACGCTTTGAGCAGAAAATCTTATGCAAGTACAAGTGCACTGCTGACAACACAAAAGTGTATTTTGTACGACTTGCAAAAGATGGAGATAGAGCTAAAGACACCAGGGACCCGCTCGAAGATTGCTCACGTGCGAGTAGAACCAACTTTAATCGATAAAATTAAAGCTGCTCAAGCTACCGATCCGGAACTGATAAACATGATAAAGAAAGTACAAGAAGGTGCCATTCCTGAAGCAAGAATCGACGAGAAAGGAATACTTCGAGTCAACTCTCGACTCTGTGTTCCTAACGATCCTGAATTAAAGCATAAAATCATGATGGAGGCACACAACACGCCGTTTGCAATCCACCCAGGAGGTACCAAGATGTATCGAGATCTTCGACATACATTTTGGTCGAACAATATGAAAAGAGAGATTGCGGAGTTTATCTCAAGGTGCCTAACTTGTCAACGTGTCAAGGCAGAGCATCAAGTTCCTAAAGGTCCATTACAATCACTTGAAGTTCCCGAATGGAAGTGGGAACACATCAATATGGACTTCGTGACGGGTCTTCCAAAAGTTTCTCAAGGCTTAGATGCAATTTGGGTGATCGTAGATAGATTGACCAAATCTGCTCATTTCTTGCCTATACGAGAAAACTTTTCACTTGAACGTCTTGCCGGTATGTACATAAATGAGATCGTGAGATTGCATGGCATGCCAGTTTCCATAGTTTCTGATCGAGATCCTAGATTCACTTCACGCTTTTGGATCAGTCTACAAAAAGCTATGGGCACTGAACTACGTTTTAGTTCTGCATACCATCCTCAAACGGACGGACAATCGGAAAGGACGATCCAGACCCTCGAAGATCTTTTGAGACTTTGTGTATTAGACTTCAAAGGAAGTTGGGATAAGTACTTGCCATTGGTGGAATTTTCTTACAACAACAGTTACCAAGCAAGCATAGGCATGGCTCCATTCGAGGCTTTGTATGGAAGGAAGTGTCGCTCTCCAATATGTTGGAATGAGGTAGGAGAAGCAAAATTGTTGTGACCCGAGTTGGTACGCTTGACGACCGAAAAGATCCAAATGATCCGACAACGAATACAGACCGCACAAGAACGACAAAAGAGTTATGCTGATCTTCATCGGAGAGACGAAAGTTTCAACGTCGGAGATCATGTATTCTTACGTGTTTCTCCATGGAAAGGGGTTACGAGATTCGGAAAGAGAGGAAAGCTCAACCCTCGATTTATTGGCCCATTTGAAATCCTCGATCGAATAGGAACCGTAGCCTACAGACTAGCCCTACCACCAAGTATGTCTCGCATCCATAACGTTTTTCACATATCTATGTTACGTAAATATGTGAAGGACCCAAACCACGTCATTGAGTTAGAACCAGACGTTATAGCAGAGGATTTAACATACGAGGAGGTACCTGTTAAGATCCTGGATAAGAAGGAGCAGATCCTACGCTCAAAGGTTATACCTCAAGTTAAGGTTTTATGGAGAAACCAAGATACTGAGGAAATGACCTGGGAGCTAGAATCTGAGATGAAATCTAAGTATCCTTACCTCTTCGATATGTCAGGTACGTCAATTTCGGGGACGAAATTTCATAAGGAGGGGAGGTTGTAAGACCCCAAATTTTATGAAATACAAAATTTAATTTTTCTTCATATATATTTTTTTTGAAACAGTAAGTGGTTAAATTAACAAAATTGAAAGTTAAGGATGTTATGTGCAAATTTTATTTTGTCGGACAATATTCGCTTTGTCGGGGAATATTCGTTTGGTCGGGGAATATTCGTGCCGTACGACGGCGCCGAAATAATAAATTATTGGTGGACCCCACAACGGAATATTTGTCGGATATAGAAAACGACAGAAGTAACCTTTTTAAATAAAAATAGTCAACGGAACTGTTAAAATACCGGTGATAAAAGAATAGTAGCATACGGTAGTTTATGGTATTTTCTGTAGCACACGGTACTCTACAGTAACACACGGTATTGCATAGTGTCTCATATTATTGGTCTGATAATTGACACCGTAACTGTTACGCATCATTTCATCGATAATTGTCACTGCATAATATTTTATATTATCAATTCAATAATTGTTGTTACACAGTATTTTGCATTATTGATTTAATAATTGTCATTACACTGTATTTTATATCATTGAGTCAATAATTGTTGTTGCACTGTTTTTAAAATTATTGAACCTAATAATTGTCACAGTAACATATGCACAGTAATTCACATTATTGAATCAATAATTGTCATTACACAGTAACGTATGCTTTATTTTACATTATTGTTATCTCTATTATGATGTTATTTAAACAGTTGTATTTCATTAATTTATTGACTTGATATCTAAGAGCTAACTATACTGTATTTATAACAATTAGTCATAATAATTGAATTGATAAAGTTATTTGTTTATAATATAAAGTTAGGTGATTATTAGGTGATATGAAATGAATGGTGTAGATTAAAGTGTGAATTATTGTTGAATAATTAAATTGATTTGTTTATAATATAAAGTTAGGTGATTATTAGGTGATATGAAATGAATGGTGTAGATTAAAGATAATATAATATTTGAAATGGATGGTGTAGATTAAAAGGTGATCTTTAAATGAATGGTTTAGATTAAATGAATGATAAGATTTTTGGCTATAAATAGAAGCATTAACTTAAGGATTTTTCATAAACTTCCTTACTTGTTCTTTCTTTCTCTCTCTAAATACTTCTTGTGAAAGTTCTCTCTAAGTGTGCTTAAGTCATCTTGAGTATTTGTGAAGATCTATAAGTATACGTGTACTGTTCAAGTTAATCAACCTCATTTAAATCAATATCCAGTCACGTGTTACGGTAAGGGATACCATCTTTTTCATCTTCCATTATTCAAACATACTATGGTAAGGGATTATCATTATTTGATTATCGATAATAATATTGTTTCTTCCTTACTCATAAGACGTGCCTTTTATTTCCATGTATTAAATTGTGGGAATAACCTTACGGAGCGGATTGCCGCCTGTTGGTGAATAACCTTTCGTATTCATTCATTATTAATCTCTGAGAATAACCTTACGGAGCGGATTGCCGCCTGTTTGGTGAATAACTCTTTGTACTCAAATTCTATTAAATTGTGGGAATAACCTTACGGAGCGGATTGCCGCCTGTTTGGTGAATAACTCTTTGTACTCAAATTCTATTAAATTGTGGGAATAACCTTACGGAGCGGATTGCCGCCTGTTGGTGAATAACCCTTTGTATTAATTTCCTTCACCTTTTGTTAATCAAACCTGCTACGGTAAGGGATATTATTTTCTTTCATACTCCTAAATCGAAATTTATTATGGAACTATTGCTTCTATAATTCCTGAAAATATTATATGTTCCATAATAGTTGAACTTCATTATTTCAACTGAACCTTCCTATTTACGTGAACCTTTCTATTGAATTGTAACCGTTATTCTGAACTGTGGATCTTGAATATCATTTTTAAATTTCACTCCACATCATGTTGACAATTTGGACATTATTTGAATCTGTACAAAGTAAACTTCCGATACTTATTGTTATCCTATTTCTTCTGTTCATCATTTATATCATTCTAATCATCCAAAAATCAAGCTGTTGTGAATATCTGAGGCCTGGGGCACAGATGTGATATATTTGTTGAACAGATGATAGGTTAAAGGCGATATAATAGGTTAAAGGCGATACATCTGTTCGGTGTCTTTTATGGCACGTGGTGAATGTTCTCTTTGACCCGTAGTGCAAAGATGAACTGTTGTTTGGTATGATTATGACCAAAGGCTGAATCTGGTATAATCATGACCGTTGGTGCTATATTGAATATCTTTGGCCCGTAGTACAAAGATGAACTGTTGATGTGCATGATTATGATCAGGAACTGTGAATTTGTATTATCTTGACTAATGATATTTCAGATGATAAAAGTTGATGATGTTTTTCCTAAAAAGAGAACCGAGTGGACATTATAGTCTGCATTATTCTTCTAATAGATTACTCATTCCGCTGCTATTATTGATCTGAACGTTGTTTAAGAATTTAACTGCAGTTTTTGATATAAACCTTGTAGTCTATTGTATTCTATCAAGAACTCAACTGTTGAAGACTAATGATAATTTATTCGTCATTATCTTAGTCATGATATTTCTTACTGGGCTATTTGAGCTCACCCTTTCTTTTGTTCCATTGTTTTTCAACAGGAGATGAAAACATAACAGGGTCTAGCCGGGGAATGGAGTGAGGGTCCGAAGAATAGTTATCATAGTCTTCACGTTTTGTAAAATAGTGTGGCAATAATAGTGAAGACTTAGTTGTGTATTATTATACACTGTATTGTTGTACGTTGTGCTTTGTTGTAATAATTTTGTTGTAGTATTTTGACGACTCAAGTTTGGGCTGTGTGGGCCCAGATTTGGGGGCGTCACATTTGTGTATGTCAAAGTCTGTAAAAGTCCTTTCAATATGTAATGATGTAATAATGTAAGAAAGGACTTGGTTATAAAAGATCAAATCTGTTAGGTTGATTAGTCTATACGATCGTAGAACGGACACTGCGATTTCTTTCAAAGAAGACTCAACGATTTTGTATAAATCGTAGAGTTAACTCTACGACTCCTTACCAGGATAACTCTACGATCATCAAAGAGAGACAGATATGCAAGAAGTCTACAGGATATACGAGTAAAGTTAAAGAACTGTTCAAATACAAATCGTAGAGCTGAACTCTACGATCGTCGAACAGACAGCCAAGCTAGCCTGCAGATAACGCTGAACCAGAGAAGAAATGTACTCTACGATACACACTCTCTAGCAAAATCGTAGAGTAAAATTGTTGAGCAAGCTTACAAGGATTGGAGTGTATGCTGATAGAAGAGATCATAGAGTGGAACAAAATGACAAGGCAATAACAGAAGATTGCTATACACATGGAACAATCGTTGAGTAGAATTAAAGGATGAAGCAACACAGACTGCAACTCAACGATTCCACTAAGAAGCACTACAGTTAACTAACTCTACGATTTGATCAAACCTACAAGATCGTAGAACGAAATCAAAGCAAAGCATTGCAAGCACAAACTCTACGATCTGACCAGAGCAACAAGGTCGCAGAGTTAGAGAAAAGATCGTTCTAACTCAACGTTTCACTTGACATACCTCAAGTAACATTCATGAAGCTGAATTCGCAGAAACAAAGTAGACAGTCTATCACTCAACGAATTCATTAAGCAGGTCAAGGCAAGTAGACTAACAAAACGGCTATATGGTGCAAGAGAAAAGGGAATACTCCTCGCCCAGATTAAGGAAATATTAGATGTTGTTGAGATACAGATGCATGTCAGAGTTGTAGTAGACGTTGTGCCTAAACGACTATAAGTCAGGACCCACTGCTCAGGAAAATGGTGAATAAAGTCAGACCAATGGGACATCTCTGAATGCATCAGAACAGTTGGTTCTAAAAGTCAAGGAAGGTATTTATTGATAAATCAGAAGATTGATTAACAAAGGAAATAATACTCCTTGCTGAACAACTCTGGGAGTGTAACGGCTATAAAGTCAGAGAAAGTTGAGCTACAGGTCAATATATCAGAACATGTCAGAAAAGGAAAAAGCACTGACACAAGTGGCAAGAAAGTCAAACATCGAAGATATTTAAGATCTGCACAAAGCCAAAGGAAACCAACGGGATTTATCTCAACGGTAAAATATGCTCAGAGATATAAAGGCATACATAACAAACAGAAAAGGGAGTGGTTGTTGCGATTGTTGAAAAATATACACGAGAGAGATGATGGTAGACAACAACCGATCGTAGAGTAAAACAGAGAATGGTTATGCTAAAGAACTCTACGATCCATCAGAACACTAACACTGAATTAAGAGAGACATAGAGATGTATAACTCTATTACAAGAGAAGTGTTCAGAGCTGCTAGGCACATGAAAGAGAGAAGCTTAAACGCCAACTTGATACATACATGGTAACAACTGAGTACCAAAAGGAAGGAGCATCACAGTCATCTCAGAAGCCCATCTCGAGAAGCTATAATCTGTCTATGATAAGAAGGAACAACTGAGTACCAAAAGAAAGGAGCATCACAGTCATCTCAGGAGTTCATCTCGAGAAGTTATCAAGTACCAAAGGAGCTGAAGTACAAAAGCCTAGCAGCACAATGGGTGATCACAAGATGATATTGAGCATATAAAGAAGTCAAGCATCATTGTCGAACTCAATATTATCCCAGGAATGATCACATCCTGCTACTGAGTGTTTAAAGACAATAGGACTTAAAGTACAACTCAGTAGCAACTCCAACCTCTTTCAAATGATCAGGGAGCCAAGTCTGTTGGACTTGAAGAGGGCAGTTGTCCTTGTCATAGTGACTAAAGGAGCCAAGTCTGCTGGACTTGAAGAGGGCAGTAATGTCCTTGTCTTTGTGACTAAACTAACCAAACCGGCTGGGTTTGAAGGGTTCTTAGTGAACCAGAGTTTCCAGGCTAATGAGCTTGAAGGGTTCCGTATGAACCATCCTTAGTGGATTTCCTACTCGTTGTAGTAGAAGATTGGAGTAGGAGTTATTCAGTCTCCGAACAACTTAAAACTCTCTGGTGTCATTTACATTCAGTCATTTACATTCTGTCTTATATATATACATATATATATATATATATATATATATATATATATATATATGTTTACATATGACTGTGAATTAGTTTACTTAACAAGTGACTTTCTTCAAAATGATCTTAAACTTAACGGAGAAGTTTTACAAATCTTTAAGGGGTGTTTTCAAACTAATATTCGCTGTGCAAACAAATCTTAATTAAGTTTGTTAATTGCTATTAAATCTTTGAAATTAATATTAAAAGAAAAAGTTTTTAATAAGATCTATTCAACCCCCCCCCTTCTAGATCATTTGTGCGCCTCTGGGAACTAACAAAAATATCATCAACTTTTATCATCTGAAATACCATTAGTCAAGATAATACAACTTCACAGCTCCTGGTCATAATCATGCAGATCAACAGTTCATCTTTGCACTACGGGCCAAAGACATTTAATATAACACCAACGGTCATGATTATACCAGATTCAGTCTTTGAGCATAATCATACCAACCAACAGTTCATCTTTGCACTACGGGCCAAAGAGAACATTCACCACGTGTCATAAAAGACATCGAACAGATGTATCGCCTTTAACCTAGTATATCGCATTTAACCTATCATCTGTTCAACAATTATATCACATCTGTGCCCCCGGCCACAGATATTCACAACAAATTGATTCTTGAAGATTAATAACAGTGATACGAATGATGAACAGAAGAAACAAGATAAACAATAAGTATCGGAAGTTTACTTTGTGCAGATTCAAATAATGTCCAAATTGTCAACATGATGTGGAGTGAACTTTAAAAATGATATTTAAGATCCACAGTTCAGAATAACGGTTACAGTTCAATAGAAAGGTTTAAAAAATAGGAAGGTTCAGTTGAAATAATGAAGTTCAACTATTATGGAACATATAATATTTTCAGGAATTATAGAAGCAATAGTTCCATAATAAGTTTTGATTTAAGAGTATGAAAGAAAATAATATCCCTTATCGTAGCAGGTTTGATTAACAAAAGGTGAAGGAAATTAATATCCCTTACCATAGTAAGTTTGAATAATGGAAGATGAAAAAGATGGTATCCCTTATGAGTATAAAGGAAAATGATATCACTTACGAATATGGAATAAAAGTGTCATGTGATAATTCGTGTAGACAAATTATTTTCACACGAGACAAATAAAAAGGGTTATTCACCAACAGGCGGTAATCCGCGCCGTAAGGTTATTCCCATCAATTTGAATACGAAGAGTTATTCACCAAACATGCGGTAATCCGCACCGTAAGGTTTTTCCCATCAATTTGAATACGAAGAGTTATTCACCAAACAGGCGGTAATCCGCACCGTAAGGTTATTCTCAAAGATTAATAAGGAATGAATACAAAAGGTTATTCACCAACAGGCGGTAATCCGCGCCGTAAGGTTATTCCCACAATTTAATACATGGAAATAAATGGCACAAGAAAGAAACGATATTATTTTCGAGAATCAAAGAATGATAATCCCTTCCAATAAGAAAGAAAATAATATCCATTTATGGTGATGAAAAGAATGATACCCCTTACCTTAACACGTGGCTGGATATTGATTTAAATGAGGTTGATCAACCTATATATATTTTTAATAAAATTAGTAATTACTACACATAAATTTCAAAGTGTATGATAACTCGTATAATATGAACTATCAAAATTATATATATTTAACATAATTTTTGTAGTATAATATAACTACTTTAAAATAATTTTTAAAATAATATTCCAAAATAAATCTTCCAAAGAAAGCTTTTAAAAATGAATCTTCTCAAAGAAGAGTCTTCTAAAGGAAGATTTGTGAATACCGTGAAAAATAGGAATTTATAAAATTACTACTCTTTAATAAAAGACTTACTTGAAAATTTTTTGCACTCTTTTTGGCTTTCAACACTCAAAATAGCCTTACTATTATCAGAGAAAACTCATAAAATTCTTATAGAAAATTTTTATGTTTTAGGTGTGATTTTTCTATTTAGCTGAGCAAGCTATTTATAGGAGAAATAAGGGTACTATGCGTGTGGTAGGTGGCAGCAGTGCGGTAGGTGCGCATGCCAGTGCTGAACATTTGTTCAACAACCGTCTCACCAACTTCTCACAATTTTCATGCTTATAATTCATGTGGCCCCCACAGAGGGTCCACATGGTTACTATTTCAAATAGTAAAATTAATTAATTAATTTTTTTTTTAAATTTATTTATTTATTCTTCATATGGGTCCAACATATAAAATAAAATAATGCTACAACAATAATTCAACAATAATGTAATAAACACGTTACAGATTATTATTAATTTAATAATATAAATTATAATATATTTGCAACCGTGACAATTATTAGGTTCAATAATTTTAAAAACAGTGCAGTAACAATTATTGAGCCAATGATATGAAATACAGTGTAATGACAATTATTGAATCAATAATGCAAAATACTGTGTAACAACAATTATTGAATTATAATATAAAATATTATGCAGTGACAATTATTGATGAAATGATGCGCAACAGTTACGGTGTCAATTATCAGACCAATAATATGAGACACTGTGCAATACCGTGTGCTACAGAAAATACCATAATTTACGGTATGTTACTATTCTTTTATCACCGATATTTTAACAGTTCCGTTGACTATTTTTATTTAAAAAGGTTATTTCTGTCGTTTTCTATATCCGACAAATATTCCGTTGTGGGGTCCACCAATAATTAGTTATTTCGGCGCCGTCGTTCGGCCGGAATATTCCCCGACAGAACGAATATTCCCCGACAAAACGAATATTGTCCGACAAAATAAAATTTGCACATAACATCCTTAACTTTTAACTTTATTGATTTAACCACTTACTGTTTCAGAAAAATATATGAAGAAAAATTAAAATTTATATTTCATAAAATTCGGGGTCTTACATTTGATTAACAAAAGGTGAAGGAAATTAATATCCCTTACCATAGTAAGTTTGAATAATGGAAGATGAAGAAGATGGTATCTCTTATGAGTATAAAGGAAAATAATATCACTTTACGAATATGAAAGAAAATGATATTATAAACGAATATGCAATAAAAGTGTCATGTGATAATTCGTGTAGACAAATTATTTCCACAAGAGACAAATAAGAAATGAATACAAAGAGTAATTCACCAAACATGCGGTAATCCGCGTAGTCAGGTTATTCTCAGAGATTAATAAGGAATGAATATGAAAGGTTATTCACCAACAGGCGGTAATCTGCACCGTAAGGTTATTCCCACAATTTAATAAAAATTGAATACGAAGAGTCATTCACCAAACAGGCGGTAATCCGCGCAGTAAGGTTATTCTCAGAGATTAATAAGGAATGAATACGAAAGGATTCACCAACAGGCGGTAATCCGCGCCGTAAGGTTTTTCCCATAAATTAATACATGGAAATAAATGGCACATCTTATGAGTGAGAAAGAAACGATATTATTTTCGAGAATCAAATAATGATAATCTCTTACCTTAACACGTGACTGGATATTGATTTAAATGAGGTTGATTAACTTGAACAGTACACGTACACTTATAAATCTTCACAAATACTCAAGATGACTTAAGCACACTTAGATAAAACTTTCACAAGAAGTATTTAGAGAGAGAAAGAAAGAACAAGTAAGGAAGTTTATGAAAAATTCTTAAGTTAAGGTCTCTATTTATAGCCAAAAATCTTATTATAACCAAGATTTCCTAATTTAATCCAAATCGTTCATTTCAAGATAATGTTTAATCCATACCATTCATTTCATCTTTTAAGATAAACCATTCATTTAAATATCATCTTTTAATTTACATCATCCATTTCAAATTCTATATTATCTTTAATCTATACCATTCATTTCATCTTTTTAAGATTTCCTTAATCTAAAACATTCATTTAAAGATCATCTTTTAATCTACACCATCCATTTTAAATTCTATATTATCTTTAATCTATACCATTCATTTTATATCACCTAACTTTATATTATAAACAAATAACTTTATCAATTCAATTATTCAACAATAATTCACACTTTTCATTATTATGACTAATTGTTATAAATACAGTGTAGTTGGCTTTTTGAGTTAGATATCAAGTCAATTAATTAATGAAATACAACTGTTTAAATAACACCATAACAGAGACAACAATAATGCAGAAAGTATGCAAAAGAAAGATTACGTTACTATGTCATGACAATTATTGATTCAATAATGTGAATTACTGTGCATATGCTACTGTGACAATTATCAATTTAATAACATGAATTATTGTGCATGTAACAATAAAGTCAAATATTGTACGATAATCACTTTATCAGTTTAATAATATGAAACACTATGCAATGTCGTGTGCTACTGTGCAATACCGTGTGCTACTGTGCAATACCGTATGTTACTTGTAATACCGTATATTACTATTCTTTTACCACCGAATATTTTAACAATTAAAAGTAATAGTACCATTGACCATTTTAAAATTTGTTTATGTCATTTTCTATATCCGCAATTATTCTTTGTGGGGTCCACCAATGATTGGTTCGTACGGCGCCGTCGTACGAATATTCCCCGACAGAACGAATATTCCCCGACCAAAAGAATATTGTCCGACATAATATAATTTACACATAACATCCTTAACTTTTAACTTTATCAATTTAACCACTTACTGTTTCATGAAAATATATATGAAGAAAAAATAAATTTTATATTTCATAAAATTCGGGGTCTTACAACCTCCCCTCCTTATGAAATTTCGTCCCCGAAATTGACGTACCTGGCATATCGAAGAGGTAAGAATACTTAGATTTCATTACAGATTCTAGCTCCCAAGTTATTTCCTCAGTATCTTGGTTCCTCCATAAAACCTTAACTTAAGGTATAACCTTTGAGCGTAGGATCTGCTCCTTCTTATCTAGGATCTTAACAGGTACCTCCTCGTACGTTAAATCCTTTGCTATAACGTCTGGTTCTAACTCAATGACGTGGTTTGGGTCCTTCACATATTTACGTAACATAGATATGTGAAAAATGTTATGGATGCGAGACATACTTGGTGGTAGGGCTAGTCTGTAGGCTACGGTTCCTATTCGATCAAGGATTTCAAATGGGCCAATAAATCAAGGGTTGAGCTTTCCTCTCTTTCCGAATCTTGTAACCCCTTTCCATGGAGAAACACGTAAGAATACATGATCTCCGACGTTGAAACTTTCGTCTCTCCGATGAAGATCAACATAACTCTTTTGTCGTTCTTGTGCGGTCTGTATTCGTTGTCGGATCATTTGGATCTTTTCTGTTGTCAAGCGTTCCAACTCGGGTCCCAACAATTTTGCTTCTCCTACCTCATTCCAACATACTAGAGAGCGGCACTTCCTTCTATACAAAGCCTCGAATGGAGCCATGCCTATGCTTGCTTGGTAACTGTTGTTGTAAGAAAATTCCACCAATGGAAAGTACTTATCCCAACTTCCTTTGAAGTCTAATACACAAAGTCTCAAAAGATCTTCGAGGGTCTGGATCGTCCTTTCCGATTGTCCGTCCGTTTGAGGATGGTATGCAGAACTAAAACGTAGTTCAATGCCCATAGCTTTTTGTAGACTGATCCAAAAGCGTGAAGTGAATCTAGGATCTCGATCAGATACTATGGAAACTGGCATGCCATGCAATCTCACAATCTCATTTATGTACATATCGGCAAGACGTTCAAGTGAAAAATTTTCTTGTATAGGCAAGAAATGAGCGGATTTGGTCAATCTATCTACGACGACCCAAATTGCATCTAAGCCTTGAGAAACTTTGGGAAGACCCGTCACGAAATCCATATTGACGTGTTCCCACTTCCATTCGGGAACCTCAAGTGGTTGTAATGGGCCCTTAGGTATTTGATGCTCTGTCTTGACACGTTGACAAGTTAGGCACCTTGAGATAAATTCTGCAATCTCCCTTTTCATATTGTTCCACCAAAATGTATGTCGAAGATCTCGATACATCTTGGTACTCCCTGGGTGGATTGCAAACGACGTGTTGTGTGCCTCCATCATGATTTTATACTTTAATTCAGGATCGTTAGGAACACAGAGTCGAGAGTTAACTCGAAGTATTCCTTTCTCGTCGATTCTTGCCTCAGGAATAGCACCTTCTTGTACTTTCTTCATCATATTCATCAACTCCGGATCAGTAGCTTGAGCAGCTTTAATTTTATCGATTAAAGCTGGTTCTACTCGTACGTGCGCAATCTTCAAGTGGGTCATTGGTGTTTTTAGCTCTATCCCCATCTTTTGCAAGTCGTACAAAATACGCTTTTGTTTTGTCAGCAGTGCACTTGTACTCGCATAAGATCTTCTGCTCAAAGCGTCAGCTACAACGTTTGCCTTTCCCGGGTGATACTGGATTGTGTGGTCATAATCCTTTAACAGCTTAAGCCAACGTCGTTGTCGCATGTAGAGTTCCTTCTGGGTGAAGAAATACTTGAGACTTTTATGATCCGTATAGATATCCACTTTTTCTCCGTACAAGTAGTGTCTCCAGATCTTCAACGCGAAAACGACTGCTGCCAACTCTAGATCATGAGTAGGATAATTTTTCTCATAATATTTGAGTTGTCGAGAGGCATAGGCTATAACTTTTCCATGTTGCATAAGGACACAGCCTAGACCTTTGCCTGAAGCATTGCTGTAGATAACAAAATCTCCTGATCCTGATGGTATGGTCAGAACATGAGCTGAAATAAGTCTCTTCTTGAGTTTTTGAAAAATTTTCTCACATTCCTCGTTCCATACGAATTTTGTACTTTTCCGAGTCAGCTGATTTAATGGAGTGGCGATTCGAGAAAATCCTTCTACGAATCTCCGATAATAACCAGCTAAGCCCAGAAAACTTCGGACTTCAGTTACTGACCGAGGTTGCTCCCAATTTAATATCGCTTCGATCTTTGCAGGATCAACTGATATTCCCTTACTGGAAATCACATGCCCAAGGAACGTGACTTCCTCAAGCCAAAACTCACACTTCTTCAGCTTGGCATACAATTTGTTCTCACGTAGCTTTTGGAGTATTAATCTCAGGTGTTGTTCATAATCCTCACGACTCTTGGAGTATATGAGAATGTCATCAATAAAGACAACTACAAAATGATCCAAATGTTCCTTGAATATCCGGTTCATCATGTCCATGAAAGCTGCAGGAGCATTAGTTAGTCCAAAAGGCACGACTAAGAACTCATAATGCCCATAACGAGTTCTGAAAGCAGTTTTTGGAATGTCCTCAGCTTTAACCTTTAACTGATGATATCCAGAACGGAGATCAATCTTTGAGAAATGTTGAGCACCTTGCAATTGATCAAACATGTCATCAATCCGAGGTAACGGGTATCTGTTTTTGATGGTGACATGATTCAATTCTCGGTAGTCAATGCACAATCTCATACTCCCGTCTTTCTTCTTCATAAATAGAACAGGAGCACCCCAAGGTGATGCACTCGGACGAATGAAACCGGTATCCAACAATTTCTGTAGTTGGACTTTTAACTCTTGAAGTTCAATGGGAGCCATTCGGTATGGAGCTTTGGAAATGGGCTTGGTACCGGGTTCAAGATCAATACAAAATTCAATTTCACGGTTTGGGGGTAAGCCAGGAAGTTCTTCAGGAAAAACGTCAGGAAACTCATTAACAATGGGAATATCATTCAAGTTTGACGTGTTTTTGTTCAAATCAGTAACATGAGCTAAAAAGGCTTGACATCCGTTTTTTTTTTAAATAAACGAATGACTTTATGGCTAGAAATAACAGTTATAGATTTCAATGGTTTAGTTGCTTGAATTTGCATGACAAGTTGATTAGGAATATGAAAACTAATAATCTTATGAAAACAATCAATTTTAGCATGATTGGTAGTCAACCAATCAATTCCTAAAATCATATCAAATTCATTTATCTCCAAAGAAATAAGGTCAACAGATAATGTGAGGTTGTTGATTTGAACTAGGCAAGATTTATAGATAGTAAATGTAATGGTCATTTCTCCTAATGGGGTTTCAACTGATAAGTCAAAGTCCAAATTTTCAGGAGTTAAGTTTAAACGCTGAGCACATGCAGGTGAGATAAAAGAATGGGTAGAGCCAGTATCTAACAAAGCGTAGACTTCACGAGAATTTATGAATAACTTACCGGTTATCACCTCGTTCGAGTTTCGTGTCATTTGGGATGTCAAAACAAAAGCTCTCCCTTGAACTACAGATTTTCCCTTATCCGCGCTAGCTTTTGGTATCATCATTGCAGCTGGACTTGATTTTGTGGCAGGACAAAACCGCGCAAGATGACCCTCTTTCCCACAACTGTAGCACTTTTTGGACTGCTGTGTACAGTTTGGGCTGATGTGACCTTCCTGACCACACCTATAGCATCTCACTGGTGGTCGATCTTCTCCCCTTGAAGCTGGGGTCGGTGCTGGTGCTGGTACTGGTACTGGTGCTGGTGCCTTTCCATAATTATTATGGAATCTCTTCCTTTTGAAATTGTTCCTACTGGATTCTCCTCTTCTGTTATTTGATGTGGAATTACCACCGAAGTGTTGGTTACCTCCTTGATGGTTCTCGTTCCTGTGGTTGTTGTCATTCCTTTCTCTATGCTGATCATTAACTCTTGGCTGCAATGTTTCATCTATTTGCTCCACCCTTTGAGCCCTATCCACAACATCTGAATACAAACTAAATTTATGAGAGCTAAGTTGTTGACGAATTTTGAATCTCAAACCTCTTAGGAACATCCGACTCATTCGTGCTTCGTCATCCACTAGATGGGTGGCAAAGCGAGATAACTCGGCAAACCTAGCTTCATATTGGGAGACTGTCATGTTTTCCTGCTCCAGCTTAATGAACTCCACCTCTTTCATATGGCGGATGCTTTCTGGGAAATACTTCTCGTTAAACAGTTCTTCGAATTCTGTCCAAGACATTTCGAGTGCTGAAGGGTTGATACGTTTTACCGCTTCCCACCAATGGTCTGCCTCACCTCGTAACATAAAAGTGGCGAATGACACCTTCTGATCATCAGCGCATTGTAAGACATCAAGTATTTTTGTCGTCTGCTTCAGCCATGTCTCCGCTTTGAGTGGGTCAGGCTTCCCGTGGAATTCAGGTGGTCCCAATTCTTTAAATTGCTTGACAGTGACCATCCTTAAATTACCAGCGTTTCTACCGTTATTATTGACTGGATTTCCTCTTGCTTGATTCTGTATGAACTGCATGAAATTCCTAAAGAATCCATCGTTCATCATGTTATCAGGAATATTATTTCCTGAGTTGGCAGGAGGATTGTTTGGGGCCTCTTGATTCTCGGCTACATTCGCTTCAGGCATTCCATAGTTAACCTCTTGATTTCCAGATGCCATACTAAACTGTTGTCACAAAATAATTGTTAGTTCAAAAAAACTGACTCATCTCTTCATGTTCCTACATTCAAATCGATTCATTAGATAACAAAATCTAATTTAGGTAGGACACACTAGTGATTAATTCTATTCATCTCTTCCTTCCTAGTTCTAACCCCAGATCTCCATTAAAGACCATATCCCTAAGCTCTGATGTCAACTGTGACGCTCCCAAATTTGGGCTCATACAGCCCAAACTTGAGTCGTCAAAAGACTACAACAAAATTATTACAAGATAGAATAACGTTCAACAATACAGTGTATAATAATACACAACTAAGTCTTCACAATTATTGTCACACTATATACAACATGTGAAGACTACAATAGCTATCACTCGGACCGTCACTCCATTCCCCTGCTAGACCCGGCTACTCTCTCATTTTCTGAAAAACAATGGAACAAAAGAAAGGGTGAGCTCAAATAGCCCAGTAAAAAATATCATGACTAAGATAATGACAAGTAAATTATCGTTAGCCTTCAACAGTTGAGTTCTTGATAGAATACAATAGACTACAAGGTTTGTATCAAAAACTGCAGTTAAATTCTTAAACAATGTTCAGATCAATAATAGCAGTGGAATAAGCAATCTATTAGAAGAATAATGCAGACTATAGTGTCCACTCGCTTATCTTTTTAGAAAAAAACATCATCAACTTTTATCATCTGAAATACCATTAGTCAAGATAATACAATTCACAGTTCCTGATCATAATCATGCAGATCAACAGTTCATTTTTGCACTACGGGCCAAAGACATTCAATATAACACCAACGATTATGATTATACCAGATCCAGCCTTTGGTCATAATCATACCAAACAACAATTCATCTTTGCACTACGGACCAAAGAGAACATTTACCACGTGCCATAAAAGACACCGAACAGATGTATCGCCTTTAACCTATTATATCACCTTTAACCTATCATCTGTTCAACAATTATATCGCATCTGTGCCCCCGGCCACAGATATTCACAACAACTTGATTTTGGATGATTAGAATGATATAAATGATGAATAGAAGAAACAGGATAAGCAATAAGTATCAGAAGTTTACTTTGTACAGATTCAAATAATGTCCAAATTGTCAACATGATGTGGAGTGAAATTTAAAAATGATATTCAAGATCCACAGTTCAAAATAACGGTTACAGTTCAATAGAAAGGTTCACGTAAATAGGATGGTTCAATTGAAATGATGAAGTGCAACTATTATGGAACATATAATATTTTCAGGAATTATAGAAGCAATAATTCCATAATAAGTTTCGATTTAAGTGTATGAAAGAAATAATATCCCTTACCGTAGCAGGTTTGATTAACAAAAGGTGAAGGAAATTAATATCCCTTACCATAGTAAATTTGAATAATGGAAGATGAAAAAGATGGTATCTCTTATGAGTATAAAGGAAAATAATATCACTTTACGAATATGAAAGAAAATGATATTATAAACGAATATACAATAAAAGTGTCATGTGATAATTCGTGTAGACAAATTATTTCCACAAGAGACAAATAAGAAATGAATACAAAGAGTAATTCACCAAACATGCGGTAATCCGCGTAGTCAGGTTATTCTCAGAGATTAATAAGGAATGAATACGAAAGGTTATTCACCAACAGGTGGTAATCCGCACCGTAAGGTTATTCCCACAATTTAATAAAAATTGAATACAAAGAGTCATTCACCAAATAGGCGGTAATCCGTGCAGTAAGGTTATTCTCAGAGATTAATAAGGAATGAATACGAAAGGTTATTCACCAACATGCAGTAATCCGCGCCGTAAGGTTATTCCCATAAATTAATACATGGAAATAAATGGCACATCATATGAGTAAGAAAGAAACGATATTATTTTCGAGAATCAAATAATGATAATCCCTTACCTTAACACGTGACTGGATATTGATTGAAATGAGGTTGATTAACTTGAACAGTACACGTACACTTATAAATCTTCACAAATACTCAAGATGACTTAAGCACACTTAGATAAAACTTTCACAAGAAGTATTTAGAGAGAGAAAGAAAGAACAAGTAAGGAAGCTTATGAAAAATTCTTAAGTTAAGGTCTCTATTTATAGCCAAAAATCTTATCATAACCAAGATTTCCTAATTTAATCCAAACCGTTCATTTCAAGATAATGTTTAATCCATACCATTCATTTCATCTTTTAAGATAAACCATTCATTTAAATATCATCTTTTAATCTACATCATCCATTTCAAATTCTATATTATCTTTAATCTATACCATTCATTTCATCTTTTTAAGATTTCCTTAATCTAAATCATTCATTTAAAGATCATCTTTTAATCTACACCATCCATTTTAAATTCTATATTATTTTTAATCTATACCATTCATTTTATATCACCTAACTTTATATTATAAACAAATAACTTTATCAATTCAATTATTCAACAATAATTCACACTTTTCATTATTATGACTAATTGTTATAAATACAGTGTAGTTGGCTTTCTGAGTTAGATATCAAGTCAATTAATTAATGAAATACAACTGTTTAAATAACACTATAACAGAGACAACAATAATGCAGAAAGTATGCAAAAGAAAGATTACGTTACTATGTCATGACAATTATTGATTCAATAATGTGAATTACTGTGCATATGCTACTGTGACAATTATCAATTTAATAACATGAATTATTGTGCATGTAACAATAAAGTCAAATATTGTACGATAATCACTTTATCAGTTTAATAATACGAAACACTATGCAATGTCGTGTGCTACTGTGCAATATCGTGTGCTACTGTGCAATACCGTATGTTACTTGTAATACCGTATATTACTATTCTTTTACCACCGGATATTTTAACAATTAAAAGTAATAGTACCATTGACCATTTTAAAAATTGTTTATGTCATTTTCTATATCCGACAATTATTCTTTGTGGGGTCCACCAATGATTGGTTCGTACAGCACCGTCGTACGAATATTTCCCGACAGAACGAATATTCCCCGACCAAAAGAATATTGTCCGACATAATATAATTTACACATAACATCCTTAACTTTTAACTTTATCAATTTAATCACTTACTGTTTCATGAAAATATATATGAAGAAAAAATAAATTTTATATTTCATAAAATTCGGGGTCTTACAAAACAAATTAAACAATTAAAATTAATTAATTAGAGTTACTGTTCATCTTCTTCTTGCCAAACACTGTGAACACCCTGTAATTTCTCCTCCTCTCTCTCTCTCTCACACATACACAAGGACACACATTGTAGGCCTATTTCTCCCATTCAAGTTCAAGATAAACATCCTTGTAAGATTCATTTATGCTTTGGGGCTATCATTCATTTGTGTATGGTGAGGCTAATCAAGATGCATATCTTCTAGGCAAATGAACAATGTTTAAGAACTTTTAGCTAAACATTTAACTCTACTCTACTGCAAATATTTTTGACTGATCAAATCTTATGAAATATAGTTTCTCTTAAAGAGTAAATTTACTCATCTCATATTACTCCATTTGATTAGTACAAAAATTATAACTATTGTAAACTGACTAAAAAAAGTACTATTAGCAATAATATTCGTTACTTTTAGAAATTAAATAAATTCATATTACTTTTAAAAAACTTATGTGATGTTATGCTGTTAATTCAATTCTCTTATATTTGTTTTGTTGCAGATAACAACGAGTGAAAAGTTCATAAGTATGGTCATTGATAGCTTTCTGTTAGTCCTCAGAGATACACAAGTGATCTAAAAGGGGGGGGGGGGGTTGAATAGATGTCTTAAAAACTTTTTCATTAACTTCAAAAGTTTATTACCAATTAATTCATTTAATCAAGATTTGTTTTCACAGCGGAATATTAGTTTGAAAACTCCCCTTAAAGATTTGTAAAGCAGCTCCATTTAGTTAAGACATTATTGAAGATAACCATTTGTCAAGTAAATCAATTTTAGCAGTTATATCTATATATATGTATATATGACAGAATGTAAATGACTGAATGTAAATGACACCAGAGAGTTTTAAGTGGTTCGGAGATTGAATAACTCTTACTCCACTCTTCTACTACAACGAGTAGGAAATTCACTAAGAATGGTTCATGCAGAACCCTTCAAGCGTATCACGCCTGGAAACTCTGGTTCACCAAGAACCCTTCAAACCCAGCAGGTTTGGCAAGTTTAATCACTAGGACAAGGACACAACTGCCTTCTTCAAGTCCAGCAGACTTGGCTCATTTAGTCACTAAGACACGGACATAACTGCCCTCTTCAAGTCCAACAGACTTGGCTCCTTGCTTGTTGAAAGATGTTGGAGTTGCTACTGAGTTGTACTTTAAGTTCCATTGTCTTTAAATACTCAGTAGCAGGATGTGATCATTCCTGAAATGATATTGAGTTCGGCAATGATGCTTGACTTCTTTATATGCTCAATATCTTCTTGCGATCACCCATTGTGCTGCTAGGTTTTTGAACTTCAGCTTTTTTGGTACTTGATAACTTCTCGAGACGAACTCCTGAGATGACTGTGAAGCTCATTCCTTTCGGTACTCAGTTGTTCCTTCTTATCATAGATTGTTTATAGCTTCTCTGTGACGCCCCCAAATCTAGGCCCACACAGCCCAAACTTGAGTCGTCAAAAGACTACAACAAAATTATTACAACAAAGCACAACGTACAACAATACAGTGTATAATAATGCACAACTAAGTCTTCACTATTATTGCCACACTATTTTACAATACGTGAAGACTAGGACAGCTATTCCTCGGACTCTCACTCCATCCCCTGGCTAGACCCCATTACGTTCTCATCTCCTGTTGAAAACAATGGAACAAAAGAAAGGGTGAGCTCAAATAGCCCAGTAAGAAATATCATGACTAAGATAATGACGAATAAATTATCATTAGCCTTCAACAGTTGAGTTCTTGATAGAATACAATAGACTACAAGGTTTATATCAAAAACTGTAGTTAAATTCTTAAACAATGTTCAGATCAATAATAGCAGCGGAATGATCAATCTATTAGAAGAATAATGCAGACTATAATGTCCACTCGCTTCTCTTTTTTTGTAAAAATATCATCAACTTTTATCATCTGAAATACCATTAGTCATGATAATAAAAATTCACAATTCCTGATCATAATTATGCAGATCAACAGTTCATCTTTGCACTACGGGCCAAAGACATTCAATATAACACCAACGGTCATGATTATACCAGATTCAGCCTTTGGTCATAATCATACCAATCAAAAAGACATTCAATATAACACCAACGGTCATGATTATACCAGATTCAGCCTTTGGTCATAATCATACCAATCAACAGTTCATCTTTGCACTACGGACCAAAGACATTCAATATAACACCAACGGTCATGATTATACCAGATTCAGCCTTTGGTCATAATCATACCAATCAACAGTTCATCTTTGCACTACGGGCCAAAGAGAACATTCACCACGTGCCATAAAAGACACCGAACAGATGTATCGCCTTTAACCTAGAATATCGCCTTTAACCTATCATCTGTTCAACAATTATATCACATCTGTGCACCCGGCCACAGATATTCACAACAACTTGATTCTTGATGAGTAATACAAATAACAGTGATACAAATGATGAACAGAAGAACAGGATAATCAATAAGTATAAGAAGTTTACTTTGTGCAGATTCAAATAATGTCCAAATTGCCAACATGATGTGGAGTGAAATTTAAAAATGATATTCAAGATCCACAGTTCAGAATAACGATCACAGTTCAAATAGAAATGTTCAGAAAATAGGAAGGTTCGGTTGGAATAATGAAATTCAACTATTATGGAACATATAATATTTTCAGGAATTATAGAAACAATAGTTCCATAATAAGTTTCGATTTAGGTGTATGAAAGAAAATAACATCCCTTACCGTAGCAGGTTTGATTAACAAAAGGTGAAGGAAATTAATATCCCTTACCATAGTAAGTTTGAATAATGGAAGATGAAAAAGATGGTATCCCTTATGAGTATAAAGGAAAATGATATCACTTACGAATATGGAATAAAAAGTGTCATGTGATAATTCATGTAGACAAATTATTCCCACACGAGACAAATAAAAAGGGTTATTCACCAACAGGCGGTAATCCGCGCCGTAAGGTTATTCCCATCAATTTGAATATGAATAGTTATTCACCAAACAGGCGATAATCCGCGCCGTAAGGTTATTCCCATCAATTTGAATACGAAGAGTTATTCACCAAACAGGCGATAATCCGCGCCGTAGTAAGTTTAAGAGTGTGAAAAGAATGATATTCCTTACCGTAGTAAGTTTAAATAATAGAATATGAAAGAATATGATTTTCTTATTCAGCGAAGGGCCTATTTATAGCAAATGAAGTTACTATGCGTAGCACGCCGGGGAAGGAAAAATTGGGGGGCTGCGCCTCCCCCCGGCTGCGCAAACGTTTTTAAAATTTTTTCAATACTTGCACAGTAACTTTGCACAGTAACTTTAAAAAATTTCAAAAAGTGAACAGTAATGAACAGTAACTTCTGTCGGCAGATCAACAGTGTCTTTCCCGAGATGAACAGTAACTTCCGTCAGTGAATAGTAACTTTTCCGGGAATGAATAGTAATTTTTGAAAAATAATAATATTATATATATATATATTTTTTTAATAAAACAAAAATACCAATTAGTAATATGACAACTAAAATAATTCTACCACAGTGATAACAATAATTCAAAATAATGTAACGACTACTGTGTCGATTATCAGATCAATAATATGAATTACTATGCATTTGTTACTGTGGCAATTATTGGTTTAATAATGCAACATGTCGTGTAGTAACAATAATGCAAAATACTGTGTAGCAACAATTATTGAATTGATAACATAAAATATTATGCAGTGATAATTATTGATGAAATGATGCGCAACAGTTACGGTGTCAATTATTAGACCAGTAATACGAGACACTGTGCAATACCGTGTGCTACTGTAGAGTACCACATGCTACCGTAAAATACCATAAATTACCGTATGCTACTATTCTTTTATCACCGGTATTTTAACAGTTAACACCGTTGACTATTTTTATTTAAAAAGGTTACTTCTGTCGTTTTCTATATCCGACAAATATTCCGTTGTGGGGTCCACAAATAATTTGTTATTTCGGTGCCGTCGTACGGCCCGAATATTCCTCGACAAAACGAATATTCCTCGACAAAACGAATATTGTCCGTCAAAATAAAATTTGCACATAACATCCTTAACTTTCAATTTCGTCAATTTAACCACTTACTGTTTCATGAAAAATATATATGAAGAAAAATTAAATTTTATATTTCATAAAATTCGGGGTCTTACATTCTCAACATGGGCTTCTGAGATGATTGTAATGCTCATTCCTTTTGGTACTCAATTGTTTCCATGTCTGTATCAAGTTGGCATTTAAGCTTTTCTCCACTATGTGCTTAGCAGCTCTTAACATTTCTCTTGTAATAGAGTTATTTCACTCTATGTCTTTCTCAATTCAGTATTAGTGTTCTGATGGATCGTAGAGTCCTTCTGCATATTCATTTTCTGTTTCACTCTACGATCGGTTGTTATCTTCCATCATCTCTCTTGTATTCTCAACAACCTTCTTCTATGAGTTATTTTTCCCTTTATATCTCTGTGCATATTTTACCGTTGAAAGAAATCCAGTTGGTTTCATTTGGCTTTGTGCAGATCTTTAATATCTTCGATGTTGACTTTCTAGCTGCTTGTATCAGTGTTTTTCCTTTTTCTGACATGTTCTGATATATTAACCTGTAGCTCAGCTTTCTCTGAATTTATAGCCGTTGCATTCACAGAGTTGTTCAGCAAAGATTTATTATATTCTTTGCTAATTAATCTTCTGATTCATCAATAAATACCTTCCTTGACTTTTAGAACCAGTTGTTCTGATGCATTCAGAGATGTCCCATTAGTCTGACCTTATTCACCATTTTCCTGAGCAGTGGGTCCTGACTTATAGTCATTTAGGCACAAAGTCTTCTGTGACTCTGACATGCATCTGTATCTCAAAAATACTTAATCTCTTTCGAATCTGGAAGAGAAATACACTATCTCCTTTCGCACCATATTGCAGTTAATGATCCTTTGCTGCTTCTTATATTGAATTCGTAGAGTGATTGTCTGCTCATTTGGATTCTACGAATTCAGCTCCACTCATCACTTGAAGTATGTCGGGTAAATGGTTGAGTTTGAGTGATCTTCTCTTTTACTCTGCGATCTTGCTTTTGTGTTCAGATCGTAGAGTTTGTCTGCAGTGCTTTGCTTTATGATTTCGTTCTACGATCTTGTCCCTTTGTTCAAATCGTAGAGTTTGTGAACTGTCGCGCTTCTTAGTGAAATCGTTGAGTTGTTGTCTTGGTTGGCACATTGTTTAATTCTACTCAACGATTGTTCCATGTGTGGAGGACTTTTCTGCAATGTCTTGTCATCCTGTATTACTCCACGATTTCTATTATTTGCTTAAATCGTATAGCTCTCGTATGCTTTCTCTTTAAGATTACTCTACGATGTTGTTAGAACGTGTATATCGTAGAGTACATTTCTTCTCTGGTTCAGCATTAACTGCAGGCTTACTTAGCTGTCTGTTCGACGATCGTAGAGTTCAGCTCTACGATTTGTACTTGATCAGTTCTTTAATTTTGCTTGTAAATTTAGTAGACCTCTTGCACATCTGACTCTCTTTGATGATCGTAGAGTTATCCTGGTAAGGAGTCGTAAAGTTCACTCTACGATCTGTACAGAATCGTTGAGTCTTCTTTGCAAGGAATCGTAGTGTCCGTTCTACGATCGTATAGACTGATCAGATCAAACATAAGATCAACCTAACATATTTGATCTTTTCTAACTAAGTCCTTTCTTACATTGTTACATCATTATATTGAAAGGACTTTACAGACTCTGACATACATAAAATACAGCAATGATTCATTCTTATGCTACTCTACTTATATCATACATCTTTTATGCAGAGTGACTCTTACTGAAAGATCAACCTAACATTTCTGATCTTTAAAATCTAAGTCCTTTGTACACTCAGATATCTTTTAAAAGGACTTTACAACATTTGAATCTCCAACATTCATTTTCTTTTATGAGACAAGATAGTTTTCAGCAAGATCATATTTATGTTAAACAAGTGTCTAGATTTATAGTATTTAGACATAGGTAACATATATCATACATACATGATCATGTAGACACATAACTTGATTAACATATAATTACTTTGTCAATTAAGCACATAAGCACTTTCAGAGTATCTAAGCACATAATCAATTAAGCACATAAGCACATTAACACATATGCACTTTGTCAGATACACATTGACAATTAACCATGTAAGCACATTTACCACAATCATTTTTGCACAACAATCATCATCATCAAATCAAAACAACCTTCAACACTTTCTATTGTTGAACAGTTTGACTTAACTCTAGTGATGTTTTATTTGGGAGATTTTAAGTGTAGTTCATTTATTGCGTCTTTTAGTCGTCAATATTGCAGGCTTTGTTTAAAAACTATCAACAAATATGAATGTGTAATGAAGTAGTATTTAGAACTAAATATGCAATGTGTTGAATATTGTGAATCTACGTTGATCATCTAATTAATTGATTATGTTCTATGATAAAGTAATATCTTTTATCTCAGGTTGGGTCATCAATAGGTTCAAATGCTTTATTTATTCCCTTTGTGCAAATTTTAGTTGAACATGTAAAAATGACAAATTTAAAAATGACTTAACAATAATTATTTCTTTTTATAATTTATTTTTTTGCGTGTTTCTTTATAATGAATAACTAGTTGTGCTTTATTTTATATAGATATATTTTATTATGTTGAATTTTGAATTTTAAAAATAATACAAAAATAATAACTATCCAAACAATAGTTTTTAAATTTGAACACAAATACATCATGAATTCAATATACTAACCAAACAATAGAATTGTGTTGTTTTGTTGTTATAAATCAGTGAATTGTAGCTCTATCGAGTTACGAGTCAAATTGAATTCTAAAATAAATTATTCAAACGGTTAAAAATCCAAATGTATTAATTTCTCCTTCACACACACACACAAAAAAAAAAAGTTCATATATCTTTTTTAAATGTCCTAAAAAAAAACCATCCAACAAGGAAATTAATAAACGCACTCCACATTTCACTAGTTGCACTCCACCATTGAGCAAAATTTGCTCCATTTTAACCTTCTAACGGACATTCGCCTCTCCCATCTCATAATATTCAAGTCAACTTTGATATTGAGCGTAGATTACGATAAATAAGAGAGTGAGTTATCATTTATATGATATTAATTTCAAGTTTCATGCTACTAACTATTTTGGGTAAAGAAGAACTCAAAAGTTTATTCAAACTGTATCATCTTTATATTGATTGTCATTGTACATGTAAGGCATCAACCACTTAATACCAAAAGGGCAAGCACTTAAATTTTACTAATCTGTACAAATAAAATCTTCATCATAAATACAAAGCAGTTACTTGAATTATTTCCTGCTCCACTGTTGAGATTTCCCAGTTCATGAATAACTAGTAGCACCTATATCAAATTGGGTTTTCTAAGTAAAAATAAATATACTAACTTTACATTTATAGTCAGGAAATCTAACTTTGAGAGCCATTTTAGGGGGGGGGGGGGGGGGGGGAGTTCACATCGGCATTTTATCATGCACTTGGAAAGCAACTCATACAATCAGTAAACAACAGTATGAAATTGATGCTAGAATTAGGAAAATATGATGGGCGACAAAATTGATAGTTAGAGAGGAAAATTTTTACCTTTGATTTTGGAGTAACACCACTGTAGAATCTCTGCCAATAAAACTATGTAAATACCAAATTGAATTACTGTGCTGCAAATGTTTCCTTAAACATCAAACCAATGAAAGAGTCATATGTGTAGATAACGATGACAAACGTAATATTCAATGGAAGAAGAAAGCGAGACAACGAATAATTAGGTGATGGAAGTGGAGACTTGGTTGAAACGTAAAATCGATGAGAGCAATTATGTATGTTTTAAGTGTGTGTTCGTATGTGAGCCCGATGATTTAATTGGGATTGAATTCGTAATATTTATTTTAAAAATCTCATGGATAGCCTTGGTATTGGATTTATGTTATTTACAGATTTGAACTTCCAAATCAATCTCAATTCCAAACTCATTTTCATTATCCAAACAAAGGAATTAGTTTTGGGAGCCCCAATTCCAATTTCAAGTCACTGAATCATGGTTCTCAAACATATCCTAATATTTGTTTAACTGTTTATAAAACTATTAGCACCCACATGATTGTAAATCTTCATGTATATATATATACATACAGATTAGAGATAGGGTGACATGTTAGTCCATTTTATTTTGTCCATATGAGTTAAAAGTGTTGGCTAAATTTTCCTAAAATAGTTTTTTTTTAATAAAAAAAATAAGACCATCTTTATGATTTTATAAGAAACAACAAATATATATCTATATAATAAAACAGATCGGCTCAAATCCCAATGTTTCAACATCCAACGGTCTCAAATTAATTCAGGCTTCAACATCCAACAGTCTAAAATCATTTAGGACTTCAACATCCAACGATCACTAATCTATCACTCATTTTCCCCCCAAATTCAACATCTTTTTTTTAAAAATCTATCCACTCACATTTCCCTCCCAAACCAAATTCACAACTACACTATAATAATAATAATAATAATAATAATAATAATAATAATAATAATAATAATAGAAATAATAATAATAATAATAATAATAATAATAATAATAATAATTAATATAATAAAAGTAATAATAATAATAATAATAATAATAATAATAATAATAATAATAATAATAATAATAATAATAAAAACAATAATAATTATAATAATAGTAATAATAATAACAATAATAATTATAATAATTGTAATAATAATAATAATAATAATAATAATAATAATAATAATAATAATAATAATAATAATAATAATAATAATAACGGTAATAATAATAATAATAATAATAATAATAAACTGCCAAGAACTAATTTTAAGTTGTGAATTAGTAACACACTAATGTTTGCCTAAAAAAAAAACTATGATTGAATTGAATATCAATCTTTTTGTATTAATGGTTGGACTCTCGAACTGAGAGTTCACAACAGTTTTAGATTTTTTAATTTAGAAATATTGAATACAATACTCAACTGTTATATTAGTTGCATCGTGCCTTCAGGCACGAGTTATCTCTAGTATACACACACACACACTCACGCACCATGTATCTAGAATATAAATTTGTTATCTACTGCTTGGTTGGATTAACATGTTTAAATATTCGAACAGTCTCTAGTATCCTCAAGATCTTCCATAGTTATGACCTTATACTAAATCTGGAGTGTGTGTGACGCCCCCAAATCCGGGTCCCTTGAACCTCGAGTTCGGTGCTCACTATTCAACACTTGTCAAACATTCATAACATACATCTTCAATATCTCGCGGAAACATACATAATTTCATTACAAAACGTACCTTCAATCCCAGGTTCCACTAACCTTAATGTATTATCATTACCTTATAATACAAAAGGTTTACACAAATAGTATGAACTAACTACGTCTACTCGTTCATCTGTCCTTTGCCGTGGTACTCCTTAGATAACTCGGCTTAACTGAAAATAGTTCATGATATAGCAAGGGTGAGCAACTACTTTGCTCAGCAAGTTTAAATAAACAATAAAAGGTATATCATGAATGAAAAAGATTTAGCTCTGGAAACTTCAACAATATATAATAATTGTGAAGACGTGCAACTTTGAATAATATAATTCAATTGATATAACCTACTGCTTCATCATGCTGAAAGGGTCACAAGACCATGAACACACGTTTTGAGTATTTACAATACCCTGTAGACAGAAGACTGTCAGTTCGTTTTGAATATTAACAATCATTTCGATTGACATATCCGGTGATGGGTACTCTAGGTGATCAGCCTATCGTACGTTTATAGAGTGCACAATATAACCATCTAGTTCGTTTTGATCGGGAATATTTCATCCGACCGTAAGCTATCTGCTTACAATGCTCTGTTCATTTCAGCTTATCCCATCAGATTCCATACCACAACAATATAGTTTGGACTAACTTCAATAATATTCAGATTATGAATTTAAATCGTACATGGTCTAGCCGAAACAATTGGCATAGAACCCTCACTTAGAACAGTTCATAACAAGAACAGTCATAATATCACATGCAATATCTAGCTGAAACAAATAGCATAGATATTTCTCTTTAAACAGTTCAGTGAACGGTTATGCAAATGCACCTAAGTGCGATTGTCAATAACAATATAGATATGAAATAATTCTTAATAATTATTTCATCATGCAATTTGAAATAAATTTCAGATTCTACATAAATAACTTGCCAAATAAATACAAGTTAGGATTCAGAGAAACTTGTCTGTTCTGCTGACTACTGCTATTCAACTTAAAAATACTTCCTTTGGGGTGACTTAATATTCAACAACATTGATCCTCCAATTAGCATAACACATATAGGTTTATTTAGCATTAATAACCTTACCATATATGTCTTAATCATCTATCACTTAATCATAACCTTACATCTCTTAATAATATTATCAATCCCTTGATAATATTTTAAATCGCATAACTATCACTTCATTGCTTTATAATATTATCACCTTTGATAATATATAAATATCACAAATAATATTATTAATCGTATAATAATATTTTAACCATTTATTATTTCAATAATAAATCATCTAGTTCCTCAATATTATTAACCATCTAATAATCATCTTAATCTCTTCATTATCTCAACACTTATTAACATTATTAATAACTAAATAATGTTTTACACTATTCCCAATGATATTATTTATCAAATAATATCTTAATCAATTATAAATATTATTAACCATTTAATAATATTTTATTCACTTAATAATATTATTAATCCTTTAAAAATATTTAATTTCTTTATTAATATTATTAATTATTTTAATAATATTTTAATCATTTATTAATATTATTAATCATTTAATAATATTTTATTAACTTACTAATATTATTAACCATTTAATAATATTTTATTAAGTATCTAATATTATTAATCATTTAATAATAATTAAGTTCTTTATTAATATTATTAATCATTTTAATAATATTTTATTTATTAACTAATATTATTAATCATTTTAATAATATTTTATTTATTTAATATTATTAACTCTTTAATAATATTTTATTCACTTTATAATATTATTATACATTTAATAATATTTTAATGATTTTCTAATATTATTATATTAATAATAATATTTTATTAATTTAATTATATTATTAAACTTTTAATAATATTTAACACCTTTTATCTATAAAATCACTTATATTTAATTTTAAAATATAATTATTAAGTCAAAAAAATAATAAAATAATTTTGGGGACATTTTACATTTTCGGATCCGTACGGACCCGACCCGGTTCGGTTTTTTTTTTTTCTTGGAACAATGCACTGCGCCGCGGCGCAGTGATTACACTGCAAGACGGCGCCCCGGCGCTGTCCGGCAGAATGTTATCCAAATTTTTGATTTTTGACAGTTTTGATACCCTTTGATCAAATCTTGATTAAATGAAATCTACACATTCAAATGACACCAAATCAGTGTTGATGTGTTCCTAATTTCTTGTTTTACAATATTCCATGGTTCGATCGTCTTTTTGAAAACGTTTTACACGGAAATTACGGATCGAACCATCTAGGGTCTAAAAACGACATCATTTCCGGTAAAAGCTATAACTTCTTCGTTATTCAATATTTTTGAAAAGTTCCAAAAGGGTTTTTCTTTAAAACTCATAGATCTAGCTTTCTAGACTCTTAGATTACAAAAAAAAATAACTTGTACATCTTAAATCATAAATCATCAACCTAGACATTTAACTAGGGCTTTAAAACCAAGCATGTTCATACTACCATTTCTTCCATCATCTTCCATACCAAACATGTTAGAACACACATCTATCATATTTAACCATATATCTTCATATATATTCAAGATCTAACATCACATGGGTTTTTATTTCTTACATATGAAACTAACTAACAAGTTAAGGTTCAAAGAAACTTTTAAACCTTTAATGAAGATCTTCTTCTTAGAAATGGTTCTAGCTCTTCTTTGATCTTCTTGTTTGGACCAAAAATCACCCACACTTGATAACACTCAAGGTGTTTGCTCTCTAGAACTCTCACAATTGCTCTAACTTCTCTCTACAACCTCCTCTCTCTAAATTTTGGTGAATGGAACAAATGAACCAACATTTGCACAAGTGTTGGTCATTTCTATTTATAGAACTCTAGGATTTTACCATCAGTTCTACTAATCAACTAACATTGGTTGATTAAGGCTCTAATCTTGCTTACTATGCATGGAATGACTACTTGATAGACTTTTTGATTGACCCATTGATTGGCTAGGGTCGTTGGGGAGTTGTTGGACCAAAATACACTCAAAATGCATCCAACAAGTTAGCTTCACATCCATCTTCTTAATTGCCATACAAGGCCATCATTCAAGTTTTGTGATTTTATCACATAAGCTTTTCTTGAAATCTTTTCCCTTCTTTAGTTAATTAATTTAATTAACTAATTTAATTCTCATCATACAACTTATCACATACACACATATTTCATACCTCATATTTTCTTATGGATATATAAAAAAAAAAATTGGGTTCGTAATTTTCTCGGTCATTACAGTGTGACATTCAAAGCACCCTTCTAAAAAAAACCCTAGTTATGCTTTTTTTAGTCTTAAAGAGAGGATACGTAGTTTGGTATTTTCTGATAAAGGAAAAAGTACTAAATACGTTTTTGATCAATGATATTTATATTAACATTGATCCTTACCCTCTCTTATGAATTTAATCCATATTAGGCTAGGAAGGGGATCCTAAGGGATTACTCTTCCGACTACAATACCTATTTAGATATTATTATCTAATAATAATATTCAAAATGAATATTAATTATAATTAATTTTACTAAATAATTGTAATTGCACTTCAGTTCAGGAAATAATTAAATAAACCCTTTATTAAAAAATTATAAATATTTTCTTTAGAGATGTACATAAATATTTCAGAATTTATATAATCCCGATAAATTTGAACTAATTTCATAAGTCTATAATTTATTTTTATTTGATCATAAATTGATTTAATAATTAAATAAGTTCTTTTAATAATAAATATTAAAATACCTTGCCAAGATTCTACGATCAATGATAAATTACCTTATTAAAGATCTAATAGATGTTTTGACAATAAAAATGTTCCTAATATTAATTAAATATGTTAATCGACATTCCGAAGTATTAATTAACACACAATGTAATTTCACTCAGTGGAACATTAAATTAATATTCTTATATATATATATATATATATATATATATATATGTATATATATATATAACATAATATTAGGTCAATTATTATTTCAAAATTAAGAAATTTCACAAATTAGTATTTATGTGAAAATATTTTATATATAAAATATTCTCACATAATCCATTTAATACACATCGTTAATACACTAAGTACTTTAATTAGAAGTCAAACTTTCATGATCAAGATAAGTCATCTCTATTAAAGTACTATAACCTACATGATAATATCTTCAAATTATCATATGTTATAAATCATTATTTCTTTATTTATATATTACATATAATTTATATCTTCTCTGTATAATATTTATTTATACGCATAAACCATAATATATAAAATATGGAGATTTATATAAATAAACTAAACGACCATTAATTGAATGTTAAATGATATATTTTTATTAATAAATAAAATCTAACATAAATAAATAAATAAATAAATAAATAAATAATTTATAGCAAAAATCCAAACAGAGAGATACATGCCTTGATCAAATGTGGTTGTGCTACGTTATCTTAGATGATGAGAACAAATTGACCATTAAATAGATAGGTTACTACTACTATTACTTATTCGTAGGTAAAGGGACAGTGTGCTGGTCCAGATGAGACTAATGATTGGATAAGCAATCAATGCATAAAATACCAGTAAAAATAAATTTAAGTGTACAAATTTTGTACATAAATTTCATTTAAATTATTTAAAAGTAAAATTTAATACGAAAATCTGTGTTAAATTTTATTTTTTAATAATGTAGATCAAATTTGTGTTTGAGTTTGTATAAAATATTTATGTTTATAAACTTATCCTTTTTTAACTAGAGTATATTAATGTATATGAGAGAGAATTTGATTAATTTGAACAAAAAATGGATTTTGTTTTTGTGACGACCCTAAATCCGGGTTACTTTAACCTCGAATCCGATTCAATACAAGTACAACCTTTTTCTTATTGTTCATGAATTACAACAATATTATAATTGGTAAATAACCATTTATTTATAATTTTACAACATCTCTTTCTATTCCAGAATCGAAATCTTTATACATTTCTAGTATATCTTAATATCATACATGATACAACATTCTATTACAATCAACTTGTGTATTTAACACTCATATAACATACCAACTAAAGTCTTATAATACACAATCATTTACCTGTCCAATTCAGACTAATATCTACAACAAATATTTAGATCATCAGTGAAAGTAATATGATTTCCTGTTCCTTGATCTTTATCGAGAATTTCAAATGATTTGCACTATCTGAAAATGTTGGTTTAGGCAAGAGTGAGCACGACGGCTCAGCAAGTTTAACAGTTACGCATAACACATTACATGATTCACATATACTCTGCAATTTATACTTACATCATGCTTTTTATGCATTTCAGTTTATGTCATACTACTCATGCATCGCATATAACATCTAGCATTTCATGTTTCATATTTTACATGTAATCATACCTCATGCATATCACAATTATCATCAATATCTTTCTATTAACAATTTAATATCACATCATAGCATGTTAAGGCACATAGGAGCAAGTTCTGAAAAACTTGTCTGGTCGCTTCTGCCATTTACGCTTATTTGCGTCATTTGCTCAACCTACAATTTATATAACAAATTGACATAATCATTAGCTACTAGGACTTTTAATTAGTCTTAACTTAAGATCTTAACTTCAAATTATTAACTCTTAAGATGTCCGACAAACGAACCTTTAAGTTCCGGACAAAACCCTAGTCCAAATACAGTTTGGACATATCAGACATGCTTTACCAACTTACGCTTTCATTATACAATCTTCGTACGACCCATTTTTAACACGTTGTCTAAATTAGTCACAAATGGACTATTTACATTTGTTTAATTCAATTAAACTTTCTTCTTTTACATAACTTAATAATTCGGACATTTAACAATGTATCAAATACCCCAACATATTATATATCTTTGATAATATACCACTAAGATCAAATATTATTAACCATTTAATAATATTTTAATCTCCTATTAATATTATTAATCATTTAGTAATATTTTAATTATTTATTAATATTATTAACCATTTAATAATATTTTACTCACTTATTAATATTATTAACCATTTAATAATATTTTAATCACTTATTAATATTATTAACCATTTAATAATATTTTACTCACTTATTAATATTATTAACCATTTAATAATATTTTAATCACTTCTTAATATTATTAACCATTTAATAATATTTTAATCACTTCTTAATAGTATTAACCATTTAATAATATTTTACTTATTTAATAATGTCATTAATTATTTAAGAACATTTTCATCATATACAAATGTTATTACACATTTAATAACCTTTTAATCTTATACTAATATTATTCATCATTTAATAGTATTTTAATATTCTTCAAACATTATCAATAGTTAACTTTTTAATTGTGTTAACTTTAGTCTTTATTTTATATCTTTAGATACCAATTAATCACTAATAGATTCAATATAAATTGATTTAGTATTCAAATACATTTATTTTATATGTATTTCAACTTAAATTTTCACTAAAAACTCAACCCAGGCCGACCCGACTCGACCCGACCTGACCTGGACGACTAAAACTTGTTTCTGGTAGAATGTTTGACCGCTGCGGCGGTGGTAAATTTTCCGAAACCCTAACTTGAGGACTGCCCGACCCTCCGACGCTCCGATAGCCATAACTTCTTCATTTTAAAACATTTTGAGGTGATTCTTGAGTCCATTCTCATCAGAATTTCCCCCTCTACAATTTCTGTTTGTATCACCAATCCAAATTCCAAACGGATCTAGGCTTAAAATCGCTCACAAGGACAGAATGAAAACTAGCTTCATAAATCCTTGGTTCGATCGGTTCAAACATGATGCTACAAGCATTAGTTGTTAGACCATCATGTTTTATGACTCTACATATATCATATACATATCATACATCATTTATAACCTTTCTAGTTCAACATTTAACAACATGAATAACAAAATCTAGGTTAAGAAAACTTTTCAACCTTTAAAAGAAAATCTTCTTCTTGAAAATGGTTGGACCTCTTCCGTGATCTTCTTGACCTACCCGAACATAGCTATCCTCCTTGATGACTTAACCTTCATCTTACAAAATATCTAGCTTCTCTCTAGAACTTCTCTCTCTATAAGTTAGTAAAAATAAGCAAATGAACAAACAACCTATACAATGTTTTGCTCCTCTTTATTTATAGAAGTCTATGAACACACTATTAGCTCTCCTAATCAACCAACACTAGTCAATTAGTGCTCCTAAGTATGCTTACTATTCTCATGAATGACTAGCTTGATTGACCATTGTTGAGCTGAATCGGAACGGTTTATTTAGTAGTAAAGTTCCGACATCGAGTTCGTTTGAATGAACAATAACGAGCAAGCATACACGGTCAACAAGTAATAAAGTGATAAGAAAAAGTCGATCCCACGAGGAATTAGTTCTAACGTTTTCGAACACCGATTCGTTAAAGTCGATCTCATTTAAACGATTATCAATATTGGCAATAGAAAAGTAAATGCATAAATTAACATCTACACTAGAAAGCAATAAAGATATGTGAATCTGATAATGCAATTTCCCCCAATAGTTCATTTCAAATCTCCTAACTCTCTCTTCAATTATATGGACACAACGAATTATTAACCGAGAATTCATTATAGTACTAACATGCCTCTCTCGAAGGTCATGCAGCGAATCCACCCAAATCTGACACAAAGGCAACAGAAACGGGAAGGAAAATCCTAATCAGGAAACTCACTATATCTCTATGAGAGTTTAACCTAACAAGAATTTTAAGCACAAATTCTCTAATTGGCTACACGCGGCACATATGTAAGACCCCGAATTTTATGAAATACAAAATTTAATTTTTCTTCATATATATTTTTTTGAAACAGTAAGTGGTTAAATCGATCAAGTTAAAAGTTAAGGATGTTATCTGCAAATTTTATTTTGTCGGACAATATTCGCTTTGTCGGGGAATATTCGTTTGGTCGGAGAATATTCGTGTCGTACGACGGCGCCGAAATAACAAATTATTGGTGGACCCCACAACGGAATATTTGTCGGATATAGAAAACGACAGAAATAACCTTTTTAAATAAAAATAGTCAACGGAACTGTTAAAATACCGGTGATAAAAGAATAGTAGCATACGGTAGTTATTGGTATTTTCTGTAGCACTCGGTACTCTACAGTAACACACGGTATTGCATAGTGTCTCATATTATTGGTCTGATAATTGACACCGTAACTGTTACGCATCATTTCATCGATAATTGTCACTGCATAATATTTTATATTATCAATTCAATAATTGTTGTTACACAGTATTTTGCATTATTGATTTAATAATTGTCATTACACTGTATTTTATATCATTGAGTCAATAATTGTTGTTGCACTGTTTTTAAAATTATTGAACCTAATAATTGTCACAGTAACATATGCACAGTAATTCACATTATTGAATCAATAATTGTCATTACACAGTAACGTATGCTTTATTTTACATTATTGTTATCTCTATTATGATGTTATTTAAACAGTTGTATTTCATTAATTTATTGATTTGATATCTAAGAGCTAACTATACTGTATTTATAACAATTAGTCATAATAATTGAATTGATAAAGTTATTTGTTTATAATATAAAGTTAGGTGATTATTAGGTGATATGAAATGAATGGTGTAGATTAAAGTGTGAATTATTGTTGAATAATTGAATTGATTTGTTTATAATATAAAGTTAGGTGATTATTAGGTGATATGAAATGAATGGTGTAGATTAAAGTGTGAATTATTGTTGAATAATTAAATTGATTTGTTTATAATATAAAGTTAGGTGATTATTAGGTGATATGAAATGAATGGTGTAGATTAAAGATAATATAATATTTGAAATGGATGGTGTAGATTAAAAGATGATCTTTAAATGAATAGTTTAGATTAAATGAATGATAAGATTTTTGGCTATAAATAGAAACCTTAACTTAAGGATTTTTCATAAACTTCCTTACTTGTTCTTTCTTTCTCTCTCTAAATACTTCTTGTGAAAGTTCTCTCTAAGTGTGCTTAAGTCATCTTGAGTATTTGTGAAGATCTATAAGTATACGTGTACTGTTCAAGTTAATCAACCTCATTTAAATCAATATCCAGTCACGTGTTGAGGTAAGGGATACCATCTTTTTCATCTTCCATTATTCAAACGTACTATGGTAAGGGATTATCATTATTTGATTCTCGATAATAATATTGTTTCTTCCTTACTCATAAGACGTGCCTTTTATTTCCATGTATTAAATTGTGGGAATAACCTTACGGAGCGGATTGCCGCCTGTTGGTGAATAACCTTTCGTATTCATTCATTATTAATCTCTAAGAATAACCTTACGGAGCGGATTACCGCCTGTTTGGTGAATAACTCTTTGTACTCAAATTCTATTAAATTGTGGGAATAACCTTACGGAGCGGATTGCCGCCTGTTGGTGAATAACCCTTTGTATTAATTTCCTTCACCTTTTGTTAATCAAACCTGCTACGGTAAGGGATATTATTTTCTTTCATACTCCTAAATCGAAATTTATTATGGAACTATTGCTTCTATAATTCCTGAAAATATTATATGTTCCATAATAGTTGAACTTCATTATTTCAACTGAACCTTCCTATTTACGTGAACCTTTCTATTGAATTGTAACCGTTATTCTGAACTGTGGATCTTGAATTTCACTCCACATCATGTTGACAATTTGGACATTATTTGAATCTGTACAAAGTAAACTTCCGATACTTATTGTTATCCTATTTCTTCTGTTCATCATTTATATCATTCTAATCATCCAAAAATCAAGCTGTTGTGAATATCTGTGGCCGGGGGCACAGATGTGATATATTTGTTGAACAGGTGATAGGTTAAAGGCGATATAATAGGTTAAAGGCGATACATCTGTTCGGTGTCTTTTATGGCACGTGGTGAATGTTCTCTTTGGCCCGTAGTGCAAAGATGAACTGTTGTTTGGTATGATTATGACCAAAGGCTGAATCTGGTATAATCATGACCGTTGGTGCTATATTGAATATCTTTGGCCCGTAGTACAAAGATGAACTGTTGATGTGCATGATTATGATCAGGAACTGTGAATTTGTATTATCTTGACTAATGATATTTCAGATGATAAAAGTTGATGATGTTTTTCCTAAAAAGAGAACCGAGTGGACATTATAGTCTGCATTATTCTTCTAATAGATTACTCATTCCGCTGCTATTATTGATCTGAACGTTGTTTAAGAATTTAACTGCAGTTTTTGATATAAACCTTGTAGTCTATTGTATTCTATCAAGAACTCAACTGTTGAAGACTAATGATAATTTATTCGTCATTATCTTAGTCATGATATTCTTTACTGGGCTATTTGAGCTCACCCTTTCTTTTGTTCCATTGTTTTTCAACAGGAGATGAAAACATAACAGGGTCTAGCCGGGGAATGGAGTGAGGGTCCGAGGAATAGTTATCATAGTCTTCACGTTTTGTAAAATAGTGTGGCAATAATAGTGAAGACTTAGTTGTGTATTATTATACACTGTATTGTTGTACGTTGTAATAATTTTGTTGTAGTGTTTTGACGACTCAAGTTTGGGCTGTGTGGGCCCAGATTTGGGGGCGTCACAACATAGGTATATTTCTATCCTACATACAAATTAAGCATTCAATCCTAAGATCAAACAGTAAAACACGTGTCATTGTACTCAGGTCCAAACTTATAGTCCATCGTTCGATTCTATATAAGTTACCACATAAATTACTTAGGCCAAACAGATATTACAATTAACACAACATATGAAAACCCATTCACATGGTCGTAACCGATGAATGGTCAACCGAGAACTCGTGAGTACTCACACGCCTCTTTCGAGGTCACATAAGCTTATCCCGTGTAAATAACCCACTATATGTCTATGAGGATTAACATTAAACAAGGATGATGATAGTGAATAGAACATTATGTCAAAGATTCAAAGAATAACCCCAAGCATTCAAAGATTCTATGTCAATCCAACATAATCGGGTAAACCAATATCCAACAAGAACAAACTAACCATTCAAGCTAAACATGCAAAACATCAATCATAATGAATAGAACATGCATTGGATTCAATACAATACATAGACATTACATCCATGGATTACAAATCATCCAAGTTCATCAATATCAAAAGATAAAGATTATCCAAAAATTAAACATTCAATGGTTATACAAAAATAGAGAGAGAAAAGGAGAAGAAACAAACATTATCCTCCTTCAATCCATGACTTCCAATGATGTACTCCACTTCTAGCCTCCATGGGGGCTCCATAATCTATCCACAAAATCGCCCATGGCCACCTCTTGAAGAAGAAATGAGAGTGTTATGAGTTAGGGCTTCAAAAATGACTTAAAAACTGAAATCTGCGCGTATGAATAGTGCACCGCCGCGGCGATCAAAGGCACCGCCGCGGCGGTCAAACTTTCTGCTAAAATCAGGGTTTGTACCACCGCTGCGGCGGTGGAAACCACCGCTGCGGCTCTAGTACAAAAGTCCCAGAAATGTTCCTGTTTTGACTGCCGCAGCCTCCTTCAGTGTTTTGGTCATAACTCTCTCATCCGACCTCCGATTGAGTTGATTTAAGATGTTTTGGAAAGCTGAGAAGTATATCTACAACTTTCATGTTGGATAAATTGAGAGATAATGACTGGATCACGACCCAAATTGAGCTTCAAGTGACTACTGCGTAAATGGAGCGCAGAAAATGCGAACCGGACAATTCCAAGCCTTGATCCATCAAGCTCTTATTATAATTCCTACAAAATGAAATAGAAACACATAAAAACAATATAACACCACATCCTATACAATGTGGTATAAAAACACATACAACTAAACAAACACTTAACATATATAATACGAATGAATTACACAAAAACGACATAGATTACATAAAATACTTTAAAATAATATAATACACCATATTATACAATAACATAAAAACACATATAAAATCACATAAAACACTTAAAGAACCACAAATTATCAAGCTTAAATGTATTCAATTCGTAGGTATAAAACTCACTCATCAACCATCTTGAATGACCAATATGAATGACTTCCATCAAAACTCAAAACAAGCAACCAATGAAGTATTTTCCACTCAACCACAAAGCTAGCTAGACACCCCATTGGGGCCCCACTAAATCTCAGCAAAAATGGGATTAAATCCCCCATTTTTGCTTTATTTTTATAGCTTATATATATATATATATATATATATATAACCATTGACCAACATTTTGACTTCCTATTGGGCTCCACTTTGGACTTAGGAATTAAATAAGTTGGGCTCATTCATTTAATTTGTTTGGGCTCAATTTAATTATTACATTGAGCTAACATTAAATACCCTATGTTACATTTAATTAAAACAAGCATTGAGCTAGTTTAATTTTTACCTGGATCAAGGTTTAATTAATTACATAGACTACTAGGTTAATTTATTTAACTTAGTTTAATATCTCATTTGGACTTATAATATAATCCAATTAGACTTGTTTTAAATTATTCTACCACATTGGGTTTATTGAATAAACACATTAGCTTAATTACATAATCCAATTAGGCTTGTTATCTATAAGTCCATTGGACCACTTAATTGAGTTACTCTATTAAATCACTAACACTTAATATATCTTGGGTTTATTTAATTAAAACCCTAATGCTCATACATACAAGTACTTCAATTTGCTTCAATAAACTATTATTTTCAAATAGTTTGTACCACCGCTGCGACGGTAGTTCTATTTTTCACATTCCAGAAAGTTTCACCGCTGCAGCGGTGAAACCTACCGCTGCGGCGGTAGTTCTATTTTTCACAATCCAGAGAGTTTCACCGCTGCGGCGGTTAAACCTACCACTGCGGCGGTAGTTCTAATTTTAATACACATTAATACAAGTACTTTAACTTGATTAAATTTAATTCATTAACTACCTTTTATCATTAACTTGGGTTTATAATATAATTACTCATACCCATATTGTTATTCCTACATTGGGTTACACAATTAACTCATACATGGTTAATTCTCATCATCATATTTATTTACCTAACAATTAACCAATATTTGGTTAATGCTCTCTCTCTTGTCTATCAACTAGGGTTATTCAACTTACCCTACATTAGTTAATTCTCTACACTCAATAATATTTCCCCACACTTTGACCAACATTGGACTTTTAAAAGTTTGGGCTACATAACTTACCTTCCATTGGGCTCTCTTATTTAATTACCCACCTTCATGCAAGTATTCCCATATTGGGCTAACACATATAATTCTTTTGGGCTAATCCACTAGTAGTAATTAAAATATTTTCACATTTAATTTTTAACAAATAAATTATGTTAAAAAAAATTATTTACCCATTTTCTACACATCTCACTTCTTCAACTCTAGGTTTTAAACTATAACATTTAAATAATATTTAAAGATCTTATCTACAATTCTTGTAAATATATGAGATATTACAGTTTTCCTTGTAGTTGTTGCTATTCAGAAGTTTATAAATTTCACTCCCTTTCTTCTTTACTCTCTCCATTCCTCCCTCTTAGATTGCCTTTTCAAAGAAAAAAAAATTAATAACTTAAGTTTTCATATTATCCTTAAATATTAAACACAAATATATTTCTCTCTAATTTTTCTTTCGAACTTATTTAGTTCTATGGTATAGCATTCATTTGTTTTTCACTTCTACAGAAGAAAATGATGAATTTTACAAATATAATCTTGATATTTATATCTAATATAATAAATTACCTTTTAAAATATTCGGCCAAGATTCTACGATCAATGATAAATTACCTTATGAAAGATCTAATAGATATTTTGACAATAACAATGTTCCTAATATTAATTAAATATGTTAATAGATATTTCAAGGTATTAATTAACACAATATAATCTCACTCGTTAGAATATTAAATTAATATATATATATATATATATATATATATATATATATATATATATATATATATATATATTAAGTAAATTATTATTTCAAAATTAAAAAATTTCACAAATTAGTATTTATGTGAAAATATTATCATATAATTCGTTTAATGCACATCGTTAATATACTAAGTACTTTAATCAGAAGTCAAACTTTTATGATCAAAATAAATGATCTCTGTTAAAGTACTATAATATACATGATAATATCTCTAAATTATTATATGTTATAAAGTATTATTTTTTTAATTTATATACTACATATGATTTATATATTCTTTGTATAATATTTATTTATATACATAAACTATAATATATAAAATATGGAGATTTATATAACTAAACTAAATAACCCTTAATTTAATAATAAATGATATATTTTTATTAATAAATAAATATCTAAAATTAATAAATATTAAATAAATAGATAAATAAAAAATTTATAACAAAAATCCAACAGAGACATACATGCCTTTATCAAATGTGGTTGTGCTACTAACCACCTTTTAGAAAAAGGGAAAACTTAACATGTGCCCTAAGGGCACATGCTAAGCACACGGTTCAAGAGAATATTCTCTTGAACTGTGTGCTTATTCTCTTGAATTTGGTGCAAATACAGAAATTAAGAGAATAAGCACACAGTTCAAGAGAATATTCTCTTGAACCGTGTGCTTAGCGCCTTAGCATGTGCCCTTAAGGCACATGTTAAGAGAACCCTTAGAAAAATAATGTACACGAATGATGAGAACAAATTGACCATCAAATAGACAGGTTACTACTACTATTACTTTATTGGTAGGTGAAGGGACAATGTGCTGGTCCAGAATAGACTAATGATTGGATAAGCAATCAATGCATAAAATACTCCTAGGAATAAATTTAAATACATAAATTTTGTACATAAATTTTATTTAAATTATTTAAAAATTCGATTTGATATTAAAATTTGTGTTAAATCTTATTTTTTAATAATATAAATAAAATTTGTATAAAAAATTATGTTTATAAACTTATTTTTTTTAACTAGAGTATATTAATGTATATGAGAGAGAATTTGATTAATTTGAATAAAAATTGGATTTTGTTTTTCTTGCAGTTGTTGCTGTTCAGAAATTTATAAATTTCAGTCCCTTTCTTCATTAATCTCTCCCTTCCTCCCTCTTTGATTGTCTTTTTAAAGGAAAATTTTGTCCTTCATATATATATATATATATATATATATATATATATATATATATATATATATAGAGAGAGAGAGAGAGAGAGAGAGAGAGAGTTGATCCATTGAAAATACTTGCTATGAATCTTTATATGACATATACCATTCATATATTTCAAAACAAGAGTAAACGGTTAGAATTAAAAACTAAAAATAGGTGTCCACTACTATTAGTAGCGGACTTCGCTATTAGTAGTAGCGAACGCGTTTTTAAGATTTAATTTAGGGTTTAACAGATGGACGTCCGCTCTTGTTACTAGCAGATTTTTTAAGCATCCGCTACTATTAGTAACGGACGTAGATTTTCAATTTATAATTATAACCGTTTACTCTTGTTTTGATGGGTATGAATAATATATGCCCTATAAGGATCCATAACAAATACATGCTATGGATCACTCCCCATATATATATATATATATTATAAATTTCAAAGAAAAAATTTAATAACTTAAGTTTTCATATTATCCTTAAATATTAAACACATATATTTCTCTCTCATTTTTCTTTTGAACTTATTTAGTTCTATGGTATTGCATTCATTTGTTTTTCACTTCTACAAAAGAAAATGATGAATTTTACAAATATAATCTTGATATTTATATCTAATCTAATAATTTAGATAAAATATTAATTATATTTCTTAATTTATATGGTTGCTCTGAAAATGCTAGTTAAAAAACCGAACATTTGCGCTCAAGTTTTAAGTGTAAATTAAGTCGATCTTTGTCGGCACACACAATAAGTACACTATATCTACGTGTATTTTTAACCCTTGAATTGAGTGATTGATAATTTTTTGATTTTATTTTTCCATATTATTTTCAAGTAGTCATATGTTCGAAATCCTTTTATTTTCCTCTTGATAAAATCATAATAAACCATGGGGGACACAAAATCATCCTATTTCTAATCTTTACATACACGCAAATATTTACTATGACCACTCCATCATATTTCTTATTTTTTCCATATACGCATCACAAAAATTAGCAAACTCTATTCAAAAAATAATTTGTATTCAATAAAGACGATGATTATATTAACTACTGCTAGAACATGAGTCGGGTCAACCCATGAGACGCCCATATAAAGGTGGCCAAATTAAGGTTCGTTGAACTAAACCATATATAACCACTCTTTGTCGATTAATCTTTTAATATATTGTCCCATTATTATGGTAGTTTTATTTCTATTAAATCCCATAATTAGATGAGAGTTATATATTTTAGATATATAACATATGTATCGTAAGTTACATGAGTAACAAGATACATGGAAAGAACAAGGGCCTAGAAAAATTATATTAGAACTCTTTCACTTGAAGATTGAGACACATAATATGGGACAAGATGCTATGTCAGTGATGTTGTCATGGAAGCCAATTAAGACGGTAGAAATTATAGCCATGCTCATCGTTTACACATACGCTAAACCGGATTAATTTTAATTGATTTTAATTTTATTTCCACATCATATATATGCATATATGCATGTGTGCATGTGATTCTACAACTACAAATATCATAAACAAATAAAGAAAATGCAATCCAAGAGAAATGGACTAGTTTCACTTACTCAATTTCATATATACAATTATATTTAATGGTGTATAATAAATATATTTTTCAATATTCAACTTTGATATTTTTTATTATTATAAAATTATTGATATATATATATGAAATTTTACACATTTCTGTATTTAGTATTAGTATTTACATTCGGTTAGATTATTAAGTGAAAATTAAAATCACTTCTTACTTGACACACGACCTTAGATAAGTTACGTGAGATTAATTTCATATTTTTTTTTACCATATAGTAGGTAGTACAACAACAATAATAATATAGTTCTAAAAATATTAAAACTTGTGATTATTTTTTTGAAAAGAAATATTATGTTTAATTGATAAACAAAAAAAGAAGAAGAAATATTATGTCTAATGTTGCGGTATGTATGTGTGTGTATATATGTGTGTGTGTGTGTGTGTGTGTGTGAGCAAACTTTAACAAACTTTAAGAAAGTTAAATGTTGAATAACTAGTGACTTGAAGAAGAGCCATACAAATTTTGACAAGGAAACAAGAAAAAATACTCTCTCAATTCTATAATAAATTTATTATTGACTTTTGAAAGTCAACTTAAAATATTTTTAAGTTTAAAATTAATATATATATTTTAATTTTAATCAACACAATGATAAATATTATAAACTATCTAAAAAGTATTATTTAACGTAAGATTTATTATTTCATATTTTTTTTAACGAATCATCTAAATTTTCAGTTTGAAAATTTATCGAATTAACTTTTAAAAGTCAATAATGATCTTATAATTTGAAACGGAAAGAATATTACATTGCCAAAAAATAAAAATAAAAATAAAATGACCTTAAAATAGTTTTATGGACGAGTGCAAATGAAAAAATTTAGAGCATAAATATCATTTTCCTTTAAAATACATTAAATCAAATGTTTTATGATCTCAAGCCCATTTGGCCATCAGCGACATCCCACCAGCACCCAAAAGAACTGCAACATAAGTTTAATTTGGAACTTGATACTGCCTTGCAACTTTGGGCCCATAAAATCTGCTGCAAGAAGATCAACCAAAGCCATGTAGATCAAAAAGCCCAACAGTGATCAATGAGCTTGGGTTCTTTTCTTTATACATTTTGGACAAGGCCAGGCCCAGTGTAATTCCAAATGGAGTTGTTACTGAGAAGAAAAATACCATCACGACCTTTTTCACAAGGACAACTTTACATATATTACAACCAAACACTACATATATCTCTCAATTATTAAAAAGTGGGATATGACACGGATTTTCGTGTCAGATCCCATCTTTTAATGGTTGAGATCAAAATGTTGTGTTTGATGTTTGATGTTGTACACTTATACTTGTCATTTTCACAAACTTGTACTCGGCTGTGATTATAAGAAAAAAGGGCACACGTCACTCTTGCATTCAAACTTGTGGACTTTATAGACGGCATCTAATTAAATATGTAGGTTAATATATACCTTAGAACTCTTCATAGTAATTAAATAATAATAATTAAAAAAAGGAAGAAAAATGATTGGGGTGGAATGTTAATTACCTGGAGGATACAACCGCCAATACCCATTCCTTCAAACATTTGATGGAAGCAAAGGGCAGCCACAACTCACAAGTGGCTTTATTGTGCATGTGTTGTTTGAGGCTCCTAGTGAAAGTCCTATTACCACTGAACGCACAACTATTCCCAACTCCAGTACCTGCAAAATGAAATATATATAAAACAATATAATTTTGGACGTGTTAATATCAATAAATTCAGATCCAAATTTTATAAAGTTATCACATTTTTAATTATACGTAATTTTATAATTTTTTGTTATATTTATTATATCGAACGTACAATGTATTTGTTGATCTATAAAAACCACGCTGCATGACAACAAATTTAACATAAAAGAATTTACAGTGTGACAATTTCATAAAGAATTGTATGAACTCTTACGTCAAAAAAACATGATTAAATAATAGGCCGAAATTAATATTTTTGTAAGTTAATTTGATAATTTCAGAAGATTAAATGAGATCTATTTGTAGAAATATCAAATTAACTTACAGAAATATCAATTCTATATAATAATTGATATTTCCGTAAGCTAAAATAATTTTTTCATAATATCAAATGAGGCTTAGTTGCGAAAATATCAAATTAACTTGCGAAAATATCAATCCCCTAAATAAAATATACCATGTAACTTACCATGGCTCCGACAGGGTATCGTAAAAGTTGTGACCCTTCAATTCCCTCCGCGGGGGGAAGGTGCCCGTGATGGTGTGCATGGAAATGTGCACCACCGCTCACCGCCATCTCTTGGTCTCCAGCCTCAACCTGACTCTCCGGCTTAAACCCAACCCCATTTTTCCGGCTATACAAACTAGTTGCCACAAAGTCCACCATCAAAGTAACCAAGGCAGACAACATTGCCACAAATCCTAAAAACGAAAACTTGTGCCATGGATTTTCTGCCAAGCAACTCGACCACAACATATCAAAAGAATCTGGTAGCACGTGCATGAATCCCGTGGCAAGAATAATTCCAGCGGTAAACACCTTGACAACAACAAATAGACTATGACGTCCACAAATTCGGGTCCCTTGAACCTCGGATCTGGTTTATCACTGTACAACATTTTCCTTATCGTTCATGACTTACAACAATACTATAATTGCTAAAGAATCGTTTATTTAAATTTTTACAACATCTATTTCTATTCTAGAATCGCAATCTTTACAAATTCCTAGTATATCTCAATATCATACATGATACGACATTCTATTACAATCAATTTGAGTATTTAAACCCTCACAATAAACACTAACTATTTATTTAATTACATAATCAGTTTACCTGTTCAATCCGGACTCATAACAACAACAATCACTTAAACTTTCGGTGAAAGTAATATGCATTCCTAATCTTTGATCTTTAACGAAATCTTCGGATATCTTGTACTTATCTGAAAGTGTTGGTTTGATAGCAAGAGTGAGCACGATGGCTCAACAAGTTTAATAGTTACACATAACACATTGCATGCTTCACATATTAAACATACTCTACATTTTATTATTACATCATGCATTTCATGCATTTCATTTTATGAATGTTTCATACTTCTTATGCATCACATATAATGCACAACTAACCTTTATCAAATCATGTTTCATATTTTTGTACATATTTCACATGTAATCATATTTCATGCTTATCACATACTTCACATACACTCATATTTTATTGGTTTCATATAAACTAAATAACATCAATATATCTTCATATCAATAATTTAATATCACATTGTAGCATAGCATTGCACATAGGAGAAACTTATCTGGTTCGCTTCTACTATTTACGCTTATTTTGCGTCTTTCGATTAACCTACAATTTATATATAAAATTGATATCACCATTAGTTACAATGACTATTATTTAGTCTTTATATAAGACTCTAACTTCAAATTATTAACTCTTAAGATGTTTGACAAACGAATCCTTAAGTTCCAGAAAAAACCCTAGCCCAAAATATAGTTCGGACGTGTCGGACATGTTTAACCAACTTATGCCTTCACTACACATTTTTCGTACGACCCATTTTTAATAAGTTATCTAAATTAGTCACAAATGAACTATTTATATTGGTTTAATTCAATTAAACTTTTTTCTTTTACATAGCTTAATGATTTGGACATTTAATAATGTACCAAATACCTCAAAATATTATCTATCTTTGATAGTATACAACTACATTCAAATATTATTAACCATTTAATAATATTTTAATCACTGTTAATATTATTAACCTTTTAATAATAATTTAATAATTTATTAGTATTATTAACCACTTACCATTAATTATAAATCATTTAATGATAAATTACAACCTTGGTAATAATTAAAGACTTAAACAATTACATGCAAATTATTTACTCACTTTATTATCCTTAATTCCTTCACATTATTTATTTAATATTAATTAAATAAATAATTAACTCAATTAGCTTTACTTGTTATTTAACATTACATAAACAATTATCTCATTAACCTTAATTCACTTTAATTATTAGTTAATATCAATTAATAATAATTAATTAATTAACTAACCTAATTTTATTATTTAATATTAATTAAATAGCAAATTATTAATTTATTCACTTCATCTCCCTTTAATTATTATTTAATGTCCTTTAAATAATAATTAAATAATTAATTATCGGCTTCAATGGTACAACTTACAAGATATGTAAGCTTAACATAACAATTAGTCCTAACAAAGACTCTTTACAATAGTTTATCTTTATTTAAATAGTGTAATTACCTTTTGTTAAGTTTTATAATGTACGACAAGCGAAACTTTCAGTTCCGAACAAGTCTAGACCAAAAACCTAATTTTTGACAAGTATGGGCGTATATACGCCGGCCCAAGGCATTTCTGGGGCGTATATACGCCTATGGGCAGAAGCTAGGCGTACACTTGGGCGTCTAGACGCCGAGTGTTCTAATTTTAACTTTAACTTTGGCTGTCGGAATCTCTCTCAGAAATTTGGCCATAACTTTGTCATACGAAAATATTTGGAGGTGATTCTTAAGTCTAAATTCATTAGAATTTCATGATCTACAACTTTTCTTTATATTATAAATTCAAATTCCAAACGGAACCGGACTCAAAACTGCTCACAAGGATAAAGTGAAAACTAAATTCACAAATTTTTAGTTTTATTGGTTCAAACTTGAATAAAATAAAATCTACACATTCAAATGACACCAACTTAGTGTTGTTGACCTCATAACTTCTTGTTTTACAATATTTCATGGTTCGATCATATTTTTAAAAATATTTTGACACGAAAATTAAGATTGAACAATTTAAGGTTTCAAAATGACCTATTTTGCGGTAAAAGCCATAACTTCTTTGTTTTTCCATATTTTTGAAAGCTTCAAATTGGATTTTCTTTAAAATTCATATACCTAGCATTCAAGACTCATAGATTATAAAAATAATTTCAAATCATAAATCAACAACCTAGACATTTAGTTAGGGTCTTAAAACTAATCATGCTCATACTACCATTTCTTCTATCATCTTCCATACAAAACATGTTAGAACATATATCTAGCATATTTAACCAAATATCTTCTTCAAATAGACTCTTATACAATTAACATGACAAAATATAATACAAACAATACTCTACATCTATGAATTAAAGTTTTGAGATGAGAAAACTTTTAAACCTTATAAATCTTGAATGTTTGATATTGCTATCTCTCTTCCTTCTTCTTGAATGGACCTCTAGAACAATATCTCACACACATGAATACTCAAGGTGTTTCACTCAATCTTTCAAGAACACTCTCAAGCTTCTCCTCTTTTCTCTCTACAATATAAGAACACTAACAAATGCCAAACTCTAACAAATGAAGTGTGACCTCCTATTTATAGAACTCTCATAATCCTAATTAAGAATTACTAATCATCCAACATTGGTTAAATTAGAACTAATCTAGACTTAATATGGCATGGAATGACCACTTGAATGACACTTTGATTGACCATATGAATGACTAGGGTGGTTGGGAAGTTGTTGAACTATTTTTCACTCAAAAATCATCTAACAAGCAAGTTTCACATTAATGAGGGGCCCAAAATTCGAGATTTGCTATAATATTACCCTAATTTAACTTTATTTTTATGTCTTATATAATTATATAAGTATCCATATATATATACACCAATATATGTATACATATTCACCTACACATGCACAATACTTGTATTTTTCTCATATTTGACCATCATTTGACCTTTAAAATGTCACTCATCAACTTGACTACAAGCAACATAGATGGTGAAGTGCAAAATAAGCAACATATCACCAACACTTAACCCACACGTGGTTAACTCTCTAACTCCCATAATACATAGGGTTAAAGTACTACACTTAACATTGGTCACTCAATTACCCAACATTGGTTAAAGCTCATCTTATTTTTATATATATATATATATATATATATATATATATTTATATATCTCCCAACAATTAATCAAAATATGATTAACTCTCTATATTTGAATGACCTAGGTTGGTCCACATACCCAACCATGGTCTTAACTTATCATATAAAGAGATATACTTATTTTATCATTTTAACTCAATTAACTAATGTATGGTTAATTCTCTACAACATCCAACCCATGGTTACCTACCAATTCTATCTTGGTAAATTATATACATACATAATTGTATCTATAATATTCTTCCTACAACTAACCCATGCATAGTTAAATCTTTAATTTATTTACTACCTAGGGTTACTCAATTAACTCATCCATAGTTAATTCTAATCATCACATCCATTCACCTAGCAATTAACCAATGTTTAGTTAATGCTCTCTCTTGTCTACCAACTAAGGTTATTCAATTAACCCTACATTAGTTAATTCTCTATACTTAACCATACTTGAAATTATTCTCCCAACATATTGACTAACATTTGACTTTTAAGTGTTTGGACTACATAGTTTACTTTTCATTGAACTCTTTATTTAAATTGTTTGGGTTATCCAACACAACTCACACATCTCTATTAACTTGGGCTAAGCAATTAATTTTTTTGGACTTCCACACCATTACATATAACACATGCCAACATAATTTAATTGGACTTATATTAGTTACCTCTTGGACTATCATTTAACATAACACTTGGATTTATTATTTAATTACTCACATTCATGCAAGTATTCCCATATTGGGCTAACACATATAGTCATTTTGGGCTAATCCACTAGCAGTAATTAAATTATTTGGACTCTTCATGATGCTAAATCCTTAAATTTATTTGGACCTCTTTATTATTACCAACAAGACTTACAATAATTAAAATATTGGGCTTATTTTAAATTTATTAATGGACTCTATACTATAACTTGATAGTTAAGTTAATTACTTAACTAATTATCTTCTTATTATTGTCATCCTAGACAATTATTCTAGCTTTTATATAATATTAACTCATAATTAATATAATTAACCTAATTAATTATATTTCACAATGTTCCTTCTTGTTTTGTATTAAAACTAATTAATTTATTAGTTTTGTTGAGTATTAATTTACTTATCTTCTTATTTGTTTAAAAAACACATTTTAGGTATAACTGTATTAATATAACCACCTTCACTTCTTAATTGAATTTTTTTTTTTAATAAATTCTCTACATGCATCATTTAAGATATTATCTACAAATCTTTTAAATATTTGGGGTATTACATAGACTCCATTCGGGCTTAGAGCGAGGATTGAAAGCGTGACAAGTAGCAATCAAACGCCAATCATGCTAGTAATGAGAATGGAAAAAATTGTAATGATTTTTAGGGGTAAAGCGTGATTTTTGTTGCAAGAATTATTTTTTTCTTCCTCGCATTCTGATGAAGTTGAGAGTGTTGGAATCAAAACAGTATTAACAAGAAATACAAACATAAAACTGGAACAACTTATCTGGTAAAAGTAAGAAGCTGAGGCGTAGCAATGCAAATGTCCTAAAAAGTGATTTCACCCCCACTGGTTTATAACCTTCAGCACATATGGGCTCCGACGTCCACCCTTCAGGATTCAACGGCTAACCCTCCAATTGTATGCGCTCACAGACAAAGAGTTCAGACTTGTCAGTATGGATGTTGCCTAGAAAATAACAAAGCAACAGAGAATGTTTAAAGAAAGAGGTGTATTACTGATGCAATATATCTAAAACATGAACATAATGGTCGTTTTATAGTGTAAAAATCATAACGTTAGAGAAGAGAGTAAGTGGTTACAAAATAATCTGGAAGCATAAACAAATTGCATAAAAAGTGGATGCAAAATTAACTTATTCTACAATAAAAACGTGGCGGACACACATGAAGGTTTTTCTACTGAAAGTCCAATATCCAAGCTTGGCCCAAAACAATTTCTTAGCCAACCTCATGTGTGCGAGCCCAATCTTTTTCCTCAACCATGTTATTATGCCCAATAAGAGAGTGTGATAATATACTCAAGTAAGTTTAATAAAATAAGCAATGTGGGACTATGCTTAACACTTAGAATTTTGAAGCACAAACTAATTGAGGAGACTTGGGTTGAGAAGATCGAAACGAGGAGGATGAATATGGAGATGATCTTGAGGAAATTAGTTGCCATGACTTATCTAAACCTTTGTTTGGTGAATTGAGTAGTTTAGGTATTAGTTCTTTGGTATTGTTTTGAGGTACATTATACAAAACTATGTTACATCATGTGAATGAATATTAAATTTGGCAAATGGCACTTTAAATATATTGTGACGCCCCCAAATTAGGTTCACACCACCCAATTTGAGTCGTCAAAAGACTATAACAAAATTATTACAATACATTGTTCAATAATATACAACTAAATCTTCACAATTATTACTATTCTACAATACAGTGAATACTACTATAGCAACTATCTCAGAACGTTACTCCATTCCCCTTTTCTCCCCGCTAGTCATGGCTACGCTCTCATTTTCTGAACAATTAAGCAAAAAGGAAATGGTGAGCTCAAATAACCCAGTAAGGAATATTATGAATAAAATAATGAAAAATGAATTATTCTTAGCCTTCAACAGTTGAGTTCTTAATCGAATATAATAGATAACAAGTTTTAAATCAACAGCTACAGTTGAGTTGTTAATAGAATAATATAAATAGCAAAATTTAAATCAACAACATCAGTTAAGTTCTTAAATAAAGTTCAATTGCAGTGAAATAACCACCACTAAAAGAATCAAGTAAATTATGATGTCTACTAGCCTATCTTTTTAAGAAAATTATCATCAATTTTTATCATCCGAAACACCACTGGTCATGATCATACTAAACAACAGTTCTTTTTTGCCCCCGGCCAAAGAGAATATTCAACACGTGTCATTGTCATCCGACCAAAGACACCCAACAATTATATCTTTTTTATCCTATATCGCATTTAACCTATATCGCCTTTAACTTATTGTATGTGCCCAAGGCCACAAATATTCAGAACAACCTGATATTTGATGAATGAAATAACAACAAAGATATAAATAATGAATAGAAGAAACATGATAAACAATAACATGAGGAGTTAATAAATTTGACTTTGTCCAGATTCAAATAATGTCCAAATTGTCAACATGATATATAGAAAAAAGCGTTCAAGTCCAAGGGTAATGTACAACATCCACAGGGAAGAAATTCAACGGTAAGGTTTACGGTACAATGAATTAGTCCAAAATGTTCACAGTTCAAATAAATATACACAGTTCAACAGTTCAAGGTCCATAAGTTCACAGTTTAAATATGAGGATGAAAATTTAATATGAATGTTATTGTCAAAATGTATTACATGAAGTGCAAACTATTAAGGAAATATTAATTCAAGATTTTTCACCATTTAATAATATTAAAGATACAAATAAGATACTTTCTTACCGTAATAAGTTTAAGTGATAGAAGATGAAAAAAATGGTATCCCTTACAAGTAAAAAAAAAATAATATTCCTTTATGATGGTGAGAAGAATGATACCCCTTACCGTAATAAGATTAAGAGTTTGAAAGAAAATGATATTCCTTACCGTAATAAGTTTAAGAGTTTGAAAAAAAATGATATCCCTTACCTTATCTCGTGACTAAATACAACTTTTATGAGGTTGATTGTGATGCCCCTAAATTCGGGTCCCTCGAACCTCGGGTTCGGTGCTCACTATTCATCACTTGACAAACAACCATAAACTAAATCTTTAATAACTCGTGGAAAATATACATAAATTCATTACAAAACGTACCATCAATCCCATATTCCATTAACCTTAATACATCACCATTACCTTATAATACAAAAGGTTTACAATATGAAAATAAAAACTTATTATTTGTACTTGTTCACCTTTCCATTGCCTTTGTACTCCTTAGATCATTCGGCTTAACTGAAAAATAGTACATGATATAGCAAGGGTGAGTAACTACTTTGCTCAGCAAGTTTAAATACATAATAAAGGATATATCATGAATGAAAAAGAATTAACTCTTAGAACTTCAACAATATACAATAATTGTGAAGACATGCAACTTTGAATAATAACTTTCAATTGATTTAACATACTGCTTCTTCATGCTGAAAGGTCAAAAGACCGTGAACATACGTTTTAAGTATTTACATTACCCTGTAGACATAAGACTATCATTTCGTTTTGAATATTAACAATTATTTCAATTGTAATATCTGAAGATGGGTACTCTAGGTGATCAACCTATTGTACATTTATATTGTGGACGATATAACCATCAAGTTTTGTTTTGACCGAAATTCTTTCATCCGACCGTAGTTTCATCATTTCATAATAATTTGTTCATTTCAACTTTTCCCATCAGATTCCGCACCACAACAATATGGTTTGGACTAGCTTCAACAATATGGGTAGAGCCAGTATCTAACAAAGCGTAGACTTCACGAGAATTTATGAATAGCTTACCGGTTATCACTTCATTCGGTTTCTTGACTGTTATCGTCAAATCGAATCCCGAGTACTTCATTCGGATCTTCACGTATTTCAACCATGGGAATACCACTAAATAATTCTCCAACGAACCGTTTCTCGGATTCCTCAACTTCATCAGTAGTAACGTACCAATGATTTCTATAAGAATATTATTTTCGATAGACTGCAGTTTCCACGATAGTGACTAACTTAACCTGAATTCCTCTAAATTGTAACGCCCAAAAGTATAGAAACATCATTTTTAATTAATCTTGAAAATCATAGCTGGAACACCATAAATCCCAAGGACTTATATGAAACGTCCATATATTCTGATCCTTTGTTATCGAGCATAACCAGGTGATATGACTTTCTCAATTAGTGAGTAGATTAAAGGCAATAATTTCCGTAAGTTCATTACATCCTTTAATTTCTTCTAAGAACGGATCTGGAACGACTGTAGTAGAGCTTTCACCTTCATCCTTACTGGATAGAACACGCATAATTTTTGCCTTAGACAAAAGATTCAACTTTGAGTTTGTAGGAAGATTATTCGTCGCCTCTTGATTCGCAGCTACATTTGTTTCGGGCATTTTATAGTTAACCTCCTGATTTCCAAATGCCATACTTAACTGTGGTCACAAAATAAATGTTAGTTTAAATAAACTGACTCGTCATTTCATGTCCCTACATTCAAATCGATTCGTTAGAGAACAAAATTTAATTCAGGTAGGACACACTAGTGACGTATTCTATTCGTCTCTCCCCTCCTAATTCTAACCACATATCTCCATTAAAGACCATATCCCTAAGCTCTGATGCCAACTGTGACACCCCAAAATCTTGGCCCACACAGCCCAAACTTGAGTTGTCAAAAGACTACAACAAAATTATTACAAAGTAGTACAACGTTCAACAATACAGTGTATAATAATACACAACAAAGTCTTCACTATTATTGTCACACTATTCTACAACACGTGAAGACTATGATAGCTATCCCTCGGACTCTCACTCCATTCCCCGGCTAGACCCAGCTACATTCTCATCTCCTGTTGAAAAACAATGGAATAAAAGAAAGGGTGAGCTCAAATAGCCTAGTAAGAAATATCATGACTAAGATAATGACGAATAAATTATCATTAGCCTTCAACAATTGAGTTCTTGATAGAATACAATAGACTACAAGGTTTATATCAAAAACTGTAGTTAAATTCTTGAACAATGTTTAGATCAATAATAGCAGCGGAATGAGCAATCTGTTAGAAGAATAATGCAGACTATAATGTCCACTCGCTTCTCTTTTTAGGAAAAACATCAACAACTTTTATCATCTGAAATACCATTAGTCAAGATAATACAAATTTACAGTTCCTGATCATAATCATGCAGATCAACAGTTCATCTTTGCACTACGGGCCAAAGATATTCAATATAACACCAACGGTCATGATTATACCAGATTCAGCCTTTGGTCATAATCATACCAAACAACAGTTCATCTATGCACTACGGGCCAAAGAGAACTTTTAATATAATACCAACGGTCATGATTATACCAGATTCAGCCTTTGGTCATAATCATACCAGACAACAGTTCATCTATGCACTACGGGCCAAAGAGAACTTTTACCATGTGCCATAAAAGACACCGAATAGATGTATCGCCTTTAACCTAGTAACCTAGTATATCACCTTTAATCTATCATCTGTTCAACAATTATATCACATTTGTGCCCCCGACCACAGATATTCACAACAGCTTGATTCTTGATGATTAATACAAATAACAGTGATACAAATGATGAACAGAAGAAACAGGATAAACCATAAGTATCGGAAGTTTACTTTGTGCAGATTCAAATAATGTCCAAATTGTCAACATGATGTGGAGTGAAATTTAAAAATAATATTCAAGATCCACAGTTCAGAATAACGGTTACAGGTCGATATAAAGGTTCAGAAAATAGGAAGGTTCAGTTGAAATAATGAAGTTCAACTATTATGAAACATATAATATTTTCAGGAATTATAGAAGCAATAGTTCTATAATAAGTTTCGATTTAGGAGTATGAAAGAAAATAATATCTCTTACCGTAGCAGGTTTGATTAACAAAAGGTGAAGGAAATTAATATTCATTACCATAGTAAGTTTGAATAATGGAAGATGAAAAAGATGGTATCCCTTATGAGTATAAAATAAAATGATATCACTTACGAATATGAAAGAAAATGATATTACAAACGAAGATGGAATAAAAGTGTCATGTGATAATTCGTGTAGACAAATTATTTCCATACGAGACAAATAAAAAGGGTTATTCACCAACAGGCGGTAATCCGCGCCGTAAGGTTATTCCCATCAATTTGAATACGAAGAGTTATTCACCAAACAGGCGGTAATCCGCGTCGTAAGGTTATTCTCAGAGATTAATAAGGAATGAATAGAAAAGATTATTCACCAACAGGCGGTAATCCGCGCCGTAAGGTTATTCCCACAAATTAATACATGAAAATAAATGGAACATCTTATAAGTAAGAAATAAACGATATTATTTTCGAGAATCAAAGAATGATAATCCCTTCCAGTAAGAAAGAAAATAATATCCATTTATGGTGATGAAAAGAATGATACTCCTTACCTTAACACGTGACTGGATATTGATTTAAATGAGGTTGATCAACCTATATATTTATAATAAAATTAATAATTAGCACATATAAATTTCAAAGTGTATGATAATTCGTATAATATGAACTATCAAAATTATATATCTTTAACATAATTTTTGTAGTATAATATAACTACTTTAACATAGTTTTTAAAATAATATTCCAAAATAAATCTTCCAAATAAAGCTTTTAAAAATGAATATTCTCAAAGAAGAGTCTTCTAAGGGAAGATCTGTGAATACCGTGAAAAATAGGAATTTATGAAATTACTACTCTTTAATAAAAGACTTACTTGAAAATTTTCTGCACTCCTTTTGGCTTTCAAACACTCAAAATAACCTTACTATTCAGAGAAAACTCATAAAATTTTTATAGAAAAATTTTATATTTTAGGTGTGATTTTTCTATTCAACTGAGCAAGCTATTTATAGGAGAAAAAATGTTACTATGCGCGGTAGGTGGCACAGCACGTCAGTCAGAGAAATCAGCAGCCGCCTGGCTGCTTCACCAAACTTTCTTCAGCACATTTTCAATTTGCAATTCATTTCTCATGTGGGCCCCACATGGGTCCCCACATGTTACTATTCACGTTAAAATTATAATTATTTTATTTTATTTATTTATTTATATTTATTCTTCCTGTGGGTCCAACATATAAAATAAAATAATGCAACAACAATAATTCAACAATAATAAGTACGTTACAGATTATTATTAATTTAATAATATAAATTACAGTGTATTTGCTACTGTGACAATTATTAGGTTCAATGATTTTAACCTACAGTGCACCAACAATTATTGGGTCAATGATATGAAATACAGTGTAATGACAATTATTAAATCAATAATGCAAAATACTGTATAACAACAATTATTGAATTGATAATATAAAATATTATGCAGTGACAATTATCGATGAAATGATGCGTAACAGTTACGGTGTCAATTATCAGACCAATAATATGAGACACTGTGCAATACCGTGTGCTACTGTAGAGTATCGCGTGCTACAGTAAAATACCATAAATTACCGTATGCTACTATTCTTTTATCACAGGTATTTTAACAGTTCCGTTGACTATTTTTATTTAAAAAGGTTATTTCTGTCGTTATTCCGTTGTGGGGTCCACCAATAATTTGTTATTTCGGTGCCGTTGTACGACACGAATATTCCCCGACCAAACGAATATTCCCCGACAAAGCGAATATTGTCCGACAAAATAAAATTTGCACATAACATCCTTAACTTTTAACTTTATCGATTTAACCACTTACTGTTTCAGAAAAATATATATGAAGAAAAATTAAATTTTATATTTCATAAAATTCGAGGTCTTACATGCAATATCTAGTCAAAACAAATAGCATAGATATTTCTCTTTAAATAATTCATAACGTGAATAGTCATGTAAATACACATAACTGCAAATATCTATAATAATATCGATGCAGAATAATTTTACATAATTAAACCACTTAAAGTTCTGACGAAATTAAATACATGTCTAGAAAACTTGCTCAATAATAGTTTGAATATGATTAGAGAATTTGCCTGTTCCGCTGACTACTACTATTCAACTTAAAATAACTTTATTTGAATGACCTAACATTCAACAATATTAATCTACCAATCAACATATTATATAACTTGATTATACATCACTTAAATCATCTAACACTTAATCATAACCTTTACTCACTTAATAATATTATCAACCCTTGATAACATTTTAATCACATAAATATCATTTAAGAACATAATAATAATTTTCTAATATTATCACCATTGATAATATATTATCCTTAATAAATATTATGAACCATTTAATAATATTTTTAACGTTTAGGAATACCATTAATATTTTTTTCCATCATCAATATACAATTATTTAATAACATCTTAATCACATATTAGCATTATTAATAATTTAATAACGTCTTACTCTTTCTAATAATATTATTTATTAAATAATATCTTAAATTATTTACAAATATTATTAACCATTTAATAATATTTTACACTCTTAATAATATTATTAATCCTTTAATAAAATTTTAATTATTTATTAATATTATATTAACTTACTAATATTATTAACCATTTAATAATATTTTAATTATTTCTTAATATTATTAATTATTTAATAATATTTTATTAACTTACTAATATTATTAAACATTTAATAATATTTTATTCATTTATTAATATTATTAATCATTTAATATATTTTTTTCACTTACAAATATTATTAATCATTTAATAATATTTTAATTATTTCTTAATATTATTAATCATTTAATAATATTTTATTAACTTACTAATATTATTAACCATTTAATAATATTTTATTTATTTATTAATATTATTAATCATTTAATAATATTTTATTTACATACTAATATTATTAATCATTTAATAATATTATAATCATTTAATTACTTAATTGAACATCTAAAATATTTAAATTACATTAATTGAATCCCATATTAATGTTATTAATTTTAGAATATTTGAACACTTTCTGACCCGACCCGACCCGGACAAACTAAAAAATCGACCCAGAGCCGCTGGCGCTCAGAATGAACTGAGTCCAGCGTCGCCAGCACTGAAAACAAACGGCACGAACGCTGCCGGCACTGAATCAGTGCCGTCGGCGCTCGGGTAATTTGTCTCCAAAAATAATAGACAGATTTCAACTTGAGTTATTTTGATTAAAACTTGTACAAAATGACATCTACACATCCAAATGACACCAAATTGGTCATGTTTGTTTCGTAACTTAATAATCTACAATATTTCATGGATCAATCATATTTTTGAAATCATTTTTGATACAAAATTTAGGATCGATCGACTAGGGTTTCCAAAACGATCTCTTTTAGTAAAAAGACCATAACTTGTTCATTTCTTTATATTTTTCAATCGTTCAAGTTGGGTTATCTTCATAACTCATAGACCTATCATTCAAGACTCATAGATCATAAAAATAACTTACACATATCAAATCATAAATCATCAACCTAGACATTTAACTAGGATTTTAAAACCAAGCATGTTTATACAACCATTTCTTTCGTCATCTTTCATACAAAATATGTTAGAACACATATCTAGCATATTTTATCATCAACCTTCATAAATATTTAAGATCTAACATCACATAGGTTTTTCTTTCCCACATACAAAACTAAATAACAAGCTAAGGCTCAAAAAAACTTTTAAACTTTTAATAGAGATATTCTTTTTGAAAATGGTTGAAACTCCTTCTTGATTTTCTTGTATGGACCAAAAATCACCCACACTTAGTAACACTCAAAGTGTTTACTTCTCTAGAACTCTCACAAATGCTCTAGCTTATCTTTACAACTTTTTCTCTCTAAATTTTAGTGAATGGAGCAAATGAACCAACATTTGCACAAGTGTTGGACATTTCTATTTATAGAGCTCTAGGATTTCACCATTAGCTCTCATAATCAACTAACATTAGTTCATTAAGACTTTAATATTGCTTACTATGCATGGAATGATCGCTTGATAAACCTTTTGAATGACCATATGAATGACTAGGGTGGTTAAGGAGTTATTGGACCATTTTACACTCAAAATGCATCCAACAAGTAAGCTTCACATTCATGTGGGGCCCAAAATTCGGGATTTGATAATTTATTACTCTAATTTGGCTTTATTTTTATGTCTTATATAATTAAATAAGCATCCATATATATATACACCAATATATGTATACATATTCACCTATATATGCACATTGGGCTCCACTTTAGACCTTTGAATTAATTCTATTTGGACTTTGAACTGCAATTGTTTGGGCTCAATAATATAATTCATTCGACTACTATATCAACACTTGGGCTCCCAACAATTAAATCAATTGGGCTAACTATGATATTTGAAATAAAAACAAGTATTAGACTAGCTTAAATTAATTTAGACTCACCACATTTTTCATATATGGTTAACTATTTAAATCATATAAGGCTACTACATTGGTCTAATTAAATAAACACAACAGTTTAATTACATAATTCAATTAGACTTGTTATTTATAAGTCTATTGGACTACTTAATTAAATTAGCTTACAAAACATTATTCTTTACTAATTCTTGGATTTATTTTAATAAAACCTTAATACACATTAATACAAGTACTTTGACTTGATTAAATTTAATTCATTAACTACATCTTATTATCAACTTGGGTTTATAATATAGTTACCTATACACATACAGTTATTTCCATATTGAGTTATCTTTAATAATTCACTTATTTCTTCATTCTTATTATTCATACAAGTAATTCACTTGTTCATTATGAATCTTTTTATTTGACATTCAAAGCCAACATTCAAGCTTTGTGATCTCATCACATAAGTTTCTCTTGCATTCTTATTTCTTCTTTAGTTAATTTAAATAAATTTAATTAACTAACTAACTTACTATCTCTCATCATACAACATAAACACATGCACACAAACTTCATACATCATATTTTCTCATGAATATAAATAAATAAATAAAATTTAAAGTTCGTAATTTTTCTGGTTATTACATTGATCAACCTATATATATTTATAATTTAATTAGTAAGCAACACATACCAATTATATGTATATAAAATCATCAAAGTGATTATGTAGTATAAATATACTTCAAAATAGTTTTTAAAGAAAATAATTTTTTTCAAAGTAAAATCTTTCAAAGGAAAATTTTCAAAATAAATCTTCTAATAGAAGAGTCTTCTAAAGGAAGAGTTATAAACTGATGTGTATGTGATTGTTTATATAACTTTTAAAAAAAACTTATTTGAACAATACTCGTACCCTTCTAAATCTTAAACACTTAAGATATTTTTAATTCACTCAGAGAGACACTTATACTAAGAAATATCTAGAAAATAAAAAGAAGATTGAGTGAGAAATATATGAAACTCCTTATGCTAAGCCCCCTATTTATAGCCAGAGCCTAACCAATTTTTTCAACCACGTGTTACACATTTTAATTTCATCTTTTAATCTGAACCATTCATCAACGAACACACGTTTCGTACTTTAATCTGCATCGTTCGTTGACTAACATGCATTTCACGCCTATACGTGTTACACATTTATGTGTGTTACACACTTATACGTGTTATATACTTACACGCGTTACACATTGACACGTGTTACACACTTACACGCGTTATACATTTTTATATTATTTTATTGATTTAATATCCCAATTATTAAATATACAATATTTTTCAAATAATAAATTTGTCTAACTGTTTAATATCCGTGATTACTACTGTAATAATTATTGGCCCAATAACGCAAGATGTTGTGCATTATGGCAATTATTGATTCAATAATATAAAACACTATGCAATTAATAATGTAAAATATTGTATAATGACAATTATTGATTCAATAATGTAAAATAATGTGTAATGACAATTATTGGTTCAATAATGTAAAATGCCGTGTAATGAAAATTATTGATAAAATACTGTGCAATAGACACTTTATCAGTTCAATAATTTAAACATTGTATAATACCGTGTGCTGCTATGCAATACCGTGTGCTACTGTAAAATATCGATCTTGTGCTACAGTAAAATATCGTGTGATACAGTAAAATACCATATGCTACCATACTTTTATCACTGGTTATTTTAACAGTTAAAAGTGATAATATCATTGACTATTTTTATTTAGAAAGATTACTGCTGTCGTTTTCTGCATCCGATAATATTTCATTGTGGGATTCACCCATAACTGAATATTTCGGAGCAATCGTACGAATATTCCCCTACCAATCGAATATTGTCTGATATAAAATTTTTGCACATAACATCCTTAACTTTAATTTTTATTAATTTAACACCTTACTGTTAAGTACAAAATTATGAGCGGAATTTAAAATTTATTTATTAAAATTTGGGGTCTTACATATATACTATTCTATTAGCCCGTGTTGTTATTTTATAATAATTTTATTAATAATTTAATAATTTTTACGTATAATTTGTAGTTTAAATTCTGTAATCAAATATAAAATAAATTAATAATATAACAATTTGTAAAATTTAAAATAATTTGGATAAAAATAGTATTTCTTTCGTCTAAATTTATTTGTCCTAATTTTCTTTTTGATTTGTTCAAATTTATTTGTCATTTTTTCATTTTCATACTATTTTGTCCTTACTTTTTAAATACTACTCACATTTAACTTTCTAAATAATTCATTAAAAACACTATGACATACACTGAAAAAAGTAGTATTATTAACTTTGACATTGGAAGTACAACCATATTCCTTTATTTTTATTTTTATCTTCTCGTGTATTTTATTATTTCAAGAAAAAGTTAAGAGATCAATTAAAACAAAAAAATGATAACAGAGTATGTAATTAAGATGACTAATTTGAATATATTTTTTTTTTAATAGGCGTGTATTTTCAAAGTAGAACATGTAAACTTAGACATAGGGAGTAGTAATTGTTCAAAAATATAATAATAGTAAATTTTATTCTGTAATGAGTTCAAGTTTGTTATATTTTATAAAATCATTGATTAAATGTGATTATGATTAGATGTATTAATGAAACTAAAAAAATGAACATATATGAATATAACATGCATATATTAACAATGCACCTATAATTAATATATAATTAAATTTTTTATCCAACTAAACATTTAATATTACCTAGTCAACTCGGTTGGATAATATGAATTACAGCTGAATTAACTTGATTGGTCCTTTAATTAATTGAAAATTTAATCTCAAGTCTTACTTTTAAATATAGATATTAATTGTACATTTGTTTCATAAAAAGGAATTTCAAATATGCCGTCATATTTTCTATTTCATCTTATGTATTGCATTCACATAATTTTTATTCAATTTCAAATTAAGATAAATAGATAAGTATTAAGTAGCAACGTAATAGGAGTGAGATTAGACTCAAGAAAAAGAGTTTTATTTGTAAAATTTATAAATTTTAAGGAGTTACTTTTTGTCACGTGTTTACTCTAAAATTTATTAAGTATTTATTTGGTACGATAGCGTATTAATGAAATTGTGAAAATTAAATTAAAATATTTTATACTATTATTAAAAGAATATGAATATATTTATTTGGTATAACTCTTTTTATAATAATTTAATTCTTTGATTTTGTGATTAAACTAAAAGTTGGTGTTTTTACCAAATCAATCGACTTTAGGTTTCCTTCCAATAAAAATTTTGGTCTTCTACCAAATCAAGTATGCTATTGCCTAAGCTGCAACTGACAAACTGAAATTTTATGTTAAATTTTGTTAGCCGTTTTTGTTTTTCCAAGAGACTCGTACGACAATGTACAAAATAGGTACTTCAAAATTCTTTGTGGCATATAGTAATGTTTAAAAAATCAGATAAAATCGGACCGGCGGTCAGATTACGGTTCAATCAGAACCAGTCGACTTTTCAGTTCGGTTCGATCAAAAAATCGGAAAGTCAACGACCCGGTTGACTATCAGTTCAACCGGTAAAATCGGTAGTTGAACCGGTTGACCCGATTTTTAAGTTTTTTTTTTTACAAAAATATTTTTAATAATATTATAACATTATTTTACTATATTTTAGCTTATAAAAAATTAAATATTTTAAAATTTTATTAATTATTAATAATATATTTTTTTTTATGTATTTATGACGTTACTGGTTCAATAACAGTTCGACTACTAATTGAACCAATAATCCATTCACCCAATAACTTTTTCGATTCAATTTTCTAAACTTTGGCATACAGTATAATAAAATAACGGGCATGAGCTCAGCTTGATGATAAGAGGGATATTGTATATTTTTACACGCAGTAGTTAGTAAATTTATGACTGAAATGTCTTGTCATTTCAAAATGGTGACTTAGAGTTTGTTCGGTAGTTAATATTAATTGCAGTGGTAATATTTACGGTATTTGAACGTATAAATGCATTGCATAGGATGATACCTTGCGATTCAACTTCAAATGTTATATTTATGAGTTAAATAAATTATATTTTAAATAAATTATTTTTTAAAAAATAAAAAATTTAAGTGTGCTAAAACTTTCGAATACTTCAAATATACTAAGCTCTCCAAGGATGTTTTATTGAATAAGTATATCCACTTAGTGATTTTTTCAACATCACAAAACAAGCGGGATTACTCATGCTTTGAAAAATATTAATTTGTAAAGAAGTGATATTTATACAAGAGAATTGATATTTTCATAAATCTTTATTCACGTTAAAATAAGTCTTATTTACTATTTATATGAACGAGAGACTTTACAGATATATAAATTTCTCTCCTCCAAATTCCCATGTCATAAATGATTGACTTTTGATTTAAGTTCCTAACTTATATAGTGTGGCCTCCTCATTATTGGGGAAATGACCAATTTCCAGCATATGAAAAGTGAGTTGATTAATTTCCAAAATGATGCATGTGGATTTCGACAATCCAACAGATGAATTTAATTAGTGATGCTCAGAAGCTAATATTACTACAGTTGCAACTGTACCTTATGTTGTACTTCATACAGAATGAAGGAACTAATTAATTAACTTAAGATGCTAATTAATAATTTACAATATCCAATAGTGAACTATAATTCATAAAAATAATATTTTTTGGTTTCAATAGTAAACTATAGTTCATGACAAGAACAGGATCAGTAAAAGTCATTTGATTTGTTTTCTGAACACATTAAAGAAATCCAAGCCCAACTAGGGGTGAACATGTAATCGACTAAAATTGAAAAATCGACCGAAACGAATTAAATCAACAACAAATCAAATCAAAAACTAAAAAATCAATAAGTTAACAGTTACAAAACTAAAAAAATTGGAGTCTAATTGGCCGGTTTCAGTTTGTACCCATAAAAAAAATTGAACCAACCGAATATATAAACTTATAAATATATTTATATTTATAAATATAATTATATATAGAATATACTTTTACTTATATACAATAATACTCAAAAATTTTAGTATATGACATAGTATTTTATTTACTATGCTAAAAAATTTAGGCTTAATGGATGATTATTATTCATGTACGCTTAATATCCTTTTGAGTTTTTTATTAATATTTTGGCCTTAAGTTATCTTGAGAAGAAGTTTAAAATTTTATTTCTAATCTACACAAGCATTTGTCAAAATTTGAGGAGTATAACAGTCTATTATGATTGTTTGATGATTTATGATTTAATTTTATATTTAATTGTTCATTTGTTCTTGATTCAAATCGACTAAATCAACTTATTTAACCTATAACCGAATAAGTCGATAATCGATCACGGAGTAAAAGTTTTGGCAGTTTTGATTTTTAATTTCTTATAATCGACTTAAATAATTTGATTATTTTTTTTAAATACAAAACCGACCAAACCAAGCGTTGTGCCTAAGCCCAACTTAACTCTGTCTACCCTTGCACCATCTCTCTCTAATATATCCTGACACTTCACAGTGTAGTACGCTTAATTTTATATTTAATTGTTCATTTATTTTTTGTTTAAACCGACTAACTCGACTGATTTAACCGATAATCGATTACAAAGTAAAAGTTTAGACAATTTTAATTTTTAATTTTTTATAATTAACTTAAATAGTTTAGTTATTTTTTTAAATACAAAACCGATCATTGTGCCTAAGCCCAACCTAACTCTATCTACCCTTGCACCATCTCCCTCTAATATATCCCAACACCTCACAGTGTAGTACTGGCTCTAACTCGAGCGAGGTTTAGAAGGATTTGAACACTCAATCTCGGTTTACATGGATAGGGTATTACCATAGGGTTAAAGCCCCCATCTAGAGTTGGTCTAAAATTTATGTTGACATTCTTCATAAATTTTTAGCACGATAGAACGAACAAAAATTATGAATTAATTCAAAAGAAAACTTGCTTTTTTTTTTTTTTTATAATTATAGTAGATAGATATATTATCTTCCCTCTGTTTTAAATTATAAGATTAATATTAATTTTAAAAAATATCAATTTGAGACATTTTTAAATTTAAAATTGACATGATTCATTTAAGTGTTAAAAATAATAAATTTTATAATCAGTAATATTCTTTCGATAGTTTATAATATTAATAATTGTATTAATTTAAAATAAATGAATTCATATAAATTTTGAATTTAAAAATATTTAAAATTAATTTTTAAAAAATAAATAATAATCTGATAATTTAGAATGAAAACAGCATATGAATAGATAGGTTTATACCTCTAAAACTCCAAGTGGGCATGGCCTATTTTCCCAACACTTTCCAGAGGCAATCTAGTGAATACAAACCCTTTTAAGCGAGAGTAAGAACCCAACACCATGAAAGTCAGGGCCAGCACAAAGCTCTTGGGTTGTTTATTGGACTTCAAAAATATCTAAGTAGATTAAATAGAGGTTTTTCTAATTTTGGGCCTTTACAATGTTGGGCTAGTGGATTGTTAATTGTTTCAGTGAAACCCAATAGAGGTCAACTTTTTTGTTGGGATGTCTTTTATTTTTATGGGCACCTGGTGATACGTGCATCACACGTATAAATTATGGAGAATACAATAAAAAATTTATAAAATTTAAAAGACTAAATAAAAAGATAAAAAAAAATTAATTTGAAAAAGACAAAAAAAAGAAATTATTTTAAAAGTTGAAGGGCATTTATATATTAGATAAACATATGTAGTGGATCTTGAATATACAGTTGATTGTGAATTAAAATTAGGAATAATAATAATATTTCAACTCGTTGAATTTAAATTAGAAATAATTGAAGAGATGTAATACTATTGGTAGAGAGGTTGTGAACAACTAAAACGAAATATTTAACTAATAGAATGAAACTAGAACAAAAATAATTAATAGAATGAAATTAGAACAAAAATTATAAGTAAATTAAACCTAGCATTAATTAATAGCATAAATATCTACATCTAAATCACAAAATAATACTCTCTCTGTCTCAAGATAAAAGTCATTTATTGACTTTAGTGGTCAAATTGACCATTTTTAAAATTAACAATTAAACATATATATTTAAATTTTAAAAAAAATAAACACCGAGATTAGTACTAAATTGTATGTAGTTTATAATATTTATGGGTTTTTTACATATATATAAAAGAATAATAAGATATATTGATTTAAAAAATAATCAATTTGATTATAAAAGTCAATAAATAACTTTTATCTTGGGACGGAAGTAGTATAGTTGGTAATCATTCTGTATATATAGTTTATATACATATATATTTATTATGCTTGGAATTACCTATCATGTGTCGATTATTTGAATGCTTTGGGAGTTCTAGATACGCTCGATTTCAAAAAGAAATAGATAAGAGAAAACAATGCAAAGGACAAAAAGACAAATAATGCATAATGTTATTCCTAATTATAATTATAACTTATTTTTAGAAAATGATATATTCCATTATCCTCAATTCTTATCCCTTCACATAGAGAAGTCATTTTTACTACATTACATGGGTGCTCGTTAACCCAATATGAATGTGATGGCTAAGAGTTCTCCCTCTCATTGATGTTGGATAGTCGAGTTATGTTGGATTATTAGGACTTTAAAATATTTAGAACTTCATAAAGCAAGACACAATGATTTATTTTTTGCAAAAATGGGAGTAGGATCTGCACTATCTATATATATCTAGCTTTGATGGGGGAAATCTCCAAAGCCCCAATTGATGGATAAGATGAGGAAATCATGTAAGCTTATCACTACATAGAATTGTTTGTAGTGGGAGAAAATGATGTAGGCACAGTCTATCTGTCGATTTCCATTTAAATAATAGTTTTAAATGTTCTCTCTTCTTTTACTTTTAGTCTTTGTTTTCCAATATACTTCATCTTTATTGGGTTTTGATTCAATCATGAAATAAATAGCCATATATATATAGGAGAACAATATCCCTTAACTTTAGCTCTACTCCACTAGCCTTGTGCCCATATTTTACCAAATCCACCAAAAGGTAAATTCATGGCATCCTCATCAAAATTCCTCTATAAATGAAGTCCCATTATTCTATAGTATATATGATGACAATTTCTATCGCCCCTCACGGGATATATAGAGAGAGAATATATAACCAGCCATTATTAAGTTTGACTATAGTGATATCTTTGTCTTTTCATATATTTCATTAACAATATTTTAAACATTTCACTATTTTATTCTTTAGTACTATGTCATTCAGACCTAATTTAATAGGTAAGTTTTTCTCGAATGTTTTAATTTATTATAACCTAGTGTAGAGAAATCTAGGAGAGAGAATGAATAATTTATTGTCTTTATCATCACTTTGCCGTCATTTTCTAGACTTCTAGACATATTTTTATAATAATTTATTGTCAACAAAATTCGAACTTTCAACCTTTATATTAAAAAATAAGTTTGGCTGTGAGATATGTTGCATATTCTTTACTTTCAACCTTTATATTAAGATATAAGTTTGGCTATGAGATAGTTGCATATTCTTTTTTTCTATATGTATTTTTTAAATTTTCTTTTTAGTTTTCACAAGTTGTGTATAGTTTATGGGACCAATCATGTAAAGGATAGAAGTGTTGCAAGAGAAACAAAAGCAAGCAACAAATTCAAACTTGAATGGACTAGCTAGTAGATATGTGCCCCAACCACACTGACAGAATAACAGAAAACTAGGGTTCACATCTTGGGCTCCATGAAGACTTAATTGGAGCCACATCTTAATGCCACCCTTTGCCCACTTCTTCATCTTTCCTCTTCAACCTAGTGCCCGGAATATATATGTATTTACCTCCCAAGTGGGCAACTTTTGTGAGACACCTTTAAATTTCTTTTAAGACAGTGGTGGCCCATGACTTTTCACCAAATTTGAAGGAGATCAAAACATGGGCCAAGACACTTGAATCACCCAAGTGGGACCCAGAATTGGGAAAGATTTTTGTGAAAGTAATTAATGAATTTTGAGGTGTCAATTTGTTATCAAGCCTCTTATGACATGCCATATGGGATGAGCTGATAAGTAGTCTGGGTCAGCTTTGTTAGGTTAATGTCTTCATGATAATTAATGGTCACGTTACAATAGGTGGATATTGTAGTAGTAGCATTCATGTGACATAGTTGTCAAATTATTCATGCCAATGTCATAATAATAATCATTTTCCTATAATAAATACAAGAAAGAACGAACTTAATTTTTTTTAATGAATATAGTTACATCAATTAAATTTATAGTTAGATTCAATTTTTTAACAAATAATTTTTAAATCATTGAATTCTTATCCGAATCGCAACATTTATCAATATACAAATAAATAAAATTTAACGTATTTAACAAAACTTAAAATAACCCTTGAACAATGCGTGATTTCATTTAATTATTCCATATGAGTAGATTATAAAACTGTGTTTTTTTTATACTTTTCTTGCTTGACATCACGTCCATTTTACTAAAAAAAAGTTTATGCTTGTATGCAAAGAGTCGGCAGTTGCATGCCCACTAATTGAGATCTAAATAAGGGAATGACAAGTATTATTTAATTTCCTCAAAAGACTTGGCAAGTGGTGCACAATATATCATGGGATCGTTTACATTTCCCTTTTGGTTATCAATACATATGTATTACTATTATTATTGGAGAACTGACAATTGTGGGGGAGAAGAGAAGGCCTCTACTCATGACAACGCGAACATGGAGACGTGATTCTATTAGAGTATCCCCTTCACACACACACACACACACACACACACACACATATATATATATATATATATATCAACCGATTGCTGTAATACAATTTTAGCAATCATATTTAAGTGTCAATTTGACTAAAAAAATTATTGTTGTAAAATTTTTTAATGACATGATTAGTTCCAATAATAAAGATCTTACTGCTAGAAACTCTAATGGTAACAATTTTTTCAACTAAATTGGCCCCTACATATGATTGTTAGAATATTACTACTAACAATTAATTACTATGGATTGATATCCTATATATATATATATATATATATATATATATATATATATATGTTCTTTTTTAATTTTTTTTTATATCTTTAGTCAAGCATGTAAGGAGTGCATAACAAAGCAAAAACAAGTTCAGCTTTCTTTATTCACACTTTGTTGGACCTTTATCTTTTCAATGAAGTGAATGAGACATGGGATTTGATGGCTTCTTTTTATTTATTTTATTTATTTAATTTTCTTGTTTTAATTAATGGCTCCATTATAAAATGAGATTACATTAACTTTGTACATTGAATTAAGCAATCGAACAGTTCACAAATTAAAACATATAGATGCTCTTTTCCACAATCTCAATAATTTATACACTGAAATTTGCTATTTAAAAAAACACAAATGGGAATCTAGTTTTCAACATGGAAATGGTCATCTTCTTTAATGCTACTTATAAACCTAACAATATGGTGGAAAAATATACGTGATGGTGGACAATTTTTACTAAATATTAAGCATAACAGCTTGTGTACCTGTGTGCCGTCAACAATATACTATTTTACTTGTAGGCTGACAAGACATTATTTTATTCATGATTTTTTTTTTAAGATTGCTTTACGTCGTCGTAAGATATATGCAATTAGATTGATCTCCCAATTGAATTAGAATAAGTTAATTGAACCTAGCTATTAATATTCTTCAATATATATATATATATATATATATATATATATATATATTTAAGGCCAATTTCACTGTCTTAAACTTAATGACTAATTTTATTTTATTTTTGTTTCTACGTGCAAATATAAAATATCTTAATATGCATCAAGTTAAAATGTTATACCTGACTCTTTCTTAATTTTTTTTTATATATTTATTTATTTATTATGAGTTTGACGATATTTTTTATTTCTTGTTAAAATATTGGATCTAATACAAGAGGAAAGAAAGCGCTTGAAATTTTATAAGATAATTAGGAGCAAAAAGAATCACGTAATGGTATTCAATCAATTGCACAAAGTTTACATCTACAAGCTGCAAATCAATCTCCCGTGACATTACATATTGAATTGGTATTGGAAAAACCAAATGATACATGCACTGAAAACATATTAAATTTAATCTAAAAAATAATAAAGAATATGATGGAGGCATTCGATAGCTACTTAACAACCACTTTCATTCAATCCCCTCTTATTTGTTTTTATTCAAGGAAAGGACAAAACTCTAGGGTCATTACATAATTCTTCATACGAATAATTAAATAAAATGGATAAAAAAGGAAACTATATAGGAGTTAGGGGGTGTTAGATTTAGGATTGAATACTGGACACAATCACATATAAAAAAATATAAAAAACATAAAGTAAATAACAAATGTTATATTCAGGCTCATACCCAAGTTCATTAAATAAAAATTAAAAAAAAAACATAAAGTAAATAACAAACGTTACATTCAGGCTCGTACCAAGTTCATTAAATTGTGGCTAATCATGCATTTTTGCTATATTCATTAATATAAGTTCACCAACCAACCCCGTGACATAGATAATAATTTATTATATTAATAATTAAAAAAATTAATTATGATTTTAAAAACATAATTGTAGTTATTAAATAGTATTCAAATATATACCTTTTAAGTTGTCATCACACTTCAAATTTCATTGAATGATCAGACAATTAAATATGGATATTAAATGTTTATTCAAATATTAATTTGTTTCATATTAGCATAAATACTATTCAAATTTATATTAATTAAATATTATCTAAACTTAAAAATATTTCTATTTCTATTAAGAATAAAAATAGAAAGATATTTTTAATTTCTATTCAAATTAATATAATTAAGTACTATAAAAATTTCTATCAATTAAAATTTAAAACACTCCTATCTATAATAGAAATAAGAGGCTCACTTTGTAACTTCTACAGTTCTATTAGACATCGTTTTCAATCCAATTTTGGCACTCTCCAAACAAAGTCCTAGTACATGTTAAATTCATTTAAACAAATTTATACACATAATATCTAAATATAATTTCAAACATTACATCTATTTTAATTATTAAAAAATAGGATATAACACATGTGACGCCCCCAAATCTGAACCCACACAGCCCAAACTTGAGTCGTCAAAAGACTATAACAAAATTATTACAACAAAGCACAACGTACAACAATACAGTGTATAATAATACACAACTAAGTCTTCACTATTATTGCCACACTATTTTACAACATGTGAAGACTACGACAGCTATTCCTCAGACTCTCACTCCATTCCCCGGCTAGACCCTGTTACGTTTTCATCTCCTGTAATGGAACAAAAGAAAGGGTGAGCTCAAATAGCCCAGTAAGAAATATCATGACTAAGATAATGACGAATAAATTATCATTAGCCTTCAACAGTTGAGTTCTTGATAGAATACAATAGACTACAATGTTTATATCAAAAACTGTAGTTAAATTCTTAAACAACGTTCAGATCAATAATAGCAGCGGAATGAGCAATCTATTAGAAGAATAATGCAGACTATAATGTCCACTCGCTTCTCTTTTTAGTAAAAATATCATCAACTTTTATCATCTGAAATACCATTAGTCATGATAATAAAATTCACAGTTCCTGGTCATAATCATGCAAATCAACAGTTCATCTTTGCACTACGGGCCAAAGATATTCAATATAGCACCAACGGTCATGATTATACCAGATTCAGCCTTTGGTCATAATCATGCAAATCAACAGTTCATCTTTGCACTACGGGCCAAAGAGAACATTCACCACGTGCCATAAAAGACACCGAACAGATGTATCGCCTTTAACCTAGTATATCGCCTTTAACCTATCATCTGTTCAACAATTATATCACATCTGTGCCCCCGGCCACAGATATTCACAACAGCTTGATTCTTGATGATTAATACAAATAACAGTGATACAAATGATGAACAGAAGAACAGGATAAATAATAAGTATCGGAAGTTTACTTTGTGCAGATTCAAATAATGTCCAAATTGCTAACATGATGTGGAGTGAAATTTAAAAATGATATTCAAGATCCACAGTTCAGAATAACGATTACAGTTCAATAGAAATGTTCAGAAAATAGGAAGGTTCAGTTGAAATAATGAAGTTCAACTATTATGGAACATATAATATTTTCAGGAATTATAGAAGCAATAGTTCCATAATAAGTTTCGATTTAGGTGTATGAAAGAAAATAATATCCCTTACCGTAGCAGGTTTGATTAACAAAAGGTGAAGGAAATTAATATCCCTTACCATAGTAAGTTTGAATAATGGAAGATGAAAAAGATGGTATCCCTTATGAGTATAAAGGAAAATGATATCACTTACGAATATGGAATAAAAGTGTCATGTGATAATTCGTGTAGACAAATTATTTCCACACGAGACAAATAAAAAGGATTATTCACCAACAGGCGGTAATCCGCGCCGTAAGGTTATTCCCATCAATTTGAATACGAATAGTTATTCACCAAACAGGCGATAATCCGCGCCGTAAGGTTATTCCCATCAATTTGAATACAAAGAGTTATTCACCAAACAGGCGATAATCCGCACCGTAAGGTTATTCTCAAAGATTAATAAGGAATGAATACAAAAGGTTATTCACCAACAGGCGGTAAACCGCGCCGTAAGGTTATTCCCACAATTTAATACATGGAAGTAAATGGCACAAGAAAGAAACGATATTATTTTCGAGAATCAAAGAATGATAATCCCTTCAAGTAAGAAAGAAAATAATATCCATTTATGATGATGCAAAGAATGATACCCCTTACCTTAACACGTGACTGGATATTGATTTAAATGAGGTTGATCAACCTATATATTTTTAATATAATTAGTAATTACCACATATAAATTTCAAAGTGTATGATAACTCGTATATTATGAACTATCAAAATTATATATATTTAACATAATTTTTGTAGTATAATATAACAACTTTAAAATAGTTTTTAAAATAATATTCCAAAATAAATCTTCCAAAGAAAGCTTTTAAAAATGAATCTTCTCAAAGAAGAGTCTTCTAAAGAAAGATTTGTGAATACCGTGAAAAATAGGAATTTATAAAATTACTACTCTTTAATAAAAGACTTACTTGAAAATTTTCTGCACTCCTTTTGACTTTCAAACTCTCAAAATAGCCTTACTATTCTCAGAGAAAACTCATAAAATTCTTATAGAAAATTTTTATATTTTAGGTGTGATTTTTCTATTCAGTTGAGCAAGCTATTTATAGGAGAAAATTTTCACTATGCGTGGTAGGTGGCAGCAGGCGTGATACACGTCTGCCTCATTCTTTCTAAATTGGCAGCAGTCGGCTGCCAACCTTCCAGCTCAATTCTCACATTTTAATTTTCATGTGGGCCCCACATGGGTCCCACATGTTACTATTCACGTTACTATTCCAAATAGTAAAATTTATTAATTTTTTTTTTTTTTAAATTTAATTATTCTTCCTGTGAGTCCAACATATAAAATAAAATAATGTTACAACAATAATTCAACAATAATATAAGAAACACGTTACATATTTTTATTAATTTAATAATATAAATTATAGTGTATTTGCTACAGTGACAATTATCAGGTTTAATAATTTTAAACTACAGTGCACCAACAATTATTGACTCGATGATATGAAATACAGTGTAATGACAATTATTGAATCAATAATGCAAAATACTGTGTAGCAACAATAATTGAATTGATAATATAAAATATTATGCAGTGACAATTATCGATGAAATGATGCGTAACAGTTACGGTGTCAATAATATGAGACACTGTGCAATACCGTGTGCTACTGTAGAGTACCGCATGCTACAGTAAAATACCATAAATTACCGTATGCTACTATTCTTTTATCACCGGTATTTTAACAGTTAACACCGTTGACTATTTTTATTTAAAAAGGTTACTTCTGTCGTTTTCTATATCCGACAAATATTCCGTTGTGGGGTCCACAAATAATTTGTTATTTCGGCGCCGTCGTACGGCCCGAATATTCCCCGACAAAACGAATATTGTCCGTCAAAATAAAATTTGCACATAACATCCTTAACTTTCAATTTCGTCAATTTAACCACTTACTGTTTCATGAAAAATATATATGAAGAAAAATTAAATTTTATATTTCATAAAATTCTGGGTCTTACAACCTCCCCTCCTTATGAAATTTTGTCCCCGAAATTGACGTACCTGGCATTTCGAAGAGGTAAGGATATTTAGATTTCATCTCGGATTCTAGCTCCCAGGTCATTTCCTCAATATCTTGGTTCCTCCATAAAACCTTAACTTGAGGTATAACCTTTGAGCGTAGAATCTGCTCCTTCTTATCTAGGATCTTAACAGGTACCTCCTCGTATGTTAAATCATCTGCTATAACGTCTGCTTCTAACTCAATGACGTGGTTTGGGTCCTTCACAAATTTACGTAACATAGATATGTGAAAAACGTTATGGATGCGAGACATACTTGGTGGTAGGGCTAGTCTGTAGACTACGGTTCCTATTCGATCGAGGATTTCAAATTGGCCAATAAATCGAGGGTTAAACTTTCCTCTCTTTCCGAATCTCGTAACTCCTTTCCATGGAGAAACACGTAAGAATACATGATCTCCGACGTTGAATCTCTCATCTCTCCGATGAAGATCAGCATAACTCTTTTGTCGTTCTTGTGCTGTCTGTATTCGTTGTCGGATCATTTGGATCTTTTCGGTCGTCAAGCGTACCAACTCGTGTCCCAACAATTTTGCTTCTCCTACCTCATTCCAACATATTGGAGAGCGACACTTCCTTCCATACAAAGCCTCGAATGGAGCCATGCCTATGTTTGCTTGGTAACTGTTGTTGTAAGAAAATTCCACCAATGGCAAGTACTTATCCCAACTTCCTTTGAAGTCTAATACACAAAGTCTCAAAAGATCTTCGAGGGTCTGGATCGTCCTTTTCGATTGTCCGTCCGTTTGAGGATAGTATGCAGAACTAAAACGTAGTTCAGTGCCCATAGCTTTTTGTAGACTGATCCAAAATCGTGAAGTGAATCTAGGACCTCGATCAGAAACTATGGAAACTGGCATGCCATGCAATCTCATAATCTCATTTATATACATTCCGGCAAGACGTTCAAGTGAAAAGTTTTCTCGTATAGGCAAGAAATGAGCGGATTTGGTCAGTATATCTACGATGACCCAAATTGCATCTAAGCCTTGAGAAACTTTGGGTAGACCGTCACGAAGTCCATATTGATGTGTTCCCACTTCCATTCGGGAACCTCAAGTGGTTGTAATGGACCCTTAGGTACTTGATGCTCTGCCTTGACACGTTGACAAGTTAGGCACCTTGAGATAAACTCTGCAATCTCCCTTTTCATATTATTTCACCAAAATGTATGTCGAAAATCTCGATACATCTTGGTACCTCCTGGGTGGATTACAAACGGCGTGTTGTGTGCCTCCATCATGATTTTATGCTTCAATTCAGGATCGTTAGGAACACAGAGTCGAGAGTTAACTCGAAGTATTCATGTCTCGTCGATTCTTGATCCGGGGATGACACCTTCTTGTACTTTCTTCATCATGTTCATCAATTCCGGATTGGTAGCTTGCGCAGCTTTAATTTTATCGATTAAAGCCGGTTCTACTTGCACGTGAGCAATCTTCGAATGGGTCCCTGGTGTCTTTAGCTGTATCTCCATCTTTTGCAAGTCGTACAAAATACACTTTTGTGTTGTCAGCAGTGCACTTGTACTCGCATAAGATCTTCTGCTCAAAGCGTCAGCTACAACGTTTGCCTTTCTCGGGTGATACTGGATTGTGTGGTCGTAATCCTTCAATAGCTCAAGCCAACGTCGTTGTCGCATGTTGAGTTCCTTCTGGGTGAAGAAATACTTGAGACTTTTATGATCCGTATAGATATCCACTTTTTCTCCGTACAAGTAGTGTCTTCAGATCTTCAACGCGAAAACGACTGCTGCCAATTCTAGATCATGAGTAGGATAATTTTTCTCATAATCTTTGAGTTGTCGAGAGGCATAGGCTATAACCTTTCCATGTTGCATAAGGACACAACCTAGACCTTTGCCTGAAGCATCGCTATATATGACGAATTCTCCTGATCCTGATGGAATGGTTATAACAGGAGCTAAAACAAGTCTCCTTTTGAGTTCTTGAAAACTCTTCTCGTATTCCTCGCTTGATATAAGTTTTGTACTAGAACGAATGATACCGATATCTAATAATTAAACTTTCAACTCTTGGTGTTCTATGGGAGCCATTTGGTATGGGACTTTGAAAATGGGCTTAATGCCGGGTTCAAGATCGATACAGAATTCAATTTCTCAGTTTGGGGGAAAGCCATAAAGTTCCTCAGGAAAAATGTCAGGAAACTCATTAACAATGGGAATATCATTTGACGTGTTTTTGTTCAAATCAGTGATATGAGCTAAAAAGGTTTGACATCCGTTTTCCAATAAACGAATGGTTTTATGGCTAGAAATAACAGTTATAGATTTCAGTGGTTTAGTTGCTTGAATTTGCATGAAAGGTTGATTAGGAATATAAAAACTAATAATCTTATGAAAACAATCAATTTTAGCATGATGGGTAGTCAACCAATCAATTCCTAGAATCACATCAAATTCATGCATCTCCAAAGAAATAAGGTCAACAGGTACTGTGAGGTTGTTGATTTGAACTAGACAAGATTTATAGACAGTAGATGTAATAGGTATTTCTCCCAATGAGGTTTCAACTGATAAGACAAGATTTAAGTTTTCAGAAGTCAAATTTAAACGTTGAGCACATGCAGGTGAGATAAAAGAATGGGTAGAGCCAGTATCTAACAGAGCGTAGAATTCACGAGAATTTATGAATAGCTTACCGGTTATCACCTCATTCGGTTTCTTGACTGTTATCGTCAAATCGAATCCCGAGTACTTCATTCGGATCTTCACGTATTTCAACCATGGGAATACCACTAAATAATTCTCTAACGAACTGTTTCTCGGATTCTTCAACTTCATCAGTAGTAACGTACCAATGATTTCTGTAAGAATAGTATTTTCGATAGACTGCAGTTTCCACGATAATGACTAACTTAACCTGAATTCCTTTAAATTGTAACGCCCAAAAGTATAGAAACATCATTTTTAAATAATCTTGAAACTCATAGCTGGAACACCATAAATCCCAAAGACTAATATGAAAAGTCCATATATTCTGATCCTTTGTTATAGAGCATAACCAGGTGATATGACTCTCCCAATTAGTGAGTAAATTAAAGGCGATAATTTCCGCAAGTTCATTACTTCCTTTAATTGCTTCTAATAATGGATCTGGAACGACTGTAGCAGAACTTTCACCTTCATCCTTACTGGATAGAACACGCATAATTTTTGCCTTAGGCAAATGATTCAACTCTGAGTTTGTAAGAAGATTATTCGTCGCCTCTTGTTTTGCAGCTACATTTGTTTCGGTCATTTCATAGTTAACCTCCTGATTTCCAGATGCCATACTTAACTGTGGTCACAAAATAAATGTTAGTTCAAATAAACTGACTCATCACTTCATGTCCCTATATTCAAATCAACTCATTAGATAATAAAATCTAATTTAGGTAGGACACACTAGTGACTGATTCTAATCGTCTCTCCCCTCCTAGTTCTAACCCCAGATCTCCATTAAAGACCATATCCCTAAGCTCTGATGCCAACTGTGACGCCCCCAAATCTGAGCTCACACAGCCCAAACTTGAGTCGTCAAAAGACTACAACAAAATTATTACAACAAAACACAACGTACAACAATACAGTGTATAATAATACACAACTAAGTCTTCACTATTATTGCCACACTATTTTACAACATGTGAAGACTACGACAGCTATTCCTCAGACTCTCACTCCATTCCCCGGCTAGACCCTGTTACGTTTTCATCTCCTGTAATGGAACAAAAGAAAGGGTGAGCTCAAATAGCCCAGTAAGAAATATCATGACTAAGATAATGACGAATAAATTATCATTAGCCTTCAACAGTTGAGTTCTTGATAGAATACAATAGACTACAAAGTTTATATCAAAAACTGTAGTTAAATTCTTAAACAACGTTCAGATCAATAATAACAGCGGAATGAGCAATCTATTAGAAGAATAATGTAGACTATAATGTCCACTCGCTTCTCTTTTTAGTAAAAATATCATCAACTTTTATCATCTGAAATACCATTAGTCATGATAATAAAATTCACAGTTCCTGGTCATAATCATGCAAATCAACAGTTCATCTTTGCACTACGGGCCAAAGATATTCAATATAGTACCAACGGTCATGATTATACCAGATTCAGCCTTTGGTCATAATCATGCAAATCAACAGTTCATCTTTGCACTACGGGCCAAAGAGAACATTCACCACGTGCCATAAAAGACACCGAACAGATGTATCGCCTTTAACCAAGTATATCGCCTTTAACCTATCATCTGTTCAACAATTATATCACATCTGTGCCCCCGGCCACAGATATTCACAACAGCTTGATTCTTGATGATTAATACAAATAACAGTGATACAAATGATGAACAGAAGAACAGGATAAATAATAAGTATCGGAAGTTTACTTTGTGCAGATTCAAATAATGTCCAAATTGCTAACATGATGTGGAGTGAAATTTAAAAATGATATTCAAGATCCACAATTCAGAATAACGATTACAGTTCAATAGAAATGTTCAGAAAATAGGAAGGTTCAGTTGAAATAATGAAGTTCAACTATTATGGAACATATAATATTTTCAGGAATTATAGAAGCAATAGTTCCATAATAAGTTTCGATTTAGGTGTATGAAAGAAAATAATATCCCTTACCGTAGCAGGTTTGATTAACAAAAGGTGAAGGAAATTAATATCCCTTACCATAGTAAGTTTGAATAATGGAAGATGAAAAAGATGGTATCCCTTATGAGTATAAAGGAAAATGATATCACTTACGAATATGGAATAAAAGTGTCATGTGATAATTCGTGTAGACAAATTATTTCCACACGAGACAAATAAAAAGGATTATTCACCAACAGGCGGTAATCCGCGCCGTAAGGTTATTCCCATCAATTTGAATACGAATAGTTATTCACCAAACAGGCGATAATCCGCGCCGTAAGGTTATTCCCATCAATTTGAATACAAAGAGTTATTCACCAAACAGGCGATAATCCGCACCGTAAGGTTATTCTCAAAGATTAATAAGGAATGAATACAAAAGGTTATTCACCAACAGGCGGTAAACCGCGCCGTAAGGTTATTCCCACAATTTAATACATGGAAGTAAATGGCACAAGAAAGAAACGATATTATTTTCGAGAATCAAAGAATGATAATCCCTTCAAGTAAGAAAGAAAATAATATCCATTTATGATGATGCAAAGAATGATACCCCTTACCTTAACACGTGACTGGATATTGATTTAAATGAGGTTGATCAACCTATATATTTTTAATATAATTAGTAATTACCACATATAAATTTCAAAGTGTATGATAACTCGTATATTATGAACTATCAAAATTATATATATTTAACATAATTTTTGTAGTATAATATAACAACTTTAAAATAGTTTTTAAAATAATATTCCAAAATAAATCTTCCAAAGAAAGCTTTTAAAAATGAATCTTCTCAAAGAAGAGTCTTCTAAAGGAAGATTTGTGAATACCGTAAAAAATAGGAATTTATAAAATTACTACTCTTTAATAAAAGACTTACTTGAAAATTTTCTGCACTCCTTTTGACTTTCAAACTCTCAAAATAGCCTTACTATTCTCAGAGAAAACTCATAAAATTCTTATAGAAAATTTTTATGTTTTAGGTGTGATTTTTCTATTCAGTTGAACAAGCTATTTATAGGAGAAAATTTTCACTATGCGTGGTAGGTGGCAGCAGGCGTGATACACGCCTGCCTCATTCTTTCTAAATTGGCAGCAGTCGGCTGCCAACCTTCCAGCTCAATTCTCACATTTTAATTTTCATGTGGGCCCCACATGGGTCCCACATGTTACTATTCACGTTACTATTCCAAATAGTAAAATTTATTAATTTTTTTTTTTTTTTTTTAAATTTAATTATTCTTCCTGTGAGTCTAACATATAAAATAAAATAATGTTACAACAATAATTCAACAATAATATAAGAAACACGTTACATATTTTTATTAATTTAATAATATAAATTATAGTGTATTTGCTACAGTGACAATTATCAGGTTTAATAATTTTAAACTACAGTGCACCAACAATTATTGACTCGATGATATGAAATACAGTGTAATGACAATTATTGAATCAATAATGCAAAATACTGTGTAGCAACAATAATTGAATTGATAATATAAAATATTATCCAGTGACAATTATCGATGAAATGATGCGTAACAGTTACGGTGTCAATAATATGAGACACTGTGCAATACCGTGTGCTACTGTAGAGTACCGCATGCTACAGTAAAATATCATAAATTACCGTATGCTACTATTCTTTTATCACCGGTATTTTAACAGTTAACACCGTTGACTATTTTTATTTAAAAATGTTACTTCTGTCGTTTTCTATATCCGACAAATATTCCGTTGTGGGGTCCACAAATAATTTGTTATTTCGGCGCCGTCGTACGGCCCAAATATTCCCCGACAAAACGAATATTCCCCGACAAAACGAATATTGTCCGTCAAAATAAAATTTGCACATAACATCCTTAACTTTCAATTTCGTCAATTTAACCACTTACTGTTTCATGAAAAATATATATGAAGAAAAATTAAATTTTATATTTCATAAAATTCGGGGTCTTACAACACAAATTTTAATATCATGTCTTACTTTTTAATGATTAAGATGAATGTAGTGTTTGAATGTTGTGTACTTATGTTTATTGATAAATTAATGTTAAGGAGATTGATATTGACAAAATAATAATAATATTGTTAAAATAATAATTGTAACTTATAATGTTAAATATTGTTAGAATAATTTCAAAAGTGTAGTTAAAGGTATAATTTCTCTGGCAATATCAATAACAAATAAGGCGATTGATATTGACAAAATAATAATAATATTGTCAAAATAATAAGTGCAATGTTAAATATTGTTAGAATAATTTCAAAAGTACAGTTAAAGGTATAGTTTCTCTGGCAATATCAATAACAAATATTATATACCTGAAACTTAGAAATTATAGAGGAGAAATTATAGGAATTATTTTTGTTGTTTTTTGCTTTGTGTTGGAATTGCTTCAAAGTAGGGATTGAATTATATATTGCAGGTTCTTCCGATAAATTATTAAGTTAAATATTTGAATAGATTATTGTATATTTATTTGTTATGATTATGAAAAATAATTATTTTAATTTTATTTGAGTTTGTAAAATAGAATTCTATATTAGTGTTTATTTGACAAAATTTACTTGAAATTCTAATTCAAATAAAACTATGAAATTCAAGTTTTAATTTAATTATGACAATTCGTTAGGAATGAATCCACTACAACTTTTCAATTAATATTACAGTTATCATGTGATTTGATAAAATTTTAAGTTTTAATTAATTAAATTAGTTAGGATATCAATTTAATAATGAAGCCCACGACTAATATTAATAAAATTAAATCGCATAAGATATGTTAAGAGGTTTTTTTGATATATTAACATTTTAATAAAATTGTAGCAATAAAATTATTCTATATAAATTTGTTAAGATATATAATAAAACTATAAAAAAGAACATATGTAATAATTATTGACGAATAACATATGTAGCTCTTTGATTTTGTTGCAAACTCAGTTATTTTTCGTTTTTGGCAATATTCTTCTTGTCTTTGAATATTCTTGGTTTCACATTCATTGAATGTTTCTTTCTAAACCACTGCTTGATAACATTTTTGATTAGTGAATTTTCTTTGATTTATATTTATATTATTAATGCAGCCTTAATGAAAAGTAAGAGAACAAAGTAAATGCAATATTAATTATATATAAAATCAAATTATACACTTATGATAATAAAACATTTTTTAAATAGTTTAATTAAGAAAAATAGTGTACTAAACCCAAGACAATTTGACAGATACATTATAAATATTAGACCTTGTAAGTTTTAAGTATATATCTTTTAAGTCGCCAACTTCAACTTCTACTGAATGATCGGTGTTTGTATGTGTTTGTTATTTTTTCAAACAATATTGTTCTCATTTTTGAGCATTTTTGACCCTCACGTTCTTTAAATGTTTCTTTCTCAACTATATTTCAATAATGTTTCCGTTGTAAGAAATTTCTTTGTTCTTCTTTTGTGGAATCCATCAAGATTTAATAAAATTGAATGATTGTGAGTGAATTTATAAGTGATAGGAATAAAAAAGAAAAACGATATTCCTTTTTTCTATTCTTATTAGATGTAGGAATGTTCTAAAATATATAGCAAAAATAAAATAAAAAAAAGAATGTTCTAAAATTTAATTGATAAAAATTTGTATAACACTTATACTAATTTGAGTAGGAAATAAAAAAAATTCCTATTTCTTATTCATATTAGAGATATGAATATATATTTTTAACTTTGGACATAATTTAATTAATACAAATTTGAATATTATTTATGCTAATGTGAATTAAAAACAAAGAATTGTAACTATACAATACTCAAAATATATCATTTCACCTTATAATAAATGTAAGGTAACCACAAAACTAAATCATATATCTTCTTATTATTCGATTGGACTAAAAGTAACATAAAATTGGAGTATACGTGTGACGCCCCCAAAATCGAGCCCACACCACCCAATTTGAGTCGTCAAAAGACTACAACAAAATTATTACAATACACTGTTCAATAATACACAACTAAGTCTTCACAATTATTACTATTCTACAATACAGTGAATACTACTATAGCAACTATCTCAGACTGCTACTCCATTCACGTTTCCTCTCCGCTAGTCCTGGTTACGCTCTCATTTCCTGAACAATTTAACAAAAAGGAAAGGGTGAGCTCAAATAGCTCAGTAAAGAATATCATGACTAAAATAATGAAAAATAAATTATTCTTAGCCTTCAACAGTTGAGTTTTTAATTGAATATAATAGACAACAAGTTTTAAATCAATAGCAGTTAAGTTCTTAAAAAAAGTTCCATTACAGCGAAATAACCACCACTAAGAGAATGAAGTAGATCATGATGTCTACTAGCCTCTCTTTTTAAGAAAATCATCACAAATTTTTATCATCTGAAACACCACTGGCCATGATCATGTTAAACAACAGTTCTTCTTTGGCCCCTGTCAAAAGAGAACATTCATCACATATCCTTATTATCCGATCAAAGACACCCAACAATTATATCAACTTTATCCTATATCGCCTTTAACCTATATCACCTTTAGCATATCATCTATGCCCCATGCCACAGATATTCAGAACAACCTAATATTTGATGATTGAAATAATAACAAAGATATAAATAATGAATAGAAGAAACAAGATAAACAATAACATGATGAGTTAACAATTTTGACTTTGTCCAGATTCAAATAATGTCTAAATTATCAACATGATGTATATAAAAAAGTGTTCGAGTCCAAGAGTAATGTCCAAGATCCACTAGGAAGAATTTCAACGGTAAGGTTTACGTGTGACGCCCCCAAATCTGAGCCCACACAGCCCAAACTTGAGTCGTCAAAAGACTACAACAAAATTATTACAACAAAGCACAACGTACAACAATACAGTGTATAATAATACACAACTAAGTCTTCACTATTATTGTCACACTATTTTACAACATGTGAAGACTACGACAGCTATTCCTCAGACTCTCACTCCATTCCCTGGCTAGACCCTGTTACGTTTTCATCTCCTGTAATGGAACAAAAGAAAGGGTGAGTTCAAATAGCCCAGTAAGAAATATCATGACTAAGATAATGACGAATAAATTATCATTAGCCTTCAACAGTTGAGTTCTTGATAGAATACAATAGACTACAAGGTTTATATCAAAAACTGTAGTTAAATTCTTAAACAACGTTCAGATCAATAATAGCAGCGGAATGAGCAATCTATTAGAAGAATAATGCAGACTATAATGTCCACTCGCTTCTCTTTTTAGTAAAAATATCATCAACTTTTATCATCTGAAATACCATTAGTCATGATAATAAAATTCACAGTTCCTGGTCATAATCATGCAAATCAACAGTTCATCTTTGCACTACGGGCCAAAGATATTCAATATAGCACCAACGGTCATGATTATACCAGATTCAGCCTTTGGTCATAATCATGCAAACCAACAGTTCATCTTTGCACTACGGGCCAAAGAGAACATTCACCACGTGCCATAAAAGACACCGAACAGATGTATCGCCTTTAACCTAGTATATCGCCTTTAACCTATCATCTGTTCAACAATTAAATCACATCTGTGCCCCCGGCCACAGATATTCACAACAGCTTGATTCTTGATGATTAATACAAATAACAGTGATACAAATGATGAACAGAAGAACAGGATAAATAATAAGTATCGGAAGTTTACTTTGTGCAGATTCAAATAATGTCCAAATTGCCAACATGATGTGGAGTGAAATTTAAAAATGATATTCAAGATCCACAGTTCAGAATAACGATTACAGTTCAATAGAAATGTTTAGAAAATAGGAAGGTTCAGTTGAAATAATGAAATTCAACTATTATGGAACATATAATATTTTCAGGAATTATAGAAGCAATAGTTCCATAATAAGTTTCGATTTAGGTGTATGAAAGAAAATAATATCCCTTACCGTAGCAGGTTTGATTAACAAAAGGTGAAGGGAATTAATATCCCTTATCATAGTAAGTTTGAATAATGGAAGATGAAAAAGATGGTATCCCTTATGAGTATAAAGGAAAATGATATCACTTACGAATATGGAATAAAAGTGTCATGTGATAATTCGTGTAGACAAATTATTTCCACACGAGACAAATAAAAAGGGTTATTCACCAACATGCGGTAATCCGCGCCGTAAGGTTATTCCCATCAATTTGAATACGAAGAGTTATTCACCAAACAGGCGATAATCCGCGCCGTAAGGTTATTCCCATCAATTTGAATACGAAGAGTTATTCACCAAACAGGCGATAATCCGCACCGTAAGGTTATTCTCAAAGATTAATAAGGAATGAATACAAAAGTTTATTCACCAACAGGCGGTAAACCGCGCCGTAAGGTTATTCCCACAATTTAATACATGGAAGTAAATGGCACAAGAAAGAAACGATATTATTTTCGAGAATCAAAGAATGATAATCCCTTCAAGTAAGAAAGAAAATAATATCCATTTATGATGATGAAAAGAGTGATACCCCTTACCGTAGTAAGTTAGAATATGAAATAAGATAATATTCCTTACCACAGTAAATTTAAGAGTGTGAAAAAAATAATATTCCTTACCGTAGTAAGTTTAAGAGTATGAAAGAAAATGAAATTCCTTACCTTAACACGTGACTGGATATTGATTTAAATGAGGTTGATCAACCTATATATTTATAATATAAATTAGTAATTACCACATATAAATTTCAAAATGTATGATAACTCGTATATTATGAACTATCAAAATTATATATATTTAACATAATTTTTGTAGTATAATATAATAACTTTAGAATAGTTTTTAAAATAATATTTCAAAATAAATCTTCCAAAGAAAGCTTTTAAAAATGAATCTTCTAATAGAAGAGTCTTCTAAAGGAAGATTTGTGAATACCGTGAAATATAGGAATTTATGAAATTACTACTCTTTAATAAAAGACTTACTTGAAAAATTCCTGCACTCCTTTTAGCTTTCAAACTCTCGAAATAACCTTACTATGCTCAAAATTCTCTCACAATAAACTTATAGAAAAATTTATGTATTTTAGATATGATTTTCTTATTCAGCGAAGGGCCTATTTATAGCAAATGAAGTTACTATGCGTAGCACGCCGGGGAAGAAAAAATTGGGGGCTGCGCCTCCCCCCCGGCTGCGCAAACGTTTTTAAAATTTTTTCAATACTTGCACAGTAACTTTGCACAGTAACTTTAAAAATTTTCAAAAAGTGAACAGTAATGAACAGTAACTTCTCCGAGATGAACAGTAGCTTCCGTCAGTGAATAGTAACTTTTTCGGGAATGAATAGTAAATTCCGGGAGTGAATAGTAACTTTTGAAAAATAAAAATTTTTATTTTTCCTGTCGGTCCAACATATAAAATAAAATAATGCTACAACAATAATTCAACAATAATGTAATAAACACGTTACAGATTATTATTAATTTAATAACATAAATTACAGTATATTTGCAACTGTGACAATTATTAGGTTCAATAATTTTAAAAACAGTGCAGCAACAATTATTGACTCAATGATATAAAATACAGTGTAATGACAATTATTAAATCAATAATGCAAAATACTGTGTAACAATAATAATTGAATTTATAACATAAAATATTATGCAGTGACAATTATTGATGAAATGATGCGTAACAGTTACGGTGTCAATTATCAGACCAATAATATGAGACACTGTGCAATACCGTGTGCTACTGTAGAGTACCGCGTGCTACAATAAAATACCATAAATTACCGTATGCTACTATTCTTTTATCACCAGTATTTTAACAGTTAACACTGTTGACTATTTTTATTTAAAAAGGTTACTTCTGTCGTTTTCTATATCCGACAAATATTCCGTTGTGGGGTCCACCAATAATTAGTTATTTCGGCGCCGTCGTACGGCCCGAATATTCCCCGACAAAACGAATATTGTCCGACAAAATAAAATTTGCACATAACATCCTTAACTTTCAATTTTATCAATTTAACCACTTACTGTTTCATGAAAAAATATATATGAAGAAAAATTAAATTTTATATTTCATAAAATTCGGGGTCTTACAGAAATGATGCGTAACAGTTACGGTGTCAATAATATGAGACACTGTGCAATACCGTGTGCTACTGTAGAGTACCGCATGCTACAGTAAAATACCATAAATTACCGTATGCTACTATTCTTTTATCACCAGTATTTTAACAGTTAACACCGTTGACTATTTTTATTTTAAAAGGTTACTTCTGTCGTTTTCTATATCCGACAAATATTCCGTTGTGGGGTCCACAAATAATTTGTTATTTCGGCGCCATCGTACGGCCCGAATATTCCCCGACAAAACGAATATTCCCCGACAAAACGAATATTCCCCGACAAAACGAATATTGTCCGTCAAAATAAAATTTGCACATAACATCCTTAACTTTCAATTTCGTCAATTTAACCACTTACTGTTTCATGAAAAATATATATGAAGAAAAATTAAATTTTATATTTCATAAAATTCGGGGTCTTACATTACGGTACAAGGAATTGGTCCAAAATGTTCACAGTTCAAATAAATGTCCACAATTTAAAAGTTCAAGGTTCATAAGTTCACAGTCCAAATAAATGTCCACAGTTCAAAAGTTCAAAGTCCATAAGTTTATAATTCAAATATGACGATGGAAATTTAATAGAAATATTCTTGTCAAAGGGTATTAGATGAAGTGCAAACTATTAAGGGAATATTAATGAATTATTAATTTAAGAATTTTCACCGTTTAATAATATTAGAAATACAAATGAGATACTTTCTTACCGTAATAAGTTTAAGTGCTAGAAGATGAAAAAGATGGTATCCCTTACAAGTAAGAAAGAAAATGATATCCCTTTATAATGATGAAAATAATAATACCCCTTACTGTAAAAAAAATTAAAAGTTTGAAAGAAAATGATATCTCTTACCTTATCTCGCGACTAAATACAGCTTTTATGAGGTTGATCAACCTATATGTATATTCATAATTTAATTAATAAGTAACACATACCAAGTTTATGTATATAAAATCATTAAAGTGACTATATAAATATACTTCAAAATAGTTTTTAAAGTAAAATTTTTCAAAGGAATTTTTTTCAAAATAAATCTTCTAATAGAAGAGTATTCTAAAAGAAGAGTTGTAAACTGATGTATGTGTGAGTGTTTATATAACTTTTATATAAAAAAAATTTACTTGAACAATACTCGTACCCTTTTAAATCTTTAACGCTTAAAATAATTTTAATACTCTCAGAGAATCACTTACACTAAGAAATATTTCGAGAGTGGAAAGAAAATTAAGCGAGAAATATATGAAACTCCTTATGCTAAGCTCCTTATTTATAGTCAGGGCCTAACTAACTTTTCCACACACACGTTACACATTTTAATATTATCTTTTAATCTGAACCATTCATCAACCAACACACGTTTCACACTTTAATCTGCACCGTTCGTTGACTAACACACGTTTCATGCCTACACACGTTACACATTTACACGCGTTACACATTTACGTGTGTTACACACTTACACGTGTTACACATTTACACGTGTTACACACGTACACATGTTATACATTTTCATATTATTTTATTGATTTAATATCCCAATGATTAAACATACAATATTTTTTAAATAATAAATCTGTCTAACTGTTTAATACCCGTAACTACTACCGTAATAATTATTGGCCCAATAATGCAAGATGTTGTACATTATGAAAATTATTGATTCAATAATATGGAACACTGTGCAATTAATAATGTAAAATATTGTGTAATGACAATTATTGATTCAATCACGTAAAATAAAATGTAATGACAATTATTGGTTCAATAATGTAAAATGCTGTGTAATGACAATTATTGATGAAATACTATGTAATAGCCACTTTATCAGTTCATTAACTTAAACATTGTGTAATACCGTGTGCTACTATGCAATAACATGTGTTATTGTAAAATACCGCGTGTTATAGTAAAATACCATATGTTACCATACTTTTATCAATGGATATTTTAACAGTTAAAAGTGATAATACTATTAACCATTTTTATTTAGAAAGACTATTGATGTTGTTTTCTTTATCCTACAATATTTCGTTGTGGGGTCCACTCATAACTGAATATTTCGACGCCGTTGTACGAATATTTTCAGACAGAACGAATATTCCTCGATAGAATGAATATTCCCCAAACAATCGAATATTGTCCGACATAAATTTTTTGCATATAACATCCTTAATTTTAATTTTTATTAATTTAACACCTTACTGTTAAGCATAAAGTTGTGAGAAAATTTGAAATATATTTATTAAAATTCAGGATTTTACAATACGACATAGTATAATGTGTTATATTGTCTTAATTTATTACATAAAATTGTGATAATTTTTTTGTAATAAAATTAGTAAAACCAAACATAAAATTTATTTTAAAAGTTACTTATCCTATTATAGATTGGTTGAATTTCTTTTGAATATTTTATAAATTTAGATAGTATATATTTAATTATTATAAATTTATATGGTACTTATACTAATTTCAATAGAAAAGAAAAAGATCTTCTTTTTTTTTCTTCCTATTCCTCGAATTAGAGATAAAAATATTTTTAAATTTGGATAGTTTTTAATTGATATAAATTTAAATTGTACTTATGTTAATATAAATTAAAAAGCTGAATAAAAAAATGATGAGCGTTTAATTATTTAGTTGATATCTCACAAAAGATATAAGAATTCATACACCAAACATCGTTTTTATATCAATTAAAAGTCGTAGATGCTATTATATGTATTAGACAAATCAACTATCTTGTCGTAACAGTGGTTGGTCGAACTCACTGAGATACATATGAGCCGGTCCAGATAGCAAGAAATTTTCTTCTATATATTGATCAAGGTCAAATATATCTTCTTTGAATTTTAGTCTAATTTATTTATAGTTTTACATATCTCGTGTGGAAAAAGATTTTTTTTTTTTTTTTTTTTGTATAATTACCATACTCCTATTAAATTAATTTCTTGGCGTCAAATTTAACTCATCAACTGGTTAGGTCAACTAGTTGATTTATTCTTCAAGCCTAGCAACTATCACAATTCAATGTGCTCCGTAGAAAGGCTTCATCGGAGAATGATGATAAGCATGAATTATGCCTTCTTCAACAGCGTAGGTTGAACGTTCATGAAAACGGTTTATTAATTTAACATATTTAATTAAATCATTTAATATCTCAAGGAGCTAGCAAGGTAAAACACAATTAAATATAAAATGCCCTTGGCACGTATATACTAATAAACATAAAGATATGTTTAATTACCTTTTTGAGTAAGATGTGATTCTTAGGAAACAGACATTCAATTTTCTAATCCTAAAGATTAAATAATGTTTGATCAAGATTTGACTAGTGGATGTGATTATGCGTATAAATTATGCACTTAAAACCGCCAAACGTGCCTTACACAAGATTATCACTTATAAGAGAATAATATCTCTTTTACGATAAGAATTAATTAATATCATAGTAAAATTCGTTGCAAATAATTTTATTATTAGTATAATTATTAAAAAAATATTTATATTAATATATATTAAAAAAAAGTGTAATGAAAGAGATCATAATCCACTTATAAGAAAATATATTAATAATCAAGAAACTTGAAAGGGATTCTTGAATTTTGTATATTCTTTATAATAGATTTAATTAGTTGTGATTAAATAATTAGGAAAAGAAAGAAAGAAAAAAGAAAGAAATAAGGAATGAACGAAATGAAAGGGAATCTCACATAGGTTGAAGTCTTTGTGCTGGTGATGGAGAGACAAAACTGTCCCAATTTAATGGTCCTACTATTGTATGATCCCCACAATAAATCTGCATCATCAAATGTTGCTTTCATGTGAGCCATTATTTAGTAATCTACGTGTATCTATCAATATCTATCTACCTACCTGTCATCTTTTTATTCTCCCTTCTTTATCTGTAATTTGGAGACTGAGGTGGCACGTTGACACAAAACTAAGAAAGAGGATGCTGCCATGAATAAGATACTCCCGATTTCATAATTTGTACTTATTAATTATTATGACTATTTCTTTTCTAGCCTTTTCCGGGGAGAGAGAGAGATTATATATAAGATATTCATTCAAATCAATCGGTTACTTAAAATATTATTATAATAATTACATATTTTATCATTAAATTTTTTAATAATAACTCATTTTTTTAATTAAATTAACTTATACATGTGATTGCAATAACAAAATTTTCAGCAATCAATTATTATATATATATATATATATATATATATATATATATATATATGTATGTAAATTGATATGTGACATATAATGGTTATACAGTTTAATATCTAATGGCCATAAATTAGAAACACATTTTTTTTACATTAAAATATTGTATAATAAAATAAATTATGTTTTTTAATTGTAATCATCAAATTTTACAATAGACGGTGCAAAATATGTTAATCATATAAATTTTTATAGTCATTATTTGTTATGAATTAATAATCATAAAATTTAATTGGCAAAATGTAGTGGTCAATTCATAGTAAATGATGATTATAAGATTAATTATCATTTCATCATAAACGGTCTATTCTAAGATTTGATGGTCAAAATTTAAACAAAAATAATTGTTGAAAAATTGCAAAACTATTTTATAGATAATTATAAAATTATTTAAAGGAGATATCACCATTATTTATATTTTGTGATTCAAACAACACAAATATTGAGAAGTTTTCATCCATATATACGCTTGTCTACATGTGACCCATTCATGCATGATTCACGCAAATATATGTTAGGCAGCAGCTCACGTGTCAGCCTCAAAACAATTTTTTAAAATAATTTTAGATAAATTATTAGTGGTTTTGAAAACTAATGTTAATTTGTAATTTCATGTGTTGACAATAATTTATTCTTAGCCCTAAGGTTACAGGAATGTTTATCTTAATTTGACTTCAGCCCTATTCTCTGTATACACACGATAGAATTGTTTAAGGCAAAAATAACATTTATTTGTGTAATTCACCACTGAATTAAAAAAAAAATACATTTAGCCAACTGAATTAATTAAAATATTAAAATTACACAATTTCATAAAAATAATTTAACATACATTAAAAATTTTCTACGTGACACTACAAAAAAAGTAAAATAAAATAAAATGTTAGTTATATGATAATTATAATAATAATAAATATAAAGTTTTCAACTTATTTTCTATTATACTTTTTTTCCCTGCACTCTAACTCAACAAACAAAATTAATTTAAAAGAAAAAGAAAAGAAAAAAATTCATCTTCAAAATCAGAACAGAGAACTAAAAACTCACCCCTAAATCATACCACGGCTGAACCCACCTTGCAATACCATCAAAGTAGCCATGTCAAAGCTCTACACCTAGATTAATTCTATGAAGAAGGACTTTATTTCTCCAAACTTGTTTCAGACCGAACGGATCAGGACCCGATCCGAAACAAGTTTTGAGCACTTCAATAGTTCGTTGCAATATTGTACGCACATTTCTCATATTGGTTCGATATTCTCTTACTATTTTTAATTTATTTTATTTTCAATATTTTATGATAATAAGCTTGACATTAAATTAGGTGCAAATTAAATATTAGGACCAAAATTTTCGATGTATAAATCTTTACCGCTTCACCCAAATTTGAGAAATAATTTGTGTTTTAAAACTTCTAAGTTGAGAATTGAAAAATAGTAAGCAAACGTTATTTTCATATAATATTTTCTCAAAAGTATTATCCCCAAAATAATTGAAGCTTAAATGAGGATTACCAATTGTTGGGCTGTGTATTTTTACTAGAGTCAATAGGATGTCCACATTCGGGCACGGATCCTGTGGCCCATTATGCTTAGTGCACCAGCTCAACAAGCTTGATCATTTACACCTCACGCTCCAGATGATAAATGACGTGACTGTTATTGAACAATTACCACTCATCATTCAATTTCAGACGTTATGGCGGTTACCGATTATGGTGAAAAAGTGCATTACCTCTCTAATGTAGCAGTTGTATATCTGCACCAGTTAGAGGAGAAAAGCAGCTATAAAAAGGAAGTGAACATCTAAGGTAGAATCAAATGCCAAATTATCCTACTAAACTCTAAGCACCTCAATTGTTAACATTTCTTGAGATCTATACTTACTCTTACACCGGAGCTATACTATTACCTCGACGGCCCAAGCCGTCAAGTTTTCAATTATTTACTTGTACAGGTTAGTGCCGTTGACGGTGAACAAGTGTCCCGACAAATTCAAGCGTTAACATGGGTGTTAGAAGGAGAGTCATCTAGTGTTTAGTAGTGAAAACTCTTGACCAAACTTCCAAACAAAAACTGCATATTGCTCCTCATAACCACACTCACCTAGAACAATCCTGTAGGGGGTCATGCTCGTAGTCTTATAAGCCAACTAATGCGGACAAGCAGCGTCGCCAATAGGAAGTCTAAGACCAAAAGAGAGTTCTTCAACTCCAGTTAGAGGAGCTTGAAAAATAATTTGTAGACTTGGAGAAGACTGAGAACTTTTTGAGAGATGAACATGGGGGCCCATCCTGAACAGGTTGTCATCCTTCTCGGCAAGATTAGAGAGAAATCACTGTCTAGACCTCAGCTTCAGAGGGTCGAAGGAGAAGATCTAGAACTCCACAAACACCGTAAAGATGGTGAGTAACGACAACGTCAACGTCGGGACAATCATGTTGGTGAATCTTTCGGGCCAAAAACCTTTAAAAGACGTGCTGCTAGAAAGAAATCTTATTCACCCTTTTTATCAAAGAGCTTGAGGAGACACTCATTGATCGGACTCTCAAAGTGCCAGTTTTGAAGGAGTATGATGGAACTGGTGATCCTTATGATCATACTTATACTTTTGAATGGGTAATGCAATTTCATGGTTATGATGCAGTGGGGATGTGTCATCTCTTCATCTTCACTTTGTCAAAGACTACAAGAGAGTAGATTATTTCCCTCCCTCATAGTTTGATTGATTTGTGGGAGGAATTGCAGGATTAGTTTCACACACACTTTGGTGGGAAAAGGAAGCGTGCCAAGTTAATTATCTCTGAATCCTTTCGGCAGTTCATGAAAAGATTCAAAGAGGCGATGGCCGAGATCCTTGTCTTGGATTCATCACAGGCAGTACAGTTCCTAATGATGGGCCTACATGTGGAGAAATCCAGTCGCCTCATAGAAGAAATCATTCTGAAGGCTCCTCAATCTCTAGCCAAATGCTACACAGTTGCAGACAAGTTCATAGAAATGGAAGAGGCCATCATTGATGTTCAGGATTCTTCAAAATTTAATGATGATTATCATCAGAGATGAAAACCTATAAGCAATATGGTCGGCGGAAGAGATAATAGAAGAGACATCTTCAGATTCCTGAAGCTTTCTTCGATCTGACATTCTTGGATTCCCGAAGCTTTTTTCGGTCTGACATCCTTGAATTCTCAAAACTTTCTTCGGTTTGAAATCCTCGGATTCCCGAAGCTTATTTTGGTATGATATTCTCGGATTCCCAAAGCTTTCTTTGGTCTGGCATCCTCAGATTTCCCAGACTTTATTTGGTCTGACATCCTCGGATTTTCGAAGCTTACTTCGGTCTGACATCCTCGGATTTCCCGAAGCTTACTTTAGTCTAATATCCTCGAATTCCTGAAGCTTTCTTCGGTCTAATATCCTTGGATTCCCGAAGAAATTTTCCTCCCTGTTTAACGCCTCCTGGCTCCCGAAAGAGTTTTTTTTTCTTCGGTCTGACGTCCTTGGAATCCTGAAGTCTTTTGTCTTCGGTTTGATGTATTTGAAATCCCAAAGGAGTTTTATTTTTGGTTGGATGTTCTAAACTTCCGAAGAAGCCTTTTTCTTTTCGGTTAGATGTTCTAAACTCTCGAAGAAGCCTTTTCGCTTCGGTCGGATGTTTTATACTCCCAAATAAGTTTTTCCTTTGGTATGATGTCTCAAGGCTCCCGAATGAGTTTTTGCTTCAGTTTGAAACCTCTTTTGGATCCCGAAGACAATTTCCTCTATTCCTTCACCACATTTTATATGCTAAAGGAGTGGGGAGCAATGTTGGGTTGCATATTTTTATTAGAGTCAATGGGATGTCATACACCCCATGCTCCAGATGATAGATGACGTGGTTGTTATTGAAAAGTTACCATTCATCATTCAATTTCGAACGTTATGGCGGTTACCGAATATGGTGGGAACGAGCAGTACTTTTCTAATGTAGCCATTACATATCTGTAATGACAACTATAAAAAGGAAGTGAACAACTGGGGTAGAATCTAATGCCAAATTATCCTGCTAAAATCTAAGTAACTCAATTGTTTATATTTCTTGAGATCTGTAATTACTCTCACGTCAGAGCTATCCCCCGACGGTCCGAGCCTTCAAGCTTTCGATTATTTACTTGTGCAGGTTAATACCATTGACGGTGGTCAAGCGTCTCGACAAATTTTAGCGTTAACACTAATTATGTCTTAGGATATCAAAATTCCTTGGGACTTGAATCCAAGATTCCCTTCAAAAATCCAAAATTTGCCAACCTCATGATAACAATTTTTTTTTTTAGACATGATTTTTAATAAAATGGCAACCTAACTACAAGTAGTTCTATTATTTTTTATTCTATTTTGTTTTTAGAAATTTTGAGGTCAACTTCCTATATATCTATATAATAAAACACAACCCATTTTGAATATTTTATTTGACAAAGCACAACAACGGTTATGATATTTTAATTTTAATCTAATGGCTCATATTTCATTTCACACACACAATTTTCCCCCAAATCAACACTCAATTTCACACCCATTCATTCAAATTTGAATTCAAAATAATAATAACATCTCTCACACACACAAATCCCGCCCAAATCAACATTTCATTTCACACCCATTCATTTAAATTTGAATTCAAAATAATAATAATAAAAAATAATAATAATAACAATAATAATAATAATAATAATAATAATAATAATAATAATAATAATAATAATAATAATAATAATAACAACAACAACAACAACAACAACAAAAACAATAATAATAATAATAATAATAACAATAATTATGACAATAACAACAACAACAACAACAACAACAAAAATAATAATAATAATGAAAATAATAATAATTATTATTATAATAATGATAATGATAATAACAATAACAATAACAATAACAATAATAATAATAATAATAATAATAATAATAATAATAATAATAATAATAATAATAATAATAATAATTATTATTATTATTATTATTATTATTATTATTATTATTATAACAATGATAATAACAATAACAATAACAATAATAATAATAATAATAATAATAATAATAATAATAATAATAATAATAATAATAATAATAATAATAATAATAATAATAATAATAATAATGTTAATAACAATAATAATAATAATTATTATTATTATTATAATAATAATAACAATAGTAATAATAATAACAACAACAACAATAATAATAATAACAATAATAAAAACAATAATAATAATAACAATAATTATAATAATAACAACAACAACAACAACAACAACAACAACAACAATAATAATAATAACAACAACAACAACAACAACAACAAAAATAATAATTATTATGATGATAATAATAATAATAATAATAATAATAATAATAATAATAATAAAAACAACAACAAAAAAAAAAAACAATAATAACAATAATAATAACAATACTAATAATAATAATAATTATTATTATTGTGGTAGTATGGTGAATTATGATAATTGTTACTGATGATTGTAAGTTTTGTAGATATGTTTAAAAATTTTTGGATATCTATTTTTAAAGGAAAATTAATTATTATGGTCGTGTGGTGAATTATGATAATTGTTATGTATATTTGTAAGTTATTTTAAGTTGTAAAACATTTTTAAGTAATAAAATATTTTTTGAATTTTAATTTTAATTTTTTTTACGTTATGTTTTTAGGCACGAGCAATTATTAGTTATAGAAAAGATGGGGAGGGAATACTCCTTGGTTCAAATTGTGCGACTCAAATGTATATTCCATTGGGCGGTCTAAATCAATTTGGCCAACTAGCTAGAAGATCACACCCCTTGAGCTACCTTGCTAATACTTAATACTAATTGACGACAATGACTGATCATAGTGACCTATTGGAATATCGTTTTGAATTTGTTTATTTTTTTTATAAAAAAAAATAATTTGATTACGTTATTAATCAATTTAATATTAAAAAATCAACATGACCCCTCTAATGTGCCCCACCATATGTGGGATGATATTATATCTGCCCTTTAATTAAAAATTAATATCCTAAACATTCTTTAAATTTAGCAAACAAATAATTATGTTATATAAATTAATACACGCTTATTTCCTTATAGTACGGACTAAAAATATCATGTGCAATTTTCTTTGCCCCGATGTTATATTTAGATGGTTAAATGCTGATTAGAGCAAATTAATTAGTTAGATGATGGCCCATGTGATTTGGTTTTAGTATATATTATCATTAGATTAAATTAAATATCAAGTAAGCAGCTATGGTTATCATATTGAAGATGCGTTCCGAGATAACTTCCAAATTTATTAAACCATTACTTAACTTAAATAATTATTATTGATAAATTAATGGCTTACTCTATTTCGTGATTCCTACATTACTTTTTATATAAATAAATTCATGTATATTATATATGCATGGTTTGGATTGATTACCCTTCTTTCTCTTCATCTGTTTCATTTAATAATTTTCTATATATTTAGAGATTTAATATTTTCACAAGTGAATTTTATTTTATCTTATAAAAATATTAAATTAACGTATAAAAATATCAATTCTCTATATTTACTCATGGAGCTAGTTACACTAAGGATTCAATCATACACCGTAGACTGGATCAAACGAATCTATTATGGCAATAAAAGGTAATTAAGAACTGCAGTTTCTTGTATAATTTTATAGATTATTGATCTACGGCGGAAATACGCAGTTAACTACATTTTATAATTGATCTAATAACACTTAATATTTTAAAAAATACATTATTTTAATAATATTTTTTTACTCTGATAATATTAACCGTCATAATTAAGTGTTCCAAATGATATTTCAAGTGGCGGAAAAGATTTTCAATATTGCTCTATACATATAATAAATTTAAACATTCACAAGTTCGTTCTATTTTCAGCATTTTGAGTACCTAATTGTATAAAATTAATTGCACAACATAAAAGTTGAACAAATATATATCAGATTTCTTATTAATAAATATGTGATCATCAAATGTGATATCCATTATGGGAAGGTAGAATTATTATCTTTCTAATATTTATTCTCACGATTTTTTCCATCTTTATTACATTACGAATAATTATGCAAAACATTTTTGTAAGAAAACTCAAAATAGGACAACCTAATTTCTTTTTGACAAGTTGAGCATCTTTTTATGCCAAACAAAACAAACCCTAATCTGTCGGCATTGTACCCTCCAAAATTGCCACTTCACCTCCTCACCGCCTGATCCCAAACGTACGCCCCCCCCCCCCCCCCCCCCCCCCCCCCCCCCATAAATTCTTGACTGGAGAAGTAAATGCATGCAGATGCAGTACCGGCGAAGGGTTCTTTTCCCGGGCTGTTTCATCTAACGTACGCGTGGAGCGCAGGCTTATTCTGGACATGCTCACTGTTTTTCTCTGTTCTATCTGCTGCCGCCATTTTCATTCATGCAAATGCAACGCTGTTCACATGCGGTGGAGCCTACACTAAAACGACATATATCATCAATGTAATTGAAATGGTGTTTCTTCTGTTTTAGGTCTGATGTGTTCGATCTCTTTTCCACTAGCCACATGTTCTTCTTTTTTTGTCTCCCACTAAATTTAATAATATTACCCTGCTTAATTAGATTCCATGGTAATCCAAATGTAGCCATTTCACACACGTGTTTTTTTACCTTTCATGATTCCTCGAATATATGATATCGGACATTTTCGTTAGATCGCGTTTGTAGTGGTAGTGTTTAATTCGTTTAGTTATTTTATCTGCTTACCAATTATAATATGATGTTTTAAACGTCTGTAGAAAAAAATATATTTGTAACGCAAATTGATTGTATATGTATATATTACTACGTTTGCACTAAAATTAAATCGAACTGATAATAATAAATGACACAGTTGTGACAAATTAATATATATGGCTTTGACATTAATGATATTTTTGTAATTCATCATTTTATTAAGTAATTACAATGTGACGTGCGGAGTTGATAAAATTGAAATTTCATATTTCTAGTTGGGGGTGGTGATCTAGTGTTCTTGGAAGATGGCTTTGGGTCTTTGTCACTTTGCAATGACAAGTTGTCAAGCCATATGCCATCATTAGGCAAACACTCATGAGAAGGACATGTGATTAATACGAGAAAGCGATGACTGTCTTAATGGGAAAGCTATAAAAGAATTAATAATATAAAATAAAAGAAAAAACAAACACACATTATTAATATAAATGGAGTGGCATGAGACATCGTAATTGATTAATGAAGAGACATAATTAATCCACTAGTAATGTAAAATCCAATTTGCACTTAATTGATTTCTCTAGAGTGGACAAGGATTCGAGACTCTTGGCATTTAGTCAGTTGAAGCCGCCCCATTACCCAATTTTCTTCATCAAAATTAATTCCTCATAAATTAAGAATTTGAATAACTACTCCCACACATTAAAATTAAAGTGATAGCTAATGAACTAAATAAAAGATTTTTTTAATTAATATATTACGACAAAAATATGTTAATTTTTATTACAAGTAAAGAAAACGGTAATGGTCTGTACTGTTAGATTTACTCGCGACAAAAAAATGATATAAAAAAGAATCACAAGATTTATATTTAAGTCCATTAATTGAGAAAATAATGAATCATGTCCCATTGGTAGCTCGCAATGGCTCTATATTCATAAAAACGAAAGAACAATGATAAAGATGTTGAATGGGGTACAGATGAAACTTATAAGTGGGAATGCTCAAAAACTTTATTGAGGCTGGTAAATAATTCATTTCCAAGAGACCTAAAAAGCCACAATTGATATAATTAAAGGTACAAGTAATAATAAAAAAAAAAATGTAACTTAAAAGCTAATCAAAATGTCACAAAACATATTGGCCTAGTGGTAATCGCACCATATACTTTACCTAGTAGTATTGGTTTACATTAATTTTTTGGATTATCACTTCACAAATGGTTGTTTCCCTCTTGTTGTTTTACAAAAAATAAAATAAAAATTAAACAATATATTTTAATTTTAAAAGATTTTTTATTTGGACATATGGAATTAAATGTTCTTCTCCATCAAAAGGAATTAAGAAAAAATGCAATATATATACCATATATATCTCAAGACAACATTAAAAAATAAAAAAAAATAATTTAAAAAATGATGAAAAGAATGAAAAATTCATTTACTAAAAACTAAAAAAGAATTTACAAGTTAGTCTAAAGAAAGACGTCTAGAAAATGTACATTTTCCTTTTCTTTTTTCTTTTTCTATTTTTAACTTTCTACATCAGAACATGCTAACATGCACTACGGTAGGTAACCTCAAGACATGCTAACATGCACCGTAGCATTCATTCTAGTGTTACATACAGGGCAGGTAGACTGAAGGGTGGTCCCACAAATTGTGCAAAGGCAAAGATGCCTGCATGGCAGCAGCAACACGCACGATTCCCTTTCCCCACATTTCCTGCACATCCTATTCCCACCCCCACCCCCACCAACCTCCTTTAATGCTAACGTGCGCCGCTGCCCCACCACCTCCTCATCTTCCCTTTCCCACCCGTAATCACTGCTGCCGCAGCACGACTCCGCTTCCTCCGCCACCGCTTCACCAGCCGGAATCTGCTGCTCGTTGCTAACATGCGCCAACACCTGTTCTAAATTGCACCGCAGTGACATGGCCGTGGCTTCATTTGATTGTGCTAAATCTTTCCATAATTGGTTCTCCAAGTAAAGACTCTTCACTCTTTCTTGAAGTGCCAGATTCAATTTTCCCATTTTCTGAATTTGTTCATCCTTTTCCTTCAATTTTTTGATCACACCTTCTCCTATTGCAGATACCCACACTCTTGCTTGTTGCTTTTGTCTCTCTTCAACTTCCAATCTTATCTTCTTTGTCTGAAATTTCACCAAGAAAATAACATCAGAAAAAAATAACATTTAATAATTCTTACTAGCTGAATATCTTTAAAAAAAAAATTAAAAAATTAAAAAATTAAAAAATCGACCCTCTAATAATTAATACTTAATAATTAATTCGTGAAGACTGAATATTTCTGCAAGAATTATTTGTGCATAATAATTTTAAAAAATAGGATTGGTACAAAGTGAAGACTTACATGTTGGGAAATGATGTGATCAATTTCCAACTGCTGTTGTTGGATCTGCAGCGACAAACTTTCTTCATCGAGAAGAACAGATGAAAAATCATGGGGAAAATTACTCTTCTGGGGGATCATAACACTGTTTAACGGGATGCTCATTGAATCTCTTGAACGTTTTCTTGGGGCAATTGGTAAATTGCAAGTGAGTCCACTTTCAGCCTTCATTGAAGTTTTGGGTTGAGCCAAATCACAAACTAAAGATTGATTGAATGGCAAGAAAGTATCCGCCATTGTAGTGGTGAAAGGAACCCCATAACCCATTTGACCCCCCGAATTGTATCCGTAGGCGTTTGCTGGATCAAAATTCACAAAATCTCTGCAAATTTTAATTTAAACCCATATCAGAAAAAGGAATAACAAATTAATACAACACAACTAATAAACAGATACAACAACAGACGAGGATGTCAGTCAAATTGTTTGACAAGACGGTATTTTACGCCTTCAAACTGTTTGACAGACGATATTCTTATAATCGTAGGAAAAAAGTTTATAAGAATTTAATTTCATTCGTACCTATTTGTGAAGATTTGTTGAGGAAAGAGATTCATATGCCTGGCTTCAACTGCCATGAAATCTCAAGTTACTGATTTATTTTTATTTTTTTTTCTGAGTGGTTTTGGTTAAAGAGAGAATAAATATGGAGGAGATGAGAATTGAGAGCAGAGCATGCAATGGAGGTGGCAACTAGAGGGGATGGATGGGTTTGGTTTATATTTATGGAATTTGGAGAGAGAAGGAAAGTCAAAGAATTGAAGAGAGAGAAAGGGCATCCATTACCAATTCTAGAGCGAGAAAGTCGAAGAGATTTGTACGAGTGTTCGTGCCCTTTAAAGTAGTGAGCAACTACCAAAAACCAGAGGGAATCAAAAAATAGTAACCAAAAGGACTGCCTGCTGCTGATTTGTTATTATAATTGTTGTCCATTTATAGTTTTTTACACAACCGTCCACAGAAAACCCTCCATTTAATTAATGTCTTTAATAAAGAAAATGTGTCCATATTCTATTTTATAAGGGAGGGGATATCTGGTATTCTCCGTTTCCAAAATTAAAAAAACAATTTTATTTTTAAAATTAAATAACGATATATTAAATTTTAAATATATAATAAAAAATATTAATCATAATATTTATTTTATTCTAAATTTTTCTAAGTCATGTCAATTTTGAAATTTAATATACCGTTATTCGATCTTAAAAATAAAATTATATCTCTAATTTTGGAGTGGAGGGAGTATGACATAAATTTGAGAATGGATAAATACTTCTAATTTCGATAAATGTATATAATAACATTCATAAACTATTTATATAATTGTACTATTTATATACCGTATCAATGTATCAATTAAGTACAAAATGGGCATATTTTTCAGCGATATGTAGCCAAAAAAAATAATAATGCAAAAAAAAAAGAATAGCTCTGAACAAATTTTCTTTTAATTTACCCAAATCGTAGGGGCTATTGCAGAAATTCAATTTTCTTATTTGTTCAAAATAATAGATTACGTGATTATGTGAATGAATAAGTATAAAAATAAATCTAGGCACACTATATCTGGACACAATATAAAATATTATATAGATTTTAATTATTAAAAAGTGAAATTTAAAAAAAAATCGTGTCAAGTCTCACTTTTTAATGGCTGAGATTCATATAGTGTTCTATGTTGTGTCTGAATATAATAAATATAGTATTATCTTAAGTATAAATATATAACAATCAAATATTATATTTATTTATATTATTAAAAAATAGAGTATTATATTAAAATTTGTGTCATGTCTATTTTTTTAATAATATAAATAAATATAATATTTAATATAATATTTGATTATTATAAGTATAAACTTGTCATATGTGAATCTGTCACGGGAGGGACACGTAAGCGGAAACTACTGTCCGACGAACTCGTTAACAACGTGAATCGGGTAGCTGGACCCATCTGTCGCACGGTGTGAGGTGGTAGAGATCTGGAGAGCGAATTAGACCCGTTTTTCGGACCCACTTTCCGTTTCATATTAATTAACATAATAAAAAGTATGATAACAAGATAATTCTTCTTATTTCGACAAATATATACTTAATAATTATGTTTTGATTTTTTTAAAGACGCATTTGAGTATATGTTACGGTATTTAATTTTTTTTTGTTATTTCACTTCGTCTTAAACATTCTTTTGAAAAATCTATATGATTACATATTTATTATAGAGACATATTTTAATTTTAGTGGCCTAATTGAGGGAGAGCACATTTTAGGTTTAGTGGCCTAATTAAGGGAGAACGTGTAGGAGGGGAACTTGGTAAATTTAGGAGAAATTTTCCTTCATAGTGCACCTGTTAATCATTAATATAATTATTTGTCGTGTTTTATGTTAAAAAAAATGTAATATATATTTAAAAAAAAAGTAAAAGATTTGTGTAAATCTTTGTATTTCTTATATACCCTTTTATTTATGGTCATCGATAACGTCATAACAATAATTATATTTTTAGAGCAATAAGTATCGTTGAAAGTTTAAAATATAATTAGAACAAATGTAAAAATATAACTAAATATATTTTTACTCTTACAACATAATTATTATTCCGACATTAATTATCAACTGCCTTATTTATAGAATTAAAATTTTCTACACTGTCCGTATATATAAACAGTGTTAATAACATGACACCTTATTGATTGATAGAGTATTTATTAATGAATAAACTCGTACTAGAAGATGTAAGACGACAATGGGGTTACCCGTACCCTTAATGTCAAAAGTCAGTGTTGATATGAATATCTCCATTTCCTCATAAATGATGTATACTTATCATTTCGAAATATCATGTTATCTTGTATTTATTTATTTGCTGAGTTATTTTAAGCTCACTCTTGCTTTCATTCATGATATTTCAGCTAAGCCAGAGAAGACCGAAGGGTCAAGTGTAGATAAGGGTAAAAGAAAAGCCAACCAGCAGTAGATATACTAGTATTGTAATTATTGTGTAAATATTATTGTATTTTGTAATATGTCAGGTACGACAGTTTGTATGTATAAAGGTACGCAGAACTTGGGATTAGTTATGGATGAATATAAATTAAGTTCTTATTATTATTTTATTCAGATTGGATGTATGAGATGACATGGTAGAATAGTCACGTGAGCACCAAACCCGTGGTACAAGGGACCTGGATGTGATTAAAACAAATGTAAAAACGTAACTAAATATATATTTACTCTTACAACATAATTATTATTCCGACATTAATTATCAACTACCTTATTTATAGAATTAAATTTTTTTATACTGTCCATATATATAAACAGTGTTAATAACATGACACCTTATTGATTGATAGAGTATTTATTAATGAATAAACTCGCACTAGAAGATGTTAGACGACAATGGGGGTTACACGTACCCTTAATGTGCTAGTTATAATTTTGGGAAGAAAAAGAAGACTCAACCCTATTTCTTGGAAAAGGATTAATACCAACACTATCAAACGCGTTTTTCTTTTCTTCCTCGGTGTGGATTTATGGGACTCCGATCGATTAATAAAGCATCGCTAGTTTCAAATTATCTTGGTGAACCCAATTTTCCCACTTGGCTTGACCATTTTGGTCTCCACTACTAGTGTAAATTCAAGACTTCATCATTAAAGTCAATTACTAAATTTTTTGAAATGATGCTACATATCAACTTCGAATGAAGACTTGACTTCCTTAACAAATAAAGACAAAACGGATAACAATTTCATAATTTACCTTATGACATTATGATGTCGTAGTACAATTTACTTGGACAAATTCTAGACGGTTATTAATTTGAATAAATTAGACAAAAAAAAATTAATTACTTAACACGCTATATTGTTTCATTCATATATATATATATATATATATATATATATATATATATATATATATTTATATATATTTATACACACACACACACGTTTATATGAATCTGGCTAGGGATTTGACATATGATACAAAATAATACTAATGAGCAAAGAATTTTTCTCCCTCATGAGAAATGGCATAATTAAGTAGGCTAGTGACCATTGTTTAAGGCTCATTAAGTGGGTAATTTAGAAAAGTGGAAGATATATAGTGATAAAAGCTTGTTTTTAGCTTCTTTTCTACAAAAGCATGCAAGTGACAACCATTATATATGTCCTCCAATAAACCACAACTTTTAGTTGATATGCTTAAGGCATGATCAATAACCAACCAAAAAGTCTCAACTTACCTAACATTAGAATCCCATTTATATTAAATGATTGATTGAAATGCTTTAGCTTGATCACGCATAAGTAATGTATATTGTTGAGCAAATTAAAGCGCGCTATAATTAGGTTCCCAAATAGTCATTATATGTTCATGATCATGCTTCTCAACAGCAATTGATAGGAGTAGTTGAGCCTCTCTTATCTGATTTAAATGTTTGAATTAGACTAAAATGTGAAATGAATCCGGCACTTTTTGTAATTGTCGAACCCTAGCTACATTTCAAGTACATTAATTTACTCCTTCCCTTCTAAAATAATATTCGTTTTAAAAAATCATTTAATAATATTATCTGATGATTAAAATTTCACAACTATGGCTTAATTTGTGGGAACTTGATACAAGAGAGAGATTTCCTTGAAAAGAAAATGAGATAATTGGGAATAATATAGAAAAGTAAATTATTATCCTTAAAAGTTGCAAACGATAAATAAAAAATTGGAATATTTTTTTTCTTTGATAGAACAACTATCTATTCCATAGAAGGAATAATTTGTTGAACTATATTCACATGTTTATAAACCTACCATCTAAATTGGGAGAAATTCGACCGTTTATAGCAACTTGGTTGAATTTTCAACAACTAACTTATGTTCATAGAATGAGGAGTTTCTAAATTATAAAATTTGAACTAAAAATAAGTTTAGTATCAAATTTAGTCCTTGAATTAATTAGGTTGCTAGGAATTTAAAGAAACGATGATATATTATATTAAAAGCCGTACAAATTTCTCATTCTTGGTCACATTGGAAATTGTCATGTGCAAGGAGTTAAAAATTGACAATGGAAAAAGAGCTTATAAATAATAAATAATATTCTTATAGTAAATTAAGCCATGTAGCAATAAAACAAGAATAGTTGATAATAATATTCACAGTTTTAATTGTGAGGTTGAAAAAGAGAAACCGTAAAAGTCCTGAAATTGGCACTAACAATTATCAGATATTTGTACGTACGTGCAACGGTGCATGCATCATTGAACCATCTTTATCCAACAACTTCCCATTAGCGCAATCCTCTCTGATAGCAAGCACGATACGCACGTCTAGATGAAGTTGGAATGATGACAAGCACTTGGAAATTTACAAAAATTAATACTACATTTCTCCAAAAAAGAGTCCTGAATTTATTTATTTAGTTGCTTTTTTCTTTAAATATTAAAGATTAGCGTAGGACCATAAACGAATTGAGTTGTTCTCAAATTAAATTCATTGTACAATTCCTCCCCCCCCCCCCCCCCCCCCTCTCCTCCTTTTTTCTTAAGAACCAAACAAAAGGTATATATATATATATATATATATAAAACAACTGAACGTCAGGAGACTACATGTGAATTTAATGCTTACTCATCAAACTTTGCTTTAAAGTAGGCTCTAGAGGCTCCCTCACCAATTTTTTTTTCAAACTGCTACATGCATTTTTCCTTTCCCAAACACAAAATGACGAGTGATAGAGATAAAAATCCAAATATCATCAATTAATTTTAAATGTAATAGTGTCAAAATCTTGAGCTCAACACTTGCATCGTATATTTTATTTTCAGAAATTGACAAACACAGAGTAATTTTTTTTAGTGATATATAAAGAGTGCTACCTGATTCATTAAACAGAACAGAATTGTTTGTCACTAGAATCGTCATTTCCTAGGAATTTTCTTTTGGAGGCAGTTAGACAGATAATATATGCCAGACAAAATTGTTGCTTAGTGTAGTTTAGCTGAGCCATTATTTTAGGTCCTTCAACTGAAAGATCGATATCAGACATATTTAGAGGAAAATGTAGTATTTGGAAATAATAGAGGTATGAACCCAAGGATGTTAGGAATTTAGAACAATTAAGGAATATATGAATTGGAGTCTTGACGCGGTAGTCTCTATCTTTAGGGTGTTTATTTCTCCTTTACCAAAATTAGTTTGCTAAAAGACTACTGACAATATACCTTCAACATATATGTCAAGCATACCGCTTTCCTTTACTGTGATAGCAATTCACAAGTTAACTTTTCGAATACTGCTTTGTAAATGTTGAAAGAAGGGAGTTTAGAAATTACTCATAGAGATTAAAAATTCAATTATCAGTAACACAATGAGATTCATTATTTATTCAAAAAATGTCAATTACAAAATTAATTGTCAGTTATAAAATTAATTTTGTAATAACATTTCTTTGAATTAAATAACTGATCAGTTTTTTTTCTCAGTTATATTATTTATCTGTAACTGATGTACATATTAAATCATTTGTGATAATCCGAAACTTCATAAGACGAGTAGGTATGATCTTAATCAGTTAATATGATTGAAGATCATGATGATCCTCAGAAAAAGAAGTGGAAGATAGCCACTTTGGTAAAAATTTAGGCTTACAATGAAATCAAACGCAATTAAAGGTTAAGTTATAAAACCTAGTATTAGTAAATCGATAGATGATTAATAAAAGGAATGAGATTTTTATTGTGGAACACTACAAGAAAAACAGCTATTAACGACCGACATTTAGCGTCCGAAATCGGTCGTTAATATCAAATAGCGACCGACTTCGGTCGCTAAATGGGGTCACATAAAATCTGGTCGCTAGAGTACACATTAGTGACTGACAATAGCGACCAGACAAACAGCGATCAACCGTTAGCGACCGATGTGGTTGCTAGAGCCTAATCAGCATTGTACTGACGGGGCACCACGTAATGGCGACAGATATTAGCGACCGACATTTTTGCGACGGGAATTGCGACCGCTTATTAGCGACCACTAGGAATAATAGCGACCAACACATGTCAGCGACTGTCATCAGCGACCGATTGTTTTAGCGACGGAAATTACTATTTAGCGATCGATATTTAGCAACTGAATTCGGTCGCAGATAAGGATAATAATAAAAAAAAATGTTTTTCTGATTTCCCTAATTTTTATAACCTGTATTCAAATCCCAACACACAGCACAATAAGATCTTATCTAGATCTCCAAGCAAATACTAAATTCATTCCAAATAATGACATAAAATCAACATCCATTAATCTAAATATATATATATATACAATAAATCCCAAAATTACAATAATATTTTCGATCGTGCATGTGGTATAACATAAAATGAGCACAAAAGGGAATACAGAAAAGATATGTAGCTCATGCATCATCGAGATATAAGGCTGTTATGTACGTTCCTGTAACAAAACAAAAAAAAAAACTTTTTTTGAATCGAAACATCTATATATATAGTATTTTTGAGTGATTAATTTAATTGCAGCAATTGATAAGATTACCTCGTCATGTGAAGCCTCCTCCTGGTCTATCTGACTTGCTGCTGTCGCCACTACATTAGATAAGGACTCAGGACTCAGCGCCTTCAGATGATCTTGCAGTTCACGCAGGAGGGCAGGATCTCTACATATGGCTCGAACATACTCCGCAGCATTATGTGTCGTCGGATTGTATGATGCTTGTATAGAGTGGCTACCCGAGCTGCCAGAAGGACTAATAATCGGCCGTTTTCGCTGTCCTTGGCCCTTGACAAAATTCTTCTTTACAATTGGCGCCCTTTCTTACAATTCTTGATCAATTGACGGACAAGGACTGCCAAAGGGATACCGTTTGTCCATTAATTGACTGTAAGTGTCCTGTAATAAACTTATACATTGATTAGTTACAAGTAAATAATCAACATTAATAATAACATCAAAGAATTATAAACATATAATGTAGATAAAAACGTACTCGTATCCGCAAAGCAACTGGCAGACCATCACGGGTCACCACATACACATCCAACCAATTTACAGTTTGGCTTTCGGATCCACAAGACTACAAATATGACAAGTGTATAAATATATGTTTATATAATGCAAATGTATACTAATAAAATAAATATATGACTGTAAACATAAATAAACTACTATATAACAAACTCCGTACCTTTTGAGCGAAATGTTCCGCCTGTGATATATTACCGCATTTATATGTACCATTTGGCTTTTCCCCTTCAAGTACACCAGCGGATCTGTTCCTGGCAGCAGTCCTACATTTCCTTGCCCATTCCTCACTCCACCGCTACTGGCACATCTCAGCCCAGATATCGTGTGAGCACCACCACGGGGCATACTCATGCATATACTCCTCAGCATGGCCAGGATGGTCTATGCCAGCATTGTAGAGTGCCTTTTCCCGCTCCTTCTTTATATTGTCTTTTGTTCGAACAACACACTTTTACTAGAACAGTGTCTGTATAACACTGTTCTGTGCCTCGTCCCATTTGTATATTTTCTAAAATTAAAATACAATAATAACATTAAAATAGTTCTATTATAATCTGATAATAGTAAACATTAGGTGCATAGAATACTGTAACTTAGGAAAAAAAAACCTGAAACTCCTGCCAACATGCCTCCTTGTGGGCAAGCGGTGTGCTGGCCCACGTAACAGCTGGGGTAGGCCAGTTTTGTAGGCACAGTTGTGCAATACATTTAACAACCCTAATATATGCAAAATCGCTGAAATATACAATAATTTATATTAATATATATACAACAATAATATATTTTTATTATACTACTATATGGTTAATTAATAACTTACGTGTTGTCTGGATCAGGGTAAATCTGCAATGGAATGCGGTCATCTAGATTATTTGGGGCCTTGGGGATCTGATTTGGACCCCGATCCAAACCGCGCTTTCTAGGCGGTGCTGAAGATGACATTTATTTAAAAAAAATGACATATTAAATGTAAATGATTATGACATGTGTGCAATGGTTTATGGCAGGCCAACAATATATAAAACATGTGTGCAATTATTAATGACAAGTGTATATAAAACATGTATATTAAACATACATTTTAATGAAACTCGCTGTCAGATTCATAATTATTTTCACCAATATGTGGAGAATCATAACCATTGCATGTTTCAGATTCAGTGTCGGTGTCACTTAAAAACTCTTCCTCCTCAGTATTACTGTCATCTAACTGTTGTACTAAATCGGGATTCAATTCATCATCATCACCTCCACTCTCTAAATTGTTGAGTTGATTGTTGTCATCGACATTTATTATAGGAGGGTTATGTAACATCTCCTCTTGGTAGACTTCTCCGTCTAGTGATTGGACACGATTGCGTGTGGGAGTATGAATGACAACTTGCCAATCTGTAGGGAGTCTATCCCTTTTTCGAATGGGAGTAGAAGTGTAATATACTTGTTGTGTTTGAGTTGGCAACACAAATGATGCATTCATATATGTCCTTTTGTTGAGGTAAATGTCGACAATTCCGTGTCGATCGACACGTGTGCCTTTTTCTGAATCAAACCAACGACACTTAAACAGATTAATTTGACCTCCTTAGGTACCCTTGTACGACAACTCAATAACGTCCTCCAACTCCCCATAAAAGGCACGACTAACCTCATTGTAATAATCTCCTTGAACAAACACTCCAGTATTGGTTGTTCTTTTACCGATGGCATATGGCTTTGTATGAAAGTAATAGCCATTTACTTTATAACCATTGCGAGTGACTTGGTCCCTGTCTGGGCCCATGACTAAGACTTGTACATTTGAATTAATTGTACCATCATTAATAGCCTATAATTGTTAAATATATTGTTATAAGTGTTTCATAAATTAAATAAAATGAAATCGTACTAATTAAGTCATACTTAATTAAGTTAAATAACTTACTTTGTCCTTCAACCACTTTGCAAAATTTTGATCACGACTCAGTTCAACTTCTTTATCACTTATTATTATTATTATTATTATTATTATTATTATTATTATTATTATTTAGTGAGTATATACTGCACAATCTACAATACATATATTTGCTATTTAAAAAAAGAACATGACATGATGAATATCTAAACTTTGTTTCCCTTCCACATACCATTTCACCATGCAGTGACATTCTTGATGAGGATTAGCGATAACGGCAGCCCAAAGAAACAAAACAAGATATAGGTAGCAATCAAATTAATAGTTAGTGAATCTTTTGTTCCATACTTGTTATATTCTAGTCAATCGAATCAGTTGAATTTTTGTTCATATTGAAAAGAATCGAGATTGATACGAAGTTTTTTAATGATGCTCGAACATGTACTTGTTTTGAGTGCCTATTAATTTTCTATTGGTCTTTATGGATTGATCACGAGTCAAAATATGGTTAGGGCCCTTATGTGTCTTGAACTTATTTTGAATGCAGTTAATATCAATTTTGTAACATTTTCTGATTTTTTTGATAGTCGTCAATTAAAAGGAGCCATTTTCTCAATTTTTGTTATAGTTATTGCAGTCGCTGAAGCAGCTACTGGACTGGCTATTGTTTCATCAATTTATCGTAACAGAAAATCAACTCGTATCAATCAATCGAATTCGTTCAATAAGTAGTATTAATCATATAAATTCTAATATTATATTCACAAATTAATTCAAATCAGCATGTCTGCTACGTGAGGTTTAATCATGTTTGCACAAACATAAAAAATCAAAGTATTTTGGCCCTCTCTCATAAGCCACTGCAGAAGTAGATTAAAAAAATTCTGGTAACTTATTGATTCGTCTAGTATCTAGATATATCATTCATTTATAAGTTTACTATATCGAAAATTTATGACGTTCAAAAATGTATAGATCCAATGTCACATTCAGTAAAGATTTATGATACATGTATATGATGTGCTCAATGTGTCCGACCTTGCCCCACCGATGTATTAGAAATGATACCTTGGGACGGATGTAAAGCTAAATAAATTGCTTCTGCTGCAAGAACAGAGGACTATGTCGGTTGTAAGAGATATGAATCTACCTGTCCAACCAATTTCTTGAGTGTTCGAGTTTCTTTATGGCATGAAATAACTCGCAACATGGGTCTAGGTTATTAATATGTTCCAAAAAACTCTACTTGAATCCATTTGATTTTTTTACTAACAAAACCCGTGCTCAAAATAATATATTTTGAGCACGAGATTTTCTGGTCCAAGCGTATCTTGTCTTTACCACGAAATTTTTTCCTTGGTTAACAATAATTGTAGTTTTGCCAATATTCGCGAGCTTCATAATTTTCTTTCTTCCCCATAGAGGAAATAGAGTAATTCTATGGTATACTATATGTATATGTATTTTAGAACTCCTTCTAACGACCTATGCATTCTGTTATCTTTTTCAATTCGACGATCCATTAATCCAACTAGTAGAGGACTATAAATGGATCAATTTTTTTGCTTTCCATTGGAGATTAGGAATAGATGGAATTTCTATAGGACCCATTTTACTAACAGGATTCATCACCACTTTAGCTACTTTAGTTGTTCGGCCAGTTACTCGAGATTCTCGATTATTCCATTTCCTGATGTTAGCAATGTACAACGGGCAAATAGGATCATTTTCTTCTCGGGACCTTTTACTTTTTTTCATCATGTGGGAGTTAGAATTAATTCCGATTTATCTACTTTTATCCATATAGGGGGGGGGGGGGGGGGGGAAGAAACACCTTTACTCGGCTACAAAATTTATTTTATACACGGCGGGAGGTTCCATTTTTCTCTTAATGGGAGTTCTGGGTGTTGGTTTATATGGTTCTAATGAACCAACATTAAATTTTGAAATATCAGTTAATCAGTCATATCCTGTGGCCTTGGACATAATATTTTATATTGGATTTTTTATTGCTTTTGCTGTCAAATCGCCGATTATACCCCTACATACATGGTTACCAAATACCCACGAAGAAGCACATTACAGTACTTGTATGCTTCTAGCCGGAATCTTATTAAAAATGGGAGCATATGGATTGATTCGGATTAATATGGAATTATTACCCCACGCCCATTCTATATTTTCTCTGTGGTTGGTGATAGTAGGCACAATACAAATAATCTATGCAGTTTCAATATCTCCCGGCCAACGTAATTTAAAAAAAAGAATAGCCTATTTCTCTGTATCTCATATGGGTTTCATACTTATAGGAATTGGTTCTATAACCGATACGGGACTCAATGGAGCCATTTTACAAATAATCTCTCATGGATTTATCGGTGCTGCGCTTTTTTTCTTGGCAGGAACGAGTTATGATAGAATACGTCTTGTTTATCTCAATGAAATGGGCGGAATAGCTATCCCAATGCCAAAAATATTCACGATATTCACTAGCTTTTCGATGGCTTCCCTTGCATTACCGGGTATGAGTGGTTTTGTTGCAGAATTGATAGTCTTTTTTGGAATAATTACCAGTCAAAAATATCTTTTAATGCCAAAAATATTAATTACTTTTGTAATGGAAAATGGGATGATATTAACTCCTATATATATATATATATATATATATATATATATATATATATATATATATACAAATACACATACACTTGTCATATTTGTATGAGGCTACGTCCCAAGGCCAAACTATTAATTGGTTGGATGTGTACATGGCCACCCATGATGGTTTACCCGATATTGTCCAGATAGCTGTAAGTTTTTATTTACGTTATATGTTTATAATTTTTTGACGTCATTCTTAAGCTTGATTATTTAATTTTAACTATTCAATGTATAATGTGATTATAGGACACTTACAAATAATTACTGTACCAGTGGAATCCCTCTAGCAACCTTAGCCCGACGATTGATCAAGAGTTGTGGAAAAAGGTATCGATTGTTAAGAAGAATTTTGTCAAGGGACAAGGACAGCAAAGACAGCTGACTATTAGTGCTTCCGGTAGCTCTAGTATCCATTCAATTTATGTGACACCCCCAAATCTGGGCCCACACAGCCCAAACTTGAGTCGTCAAAAGACTACAACAAAATTATTACAACAAAGCACAACGTACTACAATACAGTGTATAATAATACACAAATAAGTCTTCACTATTATTGCCACACTATTTTACAAAACGTGAAGACTATGATAACTATTCCTCGGACCCTCACTCCATTCCCCGGCTAGACCCTGTTATGTTTTCATTTCCTGTTGAAAAACAATGGAACAAAAGAAAGGGTGAGCTCAAATAGCCCAGTAAGAAATATCATGACTAAGATAATGACGAATAAATTATCATTAGCCTTCAACAGTTGAGTTCTTGATAGAATACAATAGAATACAAGGTTTATATCAAAAACTGCAGTTAAATTCTTAAACAATGTTCAGATCAATAATAGCAGCGGAATGAGCAATCTATTAGAAGAATAATGCAGACTATAATGTCCACTCGCTTCTCTTTTTCGTAAAAACATCATCAACTTTTATCATCTGAAATACCATTAGTCATGATAATATAAATTCACAGTTCCTGATCATAATCATGCACATCAACAGTTCATCTTTGCACTACGGGCCAAAGATATTCAATATAGCACCAACGGTCATGATTATACCAGATTCAGCCTTTGGTCATAATCATACCAATCAACAGTTCATCTTTGCACTACAGGCCAAAGAGAACATTCACCACGTGCCATAAAAGACACCGAACAGATGTATCGCCTTTAACCTATTATATCGCCTTTAACCTATCATCTGTTCAACAAATATATCACATCTGTGCCCCCGGCCACAGATGTTCACAACAGCTTGATTCTTGAAGATTAGTTCAAATAATAGTGAGACAATTGATGAACAGAAGAAAGAGGATGAACAATAAATATCGAAAGTTTACTTTGTGCAGATTCAAATAATATCCAAATTGTCAACATGATGTGGAGTAAAATTTAAAAATGATATTCAAGATCCACAGTTCAGAATAACGGTTACAGTTCAATAGAAAGGTTCACGTAAATAGGAAGGTTCAGTTGAAATAATGAAGTACAACTATTATGGAACATATAATATTTTCAGGAATTATAGAAGCAATAGTTCCATAATAAATTTCGATTTAGGAGTATGAAAGAAAATAATATCCCTTACCGTAGCAGGTTTGATTAACAAAAGGTAAAGGAAATTAATACAAAGGGTTATTCACCAACAGGCGGCAATCTGCTCCGTAAGGTTATTCCCACAATTTAATAGAATTTGAGTACAAAGAGTTATTCACCAAACAGGCGGCAATCCGCTCCGTAAGGTTATTCTCAGAGATTAATAATGAATGAATACGAAAGGTTATTCACCAACAGGCGGCAATCCGCTCCGTAAGGTTATTCCCACAATTTAATACATGGAAATAAAAGGCACGTCTTATGAGTAAGGAAGAAACAATATTATTATCGAGAATCAAATAATGATAATCCCTTACCATAGTACGTTTGAATAATGGAAGATGAAAAAGATGGTATCCCTTACCTTGATATTGTGAAACAAGTTTATAGCCGAACAAATCCTTCCTTGTTTGTAGCAGTAAAGCATCTGAATTTTGAGTCTTCTAGAGTTTTTTAAAATCTCTTTATGTTTTTAAAATAATGTTACTCTCGGAAAGATAGACGGCATAGACTCAAGAATCACTCAATTCGGAGTTAATATGAATGAGTTATGAATTTTCAAAACTAAGACTGAAAATAGTAACGAAAATTAGAATAGGTTATGGTTTTTAGTATTTTATGACATGAAGATGATTTCAGATGACTTTTCTTCCTTCTTCAAAGTTGTAGAGGACGAAAAACTGAAGAGACAGGCTTTTAATTCATTAAATTCTGACAAATAATGAATTTACTACGATTTTTCGAAAGAGTTGTTGTACATAAGAAAATTCTACTCGGGAATTCAAAGAAGAATGCAAAAGATTTCAAAACTAGGAATGACTTAAGAACACTTAGAGAGAACTTACACAAAAAGTATTTAGAGAGAGAAAGAAAGAACAAGTAAGAAAGTTTATGAAAAATCCTTAAGTTAAGGCTTCTATTTATAGCCAAAAATCTTATCATTCATTTAATCTAAACCATTCATTTAAAGATCATCTTTTAATCTACACCATCCATTTCAAATATTATATTATCTTTAATCTACACCATTAATTTCATATCACCTAATAATCACCTAACTTTATATTATAAACAAATCAATTTAATTATTCAACAATAATTCACACTTTAATCTACACCATTCATTTCATATCACCTAATAATCACCTAACTTTATATTATAAACAAATCAATTCAATTATTCAACAATAATTCATACTTTAATCTACACCATTCATTTCATATCACCTAACTTTATATTATAAACAAATAACTTTATCAATTCAATTATTATGACTAATTGTTATAAATACAGTATAGTTAGCTCTTAGATATCAAGTCAATAAATTAATGAAATACAACTGTTTAAATAACATCATAATAGAGATAACAATAATGTAAAATAAAGCATACGTTACTGTGTAATGACAATTATTGATTCAATAATGTGAATTACTGTGCATATGTTACTGTGACAATTATTAGGTTCAATAATTTTAAAAACAGTGCAGCAACAATTATTGACTCAATGATATAAAATACAGTGTAATGACAATTATTAAATCAATAATGCAAAATACTGTGTAACAACAATTATTGAATTGATAATATAAAATATTATGCAGTGACAATTATCGATGAAATGATGCGTAACAGTTACGGTGTCAATTATCAGACCAATAATATGAGACACTATGCAATACCGTGTGTTACTGTAGAGTACCGTGTGCTACAGAAAATACCAAAAACTACCGTATGCTACTATTCTTTTATCACCGGTATTTTAACAGTTCCGTTGACTATTTTTATTTAAAAAGGTTATTTCTGTCGTTTTCTATATCCGACAAATATTCCGTTGTGGGGTCCACCAATAATTTGTTATTTCGGCGCCGTCGTACGACACGAATATTCCCCGACCAAACGAATATTCCCCGACCAAGCGAATATTGTCCGACAAAATAAAATTTGCACATAACATCCTTAACTTTTAACTTTATCGATTTAACCACTTACTGTTTCAAAAAAAATATATATGAAGAAAAATTAAATTTTGTATTTCATAAAATTCGGGGTCTTACAATTTAGGCATCTTACAATCTGACGCCACAAAATGTTGCTGATTGTATTAAAGCCATATGTAGAGATCATGCCCTTCTACATACACTACACGCTCATTTCAAGGCACTGAGTTCTGATGACTTAGCTAACGCAGTGGCAACAGCAGCACGCCAACATGAGGTGAAGGATGAGCATGACTAGGTAATCTTAATAATTTGTACAATTAAATTAATTACTTAATAATACTATATTGAACATGTTTCCTTTTTTTGTTAGAAAAACGTAGCAGCTAGATGATACTTGAAGAGCTACATCGTTCTTCTATTGTTTTTCTTCTCATTTTATTGTGTACCACATACATGGTCAAATATATGATATTGATGATATTAGATTGTAATTTTAGATTTATTATATATATAATATAATTTAATTTGGCTTGAATTTGGTATTTGGTTGGAGATCTAAATGAGATTGTATATATATTTGTTGTGTTATGTTAGGATGTTAATACAGGTAAAATAATTTTGGGAATTCCATAAAATAAAATAAAATTTTGGTATCAGCGACTGAATCAGTCGCTGATAGTTATCGTTGTTTCTTGTTTTCCAAATTGTTTTTAATTAGTGACCGATTCAATAGCTGTTGATTTTGTCCGTCGCTAATAAGGTCGGTCGTTGACACATGTTGACAAGTCATCTGAACGTTTAGCAATTAATTCGGTCACTGATATTACTATCGCTATTGTCGATCGCTATTGTGCCATTTAGCGACCAAATTACCAGCTATAGATATTAGCTACCGAATTTAGTCGCTAATACCTATCAGCAATCGAAATTGGTCGTTGATAGGCGGTTGCCGATAGCCTTTTTTCTTAAAGTGTGCTTTAATTGTTTATCCTGATGTGGTGGCTTCATGGTTCCTTAGTCCGTTGGGGCTTAGATGTGTTCAGATGATGGATCCTTTTCGGATTGGTTTGTCTCGTTGAACGCGAAGTTGGACATGTAGCAAATGTGTTTAGCTGCCATGGTTGTCTTGTGTACATATGGAATATGAGGAAGAGTGTTGTGCACAGAGGTAAAACCCCTCATCCGCTATTAGTGTGGCAAGATGCCTCTGTTTTTTCTCAGAGTTTAAAAGTGCTTGTATCTCGATACAACCTACTTTGTCTAACACTGGTTCAACTGGCAAACTTGCTGGAAGAAACTATCGTCAGTTTTTCTTAAAGTTAATTATGATGCTTCTTCGTCAAAACTAATGGGTTTGTTGGTATCAGTTTTGTGATTCTGGATAGCATTAGCAAAGTTTTTGGAGTTGGTATTGATCAAGTTCAAGGAGATGTTGGTGTGGATTAATTATGCTGAGGCAGTTGGCTATTCGCAATGCTTTTCGGTTCACGGAAGAATGCATGTTGGAAACAGGGGTGGCTTAAGACAATTTGAGGCCTAAAGCGATATTTTTAATGAGGCTTTCTATGTTTGGTACATCTTTCATTGACTTTTATGGTCAAATTGATCATTTTTTAAATAAATATATATTATTATTATTTAATATATATGTAAAAAGCCTATAAACATTATAAATTATATAAAATTTAGTACTAATTTCAATGTTTATTTTTTTTTAAATCTAAATATATATGCTTAATTATTAATTTTAAAAATGGTCAATTTGACTACAAAAATCAATGAAGAACTTTTATTTTGGGACGGAGGGAGTATTAATAATTTTTATTTAAATGAGGCTTTTTTTTATACTGTTAATTTTTTTTACATATTTAATATTTGAATTGGATTATGGGCCCTAAAAAATTATTTGGCTTATATTTTTATAAGACCTTTTTATATGAATTATTTATGATATTCAAAAATTTGGGGCCTTCCTTAAAATGGGGCCTAAAGCGCAGGCTTTTTTTTTATAAGGTAGGGCCGGCCCTGGTTGGAAAGTTTGATTGTGGAGAGTGATAGCAACTAGCAAGCGTGTGATTGATTTCATTGCTAGTAACCAGATGGAATGTTTTTTATCTAGGTGATATTGTTATAGATTGTCGTGTTTTGAGGCGTGGGTTTCGTGACATAGTTTTTGCATAGCTTTTGACCATATTGGATGATCTGGTAATCGTGTAGTTCATAGTCTTGCATAATTCGCTCGGTCGGTGGACTTTCATGTGCCTACATTTTGGATGGATGAAGTTCATTTTATTCTTATTCCTTTGATTGTATCGAATAATTTGAATCAATAATTTTTCAACTTTTTGATTCTTCAAAAAAAAAATTGAGTTTTTTAATTAAAATTCTAATTTCATTTTCAATTACAAAAACTTAGAATTAAGTTGTCAAATATATATACACTCTCGTGGAATCAATTAGATTTTACATTAAACTAGTAAAGTTATTCAAATGAAGTAGAAATTGATTTTGGAGGGTGTCATTTCATCGATGATGTAATATTGTTTGACAAAAAAGACCGTAAACGTCTAGTTTTAAACAAACTAATGGACAAAATTCCTAGTACCATATATGAAAACTAGTAATTGCCCGTGCCTAAAGGCACGGCATAACGAAAAATTAAATTAAAATTAAAATTCAAAAAATATAATTATTATCTGTATTATTATTAAAAAAATTATAAAATATAAAAATTATTATTATATGTATTATAATTATTATTATTATTATTATCTGTATTATTATTATTATTATTATTATTATTATTATTATTATTATTATTATGGATATTATTATTATTACTATTATTGTTATTACTATTATTATTACTATTATTATTATTATTATTATTATTATTATTATTATTATTATTATTATTATTATTATTATTAATATTATTATTATTATTATTACTAATTAAAAGTTATATTAAAATTAGATTAAAATTCAAAAATTAAAAATATTAGTATTACCGGTATTATTATTATTATCGGTATTATTATTATTATTACTATTATTTTCGGTATTATTATTATTAATTATTATTATTATTATTATCTGTATTATTATTATTATTATCGATATTATTATTATTATTATTATTAATATTATCTGTATTATTATTATTATTATCGATATTATTATTGTTGTTATTATTATTATTATTATATTAATTATTATTATTAGTAGTAGTAGTAGTAGTATTAGTTTTGGGGGGAAATTTGGAGTGAGTTTTGGGGGGAAATTTAGTAAGGAAGGTGCAATCTGGACCATTGAATTTGGGTAAATTAATCCTAGCCGTTTTTGTGCTTTCTCAAATTTTGGATTCAAAAATGGTTGTGTTTTATTATATAGATATGATGCAGAAGCAAACATTTAATCTTTAGGCAATTCAAGAAAGTTTGACACGTATTACTAAAAAGAAATACTGAAAATCCAATCGAGCTGATTGTACATAAGGACTCTCGTATACTTAATCACATTGTAATGTTGTATCAATTTAATAGTTACATCTTTGATTAAGATTATTTTGACTTGTGTAGATCTAGACCTAGAAACAACACAATTGCACAGTAAGACAAAAGTTAAAAGCGTAATGAATCAGACTTCTTATGAAATATGATTATCCATATTTTCCAAACATATAGACACTTTGCATAAAATATGACTTTCAGAATCATTTAGGCCACAAGTTATTGTAGTCCGTTGAAGAAAAATCAAAGATTGCGGTACTAGTGATAGCTATATATATAGCCTATATTAATTTAGACCCTTCCTTTGAAATGAAATATTATCCCTGTAAGTTAGAGTCTGCTGGATTTGCACGATAGCTAGTCTTGCCGTCTTGGTGCGATCAGTTGTATCTTTATATTTATGCATGATGAGCCAAAATTTGATTCCCCTTTAATGGGCCAAATTATGTGATTGAGAGTCTTCTTTATATGTATCTTGATCATTAATCTCACTTTTAATTTAAATATATCTACATAATAATATATAGGTTTGTTAATGAGTTAAGTTTTGTCGAACCTCAGACTTTATTCAGCTCAATTAGGTAAATGAAAATTTGCAATATCTTTATAAAATCAAGCTTAATTGATAAGATTACAATTTTAGAGTATGAAATTATAACATTTTAAAAAGATACGAGTAAAACTCAATTGAAATCGACTCGTTTACTGGTACTGTATACGAGTAATATTGAAGTATTAAATTTTTAGTTGAGGTCTGTCCTTTAATTTGCAAAATTAAAGAAACTCCATCAATTTCACAAAAATTCTTGTAATTGCGAGGAATTAAGCAGTTTCCCTCTCTCTCTCTCTCTCCTACATCCTTCAACATCTTCTGATCATTTGATTGTCACCATTTTATGGAACTAGAGAGAACCTATGTTATACATATAGTTTGGGTAGCTTTTAAATTAGTTAGTGGACAACAAGAGATTATATTGAACTGCAGAAAATGATGATCGTTGGCATTCTTTTTCTACAAAAGCAAAAGACAGCATGATCGGACAATGGGGTCATTTCTTCTTTCCTTCTCCTATTTTTTCTGTTCATGAGCAGACAATAATTAATATAAATCGGGTCTTTTACAACTCAATCTAATAATTAGTAGTATTTTAAAATCGTTTATCAATTAAGAAAAACAAGAAAATTAAAGAATTGCAATAATTACAACTCTTTTTTCTCTTGGTCATAATCGCTTTTGAAATAATATTCTACGTGACAATCGAACCAGATAATATATTAAAATGTTTTATCCCCAATGAAATGCGGAGTGAATTATAAAACCTAAAAAGTTTCGATAGGCATATATAATTTTAAACATAAACATTTTATTTTATTTGTATTTATATAGTCGTGTGTGGTGATAATCAAGTAGTCATCTTCTTAATTAATCCATACATGTTAATTAAAGTCTCCCTGATGTTGATATATAATATAAAATAAATGTTTTGATTTCTTATACGCTAAACTATTCCCAACTTAAATAAACAAATAAGCAAGACATTTTAGGGTTCGTCTTATCTTTTATTGACAGTAACCAGAATGTTAATTATCAAACAAAAATTCCTAAATAGAAATGGATATGTACATGGGGGTTTAATTATGCAATCAGTATGTACACAAGGATATGTTTGAACTTGAAAAACTCGAGCTAGAAGAAAGAAAAAGGGGAAAAAATGTAAAGAAAGGAAAAACATTATTAAAGAGGATGAATCTAATTACCGTAACATCAATAACATTGTTAAAATATGATATAATAAATACAATGGTTGAAAAAGTTTCAATAAATTTTTAGATTTTTTTATTATTATTAATATTATTTTTTTCAATTTCTCTCAAGTTTTTCAAGTTAAAAATTAAATAACCTAAGGTGATTAATGATCGAACATATTCATACTCATTAAGAATTTAATTTAATACCATAATACCTATCAAAGACGCATGATAGCATTTGCCAAGTTGGTACAGATCATATATATGTATAGATAGATATAGATAGATAGATAAGGCAAATAATTTAAAAAATTAATATTTTTACGTGAAAAGTATCACCACAAATTAATGTAGGAGTATTAGCTCGTGGGAGCTGCATAATTAAGCAACAAAATAATCAGTTTCCAGTGCATAATTGCCTTGCAGACTTGAGCAAGAGAAAGACCATACAAAACATTTATTTTTTAATGAATTGGAGAAAGAAAAAAATGTGACGAGAAACATATAGCTTCAAACCTAGCAGTAATATGAATCATATATATATATATATATATATATATATATATATAAACATAACCCATTTTGAATTTAAAAGTACAAAGACGGTTCAAATTCTTCCAACATAATCTAATGGCTCACATTTTATCTCACAAAAAATTCCCACCCAAATCAAATTCACCCCTACACTATAATAATAATAATAATAATAATAATAATAATAATAATAATAATAATAATAATAATAATAGTAATAAAAATAATAATAGTAATTACAATAATAGTAATAATAATAATATTTATAATTTATAATTTGTATATTTTATAATTTTTTTAATAATAATAATATTTATATTTTTTAAATTTTAATTTAATTTTTTATTATGTCGTCTTCAGACACAAATAATTACCGGCATATATATAGATATTCTGTCAAATAATCAAATAACTAGTTATGCTCCCATTGTCCTCTGATAAATTAGAAGAATTTTCCAACATCAGGCCGGATAGCTAGATTGACCCTATTTTCCTTATTTCACCTTCTAGATTTCCTATAATTAGTGCTTGGTGTTGGCCATGGTTGAAAGACATCAAAGTAACTTCATACATACATACATACATATATAAGTCCTCCAATCCTTTAATTAGTTGCTGTGCTCAAGACATCATGATCCAATACGTAAGGAAGCAAAAAAGTCTCAACTTACCTAACTGTAATCCCATTTATATAAAATTAATGATCGAGCAAGAAACCAGTTGATCAATAGAAGTGTAGTTGAGCAGCATATCTTATTTTCTTTGTTCAGCGTTTGAGTTACATTAAAATGGCCTTAATTTGTCGCATTTTCACCATTTCAATTTAATAAATTCAAAATCCCACACTTTTTTTTAAGTATTTTTAAAATTTTATAATGTATCGTCCACATCACAATAAAACCTTGCAATTAATTAAAACAAGCACATAGTGTAACTTAATGAGAAGTTTGACAATTATAAACACTAAATAAAGTACGAAATCATGATAAGTAAACTAAACTAGAGGATGAATTTTCCAAATCTTTGAAATAAGTCGGACGATATGAATTAAATAAAGTAAGTTAATGAATTTTGCATTTTATGTTGCCTTCATGGAAATTTCCAAATCATGTAAAGGAGCACAATTAATCAAAAAAACTAATGTTTTGTTTATTTTCCTTCTATTTCTTAATTAATTTTTTAAAAATTGATATTTTCACAAGTTAATTTGATATTTTCACAAGCGAGTCTCATTTGATATTGCGAAAATATAAAATTAGCTTGTAAAAATATCAATTCCCTATGAGAATTGATATTTTCGCAAGTTAATTTGATATTTCAGCAAGTGTATCCCGTTTGATCTTGCGAAAATATCAAATTAACTTCTGAAAATATTAATTTTCTTTTTATAGACGACATCACATCATGTGAATGATAAAAGATATACATCATCCAAAAAATAATTAAATTTAATAGAGACGAGTTCTTGAGCTGATCAAGACTTACATCATGTATATATTCTCAGAATTTGACAAACAGCAACAGATTGGTATATCAAGAATTAAGTGCTGTCTGTCTGATTCATTAAACACAATGAATTTGTTAGTCGCCAGAATCATCATTTCCGTGGAATTTTTAAAACTTTGAAGGAGGACTTCTTTAATTATAACTGGAAAGAAAATAGATTTGAAAAATGATTACGAGAAGAATCTTAATCAACAACGTTATTTGTACTAGTATCAATGACACACGCGTTGATGGTGTAATAATATAAAGATTAAATAATAATTTAATAAGATTAACTTGAAAGATATAAAAAATTTAAATTATAAACGATAAAATAATAATATAATTAAACTTATAAAGGTAAGAGGGAAAATAATTTCGTGACTCTTTATTATTTTTTTTTCCTACAAAAGCTAAATAAAGCGTGAACAAAGTGGGGTCATTTCTTCTTTTCTTTTTCTGTGCATGCATGAGAATACTAAAATTATTGGGCCCATATGCATAAATTTTTATATAGAAAAAATAATAATAATAATAATAAATTGAATTGCACGAGAAATCTTTCTTCATCTATCCAAATCACTTTTGAAAAATTTTGGCGATAAATAATCCAAATTATAGCGCTCTGCACATAATTATTTTTACATTTTGTATAAATTATTAGAATTTTATTTCATCAACAATAACATTATAAAAAAAGAGGATAAAAACTGAAGATAAAAGAAAGTTGAGATTTCAACCAACTTATTAATTCACCCTTCGTTACTTTAATGTTAAAACAGTAATAAAAATAACTATAATTAGACGACTTCCCTCTCAACGCATCTATCCCCTCTTAAGTACTCTTCAAAACTAACAAATAATATATGGGGTGGATCCGTAAGAAGTAGTTGCTATAAATTTTTATAGAGCATATACCAACTATATAATTCAAAATAAGAATAAACGATTAACATTAAAAAATTGAAAATAGAAGTCCACTACGGACATTTAAAAAAAAATTAATTTGTCCACTAATAATAGTAGTGGACGCACTTTTAGGATTTGACTATCAGATCGATATCCGCTATTATTACTAGTGAATTTTTTAAATGTCCGCTATTACGTCAATTTTCAGTTTATAATCATGACTGTTTACTCTTTTTTGAAGGATATAGACAATGTATGTCATATAAAAATTCATAACAAATACATGCTATAGATTACTTCCTTATATATATATATATATATATATATATATATATATATATATATATATAGTAGCTCAATCAACCAGCCCAAAAATAACAAACCCAAATGTAAAAGAAATCTAATACTACTTCCACTCTCAGAAAATTGTCATTTGTTAAATATATTTTTTTTCAAAAAAGAGACTCGTTTTTTTTTTTTTTTGGTAGTAGTATAAAATAAAATAATGTTATTAAATTTATCACTAAAATTTTATTATTCTTGTCATTATTAATACTAAATAAAATTAAAGGTAAGAACGAAGCAAAATTAAATCTTTTATATTTATAAATTTTATAAATACGACTATGTTTATAAAAATACGGAGATATTAAATAAAATAAACCCAAGGAACACAAATCATAAAACTTTAGGCATACACTTTCCGCCCATTTCTCAACCTTAATACTTTCGGCCCAAATCCGGACTCGGGCATCCAAATCATTTTTCTTTCCGAACTAGGCTGAGTGCTTTATCTTTTAATATGACACAAAAAAAATCATATATGGACAAAAATATTTGAATATTGTAATGAGCATACAAAAATATAATTTATAAATTAATACAAATATATGAATAATAATTGATTGGTGTATTTATTTATAACAGAGTAGAAGATTTTTCTTACATTTTTAAAAACCCGCCCAACCCATAGCTCGCCCAAATCTAATTTGAGTGGGGTTCGATTTATATTTTTATAAACTCACGAAATTCGAGTCAGTCCAAATTATGTATATATTTTATTCATATAGACAGATTAAATGTATTATCTTTTAACATTAATTACAGTTTATCAATATACATATAGACATATATAGATAAATTAGGTGTATTATCTTATAACATTAGTTACAGTTTATCAATATACTTTTAACATCACCTATATTTTTATTGTTTTTATTTATTTATTATTATTATTATTATAAAAAAAAGATTAGAATAGGGTCCTTAACATTAATATACAACAATCAACAAGAATAACCAAAGACAGATCCAACTTTCAGACTTGCCCAACTCATATCTAACAAATTTTGTGAGTTAAGATTAGAATAGGGTCCTTAACATTAATATACAACAATTAGAAAGTAATTACAAAAATAAAATACATACAAAATAATTACAAAAAGAGTGCAACAAGAATAAACTCATTAAATAATTATCCAATCCCCCTGCCTCCTCTCTCTCTCTTCTCCTTCCTCCTTCCATTCTCTCTCCTCATGGCCATTAATGGCCGATCGGATCTTCCCACTCACCCCCTGCCTTCTCTCTCTCTCTCTCCTCGTTCCTCCTTCTCTTTTCTCTCCTCATCGCCATTAATGGCTGACCGAATCTTCACCAACAACCTCTCGTAGTGACCGTGAACGACAGTTGGCGTTCCAGTGGTGGGCATGGACGGGAAGAGACGTAGATGGGGCGGCGGAAGTCGGACAGTGATTGAGACAGAAAGAAGCGGTAATTATCCTCGATGAAACCGATGAGAAGCTCACTGGTGGCTTTAGGGAGGGCTGGGAAACGATGGATGGCGGCGGCTGTGTCGTCGTGATGGAAAAGGATTTGAGAAGGAGGGTGGTAACCAACTTATAATACAAAAGTAACTAAACCTTATTACAAAGGTAACCAACTTTAATATAAAGGTAACCAAACCTTAATACAGAGGTAACCAAACCTTAAATACACAGGTAACCAACTCTTAATACACAGGTAACCAAACCCCTAATACAAAAGGTATCCAACCTTAAAACAAAGGAAACCAACCTTTAGTGACCGTGAACGACAGTTGGCGTTCCAGTGGTGGGCATGGACGGGAAGAGACGTAGATGGGGCGGTGGAAGTCGGACAGTGATTGAGACAGAAAGAAGAGGTGATTATCCTCGATGAAGCCGATGAGAAGCTCACTGGTGGCTTTAGGGAGGGCTGGGAAAAGATGGATGGCGGTGGTTGTGTCGTCATGATGGAAAAGGATTTGAGAAGGAGGGTAACCAACTCATAATACAAAAGTAACTAAACCTTACTACAAAGGTAACCAACCTTAATACAGAGGTAACCAAACCTTAAATACACAGGTAACCAAACTCCTAATACAAAAGGTATCCAACCTTAAAACAAAGGAAACCAACCTTTAATAAAAAGGTAACCAAACCTTAAATACAATGGTAACCAATCTTTAATACCAAGGTAACCAAACTTTAATATAAAGGTAATCAACTCTTAATACAAAAGGTAACCAAACCTTAATACAGATGTAACCAACATTTAATACAACGGTAACCAAAAAGTAATTACTACACCTTCAGGATTTGGTAAAGATTCATTTGGTGTACGAGAGTTTGCCACTTTGCAGGGTGTTGGTGAGGAGAATATACAAGATAGGATGGGTACTAGCAAAGGTCAATTGAAATTGAAGAGGAATTTAAAAATGGTAGGATTATTGGAAGCAGAAGTTGTCCTGGAGAGAGAGACGATGAGAGTTCCAACTTTTAAGGAGCTTAACAGCTGGCCTTTGAATCACAGGAAACGATCGTACTTCGATAATACAGAGTCAAAATCCGAAGTTGCTATGGCTGACTCTAGTCAGATAGTACTTTCAAATGACGTAAATAGTATATTGGTTGATCGAGGTAGTGCAAGCGATAAACCGAAGATGGACTTCAGTTATTTATATGGATGTACTAATCGTTCAAGTTCTTCTAGAGATGGTTCGTGGATTCAAGATGCGACTTTGAGTTCCCCAATCAAGGAGAAGAGATATGATGAAAGTTGTGATGAGACGGTTGTTGGCCAGAGTGTAGGAGATATTGAAAGGTTCTTTTTCCCCATTAATCCATTTCCCGTGAAGCATGTTGGCTTAGGTGACAGATCCATTTCTTGGAAGGGGGTCTTGCCAGACAATGACGAGTCCCTTCAAGAAAGTTTCCCAAATCTCGATAAGAATGATTTTTATATAATGATTTTTAAATTTTGAATTTTAAAATTGTCCAACTAAATTAAAGGAATAAGAATGCACTAATTTTATAAATATATTTTAAAAAAGTACTCTTTTTGTAAATACTTTTAAGATGTATCTTTTCTGTAATTACTTTCTAAAAAGTATTATAATGTGTAATTTACCCATTAAAATAACCCTAAACCCGCACAATCAGCTCAAATTGGACACCTAACTGATTGAGCTTTCAAAAGTAGAGTTAATGACCTAGAGCAACCATCAAATTTCATTTAATATTTTTTGAATCAAATTCATTTAAAATACATCATTAGATCATGTGGTATAAAATTTGGTTTATGGCGACTAAGGTTTAGTCAGTAGACTTCATACACCCCTAATTTTTAATATAATATTTGGAATCACATAATAGAATAAAAAAATGAATAAAATAAAAAAAAATATTGAATGATCAGTTTAAAAGATAAACTATTGAAATGAATGAAAATTTATTCTATTTCTTAATTTTTATTTCATATGAGGGGATAAAATAAAATTTATTCAAACGATATATATATATATATATATATATATATATTATAATAATAATTTTGTTATTATATTACATCTGTCGACGCCGGGAAAAGTTGTTTTCTATTTTATAATTTTCCTTTTTCAATTTTAGCCTTTGGATTTAAGATGTGATTTTGAAAATGGTCGACTTGAGTGTCGACGGGGTTTGAAATATCGATTTTATGATGAGTCAATTGACCAAAGTCGCCAGTTGGTATATTTGAAATGGATGTACCAACTCATTCGAATTTTGTTTTCGTAATCGCAGTGGCTCATATGTGACTCCGAGTTAATTGCTCCGCAAACCGAAATTCATAAAGTTCAGGGGTTTGCTTAAGCGAGGGGAAGGTGTTAGGCACCTCCCGACTTCCGTGAAAACACGGTTACCGCAATCTTGATGTTTTTTTCCTATCCTTTTAAATCCTAAAACATGTGTGTGCGTGTATGTGCGTGTGTGCCTAAATGAACGTTGTGATGAGAAAAACCGCTTTGATTCTTTCTGTAGAAAACGTGCTTTATTTAGAGAGTGTTTTGAAACGTCTTTTGACCCAAATGACAAGGCTTTGTTTTATAATAAATATTGATTTTTACTTTGAAAACGATGAGGTTTTTTATTAAGTGTCGTTTTTAGAAAACAAGGATTTTAAACTTTCGTCAAATAGGAATCGAGACTATACATTGCCCTTTTAACAGTAAAGTCAAATAAAAAACGAAGGCAACTTCTAGGAGCTCTTTAACCCTATGCACAAAGTTTAATGAAAACGTTTGTTTATTTTTATGAAACCATTTTTTATGATATTTCAAAACCGCTTGTAGCCTTTTCGTCAAACAGGAATCGACGTTCATTAAAACTCTTAATTTTAAACTTCGTGATCCTAATACCCTAATTTGATCATTTTTAGAAAATCCTTGTCGTTTGCCTTATTTTCTGAAATCGCTTTTTTCATGTCGTAAATCAAATCAAGCATTCAAAATTTGTGTCGGGGCTATTCATGGGCATGTGAGCCATCTAAATAACCTCAAACACCCACAGTCACATATTTCACTATTACGGGGCCTTAACCCGATCTCGATTCGATATCGCTTTAAGGCCCGATGTTTACATATGTACAAAAATGGCCCATCGCCGTGACTACATATGTCAAAAATTGTCCATTTTCGGAATTTGATCACACGGATCTCCTTCATAGGCTCACAATCCCCAACATCAACACACAACCATACAAGATAAAGCTTAACAATACTAGATTTATTTCTATATCACGATGACCTAAAATTGCAATTTAAAACTATGAAAAACGCGTTAACACAATGAACTATATATCACCGTATGGATGTCATCGGGACATTAGGAGAAAATTTTGTTCCGACGGAACCCTCACTAATAATCCCTAATCCACGGATCCTCAATAATATACCAAAATATTACATCCAAACAACTCAACAACAAACGATTATGACAATGAAATAAGCTAAAACTTAAAGGAAAACACCATTTTTTCACCTTGCAATACGCCAATAAACACTTTATATTTCACTATCGAGCAAATAACACGAGAATACCTAAGTATTTGAGCAAGAAAATGTAATTTCTCACTATATTTGGGCAAACCCGAGCTTCCCTCTCTCTAAATTCACCTTTCTCTCTCTCTATATTTCCTTCAAAAAACTTCTTCTCTCTCTCGGCAGATCAAAAATTGCGTTATATAGGTGACTGAGATCAGCCGCAGGTGCATCTGCGGCTGGCCGTAGCAACCGCAGATGCATCTGCGGCTGCCTGTTGTGGTCGTCCGCACTGAACCCTCGGCTGCCATGTTGTCTCCTCGAGCCACGAAAGAGCCCACTTGTCGTTAGCCGCAGATGCATCTGCGGCTGGCTTGTTTGCTTTTCTCGATTTTCGTGTCAGCAGTCTAAAAATATCATTTTTTGTTGTATTATTTTTGGTGAGCGAGACCCCCGACTACCGTAAGCGTAGTGACCATTCGTCGTCCTTGGTGATCCAATCAGGTTTTTCTGGATCAGTTGTTTGCCTTGTCTCAAGTAACCTGATGCTCGTTGTTCGTTGTGGCGGCTTTGACCGTAAGTTATTGTGGTGGCTTCGTGTTGGGGTCCACCTTCCTTTTCGCATGTCGGGTAAAGTGATGATTTTGCCCTCCTGTCAGGGTTAGTATAAAAGTGCAAAATTTGGGTGTCTACAGCTGCCCCTCTTTATCATGTTTATGCAATGGTAAGTGAAATGAACATGATAAAGAAGTAGGCACCCAATGCATGATGATGGCAAAATGTGTTAATGATGCGACATATATACATTAATGATGCAACATATATATCAATTATGCAACATATACATATTAATGATGCAACATCAATATCATTGGTTATTGTCTCTCTTGCTTATCGCATATCGCATATCGCATATCAAGTCGGATATCAAATATCAAATCACATATCATATTAAATTAAAATCACGTCAAATCGCATATGAAATCGCATATGGCATTGCTTCTCATATGATGTATCGCAAATCGCATATCGCATCGCACATCGCTTTGCACATCGCATCGCACATCGCATCGCTTTGGAAAATTCATCCTTGTTTTCTCATCTCGCAAGCTCGTATTTCAAATTTTCAAGCTTTAAATTTTATTTTAAAAGCCTCTTTTATCTTGAAAATTCAATCTTTTCATTGGATTATGCTTCAATCTGAAATTCGCTTCTATTTTGCTTGATTTTTTTCACTATGTCGCATCGCAATCGCTTTCAATTAATCTCACTTGATTTTTGATTTTTTTTCACTTGATTTCGTTTTTGCATTTCATTTTATTTCATCTCTGGGGCATCGTTGGTTCTTGTTTCCAACGGGTCCTCAGTTCATCGTCGGATCTTTCTCCAACGGGTCGTCTCGTCATCGTCGGATCTTTCTCCAACGGTCATCGTCGGATCTTTCTCCAACGGGTCGTCTCGTCATCGTCAGATCTTTCTCCAACGGTCATCGTCGGATCTTTCTCTAACGGGTCGTCTTGTCACCGTTGGATCTTTCTCCAACGGTCATCGTCGGATCTTTCTCCAACGGGTAGTCTCGTCACCGTCGGATCTTTCTCCAATGGTAATCGTCGGATCTTTCTCCAACGGGTCGTCTCGTCATCGTCGAATCTTTCTCCAACCGTCATCGTCGGATCTTTCTCCAACAAGTCGTCTCGTCATCGTCGAATCTTTCTCCAACCGTCATCGTCGGATCTTTCTCCAACGAGTCGTCTCATCATCGTCGGATCTTTCTCCAACAGGTCGTCTCGTCATCGTCGGATCTTTCTCCAACGGTCATCGTCGGATCTTTCTCCAACGGGTCGTTTCGTAGTTGTTAGGCTTCGTCTCCAACAAGTTGTCTCGTAATTGCCGGATCTCGTCTCCGAAATCGCTGTGTATTGTCCCAAATGGACTCATATCGTATTGTACATTATATGAACAAAATGCAATAATTGCTTGAACAAATTTAAAAGGAAAGCGTACCTGATTAGTTTGTGGGGCCTCCTTGGGATTCGTCCTCGTAAATCGTTTTTGCCAGCCACTTCTCTGGTTTGACTTGTCATTCTTGGGGGTTCGTCCCCGTAGATCGCTCTTAGTAGCCATTGCTTTTGGCATGTCCTCCTTGTTGATTACCTGAAAGTGCTTCAGGCAGTCGTTTTGCAATTCCTTGATGTTCCATAGACTCTGGGCACATTAGATCGTGGGAGTTGCCCGCTGCCATGTCCTTCCGATAAATGGCACCGGTATTCATGACGTCGACGGTCTCGTACCTGTGATTTTCCTTTCATGTACATTTTACTTTGATATATACATGAATGTGCAGATGTTATGCATGGATCAATAGATATGCTTGGAAGGAAATGACCCCTGTTTAGTCGAATGATACAATTTTTCACGTGTCGTTCTTTTTGATTACTCAGTTGTGCCATGCCTTATTTAGGACTACAGTTTCTGGACTTCAAGGTTGGTTCGTTGAATCGCATGCCCCTGATCTTTTCTCTGTTGGGAAATTGTATTTGTCGTTTCGAATGCCCCATCGATTTATCCAGGGCTCCTCATCCTGCTGGTTCGCAGATCGTCATGTCTCTGAATTTGGGACGCAGGGACTTCTTCTGATGCTGGAGGATTATGCCTAGATTCTGGGCTGATATCTAGGTGGTTCTCTTGTCATTTGATCGTATGTATTAACAGCTCTTGACATCACCGGTGAGCGAGACCCCCGACTACCGTAAGCGTAGTGGCCATTCGTCGTCCTTGGTGATCCAATCAGGTTTTTCTGGATCAGCTGTTTGTCTTGTCTCAAGTAACCTGATGCTCGTTGTTCGTTGTGGCGGCTTTGACCGTAAGTTGTTGTGGTGGCTTCGTGTTGGGGTCCACCTTCCTTTTCGCATGTCGGGTAAAGTGATGATTTTGCCCTCCTGTCAGGGTTAATATAAAAGTGCAAAATTTGGGTGTCTACAACATCATTTACTATGGTTTTCAAACTTGGATCGAAATGTCGGTTTGATCGAGAAAAATCAGAATCGGTCGGCAATCCAGTCCGGTTCAAGCTAAAAAATCAATTTTGATCAAAACCCGGTGACCCGGCGGTCGACCTAGTGACCCGGTCACCGATTTTACGGGTTTCCAACCCTTTTTTTTAAATTAAAAAAAAATTAAGCATTTGAACTTGATTGAGTTTTGAACTATGATTATGATTTAATATCTTTCTTTTTAAATAGATTTAGCATTTATTTTAATTGTATAAAATAAATATTGTACAAATATATTTATTTATTTTTATCGAATTTGATTGAATGTATCCTAGAGATATTTCTGTTCATTTGTGTTTGATTTTATCATTCTTGAGTCTTGAATTTTGAGTTATGATCATGATTTAATATCTTTTTTTTATATATAAATTTAGTATTTATTTAAATTGTATAAAATAAATATTGTACAAATAAGTTTAATTTTTTTTTTGCGCAAATAAATTGATTAATTTTACATATTTACTAAATTTTATATATAATATATAATAATAATTAATATATTTAATTATTATTTATTTATTACATATTAATGACGTCACATGTTCAATAACGGTTCAATCACTAGTTTGATCAATTACCCATCTATTCGATACCTTTTTCGATTCGATGACTAATCCAAATTTGAGAACAATCATCTATCACTACTAAATAAATTACTTCATTTCTTCCTCCATTTTAAGGGAAGCACTAAAGTTTCAGGTACTCATTATAGGTTGTTAGGTTCATCCAATTAATATTTCCATTAGATTATAAGCATTATTATCTTATATTATTTCATACACCATCTCTTCTACATACCTTATAATATAAAATGGTAAATTATTCCCAAATGTCTTTGGTAGTTTATATTTTAGATATATAAAAGTAAATATTAAAAATGTAAGTATGGAGTGTATATATATATATATATATATATATATATATATTTAAAAAAAATAAAAAAAAACATTTGCCATCTACAAACATTCAATCCGACCCAATGAATCACCCAACCCGCCACAATACATTAAATTTAAACAAAATAAAAATCTCAAATTCATTCTAATTAAACACCATGTCTCGAAAACAGAGAATGAAGTACTAGGGTTTTGCGGCAATCTCTACACCAAAACTACTAACTCCTCACCATGAAATCACAAACCCAAAAACCCCAATCCCCTTCTCCATTCCCTTTCGCCGTCACAAGGATCGCCGTGGCCCAGATCTGCCAATCAGTGGGCTTCGAATCCGCCCAAAACTCGGCACTTCAATCCCTAACCGACATCGCCACCAGGTACCTCCAGGCCCTGGCCGCCTCCGCCGTCGCATCCGCCAATTCCACCGGCCGCACGCAATCCAACCTCCTCGACGTCATCGTCGCAATCGAACACCTCCACTTGATAAAGGGTTTTCCCGGCGGATCAAATGTGAACATGAGATTTTACAGCTCCGGCCCTCTTCTTGATATCATTAAGTTTGTAAAGTATAGCAACGAAATCCCATTTGCGAAGCCATTGACACGACGCCGTCTTGAGGAGAGAGAGAAGTTTGTGGTTTTGGGGAGTGGTGTGGAGAGGGGGAAAGATGGGAGGAATTATATTCCTAGGTGGTTGCCGGGAATTCCAGAAATGGGTGAAAAGGAGGGAGGAATGAGAAAGGAATTTGGATTTGGTGGGGAGGAATGTTTAAGTAGGGAGAAAATAGGGAGGGAAATAATAATGAGGGAGGAAAATGGGGGGGAAATAATAATGAGGGAATTGCCTGTAAAGAGAGGAAAAGTGAAGTTTAGGATGGGTTTTGGAGTTGGTGGGATTTATAAGGGAGGGAAAAGAGTTTGTGTCCAAATTTGGAGTGGAAATGAAGAGGGAAATGATAAAAAGGAGAAGAAATTGAGGAAGAAGAAGATGAGTTCTTGTGAGAGGAAATCGTGATTATGATATGAATTTAGCAAATGGAAGTGTTGTGGTTAAATGATACAAGACCAAGAGTAGCTTATTGGAAGATTGGTTTTGTAATGAGAATATATTGGTCTGTGTTTGATATGGGATGATCTGTTTTGTTGGCCGAGTTTGAATACGATTTATATATAGTCATATGTTTCCAACACTAGATTCTCGGGTACTGGTATGGTGGTTATTATGTGTTTTGTTGTTTAGGTGGTCATTCGTTCGATTCTTGTTGGGTTTGGATTAACTTATGACTTTTTCTCAATTATATAATACAAATCACAAATTATGTTTAAGTTATCTCATGTAATTGATTAAAATATTTAATAATTGACCCCCTCCCTCTATTTCATATTATTTAATTATTATTAATTTTTTAAAATTAATTTTATACTCAAAATTAACATATATATTTTTTTAATTTTAATCAATATATTAATAAATATTATAAAATATCTAAAAAATATTACTCATTGTAAATTTTATTATTTCATAATTTTTAATAAGTCATCTTAATTTTAAATTTCAAAATAACTTAAATTTATTGTTAAATGTCAATAACAATCATTTAATTTGAAATGATGGAAATATATATTTTTCATGCAAAATATCACTTTCCTATTTTAAATGGCATGCCATTTTATTTCTCCGAAATTACAAACCACATAGTAAACTTTCAAGTACAGAAATATGGGACAAATCAATCATAGATTATGCTAGGAATTCAATAAGCTCTGCAATGAATAACATCAGCCCCATTAAAAAAGATATCAGCTGGAGGAGGAATAAGAAAACGAAGACTCGGAAGAATTTAAGTAAAATCCCATGCAGTTTTCTATTGTCAAAACTCAATCAGTCCTCAAACAGCCCATGGCTGAAAAATACCTACAAGCAAAACTAGCACAACAGCAAAAGAAATGAAAACCACATACGTGCAAACATAAGCATCAGTTCAAAAATTGTCGATGAAAAAGGGGATCTCACGGGGATTTCTAAATCGTTTGCAATCGGCACAATTTAGGACACAAGAGGCATATTCTTTGAAACAAAGTACCCTGATTTATGCAACCTTTTTAACTATCTTGTTTTAGTCTGTACGTGCAGATAAGTCTCTTTGCACCAAATATGGAAAATGCTACTTTACTACTTACACGATACCATAAGACATATTCAAGCATACAGCTACAAAAGCTTCGACACAAAAACGGCATAGAGCCTCTCCTTTCATAGTACTGTCGGTAGAGAAAGGTCACTCAGTTTCCACAGCTGAAACCATGACATACGGAGAGGACTATGATGAGGATCAAAGCAATCAGAATCCCCAACACGATCAGCTTGATCTTCATATTCTGAAACCACATTTTTCTGCGGATTTGTGTACCTGCACTTCTGAAGTCCTGTGCCTGTTTCAAGCAAAACGTAGTAAGATCATAAACATTATTTGTTTCATACTAGTACAGAAAAAAAATTCCAAAATTCCTCGAGAAACAATATTACTTGGGCAGGGAAACACAGAAATATAAACACACACATGTATACATGCATATAGAAACAGAAACACATAACACTACTGACCTGTTGATGAAGGTTCTCAGTCTTGTCCACCAGAAGCTCTATCTTTTCCCCACGGTCTAGAACCTAAAGTACAAAAATAAGATGAGCATGATGATTGTACGAGTACCAACTCTACTTGAGAATATTAGCCTAATTTGAGAATATTACTTCTCAAGACAGCAATTAATGTGGCGAATTTATTTTAAACTCTCACTTGATATGCGTAGTTGCAATCAACTAAACCACAACACCATGTACCTTCTCAATATTCTCCATCATAACACCTTTAACTTCTGAAACCTGGGCCTTCACCTTTGCTAGCTTGCTGATCTCCTCGGGATGGTCAACACAATACTGCATATGCTCCTTCAACTTCGATCTGATAAAAGGAAAGCATATTTTTAACAACAGTGAATATAGAACCAGATAAATCTTCCCACCATATTCATGGTCATAATCAAATCAGAATACCCAAATTCTTTGTTGAGGCTATTAGCAGGAGCTGTAGCACCCTTTCCACCACCATATTTTGACACAAAATCATCCTTGACACGCTCTAGAAATGCGATAGGAACCTGTCTACCAGCTGATTCGTCTGCAACCACACAATATGCTGCAAAAACAAAGAATCAACAATTCCACATATATAGATCTCAGACCTGCCAACTAGAAGAATTGTGAAATTCTGTAATGGAAACTAAAAATCTAGTATAAGAATTAGCAAGAAATTAACATTATAAAAATATCCTTATTTTTTTGATAGATTTACTTTGCTTCCCGGAATTAGAATTTTAACTATGTTAAACTTTATATTCATGAAATCAAGTATAAAATGCAAATAAAAAGAGTCATTTTCAGTCAGAATACATTTCCTAAGAACATATTCACTATATGTACAAGTTCTCCCCTTCTTTCATTTCTGCAGGGCCTGAGAATGCTCTTCCCTTTTCCTCTATCTTTAAGTGATCATTGTTCCAATACACCCAAAATGTAGACCAGGACGAGGAAGATCTAAATCTTATAGCCAAAGTAGAAGTTGTGTGTATAATATTGGTAAGGGTCTATGATGCGTTCAAATTTTAAAAAGACTACCGGTTGTATACATAACCAACAAGTATTTCTAGGCAACAAAGAGACGAACAGTTTTCTATTGTGTTTGAGTTTCTTTTATTTATTTATTTTTTAAATAACTACTAGTGTCGCGTAATAACACCTGTCACTAATAGCCAAAAGGCACTTCACTAACCATCATTTATCATATATAAAAAGTAAGAAGCTCTAGCTCAAGTAATATCAAACGCTCTCTTACATGAGTGTGACATAGCAAAGCAGAATTAGCTACAATGTTTACAAGTAACTCAACTTTCAAATTGACTTTCTTTAAATTTTTCTCACTCTCTCTAAATATTTCCTAACAAATTACCTAAATACTTCCTCTCTCTAGTTTACTCTTTACTTCTTACCATCAAGGGCTACCAGTGGTCAGATTCTATCCATTACCTACTGGATTCCGATATGATTAAGATTCAACAGTAAAGCCAGGTATAATTCAAGGTTTGATTCTGTAGCCAAGTTGTATTTTTCACTTATATAGTCGTATAAAACAGGTTTTAGGCAGATTTGATCAATAACATCAACCTTATATACCTTATTTAGCACATCTGAAAGAATTTATAAATTCTTTTAAACAGATATATTTGTTTAACCATATATCATGGTATAGTAAATAAGTCATAATATTAAAGACTAGAAAAAATATAATGTATACAAATTATAATTATCTAACTTAAAACCTAATACTAGAAGCTAAAAATTACTACCTCCGCCCAAATTTAATTGTCCTCATTTGACTTAATGAAATTGATGTAAAAAGTTAAATACTGTTTCAAAATTACTTTTTACTGGGACCCTACACCCCTACTTATCTTTTTCCCAAAACAAGGGTGTATAATGCAAATAATAGAAAAGGTAAAAAACTAAGATAACAAGGTTTTGGGACATGAAAAAAATAAAAGCAGGACAAGTGTAATTCTTCTACTCTTTTCTTGACAAGTACTCCTTTTGACTTTTGTCTGGGTTTACTTGTCCTCCTTTCTTTTTTGATAAGTCCAAAAAACAAGTCCACTTAGTTTTTGACTTATTTAGAGATTCTCTATTTATCATTACTTTTTTAACAGAAAAAAATTAAAATGGAGTCCACAAAAGGCTTATCGAACTTATACACTATCAACAATGTTTCTCACCATTCTCAATTTTCTTAAAATGCGTGAAAGTCAAACAGGGACATCTAAAGGTGGACAAAAGGAGTACAAGTCTTTCATACTATTCATTAATTAAAATTGGATGTCATGCGCACAATCGTTGAAGACACATTTAACTTGAATACGATTTACATATTGATAATCAAATTCAAAACAATAACTGGCTAGTGCAGCGACAAATTCGGTATGTTCCTTTTTCATTTTTATTTTTTTGATAAAGAAACTCCAACGTGTTATCAATCCTATCACCATATATATCTCCATATTAACTCTTCAAATATCTCTCTCTTGGAAAGTACCCAGGTAGTTTTTTGTTTTTTTTTTTTGATAAAAGATGAAATTTTATTAATAGAGAAGAAATGGAAAGAATCTAAGTCAGCTAAGTAAAGGGGGGGTTGGTTCAACTATAAAAATATAATAAGGCTACTGAAAAACTCCAAAGTCATAGTGTTTGACATAAGAGCCCTTGAAGTGCAAGGCATAGTTAGCTAGTAGTTTGAATGACTATTTAATGTCGTAGCACCAACCTCTATTATTGTTAAGTTTCAAATGTGCTTGCTAGCTTGACATATTAATGTTATAGTATGAGTGCACCCTTTGGTGCGTCATTTAATATCTGAGTGGTGAGTTATACTTGTGTCGCCTAGATAATGCACTTAGTGTGTACAAGCTTTACTGTTATTCAACAGTAGTATCTTCTTGTTTATTTTGAGCATCTGCATGCTTTGACCATTAAAATAACCTATAATCTACATATATTACTATTCATTAGACATTTTAACTCAAAGTTCAAATAATTCTTGAACATATAAAAAATATTTCTCAGCTTGTATTAAGAAGTAACTTGTCTGTTGAAACCAATGTTTTAAAAACTAGACCGGAAAAGTTATTGGGTGGATAGATAACTGGTTCAACAAATAGTCGAACCGTTATTAACTCAGTAACGTCATTAATATGTAATAAATAATAAATATATTAATTATTATTATATAATAAATATATTATTTATCAAATATGTAAAATTAATCAATTTATCAAATAGTATTAATTTTGATTTTTTAAAATTAATTTAAATTTTAAATTAATGAGATTCATTTAATTTTGAAAATAATCAATGATGGTCTTTTTGAAATAGTTTATAATTTATTTATTTTTTAACACTATTACAACAAAGTGGGTAGAATTTGAATCTATACCCACGATAAGAATGGGGTTTATTATATAAAATTAATTTTTATTATTTTACTTTTATATAGTGAGTTTGAACTGGTGAACCAGTGATCGATTCACTGGGTCGACCAGTTCACCGGGTTTTACCGGTTTTTTGTCAAAACTGTTAGACGGGCCAAACCAAACTGGACCGGAACTCGGACTGGTTTCGTTTTTTTTTGGGTTAAACCCGTTGGTCTGGTCTGGTTTTTAAAACATTGGTTGAAACTTCTTAATTTCCTCTACTTTTAGGTTGCCAAAGCTCAATATCCTCAGCTAAGCATTTAGATTCATTAGCTTAGCTTTTGGACTCACTAGCTTAGCTTATAGAATCATTTAAGCAAAAATATTTTGTTCTTCTACATCCTTGGTAAGATATACAAATTACCCCCAGCCCATATTACTTGCAACTCTTTTTTAGAGTGTGGGGCAAAGATTTTAGGACTTTCAGTCATTTAATATCTGAGTTGTGAGTTATACTTGTGTCGTCTAGATTCATTAGCTTAGCTTTTGGACTCACTAGCTTAGCTTATAGAATCATATAAGCAAAAATTCTTTGTTCTTCTACATCCTTGGTAAGATATACAAATTACTCCCCCAGCCCCATATTGCTTGCAACTCTTTTTTAGAGTGTGGGGCACAAATTTTAGGACTTTCAGTCATTTAATATCTGAGTTGTGAGTTATACTTGTGTCGTTTAAATAATGCATTTAGTGTGTACATGCTTTACTGTTATCCAACAATTGAGTATCTTCTTGTTTATTTTGAGCTTCTGCATGCTTTGACCGTTAGAATTACCTATATCTACATATATTACTAGTCAGACATATTAACTCAAAGTTCAAATAAATCTTGAACATATAAAAGATATTACTTAAGCTTGTATTATGAAGTAACTTGTCTGTTAAAACTTCTTAATTTCCTCTACTTTTAGGTTGCCAAACCTCAATATTCTTAGCTTCACATTTAGATTCATTAGCTAAGCTTTTGGACTCACTAACTTAGCTTACAGAATTATTTAAGCAAAAATACTTTGTTCTTCTACATCCTTATTCCTTGGTAAAGATATACAAATTACTCCCCCAACCCCATATTACTTGCAACTCTTTTTTAGAGTGTGGGGCATGCATTTTAGGACTTTCCGAAATCATATGTAGATATTATATTTTATAGGTTTTAATATATTCAAATGTTATATTTTTAATTATATTATAAATATTTGAATATATTTCTGATTGATGTTAAAATTCGTGCATCACACCTTTATATTTGTATATATTGCCTGATTTAAAGATTTCTTTATTGCTTGAAATTGCACGCTAGAAATTAAAAACTTCTCAACATCTTACGCTTTCAGTTTTATTTTTATTCTAAACCACAATCTCTTTCATTACTATCTTTCTCACTGAGTAATTTCTCTAAACAGACTATCTATAGTTCAAATTTCCTTATTACCTCCAAAAAGTTCAAATTTTCCTACAAATAGCCAAATCGCCATTTGGAGCGGTGATAAGCCAATTTTTGTAACTTGTTGCCAGTCAAATTGGCGATGAGCCTCAACGTCCATAACCTCCTTGTTAGTGTTAACTTAATTAATTACTTAATTTAATCTAAATCAAATATTTAAAAAGAAAAAGGCAAAAAAATAAAAAATAAAATATACTCGGTCAAAGTAGCAATTTCAGTCCAATGCTATTTTGACTTGCAATTTGACTGTTAAATTTTTTTTATATTTTATATTAGGTTTAGATTAAATTAAGTAATTAATTATTTTAAGACGAACAAGGTTAGCTAGTGTGACTGTCATCGCCAATTTGACTGGCGGTGAAATTCAAATTTTGGTCTATCGCCACTCAAACTTGCAATTTAACTATTCTCGGAAAGCTTGAAGCTTTTGGACGAAGCCGGGAAAACTGAACGTTAGGTAGCCCCTTTTGGGAAAATACTCCTTTCTCACTTCCACCCGGAAAATTAAATGCTCAATTGATAAGGAAAGTAATAGTATTGAGCTATCTTAACCAGTCGCAATTCTTCACGAATCAATGCGTCAGTAGGTAATAAAGGTGAAACATACTGTACTGAATCCAAACATCTCAACATCTAAACTACAAGATCACTAGAACATCCAAATTGAAACAGCAAAACATATTAACCATAGAAAAATAGCCAACAATGTTTCTTTTAATATATCCTCTCAGATAGAATTGTGGAGGTACTCAAACTATCACTACAGTTATACCTTAAGCAAAACATCCAAGTACTCAGAAATATAACAGATCACTAAAAAAATCAACAGTTGTAGCCAAATAGTTGTACAAATTCATTGCTAATGAACCCATCCCTTGGGCCCTGAATTTTTATGTCCATTGAAATTACCAAATAGCAAATAATCATCTCCCGTCAATTGAATAAACTTTACGACATTTTCTCAGTAACTAAACCCAGCCACACCAAAAGAACCACCATACTAAAACTTAAATGAACCATCTAAATCATCCAAATCAAAGCAGATCACGCAGATAAAAAAAATAAAAGAGGAACAATTCACTAGTACTTCTCATTGAGTAATAAACAACGCACAGAATCAATCTCACATACAGGTCAACTTATTCCATATTCCTATTCTTTATTTTTTGCAACTCCTCAGCAACCAAGAACATCGGTACATTAAAAAGCACATAAAAGCATTAAAATCTTAAAAAAAAAAAATCGGATATAGGAAACGAAAGTCAACTGAGATTCATTTAGTACATTTACTCAGTAGTAAATCGAACTCATACCCAAAATTACAGCACACATAAAGTGTCAGCAAACCACATATAAATCAAAACAGATCGCCAGACTACCATCATCTTACCATATACTCTTCTCAAAACACACACAAAAAAAAAGACCCAATTTTTTCTTTCAATTTCTTCTAATTTTCCTCAATAACCAAATATATAAATATAAAGAAAGAAAAATAAGTAGAAGAAACGGAAGAAGTACATACTGAAGCCATTATCGACGAGGTAATTGAAGGTATGGCCATCACAGTTGTAGGTGAACTTGTTGTTGGAAGACGGAAGCTTTTGGAGGCACTGAAAGGCTATGGAATTGAAATTCCCACTGAATTCGGTGTATTCGGCAAGAATTACAGTTCCGCGAGAAACGAACGCGTAGATCAGAGACTTCTGTCCCATCTTTTCTCTCTGTGCCGAAGGGTTTCTTCGCAGATCTCAAACTTTAAAGAGACCGTACACCTTTTCCCACTTCCTCTCTCTTGTTTTGGTACTGTTGGGTTTCTAGAGAGAGAAAAGGAGAAAAAGCGTGTGAAATGTTTAAAATGAAAGATTTGAAAACAGAGTAAAGATACAGGTGGGGGAGAGGGGTTACTCAAGCCGCCGCTTCCTTGTCTTTTCAATTGTTTTACAAAAATATTTTATTTTAAAAAATTAGTTTTATATACTATTCTTTCATTTTTTAAAATAAAAAAATTATTTTAATTTTAAAAAAATAAGTTGTGACATCTGGATTAAAATTCTCTCCGTCACATTTATTTTTAAACGTCTCTCAATAAATATTTAATGACATAAATATTATTATTGACGATTGTTTTAACGATATAATTATTTAATATAAATTTTAATATATTGATGTAACAAATTGTATTATACCATTAAATATATTATTTGTAAAAAAATATTTTATTTTAAAAAAAATAGTTTTATAGTATTCTTTCATTTTTTTAAATAAAAAATTTATTTTAATTTATTAAAAATAATTCGTGACATTTTAAATTTTGTAATGAAATACATTGAAGAAATGCATACAAAATTTCATGGTGTTTTTGGACAAAGTTGAATAACAAAGAAGTGATTCTACTCGACTCCATTCAATTTATTTTTATTTTTTAGATTTAAACTTGAAAAATTAAAATATAAATTGTTTTTCACAGTAAATAACGTGTAATATTTGGATTGAAATTCTCTCAATCACATCTATCTTCAAACGTCTCTCAATTGAATTAAGATTCTCTTTATCATATTTATTTTTAAAGATTTATCGATATATATTTAGCGATATAAATATTAATATTGACGATTGTACTAATGACATAATTATTGAAAGTAAATTTTAATATATCAGTGTAACAAATTGTATTATACCATTAAATATATTATTTGTATCATTATTTGTATATTTTGTAAAATATAAAGATAATTGTAATGAAGGGGATGTTAATCAGGCTGATGAATGTTGACGTTGATTAAGGGTAAAATTTGGATCAAATAAGATAGGGTCATCTTAATATGTGTCTTAAAGACACATATTACGCACGAAAAATAAAATATGAGACTCACTAAATATTATTTATTTATATATTTACACTAAATTTAATGGATAAAAAAATAATATACTAACAGATCCTATATATTGAATTTAATTTTATTTTTTACGTTAATATATGCCTTTAAGACACATGTTAAAAAAAATCAAAGTAACCAGTCGGGCACGCTCGTCTCTCACGAGTAAAATACTCCTTATTGTGGTTCGTGCTCGTCTTTCTATTGTTAAGCTTTCTTTTCTTGATGTGATACATATATTTTCTTTATTTTCACTACTCTTTTATTTATTTATTTATTTTAATTATTATTTTTAATTAATCGCTGTCTCTCTTAGCTAAACGAGGCTTGTTAAGTTTCAAAATTAGTTTTAGTTATTTTCAGATTTACTGTTTAATTAATTTTTAATTTTTTTTCTCGTAAAAAATGAGTCAAATTTATCACTGATTTTAATACAAAAATTTTCAGTTTCAATTGTTAATTATAGGGATATTTTAATTATTACACTTTTATAACATTTTATTCCATTTTGAGTATAATTACAAGAAATTATTTACGTACAAGTGGACACATATTTAGTCCTATATATATTACCTACCTTAAACGATGATAAGTTTCACTTGTCTTTCGTTTTGTCTATCTAAACCATTTACTTTAATGATGATTACAATGGCATTTGAAAACAAAATTAACATTAGTATTTGAAAATAAAATAAATTTATGATGTCCTCCGTAAGTTAAAAAATAACAAAACTTAAATTTTGAGGCACAAAATAAAAAATAAATTAATATTTTTAAAGGTAAAAATAATAGTTTCAAGAAATACTTTTCATATGAATAATAAATGGGTCTACACTCATGTGAAAAATAATTTATGAAAATATTAAATTTTATTTATAAAAATATTAATTTTTAAAATAAAAAATGATGATATCATGAGATTAAACTATTTTACTTCCGATTAATGAAAAGAATAAAACACACGATTCTGTACTAGTTCTTGATTGATTGATTGATGTGTACAAGAGTACTAACTGTACATAATTAACTTTTCCTTTAAAATATTTTAAGAGTAATTTTTTAAATTAGCTCAGCAATTAATTATTCAAGCAACTTGTCAATAAAGGAAGAAAATGTCAATGGTCAACAAATATTGGTACGACTGAAAAATAAATACAATAAGCAGAGGGCAAGGGTCGTTCATTAATTTGAGACTGCTAATTCATTCTACAATAGGTTTTCTACACTTTATTTTTTCTTTAGTTAAAAAGATGAGAAATATATATATATATATGGTATCCAACACTCCCGACATGATGATATATTATTAGGTTTACGATAATTACACTCTATACAAATGATAAATCTAAAAAAACCCCGCAATATAAAAAAAATCTACATATACATCATTTGTACTCTCTATTTTCCGAAACCGCAGTGTTTTATTAAAAAAAAAAAATTGTCAAAACAACTTTTCCGTGATTTTTTTTTAACAAAACACTGTCGTTTTAAAAAATAAAAAGTACGAATAATATATGCATATATTTTTTCTCCATAATATTTATGTTAGAGTCGGCACTCAAAAATTGTTCTATTAATAAATAAGTTGTATATTTTGCTTAAATCTCATTTAAGCATGATATAGGACTCATTTACTAATAGAATAATGGATGATTGGCAAGTTTTCAAGACGTCATGAGTACTGGTAGGAGGATATTAAATATGGTGGAATAGGTCACTGCGTAGGGACTGGGGGAGGTGAGGTTCTAGCAACTCCCATTACTGGAACAAACTTGAGTCCTTGACATATTTATCTCCTCTTAATCCCATTGGCCCATTTAAGGCATTTATTTCTATTGCGACTTGGTAAAATTATATATATATATATATATATATATATATATATATATATAAAATACTTCTGCAGAAATTAATGTAAATGTGAAAAACTGAAATATAAAGATAATAATTCAAAAACATGCGCCGTCTGTGGGAATCGAACCCACGACCACGTGGTTAAAAGCCACGCGCTCTACCAGCTGAGCTAAGACGGCTACATTCTTCTGTTGTTAGAATACACATTTTTGTTTATAGTATTTTTCTTCCAAAGTTGAACTTAAAAGTTGAATCCATAACTAAAAAAGAGGACAAAAATCTCAAAATTCACCATAAAATAACATTAGTACTACTAATTAAGAAACATAAACACCATAAACCCGTGGCATGTACACTAATTAAAAAATAGTCTTAATAATGAGACTCGTTTTAATCTGTCCACGTCTTAAGTACCCCAAGCTTCAAATTGTAAAAATCACTTAATTATGGGGTTGAGATTTTGATAAACATCAATATTTTAATTGAAATATTGGACTGAGAGTGGCGATCGGTTTAATTATTATTATTATTTTTTTTTACTTTTAATTTTTTATTTATAATATTTATTTTAATTTAAATATTTACAAAATTTAATAATTTAAATATAATTTAAATACATATAAATAATTAAAATTATATAATTTATACGTTAAAAAAATAAAATAAAATTAAAATTAAAAAATTGGATCAGCCACAACTCCCGATCCCCTAAACTTTTTGTTATTGTATTTTTCTCTTACATATATAGAAGTCTTTTTGTATTTTATAAGTAGTTTAATTATAATTATCATTATTTTAATGAAGAAAAATTAGTCTGAGTGCTTTCAATAGATTGCTCCTCCGAAATACCTTTTGCATCTCTCTCCTCTTTCTGAAATTTGAAGAAGAAATAAAGAGGAGAAAGAGAGGGTGAGGAAGTGGGTGAGTGAAGAAGAAAAGAAAAGGGGGGGCTCAACAAAAATGGAGAGCAGTGAAGAAGATGATGATTTCCCATCAATCGAATCTGTCACCCCACAATCCAAAATCGATACTTTTTATCAATCCTAGTTCGAGAAGGTAAAAAAGTTCATATCTTTTATTGGTTCCCAATTTCGTTTGAATGCTGCGAAAGGTACTAGTCCATAGAAATGTACTTGGCTTCTGTGCTTGAAATTTAAATCTTAGTTAAGTCCAATGCTACTCTTGGATTTTTGTTCTGGGAATTTCTTGTTCAATTTCGTCTGGGTTTTCTCTATTTTGTAAATCAAATTCATGGAAGTTTTTAATTTAACTATATTGATATTGGTGTCTGTCCCCCTTTTCTTTTGATAAGCGAAAATTGAACCTTTTAGCTCCTTTATGTTGTTTCTTTACTTTTATGTGATTGCTGAGGAAAATGTTGCTGAGGAAAATGTTGTGGGTGATCCTGCTTTAATTTGTTAACTCTATGTTTACGAGTTATTAATGGGGAAAAAATATAATGAAATTTTTTAAATTTGGATAGAAAAGAATAAAATGAGTTTTAAAAAATAAAAAATAAAAAAAATTATATGTAAAGTATATTTTTTATTTTGATGTTAGTTTTGTTATGTTTATGATGTAAATGGTATTAATAGAGATTATAGAATATTTTTTCATGCTAATTAGTTTTTCACAACCAAATTTGCATTATTTTTTTCCCTTTTCTATTCATTAAAAAAAAATCAAAAACAACTATATTGAATAAAATAAACTTAAATTTTTCATCATTTTTTTCTTTCATCAATTTTAAAAACTTAGTAACACAGTATGAGTCTAATCATACAAATTTTTTTAAATAAAAGCTCACCTTATTTAAATATTAATATATATCAAAATGTAACACGAGTCGTTTTCGTTAGTCCGAATTAACTCAATAATCTAAAAAAAAAAAATTAGTGAATGTTTGCACACTTCAAAAACTATTCCGAAACTTTGTTATGTTTATGATGTAAATGGTGTTAATTGAGATTATAAAATATTTCTTCATGCTAATTAGTTTTTCACAAGTAAATTTGTAGTATTTTTTTTTTCTTTTCATTAAAAAAAATTCAATAACAAATATATTGAATAAAGAAAACTTAAATTTTTCGGCATTTTTTTCTTTCGTCTATTTTAAAAACTTGGTAACACAGTGTGAATCTAATCATACAAATTTATTTTATTTTTTAATAAAATCTCACCTTACTTAAATATTAATATAAAAAACTATTCCAAAAATCCCAAAAGTTTTTTTTTTTTGGTTGGTTTGTCTACACTCTTTATTTTTTAAGGGGAATTTTGGACATAATAGTGATAAACTTTTTTGTTAATTTATTTCTCTTCAGTACCTTTGGAAAAAAAAACTCTCAAGTAAAATAATTACTCCTCTTTTGAATATTGTTGAAACATCTTAACTTTTTGAAATATAATTATAAATTATAATTTTTTTGTTAAATTAATTTATTTAAAGTTTTGAAAGTAAAAAATGTAGTAATTGCTAATATTATATATTTTACAAATAATTATTTCTTTATTATATTATACTCAAATAAACTCAGAAATTGAACCAACTCGAAAATTTATTGTGAAATAATTGTGACATTGTGACTTACAAAATTGAACCAACTCAAAAATTTATTATGAAATACTTGATGTGCTTGAATAATTGGGTCGATGATAATATAATGTTAATGGTACCATTCAAGCAGTACGAGTTTTCTCTTTTCAATCTTAAAAATTGCTCCAAGGATTACTCCCTCTTTTGAATATTAGGAAAAGTCTTGACTTTTTGAACTATAATTGTAAAATTATAATTTTTTGGTTAAATGAATTTATTTAAAGTTTTAAAAGTAAAAAATGTAATAATTGCTAATATTATATATTTTACAAATAATTATTTCTTCTTTATACTATACTAAAATAAATTTTTAATAATACTAAATTTTTAATTTCGTAATTTTAAAAAATCAAAATGTAGTTTTAATTTTAAAGCAAAGTAAAAAAAAATAAAAATCGATAACTTATATACAATTACAATGATGTATTGATTTTTTGTACTATTATATTGTTCAAAATTTGGATTGGATTATTAAAATTCTTAGTTTTATTATTTTTTATGCATAGTCAATATATGTTGATTAATTAAAATGATCAAACTCATATTTTTATTTTGAGACTCTTTTCTTTTGCATTGCAAAAAATATGAAATAATACTTAATAACAACCTTGTTTATGAATAAAGTTAATATGCTAATGCTATATTAGCGATACTTAACATATGATATTTGTCATTTTTTTAAGTCCCTAATTTTGAAGATTACACAAATAGAAATAATTTCATATAATTAATAATATCAAATGTCCCATTCAATAATTATTTATATAACCACTGTTGTTATGCAAATGTTGTTAAGGGTGCTATTTTATATTTAAAATAGTTGATTTTGTAATGTGATTTGACAATTTTTATTTATTTTTTGTAAAATTAGATCAAACTTGAACATGTGTATCTATTTTTATGATGATAGTGGAAAAAGAGTGTCAAGGTAATAATATTAAATATTAAAAAAATTAGATTGAATTGTTATCAAAATAGAATTAGAAGAAGTCGATAAACATCAAAAATTAGAATGAATTATTCAAATTCTAAGTTTTATTATTTTTTATGCCTAGTTACTAATTTAATATATGTTGCTTAATTAAAACGATCAACTCATATTACTACATTTTGATGCTCTTTTCTTTCTACATTGTAAAAATTCTAAAATAATATTTAATATCTTAATGTTATATTAGCAAATACTTAGCATATGATCTTTGACATTTTTTTTAAGTTCTCAATTTTGAAGATTACACAAATAAAAATAATTTAATAATTAATAATATCAAATGTCTCATTCAATAAGCCTCACACTATTTTTTAAGAAATTTCATTAATCACTATTTTTTTACAAAATTGAAAATAATAGTAAAAAATTTACAATAATCACTAATTATATTCAAAATAAAAAATAACCCTTACATAAATATAAAAATATTATACAATCAAATAATTGTAACTTACTGAAGTATCCATCATTTTTTTTTTGCTAATTGAAGTATCCATCATTTTAATTATTTATATAATATAATCAAATAAAAAATATCAAACAAAATAAAGATAACATGCCGTATAAAAAAAGAATGGCTGAAATATACATCTTTCAAGAAATTATTATCTAATATTTATAATAAAAAATATCATATTTCAAGAAAATTCCTGCAATATAGACATTAATTTATAAGAGGGAACACATTCTCCAAGAACCTGAAATATACATATCATATATATTTATTATAGATATAAAGTTTACAGAGTTGTGTGGACAGGGATGGTGTGATAGTGTGCCCGCACTCCTTTTGAGAAATAGCAACAATTTAGCAAAGCAATTATAATAAAGTAATAAACAATGAACAGATGAAGTCTTCAGCTATTTGTTCAAATACCAAATGGCGTCCTTTCTCTCTCTATTTGTTTTTGCTCTGCTTTATCTTCCAACCTTTCCTCTTCTCCTCCAAAAACCTGCGATGTGTCTTGCGATGGCTGTTAGAGTCACGGTCGAGCACTTGAGCTGCGATGGATGGAGTGGCCTGCAATGGTTGATGAAGTGTCGTCACTTGTCAGGTAATCAGGCATATTTTATGTTGTTTTTTTTGTTTAATCGATGGGTCAAAACTGCTAAGGCGTGCGCCTAGGCAGGATCTAGGCGACGCCGTGAGACGCCGAACGGTTTAGGCGCACGCCTTAGCAGCTATTCCTCATGTCGTCCCTCGCCGTGCCTTCTCTCCATCGCCGGGACGACATGTCGTCGCCTAGGCGACGACGTAACAACTATCACTATTCCATTATTGCAAATTGAACATGTTAATGTTTGTAGGGCATAAGAAAGATATGTTTTGAGCTTTTGGATTTAAAGGATGCAGTAGAGAACTTATGTGGGAATACATACACAAAGTACCTGGCTTTCTTGAGGTAATATAGCACAATGCTTTTCTTTTTCAAAGCTTGTGGATAATTCTGAATTCTATTCCCAAATTTTTGCACGTGTATGCATACAAGTGTGTGCCTGGAGGTGTTTAAGAAGTTTTTGGGTTGTTTTCCGAGTGTTTTAATGTGCATATAGGAGGTGCTTAAAAATTTATCTACACTAAGTACTCCTTTACTCATCAAAAAATATATTTTTACAGCGGATTTTGTTATTACCTGTTTAGTAATTGTATTTATTATCTTTAGCTTTCAAATTTGGGGAGTTGTTGGGAATAGATGTGTTAGCATCCTTTATGCATGTTCTGAAGATGGGTAGATTGATGACCTTTTTAGGTAGAGCTAGTTAAATGTAGTTAAAGCCTTGACTGAAATGTACTCCGGGGTGCATAGCTCATCAGTGTTAAAGAGTGAGCATCCTCTTAAGTCTTAACTTTGTCGATAGGTTCTTGTGCATATAAGTATTCACCTAGGGCAGTTTTTGTGTGGTTGGTGATCTCAAAATTAAGTTATTATCTTTTAATAGGTAAGACTAGCCGTAATTGTGGAGATAGAGACCTTGTGTTTCTTCCTAAAGTTCTATACTATTTCACCCATTTCATTGAATAGGTGACAGCCTCCTCCTCTTGGTCAATTGTGAGTTTTTTGGGTTCCTTTTGTTCTGCATGAGTCATCCCTTTTATATAAATAATGTGAATTTTTTTCGTCTTCAGGTAAAATCACTGGTGAGAGGATAAACATACATTTGAAGAATTGAAAATAAGTGATAACTATTTATCATTAATTGACTTCTTTTGCCTCTTATATTCTTTATATGACAGCGATTTTTGCAGACTACAGTGATATGCAATGCACTTGACTTGAGATTTTCACAAGATTTTGAATTCCAGGGATTTAACATATTAACTTCAGTACCTGATTATACAATCATTTTAGGTTATCGGAAGAGGTCGTAGAAATGGAGCATGAGTTGAATGAACTGCAAAAACAAATTTCTGGTCAAGGAATTCTTGTTCGGGATTTTATGAGTGGTGTATGTCATGAATTGGAAGAGTGGACGAAGGCTAATAGAGGCATCCTTGAAGCTGAAGAGAATCCTAAAAAATGTGATATTGAAGTTCCCTTTCAAAGTGAAGCAGAAGATCAAAGGTCAATACTTTTGGAGAATATTGATGTTCTCCTTGCTGAGCACAAAGTTGAAGCAGCAATAGAGGTGATTAGTGCAGAAGAAAAACGTAATCCTGAGCTGAAAAGCTTGGGAGATACATCATCTACTGAACCATCATCTTACAAGTCTGCTTTTCTGAAAAGAAAGGCAATTCCTGAGAATCAACTAGTTGATATCACAGAACAACCTTCAGTTGGTATTACTGAACTAAAGGAGGCTTTATCTGGTTTGATAAAGCTTGGAAAAGGTTCTTTGGCTCATCAATTACTGCTGAAATCATATGGGTCGCACCTTCAAAGAAGTGTCGAGTCTTTTCTTCCTTTATGTCCTTGTTACCCCTGAACATATCCAGCCACCTTGTCTAATCTTGTGTTCTCTGCAATCTCATTGACAACAAAAGAATCTGTTCTTATGTTTGGTGACAATCCTGTTTACAGCAGTAGAATTGTTAAATGGGCAGAATGGGAGGTTGAAACTTTTGTAAGGTTGGTCAAGGAAAATGCACCCTCTTCTGAGACAGTATTTGCTTTACGTGTAGCTAGCATTTGTGTTCAGGCCAGTCTTAACCACTGTTCTGCTGCAAGGCATAAAATTGTCAGAGTTGCTTCTAGTTCTTTTGCAGCCATACATTGAAGAGGTTCTAGAATTGAATTTTAGACGGGCTAGAAAAGTAGTTCTCGACCTTGCTGGAAAATTGGAAATGATGAGAGCTTGCCATTGTCACCTCGCTTGGTATCTCCACTGTCTATTTTTGCGGCATCATCTGATAATGTGCTTGTTGACAGCGGAATGCAGTTCATTTTCAGTGTCAATGTGAGTTGATCTTTTCTGTTGCTGATTTTTGGGGAAGTTATTGTTGAATTCTATAACTGCGTAAGCTTGTAGCTTTTATAATTTACATGCCGTGTACAAATTGAAAAACTTAGTAGTTCATGGGCCCCATAGTAAATATTTCAGAAGTACTAGTATTTTAGAAAAAAAGGACGTAGGACTAATGCTCTGTTCTACCCAGATGCAAACAGCTTGGGGCTTTACCTGGGTGTCAAACAGCTTGCTCAAGGTGGATATGTGTGGAACACAAACAGGCACCTTTAGACATAAAGTTTAGATGACTGCTTTACATTAATATACATGTTTCATAATGGGTCTCACGGTCTTTAAACAAATTTTAGTTGTAATGCAACAATATTCTTTGCAGGATATAGTGGAGCAGCTGACCCGCCTAACCATTGTGCATTTTGGAGGAAGCACATTGATTAGAATCTTGCAACTATTTGATAAGTATGTTGATGCTCTGATTAAAGCCTTACCTGGCCCCTCTGAAGATGATGGTCTAACAGAGCTGAGAGATGCTGTACCTTTTAGGGCTGAAACAGATTCCCAACAGCTTGTGTAGTTGGGAACCGCATTTACCATTGCAGATGAGCTACTGCTGATGGTCGTTTCAGGAATTTGGAGCATGTTGAATGAACTCGTGGAAGCAGAAAATGCAGTTGGTAAAACAATTGTTCCTCCAAGCAATAGCATAGATTTCAAGGAATGGAGATGCCATATTCAGCATTCGTTGGACAAGCTGAGAGATAATTTTTGTTGACAATATGTTTTGAATTTAATTTATTCCAGAGATGGTGAAACACAACTAGATGCCCAAATTTATTTAAATGGAGAAGGAAATGATCTGATTTGGGATTCTGACCCTCTGCCTTCATTGCCGTTCCAGGTTACATTTTTTTTCATTGCTGAAACTGTCCTTGTCTGTGGATATTATACTTTGATGCATGCTGAATAAATTTGTGTTTTTTTGTTGTTAGAGTTGAATTTTTCTTAAGTTACGTGAGGTATTACATGTTTTGTTGATTATTTTCTTCTTAACTTGTGTCATCCAGTTCTATTGTTTACTGATAATATATTTTTTGACTATAATATATGAATCTTCATACTTGTCCATTTGCAGCTTGCCATACTTTTTCAAACTACCTTGTAAGTTGGTTAGTTTGTTGGATCTCATGCGAAAATTGTTTCTATATTTCCTTAATTTCTTTCTTTTATTACCTATACCACGTTTCGTTGTGAATGCCTCTTTTTTGTGCGAGTGTTTTTCTTTAATTGCAATCAAAGCTGCACTAGCTACTGTTCTGTTTATAGAGTGTTTCCGAAGAGGCCAACAGTGATTTATTTTCCTCTTGCCCCAAACTCGTTCATTTAGTAAGCGAGTTGAGGTTTGACCCAAATGTAGATCTCCTTTAGTAAATTAGCTGTGCTTGACTTAAACATCCCAAAGCCCGACTGGGATAAGATCATATTTAAGCTTCTCAATTGTATAAATATATTTTGTAATGTTTATATAAACTATAAAACAATAATAAAACATTTCATAAACAATGATTTTGTAATTACATCTATTATATAAAGCCCGAGCAGGGTTTGGTCTCTCACTCTGAAAAATAGTTCATTCACTCATATTTTAAAGTTTAAAAATGAAATAATAACTGCCCACTACTTGCTATCTCATACTCTCACTCATCCCCTTTTTTCTCATCCCTGTTTTCTCTCAAGTTCCTTTACCGTTCTTTTATAATTCTACTTTTTACTATTTCATAATAAAATGGCAAGTAATTTCTTTCAACTCAATAACTAACTTACCCACTAATTATAAGTTATCCCACCATTTCTTAATTTCTCTATTTTATATTAATAAGTGCATATGGGAATGTGTGCCAAACAAACTAATTTATATAAAATATTAAGCTATTTTCATGTTGGTTAGTTTTACTTTTACTCTGAAGGATAAACTTTATTTTAATTTGATTATAAATTTTATTACTTTTGCTTGTAATTTTATCTACAAGTTTTATTAGTAAACACTAATTTGTTGAAGTTTTAAGGTGGAAATATTGACCTTCTCAGATAATGTCTGTAGAGAATTTTTAACTTTATTAAGTAGTGCCAGTGAATAAATCTCAGGCTGTGCTCGGTCTCGTTTATTTATAAAATGAGCTCGCTCGCTAGAACACACTTTTAGACTCGATTACTTGAAAAAGGCTGAGCTTGGTTCGACTCATTTCACTTACAGCCATGCTAAAACCTTTGAATATTGTTCATATTAATTTTTATGATCTGAAAATATTACATATTTTCCCTTCTTAATATGTATCTGAACTGAACTTTGTTGCTCTTATTCTATTCCTACCAAAAATTACTTTATACTGATAATAGTTCTGGTGTTCCTGCAGGCATTATTTGGAAAGCTGCAACAGTTAGCAACTGTGGCCAGAGATGTGTTACTTGGGAAAGAAAAGATACAGAAAATCTTGCTTGCCAGGCTTACAGAGACAGTGGTTATCTGGTTGTCAGATGAAAACGAGTTCTGGGGCATTTTAGAGGATGATTCAGCCCGTCTTCAGTCACTTGGATTGCAACAGGTATTTATCTCAATGTCCAAGTTGTTTAATATTTCATAAAGCTGAAATAGAAGGACAAAACAATTTCTTAAATATTTAGAATGTAAGTGAAGAGCATAACCAAAACCATTTAACAAGAATCAGAAGGAAAGCTAGTCTTCAAAGCTTTAACCTTAAGCGGAACACCTATAACCTGTACAGACCAGTGAGTTGAACACGGCTATCCTTGAATTGAACCATTAAACCAGCCTGTAAGTGCTATTTGATTGTTAGACCTTGTGGGAATTATTTTTTTCCAACCATTAAAGGTTTTCTGCACTTGTTATGGCTAACACTTGGTAGGTTATGTGGGACCATGTTAAAGGTAGCTATCTCTCTTTTAATTTTTATATTCGATTAGTGCTATATTTCCGTTGGTTGGAATAATTGCAGCATTTGTCCAAGTTTGTGCGTCTTGTATGCAATACTTGTTCATTCCATGCTCCCTTACACCAATTTACATAGTTGCTTTATTTTCTTACCTGCATAATCATTGTGGACTGAAGCTTGTAGTTTTTCCACACTTAAGATATTGAGAATTTCCTCTCCATCGATTTTCTTCTTTTATAGACCCCATCCTTTCTCACAAACACCCAAGTCCCAACCTTGAGGCAATGATACTTAAATTTGTGTGTAACTGTGTATATATTATATAGAATTAAGTTTGCGTGTAAATAATATATAGCATAACCTTTCTACAAGGATGTAATAGTTTCAGCTTTGTTTCACAAAGTTACTGACTCACACTCAAGCCGTTTTCTCCCTGGCTACTCAAACTGGTACCATCTATCTAGGGCTCTAAGAATATAACATACTAAGAATGGCTGTTTTCTTCTGTAAATTAATTCCGGTTTTTTGTATAACAACAAATTAATTAGAAAAAGGCTACAAGGGGAGTGATACCCATGTTGTACAACTGAAATATAATTCATCTGTTATTAATTTTTTTGTCATTGACTAAATTACATTCGGAAGCATATTCATTTGCTTACGTACCATGTATGTATTGCCTTGACGGTCCTTCTCTATCCATTGAACTGTTATTCAACTTCCTTGCAGTTAATTCTTGATATGCATTTTACTGTGGAGATTGCACGTTTTGCGGGTTACCCATCCAAACATGTGCATCAGATAGCATCATCAATAATTGCTCGTGCAATCAGGACATTCTCTGCTAGAGGCATAGAACCACAAAGATACCTCAAACACATTTTATTAGGAAGTGCTTAGACGTCCCGAAATGAACTTAATCATTGCATTTTTGTAATTTATAGATGGAGTTCAAATCGGTCATTAGACTCTTGTATTGACTTACTATGAACGTCACGGATCAGGTGATCATTATCCTTTACAGTTTTCATTGATAATACGTCAAACAGAATGCCATCCAATACGTGGGATGAGCTCAACTGTAAAATTGGGAACTGCATGGAGGCACTTTTAGGGGACATGTTATAGATGTATAAAGTTGATTTTATCTATAAATATAATGTTCTTTCCGGCTGCAATTAAGAACTGTTGTATTTTTATAGTGCACTACCAGAGGATGAATGGTTTGTTGAAGCAGCAAAGGCAGCAATAAACAAGCTTCTGTTAGGGGCATTCAGATCAGATACATCAGAAATTGACGAAGAGCATATCATAATAGACGATGGGGTCATCTCAGATTCTCATGACTCTCCCTCGTCGTCTCTGTCCTCGGTAGATACTTTTGAGTCCTTCACTTCGGCAACTGCAGCTGATCTAGAAAGCCCCCTGTACTTGACAGATTCCGAGTCCTGAAACGACACAAGATACTGAAGCAGCTTTGTAATGAATGACCTTGAGGAAGATTTTATTGCACTAATGTAAATCTAAAAATCTCATATTTAGGTTAGGAAAGGCAGATATAGTCGAGGAAGATCGTTATTGTTTGAACTTCTATTATAGTATTGTTTTGAAGAATAAATTTAAGTAGTTGATGAAGGGAATAATTCTTGATGAAAGTGATTATGGTGAAGAGTTCATCCACCATTTTACATCTAGATTGTGTGATTCTTTATTTATTTATTTTTAAATTGGGGCATTATCTAGCATTTATATGTGACAGGTGAGGATAATATGAAAGTTATTTTGTGACAAGTGATCTTCTCCATGAAGATGAGTTTGTTAGGAATATTTTGTGGAGTCTTTTTTGCTTTAGTTTAGAGTTGATGAAAGACTTGAGTTATCATGTTCCCCAAAGTTCAGCTTTAACAATTACTAGGGTTGTTTTTGTCTGCAATGAAAAAAGGGATACGACTATTTGTATTAATTTAACGAAGTGTTCTATCTCGTGATTAATTTTATTTTTTTTATGTTATGAATTATTTGTCATCATTTCTAAACTCATATGATATCTCAAAAAAAATTATATAATATTATGTTTTTATTTAAGATTGTAATTCATCATTTATCCATTAAATCAAATAACATTTCAATCATAAAATAAAATAATCATTAAATCAAATAACATTCTAATCATTTTTGCAGACAACGTGGCTCAGTTGTAGTGCGATACCTGCGGAATATTACTCACTTTTGATGCAGTTTTAAAATTCTGATATTCAATATATATATATATATATATATATATATATATATATATATATATATATATATATATATATATATATATATATATTAATTTCGATGACCTGATAAAAAATACTTTAAATTTAATATTTTACATGAGTGATATTATGTTATATAATTATAATATTTTATTAAAATACACATAATTTTATATAATATAAATATTTAATTAATAATATGTCATAATATTAATATGTTGACTTATACACTGTAAAGTATAAAACTTTAATTCATAATGAAAAGCAAAAGATAGGAAAGAAAAGCAAGCTAACGGGGAGCGGGAAAAAAGTTGCGTTATAAGTACAAAAGTTAGGGTTTTGAGAAATCATTCATTGAAATCTATGGCGGATAATGCAGGTCAGGAGATGGGAACTGTAGGGACCATCGATCTGAGCCGGGGGGAATCGGCGGTGGATCTTACGGGTGAGGTCCATCAGTTGCCATGCTGTATCAAGTATAATGGACCTTGCTCTGTTTCTCACTACTTCAAGCCCAAATCCACTGGTAATAACTCCTCTATCTTCTCTCTTTCTTTCTCTCTCCATATATATATATATATATATATATATATATATATATACATATATATATACACACACGTTATACTTCCTCTTTTCTGCAAAAAGGATATTTTTTTTATTCCTAAATTTATTGAGCAGTTAGGCATTAGTGATGACATGATAATGAAATTGTGACGGTAAATTTGAGGTCATTTTATAACCATAAAAAGAAATGAGATTTTTTATTATTTTTTTTGGGAATTTTGACAGAAGGGACCCTTTTTGTGGAACTGAGGGAGAATCTAATATATGTTGTTTTCACAAATATTTGTAGAAATTGAGGTTGATGGTCTAAATGTGAATGAAGCTTACTTCAGGGGAAGGAAGTTGCAAGGCACAACAATTTCCCTTCCCCAGGGCTATTCTGGTAAGTACCCATACCCATGTGTTATGTTCATCTCCATTTTATTTATGTATATACAAGATAACTAGGAGGCTATTTTTAAAACAATAAGAACCTACTATCCAAAATTATTTCTGGATTTTATACACAGATTGTTTTCTATTTCTTTGATGAGTAATAGTTTTCACTTTTCACTCATCAAATAGTAAAACATATGGAGTATTTTTCTTGAACTTTCCTTTACATAATATAATCAAAGAATATCAATTTTGTTGGATATTTTATGCTCTTATACAATAATTTTGTGGATTAGATAGTTTGGATAATTGGTTGCCATGGGAATTTTCTTTGCAGGGCCAATGTGATCGAATTAGTCACTTAAATAAATAATCATTTAATTGTATGCTGAAAATCCTTATCCCGCGTAAGTTGTCTAATTTGAGCTATTTATACATTGAAATTATAATTTTTGTTATCTAATTTAGAAAGGGTAGCTTGAGGATTATACAAGTTTAAGTGGGAATATCTTTTGTTGGGTATGTTAATAGATTGGAGATTTGTGTGATTTTCTAGTGGTTAGGAATGGGAAATGTGAGGGGGATTATCTTTTTCCCTGAAACATATTCCATAAACCCTTTGCTGATGTGGTTTGGGTTTCGGGAAGACACACACTTAGCGGGAAATGAATGAGGCGATGTCATCTATAAGCAGACTCTTTTTGGCATTTGATGACTAGAAGTAGTTTTGGTATATGAAAGAATGGGTGTAACGTTTCAATTAGCATAGCGAGTTTCATGTAAATCTTGGAAGTACATGTCTGACTTCCCAACTCTATAAAAGTACAGTGTTCTCTGTCCTTTTTTCAGCTACAATGTTCGTCATACAATTCTGGGAGAATCTATGGATAGGTTAAATTCCTCAACATCACATTTCCTTGTACAACCATATTTTCCTTATTCATGACTCTCCTATGTTCTTTCAGAAGACGTAATATTATCATCGCATTAGATCATAACGGGAGGCAAGTAAACTTGAGTGGAGTTAGGAGTTAAACCCTTGACATCTGGCTTCCCCCACCCCACCCCACCCCACCCCACCCCACAATCTCAGGAAACGTATGTCTATTCCCGTTTTAAGTCTAGGGCCCAACCTTTTATATTAAGCCTTCGAGTTCACACTTTGCAGCTGATGTGGAATTGACACAACTCACATGTTACCTTAACACAGTTGCTGATAAAGAAAAAAAGTCATGACATAAGTATAGTCTATGGATCATTGGATCTGAATAAAAGACTCAGTTGCAATAATCTAATACAAGCTAGGGGGACTATATAAGGCTTAATCCCCTGACAGATGTATCATCACCTTCTAATAAATATTGTTTTGAATAGTGTCATGGGTGTCAAAAGAAGCAATGTTCACACACTTTTCTGTTAAATAGGTGTTCTTACTGTTCTATGTTGTATTGGTTGGAGATGAGTATTAGAACTTTTCATGATCAGTATCTTCCCTGTCAGATAACTTTTGAGGCATTAAAGCAGATCATGTATTTTGTAACCTGTAGGAAAATGTTTCTACCCACTTTTGTGTACCCTATATGGACTTGTATACTTGGTGGTACAAATTTAAAACTTGATGGTGTCTGATTTGTTGTGATTGGGTTGCTACATTGTGAATAATTTTATTACTGGTATCACTACTGTACTGTACTGCTTAATAAAATACTAATATGCATTTGAAAACAAACACAGATGGTAACAGTTGTCATGATCATCTTGCAGGTTCTGAGAATTTGTTTGACAGGGATTCTGATCTGTTATTTGATTGAGGCCCTTAACATCCTTTCTTATGTTTATATAAATATTTTATTTTTTAAATCACAGGATTTGTCATAGGAAAGAAAAATCCTAGCAAGAGAAAAGCTTCTGACAAGTCTGAGGAAAGCTCAAGTAGTTGGGAGCTGAATGCAAAATTTCAAAATGTAACATTATGGAATCACGATAGTCTTCCCTCACAAGATGATGCTTTCTTGCGTTCCTTTCACTGGCTTGCTGTTGCAAAAGCAGTAAGTTTCTGTTTATTAGAGCAAAAAATATTTAGTTATTTAATGTATCCAAGATGGCTATAATTCAGTCAGATCTTATTAAAAATTCGTGAATTACCACACTAATAAAAAACAGTGTCATAACTGCACTAGCTTGGTTGCTTCTGGGGAACTTATGTTAGTCGGCCGTTTTAGAAAATGATGGATGCAACCCCTACATCTGGGGAGTGGGGATTAACTAAAAGCAGTTTACAAATTTGCAATAACATAGACAATACATACTATATTTTGGCTCCTAGACTATACTTGAGATTTGTTAGTTCAATAAATGGATGTGAGATCTTTACTTTGCATTTAATGCTACATTTGGATCGGAAGAATGAAATTTGTGAAAGAATAGAATAGAATAGAGAAGGGAATGGAATGAAATGGTGATTGAAATGGTTCATTCCATATCCTCCCTCATGGAATAAAATTCGCAAATTTGGCAAGAATGAGAATGATTCATTTCATTCTAATGGAACAACCAAACCCAATTTTATTCATTCCATTCCTACCTTGATTCTTGCGACCTAAACGTAGCATTAGATTGGGGTTCTGTTTTCTTGCTCCTTTTCTCTTTTTGCCAAAAAGATCTTCTCTTTTGTGAAATAAAATTTTGTTGTATTCAGATGAATCAATTCTGTTCTTTCTGCTTTGGCGGTTTATTGTCTCATTACTTGAAGTTCTGTTTTTCATGAATGCAGCTGCACCAGCCGGTAACTGCTGAAGATTTGGAGTCTGCATCAATTACCAAGGATCTAGTGTAGTGGACTGGCTAGAAAAATCACCCGGAGCTGTATTTCTGAGGACTTAAATAGCTTGTAATGGTCTGATACATTAATTAATCATTTGAAATTTATGAAAGATCTCTCTCTCTCTCTCTCTCTCTCTCTCTCTCTCTCTATATATATATATATATATATATATATATATATATATATATATATATAGGATGTTGATATACTTTTTGGACCATGCATTATACAAAGTATACCAAATGACAAAAGCTAAAATGATGGCATCAGATGGACACTACCAAAAGGAGCATGAAGATAATTTTTCCGTTTTCAGGATAGGGAATTTTGTTAAAAGGATCATGAAGATGAAATTTTTATCAATATTATGGTATGTATGATACAAATACAAACTCCTAGCAAACTATGCATGTTACGTTGTGACGGCTTTAAATATGTCGTTAAATTACTCATGTAGAGACGGATTTGTTAAATTACTCATGTAGAGACGGATTTGTCGGTCTCTGAATCCTCCATTTCTTGTGCTTTGTTTTCATTAGACAGAAAAGTGACAGCGAGAAAATCGGGGAATTGTTGATAATATTTCCATATTGATGCCGACAAAGCCAAAAAGTGTCGTGTAAAAGTACACGAGTGACGCTAAAATAAGTACAAAAGTGTTACTAGTTATATATTTACTCTAATATTCATCTACTTACTTTGTTCAGACATTCAATTTAACATCCCTAGTTAAATCTTAAATTCGAACCTTGGCTAATCGAACTAGCGTATGCCCATTCCATAGCATACCAAGGTTCAATTCAATATAAGTTCATCAAAAAGGTTATAGCTGAAGGCACATTTAATATAAAACATTGGAACAATGGAAAAATATAAAATGTATCTACCTAAGTTCATCAAAAAGGTTATAACTGAAGGCACGTCTAATATAGAACATTGGAACAATAGAAAAATATAAAATGCATCTAGTGCGGAAAGACTTTTTTCGCCCCGAAGAACCCGGGGCCTTCCTACTTTTCGGATGAAAACTCCCGAAATTATGTAAACAGCCGGTGGTGGTTCATCAGAAAGAATCTGATCCCCAATCTCTTATAAAAGGAAGATGCTTAGTTAGAAGAATGACGGAAAACATAGCTTTTAGTAAGATACTCTTCATCCTTTCACCTTCAGCTAATAAAAACAACCTCAATTAAATAATATTCTCTTTGTTTCAAAATTAAAGGTACAATTTGACTTTTGAAATCAAATGACTGCAAATTGATGTGAATTTATTTAATTTTAGTTAATATAAATATTATAATTGTATAATATATATAACAAAAATTATTAATCACAAAATTTATTTCATTCTAAATTTTTATGAGCTATATTAATTTTAAAATTTAATATAGGGTTGTTTGATCTCAAAAGTCAAATTGTATCTCTAAATTTATTACGAAAGAAGTATTCTTTGGCTAGTGGCTTATTAGCTAGTAGATGCCTAAAAGATAAGATTCCTAAATGATCTTGCTATCCTATAAAAGCAGGAATAATCCAAGTAAAACTTTGGTATTTCTGATGAAATGGGAGCAGGGAATTCACAAGATCAGGCTCCACACCCGCCGGCTGAAAAACACGCTGAATCCTCCGAAAACTCCGGCTACACTGAGACAAAGCCGGCAGAAGTAAAGCTCCCTGAGGCAAGGCCGGCAGAAGTAAAGCTCCCTGAGGCAAGGCCGGCAGAAGTAAAGCTCCCTGAGACAAGGCCGGCAGAAGTAAAGCTCCCTGAGACAAGGCCGGCAGAAGTAAAGCTCCCTCATAACTGTGAAATCCTTTTGAAAGATGCAGATTTGTTAGTTGACAAGTCCTCTACTCAAAAACTGTATGATCAGCTCTATACTGGAGTTTTCCTGAATCAAAAGAGGAAGGCAAGTTTTCATGTGCACGTTTCATGATATAATTTTTGAGTATCACAAACTGTAACAGGTACGGAGTCACCTTAGGGCTTAGGGGGGCCGGGCTACCTGGATTTAAAAAAAAAAAGAATTTGAGTTTATAATTTTTTGATATTTTTATTTCAGGCCCTCCAAAATTTATTAAAAAGTAATATATATATATATATACACACTTTGAAAATATATAAGTAAAATATTTCCTCTATTCCAAATATAACTAAAATTATTTTAATTTTTAAGTCCATTCAAAATATGACTCTTCTCATTTTTGGATATCATAATAAGAATATCAAATTTTATGATATCATTTTGCTCAACTTTGTAACATAAAAAGGGTTCGTGTATGCTGCAATACAACAAAAGTTTATTTCAACTAGAAATTATAAAATTGTCCATAAAAGTTGGACCGCGGCTGGTATTGTCGAGTCCTAAACCTTATAATATTAAGTCCCGGTTTCCCAAAAAAAATTCTAACTTCGTCCCTGATGCAAATCGAAATATATATATATATATATTATTACATTATTCTTTTTATATTATTTAGTACATGAATTCTTATTGTTTGTGCAGATAGAGTTATTCTGTTTTTTTTTTCTTTCCTTGCGAGAATATTAATTTTGATTCTTGATGTTTATACAGAAGTATTGGGTTGAAAATAAGTCCAATGCCAACTGCTTTATGTTGTATGCAAGGGATCTTTCAATCACATGGAGCGAAGACAGTCGTTTCTGGCACTGGCCTTACCTAAAAGAAAGGTTTTCATTTTATCCATACCATAAAATGAAAAAGTCTCAACAGAGCTAATTCTTATTAATTAAGGCTAAGTTCAAAAATCCCCAGATAATTTTTTCAGCGGAAAATTAATCTATATACATTTTTAAAAACAATTTGACTAGAATAAGTCTAAGTGCACAAATTTTGGGACACAAACTCCATCTCTACTATTAAAAAGTGGGGTTTGGCGTGAAAATCACTACCAGACCCTAATGGTGAAAATAAAATTTGTATTTAAAAGTTGTGTTTGTAGACTTGTCCATTTGACTATGTTTATTTGCAATAATGATAGATAAGATAAGATTATTTATACTAATTTAATAATTTTAGATCTTTTTTCACATAAATAATTCCCAATACACATTTAGTGGAATTTTTTTTAATGCTATTAACAATGACACTAACGACACAATTATTGACAAAGACACTAGCTACTCTAATCAGCGACAACTAATTTATAGTCACCATCTTTTTTCTTCTTCTTTTTTTGTCACTAGATGTGTATTAGGATGCAAAAAAACACGATAATGGATGGTGGGTGATCCGGGTAGACACTATTTTATCCAATATTACTATTTTATGAATTATATTTTGTCACGTGCAAGGCTATTTGATATTTGTAGGACTAATAATCCTGGTAATCCTTTTGGTAACCAAATGACCATATAATGATAATAAATAATCTATGAGATAAAAAAGTACGTAAATTAAGGTATTATACTAATTAATACAAATAATTCTATTTGATGCATCATTATTTTATACAAACATAACCATAGGGTTTTTGTCTAATTAAGATTAGATTATCAACTATAAGTAATCGGCGCATAATATATCAATTGCAGCGATGTGTTTGTTGATGTTGCTGAATTGCGTTCCGTTTGCTGGCTAGAAGTTCACGGAAAACTTGAGGCATCAATGCTGTCGCCGGGAGTATTATACGAGTTTGCATTTGTGGTGATGTTGAAAGATCCGGCGTTTGGATGGGAAGTCCCGGTAAACCTTAGGCTCACTTTTCCCGACGGAAGCAAACAAGAACACAAGGAAAATTTGATGGAGAAACTAAGGGGACAGTGGATAGAGATCGGCGTAGGCGAATTTATGGCATCCCGAGAAAAGCTTGGAGAGATTGAGTTCTCTCTATATGAATATGAAGGCGGGAAATGGAAGAAAGGATTAGTCATCAAAGGTGTTGCTATTAGGCCAAAAGCTTGAAGGTTTTTATGTAACCTCTGTGTTCTTCTTTTTAGAGCTAGCTAATATATATAATTATGTTTGGGGCGTTGCACCTCTTTTATCTAATAAAGGTTTTCCATGTTGTGTCATCTTTCTTAATGACTAGCAAGCTTTTGTGATTAACTCTCGTCATTTATATATTAATTGCTGGAGTACTGTTGTTTATTTTGTCTTGTCGAAACCTTATCTATTAGCTAGTTATAAAACTTTCACCTAAGCTACGAAAATTCCGATATATTTCTAATTTTTTATTTTTATTTTTATACAATTTTCACCAAAGCTAATTGTGCCTTGTGCATAAATAATGAAAGAAGGGAGAGTTAATTGCATATCAAACATCAAACATCGAAGTATACACCCTTTTATATATCGAACCTTCAGGTTTAAACGCTTTCATCCTACTATCCAAAGTAATTCGATCCTCTCAAAACACACCCTCGTGTCATTTTTGGCAAGAAAAGTGATCGGAATTGCCACGTGGTCTGGTAAATGAAGTATAAATACGGTTTGACAGTATTTTTATATACGTGATTGTATAAAATCAACTTTAAATATAATTTAATTTCAACCTTATACAAATAAAATACTCATCATCTTTAAATACCCAAAAAACAAAATTCTAATCTTCATCATCTTCCCCATTTTCATCTTCTTCATCCAGCACCAAACTCAAAATTTTTAAAATTCAAAAAATACCCAAATTATTCATCATATGCCCTTACAAATCATTCATGAAATTTGGAAATCTCAAATCAAAAATCCTATCATCTTCCAATTTGGGATCACAAAATATCCCAACTCATTACTCTCTCTAAAAACCCACACGCTCTCTCTAAAACTCTCTTCTACTATCAAACAATTGAAAAACAGAGCTAGCTAATATATATAATTATGTTTGGGGCGTTGCACCTCTTTTATCTAATAAAGGTTTTCCATATTGTGTCATCTTTCTTGATGACTAGCAAGCTTTTGTGATGAACTCTCGTCATTTATATATTAATTGCTGGAGTACTGTTGTTTATTTTGTCTTGTCGAAACCTTATCTATTAGCTAGTTATAAAACTTTCGCCTAAGCTACGAAAATTCCGATATATTTCTAATTTTTTATTTTTATTTTTATACAATTTTCACCTAAGCTAATTGTGCCTTGTGCATAAATAATGAAAGAAGGAAGAGTTAATTGCATATCAAATATACACCCTTTTATATATCATATAAACACCCTCATCCTTCTATTCAAAATAACTCGATCCTCCCAAAACACACCCTTGTGTCATTTCTGGCAAGAAAAGTGATCGGAATTGCCACGTGGTCTGGTAAATGAAGTATAAATACAGTTTGACCGTAATTTTATATACGTGATTGTATAAAATCAACTTTAAAATAATTTAATTTCAACCTTATACAAATAAAATACTCATCATCTTTAAATACCCACAAAAAAAAAATTCTCATCTTCATCATCTTTCTCATTTTCATCTTCTTCATCCAGCACCAAACTCAAAATTTTTAAAATTCAAAAAATACCCAAATTATTCATCATATGCCCTTGGAAATCATTCATGAAATTTGAAAATCTCAAATCAAAAATCCTAACTCATTCATTATCTTCTAATTTGGGATCACAAAATACCCTAACTCATTACTCTCTCTAAAAACCCAGGCACTCTCTCTAAAACTCTCTTCTACTATCAAACAATTGAAAAACAGAGCTTTTTTGGTCACTACAAAATTAGCACAAGAGTGAATGTAATATATACTGTTCGGATTGCGTTAATGGACCTCTTTGTTTGCTCTGCCTCTCCCATCCCAAGGACCACCATGCCATTCAGGTATAATTTTTGCTTAAAAATCATTTGATTCCAGTTTTAGCATATGGGTTTTGAGAATTTTGGGTCAATTTTCAATCAAATTGGTATTTTAATTAGGTCAATTTTTACAACGAATTCAGCCATTGTCCTCGATCTTCTTGTAAAATGTCATTGCTTTTCAATTGAATTTTTTCAAATTTTTAGTCAAATTGATATTGATTGGGTTTTGCTCTATTTTTCGTTTATAAACATACAAGGAATCAGATAAGGAGGTCATCATACCATGATGGGATTATAGTTTATGAGATTCAAAAATATCTGGACATCATCTTCAATTTCGGATCTTCATCTCATATGCCCCGTTGTCTCATGTTGTCATCTTTATTTGGAGATCGATCAGTTCCAGATTTGAGAAAGGTTAATAATAAGATGGATTGAAATCCTGATTTGAGTCTTCAGTTAGATAGAAAGTCTAATTTGTATGTTCTAGTGTTGATAATACAGTATATTTTGTAATTCACTATTTTTGTTTATATTATTGATTTTTAATTAATTAGTTTGCATGGTTAGTTGAGAAATTAATTGTTTATTTGGGTTATTTTTTAGTTAATTATTTAGCTTTAATAATGTTTTAGGATTAATTATTAGTGAGATTAATTATTTGAAAATATTATTGGGTGAATGTATTAAAACCCTTTTTTGTATTAATTTTGTAAGTTTTTACGTATTTATACTTATTAAATAAGTCAACTACGGTATTTATACAGTCAACTATATTTAAGTATTAAATTATGACACGTGGCCATTTTTCAGCAAAAAAGAAAGGATCGGAAATCTGAATAAGGTCTATCTTCGTTACTTAACGGTATTTTGGGCAGGAATGAAAGCGTTTAAACATGGAGGTACGATGTGTAAAATAGTGCATTCTTCGGAGTTATATATGCAATTAACTCAAGAAGGAATAAAGAAATTTAGAATATAATGATTAAAGCAATGGTAAAATTTCCATTATACTTTCTGCTACTACGCTAAAAAGAGCATCTGAGTTACCCTCCAAGATGATTTTGATCTCATTTTCATCCGAGCAGTACTCAGTCGAAAAGGAAGAAATAATAATCCTTGGAGATGACAGATTAATGTCACCAAAAAAATAAAAATAAATGCTACCCTCGACCATATATGCTGCAAATATACACAGGCTTTCAGAAATAGTTTTTGGACAGATGAGTTTGGATGTAGCATTAATTTGCACCTTAAATGGTATAGAAGAGTTTTTTTGATCAAAACGACGAAGCAAGGGCCACAATTTTTTAATTTTATTATAATATAATTCATGTTCTTTTAACTCTATTTAAACCTGTAACGACATTTCACTCTAATTCTCTTAAGCTGAATCCAGTGCATGCTACAAAAAGTGACCCTCCATTACACTTATTATTTAATTTACTCCAATAAGCATTTAGCTATACTTTTCAACGACAGAATCAATTGCGACAAATTTTATTAGGTAACTAATTTTTTGACGAATTTTATTTTGTAATAAAATATATAGTATTTGGGTTGTTAAATACGTATTAAGAGAAACTAGAGAATATGTGTTGTTGGGATATAAATATCTGGAGTGGTGACTCATCAGATTTTATGGGATTTTTGGGGTAGTGGGTCACCTCTGAAAATATCTTTGTAATAATTCAATATTGTGTGTGGGAGGCGGTTACTTTATGTAGTATATATACTGGGCAGACAGATGATCTAACAACAACAATAACTACAACAATTACTTATACACAGACAGATGATCTATCTACATTATCAAAGCAAACGGAGGAGAGAGAGAAAAGCTACATCACATATACTAAACCCAAAATATACAGTTCTACCTAAATACTCCCTCTCAGTCATGCTCTGACATACACTGATATTCACAGAGGCATAGTGATTTACAGCTTGGACACACGACCCCCTTTCATACACATCGGCTTGCGTCGAAGGGTAGTGATGTGTCGGGTGCATCGTAGGGTAGTGTTATGCGCCAGGTGTATATCGAAGGGTAGACATATACACCGTGTGTGTGAAGCGATATTGTGGTGTCTCGTTATAAATCATTATATATCGACATATATCGGTATGTGTCAGCCCGTGTACTAATGAGTATTTCTCATGTGGGATTGTTGTAACACTTTCAACATCATTCTAGTGGATTCATGGCGCGTCTCACCCGTGGTTTTCTCCCGATTTGGGTTTCCACGTTAAATCTTGTGTTCTTATTTTTTGAGTTCTTTCTTTACATTATAATTTATATTTCCAGCATGCATTGGCGCATTTTTTGGCTTGTTCTTTTGGTGACTTTGTCAGATCCAAATTATGGCGTTAACATGTGTAATAGAGTGGATTCTAATCCCTATAACGGGTCTCCGAAAATAAGTAATTTTTGCTGGGTTGTTATCCTTTTAAGAGGAATGAACTCCAGCGACGGTTTAACCCATTTCCATCACTAACCTTGTTACGACCAAGGGTCTCCATTATCCTGTAGCTATACCACGCTGATAATTCTGTAGCAACAGACTTCTCGTTGTTTTCAGTGCGTGGAGGAATTCCGAGGCTTGTAATTATTGGTGACAAAATTTAATGTCGCTACTTTCCGTTGGTTTTAAGCATGGGCGGAGCCAGGAACTTTAATTGGGGCAGGCTAAAAATATTATAATGTCAAAATTGAGTGAATTATAAAAATATACACACAAACAAAAAATAAAAAATTATCCACAGTATGATATTTGAAGTCAATATTCAAAAGTATACAAAATGTGTTACTTCATAAAATATCATATATCTAGTTAAGTATAATATAGATTTGTACAAAAATTATATATATATATATATATATATATATATATATATATATATATATATATATATAGTAACCTAATGAAATGGTACCCTACGATTCTTAATAGAATCAAAATCAGTTATAAGATATGAAAATTTAAAAATGAAAATGAAGTAGAATTATAGGGAGAGAAAAAACACTTAGATGATAGACCTGCTAAGTCGGTTTGCCATTCATCACATGAATGTGAGCTTTTCTTGTAGAAAGGTTGGTTCTCTATACCGTTCCTGGAATATTACTTGTCCTGTTCAATAAATATTTTTTATTTTGGGAAAATTTATTAAATTTGATAGCACTTGTCTTGTTCTATAGAAAACAGGATGACATTTTATTTTTCATTATTGTTTAACTCTGTTCAGCATGGAGCAGCTAGAGCAGATGTTCACTCAATTAGCTTCATCCTCAAGGCTTGATGTGATCAGATCCGTTTATGGGGGTGTCTGTTGCTCACAATCTGATAGCAATAGAAGCTTCTGATGATGATCCATCTAGTTCAGTTTTCGAAATGAGTGGTCTTATTTCAGATTCAAATTACATTGCAAAGAAGATAACCATGGTACTTTTTATCAACGGTATGTAAAATCTGCGTTCTACTTTACATATAATGGACTATTTAGTTTTTCATCATTCATTAAGGAGATTGTTGTCAGTTATATGTTTTAGTTCCGTCATATGATGTGACTATTATGGGTGGGTAGTAAAGCAAAGTGTTTTTGCTACTGGTTCTTCATTTAGCAGATGCTGAGAGTACTCATTAATAACTGTTAACTTAGATTGTTCATTTAGCAAACGCACATTCTTTTCAAGTACAAAAAGTATGAAGGGATTCTGGAATGGGGGCCAGGCTATAGCCTGCTCAGCCCCCCTTAAGCTCCGCCACTGGTTTTAAGTCTCCACTTTTCGTCTTTACGAATCCCTCACACATGGTAACTTGGTACTATGGTAGTATCAAATGTCATGAACATTGCTGGCTTGCAGCTAGCTCAGGGGATGATTAAGCAATTACTTGATGCTTCAGCTGGTGGCGAAGGCAGAAAAAATAGTTAATGGGTCAAAATTATTATGCGGCTATAAATAATTTAACGGAGGTTTGGGTGCAGCGTCCCGAACCAAATTTTTTGAATAATTTTATACTTTTGGTTGCATATAGAAAAGATATATTTGATTACAATGATAATATAATAATTGTTAACTCTCTATATATTTATATGCATGTATATATACACTCTATTGACTCATAATAAACTTTATTTAAAGACAAATTATTTATAAATAATTAATTCTTCAAAAAATAATATAAAATAAATTATTATTTAGTTTAAGAAGATTATATGAATGTATATATACAGAGGAAGTAGAAATGATATGAGATTAAAACTTAAGTGAGAAAATTATAAATTTTTAATTTGACCTCGTAAATTAAAAAATTTATAAAATTTCAGTAGAATCAATTTGTATATAACATTTAAAAATTTAAAATTTTATCATATATTATAAAACAAAAAAAAATAATTCAGCAGGGTCAATTCATCCCACAACCTTATATGTGGCTTCGCCATTTGCCACTGGCTTCGGCTATTTAATTATCCTTTTTTTTTTTAGCAGTAAACCTTGTAAGTTGTAATGGCAGGATGTTCTAACAATTATGACAACTACTCTAAAGAAACAGCAAAAGAAGAAAAACGTAAAACAAAAGAAGAGCAAAAAAATTATGTGGTTCAGCTTTTGGCCACAAGTTAGAAAAAGATAAATTTATTATGTTAAAGCTTCACAACTGTGAGAACCTATTTCAAAAAACCCTAATCCCTCACTTTTTCCCATATCTCTTATAGTTGATTTATTTTGTTTGACAAGTACCAATAGAACTCCTGGAGTAGCCAGATAAGGTTGGAGATAAGATAAAATATATATTCTTGCTCAGTAGTCAGTACTCCATATAAATTCTTTATAGAACATTAACATGGATAAACTAATATGAAACTAGCTAGTTATCTAGCTAGTTTCACTTAATTATCTTTAATCATTGGGACAAACTAATGATGCATGTTAGCAGAATGGCAAAGATTCCAACAAGCTAAACTAAATTCTAGTACGCAAAAACGTAACAGCATCTGATAGATATTCTTTTTTTTTTCTTTTTTATTTATGATTATGATGTTAAATTCTTCTTATCCTAACCCAACTTTGTCAAAAGGAAGCTAGGCATCCATGAAGATAAGAGGAAAAAAAAACAAAAAACAAAAATATTTTATGACTAATCTGACCCTCTGCTTTGCTACATCATCATGCACTACAACAAGAAAAGGATACCATAATTGCAATTGAAATATTTTTGACGGAATAGATTCCGTCGAAAATACTTTAATTTTGATGGAATATTCTTTCGATTATATTTCCTTAGGAATTAAGGTATTCTCAATGGAATTATGTGAGCCCATGGCGCCAAGGTTCCCGCCAGCGCAGCACAAGCCATTATTTTGATGATGTGAGCCCATGAATAAAATTAGGGTTTACATTAAATGACCATAAATAAAATTAGGGTTCACATTGAATGATTTTATAGTTTTAAAAATATAATTTAAAGAGGTGTTGTCATGAGTCTCAAGACAGAAGACTCATGAGGACAACTTATGTTTGGGAATCGATTGAGGGATTAGATTGGTGGCTAGAAGAATTGGGTAATTTGGGCATTACCTGGGTAACCAGGAGTATTCCAGGAATTTCCTTATCGTTAAGGGCATTCTTCGAATTTCCCCTTTCTGACATGTGCCTGACACATGTCATGGACCCTATAAATACCCTTTCACTTAACAAGTGAAGGGGACTTTTTGAACACTTGGGAATTCTAGCAATTGAAACTCTCCCTCTCTCTCGAAACAAGGATAAGTTGGAAGGAATTGAGAATTTGTGATTGACTAATTATCGAGTGAACGAAAGTGTTGGCTTGCCTATCTTGAGTTCACTCGAAACATCTGTCACGACTCTTGGACACCAGCGATTACGCCGTGATCCTGAGAGTTCTGTCACGTGTTTCTTTGGTAGTTGCTCACCGATTCTTCTCCCCTTTCCAATCTTTCAATCGATTCTGTATCTTTTGCAGATTTCTCACCTCCACATAACTACGAACTCTAACCCTAGCAAGGTACGTAATTTCTATGCCTACATTATTTTGGCGACTCCGTTGGGGAGGTGAGAATTTGTGAAGGGTATATCCACGACTCGAAGTGGGAGAGCCACGGGAAGAGATTCATCGATTACAAGCAGCACTTCACCGCAAATGGCTGATCAACAACTCACGAGTGCTATAGCAGTAAATATGGGAGTACAAAGTGAGGAAACAATAAGAGAGCGAAATACCATGGAGGCCATGGAGCGGGAGATGATGAAGGATTTGTTGAAGGAGATTCGTGAAGGGCAAGAAGTGATGATGTCCATAATTCTGGAAATGCAAAAACAACAAGAAGAGATGATGAGTTTTCGCCAATGGGTTATGCAAATCCCGACTTTTTGAGCTATATTTCCACAAAGTTCTCAAGAAACGCGAGCAGAAATGGGAAACAACAACGGCAATACTCAAAATGCACCTCCAATAACGAAAACCCAACAAATTCCAACCACCACTCTAGAGCCCCAGAATAGTGCTGACATACCACTACCCTAAATAGAAACAAATCCGCATCGACAAACAATAATTTCAACCACCAGGTCACTATTTTCACAAATACAGACTCTGATGGACACACCTCCTCAAGAAGTTCATACGTCAAGTCAGTATGTAACAAAAAACGACATGATAAATGTGATCAACCAACTTCACAAACAAACAACTAGGCTCGTAGAACTGGACTTCACTCCTCCTTATCCGATACATGTTCATAGACAACCTTATCCGATAGGTTATATTGAACACCCTCCGCAATTCCCGAAATACAATGGGGAGAAAGGGAACGTAAGGGAGCATATAGCCCGATTTGTAGAATCAATGTCCCCATGGTTGGTTCACGATGAAGTCGGTAATTATAATATCCTATTGAGGGAGTTTAACAAAACGCTAACAGATGGCGCCTTCAGTTAGTACTACAATCTGGAAAAGGGGTCGGTTCAGGATTGGGATGACATGAAGTTACAATTTTTTAAGAAATTTTTCTATGTGCAGAAACAGGTGACCATAGTAGAGCTGATGAGAATCACACAAAAATCAAGCGAAAGGTTATCAGACTATGTCGATAGATTCAGAACTCAAGCACAGAAGTGTATAGAACCAGTTGAAGAAAAGAACCTTGTCAGCATAAGCAATAATAGTGCTTTAGATGCTTTCAAGCCCCACCTTATTACCAAGGCTTGCGACTCCTTCATAACACTTGCATCATTTGCATAGGATTTGGGAGGAATCGAATTATTACCTGAAAGCTACGAGACCGTTACGTAGAAAGGTAAAAAGATATTGGTCGTGGCTTTACCAGATTCTCAACTAAAGTCGCAGGGGGGACAAGAGGGAAAAAAATAAAAATAATCTGGAGCCGTCAGCCGTCACCTATAGTGAGGCGGCATACTAGACGAGTCATTATCAAATAAGTTACTTTCTCGTTTTTATTTGTCTCTTGATATTATTAAATAAACGCATTATATCTTGAGCAAATAATTTCTTCAAAGTCACATTTTGAACTTCAAAAGTGTCAAAAAAGTGATCGAGGCACCATTAAATCCTCGAACCTGAAAAAAATATTAAATTTTTACTTCAAAAGCGATGAGGCGCTCGACCCTAAGCCCACGACCCAAAAAGTCACATTTTTTCTTCAAAAAATGATCGAGGCACCCCGACTTAACTAAGTCCTCGAATCAAATAAATAAATAAATAAATCAAGAATGATTTGGCAATCCTAAGGTTCGACCCTTATGGGTGGTGGTGGTGACATCCTATTTTGAATCCTTGTTTGGTTTACGTGATGCTGACGTGATCTTGTGATCTTTCCTTGAATAAAGAAAAAAGAAATTAGAAGAAGAATAAAGGAATTGTGAAGTACTTGGGCTCCCTATTCAAAGAATTCTAAGTACTAGCGATATGAGAATCCAAAATATAATGGAATTGATAATTCTTTTCTAACCTAAAAAGGAGGGATTTTACTTCCCTGGAACAAGAAGGAAATATTTAATTTCTTAAGTAATAATTAAAAAAAAATAAAAAATAAAGTAAATAAATAAATAAATAAATAATATAATTAAAAAATAAAGAGGTAAATAATTAATTTTTGGCAAAACCATTCCTAGCTGCAAAAATAATTTTAATCGTTAAGGTTTACCTGAACCAACCATGACATGTTAATTCACATGATTGCGTCTTTCTTGTACTTATAAATCATTTATTATTTAATAAGCATAAAGCCATACTTTTTGAAATGCAACAGGATCACGTCTTACATATATATTAACATATGTGAATAGGGAAAAGCAACAGGATTATGTCTTACATATATATTAACATATGTGTGGTCCACACGGATTTGCAATGTTTAAAGCTTGCATGGCTCACACACATAATAAATCTTTAGTCTTTGGTTAGTTCAGTAAAGCCATAAAGCGTGAAGTACCCCAGGTTTCGCGGATAAACTGCAGTGTTCGCGGATCCTCAGGTTTCGCGGAGATAACGGTTCGGCCTTGAAAATTGTTAACCTCTAAATAATAATAATAATAATAATAATAATGAAAAATAAATAAATAAAAATATAATCATTTTAATACTTGGCAAGAATTTAGCGCAAGGAATATTTGAAAAAAAATATTTCTGTGAGCCGTGACTCACGCGCATGGGGCAAATGTGAGCCCATGAATAAAATTAGGGTTTACATTAAATGACCATAAATAAAATTAAGATTCACATTGAATAATTTTATAGCTTTAAAAATATAATTTAAAGAGGTGTTGTCATGAGTCCCAAGGTAGAAGACTCATGAGGACAACTCGTGTTTGGGAATCGGTTGATGGATTGGATTGGTGGTTAGAAGAATTGGGTAATTTGGGCATTACCTGGGTAACCAGGGGTATTCCAGGAATTTTCTTATCATTAAGGACATTCTTGGAATTTCCCCTTTCTAACATGTGTCTGACACATGTCATGGATCCTATAAATACCCATTCACTTAATAAATGAAGGGGACTTTTTGAACACTTGTGAATTCTAGCCATTGAAACTCTCTCCCTCTCGAAACAAGGATAAATTGGAAGGAATTGAGAATTTGTGATTGACTAATCATCGAGTGAACGAAAGTGTTGGCTTGCCTATCTTCAGTTCACTCAAAACACCTGTCACGACTCTTGGACACCAGCGGTTACGTCGTGATCCTGAGAGTTCTGCCACGTGTTACTTTGGTAGTTGTTCACCGATTCTTCTCCCCTCTCCAATCTTTCAATCAATTCTGTATCTTTTGCAGATTTCTCACCTCTACATAACTACGAACCCTAACCCTAGCAAGATACATAATTTCTGTGCCTACAGATGAAAAGAGTATTAATCTCGACTGAATTTTCGTCTAAAATAAGTCTTAAGTAGGTCAAAACACTACTTTCCAGATTCATTTCTCCCCATTTTTAGCAGTGGCGCTCATCTCCTCCCTATATCTGAGCCTCATCTCCTCCTAACTCCTCTCTACAGCAGCGACACCCCCTCCCTCATCTCCTCCATTTAGCGGTACACTTCTCTAGATCTGAAGCTAGGCTAATCCTAGATTTGGAAGAAGAAAAAAACAGCAGCGTCGTAGTGTAGTTTGGGTGGCGACGGCATTAGGGCTCGGACTTCATTAATTTAATGTGTTAATTCCCTCCTCTCTCCCTCTCTCTATTTTTGTATGCTTTACGCTCCTTTCTCTCTCTGTTTTTGCAGCGGCGTAGTGCTTGGGCGGCGACATCATGTGTATTGCTTCATTTTGATGCATTAATTTGAAATACCTGCATGATTCAGATACCTTAATAGATTTGGGATTTTGTTAATCTCTAATAATGTCTTTTTAGTTTTAATTTTAGTGATAATTGTCTGATTTTTGAGTTTCTATAATTATTGGGTTTTATTTGGAATTAGAGCAATTATATTGATGCTAAATCTTTCTAGATATTATAATTTAGTGGTAGTTGTCTGATTTTGTTTATCCCGTTTTGATATTAGACATTTTGCTGCAAGTTAATGTTATAATTGTAAGTTGGATTATATTATGAATGCGTATTGATATTGGGTATATAAATTTGTAGATAGGACGTGTATTGATGTTGGATATATAAGCAAAATGATGTTGGACATATAAGCAAAATGGGTGTGATGGAATTTCCAACGCAATTTTTGTCGGAATTAAATAGCATAATTAAATAATATAATATAATAATATAAAGCTTAAAAAAAATAAAATTTCAAAAAATCAACTAAGTAGCATTTGCTTAGTTTACTCAAGTACTTTCCACTACTAAAATCAATTAAGTAGTATATATTTACTTAGTTTTCTACTATTAAATAAAATAAATATAATATAATACAATATAATAAAGTTAAATAAAATAAGTAGCATTTACTTAGTTTTTCACTACTAAATAAAATAAAAATAAGATAATATTTATTTAAAAAAATAGAGTTAATTACACTTCTGTTATATCAAGTACTATAAAATTTATAATTCGGCCCCCAAAGTATTTGAGCTTACAATTTATTACATAAATTACCTAATTTTATACAATGTAGCTCCTAAATTCAGATTTCAATTAAAATTGGCTGGAATACCTCTATCATTTGTTGCAATACCTTGCTGGTATTACGACCAATTTTAGGGGCTGAATTATAAATTTGATGATACTTGGTGTAATGGAAGTGTATTTAGCCTTAAAAAATATAATATAATATATTACTAAATTAGATAATATAAAAGTAAATAAAAGTTAATAAAATAAAATAGAATAATATAATATAATATAAAATTAAATAATATAAAATAAAATAAAGTAATATAATATAATATAATATAGAATTAAATTAAATAAACTAAGTAGTATTTACTTAATTTTTCACTACTAAAATAAATTGAATACATGTGCATGTAGTTTATTTAGGAGCTTAGAAACCGGTTCGACATTCACTCATTAGGTTTAAGACAATATCTGGATGTTATGTCTTTCACTTAGGTTGGTATCAACAGCTCGAGTACATCTTTTCTGTTTTGAGGATTTTTTTTATTGGTATCGCTATATATTCTCCGAGTGTATACTTGGACTAAGTTGTCTTGGTTTATTTCATGTACTTGGAGACCATAGGGAGGTGATGCCTAAATTTTTTTGAAATAGAAGAAATGTGTTCAAAGTGTTGGCACTAATGAAGACACACATCCAGGAACGTGATAGAAGTCTGAACCTTTTAGATTAAAGATGAAGATAAATAGGATTCATGTGTGGAGCATATACACTAACCTTGGTTTGATTGTGGGTTTTGTTCAATTAAAGATGTTAGATGACCAAAGTTAGATGTACTGTAGGATACCTATAACAACCCGAAATTTTGAATATATTTTATAAGAATTTAATATATATTAAATTCTTATTATAAGACGAAATGAGTCAAATGAATAAAATATATATTTATTTTGGAACATGTGATATCTGTGGTGGATAAAATATGTATATATTTAAATGTGAAATATATACAATTATTTTAAAAGGAAATTTAATAGTTTATTAAAACTATTAATTTATTTATTTGGAATTAGTTATGAAATTTTATTATGTTATGGAAAATATGTTTATGTGTATTATATATACACCTATATTTGAAAAATGGAAATTTATAGTTAAATAAACCATTGAATTCATTGATTTGAATTAACCAAGAGAATGAGACATGAGAGCCAGGAAAAAAAAATTAATTAAATCAATATTAATTAATTGGTATTGAGTTAAGATTATAATATAAATTGATATAATTTGTAAGCCTTGAATGACAATGGAGTCTTTATGAATTTAATTTCATAAATGTGTAATTAATTCACTTAAATAAAATAGTGAATTAGTGAATATATATATTATATTATGCCAAACAAAAATAAATTAAATATGAAATGAGGGAAGTAATTCATTAATCTTTATTAGTGGATGAATATGTTAATTTTAATTAATTGAGTAAAGAAAGTTATTTTCTTTTATTTAGTTAATGTTGAGAATTATGTTACACTAATTAAAAATGTAACATAAATAATAGTATAATATTTAATATTATATCAAATTGAGGTGAATTAAATATTATGAATGGTTCAATACATAAAATGTGTAATTGGAACCAAATGTGTAAATTAAATTCATAATTTGAATTGTGATTAATTGTTAATGTATTTAATATTATACTAAGTGGATGTGAATTGAAAATATGGAATAAGGGAACAATATTTATTAAATAAATATTGGATGATTAAAATGGGTAAATTAAAATAATATTTAATTTATGGTTAAAGATATTAAATTAGTATATTTAATATTTTGAATAGAATGGCATGAAACAATTTATGGAGAGAAAGAGATGATTTATTTATGAAATATTGATTGGATAAATTAAATGAGTTGTGTGAAATAATTAATTAAGTGAATGTTAATTATTTTAAAATAGTGATTCGTTTTACAAAAAGGTGTTAAAGGAAGGTTCAATTAATGAGTGGATTACATTAATGGACCAACCTAGGTGGTGTAATATCAAAGTTGATAGGATAAATGAGCTATGAGATTATTTAATTAAATAACTAGCGAGTTAAATTTGAGGTGTAAATTAATTAACGTGATTATTAATTAATGAGTATGCGTAAACATTAATAATGTTACATTTATTTCCATTTGGAAAGTCCTTAATAGTGGGATATTAATATTTTATATTTCCACTAGAAACTTAATAATTTGAATTTGTCAAATTAATTTATTAAAATAAATTCAACCCTTGTGGACTTTAAATTTGGACATAAAATTGATTTAATTGGATCTAAATTTAGGAGCCGCGTGGGGTTATATTAAACTAACATATCAGAGTTTTAATGATACTCTGTCTTTGCTTTTTCTTCCTCGAGCAGTGCTGGGAAAATGATGTTATAGCATAATAAAGTCCGCGTTAATTATTTCCTGATTCAGTCGGCTATAGCAGAGGAGGGTTCTTTTAAACCCACGCCCAGCTTCATTTCTCCTTACTCCTTAAGTTATTTTACTGATTGAGAAGGTCATCAGAGGTGTGAGTAAATAGAGAGGAGGGAGTGGTTGTGTAGCATTCAAGGAAGGGGAAGCAGAGTAAGCTGCGGATCATCTTCTAGCAGCGTTGAAGGGTAATCTGAAACCTTTCATTTTTCCTTCTTGCGTTATCTCAGTATATTTCCATGGCTAGGTTGTCAATTTTTTGGTTAATCTAGGATGCTAACTGTTAAGAGTTGCTTGTTAAATTCCAAATGTTAAGCTATATTATGGGCGTGAGTCTGTAGAGAAGATTCTCAGAAATCTAACAAGCTAAACGATTCATTGTATGGTTGAGAAACTAAGGAGAAATGAGAAAAAAAAGGTTTCGCCGGAAATTTTTTATAAGTTGTTTGTTTAACATCGATTTGTGGTTTAATTTCAAAACTAAAATCATATTTAGACTCCTAAGATGTATTAGATCAGATCTGGGCAAGAAAAGTTAATAAATCTTGCCGAAAAATTTTCGGATAGCCGGATAAGATGACCGGAAAAGTCGCCGTCGGCGAACTTTTCGGCCGAGCCCGTTTCTCTATATTAGAAGCAGAATCTGGAAAAAGTTTCTTCTACAAAGTTGTAGAGAATTAAATTTCGTGTGAAATGGACATAAGATTTGTAATTTTCGGATTAACAGGCTAATTACTATGATTTTCGGAAGTTTTAGCTCTTGAAAAATTATAAATAAATTATAGAAAAATTATTTTGTTCTGAAAATTATTTTTCAGCAATGTTGTGATATTATTTTAGAATTTATGGAAACTTTTGGTGAATTTTTGAAGAGCTTAGATATTTATTGTATTTTTATGGTTATTTAAAAATAGTGAAAATTCATAGAAAATTCTATGAATGTTAGAAAATTATGAAAATTGGTGGAAAATCTTATACTAATATAAGATAAATATTGATGGTATTTGGAGGATATAAAAGTATGTTGAATTATTATTTCTATTTTGAAGCTATTAAATAATAGTTTTTATAAATAGAAATAATTATAGAAAATTATCGGACAATACGAAAAAAATAAAAATTGGCATAACTTGAGTTCTTGAAGTCCGATGACCACAAAATTTAAACTAAAACTTCTTGTTATCATTTTTGAGATTCTGTCCAAAGATGGTTATTTATTGATGTATAGAATGAAAGTTATAATATTTACTAGAACTTATTATTTTAAAAGTGAATGGGAATAACTCTTTGTGTGTAACTCAGAAAATTATAAAAATTTTACTGGAGCTATGTGTTCATAACGGGAGTTTACTGTGAAAATTTCGTAAATTTTTGACAGAGGAATAATTTATGATAAATGTAGTCATTTCGGACTATTTTGGACTATTTAAAAATAGTAAATGAAATTGAAAAATTCCAGAAAAAAAAATATATGTTCATGAGGATATCATATACTGATGATTCACAGAAAAGAAAAAAAAGAAAAATTTTGAATGGTTGTGGTATTTTTCATATAAATATTTGAGTTATGAACAAATGAGAATATTAAGTTAAATGAAGATTAAAAATTATGTAAATATGATTTTTTTGACAAATGGTCTTTTTTATGATATGTTCAGATTTTATAAGAGTATGTGGGTCATTTGTAATAAAATGTTATATGTATATCATTTTATGCTTGTTAGAGATAAAAGAAATGGTATTGAATAAACAATTAAATTAAATTGTTTATAAGTTTAATAAATGATTAAAATATTATTAAACGATTAATAATATTAGTAAGAGATTAAAATGTTATTAAATACTGAATAATATTATAAGATGATGATTAGTGATTAAAATATTATCAAAGAAAGATAATATTACTAATAAGTTAATGAATTATCTAATGTTTGATTATGTAGCTAAATGTTAGATAATTTATTGTAAGAATAGTTGTATTATGAGTTAAGATATGATTTGCTGATGGAAAGATCAATCTTATAAATGATAGGTTTTTCATAAGAGATTAAATTAGATTGTGCAGCAGTAATCGACGGACAAGGCAAGTTTTCCTAACTCAAACTCGAGTTATTATGTTTTAAGAATGCTAGTGGTTTAATTATTAAAAATTATTCCACATCTATGATTATTGTTATTCGCACTTAGTGCAAGTCTTATATGTTTATCAGGTATGGAGGCTGATCACCTTCATTACCAAAGTATCTGTTCATGGTCATTGTTGGCCACTCAGTAATATTGATTCAGTTATACATGTATTGCACTTCAATTCATACTCTTTCACAATCATTATATATCGTTGAAAATTCGAAAGCTTATTCTTTCTTTCAATCATGATACATCTTTATTGAACTTGCTGAGCAAAGTAGTTGCTCACTCTTGCTATATCATGATAACATTTCAGTTAAGTCCAAGTGCATCAGGAAGGACAAAGCCAAGAGGAAAGTTCAAAAGTAACTTAATATGTGTTAACTATTATGTTATCCTAGAAAATGATTATGTGAACCTTTTGGGTTATTAAGGTATGTATTAAGTTAAGGTTGTAGACATTGGGAAATGTGGTAGAATCATTTGAATAAATATCGTATGTTTATATTTATTACGTGTTAATTATATAAGGATGATAAGATGGTATATTGAGATCATTATACATATGATCTCAAGGTTGTAACAGGATTTTTAAAGGTTGCGATTACTGAGACAGGATTTTGATAAAGTTCTAATATGGTTGTAATTTATGTATGAGATAATAAAGGTTGTACTATTACTAGTTAAACTCAGGATTGAGTGTACTTTTGACGGACCAGGTCCGGGGTTTAAGGAACCCGGATTTTGGGGTCGTCACAATACCACTTGATGACAGGGGATTTGTTGATGAGTATCGTGATGGGATGTGCGAGTTTTTGAAGTTTACAAATGAACATGTTGATCATCAAAATGGAAAGATGAAATACCCGTGTGTCAACTATAAAAAGCTTATCTAAAAGAAAGTAGACAACATCAAAATTGACTTGTTTTTACGTGTGTTTGTCGATGGATATTCAATATGAATTTATCATAGATAATTAGCTGATATATAAAAAATGGCCGAAAATGTAGACCAACCAGTTTTGGGCTAGTTAAATGGTGATAACTATGATGTTGTGAAAATGTTGGTTGATACTTATGGTCCTCACAATATTGATTGGGGTACAAACGGGTATTTGTCAAGTAGTGCTCAGCAAGAACCAAATGATAAGTTAGTTGCCTTTTATAAGATGTTATCTGAATTTGGGGTCCCATTGTACAAGAAAAATGATAAGCACATCAGACTATCTATAGTGACGAAGCTCTTACACTTCAAGAATGAGCTGACATGGTTGTAGTGAGAAATGTTTCAATGATTTGCTTGCCCTTGTCATTGAGAACCTAAAGACCATACCTTGCCTTCGAATTACTATGAACTGAAGAAGATGGTAAATGGTTGAATCTAAGTTATGAGATAATCGATGCTTGTGAACAGGATTGCATGTTATACTACAGGGAGGACAAAGGCAAGGTGAAATATGATATATACAAGTTGCCTCAGTACAAGACGAAAAAACGTGGGGAAGAAGTATGTGCCTGAGAAGATCTTGCAGTATTTTTTTCTTGTGCCGAGACTTCAGCGACTATCCGTATCGTCGCACACTATTGAGCATACTATCTAGCATAAAACATTAAGAGATGAATGAAAGAAGTTTGACAAAAAATTTCAAGAATTTGCTGAAGCGGTTCATAATAATGTCAGACTCGGCATGGTTATTGATGGTTTTAATCCATTTAATGGTTTTAGTCGGCCTTACTCTGCTTGGCCTGTGATTATAGTAGCTTATAATATTCCACCGTCAATGTGCATGAAGGATCTGTATATGTTCTTGACTTTACTTATACCAGGGGATAAGAGTCCTATAAAAGTCCCAAACGTGCACCTCAGGCCGTTAAATGATGAATTGAAGATGATGTGGTCATTTTGTATTATATTATTATTATTATTATTATTATTATTATTTTTAATTTAGTTACTTTATTTTTTTATTTTTTTTTATTTTGTTTATATGTTATTATATTAAATTATCAAATTTATTTTGTATTATTATATTTTATATTATTTAATTAAATTAAAATTTTAATTTTAATTTAATTTAATTTAATTTAGTAAAGTTAAATTAAATTACTTTATTTTATTGTATTTTATGTAATTTTATTTTATTTTACTTTAGTTTCTATTATTTTATTTTATGTTACTTTATTTTATAACATAAAGTGGGGCCCACAAATATTGCATTTTAAAAATTTTGACAGAAATTCCGTCGGAAATAGCAAATATACCTACATGCAAAGATATAAGACCAGAATTGCAATAAAATTTAATATCCATCATAGCGATATTAAAGCAATCCCAAAATACAAATCTAGTCCCAAGAGAGAGTTTATACTATCCAAATATGCATATATAGTCTACCAATTAATCAGGCCAGTTTACCCAAATCAAATTAATATATAATATATATAAACAGTCTAGGTTAATATATATTAACAGTATAAAATATTAACATCTTAATATATATTAACAAAGTATAAAAATATGCTAACAGATTAATATATATATATAACCTCAAATTGAAGATACTAGAAACCAAAATCAAGATATCAGTTGGCACCATGCCGTCATAAACCGCCGCCGCCTTGAGCCACAGTCGCCGAAAACCACCGCCTCAGTACCCAAGATTTTAAACCAATATATGGATAAAAGTTGGATTTTTTTGAATAAATCTAAACTAATACTACTTAATACATAAAAAATGAGAAAAAACAACCAAAAGAACAAACCAAAATAGAACTAATCTGAGAGGGAATGAAGAGAGATGGGGCTCGATCAGTGAAAGAGATAGAAATGAAATATATGGAAGAGAGAGAAATGAAATGAAAGAATGAACTGATCAGTCTCGGGTTATTAAAAAAAAAGAATTACTTTCAACGGAATTCCGTCGGACTTAATTCCATCGACATTAAATTTAGGGAAGTATTATTTCCAGAGTCAAAAATGTTATTTCCGCATGTGGACCCTATAGAACAAACCAAAACAACCAAAAGAACAAACCAAAATAGAACTAATTTGAGAGGGAATGAAGAGAGATGGGGCTCGATCAGTGAAAGAGATAGAAATGAAATGGAAGAATGAATTGATCAGTCTCGGGTTATTAAAAAAAAAGAATTACTTTCAACGGAATTCCGTCGGACTTAATTCCATCGACATTAAATTTAGGGAAGTGTTATTTCCAGAGTCAAAAATGTTATTTCCGTATGTGGACCCTATTTTTTTACCTATAGTAATGGTTTTAAAAATGACTACACTTTACATGTTTAAACCGTCGTTATAAGTAAAAAATGGGGCTCACATGCGGAAATAACAAAAAACACTGCGAAAATATTAGTTTCCTAAATTTATATTCAATGGATTTCGGTCTTTGGCGCGCCCGGGTATTTTTCCGCCGTGTGACTTTTTGTATTCCCGATGAAATTCCGTCGAGTATAATATTATTCCGACAAAATTAGTTACGACAGAATAATCCGTCAATTATAAATTATTGTGGCCGGAATTTATTCCATCATAAATCATTCCGTCGATGTTAGCCGATTTTCTTGTAGTGTCAGTTATTTGCTCATGTACTTTTCCAAATAGAGCTTATTTTAAAATTTGATTTCATTTGAGGGAAATTGGCTTTGTGACATCTTAATCGCTTGACCATATCAAAAATTGATGTAATGCATATTACTACTTCTCACGAACGTGAATAGCTAGCTAGAAGTCGGGCAGGTGAGAGTTTCTCAATATATAGTTATAGATTCTTATTTGAAATGCCTATTATTACTTTAATTCCTGGTATTCATTACTTTTTTTCTTTTTTCTTTTCTTTGTAATTAGGATAGTATTCATAATTCCTTATAAGATTAAATAGTTTGTAGTTCCATATAAGTTTATATGATTAGTCAGATTTTTCAGAATTAGACCCCACCATAAAATTTATTTAGTAGTTTCTTTGTAGGTGTATAAATGAAGTGTTTGAAGAAAGTCCTCAATAAGTTTTGGCTTGGTTTAAGATTTAAAAGGTGATCGACGTAAGTTCGTGGAAGCAAGAATATGTAGAGGACCTTCCTGCACAGAAGAATGGGTGTGTATGCTTTAGCTTTCTAAGAAGTTTTCTTTGTAGTTCTCCATGCTCTGAAAATTAAATTGGCATATGTGCTTTTAGAGTAGGAAACTTTTATAAGATGATTGCAATACTTTTTTCTTTCCTTTCTTAATCCTCAAAACAGAGCAAGACATCCTGTGCATAAGTTAATCATCAAACTAAATGACCCACTAGTTGGATGTTATGTTCTAAATGGCTAGTTTGTGGTTTCCTTAATTGGCATTTTCTATATAACTTTCTTTCTTGAAGGGATACCTCTATGTTTGAGTTACATATTCTTCACCATTTGTAGCTTACATAATTTCACTTATGTGTAGCTGAGGAGATTTATCTTGTTACTACTTCCATGGTTTAGTGCTTAATTGCTCACATTTTAATTTCCTTTCTATGTGCTTTTATCATAAAATTTTATGGTATATTTATCAATTTATTTTACTTGATGAGCATCAATGCTTTTGATTGGTAATGTATTGGTGCAATTTCTTTCAAAACAAGTTTTAGTTTGGAGTGTTCATGATCAAATATGCTGACTTCTATAGCAGAGATGTGGGCCTTTGTTTTAACCAGGTACTCCAGGTGATAAAATACTTGAAACAAAGGAGAAAATAAAGAAAAGGAGAGTCAGTTGTAGTGCATGCATGTCATTTTACATTTAACTCTTTTTATGGAACAGAGGTAATATTAGATTATTATTATTGTTAATCAAAAGTACCTACCCGGATGATGATGAAAATGAAATGGGGCAGCCTGGTTCGATTGACGAGGTTGTAGACTTCAGTTAAAACATTGCATATGATAAAAACTTCTCACCACCCTTTGGAAAGTAGTCTAGTGAGAAGCTGTAAGAAGATGCATATGCTTCATTAATAACAATAACAGAATCAAGGTTATCCAATTTGTCAAGAATTTATTGTAGACATCCTTTAAAGTGAATATTATAGACAAATAAATGATTAATAAAAGGAATTTTGATATGATGTTATATGCATGAATTGGCAGATTGGTATTTGAGTAAAGAGACAAGCATGTTATAATTTAACCAAATTTTACTAATGCCATGGAACTTATGTCCTAATGCGCTGATGGTACGTGGAGTTACAGTGGAAGATGTATGATTATTACGTGTGTTCTAGACTTTTTCCAATGTTATAATAGTATGTTTATGCTTGTGTATTAACTTACGAGTTTGTGGGTACTACTTTTTTTTATTTTTTTTTGCTTTATCGATCGATGAATGCAACATCATTTATTTGGATGCTCTCAAATTGCTTTGGAAGCAGAAATAATGACTGACAATGACCAGATTATTGTATTTCTGACACTATTTTTTTCTTGTTTCATCTTCTTTTAGTGTTATCTGAGTTAAGCGTTATAGATATCTGTTGTTAAATGTGGTTGGATACAGGTTGATGGAGAGATTGTGCCCGTCTCATATATCTTTCAACGATCACAAAAGATTAGCCACTTCTAACACAGGTTGTGGTGTTCAATTTTCAGTATGTTAAAAAGCATCACTATTTTCTCTGGTTTTGTCATTGCTACTTGAATTTTAAGCTTGTTATTCATATAAATTGATGTAGGCATGAACCACTAGTGATGGCGTGAGATGTTTCAATTCTGCATAACGAACCAGATGTGTTAATCGTTTGTAAACCTGCATCTGTCCCGGGTAGTCAACATAGTTGGAGATGTGGGTTTGTACTGATCTATTTATTTTGTAGCTCCATGACACCTTATCTGCATTTTCATTTTGTTGTTTTAACACATTTTGTTAGCCTTTATGGTTTTAATAAATATAGCTTATTGTAATTGGGCGTTCATCTTTGTTTTACTGCATATAAGTAGATTTGTTGGCATAATGGCATCGTTCTTAGTACAGTACACTTATTGAGCTTCTACACACATTTCTTTATCATAATGTAATAATCTTGACCTCTTTTTATTATTGTTATTTTTTGTTTTGTACTTTTGTTATGGTGGTTCTAGCAGTGAAGCAATGAAGCGGACCTAAAGTGAGCATTGCAAGGATGTGCCAAGTATGATAAATAAGTGCTCTTCAAATCTAGTCTGATTTTAGAACACTTCACTGCCATTTCTATCCAAAGAGAGCCCATTTTCTATGAAGTCAATTTGTTTGTAATCGTTTATAGTAGACGGGCTTATTCTTCTTCATGCTGAATTTACAGTGAGAATCTACTATTGCGGTTGATGTTAAACAGAGAGATAATTGTTATCGATCTAAGAGGTCAATGAAAATTCAAAATAATTTTAGAAATAATTTTGTTGTATACCTTATTGTTTACTAAATTACCTTTAATTAACTATGATTGTAATATTTTAAATGATGAAATATTCAATTATTATATATTGTGGTGTAAATGATTTTAAATTATACATACAATTTATTTTATTTTTATGCCTTCTGCATATTGTGGTGTGTTTATTTAATAAAAATGTGCATTAATATTTTATCGTCACCATCACTAATATCTTTAGTGACGGTCATAAGGCCTATAGCTAGGGCTGTAACTCTCACGGCCTCACTATGTCTTTTTCTAATATTGAAAAGCTTTTAATTAAAAATGTTTAACTAGCTACATTGAATTGGGTGAATTACACGTCTGATTTCTTAAAGTTACCAACCAATTTTAAAGTAGTCCCTCAAATGGCAAGGCGAACGCTTTCATCCCCAAAGTTGACACTTATTTTCAAATCTATTCCTTGGACTGATTTTTTCCTAATTTTCGAGTCGTGCATGCGCAGTGGTTAGTGCATTGAGGTTGCTGAATTACGTGATGTCTGCTAGCTACAAATCGATGGAAGTTACGCCGTCCAAAAAGCTGACAGAAGGAATGCATTATAAGGTCAAGTTTATGGTGAAGCTGAAACATAACCTTAACATTACTAATCCAGTTGACCTTACTCTTACTCTTCCGAACAGAACCAAGCACAAATTGTATGGATCATAGCTGGGATATTTTAGGCCTCAAAGATGTGTGGGTGTGGAGATATCAAATTCTCCGCGATGACCACTCATCCCGCTTGGAAGCATGGTTTAGTTGTAATTGGTGCTCTCATTGTGCCCCAAACTTAACTATTTCCAGAGAGAACGACTAATGATCAATAAAATTATTGCTAGCTGATGGTTGTTATTAGGATGTAATAACTAAATCAACTGCACCATACGGTGGTTTATCGTATTATGCAATAAATAAACGAATAAATTACAAGAATGGTGATAATTTATTATGTTATATTTACTGTATGGTTTTGAAAAACAAATGCCTAATTAATTATTTTTATTTCAACTTTCATTGTTAGATAATCTTTTTATTGTTTGTTTTTAATATTTCAAGCAACTATTTAAATATATCGACACAAGTATTACATTTATTGATGACACTAGAAACACAATTTACAAGGTACACCTTAGGCTCACTTTTCGTGATTGAAGCAACCAAGAACACAAACAAAATCTGATGGAGAAATTAAGGGGACAGTGGATAGAGATCACGAATGACGAATTTATGGCATCCCAAGAAAAGCTTGGAGAGATTGAGTTCTTCCTATATGAATATGAAGGTGGGAAGTGGAAGAAAGTTTTAGTCATCACAGGTGTTGCAATTAGCCCAAAAGCTTGAAGGTTTATGTAACCTCTTATCGTTGGAGTGTTCTTCTTTTTTCAGAGCTAATATATAATGATGTTTGCGGCCTTGCACCTCGTTTATCTAATATAGGTTTTCGATATTATGCCATATTTCTTGGTGACTATCAACTTTTTGTGATGACTCTCGAATTAGATGTCATTCATTCATATATTAACGCAGTGCCAACAATCTAATTGATAAAATTCAAAAGTTGTGGCCCTTGCTTCATTGTTTGATCAGAAAACCTCTTCTATACCATTTTAGGTGCAAATTACATTACAGGAAAAGGGGCTATCAGCGACCACAAACATCAGCGCCCGCCCTTATCGATCGCTAATGATCTTATTAGCATTAGCGACCGACATTAGCAACCACAATTGAAAATAGTCGCCACTAGTATTACTGATCGCACATCAGTCGCTATTTCATTTTTGCCGCGGATTTGGCAATGGATTTTTGTCACCGATAGTATTAGTGACCTGCATTATCAGTGACCGTGTTGATCGTTGATGTCGACCATGGACATGTGACACCATGTCCCTAGGAAAGGTGCCTCAGATCAGCGGCAACTTCAGTCTTCAGTCGTTGATGTCGGTCGCTGATAAATCGGTTGCTGATGTCGGTCGGTAAGGTGCATTTAGCGACCAGATTATCTGCAATCGAAATTAGCGACCGAATTCGGTTACTAATAACCTTCAACAACCAATATCAATCACTGATAAGCGGTTGCAGTAAGAATTTTGTTGTTGTAGTGTTAATGCTATGTCAAAACTCATGTCGAAAAACTATTTCCGAAAGCCTGTATATATTTGCAACATATATGGCAGAGGGTATCATATTCTAAATTTGCAGTATATTAGCATAAAGTAGAATGGAATTTTTGCCATTGCTTTAATCATTATATTCTAAATTTCTTTATTCCTTCTTTCATATATATATATATATATGAATGCGCCAACTTCCTACAATACAGTTGATGATCTCTAGCAATTTTTGCAGGTCCGAAAATAATTGCAATATAATTTATTAAGCTTGTTGATATTGTTAGACCAAAAATAATGTTGTCAAACCAAATAGGCATTTAATTTGCAAGTGTTCTACTAACACTTAATTAGCGACACTTAAAACTTTAGATGACACATAAATAATTTATAATTGCTCTCTAGTAACACTTAATTTTTTGACAACAACATTTTTACCCTAAAAGTATGCAAGACAATTGAGTGTCTTTTATTTTAGAAACACTTTCTCTTACCTAAATGAAGGATGTTCGACAAATTTCTAATTGCAGGATTTTTTTTCTTTTTATTTTTTACACATAAGAAGAAGAAAGTGTAATCATATAAATAAATTTCTATTCTTTAATTATATTGTACTGACATCGGTACTGCACTCGAGTTTAAAATAATGGAATACGTATTTTGGTAAAACAAATGAAATTATTTCCGGGGCATGCGTGAAATTGTTGTTGTCAAGTAGTTATATATATACATTGCGACTGTAAAATTAGCTTATTTATGCATGCACGACAAATTAAAATTACACTCTCTTTGGTAAAGAAATGGAGGAAAGTACATATAAGGAATATACAGAGTCCATCTTTTGGTATCTTCACTGCTTGGCTAGTGATCATAATGATTAGATATTCTCGTTTGTTGTAGTCAGATTTTGAAATTGATTTATCTCTATGTAGGAGTATAGAAATTCATAACAAAATTTGGAATCATAATATATACAATTTCCTTTTTCTTTTGTGTAAAAATAATAAACAAAATTAGAAATACGTGTGTCAGAATTTCCGCAACATAGACAAAAATTGTATAATTAATAGACAGGGTTTCTACAAGACACAATAAACAACAGTACTCCAGCATATAACTAAGAACTTTATCGACCTTTAATTTTTGGACCTCCCAAGAGTGCTAGTGATCGAGTATATTGTAGTTTGTGGGAGCTGCAATATTCAAATATGAAGGCATGAGCAAACGAAATGAGCATAATGCCAATTAAAGCCTAAATTATCATTAAAATAATTATAGAAAACTGATATTTTCAGTATTTTATGATATTTTTACGTGAAAATCGTTGTTATATGTCTATAACGAAGGTTTTAACCGTCGCTATAGGTTTATAACGACAATTTTCTTAAAAAATATCAAAAAATGTTGTGGATATATACTTGCTCTAGAAGCATCATTTTTGTTGTTTTAAATATTATTTTGTCAATATTAAACGTCTTTATTTATGACATAATACAATAAATCATCACCTGGTAACAACACAGACAATTTGATGGAAATGCCAAGGAACAAAATTGTATGGATCATAGCTGGGAAATTTTAAGCCTCAAAGATGTGTGGGTGTGGAGATATCAAATTCTCCGCGATGACCACTGATCCCGCTTGGAAGCATGGTTTAGTTGTAATTGGTGCTCTCATTGTGCCCCAAACTTAACTATTTCCAGAGAGAACAACTAATGATCAATAAAATTATTGCTAGCTGATGGTTGTTATTAGCATGTAATAAATAAATCAACTACACTATACGGCGGTTTATCGTATTATGCAATAAATAAACGAATAAATTACAAGAATGGTGATAATTTATTATGTTATATTTACTGTATGGTTTTGAAAAACAAATGCCTAATTAATTATTTTTATTTCAACTTTCATTGTTGGTTAATCTTTTTATTGATTGTTTTTAATATTTCAAGCAACTATTTAAATATAGCGACACAAGTATTATATTTATTGATGACACTAAAAACACAATTTACAAGGTACGCCTTAGGCTCACTTTTCGTGATTGAAGCAACCAAGAACACAAACAAAATCTGATGGAGAAATTAAGGGGACAGTGGATAGAGATTACGAATGGCGAATTTATGGCATCCCAAGAAAAGCTCGGAGAGATTGAGTTCTCCCTATATGAATATGAAGGTGGGAAGTGGAAGAAAGTTTTAGTCATCACAGGTGTTGCAATTAGCCCAAAAGCTTGAAGGTTTATGTAACCTCTTATCGTTGGAGTGTTCTTTTTTCAGAGCTAATATATAATGATGTTTGCGGCCTTGCACCTCGTTTATCTAATATAGGTTTTCGATATTATGCCATTTTTCTTGGTGACTATCAACTTTTTGTGATGACTCTCGAATTAGATGTCATTCATTCATATATTAACGCAGTGCCAACAATCTAATTGATAAAATTCAAAAGTTGTGGCCCTTGCTTCATTGTTTGATCAGAAAACCTCTTCTATACCATTTTAGGTGCAAATTACATTACAGGAAAAGGGGCTATCAGCGACCACAAACATCAGCGCCCGCCCTTATCGATCGCGAATGATCTTATTAGCATTAGCGGCCGACATTAGCAACCACAATTGAAAATAGTCGCCACTAGTATTAGTGATCGCACATCAGTCACTGGTCGGTTGCTATTTCATTTTTGCCGCGGATTTAGCAATGGATTTTCGTCACCGATAGTATTAGTGACCTGCATTATCAGTGACCGCGTTGATCGTTGATGTCGACCACGGACATGTGGCACCACGTCCCTAGGAAAGGTGCCTCAGATCAGCGGTAACTTCAGTCGTTGATGTCGGTTGCTGATAAATCGGTCGATGTCGGTCGGTAAGGTGCATTTAGCGACCGGATTATCTGCAACTGAAATTAGCGACCGAATTCGGTTACTAATAACCTTCAACAACCAATATCAATCACTGATAAGTGGTTGCAGTAAGAATTTTTTTGTTGTAGTGTTAATGCTATGTCAAAACTCAAGTCGAAAAACTATTTCTGAAAGCCTGTACATATTTGCAACATACATGGTAGAGGGTATCATATTCTAAATTTGCAGTATATTAGCATAAAGTAGAATGGAATTTTTACCATTGCTTTAATCATTATATTCTAAATTTCTTTATTCCTTCTTTCATATATATATATATATATATATATATATATATATATATATATATATGAATGCGCCAACTTCCTACAATACAGTTGATGATCTCTAGCAATTTTTGCAGGTCCGAAAATAATTGCAATATAATTTATTAAGCTTGTTGATATTGTTAGACCAAAAATAATGTTGTCAAACCAAATAGACATTTAATTTGCAAGTGTTCTACTAACACTTAATTAGCGACACTTAAAACTTTAGATGACACATAAATAATTTATAATTGCTCTCTAGTAACACTTAATTTTTTGACAACAACATTTTTACCCTAAAAGTATGCAAGACAATTGAGTGTCGTTTATTTTAGAAACACTTTCCTAAATGAAGGATGTTCGACAAATTTCTAATTGCAGGATTTTGTTTCTTTTTATTTTTTACACATAAGAAGAAGAAAGTGTAATCATGTAAATAAATTTCTATTCTTTAATTATATTGTACTGACATCGGTAGTGCACTCGAGTTTAAAATAATGGAATACGTATTTTGGTAAAACAAATGAAATTATTCCCAGGGCATGCGTGAAATTGTTGTTGTCAACTAGTATATATATATATATATATATATATATATATATATATATATATATATATATATATATATATATATATATATATATATTGCGGCTGTAAAATTAGCTTATTTATGCATGCACGACAAATTAAAATTACACTCTCTTTGGTAAAGAAATGGAGGAAAGTACATATAAGGAATATACAGAGTCCATCTTTTAGTATCTTCACTTCACTGCTTGGCTAGCGATCATAATGATTAGATATTCTTGTCTGTTGTAGTCAGATTTTGAAATTGATTTATCTCTATGTAGGAGTATAGAAATTCATAATAAAATTTGGAATCATAACATATACAATTTCCTTCTTCTTTTGTGTAAAAATAATAAACAAGATTAGAAATACGCGCGTCAGAATTTTCGTAACATAGGCAAAAATTAAATAATTAATGGATAGGGTTTCTACAAGACACAATAAATAACAGTACTCCAGCATATAACTATGAACTTTATCAACCTTTATTTTATGGATCTCCCAAGAGTGCTAGTGATCGAGTATGTTGTAGTTTGTGGGAGCTGCAATATTCAAATATGAAGGTATGAGCGAACGAAATGAGCATAATGTCAATTAAAGCCTAAATTATCGTTAAAATAATTATAGAAAAACTGATATTTTCACAGTATTTTATGATATTTCACATGAAAATCGTCGTTATATGTATATAGCGACCGTTTTAACCGTCACTATAGGTTTATAACGACAATTTTCTTAAAAAAATATCAAAAAATGTTGTGGCTATATACTTGCTCTAAAAACATCATTTTTGTTGTTTTAAATATTGCTTTGTCAATATTAAACGTCTTTATTTATGATATAATACAATAAATCACCACCTGGTAGTTGATTTAGTTATTACGTGTTAATAATGACCATCCGTGGACACTTAATTATTGATTAGATATGTTCGTTACCAAATGCTTAGAATAACTTGGGTACAATTAGGGCACCAATGACAACTAGACCTTTCTTCCAAATGGAACCAGTCTCCATTAGAGAAAACTTGATATCTCCACACATCTTTGGTGCCTGAAATTGTCCGACTGTGATCCCAATCATTCGGTTTCTTGGCTCTTCCATCAAATTTTGTTTGCTTTCTTGCTTGGTTCCATCTGGAAGAGTAAGGGTAAGGTTCACTGGAGTCGTAATGTTAAGGTTATCTTTTAGCGTCACCACAAATTGCACCTCATACATCAATCCTTCTTTTAGCTTCTGCGCCTCGTAGTTTCCATCGATTTGTAGCCAGCTCACATTTAGTAATTCGGCAACCTCAACGTTATCATAACTACAACTCAGAAAATAAATATTATTCAAAGACCTTAAAATTTTGAAAATATTTTGGAGCAAGTTCAAGATATTCCTTCCGAAAATTTTTGGCATCCTTTCAAGGTTTTAGTGTCAGTTAAGTAAACCTTATTCTACTCACCAAATGTCTTCTTTGATATTGTGAGTCCACTTCCAATAACGAGGGTCTGAACCCCAAACGATTGAGAATTCCCTTGCATTCAGCTGCCCCACAAGACTCTGAATAAAACAATATGATTCGAACATCGATTAGAAGGATAATAATGGTAGTATGTAGTTACGAAAAACTATTTTTATAGATCCTAATTTCAAACGGTCTAAAATAGATAGTCTTATAGGCCGGTATTATACAAGTTCTATACAATTACAACTCTCCTAGAAATACAACTTCTTTTTTATTATAAATTTACCTATTTTGACTGTCTCAGGATCGTATTTATATATATGTAGCAGTGAAGATTGTATTGTTGAGATTCAAACTCTCCTACAACAGGCATATATATTAAGTTCTGAGACTCGATATATAAACTTGGAAAGCTATACGTTGATGCAATTTCACAAGATTTACCGGTTTGTCTTGGGGGATAAAATGGAGTTTCTTACTTTCCTGACCTTGAGACCATAATGATTCGATCTCATCATGGCTGAGTGCTTGTGCCATCTGCATGCTCAAAGCCTAACAGTTCTTAATTTTGTAGTTTTCGTTGTGATTTTGCCAAAGCTAGCTTTGAGAGACCGAATTTATAGCATGTGAAAAAGTTTGTTGCATCTTATTTTAATGTGCCATATATATATAAATATATACATATATATCCTGAATCTCAATTGATGCTATATTCAAATATTCCTTCCTTTTGATAAAGTGGGATTGGATAAGATTAGCATCATGGCCGTCACAGAGGAAATTTGGATACTTCGAAATGATTAATGGGGGTTTTGTTCGCTTGCATGACATGCACTTTGCCCGTTGGCTATTTGCCCATTTTAGCACTAGAATGGCATTCTCATTTCTTCAATGAAATTTGCAGTAACTAATCAAGCACAGTTTTGCCTCATATCAAATTAGGTACTATTTATATTATAAAAAAAAATATCTAAGTATACGTACGTATATATAATTAGTATGTCAAAATGAGTGACATTTATATTATTTTTAGTAAATATTATGCCAATAAATGTAATATTACTTTCAAAACACGTAATCCATTTAATTTGTCGAATCATGTAATTTTTTTTCTCAATTGTCATTTTTAATGACTTTCATTTCAATACAAGTACATTACTTTTTAAACATGTAATCTATTTGTCAAATCATGTAATCTTTTCCTCAATAATTATGGTAACATATATGTCAAATTATGTAATTTTTGTATCAAATTTTTTATCCAAGCATACATTATGTGTAATTAGTACGTATATCAAATATTATTATTTTAAATAGTTTCAAGTTAAATGTTTACTTAACTTAAATAATCTATTTTTTACAATAATTTAACTATAATATCCTTAGTATTAATTGTCATGTTTCTATTTTGTATATATATTTATGGAGCATCACTAATCATATGTAGAAAATTATGCAATTAAATAAAAAATTAAATATGGACAATTTTTTTATTTTATCACATTTCTTAATATGCACAAGAAGTCAACTAATCAATGCCTCGAACATTATTTGAGTTTCCTTTTAATTTGCATTCTGAGAGAGTATTCATCTTCGGATGTAGTTGGGGACATAGCATGAACCACCCTCAGCATTAATGGCTGGCGACCTATTTAGAGCGAATAAGTTTAAGTGCACAAATTTCATACAAATTATTAAAAAAAAGAGTTTGGTACGAAAATTCATGTTAGTATCTATTTTTTAATGATATAGATATAATTTATATAAAAAGTTTGTATTTATAGATTTACCTATTTAGAGTACTGTTACCACTCTTTCCTTCATCACCACTTTCTACTCTTTCCTAATTTACCAGTAAAACTCGTATCCACTGCATTAGCTGAGGAACCATACTTTTTGCCTTAGCATTATTGACACATGCTGACCCGGTCGGTGGTGGATGTGAGGATGTAAGCTTAAGGGGCACTTTTGTCAAGTAATTTTTGTTTTGAACAAAACTTTTGGTCCATTTAAAATTATCAACCCCATAATATATTAAATCGAAGTTCTCGACGAAAACACGGGAAAGATTGATTTGGGCCATAGGAATAATTCGTCACTTTCACCTAGTGCAACCAAGTTGGTGACAATTCATTAGGTGCATCCATATCACATTCATCATGAACCATATTAATGTGATTGTCATCTTCTTCGTTTTTGTTATTTTCCTAATTTGTACCTTTGTATTCACTATCCTTGTCATCTTCTTCGATAATTTTGTAAACGAGACTATTTTTATAGAACGGAGAGAGTAATTTAATTAAATAATGTCTATAGTGATTTAAATACATATAGAGCATGCATAGTTCATGTTTTCATGCTCAATATAACTAAAAATTTAACTTTTTGTGAAACACAAAAAGTAGTATAACATTCTACCTTTACTTAAGACATAAAAGTCTGTTTATAATACAACTGACGGACCCAATTCAGCAGTATACACTTGAATTGTATAAAATTTTCTCCTTATATAACCCAATAAGCTATAATTGTCCCAAAAATAATAGATTTACCAGAAGAGTATCAACTCTTAATTCCTTCAGCAGACAAAACTTCAGAAAACTTGCAACATGAAATTTCAAATTTCTGTTTTTCAAGTTTGATCTTTTATGACCAACAAAGAATCAGATTGCTTCCTTCTCTTTTGTTCTGGCTCGCCCAATTGCAACGAAACCGAATTCCCTTCGCATCTATTCCTCAAGGCAACCAGACTTTTTGATTCTGTAGTTTCTTGCTTATTGTTTTGATGCAACAGAGATCTCCCAGTAAAACTTGGAATGAATTGGTGTTCTACATTAGGAGCTGATTCGCTAACACCTTCAATGTGAAACTCCTCGTGCATGAATGGCGGGGTAAGCACCCGATGGGACTCACCTTCAATAGAAATTTGGACGTTTAACCCAAGTGGCTCAAAATTTTCTTCAGTCTTTTCTTGTAGCTGTTTCCTCTTGGGAGGAGATGACTCTTCGACATTAGAATCCATTCCAGCTGCCGAAGCATTTCTTTGCTCTAGCAACGCCGCTATTTGAACATAATCCCAAAAATGAAAACGTAAAAAAGGTCATTCAACCGAATGGTAGTCAGACGAAGATATATAGGCCAAGTCTCCAGGGGGGAAAACCTGATGATTTTTTGTTTTGAAAACCATGTATATCCTAAAGCTTCACTGATAAACGTGATCTATTACCCAAAATTGTACCTCCCTAGTCCCAGTTTTACAAAATATAGATTTGAAACTTTATTATATACTAAGACAAGAAATTATCAAATCATGGATAAACAACACAAAAGCATCAAGTATAATTTAATAGAACAGGATACAATTTATGGTTTGGCACTGGACAGTAATCACTTGAAGCATTATTGTGTTCTTTCAATTGTAAATATGATTATGCTGAAAGATATAATGAGTTCAATACAGGACACAACACCTACTATAATTAGTGACCACAAATATAGAGGCATGCAGAGGAACGCACACAGTAAACGTGTTACAGATAATTTTGTTAAGCTTCTTTAGAATCAGCATAGTATATACGCGATTAGCTAAGACTCATTTCACTAGTCAACTTTTCTATGCTTCACTGTTTGCATATCATATTGACTTGACTATTAAACCATACTTTTAGCAAACTATCGTTTTTCTCAATGAAAGAATAAGGACAAACTTAGAAAGACAAACAAGATCCCAGAGTAATTTGCAAATATATATATATATATTGTTTAAAAGTACAAACCTTGAAGACCTTCTTTGGTTGTGATGAGATCAAGTTCAAGGAGATCAAGAAGGCGACCTAAATCAACTCCACTTGTCCAGTTCTCTGGAGGATGGCCAACTTTTAATTTCAATCGACCGCGATTAGCCGTCCCACCCCAAATGATCCCAACGGGCCTTGGTTTCTCCCCATTTTGACTTGTTAAGAGAATTAGGCTTCCGCTGTCACCTTCAAGGTCAAAGGTTTGTTCATTCTCCCCAACTACGAGAAAATCAGTAAAGAAACAGATCCCTTTCTCATCATTGTACTCCAGAGCATAAGCCATTATCGTCCCAGTCGTCAAGCCAGAGCTTCGTCCAACTTTCACCACTTGTCTGCCAATCAGACTGTTGAGTGGAGACTGCAAGTCTATGATATTGACGTCACCGATCTCGCCTATGCCTTTTACAGATGTAGATACGTTGGAAATGTTAAAGTCATCTGCAAAAGGAATGAATGCTCCATCTGCTCGAACAAAGGTTTCTACAGGATCACCAGATTGTGATGGGCATGTGCATGCAGGATTTGCGTAAACTCAATTAGCCACACTTAGCTTCAGAATAAATACAAAGTTGGTTGACTAAATTATTCGGGATCACACCAATCAACTATCATTTACTATCTAAACAGTCATAATAAACTCAAATGTCTGGATGAATGAGGATTTGGTAACAACTGAAGGAGAAACTTACTTACCGTCTCATAGTAGAATATACGCAGATGGTACATTAAATATCTACAATCTGGAATTACATTACCTGGGTGTGTCCCAGCAAAGATGCCATACCAAAGAGCATCTGTTATGAATGATGTTGCTCTCTCAACAGCACCCAGATACACGCCAGGTCCAAGGCTTGGTGGCAAAGGATGGAACATTTTTTGGTTTGGGTAATCCAGGTCAACTGCTACATGCCGATTAGTGAGAAAACCAACCTGGCGATTTCCTGTTCGGCTTTTCACAATAGCGCCCAAGGTTCCATATGTCTCTTGGTTAGCAACCTATGAAACAAAGTAACAGAATAACGAAGAGCAGTTACAGAGAAACGAGTGATGGAATGTGTAAACAAATTTCATAAATGAATTATGGTTAAGTATATTAAATACCATTAAGAGCAAGGAATTAGATTACATGTGCCAAACGATGGAAGAGTTGCTATAGTTCTGAAGATGATATTTATGCGGTTTCTAGATGGTTTATACGGATAAAAAATGGAACTTTTTTCACCAAGTTTGAATTGGCCTAATACTTGATGAGTTGATGCAACCAACAGGAATCCTGTAGGACGCAGGTCACTTAAGCTGAGTCAGTAAACCATGCATAACAAGTCTTTAAGCAGCAGCAGCAGTCACCATCTTGTCTATATCAACTTTGACTCCTATCTGAATTCCTAGAATAGATAGACGAAAAAGACTACAGACATGTTTCTCCCTTATATAGTGACAATTCAGTTGACATACATCAACGTATTGTTTGTGCTTCCTATGTGTCTAAACTATAAAAGGTTCCATTGCAAATAGTTAAGTGAAGTGTGATCTTAATAAACTTCCAGACAGCTCTCCCTCTAATGTCCCCCATCCCTTTCCTTAGATCCTCTACAAATTCACACCAACAATTAATATCGTCAGCCTTACAGTATGTATTTCCCAAAAGTAGAAAATAAAAGCATGGCCACAGGCACAAATACAAACACATGTGCAACTACAAGTGTTGAACTACTTTGTGGTACTGAATGTGGCAGAAAAGTAATAGAGGAATAAACAACATGATGCAAACAAATTAACAAACCACTTAATTACTGGCAGTCGGCAGAATATAAGGGGTGACAAATTTCACAAATCTTAAATTGGTTTTAGCAATTCCTCCAAGTCAATTAGGGAAAGAGAGGACTTACATCCCAATGCTCTAGCATTCACTACCCTTAACTGAGTTAAACCCTTTGCTAGCACCTAACGAGAAAGCTAATCTATATAATAAATAAAACGACTTACCCTATCACTTGAACCACACAAGAGAAAAAAGGCAGGTAGCTGCAATTTCAATGAAAAAGATAAACACGCTACCTGGGAACCAGAGCCAATGCAAGGATCACTTCCGCGCAAACCATCTACCAGCTCTGTATACAATTGTTCCTTGGGAGTTGCAGCAGGTGCACCAAAGTAAGAGAACTCAACAACATCTACATCACACCATACACCTCCAGGTCCCTGCTCAATCAAGCAAAGGTGTCAATGGTAGAATTGTAAAAGGTTCTAGAATTTATACGAAGCTCAATAGTCAATAGCCAAAAAAAATTAGACAATGTTAGAAGGACAGGAAACAGTGTATAAGTCGCAAGATACTCGAGTAAAGCCAGAAGCACAAAATTTCAAACCTCGAGAGCAGCTGGTAAACATTGAATGTGGCTAAGCCACTGCTTGTGAACTTTATGAGCAACAAAGACAAGAATGGCTGGTATATCTGTCAAAACACCACGCCGGATCCGAAAACCAATTGCTGTGCCAAGACTAAAACAACGTAAGATTTTGCTATGAAATGCCCTGATTGTCATTACTTCAAGTAAAGTGGTAGCTTGCTGCCCTGTTGGCAGCCCAAGAGTTTCAGGCAAAACCCCCTTTTGAAGGTTTCCAAAGTAATTTGCCCTATCTTCAGCTGCATCATTTAACCGACTGGAAGTAGGCCATGAGAAGTAGGCAGCACTACTCTCAGAGAGCTGACCACTTGATGCAAAAGCTTGTAGTGGTGAACTCCGCAAAGACAGGTTTTGATGATTACAGTAGTTTCTTTCCAAATCCAGAGCTGATTCGTCTGAGGGTGTTGATCCAGAGGGATGAAATCTTAAATCCAGTTCTCTTCTATTCATCTTCCAGCTCTCCTACTACATATATTAATCCAAGTTCTCTTAAAAGTACACAAAAACCCTTAAAAGTAAAATCATATCTAAACATTCCATAAGGCCTAGAACCTTTTACCAAGTTTAAGTACCAGATTTCTTTTTCTTTGACTAGGTAAAAGACAGTTGGAATGATAGCTTCTAAAGAAAAAAAAAATTAAGCTTAAAAATTATCAGGAGTAACAAAAGGAATAAAGAAGCAAACTCAAAAAATGTATGGCAAAATCGATTCAAACAACAAACAATAAGTGGCAAAACACTGAACATATAAAGAAGATATTGTTAAGCTAAAAACAAAAATAAAAGCAAGTAGATGAGACCAATAAATAATCAATTTCGTTACCTTATAACATTGATCAAAATCAAAGGAATCTAAGATGGAAAGCTTAAAGTGGCAATACCAAGGGTAGCACCATATTTCATGGGTGAAATTTTTTATATCAGGGTGTTCAAGTCAGTCAACCCACTCATGCTGCTGGTGTAGAGGGACAGAATGATATATGTGGTGAAGACAATATGAATTAGCAACTATAAACAAATAAATGAAAAAGCTTTCACATTTAAAAATAAAAAAATTATATATGTAAATAAAAATAAAAAAATCTCACACATTCAAACGAAAAAAGGAAAAAAAGGGAATAAAAGGGCATTTGCTAAAAAATAATACATTAATTGTTGGTGAGAAACAACTATGAATTGTGAATTTGAGGAAATGCCAAACACCCCAAGGCAGTACAGAATCATAGAAACATATACCCACGAAGCATAACACACCCACTTTCTGAATTAAGCAATACCCAAAAAGTGAATTGCATAAAAATGGTATCTTTACTGTAAATACAATGATCGTACCTTTCAGCAATGGTGGATTATAAGTTAACAGCAATTCCTCTTTAAGATATCCATGCCCTAGCAGTCAATCAATCATCTAACAGATCAGACTGTAAGAATGTAACCAGTCAATCAAAAAACCCATATTGCCAGTTTGACCCGAGTCAGGATGCAGCTGCTGAATTGAAATATGAGAGGGAGAACAAGAGATATGTAGAGAGAGAGGGAGAGGGAGCTATTTTTAGAAAGAAAACTACTAAACTTGCAAACCAAAAATATATAAATATATCTCTATTCTATAGTATCTGCCAGTAACAGTGTAAGAAGTATTAAAAAAAAAGTGTTCTTTTTTCACATAAACCTTTTCCAAAAATTTCATCCTTTTTGCCGTCTCTATCATTCTTTTTTCTTTTCTTCTTTTTATTTTTTTTATTTTTGCCATTCATGAGGTAAGGTGTTGAGGACACTGGTAAAGGGAAAAGAGATGCAGCACATACATATTCTTGGATACCATCAATATTAATTTTGGTGGGGGTTGGGAATTTGGTAGGGGCCGTCCATATTTGCTCCCCAAAAGTTGCACTCTCTTCCAAATAATTCCATTCCCACTATCATTGAGGGCAGAAGATCATGCGACCATTATATTACAATGGAAAAGAAATGAAAAAAAAAAGAAAAGAAAAGAAAAACTATAAATTTAAACTAATGCTTACCCAAATAAGTTCCTGGGTCACTGACAAGAAAATGGTATTGCAAGTCCAGGGTTAATTAATATAGATGAGTAGAAGACAATATAGATGAGTTGAAGTCTTGAATAGACGAAACATTCATGAATAAATTGTAAAATGGAAAATAGACGAAAATAACATGACAATAAACAAATAAGTATTTTTCTCCCAACTAGATAAGTTGTGTAAACCTCTCAACTGTCAAATCATGACCTCTATTTATAGTGAGTAGAGATCTAAGTCCACGTGGCACATTTAAACAGTGCCACGTGACAAGTCATGTATACATCTGACTTCATATGCCTAATTGGATCTCACAATATTGTCAATATCATTCTCGTCTAAGAGGGTCCTTACTCTTTTTGCCACCAAATCAACCATTAGACAATTATCGCAATATTATTCCTAAATGTCTTAAGTCAAAAGTCTTAGAAGACGATCAGAGTCTTCAATACAAGTATAATGTGAGCTTGTACGAAGGTGTACCATTATCATCATAACAAGAACATTGGATAGTCTAGTATAGGCCGCGTGGCTAAGCTTGAGTACTTAAGGAGTCCTGCCCAAGAACCTTCACGGGTGAGCCTGCGAGGTCATGCCATCCCACTCGAGAGGCAGTGGCCAGGCTCGCGAGGCCATGCTCCAATCCAAGGGACCTATTCGTTCGGGCTTGAGAGCGTCCACGTGGCAACCTCTTGACAAGTACACATGTCATTGGGATGCATACGTAGTAAATTTGGGCTTAAGGAGTCGTACCCAAGAAGACTTTTTTATTATATAAAAATAGAACTTATTTCTATAATTTTTATAATAAAATCTTGAGGATAAATTTATAAAAGTTCAATTCCCATTTCTAAGAAATTCTTGGACATAATTTAGTTAGTTCCGGATTTCCACTAACATACATTGTACTATAGTGTACTGCTACTTGACGTATATTAAAATAGAAAACAAAAGGACCATGGGTCTACCAATTATTATTATGGGCTCCTCCTCTTTGGACTTTCTGCCAAAAGATAATGTTATTATGGGCCACTTCTGGCCCATGAATAGATCCCTTAAATTATCGTTGTGTTTATTTTTCAAACAAAATGTCCGTGTCCAAATCTTAAAGCACCCCATCTTTTTTACTCTTTTCCATTTCTCTCTCTCTCTCTCTCTCTCTCTCCTTTTTTTCTTTTTCAAGACTAATTTTATCTCAACAATAAATTGCGATAAAATAAAATAATAATATATAAATTAATTCTTTACTTGTCCATATCTCTATATAAATATTATAAAATTAATATCGTAACAATTCTCTTATCGAACAAAATAAATAAAGTCTATTTCTTTATACATCACCACTATATCTTCATGCTACAAGTGATATCAATCTCCTTGTCGCTATTTGCATATAAATATACATTATATAAGGAAATGTTATTTCCACAATAAAGATATAAATCCCGTTACTTATTCATCTCATGTGAGATAAGTCTTATTACGAGTATTTGTCACTGTCTTTCTACATCTTATCATCTCGTGTCATTGTTCAATTATAGAAGCTTGGCCTCTTAACCGGCATTACTGTCTCTATTTCATGATAATTTATGATATATTTTTGTGTTATATATATATATATATGACGGTTCAAAAACATACCTCTTAATAGTATATCTTTATCAAAATGACATCGTTTTAAAGATTCTTTAATGGCATTTTCGTAAATAAAAAAAAAAAAGTAGAGCCGCGGAATATCACATCTTCTTTTAATATTATTTTAAAAAAAAAACGAAACTTTAAAACGATGTTATTTTGATAAATATATGATATTTAAGAAATGTATGATATTTAATAAGTATGTTTTAAATCCGTCTTTTATATATATATATATATATATATATATATATATATAAATAATAAATTTATTATTTAATAATTGAGTGTGTTAATAAAATTGAAGACTTGTGTCACTTTATTGCTTACTATGCTTATGAAACAAAAAATTGACAGATTAAACTATTTTGAGGAATGGAGGGAGCATCTTTTTGGCACCACACAAATATTAGCTCATAATATTATGATATATGGTTGTGAAACATTTTTCCCTTTAATACTTAATTATTTTTCTCATAAATGTACTTATCTATCCTATTTATGTGACCACTTTTTCATTTTTTGGAATATATTTTAATAAATAAACTGGCAATGCTTTAAAATGTTAACTTGAGTAATGTTATGGACACAAATTATACTCTCTCCATCCAAATTATAAGATCAATATTAATTTTTTAAAAGATAATTTTAAATATTTTTAAGTTTAAAATTGACATTAATTTATTTAGTTTATGTCAATACAATTATGATGAGTATCGTAAACTATCTAAAAAGTATTATTAGTTATAAGATTTATTATTTTAAATTTAAAAATATCTCAAATTGATTTTTTAAAAATCAATATTAATCTTATAATTTAGAACAGAAAGAATATATAAAAAAAATGTGCACAAATAGTATAAAAAAGAGAAGGAAAAAAAAGTGTGATTTATCATTGTATGTTTTATCCATTTTAATTGATACGCAATATATGAGTTCTACTATTGGTACACAATTTTTTGTATACGGTCTGTGCATTAATATTATTTTAAAATTAAAAATGAGACACTTAGGCCAAAGGTTAACAATGATTTCGAAGAGATTATCACCTTATCATCAACAAGCTGGACACTTTTCTTGTTGGCCAAATGCCATAGAATTCATATCCTCTTCACTGACTATGTCTGTCAAGTGGGTGGGAGAAGAAACGAGAAAAAATAAAAAGTATAGGAGAATTATATTAATTGCCATAAATCTAATTGTCTTAACTCAACAACTCTTTTGAGTAGACTAAAAATATATTCATATGAAGTGTAAAACAAGGAGAAAATAAGTATTAAATAGATGAAAATGAAAATAAAAATAAAAAAAGACAGTGAAATAAAAGAATTGAAATTCACGGAAATGAGTAGAAATACCCACATGTATATGTATGTATAAATTACTCCTACATAGTAATAAATGCTTATAACTTTAAAAAAAAAAAAAAAACTGATATCTATGATATTGCTAAAATATGATGTAATGTGAAAGAGATCTCGTGAAAATATCATTTTTTTTCTTCATGCGGAATTATTAGTTCCCAAAACATACTTCTAACTATTTTCTAATATTTTTCCAGAAATTTCATTTTGCAATTTTAACATGCATTTAGGCATTGGGATTTGGGGGTAATAGGAACATTTTAAGCCTTATTTTCCTACAAAGTTAGTAATTATATCACACCAAACATTTGCAAGAAAGCAAGTTCTTTATTACAGTATTTTTTTTTTCTCCCTCTGCTTTCATTTTGTTATACTTTTCTGGGATGTTTTCATTGTTCAAGATTCTCGACGGCGTACCATACCATGCTTAATTCATTTTACACCATATTCAAAACTTGTTTGGTATCTCTCAGCACCTTAGACAACTGCAAGAACATTTCTGCATACCCTATACGTTGATTTATCTGGCTCCATCTTCTTCGCCAGATATGCTGGCTGTTAGTGCCCTCAGATAATCAGAGTTTGCTATCACGAACTTGATTAAACTGGCTTCCAAATGCATTCCAGTGGAACCATTGATCTCAATTGAATGTGCATACACACTTTCATCTGCAAAATCATCATGTATCTGAAATTAATAAAAATGAAAAATGAGCACAAATATAGATCAAAGATAAATCTCTCCATTCCATGTGCATGTCCATCAGCCTTTCTGGAGTCTGATACTACTAATGTATGGTCCCATTTCACAAAATTTCTAACAAAACAGTTGCCAAGACAACCCACAAGCTAGACGATTTCGTTTACCCAATCATAAAAGAGAAGTTTTACCAGTCATTTTCCGGGAAAAAAATATTTGAAGAACAAGTCTTGTGCCAACCTAATAGAGGTCAGAACTCTTGATAATTTTGCATAGAGATCTCTTTGCGCCAACAGATTAAATAAGTGACTACCTCCCACATTGCGATGATTAATCTCTTCTACAGGAACTTCAACTTTCTAATATCAGTGAAATATTTTGTTATTTTACTTTATAGGTCACTTGTGACTTTCATTTGTAATTTTAAAGCTCAAGAACACAATGAAATTGACCACAAAAAAGATAATTTCTTGATTTCATCTGTTTTTGCATTCAACTCAAATGGTATCTCGTCGGTCGGCGTATACTCTGGTGTTTAGAAACTGATTAATCAGTATCTGACCACGATAGAACTTTTAATTAAATATTAAAGTGAAGCAGATGATATTGGGACCTATGAACGGAAGAACACAACAAACGTATTAGCAAAGAGGTGGTCTTCATTAATCTATACAAAATTTTCTTTAATTGCACCGTTGTGATTTGATTATCTTTGGAGGAAAAATCAGCCTTTGATATGCCTTAAGCATTTACCTATGCAATTTCTATCATTCCATGATATACTCCATAGTATCTTATTCAACTAATTTAAAGTGTGCTATGCTTTCTATTTGATTGTTCAAAATATCATCATCATATTGGTAGCATTTTCACACAAGTTGCATTCTCAAATTGATCAGTGATGTATTACTTTATCTATTCATTTTGGTTCGTCTTTAGTATATATGCCTACTTATGTACATATATAAAATGTGTGAATGATGTAAGTATATACAGAAAACAAACATAATCTCTTTGCATGTGCGAAGAAGAAGAGCGCACGCAGACACTTCAGCTCGATAGTTATTGAAACATCACACAACAGGAAATTTTAATCGGAGAGGTTTAAGAGGCAGACACACTACTGGTAGGGCTTTTTAGACCTAGGTTAGAAAGAGCTGGGAATCTGCTTTCTAATGAGCTGGATTACACTGGATCTTGAGAAGATCAAAATTTAGATGAACTTTGTTTACTTGACCTTATCTGCGTCAATTTAAGAGTACAAGAAAATTAATAATCCTTAACAAACTTACTATCATACTTAGAATTGGCAACACATAAGATATCCCAGCAGAAGCATGAAGCAAAAACCAAAAATATAATAAACTAAATTTTATTTATGTATATGAAGGTATAAATATTAAGGTTTGTGTCCTAAAAGACCTTTATATGCAGACAAAAAGAAAAGATCAACAAGGCCAAGAAAGGCCAATAAGGCTCTCATTTCGTAAAAAGGGACTTATCTCAATACACAATAAATAAGATTTCATACCAACTAGAAAGTGAAGGTCAAATACTACTATCAATAAATTAAAAGCATTTTACAATCAAATGAATACTAATAAAAAATCACTTCAAAATTGATGCAAACCGAATCAAATTGGGTAAAGCCATGAAGGTTTTGTAATTATCTGCCAAGAGTAAACGGCATTCAGATGAGAATGATTCAAAAGTATGAAAATGTACCAGGAGAGTAGGCAGCCCCCTCCGCCCCTAGGCCTTACTGATACAAGGCAGTTGGGATAATCCATGTGGGAGGGGAGCATAAAGAGAGGGAGACACCAGTCTAATGTGGTTTGATTGTACCATCTGCCAAACTAAAAACACCCATGTCGCCACCCGTTTCATAATTGTTTGAAATAATATCCGAATCACCAGTAAAATAGATGCAATTCGGCTCCAAATTGAGCAATTCAGAAGCTAACACAGCCACAGTAGTATTAACACCAACAATCAACGAATGCCGGCCCAAATCTTTCTACTTAGTCCCATCTTTTAGTGTTCAAGTCGAGCTTTAAAATGTAAAATCCATCTGTTTGATGGTAAGGCTCAGTGCTATTATCGATCGTCCTTATGACCTGTACGAACATTCCTGACCACTCCACCAAGTACCTAACAAAGTTGTAGCAGCTGTGATATAAGGTGCTTGAAATTTCACTCATTCTCATTTGCTTTTCATGGCTATCTAAATCAAACTCATAAACAACTTCAGCTCCATTTACACCATAAAATTTCCCATTGTAAAGAGTAACATCATTAAAATTTAATCTTTTGTGATCAATAGTAGTCCGTGAATTCGAACCTCCCCTGCCAAAAGCCAACGTCCTGGACTCAATTCGCTTATAAATAGCCATGAACATGAATTCTGATAATGCTGCTGCACCCGGTGAGAATGATATTACCACTTTGGGCATAAATTCGTCAAAAAGTTCTACATTGAAATGCTGATATTCCTGCAGATATTCATCATAATAATCTTCAAAATCCGATAAAGGCGGCAGATCAACTGGGGGGTTTCTGACCCGTAAAGGGATTTAGAATGTGAATCTCACCTTTAACATTCACGTTAACAACCCATAACCCCGTAGACCCGACACAAGTGGCGACCTGCAACCAATTCCAGCAAACTGCGCTGAATCGAACCCGATCTACGGCCACCGTCAGCCGTCTAGCTATCGAATGGAGCAAGTCGGTTTGTAAATCCTCTCTGCCTCTCTTTAACTCGCCCATCCTCCTTGAATAACAATGAATTGAAGGTTTACCAGAGACGGGGGAGATAATAATCTATATATGGGTTAACTATATTTGGCGGGAAAAGTATAATTATACAACTTTCGGTGTATATCTTAATTATTAAAAATAGGGCTGGGCATAAAAATTCATATTTGACCCTATTTTTTAATAATTGATATGAATGTAGTATTTGATTTTGTCATCGAATATTATATATATAGTATTGTCCTTGAAAAGAGTGAGCATCCTGCAGTTTGGAGCTATTTTAAACGAGCATGTTACTTAAATTAGAAATTGTAATATGAAATTGCTTGTACAAAACAATTTTTAAGAATGGTGTTGTTTCAAATAGTGCCATTTTAGTTCAAAAATTAATTGAAAAAAAATTAAATATATAATATTTTTCAAATTTCAAATCAATCTCAAATATCGTAAACGATATCTAGCTATAAAAAAATTAAATATTTGAAAATTAATTCCAAATTTTCAAATACTTAAATTGAAAAGTTAAAGTTTATTATTAACACAAATTATGAGAATGAATACATTACTACAATATAATTATTATTTCAAATTTGAAGTTTTAAACCATGTAAAATTACATGTTGCAAAAATTAGATTTACAATCATACTTAAATAGAATTTTAAAAAATCTAAAACATATACAAAAATATAATAAATATTAAAGAACTTATAACTTTAAACGGGTGCGATTTTTAATCTAAAACCACAACCACAAGGTGTGTGGTTTCTATTAAAAAAACCATAATAAGAATTATGGCCAATGGTACCAACAGTGTGACAATTGAGACTTCAGAATTAAGTGATACACCAGAAGTAGCAAGTGAGGAGCAGATACCGACATTGCAATGGCAATCTCAACTCCATCAGGAAGAATTTGTAAATGAAGAAAGTCTTACAAAAAAGGACAGCAACAATACTATCAGTGAATGTATCATTGTTGAGCATAGTGAAGTTGAGTTGGAGCATGATAAAGAGATGTGGGAAGGAAATAATACTGTGTATGACAAAGATGATTTGGAGGATTAAATAACACTTGGCAAATTAAGGAGGTCAAAGAGAGTCGTCAGAGAACCCATGTGGCTCAGGGAATTCACCAAGGGCAAGCAAGGAATTAGCAAGAAATGTTGGTGAGAGATTGTTAAAGTAATTAGTCAGTTATTTTATAAGCATAAGTGATACCTAGGTAATCCAATGATTGTAATGATCATTCTAGAATAAGAGTTGTATGGTGATGATCTTGCTTCTAGAATTCTGTATGAACGAATTTATAAAGAAACTTATTGTAATCAGCATAATTTAATGAATGAAAATATTGCTTCCTTCCTTATTCTTCTTCTTCATTTATGTTAGTCTAGTTGAGGACTTTAAAGTGCAGCAACACTGGTGCTTTCATTGAGAGCCCAAAAATGGCAGAATCTAATCGCATCGAGCAGATTCTGAAACAATTTAATCAGTAATTCACCCAATTTACACAGACCTTCACTCAACAATTTCAGTAAACCATGAATGCACTACAGGACCAAATACAGAACTGGAGGCCCGAAGGCAGAGGAGAGCAACACTATGAGCCTGAACCTGATAATCGAAGGTCAGACGATCACTCCAGAAAGGCTAAGGTCGATTTTCCCAAGTTCGAGAATGGAGATCCCACATAATGGTTGTATAAAGTGAACAAATACTTTGTATACCATAAGATTTCATAAGATAATAAGCTATCTATGGTAGCCTTGCACCTGGATGGAGTTGGTTTTAGTGGATGGAAACTAATCATTTAGTAAGGTTTTGGGCTGATTTTATGTTACAAATTCAAGTTTGGTTTGGACCTTCACCCTATGATGATCCCAATACACAACTATCTAAACTAAAATAAACTAGCACTGTGGCTGATTATGAGATGAAGTTTCAGCAACTATCTAATAAAATACATGGACTACCTGAATCATTTCTAAAGGGGTGTTATATTAGTGAACTTAAAAGGGATACTCAATGTGAATTAATAGAGGCACAACCTTACAATCTAATTAATCATTTCTAGAATTCTGTATGAACGAATTTATAAAGAAACTTATTGTAATCAGCATAATTTAATGAATGAAAATATTGCTTCCTTCCTTATTCTTCTTCTTCATTTATGTTAGTCTAGCTGAGGACTTTAAAGTGCAGCAACACTGGTGCTTTCATTGAGAGCCCAAAAATGGCAGAATCTAATCGCATCGAGCAGATTCTGAAACAATTTAATCAGTAATTCACCCAATTTACACAGACCTTCACTCAACAATTTCAGTAAACCATGAATGCACTACAGGACCAAATACAGAACTGGAGGCCCGAAGGCAGAGGAGAGCAACACTATGAGCCTGAACCTGATAATCGAAGGTCAGACGATCACTTCAGAAAGGCTAAGGTCGATTTTCCCAAGTTCGAGAATGGAGATCCCACACAATGGTTGTATAAAGTGAACAAATACTTTGTATACCATAAGATTTCATAAGATAATAAGCTATCTATGGTAGCCTTGCACCTGGATGGAGTTGGTTTTAGTGGATGGAAACTAATCATTTAGTAAGGTTTTGGGCTGATTTTATGTTACAAATTCAAGTTAGGTTTGGACCTTCACCCTATGATGATCCCAATACACAACTATCTAAACTAAAATAAACTAGCACTGTGGCTGATTATGAGATGAAGTTTCAGCAACTATCTAATAAAATACATGGACTACCTGAATCATTTCTAAAGGGGTGTTATATTAGTGAACTTAAAAGGGATACTCAATGTGAATTAATAGAGGCACAACCTTACAATCTAATTAATCATTTCTAGAATTCTGTATGAACGAATTTATAAAGAAACTTATTGTAATCAGCATAATTTAATGAATGAAAATATTGCTTCCTTCCTTATTCTTCTTCTTCATTTCTGTTAGTCTAGCTGAGGACTTTAAAGTGCAGCAACACTGGTGCTTTCATTGAGAGCCCAAAAATGGCAGAATCTAATCGCATCGAGCAGATTCTGAAACAATTTAATCAGTAATTCACCCAATTTACACAGACCTTCACTCAACAATTTCAGTAAACCATGAATGCACTACAGGACCAAATACAGAACTGGAGGCCCGAAGGCAGAGGAGAGCAACACTATGAGCCTGAACCTGATAATCGAAGGTCAGACGATCACTTCAGAAAGGCTAAGGTCGATTTTCCCAAGTTCGAGAATGGAGATCCCACATAATGGTTGTATAAAGTGAACAAATACTTTGTATACCATAAGATTTCATAAGATAATAAGCTATCTATGGTAGCCTTGCACCTGGATGGAGTTGGTTTTAGTGGATGGAAACTAATCATTTAGTAAGGTTTTGGGCTGATTTTATGTTACAAATTCAAGTTTGGTTTGGACCTTCACCCTATGATGATCCCAATACACAACTATCTAAACTAAAATAAACTAGCACTGTGGCTGATTATGAGATGAAGTTTCAGCAACTATCTAATAAAATACATGGACTACCTGAATCATTTCTAAAGGGGTGTTATATTAGTGAACTTAAAAGGGATACTCAATGTGAATTAATAGAGGCACAACCTTACAATCTAATTAATCATTTCTAGAATTCTGTATGAACGAATTTATAAAGAAACTTATTGTAATCAGCATAATTTAATGAATGAAAATATTGCTTCCTTCCTTATTCTTCTTCTTCATTTATGTTAGTCTAGCTGAGGACTTTAAAGTGCAGCAACACTGGTGCTTTCATTGAGAGCCCAAAAATGGCAGAATCTAATCGCATCGAGCAGATTCTGAAACAATTTAATCAGTAATTCACCCAATTTACACAGACCTTCACTCAACAATTTCAGTAAACCATGAATGCACTACAGGACCAAATACAGAACTGGAGGCCCGAAGGCAGAGGAGAGCAACACTATGAGCCTAAACCTGATAATCGAAGGTCAGACGATCACTTCAGAAAGGCTAAGGTCGATTTTCCCAAGTTCGAGAATGGAGATCCCACATAATGGTTGTATAAAGTGAACAAATACTTTGTATACCATAAGATTTCATAAGATAATAAGCTATCTATGGTAGCCTTGCACCTGGATGGAGTTGGTTTTAGTGGATGGAAACTAATCATTTAGTAAGGTTTTGGGCTGATTTTATGTTACAAATTCAAGTTTGGTTTGGACCTTCACCCTATGATGATCCCAATACACAACTATCTAAAATAAAATAAACTAGCACTGTGGCTGATTATGAGATGAAGTTTCAGCAACTATCTAATAAAATACATGGACTACCTGAATCATTTCTAAAGGGGTGTTATATTAGTGAACTTAAAAGGGATATTCAATGTGAATTAATAGAGGCACAACCTTACAATTTGCATCATGTTATAGCCTCTCTAAATTGTATGAAGGAAAAATTATGGCTGGTAGATGTGACACCCCCAAATCTGGGCTCACACAGCTCAAACTGGAGTTATCAAAAGACTACAATAAAATTATTACAATGTAGTACAACGTTTAACAATACAGTGTATAATAATACACAACTAAAGTTTTCACTATTATTGTCATACTATTTTACAACACGTGAAAACTACGATAGCTATCCCTCAGACTCTCACTCCATCCCCCGGCTAGACCCAGCTACGTTCTCATCTCCTGTTAAAAAACAATGGAACAAAAAGAAAGGGTGAGCTCAAATAGCCCAGTAAGAAATATCATGACTAAGATAATGACGAATAAATTATCATTAACCTTCAACAGTTGAGTTTTGATATAATACAATAGACTACAAGGTTTATATCAAAAACTGCATTCAAATTCTTGAACAACGTTCAGATCAATAATAGCAGCGGAATGAGCATTATATTAGAAGAATAATGCAGACTATAATGACCACTCACTTCTCTTTTTAAGAAAAGCATCATCAACTTTTATCATCTGAAATACCATTAATCATGATAATACAAATTCACAGTTCCTGGTCATAATCATGCAAATCAACAGTTCATCTTTGCACTACGGGCCAAAGATATTCAATATAACACCAACGGTCATGATTATACCAGTAATCAGCCTTTGGTCATAATCATACCAAACAATAGTTCATCTTTGCACTACGTGCCAAAGAGAATTTTCACTACGTGTCATAAAAGACACCGAACAGATGTATTATTTTTAACCTATTATATTGCCTTTAACCTATCATATGTTCAACAATTATATCGCATATGTGCCCCCGGCCACAGATATTCACAACAGCTTGATTCTTGATGATTAGTACAAATAACAGTGATACAAATGATGAACAGAAGAAACAGGATAAATAATAAGTATCAGAAGTTTACTTTGTGCAGATTCAAATAATGTCCAAATTGTCAACATGATGTGGAGTGAAATTCAAAAATGATATTCAAGATCCACAGTTCAGAATAACGGTTACAATTCAATAGAAATGTTTAGAAAAATAGGAAGGTTTAATTGAAATGATATTAGATGAAGCACAAACTATTAAGAAACATATAATCATTTCAATAAACCTTACCAAATAGTATTTACCATAGTAAGTTAATAGTATAAAAGAAATAATATCCCTTACTATAGTAAGTTTGAATAATGGAAGATGAAAAAGACGGTATCCCTTATGAGTATAAAGGAAAATAATATCACTTACGAATATAAAAGAAAATGATATTACAAACAAATATGGAATAAAAGTGTCATATGATCATTCGTGTAGACAAATTATTTCCACAATAGACAAATAAGAAATTTCCAAATAGTTATTCATCAATAAGCGGTAATCCGCGCAGTAAGGTTATTCTCATAATTTAATAAATTTTGAATACGAAGAGTTATTCACCAAACAGGCGGTAATCCACGCTGTAATATCCCAGATATTTTCAAGGTTTTAAATAATATCTTAATTGATTTTATTAAAGGTTAAGGTTTAAAACCTAGAATTTGAGAAGTAAGATGTGTAGAAAATGGGTGAACATTTATTTTAACATAAGGTATTTGTTAGAAAATTAAATGTGGAAATATTTTAACGATGTTTGTAGAGAATTTATTAAGAAAATAAATTCAATTGAAAAGTGAAGGTGATTATATTAATATATATACCTAGAGTTGAGTTTGTTAGTCAAACAAGATGATGTGTGAAGTAAATTAAGTACTCAATTAAACTAATAAATTAATTAGTTTAAAAATGGAGTAAGAAGGAAAGACATAAAATATAATTAATTAAGTTAATTATATTAGTTAAGGTTTAAAGTTATTGTGAAACTAGAATGATTGTCTAGAATGACAATATTAAGAAATTAAATTAATTAAGTAATTAACTTAATTATTAAGTTGTTGTATAGAGTCCATTAATGGATTTAAGCAAGCCCAATATTTGAATGGTTGAAAGTCTTGTTGGTAATTATAGAGGTCCAAATAACTTTAAGAATCTAGCCTCATGAAGAGTCCAAGTAATTTAATTACTATTAGTGGACTAGCCCAAAAGAATTATAGATGTTAGCCCAATATGAGAATATTGATATGAAGTGGGTAATTAAATAATAAGCCCAAATGTTATGTTGATTATAGTCCAAGAGGTAATTAATATAAGTCAAATTAAATTAATTACCTAGCCCAAGTTATAAAGATGTGTGAGTTGTGTTGGGTAGCCCAAATAATTAAATAAGGGAGCCCAATGCAAAATAAACTAGTAGCCCATGTGACGCCCCCAAATCTGGGCCCACACAGCCCATACTTGAGTCGTCAAAAGACTACAACAAAATTATTACAACAAATCACAACGTACAACAATACAGTGTATAATAATACACAACTAAGTCTTCACTATTATTGCCACACTATTTTACAAAACGTGAAAATTATGATAACTATTCCTCGGACCCTCACTCCATTCCCCGGCTAGACTCTGTTATGTTTTCATCTCCTGTTGAAAAACAATGGAACAAAAGAAAGGGTGAGCTCAAATAGCCCAGTAAAGAATATCATGACTAAGATAATGACGAATAAATTATCATTAGTCTTCAACAGTTGAGTTCTTGATAGAATACAATAGACTACAAGGTTTATATCAAAAACTGCAGTTAAATTCTTAAACAACGTTCAGATCAATAATAACAGCGGAATGAGTAATCTATTAGAAGAATAATGCAGACTATAATGTCCACTCGGTTCTCTTTTTAGGAAAAACATCATCAACTTTTATCATCTGAAATATCATTAGTCAAGATAATACAAATTCACAGTTCCTGATCATAATCATGCACATCAACAGTTCATCTTTGTACTACGGGCCAAAGATATTCAATATAGCATCAACGGTCATGATTATACCAGATTCAGCCTTTGGTCATAATCATACCAAACAACAGTTCATCTTTGCACTACGGGCCAAAGAGAACATTCACCACGTGCCATAAAAGACACCGAACAGATGTATCGCCTTTAACCTATTATATCGCCTTTAACCTATCATCTGTTCAACAAATATATCACATCTGTGCCCCCGGCCACAGATATTCACAACAGCTTGATTTTTGGATGATTAGAATGATATAAATGATGAACAGAAGAAATAGGATAACAATAAGTATCGGAAGTTTACTTTGTACAGATTCAAATAATGTCCAAATTGTCAACATGATGTAGAGTGAAATTCAAGATCCACAGTTCAGAATAACGGTTACAATTCAATAGAAAGGTTCACGTAAATAGGAAGGTTCAGTTGAAATAATGAAGTTCAACTATTATGGAACATATAATATTTTCAGGAATTATAGAAGCAATAGTTCCATAATAAATTTCGATTTAGGAGTATGAAAGAAAATAATATCCATTACCGTAGCAGGTTTGATTAACAAAAGGTGAAGGAAATTAATACAAAGGGTTATTCACCAACAGGCGGCAATCCGCTCCGTAAGGTTATTCCCACAATTTAATAGAATTTGAGTACAAAGAGTTATTCACCAAACAGGCGGCAATCCGCTCCGTAAGGTTATTCTCAGAGATTAATAATGAATGAATACGAAAGGTTATTCACCAAAAGGCGGCAATCCGCTCCGTAAGGTTATTCCCACAATTTAATACATGGAAATAAAAGGCACGTCTTATGAGTAAGGAAGAAACAATATTATTATCGAGAATCAAATAATGATAATCCCTTACCATAGTACGTTTGAATAATGGAAGATGAAAAAGATGATATCCCTTACGAGTAGTAATTTTAAGAGTATGAAAGAAAATGACATCCCTTACCGTAGCAGGTTTGATTAACAAAAGGTGAAGGAAATTAATACAAAGGGTTATTCACCAACAGGCGGCAATCCGCTCCGTAAGGTTATTCCCACAATTTAATAGAATTTGAGTACAAAGAGTTATTCACCAAACAGGCGGCAATCCGCTCGGTAAGGTTATTCTCAGAGATTAATAATGAATGAATACGAAAGGTTATTCACCAACAGGCGGCAATCCGCTCCGTAAGGTTATTCCCACAATTTAATACATGGAAATAAAAGGCACGTCTTATGAGTAAGGAAGAAACGATATTATTATCGAGAATCAAATAATGATAATCCCTTACCATAGTACGTTTGAATAATGGAAGATGAAAAAGATGGTATCCCTTACGAGTATAAAGGAAAATAATATCACTTACGAATATGAAAGAAAATGATATTATAAACGAATATGTAATAAAAGTGTCATGTGATAATTCGTGTAGACAAATTATTTCCACAAGAGACAAATAAGAAATAAATACAAAGAGTAATTCACCAAACATGCGGTAATCCGCGTAGTCAGGTTATTCTCAAAGATTAATAAGGAATGAATACGAAAGGTTATTCACCAACAGGCGGCAATCCGCTCCGTAAGGTTATTCCCACAATTTAATACATGGAAATAAAAGGCACGTCTTATGAGTAAGGAAGAAACAATATTATTATCGAGAATCAAATAATGATAATCCCTTACCATAGTATGTTTGAATAATGGAAGATGAAAAAGATGGTATCCCTTACCTTGATATTGTGAAACAAGTTTATAGCCGAACAAATCCTTCCTTGTTTGTAGCAGTAAAGAATCTGACTTTTGAGTCTTCTAGAGTTTTTTAAAATCTCTTTATGTTTTTAAAATAATGTTACTCTCGGAAAGATAGACGACATAGACTCAAGAATCACTCAATTCGGAGTTAATATGAATGAGTTATGAATTTTCAAAACTAAGACTGAAAATAGTGACGAAAATCAGAATAGGTTACGGTTTTTAGTATTTTAAGACATGAAGATGATTTCAGATGACTTTTTTTCCTTCTTTAAAGTTGTAGAGGACGAAAAACTGAAGAGACAGGCTTTTAATTCATTAAATTCTGACAAATAATGAATTTACTACGATTTTTCGAAAGAGTTGCTGTACATAAGAAAATTCTACTCGGGAATTCAAAGAAGAATGCAAAAGATTTCAAAACTATGAATGACTTAAGAACACTTAGAGAGAACTTACACAAAAAATATTTAGAGAGAGAAAGAAAGAACAAGTAAGGAAATTTATGAAAAATCCTTAAATTAAGGCTTCTATTTATAGCCAAAAATCTTATCATTCATTTAATCTAAACCATTCATTTAAAGATCATCTTTTAATCTACACCATCCATTTCAAATATTATATTATCTTTAATCTACACCATTCATTTCATATCACCTAATAATCACCTAACTTTATATTATAAACAAATCAATTCAATTATTCAACAATAATTCACACTTTAATCTACACCGTTCCTTTCATATCACCTAATAATCACCTAACTTTATATTATAAACAAATAACTTTATCAATTCAATTATTATGACTAATTGTTATAAATACAGTATAGTTAGCTCTTAGATATCAAGTCAATTAATTAATGAAATACAACTGTTTAAATAATACCGTAATAGAGATAACAATAATACAGAAAGTATGTAAAAGAAAAATACGTTACTGTGTCATGACAATTATTGATTCAATAACGTGAATTACTGTGCATATGTTACTGTGACAATTATTAGGTTCAATAATTTTAAAAACAGTGCAGCAACAATTATTGACTCAATGATATAAAATACAGTGTAATGACAATTATTAAATCAATAATGCAAAATACTGTGTAACAACAATTATTGAATTGATAATATAAAATATTATGCAGTGACAATTATCGATGAAATGATGCGTAACAGTTACGGTGTCAATTATCAGACCAATAATATGAGACACTATGCAATACCGTGTGTTACTGTAGAGTACCGAGTGCTACAGAAAATACCAATAACTACCGTATGCTACTATTCTTTTATCACCGGTATTTTAACAGTTCCGTTGACTATTTTTATTTAAAAAGGTTATTTCTGTCGTTTTCTATATCCGACAAATATTCCGTTGTGGGGTCCACCAATAATTTGTTATTTCGGCGCCGTCGTACGACACGAATATTCCCCGACCAAACGAATATTCCCCGACAAAGCGAATATTGTCCGACAAAATAAAATTTGCACATAACATCCTTAACTTTTAACTTTATCGATTTAACCACTTACTGTTTCAAAAAAAATATATATGAAGAAAAATTAAATTTTGTATTTCATAAAATTCGGGGTCTTACAGCCCAAATATTAAGTCCAAATTTAAAAGTCAAATATTGGTCAATATGTTGGGAGAATAAATTCAAGTATTGTTAAGTGTAGAGAATTAACTAATGTAAGGTTAATTGAACAACTCTAGTTGGTAGATAAGAGAGAGCATTAACCAAACATTGGTTAAATGCTAGGTGGGTGAATTTGATGATGATAATTAACTATGGATGAGTTAGTTGAGTAACCCTAGGTAGTAAATAAATTAAAGATTTAACTATGCATGAGTTAGTTGTAGGAAGAATATTATAGATACAATTGTGTATGTATATAATTCACCAAGGTATAATTTATATGTAACCATGGGTTGGATGTTGTAGAGAGTTAACCACATGTGGGTTAAGTGTTGGTAATTGTTGCTTATTTTACACTTTACCATTTATGTTGCTTGTAGTCAAGTTGATGGATGACATTTTAAATATCAAAAATACAAGTATTGTGCATGTATAAGTGAATATATATACATATATTGGTGTGTATATATATATAGATGCTTATATAATTATATAGGACATAAAAAATAAAACCTTAACCAATGCTAGAGTTAAGTGTTAGTAAATATATTGGATATATATGTATACTTAATTGTAGAGAATTAACCTTACTTGGGTTATTTGGTGGAAGATGTGTGTATGTTTAATTGATGAGCTTGAACCATGGTTGATAGTTAAGTTAACATAGGTTACAAAAGCAATAGTCTTAACCACACTTTAGTTAAGTGTTGGAGAAAGGTTGCTTTTGTTTTACTCAATTGATAACTTGTAAGCAAACTTGATGGAGGTCAATCAATATGTCAATCCAAGAATCAATCAATCAAATAGTAATTCTAAATTAGTCTCTAATTTAACCAATGTTAGTTGATTAGTAAGAGTTAATGATGATTAAGGGTGTGCTATAAATATAGTGCTCCACACATTGGCTATGTTTGTTAGCCATTTGTCTAGAATTTCTAGAGAGAAAAGAGAGAGCTCTTGGAGAGAAAAGCAAATAAACACTTGTGAGTTGAAGGAGATTGCTAGGGAAGGAGCTTGGTGGATGGCACATAGCTTCATAGCATACGTTGGAAGGAGAAGAAGAAGAGCACACAAGTCCATAAGGTTAAAAAGTACTCTAAACTTTCCTAAGTTCATTTTTGTAATTTATATAAGTTTTAAACGGTTAAAATATAGTTTTAACCGATCAAAAGTTATTTTGATGCTCTAGAAGTCTTAAGTTATGTTATATTAGTAGAATCATGGTTTGATAGATTTATAACATGATTTGGTATGGATGGTGTACATATAAATTGAAGTAAACGCTATATAAAGCTTTACCGGTAAAACCCTATGTAGCTATGTGCTATATTTTGTGTCATTTAGAAATGTACAAGTTAAATACTTGATTTATATGGCTAGAAAGTTTTATGAGTGAGTTATAAAGCCAACACAACTTGAATCTCACAAAAAGATGAAAAAACAAATAAGTTATGGCTTTTATCGCAAAGGATGTTGATTTTAAAACCCTAGGTTGCATTGTGAGCCATTTTTAGTCTAGTTTCGTTAGAAATTTGGATTTTTGATCTAAAGAGAAGTTGTAGATCTTGAAATTCTACACAATTTAGACTCAAGAATCACTCAAAAATAGTTTCGTATGAAAAAGTTATGGCAGTTTGAGTAAAAGAGATCCGGACAGCCAAAATGAGCGTCGCTAGCGCTCGGACATTCTGTTTTGAGCGCTGGCAGCTCTCAAATAACACTATGAACAGCGCTGCCAGCGCTGGTACAGTGTAAAAAAATCTAAATTTTGATATTTTAAAATTTTATCAAGTCGGAACTCCGGTTTAACTTGTCGGTTAATGAAAAGTCTAAACGAAACGTCGTTAGAGACTTAAAACCTAAGATAAACTTGTAAAATGAATGTGTTTGAATATTAAACCAATATATATAAAGTCTATTAGTGACTCATTGGTAGTTAAATATATAAAATAAAGACTAAGGTTAACATTATTAAAAAGTTAACTATTTATATGGTTTAAAGAGTATTAAAATATGGTTAAATAATTAAATATGTAAGTAACTAAAATGTTATGAAATGATTAATAACATTAGTATAAGATTAAAAAGGCTATTAAATAATTAATGACATTAATAAATGATTAAAATATTATTAAATGGTTAATAATATTAATAAGTGATTACAATATTATTAAATGGTTAATAATATTAATAAGTGATTCAAATATTATTAAATGGTTAATAATATTAAGAAGTGATTAAAATATTATTACATAATTAATAATATTAAGAAGTGATTAAAATATTATTAAATGGTTAATAATATTAATGAGAGATTAAAATATTATTAAATGGTTAATAATGTTAATAAATGATTAAAATATTATTAAATGGTTAATAATATTAAGGAGAGATTATAATATTATTAAATGGTTAATAATATTAATAAGTAATTAAAATATTATTAAATGGTTAATAATATTTGAAGGTAGTTGCATATTATCAAAGGTAGATAATATTTTGAGATATTTGGTACATTATTAAATGTCCGAATCATTAAGTTATGTAAAAGAAGAAAGTTTATTTGAATTAAACCAATGTAAACAGTCCATTTATGACTAATTTAGACAGCTTATTAAAAGTGGGTCATACGAAGCATGTGTAGTGAATGCGTAAGTTGGTTAAGTGTACCCGACATGTCCAACTAGATTTGGGCTAGGGTTTTTGTCCGGAACGTATAGGTTCATTTGTCGGACAACTAAAGAGTTAATACTTTGAAGTTAAGGTCTTAAGTTAAGACTAAGTAATAGTCATTATATCTAATAATTATTTCAATTTTTCTATATAAATTGTAGGTTGAACGAGAGACGCAAATAAGCGTAACTGGTAGAAGCAAACCAGGCAAGTTTTTCAAAACGTGTTGTATTATGTGCATGAATTATAAGTTTGTTATTAAACTGAGATGTGCTCATACGTGGTTATGTGCAAAGATGTTTTAATGTGCCTTTGTGCAATAAGTTGATTTGAATTGTTGATATGCGGTAGTTGATTTAAGACAATTGTTCTGCATTGAACTATATGTCATGATAGAGGTTAGACATGAAGCATAGATTAAATGCGAGGCATGATATGCATGAGTAGTAGGTCATAAACTGAAATGCATGAAAAACATGATGTTAGTATAAATTGCAGATTTTATGTGAAGCATGTAATGTGTTATGTGTAGCTGTTAGACTTGCTGAGCCGTCGTGCTCACTCTTGCCTAAACCAACATTTTCAGATAAGGCTAGTTACCTGAAGTTCTCGATAAAGAACAAGGAACAAGAAAACATATTACTTCCATTGAAGATCTAAATATCTATTGTAGATATCAGTCCGAATTGGACAGGTAAATGATTGTGTAGCATAAGACTTAGTTGGTATGTTATATGAGTATTAAATACTCAAATTGATTGTAATAGAATGTCGTATCATGTATGATATTGAGACATACTAGGAATGTATAAAGATTTCGATTCTGGAATAGAAAGAGATGTTGTAAAATTGTAAATAAATGATTATTTAGCAATTATAGTATTGTTGTAATTCATGAACAATAAGGAAAAGGTTGTACTCGTGTTAAAATGGATCTGAGGTTCAAGGTACCCAGATTTGGGGTCGTCACACACGCAGTAAAGTTATTCTCAGAGATTAATAAGGAATGAATACGAAAGGTTATTCACCAACAGACGATAATCTGCGCCGTAAGGTTATTCCCACAATTTAATACATGGAAATAAATGACACATCTTATGAGTAAGAAAGAAACGATATTATTTTCGAGAATTAAATAATGATAATCCCTTACAATAGTAAGTTTAAGAGTATGAAAGAAAATGGCATCCCTTACTATAGTAAGAAAATAATACCATTTATGATGATGAAAAGAATGATAACCCTTACCTTAACACGCGACTGAATATTGATTTAAATGAGGTTAATCAACCTATATATTTATAATATAATTAGTAATTACCACATATAAATTTCAAAGTGTATGATAACTCGTATAATATGAACTATCAAAATTATATATATTTAACATAATTTTTGTAGTATAATATAAAAACTTTAAAATAGTTTTTAAAATAATCTTCCAAATAAAGCTTTTAAAAATGAATCTTCTTAAAGAAGAGTTTTCTAAAGGAAGATTTGTGAATACCGTAAAAAATAGGAATTTATGAAATTACTACTCTTTAATAAAAGACTTACTTGAAAAATTCATGCACTCCTTTTGACTATCAAACACTCAAAATAACCTTACTATTCTCAGAGAAAACTCATAAAATACCTATAGAAAAATTTTATGTTTTAGGTGTGATTTTTTTGTTCAGCTGAGCAAGCTATTTATAGGAGAAAATAGGATACTATGCGCGATAGGTGGGGGTTGTTAATATGCCAACGCTGAATAATTCAGTAGCCAGCAGTCTCGTGCAAAATTCTTCTCCAATTTCTTCATCAACCATGTGGGCCCCACCAATGGGTCCACATGTTTTTTTACTATTCATTTAAATAAATTATTATTATAATCAAATTACTCATTAATTATACAATAATTCGGGTAATGCCACAACAATGATAACAATAATTTAAGAACACACTACTGATAAAATATTAATCTAATAATATTTAATACTGTATATTTGCTACAGTGATAATTATTTGGTTCAATAATGTAACACGCCGTGTAATGACAATTAGTGATTCAATTAAATAAAATAATGCATAACAATAATTATTGAATTGATAACATAAAATATTATGCAATGACAATTATTGATGAAATGATGTGCAACAGTTACGGTGTCAATTATCAGATCAATAATGCAAATACTATGTAATAACCACTTTATCAGTTCAATAATATAAATACCGCACAATACCTTGTGCTACTGTAGAACACCGTGTGCTATAGTAAAATATCATAAATTACCGTATGCTACTATTCTTTTATCACCGGTATTTTAACAGTTTAAAAGTGATAACACCGTTGACTATTTTTATTTAAAAAGGTTACTTCTGTCATTTTCTATATCCGACAAATATTCCGTTGTGGGGTCCACCAATAATTAGTTATTTCGGCGCCGTCATACGACCCGAATATTTCCCGACAAAACGAATATTGTCCGACATAATAAAATTTGCACATAACATCCTTAACTTTTAACTTTGCCAATTTAACCACTTACTGTTTCAGAAAAATATATATGAAGAAAAATTAAATTTTGTATTTCATAAAATTCGAGGTCTTACACTTCATCACTCATTTGCCCTCATCCCAAGGATATACCTGCATCTTAGTGGTGATTGATAGATTATCTAAGGCAGCACATTTTGGTCCATTACCTACATCTTACATAGCTTCTAAAGTTGCATCACTTTTCTTGGATATAGTAGGGAAACACTATAGTATTCCCAAATCCATAGTGAGTGATAGAGACACCATATTCCTCTCTAAATTCTGGACTGAACTATTTAAACTGTAAGGCACAACATTAAAAATGTTTTCCTCTTACCACCCCCAAACAGATGGACAATCTGAGGTGGTTAATAGATACCTAGAACAGTATCTTAGGTGCTTTGTCTCTGAAAAATCACCTCATTGGCACAAATTCTTGGGATTGGCTGAATGGTTCTACAATACTTCTTATCACTCAGCAATCCAATCAACTCCTTATGAAGTTGTGTTTGGTAGGAAACCACATTCTCTTGCTCAATATTTACCTGGTATAGCTCAAGTAGAAGTAGTGGACATCTCTCTACAGACCAGAGATGAGAAGTTGAAGAGTTTGCAGCAAACATTATTGTCCGTTCAAACAAGGATGAAAGCTCAAGCAGATAAAAACATGATCAATTTTTCATTTACTATTGGAGATCTGGTACTAATTAAATTGTAACCATATAGGCAGCGTAGTGTCCATTACAGAACCTCTCACAAACTTAGCAAGAGGTATTATGGTCCTTATCCTATCATTGAAAAAATTGGTCCAGTAGCTTACCCACAACCTCAAGAGTTCACCCAGTCTTCCATATATCTCTACTAAAAAGGTTCCATAGCAATGATGAAACACCAAGTGTTGTTTTGCCAGAACAAGCCTATAACAATCAACCCTTAATCCAACCACTGGCTATCCTAGCCACCGGAAAGAAACTCATCAACAATCATTGGGAATCTCAAATCCTCATACAGTGGGAGGGGTTACCTCTGGAAGAAGCTACTTGGATTTCTGTTACCCAATTCAGAAGTACCTATCCTAGATTCCACCTTGAGGACAAGGTGACTCTTGAAGGGATGGGTATTGATATGGCCAATGGTACCAATAGTGTGACAAGTGAGGCTTCAGAATCAAGTGTTACACTAGAAGTACCAAGTGAGGAGCATACACTAACATTGCAGTAGCAATCTCAACTCCATCAGGAAGAATTTGTAAACGAAGATAGTCTTACAAAAAAGGACAACAACAATACTATCAGTGAAGGTATCAATGTTGAGCATAGTGAAGTTGAGCTGGAGCATGATGAAGACATGTGGGAGGGCAATAATGCTAAGTATAACAAAGATAATCTAGAGGATTTAATAACACTTGGCAAATTAAGGAGGTCAAAGAGAGTCATCAGAGAACTCACGTGGCTCAGGGGATTCACCAAGGGCAAGAAAGGTTTGTGAGAGATTGTTAAAGTAGTCAGTCAGTTATTTTATAGTGCAGCATAAGTGACAGCTAGGTAATCCAATGATTGTAATGAGCATTCTAGAATAGGAGTTGTATGGTGAGGATCTTGCTTCTAAAATTCTGTATGAACGAATTTATAAAAGCAACCTATTGTAATCAGCAAAATTTAATGAATGAAAATATTGCTTCCTTCCTTATTCTTCTTCTTAATTTCTGTTAGTCTAGCTGAGGACTTTAAAGTGCAGCAACAACATGCCACCGAAATCAATAGTGCCATTTATTTTGTTGTGATTTTTGCAGTTTTGCATGCGGTTTCAATTGTGTAATCGTTTTTTACTCTCTTCTAATAATATTTAGACTCTTGAGTTCATGATTTTTAATAATTTTTGATTTTTTTCACCGCAATTTTTATTTGTATTTATTTCTTTTTTTATGTTCTCACTTCTCATATCCATCGCTGATCGCTCATAATTTTTCTCATTCACCTTTTTTATAAGTTATCAAAAAAAAGGGGAGAACAATAATGTTGTGGTTTTAGATAAAAAAATATATATATTATTCCAAACAAATGGGGGATAACTAAGCTATCCTAAACTCTCAATATGGGACATTGCGGTTTGTGTAAAAATTGAAGAATATTTTGTAAATAGTGCGTAAAACGTAAAATTATTACCAACCATCTATCATAAATGAGACTCGAACTTAATTTTTGAGTAAGATAAACAACCCACCAACAGCGGGATTACTAACTTTTACAGCCACCACTTACCGCGGGGTAATTAGTGACCTTTTCTTCCTTTTTTCTTTTAACACAAAAGATAAGTAATATTTAACTCAAATGTTTATTGTTTAATTTTTAGATAAAAATATTTTTTTTTAGTCAATGTCAAGAAAGGAGATGCTTTTACTTTACCCGGCAAAAAGTGTATCAATGTGGAGCTAAACTCCAATTGTACATGTAATTTGCACATAAAAAAAACAATGAAAATCCTTTCCTTGAACGAGGGTAGAGATTGAAGATGCTTGCCGGCTTTGCCCCTCACATGCAAACTCAAGCTTTACATGATTGAAGGATTTTTTTCAATATAAATAGAGGAAATCTAATTTGACCTACCGTCACATGATATTGAATAAAATTATAAAGGTGATTCACCACATTTCATATTTATTTAAAAATTATCATTCGCGTTTATCAATATAACTTACGACAAAATAATGAAATATAAATTTACAAGATATATCATTTCTTATACTATAAATATGGAGAAGGTGTTGAGATTTGTACAATTTTCTTCACTTCCACATCTGGTCAGTTGACATGGGTTCCATGAAAACTCCAATTTGCATAATGTACACATAAAATTAAATAAGTATAAGTACACAAACACTAACAACAAAAATCAATCACAAAATTAATCTTGACTATTAAAAAGTGTGATTTTACATTAAAATTCGTGTCATGTTTTATTTTTTAATAATTAAGATGAATATAACGATTAATTTTGTGATTAAATATTGTGTATATAGACTTATCCCATAAAATTACTCTTGTCCCAATTTCTTGTCACTTTTGCACCAATAAAGAGCTATTGGTCAAAGATTTTGAAACGGAAGAAGAGTCTTTCAACAGTGTGAAATTTGGAAAAGTCATCGCATGGTTTTTGCTTTAACTCGGGCTACACCCATCATTAGTTTTAACACTTTTTTTTTACTCACTCCGCCCTTTTTGGTGGTATCTTGTTATGACTTTTTGGTAAACCAAATCTAAACATGGTCAAATGATTTCATTAAAATTAGTCTACTGTAAGAACACCACCATCAATCAAGAGCTTAGAGTAAGGCTTTAGGAAAGGAAATACAATTTTTTTTTAAGGGTTGACAAAAAATAACCGGTGATTAAGTATGTTTTATATTTCCAAATGATGTAAACATTTCATATTTTATTTATTATCTTTTACTCTCCCTATTCAAGTTTACTTGTCTTAATTTATTTTTTAATTTGTCCAAAATTGAGAGAGATGGAGTGGCACTGTAAACAAAGATAGGATAAGTTTAGGGACACAAAATATAAACACAAAATTAAACACTATATCTATCTCGATCATTAAAAAGTAGGGCATGATTCAGATTTTAATATCATATCTTATTTTTTAATAATATTTTTTAATAATTAAAATAAATTTAATATTTAAATATTATATACGTATATTTATTCACAAAGATATTCCCCTTTGTAATCCCAATGCTTATATTGGTAATACATAGATAGATAAAGAAGTAGTTCCTCATACAAGTATTTGTATTTTAATACAAGAAAGAAAAAGGAAGCATCATGAGTCATGGCCATCACTTTAAAGTAAGTAATAATAATGGTTTTTTCAATCATGTTAGCACGCAGGCCATGTTCACCACAATAAAATAATATTTAAGAGTATCCAATATTTCTTCGACTTCTCATTATATAACAGAGTTTATGCTACTGTTACACATCCCCTAAAACTCACATACCAAAAAAATGCAAAACTTGTCTTTGTTTTTGCTCTCCTTGTCCTGTTTTACTCTGGCTCTTTCATGGAGCCAGCAACAATTCAAAGAGTCAAAGAACTATGAAGGCTCTTCTGATCTTGTGAACCTTCAATACCATATGGGTCCAGTCCTTGCAACTCCCATTAACCTATACTTAATATGGTATGGCAACTGGAACCCAAATCATCAAACCACTATAAGAGACTTCATCAGTTCCCTATCCTCCTCTGCCCCTTTTCCCTCTGTCTCCGATTGGTGGCGAACCGTCCGGCTCTACAAGGATCAAACAAACTCAAACATCACCGGAAACATTAAACTCTCCGGTGAATTCCACGACACAAGTTACTCTCATGGAACTTATCTTACTCGTTTAACGATACAATCCGTGATCAAAAGTGCAGCCACTTCTCACCCACAAGCATTGCCTCTTAACTATCAAAATGGCCTATATTTGGTACTAACCTCTTCCAATGTTCAAGTCCAGGACTTTTGTAGGGCAGTTTGTGGGTTTCATTACTTTACTTTTCCAGCTGTTGTTGGTGTGACGGTGCCTTATGCTTGGGTTGGTTATAGTGGTACACAATGCCCTGGCTTGTGTGCTTACCCTTTTGCCTGGCCTAAGTATTCGGGCAAGCCGCCGCCAAGTACAAGAAATGGTGCCAACAATATAATGGGCGCGCCAAATGGGGATCCGGGTGTGGATGGGATGATTAGTGTGATTGCGCACGAGCTAGCCGAGGTGTCGAGTAATCCGCTGGTGAATGCGTGGTACGCAGGGGATGATCCGAGCGCGCCTACCGAGATAGCTGACTTGTGTGTGGGAGTGTATGGCTCTGGTGGGGGTGGGGGGTTTGTGGGAGAAGTGTATAGGGACTCACGGGGAGATGGTTATAATGTGAATGGAGTGAATGGGAGGAGGTTTCTTGTCCAATGGGTGTGGAATCCTGTGAAGAGGAGATGTTTTGGACCTAATGCCATGGATTAGGTGGTACAAATTACTATATGTTTTTTGAGTTTAATGATGGATTAACTTGTATGGGCGTTTCTTCACTTTGTTCTGCCTCGGTGATTTTTAACGTTAATAGTATGTGTTTAAATATTTTGTCAGTTCTTTGGTATATATATAAGTAGAAACGTTGAATATTATAGATAGGAGAATGAAAAATTATTCATTGATATTAGGGGGATCCGGCTACTGTAAAGTTGGCACGACCGATAGGAGGGGTCGGGCGGCGACACGTGGTGGGCGGAGCAAATGAACGGCGCGATCGGAAAGAAATTGGGCGGGGAGAAAATTTTCAAATTCATGGCTCTCGCGATCGGCGCCGTTCATTTCTCCCGAGCCTTGCGTGTCGCCGCCCCGACCCCCCCACCGACCGATGGTCTGGGCGTGCCAACTCCATAGCAACCGGATCCATATTAGGGTAACATCACGTGATATCCCAGGTTAATGAAGTCTCTTCATTTCAATGGTGTTTCACAGCTTGCAATTATGGATTCACTAAAATGAGGAGATTTCATTGTCTTAAAGTATCACGTGACGTTGTCCTAAAACCATTGAATAATTACTCTAGGAGAAGAGTACATGTAACCTCCAGTTCCATAAACTACTGCTCCACAAAGACAAACGGTTATAATTTAATGATCCAAGGTATCCAAAAGCTGGCAAACTATCAAACTGTTCTCAAAAGTTTCCTCCACCATATGTGTATACTTAAAGTGATGCTTAAGCATCTTTATCCATAAAAGAAGGTGTTTGGTATAACAGGAACGGGAAGAAAAGCATAGTTCGACAGAGAAGGCACATTTGTGTACTCGATAAACCACCACCGAATAAGAAAGAATAACCTCGTATAAATATCATAGAATAAGATTTGATTCTATTCATGAAAATTCCTTAAATATTCCATCTCAAAAATGAAAAGTTCGAAACAATTGGGATCGTCGAATTGAAAATAATAACAGAATACATAGATCGTTAGAAGGACTTCAAAAATATATATACATATAATATATCACCGAATTACTCTATTTCCTCTATGGGGAAGAAAGAAAATTAATGCGTACGTAATACTCCACCAAGATATTAAGATCTTATTAGTCGAGCTTTTTTTTCAGTCTTGTATCTAATTTTGCTGTAAACTTGTTTTATTTTTTTAAGAAAAAACTAATTAATTGCATTGTTCTGTGTGCGTTTTTTATCAGCGACATTTTTCTGCCTATCATAAAATAAATTTACTATAAAGTTAATTCAGCAAGGAAACTATGATCTGCAACTAACCAAGCTCAAATATTTAAAGGCACGTTTATTGTTAAAAATATTAAAATGTTGAGTTTCATTTTCATGGAGTTGCTAGACTTTCTTCGATAAACAAAAGAAAGTACTATTCTCTCCGTTTTAAATTATATGATTATTATTAACTTTTAAAAATTAATTTGAGATATTTTAAAACTCCAAATTGAGATGACTCATCAAAAATTATGAAACAATAAAACTTACAATGAATACTACTTTTTAAATAATTTACAATATTCATCATTGTATTAACTAAAAAAAAAAAAAATTATGTCAATTTTAAGTTTAAAAATATTTTAAATTAACTTAAAAAAGTTAACGATCAAATAATATAAAATGAATCGAGTGTCACGTGAAATGCTGCACCAACATAATTTGGTACCAAATATCAAATTTCTTCAACAAGGTGTACCAGACGAGCAAACATTAGCCTAAAAAGAAAATACACTTGTGAAAGCATGTAGAGAATGAACACAGCAAACGGCAGGAAAATTAGAAGATACATTTAGATGCCAACGTGTAACAATAAAAAGTGGACATCATATCCAAAATGCAGTGTCAAGCTTCCCAGGTCCCTTGTTATATTGCACCAAACTCCCAAAATTTGGGGAAGAACAAATGACCAGAAGCTTGTATAGCATGATACATTACTAGGACCAAGTACCTTGTGATATCCGAAGTCGCAGGAGCATTCATTGATGCCCACCCAAGAATCAAAAACTTCCAGCAAAATGGTTGATATTAACATACTTGACAGTAGATTATCTCTTGCAGAGATAGAGTTGTTCAATTAGGAAAGCAAAACAACTCCAAAAGCTTGTATAGAGTGATACATTACTAGGACCAGGTACCTTGTGATATCCGAAGTCACTGGAGCATTCATTGTCGCCCACCAAAGAAAAGAAAACTTCCAGAAAAAAGGTAGATATTAACATACTTGACAGTAGATTATCTCTTGCAGATGAACCAACAGGTATTTTCAAAGTTCCATAGAATTTGTCTGCCAACTGGTTCAATTTATCTTTTCCCATTTGAACAGCAGACACCCAAATGATATTCACTAACATCTGCAAGATTGAGCTCTTTTTGGTTAAATATTAGTAGTCACAATACTGAGTGGGGATTGGTTACTTCCATATTTTTCTCCTTACCTTCAGATTCCAGGATCAGCAGTAACTTCAGTTAAAACAGGAGGTGATATTTGTGCACTGGAGCTGCTGCCGATCATTCTAAGAAGATCTTGAATAGATACCTCACCCGATCCTCAATTTCCAACCCAGCCCTAACATTTTGATTCGACTCATTTGAAGGAACTTGAGATACAGTATTGCCAATTTTGATGTATTGCAATAGTTCTTTACCATCCTAGCCGTCTTGCTTAATCGATGCCTCACATTTTTTAGAATACTTAATTTGCATCCTAGAGTTTTTTCTGAGGTAGTATTATGTCAGAAGTAGCTGGGAGTGTAGCATGAGCCACCCCAGCATTACAAGATACCATATCAGTACTTCCAAGGCTTTTAACAGCATCCTTGCAACTTGCTGTGTTATTCTTGTTGGAACTTTCTTCAAATGGTGGCCTCCCAGATGGAGTACTGTTACCATCATTGCTTTCATCATAACACTCTTTTTTACCAAAGTCTGGCCTAATCAGCTTTCTGCTCTTGCCTGCCTTACCCAGCAAACCCTCATCCGCTGCATTGACTGATGTCTTACTCATCAAGCTACTTGGCTTTGTAGTGCTAACAGATGCTGTACCCTCAGAAATTCCGTCAGAACTTTTAGTGATGTTTTCATCGAGATCCTTCTTTATTTTACTCCGGCGCTTAAAATCTACGAGACGTGTCTCTTTAAGCACGGTGTCAACATTCTCTTTGATAGCACGGTTGGTATCAATTTCCAACTGCTCTTTTGTCACCATCGGCTGCTCAAATTCTGTTTGTTTCTGGAATTTTGACTTCTCTTTATATCTAATATTGCCATCCCCATCGTTTGGTCTATATTCTTCCACCTTCACCCCGTGATCATGAGACTGATGCAACAAGTCCATGACTTCATCTCCTGACTCACCCATATCACATTCATCGCGGACCATATACATGTCATTGTCATCTTCTTGTAAGCATACTTCCGGAGCCACACTTAAGCGAGCAAAAACACTAGTTCTGTCATTTTTGGTATCTGAATACAACTCATTTGTATGATTAATTGGATTTTTTTCTTGATCTTGTGGAGAAGAGCCATAATGTAAGCAAGAGCTGCAAGACCATGCCGTATCAGATGGATGAAACTCTTTGGCTGTAAATGCTTGATTTCTCTCTCTCTGTGGAATTTTAAGACCCTTGTTTAACTTTTCAGTACTTCTGTCATTTGGAAAAGACGGAGAAGCTAAAATTGAATCTGAATATAGTGAATCTTTAGAACCTTTGCTTTCGGAGGTTCTTAATTCGCTACTTTCAGGATATCCAGAATTCAAGAAAGTGTTGCTGCTTCTGTAACAGGACTGATTGTGATGGTCATAAGTGTTGGGAGATGAGATTTTATTACCATTACCAGAAGCAACATCCAAACATCTTGCTAATCTTTTCGACTCTAACAAATGAGTTAAACCTTCAGTATTTGATAAAGGGATGAAATTCTCTTCAGAACCTTGGTGAGAAGAATGATCTTGAGCTGAATTAAAATTGTGGCTTGCCACTAAAGGCAATGAGCATCGATACCTGACATCAGGAAAATCAGGGTCATAAGGAACAGTTTTTGTAACTGCAGCATCACAAGATGTTGAATAGGATTTGGTAAAGGTTTGTGGTCCGTTTGGGTGAAGGAATGCCGAGGAATGTTGAATTTGATCATGAAGCAAGTAACTATCTGATTCTAAGTTAGGCTTGGTAGAACTCATGAAAATACTTTTCGGATTACGCTTGATAGAATTCGTGAAAAGAATTTGTTCAGACTCACAGGAAGCAGTAATATGGGATGAAAAGGCAGAACCAGTAGGACTGTCTATATCACGTACGTTTTCTACCCTATCACTCTTTCTAAACCTGCCATCATCTGCTAGAAGTTTGTCTTTCAAAGTGGTGTACCTGGAGAATTCAGTTGAAATGTCGGGCCCAAAATCATTGTCCTTGTTATGTTCAATTTCTAACCTATCCTCAGTTTCCCTTCTAAATTTATCCATAGGATTCCCAAAATGCTGACCTGAGATGTGACGAACTGTTTCTGCTCTCTCACTCATCAAGAAATTTCTAAAATCATTTGCTCTTGCAACTCTGCCCAAGGAGTTGCCAATGTGCTCGGTTGAAATGACAGAACCTATACCACCGTCCACATATCGTTTATTTTGTAACCTTCCATTCATCAGAAACGTGTCATCGTCAGTATGTCTTTTCCCTTGGGAGTTTCGAAGGTGCTCAGAAAAGAGAACTGGCCGAATACCATTGTCCATCCCATGCTCATTTCCTACAAAATGCCTACTCACTGAAAACCTATTATCATCCGATAGTAGCCTGCCTTTACCAGAAGGCTTCTCGTGGTGCTCAGTTGAGACGAAAGGGCCGAAAGCATTGTCAACGTCACATTTATTTTCTACCATTTCATTCATAAACCAGTCATCCTCAGTAACTCTTCTCCCTTTATTAAAAGATTTTCGGGGATACTCACTGGAGATGGCAGGCCAAAGATTATTGTTCGTAATATGATACTCTGTGACTCTATCATCTGCTGATAACCGCACATCATCAGCAGATTTCATTTTACCGAAAGAATCCCCAAGGCAATCAGCACTTGTACTGTGCTGAGGACCAAGATCATTATATAGTTCACTTCCAGTTGCATCAGTCGTCAAAAATCTGCCATCGTTGTTTATTTTTCTCTTTTTAGTCCAATAGACACCAGGTTGATCAGTCCAGATTCCACGTCCAAGACTAGAGCCCACTTTATGCTCATTCTCTACCTTATCACCCATCAAAAACCTGTCATCATCTACTCCTTCAACTTCGTCCAATGACTTCTCTGAATACTCATTCAATGCAATATAATCTCCCATGTCAGGTCCAAAGGTATCAGTTACCATAACCATGTCATCGTCGACTCGTTGTCTGTCTTTTCCAGCTTCTCTGGTTTCCTTTGCAGTTTGACTCCGAGGCATTTTACTGTTCAACCTTCTTGAACTGAACAGCTGTAGAAGTATATGAACCTGCATATAAGATACAAAAGCCAGGAGAAAATCAGGGCTAAAGAAGGTTTAGATGCTAATTCCATTTGACAGTCAACATGAAAGAAATGGGTAAACCTGATTTTTAGACAGGCCAAAATTGAACTTTTTGGCTGAATAGTAGTTATCTTTGATAGCATTTCGAAATTCAAATTCAGAAAGTGGAGTACAATACCAAATTGGTGCAAACCGAACCTGAAAATTGAAACAACAAGCATCCTAGCACATTCCAGTAAAAAACAAACATTGCAAAGCCTCCTTCTATAAAATACTACCTACACTATATAACAACTCCATACCTGGGCAGGGAACTTCTTTCCTGATGAGCTAAACGCATGAGGCATAATATTTATAGTGCCATCAGAGGTAGCCCGAAATACACCAAAAAGCTCCCTCTTCTCAAATTCAAATAGAAATAAAAGCATTCCAGCTTTAACCTGCTTTACAAAGTTAGCCTGGGCTGATGGAAGCCCAAAGATTTTTCGTTTCAAGCACTCTCTCTTTGTAGCGATGTTTGACATGAAAATTGCACCAAACTCGGGCACTATGCCCCTTATGCTATTTTCATCCTTGGCTAATGCCATGGAATACCTAGCAAACTTACATTAAATCAAATAATGACAAACTGTAGACTTGACTTTCCAATTTGTTCTTGTTAAAATACAAAAAGAAGGCATAATCCCCAAATAAAAAGACAAGGGTTCTTATATTTCAAACCAGGAAAAATATGTATATCCATGAAGGAGGCACAAATACTTCAAGGAAGGCAAAGTGTCCAAGATGTCTGTGTCAAATGCTTAACGGGTATCAACACATCCAGGAATAACCCAGGAATGTGTCCTACACTTGTTGAACTACATAAAACTTGACCAAAATCCTTCTAAATTAAGATATCACGTAAAATTTAAATAAAACATCACAAATAGAATAAAAAGTTTTCATACAAGACGTAGGCAGGCACAAGATAAGATTTCACTAAAAAAGAATACACGGATGGTAAAAGTTACATGAACAATACTCATAAGTTGATAATGCTTACCACTGGATTACCTAAAATCAAATAAACTTGTATGAATTTTGAATTTTCAGATTTTGCCAATATTAATCCGATTATAATTACATTTATTAAAAAAAATCTAGAAACTAAATATCAAACAACAGAACTGTTAAATAGACAGCTAGAGAGAGAATCAGACCCTACAACAATCATCCACTACCATAAACTCCTACGATTTGATAAGCCGAAGCCAATTATCTCAGAAGAAACCAAGAAAATTACCAAAGAGAAGTTTCAAACAGATCTAAATACAGTTCATCTAGTTTTCAAATAAGCGAAAATCAATTTCTGAGATATAAGATTAAACATGAAACGTAGCTCCATCGACAAAAAAAAAACAGATCACACAAACATTCAAACATGTATATAAAAACATTATAAATAGATAGAGACAGAAGATAATTACCAAGTGCGGTAGGATGATTGAGAAGACGAAACGAGGGCCGTTCACTTTATGCGTAGTGGTTGTGAGAAATTAAACTCTCTCTTTCGGTTTCTCCTCTACAAATCGAGTAGGAAATAGTGAGAGCCCACAATTGTTGGCTTTTTAGAAAGGAGGCGTTTTATTGTACTAGGCTAGGCAGTCGCACGCACGCCTTCCGCGCGAGGGATTTTTTATGCTCTCACTCTTTTCCATTATATATGTCATTTATATTGCGTTTGTGAGTTTAATTTAGTAATATTTAAGTCTTTTTTTAGTTATTTTATTTTATATATTTACATACATTCTTAATTAATATTAATATAATTTTATCGTTACAGATAACAACACCCTATGTATTATTTTACCTGTTTCGTAAAAAGACTCTTTTTAAAAATATTAAAAACATATTTTTATATTATATTTACTTTATAATAATAAATTATTAATTTAATTTTGATTTATAATAAAATTAAAAATAGTGTTATTTTATATTATTGTTAATAATAAAAACAAATTTTTTATAAAACAGTTTTTTTTAAATAAATAGAACTCGAATGTATATATATAGAATAGCTGGTATACATTTTTATTTTGCACGAGCTTCGTAGTGATAGTTTTAAAGCAGTAGAGAGAGAAATATGTAATTGAGTAGTCTTGAGATATCTGTCACGTGGTGCTCTAAAAGTATCTAATAATTTTTCGTAATTGAGAGTTATGTTAGTGATGCGTAAAATTGTGATATTATTTATTTTATAAGGTTATTTTTGATAATGTAAATTATCTCACTTTTCTATCTTTTCCCATTCCTTCAAATTTTTCCATTTTTGAGGGAAAATTTTTGTTTCAAACATTGAATAAATTTTACCTCCAAATCTCTTCCCTTTCTCCCTAAAAAAACTCACAAACATGGAATTTGAAGAATTGTTAATTATTTTCCCTCCCCTCCCCCCAAAGAAAAACTTACAACCACAATATTAAGATATAATAATACATATTAAGAAATCTCATTAATACTAACTTAGATAAATAGTGTTGGTTTAAAATTTTATTACTATCCATACACTAATTAATTAATTATCCTCTTCTCTCTCTCAATTACTCCAGCTTAATGAAAATTTTAAGTGCAAAACAGAGAATGGTTAAAATTTTTCCCTATATATATGTAAAATGTCTTATTTTATGGAAGGGAAAAAAATCTTCTAAAACGACCTATATAATGAAAAGGAGGAAGTAGTAATTAAATTAATGACAATTATCCTTTCCATTCTAAGATATATAATTAATTTTAATATTTAGAATTAATTTTGATCATTTAAAGTAACAAAAATTAAAATTTAGTTTTTAATGATCAAAATACTTTGCAGTTAGTTTACAACTATAGGTAAATCCCATGATCAATGTAACGCCCCCAAATCTAGGCCTACACAGCCCAAACTTGAGTCGTCAAAAAAAACTACAACAAAATTATTACAACAAAGCACAACGTACAACAATACAGTGTATAATAATACACAACTAAGTCTTCACTATTATTGTCACGCTATTTTACAACACGTGAAGACTATGATAGTTATTCCTTGGACTCTCACTCCATCCCCCGGCTAGACCCCGTTACGTTTTCATCTCCTGTTGAAAAACAATGGAACGAAAAGGGTGAGCTCAGATAGCCCAGTAAGAAATATCATGACTAAGATAATGACGAATAAATTATCATTAGCCTTCAACAATTGAGTTATTGATAGAATACAATAGACTACAAGGTTTATATCAAAAACTGCAGTTAAATTCTTGAACAATGTTCAGATCAATAATAGCAGCGGAATGAGCAATCTATTAGAAGAATAATGCAGACTATAATGTCCACTCGCTTCTCTTTTTAGTAAAAATCTCATCAACTTTTATCATCTGAAATACCATTAGTCAAGTTAATACAACTTCACAGTTCCTGGTCATAATCATGCAGATCAACAGTTCATCTTTGCACTACGGGCCAAAGACATTCAATATAACACCAACGGTCATGATTATACCAGATTCAACCTTTGGTCATAATCATACCAATCAACAGTTCATCTTTGCACTACGGGCCAAAGAGAACATTCACCACGTGCCATAAAAGACACCGAACAGATGTATCGCCTTTAACCTAGTATATCGCCTTTAACCTATCATCTGTTCAACAATTATATCACATCTGTGCCCCCGACCACAGATATTCACAACAGCTTGATTCTTGATGATTAATACAAATAACAGTGATACAAATGATGAACAGAAGAACAGAATAAACAATAAGTATCGGAAGTTTACTTTGTGCAGATTCAAATAATGTCCAAATTGCCAACATGATGTGGAGTGAAATTTAAAAATGATATTCAAGATCCACAGTTCAGAATAACGATTATAGTTCAATAGAAAGGTTCAGAAAATAGGAAGGTTCAGTTGAAATACTGAAGTTCAACTATTATGGAACATATAATATTTTCAGGAATTATAGAAGCAATAGTTCCATAATAAGTTTCGATTTAGGTATATGAAAGAAAATAATATCCCTTACCGTAGCAGGTTTGATTAACAAAAGGTGAAGGAAATTAATATCCCTTACCATAGCAAGTTTGATTAACAAAAGGTGAAGGAAATTAATATCCCTTACCAAAATAGGTTTGAATAATGGAAGATGAAAAAGATGGTATCCCTTATGAGTATAAAGGAAAATAATATCACTTACGAATATGAAAGAAAATAATATTACAAACCAATATGGAATAAAAATGTCATGTGATAATTCGTGTAGACAAATTATTTCCACACGAGTCAAATAAAAAGGTTATTCACCAACAGGCGGTAGTCCGCGCCGTAAGGTTATTCCCATTAATTTGAATACGAAGAGTTATTCACCAAACAGACGGTAATCCGCGCCGTAAGGTTATTCTCAGAGATTAATAAGGAATGAATACAAAAGGTTATTCACCAACAGGCAGTAATCCGCGCCGTAAGGTTATTCCCACAAATTAATACATGGAAATAAATGGCAGATCTTATAAGTAAGAAAGAAACGATATTATTTTCGAGAATCAAAGAATGATAATCCCTTCAATTAAGAAAGAAAATAATATTCATTTATGATGATGAAAAGAGTGATACCCCTTACCGTAGTAAGTTAGAATATGAAAAAAGATAATATTCCTTACAAGTAAGAAGAAAAAAATGACATTTCTTACCACAGTAAATTTAAGAGTTTGAAATGAATGGTATTCCTTACCTTAACACGTGACTGAATATTGATTTAAATGAGGTTGATCAACCTATATATTTATAATAAAATTAGTAATTATCACATATAAATTTTAAAATGTATGATAACTCGTATATTATGAATTATCAAAATTATATATATGTAACATAATTTTTGTAGTATAATATAACAACTTTAAAATAGTTTTTAAAATAATATTTCAAAATAAATCTTCTGAAGAAAGCTTTTTAAAATGAATCTTCTCAAAGAAGAGTCTTCTAAAGGAAGATTTGTGAATACCGTGAAAAATAGGAATTTATGAAATTACTACTTTCTAATAAAAGACTTACTTGAAAAATTCTTGCACTCCTTTTGGCTTTCAAACACTCAAAATAGCCTTACTATTCTCAGAGAAAACTCATAAAATTCTTATAGAAAAATTTTATATTTTAGGTGTGATTTTTCTATTCAGTTGAGCAAACTATTTATAGGAGAAAATAAGTTACTATGCGTGGTAGGTGGCTGGCTGCTGCTCGCCAGCAGCAGCAGCCTCGTGCTGCAATTTTTTTTTCCTCCAACTTCTTCAACTTCACCAACTCATGTGGGGCCCACCAATGGGTCCACATGTTTCTTACTATTTACATTACTATTCACGTTACTATTCACGTTACTATTTCAAATAGTAAAATTAATTTATTTTATTTTATTTATTTATTCTTCCTGTGGGTCCAACATATAATAAAATAATGCTACCACAATAATTCAACAATAATGTAATAAACACGTTACTGATTATTATTAATTTAATAATATAAATTACAGTGTATTTGCTACAGTGACAATTATTAAGTTCAATAATTTTAACTACAGTGCACCAACAATTATTGAGTCAATGATATGAAATACAGTGTAATGACAAGTATTAAATCAATAACGCAAAATACTGTGTAACAACAATTATTGAATTGATAACATAAAATATTATGCAGTTACAATTATCGATGAAATGATGCGTAACAGTTACGGTGTCAATTATCAGACCAATAATATGAGACACTGTGCAATACCGTGTGCTATTGTAAAGTACCGTGTGCTACAGAAAATACCATAAACTACCGTATGCTATTATTTTTTTATCACCGGTATTTTAACAGTTAACACCGTTGACTATTTTTATTTAAAAAGGTTATTTCTGTCGTTTTCTATATCCGATAAATATTCCATTGTGGGGTCCACCAATAATTAGTTATTTTGGTGCCGTCGTACGGCCCGAATATTCCCCGACAAAACGAATATTCCCCGACAAAATAAAATTTACACATAACATCCTTAACTTTCAATTTTGTCAATTTAACCACTTACTGTTTCAGGAAAAAATATATATGAAGAAGAAAAATTAAATTTTATATTTCATAATATTCGGGGTCTTACAATCAATGTCAGTTATCCTTCCCGATTTGAAATATATAATTAATTTTGAACTTTTTCTTGAGTAAAAATCTTAAAATTTAAATTTAATATAGTTTTATTGAACTTTTGATATTAATAAATATTATAATCAGAAATACTTTGTAATTAGTTTACAATTATGGCAAATCCCACGCACGTGAGATTTTTTATAGTTATTAAATGAATGTCAGTTATTATTTCTGTTTTAAAATATATAATTAATTTTAATATTTATAGAATTATTTTTGCTTTTTTAAATTAAAAATCTTAATTTTAAATTAAAATTTTATTTTATGTATTTTTTTGATAAAAATAAATATTATAATTATAAATACTTTGCCGTTAGCCAAATTAAAAACGCCCATAACGCAACCATTTTTTTATACCCGGTGCCGTATACGATAATGATACGTAAAATAGGTAAAATTCGGCTCCAAATTGACAGCAGCTAACACAGCCACAACGGTATTAAGACCAACAAACAAGGAATGCCTGCCCAAATCATTTGACTTGATCCATCTTCTTACAAGGATGTTTAAAAAATTCAGTTCAACCGATATTATTTTATTTTATTTTAAATAATATTATTTTATTTTATTTTTAATTATATCATATTAAATTATTTGTATTTTTTTATTTTTTCTTTCATTTTAATTTTATTATAATATATTATTGTATATAATATCATATGATATTTAAAATTAAATTACATTTTATTATTTTATTTTAAATTATATTATATTATTTTATTTTTATTATATCATATTATATTAAATTATTTGTATTTTTTTTATTTTTTCTTTCATTTTAATTTTATTATATTATATTATTGTATATAATATCATATGATATTTAAAATTAAATTACATTTTATTATTTTATATATTTTTAAAATATTTTATTTTATTTTATTTTAAATTATATTATATTATATTATATTATTTTTTATTATATCATATTATATCATTTGTATTTTTTTATTTTTTCATTCATTTTAATTTTATTATATTATATTATTGTATATAATATCATATGAAATTTAAAATTAAATAACATTGTATTATTTTATTTTTTTAAAATTATATTATATTATTTTATTTTATTTTTTATTATATCATATTATATAATTAGTATTTTTTGTTTTTTCTTTCATTTTAATTTTATATGCTGCAGCAACCATGCAACACGCTGTATTCGATCCATTTCACAAAGGTTAAAGCCTAGCGGGATTCAGCATTTCACTAGGGTGAAACCCAAGAGAGATTCTATTTGCTAAAGGAAATACAGGAATGCATGTATTGCATTTGCTAAAAGGAATCAGAATAGAAAACAATATCACAACAAATAACAATATCAGAACAAGTAGTCATAACAATATCAGAAAACCCATCATTTGAAACCCATAACAATATCATAACAGATACAAAGACAGCCATACCAATATTAGAAAACAACTACAACAAAAAAGAAAATAGTGTATTAAATATGAACACTTGATACCCATAAACAAATAGAAAAATAAAATCAGAAACTAAACAACTCATATTGCTTATATATAAGTTTTTGGAAGTGAAAAAAGGAAAAAAAAAATCTGAAATTGTTACGGCGGCGTCCGGCGTCCTTCTTCTCCCTTTCTTTCTCTCAAATTTTTTTTTTTTTGCCAGTTTAATAGAATTTAATAACTTTGACTTTATCAAGATTGGATCCCAGATCTCATGCACCCAAAGTCTTATGAGTAGTTGTTTTACTATTGAGGCATGAGGGGCTTAATATCTCTTTCTCTCTTTTCTTTCTATCTGTTCTTCTTCTTTTTTCTGAGTAATTGATGCCTTCGTGTGTCTGATATGTTTTAAAAGAATTAGCGACCACTATCTGCGACTGTATGTAGTCGCTGAAACAATCAGACTTACTATCATCAGCAACCGCATGCAGTCGCAGATAAAACTGACACGACACCATCACCGACCAACCCATGATCACTGTTAATTTTTGGTCGCAGAAAAGTCTGCGCCAAAGATTGCGCCAATTTTTTAGGTGGGAAAAAAAATTATAACGTCCACCAGACGGTTGCTAATACTAACAGTGACCAAACACATAGTCAATCGCTATTAATACTTTTAGCAACCGAATATAGCGGTTGCTGCTGATGTGTTTGATCGTTGTTGGACCTTTTTCTTGTAGTGAAAGAAAAAAGAAAACTTATTCATTTTTATTTTGGGTCAAGATGTGATTTTAGACAGATAAATATATATGAGCTGAATTTTTTCAACGAATGCAATGAACGGTAGATATAAAGACCTTCTTGCTGTTGGTGTGGTTGATCCTTGTCGGGTTTCAAGGTGTGCACTTGAAAATGCTCTCTGTTGCTGATACAGTCCTAACCACTCAAGCTGTATCGCTGGAGAAGACAAAGAAGCCAAAACCACACGTTCCTGTTGTTCCTGTAATAGCTCCTTAACAGAATGAAATAAATCTCAGTCGTCAAAAACTCTAGACTAGTGCAAAGAGGAAAGAAGCGATCGAGCTATATTAGCTATATTTCATTTCCAAATGAAAGAACAAGTATTCATGTTGTTAATTGTTGGCGTCATGTTTATAGCCAGGAGAGGTTCTTTAAATTATTTTTCAAGCACTAGTGGAAATTTTTACTCGTATGTTTCCCGCTTGGGGAGGTCTTTGTTACTCCATTAAAAAACGTGGATATCTTGAAGAAGAAAAAAATACAGATAGCATAATTTGGATCATTCCTGATTTCCTTCTATGAATTCAATAATCTTTCTAGTTCGCAGTATTCAGTTTGTTTATTGGTATTGAAACTGTATTTTGTTTTTCTCATATTCAAAATAAACTCCAAATGACAGAGTGATGTGCCAAGTTAGACTCTCTCTATTGCCAAGTATATCTTTACAGCTCCAAGCAAGAATTTACCATAGTCCAGATTTTCAAAATGATTAATCAATATATATATATATATATAAAAGACGGTTTAAAAATATACCTTTTAAATAATATACCTTTATCAAAACGGCGATATTTTAAATATTCTTTGATGGTATTTTTGTAAATAAGAAGAAAACAAATGAGGCCGCAGAATGACACATCATGTCACTCCCTCTTTTAATATTATTTTTTTTAAAAAAAAATATTCAAAACAACGTCGTTTTGATAAAAATTTACTATTTAAGAAGTATATTTTAAATCCGTCCTACATATATATATATATATATATATATATATTATAATATTTTCCAATTCAAAACATCAAACAATGAGACGAATCAAGTTGGCTAATGCTTCAAGATATTTAATTAAGATACAAGTAATGGTAACTTAAAGCACCGGAATTGTTATTATATGGCTGCTTCTTTAAACAGACATGACTAGGATAGTGTGAGACTGAGATTATGTTTTTCTTAACACAGTTTGAAGATATAGACATTCCAATAACGCAAGTAACAATTTTATTGGACTGGTCACTTAACAAAAAAATCATAATCATCGATCGTAATATTAAACTTTAAGCTTTACTGAGCTGATACTCTTCCCAGTTAATTGAACCGTGACATTTTAAGACGCCATAATATAATATATACAAAAAAACAAGTTTAAATCGCCAAATTAAATATTTTCAGCGAAAAGTAAGAACTGAGATGAAGATTGTGACGTTTTGTGTTTAAATTTACTCCCAACAGATTTCTAAAAAATATCTTTTAATCCCACTTATAGAATAGCACACTTGACCCTTTCAGCAGCCTCCTTTTGGGCTCTCTCTAAACTCTGTCTCAGCTTATGAATTTCATCATTTGATTTCATCTGAGCATCTTTTGCCATTTTTTCTACATTCAACCGAGCAACTTGCACTTCGGCCAGCTACTTTTCAAGCCTAGAAGTGTTCTCTCCTAGCCTCAACGCAACCTTTCGAATTTCATCATTTGATTTCATCTGAGCATCTTTTGCCATCTTTTCTGCATTCAACCGAGCAACTTGCTCTTCAGCCAGCTGCTTTTCAAGCCTAAGAGTGTTCTCTCTTAGTCTCGACTCAACCTGCGGAACAATAACATACAAACTCGTAAAAAGCTGAGTTCCTGATTCACAAATTTTCAAAATAGCTGCATTGTAATCTAGTTTGCTAACATGAAGTGTTTAAGACACCAATCTACATCGGTCTTCGTTAAATGGGTGATTTTTTTAACCTATAGTCTAAAACAAGTATGAAGGTAAAAGGTGAGCATAACATTGGAGCTGTGTAGATCTATTAGGGATGGCAATTTAAACCTAAATTGATTTGAAACCAGTCGAAACGGCCGGTTTTTATTAGAACCGTTGGCCTCGTTGGTGTGATTTTGATGCAAATTTTTTTAAACGAAGACCGGTCGAGTGTGACTTTGGTATTTTCTTATGAACAGGTGGTACACCGCACCACTTCTTGATTTGGTGGGTGGTGTACTAGTCATTTAACCACTATAGATACTTGTTTATTTTAATTATATATCTATATTTCATAGTATTTTTTTTTATGTATTGTTATATATAATCATTAATTTGTTCAAACATATTTTTATTAGTTCTTACTTTTGCATATCAAAAGTTAATTTATCAATATTTTTATATATAATTGACATATTAAACCTATAATAATATTAAAATGATAACAATGTTATCTTAATATTAATTGAACATATATTTATATTACTTGTTAATATTTCTTGAACTATTTTAATGAATATTATTATAATGTGTGGTAAAAATATTAAGCTAATTTAATAAAAATTAAGTATAAAATATTATTAATTTTTGACTAGTGCAGTACGGTTCAAAATATAAATCAACCGAAACAGTTTCAGTTCGAGATTTTTAGGACAATTGCAATTCCAAATCACTGAAAAACTAGAACTACACCGCACTTTGCCATCCACCATAAGATCTATATGATCTCGTGGGAGATTTAAGCAGATTAATGTCAAAAAAATACTTAAAAAAAAGTAAATGATTCCACTTAAAGGTTGCGACAGAAGATTATCCTGTGTCCCGAATAAAGGGTACAGTGATGCTGCAGTTTTGACAGATTTTTCTAGAATAACTATTAATTTGCTCAAGACATACTTGCCGTTGTCAAGAATACAACAAAGTGCTTCTCTATACATAGTATGTGTAATCACTTTAAAATGTTGCAGTTTAATATAGTTTGTGATATTTGTAAATATATCTAAAGAGTTTCACATTTACGCTTCCAACAATAGCAACAATAATACTACCTCCGTTTCAAATTATAAAGCTTTCAAAAGTCAATTTGGTATATTTTCAAACTCAAAATTGAGATAATCTATTAAAAATTATGAAATAATAAAATTTACAATAAGTAATACTTTTTAGATAATTTACGATGTTCATCATTATATTTATTAAACTAAAAAAAATCCATAACAATTTTGAGTTTAAAATTTTCACAAGTTGAATTCAAAAAGTCAGTCTTGATCTTATATTTTGGAACAGAAAAATTACTAAATAATAATAATAATAATAGCAGTAGTAATAAACTAAATCAGATTGCCTTTCTGTAATCATGAATACAACTAAGTATTTAATGAATGTTGGCATGGATTGTTAACAAACGTAGACACATTAAAACAATTTGGCGGATCAGAAGAAATGAGATATGCAGGCAACAACCAAAATATAGTCCAGCCAAAAATTAAGAATACCATTTCAATTATTCGCTTAAGCTGCTCTTCATATGCTAGCATCTGCTCTGTCAGCACCACAGATGTCTCCTGCTTAGTATGCTTCTCTAAGAAAATGACTTCTTCTGTTTGATCATGAAGTTTTATAGCTCCTTTCTGTAGGGATCATAGTTAGAATAGTAGTTTCACTTTATCACCGAACAATTATCATGATATACTTCAAATTGAGTAACAACATAGAGACAAGAAACTCTATTACCTTAAGTTCCATGGAAAACTCATCAGTATACAGTTTTCCACCACTTTTCCCTAAAATTACAAGAGATAGCAATTACCTTCAGTTCCATGGAAAACTCATCAGTATATGGTTTTCCACCATTTTTTGCTAAAACGAGGTTTACAAGAGATAGCAATTTCTGAACTTGTTTGTCTTTTTTCCATTGACCATTTGCACTGTTATTAAAGAGCAAACGACGATTTCCACAAAGATGGAGGATTTCCTGAATAATATTCAAATAGCTAATATTAATATCATTTTTTTTGCTAATTAATATTTTTTTCCGATAAAACATCAAACAATTGATCAAATTAAATATACTACATGTATGTATAACTAATTTTAAGAAAATAAGGATTATGCTTCCTTACAAGATCATTTTTTTTGGGCTCTAGTACTAAATTTGAAACCAAGTTTTAATCTCGTACTACTTTTGCTTCCTTAGTTTGGAATCCTCTAGTACTAAATTTGTGAACCAAGCTTCAAGGGACTCCAAATCTACTAACGAAGAGTTTAAATATAGCTAAAATAAAATCAGTAAAACAAAAAATATTCAAAATTAAAAATAAAATATTTGTAATCAATACAGGACAATGTTACCTAAAAATGCTAACATGTTGGCGACTTACGTTTTGATATGATAATTCTAAAACATGGAACAGTACTTTCGTTTCGAAACATTAAATTTAGCAATCCAAAACTTCTTTCCTATTAAATAACAAAAGACTAAACGATTTATTCCACAAGAATATATTGTTACAGCTGTGTCTTAATTATGATTTTGCATATAAGGGGCATTTTTATATAATATATAATCATTAGGTCTTACAAATAATGAATAATGGCTAGGATCAAATCTAATGGTAGAGACTAAGATTGCATATTTTATAATTTTCTTCCAAAATATCTAGGATATCTACAAATTTAGTTATCACACAGATAAATTTATAATGTCCTATCAAAAACTCTAATATCTATAAGAAAACTCTAAAAAATATCAACTAGCGTCAGCATCTGAATCCTTGTTAGGTATCAAATAAGGGTAATGTGATGTAATCTTTTGAAAATGTGCATGTTACGCGACTAACTTAACCAACTTTGATTAATTCTTTAAGAAACTTATCCTAACGTACCATATTTTGGAAAAATGTATTTATATAAAAATGACCTCAAGAAATCTACCCCTATCATACTCCATGCCATGACATGTGACATTTTTCGCTTCTATTTTCGTTCCACGTAACATATCGAAGCATGATCCGAGTAATATGTGTCGTTCCATGTAACTTTCTTTTCTTTTTTTGCATAAAAGTTGATAATATAAAAGAAAGCATAGATAGAATGGACGAAAAGGAATTTCCACAGGAAGGCAGAGATGTAAAAATACAAAGTCCTAATATTGGATACGAAGCCAAAACTTAAGGTGGTAAAAACAATGACAACTTCATACTATACCTTTAATGGTTCGGGACAGTCACAACCTAAGTAATCTTCCAAAGTCAGCTGTGCTTTTTCAAGCTCATCTCCACCGGTAAAAACAACAATCATGTAATCAGTTATTTTGTTTCCAAACAAAGTCCTCAAGCTATTGACAGCATCTTCTTCCTCTTTTGAGAAACGGCTCCTTGCTGTGAGAACAAGAAGAACTGCATGGATACCATCCTTGGCCATATTGATGCACTTAATGATTTCTTTGCCAATGAATTCAGTTTGCACAGAACAATCAAATAATCCTGCCAAATATAGTTTAAGCAATCAATAATTACGGGGCACTTGCATAGTTTTTTTATTCATCTTCAAACATTCAATTTTTAATGATTTGCTCACAAAAGCACGATTTGGCTTGGTTTTTATAAACTATGAAACATTTCAAATAATAATCGTACGATCCTAGACTCTAATCAACAACAACAATACTGGAGTCCAGCAAGACAATTAGGAAGAAAACTATACCAGGAGTATCAATAATATTAAGACTCTGGCCATTTTTCAAGACAGTCCCATTCATCTCACAAGTACTAGTAACACCAGCTGAGCTAGCTCTGGAAACAAATGCCTCCTTTTGCAAAATACTATTGCCTGTTGCACTTTTGCCATTTCCTGTACGTCCAACCAAAACTAGAGTTCGAAGTCCATTCGTAGGAGAAGCAATCTTCCAGTCATCATCAATTGAGTTTCTACTCATTCTAAATGACAACACAAATTAGAAAAATATGCTTCCAAGTTCCAACCAAGAAAACAAACAAAATTATTCAAGGAATTATCATCCAGATAACTACTGAATATAGGTTAGTATTGCTGCCAAAAGAACAGAGCAGTGGATTATTATCAAAAGCTTGTGTGGTTTTATGAACTCTTTTTGAGGCTCGAATCATTGGGTCTTGATTCTTGATAGATTTCACCTCAGAAGCAAGTATTATCAAAGACGCACCTTTTTATAAATTTAATGAGCAGAATGCCTGATTATATCTAGCTTAAACTATTTAATACAGTTATCTTGAAGAGTTACAAAGAGTCACTTAGTAGAGCAAAAACATACAACTATTATTTAATTATATAAAAAATTTAAAAACAAAAAACAAACCAAATTCAAGCACTCATAATTGTTACATTCCAAATTCAAGCACTCTTTTATATGAAATACTTTCCACTTCCATTCCCATTTTTAAGACGTCCCAAAGTGTTGAAAATTTTAGAAAAAAGAACTAAAGAAATTATAATGGGAGGTAACAGATTACCCTTTCTTCTTTATTTTTATGGGACCAAAACTTGTGGAACCATCCAATTAGTTATGAAACAAGTTGGTTAAAGAAAAAATTAATCCAACAAGATGGTTAAACTTCAATAATGCTTTCTCCTCATTAATATTAGAGTTTAATATGTTCATTATATACCTAGATATCGCACTGTCATCAATGGAACATAGATTTATAAACTGGCTGATGGGCATGGATTCCTAAGAAAAAGATAACAAATAATTGCAGAACTAAAAGACCTAATATATACATACATATACATATATATAAGAGATGGTATAAGATTTATACCGTGTGTCTAAAAGGCTTCAGCTATTCGTCGGTGGCTGGCTTAAGATTTTTGGAGAGAAAACCGATCTTGTTAGATATGGGGAAGAAGACTGAAGAGAGTTGAAGTTTTATAGTGACGATTGACGACTGTAGGACTACTTAGTAGAGTCTCGCACTCCACCTAGTGCCGACTGTAGGACTTCTTAGTGAAGTCTCGCAGTCCAGCCGTGTAAAGCACGGGAAGATAATACGTACCGTCAGGCTACGATTTCACAAAGGCAAAGTACAAAAAGAATCTTATTTGTAAGATTTAAAAATTTTAAAACAATAATTTTGTTTCATATTTATTTTTAAATATGATAATTATTTAATTTGATAACAATAATATAATTATTAATTCTTTGATGTTACTAGAGGTACACAAATAATCGGTTTGGTTGATTTTGTATCTAAAAAAAATAACCAAATTATTTTTTAAGGCCGTTATGAAAAGTTAAAAATCAAAATCGTCCAAATTTTTATTTCGCAGTCGATTATCGGCATATTCAGTTATTGGTTAAATTGGTCAATTTAAGCTATTTGAACTAAGAACAAATAAATAATTAAATAATAAATTATCAAACAACCAAACATAATATACTATATTATAGAGTTCTACTCCTCAAATTTTGACAAATACTTATGGTTATTAGAAATAAGACTTTAAACTTCTTTTCAAGATAAATTAAGACCAAAATACTAATAAAGCACTCAAAAGGAGATTAAGCATATATGAATAATAAATATCCATTAAAACCTAAATTTTCTAATATGGTAAATAAAATATTATATCATATACTAAAATTTTTGAATATTATTATATATAAGTAAAAGTATACTCTATATATAATTATATTTATAAATATATTTATAATTTTATGTATGTAACGACCCGAAAATTCGCGTGCTGGCCACGCCGGATCCTGCTCGTTAGACGTACAACCTTGTACTTAAATCCACAATATATCTCAATAATATAATTGATAAAACTAGTTTATTTTAAAACTATTACAATCTCATTCACAATCTACAACTATACTGTAGTTGTTTAAAACAGAGTTTATTCAAAACTATAGCATGATCCTGTCTCAGAATCGAAATCTTTACTTAATGACATGTCAGACCGAATATAATATGATCTAGTCTGTTACAAAAATATGAGTACAATAAACTCACTAAATACCATATTCAAATTTTGTTTATTTAAACAAATATTCCTTTGTACACAAGGGTACGATAATATATCTCACATCTGTTCCAAATCGCAAGTTATACTAAATATTCAAGTTTTCTAACTTTGATTTATACAAACAAACTACCTTAACAGGGTTATCGCAATGACATCTAACTTTCTCTAAGCAGAGATTTCATTACCATGTATAATACCATTCGTACAAGTCGGACATTCACGTCTCATTCTCTGTCTTTATCGATATCGTCTAAATTTCTCGAGCTTCAACTAAAAATGTTGATTAAGCAAAAATGAGCACGACGGCTCAGCAAGTCTAACAGATAGCACATAACACATAGTCATTGTAGACACCCAAATTTTGCACTTTTGCACTAACCCTGACAGGAGGGCAGAATCGTCATTTGACCCGACGAGCGAAAAGGAAGGTGGACCCCAACATCAAGCCACCCCAGCGATTTACGGTCAAAGCCGCCACAACGGACAACGAACATCCGGTCACTTGAGGCAAGGCGAACAGTTGACCCAGAAAAGCCTGAGCCGACCACAAAAGACGACTGATGGCCACTCCGCTTACAATGTTCGGGGGTCTCGCTCACCGGGGAGCGAGCGGCTGCCCAGCTCGCCGGTGAGCTGGCGGGGGGGGTAGGGGGCAGCGCCCCCTGAAAGACAGGCACAATTGTCAAATTCTATATCAAGTCGCAGCCCTCCGAACTAGCCTCCCAGAACAATATGGCACGTTTCCCAGGGATTTCCGAATCGCAAAAATACAGCCTTCCGAAATAATACCGCAGAAATTGGCGAATTAAGACCGCGCGGCACGGAAATCGAGAAAAGCAAGCCGGACAGCCGCGGATGCACCTGCGGCCACCGACAAAAGGGCAGGTTCGCGGCTCGAGGGCGGCACACGACAGCCGAGGTTCGGCGCGGGCGGCCAGCGAAGTCAGCCGCAGATGCACCTGCGGCCAGCCGCAGTTGCACCTGCGGCCAGCCGCAGTTGCACCTGCGGCCAGCCGCAGTTGCACCTGCGGCTGCCTTCGGAACTCTATTAAGCGTCCAGATCTGCGTCCGAGAGAAAAAGAGAGAGAGAGAAATAGATTTTTAGAGAGAGAAGGAGCGCGGGAGGAGAGAGAAAGGCTCGGGTGGAGGTGTTTTTGAGTGATAAATTGTGTGTTGTTGCTCCAATAGCTTAGATTTGCTTGTAGTTTGGCTCAAATCTTGGAATATAAAGCTCGTATTGGTGTATTGCAAGGTGAAAAGAGTGTTCTTTTGATGTTTTTTTTTTGTTTATATTAGTGTGTTGATGTTGTGTTTTGAGTTTGTGTAGTGTAGTTTGTTGTTGTGTGGATAATGATCCGTGGATTAGGGGTTGTTAGTGAGGTTTCCATCGGAAAGTAACTCCTCCTAACCTCCCGATGATATCCCTTTAGTTTATTTTCTAGCTTTTACGTATGTAACGATCGCGATGCACCTTTATGTAAATATGTAAATTTTTGGGCCTTAAAACGACACAAGGTCGTGTTCGGGTTAAGGCCCCGTGAAAATAATGAAATATGTGATTGTGGGTGTTTGGGGTTGTCTGGATGGCTTACATGCCCGTAGATAACCCCGACACGTTTTGGGATGTATGTTTTAATTTACGACACGAAAAATGGTTTTCAAAATAAGGCAAATAATGAAGATTTTATAAAATCAAGCAAATTTAGGATATTAGATTCACGAGGTTTAAAGGTTAAGTGTTTTGGTAAACTTTGATCCATAATTGATGAATAGGCTTTAGTTGGTTTTAAAACGTCACAAAAAACGATTTTGCAAATAAATAAATGTTTTCATTAAACTTTGTGCATAGGGTTAAAGAGTTCTAGAAGTTGCCCTCGATTTATTTATATTAACTGTTAGAAGGCAATGTATAGTCTCGATTCCTATTTGACAAAAGTTTAAAACTATTGTTTTCTAAAATGACATCTAAATAAAAAACCCTCAACGCTTTCGAAATTAAAATCAATCTTTCTTATAAAAAGCGAAGCCTCGTCATTTGGGTCAAAGAACGTCCAAAACACTTTCCAGATAACACTTTTGCCATATAAAAATAAAAGCGAACTTTTATGCAAAACGCACCACAAACATTCATCTAGGCACGCACGCACACATACGCAAACCACACATTTTAGGATTAAAAAAGGATAGGAAAACATCGAGATTGCGGTAACCGTGTTTCACGGAAGTCGGGGGGTGCCTAACACCTTCCCCTCGCTTAAGCAAGCCCCCGAACTCCATGAATCTCGGTTTGCGGACCAATTAACTCGGAGTCACATGAGCCAGCGATTACGAAAAACTAAATTCGGATGAGTTGGTACATCCATTTCAAATATACCAACTGGCGACTCTGGTCAATTGGCTCATAAAATATCGATCTTTCAAAACCCGTCGACATTAAGCCGACCCTTTCCAAAGTCACATCTTAATCTAAAGGCTAAAATTGGAAAAGGGCATTTTAATAATAAAAAACGAGACGACGAAATCCCGGCGTCGACAGCTGGCGACTCCGCTGGGGACATTAGAGGGCTTAAGCCGCATTTAAAATCCTGATGTTTTCCTATCCTTTAAAAATCTCAAAAATGTGTGTTTGCGTTATTTGCGTTGATTTACCTTTTTGCGCGTGTATGTGAATAGTGTGATTGCGTTTTCTTTTCAAGTCTTTACTTTATTAGCATCATATGCATACGGTGAGTTACGATGAATGTATGATGAATGTATGTTGAGCAGTTCCTCCTCCTGAGGCAAACCCGTCGGATGTGGATTACTGGACTCAAAGGGGTGCTCCCCGGCGAGGCTCAGGAAAAGCATCCACTCAGATCCAATCCAATTGAAAGATCGGATTTATTCCCTTCGAGTATGTTGCGAAGATCTGGGAACCTTCATGCCAAAAAGCCCGCGAGAGTAACTTAGGGTAGGTCAGCCTCCGATAAACCCAACGCGTGGGAAGTCTCTTCATACCCTTTTTCGTTTTACGCACATGATATCATACTTTAGTCAAACATCTTGTGTATCCCGCTTTGTCAAAATAAAAATACTAACCTCTGTTTTACAGGGACAGCTGGGAGAGCATCATAATTGCACATTGACATACATTGGTTAAAATAAAGGAATACTAACAATGTTTTGTAGGAAAAGATTATAAAACTCAAAAACACAAAAATATTTGCTTTAGCATGCATCCACCAGTGTCATTTCCCGGAACTAAACTTGGCTTGTTTTATTCGCAGGATTGCTCCCCAAACTCGTCTTTGATCCAGAAAAGCCCGAGAGTCAGTAGTCGAAATGGCCGAGACCCCTAATCCTAACCCGACTCCTATATCCCGGGAGGAATTCGATGCTGTGAGAAATCAGATGACGGAATTGACCATGATGCTAAAAGAGCACTTCAAGTTGAAATCGAAGTCACAAACCGAGGACCCACCGGAGCCATCCTCCCAAGGGAACGATATAACCCCAGAAACTCCGAAGGTTGAACCGCCGAAACAAATTATTGTCATTCCAGAAGATGAAGTTGCCAATAGTGTCAGCAAGAAGATAAACCAGATGGAAGAAGCCATAAAAACTATGAAAGGGATCGGGTCATATGGCAGTGTCAACTACTCCGACTTATGCATTTTCCCGGGAACCAAATACCCCGAGAAGTTCAAGATCCCCGAATTTGAAAAGTATAACGGGTCGGGGGATCCTTACACGCATTTGAAAGTCTATATCGGAGAACTTGGGGCCTATGCTGAGGACGAGTCGTTGAGAATGCAATTATTCCAGAAAAGCCTGACAGGGGAGGCTAGGACCTGGTACGCGAGGCTGGATAATGCTAAAATTCATAATTGGGAGGAGCTGGCCCACACCTTTTTGACACAATATAGCTTCCAATCGCAAATGGCCCCTGATCGCTACCAAATGACGAAGATAAAGAAGCAGCCCAAAGAGTCTTTTAGAGACTATGCTCAGCGATGGAGGAGGATGGCCGCACAAGTGAACCCTCCCATGGATGAGGCTGAATTGGTGATAACCTTCATAGACATACAAGAGGCTCCTTATTACGAAAGAGTATTGGCTGGATTAGGCAAACCTTTTTCAGAGATGATCAAACATGGTGAGATGGCCGAAATAGGTTTAAGGACTGGGAAAATCAAAGATTTCACAGCATTAGAGGCCATAGCTGAGCACCTTTTAGCCAAAGAGCACAACCTTGTACCCAAACAGAGTCAGGAAGAGGTGGATGTGTCTTTCGTTTCGCACGGACAATCGTGGAGACCCAACAATGGCCCCCCCACCTCGGTAAATGGAAACCATCTGCCACAATACGGAACAGATGAAGTAAGCATGATTGGGGCATGAAATATCGGGGTGGACCCCAATCGCAAATACATACGAAAGGTCGAAGAATACCCCCCAATGAGCGAAACAATTGTCCTTGAAGGGGAATGTCTGGAGGAGGTTAAGGTCATTAGGCAAGAATTAAAGTTGGTCAGGCATCAAATGAAGCAATTAGCAGACCTGGTGGTACACCAACATAATCTTACGAGGCAACTCTTCACCCACTTACTGAGAGACCAAAAGGAAGAAGAGGACAAACAAAGTTCAAACCAGGATCCCTCCCAGGAAAACCAGCTGACTCAAGGAGATCAAAACAGAATGAAAGGGCAGGGAAATGAAAATAATAAAGATGCCAGACGATCCCACCAGTGGAGCCTTGATAACCGCTCGGACAGAGGTGAACCCTCAAAGGGGAAAGATCGAGCAGCATTCCCAAGAGATCGAAAGTTCACCCCTTTGAGCAAATCAAATGCAGAAATATTGCACCTTCTGATCAGCCGGGGAAAGATTACGGAGTTGCTGCCACAAACTGACCCCAAGTCTAAAAGATACGATCCTACACGAATATGCCTCTATCATTCCAACTCACCAGGGCATGATACTGAAGAGTGTTGGGCGTTGCGGCACAAGATCCAAAATCTTATCGAAAGAGGAGAGCTGAAAATGGCAAACGACCTTGAGATCACCGCAATGGGGAGCCTGACCACCGACGAACGGATTGTCGAGCCTCAACGAACCATGAAATGGTAAATTCCCAGGGATACGATTGTGAGTCCCAAGAAAAGGGTGTGGGGATGTTATCGTCTGCTTAATGTTATGTCCTGTTTTATTTTCTGTGCATTATTATGATATGTAAAAAAAAAAAAATATATATAAAAAAAAAAAAAAAAAAAAAAAAAAACAAACAAAAAAAAAAAAAAAAAAAAAAAAAAAAAAAAAAAAGAAAAAAAAAAAAAGGTCTTGTGTGCTATCTAGGCCTGAACTACGAAAGACCTGATCTCCTCTTCCTATAGGAGTACGTAGGCAGCCACTTTGGCGCGGTCTAATCCTTGTAAAAATGTATATAACCCTTCGATAGTTTTGCAATTAACGATCAATGACCCAGACAACCTGTTCTCCTGTCAACCCATCGGAGTGCACTTCATACCTGATCAAAAGCAACTGATTTTGGGTTCCCAGCATCTCATCAGCCCACCTGTCAAAGACACCACGAATCAATGACCTTTACAACAATCAGGACTGGGGCAATTTTGAAATCGATGACGATTCGACACTGGGGCATTCATCAATCATCCATGGAAAGGTAGTGCACAATTCAACATCTATGGTACGATCTCGTCAGCGTACAATAACATCATCAGAGTTGTACGATCAATTGGTCCTTTCCAGTCAGAGCTCTTTCAGAATACAAGGACCCACAGGTAAGATACAACTCATCTCAGTTATCTATTTCTTTCCTGTCTTCATGTACATATATTATGACTGTACATAGTTTAACTCTAACATTACTTTTGGAAAGAGAAAAGTTTTATTTGACTTGTTAGGAATCGAATTAATTCTGACAAGCATCAGTGGAGCAGACTCATGAGTATGATTAGACGATTAAAGCTGTCCAACAAAGACCTGATTTCGAAGTGTCGTTCGGAGCAGAATTCACCTCATAGGCAAGTTAGCACTTTGCGTTTGCGCCAACTTTCAGATGTGGGGTATAAAGCTATGACGATAATGATGACAGTTGATGCGGAGTCGAAAGGTAAATAAAAGATAATATGATGTCTCGAATCGTGGCCTGAGTTATTCGAGTAATTAAGCCTGAAGGGTGTCTTTACACCTGGCGCCCTAAAGTCGTCTGGTTTGGGAGTCGCCGGCCCAACACTCGTTACATGGGTAACTCAGAGCCTAAGAAAACGAGCATTACAGCTGCAGAGACCTGAGCAGATTCGAATCGTGGCACGGGTTATTCGAGTAATTAAGCCTGAAGGGTGTCTCTACACCTGGTGCCCTAAAGTCGTCTGATTTGGGAGTCACCGGCCAAACGCTCGCTACATGGGTAACTCAAGCCTAAGAAAACAAATCTTGCGCAGAGTCAGACGAGGAATGAATGTGGTAAACCACCTAACTTGTATCGAAGCGTGGCCTCTGTTACTCGAGCAAGTAAACCCGAAAGGGTGTCTTTACACCTAATGCCCTAAAGCCGTCTGGTTTGGGAGTCATTGGTCCAAAGCTCGTTAAAGGGGTAACTCTGAACAGCCTAAGAAAACGAGACAAGTTAAGTGGGCACGAAAAAGAAAAAAGCAGACTCAGGAAAAGAAAAAGAAAAAATTTTCGACCAGAGAAAAAAAGAGAGGCTCATCTAAAGTCACGGAAAAGAGGCCCCTAATTGAAGGATTGCATCGCACAGTGCACTTGTCATATGACGTAAATCCTGCGAAGAACGATATCAAGAATGAAGACGGAATACCTTTGATAAAGGAAGGTAGTTTTTAAATTTAATCATACTCACGTATATTGACCATGAATGCTTAAAAGTTTTATTACGATTTCATAACTCGTCAAATGAAAAAAAAAAAAAAAAAAAAAAAAAAAAAGAAGAAAAAAAGTGAAATCGAGAATGACTTAGTACCTTCACAATTCATTCAATGTCAACTTAATCCACTCACGATTCACGAAAAAAGAGATCCATCCCGATTTCAAGTTTCACGATAAGACGAAAACATCACGGACACGAGCTAAATTGCATAATCATGAGCATTCCATTTTATCTGCTCTACTGTTGAGATGTTTAGTAATATCGAAGTTAACCCCGCCGACCCGAACCGTCGAGCATTTAGCGTTTGTTACTTGTGCAGGATATGAATCGGTGTGCGTAACTCGGCATGACAAACGAAATGACTTCCCAAACGAATCCTCGACAAAAACATGAGTAAAGGCTGGGGCATCTTAAAGATCATGGAAATGAAAGGGGCACAGGTCTATATCAGACTCCTCATCAACGAACCTTCCTCCACGACCATCAATGGATTTTGACGAACTCAGCCTGATGCATGCTGACATTACCTCGATACTCAAGCGAGCATATGCAAGAGCGATATAATTCCTGACGTCAGAGCTGATCGATTAAAAGGCGAGGAAGGGCAACATGGTCATCAGTCATTACAAAAGCCAAATGGACTGCCTCAATCAAATGAAAGTCGAGAGCTATCAATGCATACGACCAAATGACAAAAGGACCACCTAGATATCAACCCAGAATCTAGGCATAATCCTCCAGCATCAGAGGAAGTCCCAGCGTCCCAAATTCAAAGACATGACGATCTGGGAACTAGCCTGACGAGGAGCCCTGGATAAGTCGATTGGGCATGCGAAATGACAAATACAATTCCCCAACAGAGAAACGATAAGGGGCATGCGATTCAACAAACCAGCCTTGAAGTCCAGAAACTGTGCTCCCTAGTAAGGCGTGGCGCAGCTAAGTAGTCAAAAAGAGCGACAAGTGAAAATTTGTATCATTTGACTAAACAGGGGTCATGTCCTTCCAAGCATATCTATTGATCCATGCATAACATCCGTGCATCCATGTATATGTCAAAATAAAATGTACATGAAAAGAAAATCACAGGTACGAGACTGTCGGCGTCACGAATACCGGTGCCATTTACCAGAATAACATGGCAGCGGGAAACTTCAGCGACCCGATGCGCCCAGAATCTATGGAACATCAAGGGATTACAAAATGACTGTCTGAAGCACCTTCAGCTAATCGACCAGGATGACAGCTCAAAAGCAATGGCTGTCAAGAGCGATCTACGAGGACGAACCCCAAGAATGACAAGGCAAACCAAAAGAAGTGGCTGGCAAAAGCGATTTACGAGGACAAATCCCAGGGAGGCCCCACAAACTAATCAGGTACGCTTTCCTTTTAAATTTCCTCTAGAATTATTGCATTTTTATGATGTACAATACGATGCGAGTCCATTTAGGATAGTACACAGCGATTCCGGAGACGAGACCCGGCAATTCAAAACCGACCCGTCAGATACGATACCTGACCAAACAAAAAAAACGACCCGTCAGATACGATACCTGACCAATTGAAAAAACGACCCGTCAGATACGATACCTGACCAATTGAAAAAACGACCCGTCAGATACGAGACCTGACCAATTCAAAACCGACCCGTCAGATACGATACCTGACCAATTCAAAAATGACCCGTCAGAAACAAGAACTGACCGTCCAACACGACCCGTCAGAAACAAGAACTGACCGTCCAACATGACCCGTCAGTCAAAAGAACTGACCGTCCAAACATGACCCGTCAGTCAAAAGAACTGACCGTCCAAAATGACCAGTCAGTGAAAACCCCTGACCGTCCAAACATGATCCGTCAGTGAAAATACCTGACCGTCCAAACATGACCCGTCAGTGAAAACCCCTGACCGTCCAAAATGACCCGTCAGAAACAATACCTGACCGTCCAAAATGACCCGTCAGAAACAAGAACTGACCGTCCAACACGACCCGTCAGAAACAAGAACTGACCGTCCAAAATGACCCGTCAGAAACAATACCTGACCGTCCAAAATGACCCGTCAGAAACAAGAACTGACCGTCCAACACGACCCGTCAGAAACAAGAACTGACCGTCCAACACGACCCGTCAGAAACAAGAACTGACCGTCCAAAATGACCCGTCAGTGAAAACTCCTGACCGTCCAAACATGACCCGTCAGTGAAAACCCCTGACCGTCCAAACATGACCCGTCAGTGAAAATACCTGACCGTCCAAGCATGACCCGTCAGTGAAAACCCCTGACCGTCCAAAATGACCCGTCAGAAACAATACCTGACCGTCCAAAATGACCCGTCAGAAACAAGAACTGACCGTCCAACACGACCCGTCAGAAACAAGAACTGACCGTCCAAAATGACCCGTCAGTGAAAACTCCTGACCGTCCAAACATGACCCGTCAGTGAAAACCCCTGACCGTCCAAACATGACCCGTCAGTGAAAATACCTGACCGTCCAAGCATGACCCGTCAGTGAAAACCCCTGACCGTCCAAAATGACCCGTCAGAAACAATACCTGACCGTCCAAAATGACCCGTCAGTGAAAATTCCTGACCGTCCAAAAACAACCCGTTGGGGAAAGATCCGATGATGACGATACGACCCGTTGGCAAAAGATCCGACGATGACAATACGAACCGTTGGGAAAAGATCCGACGATGACAATGCGGTAACCGTTGGGGAAAGATCCGACAATGACCAAAATAATGCGAAGCGATGCGATGTGCGATGCGATGTTATGCGATGTGCGATGCGATGCGATGTGCGATGCGATGCGACGAGCGATGCGATGCGATGCGATGCGATATGCGATATGCGATACATCATATGAGAAGCAGTGCGATATGTGATTTCATATGCGATGTAATGCGATTTTGATTTAGTATGATAAGCGATTTGATATTTAAATATGCAATATGCGTTAAGCAAGAGAAAAATAGTTTTGGCGAATATGCGATGCGAGTCCATTTGAGGCAGTAAACGGTAATATTAGTGTTGCATCATTAACCTGTATATGTTGCATCAATGATATATATGTTGCATCATTAAAATATGTGCTGCCATCATCATGCATTGGGTGCCTACTTCTTTATCATGTTCATTTCATATGACATTACATAAACATGATAAAGAGGGGCAGCTGTAGACACCCAAATTTTGCACTTTTGCACTAACCCTGACAGGAGGGCAGAATCGTCATTTGACCCGACGAGCGAAAAGGAAGGTGGACCCCAACATCAAGCCACCCCAGCGATTTACGGTCAAAGCCGCCACAACGGACAACGAACATCCGGTCACTTGAGGCAAGGCGAACAGTTGACCCAGAAAAGCCTGAGCCGACCACAAAAGACGACTGATGGCCACTCCGCTTACAATGTTCGGGGGTCTCGCTCACCGGGGAGCGAGCGGCTGCCCAGCTCGCCGGTGAGCTGGCGGGGGGGTAGGGGGCAGCGCCCCCTGAAAGACAGGCACAATTGTCAAATTCTATATCAAGTCGCAGCCCTCCGAACTAGCCTCCCAGAACAATATGACACGTTTCCCAGGGATTTCCGAATCGCAAAAATACAGCCTTCCGAAATAATACCGCAGAAATTGGCGAATTAAGACCGCGCGGCACGGAAATCGAGAAAAGCAAGCCGGACAGCCGCGGATGCACCTGCGGCCACCGACAAAAGGGCAGGTTCGCGGCTCGAGGGCGGCACACGACAGCCGAGGTTCGGCGCGGGCGGCCAGCGAAGTCAGCCGCAGATGCACCTGCGGCCAGCCGCAGTTGCACCTGCGGCTGCCTTCGGAACTCTATTAAGCGTCTAGATCTGCGTCCGAGAGAAAAAAAGAGAGAGAGAAATAGATTTTTAGAGAGAGAAGGAGCGCGGGAGGAGAGAGAAAGGCTCGGGTGGAGGTGTTTTTGAGTGATAAATTGTGTGTTGTTGCTCCAATAGCTTAGATTTGCTTGTAGTTTGGCTCAAATCTTGGAATATAAAGCTCGTATTGGTGTATTGCAAGGTGAAAAGAGTGTTCTTTTGATGTTTTTTTTTTTGTTTATATTAGTGTGTTGATGTTGTGTTTTGAGTTTGTGTAGTGTAGTTTGTTGTTGTGTGGATAATGATCCGTAGATTAGGGGTTGTTAGTGAGGTTTCCATCGGAAAGTAACTCCTCCTAACCTCCCGATGATATCCCTTTAGTTTATTTTCTAGCTTTTACGTATGTAACGATCGCGATGCACCTTTATGTAAATATGTAAATTTTTGGGCCTTAAAACGACACAAGGTCGTGTTCGGGTTAAGGCCCCGTGAAAATAAAGAAATATGTGATTGTGGGTGTTTGGGGTTGTCTGGATGGCTTACATGCCCGTAGATAACCCCGACACGTTTTGGGATGTATGTTTTAATTTACGACACAAAAAATGGTTTTCAAAATAAGGCAAATAATGAAGATTTTATAAAATCAAGCAAATTTAGGATATTAGATTCACGAGGTTTAAAGGTTAAGTGTTTTGGTAAACTTTGATCCATAATTGATGAATAGGCTTTAGTTGGTTTTAAAACGTCACAAAAAACGATTTTGCAAATAAATAAATGTTTTCATTAAACTTTGTGCATAGGGTTAAAGAGTTCTAGAAGTTGCCCTCGATTTATTTATATTAACTGTTAGAAGGCAATGTATAGTCTCGATTCCTATTTGACAAAAGTTTAAAACTATTGTTTTCTAAAATGACATCTAAATAAAAAACCCTCAACGCTTTCGAAATTAAAATCAATCTTTCTTATAAAAAGCGAAGCCTCGTCATTTGGGTCAAAGAACGTCCAAAACACTTTCCAGATAACACTTTTGCCATATAAAAATAAAAGCGAACTTTTATGCAAAACGCACCACAAACATTCATCTAGGCACGCACGCACACACACGCAAACCACACATTTTAGGATTAAAAAAGGATAGGAAAACATCGAGATTGCGGTAACCGTGTTTCACGGAAGTCGGGGGGTGCCTAACACCTTCCCCTCGCTTAAGCAAGCCCCCGAACTCCATGAATCTCGGTTTGCGGACCAATTAACTCGGAGTCACATGAGCCAGCGATTACGAAAAACTAAATTCGGATGAGTTGGTACATCCATTTCAAATATACCAACTGGCGACTCTGGTCAATTGGCTCATAAAATATCGATCTTTCAAAACCCGTCGACATTAAGCCGACCCTTTCCAAAGTCACATCTTAATCTAAAGGCTAAAATTGGAAAAGGGCATTTTAATAATAAAAAACGAGACGACGAAATCCCGGCGTCGACAGTCATGTTTATACATGCTTCTCATACTTCATGCATGACATTATATGAATGCATTATGCTTCTCATGCTTTGCATTTATTTATGCAACATACTAATCATGCATTAGAATAAATACATGGCATACAGTTCAACTTATTCAATTAACTCAAGCTTTCTATCATATAGAATCAACACACATCATATGATTTCACAAAAGCATATTTAATTCAAATTCTCACATACTTCAAGTGTACACACAACAGTTATACACATAGCAACAATATCTGAAAAACTTGCCTAGACTGCAAACCAGCTTACGTTATCACTTCACATTCCTTGTACAACCTACATGGTATGCGAGATCGACAACATATATTAGTCAAAGCTTGACTCAACGCTAAAACTTTTATTAAGACTCTACTTTATTTTCTCTCTCTTAAACTTTATTTGTAAGTCCATTATTGATTATCCATATCAGGACTTAATCTAATGATTTAACTCAATTATTTCTCTTCATACACGTGGATCCCTAATTCAGAGATCGCAAAGTGTTCATATTATCATCTACTATACATTAAATATAGCCTACTGAATGTCCAAATAATAACTTAATTCCTCTTTTAAACTCTATTTAATATTATTAATTATTTAATAACATTAAATTCACTTACTAATATTATTAATCACTAAATAATATTTTAAATCAATAATTTAATAACAGTTTAATCTAAATGTTACCAAGCATTCAATAATATCATAATCTAATATTATTAATCTTTTAATAATATCGTAATCATTTTCTAAACTTATAAACAATTTATTTTAATTGTTTACACTTTACTAATTAATGCATTTTTATCATTCTAAAATGCCATACCCATAAGATTTTATCAACAATGACTAAATCCCTCATCAAAAATCTGCGTATACCGTATATAGGATTTCCAAGCCATAAATCCTATTTTCTAAATTTTCAACATCACATCACATATTTAATTCATTTAGTCATAACTAGTCCATTTCCATGAAAAATACCAAATTAGTTCTAAAATTTCTTCTTTTCTGGTATTTGACAGAATATAGCTCCATATTGAACATATATTTTTCTCTTAATTTTTAAAATTCATTTACTATTTTTTTGTAAATGGCCAAAACTGCCGAATATTACGACATTTATCATAAACTGTGTTTTTGTCCAAAACTTCCGAAACTTACAGGGTATACTCTTGCTATGTATATGTACTCCCAGTAAAATTTTCACAATTTTTGGAGTTAACCACAAAGAGTTATACAGGTTTACTTTTAAAATAGTCTTTTCCCGTAAAATCCATATCTCTCATTCTATACATCCAAAAATCACCATTTTTGGAAACAATCTATAAAACTCATCATATTATCATCCAAAAGTTTTCCAGAATTTTTAGAGAAATAAAAGCGGACGAAACTGCCCCTGGACCAAACTGAACAGTAACTATTTTTGGCCTTTTCAGATTTTCGGACAGTTTTGAGGTCCTTCACGGAAACGATTATAAAACGAAATCTACAACTCCGATTGAGGTCCAGTCGGAGGTGTTGGACTCATATTTTCCTGAACTATAGTTTTCATTTATCAAAAATTTGGAGTTGTCTAGGTCTCGAAAAACAGTGTTAAAGGGGCTAATCAGTAACTAATTTTTCTGATTTTTCAACATGGATGTGTTTTACTAAAAATTCCATAACTTTTTCATTTCACAATATTTTTAAGTCAAATAAAAGGTCTTTTGCTCAAGACTTAGAGATTTAACACACCTAACAAGAAAATCACTCAAACCACAAATGGATCTCACAATAAATCACGTAGATCTCAAAACATTTTCCAGAACAAACAAAACTCATTCACTTTCATTTTTCCCAAATGTTTCCACATAAATCTCACATATATCACATGATACACCAACATAACTCTAGATTCAACCTTTTCATAAGGTTTTCACCAACTTGATCATAATATTTTATAGATCTTAAAATAAAGTACATAAACTACACAAAACTTTGATTAAACTAGAAAAATTTTCTTTTACCTTCCTTAGTTGCTTTCTTTGTTCTTCCTTCTTCTTCATCTCCTTCCATAGCTACCATTTCTCTCTCCTCTTTCTCTTCCCTAGCCGTGGGTCTTCTTCTCTCTCTACGAAGCTACCATATAAGAGATGTAATGGACTTAAGAGAAAATTCAATTTAGTTATTTTTTTTTTTTGGGAACTTACACAATTCCTTAGCTAAATTGGATACTTAATTCATTTCCACCAATCATGGGATAGGAAAATAAAAAGTCACGTGCTCATTTTACTCCCCCAAAACCGCCCACTTGCATGCATATATATCCAAAAATTTTGATTTATTTTAATTATTAATTTGGAAGAAAAGTTGACCACTTTTGACTATTTTATTTAAATTAATTTATTTAAAATTTGCACATAACATCCTTAACTTTCAATTTTGTTAATTTAACCACTTACTGTTTCAAAAAAAAATATATATATGAAGAAAAATTAAATTTTGTATTTCATAAAATTCGGGGTCTTACATTTATGGCACGTGGTGAATGTTCTCTTTGGCCCGTAGTGCAAAGATGAACTGTTGTTTGGTATGATTATGACCAAGGGCTGAATCTGGTATAATCATGACCGTTGGTGTTATATTGAATGTCTTTGGCCCGTAGTGCAAAGATGAACTGTTGATCTGCATGATTATGATCAGGAACTGTGAATTTGTATTATCTTGACTAATGATGTTTCAGATGATAAAAGTTGATGATGTTTTTCCTAAAAAGAGAACCGAGTGGACATTATAGTCTGCATTATTCTTCTAATAGATTACTCATTCCGCTGCTATTATTGATCTGAACGTTGTTTAAGAATTTAACTACAGTTTTTGATATAAACCTTGTAGTCTATTGTATTCTATCAAGAACTCAACTGTTGAAGGCTAATGATAATTTATTCGTCATTATCTTAGTCATGATATTTCTTACTAGGCTATTTGAGCTCACCCTTTCTTTTGTTCCATTGTTTTTCAACAGGAGATGAAAACATAACAGGGTCTAGCCGGGGAATGGAGTGAGGGTCCGAGGAATAGTTATCATAGTCTTCACGTTTTGTAAAATAGTGTGGCAATAATAGTGAAGACTTAGTTGTGTATTATTATACACTGTATTGTAGTACGTTATGCTTTGTTGTAATAATTTTGTTGTAGTCTTTTGACGACTCAAGTTTGGGCTGTGTGGGCCCAGATTTGGGGGCGTCACAGTTGGCATCAGAGCTTAGGGATATGGTCTTTAATGGAGATCTGGGGTTAGAACTAGGAGGGGAGAGACGAATAGAATCAATCACTAGTGTGTCCTACCTAAATTAGATTTATTTTTTATCTAATGAATCGATTTGAATGTAGGAACATGAAGAGATGAGTCAGTTTATTTGAACTAACATTTATTTTGTGACCACAGTTAATTATGGCATCTGGAAATCAGGAGGTTAACTATGAAATTACCGAAACAAATGTAGCTGCAAAACAAGAGGCGACGAATAATCTTCTTACAAACTCAGAGTTGAATCATTTGCCTAAGGCAAAAATTATGCGTGTTCTATCCAGTAAGGATGAAGGTGAAAGCTCTGCTACAGTCGTTCCAGATCCATTCTTAGAAGCAATTAAAGGAAGTAACGAACTTGCGGAAATTATTGCCTTTAATTTACTCACTAATTGGGAGAGTGATATCACCTGGTTATGCTCTATAACAAAGGATCAGAAGATATGGACTTTTCATATTAGTCTTTGGGATTTATGGTGTTCCAGCTATGATTTTCAAGATTATTTAAAAATGATGTTTCTATACTTTTGGGCGTTACAATTTAGAGGAATTCAGGTTAAGTTAGTCACTATCGTGGAAACTGCAGTCTATCGAAAATACTATTTTAATGGAAATCATTGGTACCTTACTACTGATGAAGTTGATGAACCCGAGAAACAGTTTGCTAGAAAATTATTCAGTGGTATTCCCATGGTTGAAATACGTGAAGATCCGAATGAAGTATTCGGGATTCGATTTGACGATAACAGTCAAGAAACCGAATGAGGTGATAACCGGTAAGCTATTCATAAATTCTCGTGAAGTCTATGCCATATTAGATACTGGCTCTATCCACTCCTTTATCTCACCTATATGTACCCAACGTTTAAATTTGACTATTGAAAACTTAAATCTTGTCTTATCAGTTGAAACCTTATTGGGAGAAATACCTATTACATTTACTATCTATAAATCTTGCCTAAGTTCAAATCAACAACCTCACATTACCTGTTGACCTTATTTCTTTAGAGATGCATGAATTTGATGTGATTTTAGGAATTGATTGGTTGACTACCCATCATGCTAAAATTGATTGTTTTCATAAGATTATTAGTTTTCATATTCCTAATCAACCTGTCATGCAAATTCAAGCAACTAAACCATTGAAATCTATAACTGTTATTTCTAGCCATAAAGCCATTCGTTTATTGAAAAACGGATGTCAAGCCTTTTTAGCTCATGTCACTGATTTGAACAAAAACACGTCAAACTTGAATGATATTCCCATTGTTAATGAGTTTCCTGACTTTTTTTTTCTGAGGAACTTTCTGGCTTACCCCAAACCGTGAAATTGAATTCTGTATCGATCTTGAACCCGACACTAAGCCCATTTTTAAAGTCCCACACCAAATGGCTCCCATAGAACACCAAGAGTTGAAAGTTTAATTACTAGATATCGGTATCATTCATTCTAGTACAAAACTTATATCGAGCGAGGAATGCGAGAAGAGTTTTCAAGAACTCAAGAGGAGACTTGTTTCAGCTCCTGTTCTGACCATACCATCAGGATCAGGAGAATTTGTTATCTACAGCGATGCTTCTGGCAAACGTCTAGGCTGTGTCCTTATGCAACATGGAAAGGTTATAGCCTATGCCTCTCGACAACTCAAAGATTATGAGAAAAATTATCCTACTCATGATCTAGAGTTGGCAGCAGTCGTTTTCGCGTTAAAGATCTGGAGACACTACTTGTACGGAGAAAAAGTGGATATCTATACGGATCATAAATGTAAGACCCCGAATTTTATGAAATATAAAATTTAATTTTTCTTCATATATATTTTTCATGAAACAGTAAGTGGTTAAATTGACGAAATTGAAAGTTAAGGATGTTATGTGCAAATTTTATTTTGACGGACAATATTCGTTTTGTCGGGGAATATTCGTTTTGTCGGGGAATATTCGTGCCGTACGACGGCGCCGAAATAACAAATTAATTGTGGACCCCACAACGGAATAATTGTCGGATATAGAAAACGACAGAAGTAACCTTTTTAAATAAAAATAGTCAACGGTGTTAACTGTTAAAATACCGGTGATGAAAGAATAGTAGCATACGGTAAATTATGGTATTTTCTGTAGCACACGCTACTCTACAGTAGCACACGGTATTGCACAGTGTCTCATATTATTGACACCATAACTGTTACGCATCATTTCATCGATAATTGTCACTGCATAATATTTTATATTATCAATTCAATTATTGTTGCTACACAGTATTTTGCATTATTGATTCAATAATTGTCATTACACTGTATTTCATATCATTGAGTCAATAATTGTTGGTGCACTGTAGTTTAAAATTATTGAATCTAATAATTGTCACAGTAGCAAATACACTATAATTTATATTATTAAATTAATAATAATTTGTAACGTGTTTATTACATTATTGTTGAATTATTGTTGTAGCGTTATTTTATATGCAGGACCCATAGGAAGAAAAATAAAATAAAATAAATAAATGTAAAAAAAAAAAAAATATATTAATTATTATTTTTTAAATAGTAACATGTGGACCCTATGTGGGGGCCACATGAGTTGTAAATGAAAATGTGATTGTTGCTGGGAAAAAGGGTTGGTGAGAAGGAGAGAAAGCAGCCAGACGGCTGCTCTGCATTTCAACATAAGTATGCCACCTACCACTGCATAGTAACCTCTTTTCTCCTATAAATAGCTTGCTCAGCTGAATAGAAAAATCACACCTAAAACATAAAATTTTTCTATAAGAATTTTATGAGTTTTCTCTAAGAATTGTAAGGTTATTTTGAGAGTTTGAAAGCCAAAAGGAGTGCAGGAATTTTTCAAGTAAGTCTTTTATTAAAGAGTAGTAATTTTATAAATTTCTATTTTTCTCGGTATTCACAAATCTTCCCTTAGAAAACTCTTCTTTGAGAAGATTCATTTTTAAAAGCTTTCTTTGGAAGATTTATTTTGGAATATTATTTTAAAAACTATTTTAAAGTAGTTATATTATACTACAAAAATTATGTTAAATATATATAATTTTGATAGTTCATATTATACGAGTCATCATACACTTTGAAATTTATATATTGTAATTACTAATTTTATTATAAATATATAGGTTGATCAACCTCATTTAAATCAATATCCAGTCACGTGTTAAGGTAAGGAATATTATTCTTTTCACACTCTTAAATTTATTGTGGTAAGGAATATTATTCTTTTCACACTCTTAAATTTATTGCGGTAAGGAATATTATTCTTTTCACACTCTTAAATTTATTGCGGTAAGGAATATTATTCTTTTCACACTCTTAAATTTATTGCGGTAAGGAATATCATCTTCTTTCATATTCTATTATTGAAACTTACTACGGTAAGGGGTATCACTCTTTTCATCATCATAAATGGATATTATTTTTTTTCTTACTTGAAGGGATTATTATTCTTTGATTCTCGAGAATAATATCGTTTCTTTCTTGTGTCATTTACTTTCATGTATTAAATTGTGGGAATAACCTTACGGCGCGGTTTACCGCCTGTTGGTGAATAACCTTTTGTATTCATTCCTTATTAATCTTTGAGAATAACCTTACGGTGCGGATTATCGTCTGTTTGGTGAATAACTCTTCGTATTCAAATTGATGGGAATAACCTTACGGCGCGGATTATCGCTTGTTTGGTGAATAACTATTCGTATTCAAATTAATGGGAATAACCTTACGGCGCGGATTATCGCCTGTTTGGTGAATAACTATTCGTATTCAAATTGATGGGAATAACCTTACGGTGCGGATTATCGCCTGTTGGTGAATAACCCTTTTTATTTGTCTCGTGTAGAAATAATTTGTCTACACGAATTATCACATGACACTTTTATTCCATATTCGTAAGTGATATCATTTTCCTTTATACTCATAAGGGATACCATCTTTTTCATCTTCCATTATTCAAACTTACTGTGGTAAGGGATATTAATTCCCTTCACCTTTTGTTAATCAAACCTGCTACGGTAAGGGATATTATTTTCTTTCATACTCCTAAATCGAAACTTATTATGGAACTATTGCTTCTATAATTCCTGAAAATATTATATGTTCCATAATAGTTGAACTTCATTATTTCAACTGAACCTTCCTATTTACGTGAACCTTTCTATTGAACTGTAACCGTTATTCTGAACTGTGGATCTTGAATATCATTTTTAAATTTCACTCCACATCATGTTGACAATTTGGACATTATTTGAATCTGCACAAAGTAAACTTCTGATACTTATTGTTTATCCTGTTCTTCTATTCATCATTTGTAACACTATTATTTGTATTAATCATCAAGAATCAAGCTGTTGTGAATATCTGTGGCCGGGGGCACAGATGTGATATAATTGTTGAACAGATGATAGGTTAAAGGCGATATACTAGGTTAAAGGCGATACATCTGTTCGGTGTCTTTTATGGCACGTGGTTAATGTTCTCTTTGGCCCGTAGTGCAAAGATGAACTGTTGATTGGTATGATTATGACCAAAGGCTGAATCTGGTATAATCATGACCGTTGGTGTTATATTGAATGTCTTTGGCCCGTAGTGCAAAGATGAACTGTTGATCTGCATGATTATGACCAGGAACTGTGAAGTTGTATTATTTTGACTAATGGTATTTCAGATGATAAAAGTTGATGATATTTTTACTAAAAAGAGAAGCGAGTGGACATTATAGTCTGCATTATTCTTCTAATAGATTGCTCATTCCGCTGCTATTATTGATCTGAACGTTGTTTAAGAATTTAACTGCAGTTTTTGATATAAACCTTGTAGTCTATTGTATTCTATCAAGAACTCAACTGTTGAAGGCTAATGATAAATTATTCGTCATTATCTTAGTCATGATTTTTCTTACTGGGCTATTTGAGCTCACCCTTTCTTTTCGTTCCATTGTTTTTCAACAGGAGATGAGAACGTAACGGGGTCTAGCCGGGGAATGGAGTGAGAGTGCGGGGATAGCTATCATAGTCTTCACGTGTTATAAAATAGTGTGGCAATAATAATGAAGACTTAGTTGTGTTGTATTATCCACTGTATTGTTGTACGTTGTATTTCATTGTAATAATTTTGTTGTAGTCTTTTGACGACTCAAGTTTGGGCTGTGTGGGCCTAGATTTGGGGGCGTCACAATAAAAGTCTCAAGTATTTCTTCACCCAGAAGGAACTCAACATGCGACAACGACGTTGGCTTGAGCTGTTGAAGGATTATGACCACACAATCCAGTATCACCCGGGAAAGGCGAACGTTGTAGCTGACGCTTTGAGCAGAAAATCTTATGCAAGTACAAGTGCACTGCTGACAACACAAAAGTGTATTTTGTACGACTTGCAAAAGATGGAGATAGAGCTAAAGACACCAGGGACCCACTCGAAGATTGCTCACGTGCGAGTAGAACCAACTTTAATCGATAAAATTAAAGCTGCTCAAGCTACCGATCCGGAACTGATAAACATGATAAAGAAAGTACAAGAAGGTGCCATTCCCGAAGCAAGAATCGACGAGAAAGGAATACTTCGAGTCAACTCTCGACTCTGTGTTCCTAACGATCCTGAATTAAAGCATAAAATCATGATGGAGGCACACAACACGCCGTTTGCAATCCACCCAGGAGGTACCAAGATGTATCGAGATCTTCGACATACATTTTGGTGGAACAATATGAAAAGAGAGATTGCGGAGTTTATCTCAAGGTGCCTAACTTGTCAACGTGTCAAGGCAGAACATCAAGTTCCTAAAGGTCCATTACAATCACTTGAAGTTCCCGAATGGAAGTGGGAACACATCAATATGGACTTCGTGACGGGTCTTCCAAAAGTTTCTCAAGGCTTAGATGCAATTTGGGTGATCGTAGATAGATTGACCAAATCTGCTCATTTCTTGCCTATACGAGAAAACTTTTCACTTGAACGTCTTGTCGGTATGTACATAAATGAGATCGTGAGATTGCATGGCATGCCAGTTTCCATAGTTTCTGATCGAGATCCTAGATTCACTTCACGCTTTTGGATCAGTCTACAAAAAGCTATGGGCACTGAACTACGTTTTAGTTCTGCATACCATCCTCAAACGGACGGACAATCGGAAAGGACGATCCAGACCCTCAAAGATCTTTTGAGACTTTGTGTATTAGACTTCAAAGGAAGATGGGATAAGTACTTGCCGTTGGTGGAATTTTCTTACAACAACAGTTACCAAGCAAGCATAGGCATGGCTCCATTCGAGGCATTGTATGGAAGGAAGTGTCGCTCTCCAATATGTTGGAATGAGGTAGGAGAAGCAAAATTGTTGGGACCCGAGTTGGTACGCTTGACGACCGAAAAGATCCAAATGATCCGACAACGAATACAGACCGCACAAGAACGACAAAAGAGTTATGCTGATCTTCATCGGAGAGACGAAAGTTTCAACGTCGGAGATCATGTATTCTTACGTGTTTCTCCATGGAAAGGGGTTACGAGATTCGGAAAGAGAGGAAAGCTCAACCCTCGATTTATTGGCCCATTTGAAATCCTCGATCGAATAGGAACCGTAGCCTACAGACTAGCCCTACCACCAAGTATGTCTCGCATCCATAACGTTTTTCACATATCTATGTTACGTAAATATGTGAAGGACCCAAACCACGTCATTGAGTTAGAACCAGACGTTATAGCAGAGGATTTCGAGGAGGTACCTGTGAAGATCCTGGATAAGAAGGAGCATATCCTACGCTCAAAGGTTATACCTCAAGTTAAGGTTTTATGGAGGAACCAAGATACTGAGGAAATGACCTGGGAGCTAGAATCTGAGATGAAATCTAAGTATCCTTACCTCTTCGATATGTCAGGTACGTCAATTTCGGGGACGAAATTTCATAAGGAGGGGAGGTTGTAAGACCCCGAATTTTATGAAATACAAAATTTAATTTTTCTTCATATATATATTTTTTTTGAAACAGTAAGTGGTTAAATTAACAAAATTGAAAGTTAAGGATGTTATGTGCAAATTTTATTTTGTCGGACAATATTCGCTTTGTCGGGGAATATTCGTTTGGTCGGGGAATATTCGTGCCGTACGACGGCGCCGAAATAATAAATTATTGGTGGACCCCACAACGGAATATTTGTCGGATATAGAAAACGACAGAAGTAACCTTTTTAAATAAAAATAGTCAACGGAACTGTTAAAATACCGGTGATAAAAGAATAGTAGCATACGGTAGTTTATGGTATTTTCTGTAGCACACGGTACTCTACAGTAACACACGGTATTGCATAGTGTCTCATATTATTGGTCTGATAATTGACACCGTAACTGTTACGCATCATTTCATCGATAATTGTCACTGCATAATATTTTATATTATCAATTCAATAATTGTTGTTACACAGTATTTTGCATTATTGATTTAATAATTGTCATTACACTGTATTTTATATCATTGAGTCAATAATTGTTGTTGCACTGTTTTTAAAATTATTGAACCTAATAATTGTCACAGTAACATATGCACAGTAATTCACATTATTGAATCAATAATTGTCATTACACAGTAACGTATGCTTTATTTTACATTATTGTTATCTCTATTATGATGTTATTTAAACAGTTGTATTTCATTAATTTATTGACTTGATATCTAAGAGCTAACTATACTGTATTTATAACAATTAGTCATAATAATTGAATTGATAAAGTTATTTGTTTATAATATAAAGTTAGGTGATTATTAGGTGATATGAAATGAATGGTGTAGATTAAAGTGTGAATTATTGTTGAATAATTGAATTGATTTGTTTATAATATAAAGTTAGGTGATTATTAGGTGATATGAAATGAATGGTGTAGATTAAAGTGTGAATTATTGTTGAATAATTAAATTGATTTGTTTATAATATAAAGTTAGGTGATTATTAGGTGATATGAAATGAATGGTGTAGATTAAAGATAATATAATATTTGAAATGGATGGTGTAGATTAAAAGATGATCTTTAAATGAATAGTTTAGATTAAATGAATGATAAGATTTTTGGCTATAAATAGAAGTCTTAACTTAAGGATTTTTCATAAACTTCCTTACTTGTTCTTTCTTTCTCTCTCTAAATACTTCTTGTGAAAGTTTTCTCTAAGTGTGCTTAAGTCATCTTGAGTATTTGTGAAGATCTATAAGTATACGTGTACTGTTCAAGTTAATCAACCTCATTTAAATCAATATCCAGTCACGTGTTGAGGTAAGGGATACCATCTTTTTCATCTTCCATTATTCAAACATACTATGATAAGGGATTATCATTATTTGATTCTCGATAATAATATTGTTTCTTTCTTACTCATAAGACGTGCCTTTTATTTCCATGTATTAAATTGTGGGAATAACCTTACGGAGCGGATTGCCGCCTGTTGGTGAATAACCTTTCGTATTCATTCATTATTAATCTCTGAGAATAACCTTACGGAGCGGATTGCCGCCTGTTTGGTGAATAACTCTTTGTACTCAAATTCTATTAAATTGTGGGAATAACCTTACGGAGCGGATTGCCGCCTGTTTGGTGAATAACTCTTTGTACTCAAATTCTATTAAATTGTGGGAATAACCTTACGGAGCAGATTGCCGCCTGTTGGTGAATAACCCTTTGTATTAATTTCCTTCACCTTTTGTTAATCAAACCTGCTACGGTAAGGGATATTATTTTCTTTCATACTCCTAAATCGAAATTTATTATGGAACTATTGCTTCTATAATTCCTGAAAATATTATATGTTCCATAATAGTTGAACTTCATTATTTCAACTGAACCTTCCTATTTACGTGAACCTTTCTATTGAATTGTAACCGTTATTCTGAACTGTGGATCTTGAATATCATTTTTAAATTTCACTCCACATCATGTTGACAATTTGGACATTATTTGAATCTGTACAAAGTAAACTTCCGATACTTATTGTTATCCTATTTCTTCTGTTCATCATTTATATCATTCTAATCATCCAAAAATCAAGCTGTTGTGAATATCTGTGGCCGGGGGCACAGATGTGATATATTTGTTGAACAGATGATAGGTTAAAGGCGATATAATAGGTTAAAGGCGATACATCTGTTCGGTGTCTTTTATGGCACGTGGTGAATGTTCTCTTTGGCCCGTAGTGCAAAGATGAACTGTTGTTTGGTATGATTATGACCAAAGGCTGAATCTGGTATAATCATGACCGTTGGTGTTATATTGAATGTCTTTGGCCCGTAGTGCAAAGATGAACTGTTGATCTGCATGATTATGATCAGGAACTGTGAATTTGTATTATCTTGACTAATGATATTTCAGATGATAAAAGTTGATGATGTTTTTCCTAAAAAGAGAACCGAGTGGACATTATAGTCTGCATTATTCTTCTAATAGATTACTCATTCCGCTGCTATTATTGATCTGAACGTTGTTTAAGAATTTAACTACAGTTTTTGATATAAACCTTGTAGTCTATTGTATTCTATCAAGAACTCAACTGTTGAAGGCTAATGATAATTTATTCGTCATTATCTTAGTCATGATATTTCTTACTGGGCTATTTGAGCTCACCCTTTCTTTTGTTCCATTGTTTTTCAACAGGAGATGAAAACATAACAGGGTCTAGCCGAGGAATGGAGTGAGGGTCCGAGGAATAGTTATCATAGTCTTCACGTTTTGTAAAATAGTGTGGCAATAATAGTGAAGACTTAGTTGTGTATTATTATACACTGTATTGTAGTACGTTATGCTTTGTTGTAATAATTTTGTTGTAGTCTTTTGACGACTCAAGTTTGGGCTGTGTGGGCCCAGATTTGGGGGCGTCACAATAAAAGACACCGAACAGATGTATCGCCTTTAACCTAGTATATCGCCTTTAACCTATCATCTGTTCAACAATTATATCACATCTGTGCCCCCGGCCACAGATATTCACAACAGCTTGATTCTTGATGATTAATACAAATAACAGTGATACAAATGATGAACAGAAGAACAAGATAAACAATAAGTATCAGAAGTTTATTTTGTGCAGATTCAAATAATGTCCAAATTGCCAACATGATGTGGAGTGAAATTTAAAAATGATATTCAAGATCCACAGTTCAGAATAACGATTACAGTTCAATAGAAATGTTCAGAAAATAGGAAGGTTCAGTTGAAATAATGAAATTCAACTATTATGGAACATATAATATTTTCAGGAATTATAGAAGCAATAGTTCCATAATAAGTTTCGATTTAGGTGTATGAAAGAAAATAATATCCCTTACCGTAGTAAGTTTGATTAACAAAAGGTGAAGGAAATTAATATCCCTTACCATAGTAAGTTTGAATAATGGAAGATGAAAAAGATGGTATCCCTTATGAATATAAAGGAAAATGATATCACTTACGAATATGGAATAAAAGTGTCATGTGATAATTCGTGTAGACAAATTATTTCCACAGGAGACAAATAAAAAGGGTTATTCACCAACAGGCGATAATCCGCGCCATAAGTTATTCCCACAATTTAATAGAATTTGAATACGAAGAGTTATTCACCAAACAGGCGTAATCCGCACCGTAAGGTTATTCCCACAACTTAATAAAATTTGAATACGAAGAGTTATTCACCAAACAGGCGTAATCCGCACCGTAAGGTTATTCTCAGAGATTAATGAGGAATGAATACAAAAGGTTATTCACCAACAGGCGGTAACCCGCGCCGTAAGGTTATTCCCACAATTTAATACATGGAAATAAATGGCACAAGAAATAAACGATATTATTTTCGAGAATCAAAGAATGATAATCCCTTCAAGTAAGAAAGAAAATAATATCTATTTATGATGATAAAAAGAATGATACCCCTTACCGTAGTAAGTTAGAATATGAAAGAAGATAATATTCCTTACCGTAGTAAGTTTAAGAGTGTGAAAAGATTGATATTCCTTACCTTAACACGTGACTGGATATTGATTTAAATGAGGTTGATCAACCTATATATATTTTTAATAAAATTAGTAATTACCACATATAAATTTCAAAGTATATGATAACTCGTATAATATGAACTATCAAAATTATATATATTTAACATAATTTTTGTAGTATAAAATAACTACTTTAAAATAGTTTTTAAAATAATATTCTAAAATAAATCTTCCAAAGAAAGCTTTTAAAAATGAATCTTCTCAAAGAAGAGTCTTCTAAAGGAAGATTTGTGAATACCGTGAAAAATAGGAATTTATGAAATTACTACTCTTTAATAAAAGACTTACTTGAAAAATTCTTGCACTCCTTTTGGCTTTCAAACTCTCAAAATAACCTTACTATGCTCAAAATTCTCTCACAATAAACTTATAGAAAAATTTATGTATTTTAGATATGATTTTCTTATTCAGCGAAGGGGCCTATTTATAGCAAGTGAAGTTACTATGCGTAGCACGTCGGGGAAGGAAAAATTGGGGGCTGCGCCGCCCCCGGCTGCGCAAACCTTTTTAAATTTTTTTAATACTTGCACAGTAACTTTGCACAGTAACTTTAAAATTTTCAAAAAGTGAATAGTAATGAACAGTAACTTTTATCGGCAGATGAACAGTGACTTTCCCGAGATGAACAGTAACTTTCCGTCAGTGAATAGTAACTTTTCCGGGAATGAATAGTAAACTCCGGGAGTGAATAGTAATTTTTGAAAAATAATAATATTATTTTTTTTTCTTTAATAAAACAAAAATACCAATTAGTAATATGACAACTAAAATAATTCTACCACAGTGATAACAATAATTCAAAATAATGCAACGACTACTGTGTCGATTATCAGATCAATAATATGAATTACTATGCATTTGTTACTGTGGCAATTATTGGTTTAATAATGCAACATGTCGTGTAATAACAATAATGCAAAATACTGTGTAGCAACAATTATTGAATTGATAACATAAAATATTATGCAGTGATAATTATTGATGAAATGATGCGCAACAGTTACGGTGTCAATTGTCAGACCAATAATATGAGACACTGTGCAATACCGTGTGCTACTGTAGAATACCGTGTGCTATACTGAAATACCATAAATTACCGTATACTACTATTCTTTTATCACCAGTATTTAAACAGTTAACACCGTTGACTATTTTTATTTAAAAAGGTTACTTCTGTCGTTTTCTATATCCGACAATTATTCCGTTGTGGGGTCCACCAATAATTAGTTATTTCGGCGCCGTCGTACGGCCCGAATATTCCCCGACCAAACGAATATTCCCCGACAAAGCGAATATTGTCCGACAAAATAAAAATTTGCACATAACGTCCTTAACTTTCAATTTCGTCAATTTAACCACTTACTGTGTCATGAAAAAAAATATATATATATGAAGAAAAATTAAATTTTATATTTCATAAAATTCGGGATCTTACATTATATTTCTGAGTTTTTAGCCAAAAAAAAAAAAGAGAATAAAAAACTTAAATTTGATGAGGAAAAAAATTGAGTTTATAAAGGGAAAAAATAAATAAATTAAGTTTTACATTCAAAATACTATTTTATCTTTATATTGATTTTGTTATACCTATAATGTAAATGGTACAATAGGGATCATAAAAAATTTATTTACGTTATTCATTTTTTGTTTAAATCCATCCATTTTTAAATAAAAAAGTTGGTAAAAGAGCCCAATTTTTTTTTTCAATTTCTTATCTTTTTAGTTTATTAAGAAACTCAATAAAAAAACTGAATAAAAACTAATTTTTTTTGTCCATTTTTTTTTAATTTATTTTAAAACTCAGTAACACAATGAAAATGTAAAATTATGAGGAGCTTATAAGGGTGAGCCAAAAAAAAAACTGCAACACCAAACCTCAAAAAATCAGAACCAATAAAAAATTCAATAAACCGAAATCAAAAAAAGTCGAATTGCATATTTGATTATAACAATGGTTACTAGCAAAAATTGCATATATATATTGTAATGTCCTAGAATTTCCACATCTTTATTAATTAAATTATTAATTTAATTTCCAACGAGTTATTTTTACGAGATTATTTAAATCTTTTTATGTGATTAATTAATTATGTGATTAAATAATTATGTAATTAATTACTAAAATTAATTAAAGGGGGTCACTAATATGTTATTAAATTAGTGAACAAACCCTAAAGTTTTAATATCAAAATAATTGATAAGTTTCCTATTAATTAAATATTCAATTAAATTGAATATAATGAGTGAATTAAATATAATAAATTAATTAATATGATTATTAATTAATGTAAATAATGTGAAATATTAATAATAATATTTATTAGTCCATTTAGTAATTTAATACTTATGGGTTAGAATATTTAATTATGTATTCAATGTAATTATTTATTTAATCATGGATTGAATAATTAATGTGTAAATTATTAAAATAGCCCAACATGGGTCAATTAGTGGCCCAAGTGGAGAATAATAAAATTTGACATTTTAGTAGCCCAAACAATTTAATAGAAGCCCAATTGGTATTTTAAATTAAAGCCCAATGATTGGCCCACTTGGAAAATACTTAAATTAACTATTAATTGTTTAAAAAGTGAAATGTGACATTTAATTTGGGACAAGAAGAAGTCACCAGCCGAGCATACATGGAGAGGAGAGAGAAAAGTGAGGTTTTGTATTATTTGATTTTTATTTATTTAATTAAAATGATTGCTTGTTTTATTTTTAAAAGTACATGAAACCATGCTTCTTTTCACCAACTTAGTACTTAGCTAGAATTCTTGCACAAGTCTCCAACCACCCTCATTATGGAAATTTGATAGATATATATTTTATATCTATTCAAATTGTAAGTATACTTACAAGTTAGTAGTTTCTGTAAATCATTTCTCATCTTTTATTTCCAAGTCCAAAAGAGAGAGCTAGAGAGCATTTGAGAGTGTGAGAAAATTTGAGAGCAAAATACTAAGAGAAGAGAAGGAGTCTTGGTTCATGTCATCTTCCTTCACAACTTATTTTGGAAGAAAAAGAAGAATAGCCGTTAAATCAAGGTAATGATTATTTTAAATAAAGTTTTGTTTTTAAATTAAATAAATCATCATGTTAGTATAAACATGTTAATATAGTTATTAATGTGTAATTATAATATTTATGCCATGCTTGAGTTTAATAGATTTGGTTTGTATTTTGGTATATTTTATATGCTAAAATATGTGTTTAATAGTGTGTAAACAAGTTTTGGAATTTATGTCCAAAAATATTTTTATAAAACTTAGGTTTGATGTTCTAATATTATAGAACATTAAATCATGAGAAAAACAAAGTTTGAATCACTTAAAATGGAGTTATACACAAAAAGTTATGATTTGTGGTAGTTTATGTGATGTAAATTTTTTTATAAAAAAATAATGATATTAAATCATGAAAAATTAATTTTTCATGTTATAAATTAATATAAGGTGATTGGTAATTTTTTTGGATTTTTATTGATGATTTAAAGCTTACTTGTTGGTATATTTTTATTTAAAATGTGTGTGCCGGAGCACTGTTCACAATCTGCTAAAAAGAAAAAATTTGGATTTTTTCGTGCAATGCGTGCAAGCATTTAGGCTGTTGGACGCGGAGACAAAACGGCGTCGTTTAGCATCAGAAAAGTTACGTCGCGCGTACGCGCGGAAGCCAAAGCAGTGACTCCAAAACGGCACCGTTTTGGTCCTGCTTCGGCATAACGCGCGCAATGCGCGAGCAAATGTTTTTCGGCGAAATTACATTTATGCCCCTCCGTGTTTTTCTTGGCAGAATTACCATTTTGCCCTCGGATCAGTTTTCTGATTATTTACGAAACTGCCATCGGTCCGGTTTTTCAACTTAATTACGAAAATGCCATTCGGGTTAATTTTAATTAATTTAAATATTTAAAAATTAATTTAAAATTATAACAAAAATAATAATAATACAAAAATAATATTGGGGAGGATATTTTTCATTAAGTTTAATATTTAAATATTTTAAATATTAATCTAGTTAGCTAAACCATGGTTAAGTTAAATAAATTTATTATTTATTTATTATTTTAAATGTTAATAATAAATAAAGATGATAAATTAGCAATTATTATTTAATGCCTATTAAATAATACTTAAAGAGAGATAAAATTTATAAATTTATTATTTATTATTTAAATATTATTAAATAATAAATAAGGATAAATAGGTAATTAATTATTATTTAATTAGCATTAAATAACGATTAATGGAAATTAAGTTATTAGAGTAATAATTTACTATTTAATTTAAATAATAAATAAGAATGATTTGATTATTATTTAACCTTAAATAATAATTAAAATTAATTAAATAATTAATTATTATTTAATTGACATTAAATAATAATTAAAGAGGATTAAGATTAGTAAACTATTATTTAATTTCCTTAATTAAATAATAAGTAAGGTTAATTACTTGGTTAATTATTGGTTGATTAACATTAAATTAAAGAAGGTTAAAACTAAGTTAATAATTATTTATTATTTAATGATAATTAAATAATAAGTAAGTACAATTAGTTATTATTTATTTTAAATAATAACTAGAGTTAATTAATTAATTTCTATTTAATCAATATTAAATAGTAATTAAAAAGAGATTGAGTTAATAAAATAAATTGAATTTAATTAAACAATTATAATAAGTTGTTTAAAGGTTTAATAAGTGTCCAACACTTAAGAAAAATATTTTCTAACTTATTAAATTATTAACATAATATGATTGAGGGTCTATAAGGTTAATAATATTGTTTTGACTAATGTAATTTATGTGTTAGTACTTATGTGGTAAATAAGTTCGTTATTAAGCGTATAGTTATGCAAATACGTCGTACTAATTATTAGACCGACTTTATTAATGTTAGGTCTTTCAAAGCAAGTTAGTTAAAGCTAGACAATTATTGTAGCTGAGCAAACAGGCAAGTTCTTTAACCCTACTCATTTATTCCTGAATAAGTTTCTATACTTGTATTTATTGTCAAAGCTTGAAGTGGTTTAATTATTTAAAATTATCCCACATCCATATTGTTTATAAAATCGCACTTAGTGCACTTGAAGCTTATTAGTTCTTGATTCATGAACTATATTAAAAATATTTTAAGCTAATAATTCAGCTAGACATTACGTTTCTAAATTCAATAACTTGAATACTTTTAAAAGCTTATCCAAACCATTGTTGGCTGCGGATTTCTTATATTAAGTCTGAGAATTGAACAACCCTAAATTAGGGAATTTTGTGTCGGGAAACCGACTTTGGCACCAATGACTAAATGTAATGCATATACAGCGGGTTGAATAGGCTGATCCCCTTGAAAACCAAACAACTCAAAGGGTCAGAGGAAACTCTATTATACCCTCGTTAGTTCAGGGTCCTTAGTGACCACTCAGCATTTTAAGATTCAAATATTCTGTTTATTAAAATTTGAATCCTGTTTCATTCACAATTGTTATATCTATTGTTGAATCATTGATGATATTTCTCATTCATTCATGATATATTAAATTTATATGATTGTTCTAAACCTTCGCGAGCAAACTAGTTGCTCATTCTTGCTATATCATGAACAATTTTTCAGATAATCTTGATTGCTCAAAGAAGGATAAGGGAAAAGGAAAAGCCAGAGCTTAAGTTAGCTTATGCATGCTAATTAGATCTTTAATTATATATTTACGGTTGTTAAACCTTTTGTAATTCCTTGTGATAGGAACTGTTATTATGTTAAGGTTGATAGACCCTGGTATTGTAACCTTTTGAAGGGAACCAATATGTATTATTCCGCGATATTTAAATGCAATGTATGTATTTAATTGTTAGTAATGTGTTGAATAGTGAAAACCAAACTCGAGGTTATGGAACCCGGATTTGGGGTCATCACACATATATATATTGTAGACACCCAAATTTTGCACTTTCTCTACTAACCCTGGCAGGAGGGCAAAATCGTCATTTGACCCGACATGCGGAAAGAAAGGTGGACCCCAGCACAAAGCCACCCCAGCGATTTATGGTCAAAACCGCCACAACGGACAACGAGCATCCGGTCACTTGAGACAAGGCGAACAGTTGATCCAGAAAAGCCTGAGCTGACCACAAAAGACGACTAATGACCACTCCGCTTACGTTTCCCAGGGATTTCTGGATTGCAAAAATACAGTCTTCCAAAATAATACCGCAGAAATTGGCGAATTAAGACCGCGTGACACGAAAATCGAGAAAAGCAAGCCAGACAGCCGCGGATGCATCTGCGGCCAAACGACTTTCGAGGTTCGCACGGCTCGAGGAGACGGCACACGGCAGCCGAGGAAGCGGCGCAGGCGGCTTGCCGCCCAGCCGCAGATGGATCTGCGGCCAGCCGCAGATGCATCTGCGGCTGCCTGGAAATGGCTATAGATCGCCATTTCCACCCGAGAGCTGAAGGGAGAGAGAAATTTTAAGGATTTTCTAGAGAGAGAAAACGCGAGGAAGAAGAAGAGGGAGCTCGGGTTTGGTAAAAACCAAGTGAAAATTTCATTTTTTCTTTGCTAAGATAGTTGAATATTCTTGTGGGTTGTCCAAATCGTGATATATAAAGCTTTCGTTGGTTTATTGCAAGGTGAAAAGAGTGTTCTTTTTGAATTTTTCTTGTTTATATAAATGTGATAATATTGTGTTTTGGGTTTGTGTAGTATAGTTGTTGTTGTAATGGTGATGATCCGTGGATTAGGGGTCGTTTAGCGAGGGTTCCATCGGAACGTAATTCCTCCTAACGCCCCGATGACATCCGTACGGTGATTTTTCGCTCGTTGTGGTAATGAGTAATGCGTAGCTTTGATTTGGGTGATATTTGGGTTATGTAGTGCGATATCGAGGTTTAATATTGTTAGATTTGGTTTATTATTGGTTATGTAGCTATTTGGATGATTGTGAGCCTAGGGAGGAGATCCTAGTGGTCGAATCCCGATGATGGACGTTTTGGGTATATGTAATCGTGATATAGGGCCCATGTATGTGTATTTTGTAATATCGGGCCTTAAAACGACACAAAGTCGTGTTAGGGTTAAGGCCCCGTGATAATAATAAAATATGTGATTGTGGGTGTTTGGGGTTGTCTGGATGGCTCACATGCCCATTGATAGCCCCGACACGTTTTGGGATGTTTGTTTTAATTTACGACACGAAAAACGTTTTTCCAAAATAAGGCAAACGATGAAGATTTTCTAAAAGTGATCAATTTAGGATATTAGATTCACGAGGTTTAAAGGTTAAGTGTTTTGGCAAACTTTAATCCATGATTGATGAATAGGCTTTAGTTGGTTTTAAAACGTCACAAAAAACGATTTTGCAAATAAATAAATGTTTTCATTAAACTTTGTGCATAGGGTTAAAGAGTTCTAGAAGTTGCCCTCGTTTTATTTATATTAACTGTTAGAAGGCAATGTATGATCTCGATTCCTATTTGACAAAAGTTTAAAAAACTATTTTCTAAAAATGACATCTAAATAAAAAACCCTCATCGGTTCGAAATTAAAATCAATCTTTATTTTAAAAACGAAGCCTCGTCATTTGGGTCAAAAGACGTTAAAACGCTGTCCAGTTAATGCACATTTGCCATACAAAAATCCAAACAAAATTCACCACAAGCATTCACCTAGGCACACACGCACACACACGCAACTCACACATTTTAGGATTTAAAAGGATAGGAAAACATCAAGATTGCGGTAACCGTGTTTTACGGAAGTCGGGGGGTGCCTAACACCTTCCCCTCGCTTAAGCAAGCCCCCGACCTCTATGAATCTCGGGTTGCGGACCAATTAATCGGAGTCACATATGAGCCAGCGATTACGAAAACTAAATCCGGATGAGTTGGTACATCCATTTCAAATATACCAACTGACGACTCTGGTCAATTGGCTCATTATATAATCGACATTCCAAACTCCGTCGACATTAAGCCGACCCTTTTCAAAGGTCACATCTCAAACCAAAGACTAAAATTGGAAAGGGGCATTTTAATTATTAAAAAACGAGACGACGGAAATCCCGGCGTCGACATATATGTGGAAAAAAATTCATGACAACCGGTTGTTAGTGGCAACCAAAATTGGTCGCCGCAATAAGGATGAGCGACAAGGCTAATTAACGTAATTTTGGCATGCCGCAAAACCAAACCTCGAAAAATCATAACTAATAAAAAATTCAATAAATTGAAACCAAAAAAAGTTGAATCGCATATTTGATTATAACAATGGTTACTAGCAAAAATTGCGTGTATATATATATATATGAAAAATTATCTATGGGAACGAAAATTGGTTTCCCGTAACAAGAATGAGCAGCAGGGCCACTTAGTGTAATTTTGGCATGTCGCAAGAAGGATGAGCGGTAGGGGTTTGCCACAAAAAGGATGAGCGGCAGGGTCAATTAACAGTAAAAATGTCCCTTGCATTTATTGTCGAAACAGTATCCCAACAACGAGTTGTCATGGATGAGCACCTTATATATATACACACACACACGCACATAGTCACACACATATATATGATAAAAGTCTATTATATAATTACTAACTTAATAATTAATAGAAAGTGCATTCATGAATTATTTAATTATCTATGAGTTGTTAGCTTTTTAATTGTTTATATAATTTGTTTTTACTTACATCACATGTATAATAAACTTGTACAGAGTATTCATAACTTCTTTTTATAGCATAGTATATAATAATTTTATAGATGCATTACTAACAACATTAATAGTGGGTGTTAATACTCGAATTTATTTACACGTTCAACCAATGACTTAGACGTAAACTTACACAAAAAAACCATCACAAAGTACTTGATGACTTGTGTCAACAGAAATACTTTCGGTGTGAGAGTAATTACAAATTTTAAAATATTTTAATACTTCTTCCCTCTATTATTCACACATCTTAAAGTTTATGAGAGATAGTTAACAATAGTAAATTAGTTCTATATTTATGTGAGAAATTTTTTATGAAAATATCAAATTTTACTCTTAAAATTATCAATTCTCTTTATTTATATTTAAGATTTATATAATTTAAAATTAAACGATAATTTTATCTTATTTATTATATATATAGGTAGAAATAAATATAGAGTATACAATTTGATTAGGGTTATAGTTTATACCAGCACAATGTAGACCCTTAGCAGCTTATATGACTTATTTTTGCAAAAGAAAAAAAAAGTAAAGTAAAACCCCAAAAAAAAGGCAAAGCCGTGCTCTATATTTACTTTAGAACCTCGTCCACTCAGAAACAGATTTCAATTGAGTTTTGCTCAAGTCAAAAGAGCCCTAGCCCTCTTTACTTCTTCATTCACTGCCTAGTAGTCGAGCTGCACTCTCCGCCCACAGAGGAGAGAGAAAGATGAGCGACCGCGACAGAATCCGCGACCGGGAACGAGACCGCGACCGAGACAAAGACAGAGACCGAGACAAAGACAGGCGAAAAAGAGACCGAGACGAACGAGACCGCGACCGCACCAAACGTTCCCATACACCAGACCGCACAAGATCGCGCCACACTCGTTCCCGAACTCGCTCGCCGGACCGTCACCGGTCCCGTTCTCGATCCCTCGACCGCTCCCGTCGCCACCACAACCGCCACCGCACTCCCTCCCCTGACCCTGCGCGGAAGCGCCACAAGCGCGGCGAGAGCAGCGAGAAGGACCGGCGGCGGGATGCTGCCGCGGTTGTGTCGGACTTCGTTGACGGCATCGTGATGGAGCAGAAGCAGCAGAAGGCGGGTGTAGGGAATGATGACGTGGAGATGGATCCGGATGAGGTGGAGATGATGAAGATGATGGGGATTCCGGTAGGCTTTGATTCGACGAAGGGGAAACCTGTGTCTGGTAATGATGTTAGTGGAGTGAAAGCGGTGACGAAGAGGATGCCTAGACAGTATATGAATCGTCGCGGCGGGTTTAATCGACCTTTACCTGCTGAACGTAATCGTTGATTTTGATTTGTCAGAGGTTAGGGTTTCTCTCATTTTATATTTTCCAGTTTTGCCCCTTAATAGCAAATTAATTATATCATACTGTCCCCCCTCCCCTCCCCAACCCAGTAGCAAATTAATTGTTAGTGATGGATATATTGAGGAGGGAACATGAGGAATTTCATTTCTTTACTTTGCTATTGGAATTGCAAATTTGAACAAATATATTTTAGCAATTAGTTTAAGAATTTAGAATTTTCTAATTACCAGAATCTCAGTAGAATGCAACAGTTTCTTCTCTGACTTATATTTTGAGTAAATGGACTATTGATGTATTATTATATTAAGCTGTTGTTTTTGTTATTACCAGCACAAGTTCTAGCACAGTAGCATGGTAAAGGTATCCACATGTTTTGTTTTTTAATCTAAAACAAAAAAAGGTTTCCACACACACACACACACACATGTATATATATATATATATATATATATGCTTGGATGAATGATAGGATGATAGGATTAGTTTATTAAGAAAGAATAGGCAGAGGGAGTGAAACCGGTAGGCATACTCTGACTGCGATAAAGTATCCTAAAAGCTACTCCCAAGGAGCATTGCATAAAAGATCCAACTTACAATTCATCCGGCATCAAGGTACATCATTTTGGTAGAAATCCAAGGCTCTAAGCTACATTGTCAATCAATGTTCTAAAAGGCGCTAGGCGGAAGGCGGGCGGCGAGGGGGCCTAGACGAATTTTTTTATTTTAAGCTAATTTTAATATTTTATTTTACATTTATCTAAATAAAATAATAATATAAAGCAAAACAATCTATAATAAAGATAATAAAGGCATTTGCTTAAAGTTCAAACACATATTCATATTGTCAATGTTAAAGTTCAAACACAAACATGCAATTGTTCAAAGTTCAAACACAAACAAATAATAAAAAATACAAATTAGTAGTCATGATCTCCATATTCATTTATATCTCTTACTCTTCTTCTCTATATCTCTCCAAGATAATGTCCCTATCGGACTCACACTCACACTCATACTCCTCATCTCTCTCTTCCTCCGTGTCATCATTTGACAAAAAATATTCTTAATAGAGTTCTCTGACTTCAATATTTTTACTTCTCTTATGTTCTAGCACGCTATCTACTTCGGATGCGTCACCCACCGTCTTCCAAGCACTGTTCTAAAAATCCCCGCCTAGGCGTTAGGCCCCCTCCTGGCGCCACGCCTAGGCCGCCTAGCCTATGTCCAAGGAGGAAAAAAAATCCCTCCAGAAAATTATACGGGACTGGGTGGGAAAGAAGGAGAAATTAGGCGAGGTCTAAGTGAAAAATTTAAGGCTGTAATTATTTTCTTTTAATTTTAATAACTAAGCTACAAAACGACGTCGTTGGAATAGATGAATAAGTTGAGGGTTGTTCGGGCTTTACTTGGGAAGCGGTTGGTGAAACATCCGAAGCGGATAGCGTGCTAGAGCCTAAGAGAAATAGTTGAAATGTTAGAGTAAGAGAATTCCATGAAGAATTTTTTTTGTCTGATGATGACACGGAAGAAGAGGGAGATGAAGAGTATGAGTGTGAGCCCGATGAGAATATTATCTTGGAGGGATATGGAAAAGAAGAGTTAGAGAGAGATGTAGAGGGATATGGAGATGAGGACTATTAGTTTGTATTTTTTATTATTTATTTGTGTTTGAACTTTAAACAATTACATGTTTTTGTTTATATGTGTTTGAACTTTAAGCAAATGCCTTTATTATCTTTATTATAGATTGTTTTCTTTTATATTATTGTTTTGTTTGGATAAATGTAAGATAAAATATTAAAATTGACTTAAAATAAAAAATCCTGCCTAGGCCCCGCCCAGGCCCCCGGCCGCCCGCCTCCCGCCTGGCGCCTTTAGAACCTTGCTTCCAAGTAGGGTCCGAACAGCTCTCAAATTCATCATCCACTTCCATGACGTCGTTTTGTAGCTTAGTTATTAAAATAAAATAAAAACAATTGCAGCCTTAATTTCTCCGCTTAGACCTGCTTAATTTCTCCGCCTTACCTGCATAGGATCGTCTAATTTCCTAGAGGGTTTTTTTTTTTTTTTTTTTTTCTGTCTTGGGCCTAGGTGAGGTGTCGAGAGGGCCGAGGGCCTAGGCGTGGCGGCAAGAGAGGGTCTAACGCCTAGTTGGGGACTAATCGGATCTAGGTGGGGATATTTAGAATAGTAACTTAGATCAAGATGAAAATTAGTGGTGGGCTGGTGTGGAGAGGGGTGCCCATCGGCGGTATCGAAATACTGTACCGGTACCAATGCCGAATTTTATACAAATCAAGAACTGACACTGGTATCGAAATATCGATTTTGATATTGGTATCGAAATACCAATTTTGGTACCGGTTTGGTACACTTTGGTGTTTCGGTTCGATTTTATTTTTTTAACCGCATTGATAATATATATCAATTAATAGCTACGTTGTCCTTGTTGCCTATAGAGAAGGCCAAAGAGAGAGAATAAAAAAATGTAGACAAAGAATAGAGGAAAAGAATGATAGAGCTAGAAAAATAGGAAATATGTTATTGGAATACCTTTTTTCTTGCATCAGAATGTAATTATAGGCAGCATACATAAAGAAAGGCTGCAAGGCTGAATAAGAAAATAAATAACAAGTAATCTTGTTAAAATAATCACCAATACTCAGATCACTTAAAAAAACATTTCCAAAATTACCAATGCAATCTATCTAAGGAGCATATACTTGTGCATTCGCTTACGATAGGTGTGAGACTCTTCTTGTGATACGCATTGCTCCTACAGTGATTTGCATCAAAATGGCTTTAGGATTGATTATACTTTGATAAGCAAGTTTGAGGATGTTTGGGAATTTTGTGAATGCAAACAATTACTTGTGCAGCCGTGCAGGGTATCTTAGTGGCCTGTCTACCAGTATTAGAAGTTGGATAGAAGTCCTACCTATACAGATAGAGCAGGTTTTTGACTGCTTTAGCTTGTCAGAAGCTGTTTACTACCCATTTGACCTTTTGTTGTTTGTATGCTAAGTGAAGGTGCTGAGTGATCACATCCTCACCAGTTATTAACAGCAATCAAATTTGATATTGTAATTAAGATGACTGAGATTAATAGGAACTGGGGAGTAGTCTTTTTTTGTTCTTATATGGTAGATTGTATTTATTTTGATTGTATTTATTTTTGTGTATTTTGTGTTGATCTGTTGAGATGTTTATTTAATCCTTATATGTTACCTTTGGTGCATTTCTGGTGGGTTTAATTGGATATTATCTACCAAAAGAAAAAGAAGATTGCACAAGTTTCTCGAAGAGTTTTGTAGTTCTGTAAAACATATGACGCGGAAATGAAGAAGAAAAAAAAGAAATTTATTATTAATTTTGTATTGTTATTTAAGAATAAATATTGGATTATTAATATAATTATTTAATAGGATATTCTAGAATATTTAATTATAGTAGTAGATTTTAATTAGTAGAGTTCTATTATAGTAGTAGATTTTAGTGAGAGATTGTTTCCTTTTTAAATTAGGGTTTTTACTTAATCTCTAAGTATTGAGTTTTCTATTTAAGAATTATAATACCTCATTATTTTTCAGATTATGAAATATGAATTGATTTGAGATTAAAGCTTTGTTGCTTGTGTGTGTTTCTTTACCGATTCTTTATTTTATTCATTCTTTTCACCTTGTCCTATATCAACATAATTCCATTGAAAAAATAGATTTGTTAATTATTTCATTGGTTATTGTAAGTTCCCCTACTTTTGTTAGGACTGCTAATGCTCAGAATTAAAAATTGTGAAACATAAATGTCTAATGACATCGTGATGATTCTTAAACACATCAAGTATGATCAGTATTTGGTTAATGTGGAATTTTTCATAAATAATAACGGAATAGGGCTTCAACAGCAGTACTTTGACAAAAAATGATAAAAGTAACCCCTCATTCGATTTAAAACATAATTTGCACAAGGACCACAACACCACTAGTAACTTCTCTAGGATAGTTAAAAGATCTACATGCTCATGTTTTTCAAGGCACGAAGAAGAGCTGTAAGTACAAGTTAATATTCCTTGTACGATGTATAGTATTATGTATTTATACATATATGCTTGTCTACATACCATTTTATTGTGCCACTCTCATTACTTTTTATTTTGAACAGAGACGGGAGGAAATTTTCTTCAAACTGTGATAATTAGTTTATTATCTTATTCGAGATTCTTAATATGCTTATCCTAATCCGTTGTCTAGCTTTAGCGAAAAGAGAATGGATCTAGTTGACTTGTGATACATTTCTTGATATACAAATTAATGAACAACGTATACGAACATTTCTTTTTATCAGTTTCAGTCATATACTGAATGCATCAAGTTTGGGTCTCTGCAGATTGAAAAGCAGCTGCCGGAAAGATGTTGAATCAGGTGAAGGAGTTTCAAGGTTTGGAACCAAATGCAGACTTGGAACTCGGGATGAGGAATTTTGTAAAGCACCTTTGAATTCTTAAAGCGATGTGTTGTACCTGAACTTCCACTAGTTAGTGGTCAAATGTGTATTTTGTAACGTAAAATTGGGTATTGTGACCGAATTTAATGACTATTTTTGGATTTTCATTTTCGTGATTACTCAACGAGCTAATCTTAACCAGTTATATGTCAACTGTGCTCAGAGCACTATAAGTAGTAAGAATGTTGAGCTAAAAATGTTGACATGGACTACTGAACTGTCCACAAAGCGAGAGAAACATGCTTCAGCTGAAATATCCTAAATGAATACGGATAAACATCATTTCCTCCGGCCCAAGAAAATTTGTGCTGGAAAAGTATTTTTTTTTTCTTTTTCTAAAGGTCTATTTCGAGGTCGTGTGTGTTAAGGTTTGTATATGTAAATGTTCCAGAAAGAAATAATTGTTGGGAATCAATGCACCTAAAATAAATAACATAATTAAAAAAGAAAAATAATATAATATTTAACGTAATTTTATTTTCAGTGACTTAATTTACAAAATTAATTTCAATATATTAATCTACATTGTATAATTTTTTGCATAGAATAAAAGCTGAATTTTTTTTTCTCCCACACTAACTCAATACTTAGTTATACTCTCTCCACTCTCAAGAATGTTATTACCTCTGGATTGTGTTACTCTCTCGAAACACAAAACTATTTATAAAATACTCACAATTCCCCTTTTCGTAATCTAATTTGACGACTCTCATATAATAAATATACTTACTACAATTAGGATTATTTCCAAAATAAAATTCTTACCAAAAGTAGAATTTCTTCTCATAATAGGATTCAAGGAGTTATCTAATAATTCTTTTCTCGACTTGAATTCCCAAACACTTTAATTTCATCTTTAACTTCAGTAGGTGGTTGCCCTTCTTGGTATTCTTTTCACACATAGACTGTCCATTTAACACATTAATTTTTCATTCTTCCTACCTTAAAGAATTAATTTGACTTCTTTGAACACATATATCCATGTGAGGATAATTCTCCCAAAAAATTATATTCTCACCATAGTCTGGGACATAACATACCTTCTTAAGAATCTTTTTAGAATCATCATGAAATTTGAAACGAACACTTCCAATACCTTCTATCTTCACTCTCTCTTTGTTCACCGCATTAACGTAGTCAAATTCTTCATTTTCTTTTAAATTTTCAAAGCAGTACCTCTCCTTACATATATGAATCCAATACCCATCCATCTTCATTGTAATCATTCTTAGTCATTAAAACAACTTTTTTAGTTTCACTAAGGAAATTAGCTTATTAAACTTTTTTTGTCCTTCAATTTTTCTTAATATTTTCTTAAACTCTTCATGTCCTCTCTTAATGTTATGTATTGGTATTGAATGTGACTATTCTCTCTACAATAATAGCAATCTCTAACATTGTAATCTCTTGGTCTAGATCTTGATCTTCATCTATTTTTATCTCTCCATTGACGTCTCTCTCGATTAGAACCCTCCACTGTTAGTGCTTACTCACCAATGTTATTACTTTCCCTTTCCATTTCCATCAACATTTGACTTTTTCGCAAAACATTAATTACCTCTTCTAAAATCAAAGTCAATTTTCCTATCAATAGTTTTTTGCACCAATGACTTGTAAGATTTTGGTAAATATGACAATAAAAGTAATGGTTTCTCTTCATCTTTCAATTTTTAGTACCTCTTGATTGTGTTATCTCTCTCTATACACCAACCCAAGACTCAGTTACACACTCTCTCTCAACTCTAAGATTTTAGTACCTCTTGATTGTGTTACCTCTCTCTAAACACAAAATTCTATTTATAGATTACCCGCAACTTCTCTTTTCCTAATCTAATTAAGATTCTCTAATATAATAAATATGGTTACTACATATATGATTACTTCCAAACTAATATCCCTACCAAAATAGAATTTCTTCTCGTAATAGGATTCAATGACTTACCTAACAATAATCTGCTCATCTTTCTGTAATTTTTATTGTTATTTTTATTTTATATATATATATATTTTCTGGGAAAACTTCTTGATCCTTATAATTTCAGTGTTGCTTTACTCTTTCCTTTGAAAAGATGGTATATTTTCTACTCTGTTACTTTGATTCTTCTAAATGACTACATGATCTCGGCTTACACAGAAATTTAACAAGAAATATAACATAGCTTTCAACTAATTTTACTCGTCAAAAACATGTCGTTTAATAATAAAGAGAACACGAACTTTTCGAGCACTATTTATATGAAAAATTTATCTTTCATACAAGTGACAAAAACGAAAGGCCTGAGCAAGTTTCGCTTTTGATCCGATATGTTTTTATTCAACTGAGAACAAGAAGGGATAATGAAAAACTTGATTCACATACATGGAGTAGTATACAATTTAATTATTATTAACAAAGATTAGTGGTATTTTTTATCACACGAGTTTTTACCTATCCTGCTATCTATCTACTTACACGATACAATAAGAACCATATCACAAATTTGTAAAACATATTACAGTAAGGCTTATAGATATCATCGCCCTTAAGATAGTTGATCATTAAACCAAAGTCACCATTTTAGCTCCAAACCCATTTCTTTGATTCAACGGAGGTGATGCCTGTAATATGTAGAAAAACAGAAACGCAAGAACGTATGCTCCGAATGAGGATAACTATATATACACATAATGTTTGTATGTTATTATGCATAGCCATAAATAATAAGATGGAAAAAAATAGCCGATGAAAGGGGACAAAACACCTCAAAGTTTCTTTAGTTCCACGTCGAACTTTGCAGCGGATTGTAGGAAGTCCTAGGCGCTGGTGGGCCTCAAACCGGTGACAGCCGGAGAAACCTTTTAATGAAGAAAGAGAGAAGCTCAAATCATTTAAAAGAATATGAAAGTTTATTAGCTATATGACGACTGCATTGATTCCTTTCATTTCTCTTTTTCTTTTTTATATCTATTTTTATTGAGGTTAATTAGCTGTAGTCATCTTGAATTAGAGGGAAGAAAATGTTCATAGCCGAGAAGATGGCTATCCAATTTTAATTTGTAACCACTAGGAACAAAGAGACAAAAAAACAAAAACGAAGAAAAGAAGAAGAGCAAAGTGAATATCGAATCCATGGTACCTGAGAAGGATATACGTTAAGCTGTCCAGCATGTGGAGTAATAGTTCAGGCTTTGTTCAAGGTTTGTTTAAAAGTGTTTTTTCCTTTTAAGATGATGTGTTTTAAGTTTACACGCTTCTTAATCCCATAGCCAGTTGGCACCTCTTTTGGAGGTTAGGTATTATTTTCATCTTAGCTAGCTGACCAGTTATTTTTGAATGAGCAAAAAAATTAGCTGCAGTCATTGATGAGTCAAATTTTAATGGAAGGAACAAAGAAATATATTAAGCTCGATCACCAAAAGAGAAGAAGAAACACTATTTGAAACGTAGGGAAAAAACAGAAATGCAGACGCACCATAGTATACTCCATCAACCTCGAGCACGTCAATCTGCATAGGATACAAAGAAAGATTGAAATAAAATTGATTGTGAATTATGTCATGGGCTTAAATTCTGTTGAATAATGTTCAGTAAGAACACGAAACAATAAAAGTGTGACCTTAACTAGGCTGTTAACCACTAAGAAACCTTAATAAAATTGCAAAGTATAAGAAACCTCTCAAGAGAACTCCATAAAGGTAACTAGAAAGACATCTTAATAAGATGGATAGTCCTCTGCATTCTACATGATTAAACACATTGAACAATATCTCATCTCACTTCTAGTTGTTGTGAAGACAACTTCTTATACTTGCATCAATATCTTTTTCTTTTATTCTTTTTTAATTAGTTTATTTAGATTTCCTCTTGGTCATCTTTCATTCACATCCCGGAAGCACTAATTTTATCAAATATATTCGTAGCCATAAACACAAGCACCCTGTTAATTATTTCTTTTAAGATGGATGGAAACAATCTTTGACAAGGTCATTAGCAATGGCATTAGAGCTTCATTTCTTTGAAGAGGTAATTATTTATGGGAATAGAGCAAGGGGGTAGCACATATCAAATGTGGTGGTCATCTTTTAAAGCGTTTCCTCTCACTTTATATTAAAAAAAAAAGTCTCTCCAGCTCACCTAAGTATTCAGTGACTGAATGTCTCAAAATATGCACTTCTCAGAGACCCTCCATCTTGGTCAAATTTTATAAATGATGATATTCTCAAGGAAAAAATATATGATGGTACCTGATCCTCTTCGGCATCTCTCTCGACAGTAAACATGTAATGTTGCCCAGATTTTCACAAGTTTTTTCTGATTTTACTTCTCATATTTCCTGGTTTAGTATTGCACAATACTGAAGGAATCATAAACTTTTTTTACCAGTAATAACTAATAACTAACATAAAGGGTTGATTTTATTAGTTTTTATCAATATCATTAATGAAAAACATAAAACAAGAGGCCAGTTTGTCAGCGTTCCTATCATCAGACATAAAAGACGAGATGGGAGCTAAACTCTTCAGTTGCTTACAGTCTCAAGTAGAAGTCTGATATCCAAGAGATAGCAAACGGAGATAAAATTTGGGAACTGAAGTGATAATGGATATGCTTATTAACAATGAATGAAATGCAAAAACAAATTCAGACCCATAGAAGTGCATTTATGTATCAACATCTTACTTGGATACCTTAACTTAAGTAGTTTAAGTGAATATGTTAATGTACGACTAATAGAAAGCAAAAAAGAAAGAGAAAGGAAGATGAGTGCTTCATCCTTTTCCAAGTCCAAACATCCATTGAATGGAACTGCAACCAGGTTTAAGACCTTTTCGGAAGTATTATACAAACTTACTCCCATATGAGTCTGCATAAAAATGAAAATCTTTGTCTTCTTCTGTGGAAATAAAGAATATAGGGAAAGGAAATATAATTTGAATCACTAGTTTGTGAGGACATATACACCATATTATACTCCCTCCGTTCTAAATTATAAGACCAATATTGACTTTCTAAAAGTCAATTTTAAACATTTTCAAACTAAAAATTGACATGATTCATTTAATTTAAGTTTTGAAAACAATAAATCTTATAACTAGTAGTACTTTTTAGGCAATTTATGATATTCATAATAATATTAACATAAACTAAATGAATTCAAGTCAATTTTGAGTTTGAAAATATTTGAAATTGACTTTTAAAAAGTCAATATTGGTCTTATAATTTGGAATGAAAGGAATATATTAAGAAACCAGGAAGATTCATGGGGTAAAATTGGTAAGTTAACACACAAAACTTTGGATGGCCCATCTTCTACAACGAGAAAGTCAAACACAGTTATGTATGTGGGAGTTATTGTGTGTCTCGGAGCTTTGGAGGGTACCATCCCAATTCCCAAACAAATTTATCCCTCCATTATCAAATAATGGCATACTTACATCACAAAAGTAAGATCAATTAGTACCCAGTCACAAGCTAGACACATTCCTTAGTTGCAAATTCCGCACCATTTTGAATATAAGGAAGGGTAGTGCATATCATCATCTCCCAATAATTTTCAGTCTCCATATTTTGGTAGATCTGATATATCCCAAGTAAAGCATTTCCCATAAAAAAAAAATTGTTCCATAGCTTGCTGTCGATGCTCATAGGGGAATATCCATCGGCCTAACTGGCAATATCAAATCTACCTAATGGAAGCTATCATTGAGTAGTTCAACAGAAAGCTAATCTCAGACTATAAAGCCTAATTAAAATGAGCGATGATGCCTTCACTGACTAGTGGCAACAACCTTTTTAATTTGATAATGGTGGCAACAACTACAAACAATTTCCAATAAGATTTCTTTTTCTATCTGAAAAACAACAATAAAGAATGATATGCTCGCTAACACCTTAAGGAATTAACTAATAGTACCAAAAAAAAGAAAAGAATCCAACTAATAACTATAGTACCCAACATTTATATAGAACTTGTAAATCAGTTGAAGTGCAGCAAATCAGCAACACTAGATTCAATATAAAAAGCAAATACTTAACGCAAGTGAACCATAATGAAGTAAATTTCGAAGTCTTACAGGCACTTGAAGACCAATTTGTCTGATGCTGTCCATGAGATCCTTCACCTTTTCTTGATCATTAGACCTTGTACGCAAGAGGGGTCTTCTTATTTTATCCAAGGGAAGCTCAAGAATTACTGGTCCTCCTGTTTGAGGTACACTTGGAGAAGCCCCTGAAACCATTTTTTGTTTTGCTCAATTGACCTTCCACTCAACCAAAATCTTACAAACCCATTGCTTATTTTTATTTTTATTTATAAAAAACAACTTACAAACCCATTATATTTTTTGCTGAATTGAACTTATAAGAATCATCATAGTCATAACAAGTATGCATATAATATGGGCTTGTGGGTAAATCTATCATATACATACACACGTATATAAATTGGTTTTGCAGAATAGAACTTAAATGAACCGAAAATCAAATCAAATTATCTCTGTGTATTGAGTATCTGTGTATATATACAAAAATATATGTAGAGAGAAAGAGTATACCGTTAGAGGAAGCTGAAACGGAGAAGCTCCTGAAGTTGTTTGGGAATTGGACAAGAAAATTCGCCATTTTTGTGGGTTTTTGTTTTCTTGGAGTACTTCTTTGCTTTCTCTTCCTACATAACAGTATCTAAATATTATTGAAAAATGTAAAATGAAAAGCCGGAAAATGGTGATACAAATGGGAAACTCAAAAGCTAGAAAGATAAATAAATAAAATTTAAGAGACAGCTTCTACGACTTTTCTCTCTCAAAGTTCTGTGGTGGTGATTACTTGCTTGATATCACAAAACTCAAAAAGCTAGAAAGATAAATAAATGAAAATTAAGAGACAGCTTCTACGATTTTTTATGTCTAGAAAATCAAAATTATGTTATTTCAAATGATGGCTTATGTCTATGTGAGTGAACCTCTTTGTTATTTTAGGCCGTTGATGGTGTCATTTATGTTCGCAGAATAAAAATATATTTAATAATATATTTTTTTTAATGATATTTTAAAATTTTAACAATATTTATTAATTTAATAACATAATTATTGTTTTAATATTATTAATGATCTTATTTTATGTATTAAAATATATTTTTATATATAATTTAACATTGGTAGTACGCGCGCTACATATATAATTATGTGAAGTAGAATGAAACTTTATAAATTTGAAAAATAAAATAAAATAAATTGAATTATAAAAATAAAATAACAATACATCTAAAATTATATAGAAAAAAGAATTATATATATATATATATATATATATATATATATATATATATATATATATATGATATAAAATTATCAAACTTCTCATGAAAATTTTATAATATAAATAAATAAATGTAGATATGAATATTAAATATAGATAGAGAGATAATTTATGCATTTTTTTTGAACCAGTAAAATAAAAATTGGGTAAAAAGTAACATATGATATTCAATTTGCATTCCTAACAATTATACTTAAAAATAAATGAGCAATATAGTAATTTAAGAATTTCTAATTACACTCCTAGAAAGCTGACCCTGAGGCAAATGAGAGTAGCTATAGAGTTGTTAGACTAAACCTCAGCCATGGCTGCCATCAACCCCTTCTCTCTATTAAGGTAATCTGTCTCTCTTTCTCTCTCTAGATTTCTCTCTTGTATATATATATATTTATATCTTCTCTCTCCCCTTTGTTGATTTTAAATTGGGTCTCTCAAGAACAGGAGTCCGCTAACATTGCGAGCTTTGGCAACAATCAGAGCCTCCAAAGCAGGCATCTTTAATCCCCCAACTCAGTCGCTCTTTCATAATCCTCTTCATTTTCGTAGGTATATTTAAAGCCCACTTTTAATTTAATTATATATTAACTTTACATAAAATCTTACGCTCTGGGTAGGTGTAATTTTTTTTTTTATCATGAATTCATTTGATATGAAAATTATTTTTACCATTATTCTTGTGCTATATGCTGTCACAATACATAGATGACATTTCTTTGGAATTTTTAGTCTTTGATGTTTTTTGTTGTTGTTGGTATTGCTAATCCCTTGTGATGGAATTGTTACATTTCTTATGTTAGAGCGAACTTTATGCTTTCTTCTCTTTCCTTTCTTTCTATTTTACTTGATTTTAGACATTAGTTAGTTCACCCAATGATTTTATGTATTAAGGGAGTTGATTCCTCGTATGTTACAGAACTATGCCTTATTATGATAGTTTCTTTTGTAACTGGTGAAATACAACTGAGTGGGCAGAGATATTGAAAATATTAAATATGGTGCCGTTAATGTTTGTGATCTGGTACAGTAATGAAAAAAATGGTTATTTCGTCAATTTAATATGGGACACATTGAATTATTTGGTTCTGTTTAGGATTAAATTGTCTGTTTTAATGCCCATTTTTAGATCAACAAAACAATTAGATCACCCAACACTTCTTAGGGGAAAACAGACCGACTTCTTGCAACTAATAAAGAGGGAATAGCCTGGTTCCGCATATCTTTTAACCTAAAATATTCTGCACATATTTTTCTAAAGGTTGCTATTTTTCAAAAAAAAAAAAATTGTTTTTTGTTCACTTTGTGAGTTAATATCAACAAAAACTTATGAGAAACTTAAATTTGAATGCAATTCTATAACAACTATAACTACGAGTAAGAACGTATATTTATGTGTTTCTAATACTTATGTTTTTCCAGAGCATTGTCTTCTGTCAGTGCTACAAATGATGAAGAAGCTTCTGCGAAAGCAGCTGCTGCCATCGCTGACACTGGAGCTCCAACCATGTACGTAATCATTCTTCAAGGCTGATAAATATGTAATTCATCTCTTTTTTATATCATTTAATTCATTTGAAACCTTCGAAGTTGCATAACTGGATTACAAGTCTCCCAATTATAAAAACTTTGCTAATGTGGACAGTGCTTTTGGAAGTATCAAGTATAGATTGGAAACATAAAAGAGTTCTTTTCAGATCTTAGGATCTAGTAGACATTGAAATGCTAAATTAAATTAGAATACTTACCAGGAGACTGATCTAAAGAATATTCCTTACTGGATTTCTTGGAGATATATCACCTTCTTTGCATCTTTATTTCTTTTATCCTGTGGTTAACAGGATGACTTAAAATATTTTGTTTTTGTCAAAGAACTCTGACCATGCGTATGTTTTGTGTGTGTGTGTGAGAGAGAGAGAGAGAGAGAGAGAGAGGAGGAGGAGGAGGAGATAGAGGTCTTTCCTTTAAGAATATGACCTATAGCATCTCTCAAGGTCTTCAAAATTTGACAAGTTATTTGAGGTTTCATGCCTTTAATAGACTAAATATCTGAGATTATATAAATGTATATGCATTATGGTTTTTCTGTTATAGTTCTGCTGTTTTAATAATAACTTTAAATTTCCTGGATGCTGATAACTCAGTTTTTTTAAAGTTTCGTATCTGCAATCTAATGACAATAACTTCATTTACTATAAAAAAAATTAGATTTGACAAGATTATTGCTAAAGAGATCCCTTCAACCATTGTGTACGAGGATGAAAAGGTCCTGGCTTTTCGGGATATCAACCCTCAAGCTCCTATTCATGTTGTAATCATTCCAAAGTCTAGGGATGGGTTAACTCAACTTGGCAAGGTTATTATTTTTCTGCTTTCTTATGTCTCTTTTTCTAGTTATTTGTGCTGCTAAAAGCACTGTTTAAATGCTTAATCAACTTGTCGTCTATCAGACTCGTGAAATTATTGGGGCATGATGAGGACTTGGGTTGCATTTTAAGTTAATGGGTTTGATCTAATCTCAGTACTTCATCTTACATGCTTAATCTGACTTTTCTAGACTTCAGCTAGCAGGGGAATAGTAGAGGGGCATTCATCTGGAATCTGGATAGTAACGAAGACTAAATTTTAATTCTAGGATGAATGTTTCCCCGAATTCTAGAAACCTTTTGATTGTACTTAACTTGGGCTAGGATTGTGACTAATTGTGAGAACTCGATTTTGCATTCTGCATAGTGCAACTTGAAAAGTAGTTTTCTATAAGCTTTGTTGTTTCTATTATTCCATTTTACCAGTTATTGCATCTATGTTTACATTTTTTGCTACAGTCCTAGTCTTTTAAGTTATTGTAGTGTCTTCAATCTTGTTTTGCATCAGAATCCATTATGATTCCTTTTTGACGCCTGAACTCTGAACTTGATATTATCCCACATCTATTGGTTGCAAGGCATTAGTTAATAGACTGTTGTCCATATTTTTTGGGTTATGGATCTACTGCAGCTGATGGTGTACGTTAACTCATTGCCCTCCTTATTTCAATAACTTTGGGGTTTAATCTTTATTACAACTCTACTTATTTAAAACCATCTCCACATGACAGATGTATTAAAATTGTCTTTATACAGCTATATTGCAATACTCTAAAAGGTTGAATTCTCAAAACACTTGATTTTTATAATTGAACACCAAAATTTCTTAAACTTGTCAATAAATTCTTGTATTTTCATACAATAAAGATAGGGGCACCAGAAGAAAACCCGGAAAGTAGCAGGGATGCAAGCTTTTCCTATACAATCATATATGAAAATTTTGTCTCTGTTGAAATGAAACAAGTTGAACAGATACAACATTTTCTTTTACTGTTCTTTAATCTGCGTATAGTCCATTAACTTGGAATTTTGTATTGTTAGTACTTATACGTAGGAAAAGAAGACATTATAGATAGAAAAGAGAAGTTATAAGAGAGAAAAAGGTGGGCTTGGACGTGAATTGGGAAGAAACAAAATGAAAACTTTCAAAAAGGAGCAGCTCTTCAGTCGCTATGAAAATCCAAGACAATTCATCCAAAAAAGCACCGTGGTAGAATACCACAATGAAGGGGGGAAAAGTGCATTTATCCATCAACAAATGATAAGGAAGGGATCGGTTTAAAACTTTGTGTTCTGTTACACTTCTAATTCAGAATCTTTGAAATGCCACGAGATTTCTTTTATCAACCTTGCTTCTTGCTCCTTCCAAATTTCTTCCACAACCTGACCAAAATGTGTTGCTGGAACCTGTCTCCAGATGTTTTTGACCGTCATTCCTTGATATCTACAAATTCAACATATTCCATGCACCCAAAAGTGCCAAATGTTGGTTGGAGATTCTTGCACCCAATTTCCATAACAGCTTACCAGATTGTTCCACAAATGATCTTGGGAAAAAAATTAGTATCTTTGTTCTTAATAGGCATCAAGAGATTGGAAACATAATAGAATCCCTAGCCCTTTTCCCAACGTATTGTGGTGGCGTTTGGTTCACGTCAAATCAATGTAATAGTTCCGTAATGCAATAGGTTAGTACATTGATATGGCGTTTATTATGTTTGGTTAATAGCACATTCCATTTTTAAGCTTTTCATCATATCCTTCAATTGATATATTGGTCCATTACGTCCGTAATGCAATAGGTTATAGAAGACAAAACAATAATTATTATAACTTATTTGACATTTTGACTTACAATTTACTTTATTCATTATACATAATCATATAATTTAGTGAACCAAATATAATTTTGAACATAATACAATAACATTAAAATTACTACACGAATACCAAGAACCAACAAAAAAAATACGTCGTAGTAACTTATTACCATTACATTACAACTCTATTGCATTACGTAGACTATTGCATTATATCAAATTTCTGTTCTACTAACCAAACCCCACCTATGTGTTACCGTGCTAATACTTTTTAAATTTCAGCTATACGGAGATAATGCTTCCATCTTAAAATGAGAATCCTGTTTTGTTGATAATATTTACAAATACTAATATTTATATAGGACACAATTGGACATAATTTTTCCCACTAATAAAATTTACTCTTTAAAGTTTGATATTGGCAAGAAAAATATCAAGAACATTATAGTAAAGCATTTGTTGTCAACTTAAACAGAACAACTCTTCGTAGAGAAATTACAATAATAACAAACAATTTTATGACTTTCAAACTATACCAGGATGAAATTTTGACATTATAAAAATATAATGTATCCACTCCTAACTACTAGTAATAAACATTGATCCTTTTATAAGTGGTCCACCTCTTACGTCATATGCGAAAAGCTGAGTACCTTGGGGATTGCAATTAGCCATCAGCTATACATTTAATCACAACTTATTATGTAAATTTTAATACAAGTTCTCTTAAATTTGGATTTTATGTTAATTATTGATGTGGCTTAAAACTTTCTAGGCCGAAGCAAGACATGGAGATATATTGGGTCATCTTCTCTATGCTGCAAAAATAGTGGCAGAGAAAGAAGGTATTGTGGATGGATTTCGTGTTGTGATTAACAATGGACCTGCTGCATGTAAGTTGATAGCATTCCTTTTTGCAATCTCTCTCCCTCTAGATACATACATACATACATACATACATACATATATGGGGTTGATTCATAAACAATGTTATAAACTTAAGATTATCCTTACAACAAATCGTGACCGTCTAATTACACATCTAACGGTGAAAATTATGACCCATCCGTACTTTAGTTTGGAGAGCCTGCACAATTAAAGTGCTGACTCAAAACTGACCAAAATACCTTCCAAAATCCGCACTTTAGTAGTGCTGATTGTAACTTTTAGAAAATTTAATATATTATTATAATATCAAAATAATGGCATTTTGGTAATATTTCTGTCTGCACAATAGTTGTGCGTACGTTAACTTTTAGAATTCTTCATTGTGCAACACATGATGCAAGACATGCTAGAATGATTAGTAATAATGTCTATAAAGGAGGATACAATATGCTTGAAAATAGCCATCAGAAGCCCACCGTGCTGGGTGGATGCTTTCTGATTTATGTTGGTGAAGAACATAGAAAATATGTGATTCCGGTTAAGTGTTTATCTTTAATTAGGTTGCAGGCATTTCTTAACCAGTTCAAGGAAGAGATTGTTGCTTTTGAGGAGCCAATAACCCTGCCTTGTTCTCCAACGATGTTTGAAGCGGTTCTTAGTCTTGCTAAGGCTAGCTGAACATTAAGAGCATCTGATTATGGAAAAATTAATCTATAGGCTTTGGAAGTTAATCTAGAAGACATTCACAATAACATGTCCTGCATCACGTGTTGCATAATGAAGACTTCTAAAAGTTACTGTTCGCACTTTAGTTATAGGGACAATAATATTAACAAAATGTCATTATTTTAATATTATAATAATATATTGAATTTTCTAAAAGTTACAGTCTGCACTACTAAAGTGCAGATCTTGGAGGGTATTTTGGTCAGTCTCGAGTTTGTACCTTCGTTGTGTGGGCTCCCCCAATCTAAAGTGTGGATACTAAAGTGTGGATGGGTGTTAGATTTGCAACTAAACGACCACGATATAATCTTAATTTTACAATATTAGTTATGGATCAGCCCCTATATATATATATATATACACACACACATGTGTGCGAGTACACACACTAACAGCACACTCTGGCTTAGTTTGGCTTTAAGAAAAATCTTCGATGTGAAAAAAAATTAAGTTGGCTTGAGCAAATCCACAAGATTCAAAATGTTATGAATTTTCGGGAATCAAATAAGATTCATCATTGTACTCACGTTAATTCTCTCGTAGGTCAATCAGTTTACCATATTCACTTGCATGTTCTTGGTGGGAGACAATTAAAATGGCCACCAGGTTAAAGGTCACGACTCGGGACAGATTGTGGTGCCGGAAAACTTTCTCATGTTTCGTTTTTCGCCCCCAACCTCCCTTTTTCGAAAACTTTTCTTTATTTTCTTCCCTATCCGTTCCGTAAATCTATGGATCTTTCCTTTGGGAGACAAGTGCAGTTTATTATTTACTGTTCCATTCTGTAATGTTAGGATCTTTTCTATAGTGTGAGTACAGTTTTTTGTTTACTTCCCCATATGACTAAATTAGAGAACTTTAGGGGATGACTTGCAAGTCTTTGACCAAAATTTTTGCCACCAGAGTCCTGTGATATTCGATAAAATTTCTGAATTTGACTCCCCTCCATTATACAATCCCTCAATTACATTTATTATGCCACTTTTTTTTGGTAGTATTGATCCAACTATGTTAATAGGTACTTTATGAAAATGAGATAAATTATATAAAAAATTAGAATCATTGAAGTCATTTTTATTGAAAACAAATTCTTATTAATTTAAAAATTAATAAGAATTTTAATGATGAATCATAATGAATATGCTCATATTCATCAGCTGGGCAAAAAGTGTTGGATGATCAAAAATTATTATAAACTTATTTAATTTTAGATAATATCAAATCAATTTCGAATTTTTAATACTATTAACTTATTTAATATTAGATAATATAATTATAAAATTATAAATTATCTAAATAATATTATCCTATAACTAACCACTAAGAAATAGGGAAAACAAATGAGCAGAAAAAAGTTTAACTGCGTTTAACCAGCCGCATCTCCTCAACATGAAGGAGTCTCTTCACTTTTATACATGTAATATATCAGATCTAATTGTACACAAGAAAATCAAAGCCATCAATGTAGGCAATTGCCCACACTAGCTGTGAGCTAGATCCGCATGAACCTATAAAGTACCAATTAACAACCCGAAGAAATATACTCCTATCATCCAATGTATCATGGAAAGTGACATTTTCTATTCTCGTTCTGGTTTTCGTTTTGCGTATTGTATCGATCTGTGATCCAGGTAACAGTGTCTCAATCGGACAAATGGAATTTTGTGCTGCTATAAAGACTTTATATTCCCACTGAGAACTTGAGCAATTTTGAATATTCCATTACCAATAACACATCCCAAAAGCAGCCTCATAACATGGTAAAGATCCCCGACTGGTTTGAACAGAGACACGAGCAGTCCGGTTCCGTCAATTCCCTCTTCACAAGCCTTTTGTCACGATTGATCATAAGCTTAATAAGTGGGAGTTTTAAGGAGACTTGACGCCAGATCTCATTCACTGTTCCATCTGGATCTTCATACTCAAAGTAATGCTTCACCTGAATCAGAACGTTAAATTTGAGAAAACTGAACTTATGCAACCAGCAACTATAATCACCTTCCAGCGAGATAATGTGAAATATAACAGTAGTGAATTTTGATGTGAAAAAAAAAAGAAGAGAGAACAAAATATATTAGTAGTCACTGATCACTCTTTGACACCCTTTAAAATGGTTAAATTTTGGATAAGTCGATTAGGCTAATGCATCTGGTTCAAAGATGGTAGGACTCTGGTTTGGCCATCAGTCCGAGGTATCAATATTGGTGGTGCACAAAACTACGTTAGATAGTTTTATTTTATAAAAAGAATCAGATCGTTAAGTAAGAATAACAAAGTGGATCACTCGGACAAGAAAACCTGAGATTGTCCAAGTAATAACATGTGACATTAAATTATATAAGATCAACTATAGTGCATTCATTTATGCATAAATTTAACAATTAGCTCATTTAAGAATATTTGATCACCGTTAGTAGGGTGATGGTTGAGGTAAGGCGCCACCCCAATGCCTTGCTAGAGAGCTTCTTATAACCAGACACAACTAAGACTTTGTGTGCAACTTGGTAATACAATGTCGTTCTCTAAATTAATTACTTGGGTATAAAACTTTGTTCTTTTAGCCTCAATAGTTTACAACTATGCCAATATGGTCTCAACAACATACCATACTTTAAACTTAAAGCATGCTCGTGAGATAATAGAAGCTACTATTAATGGCCATTCACATAACTTTAACATATGATTGACAATATCAAGTAGCATCGAGGATTTCACTTCTTAAGTTTGCACTTTACTTGCCTCTAAGGCTTTGAGGCATTTTAAAGATGAATTCGCTAACATTCCCGATCGTCTCCAATCCTCACCTTAAAATAATGTTGTTTTTCCCTTTTTTTTTAACCTCATAAATGCATTATAACTGCCCAGAAAGCTTGGCTCAAAAGCAACAGCTCGTAATGAGTCCTTAAGCTTAGTAATATGTAAACACAGAAACAACATAGAAACTAAGAAATTAATATTCTTCTACAAACGGCTGTGCTCTCATACGAAGTGTTTATTTGAACCCCCCCAGCATAACCATATTCTTGCCAATCACAGTCATTTTGATAATAATCAAGTGAAAGTGCTTTATCAGCAAAAACTACGAAGCTCTTAAGTAAATGGATCACATCTATCCTAGGGTGAAAATAATTCCCTGGATGGAGGTACCCTGGAAACGCAACAGAGATGAGAGAATGGTAATCAGTCGCATAATTATTGAAGTCAAAATAATAAATAATTAGGTTTTTCTTTTTGATACATTCATCTTGGGACAATTAAATCATATACGATAAAAATAATAACTTCAAGTGCATATATTGGAGGTATTGCAGACCAGAGCCTTGCAATGCCAGACACCAAATACGTCATAAAACTTAAAAAACAAAATCAAGAAGAAAAAAATTGTTGTATCGAATCAACTGGGATGATCATGCAATGTCAAGTACCTTATACAGTTTCAAGTAGGGAAGTGGTAGTGGTGGTAGCAAAGTAACATAAATACTTAGCTGAACAGCCACATTCAAATCATATGACCAACGTGGATACTTACTCTTGAACAAGTGTCTTAACTCTAAAATGTTTGGAAATATGACCTAGGTATTCTAAAATTGACTCACTGAATGGAAGTCCAAAAAAAAAATAAAAAGTAAGGGGACTACAAGCTGATGGAAAATCATACCAAGTCTATTCCAAAAGCTGTTCCATAATGACACTGATCTTAAGACTAAGATAATTAGAACCGAAATAATTAGTTGCTTCCCCTTCGAATTCAAGTGCTCACATTGAGAAATAGCAACAGGAGAAGTAAAAATACGACAACTAGGAAACAATGATTCATTATTCATGCTCACATACAAGAGAAAAGTACAAATGTCAAATGACCTTTGACAGACAAATGCTTCCCAGATATAAGAGGGAATTCCGGAATTTCCTTCTGTCCAAACTTATATACTTGTAAAAAAAAAAGTAGAGCGTATTCGCAATATATGTAAATGTAAATGAGGAAACAAAACAAGAAAGGAATTTTTTTTTTGCAATTCTCTTATGACTCTTTTATACTAAAAGCTAAAGGATGGATGCCTCATTTGGATTTTTGAAAGGGATGTCTTAATATTTTTCATTTCTAGAAGATTTTTTCCTTGCCTCTTGTTTCTCAAGTTGCCAACCTCGATGGTTCCTTACTTAAACCAGGAAGTGCACAGAAGAATAGATTCTAGTCATCATAATTATAATCTGTTTATTTATAAGTGTAAACTGTAAGCTCTATATCATAAAAAATATACCTTAATCTCTATTGTCAGAGGTATTCCAAATGTAGAAAACAACTGCTCTGTGTTTTATTACATGATATATTGTGGGTGCATGCAAGAACAGTCAAGTGTACAGTTTGATACATAAAAAAGATAATCCTAAGATGGTAATTGGTAAGTACCTTTTTCATTTCCTGTTGGTATTCCAATATCCTCTCTGCCTTTATGCTCCTGAGCAACTTCACCAAGTACCGAGGCTTTATGGCTGAGTTCGAATCCACAAAAACTGCGACTTTCCTGTAGTCTATGACATCCTCAAAAGGCAACTCAATATAATCACTTATTATAACAGGGACACACAAGCTCACAACAGCATCAAAGAGTCGACACGCTGATGGAGTATCACCAGCCGGATGTAAACAGAACTTGGAAGTATGCATGCCTTGTGAAGCTATACGACGACTCTCTCTGGATTGTGCACCGTGTTTTATAACAACGTCTTTTTCTTTCTCAAGTAATTGGAAAAGCAAGTCACGAATTTTTCCACCCTACAATAACAATAGTATGAGCAGAAATTAAGGATCTAAGTGAGAACGAATTCAATTATTCTAAGCTTTCTCTCAAGCAGTACCTCAACCATTGTGGATGGTTCACCCACACCAGTTAGCAAACCATGGAGAACTATGATAGGTTTAATAGCACCACAACTAGCTTTCTTTTGTTTTTTTTGGCACAATTGAACAATGCAACACCAAAGTTCATACTTCTTTGAGACTTTAAAATTCTTAATCCTAAGATGAAGTGTTGAGATAGGCAAAAACTAAAAATTCTTAATCCTAAGATGAAGTGTTGGGATAGGAAAGAACAGGGGAAACGAGACATATAAAAGAAAGCTTTCAAAGGGACCTGGAGATAACACCAATGAATGATATACTAAGAAAAGTCAACCGACATGGCTTTGCCATGTGAACTCAAGAATACCAAATGCAATAGAAATACAAGGATTCCCATAATGCACTCCAAGTACTCATAGAGAGAAGAAGAAACGGAGAATAAAACTATGCATTTCATTCCTATTTCAGTTCAATTTTTTTTTTAAATGATGATTAAATTGAGGTAGAATTCTATAGCAAAACACAAAGCATACTAACAATGCATAAGTATAAGCGGCAGCAGTTACCTCCTTTCGATACCGATTCCCCATAAAGAACAACAAAGATTTTCTGTCCTCAACACCAATATCCCCCTTAAACGTATTGATCCGGTGTGAGTAAGGCAGTATCACATCCTTAACCAATGATGCCTGATTGCGCCCCAACCTTCCAAAATCCGAAACCAACAAAACCCCATTCTTTACCCTATCAACCACCTTATACAATGCATTGGGATCCTGACATATAAAAACATGATCCCACCCATTATTCCTCTTCCAATACCCCTGCTCCTCCAACCACCCAATCAATCCCTCTTGCATCTCCTCATCACTATAAACCGCAGTGGCACCCACAGTCCCCGGTGGCCGAATCGGGTTCACCACCAAGCTCAACGACGAAAAGAAGGGCACATAAAACAAGTCAGCCTCCTCCGGATCCATGACCCGCATCACCGGAGAGTTGACCCTCTCTGGCCGAATCAAATCAGCAAATAGATACCACTCAGCTGGGTGTTGATTACCCGGGTACTTGAGGTTCGAAAGGTCGCCCTTTCGGGCCTTTGCATAGCTCTCTATGACCCCATAGGTGAATTTTCTGGGGAGATCATACATATAAACTTTGACAAGGGCTAATTGGGTTTGTTTATCGGGAAAATTTAGGAGTAATTTTTCATCCGAATCAAAAAGGGATACGGGGGATTCGAGCTTTGATGGGTTTGAAGTGAAAAACGCGTAGAGGGCTAAAAGAAACAAAAGGGTGAGTAAAAGGGTTGGTTTGATGAATGATTTTCGACCCATTTTTGAAATTGTTAGGGTTTTGACACGGGGTGATGATGGAGAAGATGATTGAGTAGAGGAATTGGGTGATTTGGATTTGGGCCGCTGGTTCATTGCTCAAGGATGGCGCATGGTTCTAACGTGCACATTAAAGAGAAAGAAGGAGATAATATACAGAGAGTTTATGACTGGTTAGTGGCTGGATTTTTAAGTAATTGTACTAGGACCAGTGTATTATTTTATTTTTATATTCATTGATCAAGAGAATTATACTCTAGTTCTAGGATTTTGGGATACTTTGGCAAGTTGGCATCTTTGATTGTTTGTAATAGAAAAGGGAAATAAAAGTTCTATTTAAATGGAAATCGAAAAGAATATCCACAAATATCACATAATATATGATTAAGTTTTAGCTTAGTCTTTAAATAAAAGATTAAATATTAATTAAAAAAATATTGTCAATAAAATTTTCACCCGATATTAGATTCCGAGATTTTTTTTGCAAAATTTTTATTTTTATAAAGTGTGAATAAGAGATATTGGAATCGACGTGATTGCAAATTCATTTGTATTAATATTTTCTCAAGATTTTAAAAAAATAATTTAAAGACCATTTTTTTTTCCACACTATTTTCAAATTTGTAGTATATCATACATTCTTACATCATAACTTGATCGATAAAATGGAATCCCCATCTAAGACAATCTTTCGTTCGATTAATTAGAGTTAATGGTATATCTCTATAAGATGATCTCTTTAAGATGATATGCCTAAATGGCTGACAAGTGTTTAGTCAAACAAAAAACATATTGCATACAATTCCAAAGTTTTCATACAGTGAACATGATAGCATCCATGTTGATCTAACAGAGCATATCGTTTCAGCTCCGAGAAAAAACTCTTGACCCGTACGCAAGATCGGCTCTTAGGGGTGCAGAAGGGGCGACTGCACAAGACCCCCAAATTTGGAGGGCCTACGAATTATGCTTTATATATTGATGCTGATAAAAAAATTAATATTTTTATATGTGAGAGGACCCTTAATTTTTTTTTTGCACAAGACTCATAATATAAATTGTGTTTTTAGGACCGAACCTGCCCGTAAGTAGAATGCATCATATCAGCCAACAGGGGAACTGCATAGCATGAAGGTTAGAATGGAAGAAAACATCAATATAGCTAGATAGATGTTCTGAGGAGAATAATGCCAATGCATCCGGTACATGGTTCAAAGTATCGTCCGAATTGTCGAAATCTTGGTGTATCAGTTTTCTTTACTTTCTGCAGATCTAAATCTAGAGTCTAGGCTTCTCCTAACTAGACGTTTTAAGTTTATTTATTTTTTGTGTTTTGGTTATTTATTAAGAAAATATTTTCCGACTTGGGAAATGATGTAAAAAGGATGATAAAAAATTCATAGCGAAAGATATTCTACCTAATAAGACAGATATTTCAGATCCTGCTTGAACGATTATGAGATGAAATAAAAAAATATATATATTTTACACATTACTTGCTATGTTAGCTTTTTTTACACATGTTATGTCATGTCACTTTTAGTTAATCATGGTTGGAGATGTGGTTAATTTTTGGATACTTTTCACCATTGTTTAAAATTTAATGATATTGATGTTTGTTTGATAACTTAAACAAAAATTCAATGATTTTTTCGATTATTAAGTCAAACTTTTTAAAATTTGTTTAAAAGTTTTAAGTATGGGCATATACCTTTTGTTTTTTTAAAAAGTACTTTTTAATTTTTATTAAATTAAATTAATTTGATAAAATTTTAAAATTCAAACGGTGATAAATTTATTTATAATTTCAGAATAATTTTTTTGAACTTTAGTAATATGTTGTAATTAACTCATAATATTAATTACTTCATTAATAAAAATTACTATTAATTTTAAAATTTGAGAAGTTGACATACCATATCATATGCCACGCCATTATTAATTTACATATTAAATACCACGTCTGATGCCACATCATCTCTTGATTAACCATGATTAAATTTTGGATACTTTTGACAATTATTGAAAGTTCAATGTTATTGGTGTTAAAAAAATAATTTATATATTTTTAACAGAAGTTGAATAGTTTTTTTAGTAATTAAATCTAAAAAGTTTTTATTAAACCTTATTAATAATTTAAATGCACATATACTACTCTCTTTTTTTATTTGTTAGTAACATAGAACTTCTGCCTAACCATGCCTAATTTCCTCCATATCCTCGCGCATTTTAGTACCTAGCACTTGCAAGGACACAATACTCTGAAAATGTCATGGTTCAAATGAATGTTTCAAGGTCATCCAGGCTATTGAATCTTCATCTATTCTTATTAAAAATACTAAGAATGATCATCTGTCAATGCTTAGTACAATAAATGATTTCTAGGACGGAAAACAGTGGTAGACCTGTGACTAATCATATCAACGAAAAGAGGAAACTGTAACAAAGCAAACACTGTTACAGGAATACCTGCAACTAAAGCCATTGGAATAGCAATCCATACCAATCCATGGCCAAGGACAATAAAAAGCGCGCCGCAAAATGCTACCATCATGGTGCCAATTGAGATGAAGAGCGTCGCGAGTCCTATTATTAGTCTCTTGGGCAGTACGTCAAGAAAATCCTCTTCAGCATAACGCGAGGTAAGAATAGACAGGAACATGAGAATTGAAGTGGCAGATGAGAACAAGGCCAGTGCATCCGAAATGGCAAAAACTATGAAGGCTCTTTCTGATATAAAAAAAGGTGTTCCCGTATTGTTATTGTTGCCACCTGGTACAGTGAAGGCAGCAGCAAACATCACAGTGGCTATGAGGGTGGCAACAACCATGCATGATGATGCAGTATCTTTCATCCACTTCTCCCCTTGGTGTACTAAACTCTCGTGCTCCTCTGTAAATAGAATCTGCGGAGTTTGGCCATTGGAGTTCTTCATTTCTGTATATAAAGGTTGGACAATCTTTTCTACTTCCTACAATCATAAAAAGATACAAACATGTAAGAACTAGAAGCTAGTACTAAAAAAAATTTAACATTTTTGCACAACAAAGATTTTGAACTTCTAGTTTATCGTTGCTTTTGTTTCGTCATATAAGATATCTAACCAAGTAGATCTTTTTTGTCAGCAATGCATTAAGGGTTTGTTCGGTTAATAGCCTTTGCAGTGGTAGCTTTTGGTGCGCACACCAAACTCACCGCATTATTTTTGGTGCGGCGCGTTTGAGCCCCAATGTTGCATTTGTGAGTTTAATAAGTTATGTTTGAAATAAGTTGTTTCTAGGTAAACAAAATTTTAGAGTGCATTTGAACTTCCAAACACACTACATGCACGCCTAACCAAGTAAGCTCTAAATTCAATATAACAGCTGCTTGAAGTCATGGAAACAAGGAATAAGTAGATAAACGATTTTACTTTTTTGTTCTCTTTCTATTATCTTTTACTTAGCTTTTGTGATTAATTGTATATTATAATATTCAAAGGCAAAATAAACCTTGAACCATTGCAACTCCCGTCTCAATTGCAAAGCTGCCCCAGAATCAATATTCAGTCGATTTGGTGGTGCTAGATTTCCGGCCAAATGCAACATGTTATTATTGCTTTCATCTTTATAAGCTGCGATCAAATCCTTAATAGCACCAATCTCATATATGAGATTGAAAATCTTTTCCTGACGATGTTCCACTGCTACATGAAATATACTTTGACTTCTTTCGTCAACTTTCCAAATAAGATCAGGATATGATCGAATAAGCACAATTATGAACTCCACATTTCCCAGCTCTGCAGCAGTGAACAATAATCGAGAAGGGGATCTAATGAAGTCACCAATCTTTAAGTCATCCAGTAAAAGAACCTGATCCCAAAGTCGATTCACCAGTTCAAGTGCTTGGATATGCATCACTCTCTTGTCATAGATATCTTTGAAACCTGGAACTGCAAAAAATATCGAGTCACACTAAATCTATGAAGCATGGGAAATTTTAATCATGTATCATACCTAGAAATTGTGCTACTCTACGGACAGGTGCACTGAAGATAGGAAGCACTGCAAGGAAGGCCATGACATCATTAAATCTAAGAGAAAAGCAGACGCATCAAGTGAAAGGAAGTTCAACTTTCAATGCGTAAGAAATATCATTAAATATAAGAGCACAAGTACTCAGTAGGCGACCAATAACATCACAGAACCATATTCAGCAAATAGACAATAAGAAACAGCAGTTAAGATTAGGTTACTAACATGAGTATATGCAACTCCTCCAGACTCCAAATTGACTTCCACTGTAAAATGCTGAAGGCTTTCTAGCCAAGACATGAAGTGCTGTATCTCCATTTGCATCCCGAGCTAAAGCTAAATCAGGGTGGAGTTTAATAACGTCTAAGGCTACATCTGGAGAATCAACATAATTATTTTATCAGAACTTGTAGCATCATTCTCACAACGTTATCCCAACAATTAAAAAAACAGAACAAAAAAAGCATGTTGTCAAAAAGAACTAATATAAAAATGAAAATCAAATAATATGATTCAATTTCAATGTATACTTGCAACACATAAATTTCTTAGAAACATGCATGACTATAGAAGGTTACTAACCAAACAAATTGGCAGTGAGAGCAGCAATGAGTAACGCAATTAGATCTTCTGGAGTTAAAAAATTTCTTTCAGTCTTGTTGTACAGATACCATACCATGTCTCTATGGCCTAACAAAGCAGCCATGTAGAGTGGCAGTGCTCCTTTACTACCTCGAATCATTGGTAACTTTGTATTTTTGTCTACCATTAATTGAGCAATCTTTGTAATTCCAGATGCTGCAGCAAAACAAAGTGCCGTGTTTCCTACCTTGTTCTGCAATGCAAGGTCCTCTGGTGTCATCATTTTCACCAGCTCCTCTACAAACCTTGGTTTTCTTGCTCCAGCTGCGATATGAAGGGCAGTTTCTGAAGCCCTTGTTATCCTAGTTCGCACTGCTTGTGGATATAAGTTCAAAAAGTGTTTAGCTGTTTCCCAGTCACCTTTAAGGGCAGCAAGGTACAGGGTCACGTAGGTGCCAAGGCCACTGCTTCCCATCTCCCCTGCAAAAGTTCAAACACCAAACCATGATTGCACTCAAGAGCTGGGATCGCAATAAATTTAGAGATTATAATCACAAAGATCGAGAAGGAAACTTAAGCAAAAGTTATGAAAAATTTATTTACAGTTGAGAAACTTTATATATGCTTTTCCATGTACAATTTGACCTAATGAGCATGTAAAAATATGTTGATGACACTTTTTCCATCAAAATAGAAAAAAGAGTTAACGGGAAGTTTCACCTGAACAGAGTACTGTCGCTAGTGGAAAACTTGAAGATGCAACTGCCTCTCGAGTATTTAGTTTTTCATCAAATCTGGCACTCCGACCCATCGAAGGATAGCTGGAACTAACTTGCCACTTAGATGGTTCCATAATGACTTGTTCATCACTTCCTGCCATTTCTAGAGCAGTGGTTGAATTTGACAGAACTTGATGTGGTTGAAGATTTGAAGTACGAGTACTGACATTTGATGGATAAGTGTTGCCTTTCTCTGACAATATTGAATGGTTTGATTCAATAGAGAGATGAAGACCAGAAAGAGCTGGTGAAATTCCAGGTTTGTCAACGCAAATCCTATCGACACCATGAATGTCATCATAAGAGTGTTCCATGCTTATGCGTATATCACCATCCTCGGGTACCTGGTTAGCCTTTGCCGAGTTGACTTCTGGGAAGCATGATTGAATCGAGAGATTCCTTCTATGCAGTGACATTGATAACTTTTTGGATATGACAGTCATTTTCCTAGATATAAAACAGATGGTACGGAAGTTAGATATTGAGATGATTTATAACATAAAATAGAGTAGTTACACTTTTCCTGTTTTCAATTATTATTAGATAAAGCACATTCTACATAAAAATAACATACAATGGTTATCAACTGTGAGATTTCCAATTCACCAGCTTTATGAAAGTCCCTGAACCAAGTCTAATTATGTACTATCACTGTTTCTTTTTGTATTTTTAGCTTGCTGAATAGCAAAATTATTGAAGACATCCATTGAAAGGGCATAACGTGAAACAGTGGATAAAATTCTTTGTCTCGCATCCGTTCCACCTACTTGATGCCTGTAAATTACTCTTAACTTCGGTGCAAATCTAATGTTCTGCACTATTTTTCCTGTGAAAGTTCTTGTCAAAATCTATCTGCTAATTAGTCATGCATTTTCCTATATCCACTTGATTGAAAGAAACAAAGCTGCCCAAAATCCCTTCAGTTCTCACTAACATCCTCCAATTCCTAAACTATCCCTTAAAGGAAACAGTGAATTTTATAGTGAGCTAATCAAGACAAAATTAGGAGCAGGATTGGATTTGCAGCAGGGAACAAACCTTTCAGTCTTCATCTATCAAAATAATAGATTGAACAAGGTAATAATACCATATATGGTCTAACGCTGAAGGTTTAGCTCATGGCTTAAAAAAAGTCGTAAGAAAACTAGTCTACAATTAGTAAAGTCACTTATTTGCATAACTTTCATAGAAAATTATAAGGTCGAGAAAAAAGGGAAATTATCAAGATCTGGAACATCTTGAACCCATCAATATCAAATCATTTTTTCTTCTGTTTCTTTATCCTTTTTCTTTTTATGCCGTGGCTCGTAAAGAACCAACTTGTTTCCGAGTGCCTAAACACCAATTTGAGCTTTACAAAAAACATCATATTCATAGCTAGACAGCCTCATATGAACTAGAATTTGAACCACTATGTTCTCTACAATTTGTAAAGGCATGATAAACAGTTTGTTCCTACCTCATTTAGGATTTGTAGAGCAATCATAATTCATAAAATTAAATAAATATAAAAAAAAAAACACAAATATTAGCATGCACATATATTGCTTACTTAAATATGCAGCAGAGAATTTTCAAATGGAAGCTTAAAGATTGTTATGTCAAGCTAATTAGTTTCCAAGATATACCTTTCTGAGTGTTCTAAGAGCTTGGGAAGGGATAATTGAGATGCCCTGTTCCTCAATTTTCAAACTTCTTACTCAGCAGGGCTAATTGAACTGACCCTTTCCTCAATATGCAAACTGCTCTAATTTTGGGTGTCAAAACAAGAAACACATCATATATATATATATATATATATATATATATAAAAGCAAAGTTTTAGGTTCTGTAGTTACTGTATCAAATGTTGCCCAGTTTGGTTTCTGGGAAAGTGCATAAAGGGGAAAAAAGAACACAGGTTATTGATTCAGCAAAAAGTTAAAACAACAAAAGAAAGAAATGGAAGCACTATATTCCCTAAAGGATATAATTATTTATGCCCTATATCTTATCATTTTTAATGTTATTTCATAATAAATATATAATTTCAATTTTAAAAGATCAAATAAATAAAAAAAATAACCCGTAAAAATATTAAATCAAAGGCTAGCATACTAATAAATGGGGTGTTGTCGGTACCTTGAGTTTCCTCAGCAACCAATCATATTGGAGGAGAGAGAAAATGGTTACTGAGCAATTAGTCAATGAGGGGATAGCATTGACGGAATTAAATACTCCGACTAGTATGCTGAAAAGAAAGTTGAAAAGTTATTTTATAATATTGAGCATGATCACGAGTTGTCTCATAATTATTCATAATATTATTATTTTAGTATATATATTAAAATAACTCATTATATATATTGACATAATATTATATCAATAATTTAAAATATCAAACTAATATTCAGAATTACTGAATAACTTTAAAAAAAAAAAAAAAAAAAAAGAGGAGAAGAAGAATGGCGTCTGATCCTTTAGTGTGTTTCCGGGAAATTCTTGCATAGTCAAAGAAAGGCTTCTGGAAACAATATTTTTGTGGGCAACACAAACTTCAAGTGCTCGGTTGCCTGGAAGCAAGAGCGGTGAGGTTAACGAAAGTCTACAAAAGTGCACAGTTTTCAATGGCATGGGAATGGTAAAGCTAAGTTAGTTACAATCTTAAGGTTCGTAAGACTAACAAAGTTAACTTTACGGGAGTGAAAGATAATACTATATTATTTTTATTATATAAATTATTTAAGAAATTTTATTAATATTAATATTACTATTGAATAATTAATATTAATTTAAAATTTTATTATTATTCATGCACTAATTAATTTTTTTCTCTTCAACAATATTTTTGTGGGCAACACAAACTTCAAGTGCTCGGTTGTCTGGAAGCAAGACCGGTAAGGTTAACGAAAGTCTGCAAAAGTGCACAGTTTTCAATGGCATGGGGATGGTAAATCTAAGTTAGTTAGAGCATCTTCAGTAGATGGACTATTTATTGGACTATATTTAGTCTATGTGACATCAGCAGATGTCCTTTAGTCTTTAATTATTTCAGCAGATGAACTATCTTATGGACTATTCTGCGGACTATAATATAAAAAAATTAAAATAATCAATAAATTTAAAAAAAACTCCAACTACTATATTCCAACAGCCATATTTCAAAGTATATGATGAAATTTTATTTTTTTAAGTTAATTTAAAATATTTTATAATACAAAATTGAGGTGATTCATTAAATTTTTAAAAACCATAAATTTTGTATTAGCACTGTTTAGATAATTTATTGTTCTCCTATTTTTATTATTTAAAATAAAATTAATTTATATCAATTTTTAATTTAAAAATATCTTAAATTTGCTTTATAAATTAATATTGATCTTATATTATAAAATAAAGAGATTAAAAAATATAATTTTTAGTACTATATACATAGTTTACAATTTTTTGAATTTTTAATTAGTTTATTTGTAATGTTTACAATTTAAATGAATTCAAGAAAATAACAAGAAATGGTTAATAGAGTTTCTTAAAAAATATAATATTAGAATAATGGTAATATAATAACAATAGACTGACAAATTAGTAACTCAATAAAAATAAAATATATTTAATAAAACAGGAGCCCATTTCTCGTTGCACCGTCTTCCTCTTCCTCTTTCCCTTCTTCTCCTTCTCCTTCTTCGTCTCATCATCTTTCTTCTCTGTCATTAAAATATATTAATACTTATAGTCCATCAAATTTTGATTCCTAGATATAATCGTTTTGTGTCACCGGAAAAAGAGGTAGACTAAATTTACTCCATCTGTTGGAGCGCGAAAGTTTGTCCTAAACTATATTTAGTCTAGGATGTGGAGAGCTCCGACCTACTGGAGATGCTCTTACAATCTTAAGGTTTGAAAGACTAACAAAGTTAACTTTACAGGAGTAAAAGATAATACTATATTATTTTTATTATATAAATTATTTAAGAAATTTTATTAACATTAATATTAATATTAATTTAAAAATTTATTATTATTCATGCATTAATTAATTTTTTCTCTCTCTTTTAATTACTCTATTTTTAAAGATAAAATAGAAAATGATTAAATTTTTTCTCTTAAATATATGTAAAACGACTTATATTTTGAAAATAAAAAATTTCTAAAACGAGTTATATAATGAAAATGAGAGAATAATAACTTAACAACAACAAAAATACTATAGTTATAAAAAATAAATATAAAATAATATAATTACTTGTGATTAGTTATTATCATTAAATTTATTTATATATGATGAATTATCAACTATTTATAATTTGTCAAATTATTTTATAAATTATTTTTTATAAAATTATTTGTCACAGTAATACCATTGCTTAATTGGTAAGAGTTAAAAGTCTTTAAATGTTAATTTGAGTGGTTGAATCTGTCTCACGACCGCAAATCGCTCATCTGAGGGGGAAAAAATAGTGGAGCGAATCTTTTGCTCACTAAACACTTTTTTGTGTGTGATTGTAGTTGTATTATAAATTGTTCTTTAAACAATTAAGAAGAAAAGGCTAAAAAAGATATTATTTAATGCGCATATATATATCTATATATATATATAGATTCTGTCTCCATTATCTTCTTATAAAATAAGAAAATGAGGATTCTTTTTTGTAGGCATTTTTCAATAGTTGTGTAAAAATTAAAGGTCACCACCATTGCAAAAATTTATTATTCATAATAAAAATCTCATTCAACGTTCTATAGAGAAATAATATCCATTTTTTTAGTTATACCCATAAATTTAACTATATTATATACATGCATTAGGTCAATTAGCGAAAGTATGGCCCGCCTGACACTTTATTTTTTGAAAAAATATAAATTTACAACATTGGATGACAAAATATATTTTAAATCATTAAAAAGTAAAATTTAGTATGAAAATTTATATTAAATATTATTTTTTAATAATTAAAATAAATATAATATTTAATTTTTTCACTGAATATTGTACGTGTAAAATCGTCTTTGTTTTTTATATGTTCGAGTACTCATTTGTATTAGTAACTTTAGTGTATTATATTTAAATTTTAAATATATTATTTATGAATTAAATAAATTATATTAAAATATATTATTTATAAGTGTATAAAACTTTCAAAATTTAAATACATTTTAAATTCTAAACGCACTTAACACTTAATAAATTGACAGAAGAACAAACATATAAAAGTATAAGGGATCATTAATTTATTTGGGTTAATTATATAGTGGTCGAAGCCCTCTATGAGAGTGAGTATTAGTGTATTTAACGTTATTTGTTATAATTAAGCTTCCGTTATATTTTGCATATTGAAGTTTTTAGCTTTACATCTGCACATAAAAATGTATACGAGAAAAAACGCCCCCACTTTCCTAATTAGGCAGTGTGAACATGTCTGCAAAATTATGTCTACTTAGTTAACTTAGATGTTTTTGTTATCATTAATTATTATTATTTTTCTTATTGTAATATTTAATTTCTTTTAATTTGGGATTATTCTTATAATTTGTTAAAAAAAACATTTCATGCACAAATGCAGTGTGAGTTTTTAGCACATATATTTAGAAAACACAAATTTCATAATTTCTATTGTATATATAAATATTATATTTGTCAATTTAATAATAATATATAGATTTGTTATTGAAAACATTAAAAAAAAAAAAAAAACTAGTGATCTTGTAAAATTGAAAGGAATCAGTAACAAGAGAATCAAATTCCCAGCAGGGTTTTAAGCTTAAGATAAACGCAGGGAATAAAGAAAATAAGAAAAAAGAAAAGAAAATAAAGATAAAACCCAGTAGTCTTTATCTAATTAGGGTTTGGAACTTTAGGATTGAAGCCTCGTCTCTCACACTCTCACCGTGGCATCTCAGCAATTGAGACGTCTTCATATTTCAAGGGGCGCAGTTTTTTGCAGATCTATACTCACTCGAAGGTAACCCTTGGACCCTTTTTAATTGTTTCTTTTTAATATCAGTTTATCTGTTTTTCTTGTATATTCTCTTTACAATTCCATCATAAAGATCTCATCTTTACACAATTCTATCGTAAAAATCATATCTTTGACTGAAATTTGTTCTTTTCCATTATTTTTTTTTGATGTTTTTATAGTTTCTGCAAATGGGTATTCCAGATATGATTCTTTTAGCTGGTATTAATATCAGGTGAACTGATAATATGTAGAATTTAATTAATTTTTTTTTGGGTGATTTATACAGTCTCTGTGAGTTTTCTGGTAATAGTATATCGTCTAGTATGGATTCTGGAAAGAGCTTTGCAAGGAGAGATAAGCTTTTGGAAATTGAGTCTCAAGCTCGAAAGTTGTGGGAAGAGAATGATGTTTTCAAGTCTGCAGCTAAAGCAGAACCTCCGAAAGAAGGGGAAAAGTTCTTTGGGAACTTCCCTTTTCCTTATATGAATGGAAATCTTCATCTGGGTCATGGATTTTCTCTCTCCAAACTTGAGTTTGCTGCAGCCTATCACAGGTTGAAGGGTGCTAATGTACTATTGCCTTTTGGTTTCCACTGTACTGGGATGCCAATCAAGGCCTCGGCTGATAAACTTTCACGGGAGATTCAGAAATTTGGTTATCCACCTGTGTTTCCTGTTGTAACGACAGACGAGAAAAAATCTGATTTGGAAGTGAAAGCCAGTGAGGAACTTCAGGGTGTGCCCGATAAATTTAAGGGTAAGAAGTCAAAGGCTGTGTCAAAAACAGGTCGTGACAAGTATCAGTGGGAAATAATGCAAAGTTATGGTCTTTCTGATGCTGAGATTTTAAAGTTTCAGGATCCTTATTATTGGCTGACGTATTTCCCTCCTCTTGCTGTTGAAGATCTCAAGAGTTTTGGATTGGGATGTGATTGGAGGCGCACATTTATTACAACTGATATGAACCCATATTTTGATTCCTTTGTTAAGTGGCAGATGACGAAATTGAAAGCAATGGGGAAAGTTGTGAAGGACTTGAGGTACACAATTTACTCTCCATTTGATGGCCAGCCCTGTGCTGATCATGATCGGGCTTCAGGTGAAGGTGTTAATCCTCAGGAATACACTCTCATTAAAATGGAGGTTGTGTCACCTTTCCCCTCGAAGTTGGGAGCTTTGGAGGGTAAGAAAGTTTATCTTGCAGCGGCGACATTAAGGCCAGAGACCATGTATGGGCAAACTAATGCGTGGGTGCTGCCAGATGGAAAGTATGGAGCATTTGAAATCAATGACACTGAGGTGTTCATTTTAACTGAGAAGTCGGCGCGTAATTTGGCATATCAGAGATTGTCTCGAGTTCCAGAGAAGCCAACTTGTTTACTTGAGTTGGCTGGATATGATCTGATTGGTTTGCCTCTGAGGTCCCCGTTAGCATTCAATGACATTATATACTCACTTCCCATGCTCTCAGTTCTCACAGACAAGGGTACTGGGATTGTTACTAGTGTTCCCAGTGATTCTCCTGATGATTACATGGCCTTGCAGGACTTGAAAGCGAAACCAGCTTTTAGGGCCAAGTTTGGTGTAAAGGATGAATGGGTTTTACCATTCGAGATCATTCCCATTATAAACCACCCTGATTATGGAGATAAGTCTGCTGAGAAAATTTGCACAGAGATGAAGATTAAGAGCCAGAATGAAAGAGAGAAGCTTGATGCGGCCAAAAAGATTATCTATAAAGGAGGGTTTTATGAAGGAACTATGGTTGCTGGGGAATATGCTGGAATGAGGGTCCAGGATGCTAAGAGTTTGATAAGGAATAAGCTTTTAGAGATTGGCCAAGCTGTTATCTACAGTGAGCCTGAGAAGAAGGTGATGTCTAGATCTGGGGATGAGTGTGTTGTGGCTTTGACTGATCAGTGGTATATTACTTACGGGGAAGCAGATTGGAAGAATGAGTCAGAAAAATGCTTGGAAGGCATGCATCTCTACTCCGAGGAGACACGGCATGGTTTTGAGCACACATTGAGCTGGCTTAATCAGTGGGCATGCTCTCGAAGTTTTGGGCTTGGGACTCGTATTCCTTGGGATGAAGAATTTCTTGTGGAATCTCTGTCTGATTCAACACTTTACATGGCATATTACACCGTATGCCATCTCTTACAGAGAGGGGATATGTATGGTGCTGATACCTCGTCAGTGAAACCAGAGCAGTTAACATACGAGGTTTGGGATTACTTGTTATGTGATGGGCCATACCCCAAGTCATCAAATATATCTGCTTCTCTTCTTGATGAGATGAAGAAAGAGTTTTTGTATTGGTATCCATTTGATCTCCGAGTTTCAGGTAAGGATCTTATCCAAAATCATCTTACCTTCTGCATCTATAACCACACAGCAATAATGCCCAAAAATCACTGGCCTCGAGGATTCAGATGCAACGGGCACCTTATGTTAAATTCTGAGAAAATGTCAAAGTCGACTGGCAATTTTAGGACATTGCGACAAGCAATTGAGGAGTTTTCAGCTGATGCCACAAGATTCTCTCTTGCCGACGCAGGGGATGGAATGGATGATGCCAACTTTGTTTTTGAAACAGCGAATGCTGCTATCTTGCGACTGACGAAAGAGATTACATGGATGCAGGAGGTCCTTGCTTCTGAATCATCTTTAAGAGTTGGTCCACCTTCTTGCTACGCAGACCGCGTATTTACCAATGAGATCAATATTGCTGTCAAGATGACAGAGAAGAACTACGACGACTACATGTTTCGTGAAGCTTTGAAAACTGGATTTTATGATCTCCAGGCTGCTAGGGATGAGTATAGGTTTTCTTGTGGGTCAGCGGGAATGAACCGTGATCTACTGTGGTGGTTTCTGGATGTTCAAACACGGCTTATCACTCCAATCTGCCCGCATTATGGTGAATTTGTGTGGAGAGAACTATTGAGGAAGGATGGGTTTGCGATTAAAGCTGGATGGCCTGAAGCTGAGTTGCCTGATCAAACTCTTAAAAAAGCCAACAAATACTTGCAAGACTCGATCGTTACAATGAGGAAGCTTCTTCAAAAGCAAGTATCTGGCCCAAAGAAAGGTAACATAAATACCGTAACTAATCAAAATAAACCAACAGTTGGCCTAATATTTGTGAACGAACAATATGATGGATGGAAAAGAGAATGTTTAAACATACTGCGCGACAAGTTTGACAGCTCAACCAACACCTTTGCGGCAGACCAAGAGATCTTTAAGGCATTGCAGCAGAGTAGCATTGGCCAAGAAGGAAATTTCAAGCAGACCCAAAAGCTATGCATGCCTTTCTTGCGGTTCAAGAAGGATGAGGTTATTAGTGTTGGTGTTCAGGCCCTGGATCTGAGGCTACCATTTGGCGAGATTGAGGTCCTTGAGGAGAATCTAGAATTGATCAAGCGACAATTAGGTCTCGAAAGGGTGGAAATCCTATCTCCTGCAGATCCTAATTCTATTGCGAGAGCTGGTCCCCATGCCTCCCTGTTGAAGCAGAATCCACCATCCCCAGGAAATCCTACAGCAATTTTCTTGAGCGAGTAAAACATACATAGTATGTTCATTTCCTACTACTGGTTGTCATCTTTTCGTTCTTTTACCTTTTTCATTTAGCTATCATTGATAAATAGTACTTCTCTTGAGTATTTGAAATCTTGATGTTGAAGAGTCCCCTTGAATATTAGAACTTTCTTTATACGACATGATATATTATTAGTCGACAAGTTTAGGCATACAACAATCAAGGCATACAACAATCAAACACTACATTTATACTCTTAAAAAGTGGGACATGTTACGAATTTTAATTTTACGTTTTACTTTTTAATGGTGTAGATACATGTCGTGCAAATCACGAGTTTTATTTAAATTCAGTTAATTAATGATATTTAAATAAACATTCGTGGAATTTAATTTTCTTGGAACAATGAAATCTCTTAAAAAGTAAAGTTTGTAGTGCGCATATGTGAAATGCTTCGTAGGACTTTTTACTATATTTATTTTATTTTATTTAGATATCTACTATTAAGTGATAATATTTTTTTATGCTACTAAGTAGAGGCTTATTAAAATTTGGTTGTTGGAATCTTTTTAATAAATATTTTTGAGTTAATTAGGTATCTAAAATTTTGGACTCTAAAAAAATTTATGGTACATGAATTATACGTGAACTTTGTCTTTTTCTTGTGGCTGCTTCTTTATAATTTATTAATTGATCGTTGATTATTCTAAATTCATTTGTATATAAACAAGTTAAACGCGTATATAAGTTTAAAGGACAGCATATACACACATGTATGTGTGTGCGTGCGCATATATATATATATATATATATATATTATATGAAACAATATGTTGATAAAGTAGACATGCGATAATATTAGGCAAATATGAAGTAAAAATATATTTTTAAAATTTATAAATTTTACAAATAAGACTCTTTTTGGAACACTTTTGCTGGGAGTATTAGTAAACATTAATGTTGACTTTGTTCTACTTTTAATATTTTAATTTATTATTTTATTATAGGTATTATGATTTCAATATTAATTTTTAAAAATTAGGGATGCCATGGTTAATTTGTTAAGGATTGTATAACAACTTTCTTATAGTGATGAGTACATGTTACCATGGTGTGTTAAGGACTGTATGTATAATCTTACGAAATATGCGTAAATGTGTCTGCCTGTAAATTGATTTTCAGAATCAACTATTTAGGTATCACCGGTTATTTAACAATTTAATCTCTTCCATTAAATATATCTTTTAATTTATTTTAATTCATATTTAACGACAGAAATATTAATTTTAATAATATTTTTAGTGACACAATAATTTATTATAAATTTTATTGTGTCATTAATTATTTATGACGAAATTTATTTTATTATTAAATATAATATTTATATTATCGAATATATATTAAAAAAAATTAAAAATAAATATAATAAAGGAATCCTATTCCAACTTAATCGGAGAAGAACAATTAAACTGCTATAGATAAAGTTCCATATGCCACTTAGATATTTACAGATTCACCACTCAAATTAATTCATATAAATTTAGGCCCTTGCATATCCACAAAAAAGCTGGAAGAGAAGACACAAAACAATCATGAATAATCATATTTTGGTTTGTATATATCATGTAATAACTTGCATATTTCTTTTCATCTAAAAATAAAATACAGAGGACCAACTTTTTTATCCAAAAAATTATCTCCCTCAACTCCACCATTCCATAAAACAAAAAGAGTTTTATTTATCAATTTTTTTTTTGTTTCGTAAAAAGACTCTACTTTTAATTAGTCATAATAATGACATTATATTTTTAAATTTATTATATAATTTTATTATCACGACATATTATTAAACAAACTATCTACTTATTATTTTTAAGAATATATTATAAATAATTATATTCAATATATGTCATGGTTCAAATGAATGTTGGATGGGGTCAGATGTGGGTGAGCGGATGGTGGGAACCAAAGAGTGGCCACGGGATTTACTGGTGTCGGTGTCGTTCGTACAGGAGTAGTAGTTGAGGGACCTTGCACCAACGAAGTATTGAGGGCATCAACAAAATCTGTAGAAATTATGTAGATAGGTGGTAACCAATGAGAAGTGGTAGTTGACTTGGACGGTGGAGATGAGAGTGAGTAGATTTGAAGGGGATGAAGAGCAATATAAATGCGAGATGTGTTGGTATTAAAACATAAATATGCACTTTGGGTGTAAAGGTAGCCCAGGAAGACACAAGGAATGAACCGGGATTCAAGTTTGTGATTGTTGTATGGTTGAAGCCATGCATAACAAAGACAATAAAAAAATTTAAGTTTAGAGTAGTTGGGAGTGGTGCCAAAGATTTTTTCAAATGGCGAGCACATGTTGAGTGTGGGTGTAGGAAGTCAATTTATGAGATAAACGGCTCTAGCAAACGCACGATGCCAGTAGATTAGAGGAATGGAGGCATGTGTGAGTAAAGAGAGACCAGTTTCTACAATGTGACGATGTCGTCAAAATATCCATTATGTTCAAGTGTATGTGGTAGAGTGGTTAAGTGAGTGATGCCAGTTGTAGCAAAAAATGAAGCAAGTGCTTGATATTCACCACTATTATCGGAGTATAATGTTTTAATTTTGTGATTTAAATAATTTTCTACAAGCTCTTTAAAACGTATAAAGACTTCATAGACATGAGATTTACGTTTAAGTGGATAATACCAGAAATATTTGATGAAGTGATCAACAAAAATGATGTAGTATTTGAAGTCATCATATGAATCACATAAGAGGTCCAAACATCAGAGAAAATTATTTTAAGAGATTTTGTAGAGACAATAAAAGAAATGGAAAATGGAAGCTTATGACTTTTATTACAGTTGCAAGCATTACAATGATTATTTGTTGTGGAGACAAAAACTGATAATTGAAATTTAGAGACGATATGTTTGTAAATGGGAGAGGCAAGACGACCTAGGTGATTGTGCCACTCGGCAGTTGTTGTCTTGACACTGAAGAAGAGAACAAGAGGAGATTTATTTGTTGAAGAGATTGGCCACTCATACACCTCATCCTTAGTTGGTCCCTTCAAAAGTACTACTCCCATGCCGAGGTCCTCCACTAAAAAACCAGAAGGTAAAAATTCAATTGAAACATTATTAGTGAGGCACATTTGAGAAATGGAAATAAGATTCTTTTTCATAGTAGGAATGCATAAAACATTATGTAATTGAAAATTGCGTGTGGAGGAAGAGAATGAGGTAGACCTAGTGTGGGTGATTTGAAGACCCATGTCGTCGCCAATCATGACATCATCATGGTCCCGCATGTTTTTTCTTGGCTGCATTACTGGCACGAGGCTTATCAGTTCCCCTTTTTCCTTTATTCTTGGGGACTATATCGCTGTCTGACTGAGACCACCTTAGCCATGAGAGAATCTATTGGGAGGTATCGCTTTCTTACAACTGTTATCCATTTCCATAATGCATATTTCTCGTACTTATTGATAACTTTTCATTTGTTTAGGTATGACATGAATTGCTTTGTCCCGGGCTCTTTCCTCCAGATTTTTCTCTTTTAACGCTTTCCTAAACATGCCAGTCCACCATACATCTCCAAGAGGAAAAAGAAGCCACCTCATCCTTTTATATCTCCACACATCGTCCCTCGTACTGCTCTGTGGATTGACTATAAGGGCATTTCTGATTTACGACTTTATATTAATGAATTTTCCTCCTTTGTGGCCCATCATTTTACCATCGTTCCTGAGGGCGGCCGGCTTCCTGATTACTATAGAAGGGAGCTTCATTCCTACCCAACCCTCAAGGACTTGGAGGGGATAACACTTGTTTGGTTCTTATTTATTCGAGTCGGGGAGTTACCTTATTTCGTAGAGGAGGACGAATATGGGGCAGTACTTTATTCCCCTCAAAAAGTGATGAGGCAATTTGGTTTCGACCAACATCATCCCTACGGTGGAACTCTTAATGGAGATCACGAGAAAGCCCTAGAAAACTTTATCCCTACAGCTCATTCTTTTGTGTGGGAGCTTCTGAGTTTATAATTTGTCCACGAAGACCGTTTCCCATTTTTCATTCTTTACTCTTATCGACAGGGACACTATTCTACCAATGAACGGAATTACTGGCATATCATTCTAGCATTGTGGAAGAATGAGACAACCCTACCTGCATGGCCAGTTTCTCTTAACAGACATCTTCAATGGGCTAAACTACTATATGCCTCCAAGCCAAATGCCCATCTAGAAAATTGGCCTACCAGATCTAGACTTCTCGAGTGTGAAGCTTCCAGGCGTAAACCTAACCCAGACCATGATGCTACATCTTCCGGGCATCCTCCCCCGCAAGCCTTATCTCAGATGCCCCCTCTATCTCCTCCTGTAAGGCCCCCAAAATCCTCGCACTAGCTACGACGGACCTTGTGCATTAACTCCATACATTCTTCAAAACTTAACCAATGATCCCATAATCATATTGGTTGAATTAGTCTATTTTAGACTATACATTAATTTTTTTTCTTATTTAGTCCCTGGATCTTCACTTGATCTCGATCTCATTATTTATACAAGTATCAACTTGTAATCCGTATAAATGGATCCAATTTTAACCTTAAGATTTAGATATTCTATAACTTTACATATTCCAAGATTCACAACATTAAATCATTAGGACGGTTCTTAAAAATAGAGAATCTCGCGATGAATATTTGTATCTTCATCCGTGATAAATGTTTGCATCTTTATCCGTGACAAATGTTTATATCTTTATCCGGTGCAAAATTCTCTTTCCATACAGAATATAATCAACTAGTTAAAACCCTCACTCGAAACACATTTGGTTATAGTAATATCCCTTTATATCAATAATCCTACTTATCTGACATTCAGAATCGTAATAACAAGTTTGTACTTGGGTCTGAGGAACATAACGATGAATTTGACTAGTTAATATCGATTAGTCCTGTCTCAGATGCTTACAATACTCACAAGTCATTTACCAATCATCATCCAGATAAATAGATTATTATCAATATTATGTTAAGTTTTCCCAATTTTAAGTTATATCAAAATAAAGACATAACAACATTCTGATGATAATAATTTATATCATTCATTTAATATTCGGTTACATGGTTTGCTTGTTCGTATTACAATAGTCATTAAGACTTAATACAAATACAATCAATTAAAACATTAAACCTAATCTAGTCCTCTTCTTTATGTTCATGATTCTCTTAACATTCTTCATTAACTACAAATAAAGTTTTATTCGCAAGAATAAACATGATAGCTCAACAAGTGTAACGTATTATCACATACACAGTTTATACTTTCATATAAACTTTAACATGCTTTGACTGAACATACATCTCAGTTAATAATCATATTAATTTATGCTTAACAATAAACATATTTTATGCATACTCATATGCATCATCAAATATCAATTAACATTTAACATTTAATCAAGAACTAATACTTAATCATTTAATCACACAAGACCTTCATTTATGTACTTTCACATATCAACTACCACACAATAACATGAACAACCTTAGAACATACTAATAACACATAAAGGTTTAGAATTTGTCTTAAATTGAAACTAGGGTTTCTTGGCTGAGCGTTAAAAGCCTACACAGTCATTTAGTGCATAAACGGTTAGATTCATCGTATTATATAACTTTACAAGTCTTATATTAACTCTTTTAATAGTTGGAATTATTTAAAAAATTGACTAACTCAAAAACTCATTTTTAAGCCAAATTTTTGGATTTGGGCAGATTGTTGGACTACTGGACCTCGACTCTGTTAAATGGCCATAACTTCTTAATTTTAAAATATTTTTTAGTTGTTCAAAATTTCACGCGTTCATAACTTCCGCTCCTAAAATTAATATTTAGACCAAAGTATGAAATTCCTGACAGATTTGCACATATTTCGGCCTAAAGGTGACTGCACAAAAACTGTTTGAACTTTCTTTGAACTAATTGGTAAAACATGATACCTCAAGCATTAATTTTCTAAGATAACATCTTCTAACACTCAATAACACTTCATAACATAAAAATAACAAAGTCATAAATCGTACTTACCAATTGTAACGCCCCTAAAATCCCCGCACTAGCTACGACGGAGCTTGTGCGTTAAACTCTATACATTTACCTACTTAACCAATGATCCCATAATTATATTAATTGAATTAGTCTATTTTAGACTATACATTAAAATTTTATTTTCACTTTGTCCTTGAATCTTAACTTGATCACGATTTCATTAATTATACACGTATCAACTTGTAGTTCATCCGTATAAATGGATAACATCATATATAACGGTTCAATTTTAACCTTAAGATTTAGACATTCTATGCTTCTATATATCCAAGGTTCACATTAATAATAATAGGATGGTTCTTAGAACAGAAGAATCTTGCGATAAATGTTTATATCTTTATCTGTGGCAAAATTCCTTTTCTTACAGAACATACCATATTATTCAATACCATCACTTGAATACATATCTTCATAGAGATATATCTTTAGATAGATATTCCCTATTTATTTAAAATTCAGAATATTAATAAAACACTTATACTTGGAACCGATGAATCTTACGATGAATTTACCTTCTTCATCGGTGATTCTGTCTCGAATTCTTACAGCACTCACAATGTTATTCAATATCCTCATTCAGATTTATAGTTCTTTATCAATATTATTTTAATGTTTTAACAATTCTACGTTATATCAAATTTAAAGACATAACACTCTTTTGATAATAATAACATGATATTATTCATATAATATTCGGTTACATAGTTTGACTGTTCGTATTACAACAGTCATTATGACTTTATACAAATACAAGTAATAAAGTATAAAAACTAAATCTACGCGTCATCTTTATATTCATGATCTTCTTAACGTTCATATTTAAATCTGCACATAATGTTTTATTCGCAAGAATGAGCACAACGGCTCAGCAAGTCTAACATATAACATATACATAGTTTATGCTTTCATAAATACCTTAATATGTTTAACATATCATAAATATCAATTAGTTATCATACATAACTTTCATGTTGATAATTCATATCACGTTGTCACACAAAGCTTACAATTTATATTTATAACTTCTAAACATATCATAAAATAGTTAAAAGACTTGTCTGTTTGGTGTACGATTTAGTTCACGTTGATTTGAACTCGATTTGTACTCCAAATATGTTTAACATAGAAATAATATTCGTTAGTATACATGAGAATATGTATTTAATTTAATTAATAATGTATGTTTGAGGTTTAATGTCAATTCGTAATTTTAATCGTCAATTTAATAATTAACTAAGTTAATTATTCATGTTCGTTGCTTAAATCACTTCATTGTATAATTAATTATGTTAAGTAATTATATTCGTAGCTTAATACTTCATTAAATATAGTTTAGTATGTTAATTGAATTAATTCATAACTCAATATGTCGCTAAAGACTAATTTAGAAGCTACCTCAACGAATTTTTAATTAAATCCGTCGCTAAAGATAGTTTAAATTAGTTTTATTAAAGTTTAATTTAATTTTGTCATATATATCTATTGTCACAGACTAAATTTGTCGCTAAAAGCGTTTTTAAATTGAATTTAAACTTAATTTAAAAATTTGACGCTAAAGCCATCGCTAAAAGTATTTAAAATTAAATTTTTAATAATTTTTAAACTGAACCATCGCTAAAGGCTACAACGACAGTCAATCCGTCACTAATGCCGACACTATAGGTGTTTTTGAGGGTCGAAAGGAGACTGTGGCTAAAGGACCTATAGCGACGGACAGTGTCTGTCACTATAGATGTTTTTCATTCGAACACATAAAACTGGTCATGGATGTTATCAGGCGCACAGCTACCGGCACCACACTTAGATGGAAACCCTTGTCCAAGCGTACGCACGATGATATTGGTTCTAACGAGCCAAAAATCGAGGACCCAACTAGGAAAAGAAGAAGGCTTGTGGTAAATTCCATACTACTTGTATTTTGTTTACTTTCAATATTTGAATACCTGTTCTCAGATTTTTCTTGTGTCATTATCCCTGTACTTTTCAGGTGATTAAGGATGATGATGAGGAAGATGACAATCATGTTCTCCTAGGAGTTCTTAGGGGTGTTAGGAGCGAGGTTGTGGGTTCTGCCATCTATGGACCTTCCCAACCTATTGGAACTGTTGGCGATTTTTTCTTCTCATGACCAGCGCGTCAGTCCTAGTGCTGACGACTCATTGTCTGATGCAAGTTCTGCTTTAGCCCTGGGTAACATAGTTCCCTCTTCACCTTCGAATGCCACATTGTCTCCCGGTAACCATGAAGGTATTGGCGATACTCACGATGCTGATATCATGGTTTCGAATCCTACTTCCTTGAGGGAGAATCCTTCATAGCCCATTGCTAACTTCATTCCTCCCCAAAAGTATTCTGTCGAGAAGGTGCCTGATGGGAAGGGCGTAACGGATAGTGCATTGGGTGATTCATCTCACGACACACTCTCAATGGGCTATTTGGTTAGTACTTGCTTTAGTTGTCAAATATTTGCCCTTTAATTATTCTTTGTCTTATTCTCAATCTCTTGCTTTGTTTCATTTTCTCTTTTCAGGCTAAGAAGATGAAGGATCCGCCTCTGTCTGTCGAGCCCCTCGTCATTTTTGACATACTTCATCCAAATTGTGGCACCTCACATTTGGGTGATATTGGCTGTCTTCCCGAGGACCAGGATCTTGGGGAACCGCCAGTAGTTGCTAAACCTCCAACTTTTGCTGCTCCAAATGCCAAAGCTTCCTTTAATCCAACTAGAGAACTTGTTCCTTGGAGACGTTTTCAGGATACTGCCTCTAGCCAAGGGATCATTAAGAGTCTCCTAGCCCGTTACCTGCGAATTCTGGACCGGTTTAATTTTTGTAGGCCTTCCTTCCAAACCATGGTACTGGATTGACTTGCCAACTTGGTTCTTGAGATGCACAATCTTTCTATCCAGTCACTCCAGGCTGATGATCTGGAGAAGCTAAGTTACGAGGTTGGGGACTTTCCTTAATTGGTGTTGACATGTCCCCCTTTCGTTCCAAGTTGATTTTCTTTAGCCACCGTGCTATTGGGTTACGCTCGGAGGTCGCTGTACATCATCATGACTGAGATTCATTTTCAAAGACACTGTCGAAAGTCCAAGATATCATAACCAAGTTGAAAACTAGGCTTCAAGAGGTTGAATCCGTTGTTCAAGTCCTTGAGAAGAAAGTATTAATCGCCACGGAAGCTCGAGTAGTGCAATTGCTAACTTGGAGGCTTTATTCTTACCCCCTGTTTAGTTCGATGTATCATGGCCTTTAGATCATGACTTCTTATAACTTCCATTTCCTGTATTGAAAACTCAATTTTTTATGTCATGTTTTATTTATCAAAACATTTTTGATTTCTTATAAGTCTTTGCCTTTAATTTGAATTCTCATGAAACAATATTTAGTTCTTGGATAATGAACTATTCAAATTACTGTTTCAAGGCAACATTGTGCACAACTTATGAAAAAATTCAAATTATTTTTACAAACTAACACTTTAATCTATACTTTCAAATAAAAATTCATTCAAGTATAAGTGAAAGTTTCAACAATTTTATTGATAAAATCATAACTTTTCAAATCGAATAATATTTATCATGTCATTCCTGCTTTTGACGTGTAAAACATAACATTTTAAATTGAATAACATTTAACATACCATTCATGCTTTTAACATGTAAAGCATAACGTTTTCCACTTTTGAAGATAAAGTGTAACTTGCCAAATCGAGGAGTTCAGGGTCAAGTGTCTCCATCACTTTTTTACAGTTGGAAAGTATAATCGTAAAATCGAGGACTTCAGGGTCAAATGTTTTTATCACTTTTTACGGTAGGAAAGTGTAACCGTAAAATCTAGGACTTCAGGGTCAAGTACCCCCTCCACTTTTTTGCGGTTAGAAAGTGTAACCGTAAAATCTAGGACTTCAGGTTCAAGTAGCTCATCAATTTTGAAGAAAATGTGTAACTTTTCCAGTGAGGGCTTATGTTCAGGCACGTCGTCACTTTTGAAGAAAAAATATAACTTTTCATCAAGGGATTTGGTTCAGGTGCCTCATCACTTTTGAAAAAAGAATGTAACTTTTCATCGAGAGCTTAGGTCTAGGTGCCTCGAAATTTTTGAAGAACAGAATGTAAGTATATATATATATATGGGGACTGATCCATTTACAATATTGTAAATGGGGACTTATCCTTACAACAAATCCCAATCGTCTAAGTATTTACAAAAATGCTATCCAGGTAATTAAACCTGTGAATGACATTCTTGTAGATACCACCGTCCGCAGTTTAATACTGCGGACGAAAGTATTTACAAGAATTTCATTCGTAGGTTTAATTACCCGGATGCCATTCTTATAAATACTTAATACTGTGGACGGTGGCTTATATTAGGTGTGAAGGGGTTTTTTGACATTTTTTTTCCATTTGCAGTATTAAACTGCACGTACTAGTAATTAAACTACGGACGGGGGGATTTTTAATCATTAGATCTCAGCATAGACGACTGAGATCTGTTGTAAGGATAAATCCTTATTTACAACGTTGTAAATGGATAGTCCCCTATATATATATATGTGTGTGTGTGTGTGTGTGTGTATTTTCTCTTTTTTAATTTCTGGTTCAGCAGTGGCTTGTCTCTACTCGGGTTTGTGTCCTGCTACCACTGTTTTTGGGCTTCCCTCGCCGAGAGTGCATTTTGAGTGTCCCCATTGCTATTTCCCGTTCCTACTCGCTTTGCCTGCGAATTTTCTAGAAACATGGCTGTAAAAGTTAGAATTTTCATCCACTGTTGGTGGAAACTCATTATCTCCTCCTGTTGTTTATGCATCTCTAGCATCATGGATATTATCACATCTTAGCCCTCACACGCCTCCTTTAGCGCCTTAAACATCTCCCGTTGCACGACTTCCATTGCCCTTTGCTCTCCCACGGCTTCCACACTTTGCACTTATGCGTTTACTTGTATGGTGCTCGTGAGTCGTTGATTAATCATTTGTAGTGAAGTAATACTCCCAGTTGGTGAGACTCCCGCTTCGAGTTATGGGCATATCCTTCACGAATTCTACACCTCCCCAGCAGAGTTGCCAAAAACTGTAGGCAAAGAATTTCGTACCTCGCTAGGGTTAGGATTTTGTATCGATCGAGGAGACGTGAAATTCGCAAAGAGTATAAAATTGATTAATTGATTGAAGAGGGGAAAAGAACGAGTGAGCAATCACTCGAGTAACACAAGAAAGAAGTCTCGGGGTCCTACTGTAATCACTAGTATCCAAGAGCCTATCTTGTGTTTGGGGTCTCGAGGGAATCCAAATTCGACTTTGAGGGTCCAAGTGTAATTACGAGTGTCTCAAGTCAAAACTGAATTCTAAGTCGCCAACAAGTTCAGAGATGATTCAAGCTAGCTCATTTGGGTCTAGAGAGAATTCTCTAACTGGCCAAAAAGTCCTTCCTCTTATGAAGTGAGGGGGTATTTATAGAGTTCCCTAACAAGTAGTCATGTGCTAGGCATGTGACTCTGAGAGAAATTTCAGAAAAACCCTTAGTCATGAAAAAATTTCTGGAATACTCCTAGTTACCCGAGTAATGCCCAGATTGTCCCATTCTTCTAGCCGCCAATCTAATCCCTCAATCAATTTTCAAAATAAGTTGTTCTCACAAGCCTCCTGCCTTAGGACTCATGAGGGCTCTTCCCGGGTCTCGTTCATTTATTTTTATTTTTTTAGTCTTTATTCATATAATTTTTTAAGTTAAAATATAAACTCTAATTTGTACTTGATTCTGCACTTTTCAATCCACTAAAACCTTCAATGGAGTTTCTCTAAAATACTTCGGTGTTCAAAAGATGGGTACTTTCTACTCTCAAGATAATGCAAAATAATGCAAAGATGATGCACTCTTTCTAAAATCGGATAAAATTCTCCATATACGGGGAAGAGAGGAAAATTCTGATAAGGGAGTTGGACCTCCCAGCCGCCCCCATGGTGACAGCTGGTGGGTTCCCCCACTAGCTTTTGGTCCTTTTGTCTAGTTATCTTCCTAATTACGATATTTTTGCATTTAAGTATATCTTTCTTTGATTTTAAACAAATAAAACATGTATAACTAATTTTTTTTATTAATTATATTAACAATGGTAAAAATTTAATTATTTTGCAAAATTTAAGTGTCTATAAAAATATCAATTTTTATTATTAAAATATTTCTTCTGAACCTTTATTTTTTTGATCAAATGTCAACTGAACCTTGTGACATGTCTAGTTGGGGCCACAACTCGTAACTAATTTTTTCTATTTTCAGTTTATGTATATTTTTGTCTACAAACCCTCACTAAATTTACATATTGTTCAATATCTCAGAAGTTTTTATTCAAGAATGAATTTGCCCATTTTATATAAACTTGATCTTCGTTTTATTTAGTAATTTACATTTTTTTTGTAATTTTATGTCACCATACATGTTTGCCATAAAAGATTTATTTACATAATTATTACTATATTATTTTAAAATTATATTAATATTTTATAGTTTTTCTTAGATATAATGTACCTAAACCCACTCTAGGCATCTAGGTCAGTCCCTATATATATAGAGAGAGGAGGGAGGAGAGAGAGGTTATTCAATTTAGAGAGAATGTATTTTGGTGTACTTCAAAACTTCAGTGTGCCAAGATATTTTGGTGAAATAATTTTATGTGCAATCTAAACCTGATTTGAAAGAAATTTCAATTTTCATAAAATAGATGCATTTCGTATTCTATATAGGGTGCAGTCATGTCACCTGGATTTGTAACAAAATTAATAATAAAAGACAGAAAACCTTGTAGTAAGGGGCGGAACTATACTTTGGGCAGCATAGCTGCCTATGCGAGACAAAATATTTAGCTTAGTAGTACTGTATTTTTATTTTTAATTATAGGACAGAAAAAAGTGTGAAGATAAATATACAAGTACAAAAAAATTAAAATATTATTTGTATAAATTTAAATTTATACTTTCATGTCTGGCTTGTCATGATTCAAATAAATCTCTCATCATTTGACAAAGAATAATTGATTCAATTCGTAAAGTTTTATCTACTGAAATTTTAAGATACCACCTTTGGGGGCTTGTTACTGAACTTTTTGTAGTTGTGAAAAAGAATCTGATACACATAAGGACTTAGAGGAATCTGACTTTGCCACAAAGGACTCTGGGGAATCTAACTTTGCTGCAAAAATAAGCTCAAGTGAGTTAAATGAAACAAAAGGAGATGATTCAGGAATTAATACTAATATATTAAGGACAAGAAGGGAAATTAGAAGACCCAATTGGATGAAGAACTATGAAATTAAAATGAGAGGTTAAAAACAGTTGAGTGGGCAAGTGAGTTAATAGTTTGTTAGTTGTCAAATGTAATTAGGACCATTGATTGTGATTATTTAGAATTGAACGGTTTAGATATTTCATTTGTAAGTAGTATAAGTACAAGTTGTAACAGATGTGAAGATATGTTTTGTGAAATGCAAATTCTTTTCTCTTAATTCTCAGTATTTTTCTCTCTCTTCATTCCTTTGAGTTGTGGAGATTTGGGCTTGGTCTCGAAAACAAGTCTATCAGAATCCCAAATTTTTTAATGTAAAAAGAATCGAAGAACTTGTTCAACTTAAAAGGGATCTGTGAACTTGTTCAAAAGTTATAAGTTAACAAGAATAACGTTGATTCGTATCCTGAAATTTATTTATTGTTGAAATTAGTTTTAATTTTATTAGTTATTACTTAATGTTTTCAGCGATAAATGTTGTTAAATCTACTTTTCCAAACCAAATGGAAGATAAATGGTTAAATAATTGTTTAGTTCCGTACATTATGATTAGTTAATATTTGAATATTTTATAATTTTAGATTTATCGCATTTAAATTTTATTTATTTTATCAAAAAAATTATTAAAATCTGCCCCTGCTGGTTCCACCCGTCACAGAAGAATTAGCATCTATGTCTGCCATGAGCTTGGTGCACCACGGGAGTGTCTTTACGTGTTGGGCTATCTTTAAGCATATATATATACTCATCTGCTATTGAAATAATTGAAGGTTGATATATAGTCATAGCATGTGGATATCTATTTCCCTAGTATATATTCTGAAGCCTGGGAAAAGATGAAAAGATCTGAGGAAGATTACAGAGAGTGGAGAGAATATGGGAAAAAGATGAGACAGTTGATTCTTGACTTAAAGTGACACAGTTTTAAAAGTGACTTCCTATTGAGCATCATCAGTTTTGTGGCATTATGCCACTCTTTTTCTATATTTATCTTTAGTACTATATTCGCTAATGAAAAATAAGTAGATACCATAGAACAGGACATCTTACACGGAGATCTACACATTTGTACAATAATCTTTTACAATTTTTTTATTTATAAATTTAACTATCAAAGTGAGAATAATGATAACACATCCCAAAAAAAAAATTGGAACGCGCAACTCTAACAGCGTAAGCATGACTGTCTCTATACATATATGAAAATCAATAAAAATTGGGGTACTAGAATAAAAACGGCAAAGAGTATGGATACAACTTATATTTTTACATCTTGTATAGAAAAAAGTTGTATATATATATATATATCGACGCCAGAGCGGGATAACGATTATCCTGCGGGCTAGGTAAACGGATAAATCTTCGGACAAAGAAACAGGAGAAAAGGCCAAAAGAAATATAGAGAAAAATTCTCTTGTTCTCAAATTCAATATTATCAAACAAACAACTCTTTTTCCCTAACTCACGAGCCACGTTATATAGCTAAACATTGTCGAGCAGTAAGAAATAACTTTACACCTATAATCATGTGGCAATTACTACTACTGACATATCCCTAAAATTATGCCACGTAAAAAGTTCCTACAATCATGTGCGTGGGCTCTGCATAACAAATTCTGACAACTACTAAAATAAAGCCACGTAGCTGGGTTTTATAACTACACCACGTGAGTACACTATGTGACACAATAAAAAAGACTTACCAAAATCATTAGACAAATATTTAAGAAAAATAACCTAAGAAAATAAACTGACAAAAACAAGACACCCGAAGCCAGACTCAAAAGAATGCCCAAGCCATAACAATTCGAAGATAATTTCCCGAGGAGATTTGACGCCGAACTCTTAAAGACATTTTCCGAAGTCATATAGCTTCTGAAACCGAATCCCGAAAATAAAGTCCAAACTCCTGACTCAAATATCGTCTGACTCCCGAAGCAAACAGAACTCATCCGGAGACATTAACAAGCATGCCAAACTAATACGAAGGAATCCGGAAGACCTCTTCGCTTGTACCGATCCGTCAATTCCGTGTATTGCCACACCATTAATGTGCTCAACATATTTAGACTCGGATCCTCCTTCATCATATATGGGACAAAATTCATTTTTTTATATGATGCCCAAATACACAATTTTTCTCTATGCGATGCATAGGAAAAGGTCACATAAAATCTCTTTCTGTGCTTTTTGCTGAAAATGTTGAGTCACGATGATCTTGATTTATTTTGACTACTAAATAGCATCAATTATGTGAATAGTTAAATACTATGACTGTAACAAGAGTATTTTATTTCAATGTGTTCGTCACACTATTTCATTTTGCTGATATGGAGTCACACACACACACATATACAGTCATCAAATTATAAGATTATTATTAATTTTTAAAATTTAATTTAAAATATTTTTAAATTTAAAATTGAGATAACTCATTAAAAATTATAAAATAATAAAATTTATAATGAGTAAAAATATTCAGATAGTTTACAATAGTCATCATTGTATTGATTAAAATTAAAAAAAATTATGTCAATTTTAAATTTAAAAATATCTTAAATTAACTTTAAAAAATTAATAATACTTTTATAATATGGAACGGAGGAAGGATACTCTATTTGAATTTTGCACCAGATTAATAGGAATATAGGATTTTGTGTTAGCGTAAGATACTTGTGGTACGACATTAGATTTGATCACTGAGGTCTTTATGTCTATATAATCATCTACCACATTAAACCTCTATACACATCTAACCAGCACATTTCTAGATATTTGTGGTGAAAATAAAATGGCTGACCACTACCGGGAAAAGGTTTCTTCCTGCCTTAGCTCTTACCATCACCCTGAAGCTGCAGTTAGCCGTCTTATAGGTAGAGAGCCGGTGTCCAGGACAACCTCAAGAAGAGCAGTAGATCCCTCACCCGTGGACCGTCTCTGTGTCAAAAATTCAGTGAGTAATATAGGATCGAGCTCACGAACAAACCCTATCTACCATTCCAATTATTAGTGCAGGGAGAAATTAGGATATTATGTTTTATTGTAATGCTATATACATGTGCACATGTCTATGCCAAGTTCTCATAATTTACAATAAGTTGCTTAAATTATGGCTTCCTTGGTAATAAATGGGCTACCTTAGTTTATGTAAAAAAATATTCCTGGTTTGCAGCGACTGGATGCTCTTAATTCGGGTGTTGAGTGACACTACTTTTTGACGATGGTATGTGTTTATTATGTTTTTTTAATTTCCCATACGACGACAGCTCTCACATGGCCAATTCCATGGTTAATGAGATAATCTAGGTCAGGGTTTACGCATTACTCTCTGCCCCTTAAAATTAAAGACACATTTTTTTTTTTGTTTTCTTTCAAAATTAGAGAGATGTTTTTATTTTAGGACTAAAACATAGTATGATGTTTTTAATCTATTATTAATTTTCTACTATCATTTGCGGGGCCGTTCTTGAGATTTTGATGGCCCAGGGCGAAAAATGAAAACGAGACCCTTTTCGAAATATTATCTTCGCAAAAAAAAAGTAAAATAAATAAATAAAAAGTACAAGCTGTATCTAAAAAAGTGTCTTTTCGGAGCTTAAAACATAATAGTTCAACTATAATAAAATATATAAGAACTTCGACTACAACAAAATACATGAGAAGTTCAACTAAATGGTTCGACAACAATAAAATATATGGGAATACATTCATTGAAATATTTTTCTTCTAGTATTCTTAGAGACAAAATCTTCAATCAAATGTTCAAAATCAAGCTTGTCCAACATATCCTTCTCGATGCACATGGTTGCCAACCCATTTAACCTTTCTTGTGTCATAGTCGACCGCAAGTAATTTTTCAACAATTTCAACTTCGAAAAACTTCTTTAAGCAAATGACACTGTCACAAGAATAGTTAGTAATACCGTATAAGCAATTGAAACATTAGGAAAACAATCCAAAGATTTTACAAACTCCAGAATTTCAATAGCTGACTCTATTTCTCTTGGCAAAGTCACTTATAACACTTGCAATTCTGAAAACAAATCATTTGAATCAACATTAGAAAATTTGTCATGCTTCAGAGCCTTTTCAAGATTAACACAACTTTCTTTCAATTTGATATCATCTAGTATTCCTAATGTTTTTGGATCATATAAGAATCTAAAAACATCTTCAAATGTTTTCAATTGTAAAAACCTATTCTTCAGTTGAGTAATAGCCATATCAACTAGAACAGGAAAATAATTAACTTTGAAACATTCTTTAGTAGATTGTGTCATCTCATCACTGGAATTCTCGTCAAATTGTTTCTTCCTACGAATTTGGAGTTTCTTAGGAAATACAGGATCAATTCCCATATTATGTACAATAGCTTTGGTAGAAAACATGGTAGATGTAAATCCCTTTTCTCTGTATATTTCAAAGAAAGAAATCAGTTCCTTCAATTTCAATATGGCAACATCAATACGCTTGGTTTTAGACTACAAATCTTTGCTGATCAAGTTAATCTTGTTCAAATGGCATGCCAAATCGTCATACCTAACAAGAACTCAAAGTTTTCAAGTTCATGTCTTGCTAAACTTTCAGCTTCACTCTTTATCTTGGCATCGTCACTAACCTCTACCAATTCTAATAAAGCTTCTCTAATATCAGGAGCTTGGACTTTTATGGCCTTGACATTATCAATATGACTCCCAATGTTTTGTGGACAACCTCTTCAAAGTTAACTCATTTACATTATCTCAAAAAAAAATTCCGTCCCTTTGTAGAGCTAGAAAACAGTGTATACAAGCATTGAATTACTCCAAAAAATGACATAGCTTTGACACAAAATTTGCCATATCATAAATCATCAAATTAAGATTATGGCAAGCACAAGGCATGTAAAAGGCTATAGGATTTACCTCAAGCAAATCTCTTTTGCACACGATTGTGTTTTCCTTTCATAGTTGATCCATTGTCATAACCTTGTCCCCTCACATCATTAATATCATGGTTAAGAGATTTCAATACATCTTGTAACACACTGAAAAGTCCTAACCCAGATGTCTCATCCACTTTCAAAAACTCTAAAAAATGCTCTTGTACTTTTATTGGACTTGTTAACACATCCACACATCGTATTATTAAAGTCATTTGTTCCCGATGACTCACATCTGGGGTACAATAAAGTATTATAGAAAAATATTTGTCTCTTTGATCTTTTTAATGATTGCACTTTTGACCTTTGAGTATAACATGAAAACCAACTCATTCTAAATTTTGGGACTAAGATAGTGATTGTAATATCCCAAATATTTCAAGTATGATCTGACAAGATCTGTTAAAGATTGTCAAATTCAAAACCTCAAAATGATTGCTCAGGTACACATTGAGCTATCTTAAAGATTAAATACGATTCAAAGATACGATCGTATACGATTAAATGTTAACTTTTTTTAAAACATAATCTATGTGTTATGTGATTTTTATGTGTTTGATTTCGTCTTTCGGTTCAAGTAATTAACCTTAACACTTATTAAAATCGAAAAGTTATTTAAAGGTTAAAACCTAAAAATCTAATTCCAGGGTTTAGAAAACCTAAACTAGGGTTGGTTAAACTTAGAAAAGGTTAAAACTTAAACCTTGAAATCCTAAGGGTTCAACCCAAAAAATTACTATTCATAAATACGCGTATAATACAAAAATTATACGGATAGAATATGCAAATAATATGGCATAAATACGAAAAGTCAGTCGATGAATATTGAAAGTCAACAATAGTGGCTACTAACTTTTGTAGAGATTTTAAGCGCATTTATGCTATTATGAAAGTATGAAATACTTACAAAATTTGTAAGTATGCATTTTAGCTAGTAAATTTGGAAGCAAAGTTGAACTTAGCTTCCTTTGGTGTGTTGTTAAGCTTAGCTTGGTGAGATGTGACCTTATGTAAGCTAAGCATGGCTAATGAGGTTTGTTAATTACCAATTAAGTCACTAAGTATAGTAAGGATTAATTACAATTAGGTAAATTCCTTAAGCATGTAAGTATGATTAGTAATAAACTAAACAAGGTTAATTAGGGTTAAGTGTAATTAGCATTAATTGAGTTGATGATTCACCATGGTGACTAACCATGATGAGTTGCCAAAATGATGATGAGTTGGTGATTCACCATGGTGACTTGCTAATGTGATGATGAGTTAAAACCTAATGACCTTAATGCCCTAACTTTGAAAGTCCTATAAATATGAGCCTTCACTCTTCATTATTCTCCACCATTTCATAAGCAAATTGAGAGAAAAACAGATCTAGTTATATTTTGAGAGAACTCTTAAGAATTGAAGCATAGAAGCCTTGCACAATTATTGTTAAAGCTTGCACTTTGAAAGATAAATCGTTAGTTGTTATTATGTTCGATTAAATTTCGTAATATAAAAGCTTAAGAACGTGAGTCGTAACTATGCACAATTGTCGTTCTCTGTGTTCTTCACGTGTTCTTAAGCATGTTGAATTTCATTTTATAATTTAAAGCTCAAGAATGTACGTCGTAGCCATGTACGATTGTCATTCTTCGTGTTCTTCGTGTGTTCTTGAACAATAATTATAAATTGTTATAATTAAGTAAACAAGTCGTTATAATGATCAAATTTTGTAAAATGTAAAGTGTCATAATCACTTATGTAAGCAATTATAATGCTCAAATTATTTCAAGTATGAAATCCAAAAGCTCATAAACATAAGTCATAGTCATGTACGATTTTTCGTTCTATGCGTTCTTCGTATGTTCTTGATCAAAAGTCATGAATCTTTCTATGAGAAGGTTTATGATTTATTATTTTTATGCTATGAAGTATTATTGAGTGTTATAACATGTTATCCTAGCAAATTAATGCTTGTGGTATCATGTTTTATCAATTAGGTCAAAGAAAAATGAAACAGTTTTTGTGCAGTCCCCTGTTTAGCGAATTCTATGCAAATTGGTTAGGAATATGTCTTATCCACCTTAATGAAAGTTGTAGATCATGAAATTATAATGAATTTAGACTCAAGAATAATCTAAAAATATTTTTGTAAGATAAAGTTATGGCAGTTACCGGAAAAGAGATAAAAGCTAAAAATTTTAAGGGACCCTAGGGTTCAAGCACTGAAAAAGGTGATTTTGAATTAGCTAATTTTTATAATAATTCCACTAATAAAAATAGTCTAGTTAAGCTATCCTAAGACATATTCAAAAGTAAAATTGGGTAAACTAACGTACGGGGACGCGTAACCCTTTTTATAGGCGTTTAACAATATTTCGGTAAACCCTAAAACGATTTTAAGGCAAGTCTTTTAACTCTTAATATGTGTTATTTGTGTAGTATTGTTAAAATGAGAAAAAATTGATGTGTAATATCATGTTGTTATGAGATAGATGTTATGTGAAGTCTTTAACTGATGTTTGCAAGCCTTCTAATTGTTATGTGTTATGTTTATGGGTTATGAACATGATTTATATACTTTTTGTCAGTGTGATATAAATTGTTGGAATGTGAGTTATATGTGATATTAAATGGAGAATTATGTTCAGTCAAGACATATTAAAATTTATATGAAAGCATAAACTACGTATGTGCTATTTGTTAGGTGTTCATTCTTGCGAATAAAACCTTATTTGTAGATTTAAAGATGAACGTTAAGAAGATCATGAACATAAAGATGAAGCGTAGATTAGGTTTTCATGTTTTATTACTTGTATTTGTATAAAGTCATAATGACCGTTGTAATATGAACAAGTAAATTATGTAACCGAATATTAAATGAATGATATAAATAATTATCATTAGAATGTTATTATGTCTTTATTTTGATATAACTTAGAATTGTTAAAACTTAACATAATATTGTTAATGATCTATTTATTTGGATGATGACTGGTAAATGACTTGTGAGTGCAGTAAGCATCTGAGACATAACTAATCGATGTTAATTGGTCAAATTCATCGTTAGGTTCCTCGGAGCCAAGTACAAACTTGTTATTACTATTTTGAATGTCAGATGAGTAAGATTATTGATAAGAAGAGATATCACTATAACCAAATGTGTTTCGAGTGAGGGATTTAACTAGTTGGATATGTTCTGTACGAAAATAAAATTTTGCACCGGACAAAGAAACAAATATTTGTCAAGGATAAAGATGCAAACATTTATCACGGATGAAGATACAAACATTCATCGCGAGATTCTCTGTTCCCAAGAATTGTACTAATGATTTAATGCCGTGAATCTTAGATATGTAAAGTTATAGAAAATTTAAATCTTAACTTTAAAATAGGATCGTTATATATAGTGTTATCCATTTGTACGGATGAACTACAAGTTGATACTTGTATAAATAATGAGATTGAGATCAAGTTAAGATCCAGGGACTAATTAAGAGAAAATTTTAATGTATAGTCTAAAATAAGACTAATTCAACTAATATGATTATGAGATCATTGTTTAAGCTGGTAAATGTATGAAGTTTAATGCACAAGGTCCGCCGTAGAGAGTGCGGGGATTTTAGGGGCGTTACAGTGATAATAAATCTCATGATTTTATATCCGTCAAAAATGTTCTTGCATCACTAAATCAAACTTTGCGACCAATTCTAGTAGACCAAAAAAATTACCATTATTATCTCGGTAAAGTCTTTCATCCTTTCCACTAAAAGCCAAATTTTAGCAAGACATCTCATAACGTAAATGATTCTTACTAAAACTAGTTTTCAATGTTCTTTCTCTTTTTTCATCTACTCTTATACATCATTATCACTTGTTTGATTACTTTTCAATCTGATTTGAAGATCAATCCAAGTGCTCATGTTATATTCTCAATGTTGTTCTTATGTTGTTTGAGTCTCTCACCAACATGTTTCTAATCTCCAAATCCTTCATTTTCTAAATGACTTCTATTGTTCGGAGACTTAAACAACTTGCAGCAAAAATAGTATATCTTATCCACATGCTTTGAGTACACAAGCCATTTCCTATCTTGAGTCTCTCCATTCAGTAACCTTCGTGTGTAGTGTTCATATGAAAAATGTTTGGATATTTTATCCATATGAAATTTGAGATCATTTTCTCTTATTGGACTTTTTTCCATAAATATATCCCTTCTTTGGTTATCAATGCTATCCTAAGTGCTTGGATCATACATATCAAAAGTCTGACTTGTTATTGTTCATTAGCCACATTATCATCACGTATATCCTCATTTATCTCATTCTCATTTTGTTCCAGATCAGCAACCTCTTAATTTAGTTCAGTTTCGTCATTTTCTATCTGTTCTTCAAGCATTTCATTATCAACCTGATGCAGCGTGCGTTGGTGAACAAGAATTACAGATCAAAAACTTGTTGATTCTAAATAAAGAATACTGAGAAATTAAATAGGAAAATAGAGATTTTATTCAATTAAAAATGTCCATCCATAAGAGGCTTTACAAACTATATATAACGAAACCCTACATGCAGCAAAACTTATTAAAACTAAGAAAATACTCCTAACTTATTAAAAAATGCAAAAACGTAATTGAAAAATGAAAAAAATGTCGTTTTGACCCTTAAAACGATGGAATTTGGCTAATATCATGGCGGGCATAAAGCTTTGCGTTTTACTCAAAAGGCTGCTTCCACTCAAAAAGTTTTAATTTTTGTCAAACTTGGCCTTTTTGGGCCTTAGGGTGCTCTCTTCGGGCCCAGAAATCTTACTCCTGCTGCATTGCATCACAATCTCTACATTATCAACCGAGTTTTCAAGTGAACAATCAGTTTTGCTAACAATGAACTTATCAAGAGCTCTCTTTTGAGATTGAGTGAGTTGTTCTCTACTTTTTCTCTTATTTCTTTTTTGATTACCAGGTTGGTGTTTCTTGAACATCTTTACACGAAAAATACAAAACCAAATTGAAGCAAAAATCAAACAATAGACAAGCATATTAGAACTTGCCTTCAAGTTTCAACTTCAAATCCAAACTTTAACCAAACTCTTTCACGGCTTCAATGCAAATCTGCAATTATAAATTAAAAAAATAACATTATAACTAGGGTTAGGAACTTATAAAATTGCAAATCGCCAAATCAGCACATATAATTTTTGATATAATATAAATTGAAAGGTAAATAAAACTCATAAGTCATCCACTAAATTACCTATTTCTTAGTGTTTTTATCTTCTGCAATAATTGAGGAATTTAGGAGATACTAGCTAGAAGGCAGATTGAGAGGGAGAGAAGAAAAAAGAAGGGTAATAGGCGTAGCCGCGTAGGTTAACATCTTTTTTTTAGTTGGTTTAGTTTGGGCTTCTACACTATATTAGAGTTGGCCCAGTTGAGTCCTTAAAAATTTACTGGGCTTTGAAAATTACTTTTGTATATCTATATCATTATACATTTATATTTTTAATTTCATACACACACACACGCACACACAATATATATATATATATATATATATTGGGGCCCCAATGATCGGGGGCCTAAGGCAGTCGACCCTCCCGCCCATGCTCAGGAATGACCCTGATCATTTCTAGTATTACACGTTATTAATTACTAAATTCATAGCTAAAATTAGGAGTACATTTGAGAACATAAAGTTAGGGTTAATAGCATATCTGATCTCAGAGTTTACACTAATTTACAGTATGACGCTAGAGCAAGATACCGATTATCCTGCGGGCTAGGTAAACAGATAAATTCATAGGCAAAGAAAGTAAGAGATTGGCCAAAAAGAAATACAAATAAATTCTCTTTTGCTCAGATTTAATATTATCAAAATAAAAGCTCTATTTCTTAACCCATAAGCTGGATTATATAGCTAAAGGTATTCTTGGGCAGCATAAAACAAGTCCCTATAACCACATAGCAAACTCTGTAACCATGTAGCTAGTCTTATAATCACGCTACGTTCATTATAACTACATCTCGTGAGTACTGAAAAATCCCAAAATTACGCCACGTAGCTAGTCTTATAATCACACCACGTTCATTCTAACTACATCTCGTGAGTACTGAAAAATCCCAATATTACGCCCCGTAATAACAGAAAGGATTTACAAAAATCATTACCATAAAAGAAAACAAAAATAAACACGAAAAAATAACTATAAAAAATTAAGGAAAATTAAAAACACCTTAAAGAAGATGAAAACACCTAAAGCCAAGACTCAAAAAGGATGTCTGAAGCTGACTTATGAAAGCGACCTCGAAGCCATAACAATCCAAAGACCATTTCCCAAAGAGGTTTGACCCCAAACAATTGAGACATTTCACGAAGTTGAACTCCCAAAGAGATTTCCTGACCCTGAACTCCTGAAGAGATTTCCCGAAGCTAAACTGTAAGACCCCGAATTTTATGAAATATAAAATTTAATTTTTCTTCGTATATATTTTTCCTGAAACAGTAAGTGGTTAAATTGACAAAATTGAAAGTTAAGGATGTTATTTGCAAATTTTATTTTGTCGGACAATATTCTTTTTGTCGGGGAATATTCGGGCCGTACGACGGCGCCGAAATAACAAATTATTTGTGGACCCCACAACGGAATATTTGTCGGATATAGAAAACGACAGAAGTAATCTTTTTAAATAAAAATAGTCAACGGTGTTAACTGTTAAAATACCGGTGATAAAAGAATAGTAGCATACGGTAATTTATGGTATTTTCTGTAGCACACGGTACTTTACGGTAGCACACGGTATTGCACAGTGTCTCATATTATTGGTCTGATAATTGACACCGTAACTGTTGCGCATCATTTCATCAATAATTGTCACTGCATAATATTTTATATTATCAATTCAATAATTGTCATTACACTGTATTTCATATCATCGACTCAATAATTGTTGCTGCACTGTTTTTAAAATTATTGAACCTAATAATTGTCACGGTTGCAAATATACTATAATTTATATTACTAAATTAATAATAATATGTAACGTGTTTCTTACATTATTGTGGTAACATTATTTTATATGTTGGACTCACAGGAAGAATAAATAAATAAATAAATAAATAAATAAATAAATAAATAAATAAATAAATAAATAAATAAAAATATATTAAATTATTTTTACTATTTGAAATAGTAACATGTGGACCCTATGTGGGGGCCACATGAAAATTAACATGTGAAATTGAAGTGTGCTGGAGAAATTTGAAAAGCAGTGGCTGCGCTGCTTTTGTAGAAAACTTACATTGGCGCGCAGCACGCAGCAGTTCACCAACCAAGCATAGTGTCCTTTTTTCTCCTATAAATAGCTTGCTCAGCTGAATAGAAAAATCACACCTAAAACATAAAATTTTTCTATAAGAATTTTATGAGTTTTCTCTGAGAATAGTAAGGTTATTTTGAGAGTTTGAAAGCCAAAAGGAGTGCAGGAATTTTTCAAGTAAGTGTTTTATTAAAGAGTAGTAATTTCATAAATTCCTATTTTTCACGGTATTCACAAATCTTCCTTTAGAAGACTCTTCTTTGAGAAGATTCATTTTTAAAAGCTTTCTTTGGAAGATTTATTTTGGAATATTATTTTAAAAACTATTTTAAAGTTGTTATATTATACTACAAAAATTATGTTAAATATATATAATTTTGATAGTTCATAATATACGAGTTATCATATACTTTGAAATTTATATGTGGTAATTACTAATTATATTAAAAATATATAGGTTGATCAATCTCATTTAAATCAATATCCAGTCACGTGTTAAGGTAAGGGGTATCACTCTTTTCATCATCATAAATGGATATTATTTTCTTTCTTACTTGAAGGGATTATCATTCTTTGATTCTCGAAAATAATATCGTTTCTTTCTTGTGCCATTTATTTCCATGTATTAAATTGTGGGAATAACCTTACGGCGCGGTTTACCGCCTGTTGGTGAATAACCTTTTGTATTCATTCCTTATTAATCTTTGAGAATAACCTTACGGTGCGGATTACGCCTGTTTGGTGAATAACTCTTCGTGTTCAAATTCTATTAAATTGTGGGAATAACCTTACGGTGCGGATTACGCCTGTTTGGTGAATAACTATTCGTATTCAAATTGATGGGAATAACCTTACGGTGCGGATTATCGCCTGTTGGTGAATAACCCTTGTTATTTGTCTCGTGTGGAAATAATTTGTCTACACGAATTATCACATGACACTTTTATTCCATATTCGTAAGTGATATCATTTTCCTTTATACTCATAAGGGATACCATCTTTTTCATCTTCCATTATTCAAACTTACTATGGTAAGGGATATTAATTCCCTTCACCTTTTGTTAATCAAACCTGCTACGGTAAGGGATATTATTTTCTTCCATACACCTAAATCGAAACTTATTATGGAACTATTGCTTCTATAATTCCTGAAAATATTATATGTTCCATAATAGTTGAATTTCATTAGTTCAACTGAACCTTCCTATTTTCTGAACATTTCTATTGAACTGTAATCGTTATTCTGAACTGTGGATCTTGAATATCATTTTTAAATTTCACTCCACATCATGTTGGCAATTTGGACATTATTTGAATCTGCACAAAGTAAACTTCCGATACTTATTGTTTATCCTGTTCTTCTGTTCATCATTTGTATCACTGTTATTTGTATTAATCATCAAGAATCAAGCTGTTGTGAATATCTGTGGCCGGGGGCACAGATGTGATATAATTGTTGAACAGATGATAGGTTAAAGGCGATATACTAGGTTAAAGGCGATACATCTGTTCGGTGTCTTTTATGGCACGTGGTGAATGTTCTCTTTGGCCCGTAGTGCAAAGATGAACTGTTGGTTGGTATGATTATGACCAAAGGCTGAATCTGGTATAATCATGACCGTTGGTGCTTTATTGAATATCTTTGGCCCGTAGTGCAAAGATGAACTGTTGATTTGCATGATTATGACCAGGAACTGTGAATTTTTATTATCATGACTAATGGTATTTCAGATGATAAAAGTTGATGATGTTTTTACTAAAAAGAGAAGCGAGAGGACATTATAGTCTGCATTATTCTTCTAATAGATTGCTCATTCCGCTGCTATTATTGATCTGAACATTGTTTAAGAATTTAACTACAGTTTTTGATATAAACCTTGTAGTCTATTGTATTCTATCAAGAACTCAATTGTTGAAGGCTAATGATAAATTATTCGTCATTATCTTAGTCATGATATTTCTTACTGGGCTATTTGAGCTCACCCTTTCTTTTGTTCCATTGTTTTTCAACAGGAGATGAAAACATAACGGGGTCTAGCCGGGGGATGGAGTGAGAGTCCGAGGAATAGCTGTCGTAGTCTTCACGTGTTGTAAAATAGTGTTACAATAATAGTGAAGACTTAGTTGTGTATTATTATTATACACTGTATTGTTGTACGTTGTGCTTTGTTGTAATAATTTTGTTGTAGTCTTTTGACGACTCAAGTTTGGGCTGTGTAGGCCTAGATTTGGGGGCGTCACAGTTGGTATCAGAGCTTAGGGATATGGTCTTTAATGGAGATCTGGGGTTAGAACTAGGAGGGGAGAGACGAATATAATCAGTCACTAGTATGTCCTACCTAAATTAGATTTTATTATCTAATGAGTTGATTTGAATATAGGGACATGAAGTGATGAGTCAGTTTATTTGAACTAACATTTATTTTGTGACCACAGTTAAGTATGGCATCTGGAAATCAGGAGGTTAACCACGGAGTACCCGAAGTGAATGTAGAGGCCACAAACAATTCTTCTACAAACTCAGAGTTGAATAATTTGCCTAAAGCAAAAATTATTTGTATCCGATCTAAAGAAGAAGAAGGTGAAAGTTCTACCGTCGTTCTTCCAAATTCGTTCTTTAAAGGATATCCGGAACTTGCGGAAATTGTTGCCTTTAATTTGCTCGACAGTTGGAAACATATCATCACCTGGTTATGCTCGATAACAAAGGATCAGAATATATGGACGTTTCATATAAGTCTTTGGGATTTATGGTGTTCGAGCTATGATTTTCAAGATTATTTAAAAATGATGTATCTATACTTTTGGGCGTTACAATTTAGAGGAATTCAGGTTAAGTTAGTCACTATCGTGGAAACTGTAGTCTATCGAAAATACTATTTTAATGGAAATCATTGGTACGCTACTACTGATGAAGTTGAAGAATCTGAGAAACAGTTCGTTAGAGAACTATTTCGTGGTATTCCCATGGTTGAAATACGTGAAGATCCGGATGAAGTATATGGGACTCGATTTGATGATGACAGCCTTGATGATCAAGAAATCGAATGAGGTGATGACCGGTAAGCTATTCATCAATTCTCGAGAAGTCTATGCCATGTTAGATATTGACTCTATCCACTCTTTTATCTCACCTATATGTACTCAACGTTTAAATTTGACTATTGAAAACTTAAATCTTGTCTTATCAGTTGAAACCTCATTGGGAGAAATAGCCAGTACATTTACTGTCTATAAATCTTGCCTAGTCCAAATCAACAACCTCACACTACCTGTTGACCTTATTTCTTTGGAGATGCATGAATTTGATGTGATTTTAGAAATTGATTGGTTGACTACTCATCATGCTAAAATTGATTGTTTTCATAAGATTATTAGTTTTTATATTCCTAATCAACCTGTCATGCAAATTCAAGCAACTAAACCATTGAAATCTATAACTATTATTTCTAGCCATAAAGTCATTCGTTTATTGAAAAACGGATGTCAAGCCTTTTTAGCTCATGTTACTGATTTGAACAAAAACACGTCAAACTTGAATGATATTTCCATTGTTAATGAGTTTTCTGACTTTTTCCTGAGGAACTTCCTGGCTTATCCCCAAACCGAGAAATTGAATTCTGTATCGATCTTGAACCCGATACTAAGCCATTTTCCAAAGCCCAATACCAAATGGCTCCCATAGAACGCCAAGAGATGAAAGTTTGATTATTATATATCGGTATCATTCGAGCGAGGAATACGAGAAGAGTTTTCAATAACTCAAGAGGAGACTTGTTTCAGCTCCTGTTCTGACCATTCCATCAGGATCAGGAGAATTCGTCATATATAGCGATGCTTCAGGCAAAGGTCTAGGTTGTGTCCTTATGCAACATGGAAATGTTATAGCTTATGCCTCTCGACAACTCAAAGATTATGAGAAAAATTATCCTACTCATGATCTAGAGTTGGCAGTAGTCGTTTTCGCGTTGAAGATCTGGAGACACTACTTGTACGGAGAAAAAGTGGATATCTATACGGATCATAAAAGTCTCAAGTATTTCTTCACCCAGAAGGAACTCAACATGCGACAACGACGTTGGCTTGAGCTGTTGAAGGATTACGACCACACAATCCAGTATCACCCGGGAAAGGCGAACGTTGTAGCTGACGCTTTGAGCAGAAAATCTTATGCGAGTACAAGTGCACTGCTGACAACACAAAAACGTATTTTGTACGACTTGCAAAAGATGGAGATAGAGCTAAAGACACTAGGGACCCACTCGAAGATTGCTCACGTGCGAGTAGAAGCGGCTTTAATCGATAAAATTAAAGTTGTTCAAGCTACCGATCCGGAACTGATGAACATGATGAAGAAAGTATAAGAAGGTGTCATTCCCGGAGCAAGAATCGACGAGAAAGGAATACTTCGAGTCAACTCTCGACTCTGTGTTCCTAACGATCCTGAATTGAAGCATAAAATCATGATGGAGGCACACAACACGCCGTTTGCAATCCACCCAGGAGGTACCAAGATGTATTGAGATCTTCGACATACATTTTGGTGGAACAATATGAAAAGAGAGATTGCAGAGTTTATCTCAAGGTGCCTAACTTGTCAACGTGTCAAGGCAGAACATCAAGTACCTAAAGGTCCATTACAACCACTTGAGGTTCCCGAATGGAAGTGAGAACACATCAATATGGATTTCGTGACGGGTCTTCCCAAAGTTTCTCAAGGCTTAGATGCAATTTGGGTCATCGTAGATAGATTGACCAAATCTGCTCATTTCTTGCCCATACGAGAAAACTTTTCACTTGAACGTCTTGCCGGTATGTACATAAATGAGATTGTGAGATTGCATGGCATGCCAGTTTCCATAGTTTCTGATCGAGATCCTAGATTCACTTCACGCTTTTGGATCAGTCTACAAAAAGCTATGGGCACTGAGCTACGGTTCAGTTCTGCATACCATCCTCAAACGGACGGACAATCGGAAAGGAGGATTCAGACCCTCGAAGATCTTTTGAGACTTTGCGTACTAGATTTCAAAGGAAGTTGGGATAAGTACTTGCTATTGGTGGAATTTTCCTACAACAACAGTTACCAAGCAAGTATAGGTATGGCTCCATTCGAGGCTTTATATGGACGCAAGTGTCGCTCTCCAGTATGTTGGAATGAGGTAGGAGAAGCAAAACTGTTGGGACCCGAGTTGGTACGCTTGACGACCGAAAAGATCCAAATGATCCGACAACGAATACAGACAGCACAAGAACGACAAAAGAGTTATGCCGATCTTCATCGGAGAGATGAGAGATTCAACGTCGGAGATCATGTATTCTTACGTGTTTCTCCATGGAAAGGGGTTACGAGATTCGGAAAGAGAGGAAAGCTCAACCCTCGATTTATTGGCCCATTTGAAATTCTCGATCGAGTAGGAACCGTAGCCTACAGACTAGCCCTACCACCAAGTATGTCTCGCATCCATAACGTTTTTCACATATCTATGTTACGTAAATATGTGAAGGACCCAAACCACGTCATTGAATTAGAACCGGACGTTATAGCAGACGATTTAACGTACGAGGAGGTACCTGTCAAAATCTTAGATAAGAAGGAGCAGATCCTACGCTCAAAGGTTATACCTCAAGTTAAAGTTTTATGGAGAAACCAAGATACTGAGGAAATGACCTGGGAGCTAGAATCTGAGATGAAATCTAAGTATCCTTATCTCTTCGAAATGCCAGGTACGTCAATTTCGGGGACGAAATTTCATAAGGAGGGGAGGTTGTAAGACCCCGAATTTTATGAAATATAAAATTTAATTTTTCTTCGTATATATTTTTCCTGAAACAGTAAGTGGTTAAATTGACAAAATTGAAAGTTAAGGATGTTATTTGCAAATTTTATTTTGTCGGACAATATTCTTTTTGTCGGGGAATATTCGGGCCGTACGACGGCGCCGAAATAACAAATTATTTGTGGACCCCACAACGGAATATTTGTCGGATATAGAAAACGACAGAAGTAATCTTTTTAAATAAAAATAGTCAACGGTGTTAACTGTTAAAATACCGGTGATAAAAGAATAGTAGCATACGGTAATTTATGGTATTTTCTGTAGCACACGGTACTTTACGGTAGCACACGGTATTGCACAGTGTCTCATATTATTGGTCTGATAATTGACACCGTAACTGTTGCGCATCATTTCATCAATAATTGTCACTGCATAATATTTTATATTATCAATTCAATAATTGTCATTACACTGTATTTCATATCATCGACTCAATAATTGTTGCTGCACTGTTTTTAAAATTATTGAACCTAATAATTGTCACGGTTGCAAATATACTATAATTTATATTACTAAATTAATAATAATATGTAACGTGTTTCTTACATTATTGTGGTAACATTATTTTATATGTTGGACTCACAGGAAGAATAAATAAATAAATAAATAAATAAATAAATAAATAAATAAATAAATAAATAAATAAATAAAAATATATTAAATTATTTTTACTATTTGAAATAGTAACATGTGGACCCTATGTGGGGGCCACATGAAAATTAACATGTGAAATTGAAGTGTGCTGGAGAAATTTGAAAAGCAGTGGCTGCGCTGCTTTTGTAGAAAACTTACATTGGCGCGCAGCACGCAGCAGTTCACCAACCAAGCATAGTGTCCTTTTTTCTCCTATAAATAGCTTGCTCAGCTGAATAGAAAAATCACACCTAAAACATAAAATTTTTCTATAAGAATTTTATGAGTTTTCTCTGAGAATAGTAAGGTTATTTTGAGAGTTTGAAAGCCAAAAGGAGTGCAGGAATTTTTCAAGTAAGTGTTTTATTAAAGAGTAGTAATTTCATAAATTCCTATTTTTCACGGTATTCACAAATCTTCCTTTAGAAGACTCTTCTTTGAGAAGATTCATTTTTAAAAGCTTTCTTTGGAAGATTTATTTTGGAATATTATTTTAAAAACTATTTTAAAGTTGTTATATTATACTACAAAAATTATGTTAAATATATATAATTTTGATAGTTCATAATATACGAGTTATCATATACTTTGAAATTTATATGTGGTAATTACTAATTATATTAAAAATATATAGGTTGATCAATCTCATTTAAATCAATATCCAGTCACGTGTTAAGGTAAGGGGTATCACTCTTTTCATCATCATAAATGGATATTATTTTCTTTCTTACTTGAAGGGATTATCATTCTTTGATTCTCGAAAATAATATCGTTTCTTTCTTGTGCCATTTATTTCCATGTATTAAATTGTGGGAATAACCTTACGGCGCGGTTTACCGCCTGTTGGTGAATAACCTTTTGTATTCATTCCTTATTAATCTTTGAGAATAACCTTACGGTGCGGATTACGCCTGTTTGGTGAATAACTCTTCGTGTTCAAATTCTATTAAATTGTGGGAATAACCTTACGGTGCGGATTACGCCTGTTTGGTGAATAACTATTCGTATTCAAATTGATGGGAATAACCTTACGGTGCGGATTATCGCCTGTTGGTGAATAACCCTTGTTATTTGTCTCGTGTGGAAATAATTTGTCTACACGAATTATCACATGACACTTTTATTCCATATTCGTAAGTGATATCATTTTCCTTTATACTCATAAGGGATACCATCTTTTTCATCTTCCATTATTCAAACTTACTATGGTAAGGGATATTAATTCCCTTCACCTTTTGTTAATCAAACCTGCTACGGTAAGGGATATTATTTTCTTCCATACACCTAAATCGAAACTTATTATGGAACTATTGCTTCTATAATTCCTGAAAATATTATATGTTCCATAATAGTTGAATTTCATTAGTTCAACTGAACCTTCCTATTTTCTGAACATTTCTATTGAACTGTAATCGTTATTCTGAACTGTGGATCTTGAATATCATTTTTAAATTTCACTCCACATCATGTTGGCAATTTGGACATTATTTGAATCTGCACAAAGTAAACTTCCGATACTTATTGTTTATCCTGTTCTTCTGTTCATCATTTGTATCACTGTTATTTGTATTAATCATCAAGAATCAAGCTGTTGTGAATATCTGTGGCCGGGGGCACAGATGTGATATAATTGTTGAACAGATGATAGGTTAAAGGCGATATACTAGGTTAAAGGCGATACATCTGTTCGGTGTCTTTTATGGCACGTGGTGAATGTTCTCTTTGGCCCGTAGTGCAAAGATGAACTGTTGGTTGGTATGATTATGACCAAAGGCTGAATCTGGTATAATCATGACCGTTGGTGCTTTATTGAATATCTTTGGCCCGTAGTGCAAAGATGAACTGTTGATTTGCATGATTATGACCAGGAACTGTGAATTTTTATTATCATGACTAATGGTATTTCAGATGATAAAAGTTGATGATGTTTTTACTAAAAAGAGAAGCGAGAGGACATTATAGTCTGCATTATTCTTCTAATAGATTGCTCATTCCGCTGCTATTATTGATCTGAACATTGTTTAAGAATTTAACTACAGTTTTTGATATAAACCTTGTAGTCTATTGTATTCTATCAAGAACTCAATTGTTGAAGGCTAATGATAAATTATTCGTCATTATCTTAGTCATGATATTTCTTACTGGGCTATTTGAGCTCACCCTTTCTTTTGTTCCATTGTTTTTCAACAGGAGATGAAAACATAACGGGGTCTAGCCGGGGGATGGAGTGAGAGTCCGAGGAATAGCTGTCGTAGTCTTCACGTGTTGTAAAATAGTGTTACAATAATAGTGAAGACTTAGTTGTGTATTATTATTATACACTGTATTGTTGTACGTTGTGCTTTGTTGTAATAATTTTGTTGTAGTCTTTTGACGACTCAAGTTTGGGCTGTGTAGGCCTAGATTTGGGGGCGTCACATAAACTCCTGAAGTCAGCCAAATTTATCCGAAGACATCCCGAAGACGACGTAGTTTGCCCAGATTCCCCCATTCTATGGATTGGAACGTCATCAATGTGCTTAGCCTCTTCAGACTAGGATCCTCATGCATCAGTCACCCCGAGTAGGAAAGAACTTGTCCTTGAGTTCACAGCGTTGTCATCGAATTTCACAAAACAAAAACTCAGATGTTTCATATTGAAGACGTTCGAAGTCCACAAATGACTTTCTACAGTACCCAAACTGCTGGATTAAAACCCTCAAAATTGTTGAACTACGCTGCAGGAAATTGTCAAGTAAGTTTTTATTCTGGGCTTGATATAAATGTCGAATGTTGAGGTTTTAATTTCCTTAGGCGGCCAAGAGATCCTCCATTTTATAGCTTGCGGCCGCCCCATTTTGTTGAAACGAATCCATGCCATCTTCCATTTCGAAACCAAGCTAATCTTCTCTTTAATGCCCTTAAAACTACTAAAGTATTTTTGAATTGCTGTTTTAAGCCTCAAATTGCCATGCTCTTTATCTTGGATAAATATTGTACTTGCCTTGCTATCCTTAGACTCATCATCCTTCTCATCACCCGTGACAATAACATAAAAAATAACAGGTAGATTTTGTAACGCCCCCAAATTCGGGTACCTTGAACCTTGGACTTGGTACATCAGGATACATCATCTTCATACATGTTCTATAACTAATGCAGAATATATAAACATAAATTATTTATTTCAGAGTATTCTACAACATGTCCCAAGGTTTCTAACCTTAACTTACATATATACCTTTAGATTCACAAAAAGGTTTACACAGTTAACTTATATCAAATAACAAATTAGTTAACATGCATAACACAATAATCTTGTCATTTGCTTTTGTCTCCGTCTTTCCTCGAATAAGCGTATTAATCTGAAATTTGTTATCATGATATAGCAAGGGTGAGCAACGGATTTGCTCAGCAAGTTTAAATACAATAAAGATATATCATGATTGAAAGAAAGAATAAGCTTTTGAATTTTCAACAACATAATAATTGTGAAAGAGTGCGAATCATAATTTTAATAATTGAATGACTGAATCAATTAACGTTGAGTGTCAATAATGACCATGAACAAATTTAACTAAACCTTATGGTAATGAAGGTGATCAGCCTTTCATACCCGATGAACATATACAACGTGCACTATGTACGAATCAATAATTTAAAGAAGTGGAATAATTATAAAGAATTAAACCACTAACATGCTTGAAACATAGCAACTCAAGTTTGAGTTAAGAGGAACTTGCTCAATATAACTTTGAGTAAGGTTAGGGAAACATGCTCAATAAAATAATACATCCTGCTCGAATATAAATTGAGTAGGGTTTAGGGAACTTGCTCAATTAAATGAGTTTAAGGTATAGGAACTTGTCTTGCCCGTCGATTACTGCAACACAATCTAATTTAACCTCTTACGAAAGACCTGTCAGTTATAAAATTGATCTTTCAATTAGCTTATCTTATTATACCTCATAACACTACTTCTAATATTTAAGCACATAATCAAATATTAGTTAGCACCTTAACACCATACGTATTCGTAATTCTAAGACTAGCACACATCAAGTTTTTAACAGTGTTCAATATAGTATGCTGAGTGGTTTTCCACAAATAACCAACAAACTAGTTTTCATCTCGTCTACATTGTTTTCAAAATCCAACAAATTAAACTGGATTCAAACCGTACTCCCTTTTTTAATGTATTGAATTTCCAATTCATTATACAATTCAATATAGCCTATTGAATGACCAATTGATAACTTTGAGTAAGTTAGAGAACTTGTCTCAGTAGCAAATTATGCTACGCGAATAAAAATATTTTTCTCTTGAAAATCTAATCATTAATAGGTTAACTAGCAATTAGTGCTAACTCCAATTAATCCAATTATCACATAATTATCACATATTACGCGTATGTATCACATAACACAATCATTATGCCATTTTGATGCCTTTAGGTCGAATATATTTCATAATTTATTCGGATTTAACTTAATTACATTTTTAATTAATCAGGATACAAACATATTTTTCAAAAATATGAAATTAACTTATTATTTTTCTGTCTTCTGGGAATCAGTAGAATATTGTTCCTCATATACATGAAAATTTTCTTTTAATTTTTCAACTTTGTTTACTATTTTTAATTATGCCATTTCTGTCCAAAACGGTAATAATTATTAAAAATCTAATTTTTATCAGAAAAATCTGAAACTTGACCGACAGCTTCTAGACACCATATATTACATCATGTAAAAATTTCAGAGTGTTTGAAGCTATATTTTTCAACTTATAACAGTTTTCTTTTTACAAATCGAAAACTTGGTTAAGCTACTACGCACTCATCCGGAGTTGGAATGAGCTCATTTTTGTATAGGAGCTTCGTTACAACATAAATTTTCATACTACATAATCTTGGAATTTTTAAAACTTGTTTAATGGCCGAAACAGTCTCCTTAAATTTCTGGACAATAGGTTTTTAGTGTTTTTCAGCTTTGGACAGTTTTACGGCAAAAATCATTAAAAATAGACCGTAACTCGGAATTTAGTCAATCCAGTTGGGTTTGTTCTGGAACTCGAAGGATTTTTAAAATGAGCTACAGTTTGAAACAGTTACGTGTCCAAAGTGGCCGTCCAACTTAGGGTTTTTGTACAACATCTCAACATGCAAGATCTAGGGTTTTTTACACATTTAAGGTCATGGATACATGTTTAAACCATGTTTAGACATCAACATGGTATCACAACATATATTAACCATCATCATGCTTTAAAATCATTTTTGAACATGAAAGAGTTCACAAAACATCTTAAAACCCACTAAAAACACAAAAACCTAACTTCAAAAATTTAAATCTTATATCCACACATAGATCACATTTTTCTCCATACAAATCACCACCTTATATCTTCGTATCCATCATGATCCCCACACATCTAATATCTCCCATAACCAACCAAGATCAAAATAATATAAAAAAATTATACGCTAATAGATCTAAGGGTTTAAGATATTATACTTCCTTGATTTGGTTGAAATCTTTATTTTCCTTCCATCAAATGTGATGATCATCAAAGATCCACATAGATCCACCTTGACTCGGTGAGTTAAAGGTTAACTCACTCACAACTCATTCTTTTCATCTATTTTTGATTTATTTATTTAGCTAACTTGTCAAAATATTAACCTTCTAGAAGCTTTGATGTTGGATCATTCATTTGGGCTATAATTAATTCATTTGGGCTACTAAAAATCCTTGTAATCCATCATCTTGTTGGACCATAATTTAAGTCAATTAATCATCCTTTTATTTCAACCATTGGGCTTATTAAATAATCCAACTTGTTTGGGCTACTAATAATTCCAACTAGTTTCCAAAATAAATATAACATTTGACTAATTATAAATCCAATACATCTTTTGATATAATAACTTAATTAAATATATCTTGGGTGTGACGACCCCAAATCCGGGTTCCTTGAACCCTAGACTTGGTACGTCACGATACATCATCTTCATACATGTTCTATCACTAATGCGGAATGTATAAACATAATTTGTTTATTCTACAACATTTCCCAAGGTTTCTAACCTTAACTTACAGATATACCTTTAGATTCATAAAAAAGTTTACATAATTACTTACATCATATACCAATTTAGTTATAATGCATAACACTATAATCTTGTCTTTTGCTTCTGTTTCCGTCTCTCCTCGGACATTCGTATTATTCTGAAATTTGTTATCATGATATAGCAAGAGTGAGCAACGACTTTGCTCAGCAAGTTTAAATACAATAACGATATATCATGATTGAAAGAAAGAATAAACTTTTGGATTTTCAACAATATAATAATTGTGAAAGAGTACGAATCATAATTTCAGTAATTGAATGACTGAATCAATTAATGTTGAATGTCAATAATGACCATGAACAAATTTAACTGAACCTTATGGTAATGAAGGTGATCAGCCTTTCATACCTGATGAACACATGCAACAAGCACTATGTGCGAATCAATAATTTAAAGAGGTGGAATAATTATACAGAATTAAACCATAGCATGCTTGAAACGTAACAACTTGAATTTGAGTTAGGGACTTGAACAATAAAATAATATATCCTGCTCGAATATAAATTGAGTAGGGTTTAGGAAACTTGCCTGTCTGCTCAGCTACAATAAATGTCTAGCTTTAACTAACTGGCTTGGAAAGACCTAACATCAATAAAGTTGGTCTAATAATTAATACGGCGTATTTGCACAACTATACGCTTATTAAGGAACTTATCTATCACATAAGTACTAACACATAATTTACATCAGTTAAAACAATATTATTAACCTTATAGACCCTCAATCATATTAGGTTAATAATTTAATAAGTTAGAAAATATTTTTCTTTAAGTGTTGCACACTTATTAAACTATTAAACAATTTATTATAATTGTTTAAACAAAAGAGTTAAAAGACATTTTCTTTATTCCATTAAATCTAATTTCATTTAATTACTATTTATCATTAATTAAATAGTAAGTAATTAACTACCTTTAGTTATTATTTAATAATAAATAATAACTTACAAGATTTATTTATTATTTAAAATTAATCAAATAATAAATAATTATATTATATTAAAAATAATCAAATATCTTTAGTTATTATTTAATAATAAATAATAACTAATTAACTAGATTCATTTATTATTTAAAGTTAATTAAATAATAAATAATAAAATTATATAGTAAATACTCAAATATCATTAGTTATTATTTAATAATAAATAATAACTACTAAATTTATTTATTATTTAAAGTTAATCAAATAATAAATAGTTAAATAATCAATCTTAGTTGTCTTTAATTATTATTTAATAGTAATTAAATAATAATTAATTAATTTATCATCCTTGTTTATTATTTAATATTAATTAAATAATAATTAGTTTAATCGTAAATTCAGAAGATATAATATTAACTAGATTAATATTTACAACATTTAAATATTAATCTAAAATACTTATTATATTTAAAAAAATATAATATTAAACTAACTAGATTAATATTTACAACATTTAAATATTAATCCTAAATACTTATTATATTTAAAAAAATATAATATTAAACTAACTAGATTAATATTTACAACATTTAAATATTAATCCTAAATACTTATTATATTTGAAAAATATAATATTCAATACCTAAATATCATTTTTGTATTATTAATATTTTTGTTATAATTTTAAATTAATTTTTAAACATTTAAATTAATTTAAATTATCCAGAATGGTAAAATCGTAAATAAACTGAAAACCGAACGGAGGGGCAGTATCGTAATTTCGCAGAAAAAAGACCGGAGGGGCAAAAATGTAATTTCGCCAAAATCGGTATCTCGCGCATTGCGCGCGCCGACAAAACTAGGTCCCAAAACGGTGCCGTTTTAATGTCACCGAAGCTAGCTTCCGCGCATTACGCGCGGATGAAATTTTTTATTCGCCAAAACGACGCCGTTTTGGCTCCGTGTCCGAACAGTGAATAGGATTCCGCGCAATGCGCGGCAGTCCTTTATTTTTGTTTCCCAGCAGAACGTGAACAGTGCTATTTTAATACACAACTTAATAAAATTTATACATTCAAGAAATCTTTAAGTCCTCAATAAAAATCCAAAAAAATTACCAACCACTTAATCTCAATTTATAACATGAAAATTTAATTTTTCATGATTTAATATTAAATTTTTTTATAAAAATTTTTACATCACATAAACTACCACAAATCATAACTTTTTGTGTATAACTCCATTTTGAGTGATTCAAACTTTGTTTTTCTCATGATTTAATGTTCTATAATATTATAACATTAAATCTAAATTTTATAAAAGTATTTTTGGGTCATTATTTTGAGACTTGATTTAACACCACCAAACCCATATTTTTAGCATATAAATTATACCAAAATACAAACTAAGCATATTAAACTTAAGCATGACATAAATATTACTAATACACATTACTAACTATATTAGCATATTTATACTACCATGATGGTTTAATTAATTTAAAACAAAGCTAGATTTTAAAATAACAATTACCTTGTTTTAATGGATATCTTCATTTTCCTTCCAAAGTAGGTTGTGCAACTTGAAGACATGAACCAAGAACTATTTCTCCACCTTCTCCATGCTCTCTCTCAAAATACTTACTCTCCCAAGCTATTTCTCTCAAACTCTCTCTCTTTTGGAACTTGGAAAAATATAAATGAAATGTAATGTCTACAATTTTAAGTATATTAGTAAAATTCCTAGATACAAAAATTATATCTATAATTCATGATGCTCCTACTTGGATACTTGTACAAGAAAAATAGCCCATGACTTAGTTGGTGAAAAGAGGCATGGTTGTCATGTACAATAAAAGCAAACAAGCAACCATTTAATAAATAATAAATAAAATAAGAAAATCAACATTTCAAACTCTTTTACTCCTTCCTTGCCGGCTGATCACCAAAGATGTTGTCCCAAAAATCTTGTCCCAAGTCACTTTTTAATAATTAATAGTTTAATTAAGTATTTTTCAAGTGGGCCAATCGTTGGGCTTTAATTTAAAATACCAATTGGGCTTCTATTAAATTGTTTGGGCTACTAAATTGTCAAATTATATTATTCTCCACTTGGGCTACTAATTGACCCATGTTGGGCTAATTTAAAAATTTACACATTAATTATTCAATCCATGATTAAATAAATAATTAGATTGAATAAATAATTAAATATTCTAACCCATAAGTATTAAATTACTAAATGGACTAATAATATTATTAATAATACTTTACATTATTTACATTAATTAATTATCATATTAATTAATTTATAAAATTTAATTCACTCATTATATTCAATTTAATTGAATATTTAATTAATGACAACTTGTCAATTAATTTGATATTAAAACTTTAGAGTGTGTTCGCTAATAATAATATATATAATCTATATATATTATTTATACACATTACTTTACCTCAAAAACAATTTCACAATAAATTATGAAATTAAAAATAAATACAATATATAATTTAATATATATTATTTACGCCATAAATTAAATTATTTAATACATTTACATTAAATAATTTATTTCTCATCAATTATGGAAATAATTCCATTTACCCGAAAATACATTAAAATAATAATATATTTACTCAATTTCTTATTTAAATAATTTATTTAATTATTTAATTAATATTACACAAATAATTGTATAATTAAATTTCTCAATCCCATAAATCATTTACAATGATTTATTTAATTATAGAATATATTCATTTAATATATTCAATTACTATTTAAAATTTCTCAATTAATTTAAACCCTTTATATATATGTACATATATATGAAATTAAATATTGTACAATATATATAATTACTAATCTCCTTTAATTAATTCAACTACTTTATATAATTTATAATTATATAATTTACATAATTATTCCTCACAAATAATTTATCAACAATTTGCATAATTGTTGATTAATGAATATAATTAATTCCATAATAAACCTTTTAATTCAATTCGGATTAATTTAATATTAATCTATCTATTTAATCACAATTTAATTAACCATTAAATTATGTTACTAAATATGCACGCATATATATATATTCATATAAATACATATTTAATTTACATGCAACACGTCGCATAATTACATAACTCCACTAATTAATTCTCTTAATTTAATTAGACTTGTTGTTAGTCATGTTTATTGAATTATCACTTTACTTGCTAACTTATCAAAAATTTTGATATCACCATATCTAAGTTAGTCCGTTAAATTTAATTTGGACCTCTATTTATCTATCACTACTAGGTTATCAAACTCCAACCTTTATTAAATATTAAATATTTTATTTCTAATTTATTTAAATATCCGGGATATTACATTCACCCCTTCTTCTAAAAATTTCGTCCCCGAAATTATCTCATACACATTTCTACCAATTTTCATCTCTGAGTATAACTCTTTACTCATCATAGTCTATGACCACCCTTTTCTAGGAAGTTCATACTTCTAAACTCATAATTCCAGAACAATGGAATATCTTGCAGAAGAATAAATTGAAAATCAATATCTTACAGAAGAATAAATTGAAAATCAAAATATTCATTAAAACTTTCATAATATGCTGAGGAGTCATCAAGACTGTGAACATGGAATTAACTGAATTCCGAATAAATAGTATTTATCTCTGTAAATACTTATAAACAGAGTGTTTATCAATCACAAAGACTGAAAACATTCCATAGGTGTACGCTAGGTGATCAGCCTATCGTACTTCTGCGTTGTGCACAACGACTTCTCACGGGGTCGAACTCTTTGGATTTACCAACCCATATCAGTATGCCACCACTGTTGGGCGCCCCCTCGCGGGTTCTTTATTCATGGCTCTGACATATCCCCCATTATGGGGTTGTTCACCTCAGACTTACTACAAAATTCCGCTCCAGCATAAGTTGGATTGGAAAATAAAACTCGAGTCATTTCTGACCAAAAAGTGTCCAGTCAAAATAAATGACATAGACTCACATCATTGAACTGTTCGTATATTACGACTCAAAAATCATTTCAGATTAGTTAAAGTACTAAAATTCATTTATAGGACTTCATGATACCGCACCGTTGCAACAGTGCGTTGAGGATTCCGTCTTTTTTATCTCTGCACCATGGCTTTAATGGCGTGTGATGATTTTATAAATACATTTTGATATTTTCAAATCAATTTGTCTTGCCGAAACAATTAGCATAGACTCTTCTTTAAACGTTTCAAAATACTAAAAATCATTTTGACTTTGTCATATTACATCATACCATAGTGGGCTTAAAAATACATCCAACACTAGGTTACTCTGCATTGATGACTCCATCGGTTATCATCTCTGCACTAAATGCATTAATGATTTCAAAAATACATTTGTCTTTTCAAAAGCACAAAAGTGCGAATTTGGCACGATTTTTAAGAATTTCAAAGTCTAGCATAGCTAGAAGATTTGGAATATCCTAAAACCTCAAAACACCTCAAATTTTTCCTCCACATTCTTTTCCAGCTTAATAACTATATCTATTATAGCCTTAACCTGACTACTTAACTCTATCCATACCTACTGTTCATCAAACTTACCACATATTTGGGCTCAGCAACTTACCACAATCATATGGTTTGAGGAACTTGTCCTAGTCAGGCCAAAGTCGCCCATTCGCTGAGGGGCTCCACCAAGTGACTATGAGTCACGAACTTACTATGCGTGTCAGTTCTCAGAACACGAACTTATCTTAACATCCTCTACCTATCCGTTATACACATGAGAAAAGAATCACCTTCTCAACATACATATAGTGAATAGCGCGACACCAGGTTTCAGTTGATTATCATTATAGGAAGCCAAGTGGTCGTCAAACCAAACACAATCTCCTGCCCATACAAGAAATTGTACAACTCAGCCACTAATATGAGTCCTCAATTAAAAACCTACAAACCTCTAACTTCTCTTAACTTGATATGAATTTTGTCAATTCATACCTTATCACACTCACACTTCAAGAATCAACTTGTTACTATTTCAGTATCTTCATTGTTATAGCACCATGCTATCAAAACCACTTCTTTAATCATTTAATAGACCATTTGTCATTCCATGATTTTACTATGATCATCGGGATCTTATATCAAAATTGATTTCACTGTACTATTTCTCCTTTATTCTAGGATCGTTTAATTCTATCATCTTATCATTCATCTCTGATCATTTTACTGTACGATCCTTCTCTTTTTAAATTCTTGAATCAAGTGTTCCCTGATTCTTATTCCATTTATTTGGATTACACTCTTTGAAGATCCTTCTTTGAATCTTTTCATATATCTATGTATCTATATAGATTTATTTTCTCCTTTATGAACTGTGTATGTTCATTTCTAAACTCTATCTGAGTTTATCATTTCACTGTCTGTATTATCTTTCCATGATTATAGCCTAAGGTACTACTACCTAAGAACTATAACCTATCAGCTCTGATACCAACCTGTGACGACCCCAAATCCGGGTTCCTTGAACCCTAGACTTGGTACGTCACGATACATCATCTTCATACATGTTCTATCACTAATGCGGAATGTATAAACATAATTTGTTTATTCTACAACATTTCCCAAGGTTTCTAACCTTAACTTACAGATATACCTTTAGATTCATAAAAAGGTTTACATAATTACTTACATCATATACCAATTTAGTTATAATGCATAACACTATAATCTTGTCTTTTGCTTCTGTCTCCGTCTTTCCTCGGACATTCGTATTATTCTGAAATTTGTTATCATGATATAGCAAGAGTGAGCAACGACTTTGCTCAGCAAGTTTAAATACAATAACGATATATCATGATTGAAAGAAAGAATAAACTTTTGGATTTTCAACAATATAATAATTGTGAAAGAGTACGAATCATAATTTCAGTAATTGAATGACTGAATCAATTAATGTTGAATGTCAATAATGACCATGAACAAATTTAACTGAACCTTATGGTAATGAAGGTGATCAGCCTTTCATACCTGATGAACACATGCAACAAGCACTATGTGCGAATCAATAATTTAAAGAGGTGGAATAATTATACAGAATTAAACCATAGCATGCTTGAAACGTAACAACTTGAATTTGAGTTAGGGACTTGAACAATAAAATAATATATCCTGCTCGAATATAAATTGAGTAGGGTTTAGGAAACTTGCCTGTCTGCTCAGCTACAATAAATGTCTAGCTTTAACTAACTGGCTTGGAAAGACCTAACATCAATAAAGTTGGTCTAATAATTAATACGGCGTATTTGCACAACTATACGCTTATTAAGGAACTTATCTATCACATAAGTACTAACACATAATTTACATCAGTTAAAACAATATTATTAACCTTATAGACCCTCAATCATATTAGGTTAATAATTTAATAAGTTAGAAAATATTTTTCTTTAAGTGTTGCACACTTATTAAACTATTAAACAATTTATTATAATTGTTTAAACAAAAGAGTTAAAAGACATTTTCTTTATTCCATTAAATCTAATTTCATTTAATTACTATTTATCATTAATTAAATAGTAAGTAATTAACTACCTTTAGTTATTATTTAATAATAAATAATAACTTACAAGATTTATTTATTATTTAAAATTAATCAAATAATAAATAATTATATTATATTAAAAATAATCAAATATCTTTAGTTATTATTTAATAATAAATAATAACTAATTAACTAGATTCATTTATTATTTAAAGTTAATTAAATAATAAATAATAAAATTATATAGTAAATACTCAAATATCATTAGTTATTATTTAATAATAAATAATAACTACTAAATTTATTTATTATTTAAAGTTAATCAAATAATAAATAGTTAAATAATCAATCTTAGTTGTCTTTAATTATTATTTAATAGTAATTAAATAATAATTAATTAATTTATCATCCTTGTTTATTATTTAATATTAATTAAATAATAATTAGTTTAATCGTAAATTCAGAAGATATAATATTAACTAGATTAATATTTACAACATTTAAATATTAATCCAAAATACTTATTATATTTAAAAAAATATAATATTAAACTAACTAGATTAATATTTACAACATTTAAATATTAATCCTAAATACTTATTATATTTAAAAAAATATAATATTAAACTAACTAGATTAATATTTACAACATTTAAATATTAATCCTAAATACTTATTATATTTGAAAAATATAATATTCAATACCTAAATATCATTTTTGTATTATTAATATTTTTGTTATAATTTTAAATTAATTTTTAAACATTTAAATTAATTTAAATTATCCAGAATGGCAAAATCGTAAATAAACTGAAAACCGAACGGAGGGGCAGTATCGTAATTTCGCAGAAAAAAGACCGGAGGGGCAAAAATGTAATTTCGCCAAAATCGGTATCTCGCGCATTGCGCGCGCCGACAAAACTAGGTCCCAAAACGGTGCCGTTTTAATGTCACCGAAGCTAGCTTCCGCGCATTACGCGCGGATGAAATTTTTTATTCGCCAAAACGACGCCGTTTTGGCTCCGTGTCCGAACAGTGAATAGGATTCCGCGCAATGCGCGGCAGTCCTTTATTTTTGTTTCCCAGCAGAACGTGAACAGTGCTATTTTAATACACAACTTAATAAAATTTATACATTCAAGAAATCTTTAAGTCCTCAATAAAAATCCAAAAAAATTACCAACCACTTAATCTCAATTTATAACATGAAAATTTAATTTTTCATGATTTAATATTAAATTTTTTATAAAAATTTTTACATCACATAAACTACCACAAATCATAACTTTTTGTGTATAACTCCATTTTGAGTGATTCAAACTTTGTTTTTCTCATGATTTAATGTTCTATAATATTATAACATTAAATCTAAATTTTATAAAAGTATTTTTGGGTCATTATTTTGAGACTTGATTTAACACCACCAAACCCATATTTTTAGCATATAAATTATACCAAAATACAAACTAAGCATATTAAACTCAAGCATGACATAAATATTACTAATACACATTACTAACTATATTAGCATATTTATACTACCATGATGGTTTAATTAATTTAAAACAAAGCTAGATTTTAAAATAACAATTACCTTGTTTTAATGGATATCTTCATTTTCCTTCCAAAGTAGGTTGTGCAACTTGAAGACATGAACCAAGAACTATTTCTCCACCTTCTCCATGCTCTCTCTCAAAATACTTACTCTCCCAAGCTATTTCTCTCAAACTCTCTCTCTCTTTTGGAACTTGGAAAAATATAAATGAAATGTAATGTCTACAATTTTAAATATATTAGTAAAATTCCTAGATACAAAAATTATATCAATAATTCATGATGCTCCTACTTGGATACTTGTACAAGAAAAATAGCCCATGACTTAGTTGGTGAAAAGATGCATGGTTGTCATGTACAATAAAAGCAAACAAGCAACCATTTAATAAATAATAAATAAAATAAGAAAATCAACATTTCAAACTCTTTTACTCCTTCCTTGCCGGCTGATCACCAAAGATGTTGTCCCAAAAATCTTGTCCCAAGTCACTTTTTAATAATTAATAGTTTAATTAAGTATTTTTCAAGTGGGCCAATCGTTGGGCTTTAATTTAAAATACCAATTGAGCTTCTATTAAATTGTTTGGGCTACTAAATTGTCAAATTATATTATTCTCCACTTGGGCTACTAATTGACCCATGTTGGGCTAATTTAAAAATTTACACATTAATTATTCAATCCATGATTAAATAAATAATTAGATTGAATAAATAATTAAATATTCTAACCCATAAGTATTAAATTACTAAATGGACTAATAATATTATTAATAATACTTTACATTATTTACATTAATTAATTATCATATTAATTAATTTATAAAATTTAATTCACTCATTATATTCAATTTAATTGAATATTTAATTAATGACAACTTGTCAATTAATTTGATATTAAAACTTTAGAGTGTGTTCGCTAATAATAATATATATAATCTATATATATTATTTATACACATTACTTTACCTCAAAAACAATTTCACAATAAATTATGAAATTAAAAATAAATACAATATATAATTTAATATATATTATTTACGCCATAAATTAAATTATTTAATACATTTACATTAAATAATTTATTTCTCATCAATTATGGAAATAATTCCATTTACCCGAAAATACATTAAAATAATAATATATTTACTCAATTTCTTATTTAAATAATTTATTTAATTATTTAATTAATATTACACAAATAATTGTATAATTAAATTTCTCAATCCCATAAATCATTTACAATGATTTATTTAATTATAGAATATATTCATTTAATATATTCAATTACTATTTAAAATTTCTCAATTAATTTAAACCCTTTATATATATGTACATATATATGAAATTAAATATTGTACAATATATATAATTACTAATCTCCTTTAATTAATTCAACTACTTTATATAATTTATAATTATATAATTTACATAATTATTCCTCACAAATAATTTATCAACAATTTGCATAATTGTTGATTAATGAATATAATTAATTCCATAATAAACCTTTTAATTCAATTCGGATTAATTTAATATTAATCTATCTATTTAATCACAATTTAATTAACCATTAAATTATGTTACTAAATATGCACGCATATATATATATTCATATAAATACATATTTAATTTACATGCAACACGTCGCATAATTACATAACTCCACTAATTAATTCTCTTAATTTAATTAGACTTGTTGTTAGTCATGTTTATTGAATTATCACTTTACTTGCTAACTTATCAAAAATTTTGATATCACCATATCTAAGTTAGTCCGTTAAATTTAATTTGGACCTCTATTTATCTATCACTACTAGGTTATCAAACTTCAACCTTTATTAAATATTAAATATTTTATTTCTAATTTATTTAAATATCCGGGATATTACATTGGGCTCTACTAAAATAGCCACCATTGGATTAATAATTAATTTAACCCAATCTCGTAATCCAATTAGACTTGCTCCCTTATGGACTATAGATTAATTATTTATTGGGCTCTAATTAAATACCCACAAGCATCCAATATAATTATGCATAAAATATTTTAATTTCTCTTCCAACTTTGATTTAATTAAATTAATTAAATCATACACCTTCAATCATTCTTATTGTCATAAATGACAATCCTATAAGATTTGATAATTAATTATCATAAGCTTAAGTTCTTTCTTGCTCACTTGATTTACATCAATTAATTCCCTTGTCATAGATTCACTTAGTTAATATTAAAATAAATTAACTAATACGTCTTACACATATAATTCTCATGAAAATTTATTTTCTTAATATACGCTATTTAATAACACATAAAAATCTCAATCATTACATTGTTTCATCCATCAAGGGTATTTTAGTCATTAGCCACCCTCTTATAGGGAAACATAATCATCTCACAATTTTTCATTATTCATTGGTTATTATTCATTACCAATTGGTTATTACACCTTAGCTATTAACCATTCTTGGTTTATACATTAAATATTGCGAATCATCTACAACGCTTAACTCAAACATGGTTATTTCTTAACCACGGTCATACACAATTCTTCTAACAAAAATTTTAAAGGACATTTCTTGTCCACCTTCTCATTTTGCATTTCTTATGCTTCAAATTTTTTCGAAGAAAATTCTATACGTATTCTCACATATTAAACCATATAGGTTTTTCTCAAATCGTTACTTTGATTAAAATACATAATCCTTTCTCCACATGTTTCTTCTCATCTCTAGGTTTTATACCTTAACCTTATGTTATTCACAATATCTATGCTTAATCTTCCTTATATAAGGATCACCAATCAAAATCAACAGATTAATTATTTAATATTTCACATTTATTATTTTCGCAAATATTTGAGATATTACAGATTTGATGATATAGGAGTGCCCTGTGTCACTGAAATGGTTATTGGATCTTGAACAAAATTTAGAGAAAAATAAAACTTTATAAATTTCTTTTCAGCCTCACTGTCAATAGAAAAGGCCTTAATTCCAACATTTGGTAACATAAAACTATTCAATTTGACCTGACTAAAGTTGAGACTCTCATGCTTATATGCAAAATGCAATTCAATGGGTTCTGTACGGCTAACTCCAAGCATAAGGTATACAATCTCATCTTGATGGCCATAACATGATACAGGTTCATCAGGATTGACGACAATTAGAGCATAAGTATAGTACATATGTGGCACAGCTACATAGTAATATAGTGGAAGTGTTACAGATAGCTGACTAGAATTAGGTGCATAAAAATTACCTTTTAGGACTTCTACTATAGCTTGTAAAATTACCACATCGTTCCCATAACTGATTCTTATAGTGGTTAGGATTTTTAAAACTGGACTCGGAATCGTATTCCTCCTCATCACAATTAAGGTGCGGGACTTCCTCAACCGGAACCTGCCCATGACGACCGAGATCTGGCGTCGATAGACGTCGGGTTAACTCTGTAACTTGTCTTTGTAAATCCTCAATCATCACGTCCTGAACATTACGATTATGGTGCGGGACTTCCTCAGCCTGAACTTGTCCATCACGGTCATAACCATGACCACCAGCCATTGAAACTGATGAATTCTAACCCCAGAGAGATGTTTGATGCTCTGATACCAACTGACGCCGAAGAAAGATAGCGATTATCCTACGGGCTGAGTTAACAAAAAAATTTACAGGCTAAGAAAGCAAGAGATTGACCCTAAAGAAACACAGAGAAATTCTTTCGTGCTCATATTTAATATTATTAAAACAAAAGCTTATTTTACATTTCCCAAAGTCGAAAGAGATTTCCCGACCTCGAACTCCTGAAGAGATTTCCCGAAGCTAAACTCTTGAAGTCAGCCTAACTTATCCGAAGACATCCCGAAGACGACATTGCTTGCGACGATCCGCCCATTCCATGGATTGTAGTGCAATCAATGTGCTTAGTGTCTTCAGACTCGGATCCTCCTGCATCACATTAGGACCACAAAGTTTTAATTTTATCGATACTCACCCCCCAAGTACTAATAAATAACCAAAATCGATCGTGAGGGAAAATCCAACCAAAAAATAGTCACGATGGTCACGAGTTCTGGCCGCATGAGTATTTATAGTTTGATTGTGTATTATTCAGTTTGATTGTATAAAAATATTTAAATACTACTCAAATACTACTCGTGTGTCAACATCTCGATGACTTAATTGGTCAAATTACTATCGCGGTCCTAATTGTAACTTGATGTATACTTCGACGTTAGATATGCTACTAACCATAAACTTATCCTTAAAAGTTGTAGAATTAAAAAATATATTTCTAATTTTAAAATGGTAAGAGTATTCGACTAGAATTATTCCTTTTATTGGGATTCCAAATCTAGGTCTAAATTAACGTAGATGGCAATATTGATGTCCAAAAGGCTTGCTATTATAATTGTTTGACCTCCAAATCTCTGATTTTGATTAATTGTTTCTTTGAATTTTTTTAGTTTATCAGACATCACACATTTACTTCAATTGTTCAATAAAACTATTAAAGGATGTCTCATTTATTTGTTACTTTAAAATATATTTTCTCCTCTCTTAATATACATGTCTTTTTAATAATATTTTTGATGGAATCAGTAACTATGGACGTTGCATTATAGCCTTTTTAAGAATATAAAAAAAATACTCATTTATTTCTAGATATTTTTTTTCTAGAATTTCTAAAATAAAAGTTAATGCAACCTTCCAGATATATAATTTATATATAGTGAGTTGTATATATTTAAGATAAAAATTAGTTTTTAAACTTTTTGCAAAATACTCAAATATTATGAAATTAAGGAATGGAGAACTCTTTGACGCCCCCAAATTCGGGTACTAGTACCTCGAACTCAGTGCTCACGATCCAATACAACTATATCATATACACATTCCAAAACAACACACAATATCTATTGCGGAAAATAAACATACGTTGTTTATACAGAAGGGTTAATTACTAGTCCTAAGGTACGGAACCTTAACAAAAGACATCACGAATTTAATATATACAATAGGATTCGTGTTACATGTAATCAGACTTAAACAAAACATAACAATAGACATTTAGTACCCCAGCACGTCTACGAGTTTATCTTCACTTTTCCCTTATCTTTATTTGAACATTCAGGTATAGCTGCAATAAAATTTCATGACATAGCAAGGGTGAGCAACTAGCTTGCTCAGCAAGTTTTATACGAATAATATGAGGTATGTCATGATTGAATAATAATTGAATGATTCAATGAACTCAGGAAATAAATATCCGAACAATATGATCAATACTTGAATAATGAATAATAATTGATTCATTGAAATGCTGAGTGGTCCAATAGACCATGAACGTCTGTTGAGGAATCAATCCATTGATTGACCCTCTTAGGTTACATGTCCAGAACTGTACTTGAGGGGAACAGCCTCTCGTACTCTATGTGTATGCATAACATTTATTCTGTATGTATCGTTTATTTGATACTTAGGTTGCCCCCCATTATGGGTTGTTCGTCTCAGTTTAAGAATCCGTATCGCCATGGTTTGGATAACTTTTAAAATAAATTACACATATGTCTAGTCGAACAATTGGCTTAGACTTCCTTTTTAATTAATTCATGAATGTAAGGACTTCAAATAATTCATAATTCAAGAATGGAATATGAATTCAATTGCACCACGTGCGAATAACAATAATATTGATTGTGAAATAATTTGTGATATCAAAATAAATCAGGGTAACTTGCTCAATAATAATATGAGTAAGGTCAAAGAACTTGTCTGGTGCGCGAATTACATCTACTTTGCTTAATTTAAATTCCTCTTGAAGACATAACATTTAAAATGTTGGCCTAACAATTAGAACATCACATAATCGCTTTACGTAAATTACCTAAATCAAATGTCATTTAAACACATAGCATAATATTTACTAACGCATTGGCTAAACAAATCATATCCCCCATATATTAATTATGTGCCAATATTATTATCCTTCTAATATTTAAATCACCTACTGATGTTAATTAATAACATCATAATTGGTTACCAATATTATTAATTCCCTTAATAATATTTGAAATCTATTTCTAATATTATTAACCATTTTTAATAATATTTTAATCCTTAATCATTATTATTACTCATTTAATAATAATTTAATTGTCGTCTAATATTATTAATTATTTAATAATATTTTAATTCATTACTATTATTATTAATTATATAGTAATAATTTAGTCACTAACTATTATTATAAGTCAATTAATAATTTAATCGTCAACTATCATTATTAATTAAATAATAAGTAATTACTAACTAAATAACAATTAGTTAGTTGTCCTTACCTATTATAAGTTAAATAATAGGTAATTATATTATTTTATCTTATCTTTCTTTAATTATTATTTAATATCCTTTAAATAATAGTTAATTAAATAATTATCCTTATTTATTATTTAATATAATTAATAAATAATTATTTTATTAACTTCATATCATCCTTTATTTATTATTTAATAATAAATAGTTAGTTATCATATTTATTTGCTTTAATTATTATTTAATATCAATTAAATAATAATTAATCATAAAAATGGCTTTCATTTACTTTATTTATTATTTATTATATAAATAGTAAATAATTAATAAACTTGGGTCCCCAAATTAATTACATTAACTTCTAAATATTTTGACCCATTTTGACTCAAAACGTTCCGACCCGACCCGTTAAAATTGGTCCGACCCGACCCGACCGGGATAAAAATCATTTTTTTCTTTGAAAAGGGACTAGGGCCCCGGCCCTTGTTTTTAGTACAAAACTAGGGCCCCGACCCTAGTGTTGCAGAAACATTTTGTAAGTTTTGTCTGTCCGACCCCTGCTCACTCTGACAGCCATAACTTTCTCATTTCTTATCCTTTTTGAGTGATTCAAGCGCTCACGCGTCCGTAACTTCTTCCTCTATAATTTCTCTTTATATCATACTTTCAAATTCCATACGTAACTAGACTGAAAACAGCAAAAATAGACAGGGTACAAACTAGATTCATGCATTCTTACTTCCGGTTTTCAAGCTTCCGGAGGTACTTTGGTTCAAACATTTTTTAGAATGAGCTATACACCTCCAAATCATGCAAGGTAGGATTCTATGGATTCCTAACTTGATCCTTAACATCCCAGTATTTTTCAAATAATTGTTCAGAAACTTTAAACATGAAAATTATCAAGCTACTCTCAATCGTGTCGAAAAATGGACTGTTTTGGTAGAAAAACCATAACTAAATGTATACACCATAACTTTTGGTGATTCAAATTGGGTTTTCTTCTAAACTTGTAGTTCTATCAAGGAAAAATAATAACCAACACAAACAAGTTCAAGAGCTTAGATGTACATGGCCTTAAACCACACTATCTCGCACGGTTTTTTCGAAAATGAGGATTTCATGCATTCTTTCACTTTTAAACACATAGGTGGACATAATAACACATGAAAAGCTTCTTGAAACATATATTTACTACTCTAGCATGAATATGCTTACATAGAGCTCTTATTCTAGCTTTTTACCACATGAAACACAAAGCAATGGCCAAGGAAACAAGATACTAAAGTTGTGAGATATTTACTACATTTGAGACCTTACGGCTGGCTTCCTCTTCCTTCCAAAGTAAGTAACAAATGTATTGGACATCCACAAGCCTTCCTTGAGCTTCCTAGATCAATTACTCAAGCAACTCTTGTTGCTCGGTCGCAGCTCTCGGTTCCTCTTCTTCTTGCTCGCGGTTTCTCTCTCATTGTTCTCGGTTTCTCTCGCTTTCTCTCTCTCTCTCTCAACCAATTGGACGTGAAGGAGAAAGAGGATGGATGCTCTGATATGTTATAAGGCTACTCCCTCAGCCTTAGACAATTTCTGTACTAGGCCACCCTCTACAGCCCCCTTACAACATGCTTTGTTCCTCTTTTTCTCGGCAGCTGAAACCTTGAGCTGTGCGCACCCATGCGTGCTCAGCTTTCTCCTTGTTTCTGTCCCGAAAAGGTTGGCACACTTAATTTTTCTACCGGGTTATGTTTTGTGCCTGGGCTGGGCTGTTTTATCTTTATTTGCTTCAATGGATTTGTGCCCCAGCTGGTTAGTTAAATGGCAATTTAGCTTGGTTGGGTTGCTACCCAATTTGTTTGGGTCAATTTAAAATACCCAATGATATTAAATAATAATTTTATTAATTAATTTACATAATTCAATTATATTTGCTATATTCAATTTAATTGAATATTTAATTAACCCACAAATCTTATCAATTTATTGATATTACTAATATTAGGTTAGTCTACTAATTTAATTATACCATTAGTTGGACCCCCTTTAATTTAATTCCCATCATGTAATAATTTACTAATTAGTCATACCAAAATTCAAATTCATTCGTAAAATATTCATTATATTAATAAATAAATCCACAATTTATTTATAATGAAAATCAAGATTTTGAGGACATTACAAACTCTATTTTGTTGGATACTAGAATATCAATCGACGATGAGAATAGCAGGCCTTCTGAAGAGATGTTTTGTCAATACTCCGTTTTAGAATATGAGTTTTATTTATAAAATTTGTAAACATTAATTATATATTTTGTTTTCATGTTTCTCCCTATATTTAATTAGAGTTTTGATTAGTAGTGGATATGTTAATATGATAATAAAACTTGTGTATCATTTTATATTAGCATATATCAGTAAAATTGGTACTCCTATTTTAAATAATATAAGATGGTAAATGTAGCTCTTATGGTAGTATGATGGGGAAATATCATATCGCAAAATATCACTATGTTTTCATATTTTTAATTGAAAGGATAAGTAACTCAATCTAGATTAATAGGGAGGGTCGTGGCATTGCTTCTTGGTCTCCATGTTTCAGTCCTGTATAGAACGTTGAAGAGGCGAAATTGACTTCTCCTTCTTCTTCTTCCCTGCTACCCTATCGCCACCATCTCTGCCTCCTATTCCACGACAGACCAGCCATCATCGAAAGCCACCACCACCACCTGCCCTCCATCATATGTGGAGATCAATAAGGATGATGATCTTAATTTCTAATTCACGTCACTCTCGTCCCACCTAATTATGGATCCCATCTAAGAAGCAAGACGTGAAGAAAACACGTTGAATTAGAACCCTAATATCATATCTTTGAGCAATGTTTTCTTACAATTCATTGCTACCGAAAACTACTAGAATTGATTCTGTCGCTCAATGTCGGAATCTGTATGATAGCACATTTTGACGGACTTCCTTGTCCGTCGCTATATCTGTTTGTTGCCGCTTAAAACCAATGCAACAGACACTCCATCGCCATGCTGTAATTCGTCAACTGGAAATAATAAAATAGTGACGGACACAATCGTCGCCGGATGTTAAGACAGCATACGGTTTATTCTTTTGGTGTCTAGTATAAGCGACGGACTAGAGCTTCGCATCATCCGTCGCTGATTCATCTGTTAATGAAATGCATCCTTTTCTGTGACGTTTGTGCCTGTCTTGACTATTTTTACTATGTCCAATTTATGAAAAACATCCTGTTTTGACAAGTTGAAACATTTGCATACACCAACAACAAATCATAATAATACCTGAAAAATTCCATAGTTTTTCAGTAAATATTTACTTTAATTGGTTGAGCATTGTTCATCAATTTCCAAACAAAACTTTTCAACTTAGAAGAGGCAGGTATAACTTCCATATGAACACGGGAAATGGCAGATGAAGAGGCTGAATTAAATGAATTAGATGTTGAAGATGTGCTCTTTGAAGAGCCTTAATATCGCATGTATAAGCATAATAAGCAAAAGCAGCATTGAATTCCCAAGATTTCGTAAATTACGAAGTGATTTTATTTTGTTTGCCAGACCTTTGAGATCTATATAATATAAATAATTTGCTCCAGTCATCATAGTTACGTCTAGCATATTCAGCCAAATGTCTTTTTGATTCTCTTCAGTATAGATTAGAAAGTAAGATAGCAATTAAACAATCATAAATTTAATTAGCAAGCAAGGTAACTTTGTTAATTAATCCAGTCTTGTCGGCTGTGTTACAATGGCGGTTCTGGTGACAGTGAACTGGCAGTGACAATGTTATGGTGAGAAATCCTTAAAAATTAGATGAAAAAGTTTAAACACAGTTTTTCTGAAGCCCTTGACATTTGATATTAAAGATCTATACGAATCTAAAGTGTTTAACCCTATGTTACATGGACTTCTTGATAGGGGTTCGAGTACACGACAATTAATGTTCTTAAAAGTTATTTAATGTTTTGTGAATTTAGTGGAAGAATGTCAAACGTTTGGTGTTATTATGAATATAAAGATAATTAGTGACTATATTTAAGTGAAAATTTAAATATTGGATTTAGTAAAAAAATTGAGACATAAAAATTGAAAGAACTTGAGTTCAATGTTAATTATATATTTAACATACCCTATTGTTTTTTAACTATTTTTATTCCAAAAGAGAAATATGCACAAATTAAAGTGTGTTTCTAAATGAATAATAAAAAAAACCGAAATTGAAGATGCTATTTTATTTCCAATAATACTTAGGAACTGAACAAAATAATAGCACAGCTAATGTTTGAGAAATAAAATTACATATGATTAAACAACTGTTAATTAATGGATACTGACTGAACAAAAGTTTCTGATCAACTGAGCATGTAGAATGTTGATATGGTCATGTAAAACGTGGGGGTTGTTGGAATAAACGGTTGTACGAACGAAATAGGAAGTGAGAGTCATACGTTGAACAAATTATGTCAACCAAAAGTGGAAACTTTATTAGAAAAGACATGATCGGGATACAAGAAAATACTCCAAGAAGAATAGGGAACAAAGTTGAACCACCCTCAAAGGATAAGAAAATGGTTGTGCAAAAGGCTACCACCATAGCTGCAATAGAGACAAATAGTGTTGTGATTGCAACCATCAACATAAAGGGTAAAGAGTGCCGAAAATCTCTCTCTCGATAACGTGAAGTAAGGATGGATAAGAGCATTAAGATTGAAGTTGAAGATGAGAACATTCCGACTCCCTCTGATATGGCGAATACCTTGAAAAATGGCTCATTCAACAAGATAGGAACTCCTACATTAGAATCAATGCCTCCTGGTACAGTAAAAGCAGCTGTAAAGACTACGGTGGCGATAAGTGTTGCAACTACCAAACATGAACCAGCAGTACTCTTCATCCAATCTTCACCTTCCTTCATTAGGGCTTTGTGTTCTTCCTTGAATATATCATGTGGGGTTTGGCCATTTTTGTTTTTCGTAACCCTATACAATGGTTGAACTATCTTTTCCACCTCCTGTCAAGGGTATGAAAATCATACTAAATTTTAATATAGATTTTTTTTTATGGTAAATGATTTCTATTAAAATCTTGGCATCAATGAGCTTACGCTCAAATGGTACTCCTCCCGTCCCGTCCCGTAACAGAGTGATGTAGGGTTCATATTCTGTGAAGGACTTAATGGTAGCCTAATGCTACATTTGGATTCCAGGAATTAAGGCGTATGAAAATGGAATAACTCATTCTTATAAAAAAAGAAGAAGGTATGTTTGGTTTTTCATTGAAATGGAATGAACCATTCTCATTCTTTTCAATTTTGTAAATTTTATTCCTTAAAGGAGAATATAAAATGACTTAGTTTAGGTAAGAATTGAATAAATCATTCCACTCTGTATTATATTCCTTCAATCCAAACATATTATAAAAGTCTTCTAGCTTTCACAACCCCATATAGGGTTCAGCTCTTGTAGGTCGAGGTATTATAGGTTCTATGTCCCTTCACTCAACTTGATGTGAGTTCAAAAACATGACAAGATAAAAGATTAGGATCCCCTCCACTACACTTACTTTTTAATTTTTTCAATACACATTCAGTGACACTAATATTGCATTTAGCACTGTACTAGCAACACAATAATTTGCAATGAATTTTATTGTGTTCCTAAGTATAGCAACAGATTTTATTATGTCCCTAAATGCAATATTTATGCTGCCGAATGTGTATCGGGAGAATTGGAGAATAAGTATAATGGAGGGGATTCTAATCCATAAATAAGAATTTAATCTCTAGTGGTGGCTTGTGTTGGGATGTTTACCATGTACCACAGTAGTTCTCGTTGCATTTGAAGAGCTGCTCCCGAGACTTTGTTGAGCTTATCTGGAGGTGCTAATTTTGCTGCTAAATGCAGCATATTGTTATCATCTTTGTCCAGCTTGTAGGTAGCTAACAGGCTCCCTATGGAGCCTATCTCATGCAGTAGATTGAATATATTTTGATGACGATGCAAAACTGCGACATGAAAAATGCTTTCATTGCAATCATCTAGTTTCCATATAAGATCAGGATAATATTCAATAAGTGCAGTCAAGAATTCAGTATTTCCAACTTTTGCAGCTTCAAATAGTAGCCCCGGAAACTCTTGAACTAAGCTTGAAATTTCATAGCCTTCGTGCCAAAGGACATGTTCCAAGATGAAGTATAAAAGTTTGAAGGCATGAGATTGTTGCGAGTTTTTGTAACGCCCCCAAAATCCCCGCGCTTTCCACGCGGCGGACCTTGTGCGTTAACTTCGTACCTCTATCGACTTAACCAATGATCCCATAATCATATTGGTTGAATTAGTCTTATTTTAGACTATACATTAAAAATTTCTCTTAACTTTGTCCCTGGATCTTAACTTAATCTCAGTCTCATAAGTATACAAGTATCAACTTGTATTTCATCCGTATAAATGGATAAAACCATATATAACAGTTTAATTTTAACCTTAGGATTTAAATATTCTATATACGTCCACTTGTAACGGTCTCATTCGTACTACAAGTATCAATATACAAAGATATCTCTTCATATCAATAATCCTATTTATATGGTATTCAGAATAGTAATAACGAGTTATACCTGGGTCCGAGGAACCTTAACGATGGATTTGACCAGTCAACATCGCTTAGTTCTGTCTCAGATGTACAGCACTCACAAGTTATTTACCGATCCTCATCCAGATAAATAGATCATTATCAACATTGTTTTAATATTTAACAATTCTACATTATATCAAATTTAAAGACATAACAACATTCTGATGATAATAATTTATATCATTCATTCAATATTCGGTTACATGTTTGTTTGTTCGTATTACAACAGTCATTATGACTTATACAAATACAAGTAATAAACATGAAAACCTAATCTACGCTTCATCTTTACGTTCAAGATCTTCTTAACGTTCATCTTTAATCTGCAAATAAGGTTTTATTCGCAAGAATGAGCACGACGGCTCAGCAAGTCTAACATATTATCACATACACAGTTTATGCTTTCATATAAACTTTAACATGCTTTGACTGAACATACATCTCAGTTAATAATCATATTAATTTATGCTTTAACAATAAACATATTTTATACATACTCATATGCATCATCAAATATCAATTAACATTTAACAGTTAATCAATAACTAACACTTAATCATTTAATCACATAAGATCTTCATTCATGTACTTTCACATATAAACTATCACATAATAACATGAACAATCTTAGAACATACTAATAACACATAAAAGTTTAGAACTTGCCTCAAATTGAAACTAGGGTTTTCCGGCGGAGCGTTAAACCCTACACAGTCATTTAGTGCATAAGCGGTTAGATTCATCGTATTATATAACTTCATAAGTCTTATATTAACTTATTTAAACTATTTCAATAGGTGGAATTATTTGGAAAATTGGCTAACTCAAAAACTCATTTTTAAGCCAAATTTTCGGATTTGGGCAGATTGTTGGACTGCCAGACCCCGGCTCAGTTAAACGGCCATAACTTCTTCGTTTTAAAACATTTTTTAGTCGTTCAAAATTCCACGCGTTCGTAACTTCCGTCTCTACAACTTTCATTCAGAAAAAAGTTCGAGATTCCTGACAGATTTGTACAGATTTCGGCCTAAAGGTGACTGCTCTAAAACTGATTCATATTTCTGACCTCTTTTATAGTAACGGCCATAACTTTGTCATACGAAAACATTTTTGAGTGATTCTTGAGTCTAAATTGCTTAGAATTTCATGATATACAACTTTCATTTAGGTTTCTAAGGCAGATTAAGACTTTAAATTTTCGGAAATTTGCAAAAATATTCTGCGACGATATTAAACTTAACTTTCTTTGATCCGATTGGTAAAACATGATACCTCAAGCATTAATTTGCTAGGATAACATGTTCTAACACTCCGTATCACTTCATAACATAAAAATAACAAAATCATAGACCTACTTATATAAGATTTCATGACTTTTTCTCAAGAACACGAAGAACGAATCGAAGAACACGAAGAACAAAGTTTCATCGTTCTTCGTTTCGACTACTAAAACTTGATGCCACAAGCATTACTTAGCAAGGCCATCATGTTTCATCATCCCATAACACTAAATTACAAAATCATAAACCTACTTATAAGGAAATTTATGACTTTCACTCAAGAACACGAAGAACGATAAGAAAAATCGAACATCGTAACGGCTTGTGTTTTGAGCTTTTTAACTAAATACTTGAAATGAAATGGACAGTATAACTACTTATAATTTATATTTCACTACTCTAGACATAAAATAAATCGAGCATTATAGCTATTCACATATACTCTACGAATTGAAAAATTACATAATAACAACTAGAGATTACCTCTTGGAGTGCAAGCTTTGACAACAATTTGTGCAAGGCTTCAATACTCATCAACAAGATTAATCTATCAATATATCTCTCTAGCTTTGTTGCTCTAATTTACTTGGTGAATTGGTAAGGATTATGAAGAGTGAAGACTCCTATTTATAGGATTTTCCAAGTTAGGGTAAAATGGTAAAAATGACAATCAAGCTTTGGCTCCAAGTTTGGCTTGACTTTAACTTTGGCTCCAAGTTTGGCTTATACTTTGGCTCCAAGTTTGGCTTGGCTCCAACTTTGGCTCCAAGTTTGGTTTATACTTTGGCTCCAAGTTTGGCTTGGCTCCAACTTTGGCTTCAAGTTTGGTTTATTCTTTGGCTCCAAGTTTTGGCTTGACTTTGGCTTGGCTTCTAAATTAACAACCTTTATCATATCTTGACAGATCATTTTTAAAATATTTGGGATATTACATTCAACCCAACTTACAAGAATTTCGTCCTCGAAATTAACTTACAATTCACTTTACTCATTTAATATCATATTTATAAGTGCTATAAATATTCAAGATATTACATTCTCTCCTTCTTATCAGAATTTCGTCCTCGAAATTAACTTTACAATTACTTTAGTAATTTAATATCATATTTATAAGTGCTATAAATATTCAGGATATTACATTCTCTCCTTCTTATCAGAATTTCGTCCTCGAAATTATAATCATCTCCAATTTAATCTTCAATATGAATTTTCTAAATTCATCTTTTACTCACATTAAACTTCCAATACTTTGATTAGGTCTGAACAATGTTCACTTATCTCTACACATTTCCTTTTATCAAACTTGACGTTCAGTCTCACTCTTCCTTTATTTAGGATTCTTCGAACTTATACTGTTGTCAATCAAGACCTTGACCTTTTTTTAAATACTATGGATGCTAGATGACCCACAAGTTTAACAATCACTTGGATTGACAAACACTATTCTTGTGTAGCAATCAAATAAGATTGAGAACACTCATGACAGTACATTAGGTGATCAGCCTGTCGTACCATATTATCTCTTAAAGACGCGGTATGTTGCATCAACCGGAATCATATGTCCGTTTACTTATCATAACCAGAAATGTCTAGCCAAAACAATTGGCATTGACTCATATTTAAACCATTCAAACTTTTGAAAAGCAATTTTATGACTGTATACTGCACCTTGCAATGTGCGTTGATAACTCATCATGTATCATCTTCACACCAGGTTAAATGGGGTGCTGATGAATAAATCATTTTTATCCTTCACATTAAATCCGCCTAGCCAAAACAATTAGCATAGACATAAGAATAACATAGCCAAAAATTTTCCATTTTTGAAAATCAATTTTATGATTTTTATCACACCCACATCCCTATAACTGTGCATTGATGATCTTCGATCATAACCACAACATTTGACCATGTGTTCATGATAAAATTCATTAAATTTAACTCTATCTAGCTTGAAAAATTAGCATAGATGTAGTTAACAAAATTTTTCAGTTCAACTAGTGAACAATTCTTTTCAAAGGCACTCAAGTGCGAATATAACCATAAAGATCTAGCATAGCTAGAAGATTTTTGAAATACCCTCAATCCTCTATCTTTTCCATTATTCTCTAACCATAACACAAGTTTTGCAAATATATAGTAATATAGTAAACTGGTTGGTTGTTTTAACCACAAGAACAAATATATCAGTTCCCCTTCTTATCAACACGGGATTGAAAATGTCTCAGTTCATATCAGTCTGTTCCAATATTCTTACCGAAATGACATTCGTAGCCGTATCTCATAGTCGGTTCGACTGACATATCATAGCCCCCGCCCATACAAGGGTTCGTTCACTCAGTAACTAACATACAAATATCTTTTAAAACCATTAGTTTTGACGTAACAACTAATAACTAATCAATATACATATGAGTGAAGAATTAACTTCTCAGAATATATACAAAGAAGAGTTGACACAAGATTTTAATTTACTTATCAATATAGCAAACTGAGTTATTCCTCCACCCAAGAACTAATGAATCAGTTCCCCGTCTCATCAACACTATCCTCAAATGATATCATTCAGTGTGTAACCCGCTTTGAGAACACTGACCATGAATCATTCATACCAACAGTGTAGTTAGATCGGTTCTCTGAAGCATATTAAACTCTTTCCCATACAAGAGAGTCGTTCTACTCAGTTTTACTAATATGAGTTTTCAATTGCAATCTCTAATCGTTCTCTATAACTATCTTATGAATTCCCTGAATTCATTCATGTATCATTTACAACTCATTATAAGCTTAATTCTTACAATCTCCAAATAAAGTATCTCCAAATGAACTTCTCATTAACGTATCTCTATGAGTTTACTCATCTCTTATCTTAGGTATAATTACACATAATACCAAACATACCATTTCATTTTTATGAAACAGTTTCACACAAAAACCAATAAGATTATTTTATCTTATTGCTTGCTTTGAGAACTCTTTATGAGTCTATTTATCTTCAGATATTCTCGTAAAGAGTTTATCTTTATTCATTATATTACATTCACATAATAATTTTTATGTATTAAGATTTAATAAGATTTATGCGTATCTTTTAATTATATACGGACTCTTCACAAGTCCATTTTTTTTTTTAATCCATCAGATTATACTCCAAGGTACTTGTTACCTCGAAACTATAATCCACTGCTCTGATACCAACTGTAACGCCCCCAAAATCCCCGCGCTTTCCACGCGGCGGACCTTGTGCGTTAACTTCGTACCTCTATCGACTTAACCAATGATCCCATAATCATATTGGTTGAATTAGTCTTATTTTAGACTATACATTAAAAATTTCTCTTAACTTTGTCCCTGGATCTTAACTTAATCTCAGTCTCATAAGTATACAAGTATCAACTTGTATTTCATCCGTATAAATGGATAAAACCATATATAACAGTTTAATTTTAACCTTAGGATTTAAATATTCTATATACGTCCACTTGTAACGGTCTCATTCGTACTACAAGTATCAATATACAAAGATATCTCTTCATATCAATAATCCTATTTATATGGTATTCAGAATAGTAATAACGAGTTATACCTGGGTCCGAGGAACCTTAACGATGGATTTGACCAGTCAACATCGCTTAGTTCTGTCTCAGATGTACAGCACTCACAAGTTATTTACCGATCCTCATCCAGATAAATAGATCATTATCAACATTGTTTTAATATTTAACAATTCTACATTATATCAAATTTAAAGACATAACAACATTCTGATGATAATAATTTATATCATTCATTCAATATTCGGTTACATGTTTGTTTGTTCGTATTACAACAGTCATTATGACTTATACAAATACAAGTAATAAACATGAAAACCTAATCTACGCTTCATCTTTACGTTCAAGATCTTCTTAACGTTCATCTTTAATCTGCAAATAAGGTTTTATTCGCAAGAATGAGCACGACGGCTCAGCAAGTCTAACATATTATCACATACACAGTTTATGCTTTCATATAAACTTTAACATGCTTTGACTGAACATACATCTCAGTTAATAATCATATTAATTTATGCTTTAACAATAAACATATTTTATACATACTCATATGCATCATCAAATATCAATTAACATTTAACAGTTAATCAATAACTAACACTTAATCATTTAATCACATAAGATCTTCATTCATGTACTTTCACATATAAACTATCACATAATAACATGAACAATCTTAGAACATACTAATAACACATAAAAGTTTAGAACTTGCCTCAAATTGAAACTAGGGTTTTCCGGCGGAGCGTTAAACCCTACACAGTCATTTAGTGCATAAGCGGTTAGATTCATCGTATTATATAACTTCATAAGTCTTATATTAACTTATTTAAACTATTTCAATAGGTGGAATTATTTGGAAAATTGGCTAACTCAAAAACTCATTTTTAAGCCAAATTTTCGGATTTGGGCAGATTGTTGGACTGCCAGACCCCGGCTCAGTTAAACGGCCATAACTTCTTCGTTTTAAAACATTTTTTAGTCGTTCAAAATTTCACGCGTTCGTAACTTCCGTCTCTACAACTTTCATTCAGAAAAAAGTTCGAGATTCCTGACAGATTTGTACAGATTTCGGCCTAAAGGTGACTGCTCTAAAACTGATTCATATTTCTGACCTCTTTTATAGTAACGGCCATAACTTTGTCATACGAAAACATTTTTGAGTGATTCTTGAGTCTAAATTGCTTAGAATTTCATGATATACAACTTTCATTTAGGTTTCTAAGGCAGATTAAGACTTTAAATTTTCGGAAATTTGCAAAAATATTCTGCGACGATATTAAACTTAACTTTCTTTGATCCGATTGGTAAAACATGATACCTCAAGCATTAATTTGCTAGGATAACATGTTCTAACACTCCGTATCACTTCATAACATAAAAATAACAAAATCATAAACCTACTTATATAAGATTTCATGACTTTTTCTCAAGAACACGAAGAACGAATCGAAGAACACGAAGAACAAAGTTTCATCGTTCTTCGTTTCGACTACTAAAACTTGATGCCACAAGCATTACTTAGCAAGGCCATCATGTTTCATCATCCCATAACACTAAATTACAAAATCATAAACCTACTTATAAGGAAATTTATGACTTTCACTCAAGAACACGAAGAACGATAAGAAAAATCGAACATCGTAACGGCTTGTGTTTTGAGCTTTTTAACTAAATACTTGAAATGAAATGGACAGTATAACTACTTATAATTTATATTTCACTACTCTAGACATAAAATAAATCGAGCATTATAGCTATTCACATATACTCTACGAATTGAAAAATTACATAATAACAACTAGAGATTACCTCTTGGAGTGCAAGCTTTGACAACAATTTGTGCAAGGCTTCAATACTCATCAACAAGATTAATCTATCAATATATCTCTCTAGCTTTGTTGCTCTAATTTACTTGGTGAATTGGTAAGGATTATGAAGAGTGAAGACTCCTATTTATAGGATTTTCCAAGTTAGGGTAAAATGGTAAAAATGACAATCAAGCTTTGGCTCCAAGTTTGGCTTGACTTTAACTTTGGCTCCAAGTTTGGCTTATACTTTGGCTCCAAGTTTGGCTTGGCTCCAACTTTGGCTCCAAGTTTGGTTTATACTTTGGCTCCAAGTTTGGCTTGGCTCCAACTTTGGCTTCAAGTTTGGTTTATTCTTTGGCTCCAAGTTTTGGCTTGACTTTGGCTTGGCTTCTAAATTAACAACCTTTATCATATCTTGACAGATCATTTTTAAAATATTTGGGATATTACAGTTTTCATCTTTTGCTTCCTTCATTCTTAGACCTACAAATGACAATAGATATGATTTACATTATTGGTGCATTTTCTAATAAATTAACCTTTTAGAAAAATTGGTTATTTAACATAGTATCAGAGTTCTTGGTGTGGTCTTGCGTTCAAATTTTCTTGACCACACGTCGTTGCCTATAATTAATTTAATAATGCAAATACACTTTATAAGTTTGTCCTTTCTATATAAAGTTGCATCTGAGGGGAGTATTAGATATGATATATATTGTTGGCGTCTCCTTCTATATATATTTTTAAAATTTTAGATGAGTTGATTACTTAACAAAGAGGAAGAAGTAAGTTAGATTTATCAAAGCAACAAGAAAAATGTAGCAGTAGTGTTAAAACTAGTCATTTTTTTAGGATGAGAAGTATACAGCAATAAAATAATATTCATGACAAATAATAGTGTCGTTGGTGCCATCGCCTACAACAATTTTTGTGCCTTTGTGTGTATTGGGTGGAATTGAGGAAAAAGTGTAATTGAGGGGATTAGGTTCCCCTCTATTATATCTATCCTTCAATTTCTTCTAATACATATTCAGCAACATAAGTATTACACTGACCGATACTTTCAATGATACAATTGTTTGCGATAAATTTTATTGTGTCGTTAATTGTTTATGAGTATTTTTATTTTGTCGCTAAATATAATATTTGTGTTATAATGGGAGAAATTGCAGAATAAATGTAATTGAGGGAATACTAATCCAATGGAGGGGATTTTGGTCCATTTTTTTAAGTTTTAAAATTTAAATCAAATAAATTATGACACATATTTAAATTGAGTTCATCCTTTATACAACTTATTTCCTAAAATAAGAAAACGAGTAGTCTGAAAATACGAGATTAAACCTAATCAAGAGGGGAAAAAAAAACATTTTTACTGTATTAATATGAAGGATCACTACTTGCTCATTCTTCTTGATAAAATGCACATCATTGGCCATTACCTATAAAGCTATAAAGTGCTATAATCCGAGCTTTATATATTGCTTCTACCATATTTTATATCTAGTCATTCACAAGTTATTTTGAGATGCAAAGTCAAAGGCTAGAATAAACTGACAAGAATTGATGATTCTTCTCCATGATCCTTTTTGCTGCCCGTCAACAAATGCAAAATGCATACTAGCAAGCACATGCAATGCCGTCTCACCATTGTTATCTCTAGCAGCAATAAGCGTCGGGCCACTCTTGACCATTTTGAATGCTACATCTGCATAGGTTAAAGTATTATAAAATGTAACAACAAATTAAATACTTGAGAATAAAATTATATAAAAGCAAAAATTACTAAAACAAACTTTTGCGGGCAGTATAATATTTTCTTGCTGCAATGCAAGGAGATATATATATATGACTTGTTTTAAGGGTATACCCCTTTAAAAAGCATACCAAGCATAACCCCTTTAGCGACGGACCCAGCGACGGTTTGGTCCGTCGCCATAGGTTCGTCCGTTGCTAAATTTTTTAGCGACAGACAAACATATAACGACGAACAAACCTATGGCGACGGACCAAACCGTCACTAGGTCCGTCGCTAAGGCGGGTATGCTAGGTATGTCTTTTAAAGAGGTATGCTCTTGAACTTTACTCTCTCTCTCTCTCCCTCTCTCTCTCTCTCTCTATATATATATATATATATATATATATATATATATATATATTACTAAGAATTACTTATCTATGATCCCTTGAAAAAACAAAAATACTACAGAAGATATAATGATTTCTACTAAATATTTTAAGTGAATGTCTTGTCCAAAAGTTTTCACCTAGTGGCTAATGTTTGAAGTTGTTTGACGTTATTTTCTATGCTTGTTTGAAGTTGTTAAAGAGAGACAATTAATTTATGTGATTTATTTTTATAATTTTTTAATCTTCTTTGGTTTAGCTTGCCCGATTACTCTCTTCTTTTTTGATTGGAGGTGAGATTGGGGGTGGGGGGAGGGGGAGGGGGAGGGAGGGGAGTGCTTGTTGTTTTCTCATATATGCCCGTTATAAATACAAGTTTGATAACCTGTCCGGGTTAGTTTGTATAATTTTTTTCATAAATATTTAATAATATATTTATTATTTTTCACTGACATAATACATATATAATGTTAATAATTGGTTTAACATATTATACTATAATTGAGAGGAATTTAATTATTTTTAATATTATGTGATTAAAAATTACATTCATAAATTGAAATGTGTTAACACTTTCTTGAACTTCTATCATCTGAACGATGTGGAACTTGTGTACTAAGTATGTAATGTAAAAAATCTAAAACTTTGCTTATTATATAATGTATGAAGAAAGAGTTTTCAGAAATAGGTTATATGAGACTTGAGGGACTTTGTGTGCCAGGTACTTAGTTCTCCTTCTTATTGTTTTTTTTTTCTTTATACAGTCCCACATCAAATGGACAAAGGAAATGATGAGGAAAATGAGTATATTAAACTCATTTGGTTGGTATCTTCTCTTATTTTCTTGAACTTCTATCATGTAAACGATGTGGGACTTAGGAACTAAGTATGTAATATAAAATCCAAAACTCAGCTTATTATATAATGTATGAATGAAGAGTTTTCAGAAGTAGGCTATGTGGGACTTGAGCGATTTTGTGCGTCTGCTACTTGGTTCTCCCTCTTGTTGCTTTTTTTTCTCTATTCAGAGTTCCACATCGAATGGAGAAAGGAAATAAGGAGGAAAATGAGTATATTGAACTTATTTGGTTGATATCTCCTTTTTTACTCTATTTAGAGTCCCACATCGAATGGAGAAAGAAAATGAGAAGGAAAATGAGTATATTAGTATAGATTTGTTCAGAGTCTCACATAGAATGAAGAAAGGAAATGTGGAGGAAAAAGACTATATTAAACTCATTTGGTTGGTATCTTCTTTTTTTCTCCATTAATTCGGCGTGCTATTAAGAGTCCCACATCGAATGGAGAAAGGAAATGAGGAGAAAAAGTAGTATATTATTATAGATTTGATTTACTTAATATTATAGTATAGATGTGACTTTATATTATAGTATAGATATGTATATGTTTTCGGTTCAATCAAAGTTTATCCTTTTCAAAAAAACATAATATTGAATATAGACTTGATTTAATATTATTAATAATATATTGTGTTGGTACATAAATGAATGAATGACTGAATTCGTGGTATATCTATATACATGAATGTATCAACATGGAGGTTGAATTTATGTGTATTCAGAAGACTAAGAGTAAGGTGTTGAGCAGAAAGAAAATTTATTCTTTGTGGAATCATGACAATATTGGTTTTGAATATGCTAAAGCTAAAGGTTTGTCTGGTGGATTATTATATCTTGCTGGGATATGGATTGTTTCACATTAGAAAAGTCTATAATCCAAAGTCGGTGGATTGCAATTTGGGGAGTGTATAATAGATCTAAAGCCAGAGTTTTGATTGTCAACATGTATTGATGAGTGGGTTTTATACCTACGAATTGTATGTTTTCGGACTTAGGTATTGTTATTCTTGTGAGCATTTTACTTGTTTTTATGTTTACTTTGCAGAAAACGGCATCAGATGGACAAAAATGGAAAAATGAGTGATAATGACATTTTCGTAATTTCAGGCAAAGTAGGGCCGAGGCCCTCCTTCTCAGTGCAAAACAAGGGCCGGGGCCCTTGTTGGCAGATTTGCGTGGAACGTTTTTTTATCAGATTCTCGGAAGTTGACTTGGAGAAAGATTTTAAAGGTGAAACGTGAGAAGGCTTCTAGGATAGTTTAGATGGATATAAATACATAGAATTTTATTATTGTAACTTAACTTTTGAAAGGAGAGATTCATTGGTGCAAGGATTGAAGATTTTATTTGCGTTTTCGACTATGTCAGGCTAAGTTCTTTATTTTCAGTTCTAAGGGATGTTGAATCTTATTTATTACTTACGAATTAATTAAGTTATTAATATTTTTTTCTTCGTCTGTGGAGTTTATTCTTAATGATCTATTAGAATTGTTTAATGATAATTGGTTTGATTAATTTGATAAGGGCCCATTGAATTGATTCAATTATTATCATATGCTAGATTAAGGTATAATATTAAGCAAACGATGTTATATCTGATCATAAGTAGCGAATAGTGATATTTGATTGTGGTCAAGCTTTTGAATATTGCTATGATATCAAGAAGACAGGTTAAATAATCTGCGATTGTACGATTATTTGATTGTGCTTGTCTATGTCTTAGGACTTTTCTATGATATAAAAAACCTATTTGTTTTAAAAAAAAATGTATTTAGAACTGTGTTGGGATATATGTGACTAGGTTCATGTACATATATTTGGTCAAATAATAATTATTAGAATGACTCTAAAAATATCCTAGGAGTCTTATAAATAGTCTTGCAAGTGAGTCATTCTAGCAAGTGAAGTGCAAGTGGGATAGAAGTGAAATCTCCACTTCCTTTCTAGATATATTCGTTTCCATATATTTCAACAAAGTGGTATCAGATCCAAGGTAATTTCAAGGTGCCTAAGACATAGAGAAGCTGTCTAAGGTGACGACAAATGAGAGTAGACAACCAAATAGAGGTGACTTAGAGCTATCAAATTGTTCCGTTGCACAAATGCAAGGTGTGCTTGTTAGAACTCTGGAAGGCAATCTAGCAAATGTGCTAGTTGAGAAGAAATTTGGAAAAATTGTGTATGAGTTGAAGCATGTCACAAAAGTTGTCGTATTGAGAGCATTTAAGAGATGTAAAATATAGAAAAATGTTCTCCTATGTTTGCGGACAAATTAGTGTTTACAAATTATAAGGTTTGTAGTATCAAGATTCGAGCATATTTTGGAGCTTGCAATGTATGGTCCGATATCATTGCAAATCTAGAAAGTATGTTTTGAAGAAGGTTCAAGAAATGAAGGAAATAGCAAGGGAGATTTTGCAAAAAGTAATGCAAAAAGAAGTTTGGAAGAATGTTGAGAACAATGAATCACTTCCTCAATTATAAAAAAAGTTCAATATTATTTCTTTTAATTAGAAATGTCTAACTTTACCTAAAAAGGTATTGCTTACAAAATTGGGACGAAGATGAGATACCTCTTGAAGAAATTAATGAAGTTGAGGAAGAAGAAAGTGAAAAAATAAAATTTTGAAGATATCTTGAAAGAGGAAGATGAATAGAGTTGTCGTGATGAAAGCGTGGAGCTTGAACGTAAAATAGGAGAAAATGAAAAAGAAGATTTTGGAGACATTACTTGAAATGATGAAGAAGAAAAGTATGACAAAGAAAATGAAGGACTTGAAGAGTCGTCAAGTAACAAGCATTTGAAGAGATAAAAGAAGAAGGAAGAAAATGAGGATGTGATCAAAGAAATAGAAATGATTGATGAAATTGTCAATATTAAAGAGTTTGTTGAAATTGAGAAAATAGAAAAAGAGATTGTTGACGAAAAGGATGAAAAGAATAAGTCCAAAAAATTGTAAGAGCATAAGAAATATATTTTGAGTATTAAAAGTAATGATTTGAAATTTAGAGTGGTGAATTTTGTGGAAGACATTGAATGGGTTAACATGGAGAAGTATTTTCATCAAAGGGAGCTTGCAAATAGTAAAATGGAGAAGCAACAAAAGAAATTCATGAAGCATACAAAATGTGAGAAGATAGATTACAAGATAAAGAAGATCAAATGGAAACTCCAAGATTGTGTGAATAAGAAATGTTGAGGCACATAAGTGAAGAAAAGAAAGAAGATTCTTACATCCATGGAGATCACAAGGTTAATGACTTAAGTTTTTAATTCAAGAAAGTTCAAATCAACATTCAAGCCATTTACATCAATGGATATGGCAAAAGAGGTTCTTGCAATTAAAGGCATTAGAAGATCTGAAGTTTTGTGAGATTATGAAGATTTTCAAGTTTATGGATTAAATCAAGTTTAATAGGGGGTGTTGAATGTATAAACTTGATTTAATATTGTTGGGTATGACATGAATCCTTATTGGATTTAGGTATTACCTAGAATTCGTTTTGGTTTAGGAAATTTATCTTTCCTAGTTATACTCAATTTAGTATTCATTATCCTATTTGGTTATGGAATTTTCTATGACCTATAAATAGGTGTTAAGTGTTTGGAGAAGAGACATTTAGAAATATTCTTGTATTATTCAAATTTTATTTAGTAGATTTCTTCTGTATTTCTCCGGGTTTTTTTCAATTTGGGGTTTCACGTAAATCTTTGTGTTATTGACTTTATTTTTCAATTTGCTATAGTTGGTCATAACAAACCGGTAAACTATAGCGTTGAGTTTGACTTCATCAACAAAATTTGATATTGACAAATTCGATGGGAATATCAGTTTCAGTCTTTGGCAGTTTCAAATGAAGATTGTTCTTACTTAGCAAGACTTAAAAAAGCCAAGGAAGCCAATGAAGCCTATAGATATGTCTGATATGGATTGGGAGACAAAGAAAGCTAGTGAGATATCTAAATCATAATGAAAAACTATGGATGATAAAATACTTTTAGCAATTCAGTTGTGTCTTTCGAATGATATGTTGCAGGAGGTGTTGGCGGAAACTACAGTTGCTAACTTGTGGAATAAATTAGAGTCTCTCTGACGAAATCCCTCACTAATAGATTAAGACTTAAATAGTGTCTTTACATATTGCATATGTAAGACCCCGAATTTTATGAAATACAAAATTTAATTTTTCTTCATATATATTTTTTTTTGAAACAGTAAGTGGTTAAATTAACAAAATTGAAAGTTAAGGATGTTATGTGCAAATTTTATTTTGTCGGACAATATTCGCTTTGTCGGGGAATATTCGTTTGGTCGGGGAATATTCGTGCCGTACGACGGCGCCGAAATAATAAATTATTGGTGGACCCCACAACGGAATATTTGTCGGATATAGAAAACGACAAAAGTAACCTTTTTAAATAAAAATAGTCAACGGAACTGTTAAAATACCGGTGATAAAAGAATAGTAGCATACGGTAGTTTATGGTATTTTCTGTAGCACACGGTACTCTACAGTAACACACGGTATTGCATAGTGTCTCATATTTTTGGTCTGATAATTGACACCGTAACTGTTACGCATCATTTCATCGATAATTGTCACTGCATAATATTTTATATTATCAATTCAATAATTGTTGTTACACAGTATTTTGCATTATTGATTTAATAATTGTCATTACACTGTATTTTATATCATTGAGTCAATAATTGTTGTTGCACTGTTTTTAAAATTATTGAACCTAATAATTGTCACAGTAACATATGCACAGTAATTCACATTATTGAATCAATAATTGTCATTACACAGTAACGTATGCTTTATTTTACATTATTGTTATCTCTATTATGATGTTATTTAAACAGTTGTATTTCATTAATTTATTGACTTGATATCTAAGAGCTAACTATACTGTATTTATAACAATTAGTCATAATAATTGAATTGATAAAGTTATTTGTTTATAATATAAAGTTAGGTGATTATTAGGTGATATGAAATGAATGGTGTAGATTAAAGTGTGAATTATTGTTGAATAATTGAATTGATTTGTTTATAATATAAAGTTAGGTGATTATTAGGTGATATGAAATGAATGGTGTAGATTAAAGTGTGAATTATTGTTGAATAATTAAGTTGATTTGTTTATAATATAAAGTTAGGTGATTATTAGGTGATATGAAATGAATGGTGTAGATTAAAGATAATATAATATTTGAAATGGATGGTGTAGATTAAAAGATGATCTTTAAATGAATGGTTTAGATTAAATGAATGATAAGATTTTTGGCTATAAATAGAAGCCTTAACTTAAGGATTTTTCATAAACTTCCTTACTTGTTCTTTCTTTCTCTCTCTAAATACTTCTTGTGAAAGTTCTCTCTAAGTGTGCTTAAGTCATCTTGAGTATTTGTGAAGATCTATAAGTATACGTGTACTGTTCAAGTTAATCAACCTCATTTAAATCAATATCCAGTCACGTGTTGAGGTAAGGGATACCATCTTTTTCATCTTCCATTATTCAAACATACTATGGTAAGGGATTATCATTATTTGATTCTCGATAATAATATTGTTTCTTCCTTACTCATAAGACGTGCCTTTTATTTCCATGTATTAAATTGTGGGAATAACCTTACGGAGCGGATTGCCGCCTGTTGGTGAATAACCTTTCGTATTCATTCATTATTAATCTCTGAGAATAACCTTACGGAGCGGATTGCCGCCTGTTTGGTGAATAACTCTTTGTACACAAATTCTATTAAATTGTGGGAATAACCTTACGGAGCGGATTGCCGCCTGTTTGGTGAATAACTCTTTGTACTCAAATTCTATTAAATTGTGGAAATAACCTTACGGAGCGGATTGCCGCCTGTTGGTGAATAACCCTTTGTATTAATTTCCTTCACCTTTTGTTAATCAAACCTGCTACGGTAAGGGATATTATTTTCTTTCATACTCCTAAATCGAAATTTATTATGGAACTATTGCTTCTATAATTCCTGAAAATATTATATGTTCCATAATAGTTGAACTTCATTATTTCAACTGAACCTTCCTATTTACGTGAACCTTTCTATTGAATTGTAACCGTTATTCTGAACTGTGGATCTTGAATATCATTTTTAAATTTCACTCCACATCATGTTGACAATTTGGACATTATTTGAATCTGTACAAAGTAAACTTCCGATACTTATTGTTATCCTATTTCTTCTGTTCATCATTTATATCATTCTAATCATCCAAAAATCAAGCTGTTGTGAATATCTGTGGCCGGGGGCACAGATGTGATATATTTGTTGAACAGATGATAGGTTAAAGGCGATACATCTGTTCGGTGTCTTTTATGGCACGTGGTGAATGTTCTCTTTGGCCCGTAGTGCAAAGATGAACTGTTGTTTGGTATGATTATGACCAAAGGCTGAATCTGGTATAATCATGACCGTTGGTGTTATATTGAATGTCTTTGGCCCGTAGTGCAAAGATGAACTGTTGATCTGTATGATTATGATCAGGAACTGTGAATTTGTATTATCTTGACTAATGATATTTCAGATGATAAAAGTTGATGATGTTTTTCCTAAAAAGAGAACCGAGTGGACATTATAGTCTGCATTATTCTTCTAATAGATTACTCATTCCGCTGCTATTATTGATCTGAACGTTGTTTAAGAATTTAACTGCAGTTTTTGATATAAACCTTGTAGTCTATTGTATTCTATCAAGAACTCAACTGTTGAAGACTAATGATAATTTATTCGTCATTATCTTAGTCATGATATTCTTTACTGGGCTATTTGAGCTCACCCTTTCTTTTTTCCATTGTTTTTCAACAGGAGATGAAAACATAACAGGGTCTAGCCGGGGAATGGAGTGAGGGTCCGAGGAATAGTTATCATAGTTTTCACGTTTTGTAAAATAGTGTGGCAATAATAGTGAAGACTTAGTTGTGTATTATTATACACTGTATTGTTGTACGTTGTGCTTTGTTGTAATAATTTTGTTGTAGTCTTTTGACGACTCAAGTATGGGCTGTGTGGGCCCAGATTTGGGGGCGTCACAGCATATGTCAGAAGGTACTCAAATTAAATCTCATATCACTGAGTTTAATTTAATTGTAATTGAGTTACAGAATATTGATGTTAAGATTGATGATGAAAATCAAGCCCTATTTTTATTAATCTCATTACCTCCTTCATATAAGCACTTTAGAGACACTATATATTAAGACGAATCTTATGAGTAAACAAAAACTAGATTCTGAGATGACTTTTAAGAAAAGTGACGGTCAAGGTGTTGGATTGTTTGCCAGAGGGAGGCAGTTGAGAGAAGTTCAAAAAGTGGCGCAGTGCGCATAGATCGAAATCTTAGAACAAGAATTTTAGCTATAACTACTGTAATGCAAAGGGGCATATAAAGCGTAATTTTTTGAAGTTGAAAAATAAAGAATAGAGAGGAGACAATTATGGTCAAATTAATAGTGGAAAAAATGTGTAGAACCAATAGAATTAGGATGCAAGAAAGCCTGCTTAGGCTAGTGTTGCGAGGATAGTGATGATCTTCTGTTAGTAGCCGATGACAGAGAAAGATTTAGTAGTAACTGAATTTTGGATTCTGGGGGTTCTTATCATATATGTCATACTCGTGATTTGTTCTTCACATATGAATCGTTTAATGGTGGAATTATTTTGATGAGAAATAATTTTAAATGTAAAGTAATAGGCATTGATGCAATTAAAATTAAGATGAATGATAGCATAATCAAGACATTGTCAGATGTTAGACATGCTCTAGGTTTGAAGAAGAATCTCATATCTTTGGGTACACTAGATGAAAACGGGTGTAAGTAAACAGCTGAAGGTGGAGTTATGAAGATTAGTAAAGGCTCTCTTATGTTAATAAAAGGAATCAAGGTTGACACTTTATATAAGTTGGAGGGTTATACAGCTACAAACTTGGATGCAATTTATTTTTTAGTTACTGCAGATCATACTACCAGGTTGTGGCATATAAGGTTGGGCCATATGAGTGAAAAAGGCATGGAATGTTTGAGTAAGAGAGGTCTTTTGTCTGGACAGAAAATAGAAAAACTAGACTTTTGTGAGTATTATATCTTGGGGAAGCAAAATCGAGTTAGTTTCAAGACCGCGGTTCAAAGAAAAAAGGGGACTTGGGACTATATTCATTCAGACTTTTGGGGACCTTTATGGGTTCTTTCCAAAGGTAGCAGCGGTGTACATTATCTGCTAACCTTCATTAATGATTATTCCAGGAAGGTTTGGGTCTACTTCTTGAAACATAAGAATGACGTTTTTGTGACTTTCAACTATTGGAACATTTTGGTTGAGAAGCAAACAGGAAAGCAGATTAAGCGGTTCTGATAAGATAATGGCCTTGAGTTTTGTGAGACTACGTTCAATAAGTTCTGCAAGAATGAAAGAATTGTTAGGTATCGTAAAATTGTGAAAACACCGCAGCAGAATGGAGTTGCAAAATGGATGAACAAAACCTTAATAAAGAAGGCCAGGTGCATGTTGTTAAATGTAAGTTTAGGCAGAAGCAGTGAACACAACTTCTTTTTTGGTGAATCGTTCTCCTTGCACAACTATAGAATGTAAGGCCCTTGAAGAGGCTTGGTTAGTGTGACGCCCCCAAATCACTATACTTACTATAGCTAACTTGGCGCTCACTATAAATGCTAAATCATTAGGTTTATGGATGATTTCCTTTATTCATAAACAAAGTTCTCATCTTAATTCCCAAAGATCTTTCATTATTTTATATCAAGCCCTTGTAATCGATACAAGAGACTTAATACCCAATTATGACATTTTATCCTTAAGATTTAGATATTCTATAACTTTACATGTTCCAATATCCACGGCATTAAATCATTAGGACGGCTCTTGGGAACAGAGAATCTCGCGGTGAATGTTTGTATCTTCACCCGTGATAAATGTTTGCATCTTTATCCGTGACAAATGGTTGTATCTTTGTCCGGTGCAAAATTCTCTTTCCGTACAGAACATTACCCAACTAGTTAAAACCCTCACTCGAAACATATTTGGTTATAGTGATATCTCTTCATATCAATAATCCTATTTATCTGACATTCAGAATAGTAATAACGAGTTATACCTGGGTCCGAGGAACCTTAACGATGGATTTGACCAGTCAACATCGCTTAGTCCTGTCTCGGATGTACAGCACTCACAAGTTATTTACCGATCCTCATCCAGATAAATAGATCATTATCAATACTATGTTAAGTTTTAACAATTCTAAGTTTAATCAAAGTAAAGACATAACAAGAATATGTGATGAAACTTGGTATATATTAATATAGAGTTGGTTACACGGTTTGCTTGTTCATATTACATAAGTCATCAAGACTTTAAAACAAAAAGACAAGCAATTTAATAAAGCATGTAAACTAATCTATGCATTTCTTCTTTCCTTTCTTCTTCTTAGAACCGGAACTTTCGGGTATGTCTGCAATTTAGGTTTATTTGCAAGGGTGAGCATACAAAAGCTCAGCAAGTCTAACACATAGCATATAAGTGAACTCACACTGATATGGATTTTAAAGATTTATGGTACAACAATTGATATTACAAATGTTTAACATAGTAAGACTGAGTGGTGGTTAGACCTAGAACTGTTCTTTGTCTTTCGACTTAGAACCATTTACAGTGGATATAGAAAGGGGATCAACCTAACGACATCCTATGTTATGCATAACATACACTACACTGGACTAATCATGAACAGTGGTACATATTCGTTCATCTCAGTTTACTTCACATGACAGGATCGCCCCAAGACAACTTGGTTTGATAAAATAAAGCATGATTCGAAATATATCGCGAATAAGCATTTCATTTTTCAAGTTATGCCGAAACAAGAAGCAATAACTCACATATCAAAGATTTATAACACGTTGCTTCAAAAAAATGTATAAATCACATCAAGAGAAAGTAAACAAAGGTTAAGGATAGAAAACTTGCCTTGAAGCAATTTAGGGTTTTCCCGGTAAAGCGTTAAATGCCTACATAATTTGTTTACGCATACTCGAATATTAGTTTATCGAATTTTACTTCTTAATAAATGTTTTTATAACTTGTTTAGACTATTTCCATAGGTGGTTTTAATTGGAAAATTCTCAAACTCAAAAACTCATTTTTAAGTGACTTTATAAAAAGTGGACAGCAACATTGGCTGTCAGACCCCGGCTCAGTTAAACGGCCATAACTTTTTCGTTTTAAAACATTTTTGAGTCGTTCAAAATTCCACGCGTTCGTAACTTCCGTCTCTACAATTTATGTTTAGACCAAAGTTCGAAATTCCTTACTGATTTACACAGTTTTTGACAAAAAGGGGACTGCCAGAAACTGTTTCAAAACGTCTTTGACTGAATTGATAAAACATGATACCTTAAGCTTTAATTTGCTAAGATAACATGTTCTAACAATCAATAACACTTTATAACATAAAATAAGAAAATCATAAACCTTCATATATAGAGATTTATGACTTTTGCTCAAGAACACACGAAGAACACGAAGAACGAAAAAACCGTACATGGTAACGACTATGTTCTTGAGCTTTTGGTTTTCTTACTTGAAATAATTTGAGCATTATAACTGCTTACATAAGTGATTATGACACTTTATAATTGACAAAATTTGGTCATTATAACGGCTTGCATAATTGATTAAAACAATTTATAAAAATGCTCAAGAACATATGAAAACGCGGAGAACGGATAAACCGTACATGACCACTACGTATGTTCATTGAGCTTTAAACTATGAATTGAAATTCGACATAACAACGACTTGCTCAAGTCATAAGGAACACGGAGAACGAAAAATCGTACATGGCTACGACTTATGTTCTTGAGCTTGTCAATAAAAGAAAATTGAACATTATAACAACTATAAAATGAAGAAAATCTCAAGAACACGTGAAGAACACGGAGAACGACAATCGTACATGGCTACGACTCGCGTTCTTGAGTTTTATCGACTATAAATTGAAAGAAAAATTAAACATAACAACGACTAAGGATCGTACCTTTTGTGATTGCAAGCTTTAACTATTTCTTTGCAATTTCCAATACTTGAAATATAACTATGAATAATAGATATAGAGAGTGATTTTTGCTCTTGATTTTGTCTTGAAAATGGATGATGAAACAAGTGCACAATGCTTGCTATTTATAGGCCATGCAAAGCTAGGGTATTTTGGTCATTAAGACAACCAAACTTTGGCTCCAAGTTTGGCTTGGCTTTAACTTTGGCTCCAAGTTTGGCTCCAACTTTGGCTCCAAGTTTGGCTCCAACTTTGGCTCCAAGTTTGGCTTGACTTTGGCTTGACTTAGGCTTTAACTTTAACTACTAACTAGAGTTAACAACTAACTCAACATTGGTTAATTCTCTACTAAAGCTAGCCACTTGATTGGTTGATTAGTTTCTTAATTCACCAACTAAACTTATTAGGTTAATCTTAATTTTAATTAACCTTAATCTTAATCAAGTATACATGTAGTATACTTGACTTTTACTATTCACAGTTGACTTTTTCGTATTTATACCGTATAATTTTCGTATTATTATCGTATTATTTTCGTATTCTATCCGTATAATTTTCGTATTTATACGCGTATTTGTGAATAGTACTTTCTAGGGTTTAGGGTTTGAACCTTAGGGTTCAACCCTTAGGGTTTCTAAAATTAGGGTTTAGGTTTTCTCCAAACCCTAGTTTTAGGTTTTCAAAAATTTTACTTTTATTTTTCTAATAATTGTTTAAGTTGGATTCTTGAAACGAAACACAAAAATAAACACACATGAAAATTCCATAACACATATTAGATGTAATATAATATTTATTTATGCCTATAAATTCGGATTACAACTATCTCGGAAGTTCGGAATATTACATTCACCCCTCCTTAAAAGAATTTCGTCCCCGAAATTAACTTATACAATTAAGAAAACAAATGTGGGTATTCTATCTTCATTTTATCCTCTAATTCCCACGTTGCTTCTTCCATGGATTGATTTCTCCATATGACCTTGACTGAAGGTATGACCTTGTTTCGCAAGACTTGTTCCTTCCTATCAACGATTTGAATAGGAATCTCTTCATAGCTGAGATCCTTCTCAATCTGGATTGGTTCGTAATTAATTACGTGTTTGTAGTCGGGTTTATAGGGACGCAATACTGAAACATGAAATACATTATGTATATGTTCCAGTTCTGGAGGTAAGGCTACTTCATAAGCTACCTCACCTATTCTTCGTAATATCTCGAATGGTCCTATAAACCTTGGACTCAATTTTCCTTTCTTTCCAAAACGAATCTTCCCTTTCCAGGGAGATACCTTCAAGAAAACATGACTACCGACTTCAAAGTCTCTCTTTTGTCGATGTAGATCGGCATATCTCTTCTGTCTTTCTTGAGCAGCTCGTAACCTCAGTTGAATTGTTCGAACTACCTCCGCTGTTTGTTGAACCAATTCTGGCCCTAACATCTTTCGTTCACCGACTTCGTCCCAACACATCGGTGTTCTACACTTCCTTCCATATAGAGCTTCATATGGTGGCATTCCTATACTAGCGTGATAACTATTGTTGTAAGCGAATTCTACCAGAGGTAAGTGATCTTCCCAGCTTCCTTCAAAATCCATCATACAAGCTCTCAACATATCCTCCAAAGTTTGGATAGTCCTTTCACTTTGACCATCTGTTTGTGGGTGGTAAGCCGTACTTAATCTCAACTGTGTCCCTAGATGTTCTTGAAGACTTTTCCAAAAGTTCGATGTGAACCTTGGGTCTCGATCGGACACGATTGAAACTGGAACCCCATGCCTAGATATAACCTCCTTAATATATAATTTGGCTAATCTATCTAGGGTGAACTTAACTTTAATTGGTAGAAAGTGAGCAGACTTGGTTAGTCGATCCACTATCACCCAAATTGCATCATGACCCTTTTGTGTGGTTGGAAGTCCTACTACAAAATCCATTGTAATATGCTCCCATTTCCACTCTGGAATTTCCAACGGTTGTAACAACCCGCTTGGTCTTTGATGCTCTGCTTTTACCCGTTGGCATGTCAAACACCTACTAACGAATTCAGCCACCTCCCTCTTCATGTTTGGCCACCAGAAATGTTGACTTATGTCTTTGTACATTTTGGTGCTACCTGGATGGACTGAAAACTTAGTACTATGTGCTTCTGACATAATTTCTTCCTTCAACTCTTGTACCGAAGGTACCCATATCCTTGATTCAAACCTTATGATTCCATCATTGTCCAATTTGAACCTTTTGTTCACATTCTTTGTTATCTTATTTTTCATTTCCTCATACTCTTCATCCTTTTCTTGTATTTCCTTGATTTTTCCCAATAAAGTTGAGTGATCCTCCATTACAAATAATTTTCTCGTTGAGATGGAAGGAACCCTCACTTCAATGTCGAGTCTAGCAAATTCCTTGAGCAACTCATCCTGAGTTGTTAACATATTTAGTTTCTCTTGATTCTTCCTGCTTAGTGCATCTGCAACTACGTTGGCTTTTCCTGGATGATATAGGATTTCACAATCATAATCCTTAATCAATTCCAACCATCGTCTTTGCCTCATATTCAACTCTCGTTGTGTAAAAATATACTTTAAACTCTTGTGATCAGTATAAATTTCACACTTCTCCCCATACAAGTAATGCCTCCATATCTTTAAAGCAAATACTACCGCCGCTAATTCTAGATCGTGAGTAGGATACCTTATCTCATAATCTTTCAATTGCCGCGAAGCATAAGCAATGACCTTCCCATGTTGCATCAACACGCAACCTAATCCTTTATGTGAGGCATCACTATAGACTACAAGACCTCCACTATTATCAGGTAATGATAATACCGGCGCCTTGCTTAGTCTCTTCTTTAGCTCTTGGAAGCTTTCTTCACACTTATCCGTCCATACATACTTCACCGTCTTCCTTGTTAAGTTGGTTAGTGGGGTTGCTATTTTTGAAAAATCTTTAATGAAACGTCTATAGTACCCCGCTAAACCTAAGAAACTTCTCACTTCGGTTGGGGTCTTCGGTTGTTCCCAGTTCATAACTGCTTCTATCTTTGATGGATCCACCGCTATTCCGTTCTTGTCAATCACGTGACCCAAAAACTGAACCTTTTCTAGCCAGAACTCACATTTTGAAAATTTGGCATAGAGTTGTTCCCTCCGTAAGGTTTCTAGTACATTTCTTAAATGTACAGCATGTTCTTCTAGTGTTTTCGAGTATATAAGAATATCATCGATGAACACTACAACATACTTATCTAAACAAGACCTAAAAACCCTATTCATCAAGTCCATGAATGCTGCCGGTGCATTCGTTAATCCAAAGGACATCACTAGAAATTCGTAATGTCCATAACGTGTTCGAAATGCTGTCTTCGGCACATCTTCCTTTCTAACCTTTAGTTGATGGTACCCCGACCGTAGATCAATCTTAGAAAAGTGTTCAGCTCCCTTCAATTGATCAAACAAGTCGTCTATCCTAGGTAATGGATACTTATTCTTTATGGTCAACTTATTCAATTCACGATAGTCGACACATAATCTTAAAGTTCCATCCTTCTTTTTGACAAACAACACAGGTGATCCCCATGGAGAAACACTAGGTTGAATGTACTTCTTTTCCAATAATTCTTGTAGCTGAACCATCAACTCTTTCATCTCCACAGGTGCCATCCTGTACGGAGCCTTTGAAACTGGTGCAGTTCCCGGTGCTAAGTCGATGACAAACTCGATCTCTCTATCAGGTGGGAGACCGGGTAAGTCATTGGGAAATACGTCCGTGAATTCCCTTACAACTGGTATTTGATCTATATCTAACTCTTTTCGTTGAGTATCTACGATATAGGCCAAATAGCCTTGACACCCCTTCTTAAGTAATCCATTTGCTTGCATTGCTGACAAACAACGAGATTTTCTTGGAAATTGATTCCCGTTAAAAACGACCTTTGACTTCGACGTGGTCAGAAGGTTGACGCACTTCTTTTGGCAATCAATCACCGCTTTGTGATTAGTTAACCAATCCATACCTATAATTACATCAAATTCCCCTAATTGAATGGGAATAAGATCCACCTTTAAATCGTGACCCTTAATCGCTATGCAACATTTCTTAAAGATGTGATTAACAGGTATTATCTCTCTATTAGCAATTTCTATGTTCAAGGGAAAGTCTAAATTCTCACTAGGCATGTTAAATTTCTTAGCGAATTCATGTGAAACAAATGAGCAAGAAGCACCCGAATCAAATAGCACATAAGCATTTATGGAGTTGATCGGAATGATACCTGACACTACATCTTGAGATGCTACCGCATCTCTCACTGACATGTTGAAAGTCCTTGCCGTTGGACGGCCCGGGCCTCCAGGTGTAGTTGTCGGGGCGACGTTACTCGCCTTGCTCCCTCCCGCTTCTCCTCCTTTCTTAGGGCACATCTTGGCTTGATGTCCCGTTGCTCCACAGTTGAAGCAGGTGTCCTTCTTTGGGTTTGGGCAGGTGGTGGCTAAATGCCCCTCTTGTTTACAGTTGTAACAAATATTTTTCCCTTTAAGACATACTCCTATATGGCCTTTGCCACATGTCTTACAGGGTTCTATTTTCTTTTTGTTATCTCCCTCTTTCTGTGTATTTCCCCCACCATTAAATTTTCTTTTGTTATTCCCCCCACCATTACTTCCTTTACTAGACCCCCCCTCATGATTCTTTTTATTTTCTTTTTCCTTTTTATATTTATTAAAGGCATCAGTGCCGCCTTCGGCAATGATGGCTTTCTCTAGAAGCTGAGAGAAATTCTCTAGCTGTAATACGGCAACTTTGCCATAAATCCAGGGTTTTAACCCTTCTTCGAACCTCCTCGCTTTACGTTCCTCTGTCGCCACTTGATGAGTAGCGAAACGTGCGAGTTCATTAAACTTGGTGGCATATTGGGGCACTGTCATGTCCCCTTGTGTTAAATTTAAAAACCGGACTTCCATCCGATTTTTCATGCTACTTGGAAAAAAGTTCTCGAAAAATAATTTCTTAAACTTTTCCCAAGTGATTACACCTTCTCCCGCCCTTGATTTATTGGATTCCCACCAAAAGTTCGCTTCGCCTTTTAACAGATAGGCAGCAAATTTTGTCTTTTGGTTTTCCCCAACCTCAGCTATATCAAAAGCCTTTTCAATTTCGGTAACCCAATTTTGGGCATCGATTGGTTCAGTGGTTCCCTGGAATTCGGGAGGTCCTACGTTCTTAAAGTCTTTAAACGTAGTTGTGTGTGTTCGGGGTGGATTTGTTTGATTTACTATGGCACTCATTAACATATTAACAAATTGTTGCATAGGATTTTCGGCGGTCTGATTATCACTAGGTGTTTGCTCAACACTTTCACTACTACTATTACTAGCATGTGCTGTCACTCTTGCTCTTGTGTTTGGTGGTGCCATTTCTCTAAAATAAAAGAAAGACAAGTATAAATATGCAAGCATAAAGAAAATTTTACACATCATATTTGATAACAAAATTTGTATTTATAAACTTCCACACATTACAACTATTATTAACCGAGTGAATAATTTCACTTTACTATTATTAACATCCCTTATAAAAATGGGAATGCTAATATTACACACATAAAGCATAACTTAAATATTACAATATTTTTTTTTTTTTTTTTTTAATTGACTTTCTTAAAAGCCCTATTTAGCATACTCGAAACTACAGATCGATTGATCTCGTAGCCCGATTCATTCCTTGCTATGGGGAAATCTTCCACCTCATTGTGAAGTTCCCAATAGGAATAGCGACGTTCATTCCTTTCATGGGCAAGTGCTTCCTGCAGCTGGAGCATTTCGGCTTCTTTGATGGCTAACTGAATCTCTTGTGCATGGTTTCTCTCAACTTCCTCCAACCACATCATTTCAAGAGTTTCAATTCTTTCAGTAGCTGCGTCCAACAATGCCCCTTGTTCCGCTTCTTCTTCATTCATTTCTTCAATGATTTCATCCAACTCAGATTCTGGATCGCCATCCTCGGCGTCTAAAATATCCATGTCGTGTTGAATTTCATCAAAATCATCATCATCAGACATGTCCACAAAGTTGATCACGGGGTGATCACCCGCATGATCTATTACTGGATCTTCAATTGGATCCTCCTCAGGATCACTTTCGAGGACCACAGGATGTGCGTTCGCTTGCATTATCTCTTCCCAACTTGGAATAGCAGCCATCCTACACAAGAATTTAGTTTTAATTAGTATATTTCTTTCAAGTAACATTTTATATATATATATATATATATATATATATATATATATATATATATATATATTTTTTTTTTTTTTTTTTTTTTTTTTTTTTTTTTACGTATTGTCTTATAACATTTTATGTTTAAGTTTTATTTGTCTTTTAATTATCTATAGACTTTTCACAAGTCCATTTAGTCCTACTTCCATCAGATTATATCCTAAGATACTCGTTACCTTAGAGCTATAATCTACAGCTCTGATACCAACCTGTGACGCCCCCAAATCACTATACTTACTATAGCTAACTTGGCGCTCACTATAAATGCTAAATCATTAGGTTTATGGATGATTTCCTTTATTCATAAACAAAGTTCTCATCTTAATTCCCAAAGATCTTTCATTATTTTATATCAAGCCCTTGTAATCGATACAAGAGACTTAATACCCAATTATGACATTTTATCCTTAAGATTTAGATATTCTATAACTTTACATGTTCCAATATCCACGGCATTAAATCATTAGGACGGCTCTTGGGAACAGAGAATCTCGCGGTGAATGTTTGTATCTTCACCCGTGATAAATGTTTGCATCTTTATCCGTGACAAATGGTTGTATCTTTGTCCGGTGCAAAATTCTCTTTCCGTACAGAACATTACCCAACTAGTTAAAACCCTCACTCGAAACATATTTGGTTATAGTGATATCTCTTCATATCAATAATCCTATTTATCTGACATTCAGAATAGTAATAACGAGTTATACCTGGGTCCGAGGAACCTTAACGATGGATTTGACCAGTCAACATCGCTTAGTCCTGTCTCGGATGTACAGCACTCACAAGTTATTTACCGATCCTCATCCAGATAAATAGATCATTATCAATACTATGTTAAGTTTTAACAATTCTAAGTTTAATCAAAGTAAAGACATAACAAGAATATGTGATGAAACTTGGTATATATTAATATAGAGTTGGTTACACGGTTTGCTTGTTCATATTACATAAGTCATCAAGACTTTAAAACAAAAAGACAAGCAATTTAATAAAGCATGTAAACTAATCTATGCATTTCTTCTTTCCTTTCTTCTTCTTAGAACCGGAACTTTCGGGTATGTCTGCAATTTAGGTTTATTTGCAAGGGTGAGCATACAAAAGCTCAGCAAGTCTAACACATAGCATATAAGTGAACTCACACTGATATGGATTTTAAAGATTTATGGTACAACAATTGATATTACAAATGTTTAACATAGTAAGACTGAGTGGTGGTTAGACCTAGAACTGTTCTTTGTCTTTCGACTTAGAACCATTTACAGTGGATATAGAAAGGGGATCAACCTAACGACATCCTATGTTATGCATAACATACACTACACTGGACTAATCATGAACAGTGGTACATATTCGTTCATCTCAGTTTACTTCACATGACAGGATCGCCCCAAGACAACTTGGTTTGATAAAATAAAGCATGATTCGAAATATATCGCGAATAAGCATTTCATTTTTCAAGTTATGCCGAAACAAGAAGCAATAACTCACATATCAAAGATTTATAACACGTTGCTTCAAAAAAATGTATAAATCACATCAAGAGAAAGTAAACAAAGGTTAAGGATAGAAAACTTGCCTTGAAGCAATTTAGAGTTTTCCCGGTAAAGCGTTAAATGCCTACATAATTTGTTTACGCATACTCGAATATTAGTTTATCGAATTTTACTTCTTAATAAATGTTTTTATAACTTGTTTAGACTATTTCCATAGGTGGTTTTAATTGGAAAATTCTCAAACTCAAAAACTCATTTTTAAGTGACTTTATAAAAAGTGGACAGCAACATTGGCTGTCAGACCCCGGCTCAGTTAAACGGCCATAACTTTTTCGTTTTAAAACATTTTTGAGTCGTTCAAAATTCCACGCGTTCGTAACTTCCGTCTCTACAATTTATGTTTAGACCAAAGTTCGAAATTCCTTACTGATTTACACAGTTTTTGACAAAAAGGGGACTGCCAGAAACTGTTTCAAAACGTCTTTGACTGAATTGATAAAACATGATACCTTAAGCTTTAATTTGCTAAGATAACATGTTCTAACAATCAATAACACTTTATAACATAAAATAAGAAAATCATAAACCTTCATATATAGAGATTTATGACTTTTGCTCAAGAACACACGAAGAACACGAAGAACGAAAAAACCGTACATGGTAACGACTATGTTCTTGAGCTTTTGGTTTTCTTACTTGAAATAATTTGAGCATTATAACTGCTTACATAAGTGATTATGACACTTTATAATTGACAAAATTTGGTCATTATAACGGCTTGCATAATTGATTAAAACAATTTATAAAAATGCTCAAGAACATATGAAAACGCGGAGAACGGATAAACCGTACATGACCACTACGTATGTTCATTGAGCTTTAAACTATGAATTGAAATTCGACATAACAACGACTTGCTCAAGTCATAAGGAACACGGAGAACGAAAAATCGTACATGGCTACGACTTATGTTCTTGAGCTTGTCAATAAAAGAAAATTGAACATTATAACAACTATAAAATGAAGAAAATCTCAAGAACACGTGAAGAACACGGAGAACGACAATCGTACATGGCTACGACTCGCGTTCTTGAGTTTTATCGACTATAAATTGAAAGAAAAATTAAACATAACAACGACTAAGGATCGTACCTTTTGTGATTGCAAGCTTTAACTATTTCTTTGCAATTTCCAATACTTGAAATATAACTATGAATAATAGATATAGAGAGTGATTTTTGCTCTTGATTTTGTCTTGAAAATGGATGATGAAACAAGTGCACAATGCTTGCTATTTATAGGCCATGCAAAGCTAGGGTATTTTGGTCATTAAGACAACCAAACTTTGGCTCCAAGTTTGGCTTGGCTTTAACTTTGGCTCCAAGTTTGGCTCCAACTTTGGCTCCAAGTTTGGCTCCAACTTTGGCTCCAAGTTTGGCTTGACTTTGGCTTGACTTAGGCTTTAACTTTAACTACTAACTAGAGTTAACAACTAACTCAACATTGGTTAATTCTCTACTAAAGCTAGCCACTTGATTGGTTGATTAGTTTCTTAATTCACCAACTAAACTTATTAGGTTAATCTTAATTTTAATTAACCTTAATCTTAATCAAGTATACATGTAGTATACTTGACTTTTACTATTCACAGTTGACTTTTTCGTATTTATACCGTATAATTTTCGTATTATTATCGTATTATTTTCGTATTCTATCCGTATAATTTTCGTATTTATACGCGTATTTGTGAATAGTACTTTCTAGGGTTTAGGGTTTGAACCTTAGGGTTCAACCCTTAGGGTTTCTAAAATTAGGGTTTAGGTTTTCTCCAAACCCTAGTTTTAGGTTTTCAAAAATTTTACTTTTATTTTTCTAATAATTGTTTAAGTTGGATTCTTGAAACGAAACACAAAAATAAACACACATGAAAATTCCATAACACATATTAGATGTAATATAATATTTATTTATGCCTATAAATTCGGATTACAACTATCTCGGAAGTTCGGAATATTACAGTTAGGTACTCCTGTAAATTATTCAATTATTAAGGTATTTGATTGTCCTGCATATGCACATGTGAATGAGGGAAAACTCGAACCTAGAACCAATAAATAAGAAATGCATCTTTCTTGGTTATGGCTCTGGTGTGAAGGGTTATAAACTTTGGTATGTTGATAAGAAGTCAGCAAAGGTCATCATTAGCAGAGATGTTACTTTTGATTAGTCCGCTATCATTCATAAGAATAAGGAATCTTCTGTTCCTTGTATCAATAGTTTTAATAGTGTTGGTCAGAAAGTGGAGCTTGAAGTAACTTCTCCCCAGGTTCATAAATCATATCAGAGTTCAGATCATGTGCCTATTAACTACTACTACAGATGGGAATATAGTTTCAGAGGAGGAACACGTGGATAATCAATATAGTCTCACCAGAGACACCACCACAGAGATATGAGTATTCAGATTATGTTGCTTGTGCCTTGTTAGTTGTCGAGGCAGTTGAGTATAGTGACCTTATAACTTATAATGATGTTTTTTTTTTCCTCAAATGATTCAGAAAAGTGGTTGTTTGTTATTAATGAGGAGGTGAAATCTCTTTAGAAAAATCAAACTTAGGAGCTTAAACCTGATTAATGTTCGAGGCACTTGAGTTGTGCATTTTAGAATAAGAGAAAGTTTTATGTTTGTGCTACATTTGGAGGATTCAAGTCAAGATGGAGATTTGTTGTGTATGACATGAATCCTTATTGGATTTGGATTTAGGTATTACCTAGAATATGTTTTACTTTAAGAAATTTATCTTTCTTAGTCATACTCAATTTAGTATTCTCTATCCTATTTGGTTATGGAATTTTCTATGGCCTATAAGTTGGTATTAAGTTTTTGAAACAGTGACATTCAGAAACATCCTAATAATTCTCAGAGTTCTCTCTTTATCTTGTATTATTCAGATTTTATATATTTAGTCGACTTTTCTATCTTTCTCCGTGGTTTTTTTTATAATTTCAGTTTTTACGTAAATTTTTGTGTTATTGTATTTATTTTTCTGTCTTGATCTATTGTGTTTGTCATAGTTGGTTATAACAAATATTATTAATATATTGTGTTAGTTCATGAATGAGTGAAGGACTAAGTTCATGGTATATATATATACATGAATGTATTTAAAATTATGTTTGAACATATGTGGTTAGGTTCATGTACATATATTTAGTTAATTAATAATTATTAGAGTGACTCTAAAAATGTCCTAATCGTCCTTTAAATAGTCTTGTGAGTCATACTAGCAAGTGAATTGCAAGTGGGATAGAAATGAGATACTAGTGAAATATCCACTTTCTTTCTATATATATATATATATTCTCTTCCATATTTTTCAACACATAATGATTTCTAACCCTTTCACGTAAACACTTTCTCATCAAACTATATTTGATAGAAGACAAATTAAATATGATTAATTGCATATTGAACCCTAAAGTATACACCATTTTACGCTTCGTACCCTGAGATTTAAAATCTCTCATCTCGCTATCCAAAGTACCATTAAATAAACATTACAGACCATTTTCAGATTTTTGGGCATATTTTTTTGCCGAAAAATGGTCACGTGTCATAATTTCATTGGCCAAAAATTAATTTGAAAATGGTCCATAATAATTACTTAACGGTACTTTAGGTAGTGGGATAAGAGCTTTTAAACCTCTGGGTACGAAATGCAAAACGATGTATACTTCGGAGTTTAATATGCAATTAAGCCAATTAAATAACTAAAACTGCACAGAAGTAAATGATTAGGTACTTACCGTACAAGCCACTAGTAATACAAGTGGTTAGTAGGGTAGCTTGTTCCTTTGGACTCCACTGCCCAATATGAGATAAGGGGAGAAGATACTCTACCATTTCCTTGTGACCTAGGGAAGCAGCCATATCAATTGGTTTCACTCCCTCAGGGCCATAAATATTGGGCAATTTATCATTTTTCGCGATCATTATTTCAGCAATTTTTGTATTTCCATCCGCGGCAGCAAAACAAAGGGCAGTATTTCCCAGTCCATTTTGAATCTCCAAGTGTTCAGTATCCATCTTCGCGACCAAATTTTTCACAAAGTGAACATTCTTAGCTAACGCAGCAATGTGAAGTGCGGTTTCCTTTCCCTCAGAAATAGGAACACTTAAAACTGTTGAATCACTGTCTATGACTTTTTGAGCAGCATCCCAGTCACTTTTGAGAATTGCTCCATACAAAGGCCGGTATTGCTCGCGGTATTTTCTTTGTACTTCTCTTGGGTAAGCTTCAAGACGGGAAATATTCAAACTTGATTAGATACATGTGGTTGAACTTCAGAAAATCAAATGAAAAGAGTTATGGTAAACAAGCATTTAGAATTCAAATTTAAGAATCGTTTGACAAACAACTTAAGGGTTTAAAACTTTTTACTAACTCGGTGGTATACAAAAAAAATTCTGTCAGCACAATTTTACTATTATTGGCTAATACATGAAAGAGTCTGTCGCTTGGGGCGTCTCATGTTGACCCAAAACCACGGCTCTTGTTCTCCTCTAATCCCAGAAAAAACTATTAAAGTTGAAAAATTCAGTATAGTCAGCATTTAGGTCAACTTTGAAAATTGACTGGAACGCTCTACAAGTTTGTAGCAAGCATGACTTGTATCATTGGAAAGCTACAGAAGTCTAATTTCCAACTCATCGAATGGTGTAACATTTGGATTTCTTTAAAAGAAGTTATAAGCATTTTACTACTGACTATCCAGTGTTAGCATAGTAATTCTTATAAATTTGGCTAGTGTTCTAGTTTTTATGTGACGTTTGGTATTTTCTATGCATCCTGTGAATATAGTCCTTTTAGTAGTTAATCAGTCTGATGTATTTTCATTCCTAATATTTGGGAGTCCTTTAAATATTTATTATGTAAATGGAAAAATCAGAGACTATGTTGAGTGATAATATATTAATTTGAGCTTTAAGCTTGTTTAGAATATGAATTTCTTCTTGTTCTAGCTCTCATCTCTTGGGTGGATTCTTTTGGGTGACAGAGTTTAATCTAGTATTCTTTGGGTTGCGGTTTCTCATTGGTGGCGGGTGGCGAGTTGCTCTTATCTCTATCGATGAATTTCCGTAGACTGACAAATTTAAATCCTATTTTATTCATTTCTTACCCCTCCATTTTCCGGCATCAGAGTCATGGTGGATGAAGAACTTTATTTTGAAAGTGCTCATTGACATTACATTATAAATACTGCTCATGTACGTAGTAAGTTTTCGATGCTACCACATATTTGGGACAAATTAAAATCTGGTACTTTTCAAACTACATCTGTGTTTAAACATGAAAATTGTAGCAATCGATCTTTGTTCTTTTAAGATTATTTTCCAACACTAATTGAATTCTGTATAAGAAATTTTGAATGTATAGCTTTGCTAAGATTTCAACAACCGCCAAATACATATACAATTGTGAAACTCTGAGACACCAAAAATAATTTGTCAGACGACATATTGAGTATTTGAACAAGTAATACATCATCTGCTACTAATTTTAAGACTTCAAATTTGAGATCAGTACTTGCACTTTTGAATGGAGATAAAACAGACTACAGATTATTAAAGCAATATTTTGGTGGGGCAAGAGAATGTTTTTCTTTTGCCTGTCAAATGGTGATAAAGAGAATAAAACTTTAAAGCTGACCCCTAAATGTTTACACGGGGCTTCAATAAATGTAAATGCCTCGCATTGGGAAGATTATGTGGTTAATCTTGTTTAAAATGACGATAGCTATTTACACTTCCCTTTAATATTTTTTTTGGACATGAGAAAAAATCACTTCCCTTTATATTACCAGAAATGAGCAATAGTTTTTTTTTTATTTTTTTTTGGGGGGTGGGGGTGTTGCATGTTAGACTTCATTATTCTGCAAATCCATGGCTATAATACTAAACCAATAAACCCAAAAGAAAATTGAAAAAAAAAAAAAAAACAGAGAATACACGTACGCGAAGAAATTTGTAGATCCACGTCCACAACATTTTCCATTTTTGTAGGGTAGCTCCCTGCAATAATGAAGATTACCACCATAAGTATAATCTATTGTAGATTCTTCAAGAAGGCACGGTACCAATAATAAGCATGCCTAGGCAAAAATAGTATTCCGAAATCAAGTTTTGGAACCCTAAATTAATTAAAGTATCAAGAATTTATTAAACCGAATGTTTGAAGGGGCCGTTATATACGGAATGTGTTCACACACTCTCATCCAGTTTGCTTCAAGTTTTTACTTCTTTATGCACAAAGTGAAGAATATTTTTGAATCTACAAAATAAGCGAGTTTCAATCACTTGGAACACTAAATTAGTCATGATAGACGTCGCGGGGTATGCCTAGAATTGTACAGTATCTCTCTTTGTTTTTTTATAAAAATACAAATTAGCAAAAAAAAAAGAAAAATATTTTTGAAGCTCATGAAATATAGGTCAGTGAAGTACACATAGCTGACAAAATCACGCAAAAGCTCATGAAATATAGGTCAATGAAGTACACAGCTGACAAAATCATGCAAAGTCTCAACTATAAAAGTTAAAATATTGTATAACAAAATCAAAAATAAAAGATCTACCTGTTTAACTATATATATCAAGACAAATCCAGCTCGAAACAGGATCTTCTGTCACTTCAAAATAAATAATTGTACTTATAGTAATATTAAATACGAAAAGTATCAGATACCTGGTCTCTACAAATCCAAATCCTCAAACTGAATGGTCTGGAGTACTGATCGATAAGTGGTTGTTATATATATATATATATATATATATATATATATATATATAGATTGCTGGATCTTATGAATTAATCAACCAAAAGAGGAAAGTACAACAGTGATAAAAAGTTTGTAATTAAGTGAGCTTTAATAATGTGCAGAGAATTTCTTTAGTCATGTCATGTCTACTTCACTTCGAATCTCCATGTTCTTTTAGTTCTGTCATCGCCATTGTTATGATTAATTTGCGGCACATTACTTTATTGAACACATGTTATTAATTTTGGGTCACCGTGAAGCCTAGCATATTTTTTCCTATCATCACTTCAGCTAATTAATTAGAGGTTGTTGTTAATATACTGAATAACTAATATTGGATGCATATTTTGAGTAATTTTATATCTATAAAAAAAGGTTTGTATAATGATTAAAATATATCCCCATTATTTTAAAAAAAAATATTAATTACAATGAAATGGGAGAGCATGAGAACATTTTCCATGATCAATTTGAGAAGTCGGAGGGCGAATGGTAATGCGTCACTATTAGTAATTATATCTATGACTTTTTATTGGAAAAATTGTGTTTCTAAATCTTTTCTACTAGACGAATTAATGAATTGTTATTATTATGTTATATATTAATTGTTTAGACAAACTACTAATTAATTTAAGTTTATAATAAGCAAAATAATTATATTCTGAAAAATTAAGCAAAACATAAACATGAAAACCACAAAATAATTAAATTCAGAAAAATTAAGCAAAACATAAACATGAAAACCAACAACTTATAGCAAGTCATGCTCAATACATCCCAAAATATAAAAGCATTTTTTTTTTACATTTTGCGTGTTATTGTTCTTTTATGTTCTGTAACTGAGGAAGTATTTGGTTAACGTCTCAAAAATATAACATTCCTAAGGTCCCAACACTTGGATTTAATTCTTTCAAGATAAGCCTTTAATTACTGCTTTAATTCTTTCAAGACAAGCTTTTAATTATTGCTTTTATCAGGGGACTGGAATTTGTACTTTGCTTCAGGGGTAGTGGAAATTAAATGTGGATCTACTTGTTTATGCTTTGTATTGCACCTTTAATCTCATAAACATTTTTATAGAATTTAAGATCGAATAATAACACAATCACGCATAATATTATATGAAGAACAGAAAAGTAAGAAGACACGACATACTTAGGTTTACCAATTTGGCCCTGCTTATTTGATGTATTCATTAGATGTCTTACACGCTCTACAATAATTCATACATCAAACAATTGATTTTATATTAACTAGAAAACCCTAGCTGTAAACAATTGATTTTATATTAACTAGAAAACCCTAGCTGCAATAACATGGGCTCAGCCCAATATATTAGTAAACCAAAAACTAGACTACTAATAAATTCCTAAGCTCAATTATACCCTTAAGCGAAGCCCCCAACTATCCTGTCATAATGGCCATTAGTCGAACCCGCAGAAATATGAGTCAATCCCAACACACTTTACAACCAATCTGTCTCTAGTCCATGATTTTTCTACCATTTTTACTTATAGACAAGCTAGTCAACATCCAAGATGGTGCAACCATGGCTAAAGAAATTATATTGACGCCTTAGATTAATCAAACTACAATTGGAGATAGTTTCTTAATATCATCATGGTAAAGACTTGTGGAAATTAAATGCAGGTAAGTTTCTGTACTATTAAAAAAGGTTTCAAGGCACCCATACCTAGTTGTAAAAGTGTACAACGAGCAACTAGACAATCATACAATGTGTAAGCTTCAAATAGAAATCTATGGCTTCAAACAAACTTCAAGGCAACGATTTGCAAAGCTTACTTGGGTACTCACCTTGCTGGTTATAAGAAGTTGGTGTTGGCTGATTTTCTACCGAGTGTTTAAATACCTAAAGATAATGAGTGTTTAAATGCTTCCATTTATATTTTACTTTGATCAGAAATACTATTGACAGGGAATGATGAATAGATTTATTGCTCGACTTAAGAAATGTTAGATATTTAGTTCCACATTATTTATTTATTTATTTATTTATTTTATCAGCAAAAATAAAATTTATTAAAATCTAAAGTCATATAAATTGAGGCAAATCCAAAAGGTATGGACAAGCCGCAAAATTGATGCAAGAGAATTCGAGTCCAATGATTCTGAGTTGTCGAATAATAAGATGATGGCACCATTAAAATAAATAGAGTCAAAGGATCGGAGCAAGAATGACAGGTGTTGATGGCTTCGGATGAGTTTGACTTTCTTAAACAAAGGTTCGAACTTCATCTTCGGGCTCTGACTTCAGAAGAAGCTGTAGGACTTCAAAATGATTTGTAGTTCGGATCAGACTTCTTCATGATTACTTTGGCCTCGGGCACTTTTATTATCCATAGTTTATTTTTCGTGGTTTATTTTATTTTTCTTTTGTGGTAATAAATTTTAGTAAATCTTTTTCTGTTATTAAATCTTTTTGTTGTTACATCACATGGCAGAATTTTAGGAGTTTGGTAATATTCACGTGGTGTGGTTTTAAGGACCTATTACGTGGCGTATAATCTTAGTAGCTTATCTCATGGCATTACTTTAGCAGTTTGTCAGAGTTTGTTACGTGGCTGTAAAAGTTGTTTTATGATGTCCAAGAATACTTTTAGCTAGCCCGACTTGTGGGCTAAAGAGAGGAGCTTCTTCTTTTTTTTATTTGATAATATTGAATTGAGCACTGGAGAAATTTCTCTGTATTTCTTTTGGGTCTTTCTCTTGTTCTTTTATGTGTAAATTTTTATGTTCCCTTTTTGAATATCTCTCGGCTTGAACTTATACTTATTTTTTTATTGTGAACTTTTTTATAGCTATTTGCTCACATGCCTAGTCGATTTAGTTGTCCTTCCAAGTTTTGACGCTATGCTTAATGCTAAATATATGCAAAGTTATGCATGCACACTGATTCCCCTATCAACAGTAATTTAACTGCTAAAAAAATTGTACAAAATCTACATGATATGTATTCATCTTCATTGTTACATGTGAATTGAAGCTTGTGTTGTGCTTCAATCACGTGCAGCTAATTGTGGCATCATGTAATGACATCTTCTCTTGCCTTTGTTGTTTCAAGATGCGGAATTGTATTGCTGAAGCTACAAGTGCTGCACAGAAACCACCACCTGGTCAGGGATATAATCCTTATCCGGATCATGGACCCATATATCCTATATCCATCGATCTCAACCTTCAGATGCTACTGGTCATCCACCAGCTGGAGACTATACTTATGTATAATTGAATTTCAGCTACAAGTAGTGAATTGGAGTATCTTTTGTATAGCTAGCTAGAACTTGAATCTTAAATAATTTTTATTAAGCTTAACTAATTACTTGCTATGGCTATGCATGCATAACGAATTTATATAATTAATATTTGAAATTGGTTGACTTTTAAATTTAATTTACGTGGTTTTTAAATAAATAATTTTATATTATAGCTACCTGCTAAATAAAAAGAAAAAGAAATAGAAAGGTTTTTGTTGACGGTATTATGGTCGCCGTAGGGTTATATTGACACAGAGATATTGGAACTCTTACATGCGGAAAGTAATTGGGGGCTCACATATTTAAAGTTTCTAGCCCTAAAATATAATATGCAATGCAGCTCATCAGATGTAATTAGTTGAAATGCTACTTAAGTTAGTTTAGAGAGTAAGATGTACATATAGAAAGTTTTCTTTAATTCTTAATCAAGTTTTTCAATTGATAATGTTTCCATATTATGTCAGTACACCCAAATAAATATGCAGAACTGAAATTGAAGATGTTAGTCTACATATTTGGGAGCACAACAAAGTGGGAAACACATATAATGTTTGAGGAAATAACATTACAAATAATTACATAATTGTTCCATAAACGGATACAAGCCAAAAGAAAATGCAAGAATCTTGAATTTAGTTGCTCTTTCTTTGTCTCAATAAACCAAGAATGTTTCAACTCAAATAAGTATTTGAAAGACAGATACAGTCACCATGAAGCATGTAGATAAACACAGCTATTCAACTTAAGTTCTTACTCCATGAAACAAACGGTTGTTCGAACGAAATAGGAAGCGAGAAACATATGTAGAAGTAACTATGTCAACCAAAAGTGGGAATTTGATTAGGAAAAACATGGTTGGGATACAAGAAAATAATGCAAGAATAATAGGGATTAGCGTTGAACCATGCTCTAAGGTTAGGAAAATGGTTGTGCAAAAGGCTACCACCATTGCCGCTATAGAAAGGAATAGTGTTGCGATTCCAATCATCAACATGAAGGGTAAAGAATGCAGAAAATCTCTCTCTCGATAACGTGATGTAAGGATGGATAAGAACATTAAGATTGAACCTGAAGAGGTGAACATAGCTATCCCCTCTGATATGGCAAATACCTTAAAAAATGGTTCATTCAGTAATTTAGGAACTCCCAACCCAGAATCAAGGCCGCCAGGGACAGTAAAGGCGGCTGTAAACACTACGGTAGCGATAAGTGTTGCAACTACCAAACATGAGTGAGCAGTATGCTTCATCCACTCTTCACCTTCTTTCATTAGGGCTTTGTGCTCTTCCTTGAATATATCGTGTGGCGTTTTGTCTTCTTTGTTTTTCATAACCCTATACGATGGTTGAACTATCCTTTGCACCTCCTGTCACCGATATGAAATAAGATTCTCATTTTCCGCATATAAAATATTATAAATAAGAATTGAATCATCTAGAAGGTTGATGGGAAGTTTACCCTGTACCACATTATATCTCGTTGCATTTGAAGAGCTGCTCCCGAGACTTTGTTGAGCTTATGTTGAGGTGCTACTTTTGCAGCTAAATGCAGCATGTTGTTATCATCAGCATCCTTGTAGGTCGCTATCAGGCTCCCGATAGAGCCTATCTCATGGATTAGATTGAATATACTCTGATGACGATGTGAGACAGCAATATGAAAGATGCTTTCATTATTATTGTCAACTTTCCATATAAGATCAGGATAGTAGTCGATAAGTTTAATCAAAAATTCAGTATTTCCAACGTCCGCAGCTACAAATAGTAGCCCTGGAATCTCTTTAACTAGGTTTGAAATTTCACAGTCTTCTTTCCTAAGAACATTTTCCAAAATGAAATGTAGAAGATTGAAAGCATGAAATTGTTGTGACTTTTCATCCTTTGCTTCATTCGTGAATAAAACTACACCTGAGAATAAATGTGGAGGTTAGTTAGATTTTTCAAAGCAACAAGTCCAAAGAAGTATATATAGTACTTTATCTTTTTCTTTTAACTTGGTTTTTAGCATAGGAATCTTTCAAGGGAGATTAGTTAGGCAGCTCGCCTTCGTGTTTGAAAGATCGGAGCCATTCATGTACTTCATATATTTATTAGTTTACCATTTGATATTCTTAAGTATCTCAAATTTGTATGTGATAGTTTAGTGGTAAAGCCTCTCCTTTTACGGTGCAAGATTTTAACTTCGAGTCTATTGCTTATTAAGTCAAAATCAACATGCGCTGCATATTGAAGATAATTTTTTCTTAGGTTCACCCTAGACTTTAAGAATTTAAATGTACTATTCTTATAATTGAATTGTAATAATATAGGTTTTCAAAAATTAAAAATAAAAAATTGTATCCTAACAAAACCCTTGCTCTTTAATCAACCCTTTCGACTAGTTTGATTGATCAAAGGACATATCTTTGTAGAGAATCTCACATTCTCAAGAACAAATTCATCATTAATTCCTGATGGTTTTATGAAGTTTTAATCTAGCTAAGTCAACATCCAGCACGGAAGGGATACTTATAGTTTGTTTCATATACCGCTTTCGTTAGATTTTATATCTACTTAATTAAGATCATTGTATTAATTAAAATGCAAGACCAAAGGTTAGAATGAACTGACAATAATTGACGATTCTTCTCCACAATCCTTTTTTGTGTCGACCAAATGCAAAAGGCATACGAGCAAGCACATGCAATGCTGTCTCATCATTGCTATCTTTAGCAACAATCAGCAAGGGCTCATTCCGAACCATGTTGAGGGCTACATCTACATAAATTAAAGTACGATCTTATTTAACAACAATTACTTTAGAATAAAATTATAACGTACGCGAGAATTACAGAAGATGATTAGAAAATTAAATGAACACGTAGGATGCAGTATTGAGTCGACAGATATAAGGTTATATACCGAGTCTTCTTAATTTTCTTGTATTGATACCAGGTTGAAGCATCTAATTCAGAATTTATAAAAAATGAGTGAAGTGTATCTTTATATTGAGTAATTGAAAGTGTTGTAGATCTTGTAAGCTAACAATATATAGTATGCTAAAGTTTCAAAAAAGGTACTAAGATGGCCCCGTTGTCACTCTCTCCTCTTGGTTTGCAAGAGATTGGGGTTTCGATTTTTATTATTGCGGGCGTGTGTGAGTGTGAGTGTATGTGTGTGTGGGTTTAAAATTAGCAAAATAAAAAATAAAAAAATGAAAAAGAACTACCAACTTACCATACAGGCGACCGGTAATACAAGTTTTGAGTAGCTTTGCTTTTTCCACTCGACTCCAATGCTCAGTATTAGTTAAATCATGAAGATACTTCACCATTTGCCTGTGCCCTAGCGAAGCAGCCATAGCAATTGGTTTCTCTCCTTTAGGGCCGTAAATACCAGGAAGTCTATCATTTTTCGCAATCATTAGCTCAGCAATTTCAATATTTCCATCTGCAGCAGCAAAACATAGGGCGGTATTACCCTGTCCATTTTGAATCTCCAAGTCTTTTGTATCCATTGCGTCGACCAAATTTTTCACAAAGTGAACATTTTTCGCTAGAGCAGCAATGTGAAGTGCGGTTTCCATTCCTTCAGAAATATAAGCACGTACAACAGTTGGATCACTGTCTATGACTGTTTTAGCAGATTTCCAGTCATTTCTCAAAATTGCTCTATATAAAGGCCTGTATTGGTGGCAGTATTTGCTTCTTGCTACTTTTGTGAAAGGTTCAAGAAGGAAAAAGAGCAAACTTGATTAGACAGAGAAAAAGGAACCTTGATAGCATATATGTGGTTGAACTTAATGAACGAGTCAGGGTTCGAATCTATTTGATTCCCCTAAGCTGTTTTAATTCAATTTATCATTTGAATTCAAATTTATTTTGGATGGACACAACACTCGCAACTAGAATTAGCGATTATTCCCTCGCTAAATGTCCAATTCTGTTGCTAACTGCGACAGACTTTTCCGGTGCCAATTTCGTAGCCTAAAGTTGTTCAGCCATTTAAATTACAATTACAATCTGTTCACATTTCTATAAATTTAAATAACAATTACAATCTGTTCACATTTCTAATAATATTTATCTATTTAAAATGTTAACCGTAAATAAATAATTATATTACACAGTAACAATACATAATATGAGACATGCGATGAGACGAAAGATTCCAACACCTAGAGTAGGTGGCACATTATTTGGAGGGATAGAGGAAACGAGGGCCTACAATAATGAATTGTGGGATATATAGTGTTAGTGATAGGAGCAAACAACAGATTATTTTCTAATTTATTTTTCATTGAAAATGGCATGCCTAACCAATAACATGCGACTAGATGGTATGTGAAAATAAGCACAACCATAAACTTTAAGCAATCACTAATATGGTGATTTACCAAAAAGTTTATGAAGTGGGGACAGGTTGTTCATGATCGGAGTGGGCATGTGATTGATCAGAATTATAGTAGTATGAAAACCATAGTAGCGGATCCTCTCTACTATACTTTTTATTCAATTTACTCGATACAAATTTAGTGATTAAAATATTTGTTTAATGACAACAATAACAAAATAATTAAAATCATTAGCGAGTTATATTGCCATTAATATAATTTTTTTGTCACCAGAAATGTAGTGTAAGAGAAATTGAGTGCAAGTGTAATGGGGAGGAGTTGGGTATAAAGCATCATCCCTGTAATTGAAAGAAACTTAATAGCGAACAAATACTTGGGAATAAAGAACTTTAATCTTGTAAAATTGTGTTTTGAAAGTGTTCGGCAACATTATAAACATGATTTTAGTATTAAATGTTTAATGATATTACTGTTTTTGGGAGAAGTTAAAATTTTATTTTTTCAAATTATATTTCAAGCTGTAATTAACACGCGGCCAGATGTTTTCAAAAGCAAATATTATTGTGGTGGGGGCGAAAGAATTTTTTCTTGTATTTTTCGGTCAAAATGAAGATAAAGAGAATACCCTTTAAAGCTGGCCCTTCACATGTTTAAATAGAGCTTAAGGAAATGTGGTTGATATTGCTTCAAATTATAATGGCCTTTTCAGTTTTAACGCTTTTCTTTTTTGATATCATTTTTCAAGTTAAAGATATTACAATAATTATAATAAAAAAACTTATAAAGGCGGTGAATACTATTCCTGGAATAAACTTTTTATATAAAATGATAAGGAAGAGCTTGTTTAAAGGGTATTGCAAACTGCTTTTGTTCGTACTTTTAATGTAATACCCCGGATATTTACGAGATTCATAGAAAAAATTAAATATGATTAATTAAAGGTTAAGATAAAATCTAATTTTGGTGAATAAAATAAATAGAGATATGTGTGCTGTAATTTCGAGCACGAAATTCTTATAAGTAGGGGAGAATGTAATATCCCAGATATTTGACAAGACTTTTAAATAAGATCTTAAACGATGAAATAAAGGTTAAAGTTTAAAACCTAGATTTGGAGAAGTAAAATGTGTAAAAGATGAGTAACATTTTTTTTAACCCAATTTATTTGTTAGAGATTAAATGTGAGAATATTATAATGATGCATGTAGAGAATTTATTAAGAAAATAAATTCAATTTAGAAGTGAATGTAGTACATATATACCTAAAGTGTGTTTTTTAGTCAAATAAGAAGATGGGTAAATTAATACTTAACCAAGTTAATAAATTAATTAGTTTTAATATGGAGCAAGAAGGAATGCTATGAGATACAATTAATTAGATTAATTATATGAATTGGCAAAAAGTGTAGTTGTAAATGTATATATATAGGAGTATATATTTATGACTAAGGTAAGGAGTGAGTATGATAGGTATAGTTAAGATTAACCATGCTTGTGTCAATTGTAGAGAATTATAGATATATTTAAGTATATATATAATTAATGTGATAGGAGATATGGAATATATACATGTTTAATGATGATACATACATTGGATGATTTATAAAGATGTTGACAAATTTGTAGAGAGCTAACCCAACATAAGTTAATTGTTGGAAGATGTATTAATATATACATAATGCAAAGAGTTAACCATGATTGGGTATATTGGTGTAAATATAGATATACAATCTATATGTAATGATAGTGCAAGTATCCTTGTTGTATGATAGCAAGAGAGAGGAAATTTGGGTGGAGTGTTAGTTATGGGAAACTTGTATTTCACTCGATGAATAAAGTAGTTCATCAACTCGCAACAACTCCTACCTAATCCTACCAAATCTCACCAACTCTAGTCATTCAAGAGTGTCAATCACTTAGTCATTCAATGGTATAGTAATCAAGACTTAACATGAAAGTATATTTATTTAAGGATGTTAGTTGCTAGCAAAATGTGTAGATACATAATTATATGTATACATGATGAATGAAACTTAACTAAGGTTGGGTATTTGAGTGATCAATGTTAAGTGTAGTACTTTAACCATAGGTCTTATGGAGAGTTAGAGAGTTAACCACATATGGGTTAAGTTTTGGTGATATGTTGCTTATTTTGCACTTCACCATCTATGTTGCTTGTAGCCAAGTTGATGGATGTCATTTTAAAGGTCAAATATGAGAAAAATGCAAGTATTGTGCATATATAGGAAAATATGTATATATATATATATATATATATATATATATATATATTGATTCTTATATAATTATATAGGACATAAAAATAAAGCCAAATTGGAGTATTTATGGAGCTATTCCCGAATTTTGGGCTCCACGTGGATTTGAAGCTTCCTTATTTGGTGAATTTTGAGTACAAAATGGTTCAACAACCCCCCAACTACCCTAGTTATTTCATGCTATAGTAATCCTAATTAGAGCTTTAAATTTATCAATGTTAGATGATTAAGAAAGTTAATGATGCATTCCTCGAAATCTATAAATAAGAGCATTCCCAAACTTAGAAAAGTTTGTTGGTCATTTGCAAGATTTAAAGTATAGAAATATAGAGAGATCTCTAAAGCATTGAGAAGCTAGAGAGAATGTGTGAGAGTGATATTCATTATATCATTTTCAAGTGTTGGAGAAAGAGAGAGGAAGCTCTAGAGAAAAACTCCAGAGAATGAAAAAGAAAAGAAGAAAGTTTGTAAGCTTGTGAGCTTGAGAACAAAAGTTCTAGAGGAGAAGATGAAGAGCTAGCCATTGTTGAATTCTAGCCATAGATGAGGAAGAGGATCAATCAATGGAGAAGATCCATTCATGAAGAAGAGGAAGCTCTAGAAGGTTCAAAAGTGTTCTAAAAATCTTAGTTTGTGCTTTTCTTTGATCTATATGTAATTTTTATGGTAGAAAACTATTTTCAAAGTTCTTGATGCTTAAATCCATGCTAGACTAGTATATCTAGGGTTTAATGGGTTTAACATGAGTATTGATATGCATCTATGTTGGTAAGTTTGACAAAAAGCTTGAAAATGACCTTACCGGAAAACCTTAAAACGTAACAGTCCGTTCCTGGATTTACTGTTTATGTTTCATATGTCGTATTCATGATTTGTCAATTTTGGATGGTAGGATTATGAGATAAGAAGAGATTTCAAGTGGAACGACTGAAAAATATTTAACGAGTTATCCGTGGTGATTTTTCTCGTAAAACAGTCCTGCCGGAAAAAAAAATCTGGAAAACCTACTACCTAGAAAATTGAATGGCCTGTTTTACCCACTTTTCTTGCTCCAAAAATTCTGGCCATTTTATTTGTGGTATTATATGGTATATATCAACCACAGAAAAAATTTGAGCTCAATCCGACCTCGAATGAGTGAGTTATGACCCGATATTTATTTACGTTTTAAAATAAAGTTACGGTTATAACTTGAAATGTATAACTCCAAATATTATGAAATTTTTACTGGAGGTTTTCTATGGTGGCAGGAGGCTACCAAACAAATATAAGAATTTTCTGATGAAAATTCAATGTTTAATAAATACAGAAAATCTTGGATAGAAATTGACTATTTAAAAATAGTAAATAAAGTTTAAAAATTAAACAAAAATTATTTTGTGTATGGAATGAAATATAATAAATATATTCAAGAGTTATAAAAATAATAAGCCAATTAAGTATTTTTTTTATAAATACGAAGGACATAAGAAAAATAAGGATAAAAGAATAAAATAATTATGTATTATTCAATTTTAATTAAATAATACATAAAGGTTATTTATTATTAAAATAATATTAAATAATAAATAAAATAAATAAAATAAATTTAATTATTTATTTATTATTTAAATGCTAAATAATAAATAAAGTAAAGGAGTATATGAAGTTAATAAAATAATTATTTATTATTTAATTAATATTAAATAATAAATAATGGTGATTAGTTATCTAATTATTATTTAAAGGATATTAAATAATAATTAAAGGAAGATAAAGTTAATAAGGTAATTATTTATTATTTAACAAATAAGGATGAGTCATTATTTAATTATTATTTATAGGATATTAAATAATAATTAAAGGGAGATGAAGTGAATAAAATGATCATTTATTATTTAATTAATATTAAATAATAAATGGGGTTAATTAATTAAGAAGTTATTATTTAATGATACTCAATAATCATTATAGGAAATGAAGATAATTAATTAATTATTTAAATGATATTAAATATTAATTAAAGGGAAATAACGTTAAAATGATAATTGTTTAGGTAATAATAAATAACATGTAAACTTAATTAAATTATTTATTTATTTAATTAATATTAAATAAATAAAGTGAAGGAATTAAGGAAATGATAAAGTGATTAGACAATTTACATTTAATTATTTAAGTCTGTAAATATTATTAAAGGAGTAAGTTATTATTAAATATTTAATGATAATAGCAAGTGATGAAATATTATTAAAGTACTAATAATATTGGTAATTGGGTGAATATTATTAATGGCTTAATAATATTAGTAACCAATTAAGATGTTGTTCAATACTTAATAACGTTTGTAATTGAATGAGCTGGTATTATTAGTGTATAATAATACTGGTCGGTAATTAAAATATTATCCAAGGGTGATAATATTATCATATAATTTATGAGTTAGTAAATAGAGAACTATGTGATGTCGAGTCAATTTATTTGAGAATGATAAATGAATCCCTATGTGCACTACTAATTGGAAGATAATCATATTAGGTCTTTCAAAGAAGGTAAATTGAATTGTGTAAGCGTAAGCGAGGAAGCAATTCAGGCAAGTTTTTCAGAACTTGCTCATATGTGCATTACTATGGTACAATGTGATATTAAATTATTGATATGAATATATACTGATGTTCTTTGTGTTATGTGAAGCCAATAAAGCATGAAGTATGATTACATGTGAAATACGTATAAAATATGAAGCATGATTTAATAAAGGCTAGTTGTGCATTATATGTGATGCATAATAAGTATGAAGCATTCATAAAATGAGAAGCATGAAAAACATAATGTATGAATAAAATGCATAGTTGTATAACATGTGAAACATGTAATGTGTTATGTGTAACTATTAGACTTGTTGAGCCGTCGTGCTCACTCTTGCTATAAAACAAAAACTTTCAGATAAATGATAGATATCTGAAGTCTTCGATAAAGATCAAGGATCAGAAATGCGTATTACTTTCATCGAAAGTTTAAGTGATTGTTGTAGTTATGAGTCTGAATTGGACAGGTGAAATAATTGTGTAATTAAAGAAATAGTTAGTATGTATTGTGAGTGTTTAAATACTCAAATTGATTGTAGTAGAATGTTGTATCATGTATGATATTGAGACATACTAGAAATTTGTAAATATTGCGATCTTGGAATAGAAAAAGATGTCGTAAAGTTTTAAATAAATGATTATTTAGCAATTATAATATTGTTGTGAGTCATGGATGATAAGAAAAAGGTTGTACAGTAGCGAACCGGATCTGAGGTTAAAGGGACCCGGATTTGGGGTCATCATATTTAATATCAGGCTAAACACACTTCTGTTATATGAAGTGTCATCCAATTAATAATTTGGCCCTTAAATTAATTGAACTTATAAATCGATATATAAAATTCTTAAGTATATATAATGTCGATTCGAAAATTTATTTTTGGCGAAAATTGATCGGAATACAAAATTTGCCAGCAACACATTTGGTTTTTTACATTTTGACCATATTCTGATATAGTTTGACTTTATTAAAATATAAAAATATTAATCATTATACCCTAATTTAATAAATAAATAAACTGTTGATTTAGATTAAACATAATCAGATATAATGTCGGGATACTTCTCAAATCCAATTTAGAGAATAATTATTATTTTAGAAAGGAAGAGTCTTATTTTTAATGGCAGTATTATTTTGAAAATGAATTTATTTATAGTGGAAGTTTTATTTTGAAAGTGTCATATGTTAGTACAAATGCATATTTGAATGATTTGATGATGAATTAATTTGATTGCTAATGTATAGTTGTAACCAATAGTTTTTGTACATCCTTAAATAAAAATTGATGTACAAAGACTTAGAATAGAAGATCAAACGTGTTAGATTGATCTATGAAGAAATTTGATTGTATAGATTATAAGAAATTAAGAAATTGTTCTATAGCTCAAGGATAGCAAAGTTTGTAAAGCAATAAGATGATCACGGAAGATACTCTATTCGTAAAGAAAGACAAACTTGTAGAGTCAACTTCGAAGAATCATGAGGGAATTGAAGATCGTAAAGCAACCTCAGAGTTCGTAGATCAAAGTGAATTGTTGCAAAGCTCGCTCCAAGATCATAAAATTATACCCAAATTGTAGAGCCTGCAGATTGCAAAACTAATTGTAGAATCAAGTCAAACCTTCTACTATTCTCAGGGAACTACATGATTCATAAAGTCTAACCAGGACAGTCATGGTTTTGTTTTTGAAGATCTCAATACAATAGCTGACCATCAGGCATTTCAAAGGAAAATCAAAAGAAGATGAAGATGTGTCTAACAGCTATTTTGACCATACAACGTCTGCTCACGTGGTTTCCATTTTTAGCAATATGACGTAAAGACAGAGCTGAAAGCAAGCTGACACTTATTTCTTAATGTCAACATCATAGATCTTCAAGAATTAACACATTAAATGAGCAACGGTTACTTATCAAAGGGAAAATTTCAAGATCTACTATAAAAGGACAAAGAGATTCAAAAGAATGATAGAACAAGAAAGAGATTACATGTTGAATTGCTGTCAAACTCTAAAGTTCTTTAATCTACAATCAAGAACAACTTGTTCTGTTGCTAAGTCATTACGAATTGAGCTTAAAGCTACTTAGCAGCTACTCAAATCACACATTCTACTTGTGATTGAAGGTCTTAGTGACCTCAGTGGTGCCAAGTCTAAGTGACTTGAAGAGTTCTTAGTGAACTTGTCTAAGTGGCCTAGATCTTAGTGACCTTTGCCGAGACTCAGTGACTCAAATGAATCTTTGTGATTCAAGCTTGTAATAGATCTTAGTGATCAGGTCTCAGTGACCCCCAGATATCCTTAGTGGATTCCCTTTCAGAGTGTAGAATAGTGGACTAGGAGATCTTTGTACTCCAAACCACTTAAAATTTCTCTGTGTCTTTTTACTATATTTGCACTTTACTTTCTGTATTGCTTACATTTGTTTGTGATTATCTTCCACACAAATAAACTAAATTCATAACTGAGATTTTTCATTAAAATCTTATAAAGGGATTTTCAAATAAATATTTCGATGTGCTTAAATATATTAACTTGCTACATTTACATATTGGTAATTAAAAGAAAAAGTGTTGAGGAAGTTCAATTTAACCCCCTTCTAGATCACTCTGTGCCTCTAGGAAATAACATCCTATTTTGAATAGAAAGACGAGATTCGTGGATACTCTGTAAATAGATTTTTAGGTTTAGTTGTTAAAGTGTAGCATAATCAAAAGTCATGTAGCATCCTAAGAGTTGAGAGAGAATGTGAGTGAGTTTTGTATTAATTTGTGTGAGGGAGGAATTTTTTGCAACTTTTATATTATGCGAAAAAAGTTATATTGTGAAAGGGAGGGAGGGTTTTGCAGTTTTTATTCCGTACAAAATGTTATGTCAAGGAGATTAGAATATTGTGTAACCTCAAGTTTTAGGACGTAAAATTTGAGAGGAATATTGTAAGCCTATTATTATTGATATAGTGGAGATTCAAAATTTGGTCTGTGATTTTTTTTAAGTATTTTTCACATTAAATATTGTGTTATTTTATCTCTCTTTATTTTATTATTTGATTTATGTTGACTTAATTTCTAACAAGTGATATCATGAGCTAGGTTGATTGGATTCAATGTGGAGGGAATTGATTTATGTATTAGTGTGAGGAATAAAGAGAGTGTATATTGAAGGAGTTGAATTTGAGTTTCATCATGATGAGGATGAATAAAAGATTTTGCACTTATGGAAGATCACCGTTGCAATCGTTAGATGATAAAATGCCGATGAAGATGCTGATGGTATTGTTGTTGATGATGTTGTTGTTAAAGATGCAGATGATGCTAATATTATGGTTGACACAGAAGATGCAGATGTTTTGAATGATGCGGATGATGGTGGCTACGGTGACAGTGATAAACTTAAAGTGTTTAGGGATTCGAGTCAAGGAATAAATTATTGGAATACTTCTCAAATCCTATTCAAAAATGAAGTTGAAGTATTCGGGGATTCGAGTCGAGAAAGAAACTGTTAGACTTTGAATCCTATATATTTAGAAAAGGATTGTTATTATGAAAAAAAAAATCCAATTTTTAATATGAGTATTATTTTGGAAAAAAATCTATTTGTAATAGGAGTTTCATTTTGGAAATGTCCTATTTTTAATAGTTTTATGCTTAGTTATTTTATTTTTAAAGAAAAGAATCATGGGTACTATATAAATAAAATCTTATGTTTAGTCCATGAAGTATAGCACAATCAAAAGTCATGTAATATCCTAAGAATTGAGAGAGGATGTTTTTGTGTTTATGTAAGGGTATTCTATAAATAGAGTTTTATATTTAGTTGTTGAAGTGTAGCATAATCAAAAGTCATATAGCATGTTGAGAGTAAGTGTTAGTGGGTTTTGTGTTTATATAAAAGAGAAGGTTTTTGCAACTTTTACATTCTGTACAAAAAAGTTATATTATGGGAAGGATGATTTAGCAGTTTTTATTCTGAACAAAAAGTTGGACCGTGGAGATTGGAATATTGTGTAATCCCAAGTTTTAGGACATAAAACTTGAGAAGATAATCCATTATTATTAATATAGTAGAGATTCATAGTTTTACTCGTGATTTTTTCTTTAAAGGTTTTCTATGTTAAATGTTGCGTTTCTTTATCTTTCTTTATTTTATTGTTTTGTTTGGCTCGATTTTATTTCAAACAGTATGAAACCTTCACCCATATTCATTTTTTTCTCCCACCATTTTCTCTTTTCTTTGCAGCTCATAAATTCCATCTAGCTTGTTCATGGTGTGTAAAAACAATCATTCAATTTCTCTTAAAAACTTTTAATTTTTCTATAATTTTTTGAACTTGAAACTTTGATTTTAGTCCGTTAATGGAGTATCAAATCTGAAGTAACCCGTACAAAAGACTTATCTTTTCGTCTCGAGCTTCGATCTTAGCTCGTTAATTATGTTATATCATATCTGAAAGTATATACAAAAGAAATTGTGGTATGAGGTCGAGCGGTGGAGCTGTTGAATATATAAACTTGATTTAATATTATTAATTTGTGTTAGTACATGAATAAGTAAGTTCGTGATACATTTATGTATATGAATGTATCTAGAAAAGTCTTGTAACATATATGGTTAGGTTCATGTACATGTATTTGGTCATGCTGTAATTATTAAAGTTGCTCTAGAAGTATCTTAGCTAGGAGCCCTATAAATAGTCTGTGTATGTGAGTCATTTTAAGCAAGTGAGTTGAATTAAGTATTTTAAGATTTAAACAATTTTCCTCACTTCTCTATAATTTATCATCTTCTATATATTTTCCAACAAAGTAGTATCAAAGTCAGGTTAATTACAAGGTACTTCCAAGCTTTAGACAAGTTGACCAAGGTGACGATAAGGAAGAGTAAACGACCAAATTGAGATGACTTGGTGCTATCATTTAGTTTCGTTGGGCGAGTGCAAAGTGTGCACGTTAGAACTCCGGAACGCAATCTAGCGAATGTGCTAGTTGAGAAGAAATTTTAAAAAGAAGCTTGTAAGTTGAAGCACGCCACAAAGGTCATTTTATTGATAATGTTTGGAAGAGGTAAATTATAGAAAAATGATGTTTCCTATGTTCGGTGACAAATTAGTGTTCACAAATTATATTGTTTGGAGTATAAGGATTCGAGCATATCTTGGAGCTTGCAATTTATGGCGAGATGTCATTGCAAATCCAAAAAAGTGTATTTCAAAAAAAGTTTGAGAAATGAAAGAAGAAAGAGCAAGAGAGATTTTTCAAGAAGTACTGCATGAAGAAGTTTGGAAGTGTGTTGCGAGTTTTAATTGTCTACCTCAATTATGGAATGAGCTTCAATCTATTTACAATAACTATAAATGTCCACTATTACCTAAAGAGTCTGGGGTACGATATGTGGAAGAAGTTGAGATATCTCTCGAAGAAATTGATGAATTAGTTGAGGAAAAAGAATTTTTTGAAGATATCTCAAAAGAGGAAGACGAAAATATTTGTGTTGATGACATTACAAAAGTTGAAGATAAGCAAGGAGAAACTGAAGAAATTGAAGAGACGTCAAGTGAAAAAACATTTTAAGAGGTAAAAGAAGCACACACAAAAAGGAGGAGGTGATCAAAGAAATTGAAGTAATTAATTGACAAAATTATCAATGGTGGAGAACTTGTTGAAATTATGAAAATAGAAGAAAATATTGTTGATTAAGACTATATATTCTGAAATTTAGAGAAGAATGAGAAAACTATTTTGTGTGTTAAAATTGATTTTGGATTTATAATGATAAATTTTATGGAAGACATTGAATGGGTTAACATGGAAAAGTATTTTGATCAAAAGGAGTTCAAAAATAGTGAAATGCAGAAGAAATACAAACATGTAAAATATGAGAAACTACTAAGCAAGATCAAGAAGATCAAATGGAAATTCCAAGCATGTGTGAAGAATAAATGTCGAGGTAGAAAAGTGAAGAAAAGAAAGAAGATTCCTACGACGTCCAAGGAAATTGCAAAAATGATGAAAGTATTTCAACGCGTAAAAAGACTTGAGTATGCCAAGAAAATTATTTGTGCCATTTACATCAATGGAGATGACAAAAGAGAATCTTGTGTTTGAAGGAATTGGAAAATCAAAAGGTTTTACGACATTGTGAAGATTTTCAAGAATGCCCTCAAATTAATTTTTGAGCTTTTCTAATATAGAATAAATAAAGTTTAAGAGGGAGTGTTGAATATATAAACTTGAGTTAATATTATTAATTTGTGTTGGTACATGAATGAGGAAGTTCATGATATACGTATGTACATGAATGTATCTAGAAAAGTCTTGGAACATGTATGGTTAGATTCATGTATATGTTTTTGGTCATGTAGTAATTATTAAAGTGGCTCTATAAGTGTCTTAGGAGCCCTATAAATAGTCTTTGTATGTGAGTCATTTTAAGAAAGTGAGTTAAATTAAGTATTTTTAAAGTTTAAATACTCTTTCTCACTTCTCTATAATTTATCTTCTTCCATATATTTTTCGATAGTAGCCAGAGAAGGATTTTTATGGGAATCTATTATGCAGTGAGCCCTAGAATAATGATTAGGAGGTTTTTGGTGGTTAGATCCGTGGAGATTTAAGGAAAACCACATTTTGTGAAATTTAATTCGGTGCCGAAAAGGTGGGGAGAGTATGTATCAATGGGTGGCTGCAATGGCTATGTCATATCATTGGTTGGAGGAAATTAGGCTTAAGCGTATGGTTGTGAGTGATGCGAGCTTGTAGTTGTTCTCAAAAATCTTTAAGAATTTCAAGGTTTTGGTTTTGTCTTCCTGCGAAGGCTTCTCTGCTGATTGACTTGCTTCAATTACAGTTAATTGCATATATACACTGTAAATACAGGGTATTTTGTTATTTTCGCAAGTGGGCCCCTCTTTTTACCTACAGTGACGATTTTAAAACCGTCGTTATATACCTATGGCTATACTTTATATGTTAAAACCGTCGCTATAGACTTATTGCGACACCTTATATATAAAAAGTGTCATCATAGATCTATAACGACAGTTTTAAAACGGTCGTTATAGGTCAAACCCTGCGGAAATATCAAAAGCACTTGCGAAAATATCATTTTCCTTTCCGTAATTAGATTGAGTTATCAAGAAAGATTTACCTTTTTTCGGATATGAAATTTTTCCAGTTAGTGAAGATAAAAAAGCATGTTAATAACATTTTTATATGAAAAATTACCATAAAAAAGAAAACAAAATAAGCTAGCGAAATGACCCATTTGGTCCTTGTACTAATGGTTTATTTTCATTTTAGTCCTTTACTTTTTTTTAAAAAAAAAAAATCTCCCTAGTTTCTCAGTTTAATCAACAAAGATAATCATAGTTAATTTGCAAATATTAAAATTAAAATTCTTGCATAAGTTTATTATAATTTTTAAAATAATATTTTACAATTAATAATAATTTTGAAGTAGTTTTCATTTAGACTATTGCACTAATTAAAATAAAACAAAATTAATATCAATTTTTAAATTTTATAAATTAACTAGGAAAAAACGTAAATTAGACTTTTTTATTTTTAAAAGTAAAATATAGGTAAAAGATATTATTGTCCTTCATCTCATATGCACGGATATATTAAAAAGAATTACATCTCATCATTTTTTTTTAATGCCATGTCATATTAATTTTAATGAGGCATAGAATTGAGGACTAAAGTAATACTCTCAAAAATTGTGTAGGGAGATTTTTGAAAAAATAAATATATAGGGACTAAAATAAAATTAGACCATGAGTACAGGAACCAAATAAATTAGTTTGCCGAATAAGCTAGCATCCTACTATGCAATCTTATATTCTTCGTTTAGAGAAAGAAATTAGACCCGAAACACTCCCTATGATTCACAAGAAATAGTCTCATTCGTCAACATCTTTTGTTTCACAAAAAATCATCTTTTTTTATAGTGGTTTGAAATGACACATGGTCATCATAATTTTATTATAATATCTCTAATGTTTCTGAATTTTGCAAATGTTACTCATTTTGATGAACAAAAATATATAGTAATAAATAAAAACCTATGCTGTGAGTGTTACGTAAATAACGGTCCTAGATAATGTTGAAAAAAACCTTTGCTAATTGATGCTAAAGAACTTCTATAATAGCTCAGATAGATTAATAGAATATTTATGGAAATCAACTTATTAGCATCGTTTGACAACACAAGGAGTAAATATTTTACTCTTCGTTGATATATTTTTTAGAACTATAAATATTTTTCAATATATTATTGGTGTGCATTAGAGGCAGAAGAGAGAAGTAAAATTAAAGAAAAGAAACATAGATAAATAAAATACCCATACGGGAACCCAAATGCGGAGAATTGCTTGAAAGATCGACGTCCTCCCCATTTCCCATTGTGTTTATATATGCTCCCTGCAATGTAAGTATATATTCCAGTTCACCATATACTAATTTTTCAAGGATAGGGTTATAATAATAAACATGGCTAAGCACAAAAACAGTCACCAAGCTTTGGAACCCTAAATTAACCGCATTATTTAACTAAACAAATGTTTGAAGGATCCATCGACCGGATTTTTAATGTATTTAACTAGCTATTTGACTAGATACTTCAAAAAATCCGGCCAAAAAAATATGTTGCGTTGTCAAAATAAATAATGCTAATTAATACTCATCATTTAATTAAATATGAAAAGTTTGAGATATATACCTGGTCGCTGCGAATCCTCAAAATGAATAATTTGCAAGCATACGTAAATAGAAGTAGTTAATAATGTATATATCTACATTTGTAAAAGTACGTTGATGACAAGTGAGCTTGAATATTGGCATATATTTCTTCTGTCATGTCATGTCTGCTTTATGTGCTTTTTGTTCTTATGTCATTATTATGGACTTTATCGTACACATGTAATAGTTGATAAATGAGCATCTGCTTTTTGTTATTTAGAGCTTGTTAGTTAACCTACTTATTAATTGATTTGATATATTAAAATACATATTTAAAAGATTTGTTTGATAATAAAAATTTAGGTTTCTTAGAAATATAGGTATATTGAAATAAGAAAGAAAAAGTCTCACTCACTTGCAACCGAGATATATATATATATATATATATATATCACAAATGGTTCTATAAGCACTATTTTAATAAATTGATCTATAATAAATAATTGTTATGAACACTATTTTAATAAATTAATCTTATCTTGTACATATAAAAATTTGAAAGTACAAAATGGTGTAAATTTTTTACTGAAATGTTGAGACCACTACTCGTTCTTACTAATGGTTGGAGCAATATTTTTTAGGCCTAAATTGGTTATCCGCTAACAAGAGTAGTGGTCACAACATTCGAGCCGCTATTTCTACTAGTGCCTGATAAAAAAATTACACCATTTTATATATCTAAATCTTCACATGGTGGTGTAAGATCAGTTTTTTGTTGAGATAGTGCTCATAGTAGACATATATTTATTTACTTATTTATTTAAAGGCTTAAAGTTGGAATAACAACAATTTAAGATTGAAAATTTTCCTGATCTAACATATTTATTGATCAATTTGTGGAGTCAAACTCAGAATAGGTTAACAAACAAATTTTTTCAGCCAAATATAAATAAGTTTGTTATAATAAGTCAAACGATAATGTCCCAGATTTGTTTATTTATTACTAACTAAATATATTTAGTTTTTATGAAACACGAACAACAAACAACTTATAGCCTTTTTCTACGGACCCACTGATCAGTTACTCCCAGCTTTAATTTTATCAGGTAAGGCTTTAACTTGCTTTAATGATGTGACGGGAATTTGTGCTTTGCTTCATGGGTAGGTAACACTTGAGCTAAAAATTGATTCCTTGTCTATACAATAACTCTTGTTTTCCAATTCTTAAGCCGACCAAAGGCTAAATTATAAGTTCATTCAAATAATCTCTAACCTTTTAACAATCCGGAACATCCTTTGTATAGGCTTAAGAATATCCCTTCAACCATAAGAAATTACAAATTCAAAGAAACCAAATTTCAAGATAAACTTTTCAGAGAATTAATTAAGAAAATATGTAAAGACTTTGCCCGAAGATTAGCTACACTTTTGGTACTCTAATGGAGTATATGACCTTGAATGTGGAGAAATGAAACATGGATTCTAGGGTTGAATAATAGTCTGCATGTATTCCGTGAAAAAATAATAAAGCAGGCACCATTATTATTTTGCATGCTCTGTTATCATAGTCTCAGTGGAGTCACTATTCTATATATATATCATATGAAAAAAATTAAAAATTATATAAATATTGTTTTCAAAACGTAGCAACTGTATTTGTATATACAAAACAATTTTATTCGCGGCAATTAAGATTGCATGCAAGGAAAATGAAAAAACAATTCAAGCCAGAAAGATGTTGCAACTGTAATAGCCATCACTAAGTGGTCTGCAGTTTGAGCTAATGGCAATTATTCCGGTAGTCAAACAGTATGATGGCAGGTAAGAAAACGTCACTAAAAGTACCTAAATGTATCACAAACAATGAACGTATAGTAACACAACTAAATGCCATTACATCACTCCATTACACAACTAAACCGTCACTAGAGTACTAACTTGTACTCGGACCAGACTCCACTCCATTATACCATTAACCAAATAATGATCCTAGTGTAATTATATATTTGTTGCAAATAATTATATTATTGGAATTATCCTTAAAAACAAGTATTTATGTTGCGTTAAACTTTGTCATTCTCCATAGTATCTATCAAACTGAATATGATCAAACACAATCGCAATAGTTCTTAAAACACTTTAGTAACACATCGTAACATATGAAATATTTAAATGTGTAAATAAAAATTTAAACTGCAATTATTAATATTTTTAATCATGAGTAAGTTTGTGATAAATTAAAATAACTAAAAAAAATACTATTAAAAAAGGCATTGGGGCTTATTAGCAAACCTGAGTTGTTACAATTCTAAAATTCTATCTACACTGATCGAATCTTATCCAATTATACATGCATTTAAATCATAGATTCATCAAATTATATAGATATTTCATTGTAGAGGTACATTAAGTGGCTATATTTTTTACTCACAATATCTGAAAATGTACACAGGATTTGCAAAAACAATTAATTAAGCTACTAGTCGAGTTACAGGTCAGATTGTTAAGTTGAATTTTATTCATATTTAATATGTATTTTTAGGCTTAATTAATTGCGAGTTCTTAGGTATTTTAATAGATTTTACGTAATTTATTTATTATTATGCATTATTATTATTTTTGGTATTTTTATATTATTTTTATTTATTTTTAATCATTTAATATTTGATTTTGTAGGAAAAATAAAAGCTTGTGGCAGATCTGTAATTTACAGCAACTCTGATTGGCAAATTCGTAATAAAGCAGAATCTGGGTGGCATAACTGTAATTAACCGGATGGATGGCATTATCGTAATTACGGAAAAAGAGCAGGCGCGCAGTGCGCGCGTAGGAAAACCGGCAGCGGAACCAGGCGACGTCGTTTCACGAAGTTTGGTAAAAATAGAGAGCGCGCAATGCGCCGGGATGATTTTAACGCGGAAAGAGGGATACAGCGTCGTTTTGGCGGACGGCTGAGGCGCGCTGACGTGGCAAACGCGCGATGCAAGGAGAGAGAAAATGCGTGCAAAGGCAGCGTTTGTTTGACACGGAAATGCTGGGAAAGCAGTTTATTCGCGATTTTATGTATTAATTTGATTCCTAATTAGATTTCTTTTCCACATTAGCTTAGGATTAATATTGTACTCCTATAAATATATTATATAACTCTTGTTCTCAGAGATTAACGGAGATTAACAGACTCTAACATAGATTAGCAGATTATTAGGGTAGTTTAGGAATAGTTTTAGGAATAAATATTCAACGCGGAGGGATTCAACGATTGAAGACGAAAGTTTGGAGATTGAAGATTGTGATCCGAGTGACAGCAGATTAACACATATTTGATTTCTTTTCTTTTTCTTTAATTGTTGTAATTTTGATACGTTGAATTATTTGTGGATTATTTTATTTATGCATTATTTAATTATGTTTTGTGTTTTAATTTTAAGTATGCTAGGTTAGATTAATTTCTAGGGTTAATGATGATTATATTTGATTGATTTCATTGCACAAATTCATGCCAATCAATTTTACAGATTTAGTACTTTAACGTAAATAATAATTCTTTTTATTGAATGCCTATTTTTATCGCTCAAATATAAAATTGGATTCTCATTATGATTTGTTGGATTCAGTTTATAATTTGTTAAAAACGGATATAAATTGTGTTTCGATGGATATAGTGAGTGTTTTAATTTTATACATTTGTTTGGCTATAAAAGAATTAACAATTTGATTTAAAACTTAATTGGGCTTAATTGATTTTATTTTCCGCATCTAATAGAGTTGAGAGACCAAATTAGTGTGAGATAAAAAGTAGAGTTTTTGGGCATGAAAATTGAGAAGATGATATTAAATATATGATTCAGCCACCCTAGCATTTTATTATTAAGTAATTTCTTTATTAATTTTAATTAGTTTTATTTCACAAATTTTAAATCATTTGTTTAAATAAGATCAAGGTGATATAAATTTAACAATTGGTTAATAATTATTTTAATTCCCTGTGGGTTCGACACTCTATTTTATCACTGTATTATTTGTTGATTGCGTACACTTGCGTATAAATTGCTAACTAAATTTAAGCACAACACAGATCAAAAGCAATCCATCTGTTAATCAACATGAAATTAAACTAATTTCCTTGTACTTTGGATGTCTAAATAGTTTTTACGTTCATGGGACTCAAGTGAAATTATTGATCTTAGAAGCAATAAATTGTCAAACCAAATTGTTTTAAAATGGCATCTCAATGGTCGAATCTTATCCAAGCTCCACCCGTAAAAACTAAGGAATATATATTTGAAGATGGTATATATATATATCCACGAATGGAGACGAGGGTTATTGCCACAATATGGTGACTAATCAGACACTGATATATTTTGAAATATTTATCAACAAAGTGGTACGTACACGTAACTACGGATAGCGACAAAATTACAAATTATAAAGGGTTAATAACACTTTAACTCTACAAGTTTCACGCATATCATAATTAAGTTCCTAAAATATAAATTCTCCCAATATAGACCCTTAAGGATATTTAAGTAAGCACGTTAGACCTATACACGACTCCGGTTGATTTTGTAGTCGAAAATACTATTTGTTTATAGTTTGATTACAACTTATACAGTTTGACATATATAACCTAAGAAAATGCATATAGAAGTATAATACCTTTCTCCTTACAATTAATTTACAAGTACGGAAAATATTGTCACATTAAAAATTACAATACAAAAACTAAAATACAAAACAAACAAACATAAAAAAATAAGAAACAAAACTAATTCAAATTTCAAAAAATAACTAAACTTTGAAAAATAATTATTATTTTCAGAAATAAAAATAAAATTTTAGAATTCTTTTTGTGAGAAATGAGTAAAATTTCATAAATTATATGTTTAAAAATATTAATTAATGCGTATATATAAAACAAATTAATCAAAATATTTCCCGTGTTCATCATCACCATCAAACGCTCTCAAATTCAATTTCCCCTTCCCTTGGTCTCACCAATTCATCATTAATAGCTCTCAAATTTAATTCTCCTGCCCTACCCAGTTCTCATCCATTAATTTTGTCATCAATTCACCATCATATCCCCTTGTTCACCATCATCAAGTACCTCGCTTCCGACCACTCCCGACCTCACCTCCAATCACCTTACAATCCACCACAACCCTCTCTTAAAATCATCCACTATCAGCCAGCAAAATCCACCACTCAGGGGCGGAGCCAGGTTGGTAACTCAGGGGTGTCATGGTATAACTTTGGTATAAAAAATATATTAAGATGCTAAAAAAAAATCTAAAAAAAAAATCATCATATTTTCTATGTATCCTTACCTCCTTGGCAAAATATAAGCAAAAGAGGAGACAAAATAAACGTTTCATGCTTACATTTCAACTCAATCATATATCAAAATAGAATCCGACGTTCTTTTAAATCTCAAAATTTGTTTATGATTGATTTTATACTAAATTTCGCGGCAATTTCCCTTTCAATATATAAAATCAAAGAGTCGGTGAAAAAATAATTCTCTATCTTAGATCGAAGCCTAATTTTGTTGATATTTTTAGACTCGACTGAATTTTGTGTAGGTCATTATGACATTAATTATAATCTGTAAAACATGTAATTTTGAAGATCTTAAAAATTCTGGGGTGCCAGGCACCCCCAACAGTGAAGGTGGCTCCGCCCCTGCCACCACTACCATTCCAACCTCCCCCATCAACACCACCACTACCATTCTAACCTTCTCATCTCTCAAAATCAATGGGTTGCCCTACCTATTCCACTCTAGATCTGAATTTCAAATACACACATATCCTTCTTCTCTCTCCTATTTTCCTCCTCCGAAAAATTACCACCCAAATCCATTACAGTTCCCAACTCAACGATGATGGGAAATGATGAAAAGAGAAGAAGGATTGCGAGATTGCTAATAAAGATTAACAAAGCCAATACCGATTGAGAGATTGCTAAATTAGGGAGGAGAGAGAAAGATGGAAGATGAAGTAGGTGGGGAGGAGAGAGAAGGGGGGAAGATGAAGTAGTCTTGGGGAGGAGAAAGAAAAAGGGTAGAAGATGAAGTATGCAAGGTTTCAAATTCGAAGCGGTTATTGAATCAGAAAGTGTACTGAATGAATGAGTTACTAGTCGTTATTGACTCAATGATATTATTAATATATAATAAATAATAAATATATTAATTATTATTATATAATATTTTTTAAATATATAAAATTAATCAATTTAATTATCTACTAAATAAAATATGGGTAAGCCCAAATGTTATTCCCAATCCTTTTGGGTTTAGTTCCACTATTGTCGACTTAGGTATCCCATTAGTAATAAGACAAATTAAGGGTAATATGAGTAATTCTAATAACCATCCAGATCTTTTTGCTCCTAACTTAGGTCAAGCTGATAACCCAAAATCTGATCCAAATCTTACGCGGCACAATCAAGTTTGGCTTAGGAAAGTTTTTTAATTTTATAGATATAGAAACGAAACCAGATCTTTTGATTATCAATTAGTTGCCTTCCTTATGTTATGTGAGAGGAATATTAATTATAGTTGGTTAACTGTAGTTATAATTAAATGTGCAGTTAGTGTAATGTTTGGTTACATGTAGTTGAATTGTATTGTTTGGGTACAGGAGTAGAGTTGAAGCTATATAGGAATATATTAGTCTTGTGAAATGGGAATGCAGATTATGAAAATGAAATTCTATTTCTCTAGATATTTCTCTTTCTATTCCGGTTGCTTCCATTTCCTTGTTCTTCCGCCATTTATGCTTTCTTGTTACTTAGTTTTTTTCTTTTTCTTCACTGATTGCTTATTAAAATGGTGAGAATTCATCCCATTTCATAACAATTGGTATCAGAGCCACTCTATCCTTGGCCCAATTTCAGAATTCTTCTTTAACTTTTCTAATTCAACCTATGTTCCATCTCAATCTACCATCAATTTTGATTTTGTATAATTTCTTCTAATATTTTTCTTTATCAATTACAAACCCAAAACCCATTATAATCCACAACCTGAAGCTTTTATAATAATGAATCTTGTTGTTGCTATCTTGCTGATTGAGCCACTTGGAAACCTTAGATCTCACAATAAACAGAAGTTTGTAAGCTCCAATTCTCCTTAATCTTGCATTATATTTCGCCATTTTTGGGTCCAATTTGCTTTTATATTTCTTATAATTTGCAACTTGACAAGATTTCTTTCATTTCTTGTTCCATATAACAAGCAACACATTACATCATTTCTTTCAATTCTTGTTCTTCCATTTTCTTTCATTTTATTCTCTAATTGTTAATCAATCCTTATAAATTTTTCTATACTCCATCCTTAAACTTCCATATTTTTTCCTTTGATCCATTTTTATAAGTAATGAAACCCAGTGATATTCTAAAACTGGAAAATCAATTGATTCCCCAATTCTTTCTATAGTCTTACTGTAGATATACCAATTTTCTTTGTCTACAGTTCTGTATTCCTATCTTGTTTCATTAACAAAATGGTTTAGAACATAGACTCTGCTTTTTACGTAATTTTGCAACACCCTTGATACTATGTTGGAAATTATGAATGAAAATCTTGTTAGTAAAGGGTTGGATCCAACTAGGATTGTTAGGATTAGATTTCATAGGCTCCATCAAAAAGGCTCGGTACTTGATATTGAAAGGTTTCACAAGTTGTATTTGGTAGTTTCAAATCAGAATCAAGGTTTATCTGAGATGATTTTTGTTGAGTGCTTTATAAAGGGGTTGAATGAAGAATTTAAGAGTTAGGTGCAAAAGCTTAGTTCAAAATCTCTCTCTATTGCTTATAGCCATGCTAAGATTCATTAATATTATCTTCAAGCCTTAGTTGAGCTATCTGAAACATCACAAAAAGTCCTTATTGAAAAGGAATTAGAAGTTGATAAAAGGAATCAAGATTTGGTAGGTTCCAGAGACGGAATAGTCAACATTGGTACTGAAAAAGATAATCCAGACATGCTGAATATAGGATTTAATACTCAAATGGCCGCTGAAGCAATGAAATCCTTATGCTTTGGGGTGGGGATTGACCATGACTCCAGTGGTGCTAAACATGATGCTGAAACCCACCACAATGGTTCTGCCAATGGAAAATATAGAAATAGGTCACAGTCAAATCAAACTAAGCAGGCTGCTCCTAGATTGAGTAAAGAGACCTCCATTTCATCACCAAAACGATCTGTGAAAGTCAGGAACCAGTGTGATGCAGAGTTTTTACAAGCAGAACCTAAGAGGGCCACATCGGTTGCTAAAGAACACTTTGTGATCAATGGCGGTGAAGACTTAGACAATTTATGTTCAGAACTTATGGAGCAAAGTAGGAATGAAGAAGCTTTAAAAAAAGTGAAGTTGATGAGATTGATAGATGTCATGGAACTACTTCAAATGCCCAACGAGTAGTTAAGAAACGACGTGTGCAAGAGCAACTTGGTACCTATACACCCATAGCTTGTCTTACTAGCACAAGGAAGTTGGAAGAGATTCCAGGGGCTGATTACAAAGTCGACTACATGGCTGAATCTTATGGGGTTTTCACTGCAGTTAGCTCAAATTTGAACAGATTTTATTGGACAGATTTTGAAATGGTTAGAAATATTGAAACTTATGAGGTAAGTGAGGTTGGAGTTCATGTTCCAATCATGGGGAATCTTTTTGAGATGGTATTTGGACAAAGACAACAAGTATTTTCTGAGTTGCATAAGTCTCTGCACAAGGAAATGGGACTGCTCCAACAAATGACTTGTAATTGGGATAATTTGTATTCCTTGCAAAGACTTTCACTTTCAGACGAGGTGATCTTCGTATTCGATCCAGGAGGACTTTGGTGAAACACATACCACCCAATTCATTTTCTTCAATCTATGAGGACATGGATTTCTTAAGGAGGGTGGAATGTTATGTGAGAGGAATATTAATCATAGTTGGTTAACTGTAGTTATAGTTAAATGTGCAGTTAGTGTAATGTTTGGTTACAGGTAGTTGATTTGTATTATTTGGGTACAGGAGTAAAGTTGAAGCTATATAAGAATGTATTGGTCTTGTGAAATGGGAATGCAGATTATGAAAATGAAATTCTATTTCTCTAGATATTTCTCTTTCTATTCCGGTTGCTTCCATTTCCTTGTTCTTCCACCATTTATGCTTTCTTGTTACTTAGTTTTTTTCTTTTTCTTCACTGATTGCTTATTGAAATGGTGAGAATTCATCCCATTTCATAACACCTTATTGTTCCAGTTCTTATTTAGGAGAAATTTTTCAAAGGAAGTTAGAGAGAGAAAGAGTGAGATGTTAATACTACCGTCTTCTTCTTATAATTAATTCAGCTGCTATTCAAGTGGAAAAGGCAACAAACGAATTTCTAATCGGTCTAGATTGGACCATGAATATCCATATTTTTTATGCCATCAATTTGAATCATGCTTTATCCCTTTCTGAATTTAATTAAAGCTGCACTCTTTAATTTTCACAATAAAAGTTTGACATTTTTCTTTATGGGTTTTCATTTAGAGTTTTTGTGTCAACATGTGTAGATGTAGATGTAGAAAATGGGAAGCAAGATCAGGGGAACCCTTTGCTCCAAACTAGGAAGCAAGATCGGGGGAACCTTTTGTCCCGAATTGGAAAACAAAATTTGTCCCGAACTTTTTTTTATCTATAAAGTTTAAACCAATCGAACTCGTGAACTAGTGACCGGTTCGCTGGATCAAGCAATTCAACTGCCAGTTCACTGAATTTTACCGTTTTTTGGCAAAAATTGGTTAAATGGTCTAATTCGAACTGAAGCACGGACCGGTACCAATTTTAACCGATTGAACCATCGGTCCGATCTGATTTTTAAAACCTTGGAAGTAACACTGGGGAGGAGAGAGGGGTGGATTTTTTTTTTTTGTTTAAATTTTTTTTTCTTACATTTTGATAACGGCTGAAATATATTTTGGGTGGCCAGCGTACTTGATTGGTCAAAAACGTATATCAGTAACTTTAAGGTATTTTTCGGGATTTATATCCAAAAAAAATTATTTTAGGGGCTCAATTAAAAAATGGGTAGAATTAAGAGAGAATATAAAATACTATTATCTCAATTATAAAATCATTATTGATTTATGTTGAGATTAATGGCAGACAACACTATTCTTGCTTTTGTTGGCCTCTAAAGAAGCTACATAAAACATTATGAAATTTACGTACAAAATTATTAAGGATAAACAAATTGTTAAGGAATGTATAAAATTCAACGCGAAAATGTAGCACACATAAGAGAGAAATAGTATAGAAAACAAAAACTTTGTTTTCCTCCATATATACGTGCATGCATTTACACGATATAAATGGAGTGTGATAGAAATAAAATTTGTTTTTCTCCACATTAACTATAAAAAGGAGTGTGATAGACCACCAAGTTTCAGTAATTAAACCTAAAATCCGTTATGTACTTGGGATTTTTGCATAGCTTTCGCCTCAGTGAACTTTGCCGTGGAACAAATGAATTGTCATGTCGAAAATTCTTTACATAAGCAACATTTGAATATAACATCCATGGAAATGATCAAGACAAGAATTATTGCCACAATAAGATGACTAATCTGACCTTCTGCTGTGCTATAAATATAGCCTCTCAAATAGGGTTTTGGCATCGATCCAAGCTCAACGAAAAAACAGGCAACAAATCAAGAACTACAGATCAAGGTTTTGGAGCTCAAAACTCGCAAGACAAAGAGGTAACTAAATTCATGCATGTGTAACCTTTGTCATTTAATAACTAATTAATCTAAACGTTTTTTTTTTTTTTTTGCTAAATTAAATTTAGTATTAAAAGAGAACAAGAACATAAGCAAAGGGGCATACCCCAGATCAAAAATGGCCAAGCCAAGGAACAAACATAACAACAGACAGCCAAACAAAGAAATACTAGGAAGCCACCCAAAGCAGACCACAACCAGTCCCAAAGCATCAAGGGAAGTATGAATCAAACAAATCCAAGGATCAAATAAATAGCCACAAAAGGACTAAACAAATCCAAGGATCAAACAGAAAACCAAAATAAGGACACCTGCTAGAAGCCCAAAACTGAACCGAACAGAAACAGAGGACTCAGCAGCAAGCAAACCAAAACCAACACCTAAACAGAACCAAACAGGACCCAAAACCAGCTTTAAACTCCAGCCATAGGATAACAAGACCCAGCTGCCCAAACAGGAACCAAACCTAGCCAAAAGGAACTCAAATGCAAGGCTACAGCCACCCAGTTAAAACCAGCAGCACAACAAAACACAAGCCAAGACAGCCACTGCTTTGAAGCAAAATCCAGAACAAAGCAAATCATCAAGGAGCAGCACAAATAGTAAAGACATCAAAGGACAAGCCCAATGATGCCAAAGCTACTCTAAGTTAAGATCAAGCATGCAATAACCAGCTCTAGCACATTGTTTTTGGAATTTCCTATTAGTATGGAGCTTACATTTAACAATATTCAAAGTATCATTGATAAGAATTCTAACAGGAGTAGACCTCTCATTATGATTTCTAGCATTACGCTCCTTCCAAATGGCATGAGTAACCGCAGCAAACCCCAAATGTAAAACACTGTGGTGCAGAGTGCGGCTCGTTCTAGATAGGATAAAGTTGGTTAAAGTTTCCCAACTGCGGGAGAACCCTCTCCAACCACACCTCCTAAGAACAGCAAACATTAACTGAAAAGAGTAAGAACATCCGAAGAACAGATGATTAAACGTTTCCAATGAAGAGTTACAAAGACTACACCAAGGATCCACATTAATACCAAATTTGAGCAAAGTGTCTTTAGTTCTCAGTCCCTTATGAAACGCAAGACACAAATGAAACGATAATCTAGGGGTTAACAACTTATGTCAAACAATACTAGACCACTCCACAATCTGGGCATTACTTCTGATGGATTGCCAAATAAATCTAGCATTAACAAATGGAGCAGAAATATTATCCCAAGACACAGAGTCTGACTTTTCCGAATTGAAACTTCTAGTGTAATCAAAATTGCTACGAAATTCAACGATAACAGCACGATTCGAGCTAGGAAGATGCCAAGAGGAATGGTCAATAATACTACTAACCTTTGCATCAGGACCCAACCCCGAACTCCGAATGAGGTTAGAAGAGGGATCTGAAGCCAGGAGGGACGGAGATAACCAGGGGTCAAACCAAAGGTTGGTGAGTTCCCCATTACCAATCTGGTAGCCAATATGCTGCAGGGCAAAAGGTCTAAGCTGCAGAATCTTCCTAAATGTCCAGGAGCAATCAGGAGGGATATCCATGCACCAGAAATGTTTATTTTTCAGCTTGACATTCTTAATCCATCTTACCCATAAAGAAATGGAGTGAGGGTTCACCAAATTCCAAAGATGTAGCAACTCAAGATTTCTCATCTTTGCTTTGCCGATGATGTGCTTCTTTTCTGTAATGGGGACCTTGACTCCGTCTCTGTCCTGAATCGCAGCCTTGATGCTTTTTCTGCGCTATCTGGTCTAAAGGTCAATCAAGCCAAGAGCACCTGTTTCTTCTCTAATACTCCCCTAGACATTGCTAATTCTATTAGGAACCTGTTGGGATTTCAGTTAGGGACCTTTCCATCAAAATTTCTGGGGGTGCCTCTCATTACTACTAAACTAAGTCTTGCGAACTGTCAGTCCCTTTTGGAAAGGATCTTGGGTAGAATTAATTCTTGGACTAGTTGTTTCATGTCCTATGCTGGTAGTCTACAACTCATCAAATCTGTGATCTTTGCGATTCAAAACTATTGGTCCTCTAATTAATCTAAACGTTATTCACCAATATTCTAAACATGTGAAATATTTCCCCTTGTTACTTTCAGCATTACGTTGCAGTTCTGACTGCAAAGGAACTCTTAACTGTTTGAGGTTCAAAGGCTTGTTAGTGGAACTTGATTTCCATGATCGAACCAATTAGGTAACTATAAGAAACGTTTAAGCAACACTAAAACTATGTTTCAAAAATCTATTCCGATTAAGCCTTGGATTTGGTGAGCATCAAAATTAACTAATTAAATTTCAATTTTAAAAAATTCGAATATTGCTTTCATTTCCAATTCTAACACTTGGAATTGAATTTTCAAATATATATATATTGTAAAGATATTATTTGTGTTGAGGTAACATGCATATTGACACAATCAAAGAATCACAAGAAGTCTCAATAAAACCTTGCATGATATCAACAACATAGTATAAAAACAATAACACAATCGTCAAAAAATCTGATAAATTAATAATAATGAGACTTGTTGAATAATAATAATAATAATCTAAAAGACTATTTATGTTACCTAAGCACTAATATCTAATATCTGCATAAATAGCAAAATAAATTATAACAAACCTTGACCGCTCTTCCTCCGTGGCATATTTTAAAATATTTATAAACTGAAAGTGCAATATGGTATATCAAAATTAGGAGCAATTATTTAGTGGTCTTGGAACACCGCCACGTGCTATCCCAGACCAATCATATCTTCCCATTTCAGTGGGCTCGGAGCTACAAGCAGTGGGACACTATTGAAATGGGGAGATGTGATTGACCTGGGGCACCACGTGGTGGTGTCCTAGGACTACAAAATAATTTTTTCAAAACTAGGGATAGGAAATAAAAATCTTAATAAAAAAATTATTCTGAACTTGCTCCAAGATAAAATCACCTCAGGAATCAAATAAAAAAATTCGATTACCCAACATTCATTTTGTAGATGCAAGCCTCTAGATGTTGCTGAATTAATTGAAGTGTGCTGGCTAGTAATTGATGGCAAATATATATGCAGCTGACAAGCTCGTCGGGGGAAGGAAGTATAGAGTTGATTTTGTGGTGGAGCTGAAAGATAATCTAGTCATGAATGGTCTGGAGACCCTTGAGCTTACTCGCCCCGACGGATCCCCAAAGGAAGACAAGTAGGATTGTTAGCCTAAATTTAAATAGGAATTTACACGCAAATATACGCGGCCTACAAGTAATATAATGATAAAGTCAACTGTCGAACCCACAGGGAATTAAAAATAATTAATATCAAACACTAATTTAATATCAAATTAATTATATTTAAACAATCGCAATTTAATTATAAAATAAACTAATTAAAATTACTACCTAAATTAAACTAATGAAAAGGCTTAAATCAAATTAAAAATAGTTGAGATCACAATTTCTCCCAATGCTTCATTTAAATCTCTTTATTCTCTTTTTAATTAATTAATTATATTAAATTTTTAACTGAGATTTCTTAACTATTTACTAACTTTTTTCAAGAATTAATAAAAAGATTTATTTCAATTAAGTTGCTATAATTTCTATGCAACATAACTTGAAATAAACTCATTAAGATTCAACTCTCAACAAAGTTATATGTGGCATATAGGTATCTTCATCCTATACACCATTATGCTACTCTTCCTAGAAAGAATCAACAAATTCGCATGTTATCATATCTGAATCTAAATCTATAATCCACTTTTGATTTCATATAGATTATCCCAATAATTAATCACAATTAATTAATACATTAACGCACAAAATAATTAATTAGGTCTAAACACTATAATAAATTCGTTAACTTCATATAGATTACCACATTAATTAATGAAACTAATTCAATACTTGAACACACAAAATATGATAAAAAATTTAATTATAATCAATTTAATTAGAAAGAAAATAAATTAATTTAAACTACACATTGGGTTCAATTGCAATCTCAATAATAAATTAGCCCATAAATAAATAATTAATTATCCACAAATAATTCAACATCTCAAAATTATAAAAATTAAAAGTAAAAGAAGAGAAATCAAATCTGTGTTGATATCCGTCTGTCACTCGGATCACAGTCTCCAATCCCCAAACTCTGCCTTTTATTATTGAATCATTCGCATTGAATATTTGCTCCTAACTATATATGCTAATTCTATTTTAATAATCTTTTATTCTATGTTAATGTATAATATTCTCTTCTAATCTGCTGAAAATAAGAGTTACATAGTGTATATATAGGAGCACAATAATAATCCTAAGCTAATGTGGAAAAGAAATTCAATTTGAAATCAAATTAATGCTAAAAATTGCGAATAATCTGTTTTGGAACAATTTTCGCATTTGCCAAACATAGCCTTCGCTCCTTTTTGTCCAAGTCAGCCCAGCAAAACGACCGCGCCTTGCGCGTTTATTTCCTTCTGCATTCGACTGTGCATTGCGCGCGGTACTTTTTCTTTCTCCCGCGTCTAAACGACGACGTGTTGCTTGCCTATTTCCCTTCGCCCATTGCGCGCATGGTGTTGATCTACTGATGCCTACGCCAAACGGCGTCGTTCAGCCTCTTCGTCCCTACTATGCGTGTGCCACGCGCCGAAGCATTTCCTTGGCTGCCAAAATTACAGAATTGTCATTCACTTTAATTTCTCTACAAAATTAAATATTAATTAAAAACAAATTAAAATAATATAAAAATACTAAAAATAATAATAATGCATAAAATTAAATAAAACACCTAAATTACTAAAAATACTTAAAAATTCACAAATAATTAAGTCTAAAAATATTAAATAAATAGATATAAAATTCAATTATCAAATATTTGGAGATCGAAAAAGCCAAAGAATGAATAGATTGTTGGGAAAAGTGAACTTAAAAATAATTTCAATTGCAAGAATTATTTTTTCCACTTTGTGCAATTAAACAATAAATCAACAAACCCAATTATGAGAATGAAAATAATAAATAATCGTCCACAAGCAAGACACAATATTTAAAGTGAAAAACCTTTAGTAAGAAACAACTAAGGGTCGAACTCCGAATATTTACCATGTCACTAATAATGGATTTACAATAATTTTTTCAAGTTTTAGGCGCTTAAACTTGAGGTTACCCAATAAATAAAGATAATACTAAATTATTTCTTTTAAATTAAAAAATCGAACATTGAGTATCAATTTAAAAGAATTGCCGAAATTGAGTAACACCAAATTACCAAATTCCTGTCCTTTCCCTACTTCTTTTGGCTGCTCAAAGTCTCCTTCTTTTGTTACTACCGAAATGTCTTCTTTGGATGCACAAATCTGTGTAAATGGTGCCAACATATGCTTCATAAGGCCACCATACCTTTTAATAGTTATACAATCCCAATCCAATTTCTAATTGGATTCATAAAAAACCGGCACCTCCCATGGCTGTCACAAAGCAATTGTAATGACTTAAAGAAAGTTATTCTCCTGTCATACACTCCTAAATAAAGTGATAAAATGGACTAAACGGTTAGAACTCGATTCGTACTCGTTCGACTAAAAGTTCGATTCGAGCTCGATTCGAAATATAAACGATTCAAATATAAACAAAATTTAAAGTTCAATAAAATACTCAAACATCTTCAAATTGCAATTTTCTTCTGTTCTATTGTTACTTTCTTTAAATTTTATAATTTATTTTGTAATGTTACTTGTTAATGGTTTAATTGAGATCCGCCACTAGTATATATATTTTAATTTTAGCTTTTAAATTTCATAAATTTAACAATTTCACAGATTTTTCACAATTGTTAAATACCTGAATATGCGTTGCTGCTAACTTAATAGTTATTGGTTTAATTAAGATCTGCCATTAATTGTTGGTGGCTTGGTGCTAATTACACATTTACACTTGATTAGTTGGCTATTCATATCATTGAATTAGGTTTTAAATTTTTATTGATTGTTAGGCATGGACATACGTAATTGGATTACAACAACTAAACGTACAAAATTTGAATCTATTGTTGAAAATGTCCGAGCCGAAGAGAATAATGACGAACCTGTCACTGCTAATATTTACCAATAAACTCACCCGCAAAATGTTAACCCACAAACTCTTTATTTATAAAAGGATGAAGTGTATCCTCAAATGTTTAAATGAGTATAAAAGGATGGCTCAAAAGTACAAAATTTATAAAAGGATGATGAGTATAAAAGAAATTGGTGAATTGACTCAAATGTTGGTTAAGAAAAAAAAGGATAATGTGTATCCTCGAGTCTATTTAATTTGTTGCTGAAGTTGACTCTATTTTTGCCCGTTGCTATAACAACTGTTGAAAGAACATTTTCAGCCATGAATATCGTGAAGAATGAACTCCATAACCAAATGGAAAATGAATGGATAAATGATCTTAAGATGTTAGAAGAAGACACCACAACGTATGTCATGATAACAGCTATAGTTGCATTTACAACGTGAGACCATTCGTTCAACAAAAATAATAGTATGTGCCAAAAAAAAAATTAAAAAAAAATACATAAAAAGTCCATTTTTTAGTAATAGTATAAAATAACACAACATTCATAAATTTGTCATTATAAGTAAATTATCATACCACGCTGTAAAGAAGTTACTTATTATTAGGGTAAACATATAATTTTAATATTAGCAAATTTTATAAATGACACTTTTTTAAACAAAAAAAAAATATTATTAAATTTATAATTCAACTATATGCTATATATATGTAATTTACTTGTATATTAAACTTTCCCAACTTTCCAAATACATCAACTTCACCCTTTCCAAATACATCAACTTCACGCTTTCCAAATACATCAACTTCACCCAACCCAAATATTTCAACTTCATCCAACCCAAATTTGTTGCACTCCTATGAACTAGATATTATGGAAGTATCAATTTTTTTCTAAAACTTACGAACATATTTGGATTAGTCTACTAAATGATTTGCGTATGCAAAGCATAAAAAACAACAATCGTGTGCCTTCACAGAATCACATGCGAGATTATCGTTTTTTCCATTATATTGAAATCTTCAGATTATAATTTACATTTTTAATAGATTCATATTTTAATGTAAGGAATTAAGGATTGGGAGATTTTGGTATCATAAATATTCCTACATTCCACTAATAAATAATTTCATTAATGTCAATCTATTATATATATTTGTTATAATAGTGCAACCAATGTTTTATTATATAAGTTAACTGAGTTTTTTGGTTGATCTTGATTTTGAGTTAATTCATCTTTCGTTTATTATAATTAAATTCATAATTAACTCAAATTAAATTGATTGATACTTTTATTTTTATTTTATTTGCATTATCTAAAATAGTCTATCTTGATCTAGACAAGAAATGAGAATTTGTTAGATAATGTATTACTCTTTCTTAATTTCGTTAAAAAAAAAAACAATCATTTGTGAATTTTTTTTGTGTAAAAATAAATTAGGGGTACCGCATAACATTTATGCGGTACCTTAATAATTTATTTATTTTTCATACACTGCATAATAATTATGCGGTATGTGAAAATAAAACTTAAATTCCCAATTTTAGTGATATCGTTTGAAGTTTTTGTAACAAATTGGCAACGTCAATCGACTGTCCAAGGATTACTGGACCAACGCATTGGCAACATAACAATCATAAGACTGATAACCAAATATTGATAGAAATGATCATGTTCCACAGGCTTCAGCCAATTAGTCCAGTTGTTTTGTCCAATCGAAAGGTTCCCAATCTCGAATGAAACTTCCAACAGCTTGATCATTTAGAATCTCCTCTATTTCACATAATTTTTAATTTTTTTCAATACATATTTAGAGATATAAATATTATTTTTAATGATACTTTCAACAACACAATTGTTTTGACAAATTTCATAATTATGCCGTTAATTATTTGCAATAAATTTTATTTAATTTGTCATTAAATATAATATTTTATTCGCTAAATGCTTATGGGGAGAATTTGCAAGATAGGTATAATCCACGCTTTCTACTCAAGTTTATCTAGTTCCAACCTACCCTAAAAGAAGGTGGGCGATATTGTATAAACAAATATTATGATGTCCGACCAACAAGTGTTCATTATTGTAAAGTGGTGTAACATTTAGTGTAAAACTGTAAGTGTATATTTACATTATCATTTTCATTAGGAATTCTTCCATGCGCCACTTTGTCTAAAAAGTTAAGCGCATCCAGATCAATAAGAAACTACTATATATACCTTGACACCTTGTGATAAAGAACAATAGGAGAAGTAAGTCAACCAAATAGCAATATGAAAGCACAAATCATATCAAGAGAGTTGATAAAACCATCTACTCCAACTCCCCCAAACCTTAAGAACTACAAGATATCCCTTGTAGATGAGCTATCCCCAACAATGAATGTTCCTCTCATTTTCTACTACCCTGCAGCCAAAAGTATTTCTACATGCGACCATCTGAAAAATTCGCTAGCCGAAACCTTAACCAAATTCTACCCTCTAGCAGGAAGATACGTGAAAGATAGTCACTCGGTTGATTGTAGTGACCAAGGAGCTGAATTTTTCCAAACCCAAGTCAATATTCGACTCGCTGACCTTCTTGGTCAAGGGGTGAACTTGAAAACCGAGTTGCTTAATAATTTACTTCCATGTCCAGTAGGTGCAGCCGATGAAATCATGGATCCGTTACTTGCCATCCAAGTCAACATCTTTGATTGCGGCGGTTTAGCAATCGGGGTTTGCATTTCGCATAGGGTGGCTGATATTTCAACTATCAGCGCATTCATTAAAGCATGGGCTACTACTACAAGGTGGGAGAGATTGGACAACCCAATCTCCCCCAGCTTTGACGCGTCGTTGTTCTTCCCAAGAAAATATATATCTGGGCTTCATATTGGACTTCCAAGGTCTAAGGAAGATATCCAAGTTCATAAGATTGTGACAAAAATATTTTGCTTCAATCATAAAGCGATTTCAAGCATTAGAGGTAAGGCCACAAGGGTGCAATCGGTGTTTGGAATCATATGGAAGGTTCTTGTTGATATAAATAAAGCAGTCACACATGGAAACTCAAGTGAGTTTATAGTTATTCAAGCCGTGAATATGCGGGAAAGAACATTTCCTCCATTGTCAAAAAATTCATGCGGAAACCTCTACATGCTCTCCACTTCACACTATATTGCAAGTGAAAGCAAGACGGAGTTTCAAGATTTTGCGAATTTGCTTGACAACTCTGTAAAGAGTACCTTGGAGGATTGTGCAAAGATATTATCGTGTGGCGAAGATGGACAAATGATGATAATTAATCCCATGACAGAGTTGAATAAAAGTCTTTCATCCAAACCAAATATGGTGAATGTCAGCATGTTATCTAGTTGGTGTAGGTTTCCATTTTATGAAGCTGATTTTGGTTGGGGAAAGCCCATTTGGGTGAGTAACGTCAATTTACCCATAAAAAATCTTGTTGTTTTAATGGATGACAAAGAGGGTGAGGGGATTGAAGCATGGGTAAGTTTGGATGAGAAGGACATGCCAAAATTCGAAGAGAATTGCATCATCAAAAGCTTTACCACTTAGTGAAGCATCCATCAATAATAAATAATAAATAATGTATACCATTAATGTGTGTGTGTTTTGGTTGTGTGTGTGTGTGTGTGTGTGTGTGTATATATATATGTATATATATATCATTAATGTATTAATGTTGTGTTCATGTATATCAGTTAATATTGCATCACTAATTCGAGTCAAAATGAATAAGATTTGGGGAGAGCTCGAATCCAAATGAATGTCCAGATTTTATTAATGGGTGTATATATTAAGAGAATGATTCCTAATCAAAATTAGATATTAATTATGAACCTCAACTCATCTATATCCGTTCAAAACATGAATTGTGTGGCTTCAATTAAAAACCCCGTCCGCAGTATTCAGAATATATAAGATTTGATTCATAGTCAAATTGAAGGATGGTACAAATAATATTACGGACAAAACAAGCTATTCCATAATCCAATACATGCCTTATAAGTTATTAAAAAGTAAAATCAAATTATTATTTTATTTTATTTTAATTTAGGATGAAAACTTGTATGCATGAACTAGCACCAACGCCGGTTCTGAACAAAGTATGTTGCACTACGCGTTTGTTCGTTTACAGGTTCTTGAGTGTGTGGTGTCTTTCAAGCGCACCAAACCTAATGTAAAATCTCATTGGTCAAACAATAATTTATGTTAAACATAATTTATTTAATTTATAAATGCAATATTAAAACTCAAACATAATATACCAAAAATATAAAGTTACGTTTTCAAATACACTAAATGCAAACAAACCCTAATTAGCAAAATGATTTTAAAAAAGATAGTTCATCTACTAGGGATATATTTATAAACCAAATACTGTTATATATATATAATACTGTCTTTTTTATAATTAAAGTTTATTTATTAGTAGTAACATGTTTTTATGACTAGCCATCCAGCCAGTAATTTGCAGAACGGGTCATCAAAGTAAATCAAGTCAAGCATTAAACTAAATCAAGATTAAAAGTAAAAATTAAGATTAAAATATGCACTAGTTAAGAACATTAAAGTTCCTATGCTTAGCTAATCAGTTCATTGCAGCTCAAAGCTTTTTGTATGCAGATTGGAGCATTTTCCCTGTGACTATATATCATCCATATCTAGTTAGTTACAGTGTTATGCTGATTAATTTTCTTCTTTCATGAAAATGCAAGAGACAAAAATTTCTAACATGTTACCACTAACTTAAATTAATTTTTTTCTAGTCAACATAGTAAAATTAGATTAGAGTTAGATTTTTTATTCATTTTAAAATTAAAAATACATTTAGATTTTAATTTAAATTTTATTAAGACAAAATTCTTAATATATTATGTCTTTTATACTTAATTAATTGAGTATTATCAATTTATCAGATCACAACTACAACAAAATTTCAGTTTATATTTTATGGCTTTGTGTTCCACAAGTGGGATTTTACATTTTTTTTTTTTTTTAGCTCTGAAGATGGAAATTGTATTTATATCACGAGGACGGCTACCTAGCCAAACAATTCTTCAATTGTCTGTTTGTGACTGTGTTACAATTATTAGGAACAGCACCTGAGACTACCCCCCCCCCCCCCCCCCCCTCCCCCCCCCCCCCCCCCCCCCCCCCCCCCCATGCATATATGGCCACATGTTAGACTGGCCTTTGTATTTGAATCACAGGGGCGGCTACCGAGCTAAACAATTCTTTATATTTCTCCAATTGCGTGTATGTTTGTCTTACTATTAATCAACTCCAATCTTAATCATTTACAAATGCTCAAAACCATATGCTTGTGTCGTTTATTAAGCAATAATTAATTCTAGAATCCATGTTTTGATTTTAGTCAATTTTACAAAATTATTTTCTAATTTTTTTTCATCTTTTGAACAACTGTTATTGTACTAATAGACCACATAAAAATAGTGATATTTATTATTTATTTTTACAATAGCATTTTTTTATCTTATAATTTCATCCGTGTTATAAATGAGTACATAAAAAATATTTTATTCGTTTTAAAGTATAAGATTAATATTGACTTTTGAAAAGTCACTTTTGAAAATTTTAAATTCAAAATTGAGTTGAATTCATTTAATTTATATCAATATAATTATTAATATCATAAATTACATAAAAAAAATATTACTAGTTATAAGTTTTATTATTTTATAAGCTTAAATAAATTATGTTCATTTTAAATTTAAAAATATTTTAAATTAACTTTAAAAAATTAATTATAATTTTATAATTCAAAAGGAGGAAGTAAATCTTTGCAAAATAGTAAGCAAGATAGATCTTAACAGAGATCCTATAATTAATACACTAACAAATAGGGATGAGCAAGAAATTTATTTGTCTTCGAAATCGTACCAAAAATTACGCAAATTGCACTAATTAAAATCGCATCAACGGTTTCGGCGTATGTGACAATTTTAGGTGGGTTGAAAAATTGAATTTGCGGTTTAAGTTTGATTTTTGAGCATAACCGCATTTAAAAAATCGCACCGCACCATCACCAAAATAAAGTCATTTTGTTTTTTATTTTTATTTTTAAAATTACATGATTAAGTTGTTAATCTTTGGACAAACCACATTTTATCAGTTTACATTATAAGGATTATTGAACCTGAACAGTCATTACTACTCAATGTGACATTTTTAGTTCCTTATAGGTAGCATTCACGAGAAACTACAATGAATATTTTTATTGCCATCAATTTTTATAATAGAAAAAATATTTTTCAATATGTATATATTCAATTGGTTTTAAAACTGAAACCGCACACAAATAAAATCGCACCATACGTTTTAAAACTGCATCTTACGACTTTATGTGCGATTTTAAATTTATCAAATCGTACTTTAGTAATTTCGGATGCGATTTGAGTTTCAAACCGTATCCTACTCTACCTTAATTACAAATACAGTTGAGCATCTTCTTGAAGTAAAACACTTTCCTTCTTTTTAATGCAAAAATTACATTTTCAAAAGTGTAGAACACTCGAACCATTAACAAAATCTACGTAAGGTATATCATCAGGTGTAATATATCACGTATGCATTGATCATAACAAAACTGGAATCATACTCTTCAAACAAACCAGAAAAGTGTACTTTCTCTTTCTAAAATATAAATTGTTATTAATTTTTAAAATTTAATTATATTGGTTTTTAAATTTAAAATTAATATAAATATATTTAATTTTAATTAATAAAATAATAAATATTATAAATAATTTAAAAAGTACTAATACAATATAAAATCTATTATTTCTTAATTACTAATGAATCGATATATCATATTTAAATTTAAGGGGATTCTACCATAGATAGCATGAAAATCATTTTTTGTGAGTCAAAGCCAACAATTATTAAACTTGTTTGTACCTTTTTGAAATTACTGGTGGTACCACTAATATTATTTAAGGAGAGAATTATTTCTACAAAAAATTTTAATATTTTTGTATAGCTCTTTTTCACATTAAAATAAAATTAATTTTATATTTATGTAAAAGAAAATTATATAAAAATATCAAATGTATATATATAAATATCAATTTCCGTATTTAATCTTTACTAATATCCAAAATAAATGTACGAAGAATAAACTAACTCCCTCGATTATAAAATTAAAGTTTCACTTTATATTTTTTTTTATCCATTTTAAAATTAAAAATATATTTATATTTTAAATTGTAACCAGACAAAATTATTGATAGATAGCAAGAAATCATTACTTGCGAGTCAAAGCCAACAATTATTACACTTGTTTGTTCCTTTTCAAAATTATTGACTGGTTAGGGTAAAAAAGGAAACCAATTACCGACAGGTGTTACTACTACCATAAACTAATCACCAAATACTATGTTTGGCTCCTATTTCTTGAGACGTAAGGAATTGAATGACTTAAGGAATTGAATAGGAATGAAATAGAATGGTCATTCTTTATTTTTATGTTTGGTTTATTTATTCATTCCATCAAGAATAGAATCACCATGAATAAAATGTGAAATGATCTTTTCATTTTTTATATACTATGAACTTATAAAATAAATGAAAAAATAAATAAAATAGAACTAAAAGAACATCTTCACTAATAATAATAATAATAATAATAATAATAATAATAACAACAATAATAATAATAATAATAATAATAATAATAATAATAATAATAATAATACAGCACACAGTATCCCTCTCTTTTTCTCTATTTTATTTTATGGCAGTGTTGGACACACTTCCCCAGATACATATTTATAACTCAGATCCGAGTAAATTATGCAATGGATAAACTTTACCACTGCGCATTTATGAAATTCCCAAACAAGCCCTTCACATAATTATATATATATATATATATATATATATATATATATATATATATATATATATATATAAATAATTTAAAGCACATCTTAGATTAACATTTTTTCTATATATATACTTAAAAAAATATTTTTATAAGTAAATTTATTAATTTCACAATGTTTTTGTGTATTTTTTTATTGGTCCAAATTGGTATAAGATCAACAATTTTACGATGTCTTAGCTGTTTTAAATTAATGCGTGCAAAAATAATACAGGTGTGTGAATATATTTGTGCTCACATTTTGATTTGTAGTTATCTTGATTTATCTGTATTTTGTTTTAAAAAAGAAAATTAAATCTTAGAAAATTTATTACGGTTTCATTAGCCATGGACTCAAAATGAGATATAATCTTACTTTTTATTTTTTGACTACTTTTTTAACGAAATAATTTTACTTTAGAAAGTTTTTGACTGCTTTTTTTTTTATGAAATAATTATAGATTAAACTTTATAGAGTAGTAAAAACTATATAATGTGAAAATAGTGTAGTAACTAGTAAATGACAGAGAACTCATAAGTAACGTAGGGAGTTTTTTAACTAAGCTGAAAGGAATGAAATAAACCTACCTATTTAGAAGGGAATGAAAAATAGCATTAAGATAAGTATGGGAATAACTAAAGGAATGGAATACCCATTCCAACTGACTAACCAAACATGTTTTTAGTCATTTCAAAAGGAATGGTCATTCCATTCCCAGCCAATTCCATTCCATTCCCACCAACCAAACACACCAAAAGTAGCTGTACGAAAAATAAACTAAACTACCTCGGTTATAAAATTAAAGTTGCACTACATTTTTTTATTCATTTTAAAATGAAAGATACATTTTTATTTTAAATTATAAATAAAAAAATTATTAATATATTTTTTTTTATTTTTAATTGATTGAGTATTATCAGTTTATCACGCCACAACTATACTACTTATTTTTTACGCAATGTTAGGGTTTTGAAAAATAAATTTATCTTTAAATTAAAGTCGTTATTTTATAAGTTTATCTCTAATTTTAGAACTAGTGAGTATGTGAAGCCAAAAACTTTAATTAGAAAATAATATTATCCTTTATTATTTAAAATATTACAATTAAGATTAAAGTAGAAAATTGCGAAGGATCTCTGGATGAAATTGAAAATCCTATATCAAAGTAAGTTCTTAGTTAATAAATTGTTTCTTAGGAAGAACTGTATAAACTTCAGATAAATGATGGAAGCTCGTTCTCTACAGACCTGCATAAATTTAATACCCTGATTAGTCAATTACCATCAATAAGTTGTGATATCAGTAATGATGATAAAGGTATTATCTTGCTCTGTTCATTACCTAATTCGTAGGATAATCTAATTATTGTGATTGATAGTGGTATTACAAAATTGTCATTTGAGGGGGTTGTTTCAGTTTTATTGTCAGAAGATATGCAACGACAGAGTATAGAAAATTCAACCAATGAGACTCTGCTAGTCAGAGGGCGAAATTAAGATAGAAATTCAAAGAGGTCTGAAAACATGCCACAATCGAGAGGGAGATCTAAGAGTACAAATAGCTTAATTAAAAATTAAATGCTAGAAGTGTAATGAGTTTGGGCATATGAAGAAGGACTGCAAAAACAAATGTGGTAAATTTGTCAATGAGAAGAATGATTCGGGTAATAAGGATTAGCCACTAGAGACTTATACATAGCAACAACTTATGTAGCCCAAACGGGTGATGATGTCTGATTCATTAATATAGGAGTTTCGTATCACATGACACCTCACAAGGACTAGTTTTATCAGTATGAAACTTTCAGCGGAAGTAATGTTATAATGGGTAATGACACGTCGTCAATGAAGATTGTTAGTCGTGGGAATGTAAAGCTCAGGATGTGTAATGGCATAGTCAAGACACTTTCAGGGGTTATACATATTCCTAATCTTAGTAAGAATTTGATATTTGTTAGCATGATGACAGATAGAAAACTTAACTTCAACTATGACATAAATCATGTAAAATAACTCGTGGGTCAATAGCATTAAAGAAGCTGGTAGAAATGGTTGGGGCTATCAGTGAAAAGGGGTTTTCCACTATAGCATTAAAGAAGCTGGTAAAAGAGGTTCTATATTGCTCAATGGGAGTCAAATTCTGTGAGCATTGTTTGTACGGGAAGCATAATAGAGTCACGTTTAAGTCCACTGTCATTAAAGCAACCGCAATGCTGGATTTAATACACAGTAATTTTTTTAAGGAAACTTCAAAAGTATCTCTTGAAAAATTAAGATATTATGTTTCTTTTGTAGATGATTTTTCAAGGTATACTTGGGTCTATTTTATTAGAAGAAAGTCTAAAGTACTTGACAAACAGTAATGGATGACGCCTATCTTAAAATTCTTAAAAAATGAAGAGTTGCCCGAAGATAAGACACTGGCTCAAAAAATAAAATACAAGTCTTTCAAGTACTGTGTTATAAATGATCAATTATATAGGAAATCTTATTCTTCTCCAATGTTTCGATGCCTTGGCCCTAGGGAGTCCGATTATGCTCTTCGGGAAGTCCACGAGGGAATATGTGGAGACCACATAAGGGGAAAAACACTTGCACATAAGATCTTAAGACAATGATAATTTTGGCCGACTATGCTTCAGAATGTCAAAGACTTGGTCAAAAAATATCACAAATGTCAGTTGTTTGCTTCAGTTCCACATCAATCCCCTAAAAAGCTTACCCCAATACAATCCCCGATACCCTTTGCAATATGAGGAATAGATATTCTATGACCACTCCCACAAGGGAAAGGTCAAGTGAAATTTGTGGTTGTAGTCATTGACTATTTCACTAAATGGGTAGAAGCTAAGCCTCTGGCTAGAATTACTAAAAAAAACGTGTCTTCAATTCCTTAAAAAAAATGTGATCTACCAATTCGGCATACCGATGGTCCTGGTTTCTGACAATGGGATTCAATTTGTTGGCAATGAATTCGAAGGATTTTTGAGTGAATTCAGCATTCAGCATCGTCGAACTTCAGTAGCCCATCCTCAAGCAAATGGTCAAGTTAAAGTCACTAACAGGACGCTCCTCATTGGGATAAAACAGAGATTAGAAGATGTTAAAGGTGCTTGGCCTGAAAGCTCTTGTATATGTTCTTTGAGCTTATCGAACAACTCCTCGGACTACCACGAGAGAAACACCCTTCAAGCTTACACATGGAGCCAAACCCCTAATACCTTTTGAGATCGGGATACCTTCATCCATAGTTTAAAATTTTAACAAAATTCTCAATAATGAAGGCCTCTTCTGCTTTTTCTTTAAAGGTTCTAACTCCTCGGTAGTTGAGGATGCGGCGTCAAAAAGAGATGGTATTTATGGCGGCCCATAATTCCCATCGACGGACATGTCAACGGCCGGGATGCTCAAGCTTCCTTAAGAAATTGAAACCAGTTCGAGTACCACCCCCATAGATGAGTTGGGTGTAAATTTCTTCTTCTTCTTAAGCCTTGGCCTTTCGTACCTTGGCTCTTCAGTTGTGAGAAGGTCCTCCCCAGTCTAGTTGATATTCTCCTCCAGTCTAGAGGATTCAGAGGCCCCACCAATTATGGTTATTGCCTTCCCTGGATCCTTGGAACCCATGGCTTTCAAACCTCGGGCAGTTTTGACTTTCTCAGCCCCACTTAGCTTGATCCTCGGAACTCCAGCAACTTCCAAGATAGCTTCCTTATCAGGATTCCTCCCTAGATCGGCCACTACAAAACAAACGAATTGAAGGGTTACTACTCTATCAGATCTAGAATAAACAAGTCATATAATACACATAAGACAAACTTACAGCCAAAAGAATATAACCAATCTTTGTCATTAAGGAGATCCCGGTCTCACTTCACCGAAGATCTCTTGGAATACAAAACCTCGAACGCCTCTAACCTCGCTTATGATATTCGATTGGAATTCAGCTGGTCATTGTTCGAGATCGACCAAGGTACGACCAACTCAGTATCCAACCCCTTAATAAAGAACCAGTCCCCGTGTCACCCTTTATTACTCGAAGGGGTGTCCATCAGGGTTTCCCTACCAATGTTTTTTATTATTTGGAAAAACTTTTTCTCCTTATTATTAGTGATAAAAAAAATTGAAAGAAGAAATCTAGGGTCATAGGGACAGACTCAGATGCACAAAAAGCAATAAAACTGTTCAAGTGAATGAAAGAATTTAGGGATAAATAATTTAAGCTAATCCCGGTCGTGTGTAACAGTTCGAGCACAAATAGCCGAAGAGGGAATCGGACCCCGAATAAATGGAGTTGTCGATGAATTGGAATCCACCCCCCCCCCCCCCCCCAGGTTGCTAATACACCCTCTTTTGAACCTCAGGTCTCCTAATCTCATATGAATTCGGGATATAAAATTATGTCTTTAACAAATCAAAATGGTGATTTCAAATTGAAGAGGGAATGTTGGTTAATCTGTATATGAAGGTAAAATATTTGGTCCTATTGTACTCTTCTACATCCCTCATCTGTTCAATGATTACTGATTTCCATGGTTGACCCTTTAGGATCCCTAGCTCAGCAATAGTAACCTCGTCTTTAACCTGAGAAGGGGAAGCATGTGCTCACTGGGTTCTAGTACTCCTAACCATTTCAAAAATTAGAGAGGGGGTGACAAGGAACTTACTTGAAGTTGGAAGAAGATCGATAGAGCAACTATCTATGAAGACTGGGTCTTGAAGAAGGAAGTCTTGAACGATGGTTGATTCTCTCTCTCTCTCTCTCTCTGAAGATGGAACTTCCGGTAAAATAGCGATTGGAATAACTTTTCCTCTTTAAATCAGCAATCAACTGCTCAGATGGGATAGATCCAATGGAGGGGTGTTACTCTTATCTTTTACGAAGAGGTAATAATGACTCTCCACTAGCTCTTCACGTGCCCATCACCAACTGTCCCTGAGCTGATTTAAAGTCAAACCCCTATTTTAAGGCTGTTGGATCAAGGATTGGGCTGAATGAGTTTGGGCTTAAAGAAAATGATTGGGCTTGGACGCGCAAACAAATAAGTCCAATACTTAACATCTAATTATAAGGATTAAAAAACGGTCAGAACTAAGTTCCCCTCAGTCTAATGTTTTTGGGCTACCGAATGAGTTTTTTCCTTTTACTATGTTGCCTCCGGGTTCCTAAAAGAAGTTTTTATTTTGGGACGATGTCCTTGGAAGTTCAAAGAGGTTTTACCTTCGATCTAATACCTCTGGGTTCCTAATGAAACTTTCCCCTTCAAGATAATGCCTCCGAATACCCGAAGAAAAATCCTCCTCGGTCTAATGCCTCTGGAATCCCGAAGAACTAATTTTTCTTCGGGTTTATAAGTTTATAGAATTTTGAAGACTTTGATCTACTCCTCCAGCGCATTTTATATACTGGAGGAGTGGGGGCAATGTTAGGATGTATAATCGCTAAGACATGGTTGGCCGTTTATATTGGGCTCAACCCAATGGCCCATTAGCTCAGTGGTTATTTAAAAAGACTTCTTAGTCCGATAAGCTTGTGTTAGAGTCCTAAACCAATTCGGGTGTTAACTAATTATCACATCTAATCTTAATTAGAGTGGAAGTCATATACTCCGGATATATTAGGATGGTTATTGTTACCCCCCTCAACTGTAACTCCTCGATAGACACTCCTAATAGGATTGGTAAGAACCAAGTAAGTTTTATAAATATTCAGTTAACGATGGAGGTAGCATTATTATCTCTCTGCTAAATACTTTAAGCCTCCATTGTTGACTTATCTTGAGACCTTCACTTACTCTTACACCCAAACCGTCAGGACTTTTGTGCAGGTATCCTCTCTGAACGGGTAGTTGAACGTGTAGAGAGATTCAAGCGTTAACAAAATATATTTGGGCTAGTAATCTTATTCTATTTGGCCATTGCTGAGTTCTCTCCCTCAAAACGGCAACATATATTCCTTTGTTCTTATTTCAGTGAATTAAGTACTATTTTGCAAGTATTTATTTTTTATGAATTCATTTATAATATGGGAAAAAAGGTTATACCAATATTGAATTTAAATTATGCCAGTAAATATATAGCGAACACCAATTTTTTATTATCTTATTTTTTTCTGTTGGAGATTAGTTAAGATGCGGTAGGATAAGAAAAAAATATGAGAAAAAATAATAAAAGAAAATTGGCTCAATTGCCAAAGAAAAAATTAAGAAAAAAAATTGATCAAAAGAGAAGTGTGAAAATAAGGAAATATAATACTAATTGTCAATTATACATTGAAACGCCGTGGGGCAAGAGGTTCATGATACCAGAAACATAGAATACGAAATAAAGACGCTCAATATAATACGTGGAATCCATGGGATCAGGAAAATAATTTCATTGACTTACTCAAGTGAGACATCAATATGATAATGCCTATTTATAAGTACTTAATACATTACAAGATGATAGACATTACTAAACACTCATCATATCAAACCACACAAGTCTATTTTAAATAACTAATTTATAATTATCATCTGCATAATATTATCTGAATTAATATGTAATTAACCATTATAATATTCTCTAATAATTTATAATTTAACTATAAATATATTATTTGTAATTAATATATATGTGTGTGTATGTGTGTGTTATCGTCAAAATATATACGTCTACTGAAATCACCTAAACAGCAGGTCAACACGTATAAGAAGTAGTCACACAAAGTCTTACTTTTTCTATCATCAGAGATGACTCGGATGTAAATATTTGTACGGGTCATGAAGAGTTAATCTTGTTGGAACAGTGAATTATATTGTTGTGAAGCAGATTCAAAAGATATACTCAAATGAACATACACACAAGAATTTTACATGAAAACTCAATTGAAAAAAAATCACAGGAAAAGATCTTAGAAATCTACGAAAATAATATGGAGAATACAAGTTGTTTCACTGAAAAATAAACCAAGATGTTTACCGACGTATATTGATGGTCATTGATGCACTGACGCACCTCGATATATACATCAGTGTATAACACTCTCCTTCGATATTTACCGACATATATTGATGGTCATTGATGCCTATCGTTATATATCAATATATTTCAATATATATCGATGTACGTTAGTGCATATCAAGATGATGAATTTTGATTGAATTATATTTCTAAATTTGAATATTTGGTGTATTAAAAAAGATAATCATCCTTTTTTCTCTTTATGTGTACAATAATTTATATTAATAATATTAGTCGTGGGTGACGGAATAAAAGAATCACGGATATTACTTTATTTTTCCACGAGTCTCAAGTCGATGGCTCTGTCTGACAGCAAATATTTCAACATTTTTGATAATTTTTTTATTAGCTGGGCTTTATCAAATATTTAAAAAAAAATTGTTCCTTTATTAAGGTCAAGCCGTTCATGTTGACTATACCAAGTTCTCACATATGCCTTGCCCAAAATGTAATATTAAAGTGTTAGTCATAATCCTCAATATTTTATCCCAACAGTATGTTTTTGTCAGTCCAAACCAAACACACTAATTAAGAAAATAGCTACGGTTAATGTGGATCTGACGGAGTACAAAAAAGCTATATTTATAATAGTCTTTTTCAATATGTGAACATAATCGCACGACATAGATAAACTTACTTACATAATTTGCTAAAGCAACATTAATTCGTACTATATTTTCAATGTATACATTCAGTGATACAGATACTGAAAAGAAACTCAAGATATATAAGATATACTGGAAATTTGTTTGACATTCTAATTAATTAGAACTATCAATTATATAATAAAAAGCACAAATTTAATTTTATAAATTTTTTATTTTACAAATTTTTGGTTTAATTTTATTCTTTCCTTTATCCAAATTAATATAAGTTTTATCCAAATTTTTACTAATTAAATAGTATTTAGCTTGATTATTAAATTTACCTATCCAACTATATAATGTTTACCTATCCAAATTAATTGAAAATGAACTTCTAGAAGATTTTTATTTTTGGTTCCACCGATTTTGTAACAAGCTTTATTAACACAATTTTATGTAAGATAATAAATTTTATGTAGAATAATTTATTATTAAAAAGATAGTAAGATATCGAAAAAATCTCTTAACAAATGAAGTGATTTAATTATATCAACATTAGTCTTTAAATTTATTATTAAATTAATTTTCTAACAAAATTAAATTTATTACAACTTGAAATTTTACCAAATCACATGATCAATTGTATTAATAATATATGTGATTTTTTTTTAAATATAATAACTGTAAAATTAGTTGAAATATTATAGTGAATTTATTACTAACTTATTAAAAATTATTAAACCTTGAGTTTCATACTTCTATTCTAATAATTAGAATATCAAACAATTTTTTTTAATATAAACAATAATATAGAATTTAATTATAAGCTTAAATAAAATAAAAATAACAATTTTCTCATAATCATAGCTAAATCATTCAACATTCCAGTCTTTCAAATGTTTAACTTGATAATTGAGATATTGAAGGACCTGCAATATATATATATATATATATATGTTGAATCTATCGCAACCGGTTGCAGAGAACATTGTTAAAGCAACTAATATAAGAGGCAAATTGGCTGTAAAAGTCCATACCTCTAGCGGTAAGCAAAAAATTGATTATTGAATATGACAAATTTAAATTGATTATATAAATTAAATTTAAATTGATTATTTAAATGTTCCTATAATTATTTAAACAATCTCAAACAATTAATTAAGTGAGGGATTTGTGTGATGTGCTTTGTGGATTGATATTTAATTAAGCTAGCCCAATTTATTAAGAAGTGAGTGAGTTATTTTGGTAGCCCAATGTTGTTGGATTATTATGATCATATATGGCCCAAATGAAATAAATTGCAAACTCATTCCTAGATCCAATTGCTAAAGCTTCTAGAAGATTCATTATTTATCAATTTGATTATAAAAATAAATCAAAAATGGGACAAATTAGAGAGCATGGCTGGTGGTATGGAGGGAGTACTATGGATTACAAATTTTTATTCAATTTGTTGATTTCATTAGTGTGTGGAACACTCAACCTTTTTGACTAGCAAATTTTGTAAAAATGTTGAAGTCCAATCTATACATATATATGTTATATGTATAGATTTATACTACTATAAATAGAAGCTAGCTCATTTGGTGGAGAGTTTACAAAATATTGCAAATATTCTCTATATAATGTGCTAGTGAGTTTTAGTGAGTTAATTAGGTGAGTTAAAGAAAAAGGAAGTGAGTTGTCTAGTGAGTCACCACCGAGTCAAGTGAGTCAAGTCATTTTCATCAAGGGGGTGTTCTTGGATGTCATCACAACTTAATATCTACTTTGGAAAGCAAAGAAAACAAGTCATCAAAAGCAAAAGGTATAAAAATTCCTTTAAAACCCTAATCTTGATGTTCTTTTAAATTTTATAGTAGAAATATTATCTTGGAGATATTTATGCTTAGAATCATGCTAGACATGTTTATATAGGATCATCTGGTTTAAATGTATAGTGGTATGAATTTATGTAGAAAAATCTAGCACAACACTTGGAAAATTTTTTGCCGTCGAACAAAACATAGATTATATGAATAAATTGCACATTTTAAAATCTACAAATTATTTTTGTGATTTAATAATTTCTGAGAATATATGGATAAGTTAAGAAAAAAATCCCTTTGGAATCACCAAAAAATGTGTTAAAATGAGCAAGTTATGCATTTTTGACCAAATACACCTCACTGTCCAAGTTCTTGCATGAACAGTCCACTTTAAGCCAAATTTCCGACATCAAAACTTATCCAAAAATGATGTTTGAGCCCAAAATATGGTAGTTCGGGAAGTTACAATTCCATCGATACCTAGTAGAGCTCCATCAGAGTTATAGAACTCAAGTTATTAAGGTTTTTCTCCAAGACCCCAAAACTTGACAAAAATCTGGAATTGGTAAGGTTTCTGCCGGTTTTTTTTATTCATGAACCGACCAGAACTTTTCGGCGACCGGTTCACCGGAATTAAGACCGATTCCGGCGATGGGTCCTTGACGAAAGTTGCTTGGTTTTTTATGTAGTATTTTATAAAAATATTTTTGTATTTTTAACATGTCATGTGGTAATTTTCATAATTAAAATATGATTAAACCTTACTAATTAAAGGAAAAATGATAAAATAAAATATTTTTAATTTCTGAAACAATCATAAAACTGCTAATTACTTATTATTTAAGTAATATTAAATAATAAGTAAGATTAATTAATAAATTAATTATTTTTAATTGTATTTAAGGTGTAAATAGTGCACTAATTAGCTATTAATTAGTTAGTAATTAGATAAAATTACTAATAAATTATTATTAAATATTAAATATGTGATTTAAGTATTTAATAATAATATAAGACAGATAAAGTAAATAAATTAATTATTTATTATTTAATTTATAATTAAATAGTAAATAAAGATAAGTAATTAACTAATTATTATTTAATTAATATTAAATAATAATTAAAAAGAGATAAAATTTATAAATTAATTATTTATTATTTAAATAATAAATAAAGATAATTAAGAAATTAATTATTATTTAATTAACATTAAATAATAATTAAATAATGAGTAATTATTATTTAATTAAGATTAAATAATAAGTAAGGGTAATTGATTAATTAATTATTATTTAATTAACATTAAATAATAATTAAATGAAGAATAAATTAATAAATTAATTATTTATTAGTAAGATTAAATAATAAGTAAGTATAAGTAATTAATTAATTATTATTTAACATTAAATAATAATTAAAGATAATTAAAGTTTGTAATGTCCTAGAATTTTCACGTCTTTATTAATTAAATTATTAATTTAATTTTCAACGAGTTAATTTTACGAGATTATTTAAATCTTTTTATGTGATTAATTAATTATGTGTTTAAATAATTATGTAATTAATTACTAAAATTAATTAAAGGGGGGTCACTAATATGTTATAAAATTAGTGAACAAACCCTAAAGTTTTAATATCAAAATAATTGATAAGTTTCCTATTAATTAAATATTCAATTAAATTGAATATAATGAGTGAATTAAATATAATAAATTAATTAATATAATTATTAATTAATGTAAATAATGTGAAATATTAATAATAATAATTATTAGTCCATTTAGTAATTTAATACTAATGGGTTAAAATATTTAATTATTTATTCAATCTAATTATTTATTTAATCACGGATTGAATAATTAATGTGTAAATTATTAAATTAGCCCAACATGGGTCAATTAGTAGCCCAAGTGGAGAATAATAAAATTTGACAATTTAGTAGTCCAAACAATTTAATAGAAGCCCAATTGGTATTTTAAATTAAAACCCAATGATTGGCCCACTTGGAAAATACTTAAATTAACTATTAATTGTTTAAAAGTGGAATGTGACACTCATTTTGGGACAAATCAAAAGTCATCAGCCGACCATCATGTGGGAGATGAGAGAGAAAATTGATTTTGTTTTATTTTAATTTATTTTCCATTTATTTAATTATTGGTTGTTTGTTTTATTTTTTTAAGTACATGAACCATGCTTCTTTTCACCAACTAAGTCATGGCTAGCTTTCTTGTGTAAGTATCCATATAGGTGCATGATGGTCTAGATTATTAGATACATTATGTATATCTATTAATTTTTCAAGTATACTTGGAATGGGTAAATGTTACTTCATTATTTTTTCCAAATTTCAAAAGAGAGAGTTTGAGAGCAAAATATTTTGAGAGAGAACAAGAGAAGGAGAAGGAGTGCTAAGCTAGTTTATGTCTTCAAGATTCACAACATATTTTGGGAGAAAAAGAAGAATAGCCATTAAATCAAGGTAATGGTTATTTTACATGAAGTTTTGTTTTTAAATTAAATAAATTATCATGTTAGTATAAACATATTAATATGGTTATTAATGTGTAGTGGTAATATTTATGTCATGCTTGAGTTTAATATGTTTGGTTTGTATTTTGGTATATTTTATATGCTAAAATATGTGTTTAATAGTGTGTAAACAAGCTTTGGAATTTATGTCCAAAAATATTTTTGTAAAACTTAGGTTTGATGTTCTAATATTATAGAATATTAAATCATGAGAAAAACAAAGTTTGAATCACTTAAAATGGAGTTATACACAAAAAGTTATGATTTGTGGTAGTTTATGTGATGTAAAAATTTTTATAAAAAAGTAATGATATTAAATCATGAAAAATTAATTTTTCATGTTATAAATTAATATAAGGTGTTTGGTATTTTTTTTTTGATTTTTATTGATGATTTAAAGCTTACTTGATGGTATATTTTTATTTAAAATGTGTGTGCCGGAACACTGTTCACAATGCGCGCGCAGCCACTGTTCACCGAAAACACGGAGCCAAACGACGTCGTTTGGTGTCCGTAAAAAGTTACTTCGCGCGTACGCGCGGAAGCCGTATCCGGCTTTTCAAAAACGGCGTCGTTTTGGGCCGTATAATCTAAAACGCGCGCCATGCGCGGTAAGAAATTTTCGGCGGAATTACGATTCTGCCACTCCGTGTTTTTCTTGGCAAAATTACCATTTTGCCCTCGGATCAGTTTTCTGATTAATTACGAAATTGCCATCGGTCCGGTTTTTCAACGTAATTACGAAAATGCCATTCGGGTAAATTTTAATTAATTTAAATATTTGAAAATTAATTTAAAATTATAACAAAAATAATAATAATTCAAAAATAATATTGGGGAGAATATTTTTCAATAAGTTTAATATTTAAATATTTTAAATATTAATCTAGTTAGCTAAACCATGGTTAAGTTAAATAAATTTATTATTTATTTATTATTTTAAATGTTAATAATAAATAAAGATGATAAATTAGCAATTATTATTTAATGCCTATTTAATAATAATTAAATAGAGATAAAATTTATAAATTAATTATTTATTATTTAAATATTATTAAATAATAAATAAGAATAATTAAGTAATTAATTATTATTTAATTAGCATTAAATAACGATTAATGAAAATTAAGTTATTAGAGCAATAATTTATTATTTAATTTAAATAATAAATAAGAATGATTTGATTATTATTTAACCTTAAATAATAATTAAAATTAATTAAATAATTAATTATTATTTAATTGACATTAAATAATAATTAAATAGGATTAAGATTAGTAAACTATTATTTAATTTCCTTAATTAAATAATAAGTAAGGTTAATTACTTAGTTAATTATTGGTTGATTAACATTAAATTAAAGAATGTTAAAATTAAGTTAATAATTATTTATTATTTGATTATAATTAAATAATAAGTAAGTACAAATAGTTATTATTTATTTTAAATAATAACTAGAGTTAATTAATTAATTTCTATTTAATTAATATTAAATAGTAATTAAAAAGAGATTGAGTTAATAAAATAAATTGAATTTAATTAAACAATTGTAATAAGTTGTTTAAGGGTTTAATAAGTGTCCAACACTTAAGAAAAATATTTTCTAACTTATTAAATTATTAACCTAAAATGATTAAGGGTCTATAAGGTTAATAATATTGTTTTGACTAATGTAAATTATGTGTTAATACTTATGTGTGATAAATAAGTTCATTATTAAGCGTATAGTTTTGCAAATACGTCGTACTAATTATTAGACCGACTTTATTAATGTTAGGTCTTTCAAAGCAAGTTAGTTAAAGCTAGACAATTATTGTAGCTGAGCAGACAGGCAAGTTCTCTAACCCTACTCATTTATTGTTGAACAAGTTTCTATACTTGTATTTATTGTCAAAGCTTGAAGTGGTTTAATTATTTAAAATTATTCCACATCCATACTGTTTATAAAATCGCACTTAGTGCACTTGAAGCTTGTTAGTTCTTGATTCATGAACTGTATTAAAAATGTCAAAAGCTAATAGTTCAGCTAGACATTTCGTTTATAAATTCAATACTTGAATACTTTTAAAAGCTTATCCAAACCATTGTTGGGTGCGGATTTCTTATATTAAGTCTGAGAATTGAACAACCCTAAATTAGGGGATTTTGTGTCGGGAAACCGACTTTGGGCGCCAGTGACTAAATGTAATGCATATACAGCGGGTTGAATAGGCTGATCCCCTTGAAAACCAAACAACTCAAAGGGTCAGAGGAAACTCTATTATACCCTCGTTAGTTCAAGGTCCTTAGTGACCACTCAGCATTTTAAGATTCAAATATTCTGTTTATTAAAATTTGAATTCTGTTTCATTCACAATTGTTATATCTATTGTTGAATCATTGATGATATTTCCCATTCATTCATGATATATTAAATCTATATGATTGTTCTAAACTTGCTGAGCAAACTAGTTGCTCATTCTTGCTATATCATGAACCATTTTTCAGATAATCCTGATTGCTCAAAGAAGGATAAGGGAAAAGGAAAGGCCAGAGCTTAAGTTAGTTTATGCATGCTAATTAGATACTTAAATTTGTGTTTACTGTTGTTAAATCTTTTGTAATTCCTTATGATATGAACTGTTTATGTTAAGGTTAATAGACCCTGGTATTGTAACCTTTTTGTAAGGGAACCAATATGTATTATTCCGCGATATTTAAATGCAATGTATGTATTTAATTGTTAGTAATGTGTTGAATAGTGAGAACCAAACTCGAGGTTATGGAACCCGGATTTGGGGTCGTCACAAAGTTAATAAACTAATTATTTATTTTTTTAATTAAGATTGAATAATAAGTAAGGATAATTAATTAATTGATTATTATTTAATTAACATTAAATAATAATTAAAGATAATTAAAGTTAATAAACTAATTATTTATTATTTAATTAAGATTAAATAATAAGTAAGGATAATTAATTAATTGATTTTTATTTAATTAACATTAAATAATAATTAAAGATACTTAAAGTTAATAAAATAATTATTTATTATTAAATAATAATAAATGAAGATAATTAATAAGTTAATGATTATTTAATTAATATTAAATAATAAGGCAATTAAGATTAATACTTTAATTATTTATTATTTAATTAACTTTAAATAAGAAATAAACTTAATTAGTTATTATCTATTGTAAAATAATGACTAAAGGTAATTAATTAATTACTCTTTAATTGATATTAAATAGTAATTAAATGAAGATAGAGTTAATAAAATAAAAATAATTTAATTAAACACTGATAGTAAATTGTTTAAAAGTTTAATAAGTGTTTAACACTTAAGAAAAATAATATTTATTAATTAAATCATTAATATAAGATCAATTAAATGTCTTATACGATTAATATAAAATTATATGTGTTATGTGATTAATTATTTAGCATAAATAAGTGTTTAAAGTGCACGATTATATGTTATACTAATTGATAGGTCAATGTTATTAATGTTATGACATCAAGAGGAGTTTAAATTAAGCGAATTAGCCGTAAGTCAACAGACAGGCAAGTTCTTTAATCTCACTCAAATTTGTATTGAGCAAGCTTCCTAACTCTACTCAGTATTATTGTGTTAATTCTTAAATCTTAAGCCTATATTATATCGCAAGTTATTCCACAATAATATTATTGCAAATCATATATTTTATTTGAATTCATATTCCATTCTTGAATTATGAATTGATTAAAGAAGAAGTCTAAGCCATTGTTCGGCTAGACCTATGTGAAATTTATTTTGAAAGCTATCCAAACCATTGTGGTACGGATTCTTAGACTGAGAAGAACAACCCATAATGGGGAATAACCTAAGTATCGAACAAATGATACAAATAGAATAAATGTTATGCATATACATATGGTACGAGAGGCTGATCCCCTCAAGTACAATTCTGACAAAGTAACCTAAGAGGGTCAATCAAGTGATTGATTTCCTCAATAGTAGTTCATGCTCCATTTGACAACTCAACAGTTAAATAATCAATTGTCACTTCTTTATTTTGTGCATTGATTCTATTGTTCATTGTTGAGCTCCTTTTATTAAATCATTCAGTTGATATTCCTATTCATTTATGACATAATTATTGTTATTCATTTAAATTGCTGAGCAAGCTAGTTGCTCATACTTGCTATGTCATAAAATATTTTGCAGCTAAACCTGAAGGATCAGGTAAAGATAAAGGAAAAGGGAAAGCAAAATCTTAATTATCTAGATAGCTGTTAGTCTATTTATATTTTGTTTAGAACTTATAAGATTGTAACGCAAACACTGATATTATTTTGTAGTTTGTGATGTTTATTTTGGTAAAGGTTATAGACCTTGGGACTAGAAAGTCATTGTAATAAAGAATATATGTTTATTTATTTTCCGCATTAGTATTACATGTTGTTTAGCAGAGATTATTTATATTATTGCGTGAGCACCAAATTCGAGATAGTGGTAATACCTGAATTTAGGGGTGTCACAGGTTGGTATCAGAGCTGTAGGTTATAGACTTTAGGAGTTGTGAAACCTAGGTTATAACCTTAGAATTAAACTCATATGGAGTACACTAGGAGGATGGGTCGAGGAGATCCTTTGAGTCGAGTTTTGTTAGAGATGAATTGTGAAAATTCATCGAGCCGATGTTGTACATAATGAAATATTGTTTCATTTCATCAATGAATATACTAACATGCTGTTGTTTTGTCTATTATTGTGTTTGTAGGATGGCAGATATAAGCGAGCCTAGTAGACTGATGGAGGATGCTCCGGTGGACAAACATATTGTCTTGGTTAAGCCGACTGAGCCAGTAGGACCAGTGATTAAGGCACCTGCTGTTGAGCATGAGTTGGAGGCTGCTGCTGAGGAAGATCATATAGAAGAGGCTGAGTCGCCAGTGCGAGGAGGGGTTATGAGATTTGAAGGTGATGATGATTCTGAGGGACAACAGACAGACTCTGAGGAGGAGTCAGCTGAGGAGCCATTTTCTGAGGATGATCTGATTGAGCAGTCAGCTGAGTATGATGACGGCATGGGCACCACTGCCAGCGATATTATCGAGGAGCTGACCAGTGCTAACATAGAGCTAGAGTCTAGAGTCCAGCATTTGGAGGGAGAGAATCAGACCCATCAGGAGATGGAGGACCAGTATAGAGATGCGGCATATCAGATGTCTGACGAGGTGACCAGGTTGAAGGAGCATGTGGCTGTGTTGGAGACTGAGGTGCAGGGGCACCATCAAACTGCTATTTCGCTAGGAGTTACAGTTCATCACCTCCGTGAGAGGGAGGTAGATCTAGTTGATGAGCTGGAGCAGTCTAAGAGGCAGGCTGAAGGATTCCAAGCAGAAAGGGATGAGTTGCAGAGACAGTTGGCAGGGATGTCAGCTGAGTTTGACATGGAGATAGCAGATAAGATCCGCATATGTGATGAGTGGATGAACGTATCCAGGAGGGCTGATGAGCTTGAGGCTGAGGTTAGGGGCAGTGCTACCAGGATTGATACTGCTAGTTTCGAGTTAGATACCACTTTTGGTAGGCTGAGGAGCAGGATCCTGAATTATCCTCGAGAGGAATATTTGAGCAGGCAGGTAGTGAGACGCAGTGTGCTTGACAGGATCGCTTGGCAGGAGCACGAGGCCGCTGCCCGTCGGATTGATCGTTGATATTTTATTTTTCTGTTTGTATATAGATGCAGTTTAGAACCCATTTTTTGTTCATAGGGTTATATAAATGATGTAAACCTCAGACTATGAGAGATGCTAGGTGTTTATGATACATCCCCACTTTTTGTGTTTTAGGGAAATGTAATTCTTGTGAATCCCATCTATTGTTTTTCTTTGGGATAGGTTTCATGTTATCCCGTCTTTTGTTGACTAGAGGGATAGTTAGCGTTTATAGAAATATGCCTGTGATGTAAGTGTTTCACACTACCAGTTGGTATATGATTATAAATGCGACATTATTATGATAACTTGGTCTGATTGAGCTTGATTTTTGTGTTAACTATTAAATGTCTAAACATTTATAAAATGTGCATAAAATGTAATATACAAAATAATAAATATAAGATTTTGTTTACTAACAGAGAATGCCGCAGAGACGTGTACCTCGAATTCGACGTGTAGATGAAGTCGAAAACAATGCTGAGAGGCAGGAAGACCCAATAAGGGCTTTCGCAGCCATGATGATGGAGATGATGCAAAATAAACCACCACCAGTAGTACAACCAGTAGTACCGCCAGTTGTAAACCAGCCAGGGACACACTTAGCAAATTTTAAGAATTTCAAATTAGTAGGACCACCAGAATTTCGTGGGTCTACAGATCCTATAGAGGCCCAAACGTGGATTGAGGAAATAGAAAAAGTGTTTGAGGTCACACGAGTGGTTGATGAACAACAGACGTCATTTGCCACCTTCATGCTGAAGGGAGAGGCGAATTACTGGTGGAAAGCGAATAAGGGTAGAGCTGGAAAAGGTATTGTAACATGGGCACATTTTAAAGAATTATTCTTCGAGAATTATTTTCCGAACAGCATGAAAAACAGAATGGAGATGAAATTCTTGGACTTGAAGCAGGGAAACATGTCAATGGCAGAGTACGCCGCAAAGTTCAATGAATTAGCTCGATTTGCTCCACACCAGGTGGATACCGGGGCGAGGAAAGCACGAAGATTTGAGCAGGGTTTAAAGCCTTGGGTGTATAGTAAGGTTGCTGTTCTGAGAATCGACACATTTTCAGCATTATTGGAGAGGCCGATTATTGCCGAATGAGGGAATGAAGCGTTAATGAAATACAACCAAGACAAGAAGAAGAAAGGTCATGATGGGCCTAGGGAAGGAACTGGAGGTAGCAATTATAACAAAAGGAAGTGGAATGATAACCAGATGTCAGGAGGTAGTAAAACTGGAGGAGAAGCCAAGAAAGGCAACAAATGTGAAAAGTGTGGGAAGAACCATTCTGGGGAATGCATGAAGGGCAAGGGGGTCTGTTATAACTGTGGGCAGCAAGGGCATATTGCTCCCCAATGCCCTAAAGGGAATAGGAGCGGATGTTTTTCTTGCGGAGCGTCGGACCACCAAATTAAGGACTGCCCAAAGAAAAAGAATGACATAGCTGGTGGAAATAGAAGCAACAATAGCAAGCTAACCATTAGAGGACCAGTCAATCAACCGAACAGACCAACTGCACGCACCTTTAACATGACGGTTCAGGATGATGTGGAATCAAAGGACGTAGTGTCAGGTATTCTTCCGATCAATAATATCAAAGCTTATGTATTATTTGATTCGGGTGCTACCTGTTCATTTATATCCGAAGAATTTGCTAATAGATTAAAACTACCCCGAGAAAAACTAGAAAATCCTTTAAATATAGAAGTAGCCAACAATGAAGTTATTACCGTAGAATATATTCATAGGAATTGTTGCGTTGAATTAGGAGGATTTAAACTTGGAGTGAACTTAATTCCAATTCGTTTGGGAGAGTTCGATATCATTCTCGGTATGGACTGGTTATCGAATCACGAGGCGTTGATTGACTGCCAGAAGAAGAGTATAACTCTGAAAACCCCGAGTAAGTTGAAAGTGGTATTTCAGGGGAGTAAATCGCTGAGACAATATCGTTGTTTGACGATGATGCAAGCAAGGAGATTGCTGAGAAAGGGGTGCATAGGTTATCTGACTCATGTGGTTGATACTCAAAGACTAGAGGGTGAATTGGGTCAAATACCTATGGTACGAGAATTCTCGAATGTCTTCCTAGATGATATACCGGGTTTACCACCAGATAGGGAAGTTGAGTTCAAAATTGAACTGGCACCAGAGACTACACCAATTTCGAAAGCACCATACAGAATGGGCCGATGGAATTAAAGGAACTGGTGATACAACTGCAGGAACTACTAGATAAAGGATATATTCGGCCAAGTGTGTCTCCTTGGGGAGCACCGGTATTATTTGTAAAGAAGAAGGACGGATCCCTAAGACTTTGTATCGACTATCGTGAGTTGAACAAAGTTACGATTAAAAATAGGTACCCGTTACCCAGGATTGATGATCTATTTGATCAGCTTAAGGGAGCGAAGTATTTTTCAAAGATAGACTTAAGAACTGGTTACCATCAGTTGAAGGTAAGGGAAGAAGATGTACCGAAAATGGCATTCAGAACTCGTTATGAACATTTTGAGTTTTTGGTAATGTCATTCGGTCTAACGAATGCACCAACAGCATTTATGGATATGATGAACAGGGTGTTCAAGTCGTACTTGGACAAGTTCGTTGTTGTATTCATCGATGACATTCTGGTGTATTCGAAGATGAAAGAGGAGCACGATGAGCACTTAAAAATGGTGTTGGAAACACTAAGGAGGGAAAAATTGTATGCAAAATTCTCAAAGTGTGAATTTTGGCTACAGAGGGTATAGTTTCTGGGGCATGTAATTGATGAGGAAAGTGTTTCGGTGGACCCAGCAAAGGTAGAAGCAGTTATAAATTGGGAGCAGCCAAAGACACCGATAGAAGTTAGAAGTTTCCTTGGGTTTGCGGGTTATTATCAAAGATTTATCCAGGATTTTTCTAAAATAGCGACACCGTTAACCAACTTGACAAGAAAGACAGTTAAATTCGTATGGACGGATAAATGCGAAGCGAGTTTTATGGAACTTAAGAATAGGCTTAGTGAAGCACCGGTGTTGTCATTGCCTGACAATATCGGGGGTTTTATGGTGTACAGTGATGCGTCACTCAAGGGACTTGGGTGTGTGTTAATGCAACATGGAAAGGTCATTACGTACGCATCAAGACAGTTGAAGGACTATGAGAAGGGATATCCAACTCACGACTTGGAGTTAGCAGCAGTAGTGTTCACCCTAAAGATCTGGAAGCACTATCTGTATGGGGAGAAGTGTGAAATATACACAGACCACAAAAGTTTGAAATATATTTTCACTCAAAAGGAGCTAAACATGAGGCAGAGGCTGTAAGACCCCGAATTTTATGAAATATAAAATTTAATTTTTCTTCATATATATTTTTCTGAAACAGTAAGTGGTTAAATCGATAAAGTTTAAAGTTAAGGATGTTATGTGCAAATTTTATCTTGTCGGACAATATTCGTTTTGTCGGGGAATATTCGGGCCGTACGACGGCGCCGAAATAACAAATTATTGGTGGACCCCACAACGGAATAATTGTCGGATATAGAAAACGACAGAAGTAACCTTTTTAAATAAAAATAGTCAACGGTGTTAACTGTTAAAATACCGATGATAAAAGAATAGTAGCATACGGTAATTTATGGTATTTTATTGTGGCACACGGTATTCTACAGTAGCACACGGTATTGCACAGTGTCTCGTATTATTGATCTGATAATTGACACCGTAACTGTTACGCATCATTTCATCAATAATTGTCACTGCATAATATTTTATATTATCAATTCAATTATTGTTGCTACACAGTATTTTGCATTATTGATTCAATAATTGTCATTACACTGTATTTCATATCATCGAGTCAATAATTGTTGGTGCACTGTAGTTTAAAATTATTGAATCTAATAATTGTCACAGTAGCAAATACACTATAATTTATATTATTAAATTAATAAAAATATTTAATGTATTTCTTACATTATTGTAGTAACATTATTTTATATGTTGGACTCACAGAAAGAATAAATAAATAAATAAAAAATAAAATAATTAATTTTACTATTTGAAATAGTGACGTGAATAGTAACGTGAATAGTGACGCGAATAGTAAGTGAATAGTAAGAAACATGTGGGACCCACTGTGGGGCCCACACGAAATGTGAGAAATGTGAGAATTTGCTGAAGAGTTGGTGGAGGCTGCTGCGCAGCCTCTGCTGAATTTTTTTATTTCACCTACCGCGCATAGTAACTTCTTTTCTCCTATAAATAGCTTGTTCAGCTTAATAGAAAAATCACACCTAAAACATAGAATTTTTTTATAAGAATTTTATGAGTTTTCTCTGAGAATAGTAAGGATATTTTGAGAGTTTGAAAGCCAAAAGGAGTGCAGAAATTTTTCAAGTAAGTCTTTTATTAAAGAGTAGTAATTTCATAAATTCCTATATTTTACGGTATTCACAAATCTTCCTTTAGAAGACTCTTCTATTAGAAGATTCATTTTAAAAGCTTTCTTTGGAAGATTTATTTTGTAATATTATTTTAAAAACTATTTTAAAGTAGTTATATTATACTACAAAAATTATGTTAAATATATATAATTTTGATAGTTCATATTATACGAATTATCATACACTTTGAAATTTATATGTGGTAATTACTAATTTTATTAAAAATATATAGGTTGATCAACCTCATTTAAATCAATATCCAGTCACGTGTTAAGGTAAGGAATATTATTCTTTTCACACTCTTAAATTTACTGTGGTAAGGAATATCATCTTCTTTCATATTCTAAATTACTACGGTAAGGGGTATTATTCTTTTCATCACCATAAATGGATATTATTTTCTTTCTTACTTGAAGGGATTATCATTCTTTGATTCTCGAAAATAATATCGTTTCTTTCTTGTGCCATTTACTTCCATGTATTAAATTGTGGGAATAACCTTACGGCGCGGTTTACCGCCTGTTGGTGAATAACCTTTTGTATTCATTCCTTACTAATCTTTGAGAATAACCTTACGGTGCGGATTATCGCCTGTTTGGTGAATAACTCTTCGTATTCAAATTGATGGGAATAACCTTACGGCGCGGATTATCGCCTGTTGGTGAATAACCCTTTTTATTTGTCTCGTGTGGAAATAATTTGTCTACATGAATTATCACATGACACTTTTATTCCATATTCGTAAGTGATATCATTTTCCTTTATACTCATAAGGGATACCATCTTTTTCATCTTCCATTATTCAAACTTACTATGGTAAGGGATATTAATTCCCTTCACCTTTTGTTAATCAAACCTGCTACGGTAAGGGATATTATTTTCTTTCATACACCTAAATCGAAACTTATTATGGAACTATTGCTTCTATAATTCCTGAAAATATTATATGTTCCATAATAGTTGAACTTCATTATTTCAACTGAACCTTCCTATTTTCTGAACCTTTCTATTGAACTATAATCGTTATTCTGAACTATGGATCTTGAATATCATTTTTAAATTTCACTCCACATCATGTTGGCAATTTGGACATTATTTGAATCTGCACAAAGTAAACTTCCGATACTTATTGTTTATCCTGTTCTTCTGTTCATCATTTGTATCACTGTTATTTGTATTAATCATCAAGAATCAAGCTGTTGTGAATATCTGTGGCCGGGGGCACAGATGTGATATAATTGTTGAACAGATGATAGGTTAAAGGCGATATACTAGGTTAAAGGCGATACATCTGTTCGGTGTCTTTTATGACACGTGGTGAATGTTCTCTTTGGCCCGTAGTGCAAAGATGAACTGTTGGTTGGTATGATTATGACCAAAGGCTGAATCTGGTATAATCATGACCGTTGGTGCTTTATTGAATATCTTTGGCCCGTAGTGCAAAGATGAACTGTTGATTTGCATGATTATGATCAGGAACTGTGAATTTTTATTATCATGACTAATGGTATTTCAGATGATAAAAGTTGATGATGTTTTTACTAAAAAGAGAAGCGAGTGGACATTATGGTCTGCATTATTCTTCTAATAGATTGCTCATTCCGCTGCTATTATTGATCTGAACGTTGTTTAAGAATTTAACTACAGTTTTTGATATAAACCTTGTAGTCTATTGTATTCTATCAAGAACTCAACTGTTGAAGGCTAATGATAATTTATTCGTCATTATCTTAGTCATGATATTTCTTACTGGGCTATTTGAGCTCACCCTTTCTTTTGTTCCATTGTTTTCAACAGGAGATGAGAACGTAACGGGGTCTAGCCGGGGAATGGAGTGAGAGTCCGAGGAATAGCTATCCTAGTCTTCACGTGTTGTAAAATAGTGTGGCAATAATAGTGAAGACTTAGTTGTGTATTATTATACACTGTATTGTTGTACGTTGTGCTTTGTTGTAATAATTTTGTTGTAGTCTTTTGACGACTCAAGTTTGGGCTGTGTGGGCCTAGATTTGGGGGCGTCACAGAGGCGATGGTTAGAATTGATCAAGGATTACGATTGCGAAATTATGTATCATCCGGGTAAAACCAATGTTGTAGCTGATGCTCTTAGCAGAAAGGGCAGGGAGAAGTTATTAATGTTAGCATCTCAAGAGGAGTTGATAAAAGATATGGAAAGACTGGAGTTAGAGATAAAACATCTGAAGGGTTCAAATGAGAAGCTATTTGCGGTAGAAGCGAGTCTAACTTTATTAGATAAAATAAAGGAGGCTCAAGAGCAAGATGAAGAATGTGTCAGTATTAGAAAGAAAATTTTAGAAGGGGAAGATTTGAAATACAAAGTGGATAATACAGGACTGTTAAGGTTTGAAGGGAGGATATGCATACCAATGGTTCCAGAATTAAAAGAAGAAATCTTGTAAGAAGCTCACACTATAAAGTACTCGATACACCCTGGAAGTACCAAGATGTATCAGGACTTACGTCAATATTTTTGGTGGCCAAATATGAAGAGGGAAGTGGCAGAGTGCGTTAGCCGATGTCTAACATGTCAGAGAGTTAAAGCAGAATATCAGAGACCGAGTGGACTGCTACAACCGTTGGAAATTTCGAAGTGGAAATGGGAGCATATCACGATGGACTTTGTGGTGGGACTTCCAGTTACTCAGAAGGGATTTGATGCAATATGGGTAATCGTGGATCGTTTGACAAAATCTGCACACTTTTTATCGATCAAGATCAGATATAGTCTAGAGCAGTTGGTGAAGTTGTATATGAAGGAGATTGTGTCACGCCATGGAGTACCGGTGTCGATTGTGTCTGACAGAGATCCGCGCTTCACGTCAAAATTTTGGAGAGGTTTGCAAGAGAGATTGGGAATACAATTAAGGCTGAGTACTGCATATCATCCCCAAACCGATGGACAGAGCGAGCGAATGATTCAAACGCTTGAGAATATGCTTAGAGCCTGTATTATGGATTTGAAGGGCAATTGGGATGATCACCTACCTTTGGTGGAGTTTGCCTACAACAACAGTTATCATGCTAGTATTGGCATACCGCCTTACGAAGCACTTTATGGAAGAAAATGTCGCACGCCCTTGTGTTGGGATGAAGTTGGTGAGCGAAGACTGTTGGGACCTGAAATGGTGCAACAGACTGTCGATGTGATCAAAATAATAAGAGTCGTCTGGTAGCAGCTCAGGATCGTCAGAAGAAGTATGCCGATTTGCATCGTCAAAAGCGGGACTTTGAAGTCGGTAGTTTTGTATTTTAAAAGGTATCTCCCTGGAAAGGGAAGATAAGATTTGGCAAGAAAGGAAAAATTGAACCCAAGTTTTATAGGGCCATTTGAAATTTTAAAGCGAATAGGTGAAGTGGCGTACGAGATAGCCTTACCTCCTGAACTTGAGCACATTCACAACGTGTTTCATGTTTCAGTGTTGCGGCCATATAAACCTACTTACAAGCATGTGATATCCTACGAACCGATTTAAGTCGAGAAGGATCTATCATACGAAGAGATTCATGTTCAAATACTAGATAGGAAGGAGCAGACGTTGCGAAATAAGGTCATACATTCAGTCAAAGTTCTTTGGAGAAATCATGCAGTTGAAGAAGCTACGTGGGAGTTCGAAGAAAAGATAAGAGTGAATTATCCGCATCTTTTTAAGTGATCTTATGTTGTAATTCCGGGGACGGAATTCTTATAAGGAGGGGGAGAATGTAAGAACCAAGAATTTTGAATTACATTATAAATAAAATTGAAAAACTAAATTCTAATTAAATGAGTTATTGTGTGATTTAATTTAAACCTTTACGTGGTAATTTGATTGTTGACTATTCAGTTAATTTTAGTAAAGGAAATCCGATTAATGGATTTATTAAATTAACGGACTAGCCTAAGATTATTTTGTGAGGAACCATAATTAAATATTCAATTAATATTGAATATGACAAGTCTAAATTGATTATATAAATTAAATTTAAATTGGTTATTTAAATGTTCCTATAATTATTTAAACAATCCCAAATAATTAATTAAGTGAGGGATTTATGTGATGTGCTTTGTGGGTTGATATTTAATTAAGCTAGCCCAATTTATTAAGAAGTTGGTGAGTTATTTTGGTAGCCCAATGTTGTTGGATTATTATGATCATATATGGCCCAAATGAAATAAATTGCAAACTCATTCCTTGATCCAATTGCTAAAGCTTCTAGAAAATCCATTATTTACCAATTTGACTATAAAAATAAATCAAAAATGGGACAAATTAGAGAGCATGGCTGGTGGTATGGAGGGAGTACTATGGATTCCAAATTTTTATTCAATTTGTTGATTTCATTAGTGTGTGGAACACTCAACCTTTTTAGCTAACAAATTTTATAAAAATGTTGAAGTCCAATCTATACATATATATGTTATATGTATAGATTTATACTACTATAAATAGAAGCTAGCTCATTTGGTGGAGAGTTTACAAAATATTGCAAGTATTCTCTATATAATGTGCTAGTGAGTTAACTAGGTGAGTTAAAGAAAAAGGAAGTGAGTTGTGTAGTGAGTCACCACCGAGTCAAGTGAGTCAAGTCATTTTCATCAAGGGGGTGTTCTTGGATGTCATCACAACTTAATACCTACTTTGGAAAGCAAAGAAAACAAGTCATCAAAAGTAAAAGGTATAAAAATTACTTTAAAACCCTAATCTTGGTTTTCTTTTAAATTTTATGGTAGAAATATTATCTTGGAGATATTTATGCTTAGAATCATGCTAGACATGTTTATATAGGATGCCATGTGGTTTAAATGTATAGTGGAATCACCAAAAAATGTGTTAAAATGAGCAAGTTATGCATTTTTGACCAAATACACCTCACTGTCCAAGTTCTTGCATGAACAGTCCACTTTAAGCCAAATTTCCGAAATCAAAATTTATCCAAAAATGATGTTTGAGCCCAGAAAATGGTAGTTCGGGAAGTTACGATTCCATCGATACCTAGTAGAGCTCCATCGGATTTATAGAACTCAAGTTATTAAGGTTTTTCTCCAAGACCCCAAAACTTGACAAAAATCTGGAATTGGTAAGGTTTCTGCCGGTTTTTTTTATTCATGAACCGACCGGAACTTTCCGACGACCGGTTCACCGGAATTAAGACCGGTTCCGGCGATGGGTCTTTGACAGAAGTTGCTTGGTTTTTCGTGTAGTATTTTATAAAAATATTTTTGTATTTTTAGCATGTCATTTGGTAATTTCCATAATTAAAATATGATTAAACCTTACTAATTAAAGGAAAAATGTTAAAATAAAATATTTTTAATTTCTGAAAAAATCATAAAACTACTAATACTTATTATTTAAGTAATATTAAATAATAAGTAAGATTAATTAATAAATTAATTATTTTTAATTGTATTTAAGGTGTAAATAGTGCACTAATTAGCTATTAATTAGTTAGTAATTAGATAAAATTACTAATAAATTATTATTAAATATTAAATATGTGATTTAAGTATTTAATAATAATATAAGACAGATAATGTAAATAAATTAATTATTTATTATTTAATTTATAATTAAATAGTAAATAAAGATAAGTAATTAACTAATTATTATTTAATTAATATTAAATCATAATTAAAAAGAGTTAAAATTTATAAATTAATTATTTATTATTTAAATAATAAATAAAGATAATTAAGAAATTAATTATTATTTGATTAACATTAAATAATAATTAAATGAAGAATAAATTAATTATTTATTAGTAAGATTAAATAATAAGTAAGTATAAGTAATTAATTAATTATTATTTAACATTAAATAATATTTAAAGATAATTAAAGTTAATAAACTAATTATTTATTATTTAATTAAGATTGAATAATAAGTAAGGATAATTAATTAATTGATTATTATTTAATTAACATTAAATAATAATTAAAGATAATTAAAGTTAATAAACTAATTATTTATTATTTAATTAAGATTAAATAATAAGTAAGGATAATTAATTAATTGATTATTATTTAATTAACATTAAATAATAATTAAAGATACTTAAAGTTAATAAACTAATTATTTATTATTAAATAATAATAAATGAAGATAATTAATAAGTTAATTATTATTTAATTAATATTAAAAAATAAGGCAATTAAGATTAATACTTTAATTATTTATCATTTGATTGACTTTAAATAAGAAATAAACTTAATTAGTTATTATCTATTGTAAAATAATGACTAAAGGTAATTAATTAATTACTCTTTAATTGATATTAAATAGTAATTAAATGAAGATAGAGTTAATAAAATAAAAAGAATTTAATTAAACACTGATAGTAAATTGTTTAAGAGTTTAATAAGTGTTTAAAACTTAAGAAAAATAATATTGATTAATTAAATCATTAATATAAGATCAATTAAATGTCTTATACGATTAATATAAAATTATATCTGTTATGTGATTAATTATTTAGCATAAATAAGTGTTTAAAGTGTACGATTATATGTTATACTAATTGATAGGTCAATGTTATTAATGTTATGAATGTCTTTGGCCCGTAGTGCAAAGATGAACTGTTGATCTGCATGATTATGATCAGGAACTGTGAATTGTATTATCTTGACTAAAGGTAGTTCAGATGATAAAAGTTGATAATGTTTTTCCTAAAAAGAGAACCGAGTGGACATTATAGTCTGCATTATTCTTCTAATAAATTGCTCATTCCGCTGCTATTATTGATCTGAACATTGTTTAAGAATTTAACTACAGTTTTTGATATAAACCTTGTAGTCTATTGTATTCTATCAAGAACTCAACTGTTGAAGGCTAATGATAATTTATTCGTCATTATCTTAGTCATGATATTCTTTACTGGGCTATTTGAGCTCACCCTTTCTTTTGTTCCATTGTTTTTCAACAGGAGATGGAAACGTAGCTGGGTCTAGCTGGGGAATAGAGTGAGAGTATGAGGAATAGCTATCGTAGTATTCACACGTTGTAAAATAGTGTGATAATAATAGTGAAGACTTAGTTGTGTATTATTATGCACTGTATTGTTGAACGTTGTTCTACCTTATAATAATTTTGTTGTAGTCTTTTGATGACTCAAGTTTGGGCTGTATGAGCCCAGATTTGGGGGCGTCACAGTTGAGATTAGAGCTTAGGGATATGGTCTTTAATGGAGATCTGGGATTAGAACTAGGAGGGGAGAGACGAATAGAATTAATCACTAGTGTGTCCTACCTAAATTAGATTTTGTTATCTAATGAATCGATTTGAATGTAGGTACATGAAGAGATGAATCAGTTTGTTTGAACTAACAATTATTTTGTGACAACAGTTTAGTATGGCATCTGGAAATCAAGAGATTAACTATGGAATACCTGAAGCGAATGTAGCCGAAAATCAAGAGGCCCCAAACAATCCTCTTGCAAACTCAGGAAATAATGTTCTTGATAACATGATGAACGATGGATTCTTTAGGAATTTCATGCAGTTCATACAGAATCAAGCAAGAGGAAATCCAGTCAATAATAACGATAGAAACGCTGGTAATTTGAGGATGGTCACTGTCAAGAAATTTAAAGAATTGGGACCACTTGAATTCCACGGGAAGCCTGACCCACTCAAAACGGAGGCATGGCTGAAGCAGACGACAAAAATACTTGATGTCTTACAATGCGCTGATGATCAGAAGGTGTCATTCGCCACTTTTATGTTACGAGGTGAGGCGGACCATTGGTGGGAAGCGGTAAAACGTATCAACCCTTCAGCACTCGAAATGTCTTGGACAGAATTCGAAGAGCTGTTTAATGAGAAGTATTTCCCAGAAAGCATCCGCCATATGAAAGAGGTGGAATTCATTAAGCTGGAGCAGGGAAACATGACAGTCTCCCAATATGAATCTAAGTTTGCCGAGTTATCTCGTTTTGCCACCCATCTAGTGGATGATGAAGCACGAATGAGTCGGATGTTCCTAAGAGGTTTGAGATTCAAAATTCATCAACAACTTAGCTCTCGTAAATTTAGTTTGTATTCAGATGTTGTGGATAGGGCTCAAAGGGTGGAGCAAATAGATAAAACATTGCAACCAAAAGTTAATGATCAGCATAGAGAAAGGAATGACAACAACCACAGGAACGAGAACCATCGAGGAGGTAACCAACACTTCGGTGGTAATTCCACATCAAATAACAGAAGAGGAGAATCCAATGGGAACAATTTCAAAAGAAAGAGATTCCATAATAATTATGGAAGGGCACCAGCACCAGTACCAGCACCAGCACCGACCCCAGTTTCAAGAGAAGAAGATCGACCACCAATGAGATGCTATAGGTGTGGTCAGAAAGGTCACATCAGCCCAAACTGTACACAGCAGTCCAAAGAGTGCTACAGTTGTGGGAAAGAGGGTCATCTTGCGCGGTTTTGTCTTGCCACAAAATCAAGTCCAGCTGCAATGATGATACCAAAAGCTAGCGCGGATAAAGGAAAATCTGTAGTTCAAAGGAGAGCTTTTGTTGTGACATCCCAAATGGCACGAAACTCGAATGAGGTGATAACCGGTAAGCTATTCATAAATTCTCGTGAAATCTACGCTTTGTTAGGTACTGGCTCTACCCATTCTTTTATCTCACCTGCATGTGCTCAGCGTTTAAACTTAACTCCTGAAAATTTGGACTTTGACTTATCAGTTGAAACCCCATTAGGAGAAATGACCATTACATCTACTGTCTATAAATCTTGCCTAGTTCAAATCAACAACCTCACATTACCTGTTAACCTTATTTCTTTGGAGATGCATGAATTTGATGTGATTTTAGGAATTGATTGGTTGACTACCCATCATGCTAAAATTGATTGTTTTCATAAGATTATTAGTTTTCATATTCCTAATCAACCTGTCATGCAAATTCAAGCAACTAAACCATTGAAATCTATAACTGTTATTTCTAGCCATAAAGCCATTCGTTTATTGAAAAACGGATGTCAAGCCTTTTTAGCTCGTGTCACTGATTTGAACAAAAATACGTCAAACTTGAATAATATTCCCATTGTTAATGAGTTTTCTGACGTTTTTCCTGAAGAACTTTCTGGCTTACCCCCAAACTGTGAAATTGAATTTTGTATTGATCTTGAACCCGGTACCAATCCCATTTCCAAAGCTCCATACCGAATGGCTCCCATTGAACTTCAAGAGTTAAAAGTCCAACTACAGGAATTATTGGATACCGGTTTCATTCGTCCGAGTGCATCACCTTGGGGTGCTCCTGTTCTATTTGTGAAGAAGAAAGACGGGAGTATGAGATTGTGCATTGACTACCGAGAATTGAATCATGTCACCATCAAAAATAGGTACCCGTTACCTCGGATTGATGACATGTTTGATCAATTGCAAGGTGCTCAACATTTCTCAAAGATTGATCTCCGTTCTGGATATCATCAGTTAAAGGTTAAAGTTGAGGACATTCCAAAGACTGCTTTTAGAACTCGTTATGGGCATTATGAGTTCTTAGTCATGTCTTTTGGACTAACTAATGCTCCTGCAGCTTTCATGGACATGATGAACCGGATATTCAAGGAACATTTGGATCATTTTGTAGTTGTCTTTATTGATGACATTCTCATATACTCCAAGAGTCGTGAGGATCATGAACAACACCTGAGATTAATACTTCAAAAGCTACGTGAGAACAAATTGTATGCCAAGCTGAAGAAGTGTGAGTTTTGGCTTGAGGAAGTCACGTTCCTTGGGCATGTGATTTCCAGTAAGGGAATATCAGTTGATCCTGCAAAGATCGAAGCGATATTAAATTGGGAGCAACCTCGGTCAGTAACTGAAGTCCGAAGTTTTCTGGGCTTAGCTGGTTATTATCGGAGATTCGTTGAAGGATTTTCTCGAATCGCCACTCCATTAACTCAGTTGACTCGGAAAAGTACAAAATTTGTATGGAACGAGGAATGTGAGAAAAGTTTTCAAGAACTCAAGAAGAGACTTATTTCAGCTCATGTTCTGACCATACCATCAGGATCAGGAGAATTTGTTATCTACAGCGACGCTTCAGGCAAAGGTCTAGGTTATGTTCTTATGCAACATGGAAAGGTTATAGCCTATGCCTCTCGACAACTCAAAGATTATGAGAAAAATTATTCTACTCATGATCTAGAGTTGGCAGCAGTCGTTTTCGCGTTGAAGATCTGGAGACACTACTTGTACGGAGAAAAAGTGGATATCTATACGGATCATAAAAGTCTCAAGTATTTCTTCACCCAGAAGGAACTCAACATGCGACAACGACGTTGGCTTGAGCTATTGAAGGATTATGACCACATAATCCTGTATCACCCGGGAAAGGCGAACGTTGTAGCTGACGCTTTGAGCAGAAGATCTTATGCGAGTACAAGTGCACTCCTGACAACACAAAAGCGTATTTTGTACAACTTGCAACAGATGGGGATAGAGATAAAAACGCCAATGACCCACTTGAAGATTGCGCACGTACGAGTAGAACCAGCTTTAATCGATAAAATTAAAGCTGCTCAAGCTACTGATCCGGAGCTGATGAATATGATGAAGAAAGTACAAGAAGGTGTTATTCCTGAGGCAAGAATCGACGAGAAAGGAATACTTAGAGTTAACTCTCGACTCTATGTTCCTAACGATCCTGAATTGAAGCATAAAATCATGATGGAGGCACACAACACGCCATTTGCAATCCACCCAAGGAGTACCAAGATGTATCGAGATCTTCGACATACATTTTCGTGGAACAATATGAAAAGAGAGATTACAAAGTTTATCTCAAGGTGCCTAGCTTGTCAACGTGTCAAGACAGAGCATCAAGTACCTAATGGTCCATTACAACCACTTAAGGTTCCTGAATGGAAGTGGGAACACATCAATATGGATTTCGTGACGGGTCTTCCCAAAGTTTCTCAAGGCTTAGATGCAATTTGGGTCATCGTAGATAGATTGACCAAATCCGCACATTTCTTGCCTATACGAGAAAAATTTTCACTTGAACGTCTTGCCGGTATGTACATAAATGAGATCGTGAGATTGTATGGCATGCCAGTTTCCATAGTATCTGATCGAGATCCTAGATTCACTTCACGTTTTTGGATCAGTCTACAAAAAGTTATGGGCACTGAACTACGTTTTAGTTTTACATATCATCCTTAAACGGACGGACAATCGAAAAGGACGATCCAGACCCTTGAAGATCTTTTGAGACTTTGTGTACTAGACTTCAAAGGAAGTTGGGATAAGTACTTGTCATTGGTGGAATTTTCTTACAACAACAGTTACCAAGCAAGCATAGGCATGACTCCATTCGAGGTTTTGTGTGGAAGGAAGTGTCGCTCTCCAATATGTTGGAATGAGGTAGGAGAAGAAAAATTGTTGGGACCCGAGTTGGTACGCTTGACAACAGAAAAGATCCAAATGATCCGACAACGAATACAGACCGCACAAGAACGACAAAAGAGTTATGCTGATCTTCATCGGAGATACGAAAATTTCAACGTCGGAGATCATGTATTCTTACGTGTTTCTCCATGGAAAGGGGTTACAAGATTCGGAAAGAGAGGAAAGCTCAACCCTCGATTTATTGGCCCATTTGAAAACCTCGATCGAATAGGAACCGTAGCCTACAGACTAGCCCTACCACCAAGTATGTCTCGCATCCATAACATTTTTCACATATCTATGTTACGTAAATATGTGAAGGACCCAAACCATGTCATTGAGTTAGAACCAGACGTTATAGCAGAGGATTTAACGTACGAGGAGGTACCTATTAAGATGCTAGATAAGAAGGAGCAGATCATACGCTCAAAGGTTATACCTCAAGTTAAGGTTTTATGGAGGAACCAAGATACTGAAGAAATGACTTGGGAGCTAGAATCTGAGATGAAATCTAAGTATCCTTACCTCTTCGATATGCCAGGTACGTCAATTTCGGGGACGAAATTTCATAAGGAGGGGAGGTTGTAAGACCCCGAATTTTATGAAATATAAAATTTATTTTTTCTTCATATATATTTTCATGAAACAGTAAGTACTTAAATTGATAAAGTTAAAAGTTAAAGATGTTATGTGTAAATTATATTATGTCGGACAATATTCTTTTGGTCGGAAAATATTCGTTCTGTCGGGGAATATTCGTACGACGGCGCCGTACGAACCAATCATTGGTGGACCCCACAAAGAATAATTGTCGGATATAGAAAATGACAGAAACAATTTTTAAAATGGTCAATGGTACTATTACTTTTAATTGTTAAAATATCTTATGGTAAAAAAATAGTAACACACGGTATTGCACAGTAGCACACGGTATTGCACAGTAGCACACGGCATTGCACAGTGTTTCGTATTATTAAACTGATAAAGTGGTTATCGTACAATATTTGACTTTATTGTCACATGCACAATAATTCATGTTATTAAATTGATAATTGTCACAGTAGCATATGCACAGTAATTCACATTATTGAATCAATAATTATCATGACACAGTAACGTAATCTTCCTTTACATGCTTTCTGCATTATTGTTCTCTCTACTATGATGTTATTTAAACAGTTGTATTTCAATAATTAATTGACTTGATATCTAACTCAGAAAGCCAACTACACTGTATTTATAACAATTAGTCATAATAATGAATATGTATGAATTATTGTTGAATAATTGAATTGATAAAGTTATTTGTTTATAATATAAAGTTAGGTGATATAAAATGAATGGTATAGATTAAAGATAATATAGAATTTGAAATGGATGATGTAGATTAAAAGATGATATTTGAATGAATGGTTTAGATTAAAGAAATCTTAAAAGATGAAATGAATGGTATAGATTAAACATTATCTTGAAATGAATGGTTTGGATTAAATTAGGAAATCTTGGTTATGATAAGATTTTTGGCTATAAATAAACTTAAGGATTTTTCATAAACTTCCTTACTTGTTCTTTTTTTCTCTCTCTAAATACTTCTTGTGTAAGTTCTCTCTAAGTGTGCTTAAGTCATCTTGAGTATTTATGAAGATCTATAAGTGTACGTGTACTGTTCAAGTTAATCAACCTCATTTAAATCAATATTCAGTCACGTGTTGAGGTAAGGGATTATCATTATTTGATTCTCAAAAATAATATCATTTCTTCCTTACTCGTAAGATGTGCCTTTTATTTCCATGTATTAAATTGTGGGAATAACTTTACGGCGCGGATTACCGCCTGTTGGTGAATAACCTTTCGTATTCATTCCTTATTAATCTCTGAGAATAACCTTACTGCGCGGATTACCGCCTGTTTGGTGAATGACTCTTCGTATTCAATTTTATTAAATTATGGGAATAATCTTACGGTGCGGATTACCGTCTGTTGGTGAATAACCTTTCGTATTCATTCCTTATTAATCTCTGAGAATAACCTGACTACGCGGATTACCGCATGTTTGGTGAATTACTCTTTGTATTCATTTCATATTTGTCTCTTGTGGAAATAATTTGTCTACACGAATTATCACATGACACTTTTATAGCATATTCGTTTATAATATCATTTTCTTTCATATTCGTAAGTGATATTATTTTTCTTTATACTCATAAGGGATACCATCTTTTTCATCTTCCATTATTCAAATTTATTATGGTAAGGGATATTAATTTCCTTCACCTTTTGTTAATCAAACCTGCTACGGTAAGGGATATTATTCTCTTTCATACACCTAAATCGAAACTTATTATGGAACTATTGCTTCTATAATTCCTGAAAATATTATATGTTCCATAATAGTTGCACTTCATCATTTCAATTGAACCATCATATTTACGTGAACCTTTCTATTGAACTATAACCGTTATTCTGAACTGTGAATCTTGAATATCATTTTTAAATTTCACTCCACATCATGTTGACAATTTGGACATTATTTGAATATGTACAAAGTAAAATTCTGATACTTATTATTTATCATGTTTCTTCTGTTCATCATTTATATCATTCTAATCATCCAAAATCAAGTTGTTGTAAATATCTGTGGTCAGGGGCACAGATGTGATATAATTGTTGAACAGATGATAGGTTAAAGGCAATATAATAGGTTAAAGGCGATACATATATTCGGTGTCTTTTATGGCACGTGGTGAATGTTCTCTTTGGCCCGTAGTGCAAAGATGAACTGTTGGTTGGTATGATTATGATCAAAGGCTGAATCTGGTATAATCATAACCGTTGGTATTATTTTGAATGTCTTTGGCCCGTAGTGCAAAGATGAACTGTTGATCTGCATGATTATGATCAGGAACAGTGAATTGTATTATCTTGACTAAAGGTATTTCAGATGATAAAAGTTGATAATATTTTTCCTAAAAAGAGAACCGAGTGGACATTATAGTCTGCATTATTCTTCTAATAGATTGCTCATTCCGCTGCTATTATTGATCTGAACATTGTTTAAGAATTTAACTACAGTTTTTGATATAAACCTTGTAGTCTATTGTATTCTATCAAGAACTCAACTGTTGAAGGCTAATGATAATTTATTCGTCATTATCTTAGTCATGATATTCTTTACTGGGCTATTTGAGCTCACCCTTTCTTTTGTTCCATTGTTTTTCAACAGGAGATGGAAACGTAGCTGGGTCTAGCCGGGGAATAGAGTGAGAGTATGAGGAATAGCTATCGTAGTCTTCACACGTTGTAAAATAGTGTGATAATAATAGTGAAGACTTAGTTGTGTATTATTATGCACTGTATTGTTGAACGTTGTTCTACCTTATAATAATTTTGTTGTAGTCTTTTGACGACTCAAGTTTGGGCTGTATTATTCTTATTCTTATTCTTATTATTGTTATTATTGTTATTATTATTATTATTATTATTATTATTATTATTATTATTATTATTATTATTATTATTATTATTATTATTATTATTATTATTATTATTAGTGTTATTACTGTTATTCTTATTATTATTATTATTATTATTATTATTATTATTATTATTATTATTATTATTATTACTATTACTGTTTCTATTATTATTATTATTATTATTATTATTATTATTATTATTATTATTATTATTATTATTATTATTATTATTATTATTATTATTATTATTATTGTTATTACTGTTACTGTTATTATTATTATTATTATTATTATTATTATTATTATTATTATTATTATTATTATAAAATTTGCACGTAAAAAACATGAGTCACTCTTTTAGCATTGACGCCCTTTTCTTATTTTTCGGGTATTGCGGTCGTTGTGTTTCACAATCAAATTGATTTGAGCGGGAAATCACAGGGACGGTTTAGATTCATTCTAATTGATTTGTAAATTATTTTAGGTTGCAAAAAATCTTTAAGTAATAGTGTATTTTTAGAATTTTAATCTACGTCGTGCTTTCAGGCATAGACAATTACTTGTCATCTCTTTGGTGTTTTTGCAGGCCATATCAAAAGCAACTATTGTATTAGACTCTGACTCATGGTATGAGAATCTTTTGTCTAATTTCAAGAAAAAATATAGAGGAAAAAATGTTATAGTAATGCGATTTAGTTAGTGTTATGACAATACTTTTTTGTTTGGACTTAAAAGACTCATTTTATACTTTTGAGTATATATGCAAAAACCTTTCTTTTGAATTTTTACATCTTTTTTTCTCCCTCGTTGGATTCCACCAAATGGCTTGCAGTACTACCCTTTTTTCACAAAAAAATATTGTTCATGGATCATATTGATCGATGGTTAGAGATACTTGAGACAAATAAATGCTGTCAAACTTCTCATTATGTTTTGTCAATAAAGTAAAAGTGTGTGGGATATACGAAAATACTATATTACACAAATTTAAGCCCGCTATCATTAATTAATTAATTGTTCAAACCTACCAATAACTAATTTTAAATTGAGAATGAGTAGCACATTAATGTTTGTCTCAAAAAGAAACTATGACTAGATTGAATATCAACCTTTTTGTATTAATGGTTGGACTTTCGATTCTATTATGAAACTGAGAGTCCACAATAGTTTTAGATTTTTTAATCTAGAAATATTAGATACAGTACTTAATTGTTATATTAGTTGCACCGTGCCTTCAGGCACGAATTATCCCTAATATATATAGATATATATACACGTCACATTTTGTTTTTGTTAAAGGCTTGCTGAATATACATTACTTCCGGGGGTTTTTCAGCTAGAAAGAAATCTAAGTCGGTGTGCGGCAGCAGCCTTCTATGAACAAAGCAATCTTAGCGCCTAGTTTCACTCATCCGTTTCTTTAATCCCAATATATTCCAATACATAATTCAATCAATAAATTGAGCAAATCATTTTCCATCATCAATCAGCTCCAATTCCATGGATCTCCAACCTGAAGGGCTCCAATTCCTAACAGTACCAGACATTCTGAAAGAATCAACCTCAATTCCCAAAAAATCCCCCAAAACCTTTTACCTCATAACCCTAACCCTGATTTTCCCTTTATCCTTTGCAATTTTAGCTCACTCCCTCTTCACACATCCCCTTCTGTCTCAAATCCAAAACCCATATGGAAATGGATCCCATTCCTCCCAGTGGACCAAACTCCTCATTTTCCAGTTCTTTTACTTCATCTTCCTCTTTGCTTTCTCTCTCCTATCCACTGCTGCTGTTGTCTTCACTGTTGCCTCTATGTACACTTCCAAGCCTGTTTCCTTCTCCTCAACTATTTCTGCCATTCCCAGAGTTTTCAAGCGCCTATTGATTACTTACCTCTGGGTAACTCTCACCATGGTTGTGTATTATTTGATATTTCTCTGTTTTCTGGTTCTTTTGATTGTGGCAATTGATACCCAGAACCCAATTTTGTTCATTTTATCTATAATTGTTGTTTTTGTTCTGTTTCTTGTTGTTCATGTTTATATAACTGCATTGTGGCACTTGGCTAGTGTTGTTTCTGTGCTTGAGCCGATTTACGGGTTTGCGGCGATGAAGAAGAGCTATGAGTTGTTGAAGGGTAAGACCGGAATGGCGGGATTGCTGGTTTTTGGGTATTTTGTAATTTGTGGGGCAATTAATGGGGTTTTTGGATCTGTGGTGGTTCATGGTGGGAATTATGGGGTGTTTTCGAGGATTGTTGTCGGTGGGTTTTTGGTTGGGGTGCTGGTGATTGTGAATTTGGTGGGATTGTTGGTGCAGAGTGTGTTTTACTATGTTTGCAAGAGTTATCATCATCAAGAGATTGATAAGGGTGTTCTGTATGATCACCTTGGTGGCTATCTTGGAGAATATGTGCCTCTCAAAAGCAGCATTCAGATGGAGAATTTGGATGTTTGAGTCTAAGGTTAGAACAATTTACTGTACTTTGTTGTTTGTTGTGTTATGTATGAATTTAGATAATGATGTCTAAACTGTAAAGGCGGAGCAATAACATATTGTTTGTCACATTTTATGTAGTATATTTGTTAATGACTTTTGAGTATGACTATATGAGTAGTGTTTGATATTAGCTTTTACCTTTGCTAGAGTTTTTTTCATGTTTGATGAATAGTTGAATTTTTTTAAATATGATAATGTAGATCAGATTATCGCTAAAAGAAATAGCATTTGTTAGTTGATGTTTCAGTAAAAAGTCACTGTTAACACGGATTATATGTTGTTGGCATTATTGCTGTATTTTAGCACTTGCTATAAGTATTAAGGGATGTTACTAAGGCTAAAGGAAGGAATGGTGTATTCTCTTGTTTGCGTGGGTAGGTTCCCATATGATCCCATTGTATCCCATCTACAGAAATTGATCAACTTTTAACTGGTATTTCATTTTAGCGTGGATATTGTGAGCTCGTCATTAGTTATACGATTATACTAGTTGCACACAAAAACGAAATGAACCATTCTTAGAAGGTGCAAAGAGTTACTCTCTGGTATTTAAAATTTTTATCTGCTATATGTTTGGAAATGTACAGGATTTTATAGTTTTTGTAACCTTAGTTTCATAGATAGAAAGAGTAGAACTGTAAAAGGAGTGTTACTTCTTGTTAAGTGAAGCATTACGTTTGAAGGAGAATCGCTTATCTGAATACCTATCCCAAAAAGAAAGAAAGAGAGAAAGAGAAAGAGAGAGATGAATGGATGATGTTACGTGAAGAAATAATTTGTTAACAGGTCTTTTATATGTGGAAAGTGGAAACCCAACTTGATGGTATTTGTTGTGCATCAGGTTGATCAATCTTGAATCATGATTCTTAAATAACTCTGGTGGAGCTTGATTTTTTATGAAGGATACGTGAGGGAAAATATTTGTTTAATAGCTCTTGTATATATGAACACCCAAATTAGTGGTTATTCACATCAGGCACTACATAATTATTGGTTCATGCTTGAAGAAGCTTATTAAGTCATACATGCATTTAAACGTGGATCGCATGTACATGTAAATCCTTCGGTGCTAGCTTGGTTTTATTGAAATTGCATGCCTTGTCATTTGCATTAGTATTACATTTAGTTCTCATCTTATTGTTTCATTTGCATGTTATTCTTAATTTTCAACAGACCTTTTTTCTTGTCCTGGAGGATCAAACTTGTGGTTTAAATTGGGTATCATTAGCTTTTCATTGTGAAAATTTAGGATGTGGTTTTAGTTGTTGAACAAGACTTAGATGAGCCTTTGAATTGATTACTATTTATTTTAATTTTTGAATGCTTACTTCGTGTAATATGCATTTATTTTTGGAAGAAGTCTTTGTTATTAGATGTTTGGCTGCAATTTTATCTAGAAAGATTAGGTTAATTTATTGCATACCCTTCTCAGCTACTCTCACATGTTATTCAACTCAGTTATTCCATATCATTCCCCTCAAGAGAAGTTACATTTATTGAATATTCCTTTTCTGGAGTGCAGTCTCATCTATCGCATACTCTTCGTTACTTTAAAAATAAGTTATATGTTTAAAAGATAGTCTCATCCAATATTTTTATTATTGTTCTATTGATGTAATTTCCTTGAAGCAATAAAAAGAAATAAAAGAAATAAATGAGATTGTTATACAATATCGTAGAAACTAATGATAAATGAAAGCCTGAGGCCTCGGTTCAACCTAAACCCTTTTTGGTCAAAGCCAGACCCGTTTAAACCCGGTCTAAAGAATTTAAACAAATTGTATTTTAGCCTTAAAAATTTGGCAAAGTTCAGTTTGGTCAAAAGTCTAGCCTAAACCAGCCCCCGACTCAAATGTAGTTCAATAAAAATATTAAACATTTATGTCTTGGGCTGAAATAAGAGATGTGAGGTTCCCTTTATTTATAGATGTGAGTTGGGTCGGAGAAACTTGGTAGTAGGCGATGTGGGACAAGCAGACTCTAAAACTCATTCTTCTACAAAAGTACGTTTAATGCCATTAGAGGTGAGCCTTCATATTTTAACATACAACTACTACTTCAGTAATAGGACGAGTAGTAAAACACTCGGAAACTCATCTCCACAGTAATACTTAATCTATCTCCTTTCGTAGTCGTGTGAACGAACCGTAACCTTTCTAACATCAGTTCTCAGAGGAGCTACTTTATCAGAGGGCTCGGCCAAGAACTCCTTCAAAGGGTCTGATGCCTTCACACAATGGGCTAATACAGCATTTTGTTGCCTTATGTTATCCATTTCTTCTTGCATTTTTTCCATCTTTGCTTGCTTTTCCTCCAACATTACCGGAAGATCAGGTTTCTTGTTTCTGTGAGCTGATTGTGAAGGTTGATCCTTCAATCCCTGCTTCACAATCGTGTATACTTGATGAATCCCACCTGCAGACTCAAAATGGGTGAAAAGATATAAAATGAAAAAAATAATTAAGAAAAGTATAATAATGTATTTTAAAGAAAACTAAAGATACCCTTTATGCATACTGCTGGGAGAATAATGTAACATAATAATATAGACAGAAGCAATATATAATTTTAAAACGTCTTTAGTGGAAACAAAAGCATGCTGCCTCTTGGATGGAGGAGTTCAATGCCATCATAAACGTACTGGTTAATAAAATAGAGAAATCTTTATTTATTTATTTATTTTTTCTCATTCTTTTTCTTGGGGAAAAAGGCGAGTTAGGAGACCTATAGGGCCAGAATCCAGGGGAAGACTCTTCTAGGAGAAATTATTCAGTGGTTTACGCAAATTTTATATGGAGATATATATGAAGTTTACGTAAATTTTATATTTTGACCCATTACAAGAGTTAAAATGACAACATATAATTGGTGAGGACACACCACTTAACCTTACTTCCGAAACCCTGAATAATTACTCCTAGGATGGTAAGAACACTGCCTTCTTAGTGCTTCTCATAGCAGGCAAAATCTTATTAAATTGGAGCAAGTTTAGTATGTAAAGGATAAAATTGAAATAGTCGGTTCTAAAAACATACTTTCGCGGGGTGTTGCGGCAATAGACCATTGACTTCCCATGGCCTTGCTAAGGTTTAGTGGAGGGGCTCTGGCCTAAGGTTTACTCAAGTGGTGGAGCCTAGCTCAGCCTGACCTAGCCTATAGACATTAATAGGTCAGGTTTTTATGAGACAAAATTGGCCTGGCTAGGAGAGTCCAAAGTCATGATATGAAATGGCTTGGTCAATAGTCAAAATCTGGTGAGCTGAGACCGGACTAGGCTAGAGCGATCTATTATGCGTCACTGGAATAGGTCAAAACAAAGTTTTGATACCGAAGTGGATGAAAAGAAGAAAAATAAGAAGATTTTCATATGCTTTAAGAATTCCTATGACATAAAAAGTCATATGAATAGGGCGGCTTTAACTGAAGTTCGAAATATTTGGTATTCGTTTTGAAAATTTGTATCTGTATTCGCTTCAAAACAAATATTATTCGCATTCGTATTCGTTCAATACGAATACAGATATATATATATATATATATATATATATATATTCGTATATGTAATATCATTGTGTGTGTGTGTGTTATTGAATGTGTGTGCATAAATATGCACACACACATACATATACATGTATAAATCTCTCATTTAATATTAATATATAATATGATAAAATATTAACGTCAATTGATTATACATCTTTTATGATTATTGTATGATATATATATATTAGAAGTTAAGTGAATTTGTTGTCAAATATTTTCTTTTTTATTTTTATTAAATTAAGAGGAGAACCAACTCGATTAAAGAAAAAATATATGAGAATTTGTCACTTCAAACCCAAAACCAAAAGCAAGACTTGTATTTGCTTGTATGTGTGTGTAATTTGTCAACAAATTTGTTCGATTAATAGTATCATCACACCCCAGAACTGGTTGGGCCCGTTTTGTTTGATTAACTTAGAGAGCCTCTTTTTAAAAAAATATTTATTAACCATTTCTCCTTTTAAATAATAAAACTTTTTTATTAAAAAAAAATAAATTATCAACTTATTGGGCTTTCTCTTCCTATAATTCCTCCTATTTTCTTTCAGACTAGTTGGTGAAATTATATCCCATCATATGCCTCCATAGTGGTATAGGTTGGTTTTATTATCATCCCGTAATAATATTAAATCCCATCTCTGTTACAAAAAATAGTAATAATATATTTTTATATTCATCGTCATTGGTTCATCTTGATGACGTTTTTAATATGCCTAATTATTCAACTTGCTTAACTTAATTAGATATCTTAGGTCCTGAAGAACTCCTAATGGACAGCTAAAAAACAAACACCATTATTTTACTCAACTATCAAAATACGTTTGATGCCTAGTTAGGTTCCCAGTTAAAATCAAATAAAACATATATTCGCTTTCGGACCTACACCCTCTGTGTTTAATTTTTCTAAATAAATTGACTAAATTTATAATTACTAATTAAGTAAATTTATTTATATTTTAAAATTTTGGATGCTATTGTAAATTATACGTAGCTTTACATGGTTATAATCTATTTCCCTATATTTTTTTTAAAACAAAAGGAATAAATTTTTCTTCTAAAATTGGTCAATTTGACTTTAATGTATACGACTCAACTCAGTTCAAGACCAATCAAATTACTAAAACAAAATATCGTTGTTTATTTTATTATTGTAAGTAATAGATAATCAGTACATCATCACTGTCATAATATCAATAACCAATCAAACATCATAAAAGAGGAATAAACAAATGGACAAATAAATCTCACGCGTAGAAGAAGGTTACCTTTCAAAGTTCGATCAATCGGACTCCCATCCCAAGCAGTCCTTTTCTTTTGAACCAAAAACGAGATCTTCCATACAGTGGGTAATTGTAACAAAACCGATAGGCATCACTCATGATCATAGGACCATTTTAGTTAGTGATCAGGATATTACATACCCTATGCACTAACACAAATAATGGGCTTTTAACAACGTTAAAAGACTATAGAAAATAACACATTTAAAAGATGAGACCTAAATGTCATAATACTTCAGTTGTAGCCACTATGTGATGCCCTCAAATCGGGTTCACACCACCCAATTTGAGTCGTCAAAAATTTATAACAAAATTATTACAATACAGTATAATAATACATTACCTAGTAATACACAATTAAGTCTTCACCATTATTGTCACACTATTTTATAACATGGTGAATACTACCATAACAACTATCTCGGACCATCACTCAATTATCCTTTTCTCCCCGCTAGTCTCAGCTACACTCTCATTTCCTAAACAAAAAGGAAAGGGGGAGCTCAAATAGCCCAATAAAAAATATCATGACTAAGATAATGTTGTATAAATTATCATTATCTTTCAACAGTTGAGTTCTTAATAGAATAGTGTAAATAACAAGTTTTAAATCAACAACTGCAGTTAAGTTGTTGAACAAAATTTAGATCAACAACTACAGTGGAATAACAACCATTACGAGAATCATATAGATCATGATGTTTACTAGCTTCTCTTTTTCAGAAAATTCATCATCAATCTTTATCATCTAAAAAATCACTTATTATAATCATGCCAAACAACAGTTTTTCTTAGCCTCGGGCCAAATAGAACATTCACCATGTGCCCTAAAAAATACATTACCATTATATCGCATTTATCTTATCATCTGTGCCCCAGGCCACAGATATTCATAACAACTTGATTCTTAATGGCTAATACAAATAACAGTGATATAAATGATGAACAGAAGAAAAAATAATAGGATAAACAATAGATATCGAAAGTTTATAATTTTTACTTTGTCTAGAGTCAAATAATGTTCAAATTGTCAGCATGACGTGGAGAAAAAGGTGTTCAAATCCAAGAATAATGTCAAAGTTTCACAAAGAAGAAGTTCAACGGTAAGGTTTACTGTAAAATGAATATTTAACAGTTCACAATATTCACAGTTCAAGTAAATATTCATAAGTCATTAATTCAAGTTCCAATAGTTCACTGTTCAAATATAACGATGAAAATTTAATAGAGATGTTCATGTCAAAAGATATTAGATGAAGCGTAAACTATTAATCATTTTAGAATTTTTACTGAACAATACTTATCATAATAAGTTTAAGATGATAAAAGAAAATAATATTTATTACCTTAACACGTGACTGGATATTATTTTCTATGTAGTTGATCAACATATATATATATATATATATATATATATATTGTAATGTCCTAGAATTTCCACGTCTTTATTAATTTAATTTCCAACGAGTTAGTTTTACGAGATTATTTAAATCTTTTTATGTGATTAATTAATTATGTGATTAAATAATTATGTAATTAATTACTAGAATTAATTAAAGGGGGTCACTAATATGTTATTAAATTAGTGAACAAACCCTAAAGTTTTAATATCAAAATAATTGATAAGTTTCCTATTAGTTAAATATTCAATTAAATTGAATATAATGAGTTAATTAAATATAATAAATTAATTAATATGATTATTAATTAATGTAAATAATGGGAAATATTAATAATAATATTTATTAGTCCATTTAGTAATTTAATACTAATGAGTTAGAGTATTTAATTATTTATTCAATCTAATTATTTATTTAATCATGGATTGAATAATTAATGTGTAAATTATTAAATTAGCCCAACATGGGTCAATTAGTAGCCCAAGTGAAGAATAATAAAATTTGACAAATTAGTAGCCCAAACAATTTAATAGGAGCCCAATTGGTATTTTAAATAAAGCCCAAAGCTTGAGCCCACTTGAAATTAAATTGTTTAAACTATTAATTATTTAGAAAGTGGAAAGTGACTATGATTTTGGGACAAAATCAATGTCCATCAGCCGACCATGTTGGGAGGAGAGAGAGAAAAAAATTGATTTTGTTTTATTTTAGTTTATTTTCTTATTTATTTAATAATTAGATTGCTTGTATGATTTTTTGTTAGTACATGCACCATCCCTCTTTTCACCTAATGTGGTTAACTTGTGTAAGTATCCAATAGCTAGCATATGATGGTCTAGCTTATTAGATATATTATGTGTATCTAATAATTTTGCAAGTATACTTGAAATTGGTATATTTTATTTCATTATTTTCTCTAAGTCCAAAAGAGAGAGCTAGAGAGCATTTGAGAGTGTGAGAAAATATTGAGAGCAAAATACTAAGAAAGGAGAAGGAGTTCTTGGTTTATGTCTTCAAGATTCACCACCTATTTTGGAAGAAAAAGGAGAATAGCCATTAAATCAAGATAATGGTTATTCTAAATCTAATTTTTGTTTTTAAATTAAATAAATTATCATGTTAGTACAAATATGTTAATATAGTTAATAATGTGTAGTGGTAATATTTATGTCATGCTTGAGTTTAATATGCTTGGTTTGTATTTTGGTATATTTTATATGCTAAAATATGTGTTTAGAAGTATATAAACAAGTCTTGGAATTTATGACCAAAAATATTTTCATAAACCTTAGGTTTAATGTTATAATAATATAGAACATTAAATCATGATAAAAACAAAGTTTGAATCACTCAAAATGGAGTTATATACAAAAAGTTATGATTTATGTTAGTTTATGTGATATAAAAAATTTTATAAAAAAAGAATGATATTAAATCATGAAAAATTAAATTTTCATGTTATAAATTGATATTAAGTGATTGGTAATTTTTTTGGATTTTTATTGAGGATTTAAAGCTTACTTGATGATATATTTTTATTTAAAATGGGTATTGCCGGAACACTGTTCACATTCTGCAAAAGGAAAAAAAATTAAAGGGTTTCCGCGCAATGCGCGCAACACTGTTCACCGGAAACGCAGAGACAAAACGACGTCGTTTCGTATAAAGAAAAAGTCAATCCGCGCGTACGCGCGGAAGCCATCAGCAGCATCTCCAAAACGGCACCGTTTTGGTCATGCTTCAGCTTACCGCGCGCAATACGCAAGCACCAGTTTCCGCGAAATTACCAAACTGCCCCTCCGTGTTTTTTTTGACGAAATTACTATTTTGCCCTTGGATCAGTTTTCAACTTATTTACAGAAATGTCATCCGGGTTAAATCTAATTAATTTAAATATTTAAAAACCTAATTTAAAATTATAACAAAAATAATAATAATACAAAAATGATATTGGGGAGGATATTTTTCATTAAGTTTAATATTTAAATATTTTAAATATTAATCTAGTTAGCTAAATCATGGTTAAGTTAAATAAATTTATTAGTTATTTATTATTTAAATGTTAATAATAAATAAAGGTGATAAATGAGCAATTATTATTTAATTTTTATTAAATAATAATTAAAGAGAGATAAAAATTTATAAATTAACTATTTATTATTTAAATATTATTAAATAATAAATAAGGATAATTAAGTAATTAATTATTATTTAATTAGCATTAAATAATGATTAAGGGAAATTAAGTGATTTAATTTAAATAATAAATAAGGATAAATAAATTAAATTTTATTTAATCTTAAACAATAATTAAAATTAATTAATTAATTAATAATTATTTAATTGACATTAAATAATAATTAAAGAGGATTAAAATGAGTAAACTATTATTTAATTTTCTTAAATTAAATAATAAGTAAGGTTAATTACTTAGTTAATTATTGGTTGATTAATATTAAATTAAAGAAGGTTAAAATTAAGTCAATAATTATTTATTATTTAATTATTATTAAATAATAAGTAAGTACAATTAGTTATTATTTATTTTAAATAATAACTAGAGTTAATTAATTAATTTTTATTTAATCAAGATTAAATAGTAATTAAATAGATATTGAGTTAATAAAATAAATTGAATTTAATTATGATTTAATTAAACAATTGTAATAAGTTGTTTAAGGGTTTAATAAGTGTCAAACGCTTAAGAAAAATATTTTCTAACTTATTAAATTATTAACCTAAAATGATTAAGGGTCTATAAGATTAATAATATTGTTTTGACTAATGTAAATTATGTGTTAGTACTTATGTATGGTAAATAAGTTCATTAGTGAGCGTATAGTTATGCAAATACGTCGTACTAATTATTAGACCAACTTTATTAATGTTAGGTCTTTCAAAGCAAATTAGTTAAAGCTAGACATTTATTGTAGGTGAGCAGACATGCAAGTTCTGTAACCCTACTCAATTATTATTGAACAAGTTTCTATACTTGTATTTATTGTCAGAGCTTGAAGTGGTTTAATTATTTAAAATTATCACACATCCTTATTGTTTATAAAATCGCACTTGGTGCATTTGAAGCTTATTAGTTCTTGATTCATGAACTGTATTAAAAATGTCTAAAGCTAATAGTTCAACTAGACATTGCGTTTATAAATTCAATAACATGAATACATTTAAAAACTTATCCAAACCATTGTTGGGTGCGGATTTCTTATATTAAGTCTGAGAATTGAACAACCCTAAATTAGGGGATTTTGTGTCGGGAAACCGACTTTGGCGCCAGTGACTAAATGTAATGCATATACAGCGGGTTGAATAGGTTGATCCCCTTGAAAACCAAACAACTCAAAGGGTCAGAGGAAACTCTATTATACCCTTGTTAGTTCAGGGTCCTTAGTGACCACTCAGCATTTTAAGATTCAAATATTCTGTTTATTTAATATTTGAATCCTGTTTCATTCACAATTGTTATATCTATTGTTGAATCATTGATGATATTTCCCATTCATTCATGATATATTAAATCTCTATGATTGTTCTAAACTTGCTGAGCAAACTAGTTGCTCATTCTTGCTATATCATGAACCATTTTTCAGATAAACCTGATTGCACAAAGAAGGATAAGGGAAAAAGAAAAGTCAGAGATTAAGTTAACTTATGCATGCTAACTAGCTATTTAAATGTGTATTTACCGTTGAAGAACCTTTTGTAATTCCTTATGATAGGAACTGTTTTTATGTTAAGGTTGATAGACCCTGGTATTGTAACCTTTTGAAGGAAACCAATATGTATTATTCCGCGATATTTAAATGCAATGTATGTATTTAATTGTTGGTAATGTGTTGAATAGTGAGAACCAAACTTGAGGTTATGGAACCCGAATTTAGGGTCGTCACATATATATATCATTCAATTAGTAACTAGTACATATAAATTTCATGGTGTATACTAACTCGTATGAATTAGTAACTAGTACATATAAATTTATGTAGTAGAGTGGAATATACTTCAAAATAGTTTTTGAAGAAGTAAACAATATTTTAAAATAATATATTTCAAAGAAAGTTTACAAAATAAATCTTCTGAAAAAAGACTCTTCTAAATGAAAAGTTGTAAACAACATGTGACGTGTGTGAGTGCTTATAAAACTTTTAAAGAAAAAAACTCAATTAGATAATACTTGTACTTTTACCGATTTTTACCAACACTTAAGATAGCGTTAACTCATTTAAAGACGTATTACACTAAGAATATTTAAAAAGTTGAATAAAAGATAAATAAGAAGGATATAAAAATTTATTATGCTAAGCCCCCTATTTATAAGCAAAACTTAACCAATTATTCTAAAAAACACATTTTACATCTTTTAATTTACACCATTCATTATTTTTCACACTTTAATCTACACCATCCATTAACTAAGCACATAATTACACATTAATCTAACTTAATGTAACGCCCCCAAATTCAAATACTTATACCTCGAATCTGGTGCATCACGATCCAACTCATATAACAGCTAATATCATCTATATGTGAAATAATAAGAAATATTTACATTGAGATAATATAAATATTTGCATCCCAAGTCTCGCAACCGTTACTAGTACAACATCATTTAAATCAAAAGTTATAATATAAGTCTTAATACAATACCAAATAAAATTTACTACAACGTCTCGATAAGGCTACTCAGCAACTTTGCCTTTACTTTTATCCTTTCCTGAACCAATGTCTTGCTCAGACTTAACTGTAATGTTTGAGAGAAGCAAGGGTGAACAACGAGTTTGCTCAGCAAGTATATAAAAGTAAGTGTTCATGTGTAGGGATTCTTATAACAAGATATGTAACAATAATTAAAAGCTCAGGAATTGAATAAATGAATTGTGAACAATGTAAGTGTCAAAAGTTTTAATTATGATCATTTCTACTGCTGAAAAGTCATTATGGACTGAAGGATATATATGAAATCAAATTTTTTAATATTTTTAGATAAATAAATAAATGAACTGAGTAGTCACTATAGACTGTGAACACATGCTTGAATTAATAGTATTTTACTGAAAATTCACAATAATAAACAAGTACAATAGGTGATCAGCCTAAAGTACCATATGTTATGCATAACACTCAGACATGCTATTCGCGTGCGTGTCGGTTCCTCAACGTAAAGTAGTTGTTCATCTCAGCATATTATAAGAGTCATCACCAAGACAATTGGTTTGGATAGTTTTCTCAAGAAAATATAATTGATTAACAATCGATCTTATTATTGGTCTAGCCGATACAAATGGCATAGACGTACTTCACAACACCATTAGAAACAATTGATACGTTCAATGTTCGCAACTAGGGTTCGAATAATCGTTCAAGGATATAGTCATGATATTAAATCAAGTTTCAGAGATAATAATTTAATCTTTGCAATATAGATAAACATGAATTAATCCATCAATTAATTCTACTTGTACGAATTGATAAAAATACAAGTTAAAGTACTTGCCTGGATCGTCGACTCTATTTGACCGTAATTCCTTATCCTTTGAATAACATATGTTCAACATATTCGTCTAACGGTTAAACTCTATTAACCTTTACATAATAATTTTACAAGTTCTATATAACATGGACTCTCAAATTATAATATCAAATAAAGTTACATATATATGCCTTATTCTCTCTCACATTCCTTATGTAATTCATTCATTAATTATTACAAATAAAATAACACTTCGTATTATTCTATTTGTTCACTACTCTTTATCATCTCTCAATAATCCAATTTTATTTGCTTATGGCTTATTATTATATTATCTGAATATCCTTTATTAATCCACAAATAAAATAATTTAAGTTATCATTTTATGTGCTCAATTTCTCAATTAGAGTAACATTTACTCTTATTTTAATTTAATTATGCCTCATTAGTACACAATTAAAATAATTTTTAATATTATTTTAATTGTTCATCCTTTAATAATTCACAATCAAAATAATTGTTAATATTATTTAATTACATATTGTTTATTGATTTACAATTAAAATAATTCTTAATATTATTTTAATTATTTATTTTTATTAATTCACAATTAAAATAACTCATAATATTATTTTAATTACTTATGTATTATGAATCCACAATTAAAATAGTCCTTTAATATTATTTTAATTATGTAAATAATCTTTATTATTAACTTACAAATAAAATAATTTTTAGTTATTATTTTATTCGTTTAATGTTGACTTACAAATAAAATAATTTTAGAGTATTATTTTATTTGTTTAATATATATATATATATATATATATATATATATATATATATATATATATATATATATATAATTTTAAGGTATTATTTTATTTGTTTAATATTATTTATCAACTCACAAATAAAATAATTTTAAGGTATTATTTTATTTGTTTAATAATATAAAATTATTATTTTATTCATTTAATATTAACTTATAAATAAAATATTTTATTTGTTTATTATTATTATTATAATTTAAAATAAAACTTTTTTTTCCTGCGGGTCAGATTGGGTTTGACCGGCCAACCCAACCGATTTGACCGCCCGGGTCAACGGTCAACTTTGACTGGCGATGCAGTGCCCGGTTTTACACTGCGGGCCGGCGCTGCAGCACCCGCTGAGCAGAATGTAATTAACCATTTTTTCAAGTTTTGATTTCCTACACTTTTTGATTCAATCTTTCATATCTTGCTCATTTTAAATCCAAATGAGCTCAAATCAGTTTTGTTATTTCATAAACTCACAACTCTTCAACATTCTAATTTTTTAATTATTTATAAGAATATTTATTTGACCAAATTTATTGGTTTTTCAAGCTAAAGTTCTATTTTGACATCATTTACAAGAAAATTCACCTTAAATTTATTTTAGCTCTGTTTTTGTTCGCTCCACTTGAAAAATCTTCATATTTCATATAACTATAACATTCAATTTTTAGATCACGCAAATTAGTTACACATTTTATTCTTTTTTACCCAAATCACATATCTTCATTAGTACACTTAGGGTTTTCGTGTTCATATGTATTTCTTTTGTTCATTTAGACATAAAACACATATGAAAACATACAAAACACATACACTCATTCACAAAGCCATTATTGTACCTTCGGACCCTTCATGATCCCACAACACAAGATCTCACACACCCAAATATAAATATTTACACAACTAACTACAATATGCTATTAAGAAAATTATTTAGGGTTAGAAATTATTTATACCTTCTAGTAGCTTTCCTTCTCCTAGCAATGAACCTTATGTAGCTCTCCACCTTTGCCTTCCTTTGAGCTCTCACTTGAACCACCAAAGTGCAAGAGTTTTCTAGATTTTTTATTTTTCTCTCAATTTCTCTCTTACTCTCTCTATATATCAACTTAGCCAAAAGTTAGCAAACCTTAAAATGAAATTTGAGAACTCCTATTTATAGGAGTGTTAATATCCTCCAAGCATGCATTACCCATTGACTAAGAAATAGTTGGTAAAGTGTTGTCACAATTTTCCTAAATTAAGGCTAAACACCATAAGATCACTATTGACTTTTTAAAAGTTAATTTGAGACATTTTTAAAATAATAAATATTATAACTAGTAATATTTTTTAGCTAGTTAATAAGATTTATAATTATATTGACATAGACAAAATAAGTTCATCTAAATTTTGGGTTTAAAAATATTTAAAATTAATTTTTCAAAAATAAATATAATTTAAAACAAATTAAATATGTTGAAAAACACAAATGATTTACATTCTCATGACGTGGTATATGAGTAAATTCAACCTAATGACTTAATTTTTTTGTGTGAAATTAAATTCCAAAGAGATGAATTAATGAGTTATGCACTTTGATTTTATTTATTTTTTGACGTGAATTAGCTAGTATTTATTATTTGACAATGAAATATAACTTAACATATATAAATTTGTATGTTTTAATATTATTAGTCACCAGATAGTCAGACACACATTGTTTGTATAAATTATGTGAAATAAAATATAAGATTTATAAAATTTAGAGAAGGAAATAAAATAATATAAAAAAATTAATATTAAAAAAAATAAATTAATAATATATTATTTAAAATTATATGGGCAAAAGAGTTTAAAAAAAAAAAAAAAAAGAGAGGTGAAGCGTGACACATTATTTGCGTGGTTTCTGCCGAACAAAATACACTTATTATTATTTTATTTTATTTTATTTTATTTTATTTGTACTTATATTAAAGTATACATTATTTGACAATTAAGTATAATTTGACATATATGAATTTGTATGTTCGAATATGATTATATTACCTTTAGCTAGTTTAGAAGACTTTTTATTTGTAGTGATCGCAGGCTCCAAGGTCCGTAAGTTGAGGTACTGAATGCTGCCAAAGTGTATACGTTGACTTAATTTGGGATTTGGTGGTTCATCCCGCATAGGTATGCCCCTTCTAATTGTGCACTAGTTTTAGAATGAATAACTTTATATGCATAAACTATATATAAAAATTATGTATAAATGTTATAAAAATATATTAAAAAAATTAAATAGTAGGCCATATTATTTATTTATTTATTTATTTATTATAATATTTGTGCATAATTTTTTGTACATAACTTTTATTTTTATAATATTACTCGGTAAACAATACGTAAGTCTTACTATTGGTGCATAATTTTGTGTACATAATATTTGGAGAACATTATTTTCACGTGTGTTTTTAATGTTTTTACATGATTCCTCTCACATGAATATGAGACCCACTTTATATTTATAGGAGAAAGAATTATGTGAGAATATCAAAAACACGTGTTGAAATATCAGTTCCATAATATTATTTTTTATAAGAAGCATCACGGACGTAAAACAAAAGACATTAGATAATGTCATAGCAATATTTATTCAGTTTTACTAATATTTCAAATTTTTAACTACACTTATTATTTTGATAGTATAACATTTTTTTGTTGTTGCAAATTTTGATAGCATAACACTGTTGAATTGTTAAAACAAGCATAAAAACATGTCTCAAATAATATAAATATTATTCTGATATTATCAATAATAGCACAAAAAGACAAATAAATTGCATCGGAGGAAGATAAAAATAATAATAAATTATAAAAAAGAGTGATAATATCTTGTGACTTTATGTATCTATTTTATTATTATTAATTACGTGAATAATTATTAATAATAATTCTTTTAATTAAATACATAATATAATAAATCAATTTTATAATTCTATCTAATTATATATATTTTGTACGTGGTAATTATAAATAAGCAGAAAACTTATTAATAGCAAAATACCAAATTAGACAATAGGCACCGCCAGACCAGACAATTTAGTGGCACCGACACTAAATATACAATATGTATGAAATCAAAATTATTACACCCAATGACTTTCTACATTAATTTACAGACTTTATTATCAACAACAACAACAACAAAAAATCAATGAACTTTAGTATTTTCTCAACAAAAAAAAAAAAACAATCAACTTTATTTTATTTTCAAAAAAACCTATTAACTTTGATTTTATTTTCAGCAAAACCAACAAAGTCTTATACTGATGAGCTGCATTTTTATTTTTCTTTTTTTATGACTTATTGTTAACATCATAATTAATTTATTTTAATTAAATAAAAATACACTAAACCTATAACTAATCATTTTATTTATTAAAAAATAACTTAAAAATGAAAGCAGACATTTTATATAATTAAAAAAATATAATTAAGTTATTCTAACTAAATAAAAATAACCTAAATCTAAAACTAATCATTTTATTTAATAAAAAATAACTTAAAAATAAAAGTAGTCATTTTATTTGATTAATAAAATAAAATATAATACTTTTCAGTTGACTTAAGAAAATAATTTTGCATTCTAATTTTATTTTTAACTAAATAAATGGTTAGTTATATTTTAAAGTCAATTTGATGAAGATTCAATATTATATGGGTGTTTTTAATATTAATTAAACTAAATTAATTTATTTTTTAATTAAATAAAATCACTAGTTTCATTTTAAGTCATTTTTAATTAATAAAAGTGGCTAATTATATTTTTAAGTTATTTTTAATTTATTTAAAATAATTTAATATGATGTTTGTAATATCTCCTCTCTTCCAAGAGAGAGAAATAGAGGAGTTCAGTAAATTTTTCTTGTTAATGGTGGTGCGCAGAAAATTCTGGTTCTGAAAAAATTGTATTGGGTTTTTCTTGCTTCTCTTCCTGATACAGAGTATTGGGTTTTGTTCATTTCTTTCTTTTCAACTAATAGACCTTCATTCATCAAGTTTAACTCCTTTTGCTTTGTGAGTTTATGATTATACACCAAGAATGACTTGGGTTTGATTCATTTTTAGTTTTTTCCCCCAATTTATTGGCTTTGAGTGATCAAATTTCATCATTTTAGTTGGTGGGTTTGTGATTTTTTGTCTGGGGACTCTTTTTATTTTTGTGGCTGCAAGTGATTGATCATTTAGCTGACCCCACTTGGGTCAGGAAGTGCCCCTCTATTTTATTTATTTATTTATTTAATTTTTTGGGTGGGATAAGTACTGTGTTCTTGAGCTGCTGAATTTTTATTTCTGGGTCTGGAATTTATTGATTTCATGTTCTATAGCAACCTCTCTTTTGTTCTTACTGTCTCAGTTGAGCTGGGGTTCAAGTTCAATTTTTTGGTGGTTTAACTGAATTTGGAGTATTGAGGTTTTGATAATACTTTGTCTTCAGTTGTAACTTTTGTATGATTTTGTGATTTGAAATTTTAGAGAGATTGAATAAACTCTGAATGGCAAGTGGAGCAGAAATTGATGATACCAATGGTAACATGTGGATTTTGGAACAGAATCTTGATCAGCCCATGGATTAGGAGGCTGGAAGACTTAAAAATATGTACAGAGAAAAAGTAAGATTCAACACTCATTCAATCTCTCTTGTAGTCAACTTGTGGTTCTTGCCTTTTGTTTTTACTAGGGTAATTTTAATTAATATTAAAAGGTACAGTTTTCTATTATAATTCCTGATGGTTGTGGCAATAATACTTTGCTTCTGGGGCTGAATTGATGAAAGCGTGAATCTTTCTTTTTATATCCAGGTTGAAATATGAAATTTTATTTTTAAGCTTTATTTTTATAAGTGTTCTAAAAATTTCCGTCTAGGTCCGATTAGTCCCTGCCACCACGCCTAGGCACTAGTCCCCCTGCGCCTCGCCTAGGCCCAAGGCGGAAAAAAAATCCCTCCGGGAAATTAGACGTGCCTAGGTGGGCAAGGCGAAGAAATTAGGGTTGCAATTGTTTTTATTTTATTTTAATAACTAAGTTACAAAACGACGTCGTGGGAGTGGATGATGAAGTTGAGGGTTGTTTGGGTTTTACTTTGGAGGCGGCTAACAAAGCATCCGGAGCAGATAGTGTGCTAAAGTCTAGGAGAAGTAGTAAAAATGTTAGAGTCAGAGAATTCCATGAAGAACATTTTTTCTCTGATGATGACACGGAAGAAGAGAAAGAAGAGTGTGAGTCCGATGGGGACATTATCTTAGAGGAATATAGAGAAGAAGAGTTAGAGATATAGAGGGATATGAAGATGAAGACTATTAGTTTATATTTTTTATTATTTGTTTTTGTTTGAACTTTGAACAATTACATGTTTGTATTTAAACTTTTACATTGACAATATGGATATGTGTTTGAATTTTAAGAAAATATCTCTATTATCTTTATTATAGATTGTTTTGTTTTATATTATTGTTTTGTTTGGATAAATGTAAAATAAAATATTAAAATTAACTTAAAATAAAAAATTTTGTCTAGGCCCCTAGACACTAGGCCCCTCCCGGCCGCCCGTCTCCCGCTAGCGCCTTTTAGAACATTTTTTATAATGATCATCTTGCACCAGGTTTACATATTTATATGAATATGTATTCTGGAATTTTGGAATTTTGTGTTTTAATAATTATTGAAGTCAAACCATGGTGAAAAAGTGTAAGAATACATCTTGTGAAGTTTGTATCTCTATTGATTTGTTAATATTTTATGCTGCTTGAAGGGATTCTATGATTTTAGAAGTGCTTAACTTATCTTCTATTTGGAAACTGGGTAATAGAGTTTAAGTTCATGATCCACCCTTTAGAATACTTAGCTTAGCATTAAGCCTATGAAACTGCAGTAACTGAAATATCATTATTTGGTGATTCAATTTTGTTTCCTGCTGAAATTCTCAGCTATATTGCTTTTGCGACTTGCGTTCCAGAGTCTTGGAGTGGTCTACGGAGACTTGGGAACTTCACCCTTGTATGTATTTTACAATACTTTTCCTGAGGAATCAGGGATACAGAGGATGTTATTGATGCACTGTCATTAATTATATACTCGCTCACGCTTATCCCACTTCTGAAGTATGTATTCATAGTGTGTCGGGAGAATGACAATGGACAAGGCAAGCCAATTGCAACATACAACTTTGTCCTCGTGTTCTTTTCCCAGTTTTAGGGCTACGCATAGGGGTTCACCACTCCAACCCCTAGAATTTAATACTAATGTTTGTGTGGTTATTACTCTACTAGCTAGTTTATTTAACCCGAACAGGGAAGGACGTCAATGCTGTTTAAAGCTATTTTCTGCCTTTATATTAGCTGGAGAAATGAATTTCTTTAAGATTTAAAAGGGAAGAAAATAAACTATATATCTCGATGCATATATTTTATTTACTTCCTTTGAGATTGTTTAGGAAAGTTTCCTTCAAATGTCAACCTCAAAAAGAATTCAGCTGTGTCTTCTGGGTGGGGTTCACTCGATGCATGTAAAAAGCTAGTCAATCGCTAACTGCCAAGTAGTTGGATTTGATTTATGCATGTAAAGAGCTAATCAATTGCTAGGTAGTTAGATTTAATTTTTATAAATGAGCATTGATACTACATAGATGGTAAAAGTGTAAAACAACTTGGCCTGAACTTTATAACCACAATTATTTAACCAAACATATAATTTATTAATGAACGAGTTTTTAGGTAATAATGAGAACCAGGTGTAGTTAATTGTGCTTGCTTTAATAAGCTGATACAAAGGACAAAAGGCAATTGTCAGATGCTGGCAAAAAAAGAATTTTTTTTCCTTTACTGGAAAAAAGGGATACCTGTCCTATAATGGCTTCCATTTACAGCAGAAGCTTTCTTGTCTACTTTTTAATTAGAAATGGTTTCATTGAGATGAATTTACATATGTCTGTAGAAAATAGGTCATAGCAGAACCTACTGATACTATTATTTGCCCCGGCAAGTCCTTTTGGTCATATGCGTGTGCACTTTATATTGTATCGCTAGATCCAGGCAGTCCATATGGTTCAGGGTCATTAAGTTAAGACCTATAATTTGATAAGGCCAAGGAGGCAATTAATCTCAAGAGTTTCTCTGCCACATCAATCTTGATAAGAACTTTAACCTGATATGCGAACTGATACTTTTTTATGTTGCTTTCTTCACGAATTGCAATATATAACCTCCTGAATTGTCTATTTAGAAACAAGAGGCTACATGAGCTTATTCGTGGATATTAATATGCAGTTATGCAAAACTAGACTTAGCTTCTTCATTGTGCAGGTGGAACCTTTGCGCTCTACTCACTTTTATGTCGACACGCAAAAGTTAATACAGTTCCAAACCAACACCGGACTGATGAGGAGTTGACAACTTATAGTCGTAGCACTTTTCATGAGAATTCATTCGCTGTGAAAACCAAGAGATGGTTGGAGGCGAATGCATTCAGAAGAAATATGCTTCTTATTCTTGTCCTTGTTGGCACTTGCGTGGTAATTGGCGATGGAATTCTCACTCCAGCTATATCAGGTATGTCTTGGTTCATTTTGCTATTCTTCGGTAAGATTATAGAATTCTTCATGCTTGAACTTTTTTCGGAGCCCTTTTATTATCTTTATATTGATATACCTTCCTATTCAGTCTACATCCTGACAAGTTACTAAAGTCTGTGTATAATGTGTCTGTATGCCTGTAGGCTGTATGTGATAATCAAGTTTCTATGATTGTATTAAAACTCTTGAGAATCGTGACAGAAGTCTTAGAAAATAGCGTTTGAACTTGTTTTGTCTGGTTGATCCTGTACAGAAGATTTTTAAGTTCAAAACTATATAATCTCTTTACTTCATACTAATCATATACATTAGTGTTATTTTTCTCTTATTTTAAGTACAATTATGTAAAAAATCTATTTATCAAAAGAAAGAGTATATAAGAACCATCTACGAGGTTGAATCCCATGTACATACTAGATACTACATATAGAAAAGGAGGCAAGAAAAACAGTAGATATGTATGCTCGAAAATCTGTACTAAATGCTCCACCCAATATCAATAGCTTTGCGTGCCCAGATCCATTGCAGGGGAGCAACATGTAGGTATAACTACTATATATGTCAATGCAAATTATACCAAACCTATGAGAGAACCACAGAGGCAAGATTCTACTCTTGAAACATAAATTGTACTATGTCAAACACTTTGCTAAACTTAAAAAGCAAAGCTTATTGTAGGAAGTCTCTTCTGATTTGGTGTTATTAAATCTGTACATATTGGAAGATCTTCTGTAATGTCTATTGATATCTGTCGCTTCACTTATTCAGTACTCCAGTCGTTTGCAGTCGCTATGTTAATAAGATGCTTAGAAAATACTTGTTTTTTTTTCCAGTTCTTTCAGCTTCTGGAGGAATCAAGGTGGACCACCCCAAGATGAGTAATGGTACTAATATGAAAATTAGATGTCTGTTTTAAGTTTTCTTTGCATTTTCTAGTATAAGTATGATATTCTTTGTAGCAAGTTAATTTTTTGCTTTATCTTGCTGCTAGCTTCTGATCCACTAGTACAACATTAAGTTTCTTGTGTTTGTTGCAGATGTAGTCGTAATTGTGGCTGTTGTCATACTAGTTGGTTTGTTTAGCATGCAACATTTCAGGACAGATAAAGTTGGGTGGCTCTTTGCGCCAATTGTACTTCTTTGGTTTCTTTTAATTGGAGCTATTGGCATATTCAACATTTGGAAACATGACAGCAACGTTCTTAGGGCTTTTTCACTCCTTTACATATTTCGGTACTGTAGAAGGGGTAGAAAAGATAGCTGGACCTCTCTCGGTGTGATCATGCTCAGCATCACAGGTTTGCTCTTGCTTATCATTTTCCTATTTAGTGCTCTTGCTCTTTCAAAACTCGAATGAATCACGTAAAATATGGTGTTTCTCTATCTAAAGAACAAACAATAAATGTGTATCAAGTAAAGAAGGCTAATGCTGACATTCTGATGGCTGCTGACTATTACAGGGACAGAGGCACTTTTTGCTGACCTCGCCCACTTTCCAGTTTCCACTATACAGCTTGCTTTCACAGCAGTTGTGTTTCCTTGCCTTTTGTTAGCCTATTCTGGACAAGCAGCATACCTCATGAAAAACAAGGAACATGTGATTGATGCATTCTATCGTTCTATTCCAGGTTCATTATGATGTTCATCTTCGTTTGTACTATTTTCTCGTGCTGGAATCATGTGGATTTTCCAAATACGATAAATATGTGCGATCTTCTTAAATATTTGACAATCAACTGAGCATGGCAAGCTGAAATTGTCTTGTTAAAATCTGATTACAAAAAGGAAAATGCAGTGATTTAATACTTTTATTAATCAATGGATATTGCAGCTACATCTTTATTGACTAAAAGAGTGAAAAGTAGTATACTTATAAACTCTTTTAACTATAAAACCTCTTATTGATACCAAACTGACCCAAAATGGAAAGTCAAAAGTTGTGATATGTCTAAGGGATTTAATTTCTTAATTATGCAGACAATATGTACTGGCCAATGTTTATAATTGCTACTTTAGCTGCTATTGTTGCAAGTCAGGCCACAATATCTGCTACTTTCTCAATAATCAAGCAGGCCCTTGCACTTGGCTGTTTCCCTAGAGTCAAGGTTGTACATACATCAAAGAAATTTCTTGGACAGATATATATTCCAGATATTAATTGGATCCATATGCTTCTTTGCATTGTTGTGACTGCTTGATTCCGAAATCAAAGCCAAATCGGCAATGCCTATGGTGAGTGTCCTCTATTACATTTACGTAGCTAAATCAGCTCATATGCTTTTATTTGTAAAGCACGCGTTCTGGGAAAGTGTGTTATTACTCATTTGTGTCAACATGAGACATTCTTTCTAGAGTGTCATTTGACATCTGGGTATTTGTGTCATTATTTGTATTATGTTTTGTTTCTCTCGGCATTTACCTATTAGCTGATAAGCTAAGCTTCTATAAGATATGACCTCTACAGTGGTTGGGACTAAAAATGAAGAATCAGAAGTCAAGTGAAGATTACAACAGGAACGACTTGAATCCGCCATTTTACATTATAGTGAAGCTATATTGATTCCTCTAAACCATGAGATCAACCTTTCTAATTTTAGAGCAACTCAATGTTCACCAAATAATGAACGAGGAGCGTGGTTAAAGGAGGAGGAACATTTTGATGGAATAGAGTTGGACTTTAGGGGGGTTTTGCTGTTGGCTTACTACAATTAGATTCGGCCCAATCTTTTACTAAAAGGGACCAAAAATGATCACAAGATTCTGGAGAGCATATAGCAATTATTGATTGGAAGTAATTACGAGTTTGAAAGTCCTAGAGAGTGGATAAATAGATCAGGAAACGGTTTCCTAATTAAAGAGATGACGAAAAGGAAAATTAAGAAACATTTTAGGTTATGTAATTAGGATCAGTGGCTAACTTTCAATCAACATAACTACATATTAATTGTATTTTTCAGCTTCTACGAGATAACTATCACAGCATACCTCTTCCCGTGTTGGTTTCTGGTAATTGCTTTGAATCAGTTGAATGGGGGTCCAAAACATATTTAATTTGTTTCATACATTTTTAAAAAGTCTTTACATTAATTATTATGCCATACTAGGCTTCTGCTGAAACATTAATATAATTTTATCTCATCTCTCAACAAGGACAGCAGTTGTTATAGTCATGTTGGCGACCACATTTCTCATGATTTTAATCATGTTACTAGTATGGCGCTGCCACTGGATTCTTGTCCTCATCTTCACACTTTTATCTCTGTTGGTGGAATGTACCTACTTCTCCGCTGTACTTTTTAAGGGTGGTTGGGTTCCACTCGTAATTGCAGGAGCACTTCTTGTAATCATGTATGTTTGGCATTATGGTACAGTGAAGCATTACGAATTTGAGATGCACAGTAAGGTCTCCGTGGGATGGATTCTTGGTCTTGGTCCCAGTTTAGGACTAGGACTAGTCCATGTTCCTGGAATTGAACTTGTATACACAGAGCTAGTAAGTGGGGTGCCTCGCATTTTTTCACATTTCATCACAAACTTGCCAGCGATCCATTCTGTAGCTGTTTTTATTTGTGTAAAGTACCTCCCAGTTTAGACAGTCCCTGAAGATAAGAGGTTCCTTGTAAAACGGATTGGACACGAGAATTTTCACATTTCTCAATGCGTTGCAAGATATGGCTACAAGGACCTCCACAAGAAGGACGATGATTTTGAGAAAAAGCTCTTTGAAAATCTCTTCATGTTTGTTCGGCTAGAGTCTATGATGGAAGGATGTTCCGATTCTGATGAGTATAGCTTGTACGGCCAGCAAACTCAGCAATCAAGAGACTTACTGTTGGGAGATAATGCCAACACAACTGCCTCCAATATGGACTTCACAGTTTGGTCGGTAGACTCAATTGCTCCTGCTAAATCTCCGGGCCATGCTAATAACACTAGCATGTCATCCGGGCAAGTAAGCAGTCACACAGAGATCGACGAGACAGAGTTCCTTAACGCCTGTAGAGATGCCGGGGTGATCCACATACTTGGGAACATGGTGGTCCAAGCAAGGAGGGATGCTAGGATCCATAAAAAGATAGCTATTGATTATCTTTACGCGTTTTTAAGAAAGATATGTAGGGAGAGTAGCGTGATCTTTAATGTTCCACATGAGAGTCTGTTGAATGTTGGACAGATTTTCTTTGTATAAATTCTATGCTAGTATGATCAACTTGAACAATTAGATTATAGGATCTAAACCTATATGATCAACTTGAATAATTAGATTGTAGGATCTAAAACTATGTTAATATCGTTTTGTAGCTCTATATTTTGTTGGACACTTTTATCCTATTTATGATATCTATATGCTGCTTGATCTTCAAGAATTGGTAGAGAAAGCCAGGGCATACTTTTATCTTCTTCCTTTGCTAGTAATATGGTAGAGAGTGTTCAGTGTGTTTGAACTTTCAATTGCACCGAATGTATCGTCACTAAAAATAGTGCAATGTGTTTTTGTTTTAAACGTTGTATTTGTAAGTTAAATAAATTATATTTGAAATAAGTTGAAAATAAGATATTAAAAGTATTTTTGGAACTTTGAAATGTTCCCAACATTCATTGAGTGAGTTTTGCTTTCTCTTCCTTTCATGATTTTGAAGTCAAATCTATTTATTTTGTTTGTTGTAATGCTACAAAATTCTTGATTTTGTTCTATTTAGAGTTCGACATTACAGAAAGAATTTAAGGGGGAGATTGTAACATTAACTAATTACTCCTAATCATTGCAGGACTTCTTTTTCTTTTTCTTTTTTTATTGGAACTAAATGTACTTTAATCTAATTATATAGTGACATTATATGTATCGGTATTAGTGACACACGTGTTGTGTATGCAATTATTATAAAAATATAATAGGAGTTTATCTAATTTTAGGGATAAAATAAAAAATTAAAGGCAAAATTGTAATGAAACCAAACTTATAAGGATAAAAAGAGAAGAAAATTTGTGATACAACCTCAAAATAGTGGTTATTTTTATTACTCTCTTTATAATAGGGGAAAATGTTTTGCTAGTTAAATGTAAAGCATTAATACCTTATATATAACAGGCCAACAAGAAATTCTAATTTAAAATATTGTGAGTTAATTCGAGTAGTCAATGGTCATATTGACAATAGCAAATCTCTTTAGTCAATAATGATTAATAATTATTTTTCTTGATTGTTTGTGTCTTCTAAATTTAATGCATGCATGTACAAGTCAAGATGAAGTAACTTTTGATCTATATGCATACTAAATTCCCATGTTAATATACGAATGAATTACAAGAATCGAATACACTGAATTGCAAATATTAAAAAAATTCAAATTAATTTAAGTGTACTCAACAATGAAGAATTTTAACAACAAAAAAGAAAGAAGCTATACGACTTATTTGATGAAACAGACGGAGATGATGAAAGAGTGAGCGACATCTCGTTCCATTTGGTGCAGTTGAAGATTATTTTAACAAGAAGAAAACAATTAAAATTATTTAAGAATATAAATTCACCTTTCAAGTTGCAAATAGATTGTAATTCTCAATAAATTTACACTTTTACGATAATTTATATTTGCAAGTATTCTTGATCATATTGCGTAAAATAACTTAAAATATTTTCTTTAGGTTTATAAGAGGCATTTTCAATTGATTTTTCAGTTATTTCTTACAAAAACAATAGACAAAAATATAAAAACAAAAAGAAATATAGTAAATTGCATAAATCTTTATTCAGGGCTGTACCATTAAAGGTTCAAGTATTCCAAAAAAAAGAAAGTTTGACTGCAAAATAGTTTCGAAACTAATTTCTTTTGACAAATTGTGTGTATCTCATTTTTAAGAAAAAGTCTACATACACAACATTCAATCACAAAATCAATCATTATATTCATCTTAGTCATTAAAAAGTGGAGCATGACAAGAATTTTAATATAAAATCCCACTTTTTAATGGTCAAGATTAATTTTACGGTTGGTGTTTGTGTACTTATACTTATTCCATTTTTAATAGTATACTCACAAGAAAGGAATGCTATAAAAAGACTTTTAAATCTAACTAACTTGATAAATAAATTTCCTTTAATAGTTATCTACGAAGATAGTGTCACTAATTATCAACTTATATTCAATTTTGTAGTTCAATGCAATAATAACTAACTAGCGACTGTAGTTTACACCAGTTTTACCAGTTTTTATTACATATCCTGTTTTTGTTCAAGACAGATAAGATGCTCATACCAGTTTTACCAATTTCATGCATTTCAAGTGACAAACTTTTTTAATAACTCTAGATCTTTCCACCAAAATCCTAGCCTCCTTCACGAAAATCTTTCACTAAAATAGTACCTTATGGTCAACTACATTTATAGTAATTGTTCCAATAATATATATTATATGCTTTACATATATTTAAGAAAACAAAATTTAAGTTTTAATTTTTTTCATATGTATTTTATTAAAAGTAAAATTTGAATCTTTTAAAATGTATACAACGCGAATGAATAATTTAAATAAAAAATTTGAAACAGAAATATTATTTTTTTGCATGTTTGCATCATTTGAACCTTACCATAGAATGATGGATGGAGAATTTGAAAAAAAAGTTGAAGTGAAAATATCATTTCACATTTCACATTTCACATATGTAAATGTAATGAGCAACTAATCTATATATCTATATATAATATAATACAAAAATTTATAAACTAGTATATGATACATATATACTTTATTATAGAGAAATGTACTCATCGAATGAGCGTGAAGGGTGGGAAAAAGCAGAAAGGCTGCAAATTCAAGAAGAAAAACGAAGTCTTGACAATGCATCAAATCCACAAGCAAGAACTGATTATGATCAAATTACACACAGTTGCACACACCCATTCTCTCTATCTCTTCGTTCGGGAGAGAGGATGGGAAAAGGGAAAAAAATTGGGAAGTGTGAGGAGAGATAAGGAAGAGATGGAGACAGGCGTTCTTGGGGATCCACGTGGAGAGATGGCATTGGTGTTGGAGTTTTCTCTCTCTTCACCACAACACGATATATACATACAAACCCCTGCTGCCATGTCAGTTTGTATAACCCAAAGTCCCTTGACCCCGGCGAATCCGTATTGTATACATACTCTCTCCCTCTACAACTTTCTCTCTCTATTTATTTCTTTTCTGCCCTCTTTCTCGCTCTTTCTATCCCTCTAATACCCCGTATACCCTAATTCTTTATCTCCTCAGTCTCTCTATGTATTTAGCAATCTGATGTTCTGTGATTTTTGGGTTTTCCTGTTTGTTTATTGTAATTTGACCCAGTAGCAAGATTGGTAAGCGGTTATCTCTATCTGGGTATTATTGTTTTTACTCATTTTGGGGTTAATTTTATGTGGGTGTTCAATTTCATACAATTTGTGAGCTGATTCATGTGTTTTTGGTGTTAATTTGTGTGTTTATACTGCTTGATTGTTCTGCATGTTGGGCATTAGCTTTAACTTGTGCTAAAGATTTGATCTTTTTGGGTAGTTTGGTAACCTAGGTCTCTGAAATAGGGTTTTTGAGGTTTAGTTGAGTTGAATGTGATAGACTTCCATTGAGCCTGCTGTTGCTTTGATTTATTAGTTTAGCACTTTATTTGATGATTTATGGGAGGAATGGTCAATTATGTCAGGCAAATTGATTTAAACTCTTTAGTGTTTAATCACGGATAATATCTACATTAATGGCTTTGCATGGTTCAAGTGCTATGTTAAATTGGTAACTTGGGAATGCTGTAAATGGAATTAGAAAGAAAAGGGAATAATGGTAATGGCTGCCAATCTCTTAATTCTTACATGCATATCGAACTGATCTAAGTTGGTTTGTTTCATTTTGCTGGGCATACTAAACCATAAAGTGAAATGTCAGTTTTTATCTTGGCAGATTTGATATTTTTTTTGCCATCTACGGAAGGAAAAGTTAGCTTGAAGTAAATTAATGTAATTCATTTCGTCCCACCTTTTCTTGTTTAGAAATTTAGTTCAGCAACCTATACAGGGTCCAAGTTTTGGTTAACTTGTTTTCTGATGTTTCGTCAATGTTTCAATAATATAATTATGTTCCATTTATGGCAGAATGACTATTTCTTTCTATAGCTACATGTAGTTTTATTTGCTAGAATTCTGACTGGCCTTTCTGCCAACTAATCCTTGTTCTTTTAATTACCTGAAGATTTTTGCCTTTACAAAAATACATTATCTTTAATAGAGCTGGCTGTAGTTTTATGTTTCTTTCCGCGAACTAATCCTTGGCTGGCTGTAGTTTTATTTTTCTATTTATGAAGTGCAAATGCAATAACATTATTCTACATGAATGAGTTTATTTGAGAGCTGTATCCATTGCATTACATGTACCTTGTATTGGATCTGCACTGAGTCTTACAGTATGCAGTGACAAACGGCATGGTATTCAGTATTCACATTATTAGAAGGTGCATCTAGATTTTAGGCTGGTTTATTTCTCTTTCTTTTCATCCGTGTCAGCTTGTTGAGTTTTGTTATGTTAAATGCATCTTATCGGATTATCTTCATTAGTACTTTTTTTTGAATCCGTTCTCTGTCATGCATGCTACTAATTGAATTCGTTTAAATGACGTCATTAACATAGAGATAATATTTAATAAGTTAGTATCCGTCTGCATCTATACAACAAGGCTTGGTGTTTTCCTTCTCTTGTGGTTTGGAGAAAGGGAACCATCTAAATGAGATTCAGGCTCATTGCTGTTTGTAGGTCTATCAAGAGGTTCGAATGACGGATTAAGTTACCATTTGAGCTTAAATTGCATATGCATAACTATTTTGGAGCCTAAGGTGTCTCGAGCATTATAAAATAGGAATATTGTCTTAATGTAGTTTTTTTTAATCAATTATTTGTGTGTGCGCGCGCGCGCACGCGTATATATATATATATATATATATATATATATATATATATATATATATATATATATATATATATATGTATATTAACTGAGAAGCTTACACAATGCCTTCACACAAGTCTCATCATGATGAGCTCTATCTGGCCTTTTCAATTTTCCCCTTAGGTGGTCAAACAATAATTTTGCTTATTTGTTTTGTAGGAACATATTGTGGAGGATTTGATGCCTGAAGTTCTTCATTGATTTGCTACATCTTATCCGACGGTGCTATCCATTAATGCATGTCTAGGAAAAATATGAAGGATAACAGCTCAGTGACTAGTAAAATGGTTAACAGAAACTGGGTTTTGAAGCGAAAACGGAAAAAGCTTCCATATGGTCCAGATACATCCAAGGGCAAAAAACACAATTCCGCACCTTTTGAATCCCCGGGAAATGCGTCATCAAATCATGAGCTGAAAAGTGAAATTACTTCTGATCGCTTCTCTAGGAAGAAGAAAGGAAATGATGGGGTAATCTATCTTCTTGTTTATTCTCCTTCTTGTTCCTTGTACTTTGTTTCCCCTTCTTGAACAAGAAACAACAAAGAAATAATAAGAGAAGGAGGTAAAGACTTATAAAAAGAGACTAAAAGAAGATTATAATGAGAAGTTTACATATATGATGGAATCGCTTTGGTAATCCCACATACTGGTGTCTTCTTGGCCAAGAAAGCAACATTTTCTTGTCCGTATCTTTATAGCCCTGTTATGTTGGTTATTTGTTAGTTTCATTAAGCACTTTGCTTTTACACTTTTTTTTAAGCTATGTTATGCTGTAGTTTGGAAAATACGACTAGTGTCTGCAATGGATTGATTTGTACCTGAATGTTTGTTTAGCATTGACACTGCTGATTGTATCACAAGCTGCTCATGACTTTTGGCTGCATATTCTTTTATCTTTACAGTACTTTTATGAATGCGTGGTTTGTGATCTTGGTGGCAATTTGCTTTGCTGTGATAGCTGTCCGCGAACCTATCATCTTCAATGCCTAGATCCTCCTCGTAAGGTATTTTCTTCATTTACCACACATTAATGTATATGTACTTATCTATTTAGTCTCTTGGGTACATAAATAATAAATTAATTGTTTCTAATATTTTCTTTTAATTGTTGTTCACACTTGTTTTATACTCATTTCCTCCAGCGCATCCCAAATGGTAAGTGGCAATGTCCAACCTGCTGTCTGAAAAGTGATTCACATGAGGAAATAAACATTTCAGATCCTATCTCAAAGCGAGCAAGAACAAAGATTACCCTTGGAAAATCTGAAATTGGAACTAAAACGGTTGGTACTGACAAAGTGTCTGAAAGTTTTGGAAGCTCTATCCTTGGGAAGAAACGATCATCGGGAAAAAGAAAATCTTCATCATCTCGCCGTGTGCAGCCTGTTGAAGAGAAGCTGGACTCCTCCATCATAAATGAATTTTCCAGTGATAAGCCATGTCGTCCATTGCATGATGGTTCTGGAGAAGGTAGTTCATCGATTTTGAAAGTTGATAATGAGAAGAAACATGAGTTGTCTCTAACAGACACACCTAAAAATACAAAGCCAGTCTCTCTTGTTGAGGGAGTCTTGTCTCAATCAAGCATTGTGGATTCAGAGAGAAATGAAAAAACTTCTGAAAGGAGCTCCGACTTGTCCCACAATAATGGATCTTCAACAAAAATACTTTTTCCTGTGCTTGATGCTGCCATTCCAAAATCCAGAAAGAGAAAGCATAAGGTGTATGTGGGTGACGATCAAAAGAAGCCTAGGACAGATGAAAATAAATGTGCTGCCAACACTTCTAAAAAACGTGGGTCCAAAGCAAATTGTGCCAGTCCTCAAAGTAGTAAACCTCGCCGGAAGAGTAAAGAAGTTAAGCATGGGGGTTCCCCCTCTCTGAAAGATGAGGTATTACTTGTGTTTTACCAGCCTAAATTTTATTTTTCTTTATCCTACATGCTTTTTCAAGTTTAAATACAAGCATATGCCTATTTTCATATTTTGGTAGCAGAGTATACTTAACATCTAGTATTGTACTATTGTTTTCTAATGCACTCCATATGCTCCCATGTTGCATACGTCGTTGCAGATTCTAGAAAAAAATTTATAATTTGCTCTTGTTAATTACAAAGAAATATATAAATTACTCCTATTAATCTTTAGTGCAAAGTACTTCCCCACCCAACTTAAAATTAAGTGATAAAACTATAACACGTACCTGTCTTCTACAAAATGTTATTGGGATGTTAAAATTCGTTAATATACTGTGATTGTTGATAATCTTGAAGTTTTTTTGTCTCATGTATGTCGTCAATACACCAGGATATATATTGCAAAACTTTAATCCATTGCTTTTATTCTGCATAGTACTGCATAGTTCTTTTTTTGAGTTGACCTCGTTTCCATCATTTTTTTCTGATGTGGACTCTCCAAAAGAATAAATGCTTAATCGATTTTAATTCTTATTGATATCATGTTTTTGTCTTGATGATTGACTGACAGCTTGTCTTTCTCATCCTTCGCATGAATACTAATCTTCTCTAGTTTGTTCAAGAGTTTAGTTTTTCAATGCTGTTGCTTAAAATTGCTTTCTCATTCTTTTTGCTCAGTTTCTTATTGTTTTATTTTCCGGAGAAACTTAGAAAATGGTACCTTTTTTTTATAAATTTAATTTTCATATCAGATCTGTACAATACACGAGGAAAAGGGAAATTTGATCCATGGAGTCAAATCTAAAAGTGCCTAATGAGAAAGATCTGGATTTAATTGTGGTATTCACAGTTAGGAATCGAGTTATGAAGTTATATTTGCTGATACATGTGGATGTTAGAGGCTGTAATAGAATTTCAATTTACTCTACGGACATTTTTATACGCTTAATCTTTTTTGCTATAATCCTAAACTCAATTCATCCACTTGTGCTATGTTGAAAGAGAATTCTAGGTTACCAAGTGTCCACATTTCGGATTATGTCCATGCAACTTAAGATTCAAGAGAAAATAGTAAAAGGTAACTAACTTATCAGTAAAATAAAAATTAGAAAGGTCAATGTAAGAATAAAATTAATATATAAAGGCAGAAGAAAAAGCCACTTGTGTTCTTTATTTTTTGCTTTCTTTCTGGATCATATCTTCTCCATCTTTTGCTTATTATTTTTCTCTTTCATCTCTAGAATTCTTCCGTTATTTCCTAGTTTGAAATTAAATCCATTATATTTGCAAGCGCATTCAACTCTAATTATGAAGCTCAACGCTGTTATTTCATATTGGTAAGTTTTGCACCAAAAGTTTCCATTTATAGATTGTGTGGTTGGGATAGTCCCATTGTTTACTATTTTTCCGGTTTTCCCTTCTTGTTCTTAACAATTTCATTTATTTATTTTTCCCCTAAGATAGTTTCATATTATATCTTTTTTATCCCTTCATTTGGAACCTTAGTTGACAGGTTGATAAAGATAAATATTTTGAAATGCAAGTGAAAACACAAACATGCAGGAAACTTGGGCTATCTCACATAGCAAAATTTGTGTCCTTGGCTCATTATATACTGAGTTTGTGCTGTGAGTGCTTTCTCAGATCGGGTATTGCCTATTTATTGGTTCTTGTGAGCAAGTTGGATTGGATCCCTAATCGACCATTCCAAAATTTTTCTAGCTGGATATAATTTTTCGTTTTTTAAGAAGCTGGGGTATTTCCACATAATGGCAGCAACCAAAGACCGGAACATCGTAGATACACTAAAGAGAAATTTAAAAGCCCAAACAATGTTCTTCTTTACTTGTTGTAAAATGATATATTTCTTTCGAACAACCAAGGACTGCATAAAGGGTCTTTTCAAAAAAAAAAATTTCAAAAACTTGGATAGATAAATCTAGGTGCTCATAAAGCTCTGAAGTCTGAATAGTGAAGGAGTCAAATGGAATAGTCCAGGCCTACCGACAATTGTTGCTCATGTGTGACGGGAGCATACTAGTAAATATTTATAATAAGAACGAAATGAAGCAACATTTAACTCTCTTTCTCTACTCTCACGGTCCTTGAAAGGATGGCTAACTGACCTGTTACACGAGTCTCTTTCCACAAATGAAGGATTCCCCCCCTCCCTCTCTCTTTTATGGTACTGAAAAGGTAAATATGCACTATGCAGCTTGTAGTTTCACTTTAGTGTTTTATATTTATCCATTACTTATGTTCTAGTTCTTGTGCTTGATTCTATTGCTGTTGTTAGTGTTTATCATAATCACGATTATTATCTTTCTTGCAGATGGTCTCTGAGGAAACAGGGCTTGCATCACATGAACTACATACAGCAGGAAAAACTGCAGTTGAAGTCACATGTGAGGATAATGCTCCAACTGATGCTCAACAGGTAAATTAAATTGTGAGGATGGTTTTTCTGGTATACTCGAACCAATGTTTGTATCAGGTTGCTATTTTTATAAATGTGGTTTACAAGTTCGGAATTTTTTTTCCCGACTTTTTACCCCTCATTAGGTAGTCAACAATGGACATATATTTTACTTTTCTATTTTGTCATGAATGTATATAACAGGTTGATAGGGTTCTGGGGTGTCGAGTGCAACTTAATGCGACAAACTCTTCACATCAGATTGCTTCAGCAGACACAAATGACCTGCCTCCAAAGGAACTCATGTTTTCAGACAATCTAAATAGAATTTCAGGGAAAAATGCAAGCTGTGATACTACTTTAGATGGTGGAGCTGCTGAAAACAACACTAAGACTACACAGGATATTTTGAGCAATTCTGATGAGGAAAAATATGTGAAAAATGGTTTGGGAGTCGACAAGATAGACGTATATAGAAGATCAGTGATTGAAGAATGTAGGGAAGGACAGGCTATGTACTCATCAAGGAGTGACATTAAAGTTTCTGATTCTACTATAATAAATGGTAAAACCGAAGGCACTTGCGCTGTGAGTACAGAATATCTGGTAAAAGTAGCTGGAAAAATATCAATTGGAGAAAACACTGATTTCAGTTATAGCAGTGATGACAATGATGAACTTTCAAAAAAATGTGAAATGTCGATCTCTCATAAAACTGCAGAGACAAAGAAGGCGGATATGAAAACAAGAACTCCTCGAATTTGGGAAAAAAGAACTAAGGACATCTTGCCTGAATCTGTATCCTCAAATGGAGTAGCAATCACATATGAGTTTTTAGTCAAGTGGGTTGGGAAATCACATCTTCACAATAGTTGGATTTCGGAATCCCAGCTGAAAGTTCTTGCAAAGAGAAAACTAGACAACTACAAGGCAAAGTATGGATTGGCAACTATTGATATTTGTGACGAACGGTGGAAGCTGCCTCAGCGGGTCATTGCTCTTCAGTCATCCACGGACGGTTCACATGAAGTTTTAGTAAAATGGACTGCTCTTCCTTATGATGAATGCACTTGGGAGAGAATTGATGAACCTGTTATTGCAAAATCATCCTGTCTAATTGATTTATTTAATCAGTTTGAACGTCAAACAGTAGAAAAAGATGCTACTAAGGATAATACGCTGTGTGGAAAGAATGATCGTCAACAAAGTGAGATAGTAGCTCTCACTGAGCAGCCTAAAGAGCTTGTAGGAGGTGCATTATTCCCACATCAGCTAGAAGCACTGAACTGGTTGCGTAAGTGCTGGTATAAATCCAGGAATGTGATACTTGCTGATGAGATGGGACTTGGGAAAACAGTATCCGCCGCTGCTTTTCTGTCATCATTATACTTTGAGTTCAAAGCTAGACTTCCATGTTTGGTTTTGGTACCTCTTTCAACAATGCCAAACTGGATGGCTGAGTTTACATTATGGGCTCCTGGCCTGAATGTTGTGGAGTACCATGGTTCTGCAAAAGCAAGGGCCTTAATACGCCAATATGAGTGGCATGCCAGTGATCCGAGTGGGTTGAGCAAGAAAACAGCTGCTTATAAATTCAATGTTCTTTTGACTACTTATGAGATGGTTCTTGCTGATTCATCTCATCTACATGGAGTTCCTTGGGAAGTTCTTGTGGTTGATGAGGGACACCGTCTGAAGAACTCGAGTAGTAAGCTTTTCAGCTTGCTTAATACCTTTTCTTTTCATCATCGTGTGCTTTTGACCGGTACTCCTCTCCAGAATAACATAGGCGAGATGTATAACTTGCTAAATTTCTTGCAGCCATCTTCGTTCCCTTCTCTATCCTCATTTGAGGAGAAGTTTAATGATCTTACAACTGCAGAAAAAGTTGAGGAGTTGAAGAAACTTGTTGCTCCACATATGCTTCGCAGACTAAAAAGAGACGCCATGCAGAATATACCCCCTAAGACCGAACGAATGGTTCCAGTTGAGTTGTCATCCATTCAAGCTGAATATTATCGTGCTATGTTAACCAAGAACTATCAGATCTTGCGGAACATAGGAAAAGGGGTTGCTCAGCAATCAATGCTGAATATTGTGATGCAGTTAAGAAAGGTTTGCAATCATCCTTATCTTATTCAGGGCACTGAGCCTGAAACCGGGTCAGTAGAATTCCTTCACGAAATGCGGATAAAAGCTTCGGCAAAACTGACTTTGTTGCATTCTATGCTCAAGTTGTTACATAAGGAAGGCCATAGGGTCCTTATATTTTCCCAGATGACAAAACTTCTTGATATCCTCGAGGATTATTTGAACATTGAATTTGGTCCCAGAACCTTTGAAAGAGTGGATGGTTCTGTTTCTGTATCTGATCGTCAAGCAGCAATCAATCGTTTTAACCAAGACAAAAGTCGATTCATCTTCCTATTATCAACGCGCTCTTGTGGCCTTGGGATCAATTTAGCAACTGCTGACACTGTCATAATCTATGATTCTGACTTCAATCCGCATGCAGATATCCAAGCTATGAATCGAGCTCACCGAATTGGACAATCAAATAGGCTTTTGGTGTATAGGCTTGTTGTTCGTGCTAGTGTTGAAGAACGCATATTGCATCTTGCAAAGAGGAAACTGATGCTTGATCAGCTATTTGTGAACAAGTCTGGATCTCAAAAGGAAGTGGAAGATATCCTACGATGGGGAACTGAACAACTTTTTAATGATTCTTCTAGCCCAGGTGGTAAAGATACTGGTGACAAATATGGCAATAAAGATGAAGCAGTTGGAGATGTAGAACCTAACCGCAGGAGGAGAACTGGTGGCCTGGGGGACGTATATGAGGATAAATGTTCAGATGGAAGCAGTAAGATTGAGTGGGATGAAAATGCTATTCAGAAATTGCTGGACCGTTCAAACCTCGAATCTAATTCAGCTGATAATGCTGAAGGGGATTCAGAGAATGATATGCTTGGCTCAGTAAAGGTAGTCTAGCTCATCCCTTTGCTCATGCAATCCGTGCTCATTCTATATATGCACCTTTATACTTTTATTTGTTATTTTATTTCTTTTGCATGTGTTTTTACCTGTTCCGTGCTAAACTTATTTGATGCATTTATAATAGAAAACCTCGCATTTCCTTTAGAACATTTTGGAACACTGCATCATTTTTTGTTAATACATTTTTCAGAAAATATGATTTTTTTTTTTCCTGAAGAACAGGGAAATGGGTAGGTATTTCACGCCATCCTCTGTTTATGAACTACATTACTGTATATTGAGCACAAAGTTGAGATGTTCTCTCTCTCTCTGTCCCTCTCTCTCTCCCCCTCTATCCCCCTCTCTCTCACATGCTAGCCTGCATGCACACACACACAGTCAAAAAGCAAGCATAGTTTACATCCTATTCCTCAATGAAATTCTGAAATAGAATTAACAATATTTGTCTCTCCTATTCTTCATTTCCACTTTCTCTCTCATTTTTGAAATTTCTAGTTTTCATATTGCAGTTTGCTGAGCATCATCCGGTTAGCTCAATTACCATTTACCAGTAGAAACCTGAATACTGTCCCCATTCTACCTGTTATTGTGTTTCATCTGATTGTTTCTTCCATAACGTGGTTCCAAATTTTGAAATTTCCTCTCTATCTCTTGGTTCTAAATGTTATCGGCTTTTAGTAGCCTTTTCGAATTTCCTATTCTGAAATTGACGATTCTTCTCTTCTTTTTGTTAAATTGAGTTGGTGAAAAAAAAGGCAAAACATTGTCTCAGTTTTATCTGGTCACCTACAGAGTAACTCAAATTTTCTATTTTTGTCCCTTTGATCTGCTGTTTTAGATTTGTAGCTGTGCAAGCCAAGAATGAGTTATAATATTAGAGTTCTGTTCGACAAACTTAGGATCTGACTGTTTCATGCAATTAGAACTGGTATTGTCTCTATTAATTTGGAAAATCCAAGACATTTTTTGTTGAGAGTTGATCTATATGGACTGATTGGATATGGAGGAAAGTTTTTGTGATGGAAGGAAAAATTGCCTTAAACTTTTTTGATTGCTTGATTATTAGTTACCCACTTGGAAATACATGGAAGGGGGGAGGATGCTGAATATTTTTGAGTTATTGGTGAGTGTTGGCTGTGACTTCCAGGTGTTATGGAGCTCCTTATTTTCTTTTGGTATCTCTAGTGGGAGAGGAATGCTCAGAGTTTTAGTGAGTTCCATGCGTTTTCATGTCTAAAGAAATAGGGTATCTTTTTCCCAGTTTTGGCCCTCGACGATTGGTGCTTTACTGGGTTTTCTGTTCTCAATCTGCATTGGGGCTGTGGAGCAGTACTCCATTAGGAGTGTACTTATTCTTTTAATATGGGTGAGTACCTTAAAACGTCTTGTGTTCCGTATAGTACTGAGTATTGGGAATTATGCGATGAGCTTACAATAACGGAAACAAGTCTTGCCAATTTCAAATCACATTACGAGTACATAACTACATCCTATCGTCTATATTTTGTTCAAGCACAAGGGAATGTTCATCCTATTCGTGTTTGTGCAACTACAACAATGCATTCACAATAGGAGACCCGCAAAACAAATTCCCACATGGTAATTGATGAGTGTATCGCAACTTTTGGGTCTAAACAAGAGCAGGTACTCTCCCATATTGATGCTGGTAAGAAACATGAAGCGGAAGATAAGTGTGTTGAATACATTGTCGATTTAGAGATGGTTAAAGAAATTGAAGTTAAGTTTGACTCCAAGTGCGAAAAGATCAAGAAAGATAAAGTTGAGGTCAACCATGTTGATTTTATTTTTCCGATTGATACATTAGTGTCTTAAGGTATTTAAAATTTTTATATTATGTCGCTGTTGTTTCCAAAGATTGTGCTAAAGAAACATCGGTTGTGCCAATTTTGTTGGAATGTATCTCTTAAAATATGGTTTGTTATTTTTCGATATTTCAAAACTCGTTGACGAGTTTTTTTTGAAGGCGAGGAGAATGATGCGGAAAGAAAAAAGAAATTCTTTATTATTAATTTTGTATTGTTATTTAGAAATAAATATTGGATTATTAATATAATTATTTAGTAGGATATTCTACGAGAGTTTATTTTAGTTATGATTGTTTTATTATAGTAGTAGATTTTAATTATGATTGTTTTTTTTTTAAATTAGAATTTTTACTTAGTCCCCAAGTATTGGTTTTCTATTTAAACATTGTAATATCTCATTATTTAATAGATTATGAAATATTAGTTGATTTGAGATCAAAGTTGTGTACTTTTGTGTGTTTCTTTGCCGATTCTCTACGGAGATAGGTACTTTTATCCCTTCTTCCTACCCTGTCCTACATTAATAGTTGGAGTTCATCTTGTTTCACAACTGAAGGGTATTATGAATTTTTTGGGAGATGTAATGCCCTTGAAAAGAATGTTAGAACTCGAGCTTGGGAGACTGTCACCCACAAACAGCATAAAGGAGTGAAATACTTTTGAGGGGCATATAAGATTTTAGGGTAGTCATTACATTACGACATCTTAGCTTAAGGTGTTGGCCCATGTTAGCAGGCCCACTTCATCACAAGTTGTTAGGCCATGGCATACTGGACTCTAGCAATGATATGTTAGCTTAAGGTCTTGGCCAACTATCCTTGTCCCCAGAGAAACTTTAAATACATATACTAGGATTCAATATACAGGAGCATTAAATATGTTAAATTACTTGCCTTGGTATGTAGCTGAGGGGTCTGCAGAGGTCAATTATATCCAGCTTTTTGTTCACTATCGTTTTTATAAGATTTACTTGCTGCCCAAAAGTTGTTCAGTGTTGCCTTTTTTTCTTAGTTTTGATATATTGTACGACTATACATACTAAAGATAAGTTGAACCTTGTGCTTTCTTGTTTCACTTTGCACTTCAAGATGGGGCATTCAGAGAATAGCTATTTCAAATATTCATAACAGATTGGAGGGTTGCCCTTAATTAAGACGGTATTTGTTTTTCACTTCATGTCTTATGATGTTCTTTTGTATTTTGGTAAGTACAAGTTTTATTAAAGGGATGCTGAAAGAGGCGTCGCCATGTATACTAGGCAATATAACCTTGGAGACCAAAAAGAACCTCCTAGGCCATGAAAATAAAAGTAAACCCTTTAAACACAAAACCTCTCTACAGTCCCAAGGGGCACCAAAAAGTTACCTAATTATGAGCCCATCACAAACCTCCTTTATGAAACTGTTGAAAGAGACTATACGCCCCAAATAAACTTCATTTGAAGATGCTTAAAACTATAAATGGTGGGAAAAAATGATCTCTTTTTAACTTCAAAACATTTTCTCTTTGTTGTCCTTTGATGTTTATCCCATCTTTCTAATAAAATCTGTTGTTTTATTTAAAAAGAAATTTATCATCGTCTTTTTATTATATTTTCAAAAACTATCATGGTTATGTAGTGTTTTGTAGCTAATTGTTCATGTGATAGTGCTTGTTACTTTTGTAATAATTATGAATCTAATTAACACCTTGTTATATTGCTTTTTGTTTGATGTTTTCTCATGTTTCCATCAGTCGCTAGAGTGGAATGATGAACTAGCAGAAGAGCAAGAGGGAAGCGAATCACTTCCTGTGGTGACTGATGATACTTGTGTGCAACATTTGGAAAAGAAAGAGGGTAACGTGGCTGTTATTACCGAAGAGAATGAATGGGACAAGCTTCTGCGAGTAAGGTATGAAGTTGGTTCTTGTAGCGTCACTTTTGTAATTTCATTGCTTTAATGATACATGTGGCACTTCAAAATTTAATGGTATCAAGCAAGATAAAAAGAGTCTTGTCGGGGGAAATAAAGAAGCAATGTGGTGCACTGATTATACCGTTGGTTGCAACCTGCCATGTCTATCCCCAGAAACTTGGTAGTGTTTAACATGACCGAACGCATAATTGTCACTTGTGTATATATGTCACTGCAATATTCTCTCCAATACATTAAACTGTCAGCAATATTTTGCAATGTAAAATGCAAGAAGCACTTTTGTAAAGTAGTTCCTAACTTCCTCCAAATATATTCTCTTTTGGAGATTGTATTTCCCTTAGAATAGATAGCTGTGCACATGGTATCATAAACCTAATTAGCAGTGCCTTAAATTCTCGAAAACTCTGGATGGAGCCCAGAGTTTTAAACAATGTGTTTTAGAGGTCCATCATCAGTTTACTTGTTTGGTTGTGTTTCCAATTCCACCTAGTCTGTCTCTTTATCTTTATCTCCGGTTAAATTAAACAAAGTTCGATTGCTTGTTAGCAAGCAAAATGCAGAAGCTTTCAACTATATGATTGGTTTGTATGGACACGTTGTAGAAAAGAAGATTGAAAGATAAAACAGAAGAATAAAAGAATAGATAAGAAGGATTTAGGGAGAAAAGTGAAGTGTGGGATAATAGGGATAGCATGTGTGGGAGGAGTCCACCTCCTTGGACTGATCTTAAAGCAAGATCTGATCCTAAAATTAAGCTATAAAAGCTTGATTCATTAATTAACCCTAGAGTAACTTGTTATCTGAATTCCTTTGGCATGCCCCTCCTTGTGGTTAGTTTTTGCCATGCTTTCTCATCTCATTCATAACTCATAACTGCCTTCAATAGAGTTCAAGAAACCCTTTATAACACCTTAAAACCTAATAGACTTCAATAATAAATGCAGACTTGAAGCTTGACATTGACAGATGACTGCATTTAATGATTCAATTGACAGACTGAAAGACTCTTTACACTTTTAGGGATTCTTAGACCATTTTAGAGACTTTAATTACTCTAACTTCAAATATTAAAATACTAAACTGATTATTCTAGAGACTTTTTTTTTTCTTTCTTGAGAACCTATGCTTGTACAATTCAATTCTATAGGCCTAGAGGGAACCTGGGGAAGGGGCTAGAGAGGAACTAGGAGGAACCTAGGATACTTTCTTTCAATATGTAGCGCTTGTTGATTCTCAATATGTAGCGCTTGTTGATTCTGATTTTGTTGAAAGATAGACTCAAACCTGCGACCTTGCGTAGTAAAAGGAGAGATCGCTATCACCTTTCATCTTTCTAGACACTCTAAAACATAATTAAAATAACATCTAACTAAACAACGAACAACCTAATAAGATTTCTATGGCCCTCTTTTCTGCTGAGCCAAACTCCAAAAAATAAAATTCATCTTTGATTTTATCCTTTCTTTATCGTTTCATTCCATCACATGTTAACTGTTCACTTATGAGAAAACAGTGATGTAATAATAGTGGAAGATTTTCCCAAGACTGATGTAGAACATAATGTTGTGAATGTGCGTTTTCCCTTTTAAACATACTGAAGTCCATAATATGTACAGATACTTGTATATCAAAGATACCAAAAAGAATTTCTGATTAGTGCATATATACTTGTATTCTGTATTTACATTTGTTAGTTGGGGATAACTTGTAGTCAATGGAATATTTATTAACTGTTTTCTTATATTGTGTTTAATTTGTTTATTGGGGTAGATGGGAGAAATATCAAGTTGAGGAGGAAGCAGCTCTTGGCAGAGGGAAACGCCAAAGAAAAGCTGTTTCTTACAGGGAAGCATATGCTCCACATCCTACCGAGACAATCAGTGAGGTAATGGTATTTGCCTTTAGTATGTAACCTAATTAATCTTCCAAGAATGTGTTGTTCTTTTACTTTGCACTGTATTATTATAAGTATATATTAACAAAAATTTGTAGGTCTGAACATTAAAAGTAAAATTTATAAAATCCTGTTTTGCAACTTATTAAGGTTCAGACTTAGAGAAGTAGCATTTTCATATATAGATTTTGATCAAGTATAGATATAGGCATATAGCTGTACTGTATATTAAATTTAGAAAGCTACCCAGGAAACTTATTTTTTTTTTCTGGATATTCTTAAATTATAGTTTCAAACTAGTTACAATAGTAGCTTCATTATTCACCTTGAGGTGCTGACATCACCTATGAATCTTGTTATGACTGATCTGGCAAGACAAGTTATAAAGGTTTGTACAATATCAATTGTGTCTAATTGAAAGGCATTTTTGGATATAACAAACTTTGGTAGCTAATAAATTATGATAGTGCAATGATGGTGATCAGTGCTTAATGGGTTGAGATCTCTGGTGTCTTTGGGAGTTCATGAAAGCAATGGTCATGATAATAGTGAAGAGTAACCTTTTCTAGCTGCTCAGGCCTACTTTCCGTTTCCCCCCTAATTTTCTGAACTGTGCATTTGAAATCCTTGCCAATGAAATGCATTCTGATCACATATTTGTAATGCTCTCTGTATGGATGAGCTCCTGATAGGCAAGGTCTATCACTTGGCTGCGCCTTGAAATTTGGATGGCAGTGGTGGGAGTTCATTTTGTGTTGGAATATAATTTTATTGTAGTGACTGTTTTTATCTGCATAAGCAGAATGGTGTCAATGAGGAGCCAGAGCCAGAGCGTGACTATACACCGGCAGGTCGTGCTCTTAAAGAAAAGTTGTAAGTTTAAATCCTTTGCAAGTTTTTATTTAATTTTCAGTTGAGATGTAGTCATTTTACTGATATCTGGTTCTTTCGAACTGCTGCTGTCGTTAGGAATTCGTGAACGATTTGATTCAAATTTGATGGATGTACTTGAGAAGGACTCAAATTTGAATTTTTAGACTATGGTGTGTTGGATGCTATAGTAGTCTAATGTATTACTCTTGTTACAGTGCTAAGCTTCGTGCTAAACAAAAAGAACGATTGGCTCAGAGAAACGTTCCAATGGAGGCATTTCCTTTGGCTCAGAGAAATGTTCCAATGGAGGCATTGCCTGAACTTGAACCCCCATTGCTCCCTCCATCCAGTGCTCAAGCTTGTAATCAAATGACCAGATCAGATCAGCCAAGTGGCAAGGAGTCTTCAGTAATTGATTTGGAAGACGACAAACATCGTCAAAACTTGGAGGCAGCAAAAACCAAGACGGACTTGGAACCAAGGCCAAGCAAGTTATGGAAGCATAAAATGAAAGCTCATCTGGATTCTCCTGTTAAACCTGTTGGCCATCATTCTCCCAAGATTTTCCTACCAGGTAACCTTCTACAGGGAACAAGCTATACAAATGCAGCGTCAAACAACATGTTACCTGTTCTGGGACTTTGTGCTCCCAATGCCAACCCGATGGAGTTGTCAGAGAGGAACATTACAAAATCTCACAGCAGACAAAGCAGGCAAGCAAGCAGACCAGCGTTCCCATTTGATATAGCTCCTTTCCGTGAAACCCCAAATGAGACGGATGTTAAACCTCATGAGCCTGTCCCCGATAAATTTAAACTGCCATCTACCTCTTTAGAAGCTGTACGTGGACCCAAGAATAGCGCACCTAATAATTATCTTCCGGTTAGTCCAGAATTTACTCTCTCTCTCTCTCTCTCTCTCCATGGTCCCTCCCCCTCTTGCTCTGGATGCATGTGTGTGTGCTTGTTAGCATAACTTTTACTTATTAGCTCCATATATGTGCAGTGTCGTAAAGTTTTGCTATATTTGCAGCATTCTCTGCCTTCCGTAATATATATGCAGTGTTGTAATGTTTTGCTTTTATTTGCAGCATTCTCTGCCTTCCGTACGAGGAAAAGGTTCTAATTTCTTAGAAACTCCTGGGTCAAGTTTTTCTGATTTTAAAGAAAAGCTGGCATTGCCAAAACTACCTTTTGACCAGAAACTGCTGCCCAAATTCCCATTTCCAACTATGAATGTGCCCCATCCACACCCTGATTTGTTCCCCAACGTAACATTGGGGTCTAGAGTTGGGGATGTAAATTACTCTGTTCAAGACCTTCCCACAATGCCATTGTTACCAAATTTAAAGTTCCCTAGTGAAGATACACAGAGATATGATCAACACGGGCTTGAGGTGCCTCCCATGTTGGGCTTGGGTCAAATGCCACCAACATATTCATCCCTTCCTGAAAACCACAGGAAGGTTCTTGAGAACATATTGATGAGAACAGGACCAGAACCAAGCAATCTTCTCAAAAGGAAATCAATAAAAGATATCTGGTCTGAAGATGAACTTGATTTTCTATGGATTGGTGTTCGCAGACACGGACGGGGCAATTGGGATGCTATGCTTCGAGACCCGAGGTTAAGATTTTCAAAATTTAAAACTGCAGAAGACTTATTTATTAGGTGGGAGGAGGAGCAGCTAAACCTTTTGGACGCACCAGCTCTTCCAGTGCAAAAGTCCTTCAAGTCTAAAAAATCTGCAAAATCTCCCTTATTTCCAGACATCTCTGATGAAATGATGACACGAGCATTGCATGGAAGTAGATTTGCTGGGCCACCAAAATTTCACCCGCACCTGACGGACATAAAATTGGGTTTTGGCTATCCATCTTCCAGCTTACCACATTTAGAACCCTCTGAGCAACTTGGTTTGCGCAAGGAACATTTTTCACCGTTTCCAACTTGGAATACTGACAACATGCGGGCAAGTTTTTCTGGAGCCTTGTCTGCTGGACCCTCTGATAGACCAGCGACATCGAACATACACATGGAGCCGCCATTTCTTCTCAATTCGTTAGGAGCCAGTAGTTTGGGTTCGCTTGGTTTGAACTGCTCAAGCAGCTTCAATTTACGGCAGGAGGATGAACAGCGTGTGAGTACTAGTTGGAAATTGCCAAGTTTTCTTGATAGATCCCTAAATATTTTGCGTGAATCCAATAATTACATAGGAAGTGGTGAATTGCCAAATCCGGCATTTTTGTCCGATTTTAATAATGACCAGAATGTGTCGCACTCAAAGGGGAAAGATGTTGCTGAAAGTAGTTCTTCAAAGAATAAGCTGCCTCATTGGCTTCAAGAAGCAGTAGGTGCTCCTTCAAAACCAGATCCTGACCTGCCACCAGCTGTCTCAGCAATAGCACAATCAATTCGTTTGCTATATGGGAACTCTAACCCTACCATTCCTCCGTTTGTGGCTCCAGGCCTGCCTCCTTCAAAACCAGAGAATCCACGGCGGAGTTTGAAGAAAAAGAAACAAAGGGCGCATACATTCCAACAGTTCCCTCAAGATATCGCGGGAACCAGTCACAACTTCCAAAGAGGCCTTTCTAGTGAGAATGTCGGTTCAACTTCGTTACTGTTGGCCACACCTCCTTTTCCTCGGCTTCCACTGGCGACTGCTGGAACTTCAGGACTCCCTTGGATGGAACCCGACCTCAATATGCCACCACCTCCCAGTTTAAATATACTGAATCCATCATCTTCATCGGTATTTTCAAACATCCAAAAGAATAGAAGCACTAGAATGTCCCCCTCCCCTGAAGTGCTTCAGTTGGTAACATCCTCTGCTGCTCCAGGTCCATCAGGCACGAGTTCAAGCTTCCCCAAAAGCAAGCTCCCTCTTCCAAATTCTATTGACCAAGTAATGGCGACCGACTTGAAGGACATATGTGGCGAAAACATGGATAAGCAGAGATCACCTGTTGCTATGTCGGGTTCACAAACTGAGGAGAAACCAGAGCAGAGCAAAAGCGGGGATTCCAGCAAGACGCGGTCGGATCTCGATCGAGCAGCTGTTAAGGAAATATCATCAGAAGGTACTGTCTCGGATCATCATGTGAGTGACCAAGAATCGTAGACTTGCTTATCATCATTGTGCTCCAATTTTTGTAGGGATTATCTGGAGTGTTTTGTTTTAGCAAATATGGAATTACTAGGATACTTATGTAAAGCTTCTGTAAGTGAAAAATGAAATATATAATGTTTACTTTGGTACTACTTTTCAATGCCTGTATATTGGAGTTCATATCAAAATATTTTCAGACTGCAAAATTTATGGGTCATCTGCAGTATGTGGTTTTATCCTTTGTAGCTATGCAGCAGCGTATTAGGAATTTGGGGGGGGGGGGGGGGGGGGGGGGCGTTAAAATATGAATGATCAGGTGCATGCAAAGGATTCTTTTATGTTTTATAGTTTCAGGTTCTTAATATGGCCGAAGTAAAAGTAAAGTATTAAGTTACTAATAAAAAATAATCAATGTTGTTCTTTTGGTGAAGCAAATTTAATGAAGAGGGTAAGGAATTGTTTAGTTATATATATATATATATATATATATATATATATTTTTATGTAGTTTATAATTTTATGTTTTTGGTGGAAAGAGGGGGCTCGGTCCAGTTTGTCTCTCATTTTAATATAGGAACATTTACATTTCCTAGTACACTTTTAAAAAAAATTACAATAAAAGTACATACAAAAAATATTTACAGAACTAATATATTTTAAATATTTTATTTACATACCAGTTACCACCGAAAAAAAGCGGAACTCTCAGATTTCTGTTTACCTTTTTCTCTCTTTTCTTCACTTTAAAGATCTAATTTTTTTTTCTCTCCTCCCCCATTAAACATTTCTCTGTTTACTTTTTTCTCTCTCCTACCCTAAACTAACCAGGCTCATTATACAAGGTACCGTCACAAGCTGTTGTGCACAGAAACTACCTCCCCTAGCCTAGCCCTACGAGCGTGTACTACATAGACAAATAAACAATAATAGGAGTATTTTATAAATCTGTACTCCATTAATTCCATCATCGTTCTCGAGAATTTATATTGCTTATGTCTACAGAAGCTTTCTAATTCTTTAAAAGTTTACTTGGAAGGAAGTGTTTCATTGCAATAAACAATTAATTATAAGAGCAACCTTTTAGTACCCAACTATTTAATTAAATTAAGTACTTTACGGGAGGTGCATATAATAATGTATAGAGAGATAGAATCCTTATTATTGAGTAATAAGTTCACTGTAAAGTAATTTATATAGATTCTTTCTTGATTCTCATGTTAGTTGCTTTGTCTGTAGATTAAGTAGTTTATTCATGTCGATGCGTTGAACTGACCATCTTATTCCATCATTTTTAATGTATACAGAGGTGAAAATGGTGGTTGTGTTTGACGCTATGATGTCTGGGCTCTGTTTCTAAGTTTTCAGACGCTGCTGTTTCGTTTGGTTACTGTTATATTCTGATTTGGTTACCTTGGTCTGAAGATTTGGCAACCAACTGCAAATACGTATATGTACGTTCAAATGGTTATGAAGCAATGGTTGGGTCGGAGAGAGAAGCTGAGCTTTGCTGGTTGAAAAATAGAGATTAAGTAGTTTATTCATGTTGATGCGTTGAACTAGCCATCTTATTCCATCATTTTTAATGTATACAGAGGTGAAAATGGTGGTTGTGTTTGACGCTATGATGTCTGGGCTCTGTTTCTAAGTTTTCAGACACTACTGTTTCGTTTGGTTACTGTTATATTCTGATTTGGTTACCTTGGTCTGAAGGTTTGGCAACCAACTGCAAATACGTATACGTACGTTCAAATGGTTATGATGCAATGGTTGGGTCGGAGAGAGAAGCTGAGCTTTGCTGGTTGAAAAATGGACGATGAGTCCACTGCTCGCCTACTTTTGCTGCTTCGTTAGGTTACTGTTATATTCTGATTTGGTTAGTGTTATATTCTGATATGGTTACTTTGGTCTGAAGGTTTGGCAACCAATTGCAAATACGTATACGTACGTTCAAATGGTTATGAAGCAATGGTTGGGTTGGAGAGAGAAGCTGAGCTTTGCTGGTTGAAAAATGGACGATGACTCCACTGCTCGCCTCCTTCTGCTGCTTCATTTGGTTACTGTTATATTCTAATTTGGTTACTTTGGTCTGAAGGTTTGGCAACCAACTGCAAATATGTATATTCAAATGGTTATGAAGCAAACTTGCAGTTTATTCACCTCCACACTTGCAGTTTTTTCGTAATGCAGTTGGTAACCAAACCTTCATATCAAGGTAACCAAACCTTCATACCAAGGTAACAAAAACCTTCATACCAATGTAACCAAACCTTCATACCAAGGTAATCAATCCACCTCCACACCTGCAGTTTTTTTTATAGTGCAATTGGTAGCCAAACCTTCATACCAAGATAACCAATTCAGTTTTATTAGGTTACCAATTTTTTTTGAATGTGATGCAGTTTTATTAGGTTCACCTACAATTGACTAAATTGGTTTCAGGAGTTTCCCGCAACAATACATGACATGAAGACTTGTTAAGTTAGGGGGCAAATCCCTATCTGAAAAGGTCTCCAATTTCGGACATCACGATATCTCCAGCTTTTCTAGTGATGCACAGTGGCCTTTGAATTTGATTAAAACGCAACGTCTTGAAATTATGGCAATCTCGAATTGCGAGAAATTTGAGTTTCCAGTTTAAGTTGGGGGGCAAATCCCCATCTGGAAAGGGACGAAGATTTGCAAAGTTTTGCAACGATTCATTATTGAGTGAAGACATTAACTTAAGCCCCATCGCTCTCTGAATTAACAAGTGACACAGCGAGGTAACTTTAGATAAGCTTTCTAGCACCGGCCCATGATAATCAACAAATGTTAGGTGGGAAAGTGATAGAAGTGCCATCAGTGGAAGGAAAGAGAAACTGAGAGGGAGAGGAGAGAAAAGCAGAGAGAGAAAAGTAGAGTTTATTAATTTCAAGATTTCCTTATTTACTTGAAACTGAATGATCTGATGTGTTTATTGTGTTGCACTCTTTTTGAAATTATTTTATAAATACACTAATCTTGTAATTAATTTTTAAATGTTGTATAATTCTGTAAAGAGCCCTTTAATATATAGTAAAACATATCTCGGCCCTGGTGGATTTTTCTCATTTAATAAAGGTCTAGAATCTTGGGTTATTAATTGGTAGAATATTAGTCAATCCAATTTTTTTTTGAATGGTATTCAAACCCTAATTTTCTTTTTCTACAATCTTATCCTCTTTTCATTTTTATCACTATTCATATTTAATGTCTCATATTCATCACTCCTAATCTATACCTATCTATAATTCAATAATAAGTCATAAGTCGATCCGCAAACGCAAATGAGTTAAATGGGTAGATGATTTTTTAATTTGGTTGAGTTCTCCAAGTTAGTATCGCGGTAAAATAAACTAAATTGGCTTTGGTCATGTCTTCGTACATAAAAATACAATCGAGTTAATTTTGTTAGTACGAAACATACTCTAATTTGGATTATAAAATCAAAGAGTTGCGATCCTTTATTCTCCACTAAAATGTCTACTGCTCCACCACTTTGAGTTTGGCCATGTCTTCGTACATAAAAATACAATTGAGTTAATTTCGTTCATACAAATCATACCCCAATTTGGATTGTAAAATTAAAGAGTTGCGATACTTCATCCTCCACTAGATGTCCTATGTGAATTCTTATACATTCTCGACCTCTGAGTTCCTCCACCATAATTACCAAAGTCCTAATATACATAAATATATATGTAGAGAGATACAATCGGATCTATTATATATAGAAAGAGAAAGATGGTGTGAATCGAATAGAGAAGTGTAATTAAAAGATGATCTGAAACTGTAGAGGATTGGAAGAGTGGAGGTACTGAAGACCAGCTTATTGTAGTCATCAACCGTTTGATAATGATTCGTTATAATAGCCTTTCTTGACTCTCTCTAGAATTGGATTACTTTTAAAACGGGTTAAATCACTTTTTTTATTGAACTGGACATTAACTTATATATACATTATTGAATTAATTTTTTTTTACAATCGACTTACTAAATTATATTTTTTTTTTACAAAATATTATAAAATCTGTTAATTAAAACGAAATAAGAAGCACATGAGAGAGAATATCGCTCCACATAATAGATTAATCCATGTGGCATCCACGTAAGTAAGATAACATATCCACTTTAGTGAGTCAATTGTAAAAAAAAATAATTTAGTGATGCATATGTAAATTAGTGCCCAGTTCAATGAGAAAAAATAATTTAACCCGACCTTAGACCTTCATATTAAAAAAAAATCATTCATCTTCTTCATAACAACTCCAGCAAAACATCATCACTAGTCAGTCATGTCCATTTGACATAATCACCACAATCAATAATCTTTAAGCAACATAAACTCCACCCCAAACTAAATATAATCAAAGATCAACCCATAATCAACCTTCATAGATTTGCAATAGTAAGTATAAATATTTTTTAGATCTTTAAAAATTTAGATCTGTTGTAATAAGCATAAATAGAGGTTATTTGAATATATAAAACTATTATTCAACAACCACCGTCATTGATAAACTCTGTAAAAAAAAATTCTCTTATATATATATATACTAGAGATAAGTTGTGCCTGAAGGAACGGTGCAATTAATATAATAATTGAGTACTGTATTTAAAATTTCTAGATTGAAAATTTAAAAACTGTTGTGGACTCTCAGTTGCATAATAGAACTGAGAGTCCAACCATTAATACAAAAAGATTGATACTCAATCTAGTTATAACTATTATTATTATTATTTATTAGTAGTAGTAGTAGTATAATAATAATAATAATAATATTATTATTATTATTATTATTATTATTATTATTATCACTATTTTTATTGTTATTATTATTACTATTATTATTTCTATTATTATAATTATTATTGTTATTATTATTATTATTATTATTACTATTATTACTATTACTATTACTATTATTATTATTATTATTATTTTATTTTTATTTTATTATTATTATTATTATTACTATTATTATGATTATTACTATTATTATATTAATTATTATTATTATTATTATTATTATTATTATAGTGTAGTGGTGAATTTGATTTGAACGGGAAATGTGAGTTGATAGATTTTTTAAAAAAAGATGTTGAATTAGGGGGGAAATGAAAAATATATTAATGACCGTTGGATGTTGAAGTCTTGAAATTTGAGTCGCTCTGTTTTATATATATATATATATATATATATATATATATATATATATATATATATATGTAGACACCCAAATTTTGCACTTCTCTACTAACCCTGGCAGGAGGGCAAAGTCGTCATTTGACCCGACGAGCGAAAAGGAAGGTGGACCCCAACACGAAGCCACCCCAACAACTTACGGTCAAAGCCGCCACAACGAACAACGAGCATCAGGTTACTTGAGGCAAGGCAAACAGTTGATCCAGAAGAACCTGATTTGAGCATAAAAGACGACAAATGGCCACTACGCTTACGATGTTCGGGGGTGGAAAGGGGGCAGCGCCCCCTGGAAGCCAATCACAATTAGCAAATTCTATATCAAGTCGCAGCCCTCCGAACTAGCCTCCCAGAACAATAGGGCACGATTCCCAGGGATTTTTGGATTGCCAAATACGAGCCTTCCAGCGAAAAAACGAAAGACCGACATCAGACGCGGAAATCGAGGAAGCACCGAAGACAGCCGCAGTTGCACCTGCGGCCAAGATCTGAATATTTAAATCGCCACTTCCGGTTTATTTCTTCGCAGACGACGAGCGAAAGAAAGAAAGAGAGAGAGAGAGAGGCTACGGGAGCGAGAGAAAAGAGAGAAAAAATGTGAGATTTCTTCCTCTTTTATACAATCGTTGTATCCTATATTGATTTTCAAGTGTCAAAGTGTCTATTGCATCGATTGGAATGTGAAAAATCCGAGTTTCATAGCTTCATTGTGTTTTATTCAGTAAATCTTTTAGATATAGTTTTATTTCATTGTTATTGCATTTGTTGGGTGGATCTACTGTAGATCCGAAAATATTTGGTGCATTGCTATTTAAATAGTTTGATTTTGTTTATTTTGAGTTTAGATCCAATGTAGTCAATATATGTTGTAGATCTGTGGATTAGGGACGGTTAGGGAGGATTTATTGCGGATGGAATCTCCTCCTAACCTCCCGATGATATCCTTTTAGTTTATTTTATAGCTTTTACGTATGTAGCGATGGCGATGCATTTGTATTGTAAATATGTAATTTTTGGGCCTTAAAGCGATGTCGGATCGAAAATGGGGTTTAAGGCCCTGTGATAGTGAAATGTGCGATTGTGGGCGTTTGGGGTTATTTAGATGGCTCACATGCCCGTGAATAGCCTCAACGCTATTTTAAATGCTTGATTTTCCTTTTAACGCGAGAAAATGATTTTGGAATAAATGATAAAGCTTTTCATAAAATCAAGCAAATTAGGATATTAGATCGTTCGTAGGCTAAATAAAATTGTAAGTGTCGGATGAGCTCTATTCCTATTTGACGAAGGGTTTGAAAATATGTTTTACAAAATATCATCGGTTTTATTATCGAAACAAAAAAGCAATAAAAATGAACTTTTCGATTAAGTAAAATCCTTCGTGCATAGGGTTAACGAGATTCTGAAGCATTTTCAAAGTAAAGCATTCCAACGACATTCATTTAGGTACACGCGCCCCCCCCCCCCCCCCCAACACACACACACACACATTCTTAGGATTTTAAAAGGATAGGAAAAAAACATCGAGATTGCAGTAACCGTATTTCACGGAAGTCGGGGGGTGCCTAACACCTTCCCCTCGCTTAAGCAAGCCCCCGAACTCTATGAATATCGGTTTGCGGACCAATTAACTCGGAGTCACATATGAGCCAGCGATTACGAAAACAAAATTCGGATGAGTTGGTACATCCATTTCAAATATACCAACTGGCGGCTCTGGTCAATTGGCTCATAAAGAAATCGATCTTTCAAAACCCCGTCGACACTAAGCCGACCCTTTTCAAAAGTCACATCTTAATCTAAAGGCTAAAATGGGAAAAGGGGCTTTTAATTATTAAAAAACGAAACGACGAAAATCCCGGCGTCGACAATATATATATATATATATATATATATATATATATATATATATATATATATATATGTATGTATGTATGTATGTCTTAAATGGGGGAAGAGAATAGGAATTGAGGTGAAATTTGTTCTGTTGTGTTTAATGGGCATGAAGTGGAAGTGGAAGTGGAAGAAGAAGAAGAAGAAATGCCACGTGACGTTGTTTAGCGCATCAAATCTCGTCATTATCCACGTAAACAATCACGTCAACATATCGTTAAATTTTAACACTCTTAGATGAAAATTTTAAATTTTGTAAAAAAGATTCCAGTTAAGTGAGTCAATTGTAAAAAAAATTAATTCAGCGATGCATATGTAAATTGGTATCTAGTTTAATGGAGAAAAAGTAATTTAACCCCTTTTAAAACATGGTTAGATTATATTTTAAATTGTTTGATAAATAAATTCATATTATTTTACTAACTATTTCATAAATTTGCCCGTGTCTTGCATGGATTCCACACGGAGTCCATGCTTGTTTTGTATTAATTTTGTTTCCTATTCTTAATTTTGAATTGCACATACAAATTACAAGGGATTGTTTGGTAAATTTAAGCATGCCAAGTTTAGTTTATTTTTGTGTGTGGTCAAATTAACTAATTTTAAAATTGTTAATTAAACAAATTTATTTATATTTTTGAACTACAGTAAATTAAACGTAGTTTCATGTGGTTATAATTTATTTACATATATTTAAAAGAAAAAAGGATAAACTTTGATCCTAAAATTGGTTAATTTGATTTCAAAATTTAAATTAAGCCAATTTTTAAGAGAATGAAGAATTGGTAATTGCTATGTCGAGATTATAGACACATGACAATTTTTTATACACCTCAAATCTAGTACTTTTTTGGGTGCAAAATAATAAATTTATATTTAGATATAGCTGCAACTTGCTACCAACCCACTTATATATTGCGGAATTATGTCGCTAAATTTAAAAAGAGGAAGTATGTATAAATTGGAATTTTTTGGACCAGTCCTACCTCCACCCCTTAAAACTGAACCAGCCATATAATGCACCAGCCATTGAGCTCCATCCTAGTATAAATATCAACTCTTAGTTGGATTAAATGTTTAATAAGTCAATGTACTTTATGTCAATTTATAAATAGATAATTAATTTTTTTCTTCTTCTTACATTTAACTCGCTGCACTGTTATTTTTTAACAAAACAATATAAAAACCGTTAAACTAGATGGTCAACTAACAAAAAGTTGAGTTGGTGCATCCCACATGGCGTCCAGTATGTGTCAACTGACTCGTAAAATTTATCTTTAAATTACTAAAAAAACAAAAATATTTTTAACATAATTTTTAACTAAAAAGTGCCTTTTAATTGCTAAAAAAACCAAATATTTTTACCATAATTTTTATATTGCCTTTTAATCACTAAAAAATAAAATTTCTTAACATAATTTTTTTCTAACTTCATTTTACTCATTTATAAAAAAAACTCATAAAATCTCTCATTTTTTTTGGCTTTAGATTATATTATCTTCATCTGAATATGTATGAACTGAGCAAGGTTTAACAAGTGAACCAAACCTTTTTCGGTCGGCTTGGGTGTCGATAATGGAGGTAATTTTGTGTTGGCTTGAGAGAGTTTATCAGCTGTTCAAATATATGTATCTGATGGTAATAATTCCAACACCTCTTTGGAAGATCGAAATTTGAGCTTAATTGTAATTGGGGAATACCGGAAGGGAGTGGATCATACAAATAATCAAGTCCACCAGACTCAACTCACTTAGATCTCGAATTCTTCAGCTGTTCCAATACAAATCTAAACCCAGATCTATGAAGCCTTCTTTTTAAACGATTTTGGATCTAAAAAAATAAAACTCATTAAATCTAGGTTCTTTGTATTCTTTAATTTGGGTAAGATTATGAAGATTAGATCTTGGTTAATCTTAATTGATTTTGTTGCTTTCAAAAATTTCTATATATTTGGGCGAAGTTTAAAGACGGAGAAAACTAAGGGAAGAAGATGAAGTCTATATATTTGGGTTTTTGGGTTCCATGTCAATTTTCTTTCTCATAATCATACGCTAACATCATCACTTCTCTTTACTAATTATACGCCAACTCAGCTTTCTGTTAGTTGACCGTCTAGTTTAACAGTTTTTGTAACGTTTTGTTAAAAAACTGCAGTTCAGTGAGTCGAATGTAAGAAAAAATAGTTCAGTTATCCACTTATAAATTAGCATAAAATACAGTGACTTATTAAATATTTAATGTGACGCCCCCAAATCTAGGCCCACACAGCCCAAACTTGAGTCGTCAAAAGACTTACAACAAAATTATTACAACAAAGCACAACGTACAACAATACAGTGTATAATAATACACAACTAAGTCTTCACTATTATTGCCACACTATTTTACAACACGTGAAGACTACGACAGCTATTCCTCAGACTCTCACTCCATCCCCCGGCTAGACCCTGTTACGTTTTCATCTCCTGTTGAAAAACAATGGAACAAAAGAAAGGGTGAGCTCAAATAGCCCAGTAAGAAATATCATGACTAAGATAATGACGAATAAATTATTATTAGCCTTCAACAGTTGAGTTCTGAATACAATAGACTACAAGGTTTATATCAAAAACTGTAGTTAAATTCTTAAACAATGTTCAGATCAATAATAGCAGCGGAATGAGAAATCTATTTGAAGAATAATGCAGACTATAATGTCCACTCGCTTCTCTTTTTAGTAAAAATATCATCAACTTTTATCATCTGAAATACCATTAGTCAAGATAATACAACTTCACAGTTCCTGGTCATAATCATGCAGATCAACAGTTCATCTTTGCACTACGGGCCAAAGACATTCAATGTAACACCAACGGTCATGATTATACCAGATTTAGCCTTTGGTCATAATCATACCAACCAACAGTTCATCTTTGCACTACGGGCCAAAGAGAACATTCACCACGTGTCATAAAAGACACCGAACAGATGTATCGCCTTTAACCTAGTATATCGCCTTTAACCTATCATCTGTTCAACAATTATATCACATCTGTGCCCCCGGCCACAGATATTCACAAAAGCTTGATTCTTGATGATTAATACAAATAACAGTGATACAAATGATGAACAGAAGAACATGATAAACAATAAGTATCGGAAGTTTACTTTGTGCAGATTCAAATAATGTCCAAATTGCCAACATGATGTGGAGTGAAATTTAAAAATGATATTCAAGATCCACAGTTCAGAATAACGATTACAGTTCATTAGAAATGTTCAGAAAATAGGAAGGTTCAGTTGAAATAATGAAATTCAACTATTATGGAACATATAATATTTTCAGGAATTATAGAAGCAATAGTTCCATAACAAGTTTCGATTTAGTTATATGAAAGAAATTAATATCCCTTACCGTAGCAGGTTTGATTAACAAAAGGTGAAGGGAATTAATATCCCTTACCATAGTAAGTTTGAATAATGGAAGATGAAAAAGATGGTATCCCTTATGAGTATAAAGGAAAATGATATCACTTACGAATATGGAATAAAAGTGTCATGTGATAATTCGTGTAGACAAATTATTTCCACACGAGACAAATAAAAAGGGTTATTCACCAACAGGCGGTAATCCGCGCCGTAAGGTTATTCCCATCAATTTGAATACGAATAGTTATTCACCAAACAGGCGATAATCCGCGCCGTAAGGTTATTCCCATCAATTTGAATACGAAGAGTTATTCACCAAACATGCGATAATCCGCACCGTGAGGTTATTCTCAAAGATTAATAAGGAGTGAATACAAAAGGTTATTCACCAACAGGCGGTAAACCGCGCCGTAAGGTTATTCCCACAATTTAATACATGGAAATAAATGGCACAAGAAAGAAACGATATTATTTTTGAGAATCAAAGAATGATAATCCCTTCAAGTAAGAAAGAAAATAATATCTATTTATGATGATGAAAAGAGTGATACCCCTTACCGTAATAAATTTAAGAGTGTGAAAAGAATGATATTCCTTACCTTAACACGTGACTGGATATTGATTTAAATGAGGTTGATCAACCTATATTTTTATAATAAATTAGTAATTACCACATATACATTTCAAAGTGTATAATAACTCGTATATTATGAACTATCAAAATTATATATATTTAACATAATTTTTGTAGTATAATATAATAACTTTAGAATAGTTTTTAAAATAATATTTCAAAATAAATCTTCCAAAGAAAGTTTTTTAAAAATGAATCTTCTCAAAGAAGAGTCTTCTAAGGGAAGATTTGTGAATACTGAAAAAAATAGGAATTTATGAAATTTCTACTTTTTAATAAAAGACTTACTTGAAAAATTTCTGCACTCCTTTTGGCTTTCAACTCTCAAAATAACCTTACTATTCTCAGAGAAAACTCATAAAATTCTTATAGAAAAATTTTATGTTTTAGGTGTGATTTTTCTATTCAGCTGAGCAAGCTATTTATAGGAGAAAAGAGGGGCACTGTGCGTGGTTGGTGAACTGTTGGCGTGCTGCACGCCAGTGTAAATTTTCTACATTGGCAGCGCAGTCGGCTGCCTCACCAAACATCACAGCAACCAATTCACATTTTAAATTTTTCATGTGGCCCTCCACATAGGGTTCACATGCTACTATTTAAAATAATTAATTAATTTTTTTTTTTTTTTACATTATTTATTTTATTCTATTTTTCTTCATGTGGGTCCTGCATATAAAATTAAATAACGCTACAACAATAATTCAACAATAATGTTAGAAACACATTACAGATCAATATTAATTTAATAATATAAATTACAGTATAATTGCTACTGTGATAATTATTTGGTTCAATACAGTGCACCAATTAACTCAATGCTATGAAATACAGTGTAATGACAATTATTGAATCAATAATGCAAAATACTGTGTAGCAACAATTATTGAATTGATAACATAAAATATTATGCAGTGACAATTATTGATGAAATGATGTGCAACAGTTACGGTGTCAATTATCAGATCAATAATATAAGACACTGTGCAATACCGTGTGCTACAGAAAATACCATAAACTACCGTATACTACTATTCTTTTATCACTGGTATTTTAACAGTTAATACCGTTGACTATTTTTATTTAAAAAGGTTACTTCTATCGTTTTCTATATCCGACAAATATTCCGTTGTGGGATCCACAAATAATTTATTATTTCGGCGCCGTCGTACGGCACAAATATTCCCCGACCAAACGAATATTCCCCGACAAAGCGAATATTGTCCGACAAAATAAATTTTGCACAAAACTTCCTTAACTTTCAATTTTGTCAATTTAACCACTTACTGTTTCATGAAAAAAATATATGAAGAAAAATTAAATTTTATATTTCATAAAATTCGGGGTCTTACATTTAACCCACTCCTGATTATAGTTAAACTCATTACCAATTAAATTCATGTAATTCATCAATTTTACAAAAATACTCTCATTTATAAAATTTATAAATATCACGAATATACAAAAATATTCTCATTCAACATGTGTCCAGAAAGAATCTGAAGGATACTGTTGGGGTGTAATTTATTGGGCCCAACCCTTCTGTTTTGGGCCTCGAAATTATCTCCCATGAGAATTGGGTCCAACGGGCCAGGGGGTGGTTGGATCAGGAAACAACCCATCCCTCCCAGTCAAGGGAGGCTGATGGGACGTTGGTACAGTTTAGCTTACTTCAACAGGTTGGGTCAGAGAGTAGCCCATACTAGTATGGGCTAACAGGGACAAGTGGAGGAAAAAAACGTCTTGTCTTCACTCATGAGGGGGCGATGGGACGTTTGTGGATGCATGGACGAGTATATGCAAGAAAATTCCCAGACAAAGAAGGTAAGGTTTTCTAAAATAACATAGAGCTATCAAACATCTAGGGTATTCCAGCATACATTTTAAGGTTCTCCATTGTGACGTTACTCGCCTGAACTTACTCTCACGTCGGAGCATCCCCGGATAGCCCAAGCTGTGACTATCCTGTGGGGTGATAACGGTTTGTTGTGTGTGCAGGTATCTTGCTGATAGGTGATTACAGCGGGAGCGAGAATTAGACGTCAATATTGGCGCTAGAAGGAGGGCCTCTGGTGTTTGTTACTTACGTCACCCGGTTGTTTTGGAAAGAAGATCGTTTCTATGGCGGAGAGAAGAAGTTCGAATGAAGGGTACCAGGGGTCCTCATTCGATCCCCGTGAGGAGGGCAGCAGAGCCTCAAGGAAGCGACGGACGGGGGCCAAACAGTCAGGACAGGAGCGAGGACACGCACAATCTGAACCCGTCAAGAGGCGTTTGTTTACGCCCCCGTCGGTGTTGGGGTATGAGTCATGTAGAAAGAGGACAGAAGAGGAGATAGCCCCGTCAAGAAGGGTCTCGCAACGAGAGCTTGTTGAAAGAGAAAGACAGTACCGCATCAGAGAGGCTGAATTAGAGTTGGAAAATTTACAACACAAACATCAGGACTGGTAGAACCACTTGTTGAATCTACAAGAAGAAGGTCCATCCACAACCATTGACAGTAAGGAGAGAGCCGATACCCCACAGAGCCGGCCTAAGTCGGGATTCGGACGGATAAGACGGAACGGACGGGAGGATACACGCCAATCAGTGAGCCAGGACCGGGACGGTCGGGACGGTTTGAGCCATGACCGAGACGGTCGGGTCAGTACAAGGGGAACACACCCAGCTCAGGGTCATATGAGCCATGACCGGGACAGTCGGGTCGGTACAAGGAGAACACACCCAGCTCAGGGTCATATGAGCCATGACCGGGACGGTCGGGTCGGTATAAGGGGAACACACCCAGTAACACATCCCGCCTCCACCAGTCCAAGTTCTCGAGAGAGGGCGAGGACCCCAGATTATGGGACCGGGCAGAGGGGCCCTTTGGCGGAACCTACACTGCAAGATCAGCGGATGATCCCTTATGTGCCCATGGCCGACCCAGTCATGGAAAAGATTTCAAAGTTAGAAAAAAGACTAGCTGCAGTAAAAGCAAGACCGGCGATAGGCTCCGAGCCCGAGACATCCAGGTCCATGCCTTTAGATCCAAAATCTCCCTTCTCGGTAGCCATTGATCAGGAAAAGGCCGACCCCAAGAAGAAATTGCCGCCCCTTGAAATGTACGATGGCTCGGGAGATCCGTATGACCATACAAGTTCATATGAGAGGGTGATGAGGTATTACAACCATACCGACGCAGGGATGTGTCAGATCTTCGTAACAACGCTAAAAAAGGGGGCCAAGCAACGGATGATGTCGTTGCCACCCAATTGTATAAAATTGTGGGCCGAATTGAGTATTCGGTTCCACGAACGGTTTAGAAGTAACAAGAGAAGAGGTAAGGTAACAGCTTCCCTTATGTAGGTCAAGCAGAAACCAGAAGAGTCGTTGGGTCAGTATGTACGGAGGTTCCGGGATGCGGTGGGAACCATAGCCGACCTCAATATGATCCAAGCATTGGGGTTCTTTACTACAGGAATGGATGTTACCTGGAACAGAAAGATGATGAAAGATATAATGTTCAATCCTCCCAAAGATCTCTTAGATGCTTATGACCGGGCCGAAAAGTTTATAGCCGTGGAGGAAGTAATGGACAGTTTGATACCGAGGGGCAAAAGCACGAAAAATAAGTCCCATGGAGGGAATAAAGATGGAGACAACCGACCAAATGCATTTGACCGAACGAAGCCCAGGGGTGGGCAGCCGAGTTTGGGTAGGCCGCCCTATCAGCCTCAGACAGAAAACAGATCTTACACACCTCTAAGCATTGACCGCGTTAAGGTCTTGGAGGCCATAAGAAATGAAGAGGGGACGAGAACTGAGCCTTCGGGGGGCAGACCACATAGATCCGGCCCGTATTGTCTGTATCATCGACGGGCGGGGCACACCACGGAAGCATGTACCATGTTAATGAACCTGATTGAGTCTAGAATCCAGAGGGGTGAATTGAGACAATTCGTGCTTGGCCGAGGGGCAAGGACAAATAATACTCATTCGGAACCGGAGAAAGAGGTTGATCCAGGAAACCTCCCTCGGAGGGTTGTGGACGTTATAATAGGCGGCTCTACACCAGGGCGCATGGGTAAAAGACATAGGTCCTCCGGTTCTGTCTCAACTTTGACTGTTCTTCCCCGCGCCGATCGGCGTCCCTTTCCCAAGATGGTGATCTCCTTTTCAGATGCGGATTACCCAACCGAGGCCGTTGAACCGCATGAGGGGGCTTTGGTTATAACTGCCCAGGTCGGGCCAGTAGATATGAAGAGAATAATGATTGACAATGGGTCGTCAGTGGATGTATTGTACAGTCACGCCTATCAGAGAATGGATCTTCAAGGTGTTAGGTTGGAGGTGGGGACGGAGTCGCCTTTGTACGGGTTCGGTAATGAGGCGATTCCGGTGATCGGGACTTTGGAACTACCCATGGTGTTCAGTACAGCTCCTAGACAGGTAACGTTACAAGTAAAAAAATTTGTAGTTCAAGTTGATTCGGCCTACAATGCGATCTTAAGGCGGACCACGTTGATGGCTTTGAGTGCTGTTACTTCTATCCCTCACTTCAAGATCAAGTTTCCTACTCCGGTGGGTGTTGGTGAAGTAAAAGGGGATGTTGACATTGCTCGAAGGTGCTACCGCCATGCATTGACGGCATCGTCCGTGGGGGTCGGCAAACAAAAATGCACCATGACAGTAGATATGGAGCCATACGCAGAGGAAGATACTGAACCCTTAGCGTCTCCCGCTGAGGCTACCGAAGAAGTCGAATTGGTACCTGGGAACAAATCCAAGTTGATGAAAATAGGTGTCGAATTGTCGGCAGATATTAAGGCCCAGCTGGTTCAGCTCCTGCAGGACTACGCCGACATTTTTGCCTGGACACCACGGGATATGCCCGACATTGCTGAGGAGGTTACCGTGCACAAGTTGGCAGTTGACCCCGCTAGGAAACCTGTGCGTCAGAAACGGAGGATATTTGCACCGGAGCGGCAAAAGGTTATCGATGACGAGCTCGGGAAACTTTTGGATGCTGGGGTAATTGAAGAAATTGAGTACCCGGAGTGGCTGGCTAATGTAGTGTTGGTCAGAAAGCAGAATGGAAATGGAGGCTTTGCATAGATTACACCGACTTGAACAAGGCATGTCCCAAAGACTTTTATCCATTCCCCCATATCGACCAATTAATCGACGCGACCTCGGGAAACACGGTAATGAGTTTTTTGGATGCTTTCTCAAGCTATCATCAGATTCACATGGCAAAGGAAGATATTTCAAAAACGGCCTTTATTACCCATCGGGCCATCTATGCCTACAAAAGAATGACCTTTGGGTTAATAAACGCCGGAGCCACCTACCAAAGGATGATGAACTTCGTCTTTCGACGGCAAATTGGGAGGAACATGGAAATATACGTGGACGATATGATTGACAAGAGCCCACGAACGCAGGATCATCTCCGGGATCTGGAGGAATGTTTTGAAGAGGTTCGACGACACAACATGCGCCTCAACCCTGCTAAGTGTACCTTTGGTCTCAACTCGGGAAAATTCTTAGGATACCTGGTAAGCAAAAGGGGGATTGAGGCTAATCCAGAAAAGATCAAGGCAATCTTGGACATGCGATCTCCGCAGAGCTTTAAAGATGTTCAGAGGCTTGCCGGACGCATCGCGACACTAAGAAGGTTTATGTCAAGGTCGGCCGAGAGGTGTTTACCTTTCTTTAACACTTTGAAGGGACCGAAGAACGAGAAAACATTCTAATGGAATTCTGAGTGTGAAGACGCTTTCCAAGGAATCAAAAAGTACTTAATGACGACCCCCATACTATAAAGACCAGTGTCCAGGGAGCCTCTGTATGTATACCTATCTGTTGGTTCATCGACAATTGGAGTCGCATTGGTAAGAGAGGAAGGGGGTATTCAGAGACCGGTTTACTATGTCAGTCATGTTTTAAGGGATGCAGAAACCAGGTACCCTAACTTGGAAAAGTGTGCATATGCTTTGGTGGTCGCCAGCCGGAAGCTCCGGCATTATTTCCAAGGTCGGCTTATCGTCATTTACACAACACAACCTCTAAAGAAGTTCTTGGGTAAACCCGATGCTTCGGGCAGAATGATCTCCTGGGCAGTTGAACTGAGCCAATACAACATAGAGTACCACCCTCGGACGGCCATCAAAGGTCAGGCGTTGGCTGACTTCATAGTTGAGTGTACTTTCTCAGAAAGTGAGGTTGTCCCGCCTTTTGAGGTCGCCCTTACGGCTGGGGGGCAACCCGAACTTGGCTTTTCCTGGACAATGTATGTCGACGGGTCGACCAGCTAGCGAAACAGGAGTCATCTTAACAAGTCTTGAAGGGTTTAAGGTGCAACAAGCCATACGGTTTAAGTTTCGAGCTACCAATAACGAAGCGGAGTACGAACCGGTATTAACCGGGCTGCGGTTGGCCAAGAGTTTGGAAGTTCGACGATTGATCATCTTCAGTGACTCCCAACTAGTCGTGAAACAGATTCAGGGCGAATATGAAGCTCGAGGAACAAGAATGACCAAGTATTTGGCTGAAGTGAAAATGATGCTGTATAAGTTTGAGTCTTACGTTATCAATGGAATCGAAAGGGAGGGCAACTCAACAGCCGATGTTTTGTCAAAGTTGGCTGCAACGCAGGTGGAAGATTTTGCGGGGTCCGTATATCTAGAGGTCCTGACCGAACCAAGCATCAATAGGAGAGAACTCCTGTGCATTGAAAGGTCGAACTGCTGGATAACTCCGTACCTTGACTATTTGGCCGACGGGAAGCTCCTAGCAGATAAAGTCATGGCAAAGAGAATTAAATAGCGGAGCTCGTACTTCTTCTTGATTGACGGGGAGTTGTACAAGAGGTCGTACTCCTCCCCATTGCTTAAATGCTTGATCCCTTCCGAGGCGTCGTACGCACTCAAAGAGGTTCACGAAGGTATCTGCGGAGATCACATGGGCGCCAAGTCGTTGGCGTATAAGCTGATTCGGCAGGGGTATTATTGGCCGACTATGTTTCAGGAAGCTAAGGGGTATGTTCGGAAGTGCCCGAAATGTCAGATCAATAGCTCGGTTCCCCGCCAACCTCCGAAAGAACTGTCGTCGATACTATCCCCAATCTCATTCGCCATATGGGGCATTGACCTGTTAGGTCCACTACCCAAGGCCAAGGGATAGCTCCAGTATGTGATAGTAGCTATCGACTACATGACAAAGTGGGTCGAGGCAAAACCCCTTCGACATATCACTGAAGAAAACTGTGTAAAATTCATGAGGGACTCCGTGGTATATCGGTTCGGCATCCCTATGGTACTTGTTTCAGACAACGGAACTCAGTTCGTGGGTAAGAAGTTTGAAGGGTTCTTGGCCGACTTGGGGATTCAGCATTGAAAGACTTCAGTGGCACATCCCCAGTCCAATGGGCAGGTTGAGGTGACTAACCGAACCCTTCTTAACGGGGTTAAGAGAAGGTTGGATGAGGCTAAAAGGAGGTGGCCCGATGAGTTACAAAGTGTCTTATGGGCTTATCGGACCACTCCCCGAACGACAACGGGAGATTCACCTTTCAGATTGGCGTATGGAACGGATGCCTTGATCTCAGTCGAGATCGGGTCTTCCTCGTTTCGTGTTTCTAATTTTAGGGAATTGTACAACGATGAGGGTCTTCGACTCAACCTCGACCTACTGGAAGAAGCTCGTGATGCGGCGGTACTAAGGTTGGCCATCTACCAACAAAGAACCGCCAAGTACTACAACAAAAAAGTTCGGGTCGGGAGACTCGAGGTGGGAGACTTGGTGCTTAGGGAGGCCGAGGCCTCGACGCCTCACAACACAGGGAAATTGATGCCTAATTGGGAAGGTCCTTACGAAGTCATCGAAGTGCTCAAGGAGGGGACTTTTCGCCTTAAAGACATGGAAGGGATCGAGTTAAAGAATACATGGCATGCTAGTCGTTTGAAAAAATACTATCAGTAGTAAATCTCCTCTTCCTTAATGGGCTGTACCATACAGTTGTAGGAACTATTTGCTTGTAACAAGTATTATCAAGCTTCAATAAAGAAAGAAGTTATATTTTGTTGAATGTACACCCTGATCGGCTACACTTGAGATTCCATGAATAATTGATGTTGATATTTCATTAACATGATCTGTTTAAAATTACATAAGTAGATTCTATTTACACGGAATATACAGGGAAAATAACTTTACAGGTCGGTTAAGGGTGTGGAGGTTCAGTGGGAGGATCAGCATCTGTCCCCTGCCCGGGCTCGTTGGTAACATCATCCTCGAGCCAGAGCAAGTCTTCCTCCGAGAAGCCAACGGACCGGGGATCTTTACCAGCAGCTTGGATTTTCAAAAGGGCAGCTCGATAACCCTTGCCAAACTCCGAGGCTGTTTCTTCCATCAGCTCCGCCGAGGCCCTATATTTGGCAATGATCTACTTTGAGGTTGTGGCCGATGATTTCGTACTTTCTCTGAGATCATCATAAGCCTTTTTTAAGGAGGTGGCATACTTCTGGAGTTCAGCATGCTCGGCATAACCCTTTCGGTTGACTTCCTTCAATTGGGCATATTGATTGTTCTGCTCTTGTACTTGGGTAGCCAATTGATCTCGCTGATGGGCCAGGCGGACAACTTCTATTCGATGTTGTTCTTCTGTGGAAGCCTGCAAGGCCTGGTCCGAGCGCACTGTTGTTTCCAAAGTTTCGATTTGGCGCTGAGCCTCCAAAAGCTGCTGGCAAAGATCTTCGTTCTGCTCGGTAAGTTCTGCTTGCTGTAGCAGCTTTTGATGGATTACCCGGTTCTCTTCCGTAGCTTGCAGAAGAGAAGCTTGGGTGGCTATCTGCAATTCGCCCAGCTGTTGGCTACGAAGAGCCTGTTCTTCATTGCTCTTTTCAAGGGCTCAGTTGGTCTGGACAAGCCCCTGATTCTCGGCCCGGAGTCTCTTTATCTCCATGTCTTTATCATGGCTCTTACGGGCGACATCACGGTGTTTTTGGGCCACTTCAGTCACTTGGATGCCCAGGTTATGGATCTCTCGCTTAGCCCGCGAGTACTTCTTCTCCAGCTTCTCAGCCCTTTGAACTAAGAAGTCGGCTGAACAGGGCCAAAAACTGCAGAAAAAATGAAAATGAACTTGTAGAAAAACGACAGACACCCAAAAGAAAAGCCAAGCTCTAGGGGAATACTTACCCGACACTGTTGGACCATAGAGCCTAGTAGAAGGTCTTGCGTGGAGAGTTTGTCTAGTCTGGTGTCGTCCTGGGAAAAATTGAAAACTTCAAAATATTGCATGGGTAGTTCGGCACTGTCATTACTCGGAAAAAAGGAGACCTCGGGGAATAGCCTTTGAAGTTCCTGATCGGAGAACGGGTTGAGCCTTGAATTGGAGGGACCGGGGTCGGCCGAAGCGGTTGTTCCAGTTTGCAGTCTTGGTGGGTCGGAAGGGCCTGTGGAGGTCCCGGGAGCTTCCGTCGGTTGAGGTTCGGCCACCCCCTTTACGGATCCTCCAGCTTGGGGCAAGGAGAAGGCACAACGGATTGTCTTTGCTTGTCCCGTTTGTCCGGGTTGAGCAACGTCCTTAGAGACAGGTACGGGAGGTGTAGTACGGGACTGCACAAGCCTCCTACGTTTTTGCATCGCAATATTCAGCTTGTCGGCCTCATTCAGCTGGGAGACATCTCGTTTGGGAACCGAGGTGACCCCTAGGGGTGGTTGTCTTGCCTCGGCCGAGGGTGGGACCGCCTCGATCTCACGTTGGCGCCCCTCAGTTGGAGTTGGGTCCACCTCGGGCACATGTTTGCATCCCTTAGATGAAGTGGAGGCCCCTACGGGAATTTTCCTTCCCCGGATCTCTCGAGTGTCCATGGCCGTGTTGATGGGTTTCTTGGCATGCTTCTTCATGCGGTGTGCCTTGTGAGGTGTACTACTAGGTTTAGGGTCGACGTGGAGGCCCCGGACTGCCTGGATTGGTTGAACCGAAAGTGGCGGTTCGGTGTTGCGGCTAGGAGACACTTCCACGCTGAATTCCTCGGTGAACAGAGGAGGGCTTGATTGGGGAGGAGAATCAGTCCGACCTTCTGGTTTGGTCATCACTACTGGGGACAAAACAGGAAACACTAAGACAAGACATTTCGGAATACAAACATGAGTGCAATAGGACTCGTATGTGAATAAGGGAACTTACATCCATGTCGAAATAACCAGTCCTCGTCTGATAGAACGTTTATATCCCATGGCGCCGACGGTAATTTCTTCATAAAGGCATGGAATTCCCGCTGTCGCTCGACCTCCATCCGTTCGTACCCCAGGTTGATCTTCTGTGGCTCATTCCAACTCTGCAGTTGGTCAACCTCGGTGCTATAGATGTAGAACCACTTCGAATGCCACCCTTTATTGGTGGATGGGGGTTACACTAAGCTTCGACGCCCGGAGATCTTGCTCAAGTAGCGAAACCCGGGGATATGGGCCTTGTTCAGAGTATACATGGAGAAGAAAAAGTCAATGGAGGGTTCAATACCGACCTCCTTACAGAAGGCTATGAAGCAGACAATATGGATATAGGAGTTGGGGAGAAGCTGGGATAAGGCTATGCCGGTAAAAGTGAAGAAGGAGATAATAAAGTCATGCAGGGGAAAGCGAAGCCCGTATCGTAAAGCCTGGATATGGATGGCAGTGTATTTCATATCCACCCGATGATACATTTTGTCACATTCTTCAGGGGCCCTAAGTTCATATTGAAGGGGGATTCGGAATTCGTTCCGTATTGCATCTAGATCCGTTTCCTTGATGGTCGACTCGGTGTTTGAGTGATCGTAGGCCTTGGAAGAGCCATATCGGAGGCTGATGGATTCCTCCACTTTCTCGACCTCGGTAAGAACGGGGGTTTTCGGATCTTCGGTGATGGGGCTATCGATGGAGCTACTAAAAAAAGGGGGAGAATCGGGTTTTTGAGCCATGACTATAGATCGGAATGGCCTGATCGGAGAAACGAAGGAACAGTTCCTACCGGAGTTGCTTGATACAGAGTAGGCACGTCGAGTTGAGAAACGAAAAGATCAAGGTATCGAAAAAGAAAAACCGAAGGGCGAATAGGGAACGTTTCCACTGATAATGGCGACGGGTGGTGAGTAAAACGAGGACGGCTGCATTTAATGGAAAGGGCGCGTGGAAGAAAAGGCTGACGAAAGGCAATGGTGGTCGTTTGACTTTGGGAGGGCGCTTACTTTTCGCGCCCCCTTTTTAGGAGCTGGAAAACTCTCCTATTTGGTTCGTCCCCTGAAAAATAGGAAAGTGGGGGGCAATGTTGGGGTGTAATTTATTGGGCCCAGCGCTTCTGTTTTGGGCCTCGAAATTATCTCCCATGATAATTGGGCCCAACGGACCAGGGGGTGGTTGGATCAGAAAATAACCCATCCCTCCCAGTCAAGGGAGGCTGATGGGACGTTGGTACAGTTTAGCTTACTTCAACAGGTTGGGTCAGAGAGTAGCCCATACTAGTATGGGCTAACAGAGACAAATGGAGGAAAAAAACGTCTTGTCTTCACTCATGAGGGGGCGATGGGATGTTCGTGGGTGCATGGACGAGTATATGCAAGCAAATTCCCAAACAAAGAAGGTAAGGTTTTCTAAAATAACATAGAGCTAACAAACATCTAGGGTATTCCAACATACATTATAAGGTTCTCGATTGTGACGTTACTCACTTGAACTTACTCTCACGCCGGAGCATCCCCAGACAGCTCAAGCTGTGACTGTCCTGTGGGGTGATAACGGTTTGTTGTGTGTGCAGGTATCTTGCTGATAGGTGATTACAGCGGGAGCGAGAATTAGACGTCAACAGATACAAACTTGAGCCAAAGTGATCTCAAATGTCTTAAGATACACATAAAAAATATTTCATTAATTCCTTTGGTGGGAATTAACTTGTGAATTTTATTTTGAAGAAAAGAAAATAATAAAAAGGGAAAGAAAGAACTTTTCCTTTTCATTCATCCGAAACAAAACTCACAAACACTGTGACAGTGTTTGTGAGTTTAGTTTTGAATGATAGGAAAAAACGGGAAGGAGAAATTTAGAAAGAAGAATTTTTCTTCTCCCTAAAATAAAATTCTCAGACACGGGATAAGTGCATGGCCAGATGCAATTAGAGTGCCCTTGTAGAAGAAGTTGGTGGGGTGGTTGCTACAATCCTAGCATAAAATTTGCAATACTCTTCTCCATTCACCAAGCTCCAATCAAAGTTCAATGCATAGCTCAATGGATCTTCGCCATGTGTACCAACCGACACATCTGTTTCTTGGTCAGCTTCATCGCTAGTGTTAAAATTTAAAATTTAAAAATGTGGTACAATTATACAGAAATTAGTTCACGAATGAAAAAATAAAAACACAAGATATACTTAGATTCACCAATTTTACTAGTCTTGCTTGTCTGAAATATTTATTAGATGTCTCACATATTTTACAATGATCCACACATCAACTACTAGAACATTTGCGCAAGCCCAATACATTAGTAAAACTTAAGATCCGGTTACTAATAAATCCTTAAGTCCAATTATACCTTGTGCTTGGCTTCTAAGCGCGCTACTTCCTTACAACTCCCGTCAACTCACCGATGAGTTGGCAACCACTCACTCACTGATGAGCGAGACCCTAACTATCCTGTCATAGTAGCCATTAGTTGAAAGTGTACAAGTAAAGCTAATCCTAACAACTGGTTTTGATAAGCTGCAGCAACATCTGCCGGTACTTGATCCATTCTGACGATGATTGACTCTAGTACTAATAGACAACAAAGATGACTTGATGGTAGAGCCACCAATATCACCACCGCATGCGGTGGTGGTTGAGGTGTTTCTTGGCCACCAAGGGAATCTCGACGTTTGAGTCATCTCTAGCTTTACTATCTTATCTCTCTCCTTTTTTGTTTGTTTATATCTTCTTCTGAAACAATATTTTGAGAGAAGTGACTCGCACTTTATTTTAAAATTAAAGATATATTTTTAAATAATAATTACTCTTCATATTTGTTAGAATTGATAGTATTATAGTACTCAATTAATTAAAAATGCATAAAACTAATGACATGTTAATAACTTTATATTATTTTATAATTTAAAAATAAAAATATATTTTTAGTTTTAAGTCAAATAAAAAATCTATCTTAATTTTGAAAAAAATAAAATATCTTTCAATTTGTATAGTGGCGATGAGGACGGGGAGTGAGAATTGATTCCATAAAATAATTAAATAATGTTAAGATATAACAGAGATGTTATTCATTGTTCATTTCAACAATAAAATAATTAAGCCTCGGCTCTCGGTAATTAAAGAATAGTTTCAATACATATATACACTGAATACTCTTGAAAAATAAATATTAAAAGAAAATACTCAACTAGATTCAATACATCCATAAAACTATTTAAGTCTTTTTAAAATCACATTCATACTGCACTTGATTAGATATATTTAAATTTCAACTATCAGAATCTTATTTGACTGATTCTCTTTATATTTAAAACTGCATTTATTACAAGTTCTGTGCTTAAACTACTATTACTAACAACTTGTGATATTTATGTAGTATTCTTGATTAATTATAAACTGCATCTATCTGTGAATCAAGGAATACTCTGAGCTTAAATTAGATCTACTTATTTTAGAAGCAATTTCTAAACAAACAAAATTTTCATATCGAATATTTGTGTTTGTTTATTTTTAATATCTGTGAGAAAGTGAGTGATCCTGAACAAGACCAAAATCATAATGATGTTAGTTTGGAGTTGAGTTTGTAGTGTATTTGTGAGGTTAGGGAGTACCTTATGTTTCAAGACCAAATTTAAAAATAGAATAAGACTTAGGGTTGCAGGTACAATTTATTTTGAGGAAAAAGCGGTAAATTACTATCCAAGATAAATAGTTGTAGGTGTTAAAAGTTGATGGTAAGATTTTTTGTAAAGATTTCTCTACCCAAGTGAATGATAGTTGATTTTAGTGGATATAGTAATCGGCTCCCTAGTACAAGGAGTGTGCTATGAATCAGTTAAATTATCTGTTTTCTGTGTGATTAATAATTTTTTTCTGTATGTGATAATTTAGTTAAGCTCAATTAAAGAAAAAGAGTAAGAAAGATAAATTTTTAAATATGTCAGAGATTAACAAAAAGTTAAATAATCTATTTAACCTCCATTTTTAGATTATTTATTTTCTTTCATATATTATTATAATTTTTAAAAATTATATAAACATATGTACTATGTGTATGATTTTTCTTTTTTGGAACCCCATTTTGTAGGGATATGAGTACAATTGCAATGAAGTACATAATATAATCAAATGTTGAAATCATTCTAAACATTAAAAGATGGTTTGAGAATTTAGAACTTTCTACGGGGTAACTCTCACAAGAAAAGACGATTCAAATCAGTCTATTTCAAAATGTTAGTATACTTTATCAGACCATGAAAGACTTGACTTCCCATAAAAATAAGATATAGGAGAAACTTTAGTTATTTGAGAAGGGAAAGTCAAGAGAATTAACAATGTATTAAATACAAAAGATTTGTGAATATTTATTCAAAATATTTAAGCAATGACACGGAAGAAGCCAAGTGAGTGCATAGGTGACCTAGTTCGTCCTCCTGGCCCATTCTTCAAGTTTCTCCCAAAGCTTCTATATCAAAGATATCCCTAAAATTAAATTATAATAGAATAAATTCTCAAAACATAAAAATAAAATAACTCGTGTGTCCAGCATTATCTATCTTCTTGTACAAGTAACTCACTTTTTCAGGCACCTTATTTATTAAGTCATCACGATGTATACCTATAACGATATAACCACAACTAAAGTCATATTTCATTAATGTAAGAAAAATATGAATAGATATCTAATTTTATTTCCATCTCATCAAAAAATAGACTATATTCTTCTAATTAGTATTAGGTCCAACAAATTTTTGATTTTAATATTAAAAATTGAGATTGACTGAATAACTTCTTGCCAGCTATATGGCAAAGACTAGCCCCCTATGGCCTAGATGGGTAACAATTCCTTGAAATTTCAAATCTTTCTTCGGCATGTTTATTAAAAAAACACTAATAGGATAGCAAATTGCACTTTACTATGAGCGTCTAAAATATGGTACACTTCAGAAACATCACATGGTGATCTAATTTTTTTCCTACTTATTACTTAAACTTTTTTATTGTACGAGTACGATTTTAATTTTATTTTTGTAATTTATAAATGAAAAATATCCTCTTATATAGCCCTTGGGTTATAAAACCAATGGATAAGATTAAATCTAAGGCTATGATCTACTATTTTGAATCATCCTCTAAATATCTAGAATATCTACCAAGTACATTAGTTTCATGAGTTAGTTTTAAAAAACCTAATATGTAAAAAACTATTCCTAGGAATGCCACTTAGGGAAGCCAAATGAGCCTTTGCCCTTTTGTGTGTGTCAAGTAAATGACAAATAGTGTAATCTCGCGATAAATACAGTTGTTACTGCTTGAAAACAACTCAATGACTTTTAAATATAGGAAATTATTATTTTCATAAATAAAAATTAATATTTTCAATGCACAATATTTTTATTTTTTTTGGTATCTTTTAGTCATTGCTGTTGCAAGTTACAACTGGGGAGAGGGGGGATTGAACTCACACCATTGGCATGAGAAGGTAGTTGGTACACCAACTGAGCCACTGGCTGCTTGTAAACATACACAATTTTAAGATCTTCCCCAAAGTGCTGATCAAACTATGCACATTACGAAACTATTTGTTCTCTTATTCCCACCAAACCAGCAAAACATCTAACAATCTTCGTGATGCTTCAATTATTTCTTGTGTTGTGATTCAGTAAGTAATCCATGATGTTCAGAGTTTTAAATCATACTCTCTCACTCCCAACATTTTTGTCCACCTAAACAATATACATGTCTTTCTGTTTTTTTTATAGGTACACGTCTTACTGATTTACTCGCAAAATATTTCTATTACAAGCAAGAGAGGAGAAAGTAAGAGTTCTTAATATTTTGCTTATCCTCTTCCTTTTTACTGGATAAATGGAAGAACTACTAAAGTTCATTATCAGAATCATTATTGCTTCCTAATCTTCTCACTCATCCGCTTACCTCCTTCTTTTCTGTCATTTTTTATCAATATCTTGCAACAGAGGCTTCCTTTAGAATATGTTCCATAGGTATTCATGTTCTAAGCTTGCCTCAGCCCTCCGGTTTCGGTAAATTACATGACTCGGTAAATCCTGTTCCTGTAGGTGAACTGTATGAGTTTCAAATCGTTATATTCTTATTTAACTATGTATTTACCTTATTAGGAGAGAGAACTATAGATACAAAAATACATATATATATAGTAGCAAGAAAAGCCATCCAAACCTTGTAAGGCAAACCTTCAACACATGCCCATTTTAAAACCTTTGAATAATCAAAAATATTTTAACATGGAACTATGATTCATATAACAAAAAGGAAGGATCGAGACAATAACTACCAATAACACAAACTTTTATCAACTCATATAAATAACACATTGGTATTTGGAAACTGTATTAACGGATGGGGTTCACCAGCTTGAAGTCTAAATGCAACAAGAGTTATCAATTTATCCAATACATAAACCATGTAATAGTATGATAGTACACTGTAAAAATTCTGCTAAGCTTCTAGAGTACGTTCTTATTCAAGGAAATAAGTAGCTGCATCAATGAACAGATCACTAGTGGACAGTAGGACAGAAAAATATGTTCCCAAGTAATACATGAAAACTGAAATAAAATGTAAGTGAACTCGTTAACAAAAGAATGTGACGATTCAAAAGAACTACAAACTCAGGGAGCACACTAGAGCAAAAAAGTTCATGATCTGAGCTCTAAGATAATAAATAAGGTAGTTCTTCATTAAAATTGCAGCTCTACAAATCCAGAGATCAACAAGATCAGAAATAAGCATTTGCAAATTTGTCAACTTGAACCAAGTACCTCTAAGATGTTTCATTTATCTCATTGTTAATTGTGAAAAGATGAAAATTAACTATTTAAAAACAGCAAAAAGATTCAGAAAGTTAAATGGTAAACAAAATACCCATTATCAATTTGGTTTTCATTCCATGACAACTTTGGCCCCGAGAGCTTTCATCTTCTCGATTATCTGTTCTCCTTCTTCTTTCGACACCCCCTTTTTAAACACTGCAGGGATCTTCTCAACTAATTCCTTGGCTTCCTTGAGACCCAAATCCGTAAATGTTCTGACTTCCTTTATTATCTTAATCTTTGAAGGTGCATCATAAGACTCTATTTTCAATTCAAACACAGTCTTCTCTGGTTTAGCCTCCTCCTTGGCTGCTGCTGGTCCCTTCATTGCACTGATTCCAGCCAATACGGCTCCCGATTTCATAACACCTACAGTTGGGGGCTCCTTCATACCCATTTTTTTCATCATAATTGAACCCAGCTCTGCAACTTCAACTAATGTAAGTCCTGATATTTCATCTACAAGCCTCCACACGCGTTCAGTTGGAGGACTACGGTGCTGCGTGTGGTCAAATGTTGCTGGGTCATAATCAGCTGGGAGCCTTCTTTGGTCAAACTCAACTTCTTCTTCCTCTCCTTTTTCCTCCTTCCTAGCCGCTTGAGCAAATTGCCGAGTTAACCCAACTGAGCTAAATGCAGCCAGGTGAGAAATAACGGGTCTTCTAAAGAACCCGTTTGGTAAATGATGTCTCAATCTCAAAACTAAACTCATTCCCAAATTCTTGTGTCACCTTTTTCACTTTAAGGGATGCAAGAACTCAATGCCTGAAATTTTACAAATATTCAAAATTGAGAACTATAAATTGGATTCGAAACTGCAGTTTCCACTTACTGATAACGAAAGGGAAGGGCCAAGTGCCTTACATCAATAATAAGCTCATGTAAATAAGCTAATGAGAGTCTGAGACAAATCAAAGGTAACAGATTCTATTGCCATCGAATTAGTACAAAATGAAGTAAGTTATTAAGCTGATTTGGCATTGAGATAGCAGTTAATCTAAACACAACTATATACATATATATATACACGTATATATACATATCACAGTGGGGCTAGGGTATTTCGATTTTGAAGGTCCCGGGCAGATGAATGGGAGAGATATCTAAGAATATGCATATATATATATATATATATAGAGGGAGAGAGAGAAAGAGATAACTTACTTGTGATGAGTAACAGTGTTGCGCGCCCGTCTCGGCGACTTTCACCGAGACTGAAGAGAGAGGGGAGAGGACAACCAGGCGAGAGGTATTTGTGAAAATGCCGGGTGTTCGTTTTCTTTTTCATTTCCCCTTTCTTCTGCCTACGACAAATTAAGCAGAAAAAAGGAAAACATTTGACAATTCTTTTTTTATTATTATTATACGGAAAAATAATAATAAATACTTATTTATAATAGATAAGAAAAAAGAATAAAAGATTATTAATTTTATATTTAAATTATTAATTTATTTTTACATATAATAAAATTTATATATTTAAATTATTAATGTATTTTTTATTTTAATTTTATTTTGCTTGTCCAAGGTATAATAAAAATTAAGTTATCTTATATGACTTTAATATTTTTTCAGACTTTAATTTACAAAGACATCATCAATAATAGCTGTTAAACCAAATAAAATGATGAATAATTGGTTGAAGTTAGGGCTGTCAACGGGGCGGGTCATGACCCCGATTCGAACTCGATCCGTTTATCTAGATTTGGATCCAGTTTTGAAATCCGATGACCCGATTATTCGATAACTAAATGAATCGGATTCAGATTGATATAAATCCAATCCGATAATGCTCTGATCCGATAACATATGATATATATACATTCTAAAATATGATATATATATATATATATATATATATATATATATATATATATATATACATTTTAATACTATGATATATATACATTTTAATACTAAGCTTAATCGGATCGGGTTATCGGAATATTATCGGATTCGGATTCGGTCCTTAATATCTGAGATTCGTCGGGTTATCGGATCTGCTCCGAATCCGATAATTTCTTATCGATTCGGATCCGAATCACTCCCGATCCGATCCGAATCAGACCCGTTGACAGCCCTAGTTGAAGTCCTACTGCAATGTGTGTCACAAAAAACAAAATTCCAAGCTACTGGGTGAGTATAAAGTTTATTTAGTTCTCTTTAAAAAGAAAAAAAAATCATATAATTTTTTTGTTACTAAAATATTATTAATAATAATTAAACGAACATAAAGATTTCTATTTTTTGTAACATCTTCCATTGAACTCATCAAAGTTATATGCTGAATGTGTTTTATAAGCTTTTATTGAAAGTTCTGTAGCATTATTTGTCTAGACCAACCTGATCAAATGTTGATCAGTCACCTTTCTAAATGTAAGACCTTAACTGTTAATTAATAAATTTAAATTTATTTATATATATATTATTTTAAATAATAAAATATTAAATTAATAAAAAATTAAAGTTAAGAGTGATATTGATTACAACCATCATTATTAAAGTGATGCGTCCTAGTATATTAATATGTTTATGGGCAAATTTATATACACAATATTCAAATATAAAATTAAATACTATATTTATTTTAATTATTAAAAAGTAAAATATAACACGAATTTTAATATCATACTTCACTTTTTAATAATTAAAATAAATTTAATATTTAAATGATATATACTTATACTTATTTTAAATAAATATAAACACATGATCCATTATTAAGCCCCTATCTCTATGTGCCTTCAGAACATGTCATCAAGTTGGACCAGATGGTAGTAGTTTAAGAACATATTTCTTTCCACTCAACTTCCTCAATAGTAACATTAGTTTTTGAAGTACATAATACAACATTTTTATTAGTTTCTTTTTTCTTGTTCCTTGTAGATTTAAGATAGTTGAGTTTAATAAGTGTTATTTATTTTTTTCTCACTTTTAGAATTAGAATGGATAAAGTAATATATATATATATAGGGAAAAAAAAGAATATGTGACTTGCCACATTCAAACTTGAATATAGATTATAAATAAACGTTAGTTATAAAATAGTAAAATATCTGTAATATTATTAGTAAAAATGATTAAAAGACAAAAATATTATTAATAAATGAGTGTATTATAGCCAACTTCAGTTGTGACAAGCCATACACACACACACACACACACACACACACACACACACACACACCGTTACTCTTAGTAGAGGGAGTAATGTCCTATGTCTTAAATATTCTCAAGGCTTAAATAGCTTTAATGCATTTATTTGTATAATTATTTGTAATATAATTTACATTAATTAAATCAAATTATATTACAATATAGAGTTTAAATTTTAAATAATCAAATTGTCACATTAATTAACAATGTTAAATGTTATTACTTAAAAAAATATTTATACAAATAAATACATTAAATATAATTGACAATTTTAAATTTTATTACTTAAGAAATTTTGTTATAAAAATAAATATATTAAAACTATTTAAATCTAATTAAAGTGAGGACATTTAAGACATTCCTCTTCTCTCTGTTAAAAGTAAAGACAGGTATTTAATTTTTTCCTTTCGTCTCTACTAAGACAGAGACGTGTTTTTTAACGATAAAAATTTACTCTAATAGTGTTCATAATAAATATTTATTATGTATCACTCTTTTATATATATATATATATATATATAATAGAAGGAGAGAAATGGTCCATAACTAACAAAAAAGTGGGTAGAGCTTACCATATGCGATTCATTAGAAGAAGGGTTACCTTTCTCAAGTTTTATGTTATTTTGAAAAGTACATGGAAATGTACATGATGAGAGGTACAAATAAGTAATTACAATATCAGGAATTCTCATCTTAGAGCAACACTCAACTTGCTCTGCACCTGATCTTGCACATTCCACTGCACCAGCAGTCAAAAACAAATTAATCTAGGATAATTAATAGTTAAAAAAGAAAAAAACCAAAGCTGTAAAATACTCCCTCCGTCCCTTTTTAAATATCATTTTACAGAAGTATTTTTGTCCCTTAATATTTGTCGTTTGAGAATTTCAGGTTAGAATTAATTGTTTAGTTTTTAATATTACCCCAAATATTTATATTTTAAATATAACTTTGTTCTCTCACTACTTTTTATCCATTAAGCAACACTTTTTTATTCCAATGCAAGGACAATATAAACAATTGATACTATATTTAATGATATACAATTATTTCCTTAATATTTGTGCACAACTCTAAAACGACATATATTAAGGGACGAAGCGAGTACTAAAATATGTGTGCCTCTTTGTCTGTGTGGGCGCACACATTCATATACGATCATGTGACAGATATTACTCTCGTTAAAATACCTGTAGTTCATTTATTTCATCGTCTGTGAGAGAACGCACCACGGAGCGACATGCTATCCCATAACACTGGCTAGTCATCCCTTTCTTGTTGGTGAAGTTGCCGATCAATTGCGCCTGACAGTAGAAGCGTTATTCAGCAATTAAGATGAACCTCAAAGCAGAAATCGCATGCATCTACCCTAGTTTTGCAGAAAGCATACATTCCTTTTATCTTGCTTATTAATCGAGGTTTGTAGGTAGATGATAATCAACAAATACCTCGGTTAATTAGCTCCTCCTGTCCCATGTTATGAATCATTTTAAGAAAAAAGAATTTGACCTCCTTGTTCCATAAATATTGCTCTCTCCTAATACATGGGGTATACCGTATACAGTATTTTTTCCCACTAGTTTCTGGGTAGTATGCTTCTATTAAAAGTGCAATGTTTTCGGAAGTGTGAGAAACATGCTCCCAAAAAGGTGCAGCAGACATTAAATGTGACAAAAATAATTCAGTTTGAAGCACCAATTAATTATCTACTGTTAAATTCAAAATACTTCATATCAGAAATCTCAGTATTTTCTATAACTAATAAGTGAATATTCCTGGTGCTCTGAGCAAAGTGTCAATAACTGATTGCAAAAATACCGAATAATACCTCCTCAACAAGATCCCCAGCTACTGCTATAACAATTTCTGTTTTTGGTGAATGAACCGCTGATCCAGAAACTCATGTCTTGAAACATGGAGGATACTGCAAAAAGAGTATAACTTATGTCACGTTTGGATCAAAAGAATGAATGTAGGAATGGAATGAAATGACTCATTCTTATGGAATGAAAAAAATTGTGTTTGGTTGCTCCACTGGAATGGAATGATCTATTCACATCCCTTCCAAATTTATGAATTTTATTACTTAAGGAAGGTATGGAATGACTCATTATAGCTGGAATGGAATGAATCATTCCTCTCTTCATTCCATTCCTTTCTCTATTTCATTCCTTCATCCAAACGTAGCATTAGGGTTTCAATTTGAAAAGGGAAGTACTGCTAATTTCATAAAACATCATAAATTAAATTGCAAATTAAATGAAAATAAATTTCTCTGGTATTACTAACGCTTTTGGCTTAAGACAGAGATGTCTTTCACAGGAAATTTAGAACATATTCCAACAAAGTTTGATAGTTGGAAAAGAAAAGATCTTTTACTTTAAGCAAACAAATATTCCATTCATACCTTTGGATATGGCTTGAACTTCACCCCGAATTTGCCTTTTAAAAACTGCAATCAGGAGAAAGAACAAACTTTCAACTTAATAAAGTTATTACACAGCTATTGGCCCCAAGATTTTTTTTGTATCAACTGGTTAAAAAGAATTTTGGTTTACATATCAACCATCTATAGCACAAGCATGGGCAACCAGAACTCAAATGCAGTACTGTGGAGAGCTTAAGAATTACTTGAGAAGTAAACCACTCGCCAGTTGACCAGAATAGTCGAATAGGACCATCGCCAAATGTTCCAATCCAAGTCCAAAGGCCCAAGCAACATTACTCATTTTACCACTTCTCTTTAATATCTCCTGTTCTGTCACCCCACAATCCAGAACCTCCAGCCACTTATCCTGGCAAAGCATGCAAAGTTAAAGAGTTCCAGAAGTGAGACAAATACCATAGTCATTATTCCAAGACAATACTATGGTAGTTCTGTACCACTGCACTTCTAAATTTATAAAATGATTTTAGGTATCACTTATCTTAGCATGAATGCATAACAAGTCTGACAATGGTATCCTGGAATTAAAAGTCATGCAACAAATAGTACTCCTATTATATACGCAAAGCATAGTAGAGCATTACTACCCAAAAACAAGCAAAGATAAAAAGGATTAGGTAAAAGACAATACTGAATAAAAAAAGTCAAGAAAAAGAAAAACAGGCTTGAATCATAGTCAAATGTATGAATAAAAATAACAACATTAATCAAAATTATAAAAACAAGAAAGGAGGTACAGGAGTCCTAGTTTCATACAAAGATACTAAACAAGCAGGCGAAAAAATATTTTAGCACTGCCATCCAATTTCTATGAATTTTGGAAGCACTAACCCCTCTAAACACTTCCATAGCAGAGGATCGAAGCAAAGCAAGAAAGGTCACTTCATCCATCAGAAGATGAAGAAAATAAAGAGATAGCTAAGATTTAACATGGATCAAGTAGAAGTATCTGAAAATATATCTTAAGTTCAAATGATAATGTCAGATTGTGAACTAATTATAAGAAGCAAACTTTTATTCTGATGATTTAGTTGTCACTGACTCAGAACTTTCTATGCTCCATATTAGGTATTTTCTAAATCCTCTCAACTCAAAAAAAAAAATTACTGACGCATGATTTTCTTGATCAATCTTTTCTACCTTTCGGCAACTATCTTCAATATAATTTAGATTCTGAATTACTGAATATGAAGAGTGATTGTGGAATCTTCCACTTGTTATAGTTCAGAATGTTGAAGTCAAGCTCTTACCAAATAAACGACATGCCAAACCCTCTAGACATGTCTTGAGATCCCCAGCAGCATACAATGTGGCATCCATTCCAGATGCCTCCCAATCATCTGGACTAAAAACTCTAACCCCTTCCATCTACACCGTTGAAATTTAAGTTATGTCGTATAGAGACTATGGTGTGACGAGTTATTAGGTAAGACCATGGTTTATGTAATAATAGGTATAAACCTGATGAAATATGGGATAATAAGTTGCATCAATGGAATCTCCATGGTAAACGTCTCCAGTAACAAGAAAATGAGTGTGCCCCTTCCTCAATAACTCAGCCTGATGAGCACTTGTGTGGCACCTTAAGACAGTTTGAGAGTCTACATAATATGTATCATTAGAACTGTTACTTACATGATCTGCAGGTACTAAGACATCATCAAAGTTCTACAAGAAAAGAACTTACAATAATCAGAATGCATCAGATCACTTGTAATACTACAAATCTACAACATAGCACATGGAACAAAATTAAAAATTGAAAATTCAACAAATAAAACAAAACATGAAATTTAAATTGCATATAAAGCACAGATAAAGCTAAGTATACGTTGACAACTTTTGAGATCACCTATCCAAATAGAGTATAGTCTTAAAGATCTGTTTATATGACTATAGTACTATAGTTTGATGAGGCGCATGAATACACTTAAGTCATATTCAAAATAGCACAGTTACATGAATAAAATAGAGGGATCACAAGAATGCACTAACAAGAATCTTAAAAATAAACGTAAAATATGAATGTCAAAAGAAAAAATTACATAATTAATCAATGAAAATAATATCAAGTCAAAATCAAAATATAATATCACAAAAAAAGGCTGGGTATAAACCAAACAGAGAAAGACAGCCCGGGCAGCTCATGAGCTTACCAATCTGTAAAGAAGTGAAGTTTGATAGAACCTATATGAATCTGTAGAAAAGTATAATGTGAGAGAATATCTTGTATGATTTGAATATTTTGAAACTAACCCCAAAATAATGGTTTCAAAAATTATGGAGGATGGCTTCCTTTGGGCTCACGTAATGGGGCTTAAAGAGTGACTCCATGGTCAGAATCTTCATAGGGATTGGCAGGCAGTGCTTCATTAATGCCTGGATGATTTTTATTTTTTCCCAATTGTTTTATTTGGTTTCCTTCGAGTTTCTTTGGGAGGATTTTTTTCCCTCCACATTCATTGTAAACTCTTTTTCTCATTTTAATTAAATCTTCTTCTTTTATCTAAAAAACAGTTTAGTTGGTAAGAAAATATTTATTATTCAGGTTTTGTACAATTATAAGGAGTTGGAACATTTAGCATTGGTCATGACACAAAGCATAAGTGCATAACAACATTGAACTAGGATGCGTTGTGCTACACAGGATGATGAGAGGTGAAGTCTATGGATCTTCACATTCTTAAGGGAGTATGGATGATTACTAATGCAATTAGAATTAGGGTTCCATTAGATTTGATCTCTTTCATACTTTTTGATTTCTTCGTACTGGGTGTCTAGGCTAGTTTAATTACTTTAATATTTTTGGTATCTATTTTCTAGTATAAGTATCAACTACAACTTTACAGTTATCAATGGAAAATCTTATCACAACAAATAACAATAATCAAACAGAAACAGCTGAAACACATACAGAAAAGCTATCACATGACATTAGCATATAAACAAAGGAAGTAGGCAACAAGGACTAACAAAACTGCTTTGCAAGGCAAATATAAGTGCTTTCTGAAACAACCTCATTTAGGGTCATACCTCTTTTGCTGAAACGATTGGACAAAGATCATCAAACTGGTCAAATTTGTTTGAATATTTAGTATCAAAATAGTCAAATATTGCATTTTTCAGTATCCCGAGGAGATGCTAATCCCTTCTATGAAGTTGCATTCTAAGTTTTGAAAATATCGAATCCGGAACATTGTTTGTTGGGTCATCCCTCACCACATCTACAAACCCAAACCAAAATTAATTAAATCAGAAGACAAATGCTTAAATGTAGTGTAAGCACCCCCGATAGGAACAATACCCAGAAATACAATATAGTTGCAAGCGAGAGTCTTGAATGCTCATTTAAAGAAATTGCCTCCCTTGTTTCCCTTTGCACCACCTCCACCCCTCAAAAAAAATAAAAAAGGATAAAAATAAGCAAATGAATCACCCACAAGGACACATAACATAAATGTAAACTCCCAAAACACCAAATATTATACTCCTTCCGTACAAAATAAAGATTAGTTTTGACTTTTAAATTCAATTTGAGACATTTTTATCTTCAAAATCCATGTGATTCATTTAAACTTTTGAAAACAACAAATTCCGTAATTAGTAGCACTATTTCGATAGTTTACGAAATTCACAATACTATTGACTAAGATTTAATGCATTCATATCAATTTTGAATTTGAAAATGATTCAAAAAGTCAAAATTGATTTTATATTTTGAAACACAGGGAGTATATGAGACCAATGCATTGAACAAAATGCAAAAATTTCACCAACAAAAATGGAAAAATACAACGCCCAGTTGAATCAATTACCCAATACAAATTTAAACAGAAAAATGCTAATACCTCACTTAAAACACAAAGGGTATGCTATCACTTGGTAAAGAAATCAATGGAGACTAGGATTAGGATCATGTCTGCTCATACTTTCAAAACATTGTTTGTTAATAGCCATATTTGCATACTATACCCCACTAAAAATATTTAAGAATCCGATTAGCCATAATCAAAAATCCCTTCTAATTGATTCCACTTGCATCAGAGCAGATCAGAGCAGAACACTACACCAGAAGAAGGGAAAAGAAAAGAAAAAAAACAGCCATCCAACCTAAGTGGCCAAAGATGCAAAGTCCGTACACAACTCCAAACTGCAGAAGCCCCAGAAAAACCAGCATAAAGCTGTAAAATTACCAACCCCAGCACTAAACAGAGAAGTTGGTACTTCACTTCATAGAAATATAATATCCATATGCCAAAATGCAGACATTCATTCAATCCAGATGGTATAAACGTAAACTCTGTCAAGAACTTCCATGGAATTGCAAAACAAACTCAACCCGGATAATAAAATAAATAGAAAATAACCAATATGAAAAGTCAGAATAAATCATTGATACACCCAGAACAGAATGCAACATAAAGGGCACAAATCGTTCATTCCCAATTACAATGAATAAGAAAAGTATACCAAATAAAATGCAGATATTCATTCAACCCCAATGTTAAAATAAAAAAAATTGCACAAAACTGTCAAATATCACTAACTAGCAGTTATCAAATCACACTACAACATTACACCACATGCCCATTACAGTGTACAATAAAAAGAAGCAAACTTTAAATATAATCAAGTCGAAAACCCGCAAATTATTAGGTGGGTTTTTGTTCTAATTACCGTCTTTAGCAATTTAACTCCACCAAGCTCCAGAGTTGAAACAACTGGCTGCCTCCACCTTCGCCGGCGGCAATTATCAGCGGAAAGAGCCGAAAAGGTAGAGAACACGAAGCTTCTAAAGCCATTTCTGAGCAAGGTGGGCTTTGACAATAAGAGGCATTTTGTGCAAATAAGATGGCTATCGCCTTGTTCTGAATAAGCAGCGTCTCTCTTAGGTCAACTGAGAAATCTGCCAGGAGAAGCCATGTTTGGATATGATAATTAGTACTGCTCGCCTATGCTTATTCTAAAAGGATTTTTATTTTTTTGTTAATTGGAAAATATTTTTTCATATACTGTGTTACATTGTTCTAAAAATCCCGCTTAAGGGGTATTTAATAAAAATTAAATGAAATAATTCTGAATGTTTAAGTAATTTGAATGAGCTGAATGAAGTAAATTTTTAAATACGGAATAAAAAAAATTGTTTGATAAATGACATGTCTGAAACATCTGAATAATATATTTTTACTATTTTATCCCTCTAAAAAAATTTAAAATTATTGTAAATTTATTTAATATTATTTAATATAAAATTTAATATTTTTTAAATTTTTTTTTTTTTTTTTTTACTTCATTCAGTTGGACTAAACTATTCAGCCCAAAAAAATTAAACTTAGTCATTCAGCCCAAAAATTTGACCGATTCAGCCATTTAGACCTAAACAAACACACTAAATAATTTAGTCCATATGATCGATTCAATCATTTAGCTCTAATTAAACAGCCCCTAAATCTTATTAATTTCTCTCTAAGCCTAAGCGGTCCTCTACCTACTCAATTCGATAGGGAGCTTAATCCCAGATTCTCTTTTTTCCTTTGGCTGGCTTTTCGCAAGAGACTTATAAATTGGTTTCATCAAGTCTGCTGTTTATGTGACCAATCTATGGAATCCTCTCAACATTTATTTTTTGAATGTCCATTTTCAAGGAGCGTTCTGCAGTCTCTATTTGCTTTTCTATTTGCTTTTCATGGTTGGTTTGAGATCCCTACAGAATGGGATCGGTTAGTTAGGCATATTACAGGTACTCGGATGGATAGTATGACTTCCAAAATTTCTTTCCTGTGTTTGGCTACAACTGTCAATAAATTCAATGATAGTGTTCTGAAACATCCTCACCTTAGAGTGTGGCAGTCTTAACCGTGTATTTTTTGGCTTTCGTGTACCCTATCCAGCCAAAACCACACGAGTCAATTTCCCTAAATAGACTAACATAAATACAAGTAATGGCCTGAGATCGATAGCTATTATTAGCTAATGCAAAATTCAGAAAACCACAATCATTTTATTGGTATAGTTGCTCACTTCTTTGCTGAGATACAAGTTCATTAGCACATAGCATTCAAAACAATCTAAAAACGTTTACAACTATATATCAATCACTATATTGTTGGTTTTTCTCTCTGACAGTTGATTTAACTTAAAAATGTTCTTGGATCACAGACTGAACTGCTGGATGTAGTGCTAATTGGATCCATTACTTTTGTCTGAGAGCATAGCAGACAACCATTCTTCTACTGTGTTCTTGATTCACAAGCATATGTATAAGCACACATGAACAGATTGAACATCACTTGTAGAGTTTTTCCATAGTATCCTTTAAACGTTGAACATCAACGCCAATTACTTCAGACGCCTTTTTCCCATTCTGGAAGAAGTGGAGTGTTGGCTGCAGCAAAAGAAAACTTTCACCATCACAGATATCTCAACAACGGATCAAGTAAAAGTAAAGCAAATGAAGAAGCCAACGACCACGATTTGAAAAATCATTACACTGATCATAAAGAAGGTTAATCAATTATTGAACTCAATAACCTGATCAAGACAGACTAATGCAACGCCATGCATCAATCACTACATAGAGCAACCCAACAAGATGGTAATTCCTATCTTCACTAGCCTTTGATGCAGGATGCAAGTGAAAGGAAATTAGGGTTTTTCTTTCTTTTGCTAAGGCAAAGGAAATGGGGGTCTCCATAGTTCATAGTAGATTAGAATTAAATTGGGTTCCTTATTGTAATTTATGAATAATTGGGGATTATTTCAAGTACTCAGGTTATTTTGGCCATTAATTGTCTTGGTTAAGCTTAGGTATTTTAATTGGAGTATATGCCAGTAGTCAAAGTTTGGGTAGAACTAGGTTATTGATTATCCGTCCTACATATAAGTGACCATATAGAGTATGAAAGCAAGATCCTCGGTGCAACTCAAAAGAAAAAACTCCTCAGTTGTCCATTCAGTTCCACACATAGATCTAACTGTAAACAGATGTAGCTTCACGAGTTGGAAGATTGACAAGTTGACAACTATATTTGAGAAACTTCATCATAGAAGCATCTCAAACACTAGAACAGACACCAATTTGGCATTGCTGTACTCTTTTCAATCCTATATCTATTGACATTATCTTTCATTCTACATTTAGAGCTGGCACTAGTAAACACGGTTTTGTTAGTACACACAAATGTAAGCATCCATACAAGACAGAACAAAAATTAAACACGTGCCACTGAGACGTGAACAGACATCAATTTCGTCAATTCTAGTATACATGACTTAAACCAAATATAAAAATTTGACACTCTCAGCTCAACTAAAGACTCAACATCTTTTATCCCAAACTAGTTGGGGTAGGCCAGATATAAAATTTTGACAATACATAATAATAATAATAAATATTTTATTACCACAGAGTGAATATCCAGCTTGCTTAATGCACTTCCGAGGTCCTGATGCAAAATAGATAAACAAAAGATATGTCAACTATCAACAACAATACATTATCCCAGACTAGTTTGGGTAAGCAGAAAATCAATCCCATATGTAAAAGTAAAAGTGCAAAGGTAAGGAGAAAAATAATACGCGTAAAGCATATAAAAGCTAGAAAAGAATAAATGAAACAAATAATAGAAATAGAAAGAAATAAATAAAATACAAACACACCCATAGACAGAAACACACATATATATATAACGCTAAAATGAAAACATTGGTAAAATGAAAAAGAAAAAAGAAGAGTGAAAGAGAGAAACATAAAACAAAACAAAAAGGTGGATATACCCAACAAGGACCCAGCAGGATATACTAGCGCAAAATTTTCTCAACTAAGAAATTTGTCTTACATGATCGATGTCGACCTTATATGTCGTAACATGAGGGTACTTCAAACTCAACTGTCCAATAATAGGAGATAGTAACCTACCTGCACAAGATGGAATATACAACAGACAGCTATTAAATAGAACTCTGTCATGAATAATTACATAGACATGCAACTAGGGGAAATATGTCAAACCTATTATATTAGAAGTTGGAAATAAATTGCTAATAAATAACTCAGAATCTTACATGGAGAACACCAAACGGCAGTGAAGTAAAATATAGCTGGCAATAATTCATCTGTAAACAAAATTCAGCTAATGTCTGAGCTACCTTAAAACCTTCTAATAACTCAAAAAATCAGAAACGAATAATATCAATAAAATGGACGAGTGTATGTATACCTTGGACCTTGCGAAGTGAACTATTAAACTGCTCTTCAGACTCAATAACCACAACATTTGATATACCTGGAATAAATAACTGTCTTAACAAGCGATAAATAGCAATGTCTTGATTCGGAGGTAAAACAAAGTAATGATGTCGATATTATGCCATAAACTGATAAACAATCACAACCAACAGATCCTAAATGGCTTCATGTTGCAACAAGATACCTTTAATACAGTAAAAACTAAATTGAAAGAAAAAACACAAACAAAACCAACAAGATCGAGGTATGTAAAAACTTTCTGTAGGATCCTATATTGGTCGGATATATCAGTAGCAAACACAAAGTCATCTTACTCAAGCAATAAGATTAGCTTAATTAGCCAAATACATTTATCCATGCTACCTAACAACTTTTCGTGAGTGACAAACCCTCCAAAACAGTTAGATCTTCATATACAAGTGATCCACAAGTCAGCTTTTACATGTGATTGTAGTTGTAGTGGGGTTGATATTTGCATTCACCTTTCAGCTTGACCAAAAAAACTGACCAATTTCTTTCAAGAACCTGCATCAACCCCGATATTATCGCTAAAAGGCTAGCTTAATTAGCTATGCATTCTTCTGAAGTTTGTCAACCTATCAAAATAAAAGACCCAAAATAAGCCAGTAAAATTCAGAATGTTTTTCCTTTATCTAATTTTTTACCCTTTTGAGTACTAACGTGCACTCTATGCAGATCAAATCTGAATAATTCACAAAGTATTTACCTACTTCTGTTTCATATAATTTCCTGACAAAGTTGCATTCAATCTTACCCTAATTATTTACTCTTTTTTTAATCGAAATTTACCCTACTAATGTTGTTATCCAGTCAACAAAAAGCTTAACTATGTAGATGTAACAACCCCAGCAGCACTCTTTCATGCTATTTCACAAAAGTATCCAACTTCTAGGTATTTCCAGTGCATTACAATATGCATTCAAGATTACCCTAAATACGACTTTCAACTCCACAGCACAACCATACAGGCCTAACAACACAAGTGACATTCTGCAAGTTACACAGCATTTCATTAAAAAAATTGCAATCTTTTTATTTTTTTTTATTTCAAGACTCGGAATTTAATACATTCCATGACAGGAAATTCAATCTTTTCCCATATACTATTCCGAAAAATCACTTCAAAGGGCATTTTGACTAGTCAAATACCAACATTAACAGCAACCAATTTTCTTGCGATTATTTCAAAAGACATCTATTAGGATATTTCACATAAACTGAAAAGTGTAGATAGGCTAATAAGTATGTTGGAGTCTCAATCTAATAAATTAACCTTTTGGTTAAGGAGGTGATTCAACATACTTGTTGGCCAGTCTACACAGGTGTGCACTGCATTGGTGATGAATTGATGTGAGACGGATAGTACAATTCACTATAAGTGGTATCAGAGCTCATGGTTCGTCTGCCCAAGTATTAGGTTGAAACTCCATGGTGGAGCATTTGCAAGCCGCATGTTTGCTCTTTTCGTGCGGTGAAACAAATAGAGTTGAGTCGGGTTGAGCACAAGGGATCATTCCTGCGTTTGCCACCACACGATGAAGTATGACTTGAGTCAAATGAAACGGACTCAAGATGGCTCTGAAAAAGCTGTTGAGGGTGAAGGTTTGACAAGGAGCAAGGTTGTACTCCCACGTTTAACTATTAGAGTCAAGTAGGGCTCTTGATGGATTCAATAAGAAGCGTTCAATGGTAACTATTCTAGTATATGATACTTGTGACGGGTATTCAGTGAAAAGTGATATTTCACATGAATCTTCTCACATACTTGTTGGGTCAGTCTATTCAGGCATGCCTTGCATCGGTGATGAATTAATGTGCCGTGGATCCTACATCACCTCAGTACACCAAAAAAATGTCTATTTTAGCAAAACTATTAAGAAAAAAAACTGTTATTTAATATGTCAGAAGTCATATACTTTCCAATTCTAAGCGTGTTCAATATTTTTGTTATAAATTTGAGTCCAGGCTGTAGCGTTTGTAGAGATATACTAAGATTTATACAACTTCAACGAACAATAAACAAGCAGAATAATAGTGTAATTAACTTCGTTTACTTTGATTCTCTTGGGGCTGCTAAGCTATAAATTGAAACTATTATCACAATCAAATATCAACTAAAAACTCTAAAATTAGCACAACAGCATGGGAAAAAAAATGCATACAAATATACCTGAGGAATTGGAGGAAAAGTTGCGATTGAAAAGGGGAGAAAACTGAAACATGGAAACAGCGGGATTGGTAAACCATGAAAAAGATGGTTTGCTATAATTATTATAAGTAGAAGAAGAAGGTGATTGTGGGACGGTGCTCGGAGAAGACATCGCTAAACCTAAGGTTCTTCCGTTTAGTGATGAAATTGAAGCAGCGCCGACTGGAGTGGTCTATTATGAATTAGACGGCAAACTATCTAAATTCCTCTCATTTTCGCATTATGGTGGCTTTGTTTGCTACTTTACCTATTAAAAAAAACTTAAACATAAATTATTACCTCAAGTTATTCCCCTTTGTCTATTTTGAAAAAAAAAATAAAAGTTTAATTATTTAATTAAAAAAATAAGAACGACGATCATGGAAGTAGGAAAAAAAATGAATAATTTGAGGTAATAATTCATATTTAAACCTAAGAAAATATTACTATTATTTTTAAAATTTTAAACTCAAAAATACCTGATAATTTATGAAATATTTCATTCATTCCATATAAAGAGGTTTATTGATGAGGAAAAGATGAGAAAAAGAAAACGAAATTTTTTATTATTAATTTTATATTGTTAGTTAAAAATATATATTAGATAATTAATGTAATTATTTAGTAGGATATTTTAGGAGAGATTTATTTAAATTAGGATAATTTTATTATAGGGGTTATATTTTAATTAGAAATTGTGTTTAAGTTATTTTTTATAATTCGTTTAAGATAAATTACAGTTTGTACCCTTAAGTTTTTAAAATATTCAATTCAGCCTCTTACATTTCAGAAAATTTCAATTCAGCCCCTGAGTTTCTGAGATTTTCAATTCAGTCCCTAAGTTTCAAAACAATTCAATTGAACCCCTAAAGTTTTTAGAAAAGTTCAAATTATTCCCTAAACTTTTATTTTCTGCAGTTTCAGTCCCTATAATTTTTTAAGTTTTCAGTTTAGTCCCTTTAAAAAATATATATATATGTATATATATATATTTTTTATTTGCAGGAACCATGGTAAATACCGAAGAAAGCAAGACGCCAAATTTGAAACTTTTAGGTTACGACAAGATAAGTATGTTAAACGAATTAAAGCTTCACTCACAAAACTTACCGCGTCATGTACAACACTTGTAACAAAGGTAGATGTAGTCATTGAAAGTGTAACTAAAAAATACAGAGTTAGTGAGACTTTTTAAGAACAAAAATCTCGACATGTTGAGACTTGAAAAGATCTTAACGAGGCTAAAGTAAAGGCTATTGTATTAATTGAAGTTTCAAAAGTGATTTGCGTTAAAGAAAATGTAGTGTAAGAGGTGAATCATGATGATCAAAAAGCTAAACACAAGAAGAAAGACACAATTACAGTAGAGCAAGTTGATTTTCTTTTGCCGAATTTTGTATTTAAGTCCAATGGTGTATCTAGTTTCTTGCTTGTATCAATGTTATTTCCGAAAATTGTGTTTTCAAGACGTTGAATGCACGTGTTTTGTTGGACTGTATCTCTCGAACTATTATGTATTATTCTTCGATATTTCAAAACTTGATGACAAGTTTTTTTCAAATGATATCAGAATGACGAGGAAAGAAAAAAGAAATTTTTTATTATTAATTTTGTATTGTTAGTTAAGAACACATATTAGATAATTAATATAATTATTTAGTAGGATATTTTAGGAGAAATTTATTTTAATTATGATAGTTTTATTATAGTAATAGATTTCAATCAAGAGATTGTTTCATTTTTAAATTAGAGTTTTTATTTAATCCCTGAGTATTGAGTTTATATTTAAACATTGTAATACCTCATTATTTGACAGATTATTGAATGAATTGATTTGAGATCAAAGTTGTATGTTTTTGTGTGTTTCTTTACCGATTATCTACAAAGATAAATATTCTTATTTCTTCTTTTCACCTTGTCCTACATCATTTATACACATAATTTATAAATACAATTATTTTATTTTAATTCTTAAAAATAATATTTATTTTTAAAAATATTTATAAGAGTAGAATTATGAAAAACTTAAAAAAATTACCTTTAATTATCTATAAATAAATGAAAAGTAGACTTGGAACCGTGATCTTATACAATAAAATAAAAGATATTTTATCACATAAGAGGCCATAGGAGTATATGTTTATAAAAGGCCACTCAATATTCATGCGTACTGAAAATTCTTGAATTTTGAATAGGGGTTGTGCTACGCTGTAAAATAGAATTTAGTGCTGGGATTGTATATTTTTGCCTAATGTCTATATTTTTAGTTTAGTGATAATCAATGATAAAATTATAATAACAAATTTAAATATATAATAATAATTAGATATAGTTTATTAATATTTTTACAACAAAAAATTATATCTTTTTCCAATTTATTAATTTTTTTACCGCAAAAATTATATCTTTTTACGGAATGACTTGTGCAGCTTGTTCTAATTCCGTTGAAGGAGCGTTGATGAGCTTAAATGGGGTACTCAGGGCTTCCGTCGCTCTGCTTCAGAACAAGACCGACGTTTTTTATCCCAGTTTGATCAACGTTAGTTTTCTTTAGATCCTACTTGTTTTAGCTTAGCTAGAATATGGTTTAATTTCAGCTTAATGACGATTGATTATTGCTAAACTTTACATCAAAACAAGCCTTGTGCGATTTCCCCAGCTACATGGGATTATCTCAACTAATGCTAATTTTGGTCTTTCCAAGCATTATCTACATTTTTCTACTCATGCTATCTGTAATTTCTGCCTTTTGAATATGCTCAGTTATTTATGAATTATAAATTCTTTAATACTGCCTCCAATTTAGAAAAAGAGTCCCATTTATTTTTTTAGTCAATTTGCAAAGTCCTAAAATTTGAAGAAGTAGTGTGAATTTATTTTATTTTGATTAATGTAATAGTTAATATTATAAATTATTTAAAATGTATTTATAAGTACAAACTTGTTTCTTCAAAAATTAAAATAAATTTACATCACTATTTGAATTTTAAGGATAGGATGAAAGTCGTTATTTATACTATCAATACAGTTGAGATGCATGTGTTGTTTTTGTTTCATTCGAAGTCCTACTAGCTTATTTTAGTTAGTGTTTATATCTTTTTATAAGTTACTATGGAACTAGAATGGTTACTGATTTAACATAATTGGGTAATGCCTTAAAATTAAAAGAATCCTAAGTATCATATCATAATAGTCACTCTTGATTTAGTAAATTCTCAGAATGAACTTTGTGGGATTGCTATAACCATCTTAGAGCGTATGGTTCATTCAGTAGTTAAATCCACTCTTTTTTATATGTCCAAATCTTTTAACTGGTAAATAAATAAACATATAAAAACATCTAAATGAATATAAAGACAAGAATTAAGGGTGGAATATGGATCCTAGCAGCTTTATGGAAAGTATATTATATCATTTGTTGACTAACTGTTTGTGAATTACATGGATCCATATTTGTAGGTCCTATTTTCAGTATGACTTGACAATTACTGCTAAGATGAGGTTCCATTCTAATATATTATGTTTTAATTTATTTATTGTTTCAGGAGGACGGCATTAAGAATGCAGTTGAAGATGCTGGATTTGAGTCAGAGATTATACCTTAACCCAATTCGTCTCTTAGAAACCCACATGGAGCATTAGTGGGACAGTTGACAATTGGAGGTATGACGTGTGCAGCTGGTGTAAATTCTGTTGAAGGCATCTTGAGAAAGCTCCCTGGTGTAAAAAGGGCAGTTGTTGCCTTGGCTACGTCGTTAGGTGATGTTGAATATGATCCTACTATAATCGGTAAGGATGAGATAGTTGAAGCAATTGAAGATGCTAGTTTTGAAGGTTCACTTGTACAGAGCAGCCAGCAGTTTAAAATCATATTAGGTGTTACTGGGATATCGAATGAATCAGATGTACAGCCTTTAGAAGGAATACTTTGCAGTTTGAAGGGAGTGAGAGAATTTTGTTTCAACAGGACATCAAAAGAATTAGAAGTTTTCTTTGATCCTCTGGTTCTTGGGTCTATGTCATTAGTTGATGGGATTGAAGGAGGAAGTTTTGGAAAGTTTAATCTACATGTCAGAAACCCTTATACAAGAATGACTTCTAAGGATCTTGAAGAATCCTCTAATATGTTTTGGCTTTTCATGGCCAGTGTCTTTCTAAGTGTGAGTTATATAGCTTTCATCTGAAACTGGATTATGTATTTTTCATCTTTCTGTCTCTGTTCTAGGGTAGAATCTTTTTAAATTTTTTATTTACACAACCAAGTCTATACTTTTTGAGTTTTGTTTTGCTCAGTTGACCCCTTTGACAGTCTGCCTACTTCGTGGATATGCAAAATGATGATTATTATAAATAGTTATTTTTGTGCTTTTCAGTCGGTGTAATTTAAAATACACTGAAATAGGCCTTAAACTTGTTAAGGGATATGGATAATTCCTGCCTTTTAATCTGTTAGGCTACTGCCTTTTATCACTTTGTATAAATAGCACATCAAAGCCTTCAGAGCACAGCCACCAGTCCCTCACATTTATCATCATTTATGTTAATTTATTTGATTTTGACTCCTAATTGTTGCTAGATTCCTTTCTTTCTCATGTGAGTTGTCTGCCCACGCATTCCTGTACTGTATTCCTTATTGCTGCGGCAGTGTGGACCTTTCCAAATGGGTGATTGGTTGAAGTGGGCAATAGTGACTATGGTTCAGTTTGGTATTGGGAAGTTGTTTTTACATTGCAGCTTGGAGAGCACTTAAAAATGGTTCAACGAACATGGATGTCCTGGTAGCATTGGGAACTTCAGCTTCTTACTTTTATTCTGTCTGTGTTTTGCTATATGGTGCAGTAACTGGATTTTGGTTACCTAGATACTTTGAAAAAAGTGCAATGCTGATAGCGTTTGTACTGCTAGGGAAATACTTGGAAACTCTTGCTAAAGGAAAAACATCAGATGCTATAAAGAAGTTGGTGGAACTAGCACCAGCAACAGCTTTGTTGCTTCTCAATGACAAGGGTATGCTACCTTTACATAATTTGAAGGTTTCAGATGCATTTTTTTTTCTTTCTGGAAATTTAAGTTTCTTATATGTTTTCTTACGCTTCACGCTCCCTCGAAAAAAGAGAGGAGACAAAGTGAAAACCCAAAGCCCCTACTGAAAAGGAAAAACAGAGAAATTCTGGTGTATCTAATAGATTTTTTAACTTCGAAGTTTGAGAAACAAATAAATATACTTACCAAAACAAAACTTCTATGCTATTCTTTGTAGTTCATCCCTAACAGGATGAAGCTCATCATACATTTGAAACTGCTGCTGAATGAGTAAGTTTCTGTCTTGGACTATAGGTAGCAAGAGTATTGGAGAAAGGGAAATTGATGGTCTACCCATTCCGCCCGGTGATGTTCTAAAAGTTCTACCCAGCACAAAAGTTCCTGTGGATGGCACGGTTGTTTGGGATTCAAGTTATGTCAATGAGAGTTTGGTGACCGGTGAATCTGCACCAGTACCTAAGGAGGTCAATTCATCAGTAATTGGCTGTGCCATAAATTTCCATGGTTCCCTTCATACACAAGCTACCAAAGTCAATTCTGACGCTGTTTTGAGCCAGATAATTTCTCTGGTCGAGACAGCACAGATGTCCAAAGCTCCTATTCAGAAATTTACTGATTATGTAAGTTCAATTGTTAGAACAAGTATAAGCTGTAAATAGATTTTTATAGAAGGGAAAAGAAATCAGTCATTGATTTCAGTATAAAGTCTGGAAATTATTATCAACTAGATGATTTTGTTATGGTAATTGGGTTCTGCTATTTTATCGATTTTATGATCAGTGTCCTGGATTATATGGTTTCTTTGGTATTGTAAATGAGTTCTAAACGTAAGTATCATCCTCACCTAGGTATCTTAATTGCAGGTTGCAAGCATTTTTGTCCCTACAGTCGTTGACTTTTCATTGTTGACATTTTTTGGGTGGTAAGTTCATTACAATCTGTTTTGACATATTCATGTGGGTACCCTGATAATTATTAATTGAATATCCTATACTTTTCATGTCGATTTTTCTTTCTGTAGGTTTGTTGGTGGAGTTCTCGGTTCTTACCCAGAACAATGGCTAGCTGAAAATGGCAATTACATTGTTTTTGCCCTCATGTTTGCAATATCAGTTGTAGTGATTTCACGTCCATGTGCACTTGGCTTGGCTAGCCCAATTGCGACAGGGGTTGGAGCTAATAATGGTGTGCTAATTAAAGGAGGAGATGCATTGGAGAGGGCTCAGATGGTTAATTATGTAGTATTTGATAAAACGGGCACTTTAATGCAAGGAAAAGCTACAGTTACAACATCAAATGTTTTCACAGGAATGGATCATGGAGAATTGCTTATGTTGGTAGCTTCAGCAGAGGTAACTTTCAGTTCTCAAACTAGTTTTTAACTCTTCTAGTATATAATTATAGTTTCATTCTCGTTAAGGCTAGTCATACTACAGCAGCCTCTGTAGTTTGTATGACTCGATCCTTGTTTTTTCTTGTCCGTTTTCCTTCATGAGCTATGGAAGTGAACCTCCGTCATATATTTACTCAAATAGCCTTCTAATGAATCATGATTTCATTAAAAGAGGGCAATGTCTCCCTACTATGTAAATCACATTTACTATATTATCACTTAGTAACCTTTTCGTTTTTCATTTTGGGTCAGTCCTGCTTGCTTATTAGCAATAAAGACATATTTATGGACATCAAAGATTGCCTGCTTTTCTATGTTTTAGGCTAGCAGTGGACATCCTTTGGCGAAAGCAATAATGGAATATGCCCGCCATTTCCAGTTCTTTGAGGAGTCTTCTGCTACCACAGATGTCCAATATCATGAGATTCTAGCCCAAGTACTCTGGATGGCTTCTTGATGCTTCATAATTCTCTGCTCTTCCTGGAAGTTTCAGTGCTTTATCAATGGAAAGCATGTTTTGGTGAGTTTTTGACACAATGTTATGTACTATCTATAAGAAAAGACACAGACGACCAAATCATAGTAAACATGATTCATAATCTCTGGGGTGGTTTTGCTTATATCAGATCATGTATACTCAACAGGTTGGCAATCGTAGTTTACTTAGTGAAAACAGGGTTCCTATCCCAACCCATACTGAAAATTTTGTGGTAGAACCGGAAGAAAGTGCAAACACAGGCATACTAGTGGCATATAGTGCTGGTCCTAATTGGCGTTTTGGCAGTAGCAGATCCTCTCAAGAGAGAAGCTGCTGTATTTGTGCAAGGCCTCATGAAAATGGGTGTCAAACCTGTCACGGTTACAGGGGATAACTGGAGGACGGCGCAGGCTGTTGCTAAGGAAGTGGGTACATTTATTTAGGGTGGTTTACATTTTTCCATGCGGATACACCAGTTTTCACTTTCATCCCGTCTTACAGAAAGTGACACTAATGCTCCTATGCATAAATGGTTAAATCATATAGTTTAATAGAGTTATTGAAGTTTTGTTAACCTGGATATTGTGCCATGGTCTGGTGGGACTTTTTCTTTATTGAAATGAGTTACTTGTCCTTGTCCACAGAGTTTAGTTTAAACTATAATACTGGCTTATATTTTGGGAGTTCCCAGGGCCCTTTTGTTTGTTTCGAGTTTTTTATTGGGTGTTTGCTTTGGAGTTTGATTTTTTTTCTCTTTAGCCGCACCGTATAAACCGTCGTGTATACACTGTATTCTTGGGCATCAGTCCTTTTTTGGTGAATGATTAAAATTTATTCTCCCTCATTTCCAGAAAAAGAGACTTTTACAAGTCAATATTCTACGATTTCGAATTTGTTGTTTCTAAAACTTAAATGAACTGAAATATACGGTTAAAGTTTTAGGATTTGCTAATCGACTTGTTAAGTTAAATAGAAGCTGGGATTAAAAATTGTCCCTGTCAGGCAGCGTCCACTCCATACTGTGATAAGTGTCGTGCACAATGATAATGGTGTAAATGCAACTAACATGGGGAAATAATACAGTTGCTACGGTGGGTGATGGTATCAATGATTCACCACCCTTGGGCCTTAGCTGCTGCGGATGTTGGTATGGCTATTGGGGCAGGAACTATTTTTTATTATATTCTTTTCTCTATTCTATTCCCTTAATCTAAACGTAACATAAGATTTTACAAGGTATAATTTTACGAGTTTTAAATATTTCCTCAGTTAAAATAAAAGATGATGATATCTTGTATAATATCGAAAAATATATGTCATCACCCTTTGACAACTCAGTAATCTTTGTAACATACAATTTTATCTTCTTTTTACTCGTGTTTTGCATTTTTGCATCGTTACATCAACTATTTCTTTCTTACATCAACTATTTCTTTTTTAAGAAAGAGGCATAACCTAATTTATGAAAAAAGAGTCTCATTTATCAATTACATCAATTGTTTATTAAATTTAAGGATAAACATAAAATAAAGAATATTTTTAAAATAGTTTATAAATTTTGTAGTCGGAGGACAATTTTTGTAGAGCCAGTTGTTTGAAAAACATGTATTATGCATGAGAATTGATGATATATTGTTCTAGTCTTTCTTTGCCGCCTAAAACCCGGCATATAAACCTTTCACATCACCCCTATCTTTCATCCTTGCCGCCCATTATAAGAAATTATGCTTCCACGAGGTTTCGTGTATATTTATGTTCATTTTCCTAAGATGAGGATGTTAATGCTTATTTTTGTTTTTTGATTATTTTATTTCCAAGAGCACAAATTTCTATGTTTAATGTACCTTTATACAAATTTTAATATATATATATATTGTAACAGCGTAAGGAAGTAATATTCTACTCCTATTGTACTAAAATTATTTGGTTGGGGTGACTGGTCAAAGCCGCACAAGCAACAATGGACAATGGTTGGTAGTACGTCTTTGTTGGAAAGCTATGTTAATATTTTTCATGAAAGTCAATTATTGCTGTTGAATTGTTCCATTTTTGACCAAAGTCATAATCATCAGCATTGTCATATATATATATATATATATATATATATATATATATATATATATATATATATATAATGATATAATTGTTTTAGAACTTTTGTTTATGACTTTCATTTAAAATATTACCATTACTTCAAATTTTAATTTTTAATTTAATTTAATTTCTTGTTTACACGTACGTGTATGATCGAAGACATGAATAGGGACTTGGAATATTAATTAAATGGATGGGAGTGCAAAAGCAGTTGGAAATCAGTAGGGTACCTGCAGCTTGGTCCATTGCAAAAAGGTTAAAATTAATAAGATGCCATTTGTCTAGAATTTAATTAGGCTGAGATGTCTAGGACTAGTTAGTCAAAATGACACGTTCCTTGATTTCTGAGAGTTGCTTTAATTTAGATACATTCATATATTCAGATTTGCTTACCTATTTCATTTTCAAGTGGAAGTTTAAGAACGGTGGGTTTAATTAATTAGGAGAATGTATAATTCTTGGTCAAAGTACACGGCATGGATGGAGAAGAAGAAAAGTCATTGCACGCTAAACGTTGAAATGGACCAACTGCTATTTATCATCTCATTCAAAATTATACTCCTAACTAATTACATACGCTTGAGCTAGCTAGCTAGTCATGCATAATAAGTCAATTTGATTTGGTCTAATTGGAGTTTGTCAAGTCTTGATCGTTGACCAAATCGAATCGAATTTTTGATTTTTGACCTGTAGGTCAGATTAGGCCGAGTTTGGCGCTTAAAAATGGGGCCTATTAAGACTTGCATGTCAGGTCAGTCTAATTCGGTCAATTCAATTTTTTTTATAATAATTTTAAATATTATAAAAACATCAATTAAAATTTTAAACTTAATTAATGTATTAATTAAAAGTAATGTATTACAACTTATAAATTACAATAATGAATTAAAATATTGTACAATTTTAAAGATATTGTATTATTTTATACTATAATTAATAAAAAAAATGTTTTATGAAAACTATTTTTTATTATTATTATTTTACAAATGACTTTTTAGTTTTTAAGTTAAGTATTTATTAAAATGAAGATGCAATGAAATATCTGCAAAAAGTGTAGGTTGCTAGCTAAGCAAGTAAAATCTTTATATATTACACTATCTAATGTGTTTTCATGGATTTTTTTATTCGTATATAAATAAACATGCATAAATGAACGTATTGAAAGACGTCAATTTTATTTAGTTTATTGAATGAGTTGTTACAAAGAGGAAGTTTTCGTCTGCAGTGGGAGAATTGAAGTAGAAAAGAAAGAAAATTGACAGGGCGGGCTGGGTTTTGGGTGAACCAGGCTGGACATCAAGCCAAGTCAGGTCGGGCTTGTTGATAGATCGGATCTAAACTAAAAAAATGTTACCTGTTCGTGGCCTTTAAACGGAGCCGAGTCGAACTAAGCCTTGATCAGGTCGGACTTTGACCAGGCCGGACCAAGACCAGACCAGACCGTAGACCATTTGTACACCACTATAGCTAGTTAGCTAGCTTCATAAGTGATGATACTTACATTTTAATTAATCCTCAAAGCTATATAGAGGTACAAGTTTAAACACCTTTAAAATTTTAATTTTACTCTTATTACGATAAAGAAGAAGACGGAACAGAGAAAAATTAATGTATCAATAACAAAAGGTTTAATTTTATCAAATATGTTGTTGAAATTAGTATGGTAAAATGTTATATATATATAGTTTTTGACAATTTCCTACGTACGTATACATTTAGGGGGACGTATTCAATTATGATTTGTAAAGATTTATAAAGACTTTAAAAGTTTAGTTGTATTCAATCAAGACATTTAAAGAGCTTATAAAAGTTTTGTGGTATTCAATTACAACTTTTCTAATGTCTTTAAAAGTTATGTGGTATTAAATTAAGACTTTTACAAAGTCTATAAAAGTATTTCGATATTCAAAAAGTCATAGATTTTAAAGATTTTTATCAAATGGTGAATTTTGATAGACTTTAAAACAAGATTTATTCATATTCAAAGTCTTCCAAAGTCTGGCCTCATGCCCAAAGACTTCCAAATATTTGCCAAAAACTTTCAAATATTTGAGAAAATGAGAAGATGAAAATAATATAAAATAAATACAAATAAAATTAATAAAAGCACATAATAATAAATAATTTTCCTAAAATAATAAAAATACTTAAAAACTAACAAGTAAAAATAGTATAAAATAACATAAAATAATATAAATAATATAAATTAATTGAAAACTCACAAAATATATCAAAACCAAATTAAAATAAATATTAATACATTTAAGTACAAAATAATTACAAAAACTTAGCATTTAGGGAATAAAAATATAGCATAGTTTATCCTCATCAGCTGTGTAAGCTTACATGTTAGTGTTGATTTAATATATTTTGGGTATCATTTATACTGGTGATTTGAAAATGTCTCCTATAAAACTTTTGATAAATAATGATATACTAAGTAAACTATCCAATAGAATTGTTCGCATTTTAACAACTGTTTCTATGGAGAATTTTCATGAATAACCCCTCATTTCATTTGGTTGCGAATGTCATTTTATGTTGTTGAGTTAAAATTGTAATTACAATATTTAGGTACTAGCAATAAAAAAATAATATAAAATTTTAAAGTTTTATGTGGTTTATAAACTTTTTCCATTATAGGGCAATGTGTAATTTTCTCTAAATCAGTTATCCCCTTAATTTTTTATCCATTTGTGATCATTGAGTTATGTGATACTCTATTATGTCAAATGTGTAAAAATGGAGATGCTTCCAGACCAAACAAATCTATCCAGTTCATCATTTCTATAGTTTTTTTCAAAGCATATTGTTCGACCTCTTCAACAAAATGCTTAATGATGTAAACTACAAGATATATTATAAGTATATAAAAGTTTATCAAAATCTTTAGTAAAAAGTCTATAAAAGTATGTCACTTATTTCATGGAGTCTTTAAAAGTCATTTTAAAAGTCTTTAAAGTCATTAAAAGTCAACGAACTCTACAAAAATCTGTTACTTAAAAAGAGTCTTTAAAAATTTTTAAAAGTCTTAATTGAATACACCCCCCTTAGTTTAAATTTTGACTTCCACCAATTAATTGTGTTCGTTCATATTATAGCCTGGTAAATAAGATTTCCATTTATGCATTAGTGAGAACTTTCTTCTCCGCATTTCTTGCTCACTAAAAGGGCAACATACTTTTACCCTTTCAATTTGAATGGAACAAACAAAATGAGGAGTTGCTCTTTTTTCAAGAGGAAATTGATAGTGTGAATTAGTGTTAAAAGTCTCAAAACTAGTCGAGTCCAATATCTAACGTGCCATGACTTGTCCAAAAACTATATATATATACACACACATGAATGCACGATGAGATGAGAGGTCTCATTTCTTGTCAAATGCGCTTAATTAGGCCCTTAATTGCTGCTAAAGAAGGGATCGAGTAAATATTTACCTTTTACTTTCAGCTGTTTTGGTTTGACAATTTTTCCATGCATGCATGTTCTTGTTACATCTGTCGACTCTTGAGTCTTGACCATTTATCTGTATGCATTTATTTGTACCTTTTACTGTACACTCACACACACACATCTATATATATATAATGATTCATATTTAAAATTAGATTGGATCCTTCATTCATTCAATTCAATCTGAACCGTTTGTTTTATAATTAAATGAGTAGGAGTAAAGATTATCATATAATAATTACTTTTTTTAACTCTCAGATGTATAAATAAAAATGCCGGATAATAGTGATAGTCTTTATTCCTAGTCATTTAATTATGAAACGTACGACCCAAATTAAATTAGATAAACGAGAGATCGATGACTTCTAACTTCAAATATAAATAAGTCTCCTATATATATCGGTCAAGAGTGAACCAGTAGCAATTGTGTGCGTCAGTCTTTGGTTCTTTAATTCATTAAATGCTGAAGCACGTGAAACATTTCCATGCAACTTAATCGGTCTCGTGTTCACATTCAGAACTTAATTCCAAGTGAGTTGGGTTTTGAGGGAGCCTCTCTACAAATTAGTACTCCATTGATTAGTCGTCACGAGTATTACATTAATTCATTTGTTTTGTCTTAATTGGGCCTTATTGTTATATTAACATACAGTAATAATTATATATCTACATGCGGAGATATTATTCCATGTCCCTGGGGCATGGATGAATAGTATACTCCCCCTCTCACATGAGGGTGGGCTTCACGCGTTGTGACACGGATCCCACCGCGTGTGGAGCCCACTCTTATGTGAGAGGGGGGCATACTATTCACCATGCCCCAGAGACATGGTATAATTTTTCCTACATGCGTTACCTGCAAAGCTTAATATTTGTATTGAAATATCAGCAAAAAAGTTGGCAATGCTAGATTTTTATTTTTTATTTTTAAGATAAAGGGAGTATTATTTATAGTGTTTATTGTATTCTCAGTACAATATCATATGTTTGGTTTTGCACAGAATATATATACAATTCATAAATTATATATATATATATACTCGGTTTTTTCATAAATCATATATAAGTATTCTTTTAATTTACGTGAAATCATCAGTTTTAACGTCAACCTATGTTTGATACGGGTGTAAATTAAATTGTTTGTTTAAACTTTAAAGTTGATCAGCTTATAATATAATTTTATTAATTATTCTCATGATCAGTCAAACTTGGCTAATACAAAAGAACTTTCCCAGCTCAAGTATTGTGTTATAAATAAGCATGGATTCATGGGCATTCCATTATGTCTCAAATCATCAACCACTTGTATTTATCACAAGCTTTCACCTCGTGTAAGGCACAATTTATCTTTTTTATATGTTTTTTCCACCTTCCTATATGCTTTGAACTAAAAGAAATTCCGTAGAATGTCTAAAACGAAAAGGTTACCCATGGAATTAATAAGAACATAAGAATTTTATATTAATATATATATGTAGAATAATTTATATAATAAATATTTGTTATGAATTATAATAGGACAATCACTATTATAATAGTCTAATATATCAATGACCCAAATTAAAATTATAAAAATGACATCCCTTATTATTACTGACAAATGCATTAATTACCTTAATTGTCCTTCGTTTTCATATAATATAATAATAGTATTACGAACCATCCGCTAGTAAGATCAGTACTACAATCCATACTACCCGCATGGCTGCCCCTCATTTAATTCCATGCTCTCCTAGTCTAAATAACTTAAATAATAAATAAACCCTAAATTATTTAAACCCTAAATAATAAATTCTAAACCCTAAATAATAAACTATAAATCAAACTAATTTTGATTTTGACTTGTTGATGCTAATTCATTACTATTAGTATAGCGGATAGATTAAAAATTACTATGAATTCGTTGACCAATTTTGATTTGAGGGGTATTTATGTAATAGGGTCATCCGCTATTAATAATAGCAGATGACGATATCTAATTTTTAATCTCAGCCATTACTATATAAATTGGATGCTATAGATGATATTTGCTCTATTAAGACCCATAACAAATACTTGTTATGAATTATTTTTCAAAATGAGCAATGGTTCGTAACAAGTATTTGTCATAGAGTAAATATTATCATTAACGTCCAATATATGAAGCTAGTAACGGTTCAAATTAAAACTATAAAAACGTCCGCTATTATTAATAGAGGACGTAACCCATCATCGTTCTCGTCCAATATTATTAGTAGTGGACTATAGATTTTAATTTTTTAATTTCAGTAGTTAATTAGTCTCTATAATAGATGATAACAAATTCTCACTATGGATCATTATCCTATTAAAATTCTTTAAAATTATCATCTAATCAAATCCTAAACAACCTCAACATGCATAATATTCACTCCATTTCAAATTAAAAGCTTTATTTTGATTACTTTTGGTCAGATTAATTATTTCTAAAACTAACTTTTGTACCATAGTTGATAAAGTTTAGGTTAAAATAATTCTTAGCCACTACTAATACTACGTTTGGATTGAGGGAATGAGATAGAATGAAAGAATGAATATAATAAAAAATAGTGTATTAGATGATCATTTTGGAGGATAAACCATTCTAGTAGATAGAATGAATCATTCTATCTCTTTGATTTTTATTCCACGTGAGGGATGATGGAATAAAATTTATTCCAATAGAATGAATATGTATTATAATTTTACCATCATATTAGACCACTTACTCCCACTAACAATCAAACATATACTTAAAATACCTTAAAATTATTAAATTCCTTCATTCATTCTATTTCTTCAATCCAAACGCAACATATATAAGAGTAGCAGCTGGGAGGAATTACATCATTACCCTCTTAGCTGCTACTCCTAGTGGCGGCTGGATCGTCGTTGTAAAATTCTGGCTTGAGAAAAGGATAGTTAAATGATGTCGATTAACTCCTTGTCCCAGCTGCCAATAAGAGTAGCGGTCAGGAGTAAGAATTAAAATTAATATATATTTTGTGTTGAGGAGAAAAAAAATTAGTATACCTTTTATGTTTTTTATCCACAAAAAAATTAGTATACCTTTTTTTTTGTGTTGAGGATAAAAAAAATTAGTATACCTTTTTTTTTTTTGTGTTGAGGACAAAAAAATTAGTATACCTTTTTTTTTTTTTTGTAGAGGACAAAAAAAATTAGTATACCTTTTATGTTTTTTTACTCACAAAAAAATTAATATATCTTTTTTTGTGTTGAGAAGAAAAAAAAGAATAGTATACTCTTTTTTTTGTTGAGGACAAAAAAAAAATAGTATACCTTTTATATTTTTTACTCACAAAAAATTTAGTATACCTTTTTTTGTGTTAAGGAGAAAAAATAATAATATAACTATCAATGTTAACAGAATTTGAGGACTACCGATAAGGTCAAATTAGGCCAAAAAATATTATATATCGGTTTTCTTAACTGCTACTAGGAGTAGCAGTTGGAGAAAGGGCAAAAAAATGTAGATGTTTTAGTTCTTGCTCCAGATCGTTACTCTTAGTGGCGACTATGACAGGGAGTTAAATGACGTCGTTTAACTAGTTTTTTCTCATGTTGGAATTTTGTAACGATGATCCAGCTGCCACTAGGAGTAGCAGCTGGGAGGGTACCTAATGATGTAATTCCCCCAGCTGCTACTCTTAATAGCGACTGAGATTTTTTTTCTTTCAAATTAGACCCTTAAATTATCATATCAACAGTTTAAGATGTGTTTGCTGAAATAATACGCATAACAACCATTTGTTATAAATCATTCTCATATATATATATATGGAAGTTAATTCAGAATAATCGATTTTTGACTTCTGTCACAAGAGCTTGTTACGGCAGGACCAATTTTTTATAAAAATTCCTACCGTAATAAACTGTTGCGGCAGATAAATTTTATAAAAAAATTATCTTTATTTTAATTGCTAAAATAATACTCCTAATAATTAATTATCATATTTTATTTAATGATCAAATACGAATTAAAAACTAAGTAGTGATAATTCTAAAGATTGCACCCTATATTTATATATATATTTCCTTGATAAATTAACAAGCAAAAGTTTAAAGAATAGTAAACCCCCTATTATGGATATTTGCCTTGGTCAAAATATTTGACCATCTCGAAAAGCTCCAAGAAATGACAGGGGTAGTGATATATATGATCACGTCACATTCACATTGATCATAGTATAATCTAATTTGTTGTTTCCTGGAAGTAGCACACCCTTTTAGGCTTTGGCTACACATATAGAGTACTGAAAAGTATTCAACATTCAATATCACACTGTATATCATTGACCACAATTTTTACACTATATATAACCATTCAAACTAAGCTTTGTATATATATATATATATATTTACAACCCCAACAACTATGAATGACACTAACCCTATTTCCACTCAGTGGTTGCACTACTACCACCAACCCACCGCCACCACCAATCCGATGGCAGCCATCACCTCCAGCGGGGGCGGACTCTCCGAAACCACCACTAGTACTATAATGACCACAAGCTTCATGACCACCAACACTAGTACTGTTTCAAGCCCAAACAACTCAACTTCTATGCTAAGTGATGGTTCTAATCATCTCAACCCTCAAGGCGGCGGTACGGTGGCAAAGCCGATCCGGCGGCGGTCTAGGGCTTCTCGGAGGACTCCGACAACCCTACTCAATGCTAGCACCACCAACTTTAGAGCCCTAGTGCAACAATTCACTGGCTGCCATAATACTTATAAGGGTTCTAATTCTTTTGGTACTCAAAAGGGTCCACTCAACTTGAGTTTTGGTACAACAAGGAACCAAAATGAGCATCATAATCAACAAGTTCTTGGTGCAAGTTCTTCTTCGAGAATCGCACCATTTGGATGCGGTTTTTATAATCAACAGCCGGCTCAGCATCAAGAACTACAGTGGCATCAGCAGCAGCAGCAACAAGAACATCAAGAAATGTACCCCAAGCAAGCTAATAACATGCAGAGTGGGAATTTGGATGATTTTGCTATAGATGATGTTTCTGATTTACAAGAACTTATGGATGAGTCTTCTTCTTTCAGTGGGAGTAGGAAGGATGGATACTACTTTTGAGGGTGTCTGAAAGTTTATTTTATTTTATTTTTGTTAAAGAAAACTTTGGAGGGGATCTGGAAAATTTATGATATATCACCTGCGGGCAATATTGTAAATATTTTATCCATGCATTTAGGCTGAAAAGCCTAAATCTGTGTTCAACCAATAAAAAGGAAATTGCAGCAACAAGCTAGAGGTATGATTATGGACAAACTCTAACTCAATTTGTATCCCCTTTAATGGGAGTAGTCAAGTGAACCTCAATGGAGACATATAACCTTATCCTTTTAGGGTTTAAGGTTAATATTATGCCAATTAATCCACTGTAATAACTTTACCAAAAAAAAATCCACTGTGAAAAAAATTACAAATTATTATTTGTAAAGGTTCACTGTACTGTTCAAGTTTTTCCTTTTTCTTACATCCCTTTCCTGTGAGAATCTAAATGAGGTGATGAAAATCCAAACATGCACAAGCATATAATCTTCCCTGCTTTTATATACTGTATAGCTTTAACTAGATAGCAGCCGTGAATAATGATCGTTTTGATGTTTTGGATATATATATATATATATATATATATATATATTAGCGCAGTCACAATTTTTTAAAAACCAAATTTCATTTAAATTCGCTTACCAAAAAAACTTTCTAAACCAATTAAAATTCATATATACTAATTCACTTTCCAGTCATGGATATTTTTAGCTTGGGAAAGAACATATAAAATTAATTAAGAAGCCCAACTTTAGAGACTTTACTTGAACAGCTATTGCTGTAAGTGCTAAGTGATGATACTGCAATAATTATTTAGTGAACATATGAAAATAGTTTATGTAATGTCAAGTGAATTAATTAGGTATTCAATTCCAAATTGGCCTCCTCACAAAATGGAAACACAAAAGATATAAATAAAATGTTTTTTTCCAGCTTGGTGGTGGTGCCCATTGTTGGTCTTGTTGAATGCCTGAAATTTTTGGTTATGGTAAAAAAAACATGTAACATATTCTTCGAATTCAACTAACTTTCTGCATGATTCATGAATATTTCAAGGGAAAAAATGCAGCAAGAATTTGAAAAAAGAAAAAAAAGAAGAAGGAAAGAATAAGAGTGAAGAGATTTACTGTTAATTCTAATTAGTCTTTTCAGTCATGATAAAACTCTGCTCCATTAATCTGGTCAAGATCAAAGAGGTGGACTTGTGAGAGTAACAATGCATGCACGGTGACAGGAATAAGGATTGGTAGGTGAAAAGCAATTTTATTAAGGTGGTTAGAGCTTTAAGGAAAAGGAATAAACTTTATAATATAATATACATGCACAACAGCTTGGTTTGATGTGGTTCGACTTAAGTATTGGGTATTGTTTAGGCCAAGCTAGACATTTGACTCTAAACTGTGGTTTGATTAAACTTGCAGGCCAGGTCAGGCTTAAGCTGGTCTGGTCCGACCCCCTCCTCCACTTTTTTTTTTTTCTTTTCACTTTTAATGTTAAATATTAAATATTAAAAATAAAAACTATAATATAATAAAATTTTACAAAAATAAAACTTTTAATTAATAACTAGAGTATTTACAATAAACTAAGTTATTATTAATATTTAATATTAAAAATTATTCTATTGATGCATTAATTAATGTTAATATTTAATATTAAAAGTAGCAAGGAATATTAATAAAATTTTATTGTTAAATATTAGTATTTACAAGAACTAACTTATTATTAATATTTAATTAACTAGCTTTTAATGTTAAAAATCAAATAAATTAACTAGTATATTTAATTAAATGTATTTACAAGAAATCAACAATGAATACTGAAAATTTAAACTTTATTGATATGTGAGTATTAACTAAAACAAATGTATTACAACCTTTTTTCTTCCCTTGAGCCCCTGACTGATTATTATTATTATTATTAGATTAAAAGACACTTTGCATTTTAAATTTTACACAATTATTAACTTTTACACTCTAAACTAAAAAAGGGAACTAAGTACATCCCAAACTTCACTCTACTTAACAAAAAGCACGCTCAAAAAGACTAATTGGTCAAAAATGACCTATTTTGTGTAAACTAAATTTACAAGGATAATTTAGGTAAATTATAATATATTAAAGGATAAAATCATAAAAGAATAATAAAATAATCTAAAAATAAAATTTTCATGTAAAAGCATTTCTCCCTCAGAAAGCCTGTTAAAATAAGACACAAATAAAACTAAAATCTCCATTAATGGGTTGCTCTGCTCCTCGTTCCCACCTTTTGCCCACACTCAACACTGAACAACAACTGTCAAATTGTTCATCATCATGATCGTCATAACTTTCTTCTTCAGATTCTTACTCCGATTCCTTTTTCTATCAAACCCCAATTTCAATCCCCTAATCCTGGCCCATCATCGTCTCCTGACTCTGTAATAAACACTTAAGAGTTAATGGAAGGCCTTGACGAGCTTGATTTCGATATTGTTTAGGACCCAAAACCCAATTCATCAATTTATGAGAAACCCAGATTGTATTGTAAAGGGTTTGTCACCAAAGTTAATGATTCAACTGAATTATCAAGTTCTTAACATTCTGAGTCAAAGCCATTGTGGAAGCATCTGTTTTAGGAATCTTTACTAGCTAAAATGGACCCGAATGTGGTCTCGAGTTATAGGCGAGCATTGACTTCAAGGCAATTGTGTTGTTCTAAGGGCCTGTTCGTTAGCGACTTATAAGTTCGGTCAACGAACTTATAAGTCATTAAGTCAATAATTCTGTTCGTTTGCAGCTTTTTTTTTTGACTTATAAGTCGAAAAAAAAGTCAAAAAAAAAGCAAGTATTTGTGACTTAAAAAAAATGACTTATAAGTCATTTTTTTTTAAGTTGGTCAACTGTCATGAAATGACAAAATTGCCCCTCCTTGTTTTTTTTCTCTTCTTCTTATTAAAGGACATTTTAGTAATCTTTACATTTTACTTAACTTATAAGTCATTATTACCCGAACACATCCACAACTATTACTTATAATTCCCGACTTATAAGTAAAAATACTTCCGAACACTTTTACTTATAAATCTACTAAAATTTTAACTTATAAATCTACTAAAATTTTAACTTTAAGTAAAAAAAAAAAGTCATTCCCGAACGGGCCCTAAAGTTCAAACTTTAAATAAATTCAATTAGTTGGTTATGATAATACTGTGAGTTCTAAGTTAGGCATCCCTTTTCTTCATTATCAACAACAATAAATAGAGCAGAACAACTTTCACCATTATTTACTTTCTTACCTCCCTTTACTATTTTCCAGAGCTATATTACATTGCACCCAAACCATAATTTACTTGGTTCTTAATAACCTATTTTTGATTCCATATAATTAGATGATTGCACTTGTCTGTCTTGCTCAATTTTCAGATCTGTTAATCTTCTTCATTTTGTTATTTTGTATTTATTTGGAAGAAATCCTTGTTCTGCTTCAGATTTCATGTTCTTGAATGTTGGAATTTTTGGCCTTAATCATATTGCAACTGATGAACTTGAATATTTAATTGACTAATTAACAGGGTTTTAAAAATTCCCGCCTAGGCGCTAGTCCCCCCTGGCGCCATGTCTATGTCCAAGGAGGAAAAAAATCCCTCTAGAAAATTATACGAGACTGGGTGGGCAAGACAGACAAATTAGGCGATGCCTAAGTAGAAAATTTAGGGCTGCAATTTTTTTTTTTAAATTTTAATAATTAAACTACAAAACGACGTTGTAGGAATAGATGAATAAGTTGAGGGCTATTCAGGCTTTACTTGAGAAGCGGTTGGTGAAGCATCCAAAGCGGATAGCATGTTAGAGCCTAAGAGAAATAGTAGAAATGTTAGAGTAAGAGAATTCTATGAAGAATTTTTTTTATCTGATGATGACACGGAAGAAGAGAGAGACGAAGAGTATGAGTGTGAGCTCGATGGGGACATTATCTTGGAGGGATATGGAGAAGAAGAGTTAGAGAGAGATATAGAGGGGTATGGAGATGAAGACTATTAATTTGTATTTTTTATTATATGTTTGTGTTTGAACTTTAAACAATTGCATGTTTCTATTTGAACTTTGATATTAGCAACATGGATATGTGTTTGAACTTTAAGCAAAAACCTTTATTATCTTTATTATAGATTGTTTTCCTTTATACTATTATTTTGTTTGGATAAATGTAAGATAAAATATTAAAATTTGCTTTAAAAAAAATTCCGCCAAGGCCCCCTAGGCGATAGCCCCCCCCCCCCCCCCCAGCCTCCCGTTTGGCGCCTTTTAGAACCTTGCTAATTAATACATTTAGGTTTGAGTGTTAAATGAATTCATTTTTGTGAAATGAAGTTTTATTTGTCTCAAAAATCTAGAACTACCACTTGGGATTTTATAAAGAGACCGTGGGAACTAATTAGCAGATAATTTTAATGCAAGCTAGCAAATTGGGGTAATGTTGCTGTGCAAACTCGTGATTTTTTGTGCATCAGGGTCCTGATCCACAACCCCTATAGCTTTACCACCTCTTCTTATGATTTTTCCTTCTCTTCCTCCAGCTAATGTAACTTATCCACCCTCTAATTCTCCACCACCCTCACCAAATCTTCTGACAGAATAAGGGATGGAGGTTGGGGGTTTGTCGATTATGTTGGAGGAGGAAGAAGATAAGATTCAGAAGAGTGAGAAATGAGAATTTTTTAATTTAATTTTGAATTTTGACTTTAGAATTGATTATATTTGTTATCTACCCAAATTATCCCTGTGAAGATACGATTACAGGTTTAGCAGGTCATTTTTGACCGATTGCTTGACAAAAATGTGCTTTTTGTTAGTTAAAGTGAAAGTTTGGGGTATACTTAGGCATCTTTTTCAGTTTATGGTACAAAAGTCAACAATGATGTAAAATTTAGGGTGCAAAGTGTCTTTTAATCTTATTATTATTGGACCAAGCCTGGAAGTCTAATTAATTATTTTAGCTTGAACTATGAACTCATGACATGACAGTGGGTTTTGGGAAAAATAGGTCCAAGCCAAATTAATAGACCATGCCTCAAACTGAATCAGGTTGCATCCCGAACAAGGCCAGACTTTTTGTCAAGCCGATTCTAACTTGACTTTGAGTCAAAAAAATGTGGCCTTTTTACAGCCTAACAGACCGGACTTGATCGATCTAGACCTTGATCAAATAAGACTTTAGCCAAGCCAGACCAAACTAAGGCCAAGCCATAGGCCGAACTAAGGCAAAACCGTAGGCCGTATGTACAATATCCCTAATAATATGGATTGATTTTATTTCACAATTAAAATAAAATATTGATGCATTATTAATTAATTATCCATCCAAACCATCCCTTAGGCCTAATGCATGCTTGTTCCATTATACAAATTAATAATAACCCCTCCATTTCAAAATAAATAATACCATTTACAAATTTTATAATTTTTAAGGATATCATTTTTTTTCTTCATTTTTTATCTGGAATATTTAGTTTAGTAGTAATTAAAAGCGAGTGGAACTGTGTAGTTAAACTTTAAGGCATTTTTTTATTTTTTACTATCATAAGAAAAAGAGAACTCTTTATGAAATAATTTCTTTTTTTAACAAATGAGACTCTTTTTGTTCTATAAAAAAATTAAAAAAAATAAAAGGGAACTTTTTTTTATGCTATAAGGTTGGCCATAATATGAAAACTTTGTAGCCCAAGATAGTGGTGACCCATGCCCAACTGATCCCCCAATAACGAAAGTTAAATTCAGTTTCTGCTGAGAAAACTTAGGCCTGCGCCCAATCCTTGCCAATTGCCATCAAACCAACGAAGCCCAATTGAATTGTGGATCCCACTTATGGAATGAGAAGATAAAAGATCGGATAGCCATCATGGTGATCATTCTATTCCTACACGGCATGACTTTAACCCCCAAACCAAACAGCCCCTTACTTCTATTGCCTCAACTCTATACTAGACAGTTAATCTCAATCTTGAAATTACAAACAATGGCAACAAGTTTATGGTTGCGTTCTTCCCCAATTTCTCTTCCAAATCATTTAAACACAAAATCCTTAAAACCCCTCGGAGCCTCTTTCTTTGACTTTCCTCTGGCTAGCAAAATCATGGTCAGAAGTAAGTGTTCTTTGTATATCTACACTCTTGTGTTCATGTTCTTTATTTTTGCACAGATTTGATTTCATTTCCTTATGGATTTTAGTTGTATATGCAGATTATTCAAACTTTTATGCGCTTTCATCTTGTAAAATTCTGATTTATCTAGAAATTGGGTTACATTCGTTCTTATCATTTTTTTAATAACATATTTTGTTTTTATTTAATACTCTCTCAGTTCCAAATTTTATGATTATTATCAACTTTTAAAAATTTATTTTAGATATTTTTAAACTCAAAAATTGATGACTCATTCAAAATTTTTAAACACTAATATTTTTAAAGATATTTTACAATATTCATCGATGTATTAATTAAAATTAAAAGAATTTATGTTTTTTTTTATGATATTCATCGATGTATTGATTAAAATTAAAAGAACTTATGTGTTTAAAAATCTCTTAAGTTTTAATAATAATAAAATAATATGGAACGGAGGGAGTTAGAAAAAATTGAACCTTTTTGAGGATGTATAATAAATGGAAACATGTTGTAGGTGTTGGGAAATTTTTGGACAAATCTCAATACCCATCTTTGTGTAAATTAAAGTATCTGAAAATAAGGCAATTGATATTAATAGGGAAATAAAGATGGGTACAGAGTAATCTTTATATTCTTGACAATTTTTCCCTTGTCTCTTCTATCTCCTTATCTCCTCCTTTTTTGCAAATTACTCCGATCACACCCAGTGTGAGCAAACAGTAATAAAACCCAAGCCTGAGATTAAGGCTATGAACCACCTCAAAAATCAGCCCAGTTGGATAAATCAAGTATGAAAAAATTGAAATCTATCAACAACGTATTGACGATTGCAAGGGATTTAGAATAAAATTAAATAATCTTAACTGTATCTAATATCGAAACAAACCACCATTAGAGAGAGTTCCTAAGGTTGTAATCATAAACCTAAATATAACAATCAATAGAGAAAAAAACAAAAGCCAAAAACGAAAACATTGGATTAACGCTGACACGAGAGGAAAACAAAACATCATGAAAAAACAAAATCCCTTTTGATTGAATTCAATCAAGCAAACCCACTGAATCAAAGTATAAACAACAAGCAAAGGGAACAAAATAAATTCGATATCACATAAAACGAACAACTTTTTTTGAGTTGGGCAACAACTATAACAAAGAGAAGGAGATGGAATGTTGTTGGAACTGCGGGGATGAGAACTATTGACGGGATTCTATTAATTGTGAGGATATGCTCGATTAATTCATGAAACTTCTTCTTTTCATAGTTTGATTCTAAATAATGATTTTTTTATACCAGAGAACGGAAAACGGAGCACTTTCTCCAACTGATAAGCGTGAATCTGCCAAAGGAGAAAAGGCAAAGTTGTCAAGAAAATAAAGATTGCCTTGTGCCCATCTTTATTGCCCTGTTAAATAATAATAATATTATCGTTCTAAGAATAAAATAATACTCCCTTCGTCCAACCAAAAGAGTCATATGCAAATATTAAGGACATTTACCCCTAAAATAATTATTATTAGTTAAGTAGTGATGACATAATAGTGAAATTATAATAACAAAATTGTCGAAACTTGAGGACATTGTATAATTTTATACTACTATAGTTAAAAAAAGGATTCTTTTTGTGAAATGAGACTTTTGTGAAATAGATGGAGTAACATCAACATAGGAACATCAAGATTTACGTCAAAAACTCTCTCAAATGAAAGAAAGAAAAACCATCGGTCAAACTTTGAAATTATCTCCACTATAAAAACGGGTATATAAATTCTCTAAAGTTTTAATGTAAAACTTGAGGTATAACAAAGTAAAAAAAATACTCCCTTCGTTCCAAATTGTCATTATTGACTTTTGAAAGTCAATTTGAGACATTTTCAAACTCAAAATTAAGTTGACTCATTAAAAATTATAAAACAATAAAGATTATAATAAGTAATACTTTTTAGATAGTTTACAATATTCATCATTGTATTGATTAAAATTAAAAGAATCTATGTCAATTTTGAGTTTAAAAATCTCTTAAGTAGAGTTTAAAAAGTCAGCAATGACCAAATAATATAAAACAAAGGGAGTACAAAAAATCCTCTATGAGACAATAGACTGTGCTAAAAGGAACTCATACTGAATTTTAGATGTACATGTAGGGAAAGCCATGTGCAATGAAAAATGCAAGCATGGGGAGGGGTTTTTTACCTTTTTAACAAGGAATCTCGAGCAACCTACTATCACGTAAAAATGATATCATCTTGGTAGATTCCGTCAATCTTTCTAAACACTCTTATATTTTCTCATTATTTATTCGGTATAAATATTGGAACCCTCTACTTGCTCTCTAGCTAGAACTTCTTGTTCCTGCTCTCCGCTTGCTCTCTCTACTTGGTATACTGGTCCACTGAAACATAAATTCTGCTTCTCTATATATATCAGAGTTTAGGAGATATGATCATAAATCCTGTGCAAAAATCTTTGAAGAAATTGTTGTGAAATTTTAGTATGAAATCATGTATAACCTACAAGCCATCTTGAAAGTTATTATTTTTGCCGTTATTGGAGCTTTGAACTTGCAAGACTAACAAGCCAATATTTATGACTTTCTTTCTTTAAATAAGTAAGGAAAAAGACAAAAATCATTCGATGGGAAAAAGCACGTAATCGACAATCTCCCGTTTCGAACCCATAAGACCTATGAATTGACTGTTAACTTGGAGTCCATGCCAACAATCTCCCTTGAAAGCTCAAGCTTCGGTATATATACTGTAAACCTCTTCTTGCTCTCTCATACTGGAGAAGCTTTCATATGGATCAAAATTCATTGGATATATGGTAACAAAGGTTGTTCCATGAGAAAAGATCGAGTTTGTGAGAGGTTGTTGGCATGAACTTCAATTGAGAAGTAACGTCGGAGGTTCTCATGTGTTCGAAGGGGGAGATTGTTGTTCATAAGTGTTTTTTCCCCAATTAATGGTTCAAAGTATCAAATTCAGCGTAAGTAATGGTCAACATGATGGCTTGCAGGATATACATGATTTCATATTGGAATTGCGCAATAATTCAAACATTGTTGAACGGGATTTATAAGTAATGTCTCATGAACTCTACTATAAATAGAGAAGTGGATTTTTTGTTCCATTGTTCCAAGCAGAGATCATGAACAAGAGGTTTCAGTGAAAGCTTCTCCAGTGAGATATAGTAATAAGATTCCAGTATTTATATGGATAGAATAAAGAGTGTTGTGAGATTCTTTGGGTACAATTTTGGGGGTAGTTTTGTAGTTTTGTATTATCAGAGTGAGTTGGGGTTTTTTGTATTGCAATATATAAGGAGTGGATCCTAGACTTTGTGATACATGAAACAGTGAAGTTGATTTGATGTTGACCGTTGATGTAACCTAGCCTTTTTTATGAGCCACGCCAAAGTTTTGTGTCTCATGTGATTGTTTATCTTTCGTTTTCTCTTATTATTGTTTTCGCTGCAAAGCATGTACTCTTCTGTAGCAAATTAAGCATTTATATTACTAATTTACTATTTACTGGTTACTATTCATAATGAAAAGACATTTAATGAAGTACCTTTATTTGTATGAATGTGTTTGATAAACATGCAATGAAGTATGTCTATTAATTGCCGTTCTGATGTTCATAAAATACAAATGGAATGATTATTGTTGCTCAAGACAACACGCTCATATGTGTGTATATTTGTGTGTCAGTATGCTCAAAGGTTTGAGCGTACTTCCCAGATTGACTTAAATATATTACTCCAAGGTATTCTTGATATCCCCCACTCACAAGATAAACTAAAATTTATTCTTGATATCTAAAGTAAAAGAAAAAAGTATAGCTTTATTCTCATTCATAGAGAGACATCATTTGCTGTTGTTATTATGAGCATAACATATGACCCATTAAATGTTGACCATGTGGCTTTATTGAGGTAGAAGAAGTCTGTATGCAAGCATGTGAGACTATTTCTCACTTGTTCCTTTACTTTCTGGTAGCATGGTAGGTTTAGTGTTCCTTACACCTTGGAGTGTTTGAGGAGTTTGTTGGATGACTCCTAGGATGATTGAGGACATGTTTCACAGGGAGATAGGATGCTAACAGTATATGGTGATGAGTATTTTGATACCCTTTGAAATATATGGGTGGTGAGAAATGACCTATCTGCTAGGGTAGCTCTTGACCCTTCATTTGTCATAGAGCAAGTTCTCTACTCTTGTGTCTGGGTGGAATTTGGCCATGGGTGTATTTTGAGATAGCTTTATCTGATTTTCATAGGCATTGGAGGCAGTCCTGCACTATAATTCTGTATTTGTTTCTTTTGCTATGGCTGTTTTACTTGGAGAATCTCACATCTTATTTTCCTTATGTACTTGCCCTTCTCTCTAATAAAAATCTTCTTCTATCTTAACATAAAGTGTAAGAATATGTCGTGATGAAGTTGGAGTTGAAGTTTTGGAAGCAAATCTTAGTCCCCTAAAATTGGTCCTTACTAACTTGCTAATTGTGTGGTTTTAACATTTAAGGAACAATATGAATATTTATTCTTGACTGTATAAATAGGACACATTCCTAAGGAATAGGATTCTTTCGTCTTCGTATTTGAAACCTTTTTGTTAGGGTGGTTAACCAATGACCGTGAATGGTATCGAAAGAAATAAGAGCGTCTTTCAAATCCCTTATTTTTTTGAATGTTATAAAAGAAACATTTTACGCAGTTCCATACAAGGCCTAACTTGATTTTTGGAAAGTGAATGGACTCATTTGGGTTGCTAGGACAGACAATGAACTTTTTAAGTACCACAGAATGTGCAAATGCACCAAATCTTTCAGGCCATATGCAACATTCACTCCATAAATTTATTCTCCTTTGGTCCCAATCTTTTGTCTTATTCTTTTCTCCCCCACTTTAATGAACTACATGTAATCTCTATATGTGGATTGTAAATTGCAGATTTGTCATATTCTACTACTGAAAGTTGTTTGCAGAAGGAATTTTCGAATTTCGGCGAAATATTTGAAGGTACGCGTCTCATATTATTTCATTGATATTCAGAAAGCATAAGAAACTGATTTTTATACCTTTATTTGTTAGCAGTTAAGCTTGTTAAGGATGAAGCCAGAAAGAAATCAAAAGGGTATGCGTTTATCCAATTTAATAGTCAGGAAGCAGCGTTGCAAGCTCTGGAAAGCATGGATCAAAAGGTTTTAGTTTTACCATTTCTTGATTTTGGTTCCATAGTGTTGTACATTTTAGTAAACTCGTAGCCTTTCTTTATTTTCTGTTAGTATGTTGACGGCAGAATGATACACGTGGAAATTGCAAAACCTGATAAGCGTTCATATGGTCGATACCCTAAAACCTCGGGACCACCTAAAGAGAAAAATCTGCTGGCTCAAGATAAGGAATAGTAGTTTTTAGGTGTGCCGTTAAATTCTTACATTTTATTTGTCGGTACCGACTATATGGAACAGTTTCAGAGCTCATCAGTGTTCTACAAGCTCAGTCCTGTATATGATGGTGGAATACATGGATTTGTCTTTCCCCCCCTTCTTTTTGATAATTTATAGAGCACATTTATTGATATATGAATTGAGAAAATTCATTGATCTAATGAGAAAGAAGAAACAAATTTGAAGGCACTCTGCACTCTGCAGCATGAGTATCACTATATTCTCTTGCAGTTTGTTGGATCTCAGGTGAAAAAAGAAGATTAAAAATGGAAGGAAATGAGTGGCCCTGACATTGCTTGCAAGCAAGCAGTGAAATAGGAGTTGGCTGAACCGAACATTTTAGCCAGTTTCTAGCTAAGTGGGACTATAAGAGGATCTGTAATGGCAACCAGCTTTAAAGCCAAGTTCCATTGCTCCAAAATAGCTGTACTCTCCCTCACGTCCGGGAAAAGAAAGAGGGTTAGTATTTTCGACAAATTCTATAAAAGAAAAAAAAGCTGTGTTACTAAGTTTTGAAATGATGGAATTGAAAAGAAATGGACCGAAAACTCGAGTTATTTATCCAATTTTTGTGTTACTGAAAGTTTTTTAATAAAAATAAAAGAAATGAACAAAAAATTTGATTACTTTTTTTATCAAGATTTTTCCTTCAAAAATAGACGGGATTACGAAAAACTAAATAGTATAAGCAAAATTTTTATAATCTTTATTATACTCTTTACATTATAAACGCAATAAAATTAATGTAAAGGTAAGTTAATAATCTAAATAAGAAACTTAACAATTTTCCCTTTTTTCTTTTTATGAACCTAATGATGACATAAAATAAAATATTCAAGTTTCTATTCAATTCTTTTTTATTATAAATTAAGTTTTCTATTATTTTGTTTGCCTCCTCTTGCACAAAGCAAGCCCCATTTACAAATTTACAAATGTTAATAATATATTTTTATTATATGTTTATTCTTAAATAAAAAAGTTGTTAACTTAGTAGAGATGACATTATAATAATATTATGATGATAAATTTGAGTATGTCTTGTCATTTTATATTGTCACTAGTTTATATAGTACACACTATGTGTGTGTAGTTAAAAAAATTAAAATATTTAAATAAGACCTGAAAAATGTGGATGAGAAAATATATGAGAAAATAGGGATAGAAAGTGAAGAAAAAAATGGTCATAAATGACAATTTAAATTTTATCATAAAACATACTAAAATAGAGTGAGAAACTTGTGTTTGTTTAGGTATTAATATATTTTAATGAACTCGTGTTTGAATTGATAAGAGATAAAAATTATTTGTTAAAATTTTGTTTGTCTCTTAATCGGTAAGATATAAAATTAAGTCTAAATTATTAAGAGCTGTCACTTAATGAAAGTTTTTTTTTATATAAATACATTCAATAATATTATCCATTAATTTATATTAAATTAAATATTTAAAATTATTAAATAAAATTTTACCCTTTAAAATGATAAAATAATATTATTAAGAGGCAACTTAATTTTTAATTATCAAACAATTTAATAATATAACTAAGACTGAAAAAATAACTTATATAATAGAATAAATACACGAGTCATTCATATTTTGATTTAAAAAAAAACATGTCAATTCGTATTATGAATAGACATAATATAATATTTTGCAAATTAATACAAAAATATGTATAATTAATTATTGTGTTTACTCGCAGTGAAAATTTAACATATATTATTTTTATAATATAAATGTTTTTTAAATAAAATATTGGGGATATCTAAAAGAAGAAACTGGATAACTATTTTAGAATTTAAAATGCCACTAAATAGTAAAATATATGGCCCTTTAAAATATTCTTAAAAACAACAAAATTAAGAATAATTAAATCAATTTAGAGTGAGGGGCCAGAGGGCAAACTGGCAACGCTTTTTGAGCATGTTGGAAGGGGAAGAGAGCTCCACCTTACCATTTGAAATCATTCAGCACTGCACGAAGAAAATTTGGAGAGAGAAAATGGAGGGTGAAGAAGGGAGGAGTAAGAGCGGCTATAAAATGAATGAACCGCCGACAGACCGACCGGTTCGGGTGTATGCAGACGGTATATACGACCTCTTCCATTTCGGCCATGCCCGTTCCCTTGAACAGGCTAAGAAATCGTAATTTTCCTTCTGTTTTCTCACACATAGGAACACACCCTTTAGTTATCTTTGTGCCATTTGAATTGGGTCAGTTCCTAATTTTATGTTTATGAATGTTTTCATTTCAGTATTCATTTGGAATAAATTTCTTCTTTTCGGGTGATTCTTTGTTTTTAATCATTTATATGCTGAAAACATGTTCTGGGTTTATAAGGAATTGTTTTAGAAGTTCTTGATGTGTTAATTTTTCTCCCTTTACATATACATCTGTTAAAAAATTTATTTTCTCCCTTTATATTTGCTGATTTAGGCTTGGCAATAGTTAAATGAATTAGTATCAACTGTAGTGCAGGTTATTACATGGATAGCATTTGAAATTAACTTATTTTGCTTCAGAATTTAAGAATGTTACCTTTATTAACTTAGCTGGGTATGATAGCTTTCTCTTTCACTATTTGAGGTAAATTCTTCTAGTGGAGAACCAGGATTTTGGTTTGCATTTGTATTCTTGTGGAAGTTTGTGTGAGAAATTCTTTTAAAATTTGATAACCTAAAACATTTTGTAGTTTAATAAGATTGGATAGTTTTGACCTTTAAGTTTGTTATGTAATTCAATTTGCACTTCTGTAGTAGTAATTAAGATTTATTTAGTTCTGTTGGTGGTCATACTTTGTCAAATGTTTACGTTTATATTCTACCAGAAACTATATGCATTTCTCAACACAATAATTTTATTAATGTGTGAAATATAGGTTTCCAAATACTTATCTGCTTGTTGGATGCTGCAATGATGAAGTTACCCACAAATTCAAGGGCAAAACTGTCATGAATGACAAGGAGCGCCGTGAATCTCTTCGTCACTGCAAGTAAGTTTTATTTTTAACGCCTAGTTTTGTGATTGAGCTAGAGACAATCCTGCTATAAATTATTATTATGTTATGCTTTTTGAGATAAGGCTATTAATGAAACCTTTTTTTTTCTTGGTATTGAAGTCGATAAAAAATATATCTTGACAGTAAAGGGGGCCAAATAATAAGTCCCGACATCATTTTGAAATTTTGCAGAAGATATTTTCTTTTGTGCAGTGATCCTTTTCTTTTTATGGCTTTATTTAAGGAGTGCATGTTAGACTGATATTTGCATTGAGCCACGTTTTTTTCCTTCTAGAAAGGTCATTGAGTAACGTATTAATTGTTGATCAAAGTTTTAAGTTTCAGTTACTGCATAAAAGTTTGGTAAGCTAATTTGGTTTTTCCGATTCAAGTCTATTAAGATTTGCTTCGTTCTCCCCTTTGCAGGTGGGTAGATGAAGTTATTCCTGACGCTCCATGGGTGGTTACACCAGAGTTCCTTGACAAACATTGGATTGATTACGTGGCACACGACTCTCTTCCGTAAGGTTAACCAGCCCAAGACTACTTTTGGATTGTAACTCTCCCTCTCCCTCCCCCTCCTTCTCTTTGTGAAAGGAAAAAATTCTATTAGGAGAAGTGTGAATTTCAAAAAAGCTAGATGTTAGTAGCTAAATTGATTTTTTTTTTTTTGGTAGTATTGTGGTATGCACATATCTTATTTGGTCTCTCACGTAAGATGAATTATAATCAAAAGAGTTTAGTACAGTCAAAGATAGGCTTCCTTGCAAGGTTCACCCTGAGGGTGAATCAGGGTTGTGGTTAGGAAAATTAATAGGGTTATTTCATAGAGCTGACAATTACATACAGAAACTTTAAGTACTGGATGAGTACATGTGAACATTTTGGCTTAATTGAAGAACAATAGAGGATAAACTTTTAAATATTCATTAAAAGATACCTTCTATTATGCCTGTATGGTAAAAGGTAATAGGCCTACTTTCTTTGACTTACAATTTGGACCTTCTTTTAGTGGATTTGATCTTTCAAGTGATAATGATTGTATTATGTGGGTAAATGTTACTGTGCCACCCATGCTAGTTCTGACTTCTGAGGGATGATGGAGGTTAGTTGATAGGCAATTGCCAATGTGAGGAGGTAATGATACTGATATTTAAAGGTGTAAAAGGCAGAAAAGACTCTTTGAGCCAAATAATTGGTTGATGGGTCTAGGCGAAAGTAACCCATGCTTTACACCTAGGGAAAGCTTGATTGAAATATAAGCGTAGCTAAATAAGGTGAGAGGCAATGACGACTCTGGTCCCCTGTTTGAAAGAATTTTTTTGGTAAGTATTTGAAATGATTCAAATGTAACTGCAAAAAAGGAGATAAAAGTAATTTAGAAGAAGGAATTTGTTTCAACGGCAATGCATGTTCTATTTGGTAATTAAAGTTATTGTTTAATTGCTCCTTCCCATCCACAAGCTTTAAAGACCTGTTAGTGATTATCCAAATTCTACTTCGCTACATTCCTTGATGATTGGTTACTCATAGTATTTGGATGTCTCGATCTGATATTCAAATTTCTAATAGGCTGTCAAAGTTTTTTGTGGAACATAGATATCTTTAGGTGCATTGAACAGAAGGGGGACTCACACCATGCCTAATGTTTTATTTATATGACAAGACTAGGTTTGTGGGGAATATTTGATGTTAGTCTAACTTATTAACCTTTAACCCCACTCGGAACTACTACCCAATTGGAATTAATTAGTTGCATTCACCTTTTCATTTCTAATATAGAATTCAGATAAAATCTACAAGTTATTTAATTGCTTGTGCATGACCTCATCTTGAGACCTCTTTTCCGTTTACTTTAGGTTAGTTACTGCCAGGTTGGGGGGGGGGGGGGGGGGGGTGGGTTATTGAATCTTGGTTCAGGCATTTTTCTGTCCCTTATTGGCTTGGGTTCCTTTGTAACCTAGTTGGGTATGGATTTTTCCTTTTCAGCCTCACTGGAGCAGTGGAGCCTCTCTCTCTCTCTCTCTTGACTTAATTGTGTTTCCATGTTCCTATTCTTAATATGCCTGAATGACTTGAGCCCTGTTTTCCTTTTGCGCGAGTCCTAAACTTTAGAAATATGAGCATTTTGGTTTCTTTTTGAGATCCAGAGCTGATTTACATGTTAGAATCCAATATGTAGGAAAGTTCTCTGGTACCTACCTTATCCTTTGAATGCTAAAACATGGTTCTGCAAATTACTGGGTCATTGTGTTTTCTTCAACTTTATTACTTTAAACACCTGGATACACATTAGAAGATTTATAATTTTTCTAGAATCTGTCACCGAGTGGTAAAGGCTTGAGCTTTTCAATACAAAGTTTTAGTGGTTGAAATATGGACTTAATTGCTATTACCTTTCGAGTCTTGACTATTTAACTAGGCGTATGGAATAAGGTATGCATTTGTTTACAAAGTATATCCATAATTTTGCATCTATTGTATACCGATGAACCTTTGGTTTAAATGGGGAAAGTGGATCTAATTGCTTTTATTTGGACCTCTTGGAGTCTTGGATAGTTTAATCTTCCATTAAAAGTGTCAATAGGGAATGTGTTTCATGCGCACATGAGGTAATCAAATGGAAACATAGGTATAATAGAAATATTTATACAACTCAACATATCCCACTCAGCCCCTAGACAAAGCAATCCTCTTTATATGGCACAAAAAGGAGCAGCAAAAGGTAGAAGATACATGCTTCAAACTACAAAGACAAAAGGTGGAAGATACATGCTACAAACTACAACGGCAAACTTTCGGAGGAAATATGAGTAGCAATCAAGAAATCATCTTTTCTATGATTATTGGAACAAAGGGCCCAGCTTGGTTTCAAGGACAAAACATTTTGAGTATGAAAGACTCCACCTTTGATGATGTGGAAATTGGATTTATATTTTGGACAATAACAGTTAATATTTATATGCAGTTTTAAGTTGGTTATGTCTTTGTATGTGCTAACTGTTTCTTATTTTGACTTAATTTTCAGGTATGCTGATGCAAGCGGGGCTGGCAATGATGTGTATGAATTTGTAAGTAAAGTTATGTAAAATGGAATTGGATGCATTCTTTAACATTTGGTGTCTTCTTTCTCTGTACTTTCCTCTTCTTCTGCGCTAAGTATGTGCTTTCTTCTTCGATTGATCTGGGACTTTTTTGGTTTAATGATATACTTGCCTGCAAGTTGGAATTCTTAACTTTTAGTTAACTTGCTTTTGGCCTTGAATTTTTCACTTTTTTTTTTTGTTTTGCTTCCTTATTTGTAAGCACTTAAATATTGTCCACTTTGTTACATGACTGGAATGATTTGAATATGGACATTTACATAAATTTCTCAATGTAGGTCAAGTCCGTTGGAAAATTTAAGGAGACTAAACGGACCGAAGGGATCTCTACATCAGATATAATAATGAGAATTGTCAAAGATTACAATGAGTATGTGATGCGTAACTTAGATCGGGGATACTCAAGAAAGGATCTAGGTGTTAGCTATGTGAAGGCATGTCCTCTTCTTTGAGTAACCACCAAATTATTTTTTTGGTGTATATTTTCCTTCTGGTAATCTCTTATACTCTTCTTCAGAAAGAAAATTCACTTAATCTTTATTACTTTCTATCAGGAAAAGAGGTTGAGAGTGAACATGGGGTTAAAAAAGCTGCGTGAAGAAGTGAAGAAACAACAAGAGAAAGTGGAAGAGAAGGTACTGATGTTACATATTTAAAAAAGGGGAAAAGTAAAAGTTGGTAACTCTGCCTAATCCTACATGAGGCATTTCTGAATCCACCTAGTAGTGTACTTTAATCATGGACTTTTACGTTGAATGTTTCTGTATTATCCTTTCTTTACAAAGCTATAGACCTACATATAACATTCAGATTTTGAGGGCATTGATGAAAAGAAAATTTAAAAATCCATCCCTTGTAATTGAAGATTTGCAGTAGTTAGATGAATAACTGATCAATAAGCATGTATGCATCTGGACTTTGATGTTGCAGATGCAAACAGTCGCAAAAAATCGTAATATGTGGGTGGAGAATGCTGATCGTATGGTTGCTGGTTTTCTTGAAATGTTTGAAGAAGGCTGCCATAAAATGGTGATCTCTCTCTCTATCTCTCTCTTTCACGTGCGCACACAAACAAACAAACAAACAAAGCACTCGCACAAATGGATCACTTAACGCATAAAGCACGCTTATGCATATATTAATAAGGTGATTCCATTCATAGTTCTGATAATAATTCGTTCTTTCTCAGGGAACTGCTATCAGAGACCGAATTCAAGAACAACTGATGGCGAAAGAAAATGACAATGAAGACTACGATGATGACCATGGTGGGAATTATTATGATGCAAGCACCGATGAAGAATACGATGACGTTGGCAACAATGATAAGAAATAAGCTGTGCTCATGATATGCTAGCAATTCCGCCCTGATCTTAACTTCACCTACGTATGCGCATGAGTGGGTCATTTCGCTTGAACTTTTTGAGTTTTTGCCGCACTAGCTTTGTTCTGCAAATAACAAAGCCTGTGTTTAGAATAAAAATGTATATACCGCCTCTATGTTTGTTCTGTCCTCAACAAAAGTTTTACTAGTGGATTGTACGGAATTGTGTGGATATTTGTGAGTTATACGCATCTATCACTTTGTTGCTTTTACTTTTTTTATTCACGTGATATGTTGCATATATGAATAGCAAAAGTTTAATTGTGACATGTAATAAGTATAAAATCGCGTCATTTTGATTAATAAAATTTTTAATTATTTTTGATAAAATGACAAATTGGGTAGTTTTCATGTGAGACTAGTCTACACATTAGTTTGCACCTTCATTTTCTGGCACCTGTCCAAAATATCCTTATTCTAAAAAGAAGCATGCACAAACCTCAAAATTTGTTCTTTTAGAGACCATCTTGATTCTTGCTTATTTATTTATGCGTTTACATTTAGATTAGGATTTTTTTCATTATACTTATTTTTTTTTATTGCACGTTTAATAAAATAAAATATTATTTTTAATGACGTTTTCAGCAACAAAATTTACCCCAAATATTCATTAATATCCATTCTTTAAGATTAAGAATGAACAAATTTCCTACAATTCACATAAAATAAATTCTTTCCCCAACAATATTATGCTGATAACCACAACTGAAACCATCCCATTAACCGCCCTTCAGCTCTCAAAAATCCCCAGCAATCCCCTGCACATAAAATGAATGAGTACTGAACATGGTTTATCTGATTCAGAAACACCAGAACGGACCAAAAATCAGCCATCCACTGTAATACCCGGCTCCTTTTTCTTTTGGAGTCCCACATCACCCACTTCCTTAAAACATTCCCTCTCATTTACCTATAAATATATAGCCTTACCCCTCTCTTTTAATACACTAAACATTAAGGCTTTTCCCAATGTGAGGAAATCTTTTTGTGTGAGGACCTTTTTAGTAAGGACCTCCATAGTTAAAATATTTTTTTCGGTGTCGAGGACGTGGGCGGACTACGAACCTCATAATTTCGGGTATGTCTCTTTTTCTTTCTTTGTGCAATTATTTAATTTTCTGTATTAGTTTTAATTTTGTAGTTTTAATTTTTTTATGCTATTTAGTTTGTTAGTTAATATATTTTGGTATATCTTTGTTAGTAATTAGCATTTTGGAATATTAAATTAGTATTTTTGTAACTTTAAAGTTTTGTCAGATAATAATAATAATAATAATAATAATAATAATAATAAAATATTTGTTTGTAATAGAATTAAAAATGGAAAGAATATTTTTGAAAATATACTTATATGTATTTCGGAAGGAACAAGAAAACTATTATTTATTAATACGTTACCATGATTAGAATATTTATGTATGTATAACTTTAGGTATAATTTTGTTTAGAATGGAAGGATTTCAGATTTGCCTAAGAGAGAGAAAAGGTATAAAACTTAATCAATTGATTAACTATTTATTTATCAATTCATTTATTTTGTTTAATTAGTTCCGATGGAGGGAATTTAACGAGTCAGTTTGGCAATATAATTTCGGATATTTCATTGCGTATTCCAGGTACGAATTCCGTACTCCTTCAGCAATATTCCTTTGATTTTAATTTGTTTATTTTGTTCCTCATTAGAATTTGGATATTATTTCGATATATTGTTCATAGTCAAATGCATATGATAGTTTTGTTTGATTTTAGATATTCGCAACTTATCTTGTACTCTTTAGACTTATTAAGCATGTCTAGTATTTATTTTGATTCTGTAGAAAGGTACATGCAAGTATATTTGGGAGACTTTGTGTCGATTTGTTTCGGTTTAGCATGTGCGTATTAGAACCCTTTTTGTGATATTGTGTCGCATTCGTTGTGACATGATATTTTTGTTAGAAAGTACCATAGGGTATACCTGAGCTATAACCACCTGTGGGGGTACCACAGACATGTCCTCTTGGCACCGAGACATGACACTTCCGTGGCAGTGTGATTAGTCCACGACGTCTCCATTTTGTGTACTCCGATGGGAGTTGGCCAATTGGTGTTTTGTTGTGGGAGGCGTATGGGTCGACCCTAGTTTTCTGTTCTGTTCTGTTCTGCGGTTTGGTGTTGTTTGTGCCGAACACACCTTCCGATTTTGTATACATTTGGATCTGCAGTCCAATGTGTGCCTGCCTGTGTGGCAGTATTTTGACTTGTCTTTGTGACAAGGTATATTTCTGTTTTGTTCTGAGCTCGGTATGAAATAAACACAACCATTCAATTCAGCCTTTTATGTTGTTCAGTAAATCAATTCAGTTCAGGAGATCAGTTTCAGTTCAGTAGATCAGTTCAGTTTAGTCGATTATGTTATTCAGTTCAGTAAGATTATGTTATTTAGTTCAGTTGATTTTGTTAATCTCAGTTTGGTTCAGTTGCTTTTGTTATTCAATTTCAGTTTTTATTTCTGCACTCTTTATTCGTACTGGGCATTTGGCTCATGCTATATTTTTCTTCCGGCAGGGTTTGCAAGGGGATTCAAGGACAAGTGTGAAGAGAGTTCCTTTTTGTTTTGACATTCTGTTTAGAATTCGTTCGTGCGTAGCCTCCCTTTCCACTGGTCGGGAAGGGGGTGTTATAGAGTTGGTATCAGAGCTAGGGTTCTTTCTTGTAGAAAACTTATTTAGGTTTGACCTGTGAGTTATGGGTAGACATTTGGGTTAGGTTTTTGTTCTGTTTGAAATTATGTTCAGTTATTCTATCCGTTTGTATTTGAATTTGCCTGAAATCAATTTCGCTTTCGTCCGTTTTGTTTTGTCGAGGGCTCGTAAAACCATTAGAGGTGGTGGAGGCGGTGATAATGATGACAATGTTGGTCGGCACCACGAAGGACGTGTGTTCGCCTTGTCATATAATTAGGTGATAGATGCGCAATATTCTATTTCGGTACTCTTTTAGTTGGCAGTCGTGAAACTTTTATTGATTTTGACTCTACTCATTCGATTGTTTCGTATTCTTTTGTTCGGCATCTTGGTGTGTCATTTCAGTCTTTAGATTCTGCTATGTCTATTGATGCTCCGATGAGAATTTTTTTTTGTTCTCTGATTTGTACCGTGGTTGTTTCTATTAGTTTTGGAAATAAAGATTCGTGGGACTAATTTTCGGTCGATGCGTATGTACGACTTTGATATGATTCTTGGGATGGACTGTCAAGGCTTAGGTTATGATTATGTAGATTGCCTTTAGGCTTGATCTGTGAGTTATGAGTAAATCACTAGGCAGACATATAAGTTTGTTTCGATTTGGTTCTCTGTTTGGTTGGTCTTGATTTTGACCAAATGTTAATCTGTTTTGATTTGTAGTTGATATGAGGAAAGTGAGATAATTTGTCAAGGTTATTATTGTTATACAATGGAGTAAGGATATTAGTGAAGAATTGTGATTGGAGCATTAAGGAAAATAAAGTTATATTTTGTACAGTTAAGAAATGATCATATATGTAATATGATTATGATATGAGTATTTGTATCAGCAAGTATTTGATTTTGGAGAATTAATAGTTAAAGTTCTTTTAGCAACAATCTGTTATGATCTTAGACATAAGGATTTGATATGGATTGTGTTGAATTTATGTTAAGCTCGTGGATGATGTGAGGTAGGTATATTGATGAGACAATATGATAAGTGAAAACTATTAAGTATGTATACATGATCTCTTATAAACTTGAGTTATAGATATTCGAGGTAATTAGATTAATCATTGAGGCAAATGATAAATTTTGCAGTTATTTTGGAGTTTTGTTATATGAAGACTAAGGTTTGCACTAAGAAATGATTGATTTATTTAAATGGTTATATATTAAGTGATGAAATTCTATAGATTTTGAGACCTTAAATAGTTTAGAGTATGCAGTTTGTTTATGCAGATAATGGAACATGACTTGGAGTTTAATATGGTGATTTAGATATTTTAGTGGTATATTATTTGGAGTAATAATATTTGAGAACTAATTCGAATTGAGATTGTGATATTTTGGAGTGCTTAAGGTGCTGGGGAAATTACTCATTCTGCGTTTTATTGTCCATTTGATATTTTAGAAAGGGTTGGCGAAGTCGCTTTTCGGTTAGCTTTTCCTCCACAATTAGTTTATGTGTATAATGTATTTCGTATCTCAGTATTGAAGAGTTATCATTATCATCTGTTTCACATGGTGCACTATCCGTTTTGATAAGATTTCGGAGGAAAACTATTTCGTTTGTTTTGTGAAAAATTCTATTCGAGTGAAGTTTTTGCATCTTTTGATAATTAAGTTCGTCCCATTTTATTTTTGATTCCGAGGACGAAATCCTTTTTAAGGGGGAGGTAATGTAATACCCGGCTCCTTTTTCTTTTGGAGTCCCACATCACCCACTTCCTTAAAACATTCCCTCTCATTTACCTATAAATATATGGCCTTACCCCTCTCTTTTAATACACTAAACATTAAGGCTTTTCCCAATGTGAGGAAACCTTTTTGTGTGAGGACCTTTTTAGTAAGGATCTCCATAGTTAAAATATTTTTTCGGTGTCGAGGACGTGAGCGGACTACGAACCTCATAATTTCGGGTATGTCTCTTTTTCTTTCTTTGTGCAATTATTTAATTTTCTGTATTAGTTTTAATTTTGTAGTTTTAATTTTTGTATGCTATTTAGTTTGTTAGTTAATATATTTTGGTATATCTTTGTTAGTAATTAGCATTTTGGAATATTAAATTAGTATTTTTGTAACTTTAAAGTTTTGTCAGATAATAATAATAATAATAATAATAATAATAATAATAATAATAATAATAATAATAATAAAATATTTGTTTGTAATAGAATTAAAAATAGAAAGAATATTTTTGAAAATATACTTATATGTATTTCGGAAGGAACAAGAAAATTATTATTTATTAATACGTTACCATGATTAGAATATTTATGTATGTATAACTTTAGGTATAATTTTGTTTAGAATGGAAGGATTTCAGATTTGCCTAAGAGAGAGAAAAGGTATAAAACTTAATCAATTGATTAACTATTTATTTATCAATTCATTTATTTTGTTTAATTAGTTCCGATGGAGGGAATTTAACGAGTCAGTTTTGCAATATAATTTCGGATATTTCATTGCGTATTCCAGGTACGAATTCCGTACTCCTTCAGCAATATTCCTTTGATTTTAATTTGTTTGTTTTGTTCCTCATTAGAATTTGGATATTATTTCGATATATTGTTCATAGTCAAATGCATATGATAGTTTTGTTTGATTTTAGATATTCGCAACTTATCTTGTACTCTTTAGACTTATTAAGCATGTCTAGTATTTATTTTGATTCTGTAGAAAGGTACATGCAAGTATATTTGGGAGACTTTGTGTCGATTTGTTTCGGTTTAGCATGTGCGTATTAGAACCCTTTTTGTGATATTGTGTCGCATTCGTTGTGACATGATATTTTTGTTAGAAAGTACCATAGGGTATACCTGAGCTATAACCACCTGTGGGGGTACCACAGGCATGTCCTCTTGGCACCGAGACATGACACTTCCGTGGCAGTGTGATTAGTCCACGACGTCTCCATTTTGTGTGCTCCAATGGGAGTTGGCCAATTGGTGTTTTGTTGTGGGAGGCGTATGGGTCGACCCTAGTTTTCTGTTTTGTTCTGTTCTGCGGTTTGGTGTTGTTTGTGCCGAACACACCTTCCGATTTTGTATACATTTGGATCTGCAGTCCAATGTGTGCCTGCCTGTGTGGCAGTATTTTGACTTGTCTTTGTGACAAGGTATATTTCTGTTTTGTTCTGAGCTCGGTATGAAATAAACACAACCATTCAATTTAGCCTTTTATGTTGTTCAGTAAATCAATTCAGTTCAGGAGATCAGTTTCAGTTCAGTAGATCAGTTCAGTTCAGTAGATTAGTTCAGTTTAGTCGATTATGTTATTCAGTTCAGTAAGATTATGTTATTTAGTTCAGTTGATTTTGTTAATCTCAGTTTGGTTCAGTTGCTTTTGTTATTCAATTTCAGTTTTTATTTCTGCACTCTTTATTCGTACTGGGCATTTGGCTCATGCTATGTTTTTCTTCCGGCAGGGTTTGCAAGGGGATTCAAGGACAAGTGTGAAGAGAGTTCCTTTTTATTTTGACATTCTGTTTAGAATTCGTTCGTGCGTAGCCTCCCTTTCCACTGGTCGGGAAGGGGGTGTTACATCCACCGTGTCCCATTTCCAGGCACCGCCAACTTCTGCTGAAGAAGAAGAAGAAGAAGAAGAAGAAGAAGAAGAAGGCATCCTCATTGTTTTGTACTGTTAATAATCTAACCGAGAACAAGTGGTGGTAAAATAAAATAATAAAGTACCAAGTCTGATTAGTTCAGGGACACACATACGGCCAAAGAGAGTACTTGTGGGGGTGTTGTTTGGTTCAAGTTTTGGACTGATGCTTATGTTTTGGGCATATAAATGGAGTGCTAATAGCATGTTTTATGAGGAAAGACTAAAGAGAGACTTAAATATTGGTACGCTGTAAAACTCTATGGTAGGGCAGCATATACCAAATAGTCAAGTGATAAACGCGTCTCAATTTCAAAATATTTTTTTTGAGAATTTATTTTATTACCATTTGATAATTTTTCTAAACTAAGAAATTTTTAGTTTAGTAGTGACGGAATGCTAATGATATTGGCATGACAAACTTGAGAATAATATGTCATTTTATACTACTATTAATAAAAAAAATTAAAAAAAAGAGGCAAATGAAACTCCTTTTTTCCCTGCATGAGATCCCCTGTAACTAAATTCCTTTGTTACTCTTTGTCGAGACCTAAAAATCGCCGCCATAGGCTTTGGCATAAAGAAAATCGTTACAGAGAATCTGAACCCTTTTTTTGTTGGTAAAATTAGGATATTGACCAATTTGTTAAAAATAATAATAGCCGCTGTTGAGTCACTCACTCGCATGATTCTCGCAAGACACTAACAAAAACAAGCACAAAATAGCCCAACATACAAAAACCCACTCTAACATCAACCCCATCTAATTCAGCAACTAGAAAAAGACATAAAAAGCTCAAAATAGCCACACAAACCTAAAATGGAAAGAAAAACATATCAAAGATTGCAAGCTAACCCAAAGCACAACTACGTCTGGTTGAAAGCCCATCACAAGTTAAGTGATATTAGTTTAAAGAGAACTATTTTCAAAATGTGCTCCAAAAGTTTGGTTCACTAGTTAAGCGCCGAAAAGAGCAAATCAAAATCAACATTCGAAGAACATTAGTTAGGGTTCAATACATGCCTTCCCCCTATTAGTGTTCTTAATAGTCTATAAAAATAAAAATGAAATTGACAATTAGGGTCATTGTTCAGACCGACAATTAGCTATAATTTTGACACTCATTGATCCACCAATACATTAACACTAGCTAGAACCACCACATTTGACACGATATACACTCTATTATTTGACACATTACGCAAAGTATGATTAGGAAATGTGCTTCCATTCGCTTTCAACGAATACTGTACGTTTTTTATACGATTAGGAAAAAGTAAATCTTGGTTAAGATCTACGATCCACGAGCTATCATTTCCCTCCACATTTCCTCTAGCAATTGTTGCCTTAACATTCATTCCCCTCACATTATTCCTATCCACAATTACTTGTTCAATATCCTTAAATTCCCCATTTCTTTGATCCAATTGTACAATGTCAATCCCTTTATTAGATCCTGAGAACATATTATCCACGATATTAACTCCATTTGCAACTCCCTTTATCGATTTAAAGAGAATAAACGCGTCTCCAAGAAAAAAATTGTTAGAGATGTGAAGTTGAACAGGGTCTTCTGCAACAATGCCGGTATAATCCAAGTAAGAATTTACAATTCGAGTTTGTGTTAAGCCGGGTAGTTTTAAATAAATTCCGGTACCACCAAAACCCGTGGCCTTATTATAGCAATGTACCCCGAAAAGTATATTAGCTTGACCTGATATAAGAATTCCGGTTGCAGCTGAAAAAATCACCACATCTGTGATAGCGTTATCGTTTCCATTTAGGCTTATTGCAGTTCCTGAGAAGGTTCTCTCTCCTGGATCGCCACCGGCTGTGATATGTTGACCTATGAAAGAGTTCCGAATGTAGGTCTCGTGTCCTCCTTGGACTAAAATGCCATAGCTAGTGAAATGTGCAATGTAACAATTATCAATGTTAGTTCTAAGTGATTCTACAACTTGAACTCCTCCTCCCCTGAAATTGGAGTCCAACAAAAGGTCCCTGAGTGTGACAAATTCATAATTATACTCGAGATTTGTAGCAGATGAAGCTGATAAATCAATCAAGTAGCTATCTGTTGGAAAATCATCTGAAGCTTTTAATGTTCCTCCATGTATCTGTTTGCATCAAAAATCAAAATTAAGAACAACTATAAAAAGAAAATATGATATAAAAATTATTTCAGATTACAAAATAATGTTACTTCGAAAAGTAGGACAAAAATTAGTAGAAAATGGAGAAATTTTAAAGAGAAAAATAGGCATAGATCTTAAGGACTGGACATTGATCACAAAAATCTTAACATGAGAATAATATAGAAAGATTTAGGAGTTCCAAAAAGATGGGAATTTAGCAAATATACCACGAGGTTTCCTCGGCCGGCAACCGGCAACCGTAGGGGGCGGCTAATTTTGTAATTTCCACCATCAAGATTGATCCTTACACCACCAAGATTAACAATTCCCTTCATCAAGAACCCATTACCTGGACCTTGTACTGCATCTGAAATTGCTCTAAGAATTGCCCCTGTGCTATCAGTTTCCCCTGTTGGGTCTGCACCATAAGATGTCACGTGATACACATGGGGACTTGTTGTATTTGTTACCTACATCATCACAAACTCATAATCATCAGTACAAGCTTATTGATTACTCCCTCGGTTCCAAAATTGAGGGACATTTATAAAACTATTTAAAAATAATAATTTTATGTTCAGATATGTTCGATTAAGAAATAATACTCAATTTGATAGTAGAAAAATTATTGTACTTTAAGGATATCACGTCAGTTCATAGTTATAAAATAAATAATGTACACTCAATTTTAAAACGGAATATACAGAAAACTATATCTAAGAATTTTGAGACCCTTAAATTTTAAGATTTTCATAAATTAAAGTACAAGCAATGAAAAAGAAGAAGGGGTTTTACTACTTACTAGTGATGGTGATGGAGTGTTGGGGCTAGGTGGAAGAGATATTGAATAGCGTTGAGCAAAAGATGCCTTAAAAGCTTCCATTTTTTGTATTTGTTGGTGGTAATGGCTGCCGGAAAACTCATCTTCCGGCGATAAATTATCCCGGTGTGCATGAGCTATGATCATGCACAAAAATAGTACAAGAACCCTCCTTGCCATTGTTGCTTCAATCATTCTCTCTGATCTCTTTAGATATGTAATATGGGAGAGAGATTAGGAGAGAAAGACTTAGAATTTAAGAGAAATGGTGACACCCTAGTTATATGATGAGAGATGCGACGTAAAATATGGGACATGGAAAAAGAGGGGCCGGACTAAAAGGCCAAAAATAAATGGTTTGGTGCTAATATTATATTGGTCATACAATGAACACCCACTGATTAAATTGCCTAAAGTAGCTGCTATTTTTTTTGTTTTAATTTTTTTTTTGTTCATGAATTTTATTTTTCTCCATCTTTCTGACACACAAAAGTGAGCAGTGACCAACTTCTTACTTCAAGGATCCTAACCATTTTGACATTGTGTAATAGAAATTATTTTATAGGACAACTTTACATATATTACAATCAAACACTACTCCAAATACTACATATATTTTAATCATTAAAAAGTGGGATCTGATACGGATTTTCGTGTCAGGCCCCATCTTTCAATAGTTGAGATCATCTTGTTGTGTTATATGTAGTGTTCCATGTAGTGCACTTATACTTATTCTATTTTATATGACAAGATTACACATCTTTTTGCATATTCTCTCTTCATGTTTTTTAAGTTTTGTTTAAATATTTAATTTTTTTTTCTTAATTGCACACACACAATTTGTGCCAAATAGTATATATAATATATCTAAACCAAAATAAACTCTTTTCTCATATGTTAATGGAGTATTTTATATATGACGATAAATTTATGTTGATATTAAATACCGACATATATGAATACATGAGATATGTGATAATAAAGAAGAGACAAATATATAGCCAAAAAAAATATAGAGAGACTTAAACATTATTATTATGTTTTTATTGTTTAAGGTTTCACGTTAGTCGTAATTAATTTTAATTTGTCATGAAATTAGTTTAACATATCAATTATTTCTCAGAATATTATAATCGTTTTATTACAAAACTATTTTTTCTTAGTCAAATTACAATAATGACCTTAGTGAAATAAGGGAAAGAGCGTTGCGCGAGTGAGTCATCATATAAAAAATGGACCATCTTGGCTTAATATATGATATAATAAGCTGATGACTTGTCAGAGTAAAATTATCGTGAGGTCCAAGTTCTTGTGATGTATATTTCCGAAACGTTCTTCTGATTTGCTAGCTGTTGGTTGTAGCTCAAACGTTGTAATTTAGATCAAGGGTCCAATGTAGATGGGACCCACCAAATTGGGAGCTCTTACTGGCTACTTGGTGAGCAAGATCCATGGTAAAAGTCCTATAGGCGATAATTGGAGGGTCAAGGTAATTGACGGTAGTTTTGATGATTTTTAACTTTGACTTTATCACCCTAAAGGAGAGAAGTTTAGGCCGGGTAACTATACAATGCTTAGTGATTAACAGGACAAGTAGGAGGAGTACATGTGATATGGAACTGCAAGCAGTTGTTTTGTGGTTTGGTGCAACATTTGGGAGAGAAAGGTTGGTTCATAGAGAAGGTGAAATATAACCTCTTTTAACCTCTCTCGTAGGTACAAATGCAAAGATACAATGAAGTTAAACTTTTGTAAGTATTTGGCTGTCAAAAAATTATTCCCGTGTGTGAACATTGCAGTGGCTGAGAATGCTAAATATGAATCCTTACTTGTGATTAATATGTCCAAAACATTATCCTGCTTAGGGCAACATGTGATATATCATCTCCATAATTCCATCTCTACTCAAAACAAGTTAAAAGGTTTAGTGGACTTAGCATAATTGTGGTTGTGGTCGTCACAACTATTCAGCTTTATGACAAAAGTGTTATAATCACGGTAATTGTTTCATTTAAAATTATTATTTTATTAATTAAAATTACGTTGTTTTTGAATAATTAAATATTAATCGTCACGTCCCTATACAATTTTCATTTGCAAAAATATATGTATTTATTGATATCATAAAAGTATAGGGGAAATTGGTTGTAGAATGTGAGATGAGAACTGAAGGGAAAAAGAATTAATTTTATTGTTGTTTGTTTGCTTCATCATGTTGAAAGAAAGAAACCACTAAAGGAATAACAACCCCAATTTCTTTTAGTCGCTACTTTAATTTTTTATGTATAGATGAGATTGTATCCTTTGGGTCAGGGCATCATATTCCAACCATGCAAAACACCTCCACCTGAGTATTAACAACCAAAATGACAAAATAAAATATCAACTTTATTCAATAATGTACGAGTGTGTGTGTGTCTAACCTTTTCTTAGTGGCGTGAAGTTCCTTTTATACTCACGGGCTAGTGGTCCACGTCTTCTCGACCCGTACCATCCAGTGATGGTAACTGGGGACAAACCCAAGTAGTCAAGGCGACGTAACGTCCCATGCATTTACAGGACCCGCCCACGATTCTACATTACTCATGATCATGTTCCTGGGGCTCTTTAGACCCTTGGGCTCACGATTCTGATTGGCTTCGGGCTAAGAAGGGCTAGAATATTGGGTTCTTTACATAAATATACAACATTTAAAAAATATTTACACTATTAGTGTGTCCACAAAAACATTTACACTATGAGTGTATCCACAAAAAATAATTACAAAAAAAATGCCACGTCTATCCAAAATTAAAACAGTACCTACAATCAAAAACGTAACTGCCGCATTCACCAGTTACCAAACAAAACCGGCAACCAGAAATAAATCCATATTCAACCATTTTCAACATATTGATAGAAACAAAACCGGCAACCACAAATCATCATTGATATAATGTGCAAACATCTGGAAACCAACCATATACAACAGATTGTTCAAATCATATTCTGAAACACTATTATGAAGGTAACAATCAAGCCCAATTTCGTGCTACGGAGAAATACGTCAATAGAAAAAATTGAAATATCGAATCAAGCAAAGTTGCGGCAACGAATATATCCCGAATCGAAGAAACCAAAATTCGCCATTTATAGAAGGTGCATAGATTTGGAACCAAACATATACAACAGATTGTTCAAATCTAATCTGAAACATTATTACGAAGGTAAGTAATCAATAATCTAAAAAATGAGTATTAAATCCCATATCTTATCATTGAATCTATAAATGATTGTATGAGTTTCTGTTTTGATTAGTAGCCAGAAACAAAAATTTCAGAATTGTAAACTAAAATAGTAGAAAAAAATATTATTGTATAATGAAAATTTGGTTTGGGTATATCATTCTTCGATTAAGTAAATTAAACATATAAGAGTTTGTTTACATATTTTATAGTTCAATATGTAATTGGACACCAGAAGAATGAGACTCTGTATTTTGATTAGAAACATAAATTAAAAAATGTTGTTACGATTTATGGTTACTAGTCACTGGTTATTTGGTTACCATAATATATTGATTTGGAAACCAACTACTAACCAGTTGTATTTTACTACAACGTAATATGGTCTAATGGTAACCAATTCCACAATTTTGAATTAACTTTCTCAAATTCACATTTGCCAGTTTGTTCCCAAGTATTATAGGCATTGCTGCTGCTACTGCAGAGCTTGTAGCGTTAATTCTTTGTTACTGTTGTGCTTGATTTAAGCAGGAACAAGTGCTGCTAATGGTTTACTTGCTGTGGCACTAGTTCTATTAATGTCCCTTGTGTCTAACTAGCACATAGTAGTACATATTGCAACTGAATTAATTAAAGTTATATATCCAAACCAGAAAGTAGTTGTATATTGAGCATAAAACCAACATACACAACTCCTTAATTAGCTTGGTGCATTTTTTCGACAACGTCGAAAGGTCTATTTATTTATTATCCAATACATATATGGCAACACTAGAAATAAACATGCATGTTAGTAGCTTGTACTCCTTCATGCACGAAGCACACGTACATATATACTTATTAATTAGTTGTTGAATGAATTATAAACTAATTTAATAATTAGAAAATGTTGCTTGCACATATATATTATTTTGTTTTTAAAAAAAATCTCAAAAACAATGTAGTTTAAATAAAACCAATATGTTTTATATTCATGGTTACTTAATATTTATAATTGGTTACTGTATGTTATTCATTTGAAAACATTCAGCATAAAGTGATATTTTTAATGTTTTAGATATCACACAATGGAGATGATTCCAGTTGTACTTAACTACAACAGAACGTGGTCTGATGGTAACCTATACCACAATTTTGAAGTAACTGGCCTGCTAATCCCAACAACTTGTTCATTCAGAGAATTACAAAATTTGATATGCAATGCATTGAGGCTAGACAGCAACACGACAAAATTGTCGCTCAAATTTCAGATTAGAAGCAGTATACCGCCAATCAATATATCGAATGAATCTACATTCAGATTCTTTATGGAAGTTAGTAGAAAATCGGATGAACATGACAAATCCACTGATTACAGAGAATGTATATAACAAAGGAGGAGTTACAATTGTACAAAATATGAGGAATGTAGAAGGGAATAATATTCAGTCTGTAACGCCAATCAGAGCGACACAATGGAATTCAGAAATTGTACCATTGGCAACACAAGAAGAACAAATGGGAACACAATACACTGAATAACTCGCTATCGAAGCTGTTTATCAAGAATTAGATATACTACAAGACAGATCATTCAAGGAACAACAATGGGTTAATGTCATATCAGACCCAAATGAATGTGAAGTGAGGGTACATCAAACCTACAAAGACAAAAAAATACTGGCTCAAGCAATAAGACTGGATTCAATCAGGCAAAATCGACAACACAAGGTTGAGAGAACGAGTGGAAAAGACTTTGTGCTTGTATACATAGAAAATGAAATGTGCAAATGGAAGTTGCGAGCATCAAAGTTTCGAAAAATCAGTATGTTCAAGGTGAGAGAATTCAATGACATACACACATGTTCAACAGATATACTGCTGGGAGATTACAAACAAGCAAATAGTAAATTGGTTAGTGAATGCATATTGCATAAATTAACAAATGTGAAAAAAAAGTACACACCAAATGATATTGTGGAAGACATGATTACAGAGTATAATGTGTCTATCTCTTATCAAAAAGCATGGAGAGCAAAGGAAAAAGTTTTGGAAAAAGTAAGAGGAAATCCACATGACTACTATGTCATCCCATCATGGTTACACATGCTAAGGAAAACAAATCCATGTAACAATTGGAAAATCTTCGTGACTTTAATATTAAATATAGGTAGCCCAATAAAACCTATTTGGTTACATTGATCTGAAATTTTGGTTACCATATGTTATATGAAATTTGGTTACCACTATTTGTATATTGACAATATGTGAATGTCTTTTGGAAATAGTTTATTTTCTATTTCGTTCCTAATGAATTTTTATTTTTGAAAATGGAATTTTACAAATAAGTTTAATTTTGGTTACTGTTATATTATGCTTTGGTTACATGGTGCTTGTTGTAAATATGGAGGTTAAATAAATTGATTTTGGGAACATTATAATTGTGTTTTGGGAACTGTTTTTGTTATGTTTGGTCACCTATGAATATTTATTTTGTTACAATGTTTATTTAAATGCGGGGAAATTTTTTTGTAATGTCTATATTCTTAATTCGGTTACTAATAATATTTTGACAATTTGGTTATTGCGGTACATTATTTTGGTTACTAATACATACTAATTTGGTTATTGGTATATGAAGTTTTGTATACCAATTGGTGTATGAATTAAAATTTATATACTACGTTTTAAAAAATATTAATCATTGTATACATAAATTTCATTTCAGGTTCAATAACAGACCTGGAGTTAGAAACAAATGGTCGTTTCAAGTATCTATTTTTTGCCATAGGAGCATCCATTGAAGCATGGCATCATTGGTTTTCCATCATTGTAACTGATGACACATTCATACAATCAACGTACGGGGGAACACTTTTAATAGCAAGCACCCAGGATGCAAACAAAAACATTTTCCCAATTGCTTTTGCAGTGGTTGAAAGTGAAAATGAATCCTCTTGGAGATGGTTTTTAAACAATTTGAAAAAGGCATGTGGAGTTAGAGAAGGCTAATGCATTGTTTCGAATAGACATGAAGCAATTGTACAGGGACTGAAATTTGTGTCCCCTGATGTCATGCATGGCTCATGCATATATCATATCTTGAAAAATATAAAAAACTGATTCAAAAAGCAAGGAGAAGAACTGAGGAAAGCATACAATGGGGCTTGTAGAGCTTACACAATTTAAGAATTCAACAGCCACATGCTTGTACTTGATGAAATTGATGATCGAATAAGAAAATATTTGGAGGAAGAGGTTAAATTAGAAAAATGCACAAGACTACATAGAAATGTAAGCAGGTACTCAACAATGACGTCAAACACAGCTGAATCTATAAATAATACAATAAAGGGAATCAGGGAACTTCCAATTACAGAAATGATTGAATGCCTCCGCTGTATGGTCCAAAGATGGTATTTCACAAACAAACAAGCAGCACTATCAACATTCACTCAACTTTCCACAACAGCTGAGAGAAGTCTGCAATGTAATATCATTGAATTGAAAAAACTTAAGGTCAGTAATACAACTTTTGAATTATTGCATTCATGTATACAAATATTTGCATTGTTGCAATTTTAGAAAACCATAATTATCATTTCTGGTTACTTTAATATGATGAAAAAGGTTGCTAAACATTAACTACTAAATAGTTTATACCTAGATAAATATACTAAATGATTATATATAATAACTAAACCATTAAATTATGTTGCAGGTTGAGACATTAAACCTAGTGATTTACACTATTTATGATATCACTAAACAGTTTATCGTGGACATGGAGTGAAGGACATGCACATGTAATAAATTTTAGTATCACGAGATGCCATGTGCACATGCTGCCACTGTTATATCCAAAAGGAATTTGAGTTGTTATGACTTTTGCTCAAAAAAATACTTAAAGGAAACTTTGGTAGACACGTATTCACATTCAATCCTCTCGCTGGATGACAAAGAAAATTGGGATGTTCCAGAAGAAATAAGAAACATATGTGTCAAACCACCCAATACAAGAAGACCACCAGGAAGACCAAAGAAAGGGAGGTACAAGCATGGGTCTGAACACAAAATTCAAAATAAATGCAGCAGATGTCAAGAAAAATGACACAACAGGAAAAAAATGCCACAATCCACCAGTTTTGTGACCAAAAATTGTGTGAGGTATTACATCAGCAAAAAAATATATGTGCAGCACATATGTATGTTTACAGTATGTAACCTATAGCAATACATATGGTAACCTTTTTAATTGATGTTAAGTAACCAAGTGGGTTACTTGTTAATGAAATAATTTTTTGAATTTCTTTCTTTTTACGATAATTACTATTAATATCGCAAATATACCTTCTGCATATTGATCGTAACCAAAACTTTAACCAAAACGAATACATGTATCAAATGGCAACCTGATATGTACTTTTTTTTTAATATTTTAGAATTTAGTTACCCAAAACAATTAAATTGGTAACCTTTATATAAAGAGTTGGTAACTAACTGAACTATGTAATAAAATGAAATTTCAAAATATTATGTATGTTTACTGTATGTAACCTATAACAATACACATGGTAACATTTTTAATTGACGACAAGTAACCAAAGTTGGGTTAAATATTAATGAAATAATTATTTGGATTTCTTTCTTTTTAAATAATTATTATAAATATCGCAAATACACCATCTGAATACTTTTGGTAACCAAAAAACTTACTAAAATGACTACCTTCATAACTTGGCAAGATAATATGTGTTTTTATTTATTTTAGAATTTGGTTACCCAAAACAAGTAAACTGGTTACCTTTGTACAAAGAATTGACAACCAACTAAAGTATGCTACAAAAATGAAAAATCAAAATATTATGTATGTTTACTGTATATAACCTATAATAAATACATATGGTAACCTTTTTAATTGATGATAAGTTACCAAAATTGGGTTACATATTAATAAAATAATTATTTGAATTTCTTTATTTTTACAGTAACTACTATTAATATCACAAATATTCCATGTGAATATTAATGGTAACAAAAAAATTAACCAAAACGCCTACCTGTATCACTTGCCTAAGTGATATGTACTTTTTTTATGTTTTATGATTTGGTTATCCAACACAAGTAAATTGGTTACCTATGTATAAACAGTTGGCAACCAACTACAATATATTGCAAAATATTTTTTTAAAAGATTATGTACATAAAACCACAAATACATACATGATGATTGTTTTGTTAACTAATATCTAGTTACCTAAGATAAGAAAAAATGATTACTAATGTAATCCATCAAAATTCACAAATAGTAAATTAAAAAGTTAATAATACAATACATCAATATACTTAATATGATATAATAAGCCAAAAAAGTAAATAATTACCAACATAATCATGTTCTGTAACTTAATAGTACTCAATTAGTTACCTCTAAATAAAATATTACAAAAAAACATATGTACCAAACTAACAATTAATGTCGCACTAATGGTGATATAGTAAAAAAAGAACATTATATAATCATTGGTTAAACATAATATATTCAGTCACAATAACAACTAATTATGGAATATCCACCGAAAAGCCAACTTAATAAAAAAATTATACGAGTCAAGCTAAATTACAAAAACTAATCCTCATGCATAAATAATCTTCCTGAATATTCACTCAGAATCATAACCCCCCATCTGCTTGTCCCTTGCATGCATATATAGATTTACACATAATTTATTTATGTACTGTAAAACGGGGAATGGAATTGGAATTTCATCAAACCGCTGGTGTCGACGCCGGGATTTTCGTCGTTTCGTTTTTTATTATAAAAATGCCCTTTCCAATTTTAGCCTTTTGAATTAAATGTGATTTTGAAAAAGGTCGGCTTAGTGTCGACGGGGTTTTGAAATGTCGAATTTTTATGAGCCAATTGACCAGAGTCGCTAGTTGGTATTGTTGAAATGGATGTACCAACTCATCCGAATTTTGTTTTCGTAATCGTAATGGCTCATATGTGACTCCGATTCAATTGGTCCGCAAATCGAGATTCATAGAGTTCGGGGGCTTGCTTAAGCGAGGGGAAGGTGTTAGGCACCCCCCGGCTTCCGTGAAACACGGTTACCACAATCTCAATGTTTTTCTATCCTTTTAAATCCTAAAATGTGTGTATGTGTGTGTGCGCGTGTGCCTAAATGAATGTTGTTGGAATACTTTATTTTGAAAGTGCTTCAGAAATCTCGTTAACCCTATGCACGAAGGATTTGATTTAATCGAAGAGTTCATTTTTATTGTTTTTGTTTCGATAATAAAACCGATGATATTTTGTAAAACATATTTTTTCAAATCCTTCGCCAAATAGGAATAGAGCTCGTCCGACACTTACAATTTTATTTTAGCCTACGGATGATCTAATATCCTACTTTGATTTATTTTATGCAAATCTTTATCATTTCATTCCAAAATCATTTTTCTCGCGTCAAAAGGAAAAACCAAGCATTAAAATGGCGTTGGAGTTATTCATGGGCATGTGAGCCATCCAAATAACCCCAAACGCCCACAATCGCACATTTCACTATCACGGGGCCTTAAACCCGATTTTTGACTCGATGTCGTTTTAAGGCCCAAAAATTTACATATTTACATAAAGGTGCATCGCGATCGTTACATACGTAAAAGCTATAAAATAAACTAAAAGGATATCATCGGGAGGTTAGGAGGAGATTCCATCCGTAATAAATCCTCCCTAACCGTCCCTAATCCACAGATCTACAACATATGTCGACTACATTGGATCTAAACTCAAAATACACAAAATCAAACTATTTACATAGCAATGAACCAAATATTTCGGATCTACAGTAGATCCACCCAACAAATGCAATAAGAACGAAATAAAACTACATCTAAAATATTTACAAGATAAAACACAACGAAGCTATAAAACTCGGATTTTTTCACATTCCAATCGATGCAATAGACGCTTTAACACTTGAAAATCAACATAAGATACAAAGATTGTATAAAAGAGGAAGAAATCTCACTTTTTTCTCTCTTCTTCTCTCATTTTTTCTCTCTTTTCCGCTCTCCCCGTCGCCTTTCTCTCTCTATTTTCTTTCCCGCCCGCGTCTGTTTCTTCTTTTTTTTTCTTCTCGGGTGGAAATGGCCGTTGTATAGGCTTCCGCAGGCAGCCGCAGGTGCATCTACGACTGCCTGCTGTGGCCGCCCGCGCCGATTCCTCGGCTGCCGTGTGCCGCCCTCGAGTCGTGCAAAAGTCACCTCTGTCGGTGGCCGCAGATGCATCTGCGACTGCCCAGCTGGCTTTTCTCGATTTCCGTGCCACGCAGCCCCGAACATCGTAAGCGTAGTGGCCATTAGTCGTCTTTTGTTATCGAATCAGGTTCTTCTGGATCAACTGTTTGCCTTGCCTCAAGTAACCTGATGCTCGTTGTTCGTTGTGGCGGCTTTGACCGTAAGTCGTTGGGGTGGCTTCGTGTTGGGGGTCCACCTTCTTTTTCGCATGTCGGGTCAAGTGACGACTTTGCCCTCCTTCCAGGGTTAGTAAAGAAGTGCAAAATTTGGGTGTCTACAGCTGGTAAATAAAATGTTCGGCAAAACAAATTGTGAACATTCCACAATCCCTGTAAAAAAAACCCAAAAAACCCTAAAAAATCAAACCAAATATTCTACTAAGTGGAATAATTAAATAAATATAAACTATAAAAAACTTACCTCACAATCTGTTCGGGCAACCCTTTTGCAAACTCCAGTTCAATTAGGTCATGTTCACCCTTTTGAAGATATGGTGAACTAGATAAATTAATATTTGACCTACCCCTCCAAAATCCACATTTACTAAAAATTATGGGTAGAATAAAGATGTAAGGCTCACAAACATCCATCAAATTTTTCTACATGACACTCCTAGTTGGTTCAAGAGAATTGTAAACTACGAGACGTCTACGATGCGTATCGAATATCAGCAAAAACCAATGCTCTGGAGCAGTCATATGGATGGGGAACAAAACAAAGTCTACATCAACCCATGGTTTGTTCACATGCATTTAATTTCCATGGATGTATTCAACAATATCGCCGTCATCAGTAAGTAGAGATGTATCTGAGTTGTTTTGACAGTATTGATTAAATAAATAGGACAACTTTACATGAAACCAACAATCTGTAGAAGTCACCCTAATTTTAATGTTGTCACAGTGCCTACACAGTTTTCTTAAATAATAGAAGCATATGTTGATATGTTGTACAAGGAAAAAAATCAAAATCCAAAATTTATAAATCATTGGCATAAAAAATAACCTTTCTCATAAATGAAATCAAAACTGTCAGTAATATTAATCAAAACAAAAACTTAAAGTTACTTACTCACCTATATGTACCACAATAGTAAAAAATGTTTTGACAAAAATTAATTGATAAAATTTAATATATTAAGAAAAACAAAACTGTCAAAAACTATTTACCAAAAAAAATACATAATATTACCATTCCCCAATATGTAACACAACAGTCAAAATATTACTTTTATGTAGCAAAACTATTACATAACAGTTACCATTATAGATTATAGCAGTAACCAAGTTGTCAAAAAATAACTAGAAACCAAACCATGATATAACAGTTAACAAAATAAAGTATAACAATAACCAATTTGTCAAAATAAAGACAGTAACCAAAACAGTACGTAACAGTTACCAAACTTCAGTATAGAAGTAACCAAGTTGCAAAACTTTAACTGTTAACAAAACCATTACATAACAGTTACCAAACTTTAGTATAGTAGTAACCATGTAGTAAAAATGTAACTGATAACAAAGCAATTAGATAACAGTTACCAAAATATAGAATATAAATAACCAAGTTGTCTAAATATAACTAGTAACCAAACCAGTATGTAACAGTTACCAAACAATTGTATAGAAGTTACCAAGTTATCAAAATATAACTGGTAACCAACCAATTATATATCAGTTACCAAAATAGACTATATCAGTAACCAAGTTTCCAAAATATAAGTAGTAACCAAACCAGTATGTAACAGTTGCTAAACTATAGAATAAAAGTAACAAAGTTATCAAAATATTACTTTTATGTAGCAAAACTGTTACATAACAGTTACCATAATAGATTATAGTAGTAACCAAGTTGTCAAAATATAACTAGTAACCAAAAATAACTAATAAGTAATAATAAAGGAACTCACATGATGGTCAAACCACTGTCCAAGAGTCTTTAGTTTATAAAATCACATTTTAGATGATATCGTAACAGAACCAAGGATAAATTCAGGTATAATCTTGTCATTGTCTCCGGAAAATTTTTCAATCATTCAATATAAAAATCATATAAGTACCATACAACATATTTTTTTAAATAAATAAAAAAAAATAAAGTAAACTAAAAAAAACATACCTTTTCTTATTATTAAATCCAAATTTAAACCATTTATCGAACAATGCGTCTTCCCATTTAGATGGCATACCCATGCAAACATTGGGAAATGTAGAATAACTTTTGCATACATTTGTAGGAACCACATTGGAATACGATGAACCAGCAGACCCGAACTTTGTTGTATATGGAAACCTCAAAGCGGCTCCCATCACAGAAGAACTTACCGATCTACCAAATGGTTTTAAAATATTTTTTTTTATTTCAACAACTTGGACAATGTCCTGTGTAGTGAAAATCATTTCATCCAAAACAGAAGTGCTCCCTGGCTTAATTTTACCGACCTTGATCAGTAGACAGAACATTAGGTAACAATTAGAATTAGAATTTAAACTACCAAAAAAATAATAATTAAGCAGTAAGAACAAGACTATAATGAAGTAACCAAAATAGCATAAAATCGTAACAAATGTTAAAAAACACAAACCTCAACAGGAGTATAAACAACAAGTTCTTTCCCAACAGAATCACTAAAAATATCCATAATTAGTGTTTCATTGTTCTTCCCAACCTATAGAAACATAAATCAATAAATAATCACTACAACTTAAACAGAAAACATCAATAAAAAATAGCATATATGTTAAACCTTATCATCGTCTCCACCGTCAATGTGAATCTCATGCATACTACCAACAATATTTTCACTTTTTTCTTCATCCAAACCCTTACCAACATCACTGCACTCCTCATAAATATCATCATCATCAACATGACCTTCATTCCCACCTTCACTAACAGTATGGTGTCCACGTAAAAATTGTGTCATAATCTTCCTTATATCCGTACATATATTGGTATAAAAAGATTGTAGTTCACGTTTCAAATCATTCCTCAACTTCTCGACACCTTTCTTAACTTCAATAACATTCTCTTCCAAAGGACTTACAAGTTCATCAACTATGTTTCTGACATCAGAAAGTGAAAGACCAATATATCCACCCTTCTTATTTGTATCCTTTTCCGTATCACCAGCAACTGAGCCACCTTCATTGCCATTGATATAATGAAAACCACCCAAATTAAATTGTTTCTTCTCAACATCCGTAGGAATGATCATTTCAATCCTCAACTGAAATAAATTAAAAAAAGTAAGTATATCATTCATATAATGTTGAACCAAAAAAAAAAATCATGACAGTTCAACAAAAACTATGAATTAATGTGATCAACCAAATGTATACATAAAAGGTGGCCAAAAATAATGTTCATATTAACCTACGCACCTGTCTAGATCCAAAAACTAAATCAAGCATCTTCTCTTTTGTGGGAGCTTTCCCTAATTTCGTCCACCTACATAATCTAACTTCTGACATATAGTTGTCAATACAGAAACCACGAGACTTCAAAGTAGGAATGGTTTCAAATAAAAAAACTTGAAAAACATAAGGCAACCCATTCAACTTATAATATTTACAATAATTTTCCTTATATAAATTATATACAACACCCCCATTCATACCCTTCTTTAAGTGTCCCATCAAAGCAAGTGATAACGACATCTTCGTTTGATCAAATGCAACTTTGCCCCACGGCTAGCTATCAATGTTACCATATGATATAAAATTAAGCAATACCGCATCAACATGGTTATCCAAAACAACAGACAGTAAGAAATTGAACACCAAGAATATAACAGACATTCTAACAGCCTCATCATCATCATCAAAAACAGCCCCCCTATATACCCTACCTATACTGCTACGGGTGGTCTCCAAAAAACTTTCTGACTAACAGATTTTTCCTACCCTTAAATAAAGAAATATCATCATTCCCTTCCCAACTCAACCCAGAAATTAAACAAAATTTTGGCAAACCAAATCTAACCCTTTTGTCATCAAATAAAAATCACATATCTGCTTTGTCCCTCAAATAAACTTCTCTGACCAGTGCCTGATGTATTAATCGGGAAAACATCTGCAGCTCACCAAAAATTAAAAACATCCTAAAACAGGTAATCTTAAACTTTTCTGGTTGAACTCCATTCAATTTATTTATAATTACAACTGGCACTTCCATGTCACACCAGTAAATCACTTTTCCAGTGAAATTACGATGGATCTCCTCATAATACAAATCCCAAATCTGAAAATAAAAAAGATAACCATAAAAAATCAATCAAAATACTATCAAGCTCAAAATATGAAAATACATTAACTAGTAACCAAAATAATATACAACATTTATCAAAATAGAGTATAGCATTAACCAAACCATACTAAATCATTAACAAATTCTTACTACATAAATTAAAAAACCATTTTAACAGATAAACGTTCATAAGTAACCAAACATAACAAACAGTTTTCAAAACACAATCATCATGTTGCCAAAATCAATTTATTGAACATCCATATTCTAAAAAAAAATAACTAGAACCCAATATCATAATATAACATTTACCAAAACTGCAATTGGAGGGTAACATTTCACATTCAAAATACTATCAAAGTCAAAATATAAATATACATTAACTAGTAACCAAAACAGTATGCAATATTACCAAACTAGGTTATAGCATTCACTAAACCATAATATAACATTAACAAACCCTTACTATATAAGTAAAAAAAGCAATTTAACAAATAAACATTCATAAGTAACCAAACATAACAAAAACAGTTCCCAAACACAATTATCATGGTTGTCGAAATAAATTTAATGCACTTCCAAATTATAAAAAAAGTAATTAGTAACCAAATAATAATATAACAATTACCAATACTAGACTTGGAGGGAAATATACCACAATCAAAATAATCACACACTAAAAATATGAATATACATTAACTAGCAACCAAAATATATTAGAACTGTAAGACCCCGAATTTTATGAAATACAAAATTTAATTTTTCTTCATTTATGTTTTTTCTGAAATAGTAAGTGGTTAAATTGATAAAGTTAAAAGTTAAGGATGTTATGTGTAAATTATATTATGTCGGACAATATTCGTTTGGTCGGGAAATATTCGTTCTGTCGGGGAATATTCGTACGACGGCGCTGTACGAACCAATCATTGGTGGCCCCACAACGAATAATTGTCGGATATAGAAAACGACATAAATAATTTTTAAATGGTCAATGGCACTATCACTTTTAATTGTTAAAATATCCGGTGGTAAAAGAATAGTAATATATGGTATTACAAGTAACATACGGTATTGCACAGTAGCACATGATATTGCACAATAGCACACGACATTGCACGGTGTTTCGTACTATTAAACTGATAAAGTGGTTATCGTATAATATTTGACATTATTGTCACATGCACAATAATTCATATTATTAAACTGATAATTGTTACAGTAGCATATGCACAGTAATTCACATTATTGAATCAATAATTGTCATTACACACTAACGTATTCTTTCTTTTATATACTTTCTGCATTATTGTTATCTCTATTATGATGTTAATTAAACAGTTGTATTTCATTATTAATTGACTTGATATCTAACTTAGAGAGCCAACTACACTGTATTTATAACAATTAGTCATAATAATAAATAAGTGTGAATTATTGTTGAATAATTGAATTGATAAAGTTATTTATTTTTATTATAATAAATGATATAAAGTTAGGTGATATAAAGATGAAATGAATGGTATATATTAAAGATAATGTAATAATTATAGAATTTTAAATGAACAGTGTAGATTGAAGATGATATTTAAATGAATGGTTTAGATTAAGAAAATCTTAAAATATGAAATGAATGGTATAGATTAAAGATAATATAGAATTTGAAATGGATGGTGTAGATTAAAGATAATCTTTAAATGAATGATTTAGATTAAAGAAATCTTAAAAGATGAAATGAATGGTATGGATTAAACATTATCTTAAAATGAACGGTTTGAATTAAATTAGGAAATCTTGGTTATGATAAGATTTTTGGCTATAAATAGAGGCCTTAACTTAAGGATTTTTCATAAACTTTCTTGCTCATTCTTTCTTTCACTCTCTAAATACTTCTTTGTGTAAGTTCTCTCTAAGTGTGCTTAAGCCATCTTGAGTATTTGTGAAAATCTATAAGTGTACGAGTACTGTTCAAGTTACTCAACCTAATTTAAATCAATATTCAGTCACGTGTTAAGGTAAGGGATTCTATCTTTTTCATCTTCCACTATTCAAACTTACTACGGTAAGGGATTATCATTCTTTGATTCTAAAAAATAATATCGTTTATCTCTTACTCATAAGATGTGTCATTTATTTTCATGTATTAAATTGTGGGAATAACCTTACGGCGTGGATTACCGCCTGTTGGTGAATAGCCTTTCGTATTCATTCCTTATTAATCTCTGAGAATAACCTGACTACGCGGATTATCGCATGCTTGGTGAATTACTCTTTGTATTCATTTCCTATTTTTCTAAACATTTCTATTGAACTGTAACCGTTATTCTGAACTGTGGATCTTGAATATCATTTTTGAATTTTACTCCACATCATGTTGATAATTTGAACATTATTTAAATCTGCGCAAAGTAAACTTCCGATACTTATTGTTTATCCTGTTTCTTTTGTTCATCATTTGTATCACTGTTATTTGTACTAATTATCAAAAACTCAACTGTTGAAGGCTAACGATAATTTATTCGTCATTATCTTAGTCATGATATTCTTTACTGGGCTATTTGAGCTCACCCTTTCTCTTTGTTTCGTTGTTTTTCAACAGAAGATGAGAACGTAGCTGGATCTAGCCGGGGGATGGAGTGAGAGTCCGAGGGATAACTATCATAGTCTTCACGTGTTATAAAATAATGTGGCAATAATAGTGAAAACTTAGTTGTGTATTATTATACACTGTATTGTTAAATGTTGTAATAATTTTGTTGTAGTCTTTTGACAACTCAAGTTTGGGTTATGTGGGCCCAGATTTGGGGGTGTCACAAGAACAGTAACCAACCCATAGTATATTACTAAACAAATTTTCAAATTATAACTACTAACCAACACAGAATATAACAGTGACACTAACCAATTTGTTAAAATAAATACAGTAACCAAGACAGTACATAACAGTTACCAAACCTCAATATAGAAGTAACCAAGTTGCCAAATTGTAACTGTTAACAAAACCATTACATCACGGTTACCAAACTTTAGTATAGTAGTAACCATGTTGTAAAACTGTAACTGATAACATTACCAAACATTTTTATTGAAATAACATAACAATTTTAAACAAATAATCATTCATATTATATCCAAACATAACAACGGGTCTTTCACAAAACATAATCATTAATATACAAAGAATGATTTAAAAATTGTAAATACAATTAGAAACACATATTTTAAGATATTTTTGTCTCAGGATAATCTTCTTGCTAACAACGTTTTCAACATTATCTTCGGAATCATTCCCAACTTTCTTCATCAAAACTTCAAAATCAGATTTCGATTCGGTAAATTCCTTACGATTCTTAAGAACATCTCTCCTCAAATCCTTTTCCTTAACAGGGGGACCAACCACTCATTTATTCCCCTGTTTTGGAGACTTAGTCACACTACCAGATTCTTTTTCATCCATTTTTGAATCAACATCCATACTTCTGGTAATTCTTTTACCCTTGCCCTCATCCTTATTGTCAACCATCTTCACAAATTTCTTCCTCTTCGAACCCAACCTATAAATGAAGAAAACAATAAAATGAAGAAAACAATTTCTCGCCTGGAGCAACTATCGACGACTTCAATAAACCACTTCCGATCACACCAAGCACAGTTACAACACTGAGAAAACAACGATAAATAGCAAAGACAAGCCAAATGATACAAATTATAAAAGATAATCGGAAAACATTAAACGGAATAGTTATATTGTATACGAAAATCTGTAGAGAGAAGAAGAGGTTTTTTGCTTCAGATTTGAACCTTGCACGATAAGGGTTTCATCGGAAAAAGATATACCGGACAATTCAAATTAACACAAAATACGCAATAAACCGCTTTTCTCGACACATCACCCAATATATTTCAATTTTAATTAAATTAAAATAGCACTAATTTTAAAAATATATTTTAAAAAGGAACTATTTTTTTAAATACTTTTTAGAGGTACTTTTTTTGTTATTACTTTCTAAAAAGTACTATAACGTGTAATTTACCCTATAATTTATAAGGCAGGCCTCACGCCTAATAGACGCAAGGCCCAATATTGGCCTCCAGCCCATTTATTACCTAGTGAATGGGTTGGTCCCCTTCATCTTAGGCTATCAGGCCACACCCCCATCATGCTATTATCTAACACTTACTAGGTAACCGTTTAACATTTGATACGCTGATGACACTTAAGTCATATTTGTATGCAAGAATTATAGTTTTAAAATGTTTGTTAGTAAGAATTACACTTGGGATAAGCCTATTAATCTCAAGTGTAAGACACCGAATTTTAATAAATAGATTTTAAAATTTTCTCATAATTTTATGTCTAACAGCAAGGTGTTAAATTAATAAAAATTAAAGTTAAGGATGTTATATGCAAAAAATTTATATCGAAAAATATTAGTTCTGTCGGGGAATATTCGTATGACGGCGCCGAAATATTCAGTTATGAGTGGACCCCACAACAAAATATTGTCATATGTAGAAAACGATAGCAGTAGCCTTTCTAAATAAAAATGGTCAATGGTATTATCACTTTTAACTGTTAAAATACCAAGTGATAAAAGTATGGTAGCATATGGTATTTTACAGCACACGGTATTATACAATGTTTAAATTATTGAACTGATAAAGTGACTATTGCACAGTATTTCATCAATAATTGTCATTACACAACATTTTATATTATTGAATCAGTGATTGTCATTACACAATATTTTACATTATTAATTGCACAATGTTTCATATTATTAAATTAATAATTGTTATAATGCACATCATCTTGTATTATTGTGCCAATAATTATTACGGTAATAGTCACGGGTATTAAACAGTTAGACATATTTATTATTTAAAAAACACTGTATATTCAATAATTGAGATATTAAATCAATAAAATAATATATAAGTGTGTAACACGCGTAAGTGTGTAACACACGTAAATGTGTAACGCGTGTAGGCGTGAAACGCGTGTTAGTCAACGAACGGTGTAGACTAAAGTGTGAAAGATGTGTTGGTTGATGAATGATTTAAATTAAAAGATGAGATTAAAATGTGTAACTTGTGTGTGAAAAAGTTAGTTAGACTTTGGCTATAAATAGGGAGTTTTAGCATAAGGAGTTTCATACATTCCTCACTCAATTTTCTTTTCACTCTCTAAATATTTTTTAGTGTAAGTGTCTTTCTGAGTGTATTAAAATTATCTTAAGCGTTGAAAATTTGGAAGAGTACGAGTATTGTTCAAGTAATTTTTTTTTATAAAAGTTATATAAACACTCGCACACACATCAGTTTATAACTCTTTCTTTAGAAGACTCTTCTATTAGAAGATTTATTTTGAAAAACTTCATTTGAAAGATTTTACTTTGAAAATTATTTTCTTTAAAAACTATTTTAAAGTATATTTATACTATATAGTCACTTTGATGATTTTATATACATAAAATTGGTATGTGTTACTTACTAATTAAATTATGAATATATATATAGGTTGATCAATCTCATAAAAACTGTATTTAGTCACCAGATAAGATAAGAAATATCATTTTCTTTCAAACTTTTAAATTTATTACGGTAAGGGGTATCATTCTTTTCATCATCATAAATGAATATCATTTTCTTTCTTACTTGTAAGGGATACCATCTTTTTCATCTTCTATCATTTAAACTTACTATGGTAAGAAAGTATCTCATTTGTACCTCTAATATTATTAAACGGTAAAAATTCTTGAATTAATAATTCATTAATATTCCCTTAATAGTTTGCACTTCATCTAATATCATTTGATAAGAACATTTCTATTAAATTTTCATCGTCATATTTGAACTGTGAACTTATGGATCTTGAACATTTGAACTCCGTAAACCTTACCATTGAACTTCTTCCATGTGGATCTTGGACATTACTCTTGGACTTGAACACCTTTTTCTCTACATCATGTTGACAATTTGGATATTATTTGAATCTGGACAAACTAAAATTTGATAGCTCCTAATTTTATTGTTTATCCTGTTTCTTATGTTCATTATTTATATTTTTGTTGTGATTTCAATCATCAAGAACCAGGTTGTTTTGAATATCTGAAGTCTGGGGCACAGATGATAAGTTAAAGGCTATATAGGTTAAAAACGATATAGAATAAATGCGATATAATTATTGGGTGTCTTTGGTCGGATGACCTTGGGGATTCTTTAGCCATTGATCTTTTTGAGTTTTGATTTCATCAGTTTTGAAAATGTTAAAATAAAGAATAGAAAAATTAATCGAACTCAATGTTTACAAATTCTAGATAAAATCAAGTGAATGTATTGATGCTTTTATTTTATTTTATTTGTTGAAAGAAAATATACTGAGACTCTAATTTATTTTCTTAATTCAATCTTATATGAAAGGATAAATCAATACTCATGTAATCAACTATATAATTAGAAGAACAAACAAGATTTAATTTGATCAATTATTGGTTCAACCTTTTTATTCTTATTAATAAAAGTACTATCTAAGTTTGTATCAATTAAATATTAGCTAAATTTAAAAATATTCATATCTCTAATAGGAATAAAAAAAGGAAGATTTTTTTCCTTTCATGTTCAAATTAATGTAAGTACTATTCAAATTTATAATAAGTAAATATATATTATCCAAATTTGTAAAGTATTCTATAGAAATTCAACCAATCTCTAATAGAGAAAATAACTTCTACAAGAATTTTTATTTTTGATTTTTTACCAATTAAATAATAAATTTTTATCACAATTTTATGTAATTAATTAAGACAATATAATATGTTATACTATATATTACCTAAATTTATTAAAATCTGAATAGTTCTAATTTCTCTTTACATCTTTTACTTTGATCTTTCTATATAATGCTTGAATTGTTATCCATGGCTTACGGATTAATGATGAACTAAACTTCAAATTTAAGGTTGAATTCATTTTCTCTTAATGTTGTTTAACTGTGTTGGAGTTGATTATCATATCTTAAGCTTGAATCGTAATTACTTGGTCAGTAATTAGCATGATAGTTTGTATGAAATTGACGAATGGAATACAAATTTAGATCGAGGTATGTCAACATAAGTTCTTGTCATTCTTCATATGATACCTATATATCATATATAACCTACAAGAAAATATGAACTTAATTACTCATATTTAATGTTAAATCTCATGGACACATAGTGATTTATTTAAATAGGTGATATTTGCTTAGCTATCGATAGAGGCTAGTGAATACATTTGAATTTTTGCTTAACAACTCCACATGGTCAATTACTTCGATAGAGAATGAAAAGGTTCAGATGAAGTGTTAGAGAAAGTTATAACCTTAATGTTTTATAATTTGTTATCAATTCTTGGTAATTTAGCTTTTGTTAATTCAATCAATTTAATTTCATTTAATTAATCTATATTAATCAATTTTGAGTGATTGTTTAATTAGGATTGAAGTGATTTATGATTAGTACTTTGGTGTATTAATAATAGAAAGTTCTTGTGGGAAACGATACCTTGCTTGCTATTTCACTATAGTTGGACCACATATACTTGTGTGTTTTGCTAGGTAAGATTGAGGCAAACAAATTTTTGGCACCGTTGCCTGGGACTTTGTTATTATTATTATTCTAAAACTAATTATAGTCAATTTAATCTTAGTTTAAACAGTTTTTTTTTCGTTTTTTTTTTCAGGTATTCGTGATTTTGTATGCAAACACGTTCGAAAAGACTAGAACCAATACCATTTGAAGACGAGATTGAACAAAGGTTCCGTCGAATTCAAATCTTTGTTCAAGATACAGTACAAAATCAGGAGAGGATGGCAGATAAGGAACATAAATCGCTTAGAGATTTTGCTATGCCTCAAGTCACTGAGCTACAGTCCAGTATTCAGGGGCTAGCGATTAATGCAACTAATTTTGAGATAAAGCCTAGGACTATTCAAATACTTCTGAATTCTGTGCAATTCATGGGATTGTCGAACGATGATCCAAGTGATCACCTTGTCAGTTTCTTGAAAATCTGTGACAACTTTAAGTTTCATGGAGTATCTTGAAAGAAAATATATTAAGACTCTATAATTTAGTTTCTTAATTTAATCTTATCTTGAAGGATAATTCAATATTCCTATAATCAACTATATAATTAGAAGAACAAACTTGATTTATTTTTTTCAATTATTGGTTCAACTTTCTTATTCTTATTAATATAAGTACTATCTAAATTTGTATCAATTAAATATTATCTAAATTTAAAAATATTCCTATCTCTAATAGAAATAAAAAAAAGATTTATTTTTCTTTCCTGTTCAAATTAATATAAGTACTATACAAATTTATAATAAGTAAATATATATTATCCAAATTTGTAAAGTATTCTAAAGAAATTCAACCAATCTCTAATAGAAAAAATTACTTCTAAAAGATTTTTAATTTTTAATTTTTAACCAATTAAATAATAAAATTTTATCACAATTTTATGTAATTAATTAAGACAACATAATACATTATGCTATATATTACCTAAATTTATTAAAACTTAAAATTATACAAAATCATACGATTAATTGTATTAATAATAAGTAATTTATTATTTAAAAAAATATTTAACAATTTAATAGCTACAACTATCTTACCAAAATTATAATTAACTACTTATTATATATTTAATTAATTATTTTAATAATTAACATAATAAACTATTATTCATGTCGCCTCGCACGAAATTGATGCACTTGTTTGCTAAATAGGTTGTGCAGGCTAAACATAAACGTGGGAATTTAGAATAGGATAAATACGTTGATTGTTATAAAACAAAGTTAGTTAGGCTTTTAACAATTAAATTTATCATTTATTGAAAAATTTAGGCTGCATATCATATATATTGGATTCGTTAGTGCACATTTGGGCCGTTCAACGTTTAGTTTAAATAGTTTATTGAATTACTGCCTTTCAACCCCAAATAAGATTCATATTTAATTTAAACTGTTGATAATTCTTTTCATATTAAAGATTCAAATAAAATTTTCTTAAATATTTGTTTATATATACTTATTTTGTGATATTAAATTCAGGACTAGAATCTTTTAATAGAAAAACTGGACTGATCAGGCACCGATCCTAGGATTGGTCTTTTGGGATTAATTCGGGACTCGGTCTTTTAGGATTCAAAATTTCATTCTTTCCAGGCCTGCCATTGAAATCTCATATATTTTTATTTTATTATATCATTTTGCTCCTCTCAACAGCTATATATAACAACTAGTTTTAAGGGCACTTTGGTCAAACACATTTCACCAACTCTTTTTCCATTCTTATAAATACTTGACGCTTCATTCTAATTTTTTTCACAAATCATTCCTACACTTTCTTATTATCAATAGTCATCCTTTCTATACTAAGCTTATTAACTATTTCAATTTTATTTTGAATTTCAATTCTAGCATAGTTACAATTCCAATTTCATTTCAAGTCATTCTTACAATTCCAATTTCATATTTATATTTATTTTAAACTATGGTATCTTCAAGTACTAATCCCAACCCTACTCTAATTCCTTCCATCAACCGATTACGAGATAAAGTTTTGACTAAAAGATGGTTTGACCGATCCCGAGATAGACGATACATTAGAACGTGTAGAAAATCAATAAATTATTAGTAATTACTAATTAATTTAAAATTTTCAGTTTTTCATATTTATTAGTAATTATATTCACACATTTATTTATTTATTGTAATTACACAACTGTATTACTTTTCTAAGTTTTCTTCGAAATACAAATGTCATACTTTTTTTTTCTTTGTAGTTGAAATTATTTAATCAATGAAATATTCAAAAATTCAACTTATACATTTATGATTTGTTTGTTTCATCATTTGTATTTTAGCAAGTATGTATCTAATCCTGCCAGTTAATATTTCGAAAAAACCTAGTGTATGCTTTGGCAAGTCTGTATTTCCTAATTTGGGGGGGGAGGGAATCTCCGTTTTTCTATCAATCACTTGGAATTGTGGAGCTAATAGATTTGAGAAAATATCGATCTGGGTACGCCTAGTCTTGTGGGAAAAAATAAATCTTTAATTTTTTCTGCATTGAAGGATCGTGTATGGCAATCCATTGATTAGTAGGGTTGGAAGATGTTATCCATGTCTGGTAAGGAAGTGATGATTAAAGCAGCGGCGCAAGCAATCCCCACATATATGATATGATGTCGTGTTTTAAGAAGTCGAAAGTTACTATATATATATCAACGATTTGAATTCCTATTGCTTATTTTACAAATTCCTATTGCTTGCGGTGTGTATCCAGACTTGTTAATGTAACAACACTATTCTAAAAATGGCTTGTATACATATAGTTAAAAGTGGCTATCACATTGCGTTTAAAGGTACATTCAAACACAAAACTAAACATTACATCCATATTAACTATTTAAAAGAAGAATATGACACGGTTGTTAATATCATGTCCCACTTTTTAATAATTAATATAGATGCAGTGTTTAAATGTTATGTTTGAATGTTGTGTACTTATACTTATTCTTTAAATTTTAGTTCTTCTTCTTAGGGGACCAAATGCATGCTTGGAAGTATTTTTGGAAACTCAATGTCCCTCCAAAGGTTCGATTTTTTTTGTGGATGGCATGCAAAGGCATTATTCTTGTCCGGGTCAACCTAGCTAGCGAGCTAAAAAGGGAATGGAAGTATCGAAGGTGTGCCCCAAGTGTGGTTTTCATGAGGAAAGCATAGTTCATGCTTCATTATCTTGCCCCACCGCTGCTGCCATTTGGTTTGGTAGCCCCTTGGGATTGAGATGCGCTGAGGTGGATAATGGTACATTCCTGGTTTGGATAGAGGCACCGGTCAAAGGTTTGGACTTGGACGAATTAAGTTTGGTGAGAATGATTGCATGGGGCATTTGGAGTCAGCGAAATGATACGCGGTCCATGGAAAACAAGTTGTCTCCTACAGATGCTGTGGTGCATTCGCTAAGATTTTTTTGCCCGTTCTTTGATTCATAATTTCCGTATTAATTCTTGATGATCCACCGGATCTCTTTTAATGGAAAAAATCTCCAAGGTCAGTTTTTAAAGTGAATTGTGATGCTCGTGTTAAAGGTAATGGGCTGATCATTGGATTTGTCTTTGTTATACGGAATTTCAATTGAAAAGTTTTGGATGCGGGTGTAAGGCCATCTCCAATAATATAATTTTAGACTAAATATAGTTTAGAATTTATCTTCCCTCTCCAACAGTTAGACTAAATATAGTATGAGATTATATTTGAAGTACCAAAAAGATTAAATTAAAGAACTTGATAGTTCATGGACTATAATTTTAATTATATTTAAATGAAAAAGTGAAAGGATGATTGGAGTTTTTTTGAATTTATTAATTATTTTAATTTTTTTATATTATAATACACGGAATAGTCTGTCTGCTAAAAAGATTGACGACTAAAGAAGATTTGCTTATGTCATATGGATTAAATATAGTAGAGTAAAATACACTCACACCCCCTATAGACAACTATAATAACACTCACTACCCCCGTAGATATTTATTTTTGACCAAATAAGGAAAGTTACATATTTACCTTCTATTTTAAAATATAGTGAATTTATACCTATTTTGTTAATGACAAAAGTACTCTATTTTGACCTATATGATCAAGTTACATTCACGACAAATATATTTTCAAGACAAATATATCAATCTTGGAACAAATATATCAAATGTTGCAATGACGAAACTGATATATTTTTAAGCCAAATATATCAATATTGAAACAAATATATCAAATGCTACAATAACGAAACTGATATATTTTCAAGTCAAATATATCAATATTGAAACAAATATATCAAAATGTTGCAATAACAAAACTGATATATTTTCAAGACAAATATATCAATCTTGGAACAAATATAACAAGATGATGTAATAACGCAATTGATATATTGTTAAGTCAAATATATCAATATTTGATTAAATATATCAATATAATGTAATAACTATATATTGATATATACATTATATTGATATATTCTGATATATTGGCAAATCAAATGTACCATAACCTCTAATTTTCTTCTAATCAGTATGTTGGTACAGATGTTAGATGATAATTATTGGTACAGGTGTTAGATGATAATTATTAAATTATTCACTTTAAAATTTTACATTTGCTAAATAAACTTTTATTTATTTAAGTTAATAATTTATCCTTCTAGTTAAATGAAAATGAGATACAAGCAAACTTTTTGTTTAAAGGGTATATTAGTCATCATAAATTGAAGGTATAATTGTCCTGACAGTAATTAAGGATATTTCGGCCATTTTATTTTTTAAAATTGCTGAAATCATCAAGTCAACCATCTTAGGAGTAATGAATGTTACATTATATTATTCAAATGGGTAGTGAGTGTTACTTAAAAAATTAGAGGGGTAGTGAGTGTTATTATGATTATTTATAGGGGGGTGTAAGTGTATTTTACTTAATATAGTTCATGGAATAATCTAACTACTAGAAATACTCTTGTTGAATGTTGTTTGATTTGATGATGATGACTGTTGTGCAAAAAGGACTGGGCTAAATGTGCTTATGTGGTTATTTGACAATGTGATTTTATAATGTGCTTAATTGATTATGTGTTAGATACTCGGAAAGTGTTTATGTGCTTATGTGCTTAATTGATTATGTGCTTAGATACTCTGAACGTGCTTATGTGCTTACATGATTGAGTGATATATAATGTATCTGAAAAAGTGCGTAGATGTTCTAAATCTAATTATGTGCTTACATTGTTGTGGGTGTATGATATATATTATCTTTCTTAAAAACTGTAAGATGCACACACTAGTATAGCACAAATATGATCTTGTTATAAACTGTCTGCTGCTTATTAAAGAGAATGAAAGTTATCGGAATAAAATGTTGTAAAGTCTTTTTTTTTTAGTTATATGTGTACAAAGGACTTAGATTTTAAAGATCAGAAATGTTAGGTTGATCTTTCAATAGAAGTCACTCTGCATAAAAGATGTATGATATAAGCAGAGTAGCATAAGAATGAATCATTGATGTATTTGTGTATGTCAAAGTCTGTAAAAGTCCTTTCAATATGTAATGATGCAATAATGTAAGAAAGGACTTGGTTAGAAAAGATCAAATCTGTTAGGTTGATCAGTCTATACGATCGTAGAACGGACACTGCACGATTTTGTATAAATCGTAGAGTTAACTCTACGACTCCTTACCAGGATAACTCTACGAGAGACATATATGCAAGAAGTCTACAGGATATACGAGTAAAGTTAAAGAACTGTTCAAGTACAAATCGTAGAGCTGAACTCTACGATCGTCGAACAGACAGCCAAGCTAGCCTGCAGATAACGCTGAACCAGAGAAGAAATGTACTCTACGATACACACTCTCTAGCAAAATCGTAGAGTAAAATTATTGAGCAAGCTTACAAGGATTGGAATGTATGCTGATAGAAGAGATCGTAGAGTGGAACAAAATGACAAGGCAATAACAGAAGATTGCTATACACATGGAACAATCGTTGAGTAGAATTAAAGGATGAAGCAACACAGACTGCAACTCAACGATTCCACTAAGAAGCACTACAGTTAGCTAACTCTACGATTTGATAAAACCTACAAGATCGTAGAACGAAATCAAAGCAAAGCATTGCAAGCACAAACTCTACGATCTGACCAGAGCAACAAGGTCACAGAGTTAAAGAAAAGATCGTTCTAACTCAACGTTTCACTTGACATACCTCAAGTAACATTCATGAAGCTGAATTCGCAGAAACAAAGTAGACAGTCTATCACTCAACGAATTCATTAAGCAGGTCAAGGCAAATAGACTAAGAAAACGGATATATGGTGCAAGAGAAAAGGGAATACTCCTTCCCCAGTTTAAGGAAAGATTAAATGTTGTTGAGATACAGATGCATGTCAGAGTTGTAGTAGACGTTGTGCCTAAACGACTATAAGTCAGGACCCACTGCTCAGGAAAAGGGTGAATAAAGTCAGACCAATGGGACATCTCTGAATGCATCAGAACAGTTGGTTCTAAAAGTCAAGGAAGGTATTTATTGATAAATCAGAAGATTAATTAACAAAGGAAATAATACTCCTTGCTGAACAACTCTGGGAGTGCAACGGCTATAAAGTCAGAGAAAGCTGAGCTACAGGTCAATATATCAGAACATGTCAGAAAAGGGAAAAGCACTGACACAAGTGGCAAAAGAGTCAAGCATCGAAGATATTTAAGATCTGCACAAAGCCAAAGGAAACCAACGGGATTTATCTCAACGGTAAAATATGCTTAGAGATATATAAAGGCATACATAACAAACAGAAGGGTAGGGGTTGGAACGGTTGTTGAAAAGTATACACGAGAGAGATAATAGACAACAACCGATTGTAGAGAAAAACAGAGAATGGTTATGCTAAAGAACTCTACGATCCATCAGAACACTAATACTGAATTGAGAGAGAAATAGAGATGTATAACTCTATTACAAGAGAAGTGTTCATAGCTGCTAGGCACATGGAAGAGAGAAACTTAAACGCCAACTTGATACATACATGGTAGCCACTGAGTACCAAAAGGAAGGAGCATTACAGTCATCTCAGAAGCCCATCTCGAGAAGCAATAAACTGTCTATGATAAGAAGGAACAACTGAGTATCCAAAAGAAAGGAGCATCACAGTCATCTCAGGAGTTCATCTCGAGAAGTTATCAAGTACCAAAGGAGCTGAAGTACAAAAGCCTAGCAGCACAATGGGTGATCACAAGATGATATTGAACATATAAAGAAGTCAAGCATCATTGTTGAACTCAATATTATCCCAGGAATGATCACATCCTGCTACTGAGTGTTTAAAGACAATAGGACTTAATGTACAACTCAGTAGCAATTCCAACCTCTTTCAAATGATCAAGGAGCCAAGTCTGTTGGACTTGAAGAGGGCAGTTGTCCTTGTCATAGTGACTAAAGGAGCCAAGCCTGCTGGACTTGAAGAGGGCAGTAATGTCCTTGTCTTTGTGACTAAACTAACCAAACCTGCTGGGTTTGAAGGGTTCTTAGTGAACCAGAGTTTCCAGGCTAATGAGCTTGAAGGGTTCCGTATGAACCATCCTTAGTGGATTTCCTACTCGTTGTAGTAGAAGAGTGGAGTAGGAGTTATTCAGTCTCCGAACCACTTAAAACTCTCTGGTGTCATTTACATTCAGTCATTTACATTCTGTCTTATATATATACAGATATATATATATATATATATATATATATATATATATATATATATATATATGTTTACATATGATTGTAAATTATTTTACTTAACAAATGACTTTCTTCTAAATAATCCTAAACTTTAACGGAGAAGTTTTTCAAATCTTTAAGGGGTGTTTTCAAACTAATATTCCGCTGTGCAAACAAATCTTAATTAAGTTTGTTAAGTGCTATTAAATATTTGAAATTAATATTAAAAGAAAAAGTTTTTGATAAGATCTATTCAACCCCCCCCCCCCCCCCCCCCAGATCACTTGTGCGACTCTGGGAACTAACAATTGGTATCAGAGCAGGTTCTCACGAACATAAAGCTCACACTTTGAGTAGATCCTATGGCACTAGCAAATTTCTGTTTTTGAGTTTAAGAATTGAAGTAAACCACCTCGTATGAACAAGCTTACAAAATAATGTTTTTTTTTCAGGTACTAATTGAATGTTGGTTATTGATTCCATGTCTGATGCTGAATATTAATTGACATTAATACTTCCTAATACAAATTCAGATGATCTCAGCAAAGAAGCTATCAAGTGAACTGTCAAAGTTAATCTGGTGCTGCAAGTTGAAGAAATCAACAGAATGTTCTGTTGACAAGAATTATTAATTGATTCACTTAAAGAATACAAACGTGTATTGTTGCTTTCAAACAAACTGGGAAGTTTATATCTTGATGCCAAAGGACACCGGATCCTATTCTTCTCCTAGGAAGCATCACTGAACCAAGCAAACAAATCTACTTCTCACCGGTGGTTGAAGCAGAAGCAAGCCCAACAGGAATCTATGCTTAAATTGTTAAATAATTTTTCTATCCACCATATGTCAGCAGCTGGAATCAGTCTCTAATCTATAGTCACTCGATGGGCTCAGCATTAAGCTTTCTGATAAGCTTAAGGACTTTTATTCTAAGGATCCTATCTGAAGATGTGTGTCAAAAGAAGTGTTTCATTTATTTTAAAGCAGCATCAAGAGCTTGACTGATTTTTTAAAGGAATCTATTTCAAAAGTCTTCAACGGTTTTCTAGAACAACTTCTCTGAAAATGGGAGAAAGATCAAATCACAGTTGTTTACTTCACTGCAATATCCATAGTGATGAGTTTTCAAAGTCATTCCTCCAAATCACAGTTATCAGGCCCGAGACCTGAAAATCAACTCAGCATGAATGAACGGTCACATATGTTTATCAATGATCACCGGATCTAAGAATCATTCTGCAGATCATCAAAGATAGAGAAGAGTTGAAGAATCTCATTCATGTACAAAGCAGCTCTTAAAATGAAGAAATCCTTACCAGGCACACCATGTGTACATGCTCAGACTTTAAAGGCAAATGCTCCTAGTGTCAAAATTCTTCAAAACCATCTATGAATGAGAAGGGTGAGAAGATCAAGGCAGAAAGGAGTAATCACGAATGACTTACTCTATGTTTCAGAAATCACCCTTCAAATCTGAGAAAAGAGGAAAAGTTAATCTCAAAGAAAAGCTCACTCATAACCTTTGGCAGTAGGCTCTCCAACTTCAAATGCAACAGAAGAAGCTCTAAGCTTGAAATGGTTGAAGATTTATTTGCTTAATTCTATGAAGAAGTCAACGCTATGAAATGCTAAACATAAAGTCTCTTGATAAGCATGCATTACAAATCATTCTGGATGAAGATAATTCAAGCAGAACAACAGGAAGGAAACAATGCCACAGCCTCAAGAAGAAAGCTCAACGATATAAAGAAGAATATCTCAAGGTAGCCAATCTTTGATAGATTGAGTGAAGTCTGAATACTGAGGCATGAAGAAGATTTGAATCTTGGGATTCTCTAGAAGAGAAAGAAGTTGATCATAAAAGGAGGCATCTATTAGTCTTTACCTCACCTATTGATTTAGTGAATCTTGTTTGAATGATTGTCACTAATATCATCGTTAGATAAAAGATCACTCAAGTCAGAAGAAAGTTCATCTCACAAAGAAGGATCGTAGAGTATGTCAGGCGATCGCAGAATAAGGCTTGGAAAATGAAGTGTCCTCTCCAAAGAACGTAAAGTGGTCTCCTCGTCATAAAGCTCAAGATCGTAGAGTCAACACAGTCAGTCACTCTATGACTTTTTACAACCAGGCCTAACTAAGATCTCTAAATTCATCCAAAGTCTCCAGTTTTAACAGAGATCGTAGAGCAGTTCAAAATCACAACTCTACGATTGCACTTCAAAAGGAAAGCAGAAGGTAAATCGGTTCTTCATTGGAATACCTTTCTCATTCCAGTCACAAAGTCCCAAAACAATGTGATTGATGAACCAAATGCACTTATCTCTCCGATAATAATCTCCAAATCCTGTGACTAATAACCAAGCAAGACTTATTATCTCAAATCGTAGAATCACCATGTTCATCTTCCTGATCGTAAAATATTGAGTCTATGTTTGCATCTCATAACAATATCTTTCCCATAAACTTCTTTTCCAGCATTCAATTCTCACCCGTCCTCAAATCCATCTACTGAAAGGATGATGGTTGAATGTCTTGCAGCCAACTCTACGAACTGGTCAAGTTTACTATACAGAGAAAGTGAACCACACGCTCTTCAAACTCAAGTGGGTTAGAATAATTGATGTGCTCCATTTATGGAAAATAAAAGGGTTAAACCCACATTCTTCAAATAAATATCTGGCACGTGTACTCTGCAAAAATAAGAGGGAACTAGCATAAGTCTTGTTTTTAAACTAACAATGGTCATTTCCCGTCAGTTGTCAATACCCATTCTCCCAAAACTCATCAAAACCCTAGAAATCGAAAATTCCTCTAAAACCGATATTGGTATCGCTCCCTGGGCTTTTCCCCAATCAGTTTAATCACATGACATCTCTTCAAGTCATTCCTGGAAATCTTGTTTGTTTTGAAAAATTCGGAGATGCAGAGCAGAAATACAAGGATATTTTACATCTGGTCAAGAATGCTGGCTTCACCATGTGTTTGGAAACTAGCACCAGGATTTTCTCTTCGCTTGTGAAAGAATTTTATTCAAATGCTGATTATCGAGGAAACACCCTCATCTCAAAGGTTAAGGAAATCACATTGCAATTTGGGGTTTCTGAAATCAATCTCAGTCTAGGTATTCCAAGCGGAGGAATTGTTTCTCTTCATAAGATTAACATTGAACTTGGATTGGAATTGATGGGCTATGAAAAGAAGTCTCCTCTCAAAGGAATCAAGAAGAAAGATTTCCCTCAGCAGTATGAGTTTCTGGCTGATATTGTTGGAAAGAGTATTCTATGCAAAGACACCGCATATGATACTATCAGTGAAGATCAACTGAGGCTGATGACTGCTATTGCTCAAAGAAAGAAAATCAACTTCGGAGCAGTTCTCTTAGGGCGGATAAAGAGATGGATAGATGATACAAAGACAAGAGCTGAAACTGGAAAGCCAACTCCCAAGATGCCTTATGGGAGATTCATAAGCATCATTTTGAAGAAATTGCTGGCAAATGAAATTAGGGAAGATGAAGGAGAAGTTCTAAACTGCAACAAAAGAATTACTCCAATGCTGTTTGAAGATTGGAAAAAGAATCCTCATGCCAATAAGGGTAAAAAATCACGAGGTTCTATGAGCTTCAACAGTAAGATGGGAGTGAAATCAAAGGGAAAAGGAAAAAGGGAAATAAAAGAAATATCTGAGGAGATATTACAGGAGGAAAATGAACAATCAAGAAACAAAACTCTTGTGATCTATGATAGTCAGAAATCAGAAAAGAAAAGAAAATTCTTTGAAACAGAGAAGGCTGAAGAAGAAAAGGATGTCTGTTCAGGGAAAGCTAAGAAGGAAAAGATGAATCCCAAAGTATCTGAAGTAAAGAAGAAGAAGAAGAAGAAAACAGAAAAGAAAGTTCCTCACATTGCTCCAAGAAGAAGTTGGAGAATCAGAGAACAGTGGAGAAGCTCAATCACTGCAGGACCACCTCAGGTGATAGATGTGACGCCCCCAAATCTGGGCCCACACAGCCCAAACTTGAGTCGTCAAAAGACTACAACAAAATTATTACAACAAAGCACAACGTACAACAATACAGTGTATAATAATACACAACTAAGTCTTCACTATTATTGCCACACTATTTTACAAAACGTGAAGACTATGATAACTATTCCTCGGACCCTCACTCCATTCCCCGGCTAGACCCTGTTATGTTTTCATCTCCTGTTGAAAAATAATGGAACAAAAGAAAGGGTGAGCTCAAATAGCCCAGTAAAGAATATCATGACTAAGATAATGACGAATAAATTATCATTAGTCTTCAACAGTTGAGTTCTTGATAGAATACAATAGACTACAAGGTTTATATCAAAAACTGCAGTTAAATTCTTAAACAACGTTCAGATCAATAATAGCAGCGGAATGAGTAATCTATTAGAAGAATAATGCAGACTATAATGTCCACTCGGTTCTCTTTTTAGGAAAAACATCATCAACTTTTATCATCTGAAATATCATTAGTCAAGATAATACAAATTCACAGTTCCTGATCATAATCATGCAGATCAACAGTTCATCTTTGCACTACGGGCCAAAGACATTCAATATAACACCAACGGTCATGATTATACCAGATTCAGTCTTTGGTCATAATCATACCAAACAACAGTTCATCTTTGCACTACGGGCCAAAGAGAACATTCACCACGTGCCATAAAAGACACCGAACAGATGTATCGCCTTTAACCTATTTTATCGCCTTTAACCTATCATCTGTTCAACAAATATATCACATCTGTGCCCCCGGCCACAGATATTCACAACAGCTTGATTTTTGGATGATTAGAATGATATAAATGATGAACAGAAGAAATAGGATAACAATAAGTATCGGAAGTTTACTTTGTACAGATTCAAATAATGTCCAAATTGTCAACATGATGTGGAGTGAAATTTAAAAATGATATTCAAGATCCACAATTCAGAATAACGGTTACAATTCAATAGAAAGGTTCACGTAAATAGGAAGGTTCAGTTGAAATAATGAAGTTCAACTATTATGGAACATATAATATTTTCAGGAATTATAGAAGCAATAGTTCCATAATAAATTTCGATTTAGGAGTATGAAAGAAAATAATATCCCTTACCGTAGCAGGTTTGATTAACAAAAGGTGAAGGAAATTAATACAAAGGGTTATTCACCAACAGGCGGCAATCCGCTCCGTAAGGTTATTCCCACAATTTAATAGAATTTGAGTACAAAGAGTTATTCACCAAACAGGCGGCAATCCGCTCCGTAAGGTTATTCCCACAATTTAATAGAATTTGAGTACAAAGAGTTATTCACCAAACAGGCGGCAATCCGCTCCGTAAGGTTATTCCCACAATTTAATAGAATTTGAGTACAAAGAGTTATTCACCAAACAGGCGGCAATCCGCTCCGTAAGGTTATTCTCAGAGATTAATAATGAATGAATACGAAAGGTTATTCACCAACAGGCGGCAATCCGCTCCGTAAGGTTATTCCCACAATTTAATACATGGAAATAAAAGGCACGTCTTATGAGTAAGGAAGAAACAATATTATTATCGAGAATCAAATAATGATAATCCCTTACCATAGTACGTTTGAATAATGGAAGATGAAAAAGATGGTATCCCTTACCGTAACACGTGACTGGATATTGATTTAAATGAGGTTGATTAACTTGAACAGTACACGTATACTTATAGATCTTCACAAATACTCAAGATGACTTAAGCACACTTAGAGAGAACTTTCACAAGAAGTATTTAGAGAGAGAAAGAAAGAACAAGTAAGGAAGTTTATGAAAAATCCTTAAGTTAAGGCTTCTATTTATAGCCAAAAATCTTATCATTCATTTAATCTAAACCATTCATTTAAAGATCATCTTTTAATCTACACCATCCATTTCAAATATTATATTATCTTTAATCTACACCATTCATTTCATATCACCTAATAATCACCTAACTTTATATTATAAACAAATCAATTTAATTATTCAACAATAATTCACACTTTAATCTACACCATTCATTTCATATCACCTAATAATCACCTAACTTTATATTATAAACAAATCAATTCAATTATTCAACAATAATTCACACTTTAATCTACACCATTCATTTCATATCACCTAATAATCACCTAACTTTATATTATAAACAAATAACTTTATCAATTCAATTATTATGACTAATTGTTATAAATACAGTATAGTTAGCTCTTAGATATCAAGTCAATAAATTAATGAAATACAACTGTTTAAATAACATCATAATAGAGATAACAATAATGTAAAATAAAGCATACGTTACTGTGTAATGACAATTATTGATTCAATAATGTGAATTACTGTGCATATGTTACTGTGACAATTATTAGGTTCAATAATTTTAAAAACAGTGCAACAACAATTATTGACTCAATGATATAAAATACAGTGTAATGACAATTATTAAATCAATAATGCAAAATACTGTGTAACAACAATTATTGAATTGATAATATAAAATATTATGCAGTGACAATTATCGATGAAATGATGCGTAACAGTTACGGTGTCAATTATCAGACCAATAATATGAGACACTATGCAATACCGTGTGTTACTGTAGAGTACCGTGTGCTACAGAAAATACCATAAACTACCGTATGCTACTATTCTTTTATCACCGGTATTTTAACAGTTCCGTTGACTATTTTTATTTAAAAAGGTTACTTCTGTCGTTTTCTATATCCGACAAATATTCCGTTGTGGGGTCCACCAATAATTTATTATTTCGGCGCCGTCGTACGGCACGAATATTCCCCGACCAAACGAATATTCCCCGACAAAGCGAATATTGTCCGACAAAATAAAATTTGCACATAACATCCTTAACTTTCAATTTTGTTAATTTAACCACTTACTGTTTCAAAAAAAAATATATATGAAGAAAAATTAAATTTTGTATTTCATAAAATTCGGGGTCTTACAACCTCCCCTCCTTATGAAATTTCGTCCCCGAAATTGACGTACCTGACATATCGAAGAGGTAAGGATACTTAGATTTCATCTCAGATTCTAGCTCCCAGGTCATTTCCTCAGTATCTTGGGTACTCCATAAAACCTTAACTTGAGGTATAACCTTTGAGCGTAGGATCTGCTCCTTCTTATCCAGGATCTTAACAGGTACCTCCTCGTATGTTAAATCCTCTGCTATAACGTCTGGTTCTAACTCAATGACGTGGTTTGGGTCCTTCACATATTTACGTAACATAGATATGTGAAAAACGTTATGGATGCGAGACATACTTGGTGGTAGGGCTAGTCTGTAGGCTACGGTTCCTATTCGATCGAGGATTTCAAATGGGCCAATAAATCGAGGGTTGAGCTTTCCTCTCTTTCCGAATCTCGTAACCCCTTTCCATGAAGAAACACGTAAGAATACATGATCTCCGACGTTGAAACTTTCGTCTCTCCGATGAAGATCAGCATAACTCTTTTGTCGTTCTTGTGCGGTCTGTATTCGTTGTCGGATCATTTGGATCTTTTCGGTCGTCAAGCGTACCAACTCGGGTCCCAACAATTTTGCTTCTCCTACCTCATTCCAACATATTGGAGAGCGACACTTCCTTCCATACAAAGCCTCGAATGTAGCCATGCCTATGCTTGCTTGGTAACTGTTGTTGTAAGAAAATTCCACCAATGGCAAGTACTTATCCCAACTTCCTTTGAAGTCTAATACACAAAGTCTCAAAAGATCTTCGAGGGTCTGGATCGTCCTTTCCGATTGTCCGTCCGTTTGAGGATGGTATGCAGAACTAAAACGTAGTTCAGTGCCCATAGCTTTTTGTAGACTGATCCAAAAGCGTGAAGTGAATCTAGGATCCCGATCAGAAACTATGGAAACTGGCATGCCATGCAATCTCACGATCTCATTTATGTACATACCGGCAAGACGTTCAAGTGAAAAGTTTTCTCGTATAGGCAAGAAATGAGCAGATTTGGTCAATCTATCTACGATCACCCAAATTGCATCTAAGCCTTGAGAAACTTTTGGAAGACCCGTCACGAAGTCCATATTGATGTGTTCCCACTTCCATTCGGGAACTTCAAGTGATTGTAATGGACCTTTAGGAACTTGATGCTCTGCCTTGACACGTTGACAAGTTAGGCACCTTGAGATAAACTCCGCAATCTCTCTTTTCATATTGTTCCACCAAAATGTATGTCGAAGATCTCGATACATCTTGGTACCTCCTGGGTGGATTGTAAACGGCGTGTTGTGTGCCTCCATCATGATTTTATGCTTTAATTCAGGATTGTTAGGAACACATAGTCGAGAGTTGACTCGAAGTATTCCTTTCTCGTCGATTCTTGCTTCGGGAATGGCACCTTCTTGTACTTTCTTTATCATGTTTATCAGTTCCGGATCGGTAGCTTGAGCAGCTTTAATTTTATTGATTAAAGTTGGTTCTACTCGCACGTGAGCAATCTTCAAGTGGGTCCCTGGTGTCTTTAGCTCTATCTCCATCTTTTGCAAGTCGTACAAAATACACTTTTGTGTTGTCAGCAGTGCACTTGTACTTGCATAAGATTTTCTGCTCAAAGCGTCAGCTACAACGTTCGCCTTTCCCGGGTGATACTGGATTGTGTGGTCATAATCCTTTAACAGTTCAAGCCAACGTCGTTGTCGCATGTTGAGTTCCTTCTGGGTGAAGAAATACTTGAGACTTTTATGATCCGTATAGATATCCACTTTTTCTCCGTACAAGTAGTGTCTCCAGATCTTCAACGCGAAAACGAATGCTGTCAACTCTAGATCATGAGTAGGATAATTTTTCTCATAATTTTTGAGTTGTCGAGAGGCATAGGCTATAACATTTCCATGTTGCATAAGGACACAGCCTAGACCTTTGCCAGAAGTATCGCTGTAGATAACAAATTCTCCTGATCCTGATGGTATGGTCAGAACAGGAGCTGAAACAAGTCTCCTCTTGAGTTCTTGGAAACTCTTCTTGCATTCCTCGCTCGATATAAGTTTTGTACTAGAACGAATGATACCGATATCTAATAATTCTTTTAACTCTTGGCGTTCTATGAGAGCCATTCGGTATGGGGCTTTGGAAATGGGCTTGGTACCGAGTTCAAGATCAATACAAAATTCATTTTCACGGTTTGGGGTAAGCTAGGAAGTTCCTCAGAAAAAACGTCAGGAAACTCATTAACAATGGGAATATCATTCAAGTTTGACGTGTTTTTGTTCAAATCAGTGACATGAGCTAAAAAGGCTTGACATCCGTTTTTCAATAAACGAATGGCTTTATGGCTAGAAATAACAGTTATAGATTTCAATGGTTTAGTTACTTGAATTTGCATGACAGGTTGATTAGGAATATGAAAACTAATAATCTTATGAAAACAATCAATTTTAGCATGATGGGTAGTCAACCAATCAATTCCTAAAATCACATCAAATTCACGCATCTCCAAAGAAATAAGGTCAACAGGTAATGTGAGGTTGTTGATTTGAACTAGGCAAGATTTATAGATAGTAAATGTAATAGGTATTTCTCCCAATGAGGTTTCAACTGATAAGACAAGATTTAAGTTTTCAATAGTCAAATTTAAACGTTGAGTACATATAGGTGAGATAAAAGAGTGGATAGAGCCAGTATCTAATATGGCATAGACTTCACGAGAATTTATGAATAGCTTACCGGTTATCACCTCATTCGGTTTCTTGACTGTTATCGTCAAATCGAATCCCGAATACTTCATTCGGATCTTCACGTATTTCAACCATGGGAATACCACTGAATAATTTTCTAGCAAACTGTTTCTCGGGTTCATCAACTTCATCAGTAGTAAGGTACCAATGATTTCCATTAAAATAGTATTTTCGATAGACTGCAGTTTCCACGATAGTGACTAACTTAACCTGAATTCCTCTAAATTGTAACGCCCAAAAGTATAGAAACATCATTTTTAAATAATCTTGAAAATCATAGCTGGAACACCATAAATCCCAAAGACTAATATGAAAAGTCCATATATTCTGATCCTTTGTTATAGAGCATAACCATGTGATATCACTCTCCCAATTAGTGAGTAAATTAAAGGCAATAATTTCCGCAAGTTCGTTATTTCCTTTAATTGCTTCTAAGAATGGATCTGGAACGACTGTAGCAGAGCTTTCACCTTCATCCTTACTAGATAGAACACGCATAATTTTTGCCTTAGGCAAATGATTCAACTCTGAGTTTGTAAGAAGATTATTCGTCGCCTCTTGTTTTGCAGCTACATTTGTTTCGGTAATTTCATAATTAACCTCCTGATTTTCAGATGCCATAATTAACTGTGGTCACAAAATAAATGTTAGTTCAAATAAACTGACTCATCTCTTCATGTTCCTACATTCAAATCGATTCATTAGATAAAAAATAAATCTAATTTAGGTAGGACACACTAGTGATTGATTCTATTCGTCTCTCCCCTCCTAGTTCTAACCCCAGATCTCCATTAAAGACCATATCCCTAAGCTCTGATGCCAACTGTGACGCCCCCAAATCTGGGCCCACACAGCCCAAACTTGAGTCGTCAAAAGACTACAACAAAATTATTACAACAAAGCACAACGTACAACAATACAGTGTATAATAATACACAACTAAGTCTTCACTATTATTGCCACACTATTTTACAAAACGTGAAGACTATGATAACTATTCCTCGGACCCTCACTCCATTCCCCGGCTAGACCCTGTTATGTTTTCATCTCCTGTTGAAAAATAATGGAACAAAAGAAAGGGTGAGCTCAAATAGCCCAGTAAAGAATATCATGACTAAGATAATGACGAATAAATTATCATTAGTCTTCAACAGTTGAGTTCTTGATAGAATACAATAGACTACAAGGTTTATATCAAAAACTGCAGTTAAATTCTTAAACAACGTTCAGATCAATAATAGCAGCGGAATGAGTAATCTATTAGAAGAATAATGTAGACTATAATGTCCACTCGGTTCTCTTTTTAGGAAAAACATCATCAACTTTTATCATCTGAAATATCATTAGTCAAGATAATACAAATTCACAGTTCCTGATCATAATCATGCAGATCAACAGTTCATCTTTGCACTACGGGCCAAAGACATTCAATATAACACCAACGGTCATGATTATACCAGATTCAGCCTTTGGTCATAATCATACCAAACAACAGTTCATCTTTGCACTACGGGTCAAAGAGAACATTCACCACGTGCCATAAAAGACACCGAACAGATGTATCGCCTTTAACCTATTTTATCGCCTTTAACCTATCATCTGTTCAACAAATATATCACATCTGTGCCCCCGGCCACAGATATTCACAACAGCTTGATTTTTGGATGATTAGAATGATATAAATGATGAACAGAAGAAATAGGATAACAATAAGTATCGGAAGTTTACTTTGTACAGATTCAAATAATGTCCAAATTGTCAACATGATGTGGAGTGAAATTTAAAAATGATATTCAAGATCCACAGTTCAGAATAACGGTTACAATTCAATAGAAAGGTTCACGTAAATAGGAAGGTTCAGTTGAAATAATGAAGTTCAACTATTATGGAACATATAATATTTTCAGGAATTATAGAAGCAATAGTTCCATAATAAATTTCGATTTAGGAGTATGAAAGAAAATAATATCCCTTACCGTAGCAGGTTTGATTAACAAAAGGTGAAGGAAATTAATACAAAGGGTTATTCACCAACAGGCGGCAATCCGCTCCGTAAGGTTATTCCCACAATTTAATAGAATTTGAGTACAAAGAGTTATTCACCAAACAGGCGGCAATCCGCTCCGTAAGGTTATTCCCACAATTTAATAGAATTTGAGTACAAAGAGTTATTCACCAAACAGGCGGCAATCCGCTCCGTAAGGTTATTCCCACAATTTAATAGAATTTGAGTACAAAGAGTTATTCACCAAACAGGCGGCAATCCGCTCCGTAAGGTTATTCTCAGAGATTAATAATGAATGAATACGAAAGGTTATTCACCAACAGGCGGCAATCCGCTCCGTAAGGTTATTCCCACAATTTAATACATGGAAATAAAAGGCACGTCTTATGAGTAAGGAAGAAACAATATTATTATCGAGAATCAAATAATGATAATCCCTTACCATAGTACGTTTGAATAATGGAAGATGAAAAAGATGGTATCCCTTACCGTAACACGTGACTGGATATTGATTTAAATGAGGTTGATTAACTTGAACAGTACACGTATACTTATAGATCTTCACAAATACTCAAGATGACTTAAGCACACTTAGAGAGAACTTTCACAAGAAGTATTTAGAGAGAGAAAGAAAGAACAAGTAAGGAAGTTTATGAAAAATCCTTAAGTTAAGGCTTCTATTTATAGCCAAAAATCTTATCATTCATTTAATCTAAACCATTCATTTAAAGATCATCTTTTAATCTACACCATCCATTTCAAATATTATATTATCTTTAATCTACACCATTCATTTCATATCACCTAATAATCACCTAACTTTATATTATAAACAAATCAATTTAATTATTCAACAATAATTCACACTTTAATCTACACCATTCATTTCATATCACCTAATAATCACCTAACTTTATATTATAAACAAATCAATTCAATTATTCAACAATAATTCACACTTTAATCTACACCATTCATTTCATATCACCTAATAATCACCTAACTTTATATTATAAACAAATAACTTTATCAATTCAATTATTATGACTAATTGTTATAAATACAGTATAGTTAGCTCTTAGATATCAAGTCAATAAATTAATGAAATACAACTGTTTAAATAACATCATAATAGAGATAACAATAATGTAAAATAAAGCATACGTTACTGTGTAATGACAATTATTGATTCAATAATGTGAATTACTGTGCATATGTTACTGTGACAATTATTAGGTTCAATAATTTTAAAAACAGTGCAACAACAATTATTGACTCAATGATATAAAATACAGTGTAATGACAATTATTAAATCAATAATGCAAAATACTGTGTAACAACAATTATTGAATTGATAATATAAAATATTATGCAGTGACAATTATCGATGAAATGATGCGTAACAGTTACGGTGTCAATTATCAGACCAATAATATGAGACACTATGCAATACCGTGTGTTACTGTAGAGTACCGTGTGCTACAGAAAATACCATAAACTACCGTATGCTACTATTCTTTTATCACCGGTATTTTAACAGTTCCGTTGACTATTTTTATTTAAAAAGGTTACTTTTGTCGTTTTCTATATCCGACAAATATTCCGTTGTGGGGTCCACCAATAATTTATTATTTCGGCGCCGTCGTACGGCACAAATATTCCCCGACCAAACGAATATTCCCCGACAAAGCGAATATTGTCCGACAAAATAAAATTTGCACATAACATCCTTAACTTTCAATTTTGTTAATTTAACCACTTACTGTTTCAAAAAAAATATATATGAAGAAAAATTAAATTTTGTATTTCATAAAATTCGGGGTCTTACAACAGAAATTGATGATGAAGCAAGTTCTGATTCTGAAGAAAGAACTTCTGACAGTTCAAAAGAGGAAACATCTACAGGCTCTTCAGAGGAAAGATCAGAATATCATAAAAATAGCCTGTCTGAAAAGGAAGTCTCTTTGGGTTCTGATCAGGAAATTGAACCAGTTGTAAAAGACTCAACACCTGAGTTCAACAATGATGATGATGTAGCTGAAGAAGATGATGTACCAAGGAAACAATGCTCTGAAAATTCTGAAGCTGGAAAGACTAAATCAGATGAGGAAGGAGACTGTCAAGAAACTGTGGTGAAAGAAGATAAACACCGTCAAGAAGAGACCAACACTCATGATGTGGATAAATCAAAAGACGGGTCAAGAAGGTCAAGTAAAGGATTAAGTGGTTTTATGAAGAACACAGGCAGGAGGTTCAAAACAAATCACAAGGAGAGACAAATAAGGATAAAAGCTGAAAAGAAGCTGAAGAAAGTAAGACTGCTAAGAAAACTTGAAAAGCAGAAATTTGCAGCATATCGATCAAAGCAGATCAAAAGAAGACGTAGAGAAAGAAGGAAGCATGCCAGACAGATAGAAAGATGCTCTATTGCTTGGGATCATAATCATCTGTTGAGTTTCATTCCTATTTTACCACTTCTAAGGGCAATAGTCATGAATGATCAAAGTTCTATAAGCTGGAGCTACTCAACCTTTCCAAATCTTTCATTAATAGCTCAACATTTCACAAAGGCAATGACCTTTGCAACCACACTAATAAGCAGCGAACCTTTCTATTCTCACTACCAAAGTTGCCAGGAAACATCCATCTGGAATCAGTCCAGCTCTGTGGAAAATCAAAATGCATAAATCAGAAAGTCCTCGGCTGTGACTTACTAAACTCTTAATCACCCTGCACCACCTCCCTGTTCGTAAAAGTCCCAAAACTTTGCAAACATCTCTCAAAATACCAATTCTCCAGTCATAGAGTCCCAACACTCTATGGACCATGAAAATTTACTTACTCTTAGTCTCGTAGAGTCTCAAAACTCTGTGATAGACTTCAAAATATCCTTCTAAAATCTGCAGTAACTCTGCAAGTTCCATACATTTCATAATTGATGATGTCAAAAAGGGGGAGAGAATACAGGGGGAGCTATGAAGAAAGAAGAGTAACCAACTAAGGGGGAGTAACCAACTAAGGAGGAGTAACCAACTAAGGGGGAGACAGCTATGAAGAAGGAGGAGTAACCAACTAAGGGGAAGACAGCTTAGGGGGAGCTATGAAGATCAGATTCAACCAGCTAAGAGGAAGACAGCTAGCAAAACTGAGTGGGAGAAAAGTTAAAACATGAAGAGCAGCTGTAAGTATGTATAACCTTTTGTAGAAATGCTCATTTAATAAAATCATCCTTTTGCACTAGCCATACAGTATTTCACTGTATCATAAGACATAATTTACCTGTCAAGTAGATGCATTATTTGAATGTCTTATAAATAAGTCTATTAGTTTTGTCATCATCAAATAGGGGGAGATTGTTGAATGTTGTTTGATTTGATGATGATGACTGTTGTGCAAAAAGGACTGGGCTAAATGTGCTTATGTGGTTATTTGACAATGTGATTTTATAATGTGCTTAATTGATTATGTGTTAGATACTCGGAAAGTGTTTATGTGCTTATGTGCTTAATTGATTATGTGCTTAGATACTCTGAACGTGCTTATGTGCTTACATGATTGAGTGATATATAATGTATCTGAAAAAGTGCGTAGATGTTCTAAATCTAATTATGTGCTTACATTGTTGTGGGTGTATGATATATATTATCTTTCTTAAAAACTGTAAGATGCACACACTAGTATAGCACAAATATGATCTTATTATAAACTGTCTGCTGCTTATTAAAGAGAATGAAAGTTATCGGAATAAAATGTTGTAAAGTCTTTTTTTTTTAGTTATATGTGTACAAAGGACTTAGATTTTAAAGATCAGAAATATTAGGTTGATCTTTCAATAGAAGTCACTCTGCATAAAAGATGTATGATATAAGCAGAGTAGCATAAGAATGAATCATTGATGTATTTGTGTATGTCAAAGTCTGTAAAAGTCCTTTCAATATGTAATGATGCAATAATGTAAGAAAGGACTTGGTTAGAAAAGATCAAATCTGTTAGGTTGATCAGTCTATATGATCGTAGAACGGACACTGCACGATTTTGTATAAATCGTAGAGTTAACTCTACGACTCCTTACCAGGATAACTCTACGAGAGACAGATATGCAAGAAGTCTACAGGATATACAAGTAAAGTTAAAGAACTGTTCAAGTACAAATCGTAGAGCTGAACTCTACGATCGTCGAACAGACAGCCAAGCTAGCCTGCAGATAACGCTGAACCAGAGAAGAAATGTACTCTACGATACACACTCTCTAGCAAAATCGTAGAGTAAAATTGTTGAGCAAGCTTACAAGGATTGGAATGTATGCTGATAGAAGAGATCGTAGAGTGGAACAAAATGACAAGGCAATAACAGAAGATTGCTATACACATGGAACAATCGTTGAGTAGAATTAAAGGATGAAGCAACACAGACTGCAACTCAACGATTCCACTAAGAAGCACTACAGTTAGCTAACTCTACGATTTGATCAAACCTACAAGATCGTAGAACGAAATCAAAGCAAAGCATTGCAAGCACAAACTCTACGATCTGACCAGAGCAACAAGGTCACAGAGTTAAAGAAAAGATCGTTCTAACTCAACGTTTCACTTGACATACCTCAAGTAACATTCATGAAGCTGAATTCGCAGAAACAAAGTAGACAGTCTATCACTCAACGAATTCATTAAGCAGGTCAAGGCAAATAGACTAAGAAAACGGATATATGGTGCAAGAGAAAAGGGAATACTCCTTCCCCAGTTTAAGGAAAGATTAAATGTTGTTGAGATACAGATGCATGTCAGAGTTGTAGTAGACGTTGTGCCTAAACGACTATAAGTCAGGACCCACTGCTCAGGAAAAGGGTGAATAAAGTCAGACCAATGGGACATCTCTGAATGCATCAGAACAGTTGGTTCTAAAAGTCAAGGAAGGTATTTATTGATAAATCAGAAGATTAATTAACAAAGGAAATAATACTCCTTGCTGAACAACTCTGGGAGTGCAACGGCTATAAAGTCAGAGAAAGCTGAGCTACATGTCAATATATCAGAACATGTCAGAAAAGGGAAAATCACTGACACAAGTGGCAAAAGAGTCAAGCATCGAAGATATTTAAGATCTGCACAAAGCCAAAGGAAACCAACAGGATTTATCTCAACGGTAAAATATGCTTAGAGATATAAAGGCATACATAACAAACAGAAGGGTAGGGGTTGGAACGGTTGTTGAAAAGTATACACGAGAGAGATAATAGACAACAACCGATTGTAGAGAAAAACAGAGAATGGTTATGCTAAAGAACTCTACGATCCATCAGAACACTAATACTGAATTGAGAGAGAAATAGAGATGTATAACTCTATTACAAGAGAAGTGTTCAGAGCTGCTAGGCACATGGAAGAGAGAAACTTAAACGCCAACTTGATACATACATGGTAGCCACTGAGTACCAAAAGGAAGGAGCATTACAGTCATCTCAGAAGCCCATCTCGAGAAGCAATAAACTGTCTATGATAAGAAGGAACAACTGAGTATCCAAAAGAAAGGAGCATCACAGTCATCTCAGGAGTTCATCTCGAGAAGTTATCAAGTACCAAAAGAGCTGAAGTACAAAAGCCTAGCAGCACAATGGGTGATCACAAGATGATATTGAGCATATAAAGAAGTCAAGCATCATTGTTGAACTCAATATTATCCCAGGAATGATCACATCCTGCTACTGAGTGTTTAAAGACAATAGGACTTAATGTACAACTCAGTAGCAATTCCAACCTCTTTCAAATGATCAAGGAGCCAAGTCTGTTGGACTTGAAGAGGGCAGTTGTCCTTGTCATAGTGACTAAAGGAGCCAAGCCTGCTGGACTTGAAGAGGGCAGTAATGCCCTTGTCTTTGTGACTAAACTAACCAAACCTGCTGGGTTTGAAGGGTTCTTAGTGAACCAGAGTTTCCAGGCTAATGAGCTTGAAGGGTTCCGTATGAACCATCCTTAGTGGATTTCCTACTCGTTGTAGTAGAAGAGTGGAGTAGGAGTTATTCAGTCTCCGAACCACTTAAAACTCTCTGGTGTCATTTACATTCAGTCATTTACATTCTGTCTTATATATATACAGATATATATATATATATATATATATATATATATATATATATGTTTACATATGATTGTAAATTAGTTTACTTAACAAATGGCTTTCTTCTAAATAATCCTAAACTTTAACGGAGAAGTTTTTCAAATCTTTAAGGGGTGTTTTCAAACTAATATTCCGCTGTGCAAACAAATCTTAATTAAGTTTGTTAAGTGCTATTAAATATTTGAAATTAATATTAAAAGAAAAAGTTTTTGATAAGATCTATTCAACCCCCCCCCCCCCCTTCTAGATCACTTGTGCGACTCTGGGAACTAACAACTCTAAATGTTGATATAATTAAGCGGTTAAACTCAATTTTTTCTCCTACTTATTGGTTAAAAATATATTTATTATTCTATTATTCCTTTTGTAAATAGTGATAAATAAATTGAGTAAATAAAGATTCAGGATCGACTCCATCACATACTGCATGCAGCGTGCATGTGCATGTGGCGGCCATACTAATATGCGCATCTTAGTCATCCCACCATTAACATCTATGTCAAGATTCTTTAACTACTCTTCTCCCTCCCTCCCACCCACCAAAATCAGTTTGATTTAATTGTTTTTAGTTAAATTGATGAATTTTAAAATTAGTAATTAAATATATTTATTTATGTTTTAAAACTTTCAAAAAATAAATTTTACGTTAAATTAAATGTAATATTTTATGATTGTAATATGATCTTTATCTATACTTATATTAAAAATGAATAAATTTTAATTTTAAAATTATTTAATTTGACTTCAAATTTTAAATTATGTCAATTTTTGCAGGACAGATTGAGTAATAAAACACATTAAGTTGAATTGTTGGATTGTCAAGTTCTTTCCTGCACTAATCCAAATTAAATGGCGTAATCACTTGAGTTATATTTATTTGTAAGAATATTGGATGGGATAAGATTATCGAACTAATTTAGTATTATGAGAAATTATTTTATCTTTTGATTATTTCTATATTTAACGATATATATAGTATTTAAAGACACGTTAACATCGAAAGAAAGATGTACATGAATTCAATCAACAAAACACAAATATGATAAATGGTGTAGATAGCCGGTTAAGAAAATAATAATGAAGTTAACTAAAGCGTAACTCTAAACAATGTTTAAATAGTACGAAAAGACTAATAAGTTTAATATAAATTTAGCAGTAAACCCTAAGAAACCAACACATTTTCTTTTCATAAAAAAAAGTTAATAAAAAACTTTGGGTACTCTAGGTGTTGAAATATTTTTGGCCACCACAGGTTTGTTGTTTACTTAATTGTCGAAAAAAATCATCGAACTCAATTTAAGTTATCAAGAAGATATATGAACTAGTATTTTTTTAACACTAATAACATTAAACTTTCAAATAATTATTTAAATTTGTCAATACTTTTAACTACGGTTAACCAAGGATGATGTGACATATAATGTGCAATGTGGTACTAACATGACATGATATTGATCGTATGTTTTTTTGATAGCTTAATAAAAGATTAATAATTTTTTCGGCAATTATGTCTATATCTTTTGGACATTAGTAGTATTTGTTTTAACCTATATTAAAAAGAACACCAATTTTGATAAATTCCTAATTAAGATTCAAAAATAATGGGGTGCCACTTTTGTTAATTTCAAAGATATGACTCTCATATTTTTTAACTACTCCATTTAGTAAAAGAAGTGCAAGAATTATTATTATAACTGAAATCTTGAATTATTGACATATTTACAACTAGCACTAATTATTTAAAGTTTCCGGTCAGTGCATATATGATCGTGCATCTCTTGATTAAACAACAACATTTTAATTAATTAAAAATAAGCTTCCCATATTGTATTATTAAGAGGTAATAATAGCTGACAGAGAGGCTTATTACGGACTGCGATTCATTGGTTAAAATGAATATAACATGAGTACAAGAAAATAATATAATTTCAACGGAATTATTGTTGACGAAATAAATTTTTTCGAAAATATGTTATTTTTGACCGAGTTGTCGGTCGGGAATAATTATGTCGGCATTATGTTAGTACGGACGAAATTCCGTCAAAAATAGTAATTGTCAAGAGCGCGAAAAGTTCTCGCTAGCGAAAAGAGATTTTTTTTCCTATAACAACCGTTTAACCGTTGCTATACATTTATGGTGACACTTTTATAGGGTCCATTGTATAAAACTTTTAAAAAATATCAGTTTCCTATAATTTATGGAGACAAAATTTAGAAATCATGTCACAGTTTTTTTTCTTTCTCATATTAAGTAGTTTTGTTATATTACATTTTTATTCTCCATCATTTATTATATCTTTTAATTTTTTAAAATTTGATAAATTCGTATTATATGTTCATTGTTCGCACACTGGACTAGTGAGTATATAAAGGGAATATATTAAAAATGATATTACATTTTTGTGATATTGTGAATACTCAGAGAATCACATTCAAAGTATCGTCATGGGTATTGAATCATATAGTGGAGCCCACCAGTTGATCCGGCTGCTCGTTGGGTATTGATTCATTGCCATGCAGTTGATCCGGCTGCTCGTTGGGCGCCGTGGAATATTCACGGCCCCCACACGCCCAACTCTTAGTGACACTACAAAACGAAAATGGGGATGTGGTATTTAGAAAGAAAAAAAAAAAAAAAAAAAAAAAAAAAAATGGGGATGTGGGTCCAGATAATTCACCAAAGGGCACACACTCGAACAGAGGAGAGGGAAGTCTGTAAAATGAATCAAATAGTTTGAGTTCGATTCGTATTCGTTTGATTAAAAATTTATTTTGAACTCGATTTAAAATATAAACGATTTAAATATGAGTAAAGTTTAAAGTTTAATAAATTATTCGAATCTCTTTAAATTATAATTTTTTTTATCGATATTCGGATTATATTCGTTTAAAAAATTCAAATTGCTCAGAATTTGAGATCGTGTCTGACTCGGTAGCTAAACAACTTCAATTAAAATTTTATTTTATACTCGATAAATTTTATAAACTAAATCTAATCAATTCAATATTCGGTTTGACTAGCCTTAAATAGAGGGGATATAGAGAGAGAAAGTTAAGTGGCCTCGTTCTCTTTTGCCTTCTTTGTTAGGGGCCCATTGTTTCCTTCAATCTTGGGAGCTTAGCAGCCATGGCGCCTTTTCATCCATTATTTTCAGCTCATAATAGGATCACCAAATTTGTTGTGTCACTCTTATCTTTCTCTCTGGCTCTTCCTCTACCACAATCATCCATTATTTCCACAAATACCCACTTTGGTAATTTTTCCATATCAGTTTTAGCTGATAATTACTATTGGGTTTGATGAAATCTTGTTTAGTGGATCAGATAATAGATGCCCTTTTAGTTGGATTTTTTGCAAGTGCGGATTTTATGTATGTTGTCTTGCTAATGATATGTTCGTGAATTATATGGGTCTCTGAATTTTTATTGTTGCTATTAATAACTATACTACAGTTTTTTTTTTATGATAATGATAGTTGAATATATTGTTCTTGTTTGATATGAATTTTTTATTTATGTTGCTTATTAATATAAGCGCCAAACACAAGTACTATAAATTATAAAATAGGACAAAACTAGCAGTTAACTAATTGTTTCATTAAATTAATTAAAAAAAAAATCATTAAGTAATCTCGTCAAATCTAGCTAATATTTTGTAAATTTGGGTGTATCATTTTCAGGATCTGGTTTGACCCATTTTGCATGAGATTGGGTTGGGTAACACCCAACTGGAGGTTGAATATGATATTTAATTTGGGACTTGTAATTTTTTTTTATTCTTTTGTTAATCTCAAGTGATAGTCAAGTCATTTATTTTATTTTCTTCTTTTGTTTAAAATTAAGAAATAATTTAACACATATTTAATTAATTAGACGGAATGACTTAATTAAAAACTTTTAATTAGTTCAATGCGATAATTACATAAAATAAAATTTTAGTGGGCTATTATTACACAAAAGTGATCAATGAGTTAAATGATACTTTTGTCATTATATTAATAGAGTTCGCAAAAGCCTTAAATAATTGTTTACCTGAAAGGATACTCACTGTTTATTGCTTTTTCCCATGCTGATATATTTAGAGAACTGTTATTTCGACAATGATTTTTGTTATTAGTTTTAAAATCGTTGCTATATATACTTAACATTTTACATGTTAAAACCGTCGCTATTAGCTTATTTACTACACTTTACATGTGAAAAATGTCGCTATAGGTAAAAAAATGGGGGCACACATGCAAAAATAACAAAAAATACTGCAAAATATCAGTTTCCTATATTTATTATATGCATTCCAAAGAGATGATTTTATATATATATATATATATATATATAAGCTTCTGTTAGTTTTTGTTAAAGTTTTAGTTTCTGTGTATTTGATTTCCGTGAATAAGAATGACTATTCTGTAATATTGTTCGCACTCTTTTGTATTCATGATGTAATAAATTACACTATATCATTCAACTCCTAATTTATTTTATCCATAAACTTACTTTCTTGTGAGATATATCACTGACAAGCTCTTTGATTTGGCTAGCTGTTTCTGAGGGTCCAAAGATTGATTTGTTCCCAGAAATTTTAAGAGATGAGGCAGTGGGAAGACTTAATGAGCTTGGAAAGGTATTAAATAAGACTTTATTCTTTACATATGTAACTTTTCACTTCAGTTGTTGTTTGAAAATTTTAATAGTAGTGAAATTGTAAAAACTGAAGCTTTTTTTTTTCTTTCTAAAATTAGTAAAAACTGAAGCTTGATGTGTATATAGTTATAAATTTTGAGGATAATGGTTAACCTTAGATTGGTGACAACTCTAAGGTGCAAATATTTGATAGGACCAGTAATTAATCCTAGCTGGTTATCTTTGTTGTGTTTAAACTAAGAAACAAAAAGTGGTTGCATGGCCATTGGCACAGAGTTCGTGCCATGGTTACTGGGAACGCTAATCGATTGGGTATGCGGAAGTACCACAATTCAGAACAATAGTAGTATGCGGAACGCGGGGTAACAAGAGTTCCCTGGTAACTCTGTGACTTCGTGCTGTTTTATCTTTCAGCTAGTTTATGAATTTCTTCTTTCTGAGCCAATGCTTACCTTCCTCCCTGCTCCATGAATTCTGATCAGGAGAAGAAATTTTCCGTGTTAATATTGGGCTATTCTTTCTGTCCAGCGGTATATTATAATTTTTGTTTAAGCATTCTGAAACTAGTATCACACCTGATTTCTCGGACCAGAAACACAAGTGTTATACATTATTCTAATGGACTATGTATATCAGAGATTACTGGCCATTAAACTTTGTAGTTTTTATCGAAATTTCGTTTCACGTATAACCTCTTCAATGGACTCCTTTCATTTGTGAATCAAATATTCTCTCTGGCGTGACAGGTAAGTGACACACAGGGTTATCTTGAGAGGACTTTCTTGAGCCCAGCTTCTGTCAGGGCGGGGATTCTTATTCGTAAATGGATGGAGGATGTTGGTTTGATAACGTGAGCTACCCACTTATGCTAATCTTACATACAGTTCAGAAACTCAATTGGGACTCATGTCAATTCCAGGTGGGTGGACTCTATGGGCAATGTGCATGGTCGAAGTGAAGGGGTGAACTCAAGCGGCAGGGCCCTGTTAATTGGCTCCCATTTGGTGAAGCATTTAATTTATCAAATTTTATCATAGATTTTTTTTCCCTGCGACATGGTTTACTTAAATTACTACACATAGAATTTAGTAGTTGATTGCTTTGGTTTTCCAACAGGATACTGTCATTGATGCTGGAATATTTGATGGTTCACTTGGTATAGTTTCTGCATTGTCTGCACTGAAGGTTTTGCATCTCACTGGGAGATTAGGAAAACTAAGACGACCAGTTGAGGTCAGTTAACTGTTTTTACTAAATTTGAATGGGGTATTTGCTTGTGCGAGAGTTGGTTCTCATTATATTCCATATGTAAAGGTGCTTCAATTTTATAAAATTCACTTTATGTAAGACTGCTGTATTGAGGAACTCGGGGAATGTAATCATATCTGCAAAGGAAGACTGTTAAAACCTGCGAAGGAGTTGACACAGTAATTAATAATTAAATAGAATGAGCTCCACAGAACTAATTCAATCAACAATCCTTTTCTGTAATGCACTAATCGCCCCGATGCCAAAATCATTGGCATCAAATTACTTTAATTATTTGATTTATGTTGTTGTTGTTGTTATAATAAGTGTTATCATCTGTTATTTGTTGTTGGACTTATTCCCTTGATACACCTTCAATAATTTTGAATTCATTGCGGTGTTGTCTACATTATGAGTCAAATTCTTATATCGTTTATTCCTGTGAACCTTGCAGGTGATTGCATTTAGTGATGAGGAAGGAGTTAGGTTTCAGTCTACCTTTCTAGGAAGTGGAGCTATTGCTGGTATATTACCAGTTTCGACATTACACATACGTGATAAGAGGTTTGATGAGTCACGTACATCTTATAACACTTGGTGGCACTGTTAATTCTCACAACATTTATACGACAATATTGTTCAGTGATGTGACAGTTCAAGGTGCTTTAAAGGACAACTCTATAGAAACTACTGGGGTAAACTTTTTGCAGCTCAAGTATGATCCTGAATCTGTTTTTGCTTACATCGAGGTATCCAATTCACACCGTGCCCTTTAAAAGTGAAGTCGCGAACCAAGAATTTTGACAGGAAAACTTCTAGCTTTTAACATTCTTATCCTGCTGCTTTGTATTGGGTTTTATGCTACAGATTCACATTGAACAAGGACCTGTTCTAGAATCAGTTGGTCTTCCTCTTGGTGTTGTTAAGGGCATTGCTGGACAGACACGACTAAAGGTATGTCAGAGCTCTGAGACACAAGAGTATAGATTAGTGTGATTTGCCAAGTTTCTACCCGCCTAATGTCAAAGACAGTTTATATCTTGATTATAGCATTTTCTACACAACTAAAGGTACTTGAATCACTTTGCAGGTAACTGTGAGAGGTTCCCAAGGACATGCTGGTACGGTCCCCATGTCTATGCGCCAGGATCCTATGCCTGCTGCTGCTGAAATGATTGTATTGTTGGAGAGTCTTTGTAAAAATCCCGAATTTTTTTTATCTTATGACGGTCAGTGCAATGCTTCTATGTTGGAATCTCTTGGAGGTTCTCTCGTTTGTACTGTTGGAGGGATATCAAGCTGGCCAAGCGCAAGTAATGTCATTCCAGGACAGGCAAGTTCTTATATGTCATTACAAACTGTAATGGCTATGTTAGGCATGTTCATGTGCCTAGAATAACCACTTAATTGCTACTGCTAGTTGGAAATGGACACACATTTAGTTTATTGTAGGCATTAAGTATAAGAAAAATTGAAAATAAACCATAATAATTAAACTAGATTATCACTGCCAAAGAGGATGCATGGCGGTCTGTCGGCCAACCAGTTTCATCCTTGGGAGTGGAACTCCTCTCTTCTATTTCGAAACAAGTAAGCTGTGCTTGTTGTCTAAAGAAAGTAAATGTATATAACAATCCGAATTTCACTTCATCATCTGCAGCGTAAAAAATGAATCATCTCCTTGCAGGTGACATTTACGGTAGATATACGTGCAATCGATGACATGGGAAGAGCAGCTATCATTTATGAATTGTCAAATCGGATGCATCAAATCTGTGATCGTCGTTCAGTTTCTTGTATCGTAGAACGTAAGGTGTGGGATTCCCATCTCATTTTGCATTCACTTTCTGCTACAAAATTAAGTTTGCGTTCACTGTAGTTTTAAAATTTCAGCATGATGCCAACGCGGTGATTTGTGATACTGGATTAAGTTCACAGCTGAAATCTGCAGCATATGCTGCTTTAAAGAGAATGACAGGAGAAGATATTGGTGATGTGCCTGTTCTGATGAGTGGAGCTGGACACGATGCAATGGCCATGTCTCATCTAACCAAGGTTTGTTCTTCCTCACTCATATTAGCAGCTTTTCCATTCTACTAACTAAATAAAACAAGAGTACTTGTTATAATTTTTGGTTGATCAATCCGACTCTGACATGTTATAGACATGTCACATTTTTATACTTGTACGAGAATGTTTCATAACATTTTGAAATAAGTTGTCCCAAAATGGCTTCATTTTCTTTCATGCAAGTTCTCTCTCTTTATAACGAAGATATACTGGAATTCTGTCAGGTGGGCATGCTGTTTGTCCGCTGTCGTGGAGGGATTAGTCATTCCCCTGAAGAGCATGTGTTAGATGATGACGTTTGGGCAGCTGGTTTGGCAATCTTGTCATATTTAGAAACTTGCATGTAATTGATACATTTGAACACCATATGTAAATAGAATTATAATGCATCAGTATTCATTTAAATTCATGGTTACTGCATTCAGTGTATCCTGATTTGTTCTCGATTTGTGCATAAATGTTTGAACATAATTTGTATACATAAAATAACTTTTTTGTTAAATTACTTCTGTTCCATAAAAAGAATCTTGTATGTCATTTTAGAATTCAAGATTAATATAAATAATTTAATTTTGGTTAAAACAATTATGTAGACTAATTTAAATTTACGAAAATTGTTAATGTTAAAATGAGACAAAAAATAAAAATAAAAAAATTGGGGAGTGGGGGGTGTAATACTGTTCAATTTTTTAGCTCAATTTAAAACTATCGAACTAGACTTTGGATTTTATCTATTCGAGTTATTATGATAATTATGTTCAAGTTCAGCTCAAATTAAATCTTTGCCGTCAAATGCGTATGCAAAACCTGGCTATATAATCTTGAATCCCCATTTCAAAATTTTATTAACTACAAAATCATGCCATTGTCTGCTAAGTTGTGTGGATAATTTCAAAATATTTGACATTGAAAAAGCAGTTATTGACAATAAAATGATTGCATCTGGTAGGTTCAATTCCCTGGAGTATGAAATCAATCTTAAACCAAGAAAAATTCCCACTAGTGTCAAATCCAGTTATAAATTAATATGTAGAGGAAGGATTGATTTGTTTGCATGTTACTCTTCGTATAATCCCATTACCGGGGAGTCTATTTGTATTCCACAGGTTAAATTAGCAAACCTGTAAAAATATGATATGAGAATTAGCAAACCTGTAAAAATATGATATGAGCTTAAGAGGATATTCAATTATCAACCCGAATTGGTTGATTCGGAGTTGGTGGCTGAGATACTCACCCTTGGGACTGGATTTGCTGTGTTCTTTTGATTTTGAGGACGAACAATTTATTTCAGTCCCATTACCTCCTCGCGAAGGAAGCACAGTCTTTGTTGAGGGAGATTCGAGGAGCCCGTGTGCCACATCTGCGTGTAAACAAGACACTAATATACATGGTTGAAACCTAACTTGACCCAAAAGCTTAAGCATCAGGTCTTGGGACATTCATGTATATTAATCTTTCACTCTTTTATTATTTATCCGACGTGGAACTCCAACTCACTTGTGATATAACAGTTTGTGCTTGTATGATCAAACTTTTAATGATCATTCTATGATGTTTGGGTGATGAAAAAGTATGGCATCAACGAGTCTTGGACTCGAGAGTTAAATAATTTATACAAGGCATGCTAGCTATCCATATTCGCTTTCCCAGTTTGTGCCTATCCATTTTCTGGATAATGGAGCATACTTGTTTCTGTTTGATACTGACTGACACCTTGAAGTTAGAAAACTTTTAACACCGTCATGTCTCATGGATCCCGTAATGACTGGATGATCTGTTTCGTTGCAAGATGTTGTGATGGTAAAATTTTGAAGCTTTCTAGCTGTGAAAACGATCAGGTATACTACCATCGTTGTGTGACTCGGAGTTTGTCGTCTTAAATTTACACTTGCACATCTCTTTCGTGTTAGTCTTTTTAATTCAAGTGTTTTATCGTCTTTCTTAATTTTATGACTATGTAATCGAGAACAAAATACTACCTGAACAGTGCCATCACAATGCGTAATATGGTGTCCTAAAGACCAACAAGAAGATACTATAGAAGAGTGAAATAATTGTCAACAAGTATTAAATTAAGTCGATAACAACAACACACGGGCGAAGAAAAAAAATACCTCATTCCCAACAATAAACCCTAGGATTGAAATGATTCATTGCTCCAAACATTTATCAGAATTGGAGAAGAAGATAGAAGATACTTTATGAACGACATACATTGCAGAAATTTCAGGCTTACCACAGCAGCTTGAATTTAATCAGCAAAATTACAATATCTCAATAAGCTAATATAACCTTGGATGTAAAACATTATTTTCTAACAAGATTCGTAATGCTACACCAAAAGGGACTAAATAACTCGTGTTTGTACGTATAACTAAGGATACATCATCATAACTGAACTAAGTTAGTACAACAATTCTTGGTCCTAATAATTGTTACACCATAAATTTAGAAGTGAAAATGGGAGGGCAAGTAAAATTACCATTCTCTCTGATAAGAGTGAAAATACCATTCCAACAATATCTTCACTCCACTTTAATTGACTTCACAATGAAAGGTTAGGCCAACTGTTGAAGCTGATGGACAACATGTGACATTCTAGGGCGCACAGATGGCACATGCTGTGTGCAAGAATATACAAGGTCCACAACCTTTTGAACTACTCCAGCTTCGGGAATATGAGAAGAAGAAGAAGATATGAGAGGATCCAAAAGCTCAAGGTAGCGGTGAGACTGCACAAGAGGGGTAGCCCATTCAAATATACTCTGCCAACCCACCGAATCAACAGCTTGTGCTGGCCTGCGTCCACTAACGATTTCAAGCAACAGCACTCCAAAGCTGTATACATCACTCTTTGTTGTTAGCTCATTTCTGTACACATATTCTGGAGCAAGATAACCATGAGTACCACCAGCCATCACCGTTCTCTCATGCATCACTTCCCACGGAACAAACTTTGACAGACCAACCCCCATTAAATGTGCACCAAAATCTTCATCAAGAAGTACATTACTCGCACGGATATCCCGATGCACAACTTGTGGCTTCACCTTATCATGGAGAAATCTGTTACCATTAATAAAATGAATGAGATAATAATAAGATATATTTGAACAAAAAGAAGTTTATATACCACCAACATGATATGTAGACAAATCACTCCACTACACAAGCAAACATATATATGTTGTGTTAACAAAATATAACAGCACAACTTCCTTAACAATGAAACTGAATCAGCTTTAAAATTAAGGTTGATAGAGAAGCAGGTGTAGCATTTGGATGCTAAGACCCCCACTCTCCCCCCCAACCCCTACGCCCAAAAATAAAAATCCACCCTCACCAAGCTCTTGGGCATAGTTTTAATGTCAACAGCTGTTTCCTGTCCAAAATAATAATAATAATAATAAATAAAGCATAAGCGCAATGCTTTGTCTCAATGTTTTCTTGTTCTTTATAAACTTTTACTTGATGTTCAACGAGTAAAAAAATTGCCTATTAATCTTGTCCACTTGGATTTGTGACCAACTCAATCTCTATTTGATATACCACTCTTTTGTAAAACGGAAACATGAAGGCCATGTTCTGGACTGATATCAGACAACAAAGCATAAAGGCATTGCCTAGTGATTATGGGTCACAAAAAGAAAATGGATGGTATTGCTTATCAAGGGAAACAACTACTTATACTGCAATGGTAAAATAAGCAATCCACGTAGCTCACGAGCCTTGGCTCAATTAAATAGACACAATGGTTAATTTTAATATCATCCGAGCAGCTAATAGAGGATAAGATAAACCAAATTAATGATGATATTTGGTTCTTGGAATACTGTTAGGAACTCTCCAAGATGAGATCATAGATCAAGAAGAAGAAAAATATAGCATCATGTTAATAAGTTCTCATGGTTTTCTACTTTTCTACCATGACTTTTTTTGACAAAAAATAGAAATTAATATAAAAAAGAGTTAGAACTCAATATATAGATATTACAGTATATCATTGCAAACTGTGCCAGTATAAAAAAAGACAGGTCATGAACAATTCTTTCTTTTATTGGTAAATAGGTTGAGGAATCTACTTACGCAATCCCTTGAGCAAGAGTTGTGGCAACTTTCATTCTCATGGCCCAATCCAAGCTCCTACCTCCCCTAGGAATATGGTATAACCATCTATCCAGAGGCCCATGTACAATGAACTCATACACGATGTAGCGATCACCATGATCATAGCAGCATCCTTTCAAAGCCACCAAATTTGGATGACGAAGTCTTGCAACCCTGCCAATTTCAGAATAGAATTCCTTCTTCCTTTGGAAACTTGACCTCTTCAACCTTTTAACGGCCACCCTTGATCCATCAGGTAGAAGCCCACTATACGTGCCTCCTGTTTTGGCATCCCCAGGAAGACGGTTTCCTTCACTGAAATTCTTTGTAATAGACCTTAGTTCCTCTCGTGTGAAGACTTTCCATGATGGGGGAACCAATGCTGACGCCGCTGGATTGGACTGTCTACGAGATTTTCTACGCCTTTTATTCCGCCTATATACAAGGAGCCAAATCACGACACCTAAAGTTGTGCAGAGTATCAACCCACTCACAACAGCAAGGCTGATGAGATATTCTCTGTGGCAGTGCATATGGGAACATTTGTTCTCTGAATGATAAAGGGAAAACTACTATTACTTCTTCCATAAACATTTAAGAAAATCAGAGAGTGAATATCATCGGAACCAAGTACACTTACAAATATATATAGGAAAGAAAGAACTGAAGTTAGGCTGAGAAAGGACAAAAACATAGATCAAAATGAACAAAAGCTGATCACCAAGTAAAAGACAATTGCACACCTATATAAGTCATACATATATAAGCATGTGACGTGTTGCATTGCTCAGCCATTAGAGAAGTAGTTCCACTAATCACCAAAGTTAATGAACATAAAGAGAATTTGTCATCATTTTGGCATGACATATTGTTACAACTAGACCTGAAACGCATCTGAGGAATAATAGTTTCATTCCAGTAAGAAGTATTGTCAGACCATCTCCAACCCACATCAGTTGTACTGTTGGTGCTTCTACCTCCAATCCAGCATCCACTCGTAACTTCACCACATAGCTTTTGAACAAAGGTTAGTTCTTGAAATGATGTCAATGCTGCCAAGTGACCACCATGATAACCTTGGCATTGGCTCTCTGACTCAGCCCAAGACCCAGAGTTTGCTATATATCCAAAACACTTTCTCTTACTTGGGCTCATAGCCCAACCAGAAGGGCATGGTCCTGTGCAGAAAGTAGATTCTTCAATGTAACTTATAAAACTTAAAATACCATGTACAAGGGAAAATTACATATTTATGTGATGAATAAAAATCTATGAGCCAGAAAGAAAAACATTATTTTTAATGATGAAAATTTTACATGAAATGAGGAAGGAATGTTAGTAAAGACACGCAAGCGATTATACTCTTCAATGCCGTTCATAGCTACACATACAATTTTGCTAATATACCAGGGCAAATGAGGATATGTTAATAAACACATAGTCGACATTCCAAGTAATCTCTGATGCAAGCACTCAGTTGATTATCAATTGGCTACACTCAATAGTCATGACTAAGAAACACCTTAACTCACACTCTTTGTGAAAAAATAGTAATAATAAAAACAGCCATCTTTCTGTGGTTTCTATCAAAAATAATGCAGCATTTCAAGTATTTGCTAAATGAGTATAGAAAAAGTTTATTCTATTCCCCATGGAGAAATTTAAAATCAAACATTGGTTTCTTGAATCAATGATGAACAGTCAAGAAAAACGTAAGAGATTTAGGTGAAATGCTTGCTATGATTTGGGACTATCATATTCCAGTCAAGAGCTTTGACGCAGCAGATGGTTTTAGTTTGCACTTGTCGAAATTTATGAAAGAATTGGTGAAAGAGAGACACACAATACAGTGTTTTGGTGAAAGAACAATACCACCAAATTTGTTGAAACCTGTGTAATAACTCATAAACAAGACAAACATTGCAAACAGGACAAAATATTAAAAGCTGAGTATCATTATTAGTAATGCAAGATAAAAACATTCACCCAAAAACTGTAACCTACTAAACCCTTAAAACCTAAAAACGAGAACTGCTCATTGTAAAAATTGAAGCAAGGCAACACAACAAATGGCACTAAAATTAGTAGAAATAAATTCACCTTCACTTCGTGTTCCATTATCAGAAGCAGCAACCAAATGCACATTTAGTGAATCACTGAATACCTACAGAACATGTAAAAACAAGTTGAGTAAATCAAATATTAACATAATTATTCACAAATTCTTGGTTCTGAACTCTCACCCTGCTTGAGTCTACAAGCTGGAGCACAAAGCAACCAACCAGAAGGGAAAGAAATTGCGAGCAAATGAGCTTCCCTTCCATAGTATGTGGCAATTTCACAAACCCTAAATCACCCAAATTACACAATCATCACCAAAATTGAACAGAGAAAAATATATATTTATATGGGTAGAGATAGAATCTAAGCAAGAAATGGTTGAGATCAACTATTCATAGTGTCTGAGGGGTTTAAGAAATTGGTGGTGAATATTAAATCCAAAAGGGGAAAAGGGATTTTACAATTTCTTCAAGTAGAATGAGTATTTATTGGCAGCAGTTTGGAGTTTTTTCTTGACAGTGTGTGACCCGGTGACGCAGAGAGGAGTTATTTCTCCATTCAGAAAGTCTGGAGGGGGGACCGGTTTACCTTTTTTTTTTTTTTAAAATGCCTTTTAAAAAATAAGTTTGATTTTTTTAAATTAATTTTTTTATAAAATTGAGTAATTTAACTATTTAAGTGTAATTTGGATGTATATAAATAAACAGTGTTATATAGTTTGTAAACAATATTTGTTTAAATATATCTAAATCACACGTAAATCACTGTATTCTGTAAAAAATTTAGTTCAAAAAAATCAAACTTACTTTTTGGGAATTATTTATAAAAAAAAAAAAATCAACTGATGGCTAGACCCGTCCCCATTCTCCGGTCCCCCAGAAGGACTCTTCTCCATTTTCTCACCCCTCTCTCCTTGAATATGAATCGAAAGTCGAATATTAAATTATTTAAATTTAATTTATAAAATTTATTGAGTATAAAATAAAATTTTATTGAGATTCGTTTAACTAACGAGTCAGGCATGATCTCGAATTAAACAAAAAAAAATTATAATTTAAAAATATTTGAGTAATTTATCGAATTTTAAATTTTAGTTATATTTGAATCGTTTATATTTCGAATCGAACCCGATCCGTTTGATTCATTTTATAGCCTTACTTTTCTTTAGATTTATTTTCTGATTTTTTTTTCATTCTTTTTTATTGGGCTGTTTTTTTATTTTTTATTTAATAACCTTTAAAAAATACTGCGGTAAAATACAATAGATAATTATTTTGTTTATAAATGAATCAGTTTTCTGTGAAGTAAAAAGAAAATAGCTAAGTTTGCCTTATGACAAACTTTATATTCTCTTTTTCTTATTATAAAAATTGAAACTTTCATTGCGTAAATTATTTTGTCAGAGTTTCATCTGTATCTTAATGAGTATTTATTTATTTATTTATATTTATTTATTTGTAGACTCAGGTGAAAGTTTGAAGTGTTTTCAGGAGTTTTTAATTCATGACAAATACCAAATTCTAAAAAATTGTCAAGAAATTCAGCATCGTGTTTAAATTATTCATTAAAGTCAATGAGTTAATGTTCAAGTTAATTGACAATTTGATAGTCTTACAAACCGAATAATGCGACTCTAAAAATCCTCCATTTGAGTAGAAACATGGATTCCAAAGAGTTAGAGTTACTAATCTATGTTAAAATTTGATTTGTTTTGATCCACAGCTCTCCAAAAATTATAAACAGTATTACTTAAAACGTGATATATTTTAGTACACAATATAAATATGAGTATATATTATGTTATATAATTAAAACGCGATACATTAGAGTATCTTTATATAAGTTTTCATAGTTAAAAATTTTATTATAATCTAAATGTAATAAATTAAATTTTATAGAAATTTTTTTAGTTGAATTATCAAGTTGATTATTTTATAAATAATTTATTATAAACGTACTATTTGAACATTAAATACTAAATTATAATATTAATATTTATATAATTATAATTAAATAATAAAAAAAATTGACACTCTGAATTTAAAATATTAATACGTAAGAAGGTGTTATCAACGGGAGAAATTATAATGTGATATCAGCAGAAAAGAGAGACAGTGTGTCCAGCTAAAATATGGAAAACACTAGATTAAAATTTTGTAATGCAAACCGTGATTGAGTTGAGTGTGACCTCCACCTCACACTAGTTGAATGCATTTAACCATGAAACTTTCTAAGAAATATTATTTGTTTCTTTTTGGTGGATCCCAAAAATATATTATTTCATATTCAATCAAGATTTTTACTGAAAATGGTCACAAACAAAGGAAAGAGCATCCGCCATTTTTATTATTTCTTGGAATTTCTATTACCAAGAAACTGACTAGCTAGCTTGTCTGTCTCTTCAATACCAATAATAATATCAAGGAAGTGTTACTTCCCATGAATTAGCCGGGTTAATTTCCTCTGTTGTCACTTTTTGTTATAATTTTATGTTATACAAAAGTAACAACATATATATATATATATATATATATATATATATATACATGCATCTGTTATTATTCTCTTGTAATATAGGGTGACAACGGAGAATCTCAAACCTTCATTAGTCTACTTCGATTAAAACATATTATGGTGGTATTTTCACTATTGTCGGCTCCTTTGTATTGTGTAATTCATCATGCTCCCTAGTCCTCTAGTAATAATTATAGTTTCATGTGCAATTTTGAATTTGTCAAACCGCACCATGTTCACCTCTATATTCAATACTAATAATAATATCAAGGAAATGTTACTTCCCATGCATTAGCCGGGTTCAGTTCCTCTGTTGTCATTTTCTACTGCAATTTTATGTTGTAAGAGAATAACAACAGATACATGTATATCTATATATTTGTATATACATACAAATATGCATGTATCTATTATTATTCTCTTGTAACATAGAGTGACAACAGAGAATCTCAAACCTGCATTAGTTTACTTTGATTAAAACATGTTACGGTGGTATTTTCACAATTGTCGGCTCCTTTATATTGTGTAATTCATCATGCTCCCTAGTCCTCTCAACGAATGTTGTATCTGCGGTTTAAAAATTAGAAATATATTTAAAATTATTTAAGTTAATTAATGAAAATAAATTAAAACACGAGAATTTATTTGATTTTGGTATAAACATCTATAATTATTGTAACTGTCGAAAAACCATGAGTATTATAGATAATTAACTAAAAACTACTATTAATTTTTAATATGTTTAATTCAAGGTCTCGCAACTCTGAATTTAAAAAGTCAAAATATATGCTTATTTTTGAAACATAAGTATTTGGGGGGAATATTAGCGTCCAGATAATCTCTCTCCCCTTCTCTCCCTACAAAATCCTAATAACATTCTCTCTCTCTCCTTATCCTCTTCCAATTAGCCAATGCAAATTAAAACCTTAATTATCGTAAAACTATTTGTACCGTCACAATCCACCCACGTAAAATTATGCGTGTGGATGTTTTGTAAAAAGCTTAGGTTTGTGCTTTCAACGGTACAAAATGTCGACATAATAATGCGCACATATAATCGCACGGTGAGATGGACCACTTCAACAACCGGATGGCAATAAGATGACGTGATATGATTGTCCTATTCAATAATTTTAATTATTGTACTTTTTCACGTAACTAGACGGTCACATGAAAAAACATATTATGCATTTTTATTTTTATATTTCTCCCTGACTGACCACCCCAACTGGGATTGCTATAGGCTTTGCAATATCAAAAATCTACCATGACCATAATACTAATATCAATATAACGATGAATATTTAAAATGTGTAAATTATTACTAATTAAAATTTTGTTATTTTATAATTTTTAATATATTTTATCAATTCTGAAATTAAAAATATTTTAAATTAACTTTCAAAAGTCAATAATAATATTTTAATTTAGAACGGAGGAAGTACATAATTTCATTCAATAAAAAGAAACAGATTAAACAAACGCATAATTATCAATTAGACATAATCAGAAAAAATTGAAAAGACAATCATGTTGCCCATTTTCAGATACTGACAATTACGCGCAAGTGTACGCAATAAACAAGTAATACAAAAGTAAATATAGAGTGTCGAACCCACAGAGATATATATCTAATAAATTTCAATTACTAATTTTATATCAATTTGATTCTATTTAAACAATCCCAATTTTGAAATATGATTCAAAATTAGATTAAAATTAATAATGAAATTTAACAAAAGATTGAATACCAGATATGTAAGGCTTAAGACTACAATATCTCCAATTACATCACATTAACCTATCTTCTATATTTTCAATTATTAAATCCAATAAAGTTGTTGACCAGAAATTCACAAACATTTATTAGATCTTTTCCAATGATCACATAAAAATATTTACTTCAATTACTTTGCTATATTCCTATGCAAAATAAGAGAAATAAACTCATTAAAATTCAATTCTCAAATAGGTCGCATGCATTGTATAGATATGTTCATATTCTATACACAACCCTAGTTATTCAAATTACAAAATAACTAAAAATACATGTTACCACATTTAGATCTAACCCTAGATTTCATCTTCCGAATTGATCTAGGGTATCCCATTAACTATTGGCCAAACAATTAACCCTTATACAAAAAACATGACAGACAACTCAATATGAATCAATAACTAAAAAATAATAGATAATCAATATATGCTAGTAAAAGGTTCAATTGTAGCTTTAATATAAAAGTTAGTTCATAATGAAGTCAAAAACTAGAAACATCAAATAAGTTATTGTCTTAGATTACAAAACTGAGAAAAGAAGAAGAAAAGAGAAACTTTAAACGAAACTTCTTCACTTTCAATCCTCCGTCTTGATCTCCTTGAGTGGCATCTTGATCCTTTAAGTCTCCAATTGCGATTTTCAATCTATGTGAAAAGTCCTTTTTTTTAGCCCTTAGGTCTTTATTTATAATGCTCCTTGAAATCCTAGCTCTAAAGAATTAAAGTCCTTTTTGAAACCAACTTGCTATTGAAATTCACATACAGGCCCAATAGAATCTGCACAGCGCCCCGACGCTAGACTTGCTGAAAATTATGAAAATGCCATTACTTGTCCAAAAATTCCAGAATTACCCCTCATTTTCCTTTTCCTACAAAATAAAATAAAAAACAAATAAAATGCACTAAAATTACTTAAAGACAACACAATACTAAGTCCAAAAGTGTCCGATTCGTAGGTATAATTAGTAGTACATTTATACATTTTAAATATTTATCTTTATATTGATTATTGATGATTTTTTTTAAGCTGAGTTTCTAATGTTTTAAATTTACTTTAAAATTTTGTAAATACCTAATTACAAGAATATCTAAAGTTATCATTACAAGATTTTAAAAGTATCAATATAATGATGAATATTTAAAATGTATAAATTACTACTAATTAAAATCTTGTTATTTTATAATTTTTAATATATTTTATCAATTTTGAGATTAAAAATATCTTAAATTAACTTTCAAAAATCAATAATAATCTTTTAATTTGGGGCGGAGGAAATAAATAATTTCATTCAATAAAAAAAACAAATTAAACAAACACATAACTATCAATTAGACATAATCAAGTAGAAAAAATTAAAAGTTTAATCACTTAATTAAAAAAATTGAGAGTACAATCCCTAAAGTGAAAAAATGTTAAATGTTCAAGATGTTAATTTATAATTAGGTCTTAATTATTTGGCTCTTTCTCTTTTTTTTCTATTTCGTTCCAAGTAGTGTATACATCATACACATGACGACTTCTTCTTCTCTCTCTCTCTCTCTTTCTCTTTTTCCTCTTGAGTTTCTTTTATTTAGTTGTTGACCTCAAAATAAGTCCACGGGTGCGATATAACATTATTTAGGCAAAAAGCCTTAAACAAATATTTAATTAAAGGTTTCGCAACTCTTAAATTTAAAAACTCAAAATATATGTTTATTTTTGTAACATAAGGATTAGGGAATATTTCCTATGTTCCTCGTCTATATAACTACAAAAATCTAACTGCATATTATCCAATTCCTCCTATCCAATCTTGACAACTGCGTCCATTTATCTCCTCTTCTCCCCCTAAAAACCATGAAAATCCTAATAATATTCTCTCTCCTTATCCTCTTCCAATTAGCCAATGCAAAGTGCACATGTGAAGTATTGACATATAAATTGGTTGTAATTTTAGGTTCTAGTGTATTTGGAGTTTGTATTCCATTGTTGCTAAATGAATAGATGCATAATAACTACTTCATTGTCCATCAAGTGAAATATTGCTTTCTATGCTAAAAATTATGATGGTTACAAGCAGTTTGACTAGTCTATTTTTGTGGCATTTGTTACTTGAATTAGTAAGCTCTTAGGAGTGTCTCTGTACCTAGTGTCCTAAAATCAACTGGTTTGGGAGTCATTGGTTGAAAGTTCGTTACAGGGGTAACTCTGAAAAGCCTAAAAAAAAGAAACATTAATAAGTCAAGAATAAGGAAAAATATATATTTAAAAAAAAAAAAAATTATGCATAAAGCGAGATGAAGTGTAAAAGGCACTCGCTGAGTTGTAAAAGTAAAAAGAGACGTGGGAAAAGTAAGTGTATAAAGGTGCATTGTAATTCTTTTATTGTTAATTATCTTTTATGGAGCATTTTAATTCATGAATTTATCTTGGTTTTGATTAGTTTGATGCATTAGATTCACACACACAAAAAGGTTAAGAGTGAGGTGAAATTGGTGATATGTTGAGTCTTGGATGATTCATGATTTTGAAGTTTAATGAGAGTTATTACTTAATAATCTTTGAGGCCAATTTTGATGATTATATTGATCCATTGCTTAGGTTGTCAGGTTGATAGCGTCGTTTAGTTTTAGAGTTTATTTGTTTTTGTTTTTATTTTTGTTTTGCTTGACGGCAAACAAAGGTTTAAGTTTAGGGGTATTTGATGAGTGACTTTTATACCTACGAATCGGTATTCTAATCTTAATAAATTTGCTTATCTTTAGGTATTTTCATTTACTTTTGATGTGCTTTTATGTTATATTGTAGGAAAAGGCAAAGGAGAGATGAAATGATAATTTTTGGATTTTAGTGGCAGAATTGTAATTTGGAGCATCAGCGCAGTGCACCATCGGGGCGCTGTTACTAAGTGCAGCGCCGGGGCGCTAGTTCGCAGCAAGTTCGAGTTGTAACACGAATTTGAGTAGAAATTAAAGTCTAATTAACTTGGATTTGAGTACTTCAAAGCCTGGGTTTTAAAGGAGTAATATAAATAGGAGACTTAGGCTATCAAGAGGTGAGTTTTTTTTTTTTTTGCAAGGATTGAGACCCAATTGAAGGCAAGAAGATTCAAAGGAGGCGACACAAAGAAGATCAAAGTTACAGGCTAGAGAGAAATTAGAGATTACATTACAATTTTCTTCTTTTCTCTTTCTTTTAATTTTGATACTCTGGGATGTTGATTAATTTGATGATTTTGGTTTTCAATTACATTATGAACTAATTTTCTTATTAAGATTTTAATGGAACCTAATGCTTAGCATGGATTGAATCACTCTTATTTTCAGTTATTGATCTATTATGAGTTCTTTGTCATATTTTATGCATAATATATGATTGTGTGGCCAGCAATTAATGTGATTTCTTAGATGAAGTTGGAAGATGGATTCTAGGGTTTTTATCTAAATATGATAACACGTATCTAAATTATTCTTCTTAGGTTGGATAATTGGATTTGCATATAGGATAGAAATATACCTATATGTCATATGTAACTTTTATGAGAATTTGATCTTAATGAATTTGTTTCCACTTATTTTGCATATGAATATAGCAAATTAATTAGGATGAATATTTTTATTTAATCGTTGGAAAATATTTAATAAATAATTTGGTAATTCTTAGTTATCAACTCATTTGAATCAAATAATTGAAAAAAGAGCGAAGAGATTTTTGTGATGTATTTGGGGAAATTATGATCTTAAGCTTTTTAAATCTTGTAATCAATCTTTGTTAGTAATTTTAGTTGTAATTCTAATTTAATAATTTTCTTAGATTAAATTGCGATTGTTTAAATAAAATTGGATTGATATAAAATTAGTAGTTGAAATTTATTAGTAATAATTCTCTGTGGGACAATACTTGACTTATCATTCTATTACTTGTTGATCGTATATACTTGCACGTAATTTTTCAATATCTAATTCGGACAACAAGTACCTAACACTGAACTTATTGGATCGTTCACATTACCTGTGCTAGTATGTGGAGGTGGTAATCGGACAGAGAGAAGTGCCTCAAATCCTTTCATCATCTGCTCCAACTTCTCCTCGAAGCCTTGTTTGAGATTGCTAACTGATTCCTGCAGCAGAGTTTGTAGCTGCTGAATAGTATTTGCTTGTTCATTCATGTGAATTTCCAAGTTACCGAGTCGCTGATTATTGGTTGCCATGGTTGGATCAGGTAGCTTTGAAACCAATTGTAAGGTTTTGAGAATGCAACACCTTACCTAGCTTTGTTATGAAGCTAAGACTTGTAGATAATTGAAGATCAGGGAGGGAGAAAACAGAGATAGGGAGGGAGAAGATCAAAGAGAGAGAGAGATTGGAAGAGAATAGACAGAAACAGAATTTCAATTCACATTTCACATGCAACAGCTATACAACCTGTGACAGTATATATTGAGTATTCACCTCACTTGCTCTCTTAATAGACTTATAATGGAACTGACAACTATAGCCCCTCTAATAATAACTAACTGCTGAAATTAACTAATTAACGAAATATTAACCAACTCATGTTCCTTACAATCTCCTTTAGCTTGTTTTAGGATGGAGATTAGTTCTGTCGAATTTGATTTTTCAGAAAGCCTACAAAAAGGTGCTCACATTATTTGTTCACGGTCTATTTGTATTTATATCATCTCGAAGTTGTATACTTTTTTATTTTCAGAGCACATGTACTGAACTTTCGTATTATGATATTTATGTTACAGGGTGCCAAATGCAAAAGCTGGTAGAGAATCAACGGACAGTGATTTATATATGGGATGCTTGGGACTCCGCCTGATGTCATGGCAGCTCATTATGGAGAGGAGGGTATGATATAATTTGCAACTTTACAGTTTACCTTTCAAACTGCATGCGTGTGATTGTGTGCTTTAGAGCTAGCTGAGAAGTTCTTCTGCAACTGTTTCTGTGAACTTGTGCTTTTATTGGAGGAACACTATACAATATTAGGTATGATAAATAATGGTGTTTCGAAAATTGATATGCTTTGCTTCATTCTTTGTTTATAGGTCAAGGTGCTTGGTAAATTGACACGAGTAGCTTGAGTTTTCAGCTTTTAGGAATCCAGAGTTCGGAGTTAAATTTTTTTGAAAAGATTAATGTTCTTAATTATATGCCATATATATGGAGGACTTGACTAGCTAGTTGAAGGTAAAGTAGTTGAGTTTAAGGTAATCCATGAACGAGCCCCTTTATTTCCTCCAAGTTTTGTGGGATTTTCACAGCCTGATGGTGATCCAGTTCCAGTTGTGAGAATGACTGGAAACTATTGTGCGGGTTATAATTTATACATAATGAGTTGGTTTACTATATGATTACTTTTGTCTGACTGACTTGCAGATGAAGATGAATTGGCCAAAGTGGTGGACATACCACCCTCGCAAGTTGGTGTAGTACCAGGATGGATCACTAGGCATTCGATATCCTCCTAGCTCCGACAACTTTAGGCACAATGCCGCCATTGTAAGCACTTTACTGCATATGTACGTTGTTTGGAGAAAAGTGATTGTATTTTTTCCTTTTTCGCATCAGTCATTGTAATTATTGAATGAATGAAATTGGAAAAAGGAGTAATCTGGGATGACACTTGTGTGCTAATTCATATACAATTAATTAATTCGTCATGGTAGAGAAGAAACACCGAGGGAACCAGTCCATTACTTGTACTTTTATTGCATATATTTAACAAGTTCATTTTCCTTACGACGATGAACACTCAAAAAATATCGTTAATTTAGTATCCTCTTGTATTTCATCATGCACTGTGATTATACAACTGAATAAAGATGTGTCATGCTCTAGTTGCATATTTGTGTTATTTCCTAGACATAATTCTTTGAAGTATCAGGTACAGGAAATAGATGGAGTAGAATTATGTATGGTAAGCTAGTAGTGTGGCGACATTTACTTCTTCTTTTTTCCAAAGAGGGAGTATCAAACAAGAAGAAAATACTCCTTAATGTCAAAAGAGCAATATAAAGAAACACTTCTGGTCCAGGTTGAGCAATATAATGGCTATCTTTATAAAAACAATGACAACCTTCATAAACCCAAAACTTTCAACTAATGTTAGAACATACTTTTACATGAAGTGATTAATTGAACGTGCTGTTAACAGGGTTGTGACTTGTTGTTTCTTGGAAAATAATTTATCTGCATCCACAACAAGTTTGATTTATCAAAAGGATTCAAATAAAATTTTAAGGAAAATATTATTATTTACAGTTCTCAAGTCAATACATAATCCAAACAAGTCAATACATAATCCTAAAGAACCTAAACTCCGCGCAACTCCTAAAACATGACCAATGACCACCTTATTTTGAAGTGTATAACTCAATGCTTTATATATAAACTGAGAAAATGTTACATGAAGCTCCTATTTGTCAATGGTTTCAAGTGCTTACTTAGTCGCTCTTTACTTATAATCTATTCCAGGCTAGCAAGTGAAAAGAGGAGATTGATTTCGGCAGAAAATATAACATTCTCAGCTTCCACCCTCTTTGGAGGTTTTCTTCAACATAAAGAATAGTCGGTTTGGGAAATTTAATTTCAGATTTTTTGGGGGGAATAGAGCTGCAGGCTTTTAAAACTGTTTTTTATTTTTAATTTTTACTTGTTTTCTTTGGGAAGATTACTTTTGTCATCTTTTCAAGTACCACCTGTCTTCTATCTATAATTTCTTTCAAAAAAAAACAAATAGAGTAGATACCACTCCCCTTGCCCCAAATAAAAAATAAAAAATAATTAACAGTTTACACCAAGTAGTTCCACACAATAAATTGATAATAAAATTAAAAAAAAATGTAAAAACGGTTCATAAGGAAAAACATAAATATAAGAAAGCAAATTTCCAAGGGAACAAGTGTCAATTAAGAAAATGTTTAAGCATCAACCACGAAAATATATGAACTTTGTAAGCCGTACACTATACTAAAAACAGATGAACATAAATTGCCATCCAATCAATGTATAAGCATGCAAAAAGAGATTCATCAACCATGACGGTAGTATAAATATTAGAAGGAAAAACATTCAAGGGATAAACTGGCAACTAACAAAATGTATATGCTTAAACGACATGTTAACATTCTCAACACCATTATACCAACTAACTGTTTGGTTTCGTTGAGCTAAGTCTTGAGACAACATAATCCACCTCCCGCCAGTACAAAATCATTTGTGGCAAATCCTAGATCAGATAGTTGGTAGCTCAAGAAGAAGCCCTCTTTATACAAGCAAAAGACCGATCAAGAGTTCTTTGTTAAAACCTTTGAATTGCTAGGTAGGAGATAATAGTCTGCCTCTCCAACATATAATTAAGAACTACTACTTCAAAATATGCAAAACAACTATATAACCTTCATTGGTAATTCTTTTACTTTTTGACTTGTTGAACTCCTCTGATAATAGTCAACAAAACTTGATCCATTCACCAATAAGCAATTGTTTTGCATCATCAGATAGACATTAATGTTAACTAAGTTTCTATTTCCTAATAATATAAGAGGCCAAAGATTCCTTCCTCCCCCAGTGGAAAGTCAGGTAACCTGCAACTTCCGTATATCATCCACTGGCCCTCCATACAAACTAAGTACTTCAGGGAATTCTTCACAAAATTTCGCCACAAACCTTTCTAAGAATCGTTTCTCCAACAATCCAATGAATGAACTCAAGGTTAAGTCCTTCTCTATCACACCCTTAGACAACAAAAACTGAACAACTAAAGACCGCGGAATAGTCCACTTCTCCAAACTATGCATAACAATAGCAGGACAAGATGCAACTTTTGATGCTTCCCATCCCATTTTGTTAACCAAAAAACCCATCACCCGCTCCACCTTCTCCTCCGAAACAGCCATACAACTTGGTTGCCTCCTAAAAGCCGAAAGAATCTCATCGTCTGACCAACCCCACTTCCTATAAAGATCCCACTTTCGTTTAAACGTTGATTTGCTCAACGCAACCAACAATTGTAATCCCACAATAAAATGACTCTTTACCGGTTCAAAACCCATTCCCTTAATCTCTTCAACAAACAACATAAACCTATCGGGAGTCCGAGTCAATGTCCTAGGTTGGGTCCTTAGCATTCTGCAAATCCTATCATCCGACACCCCGCAATGGCGCAACACGGCAATATTGGGTTCTAAGATTTTTCTAATGTCTAGCCTGAGTACCCTAGGGGACCTTTTTATTGCAGCAATTACACCCCCATTATCCCCAAGCATACTCTTCAAGAACTCACAGGAAGGAATTATTTGATTTTGAAGGCTGCGATTCATGATACCGGGGTCTGTAGTGAGTATTTTATCAAGGTCAGAGGGTGAAAACCCATATGAATTGAAGAAATCTAATTTGGGTTTAAGGATTTTGTCTGGATGGGAAGATAGCAGTACTGGGCTATTTCTTATGAGAGTAGAAATTTGGGTTTCCGTGAAGCCATAGACTTTGAAGAGAGAGAAAATAGATTCCTTTCGTTTCTCACTGATTTCGGATCGGGAAAAATATCTCTGATTCAAAATACTTAAAGAACTAGTAGAAGTGCTTTTGACCAAATTTTTGTATAGAAAACTGAACGTCATGATTTAACGAGGGGGGTTGTATGAGATTTCAGAAATTACCAACCTTTGATGAAGCTTCTTTTGAATCTATCTATGACCCTTCGAATCGGATGTCATCAGCCCTGGACGACTGCTTCAGTAGTCATTTTTGCACTCCGCCGCAAATCGATTCTTAAACTTATTTCGTCTTATTTTTGCTCTTCAAATAGAGATCCATTTCAGAAAAGATTCTAGAACACTCTGTGCTAAAATTAAAATTAACATAAAAAGAAAAGGAGTAGTACAAACCGTGATTGAGTTCAGTGTGACCTCCACCTCACACTAGTTGAATGCATTTAACCATGAAACTTTCCAAGAAATATTATTTGTTTCTTTTTTTGTGGAGCCCAAAAATATATTATTTCATATTCAATCAAGATTTTTATTGAAAATGATCACAAACAAAAGAAAGAGCATCCGCCATTTTTATTATTTATTGGAATTCCAATTACTAAGAGACTGGCTAGCTTGTCTGTCTATTCAATACTATTGGGAAGTGATATTACCGCAAGGTAATTTAATATTTTTGCAAGGTAACGTAATATTTTTTAAAATAAAAATTAAATTTATTTGTGAAAATATAAATTTCATATAAAAATTAATATTTTTATAAATTAATTTAATATTTTTATAAAATATTCTTATTTTTAACTAAACCATAAACGAATCTACTTACAAAAATTTTAAATTACCTGGTCCGAAATATCAATTCCTTAATAATAATATCAAGTAAGTGTTACTTTCTATGCATCAGTCGTGGATTTGGAAAAATCATTTTTCTCTCATTGAATTGTCACCAATATATATATATATATATATATATATATATATATATATATATATTTGAATTAAATTTTTTTTACGATTAACCCTTTAAATTGATTTTTTTTTTCAAAACGTTATAAAATCCGTCTAAACCAGTTGACTTTGAATGATAAAAAAAAAAAAAAAAACTTAATTTTATTTAATTATCCATGTGGGTTTTCCAAATTCATCCATGTGGCTGCCATGGTGGAATTACAATCTATAAATATAAAAAAAAATATTAAGAATAAAAATGTGCTAAAAAGTATATTTTAAAAAAAAAATATTATCAATTTTAATGTTAAACTAATTTAAATTTAAAATATTATAAATTTTAAAATCTATTGAAAATAAATTACTGTTATTGGGATAAAAACCTTTAAAATACTGTTAATGATGGAAAAATACTCTCTTTTTTTCAGGATAATACTTAACCTTAAAAATACTATTTTTTAGAGTAATTACTTTATTTTTTTCACCATGGCATGTCTCTTTGACATAAATATGACATCTTATTCTCTCTCTTACAACTAGTCAAACCGTTAAAAGTCAAACAACTTAATGAATTTTATAACGATTTGTAAAAAAAATATAGTTCAATGAGATAAATTAAAAAATTAATTCGATAATGTAAATGTAAATTGAAGTACAGATCAATAGACAAAAATTGATTTAATCTGTCACTGTTTCGATCAGAATCATATGACAAAAACTATATTATTTACAGCTCTTTAACTTAGGTCGCAATAGAGGACACACATTGGCATGGGATCAAGTTAATTCATATTATTCACGATATTTAGGTTGTGTTTTTTTAAGTCTTAATATCTCTTAATGATTTCAGGTCTAAATTAGTAAGAGATAAAAAAATATTTGTTAAAATTTTATCTTCCTCTTAATCGATGAAATATAAAATTAAATCCAAATCATTAAGAGATGTTTCTTAATGCTAATTTTTTGATAATTTTTTTTTTTATATAAATACATTTAACAATATTATCCACTCGATTTTATTAAATTGAATATTTAAAATTATTAAATAAAATTTTACCTTTTAAAATGGTATAATAGTATCATTAAGATGCATAACATTTTTTAGTTATTAAACAGTTATTTAAATTTAGATACTATTTCATTCAAATGATATAATTTATTAAGATATACTAATTATTCAAATTTTAATTATTTAATTTTATCAAACACAATCTTATTTTTATATGAAAAAAGAGACGCAAATGGAATTGCCTATGAGCAGCAAATATAAATCCAACACCAATTATACCATTCTTCACTGTTGTCGGCTCCTTTGTATTGTGTAATTGATCATTCACTGTTGTCGGCTCCTTTGTGTTGTGTAATTGATCATGCTCCCTGGTCCTCCTATATTTATGCGTTTCAACTTTTAATCAATGTTGTATTTGTTGAAAAACACGAATAAAAATACATAATTCAACTATAAAATAAATAAAGACAAAAATCAAACTTATCAATTTATAATAAACTATGTTGAATGTGCGATGCATTGTCCTTAACTAGAAATTTTGCTAAAAAAAATTGTTAGTGTTAAGATCACTAACGAAATATTACTTCGAGATTCAACGAGTCTTCATCCAACTAATCAGCACTCAAAATAATTGAATGACTCAGAAATAATTTCAATTAATCCTTTACTCGATCACAAAAATGACCGTGTGTGTGTATATATATATATATATATATATAAAGAATTGGTGTGATAGTTGGAAACTTTTATATATAAAATAAAAGAGTTGGTGGGTTGGTGGTAGGATTTGAAAATGTTGCAGGAGAGAGAGATTGGAAAGTGGGAGCATTGTTTTTCTCGTCTGAATTGTTGAATGAAAGAAGCAAGCATGCAGCTCATTATAATACACAAAAGTGCAATTGCACATCCCCTTGCCCCGAGCCCGTGTTCTGGGTTGAGTCTATTCTTTTTACCGTGTCCATCCAGTTTATAGAAAATTGATCAAAACCTTTCATTTGGTCAGGTGACAGGTACAATTAGAACCATCAGATTGTTTTTAATGGATTTAATTGTCATCTAGATAGTTATAATCTGATTAGTTATGACATAACGGTTACTACACAAGTCTGATTGTTCTAATATTTCCTATAAATATCATACATCAGTGTGTTTCTCTGTCATCTTTCCCATCTCTTAAATTTTCTCTCTCTCATCTTTTCTTCTCAATAACGTTTCTATATTCAGTAACAAAAGGGAAAGTTCGTTGATAATTATCAAGTCTGTTGCTTCTTGTTAACAGGGTTGTGATTTGTTGTTTCTTGGAAAATAATTTATCGGCATCCACAACAAGTTTGATTTATCAAAACGATGCAAATAAAATTTTAAAGAAAATATAATTATGTACAGTTCTCAAGTCAATACATAATCGTAAAGAACTTAAACTCCCTGCACCTCCTAAAACAAGACCACCTTATTATGGAGTATATAACTAAAAGCTTTATATATGAACTGTGAGAAAATGATACATGAAGCTCCTATTTGACAATGGTTTCAAGTGCTTACTTAGTCGCTCTTTACTTATAATAATCTACTCTAGGTTAGCAAGTGAAAAGAGGAGGATGAATTCTACACAAAATATAATATTCTCAGCTTCCACCCCCTTTGGAGGTGTTCCACCCTCTTTTAAAATATAATATAAGAAAGCAAATCTCCCAAAGGATCAAGTGTCAACTAAGAAAATGTTTAAGCATCAACCACGAACATATATGAACTTTGTAAGCCGTACACTATACTAAAAACAGGTGAACATAAATTGCCATCCAATCAATGTATAAGCATGCAAAAAGAGATTCATCAACCATGATGGTTGTATAAATATTAGAGGGGGAAAAATCCAAGGGATAAACTAACAACTAACAAAATGTATATGCTTAAACAACAGGTTAACATTCTCAACACCATTATACCAACTAACTGTTTGGTTTCGTTGAGCTAAGTCTTGAGACAACATAATCCACCTCCCGCCAGTATAAAATCATCGGTTGCAAATCCTAGATCAGATAGTTGGTAGCTTAAGAAGAAGCCCTCTTTATACAAGCAAAAGACCGATCAAGAGTTCTTTGTTAAAACTTTTGAATTGCTAGGTAGGAGATAATAGTCTGCTTCTCCAACATAGAATTAAGAACTACTACTTCAAAATATGCAAACCAAGTATATAACCTTCATTGGTAATTCTTTTACTTTTTGACTTGTTGAACTCCTCTGATAATAGTCTACAAAACTTGATTCATTCAACACTAAACAACAGCAATTGTTTTGCATCATCAGATAGACATTAATGTTAACTAAGTTTCTATTTCCTAATAATATAAGAGGCCAAAGATTCCTTCCTCCCCCGGTGGAAAGTCAGGTAACCTGCAACTTCCGTATATCATCCACTGGCCCTCCATACAAATTAAGCACTTCAGGGAATTCTTCACAAAATTTCACCACAAACCTTTCTAAGAATCGTTTCTCCAACAATCCAATGAATGAACTCAAGGTTAAGTCCTCTATCACACCCTTAGACAACAAAAACTGAACAACTAAACACCGCGGAATAGTCCTCTTCTCCAAACTATGCATAACAACAGCAGGACAAGATGCAACCTTTGATGCATCCCATCCCATTTTGTTAACCAAAAAAGCCATCACCCGCTCCACCTTCTCCTCCGAAACAGCCATACATTGTGGTTGGCTCCTAAAAGCCAAAAGAATCTCATCGTCTGACCAACCCCATTTCCTATAAAGATCCCACTTTCGTTTAAACGTTGATTTGCTCAAACTAACCAACAATTGTAATCCCCAAATAAAATGATTCTTTACCGGTTCAAAACCCATTCCCTTAATCTCTTCAACAAACAATATAAACCTGTCAGGAGTCCGAGTCAATGTCCTAGGTTTGGTCCTTAGCATTGTGCAAATCCTATCATCCGAAACGCCACAATCGCGCAACACAGCAATATTGGGTTCCAAGGTTTTTCTAAGGTCTTTCCTGAGTACCGAAGTGGACCTTTTTATTACAGCAATTACGCTCCCATTATCCCCAAGCACACTCTTCAATAACTCACAGGAAGGTATTATTTGATTATCAAGGCTGCGCCTCATGATATCGGGGTCTATAGTGAGTAGTTTATAAAGGTCAGAGGATGAAAACCCATATGAATTTAAGAAATCTAATTTGGGTTTAAGTATTTTGTCTGGATGGGAAGATAGCAGTGCTGGCCTATTTCTTATGAGAGTGGAAATTTGGGCTTCGGTGAAGCCATAGACTTTGAAGAGAGAGAAAATAGATTCCTTTCGTTTCTCACCGATTTCGGATCGGTAAAAATATCTTTGATTCAAAGAACTAGTAGCAGCAGTGTTTTTGACCAATTTTTTGAATAGAAAACTGAGCATCATGATTTAACAAGAGCAATTGTGTGAGATTTCAGAAATTACCAACCTTTGATGAAGCTTCTTTTGAATCTATGACCCTTCGAATCGGATTTCAATGAGCCCTAGAGGACTGCTTCAGTAGTCATTTTTGCATTCCGCCGCAAAACGAACGATTCTGAAACTTATTTCGTCTTATTTTTACTTTTAAAATAGAGATCCACTTTTATTAGACTGAAATGCAAAATCATCATTCCAGTTTGTATCATTTTGATAAAATTCTCTCTCGAATTTATTTTATTTGGCAAAACTCTCCCACCGATTTCTAATATTTTTGCAAAAGTCTCTCTCAAATATTTTCTTAGACAAAACTTTTTTCTCTAAGATGAATTAATTGGGCAAAATAAACCCTTATATCTTTAATTCATTTATTTTTTTATATGAAGTTTATTTCTTATTTTATAATATTTAAAAATATTTTATATAAATTTTTGTATAATTAATTTTAATTCTATATTTTTGAACATATAAAATATATTGAATAATTATAGTTTCCTTTCGAAAATAGGGTGAAATATTATATTATTATTTGTTTAGTTAATAAATGAGATATTGCGGTAGAGATCATTCACTTATACAATGATTTTGAGTTTAAAAATAAACAATTAAGAAAATAAATGGACAAAAGTCTTTTGTCCAAACTTTTTTTGTAATGAATTTTTTATAGAACAAAAAAATAGGTGATAAATTAAATAATATAGAAAAATCTTTTACATTTTTATCAAAAACTTTATATTACAAACATAACAAGGTTGGTTTGTAGATTTGTCGGTCAAAAGGCATTGAAAGTCGAACTAGTACTTGCACTTAAATGATAATAAAATAAAAAAATTAGTACTAATTTATTATTGATACAGACTATTCTAATTTCTTATTTAATTTGAACTATTTTCTAATGATTAGTTTTTCTTCAAATTTTGAATAACTTTTTATTATTTTTAATATCATTTGATACCTTAAAAGTGAAATTATATAATATCACATTTTTACTCAGAATTATAATCATTCATCAAATGGTCTTAAAAATGCTCAAACAGAGTTATAGGCTTTAATAACAAATTAATCATGAGATGAGTAATTCGAAGTGATATTAGATTAGTATAACTAATCTTACCTCATCATAATTCTTGAAAACAAATATTATCTAGTTATATTTTTACTAAAAATATAGATGAGAGAAAATTATTCTATTATGAACTAAATATTTAGACATTTATTTAATTACATATTCGTTAAGGGTTCCTTTTGCCCAACTAACACATCTTGGAGGGAGAGTTTTGCCAAAAAAAAAGTTCAAGTGAGAGTTTTGCAAAAATAATACAAACCGGAAGGACAGATTTACATTTCAGTATTTTTATTACTGTCTCCTTTCCAAAATTAGTAAATATAATTTGACTTCTAAAATCAAACAACCATATTAATTTTTAAAATTAGTGTAATTTTTAAAAAAATAAAATAAAATAAAATTTTTAATTAATCATTTTTATTATATATTATACAATTATAATGATTATATTAATCAAAATTAAATAAATTAACATCAATTTAAAGTTAAATAAGCGATTATTTGATCCCAAAAATTAAATTATATCTCTAATTTTAAAACGAATGAAATATTAGATTTTATAATAAGGGTATAAAAATTCTCAAGTATTATTAAGAATACATCATCATCACAAAAACTTTTAAAAACAAAAAATTATGGTCAAAATCTAAATATGAAATTATTTATTTTTTATTAGTAAAATAATTAGTGTTATGAACTACTTCAAAAAAAATAAACAGAATAATTGTTTCAAAAACCAAAAATAATAATAGTAAAAATTTTCACTGCAGCTATTACACTCCCATTATCCCTAAGCACACTCTTCAAGAACTCGCAGGAAGGTATTATTTGATTATCAAGGCTGCGCTTCATGATACCGGGGTCTCTAGTGAGTATTTTATCAAGGTCAGAGGGTGAAAACCCATGTGAATTGAAGAAATCTAATTTGGGTTTAAGTATTTTGTCTGGATGGGATGATAGCAGTACTGGACTATTTCTTATGAGAGTGGAAATTTGGGTTTCAGTGAAGCCATAGACTTTGAAGAGAGATAAAAAAGATTCCTTTCGTTTCTCACTGATTTCGGATCGGTGAAAATATCTTTGATTCAAAATACTTAAAGAACTAGTTGCAGCACTGTTTTTGACCAAATTTTTGTATAGAAAACTGAGCATCATGATTAAACAGGAGGGTTTATGTGAGATTTGAACTACAAAAGTTCACAGTTTAATTAAGATCAAATTAAATTAAACCGCCTGTTATCTATAAAGTTACATTTAAATACTTGAGGTTTTGAAGTGAATTGTAAAAATTATATTTTTCATCCAAATTAACGGTGCGTGCAGAAAACTCGCTTAAAGAGCGTAAAACATGTTTGTAACTGTCAAATGAGGTAGGAATTTGTCCAAAATGCCTCCACGCAAATTCTTAAAATAGGGTGGTTAATCTTCAGCAAATTTTTTCACTAAAAATGTTTACCTTCTACAATTTAAAGTTTAATCTACACCTAACACTCTTATCAATTGTGAAAAGAGAGTGGTTAAATTTAAATATTTGTCACTATAATTTGAATATTTTTTTTTAAATGATTCCTATCAATTTAAAAATAAAAACCTCAAATTTTACTTATAAAGTATAAATATTAAATATATATTTTTTAACATAAGGAGCATTAATTATTTGGCTCTTTCTCTAATTTTTCTACTTTGTTCCAAATAGTGTATACATCGTACACACGACGGCTTCTTCTCTCCCTTTTTTTCCCTCTTGAGTTTCTTTAATTTACATGTTGACCTCAAAACGGGTGCGATATAACATTAGTTAGGCAAAAAGCCTTAAACAAATGTTTAATTAAAGGTTTCACAATTCTCAAATTTAAAAAGTCAAAATATATGTTTATTGTTGGGACGTAAGGATTAGGGAATATTTCCCATGTTCCTCTCCTATATAATTAGACGCTTTCGAAAGCTTGACAGGGGATAGTCCTGCCCGAGTAAAAATCCACATCTACAGGGGAATTTTCTATTTGCAGGCTTTATCGCGATGACGGCTACAATTGGGACTTTGTCTATGAAAGCATTTGCCACTGGTTATCATAAAAGGGCAGTGTTGAGAAAAAGCTCTGCCCGTTGATGTTGATGATGAAGAGGGTGGTTTAGAAAATGTAGGGCATGTTCATGGACCAACTATTATGTTAGAGAGGTGAATCTTTTTCGAAATCACATAGTTTCTTAAGTAAATACATTTATATTTAGTGCTCATTCATTTACAGTCTTAAATGTATCTGTTTGTTTATTTACAAATAATTTATTTTAAACGTTATTTATTCAACTCATAATAGAGTTTAAATATTTAGCACAATTTTCATGTGTTGACTAAATGCTACCGATGAAAATACTATAAACCAGGGGCGAAGCCAAGAGTCAGCTCTGCAGGCTGTAGCCAGACCTAAATTTTTTTTTTTACTAGATATATTATATAATTGCTACAAACGCTGATATATCCATAATCATCTTAAAAGTTTTTGTACCGTCACAATCCACCATAGATGTTTTGTAAAAAGCTTAGGGTTGTGCTTTCAAGCTATTGATGTTACAAAATGTCGACATAATGTGCACATATAATCGCATGGTGAGATGGACGACTTTAACAACCGATAAGATGACAGTGATCTACACGGCGCTTGTCGATCTTCTTGCAAGTGATTTCATGAACCCTAAATTACAAACAAATTTCAAGCTCCCAATTGGGACACATTTTGCACTATTTATGGGCGCTTGGAGCATGGGTATATACGCTAGATGGGGTGGCATTTAATTTTTATTTTTTTACTTGTGATTATGTTATCGAACAAATTTTGTAACATGAAATTAAGGATTATATGTCATTCATAATTAACAAATTTGACTCTATTCATGAGTTTTCTAGACTAGGACTCCTAAGAATTTTTAATACGACAGTAGTCCCTAATTTTCATCAACTAATTACTAGTTAATGTTATTGACCTAAAATTAAATTGGTTTATTAATATGCTTGTGCAATATTTAAGGGTTGGAGTTAAGGATTTTTCTGTAGTTGGATATTTTAAACTTTACAAACGGGTCGGGTCAGCCAAAACGGCCCGGGTTTTTTGGGTCAAAATTCTTTAGCCCGAATGGACCGAGCCAGCCCACAAGCCATTTGATTGTTTTATTAAATTTTTTTTTTAATTTTTTTTATATACAATTATGATACATAACATGATATTTTGATTTTAGGCTATTGAGTATAGCATACAATTTATTTTATTTAATAAAAATGTACTTATTAACAAAAAATATTTAAAAACTTATATTTAATTAAGAAATAATTTTAATTTTATAAACTATTATGAGTATTATTTATTTGATTAAATATGTGAAACTAATAATTATAATTAAATATCAAGTGATTAATTTTAAGAAAATACTAGAATAATACCACAAACACATTACACATGTATGTATTTATCTAGTGATAATTATTTGATTATACATGTAATCGTATTCTGCTATGTGCAAGTATATAAAAACATAATTAATTATTTATTTTTTATTAACATTTGCTAATCAATAATATTTTAAATTTTGTCTTATTTAAGTTCTTTCATATCTAATAGCCATATGTTTGGAGATAATAGTATTTTGAACAAATAAATAGAAGTTTTGTTTCAAAAATTGATCTAAACGATTAATGAATTAAGTTATTTTTAACATTTTTTTTATATATTAATGTATTTAATTTTTTTGAAAATAAATAAATTTGAACCACAGGCTGGGCCAAAATGGCCCGCTTTTTTTTTAGCTGAAAAATAAAAACCTGTAACCCACTTTTTTTGGATCAGTCCAGCCTGACTCACTGGCTTGGATCTTTTTTGCCAAGTCTAGTTATTTGTGTAATTCGAAAAACAATAAAAGGCCCCTGTGGCGACATTTACTTATTTTTTTTCCGAGAAAGGAGAAGTATCAAACAAGAAGACTAATAAAACTTTCAACTAATGTTAGAACACATTATTACATGACGAGATTAATTGAGAATTTCAACATGCATGGGGAAATAAAAGGTAGTGTACGTTGGAAATTTGTTTTTATAAAGTATTGTTTTTAGTCAACTTTGACGCCAATTTAATGTTAATTAAAGAATATTAAATTAACATTAATGAGATGTTAATTATAATACTCATGTAGGAGTACATAGTTGATTCAAGACATAATAATATAATTGTAAAAGTTTCTCATTTTATTGTGTAAGTTTATATATTGGAGTTTGTCAATATTCAACAGGTTTGCTGCAGAATTAAAGGTATTTTTATAACAATATAGGTTCTCAAAAGAAAATTTGTTTTATAAAATAATATTATATGACAATTTGAACTACAAAAGTTCACAATTTAATTAAGATCAAATTAAATTAAACCACCTGTTATTTATAAAGTTACATTTAAATACCTGAGGTTTTGAAGTGAATTGAAAAAATTATATTTTTCATCCAAACTAACGGTGCGTGCAGAAAACTTGCTTAAAGAGAGCGTAAGATATGTTTGTAACTGTCAAATGAGGCAAGAATTTGTCCAAAATGCCTCCACGCAAATTCTTAAAATAGGGTGGTTAATCTTCAGCAAATTTTTCACTAAAAATGTTTACCTTCATCAATTTAAAGTCTAATCTTCACCTAACACTCTTATCAATTGTGAAAAGAGAGTGGTTAAATTTAAATATTTGTCACTATAATTTGAATATATTTTTTAAATGATTCCTATCAATCTAAAAATAAAAACCTCAAATTTTACTTATAAAGTATAAATATTAAATTTATATTTTTTTAACAGAAGGAGCATTAATTATTTGGCTCTTTCTCTTATTTTTCTACTTTGTTCCAAATAGTGTATACATCGTACACAAGACGACTTTCTTCTCTCCCTTTTTTTCCCTCTTGAGTTTCTTTAATTTACATGTTGACCTCAAAACGGGTGCGATATAACGTTAGTTAGGCAAAAAGCCTTAAACAAATGTTTAATTAAAGGTTTCACAATTCTCAAATTTAAAAAGTCAAAATATATGTTTATTTTTGGAACATAAGGATTAGGGAATATTTCCCATGTTCCTCTTCTATATAATTAGACGCTTTTGAAAGCTTGACAGGGGATAGTCCTGCCCGAGTAAAAATCCACATCCACAGGGGAATTTTCCATTTGCAGGCTTTATCGCGATGACGGCTACAATTGGGACTTTGTCTATGAAAGCATTTGCCACTGGTTATCATAAGAGGGCAGTGCTGAGAAAAAGCTCTGCCTGTTGATGTTGATGATGAAGAGGGTGGTTTAGAAAATGTAGGGCATGTTCATGGACCAACTATTATGTTAGAGAGCTTAATCTTTTTCGAAATCGCATAGTTTCTCAAGTAAATACATTTATATTTAGTGCTCATTTGTGCATCCAACGTTTAGTTCGTTTACGGTCTTAAATGTTTCTGTTTGTTTATTAATAAATAATTTATTTTAAACGATATTTATTCAACTCACAATAGAGTTTAAATATTTAGCACAATTTTCTTGTGTTGACTAAATGCTACCGATGAAAATACTACAAACCATGGGCGAAGCCAAGAGTCAGTTCCGCAGGCTATAGCCTGACCCCAAAATTTTTTTTTTACTAGATATACTACATAATTGCTACAAACGCTGATATATCCTTAATCATCTTAAAAAATTTTGTACCGTCACAATCCACCATAAATGTTTTGTAAAAAGCTTAGGGTTGTGCTTTCAAGCTATTGATGTTACAAAATGTCGACATAATGTGCACATATAATCGCATGGTGAGATGGACGACTTTAACAACCGCTAAGATGACAGTGATCTACATGGCGCTTGTCGATCTTCTTGCAGCTGATTTCATGAACCCTAAATTACAAACAAATTTCAAGCTCCAAATTGGGACACATTTTGCACTATTTATGGGCGCTTGGAGCATGGGTATATACGCTAGATGGGGTGGCATTTAATTTTTATTTTTTTACTTGTGATTATGTTATCGAACAAATTTTGTAACATGAAATTAAGGATTATATGTCATTCATAATTAACAAATTTGACTCTATTCATGAGTTTTCTAGACTAGGACTCCTAAGAATTTTTAATACGACAGTAGTCCCTAATTTTCATCAACTAATTACTAGTTAATGTTATTGACCTAAAATTAAATTGGTTTATTAATATGCTTGTGCAATATTTAAGGGTTGGAGTTAAGGATTTTTCTGTAGTTGGATATTTTAAACTTTACAAACGGGTCGGGTCAGCCAAAACGGCCCGGGTTTTTTGGGTCAAAATTCTTTAGCCCGAATGGACCGAGCCAGCCCACAAGCCATTTGATTGTTTTATTAAATTTTTTTTTTAATTTTTTTTATATACAATTATGATACATAACATGATATTTTGATTTTAGGCTATTGAGTATAGCATACAATTTATTTTATTTAATAAAAATGTACTTATTAACAAAAAATATTTAAAAACTTATATTTAATTAAGAAATAATTTTAATTTTATAAACTATTATGAGTATTATTTATTTGATTAAATATGTGAAACTAATAATTGTAATTAAATATCAAGTGATTAATTTTAAGAAAATACTAGAATAATACCACAAACACATTACACATGTATGTATTTATCTAGTGATAATTATTTGATTATACATGTAATCGTATTCTGCTATGTGCAAGTATATAAAAACATAATTAATTATTTATTTTTTATTAACATTTGCTAATCAATAATATTTTAAATTTTGTCTTATTTAAGTTCTTTCATATCTAATAGCCATATGTTTGGAGATAATAGTATTTTGAACAAATAAATAGAAGTTTTGTTTCAAAAATTGATCTAAACGATTAATGAATTAAGTTATTTTTAACATTTTTTTTATATATTAATGTATTTAATTTTTTTGAAAATAAATAAATTTGAACCACAGGCTGGGCCAAAATGGCCCGCTTTTTTTTTAGCTGAAAAATAAAAACCTGTAACCCACTTTTTTTGGATCAGTCCAGCCTGACTCACTGGCTTGGATCTTTTTTGCCAAGTCTAGTTATTTGTGTAATTCGAAAAACAATAAAAGGCCCCTGTGGCGACATTTACTTATTTTTTTTCCGAGAAAGGAGAAGTATCAAACAAGAAGACTAATAAAACTTTCAACTAATGTTAGAACACATTATTACATGACGAGATTAATTGAGAATTTCAACATGCATGGGGAAATAAAAGGTAGTGTACGTTGGAAATTTGTTTTTATAAAGTATTGTTTTTAGTCAACTTTGACGCCAATTTAATGTTAATTAAAGAATATTAAATTAACATTAATGAGATGTTAATTATAATACTCATGTAGGAGTACATAGTTGATTCAAGACATAATAATATAATTGTAAAAGTTTCTCATTTTATTGTGTAAGTTTATATATTGGAGTTTGTCAATATTCAACAGGTTTGCTGCAGAATTAAAGGTATTTTTATAACAATATAGGTTCTCAAAAGAAAATTTGTTTTATAAAATAATATTATATGACAATTTGAACTACAAAAGTTCACAATTTAATTAAGATCAAATTAAATTAAACCACCTGTTATTTATAAAGTTACATTTAAATACCTGAGGTTTTGAAGTGAATTGAAAAAATTATATTTTTCATCCAAACTAACGGTGCGTGCAGAAAACTTGCTTAAAGAGAGCGTAAGATATGTTTATAACTGTCAAATGAGGCAAGAATTTGTCCAAAATGCCTCCACGCAAATTCTTAAAATAGGGTGGTTAATCTTCAGCAAATTTTTCACTAAAAATGTTTACCTTCATCAATTTAAAGTCTAATCTTCACCTAACACTCTTATCAATTGTGAAAAGAGAGTGGTTAAATTTAAATATTTGTCACTATAATTTGAATATATTTTTTAAATGATTCCTATCAATTTAAAAATAAAAACCTCAAATTTTACTTATAAAGTATAAATATTAAATTTATATTTTTTTAACAGAAGGAGCATTAATTATTTGGCTCTTTCTCTTATTTTTCTACTTTGTTCCAAATAGTGTATACATCGTACACAAGACGACTTTCTTCTCTCCCTTTTTTTCCCTCTTGAGTTTCTTTAATTTACATGTTGACCTCAAAACGGGTGCGATATAACGTTAGTTAGGCAAAAAGCCTTAAACAAATGTTTAATTAAAGGTTTCACAATTCTCAAATTTAAAAAGTCAAAATATATGTTTATTTTTGGAACATAAGGATTAGGGAATATTTCCCATGTTCCTCTTCTATATAATTAGACGCTTTTGAAAGCTTGACAGGGGATAGTCCTGCCCGAGTAAAAATCCACATCCACAGGGGAATTTTCCATTTGCAGGCTTTATCGCGATGACGGCTACAATTGGGACTTTGTCTATGAAAGCATTTGCCACTGGTTATCATAAGAGGGCAGTGCTGAGAAAAAGCTCTGCCTGTTGATGTTGATGATGAAGAGGGTGGTTTAGAAAATGTAGGGCATGTTCATGGACCAACTATTATGTTAGAGAGCTTAATCTTTTTCGAAATCGCATAGTTTCTCAAGTAAATACATTTATATTTAGTGCTCATTTGTGCATCCAACGTTTAGTTCGTTTACGGTCTTAAATGTTTCTGTTTGTTTATTAATAAATAATTTATTTTAAACGATATTTATTCAACTCACAATAGAGTTTAAATATTTAGCACAATTTTCTTGTGTTGACTAAATGCTACCGATGAAAATACTACAAACCATGGGCGAAGCCAAGAGTCAGTTCCGCAGGCTATAGCCTGACCCCAAAATTTTTTTTTTACTAGATATACTACATAATTGCTACAAACGCTGATATATCCTTAATCATCTTAAAAAATTTTGTACCGTCACAATCCACCATAAATGTTTTGTAAAAAGCTTAGGGTTGTGCTTTCAAGCTATTGATGTTACAAAATGTCGACATAATGTGCACATATAATCGCATGGTGAGATGGACGACTTTAACAACCGATAAGATGACAGTGATCTACATGGCGCTTGTCGATCTTCTTGCAGCTGATTTCATGAACCCTAAATTACAAACAAATTTCAAGCTCCAAATTGGGACACATTTTGCACTATTTATGGGCGCTTGGAGCATGGGTATATACGCTAGATGGGGTGGCATTTAATTTTTATTTTTTTACTTGTGATTATGTTATCGAACAAATTTTGTAACATGAAATTAAGGATTATATGTCATTCATAATTAACAAATTTGACTCTATTCATGAGTTTTCTAGACTAGGACTCCTAAGAATTTTTAATACGACAGTAGTCCCTAATTTTCATCAACTAATTACTAGTTAATGTTATTGACCTAAAATTAAATTGGTTTATTAATATGCTTGTGCAATATTTAAGGGTTGGAGTTAAGGATTTTTCTGTAGTTGGATATTTTAAACTTTACAAACGGGTCGGGTCAGCCAAAACGGCCCGGGTTTTTTGGGTCAAAATTCTTTAGCCCGAATGGACCGAGCCAGCCCACAAGCCATTTGATTGTTTTATTAAATTTTTTTTTTAATTTTTTTTATATACAATTATGATACATAACATGATATTTTGATTTTAGGCTATTGAGTATAGCATACAATTTATTTTATTTAATAAAAATGTACTTATTAACAAAAAATATTTAAAAACTTATATTTAATTAAGAAATAATTTTAATTTTATAAACTATTATGAGTATTATTTATTTGATTAAATATGTGAAACTAATAATTGTAATTAAATATCAAGTGATTAATTTTAAGAAAATACTAGAATAATACCACAAACACATTACACATGTATGTATTTATCTAGTGATAATTATTTGATTATACATGTAATCGTATTCTGCTATGTGCAAGTATATAAAAACATAATTAATTATTTATTTTTTATTAACATTTGCTAATCAATAATATTTTAAATTTTGTCTTATTTAAGTTCTTTCATATCTAATAGCCATATGTTTGGAGATAATAGTATTTTGAACAAATAAATAGAAGTTTTGTTTCAAAAATTGATCTAAACGATTAATGAATTAAGTTATTTTTAACATTTTTTTTATATATTAATGTATTTAATTTTTTTGAAAATAAATAAATTTGAACCACAGGCTGGGCCAAAATGGCCCGCTTTTTTTTTAGCTGAAAAATAAAAACCTGTAACCCACTTTTTTTGGATCAGTCCAGCCTGACTCACTGGCTTGGATCTTTTTTGCCAAGTCTAGTTATTTGTGTAATTCGAAAAACAATAAAAGACCCCTGTGGCGACATTTACTTATTTTTTTTCCCAGAAAGGAGAAGTATCAAACAAGAAGACTAATAAAACTTTCAACTAATGTTAGAACACATTATTACATGACGAGATTAATTGAGAATTTCAACATGCATGGGGAAATAAAAGGTAGTGTACGTTGGAAATTTGTTTTTATAAAGTATTGTTTTTAGTCAACTTTGACGCCAATTTAATGTTAATTAAAGAATATTAAATTAACATTAATGAGATGTTAATTATAATACTCATGTAGGAGTACATAGTTGATTCAAGACATAATAATATAATTGTAAAAGTTTCTCATTTTATTGTGTAAGTTTATATATTGGAGTTTGTCAATATTCAACAGGTTTGCTGCAGAATTAAAGGTATTTTTATAACAATATAGGTTCTCAAAAGAAAATTTGTTTTATAAAATAATATTATATGACAATTTGAACTACAAAAGTTCACAATTTAATTAAGATCAAATTAAATTAAACCACCTGTTATTTATAAAGTTACATTTAAATACCTGAGGTTTTGAAGTGAATTGAAAAAATTATATTTTTCATCCAAACTAACGGTGCGTGCAGAAAACTTGCTTAAAGAGAGCGTAAGATATGTTTGTAACTGTCAAATGAGGCAAGAATTTGTCCAAAATGCCTCCACGCAAATTCTTAAAATAGGGTGGTTAATCTTCAGCAAATTTTTCACTAAAAATGTTTACCTTCATCAATTTAAAGTCTAATCTTCACCTAACACTCTTATCAATTGTGAAAAGAGAGTGGTTAAATTTAAATATTTGTCACTATAATTTGAATATATTTTTTAAATGATTCCTATCAATTTAAAAATAAAAACCTCAAATTTTACTTATAAAGTATAAATATTAAATTTATATTTTTTTAACAGAAGGAGCATTAATTATTTGGCTCTTTCTCTTATTTTTCTACTTTGTTCCAAATAGTGTATACATCGTACACAAGACGACTTTCTTCTCTCCCTTTTTTTCCCTCTTGAGTTTCTTTAATTTACATGTTGACCTCAAAACGGGTGCGATATAACGTTAGTTAGGCAAAAAGCCTTAAACAAATGTTTAATTAAAGGTTTCACAATTCTCAAATTTAAAAAGTCAAAATATATGTTTATTTTTGGAACATAAGGATTAGGGAATATTTCCCATGTTCCTCTTCTATATAATTAGACGCTTTTGAAAGCTTGACAGGGGATAGTCCTGCCCGAGTAAAAATCCACATCCACAGGGGAATTTTCCATTTGCAGGCTTTATCGCGATGACGGCTACAATTGGGACTTTGTCTATGAAAGCATTTGCCACTGGTTATCATAAGAGGGCAGTGCTGAGAAAAAGCTCTGCCTGTTGATGTTGATGATGAAGAGGGTGGTTTAGAAAATGTAGGGCATGTTCATGGACCAACTATTATGTTAGAGAGCTTAATCTTTTTCGAAATCGCATAGTTTCTCAAGTAAATACATTTATATTTAGTGCTCATTTGTGCATCCAACGTTTAGTTCGTTTACGGTCTTAAATGTTTCTGTTTGTTTATTAATAAATAATTTATTTTAAACGATATTTATTCAACTCACAATAGAGTTTAAATATTTAGCACAATTTTCTTGTGTTGACTAAATGCTACCGATGAAAATACTACAAACCATGGGCGAAGCCAAGAGTCAGTTCCGCAGGCTATAGCCTGACCCCAAAATTTTTTTTTTACTAGATATACTACATAATTGCTACAAACGCTGATATATCCTTAATCATCTTAAAAAATTTTGTACCGTCACAATCCACCATAAATGTTTTGTAAAAAGCTTAGGGTTGTGCTTTCAAGCTATTGATGTTACAAAATGTCGACATAATGTGCACATATAATCGCATGGTGAGATGGACGACTTTAACAACCGATAAGATGACAGTGATCTACATGGCGCTTGTCGATCTTCTTGCAGCTGATTTCATGAACCCTAAATTACAAACAAATTTCAAGCTCCAAATTGGGACACATTTTGCACTATTTATGGGCGCTTGGAGCATGGGTATATACGCTAGATGGGGTGGCATTTAATTTTTATTTTTTTACTTGTGATTATGTTATCGAACAAATTTTGTAACATGAAATTAAGGATTATATGTCATTCATAATTAACAAATTTGACTCTATTCATGAGTTTTCTAGACTAGGACTCCTAAGAATTTTTAATACGACAGTAGTCCCTAATTTTCATCAACTAATTACTAGTTAATGTTATTGACCTAAAATTAAATTGGTTTATTAATATGCTTGTGCAATATTTAAGGGTTGGAGTTAAGGATTTTTCTGTAGTTGGATATTTTAAACTTTACAAACGGGTCGGGTCAGCCAAAACGGCCCGGGTTTTTTGGGTCAAAATTCTTTAGCCCGAATGGACCGAGCCAGCCCACAAGCCATTTGATTGTTTTATTAAATTTTTTTTTTAATTTTTTTTATATACAATTATGATACATAACATGATATTTTGATTTTAGGCTATTGAGTATAGCATACAATTTATTTTATTTAATAAAAATGTACTTATTAACAAAAAATATTTAAAAACTTATATTTAATTAAGAAATAATTTTAATTTTATAAACTATTATGAGTATTATTTATTTGATTAAATATGTGAAACTAATAATTGTAATTAAATATCAAGTGATTAATTTTAAGAAAATACTAGAATAATACCACAAACACATTACACATGTATGTATTTATCTAGTGATAATTATTTGATTATACATGTAATCGTATTCTGCTATGTGCAAGTATATAAAAACATAATTAATTATTTATTTTTTATTAACATTTGCTAATCAATAATATTTTAAATTTTGTCTTATTTAAGTTCTTTCATATCTAATAGCCATATGTTTGGAGATAATAGTATTTTGAACAAATAAATAGAAGTTTTGTTTCAAAAATTGATCTAAACGATTAATGAATTAAGTTATTTTTAACATTTTTTTTATATATTAATGTATTTAATTTTTTTGAAAATAAATAAATTTGAACCACAGGCTGGGCCAAAATGGCCCGCTTTTTTTTTAGCTGAAAAATAAAAACCTGTAACCCACTTTTTTTGGATCAGTCCAGCCTGACTCACTGGCTTGGATCTTTTTTGCCAAGTCTAGTTATTTGTGTAATTCGAAAAACAATAAAAGACCCCTGTGGCGACATTTACTTATTTTTTTTCCCAGAAAGGAGAAGTATCAAACAAGAAGACTAATAAAACTTTCAACTAATGTTAGAACACATTATTACATGACGAGATTAATTGAGAATTTCAACATGCATGGGGAAATAAAAGGTAGTGTACGTTGGAAATTTGTTTTTATAAAGTATTGTTTTTAGTCAACTTTGACGCCAATTTAATGTTAATTAAAGAATATTAAATTAACATTAATGAGATGTTAATTATAATACTCATGTAGGAGTACATAGTTGATTCAAGACATAATAATATAATTGTAAAAGTTTCTCATTTTATTGTGTAAGTTTATATATTGGAGTTTGTCAATATTCAACAGGTTTGCTGCAGAATTAAAGGTATTTTTATAACAATATAGGTTCTCAAAAGAAAATTTGTTTTATAAAATAATATTATATGACAATTTGAACTACAAAAGTTCACAATTTAATTAAGATCAAATTAAATTAAACCACCTGTTATTTATAAAGTTACATTTAAATACCTGAGGTTTTGAAGTGAATTGAAAAAATTATATTTTTCATCCAAACTAACGGTGCGTGCAGAAAACTTGCTTAAAGAGAGCGTAAGATATGTTTGTAACTGTCAAATGAGGCAAGAATTTGTCCAAAATGCCTCCACGCAAATTCTTAAAATAGGGTGGTTAATCTTCAGCAAATTTTTCACTAAAAATGTTTACCTTCATCAATTTAAAGTCTAATCTTCACCTAACACTCTTATCAATTGTGAAAAGAGAGTGGTTAAATTTAAATATTTGTCACTATAATTTGAATATATTTTTTAAATGATTCCTATCAATTTAAAAATAAAAACCTCAAATTTTACTTATAAAGTATAAATATTAAATTTATATTTTTTTAACAGAAGGAGCATTAATTATTTGGCTCTTTCTCTTATTTTTCTACTTTGTTCCAAATAGTGTATACATCGTACACAAGACGACTTTCTTCTCTCCCTTTTTTTCCCTCTTGAGTTTCTTTAATTTACATGTTGACCTCAAAACGGGTGCGATATAACGTTAGTTAGGCAAAAAGCCTTAAACAAATGTTTAATTAAAGGTTTCACAATTCTCAAATTTAAAAAGTCAAAATATATGTTTATTTTTGGAACATAAGGATTAGGGAATATTTCCCATGTTCCTCTTCTATATAATTAGACGCTTTTGAAAGCTTGACAGGGGATAGTCCTGCCCGAGTAAAAATCCACATCCACAGGGGAATTTTCCATTTGCAGGCTTTATCGCGATGACGGCTACAATTGGGACTTTGTCTATGAAAGCATTTGCCACTGGTTATCATAAGAGGGCAGTGCTGAGAAAAAGCTCTGCCTGTTGATGTTGATGATGAAGAGGGTGGTTTAGAAAATGTAGGGCATGTTCATGGACCAACTATTATGTTAGAGAGCTTAATCTTTTTCGAAATCGCATAGTTTCTCAAGTAAATACATTTATATTTAGTGCTCATTTGTGCATCCAACGTTTAGTTCGTTTACGGTCTTAAATGTTTCTGTTTGTTTATTAATAAATAATTTATTTTAAACGATATTTATTCAACTCACAATAGAGTTTAAATATTTAGCACAATTTTCTTGTGTTGACTAAATGCTACCGATGAAAATACTACAAACCATGGGCGAAGCCAAGAGTCAGTTCCGCAGGCTATAGCCTGACCCCAAAATTTTTTTTTTACTAGATATACTACATAATTGCTACAAACGCTGATATATCCTTAATCATCTTAAAAAATTTTGTACCGTCACAATCCACCATAAATGTTTTGTAAAAAGCTTAGGGTTGTGCTTTCAAGCTATTGATGTTACAAAATGTCGACATAATGTGCACATATAATCGCATGGTGAGATGGACGACTTTAACAACCGATAAGATGACAGTGATCTACATGGCGCTTGTCGATCTTCTTGCAGCTGATTTCATGAACCCTAAATTACAAACAAATTTCAAGCTCCAAATTGGGACACATTTTGCACTATTTATGGGCGCTTGGAGCATGGGTATATACGCTAGATGGGGTGGCATTTAATTTTTATTTTTTTACTTGTGATTATGTTATCGAACAAATTTTGTAACATGAAATTAAGGATTATATGTCATTCATAATTAACAAATTTGACTCTATTCATGAGTTTTCTAGACTAGGACTCCTAAGAATTTTTAATACGACAGTAGTCCCTAATTTTCATCAACTAATTACTAGTTAATGTGTGACGCCCCCAAATCTGGGCCCACACAGCCCAAACTTGAGTCGTCAAAAGACTACAACAAAATTATTACAACAAAGCACAACGTACTACAATACAGTGTATAATAATACACAACTAAGTCTTCACTATTATTGCCACACTATTTTACAAAACGTGAAGACTATGATAACTATTCCTCGGACCCTCACTCCATTCCCCGGCTAGACCCTGTTATGTTTTCATTTCCTGTTGAAAAACAATGGAACAAAAGAAAGGGTGAGCTCAAATAGCCCAGTAAAGAATATCATGACTAAGATAATGACGAATAAATTATCATTAGTCTTCAACAGTTGAGTTCTTGATAGAATACAATAGACTACAAGGTTTATATCAAAAACTGCAGTTAAATTCTTAAACAACGTTCAGATCAATAATAGCAGCGGAATGAGTAATCTATTAGAAGAATAATGCAGACTATAATGTCCACTCGGTTCTCTTTTTAGGAAAAACATCATCAACTTTTATCATCTGAAATATCATTAGTCAAGATAATACAAATTCACAGTTCCTGATCATAATCATGCACATCAACAGTTCATCTTTGCACTACGGGCCAAAGATATTCAATATAGCACCAACGGTCATGATTATACCAGATTCAGCCTTTGGTCATAATCATACCAATCAACAGTTCATCTTTGCACTACGGGCCAAAGAGAACATTCACCACGTGCCATAAAAGACACCGAACAGATGTATCGCCTTTAACCTATTATATCGCCTTTAACCTATCATCTGTTCAACAAATATATCACATCTGTGCCCCCGGCCACAGATATTCACAACAGCTTGATTTTTGGATGATTAGAATGATATAAATGATGAATAGAAGAAATAGGATAACAATAAGTATCGGAAGTTTACTTTGTACAGATTCAAATAATGTCCAAATTGTCAACATGATGTGGAGTGAAATTTAAAAATGATATTCAAGATCCACAGTTCAGAATAACGGTTACAATTCAATAGAAAGGTTCACGTAAATAGGAAGGTTCAATTGAAATAATGAAGTTCAACTATTATGGAACATATAATATTTTCAGGAATTATAGAAACAATAGTTCCATAATAAATTTCTATTTAGGAGTATGAAAGAAAATAATATCCCTTACCGTAGCAGGTTTGATTAACAAAAGGTGAAGGAAATTAATACAAAGGGTTATTCACCAACAGGCGGCAATCCGCTCCGTAAGGTTATTCCCACAATTTAATAGAATTTGAGTACAAAGAGTTATTCACCAAACAGGCGGCCATCCGCTCCGTAAGGTTATTCTCAGAGATTAATAATGAATGAATACGAAAGGTTATTCACCAACAGGCGGCAATCCGCTTCGTAAGGTTATTCCCACAATTTAATACATGGAAATAAAAGGCACGTCTTATGAGTAAGGAAGAAACAATATTATTATCGAGAATCAAATAATGATAATCCCTTACCATAGTACGTTTGTAAGACCCCGAATTTTATGAAATACAAAATTTAATTTTTCTTCATATAGATATTTTTTTTTTTTAAAACAGTAAGTGGTCAAATCGATAAAGTTAAAAGTTAAGGATGTTATGTGCAAATTTTATTTTGTCGGACAATATTCGTTTGGTCGGGGAATATTCGTTTGGTCCGACGGCGCCGAAATAACAAATTATTGGTGGACCCCACAACGGAATATTTGTCGGATATAGAAAACGACAGAAATAACCTTTTTAAATAAAAATAGTCAACGGAACTGTTAAAATACCGGTGATAAAAGAATAGTAGCATACGGTAGTTATTGGTATTTTCTGTAGCACTCGGTACTCTACAGTAACACACGGTATTGCATAGTGTCTCATATTTTTGGTCTGATAATTGACACCGTAACTGTTACGCATCATTTCATCGATAATTGTCACTGCATAATATTTTATATTATCAATTCAATAATTGTTGTTACACAGTATTTTGCATTATTGATTTAATAATTGTCATTACACTGTATTTTATATCATTGAGTCAATAATTGTTGTTGCACTGTTTTTAAAATTATTGAACCTAATAATTGTCACAGTAACATATGCACAGTAATTCACATTATTGAATCAATAATTGTCATTACACAGTAACGTATGCTTTATTTTACATTATTGTTATCTCTATTATGATGTTATTTAAACAGTTGTATTTCATTAATTTATTGACTTGATATCTAAGAGCTAACTATACTGTATTTATAACAATTAGTCATAATAATTGAATTGATAAAGTTATTTGTTTATAATATAAAGTTAGGTGATTATTAGGTGATATGAAATGAATGGTGTAGATTAAAGTGTGAATTATTGTTGAATAATTGAATTGATTTGTTTATAATATAAAGTTAGGTGATTATTAGGTGATATGAAATGAATGGTGTAGATTAAAGTGTGAATTATTGTTGAATAATTAAATTGATTTGTTTATAATATAAAGTTAGGTGATTATTAGGTGATATGAAATGAATGGTGTAGATTAAAGATAATATAATATTTGAAATGGATGGTGTAGATTAAAAGATGATCTTTAAATGAATGGTTTAGATTAAATGAATGATAAGATTTTTGGCTATAAATAGAAGCCTTAACTTAAGGATTTTTCATAAACTTCCTTACTTGTTCTTTCTTTCTCTCTCTAAATACTTCTTGTGAAAGTTCTCTCTAAGTGTGCTTAAGTCATCTTGAGTATTTGTGAAGATCTATAAGTATACGTGTACTGTTCAAGTTAATCAACCTCATTTAAATCAATATCCAGTCACGTGTTGAGGTAAGGGATACCATCTTTTTCATCTTCCATTATTCAAACGTACTATGGTAAGGGATTATCATTATTTGATTCTCGAAAATAATATTGTTTCTTTCTTACTCATAAGATGTGCCTTTTATTTCCATGTATTAAATTGTGGGAATAACCTTACGGAGCGGATTGCCGCCTGTTGGTGAATAACCTTTCGTATTCATTCATTATTAATCTCTGAGAATAACCTTACGGAGCGGATTGCCGCCTGTTTGGTGAATAACTCTTTGTACTCAAATTCTATTAAATTGTGGGAATAACCTTACGGAGCGGATTGCCGCCTGTTGGTGAATAACCCTTTGTATTAATTTCCTTCACCTTTTGTTAATCAAACCTGCTACGGTAAGGGATATTATTTTCTTTCATACTCCTAAATCGAAATTTATTATGGAACTATTGCTTCTATAATTCCTGAAAATATTATATGTTCCATAATAATTGAACTTCATTATTTCAACTGAACCTTCCTATTTACGTGAACCTTTCTATTGAATTGTAACCGTTATTCTGAACTGTGGATCTTGAATTTCACTCCACATCATGTTGACAATTTGGACATTATTTGAATCTGTACAAAGTAAACTTCCGATACTTATTGTTATCCTATTTCTTCTGTTCATCATTTATATCATTCTAATCATCCAAAAATCAAGCTGTTGTGAATATCTGTGGCCGGGGGCACAGATGTGATATATTTGTTGAACAGATGATAGGTTAAAGGCGATATAATAGGTTAAAGGCGATACATCTGTTCGGTGTCTTTTATGGCACGTGGTGAATGTTCTCTTTGGCCCGTAGTGCAAAGATGAACTGTTGTTTGGTATGATTATGACCAAAGGCTGAATCTGGTATAATCATGACCGTTGGTGCTATATTGAATATCTTTGGCCCGTAGTACAAAGATGAACTGTTGATGTGCATGATTATGATCAGGAACTGTGAATTTGTATTATCTTGACTAATGATATTTCAGATGATAAAAGTTGATGATGTTTTTCCTAAAAAGAGAACCGAGTGGACATTATAGTCTGCATTATTCTTCTAATAGATTACTCATTCCGCTGCTATTATTGATCTGAACGTTGTTTAAGAATTTAACTGCAGTTTTTGATATAAACCTTGTAGTCTATTGTATTCTATCAAGAACTCAACTGTTGAAGACTAATGATAATTTATTCATGATATTCTTTACTGGGCTATTTGAGCTCACCCTTTCTTTTGTTCCATTGTTTTTCAACAGGAGATGAAAACATAACAGGGTCTAGCCGGGGAATGGAGTGAGGGTCCGAGGAATAGTTATCATAGTTTTCACGTTTTGTAAAATAGTGTGGCAATAATAGTGAAGACTTAGTTGTGTATTATTATACACTGTATTGTTGTACGTTGTGCTTTGTTGTAATAATTTTGTTGTAGTATTTTGACGACTCAAGTTTGGGCTGTGTGGACCCAGATTTGGGGGCGTCACAACGTTTGAATAATGGAAGATGAAAAAGATGGTATCCCTTACGAGTAGTAAATTTAAGAGTATGAAAGAAAATGACATCCCTTACCATAATAAGGTTAAGAGTATGAAAGAAAATGATATTTCTTACAAGTAAGAAAAGAAAATGACATTCCTTACCGTAATAAATTTAAGAGTGTGAAAAGAATGATATTCCTTACCGTAATAAATTTAAGAGTGTGAAAAGAATGATATTCCTTACGAGTAGTAAATTTAAGAGTATGAAAGAAAATGGCATCCCTTACCTTGATATTGTGAAACAAGTTTATAGCCGAACAAATCCTTCCTTGTTTGTAGCAGTAAAGAATCTGACTTTTGAGTCTTCTAGAGTTTTTAAAATCTCTTTATGTTTTTAAAAATAATGTTACTCTCGGAAAGATAGACGTCATAGACTCAAGAATCACTCAATTCGGAGTTAATATGAATGAGTTATGAATTTTCAAAACTAGGACTGAAAATAGTGACGAAAATCAGAATAGGTTACGGTTTTTAGTATTTTAAGGCATGAAGATGATTTCAGATGACTTTTCTTCCTTCTTCAAAGTTGTAGAGGAAGAAAAACTGAAGAGACGGGCTTTTAATTCATTCAATTCTGACAAATAATGAATTTACTATGATTTTTCGAAAGAGTTACTGTACATAAGAAAATTTCACTCGGGAATTCAAAGAAGAATGCAAAAGATTTCAAAACTAGGAATGACTTAAGAACACTTAGAGATAACTTACACAAAGAAGTATTTAGAGAGTGGAAGAAATGTATGTAAGAATGTTATGAAAAATTTCCTAAGTTAACTCATCTATTTATAGCCAAAAATCTTATCATAACCAAAATTTCCTAATTTAATCCAAACCATTCATTTCAAGATAATGTTTAATCCATACCATTCATTTCATCTTTTAAGATTTCTTTAATCTAAACCATTCATTTAAAGATCATCTTTTAATCTACACCATCCATTTCAAATTTTATATTATCTTTAGTCTACACCATTCATTTCATATTACCTAACTTTATATTATAAACAAATAACTTTATCAATTCAATTATTCAACAATAATTCACACTTTAATCTACACCATTCATTTCATATCACCTAACTTTATATTATAAACAAATAACTTTATCAATTCAATTATTCAACAATAATTCACACTTTAATCTACACCATTCATTTCATATAACCTAACTTTATATTATAAACAAATAACTTTATCAATTCAATTATTCAACAATAATTCACACTTTAATCTACACCATTCATTTCATATCACCTAACTTTATATTATAAACAAATAACTTTATCAATTCAATTATTATGACTAATTGTTATAAATACAGTATAGTTAGCTCTTAGATATCAAGTCAATAAATTAATGAAATACAACTGTTTAAATAACATCATAATAGAGATAACAATAATATAAAAGAAAGCATACGTTACTGTGTAATGACAATTATTGATTCAATAATGTGAATTACTGTGCATATGTTACTGTGACAATTATTAAGTTCAATAATTTTAAAAACAGTGCAGCAACAATTATTGACTCAATGATATAAAATACAGTGTAATGACAATTATTAAATCAATAATGCAAAATACTGTGTAACAACAATTATTGAATTGATAATATAAAATATTATGCAGTGACAATTATCGATGAAATGATGCGTAACAGTTACGGTGTCAATTATCAGACCAATAATATGAGACACTATACAATACCGTGTGTTACTGTAGAGTACCGTGTGCTACAGAAAATACCAATAACTACCGTATGCTACTATTCTTTTATCACCGGTATTTTAACAGTTCCGTTGACTATTTTTATTTAAAAAGGTTATTTCTGTCGTTTTCTATATCCGACAAATATTCCGTTGTGGGGTCCACCAATAATTTGTTATTTCGGCGCCGTCGGACCAAACGAATATTCCCCGACCAAACGAATATTCCCCGACAAAGCGAATATTGTCCGACAAAATAAAATTTGCACATAACATCCTTAACTTTTAACTTTATCGATTTAACCACTTACTGTTTCAAAAAAATATATATATGAAGAAAAATTAAATTTTGTATTTCATAAAATTCGGGGTCTTACATAATGTTATTGACCTAAAATTAAATTGGTTTATTAATATGCTTGTGCAATATTTAAGGGTTGGAGTTAAGGATTTTTCTGTAGTTGGATATTTAAAACTTTACAAACGGGCCGGGTCAGCCAAAACGGCCCGGGTTTTTTGGGTCAAAATTCTTTAGCCCGAATGGACCGAGCCAGCCCACAAGCCATTTGATTGTTTTATTAAAAAAATTTTAAAATTTTTTTTATATACAATTATGATACATAACATGATATTTTGATTTTAGGCTATTGAGTATAGCATACAATTTATTTTATTTAATAAAAATGTACTTATTAACAAAAAATATTTAAAAACTTATATTTAATTAAGAAATAATTTTAATTTTATAAACTATTGTGAGTATTATTTTTTTGATTAAATATGTGAAACTAATAATTGTAATTAAATATCAAGTGATTAATTTTAAGAAAATACTAGAATAATACCACAAACACATTACACATGTATGTATTTATCTAGTGATAATTATTTGATTATACATGTAATCGTATTCTGCTATGTGCAAGTATATAAAAACATAATTAATTATTATTTTTTATTAACATTTGCTAATCAATAATATTTTAAATTTTGTCTTATTTAAGTTCTTTCATATCTAATAGCCATATGTTTGGAGATAATAGTATTTTGAACAAATAAATAGAAGTTTTGTTTCATAAATTGATCTAAACGATTAATGAATTAAGTTATTTTTAACATTTTTTTTATGTATTGATGTATTTAATTTTTTTGGAAAAAAATAAATAAATTAATTTGAACCACAGGCCGGGTCGGGCCGAGCCACCCGCAGGCTGGGCCAAAATGGCCCGCTTTTTTTTTAGCTGAAAAATAAAAACCTGTAACCCGCTTTTTTTGGATCAATCCGGCCTGACTCGCTGGCTTGGATCTTTTTTGCCAAGTCTAGTTCTCTGTGTAATTCGAAAAACAATAAAAAGCCCTTGTGGCGACATTTACTTTTTTTTTTCCCCGGAAGGGAGAAGTATCAAACAAGAAGACTAATAAAACTTTCAACTAATGTTAGAACACATTATTACATGACGAGATTAATTGAGAATTTCAGCATGCATGGGGAAATAAAAGGTAGTGTATGTTGGAAATTTGTTTTTATAAAGCATTGTTTTGGTCAACTTTGACGCCAATTTAATGTTAATTAAAGAATATTAAATTAACATTAATGAGATGTTAATTATAATACTCATGTAGGAGTACATAGTTGATTCAAGACATAATCATTTATTAGTCAATACATAATTCTAAAGAACCTAAACACCTTCAACCTCCCAAAACATAACCAATGACACCTTAGTGTGAAGTATATAAATAAATGCCTTATATGTAAACTGTGAGAAAATGTTACATGAAGCTCCTATTTGTCAATGGTTTCATGTGCTTACTTAGTCACTCTTTACTTGTAATCTGCTCTAGGTTAGCAAGTGAAAAGAGGAGGATGAATTCTACAGAAAATATAACATTCTCAGCTTCCACCCTCTTTGGAGGTGTTCTTCAACATAAAGAATAGTTGTTTTGGGGAATTTAGTTTCAGATTTTTTGGGGGGAATAGAGCTGCAGGCTTTTAAAATTGTTTTTTTTTATTTTTGATTTTCACTTGTTTTCTTTGGGCAGGGTACTTTGGTCATCTTTCAAGTACCACCTGTCTTCTATCGATAATTTCTTTCCAAAAAAACAATAGAGTAGATATCACTCCCCTTGCGCCAAATAAAAATAGAATATAATTAACAGTTTACACCAAGAAGTTCCATACAATAAATTTTTAATTAGGTAAAACAAAATGTAGTAACGGTTCATAAGGAAAAACACAAATATAAGAAAGCAAATTTCCAAGGGATCAAGTGTCAACTAAGAAAATGTTTAAGCATCAACCACAAAAATATATGAAATTTGTAAGCCGTACATTATACTAAAAACAAATGAACATAAATTGCCATCCAATCAATGTATAAGCATGCAAAAAGAGATTCATCAACCATGAGGGTAGTATAAATATTAGAAGGAAAAAAATCTGGGATAAACAAGCAACTAACAAAATGTATATGCTTAAACGACAGGTCAACATTCTCAAAAACATTATACCAACAAACTGTTTGGTTTTCTTTGGCCTAGTCTCGAGACAACATAATCCACCTCCCACCGGTACAAAATCATCGGTTGCAAATCCTAGATCAGATAGTCGGTAGCCCCTCTTTATACAAGCAAAAGACCGATCAAGAGTTCTTTGTTAAAACCTTTGAATTGCTAGGTAGGAGATAATAGTCCGCTTCTCCGACATAGAATTAAGAACTACTACTGCAAAATATGCAAACCAAGTATATAACCTTCATTGGTAATTCTTTTACTTTTTGACTTGTTGAACTCCTCTGATAATAGTCAACAAAACTTGATCCATTCAACACTAAGCAATTGTTTTGCATCATCAGATAGACATTGAAGTTATATACTTGGTTTGCATACTTTTTAACTAAGTTTCTATTTCCTAATAATATAAGAGGCCAAAGATTCCTTCCTCCCGAGGTGGAAAGTCAGGTAACCTGCAACTTCCGTATATCATCCACTGGCCCTCCATACAAATTAAGCACTTCAGGGAATTCTTCACAAAATTTCACCACAAACCTTTCTAAGAATCGTTTCTCCAATAATACAATGAATGAACTCAAGGTTAAGTCCTTCTCTGTCACACCCTTAGACAACAAAAACTGAACAACTAAACACCGCAGAATAGTCCACTTCTCCAAACTATGCATAACAACAGCAGGGCAAGATGCAACCTTTGATGCGTCCCATCCCATTTTGTTAACCAAAAAACCCATCACCCGCTCCACCTTCTCCTCCGAAACTGCCATACATTGTGGTTGCCTCCTAAAAGCCAAAAGAATCTCATCGTCTGACCAACCCCACTTCCTATAAAGATCCCACTTTCGTTCAAACGTTGATTTGCTCAACGCAACCAACAATTGTAATCCCCCAATAAAATGACTCTTTACCGGTTGAAAACCCATTCCCTTAATCTCTTCAATAAACAACATAAACTTATCGGGAGTCTGAGTCAATGTCCTAGGTTGGGTCCTTAGCATTGTGCAAATCCTATCATCCGACACGCCACAATCGCGCAACACGGCAATATTTGGTTCTAAGGTTTTTCTAAGGTCGTGCTTTAGTACCCAAGTGGACCTTTTCACTGCAGCTATTACACTCCCATTATCCCTAAGCACACTCTTCAAGAACTCGCAGGAAGGTATTATTTGATTATCAAGGCTGCGCTTCATGATACCGGGGTCTCTAGTGAGTATTTTATCAAGGTCAGAGGGTGAAAACCCATATGAATTGAAGAAATCTAATTTGGGTTTAAGTATTTTGTCTGGATGGGAAGAGAGCAGTACTGGACTATTTCTTATGAGAGTGGATATTTGGGTTTCAGTGAAACCATAGACTTTGAAGAGAGATAAAACAGATTCCTTTCGTTTCTCACTGATTTCGGATCGGTGAAAATATCTTTGATTCAAAATACTTAAAGAGCTAGTTGCAGCAGTGTTTTTGACCAAATTTTTGTATAGAAAACTGAGCATCATGATTAAACAAGAGGGGTTGTGTGAGATTTCACAAATTACCAACCTTTGATATGAAGTTTCTTTTGAATCTATGAACCTTCGAATCGGATGTCATCAGCCCTGGACGACTGCTTCGGCAGTCATTTTTGCATTCCGCCGCAAAACGAACGATTCTGAAACTTATTTCGTCTTATTTTTGCTTTTAAAATAGAGATCCATTTTTATTACGGTCTCCTTTCCGCAATTAAGAAATATAATTTGAGTTTTAAAATTAAAATATCATAAATTTTAAAATTAAATTATCATAAATTTTAAAATTAAAATAATTTAAAATAAAATACAGTTCTTGATTAATCATTTTTATTATATATTATATAATTATAATAATTATATTAATCAAAAATAAATAAATTAATATTAATTTGAAGTTTAATATACAATTATTTAATTTTAAAAGTTAAATTATATCTCTAATTTTAAAAAAGAAGGGATATTAGATTTATAATAAAGGTAGAAAATTATCAAGTATTATTATGAATACATCATCATAAAACAAAAGTTAAAAACAAAAAAATGCGGTCAAAATCTAAATATGAAATTATTTATTTATTATTAGTAAAATAATTAATGTTATGAACTACTTTAAAAAATAAACAAAATAATTGTATCAAAAGCCAAAAATGATAATAAAAAAAATAATTATTTTATTGTGTAAGTTTATATATTCGAGTATGTCAAAATTCAACAGGCTTGTTACAAAATTGAAGGCACTTTTATAACAACATAGATTCTGAAAAATGGAAGGTACTTTTATAAAAACATAGATTCTCAAAACAAAATATTTTACAAATTAATATTATATCACAATTTGAACTATAAAAGTTGAAAATTTAATTAAGATCAAACTAAATTAAACGAATATACATTAATTTTAAATTTGAAATTATATCAACTGATTTTAATAAAATTAATAATAATTTTATATACTCCTTAAGTTCCTAAAAGAAATCCCATTTGTAAATTTTGTTTCATATTATTTTTACATATTATGTTAGCTTAATAGTACAACACTATAATGAAATCATAATAATAAATTTATAAATATTGAGTTATTTATATGATTATTATTAATGAAAAATATATACCTCTTTTTTTAAAAGGCTCTTTTTTTATATAAAAAAAGGGTTAATTTCATTTTGTCACATGTGATTTTACCGTTTTCTCACTTAACCACCTATTATTTAAAAAGTTACATTTAAACATATGAAGTTTTGAAATGAACTGAAAAAGTTATATTTTTCATCCAAACTAACAGTGCGCGTAGGGAACTCGCTTAAAGAGGGTGAGCTATAGTTGTAACGGTTAGGGGTGCACACAAAATCGACCAAAACCGAAAAATCGACTGGACCGAATCAAACCGTTACTATTTCAAACCGAAAAATATAAAATCAAAAAATCGAAAACTATAAAACTAAAAAACCGAGACTAGTTTGGCCGGTTTGGTTTTGGCTTCTAAAAAAATCGAAACCGACCGAACAATTTAAAATTATAATATAATTTATATACTTTTCTAATAAATATTTATTTTATATATTTATTATATGCCTTTATTGTGACGAATTTGCAAAACTTCTATCCTAGTGAGTGAGTTAGGTGATTTTTGTTTTTCGAATTTAGAGAACTTCTATTATAATTAGTAATTATTGAGTTAGTGATTTATTAATTATTATAAAAAATTGACAATATAATAAATATCAAATTATCAATTACGGAACTGAATAAATTGACCGATTTAACCGAAACCGAATAAACCAATAATCGATTACGATGTAAAAATTTGGGCGGTTTTGGTTTTTAATTTTTTATAACCAACTTAAATGGTTTAATTATTTTTTTTCCCAAAAAATCGACCAAACCGACCGTGTACGCCTAGTAACGGTGAAATGAAGCTGAAATTTGTCCAAAATGCCTCCATCTCAAATTCTGAAAAATAGTGTGGTTAATCTTCAGCAAATTCTCAATTTAAAGTCTAATAATTACCTAAGACTCTTCTCAATTATGCAAAAGAGAGTGGTTAAATTTAAATTTTTGTCAATATAATTTGAATATATCTTTTAAATGATTCATATTAATTTTTAAAAAAAATCTCAAATTTTACTTATAAAGAATAAATATTAAATTTATATTATGTTAGCTTAATAGTACAACACTATAATGAAATCACAATAACAAATTTATAAATATTGAGTTATTTATATAATTATTATTAATGAAAAATATATACCATTTATTTTAGTCTAGGGAAAGGAGAAACATTAGTTTTGTCCGGAAACTATTGTGCGGGTTATAATTTATACATAATGAGTTGGTTTACTATATCCTCCTAGCTCCGACAACTTTAGGCACAATGTCTAGATTAGGTGGATGCATAATGAGTTGGTTGGGCATAGAGATGTTTTGCCTCTGCCACGGGAGGGCTGTATCCCCCCATACTTTTCACACCTTGATTTGGATGTGTGAAATGAAATTAAAAATCTGCGTTAATTTTAGGTAATTTTAAAATTAATATAATTTTTAAAATTTAAAATAAAATAAGTTTTATAATTAATTATTAAATAAATTCATATTAATATGAAGCTCAATGCAATCATTAGATCTCAAAATTCAAATTATATTTTTAATTTTATGATAAAAGGAATATTAAATTTTTAATAAAGGTGTAAAATTCTCAAGTATTATTAAGAATACATCGTCATCACATAAAATTTAGAAAACAAAAATATATCGTCAAAATCTAAATATGATATTATTTATTTTTTATTAGTAAAATAATTAATGTTATGAACTATTTTAAAAAGATAAAAAAATAATTGTTTCAAAAATCAAAAATAATAATATTAAAAAAAATTCATTTTCCTTTGTAAGTTTATATATTTGAGTCTTTCAAAATTCATTAAGCTTGTTAGTACTTTTATAACAACATAGGTTCTCAAAAATAAAATTATTTAATAAATTAATATTATATCACAATTTGAACTATAAAAGTTCACAAATTAATTATGATCAAACCAAATTAACTTATTTTATCAACTGATTTTACTAAAATTAATAATAATTTTATATACTTCTTAAGCTTCTAAAAGAAATCCCATTTGTAAATTTTGTTTCATATTATTTTTACATATGTTAGCTTAATAGAACAACACTATAATGAAATAATAATAACAAATTTATAAATATTGAGTTATTTATATAATTATTATTAATGAAAAATATATACTTTTTTTTTAAAAGACTCTTTCTTATATTAAAAAAAAAAGAGGGGTGAGTTTTTGATATGGAGGAGAAAAATTATTCCCTGTTATTGAGATATTATGGTATAATATTCCAGATTAATTATATATTATTATTTTAATATTTATAATAAATTATTTATATTTAAATTTATTACACATGTTAAAATAAAATGATAATATATATTTGACCGGAGCGTCACGTGACGATGACTAGGACTACCGAATAATTTTTGGTCTGGAGGGAGTATTTATTTTCATTGCTCGGGTCCGTAGAACAGTAATACGGCCCTTCCCTGACCAAAAGGAAATTAGACGCAGAAACCCTAACCCTTACCGGACGTTTGTAAAACCCTCAATTGATCAATTCTTCATCGGATTGGAATCTGCAAGACGATTAACCAGAACTAATTGATTTTGTAAAGAGAGAAAAGCGAGAGAGATTAGGGGAGATTTGATTTGAGATGGGGAAGAAGAAGAAGAGAGCTGCATCAAAAGTATGGTGCTATTACTGCGACAGAGAATTCGATGATGAGAAGATATTGGTTCAGCACCAGAAAGCCAAGCACTTCAAATGCCACGTTTGCCACAAGAAGCTCTCCACCGCTAGTGGCATGGCCATTCATGTCCTTCAGGTCCACAAAGAGACCGTATCTAAGTACTATTTCCTCTCTCTCTCTATTTCACTATATATGTGTATTTTGTGCGTCTATATGTATGCTCTGCCATGGATGAAGGTCTCCTTTAGCCTGTTTTAGGATGGAGATTTGTTATTTCGAATTAGATTTTTTCAGCAAGCCTACAAAAAGATGCTCCATTTATTCGTTCACTGTCGATTTGTATTTATTTCATCTCGAAGTTTTTTACTTTTATTTTCAGAGCACATGTACTGAACTTCTGTATGATGATATTTATGTTACAGGGTGCCAAATGCAAAAGCTGGTAGAGAATCAACGGACATTGAAATATATGGGATGCAGGGGATTCCACCTGATGTCATGGCAGCTCATTATGGAGAGGAGGGTATGATATAATTTACAACTTTACAATTTACCTTTCAAACTGCATGCTTGTGACTATGTGTGCTTTAGAGCTAGCTGAGAAGTTCTTCTGCAACTGTTTCTGTGAACTTGTGCTTTTATTGGAGGAATATATAGTATTAGGTATGATAAATAATTGTGTTTCAAAAATTGATATGATTTGCTTCATTCTTTGGTTATAGGCCAAGGTGTTTGGTAAATTGACATGAGTAACTTGAGTTTTCAGCTTTTAGGAATCCAGATTTTGGAGTTAAATTTTTTTGGAAAGATTTATGTTCTTTATTATATGCCACATGGAGGACTTGAATAGCTAGTTGAAGGTAACGTAGTTGAGTTTAAGGTAATCCATGAACGTGCCCCTTTCTTTCCCCAAGTTTTGAAGGATTTTCACAGCCTCATGGTGATCCAGTTCCAGTTGGATGTCAATATTCAATAACCTGGATTAGAATTTCAGATGGCAGCAGAAACCATTCTTTTTTTCTTTTTCCGTCTACTTTTTTTAACTTAGCACTTTTGTTTTACATCAAAACCATTGTGAGAATGAATGTACTAATGGAAACTATTGTTCCGGTTATAATTTATACATAATGAGTTGGTTTACTATATGATTACTTTTGTCTGACTTGCAGATGAAGATGCCCCGTCAAAATTGGCCAAAGTGGACATACCATCCTCGCAAGTTGGTGGTGGTATAGTACCCGGATCACTAGGTATTCGATATCCTCCTCCGACAACTTTAGGCACAATGCCGCCATTGTAAGTTTTTGTGCAAGTATTTCCTAATTTCTTCCTGCTACACTTTACTGCATATGTTGTTTGGAGAAAAGTGATTGTATTTTTTCCTTTTGGGCATCAGTCAATGTAATTATTTAATGAAATTAGAAAAAGGAGTAATCTCTTATGATTCCTGTATTTTGGGATGACACTTGTGTGGGCATGGTGGTGCTAATTCATATACATTTAATTCGTCATGGTAGAGAAGAAACACTGAGGGAGCCAGTCCACTACTTGTACTTTTATTGCAAATATTTAACAACTGCATTTTCCTTATGATGATGAACACTCAAAAAATACCGTTGATTTAGTATCCCTTTGTATTTCATCATGGACTATGATTATACAACTGAATAAAGATGTGTCATGTTCTAGTTGCATATTTGTGTTATTTCTTAAGACATTTCATTGTGTTGCTATGAGGAACCTTCGAGATACTAGCTAAACTTGTCAATACCTTTGTTTTCCCATTTTCAGTTGTTCCAATCTAATTTTCTTCGAAAGTTTTTATGCCAAAGATGTAAATATTCTTGAGTTAATTTTGATGATCTGGTTGACTGGCTTGTTGAACTGCTGTATCTGAAGAAGAAAAAAATGCTCTCATTTATTGCAAATTGAATTCTTCATATATATAAACATTGAGAATGTTGGTGAAACGGTTTTTTACTTGGATATCTCTGTTTGTTTGCATGCAGTTATAATCCAGTAGTACCATTGCCACCTGCTGGTTGGCCATTTCCACCACGTCCCCAACCTTGGTTCCCACAGCGTCCAGCCGTATCAGTTCCTCCTCCTGGACCATTGGGATTGACCCAGCAACCTTTATTCCCTGTACAGAATCTGAGGCCTCCTATACCATCAAGTGCATCAATGGGGCTTCAACAGTCATTGCCGATCGTTCATCCTGGACTGCCTGCATCTGCACCGTCTGTTCCTGTATCGCAGCCATTGTTTCCTGTTATTGCTAACAACAAAAATAACATACCTAATCACAGTTCTCCATTTTCTGCTCCTACGCTTTCAACAAGTGTTCCATTAAGCTCTTCTGCAGATGTCAAAAGTTCGATCGACTTGCACACTAGCAACAACTCATCATTCGCAAGCAGCTACCTTACCCCAAGCTTTCCAGGTTTGAGTTTTCTTTACTCCATCAACTGCTTTAAATGATTTTGCGAAATCTGTGGTATTAATGTTGTCTTAATCAACTGATGTATAACACATTTGTGACACCAGAGTTTCCTCAAATGTGAAAGGGATCATAGTTGTGTCCAGATCCTGTGTTCCAAAATTTTCATCAAAATAAAGTTTATATTGTTCGTAGACATGTACTGTTATAGTACTAAGCTAGTGGTTCTCACAACCATTGTTTGGCCATGTCGTTGTTGGCATACTACAAGAAGGAATTTCTTAAATTATCTTCTTTGCAATCTTTTGGTATTAAGTTAGTTAGGATTCTTAGACAATTTAGCAAAAGAATTGGTCACGATCTTTTAGACATTGAACTCATTTGTAGTTTAGGGTTAATACACTCGGTATCTCGTGCTTCATACTTTATTGCAGTCTTCCACCTCCCTAGTTCCTTTGGTACTGTAGTACTCCCTCCATTCCAAATTATAGGGTTGAAAATGAGAGATTATTTTTTGTTCCAAAATAAATTATCAAAATAAGCCAAACACACTTAACTTTTTATAAAAAAAAATATCAGTTGATACATCAGTCCCGCACTCCCGCTGCAATCTCTCCAAAGTTAGTAAAGGTATTTTTGGATGAATGAATTTATTATATTCTGTAATTTATTTAAATATAATTCCTCAAGATCCATGTAAATAATATATATAATTAATTATAGAGATTTATAGCTCACTACGATAGTTATTCTTCTTAATATTTAACTTTTAAACAAAATGATCTTATAATTTGGAACGAAGGGAGTATACTATAATTGAATGCCTCGGTGTTGCTAACACTATGTTTGGCAACTCAATTCCAAGTTGGAATTGAAATCACATTCACAATTCCGTAAAATGGAAATGTAATTAAAATTTGGCACTCAATTCCAATTCAAAGACTTGGAACTGGGTTACCAAAGCTCAAGTCTAATTCATTTTATATTTGTATTATATTTATGTACATAATTTGTGTATTAATTTAAATATATCTTGTGTTAGGCCTTTCAAAAGTTCTGATCAGGCCTTTTAAAATTCTGATCACAAATAGGTATCTACACGTGATTGGATCTCTCTTGAGCCGTCTTTCATAAATACAGGAGGAATCATTCATGTCAAAAATCAAATATTCAAGTACTTTATAAAGAAAACTGCTTGAAAATTGCAAAAAGAAAAATCTTTACTCTGAATTGTCTCCTTAGCAGTTGGTATTATGTAAATTAAAGTTATACCAATGACATCATTATGTTTTTTTTTTGCATCAGTTTGCAATGTTAAATTTTTTGGAGAGAATATTAATTATAATTGCGTATTTATTATTTATTTTTGTAGGTGGAACATTAGTAAATTCACATTCTTATGCCTCTGGACCAAACACTGGCGTCCCTTCTATTGGACCCCCTCCTGTGATTTCAGATAAAGCTCCCCAGCCAGCGACAAATGAGGTCTATTTAGTTTGGGATGATGAGGCATTATCCATGGTAAATAGTTCTCATCAAAACTCTGTATCTTGGATTCATTTCCTCCAATTGCCGTTGTGGATTTGTTACACTAGGTAATGTTTGGAAATATTTGCAGGAGGAAAGAAGAATGTCCTTACCAAAGTATCAGGTGCATGATGAAACTAGCCAGGTAAGTTATGATTACCTTAAACTATAATTTTTGCAAATGGATATGGAGTTGCTTTTCACATCTAACCGGCTGAGTGGGTGTTACCTTCCTTGCCTTCAAATTCAGTTGTTTTCGCATTGTTACATATTATAAAGGTACTTCTGTATGTAATTTCACTTCTTTATATTCCTTTAAAAATAAAGCACACATTGGAAAGAATATTCGAGCCTTTGTTTAGTATCTTTCTACTTTCAACCCCGTTGATTGATGGCTGTTTTATATTATTTGGCCATTCCCTGGTTGTCGAGCAATCACAACAAATTTCTGGTCATCAATGATTCAAGTAGGTATTCTATTTTATTTTGCTGGTAGTTAGTTATTACAATTCTGACTAGCTTGCTGCGATCAACTTGAGGAATCTCGGACATACATCCTACTCCATTAAGAACAGAGTGTATGTATTTGCTATTTAGAAAATTTTATACTTGGTTCTTTGTTGTACATTAAAAGTGGGGATGACTTGGGAGGAACGAGAGCATCACCCAAGAGATATTTCCCATTCTTTTTATCATCATTAATTTACTTTTACGGTTGAACAGTGAATTCAAACTTGGCCCAGGTCAGCTTCTTTCGCAAAGTTCAGTATCTCTTGCATAGAAGCAAGCTGTAATATTTGAACTTGTTCAACAACGTGATTGATGATTATTTATTATTTTTAAATTCTCGTTATTGTGATTGCATATTTCAGATGAGTTCCATCGATGCTGCCATCGACAGAAGGATATCAGAAAGCAGGCTTGCTGGCAGGATGACTTTTTAGATTCGGAGCTGTGTAGTTCTGTATTAATACTCTTCCGGTGTGGTTGTACAATTCAGGAATAATTTATCTTTAAGAGCAATTCCAAATTTTGTAGTTGCTTGTTCTGAAGGAGCCTTGGCCAGTTCTTTCAGTTGTGTTGTATTCTTGAAAGAAAGGATATATGAAAGTCATTCTTTCAATCATTAGCCAGGATTCTATGAAAAGTGATAATATTTCTTTTCTTGGTATAGAATTTTATTATTAGTGCACTTTTATTGATATATTGAGTTTCTCTAGATCCTGAGTTTTATGAATATCAGCGAACACTTTGACATGATGTTTTTGTATTTTATAATATTGATTGGAAATTGATATTTTCACAAGTAAAAATGATAGTTTCACACATGAATAATAGATGAGTTTTAAACTCATGTGAGATAGATTTTGTAAAAGTATTAAATTTTATTTGTGAAAATATCAATTTTTCCGTTGATTTTGCTATCTTTTTAACCCATTGAGATGATACTCATTCAATCTTTCATTTCAAATTTTAAAATCATCGTTGACTTCTGTAAGTTAATTTAAAATATTTTTAAATTAAAAATTGAGAAAATGTATTAAAAGTATTAAATAATAGAGCTAGTATTTTTTAGATAATGTATAATATTTATAATTATATTAATTTGAATGGTCTTATATATTGGAAACAATTTAGCTAATCGAGTTTAAGCCTAAATAAGTGAAATCCTTCTTCTAGTTTAATGGGTGGTGGGAATATAGTTTTGGATAAAATGCAATTATTACTTATAGTTCCATCTTTATGATTCCCCACCCTGTAGTTGAAAAAATTGCCAGTTAACCCCTGTACCTGTGATTCATAAAAGTATAGCAAATTCTTGCGTATGTGTTAATCTTATTGACGCAATTTGTTAAATAATACTATTACACTCGCCCATTACTTTATAAAGTGATTGTATTTTATATATTTTATATTTTATTTAGACTAATATATAAGATTGGACTCCAAAATTATAGAAATTTTGAATTTTGCACACTCTAGGCTATGTTTATTTGTAAAAAATATACTTGAGATTGGACTATTTATCTTAATTTAATATTACTTTGTAATATTTAATTATTTGATGAAGAATTATTAGTCTCATAAAATTATTTTATAGCTTAAAATGAGGGAGACTATTAATTTCAAAATTTTCATGAAGTTATATAATCTCACATAAATAATCTTAAGAATGATAAAAAAAATAAAAAAATAGTCCATAGAACTATTTAAATGACTATTAATCTCCCGTCACGGGATAAAATAGTCTGAAATAATATTAAATTAATAAAAATAATTTAATCTCAATTATATTTTTTATAAACAAACATAGCTCTAATGTTTAAAACGTATTTAAGTGCATCCATTTTTTTTTGTCAAACAAAAAACACCATTCAAAACTTTTTGCTAGACAAAATACACTCCAAAAATTTTTCTGCTAAACAAAATGCACCTTCAATTTTGGGTGCAAGCCAAAAAAAAATTTTAAGTTGCATTCAGATACGTTTTAAATATTAGAGTACAAAATTTAAATCCTTACAACTTTGTGGTTCAATCTGTATTTTAGTCTTTTATTTATATTAATGAGCCTTGTTTGATCAATATATATTCGGCAAATTCATTTTCATGTATAACATAAATAGTTTTTTGAAATGAAAATAAATAACGCACCTTATTGTTTTCATTGCTAAGATGAAAAATAGAAGAATTTAAAGATAAAAATGGCATTTACTAAAAATTAATAGTGTATGCGATTAAATAACATTTTTATTTAATCAAAAATTACAACTAAAATGATAAAAAATACTTAAATTGCATGTAATTGTATTTTATTCTGTATATTTTCAAGGGATTAATTGTAAAAATGTCTCTTGAAGTTTCACAAAAAATGATCTTAGCCTCAAAGTACTTTCTCGGTTGTAATCTTCTAAGTTTAAATTTTTTACAAAATTAATTCTTTTTAACTTTATGATAAAATTATTATTCATAACTTACGCTTTATATGATTGAATACATATTTTATCCATTTCATATGAGTACAACAGTATATGTTATATAAAATATAATATAACATATAATTATCAATAATTTCGAACATGTGAAGAATTAAATCAAAATTTCACCAATATATCAAAAAGAAACAATTTCATAAAAAAAAAAAATTAAAGAAATAAAATCAAAAAGTTGATATTTTGTGGCTAATTTTTTTTTTTTTTGTTGTAAAACTATGGTAGTTAACCCTTTTTCAATTTAAGGAAATTGATTACGAAATATAGGGGTAGAAAATTGTTGTAGCGTAGGCCCTAGCGGCTAAGGTTTTTCTTTTCTATACCATGGAGAAAGGTTCGAATCTTGTTGAAAATAGAGAGTAGAGAGACAAAAACAGTTCGCTTTCTCTTTCACCACCAGCCGCCCCACGGCCACCGTAGCAGCAGCTCCGCCGCCCCTCTCCACATAAGTATTATTTCTCTCTCTTATCTATACTTTTTTTTTTTTCAATTTGTGAAATTTCTGAAAAATAATCAATTGTTGTGAAAAAATCCCAACCCCAATTGTTCACGCATCAGGTTCACTGACTGTAGCAGTGGTGGATGACTGAAAAAATAAAAATTATCAGCATAGGCGGCAAGCAATTCCAAAATAATTTAATCTTTCACTTGTCTTATCTCCTACGCTACAGCGGCCCAGAATTACACTTTTAATGTAATCTCTTAAGCATCTAAGTGGCGATTAATTGTTGTTATTCTTCTGAAAAGGCACCTTCTAAGTCCTCATAGCCATGAATTTTCAGTTTTTATTTGCTTTTATGCAAATCTTTGTCCTCTAGTATCTTTTGTATATGTATAGTGGCTTTTGAATTGTCTAATGATACTTCGTTTTATAAATTTTTTTTATGTAACTTGAAATGGTGAGAATTATTATGCATTCTACCTATTTGATATATTACCCGAATGAGCCTAAAAACCTAATCAAAATGTAATTCTGATATTGAATGATAGATGTGGAAATTGTGAATAGATATTATAACTATGCATTGAGCAAATTTTTATTGGATTTGATTAAGCCATGAGTGACTCTTTTGCGTGATTGTTATTATTCAAAGGTATGTTCATCTTTCTGATTGTTTTTCCATGTTCATAAATTCTCTTTGAGCCAATGATTACAAATTGAATTGAAAATTTTCTACTCTCTTACTCGGTCTCATTCTGTCATTTTCTTTCAACAAAATTATATAGATATTTGTTAGGATAGATTATAGAGACAAAATTATATAGATATTTCTTTCAACAGTTTTTTTGAAATACTTTTATGGAGAGCTTGCTTGAATGGTGCACGTTACATGTTTGGTAGAACACTGGAAAGAGGATAATTTATTTGATTTTTTTTTGCATGCATTTATTTTTAATGTGAGAAGTCTTTTGAGATTGCTTATGACTTATGACATTTGCTAGCTAAAGTAGCAAGTCAAGCTTGTAAATGTGTAATATTTATACATACATATGTGTGTGTGGTGTTCTGTATATAGTTATATACATATGGGAAGCCAATTATCTAGCTAAATCCTAAATACTAGACACCACTGAATCCTGTGGTTAATATGCATCAAACGGATAGTCAGTAAATCATGATCATCTTTAAAATTAAATTGGTCATTTGACAAGAGTACTCTTCTTGCCGAACAAAGTTATTTTATAAATTAAATGAAACTCTTTTTGTGGAACAAATGAAGTAACATAATTGTTGTTATTTAATATTATGATTTTTGACAATAGGTAGATGATAATTTAATTATTTCTACATCTTTTGTAAGGTTGTATTTCTATCCTAAGGCAGTATTCATCAAAAATGAAAGAATTGCACCCAAATATATATATATATATATATATATATATGAAAGAGTTTCTTTCAAAGTTGGTGTAATTATCTATTTGTTTACAGTTGTACTTTTACACAAGCAGTGTATTCATAATTAGTTTATGTACATGTAAAACTGCTTGGATTTGCAATCTGTTTTTCCTCTTGGATTCGGTGTACCTATTTGGTTTTTGAGAAAATGTTGGAATTAAAAGCAATTGAATATGTTAGGTAGTTTTTTTATAATTTCACCATTACATCCATATTTTAGGAAACATGACTAAAGGATTTATGTCCAACTATATAATGTTGAGGAATCCGTCCCCCTTCATCCTTTGCCTTGGGTATCATGCTTGCTAAGATCAATTTGTTATAGGAGGTGTTGCACACTCTGCTTTGAAGTTGAAGGTATTGTAAAAGATGTCTTTAAATCTTAAGATGCGGTAAATTATGCTATCAAAGATGATTTGTTCATAACTTCATCTTGGTCATGAAGCACAAGTTATGTATTTCAATCTTGTAATTATTTCTAATGTTATTTGCGCAGCTGACGATCATGTGTGCGCTGATCATGTTAAAAAATAGGGATGATATTTAAGAGCACTAAATGGTCAATGACTTTAAGGCAAATATGATAGATATGTCAATACCCATGCTTTGCACGAAGAAAGCTAGTCTATTATAAAGTCTGAAAGATTGGATTTTTTCTTCCGGGGTTCCGTTAAATTGCTAAAATTGTTAAGAAATATATTAGTTCGGATTTTTTTCTTCTGGGATTACTTTAATTTGCTAAAATTGTTAAGAAATATATGATTTCGTTTTCAATTCTTTGCATTTTTCTGGAACCAAACAGGGTTTATTGTTCAAAACTTTGAATGATTCAATTATATTTGGGTATGGATTAGAATTGAAAAGACGAGTTGGTGTTAATATTTCTTGAGTGAGAGTTGCTTTATGTGAGTTAATATTACTATGCCAAAGCCAATACTTGTTGTTCTCTTATGTAGATTTATATTTGGTGCCCCGTGTGACTCTTCAATGAAAATACACATGTTGTAGAGATAGAGTGATTGGAATATGTCATGACTTGTCTTTACTCTAGTCATTTCGGGCCTGTACATGATTTTCTTCCTGGGACGATGATAGGTAGTTGCCCCATTAATCTTTTTAAGGTGAACCGACACTTGTTCTACACTTCTACGGACAAAGGTTGATGTTTTCATAATTGTCTAGTGGATTTAGTCTAGAAAATTAGATGTTTTTCGGTAAATATATTCTCATAGCTGTCTCAGATAGTGCCCCGTTAAGTTTATTAGAATTACATAATTAACTATGTATTTGGCCATCTGAAAATGCTTACCTCTTAAATTTATTAGAATTATATTTTTAACTATGTATTTGGCCATCTCAAAATTTTAATGGTTTTAGAAATTATCTTTAGAAATTTATGCAAATCCTCTTGGAGTACGCTCTTAGTGGGAGGCAAGTAATATGACTCCACTCAAATTTTAATTGAAGATTTTCTTTTGGGCACGATTGCTACATGCAGGCTTATCAAGTCGTCGCCTAGGCGCCGCTTAGGCATCAAGGCGCTGCTCAAGGACAAGGCGAAGAGACGACTTGGCAGAGACGCAGAAAGGCGACCGCTCAGGATGGGAAGTCGTCACCTTGGACGACTCGAGGACGACATGGACGACTCGGAAGCTAAGCGGCCGACTTACCCATAGCGGGGGTAAGGTTCGACCCGAAAGTGAATGGGTAAAAAAAATAAAAATTCTCGCGATGAAAAACAAAAGGCACGACTGAAATCATAAATTGAAATCAGAAATTGAAGAGAGGCAGAGAGAGCGACTTACAACGAGGCTGCGACTACCGACGCCGACGTCGACTTCACCATCGCCATCGCCATCGCCTACGACCGCCAACCGTCGACTTCAAGTTCAGATACAACTTCTTCCTTCTTCTTCTGCCTTCTTCTTCTTCTTCTTTTTCCCTAGCCCTGAGCCGTGACTCCGTGACCCCTGAGCCTCTATTATATATATATTTTTTAGCCATTTGCTGGACTGGACTGATATATATATATATAATTATATATATATTAACTGGATTGATATATATATATATATATATATATATATATATATATATATATATATATATATATATATATATTATAATATGATACATTTAAATAATATATGTAATGTAGTTATAATTTGGGACTAGTGGGAGTCACTGCAACTGCTTATAATTTGGTGGGACTGCCGGATTGGAGTACTGAAGTAACTAGACTGATATATGTGTGTGTATATATATATATATATATTATATTAGGATACTTTTAAATAATATATATGTAATGTAGACATGTAGTTAATATATTTATGAGTTATGTTTTTACTTGTGTGTCTTATGACTGGCGACTGCTTTGCTATGCAGATAGTTAATATATATAATAAATGTTTTTTTTTTTACTATTACTGTATTCTACGACTACAACAATGATTGATGCATTGATGCATTGTTGTACTATGCTTATAATATAGTTATAAATTATATTTTGCAGATAGTTAAATGGTCGAAAGTTCGGGAGTGAAGGATTAAGATCCAAGTAAGGATCCTAAAAGAAAGGCCAAGTCTATGGATCCGGGGTGGAAATATGAATTTTGGCCAGAATTGAGCGATAAAAATCTCGTGCAATGCATACTCTGTGGGAAAAAAGTTCATAGAGGAATCAAGAGATTCAAGCAACGTCTTACTGGTGGGTATGGGGATGTCTCCAAATGTCCTCGAACTACAACAGAAATTTCAAAAGAGATGCATCAAGCAATAATGAATAACAAAAGGAACAGAAGAAATCCAGTCATCTAATGTTCCAAGCCATGCATCCACTCCTTCCGACCCTACCCATACTTCTTCTCCAACTATTCCAAGTTCTGGGACTGCATCTAAAAGGATGAAGACTGCATTTCAATTCGCTAAGCCACAACCACAACCACAACCAAAGACGGTTGAAACTCTATTGAGGAAATCTCCTAAAGAAGTTGTGGACGAAAGGCATTGCAAAGGTCCAAGCCAAACAACTTTGGAGAATCGTCTACGCTCACCAGAAAAGAAAGATAGAGTTCACATGCACATTGCCAACTGGTTTTATGAGTGTGGCATCCCTTTTAATGCAGCGAACGCAAGAAGTTTTGAGGTGATGGTTGAGTCTATCGGGCAATATGGGCCGGGTTTGAAGCCTCCTTCGTATCACGAGTTGAGAGTTCCTCTTTTAGGGAAGACAAAGACTAAAACAGAGGAACTGAAGGAGAAGCACAAAACTTCTTGGAAGGAGCACAATTGCACTCTTATGTCAGATGGATGGACATATAGGAGAGGAAGACACTTGATAAATTTTCTTGTTTATAGTCCTGTAGGGATTTAGTTTATGGGATTAGTTGATGCTTCTAGTCAATCTCAGGATGCAAGCATGTTGGCAGATTTACTTGATGAGAAGATCAACGAGATTGGGGCTGAGAATGTTGTGCAAGTAGTGACAGACAATGCCTCCAATTATAAGGCAGCTGACCAAATTTTAATGGGGAGGAGACCTACTTTGTTCTGGACACCATGTGCAGCCCATTGCCTAAACCTTATGCTAAAGGATATAGGCAATTTTAAGCAATTTAAGTCTATAATTGGGAGGGCAAAAAAAATAACAACATTCATTTATAGACATGGTCGCCTTCTTGATGCGATGAGGAGCAAAACAAATAGGAAGGACCTTGTGAGATCGGGAGTCACCCGATTTGCTACATCTTTTCTGACCCTTCAAAGCTTGTGTAAGCATAAGGATGCTTTGAGACATTTATTCATTAACGATGATTGGACACATTCTAGATTGTCAACAACAGAGGCGGGGAAAAAAGTTTATGATACAATTATTTCTTCTAGTTTTTGGCATGTGGCTGAAGATTGTATTAGAGCCTCACAACCATTACTTATTGTCTTGAGGATTGTGGATTCAAATGAGAGGCCAGCTATGCTTGAGATTCTTGCCGCGATGGAATTTGCAAAGAATAAGATCAAAGATGCCTTTAATAACAAACAAAGGCTATACAAGAAAATGATCGACATTATCGAGCAAAGATGGGAATGCCAAATGGAGCAAAAGTTATATGGGGCAACATTGTTTCTAAATCCAGGAAAGTATTTTGACATCAAAGAGGATGAACAATCTGGTCTAGCTTACAAGTTACGTAACAACTTCAATGATGTTCTTTCAAAAATGGTTCCCGACCAAGTTTTGGCAGACAAAATAAGCGACCTAGCCGATGACTATAAATCTTCTCGTGATGACTTTTCTAAACCCATGTCGATTAGGCAATGAAAGACAAAAAATCCTAGTAAGTATTTTAAATTAATTATAAAGTTTACTTTAAGTTTTATAATTTAGACTATATATGATTTTTTATAGCTAATGTAATTGATTGGTGGAATGCCTTTGACGGTTCTGCTATTGAGCTTACAAAGTTTGCAAAGCGAATTATTGGCCTTTGTTGTTCTTCTTCCGATTGTGAATGCAATTGAAGCACTTTTGAGTTTGTAAGTATTTAGTAATTAAATATCTTGTATTTAATATTAATTAGTACATGACTAAATCTATAAATATTTTATATATTCTTTTGCTTAATATTTTTTTAAACATAAATTTCAGATTCATACGAAGAAGAGAAATAGGTTGGAGCATCAACGGTTAAATGATTTTGTGTATGTGCAATACAATCGCCAAATTATTGATAGGTTCCAAAAGAGGCGCGAACTTGGAAGAAATTTTGATCCATTAGTCCTAGAGGATTTCGATTGGGGTAATGAGTGGATCGCATCCGAGCAAGATGTAGTTCATCATGGAGATGATCTTACATGGGAGGATGTTGATAGAGCAGTTGGTGCATTCGATGCCACTGAGGTTCACAATATTCGTAGAGCGAGTAATGCTACTAATGCCTACTCACGACATGGTGGTGTTTCGATTTCGAGGGAACCGAGAATACGAGTTGTGAATGACTCTGATTTTGATGTTAGAGAAGAGGAGGAAGGCATTCCTAATGATGATGAGGATGTAGATGATGATTATGGCCGAAGAGTAACTACTGTTTCGAGTGATGATACAACTGTTGGGAGAGAATGATGATTTGATCTTTGATGATTTTGCTTGATAGCTTTAGTGATCTTTTCATTATGAAAAAATGAGACTTTTGAGTTGAAAAACTTTGAGTTTTTAGGACTTCATTTTTATTTCTATATTATGTTTGTTTTTGGCAATGTATCAATGAATATGTCTTTATCTTATTAAGATAGTTGTTTAATGTTATGATATGATTATATGCTTGTTTATACCTTTATCTTAACAATGCTTGTTTACTTGTTATGGTATTTTATATATACAATGTTAAAACTTAAGAAACTAAACATAAATTTAAGAATTATATTTAATTAACCTAAATATTACAAAAGTATCACCATTTATATAATTTGAAGTTGATACAATTATAATACAAGTTCAAAAAATTACAACTATAGTAAAATTATCATTTTAACTTGATCTTGTTCACTCCTTGTTGTGTGGTGATATGCTGCATCATGAATATGGTAAATCATTAGAAATATAAATATATAAATATTCATATAAATGTTAAATTATATATAATTTTATAGGTATAAAATTTACATCGTTAATGACTTGTTGACTTACGGACGACTAGTCGGGCGCCTTGTCGCCTAAGCGCTTAAGCTCCCGACTGTCGCCTCATCTCGACTTGTCGCCTTGATAACTATGGCTACATGGCAATGTTTCATCCCTAGGTTAATATAGGACTGAAACTTCATAGTTGGTTCTTCTAACTATACCCAATGCTATGGTGGAATAGCTTGGCGGACTACTCTGGATTTGAGATTATTTCTGTAAGAACTTAGATGGTGCAGATGATAACTTGACTTGATTGGTTTTTGGCCTTTAGCCACCTGAAGACCATTTTGAATTAGCAATATGGTTTAATCTTCTTATTTACATATTGAGAGATGTCAGTTTTATGGATCATAGCTTTCAATTCATAGTAGAGGTTACATTTTTGGGATCGACTTGATATTAATCAGATACTTATTTTTAGCATATTCAAATACTGAATTGTGCAGTGAATTACTATGTTTCTTGTGATACATGATAGGTACATGATTTAACAACTTCATCTCTTGCATCTTGTTTCAGTTTATGATCTTGGTACAACCAATCTGCATTGGTATGTTTTAACGCCAGCTAGGAAAAAAATAGCATTCTAACCTTGAGAGATCAGCACCGGAAGGTGAGAAGTAATAACTTTTACTTATGATACTGATGTAATGTGTTTAAATGATATTTCAGTTATGTTAACCATAAAATTTTCTTTTAGTGTTAGGAAATGGGTTTCGAATTGGATCCATTTGATGATCTTTTTTCTGATGGTGCTGTAAACAATGGTAAGTCAGCTTCTTGTAATTGTCCATTGTTGTTACCTTGTTACGGTGTATTCATGTTACAGTATTTGAATTGGTTATACAAAATTTTTCTTCAGCTAAGCCTGGTGGAAAATTTCAACCCAAGGCCAAACTCAGACCAAGAAAGGAATCATCTGCATCAGTCCAGTCCACACAGTGTACTCAGCCTGTCACCTTTGCAGCAGATGAATTGACTAAACCTCTGAGGACCGAAAAGGCATCAGAAAACAATGCAGATGATTTTGCAGGAGTTACTCTATCTGATGACAAAAGAAGCTCCGGATTAATGAACCATTCATCAGAGCATATTACTGCAAGAGAGAGTATGGGTCCCATAGTTGGCTTGCACTCGGAGGCTATAATGGGTGACAATGATGGAGATTGGACTTCTTGCTTTGGAAAATCAGAGGGAGAGGCAAGATATTTAATTATTATTTTTTTTTAATTTCTAGTTTCTATATACTGGTTTAATTTGATTATACATACTATTACTTTCAGAATGGGGACATATTCTCTGGGTTGGAAATACTTGATGGTTTTCTTCCTCAAGCTACAACTATTACAGGTGAGCATGTACCCTTTCTATGTGTAATGTCTTCTTCACATCGCTTATTTTAGTTAGTAGCTAGAAGTTATATTGCTAGAGAATACAATAGATCTCTTCCTGAGGTTGACATGACTGCAAACCTGGAGAACAAGTTCTCAACATCATGTCCTGTAAAAGCTAAAAGTTTTCTTATTTCTTCAGAGACACCAACTGTTCATGTTGCCGCTTCGAGGAATGCAGAAGTTGGATTTGGTAGTGTACACGTTTCTCTTGTTGATTGTGCACTGCAGGTATGTAATACTGCCAATTCTTGCTCATCTCCTGAAGTTCCTGTGTCCCAAGATCCTTTAACCTGCGAGGAATCTGCTATTTCGAATGCTGTGGGAGATTTTCATGTTAAGAATGGAAGGTTGGAAACCGAGGTGATGACCTGTATTCTTCATCCCAAATTATTTTATGATATTATATTATTGATTAACTTTGTTTGACTTGGGTTCAGGAAGTAGAGGCTCATCGTTGCCTGGAAACTCTAGATACTATGCCCGAGTTGACTACTACTACTGGTATGTGCTTGCTTTATTTCTTTGCTTCTTTTACCGTTTGCAGTTCTTTATGGACTTGTACTCCATCTTGTATAATGGACAGTAGACTGGGAATTTCCAATCCAAGCCCAAAATACAAATTCCTAAAGACTATGTTAACCTATTTTCGGGAAATTCTGTTCCTGATAATTGAACACAATGTGCTACTGTTACTAATCCGGGGGCTGCTGAATCTGTTTATTGTACAGATGATGCTATGCCAGAACCTTCTAATAAAATTGATTACTTGGATGAGGGCTCTATTCCTGCAATCCAACCCGATGATGTAATTGATTTGTCATCCATGGAGTTTGATGATTCTATCCCCACGGATCCTACATTTGAGCTCCCAGTAAATGACGAACCAGAAGATCTTATGGGGACTTCTCACTCAGATGCTGCCATCCCTGGAGATACTTTTCCTGAAATTTCCGCAAATGTATGATACTTTTTACAGTTTGTTATGCTTTTATTCTTTGCATGGATAAAATTTTGTTTTATTAGGCTAGCCAGGTTCTATGCTGTTTCTTTGATTTGCGTCTTATATATTTGACTCGATCTACGTATTCGGGGTTAGATTTTCTAAAGGGGAAAAAGAATGACTGACATGTTATCTGAACTTTCTATAAAGCACCAACAAACCTCCACTTCTGGTCAAGAGGAGGAAGCTGATAGAACTTTGCGCCGTAGCAAACGGATACATGTACATCAACTTGTAGATGAATCTGAGGACGAGGGTCTTGAAGGTGGGCAATCTGCAGCTGAATGTCCTAGTGGTTCTGTTGTAAACGAGGATAATGTTGCTGATGAGGAATATCAATTGAAAAATAAACCTCAACAAAAAAGAGTGGGAGGGAAGTCCAAGAAAACTGTTCCTGAGAATGGAAAACCAGTCCGAAAGCGTAAGGCCAATGAAGAATCAGATCAATCGAGCAAAAAGCCATCAAAAAAGTTCTCTCACTCGACTCGAAGACGTGGAAGATTTGGTAACTGGATTTTTTGGTAGGGTTTTGTAGTATGATGAATATATTTGTTCTTGTTTTTACCAAATTCCTTTTCTTTGTATCAGACAAGGATTGGCTTAAAACCCCAGACGATGAGATTGAGATATCAAACTTGGCACTTAGGGATATCATTCTGCTTGGGGAGTACAGAGAGTGGACAGCGGTAGGTATACCCTTTGTTTTTCATTTGTCTTCTGGCTTGGCAATTCTTTTTTCTCAGATGATGGATATCAGTTAGTATTCTGGAATAGTTTTCTTTTGTATTTGTAGTGGCAATAGTCATAATTTCTGATCTTCTTGCTGGGCTATCTTCAATTCTCTTGTGCAGAAAAAAATGCCGCAGACATCAGAAACACCATTAATGAACCAGAGGTATTAAATTTATTTATTTAATTATTTTTGAAAAGGATCCACTTTCAATACTCCTGAAGATGTGCAATTCGTCTTATCATGCTATTTTGGGGTCAAAACTTTTAATTGTCTCTTGATAGTAGATAGTTCATTCCAGCTCAGTGACATGAAGGCCTCTTGTTCCTTAGTGTGGGATGTGAAAATTTTATACTACGCAGCTGAATATATGTAATTTTAATTGCTGACTGAACCAAAAGTGGTGACACCCTTTCTGCAATCATTTGTTGGCATTTGAAATTGGCCAGACTTGTGTTATTCACTTTATGATTTTATTGTTATAACTGATAAAAGTTTCCGGAAAGGTACCTATAAGTTAAAACTTTCATACTGCTTATTATTTTCCTTTTTTTATTTTATTTGAAGTAACACGAAAATAAATTATTGTCACTTTATTATTTAGAATCGTGACAAAATATTTGAAAAGGTTGCTATCTGTCTAGGTGACGTGAGACTGATTGTAGATACATATCTTCAAGCATTATTGATCTTTTGTTCTTGTTTTCTCATATCTGGTTTGGCATCTTTTTCTAAGATACTCGCCCATGTTTTTACAGTTAATGATAGTCTACTAGTTCATAAAATACAATTTTCATGTAAGACCAATTACCTATGGGTTATCAGTTATCACTTATCACTTATCAGGGAGGCTGTTAATTTGAAACCAGATTTTGTCTAACCTGATGAATATATGTAATTTGATTAAGACTATATATCATGCCAGACTTGCCAGTTCATTCATTTATCGACTGACTCGAGAATTTTTCCTTCTACTGTTGAAAACTTGAGTAATAAAATTTAACCTTCTGAACATGAAAGCCATAACAAGTTATTGAGGCAAGAAGTCCTACTGATTTATATTAATATTTTTATATTGGGCAGCACTGCTAATTCTTCTGCCGATTACTACGAAGATAATGATGCCTTTGCTTCAGAACAAGGCCGAGAGTCTAATGATGAACAAGAACATGAAACGGTTCAAGAGAGTTCAACCTACTTTAACTACCATACTCACATGAACAAAACACCCCGTGGAAGATGGACAAAACAAGATACTGAGTTGTTCTATGAGGTTTGTCTTACCTGAGTACTTCTCTTGTATAGTATGATATTTGAGACACCTACTTTGTTTGAAAATTTTATTAATTTTTTCCCAGTTATGCTGGAGCTGAAAGTGATGTTTTAGCCTGAAGTAGTTCTTTAAGACTGTCGAACAAACTCTTGGAATTGGAATTTACAAATTCATAATCTGCAAAATTATGCTAATTTTTAGCTAAATGTTCAAACTGAAGGAATGTGAAATTAGTATCTGTTCTATCTTTTAACTAACAAATAAAAAAAAAACACACTCTAATCTGGGGTGGGTAAAACCTCAATGTTCACGACAGATTTGATAAAAATATAAAGAGAGGTAAACTAGGAGTGATATATTCCCTTACCTTGCATTTGATGAGCTGAATTAGACGGTTTAGTTGGGGGGGGGGGGGGGAACTAAAAATGGAAATGAAAAGAGGTTTTCCTCTTGTTTGGTAGAGATAAAACATAGGGGAAGTAAAAGGGGAGGGGTGCCTCCCCTTGGGTCCTGAAGCTAGCCCTTGTGATCTTCAATACCATTTGACATATATGGTCTTTATTTTCAGGTAGAAAAGAAGATTTTATCATTTTATATTCTTATCATATTATTGAAGTAGTCGCACTTATCAAACAATCACTATAAAAATGGGAGAAGTCAATGTATAGGCATAATCACTATTATTTTTTTCCAAAAAAATAAAAATTAAACCATTTAATAATGATCAATATCAGTGCTCATTGGAATGTGTTGGTAAATGGAATCATTATAATGTGTTGCACCAAGTCATGGAATTTCAAATTGATAAAAAGACTTTTTGAAAACTTGCTAAATTTTGGAACTTATAGTTTTCCATGTTACAGTGAAAGTAGTAAAAGAATTTTTTTTAACTCAATATACTTGCAAGGTTTGTAATATGTTCCCCTTCCCACATTGATCATGTACTGTTTCAACTCATACCTATTTGAATACCAGGCTGTGCAGCAATTCGGAACAGATCTATCAATGATAGCTGAACTTTTCCCTGGTCGGACTCGTAAGCAAATAAAATTGAAGTATAAGAAAGAAGAGCGGGAGCACCCTATGAGACTTCATGATGCTCTCACTAATCGCTCCAATGGTACAACATGTTTATTTTGTTTCTCCCTCTCCCCATATAATTTATTCTCTCTCTAAAATATAAGAAGCTAATAATATGCAAAATGAAAAGAAAATGCTCTTATATGTTGGAATGGAGGGAATATAAAATCTTTTATATCTTCTTTGAAAGTTTGATTAAATTTATCAACGCAACAAAATGTTTATCAATACGTGATTCTGTGTTCTTCAAGGAAAAGTATGGAATGAAGATCATTTTGTAAGCTTAATTTAATGATATGTAAAAAGAAGTATGCGGTTCATTCTGAAATATTTTTGTGAGTTATCCTGTTTGTTTTGAAATTGGAATAGAACTTTTCGTTTTCTATATTTTCCACAAACTGATCAACTATTTGCGACTTTATACATGATAAAATGGAACTGAGCCAACACTAGTGGGATTGAGCAACAATTGTACTAACTTACCAGAAATAATCTTCATTTAGTGATTTCAGTTGATATTAGTTCAAAACCATGGCTTATCAAAATAATAATAATAATAGTAATTTTTATATAATACTAAATAATAATAATAATAGTAATAATAATAATAATAATAATAATAATAATAATAATAATAATAATAAACTTTGAATTGTTGTTCAATTCCATGCAAGTATAAATTTTGAACTAGGGGATTTAGCAAATGCACCTACTAAGAAACTATTTCGCTTGATGATTTCACTTGATCAATATTAGTTTGAATCTGAGGGTTTATACCAATTTTTGTTTGTATCCATTAACCAAACAATTTTAAACGGATTAACCAAAATCAATCCATAACCAGATCATTTGAAGGGTAAATCCAAATCAAACCAAACTAGTTAAAACCGGTTTGGATTAGCTGAATTCTCTTGGCACACATAAAACTCACATTTTATTGATGTTGAACCAACCATATTCTCCTCATTGATGTGTGGGTTTAAAAATTTATTTGGGCAAGAGGAATGTCATTAGGAGTATTTAGACTTACTTTGATTTACAGAGACATGTGAAATAGATCTTGTCATTGAGAAAGGGTAATAATAACATATTCTTTTATTGTACTTAACCAGAAGTTTATTGAGTAGGAGGCTTATCGGTTTTGAGGGGTCTACGATAGGAAAAGAGAACATGAGGGTTTTGCACATACAGTTTGCCGACGAAACAATTTTTTTTCCTACTAGAGGGCGTCCAAGGTTTCAAGATCATTATGTCTGTTACTGAAGATTTTAGGGTATTTTTGGACTTGGAATATTTTTTATTTTTTTGGTTTGAATCTTCTTAGACTAAGGGGGTGTTTGTTTAGAACTTAATGCATATGAATGGCTGAATCGATCAGTCATTCAGTGCGTTTGTTTAGGACTGAATGGCTGAATCGATCAGATTTTTGGGCTAAATGACTAAGTTTAATTTTTTTGGCTAAATGATAAAGTCCTAGCTGAATGAAGTAAAAAAAAATTTAAATATTATATTAAGTAATATTAAATAAATTTACAACAATTTTGAATTTTTTTAGAGGGATAAAATAGTAAAAATATATTATTCAGATGTTTCAGACATGTCACTTATCAAACAATTTTTTTCATTCAGTATTCAGAAATCTACTTCATTCAGCTCATTCAGATTACTTAAGCATTTAGAACTATTTCATTTAGTTTTTATCAAACATCTCCTAAATATAATTGACTTTAGTCTTGTGGGAATCAAAATTGATAGTTACCTTCTTAGATTAACGCGTCGATGGTGTGGCATGAGGTTCTGTCACTCCTTATAACTTATTTAGGGGTGCCCTTGGATGATCCATGGTCTTGATTTTTGGGGGTTGGTTTGTTGAGCGAGTTGGAGGAGTGAGTTTGTTGTAAAGGACTGTTCTGATCACTATGGGGACGAATTACATTGACACTATCTTGTAGTATCCCTGGGCAAGGCTAAGACGAATTAGATCAACTCTTCCTTATATATTTTTTAATCCAGAATAACAAAAGTTTATGCTTTTGGTCAACTTATAACATATTTCAAGTCTTTACCTTCCCAAGGATAAGAACCTTAATAATCAGTTACAACTGAATCATAGATCAACTATATCCATTTATAGACTAGCTATTCTTAAAAAGCTTGTGCTCCTTTTGAAGTTGCCCCACCCCCCCTGGATGCTTGAGTTAAATAACTATTCTCAACTGTTGGATATTGGATTTGAGTTAAATTCTTTGCTGCACTGAGTTAGAGCGTACTAGTGTTTGCATGGTCTGTAGAGGAGAAAGATCAAAGGTCCTCAGCCTATTGCTAAAAAAACTGGGAAAACAAAGATGTTTGAATGTTTATTTTGCTAGCGCAAATGAAAAGTATACACCTAGTTAGGCATTTTAGGCATGAAAACATGAATATCCATATTTTTTCAGTTTTGGTCTTGGGATCCATTATATGTAGCAAACTAGTAGCAAAATTGTGAACTCTAAACTAGCAATGCTGAGAAATAAGTAATGTTTATGTGTGCATGTCCTCCTAATTAACACCCAAATTATGTCAAAGGAGTACACTTGAATCACAAAGCTCACCAAATAATATATAGATATAGCGAGTTTGGAAATTGTATTTAATCATTTGTTTATCTTCCAGATCATTCCCACTTTGAGCTAGTGGTTGAGCGTCTCAAACAAGCTGCTGCTGAGAGAAGACAGAACTCCAATAGAGATGACTCAGATGGCTTAACAGGGGAAGAGCCAGAGGAGGTGGCTCATGAAACTAACGTATGGTTCTTTATTCTTTTCTTATTCTCTTAAGTTTGTGTATTACACAAATAGAAATTCTTTGTTTTTTTTTTGGTAATTTCACAGAAAGTTACATTGCCTATAATCATTTGACAGAGCTGCAAATGTATTTTCTCATTCCTTTAATAATTAGTTTCTGATCAACAAAGCTAAATTCTGAACGTATTGGACGGTGAGATAGCTTTGAACTATTTGAATTTACCTAAAACATGGATATAATTGTAAGAGGTTTTAATAAAGTTTTATAGTCAGTTTATCCCTCAAAATCATTTGACTTAGTTCGAAGTCTTGGGAGTTTTGTAGTTAAAGCCAACCCGAATAAGTTTGGCAATCCATACATGACCTGATATATTTTCATTCATGCAATATGTTGATATTCGCAGGAGGATGTATTGAAGTCCGAGCAGTTTGAGGCGGAAAAAACTGAGCAGTTTGAGCAAGGAGAAGTTCAGCATACGGAAGATATCCCTGCGGCGCAAAGTCCATTGAAGTCTTCAGACAGTGAAGATGATTTTAATAGATGGAGTCGATACAAAAGTGAACTATAATCTCTAATATAATGTACCTATTTCTGTTTCCTGCTCCCTCTAGTATACTCCCATCAAGAGAGTTTACTTTCAAGTTGAAGTTTTTAAACAACAAATTAATTTGGGTTTAATAGAATATCTCAACTTTTTTGAATATGATGATTTTTGGCACATGGATTTGAAAATATTTTCTCAGTTTGGATATCCAAAATTAAGAAAATGGATTCTCGTTTTTTGATACATTAATTAATTTGAAACTGTTTATCAGATTTGTATGCATTTCGTAGACTTGGCTACTAGGAAAGATGTGATGTGAACAAAATAAAGAATTTCACGGTGGAATGCTCACAAGATGTGTGACCAAGAACAGGGAAGTTTTTGACAGCAATGATCTGAAATCCTGGCCGGTTGAACCGGGATTTGGTTTAATATCCGGTCCGGTTGGTCCAGTTTAATTCATTTGGTAAAAAATCAGATCACCGATTCGACCGGTAAAATTATTTAGTTGAACCGGTTTTAAAGTGTTTTTTAATATTTTTTTTGTACAAAAATATTTTTATTTTTAAAATTAGATATTTTTAGTAATATTATATCATAATTTTACTATATTTTAGTTTACAAAAAATTAGATGTTTTAAAATTTTATTAATTATTAATAATATATATTTTATATATTTATAACGTCACCGGTTCAATAACGGTTTCACCATTGGTTAAATTAGTGATCTATCCACTGATATTTTTTTCGGTTAAATGACCGGTCTGAGTCTAAAAACATTACTCGACAATAAAAAAAAAGAGGATCACTTAAATTAGGATATAAAAGGAAAGAATAAAATTTTTTATCCTTTTTTTTAATGTTGTTTTTGAGTTTATAAAAGAAAAACTTAAAATTTACATTTAACATTATTATTCTTTTATCCTTATATTAATTTTTACTGTATTTGTTCATGAGGGTACAGTGGAGATTATAAAAAAAATATTTATGTTATTTAGTTTTTTTTACCAACATTATCTATTTTTGAACAAAAAGTTTTGGCGAGCAAAATGGTCAAATTTTTATACCTTTTTTACTTATAAAACTTGAACAACAAATTGGACATAGATTTTTTTTTCAAGTACATTTTTAAACTCGGAAACACATTAATATACTAAAAAAATTCTAGCTAAATTAATCAAAACAAAATTAACAAAAAATAAAAGAAGAAACTTGGTTAAAAAATAGGCATTAAAAAAGTTAACTCATACACCTTAAATAATATGCGGAACAATACTTATTGGTAGAATTGTAAATGGTAACCGAAAATTTCTTAACGATTCGCATCCGTATTCGAAAAAACCCGGATATTATTTGTATTCGAAAAAAATGGATATATCTGTATTCAATTTTAAGATATTCGTAAATAAACGGATTTAAATACAGATATCGATATATTCGTATTCATTTAATATCTAACCGTAAATATATCCAATGGATAACAAATATCTAATATCCGATATTTGGAGTCGTATTCGTATCCGAAATTTTTATCTGAATAACTTGTATGTGTGTATATATATATATATAGAGAGAGAGAGAGAGAGGGGAGGTGATGGCGGATTATTTGCAACAAGATTAATTTGGCATAGACGAACCAGAGTGCACTTGTGATAACACATTGATGTGTGTGTGTGTGTGTGTGTGTGTGTGTATGTGTGTGTATATATCTTGACGTATAACGCTCAAGATACAGTGCAAACAGAAAGTAGAGAGATGATCTTCATGTACAGCGCTGAAGATAACTCTTATATTTATAGAAACAGTTTTATAAATAAAACAGAAATTATATTAACTGAAAATAGATTACAAGATTTACTTACTAGATAGCTCAACAATCTTGATTCATTATTGTCCTAGTCTAAGATAAAAGAACTAAAAGTAGAACTGAGAGTTTAGAGAGAAGGTAGAGAAGGAACAAGGAGGGAGAGAAAATAGAACTAAGAACAAGACATGCCTTGAACTCCTACAACACTCTGACTTATATAGCCAAGAAAAGTAAAACATGCGTACAGAATAATGCTTTTTTTTTTTCTTTTTTTTACAAACAGTAAAAGTTGTCTGGGCATTTTTACTGTAGAATCACGCGTTGCATTTGTTGACTGAGTGACTGAGAGCATCTACTTTTTACTTTTGGCTGCTTTCGGCTAGCTGGATGTCTGAGGGGACAACATCTACTTTTGCTTTACTAAGTGGGAATTGCATCTTTACTGTAGAATCACGCGCTTGAATAGGCAGGAGACAACATCTTTTTATAGATAGTGGCTCTTGCATTTGCTGACTGAGTGACTGAGAGTATTTGTTTTTTGCTTTTGGCTAATTTTGGCTTTGACAAGTAAGGATTCATAATGCGTATGGGTCCTGAGTATCTTGGAGTGACTGGCTTCCGTAAGGGTCGCTAGTAATTGAATTGTGACTAGATACTGAGGAGTTTTCATCAAAAATTTTCTTGTGAAGTTCACTGACTCTATTGTTAATGGCTAAGAGTAATAATTTTAACTCTAACTCAGAATACTTTTTTATTGAATTGATATCGAAGGAAGATGAAGGGCTATAGTTGGGTTCTTTACCTTTTGATTGAATGGCTTTGGAGATTTTGAATGAGACAATTGGAATTGGAGAAAATTCTTTTTGAACCTGACCCACAATTCTATTAAGATCAAATTTATCCCACCATTTAATAATGAAAATTCGAGAAACATAATTGATTTGACTGTGGTGAGTAATTGTAACTTGGGACTGTCCAGAAGTGTGAATAGTTAACTCAGCTAGAGATTTCAAGTTATACTGCCATTTTAAAATTCAAGGGATTTTATATTTACTACAAAATTACAGCATAACTGGGATTCCATCAAATTTTGGATTAAATGGAGTCTTAGTACTGAAATAGTTTACTTGGTCTTGGAGTGGTTCAGGAAGAATAGCAAATGTTGGTCCATATTCAGACCACCAAATTGTGAACCATAGCGGAATCTGACTTTTAAATTTATGATTAAATTGAATAAACCACGAATGACTAAATAACAGGTTTTGGTACAAGAAGATTTTATTCCAAACTTCCATATAATCAAAATAATAAAAATTATTATTATGATTATTGAGCAACTTAAGATCAGAAAGGTGTTTCACCCATTCTGTCATGGACAATAACTGTTTTATGTATAGAGAATGATAAAGGACTTTGAACTCATCATTCCTATCATAAATGAGTTTGATTACTATTGACTCGGTTTGGAGCAAAATGTCTTTGTAATAAGTTAATGACTTGTATGGGGCAAGTGGGATGAAGTGCCAACTCAGGAGAAAGTATTGGGAAACAAGTTTTACTGGGTCATTTTTTGGGCTCATAAAGGGCTCAATAAAAAATAAATTTAGCTCAAAATTGGGTGTGTACTCTGTTTTTGACTTTTGAAATTTGGGTTTTTGGGGTTCTGGTTTACAGATATCAAAAGGCCCGAAAGAGTCAATTTGTTTGGGTTTACTGGCTAGAACTGAATTGAATGACCTAGGGATTTGGCCCAAGACTTGGTACCTATTAACTAAATTCACAGAATGGATTGAGTTTACTGGGTGAGGAACCATAGGTCCCTTAAGTTTACTTAATTGACTAACAGTGGAAGAGTTACCTCTTCCACGACTATTATTGCCTCATTTCTCACTCATTTTGGTGAACCTGTTTGAAGAAACTCTCGAGTAAGAAAATTAGGAATATAATTTTGACTGTATTTAATATATTAAATATCAAAATCAAAAATACTTAATAAAGCTTGTCATCTAGCAAAAATTTGCTTAAAAGCAATATTTTTAATATCTTTGTCTAAAATATATTTTGCAGATTTGCAATCTATTCTTATTAAAAACTTTTGATTTAATAAATCACTTTGAAATTTATTGATACATAAAACTAAAGATAAAATTTCCTTTTTAATAGTAGAATAATTTATCTGTGCATTATCCCATGCACGAGAATAGAAATAAACAATCTGTTATGAAGATATTGGGGTTAACTTTTGTTGGAGTATACCTTCTAATCCAATTGCAGAGACATCAGTTTCAATAATTTTAAATGCATCAGGATTTGATATGCCAAGACAAGGAAGGGTCTTAACATGCTTCTTTACTTCTTGGACAATTGAAGTATGAATATCAGTTCAAGGAGGGGGATTACTTTGAAGTCGTTCAAATAATGGCTTACAGACTATTCTCAGGTTCTTGTAGAATTCACCTATGTAATTAAGGGAATCTAAAAATATTTGAAACTGATTTTTATCTAAGATTTTATCAGAAAAATTACTGGCAAATTGAATAGCTCTAGTAATAGGGTGAATTTGACCATATTGAATAACATGACCAAGGAAGTGAACTCTAGTATGAAAAAAAGAACATTTTGACTGAGAAAGAACTAATCCATTGGTTTGAACAGTTCTAAAAAATGAATTGAGATATTTTCAATGTTCTTCAATAGAGTTTGAAAAAATAAGAACATTATCAATGTAAACAATGACAAAGTGACTAAAAAGATTTAGAATATCATTCATAATATTCTGGAATTCACTAGGGGTATTTTTCAAACCAAAAGGCATGACATTCCATTCATAATGACCGAAAGGGGGTGGTAAAAGTTGTCTTATACTTATCTTCCTCATGGATCTGAATTTGCCAAAATCCACTCTTAAGGTCAAATTTACTAAAAATAACTGCTTGACTAAGCCTATTAATTAAATCATTTTTGTTTGGTAATGGATACCTAATCCAGTTAATGACTTTATTTAAAAGTTTATAATTAATAACTAAGCGAGGGGTTCCTCTCTCAATTTCAGCATTTTTATTTATATAAAAAGCTGGACAAGACCAAGGGGATTTACTCTTCATAATTAATCATTTTTTCAATAAATCATTGATTTCATTTTTACAATAACTCATTTGTTCACGATTCATTTGTATAGGTCTAGACTTAGTAGGAATTAAATGTTCCTTAAATTCCTTAGCATAAGGGAGCCTAACAATATGCCTCTTTCTATGCCAAAAAGCATGCAGTAAATCAAAACAAATATTCTTAGTTAATAAGTCATGAAAATCTTTTATTTTCTTTTGAAGATTATTATTTTGTAACTGTTCTTCAATCCCTTAATATCTAATTTCATCTTTTAGGTATTTTAAATGACTTGTCTTATTATTTAAAATATTTAAACTTTTGAAAATTGACTCATCTTGAATAATCCTCAAATCTTTATTCTTAGGTTTATTAATAAATGGAAATGTTACCTCTTGACCTAAGTGTTTACTAGTTAAATCATCTGTATTAGTAGTAAAAGGGTATAATAAATATATAAATGGTAATCTTAAGTTAATCTTATCTGTCATATTTCTTATTAAAACAAAAGATGTTTCAAAACAAATATTATTTTAACAGATATGAGCTTTAGGTAATTTATAATTTATATCCATTTTACTTCCATTAGCTGAAGTCATTCTTTCAGTAGATTTTATATAGTACCTAGTTGGGATAGAAGACAAGGCTGCTAACCTTGAACTAACTGAAGAGCTAGACCTAAAAAGTCTACTCATTTTATCTGGAAAACAAAATTTTGTCTTAGATCATTCCACTTAAACGACCCTGCTTACCTTATGTAAACGCATACCTAAGTTCTAAGATTCCCTTAGCTTAAACTGCTTCCACCTGAAGACTTACCAAGCCTCTACATGACTTATATCGAATTAGGTGTCTTATAGTAAGAAAGGTTACTCAGTTTTGAGCCTAAAGTCAGAGTGTTGTAGGAGTTCAAGGCATGTCTTGTTCTCAGTTCTATTTTCTCTCCCTCCTTGTTCCTTCTCTACCTTCTCTCTAAACTCTCAGTTTTACTTTTAGTTATTTTATCTTAGACTAGGACAATAATGAATCAAGATTGCTAAGCTATCTTGTAAGTAAATCTTGTAATCTATTTTCAGTTAATATAATTTCTGTTTTATTTATAAAACTGTTTCTATAAATATAAGAGTTATCTTCAACGCTATACGTGAAGATCATGTTATATATATATATATATATATATATATATATATATATATAGGAAAATTTTCAAAAACGAACTTTAAAAAGTGAACTAAAGACGAACCGTCGTTTTTTGTATCTATGGCGACGGTTCGACCCGTCGTCATAGAGTGCATGGCTATGGCGACGGGTCGAACCGTCGCCATAGATACCAAAGACGACGGTTCGTCTTTAGTTCGCTTTTTAAGGTTCGTTAGAGAAGGGGACTGTATATATATATATATATATATATATATCTTAATTATCAATCATCATTTATTAAGTAAACATAATTTTTTTAAAATAACATTCCTTACGTATATAATAATTAATTTTTACTATCATACGAAAATTATTTTTAAAATATATCATTTCACTTTTAGAAAACAGAAAAATAACATTTTAAAATATAATATTAAAAATTAAAATAAATTCATTTAATTTTAATTAATGTATTTTTCTATTGTAAAGTGTTAAATATTTAAAATGTATCATTTAACGGGAAAATTATAATAATTAGTTTGTTAAAAATATTTTATTTTCAAAATTTATGTGCAAGAATAATAGTGAGTAAACGACTATTATCTTTCATTAAAAATGTGGTTAATCAATGATGGATGATGACGTGTTTGACAAATTTTAAATAGTAATGAGTAATTAAATAATTTTTCTTTTTATTTTTGTAAACATTTTGAATAAATTATTTATTAGATAATTGATAAACGAATTTGGATGCCTGAATATTCGAAAAATCTATTCGCTCGAATAAAATAAATAAAAAATTATATGTATTAAGGTATTATTTTGAATATCAAATACTAATTAATATTTTAAAAATTCGTTGAATACCAAATATAAATAAAGTATTAATTTTTCAAATAAAAATAAAAATATTATTATATCCGAATTCGTAAATATATATGTTTAAATCCGGACGTATTGGGCTAGGCATGCACAACAGACCGGCCTGACCTGGCTCGGTATGGACCTGCCAGGCTTTGGTCGTTGACCAGGTCAGGCCGGACTTTTGACTTTTGGCCTGTAGGAAAGGCTAGGTCAGACTTGGCGCTCAAAAAGGGGGCCTGTTGAGGCCTGCAGGCCAGGCCAGGCCAGACCTTAGGTCAGGCCAAACTAGGTCAGTCCAGTCCGATTCGATCCATTCAAATAATTTTTTTTGTAAATTTAAATTTTATTAAAACACCAATTAAAATTTAAAACTTAATTGATGTATTAATTAAAAGTAATGTATGTAAGTTACAAGTTATAGTTTTTAAATTATAATAATGAGAAATATATTTTTTTTATTATTATTATTATTTTGCAAATGACTTTCTAGTTATTACGCTAAATATTTATTAAAATAAAGATGCAATGAAAGATTTGTAAGAAGTGTAGGTTGCTAGCTATGTAAGAAAAATCTTTAAATATTACACTTGTCAATGTGTTTTTATAGATTTCTTTATTCGTATATAAACAAACATGCATGAATGAACGTATTAAAAGACGTTAATTTTATTTTATTTATTGAATGAGTTGTCACAAAAATGAAGTTTTTGTCTGCATTGAGAGAATTGAAGTATTGAATAAAGAAAATTAGCAGGCCAAACCGAGTTTTGGGTGAATCAGGCAAGGCCGGGCCATGTCTCAGGTCAGACTGGGTTTATTGGCAGGCCAGGACAGACTAGATCTGAATAAAAAAAATATGGCCTATTTATGACTTTCAGGTCAAGCCTTGATCAAGCCAAACTTTGACCAAATTAAATTTAGACCGAATCAAGATCAGACCGCAAGCCGCATGCTATTTATGCACCAGTATATTGGGGCATCAGTATATTGGGCTATTCTCATAAATAACAACCCACTTGAAAACAACTCATAAACCCTGAAACTTCAACATTTCCAAAATTACTAACATATCCCTTTCTCCCCCATTGAAGCTAAACCCTTAAAAACCCTCTCACCTCTATTTCCTTGAAATCGAAAGACATAATTTTGATTTGTATGTCTGTTCGTATATGTATAATCTAATAGTTGATTAAGAGTTTGAGAGCTTGAAAATGAAAGCTTTAAGAGCTCTTCGAACGCTTTCTTCAACCTTCCAAAAACCCCATTTCAACACTCCCAATTTCTCTCGATTTTACTCGGCCCAGCTTCAACAAGAAACCCCCATTAACTCCTCCACCTCTGAAGATGAGAACAATGATGCAGTTTTTGATAGTACCCAATACGAATTACCCAACATGGACGGTGTTGATTCTGAGGCCGAAGCTGCTCGGCAGGAACCCTCTTGGGATGAGAAGTATAGGGACAGAGCTAATAAGAAAATATTTGGAGAAGAAATTTCTGTAAAGGAGGGTGTAAGAATTGTGGAGAGGGAAAAACAGAAGAGGCGGCGAGCTGCGGTGTTAGCTAAGGCTTTGCTAGAGGCTGCGGTGGAAAGGGCGGACGAGGATGAGGGAGAGGAGGATAATATGGTAGTGAAGGAGGAAGATCAGAAGTCTTTGTCTGTTGGAATTATTGGAGCACCCAATGCTGGAAAATCTGCTCTGACAAATTTTATGGTTTGTCAATTCCACTTCTTTATACATTTTGGAATGAATAGCTAATCTGCATTGTACTTGTTGCAAATGTTTATTGTGGGCGAAGCTTAGTTTTTTCTATTTATCATTATTATCATATGTAGGAAAATAGGATGTAAATAGTTAAATTTGTGGTTCACGAGTTGTGTGATTAAATGCTGTTTGCATGACTTTTAGGCAGTGTTTTCGAGAGATTGTTTTTTTATTATAAATTTGTTGCGAAAGGATTTACCTTTATGGGTTCTGTTAAGTAGTCTGGTTGTATAATTGATTTTGGCACAAGGTTTGTGTGGAGGTTTTTGACTTAAAACATTCAGATTCTGGTCCAGGATTTTGGGAGATGCTGTTATTGTTAGCTTCATTATGGTTGCTTTTGGTATGTTGGATTATAGAAATCAACACCATGAGGAGAGTCTTGCACTTTTTCGGTGACTGGAAAATTTGAAGAAATAGACAAGTCATCAGTGTTTTGCCATGTGTAAAGAGTGGTAGCATGTGTTTGAATTTTTGAAAGAGTTAGAACGCCCCAATTTGAGTTTTAGTGTCAAGTTGGCGACCAAGATTTAGAACAATAGTTTTTCTTGAATTTTGCTATGTATTCTATCTCTATAAACATGCAGTGTTGATGCTATCCTTATAGATAATCATTTCAGTAGAAGCAGTACATTGACTATCTTGTTCTAATTATTCTACCAACATTTATATGCTCCGCTTGTTTTAAGTTTTTGTGCTTCCCACACAATGTTGTGACCTAGTGTGAGTGCATATGTGTGACACTATTTTGTAAGGATTGCATTTGCAAAAGTATTTCTGTTTACACTAGTTCTTTGTTATAGGTTGGAGCAAAGGTTGCTGCGGTTTCCAGGAAGACAAATACAACTACCCATGAAGTATTAGGAGTGATGACGAAAGGAAACACCCAAATTGTATGCCTCTTTTTCTGATAAATGTATCAACTCATTGTTTGGAATTTAGCTTATATAATTTTTATAGGTGCATTTCATCCAGAGAGTAAAATTTGTACTTTTAAAATCTTGAACTACAGTTTATTTTGATAAGTGAAAAAAAATTGTTTTTAATCAATAGTGCTGTTCTCTAATGTTTTTATTCGCAAAACTGATACATTATGAATTTATCCTTAATTTTATCTATTTATTTCAATAATTGCAGAGCTTAATGAGTGTTCTAAAGATCCAACACCCCCTGCTCCACCTCAGGGCATTGCATTGAGCTTATAGATTAATAACAAAGCTTGCTTGGGGTTTCTACAGAGATACTTCCCCAGCTTGTTATTCCAATCATCACACTGAAAAGCACTAAACGTAGAATTGACCAGTTAATTTACATATATTTCTAAATGGTTGTGTTATATACATCCGATAATAATTTTCTTAGTCACATTCAAACTCTTTAAGGTACAAAAGCTGTTGTGTTCCCTTTGGAGTTTATGGTTATAGTTATAATCTTGGGAAGTATGTCTTTCAATCTCCAAGGAAGAAGTACAAATCAATAAGGATGTGGCTGTTTAAAAAACTAAAAAGAAAAGAAAAAGAATAAGAGATCCAATACGTCTTTCAATCTCCAAGGGACAAGTACAAATCAATAGGGATGTCGCTGTTTAAAAAACTAAAAAGAAAAGAAAAAGAATAAGAGATCCATAATTAAATACATGCATAAAGTTTGCCAAGCTCCACTAAATGCCATTCTTAGATAATATCTGATTGATCTTGTCTCCAGTGTTTCTTTGACACCCCAGGACTTACATTAAACAGGAGTGGATACCCTTATAAAGACATAAAAGTTCGTGTTCAATGTGCATGGAGTGCAGTTGATCTATATGATGTGCTTATAGTTATTTTTGATGTTCACAGACATCTTAACAGGTTGGTTATCCTTTTGTTTGACCTTAATGAGACCTTCCTCTATTTTCTCTGTATTTCTTGCATTTCGATTACTTATTTTAGGAACTTTTGCTGGAAAATGATCGGAAAAATCAAAGTCATGGTTATTTGCTTGTACTCGTCATTTTGAAGATTTTATATATTACTTTTTCGTGACATGCATGAGGAGCATTGAGGTTGCCATCGTAGCTGACAAGTTAGTCAAAAAAAACTCTTTTACTCTTTCAACTTGTATATAATGATACTTTTGAATTATTTGGTCTTACTTATCTTCCTATTAACAAGGAGGCCCACTTCGTATGACATTGTTGTATACTGAACCAAATAGCTTATATACTTGTCAAGTTGTTATTCAATCTACTTTTTGTATAAGTTCATTTTGATAGCTCATATACTTGTTATTCTGGTTTCAATAAATTGATATTATTTAGATTTACATTGTACAGTTTGATCACTGTAGAACCTGTTCCACTCAAATGTCTTAGACCTTTGAACTTAATCTCAACTTGTCTAGAATAATTTCTCTCTCTCTCTCTCTCTCTCTCTCTCTCTATATATATATATATATATATATATATATATATATATATATTTGTTAGAGGTAAAATAGATGTATTGAATATTGTTGTCGTATTATTACAAAAAGTACTAAAGCCATAAATGCTACTAGTTGAGTAGTGACCAAGTATGTGTGGGCACTAAGTATATTTGGTGACCAAGTTTTAATAATAATAATAATAAACTGTAATAGAATTATGTTTCTAGAATAATCTTCTGACACTCCCCCTCAAGTTGGAAGCCTTGTATCACGACTTACAACTTATTACGTAACATAATCTTAAAAATAAAAGATTCAAACCAATCATAGCGCGGAATTATTTTATCTTCAATATTTTCTCTCAAATTGAGGCCCTCTTTAATTTGCTTGGAAGAAAAAATTGATTTTATTTTTATTTTTTAACCTCCAAAGTTAGATTTTTCATTCTCGGTATATAACTTCACACACCCACTTATTAAGGATATCATTTGCCGGCAATAACGGAAAGCACTAGTCTCTCACAACAAATGTGAGGGCTCTCTATCCTTCAAAAACAACTACAAGGATTCCTTGCCATCCTCAATAACAAAGGACTCTCTAGCCTCCCAAAATATCGAAAGACAAATTCCTTCCTAAAATCTCGTCCCCATGCAATCCTTATTTTCCAATCAACCATCCATTAACATATTCAATCAGAGAAATAACTACTAAGGACAAACCATTTTTTTTTTACCACAAAAACAAACAACGAGCATAGATTTTTATTTTGTTTTCTCTTAAAAAAACTAGAAAAAAAACTGCAAGAAGAAAAGATACCCGTCGTCAGCTATGTGTTGCCGGTAGAGATGCACAAAAAGCCTACGGCCTACAGGCTAGCCTGGCCTGGCCTGAGCCCGGCCTACAGTCTTTGAACAGACTACTATTTTGACGTAAAAGCCCGGCTTGGCCCGGCCTACGAAAAAGCCCGGCCTGGCCCGGCCTATGCAAAGGCCCGACCCAGCCTACGCGAAATTGCACATCCATGAATATTGAAGATATATATTTTTTGAAGATTGAAGATATATTTTTTGAAGATATAATGAAGAGATAGTTTTTGAAGTTAGGAAGATACATTTTTTGAAGATTTGAATTTTGAAGATATTTTTAAAATATTTTGAAGCAAAATATTTATAATCGACTCATTATTTATTATTGATTAGTTACTCATTTTTAATTTTTTGTCAATACATTTAATTAATATAATAGTTAGCTTATTTAATATTTATATTTCACATTAAAAATTAGTTGATTACATTTTTAAGCCAAGCCTGGCCCGGCCCGGCCCAAGGACTGGACTGGCCTGACCCGGCCCAAGGCCTGGCCCGGCCTAGCCTACAGGCCTGGCCCAGCCTGGCCTACAGGCCTAAAAAGGCCAAATTTTTATCTAGAAGCCCGGCCTGGCCCGACCTACAGGCCCAAAGTCAAAGCCCGGCCTGGTCAACAGCCAAAGCCTACCAGGCCCAGGCCAAGCCGGTCTACTGTGCATGTCTAGCAGCCGGTGACGGAAGCAAGACTTCTAGTTGGCCTCCCAAGATCAAACTAGCTCTCATACCATGTTAGAGATAAAATAGATGTATTGAATATTGTTGTTGTCTTATTACAAAAAGTACTAAAACCTTATATATAGGCTACTAGTTGAGTAGTGACCAAGTTTGTGTGGGCACCAAACATATTTGCTGGCCATGTTCCAATAATAATATACTTCAATAGAATTATGATTCTAGAATAATCTTCTAATAATATTCATGTATGCATAGACACCCACACACATATATGTCTATCTTATCACATGGCATTGATCATTAATCTTCATTGTTTCTGCCTCATCTTTTATTTAGTTCACCTACGTGTTTTTGTATTCGGATATACTTCTTGACAAAGGACTTGCCATTAACTAAATGATTTCTATTTTTGGAAGTATGTACGTGCAGAAGATGTGTCTCTAGCTATGTGTAGCTGAATGAGAAATTTTTCTTATGTTTATCCAATAGTGGCATTTTCAAATCTTAACTCACAACGTGGGTATCAAAATGTGGTGGCGATGTTATACTTGTTGCATGCATTTACTCTTGTATAGATGATAATATGCTTGGATTACTGATCATTTTGTCTCTTCGATATTCAAAATAATACAGGCCTGACAGTAGAGTAGTGAGATTAATTGAACGAATGGGTTCACAAGTCAATCCTAAACAGAAACGAATATTGTGTATGAATAAGGTTGACCTGGTTGAAAAAAAGAAAGATCTGCTGAAGGTAGCTGAACAGTTCAAAGATCTTCCAGGATATGAAAGGTATTACACACCCCCTCTTTGTTGCTAATATTTTTCTGGACAAGCAATACTCATTTTGATTCATACTTTTTATATTAGGTATTTCATGATATCAGGACTGAAGGGTTCTGGAGTCAAAGATCTTGGTCAATTTTTGATGGAGCAGGCATGTTTCTTTTCAATGATGCTACCTACATAATGTTTTTACATTTTTGTTTCATTTCTAAGTATGATATTTCATGAAGCATTCTTCATCTTTTGTTGCTTGCCTGCACGTCCAAGGTTCTGTACAATTTATGTCATATCTTTTCAGTTGTTGCTAGAGTATAATGTGCCAATATGTTTTGATAATTTTAGAAAAGAAGTGTTGATATTATTAGGGGTTCAAGTTCTTGGGATGGCGTTGATGTTTCACTTACAGTGAAGGAAAACATGTAGACCTCTTCAATGCAAGATATCTCATCTTAAGGATTCAAGTTCTTGGGACAGTCCCGATGCCTTTCTGGAAAATGAAGCATTTAGATCTCTTTTATATAGCTAGTTCCAAGTAATTTATTTGCTGTCACCAACATATTTATGTAGAATATAATTATTTTCAGTTTAGTAAACAAAGATTGGAGCAGCTGGTATTTATGCATCTTCCACTTGGTCTAAATCATTTTGTTCTCTCTGTGAAGTCTTGCAGCTAACTCTGGCCCTTGAATGTTTTTCTTTTGTTAGGCAGTTAAAAGACCTTGGGATGAAGATCCTCTTGCAATGAGTGAAGAACTTATGAAGAACATATCATTGGAAGTTGTACGCGAAAGATTGTTAGACCATGTACATCAGGTAGTGCTTGGAGAATTATATGCATCTGCTGCATTCCCATGCTGTTCACTAGACAAAATATTACTCCATTTGATTAGTACAAAAAACTATAGCTATTGTAAATTAACTAAAAAAGTTCTACTAGCAATCATGTTTGTTGCTTTCAGAATTTAAATAAAGTCGTATTACTTTTGAAATTTAGGATTTCGCAAGTTGACTTTAAAAGATAAAATTTATGTATATTTCTTTTAACCAAGGGAATATATTACTTCCTTCATCCCACTTTAGTAGCTATACCTTTTTCTTGATGCATGTGGCACGAATCTTAATATGCACCTAAATATATGTTTAAATATTATGTTTTTATTATATTTGTATACAAAATATAATATTTAGATATATTTAAATATTATGTTTAGATATGTTTTTTATGCGTCTTATAAGTGTGTCATAAACACAGAAATAAAGTTTAGTACCTAAAATGGGATAGTGGGAGTATCTACTTAACTTATGTTGAATATTCATCTTTATTTTTGAGTTTGAACTGGAGCAATAAGCCTGGGTTGTTACAGGAAATTCCATACAGTATTGATCATCGATTGATAGATTGGAAAGAATTGCGAGATGGTTCAATTAGGATTGAGCAACACTTCATCACTCACAAAATGAGCCAGCGCAAAATTCTTGTGGGGAAGAATGGTTGTAAGATTGGGTATTGACCTCTTACCATTCACTTATTCAGTTTATTTTGGACTTTTGGGTATATTTATGCATGTTTACTGGAAACATAGACTATCAATTGTATTTTGAAGTAGTATACTATGACTTTTAAAACCCCCAACCTCAACATCCTTTGATTCCCCCTTCTTAAGAGACCTCTAAATTACCTATCAAATTAAATGAGAGAAAGAAAGAACAGACAACCCTAAGTTTGCAAGCCAGACTTGACTATATATTCAATTCTTAATTCTTAGGGTAGGTAGTCGTGTTTTAAGATTAAAAGATTTTAAAGATTCAAGGGCTCACTGGGGATTGGGGAGAAAATAAATAATTTTGTGAAATACAGAAACCTTGGGAAACAGAATATCCTTTTTTATTTTTTGATCTTTTTCAAGTTCAATAAGAGCTTGTGGAACTTATCCAAAAAAAAATCCTCATGTATTAACCAACTTGTTTGGCTAATAGTTTCATGTACTTTACATTAATTTTACCTTCAGGGTTACTATGTATATTCTCTTCTAAGTTGTTAGACATGTTAATTATGATTTCCTTGCAAGCCAAACTTGACTATATATTTTGCTTCTTGTTTTTTAGGGTAGGTATTCTTGTTATAAGATTATAAGTTTCTATGAATTCAGGGGCTCACTGGGGATTGGGAAGAAAATAAAAGAATGTTGTAAAATACAGAAAACTTGCATATCCTTTTCTTTTCTTTTTTCTTTTTCATTTTTTTTCTAATTTTTTTTTATAAATTTTTTATCTTCTCAGTAAGAATTCAATAAGAGCTTGTGGAATTTGTCCAAAAATAAAATAAAAAATCTTCATAATTGAACAACTTGTTGGGCTAATAGTTTTATGTACTTCCACTAATTTTGCCTTCAAGTGTATAATATGTATAGTCTCTTCTAAGTTACTAGACATGTTGATTATGATTTCCTTGCAGATTTGTGTATCCCTGTAGTTCTTTTGTTTGATAGATTCCAAGCCTCATAAAGAAATATATGTTTATTTCATAAACACAGGAGAATAGGCATTGAAGCTAACGAAGAGCTAAGGTCCATATTCAAAAGGAATGTCCATCTCATCCTCCAGGTCAGAGTTAAATGAATAAATGATGCAACTAGGTGGATGACTCGTGTTGCGGGGTATTTCCTTTCTTGCGTTACAGCTCCTAATCGTGTATATTATCGTGTCTTGCGTGTTTTACATTGCCTATGCGCAAGCACAAATGGAATTGAACTACAATGCGGCAAAGATTTCAAGCTTCTATGTGGGATTCAGAAGGTTCAGGGCTTGAGTCATTGGGTTAAACCTTCAAGATAAAAATACCCGGCGGCGACTATTGTAGTCTGTTGATTTCCCAATAATTAAAAGAATTTACGTAGTTTGTAATTGTACCCAATACGTGAAGTTATTAATATAAGGTTACTTGTTTTTTGAGGATTTTATTTAACTTTTACTTCGGATTATGTTTGTTTGCAAGAATATAATTTCGGGATTATAATTCCAATGCATGAAATATAAGTTCAAAGTTATGTTTATTTGTAAGGATTAAATTTGAGATAACACAATTAATCTTATTTTTGTCTTGTTTGTTTTTAAATTTGGACTTGAAATTATTAGTTTAGAGATTATAAAATGACTAGATATGAGAGATTATTTAATATCATATTTAATTAAAGATTATAATTTCAAGACTATTAAGTCATTTTATAATTCTTGAACTAATAGTTTTAAGTTCAAATTTAAAAACAAATAAGATATTTTTGAGATTAATAGTTTTATCTTTAAGTGTAATCTTTACAAATAAATATAATTTTGAAATTTTAATTAATGCATCAGGATTATAATCTTGGATTATTATCTTTACAAACAATCCTAACCCTAGTATGTCCCTTCTACTTTCTTGATTTGAATGCATTTAATTTGGAGTACTTGCTTTTTGGTTTTTCATTCTTCCTCTTTTAGAGGAAGTGTTTATATACTGGCTGTTCGTGCGTTGTGAAGTGTTCGAAATATGTTCTTAATAGCACACAAAAAGTTACATAGAGTATATATTAGATCAATGTTTTAAAAATCGGACAGGATCAAGTGTTTAATCGAAAAAAATTGAAATCGGTCTGGTCCTATTTGTGACCCATTTAATCAATTTTGACAAAAAAAGAAGAAGATAAAATTCGCTGAACCGGTGATTGAACTGTTTACTGATTTTACCCGTTCAAGTTTAATATATTAAAACAATAAAAATACTTTTATATAGTAAACCCCATTCTTATCGTGGGAATATATTCAAATTCTACGAACTCCGTTGTAATAGTTTAATAGTGTTAAAAAATAAATAAATTATAAATTATTTCAAAAAACTATCATTTATTATTTTTAAAATTAAATGAATCTCATTAATTTAAAATTTAAAAATCAAAATTAATACTATTTTATAAATTAATTAATTTTACATATTTGATAAATATTATATATATTATGTAATAATAATTAATATATTTATTACATATTAATTACGTCATTGAGTCAATAACGGTTCGACCGCTGATTAAACATTCATTCACCTAACTTTCGGTTCGATGATCAATGCAATTTTTAAAACATTGTATTAGACCATGACAACATTGTAGGTTCGAAATATATAAGATTTGAATTTGACATTGATCTTTTTAAAAGTCATAATGCATTTGGACATAATTTTTCGAAAGATTATCGGGAAACAAAAAAACAACGTCCAGTGTCTATGATAAACTTTAATATGCCTATAACAAAGTTGAAAGTCAAATATTCTACAATAATAGACTAATCATAAAAGATATATCAAACATAGGTCGATTACATCCACTTGATTAGGGTTTGCTTAAATTAGCTCCACACTATGCTATCAAACTACTAATCATCCTTCTATTACATACTTATAGTTTTAACTTAGCACTCTTATCATCCATTGTAAGATTGAAAGGGGAGTGTCAACTGATCAAGTAGCCCAGTAACAGGAGTAGCTAGTCTAGGCTCATAGGCAAAACCATGCAATTCACCACCATTATCTCCTCCTCCACCTCCATTGCTCCCATAAACATAAGGACATGGAGGAATCCACAACCATCTCTTCCTCCCCATATCAAACAGCAACGCCTTCTCCGATCCTCGAATCATCATCACCACATACTCCCCGTTCCCGACGCAGTTAAACCCCCGGCCGCCTTCAACCTCGGCAAACTGCACATAAAGCTGCTGTGGCATTCTCTCAATCTCCACCCATGCCCCACCGCAACTCTGCAATGACCATAGCCTCAAGCTTCTTGGCACGTTGAGCTTGCTCTTTTCTACTGCTGCAATTAGAACAAGCTTGTCTTCGATCTCAACCAAGTTTGGGGATCGAAGAAACCTTCGCATAGGAGCTTGAATTTTGGTCCAAATATTTGCTGCAATATCATAAGATAGAACACTAAATGGGCTAAAGTTCATGCAATAGAATTTTCCTTGTAGGTGCACCATTTGGCCTGATTCAAGGCTGCAAAGCCTTGGGAGTGAAGAGGTTGTACCCCAAATGGAGTAAAACCCGCCTGAGTCGATATGAAAGCTTTCTGTGGTTAAATTCTTGACTGCGTATGGTGATATTAAGTCATCTCCTGCAACAACTATGTGGATTGATGAATTTGTGACTGTTAATCCGATTGAAGGGAAAAGCCTAGGCCTTAATGTGGAAGGCAATGGAGTTAGAGAACCAAAAAGAGGGTTGCTTAGAAGGAGGCCCTTTGAGCCGGCCTCCTCGGACACCCAACATATTAGTCCACCGGAGGATGAGGCCGGGGAGAATCCGGGAGGGATTAAAGGGAACGAAAGGCGATACCATGTGATGGTTTGGGGATCAAAGAGGTACCCTTCACAATTGGCTCTGTTATGATCATTGCTGATGCCATTGCTGTTTTTGTAGATATGGGTTTTAAGGCTTTTTTGCTTGAAGAAGAGGAAGCAATAGCGGCGCGGCGATACTTGGAGGTACAAGTCAAGAAATGAGGGTGAAAATAGAAGTGCATACCATCTTTTACAGACTGATCGAGCTCGTAAAAAGGCTGCTGGCGGGAGGAATGCGATCACTCGGTCGATCAGGCGCTGCGGGAGTCTGCTCCATATCCTACTGTCCATCCAGGGACTTGTGTTTATTGAATTGGGGAAGCCAGTACTACTACTAGTAGTAAAAGTAGTAAAAGCATAAGGAATGCAGGGTAGGTTAATGTGGGTGTCAAAAGCTTCCATTTCGTGGGGTGGGGGGATGACAAATATAACCTAGATTTTATATGGGTTTTTTCACCTTTTTGAAATGAAGTAGAGTTGGAGGGAAGAAAGCTAACGTATAAAAAGAGAAAGCTAAGAAGGGCTGGTTACTCTTTTTGCTTTTCTGATATTTGTTTTTGGATTCACTTGGACTTGTTGGATTGAAGGGGTGGGAGTGATTATATACTGCACAAAAAGAGGCAGCCACATTTTCTTGATTTAATAGTATTTGTTTTATTGTTCTATCTTTTTGGTGTGGCAGTGATTCTGATGGATCCATCTATCAATTCTATATGTATAATCTCTTGTCAAGGATAAGGAAGGAAGGAAAAGGAGCAGAGTAGACTGGTGAGAGTAGTACACATATGAGGAATTGAGAGATGGAAAGGTAATTGCCTTTTGCAGGGAGTTTTGACAATTTGGCACTGTATGTACAAGAATTGGTTCCTAAACAAAAGTCAATGCAACCAAAATATTGAGTAATGGAGCTTTTGCTCTCCGTTTGTAAACTTTCTTATTGCCCTTGTTGGGGATTGAGAAGTAACCCAACAAACAAAACATGATATAGAAGGGTTTGAAGAGATTGTTCTCAAAAGTTGGGTTTGTTTATAAAATGAGATTGAATTATTTATTTTAATTTAATATTATTTTACACTATTTAATCATTTGATGAGAAATTATTAATCCCTTAAAGTTACATTATTAGTCTCATAAAACTACTTAATAGTTTAAAATAAGGAGACTATTAATCTCAATTTTTTTATAAAATTATATAATTCCACATAAATAACCTTACGAATAATAAAAGAAAAATAGTCTATAGGTATAGGACTATTTAAAGGACTATTAATCTCTCATCATGGGATAAAATAGTCCGAAGTAGTATTAAATTAATACAAATTATTCAATTTTAAGTATATTTTTTGTAAATAAGTATAGCGGTTGCTACAATTGTAACAAAAACATGCCAACTTTTATTGCAACTAGACGACAATGGCATCACCAGGATTTTGAATAAGAAATATAAATAAAATCATATGCATTAGATATAAATGCGAAATTTATATTTAACACTTTTTTAAATCACAAAATTTATCTTGAAATTGAATTCGTAATTAAATTATGAGCAATTTATTTTTATGATACAACGTCAAAGAGTCATAAGAATTTATTTTTTAATTTAATTGCATAAAAATCACAATAAAATAATTTTATTTTTTATGTTATTCCTTAAAAGAGAGAGCAAGAAGTGTCAAACTTATAACTTTATAAGAAAATTTATTCAACCATGTGTTCACCTTAGAAATTGTATTATAACAAAATAAATAATTGTAAATACCTCGTCTATTATTTCAAATATTTATTGTAGAATCACAATTAATTTAATATATTTTTGCAAAAGATACAATAACAAAATATTAACATAAAATATCATAATCTCAAACAATAATATACTTATCACATTTTTAAACTTTAAAGATAAATTATATAAAATTAGCCGTAAGTGAGTAGCGAAAAGGGAATTCGTATTAGAAATAAGGAATTGATATTTTCATAAGTTCTCACTTTCCCTTCTGTGCGGAGAGCCTTATGGAAAAATCAATTTCCCTTCTGTGTGGATTGGTGAGGCGGCCAAAGTCCGAGTTGTTGATATGTCTGTGGAGACTCTGCCACGTCAATTGTGGTTGGTAGCACGCGCTTCACGGTGTGTTTCAGCGTCTGTGTGCTTTTGACATTGGCTTGCGGGTACCCCATTCGGCCCGTCTTGAAACACGGACTAAGGAGTCTGACATGTGTGTGAGTTAATGGGTGAATAAATTCGTAAGGCGGTGAAAATATCAATTCTGATTTATACATAAAAATAGTGGAAAAGATATAAATAAGACTAAACACTTAAAGTTTGTTTTGAAAAGAAAACAAATTTAAGATTAAAGGAGTGTTTAAAATTTTTAAAAAATATATTTAACTGCATACTAACTAAAAAATATTAAAAATTCGGGTGGATTTATGACCCGGCCTGGCCCCCGCCATTGCAAGTAGACACAATAACATTATTTAAAAAAATAAATGCAAAATTTATGGATAGTGGATTGTTGTATAACCTCGCAACAACAAACGCTAACATGCAGATATATCATTTTTCATTCTCACATGACTAGAAAAGAACTCAAAGCAAACTGCATTAAGAACTCCTCTACGATATCATCGAACCTATAACTGATAAAGATAGCCTCAAATGTGAAAAACTCCAACCAGGTCACCTGGTGCATGGTTTGCTTTTAATCTATAAATACTAACCCCTAGCTCAAGATAAGAACTTTTAATTCCTCATTTCCTCTCCCCAAAAAAACCAAATTATAGTAATAGTTTATTTTTACAACGATTGTAATGATGATATCAAATCCCAAGCTAGCATGAATGACAGAGACTGAGACTCAAATAGTTTCAGATCACTTGTCCAATCCCATCTCATATCAGTGAAATGATTTGAAAGTTTTTTTTTTTTTTTTTAAATAAATAAAATCCAGGAGAGAGGAGAAGTTACTAGTCATAATTATATAACCTGCATATAAATTAATGAAGTATCTCCCCTCTATTTTTAGTTTCTCATTTCAGTGAGTCATTATATTCTCTTTATGCAAAACTCTTGGCTTTTGTCTGGTTTTGTTAAGGGGAAGCAAAAGCATGCAGCAGCAGCAGCAGCAGCAGCAGCAGAATATATATATCTAAGTCAGCTGTACTGACCAGCAGTCACTCCCCATTGTGTTGGCTTTGTCAATACTTTTTAATACTAATTAATATGATTGCCCTAAGAAAATTTACCCCCTTCCCAAAGTAGAAAAAGTAGATGTGCTCTGAATTTGGAAATTGTGTTTTCCTTCAAGAAATCTCCATTTTTGGCGAAAGGTTTCCCTGCTCTGATTTGGAAATTGTGTGTTCCTCCAAGAAACCTCTCTCTCTCTCTCTCTAGTGTATGTGACAGTAACACTATTCATGAGATTCAGGGTGAGTTATTTCCACTGACCAACCCTCAGGTTTTCTTCTAATTTCACAGACACCCCCATGTTTGTCAATATTCCACCAATCTCTCCTACTTATGCACTCATGTTTTCTTTTCCAACTAGAACATCAGTTTTAGCTGGAAAATTGAAGATTACCGCATAAAATTCTAATGAAATTTTCGTTTATAGTTCTTTTATATGCACCAACTAACAGAGAGAAAATAACTCACGAGTCAAATTCAGATCCACATACTCTTTCTTCTCTGTTAATGAACATAGAATTATCCATCAACCATATTCAGACACATTATTGTGTATCCATGTTATGTCATAATAGCATTATTTCCGCGAAATATTCACAAACCTGAGGGGCCACGGTTGAAATAGGAGAAACCACAAGGCAAGTCAGTGCATTTAATTCCGCTTGGGATTGTCTTTTTGTTTCTTCTTCATTTATTACTCTCTAGTACTCTCTCTCTCTCTCTCTCTCTCTCTCTCTATATATATATATATATATATATATATATATATATATATATATTTACATTAGTTGCTTACTCATGAGTATATATATGGTTTGACCTTCTGAATTTTAGTGCTGTTGTCAAGTAGGATACTTGATATTTACTGTTGATTATAGGCCAGGCCAAGTCCAGTTTGATCATTTATCTATTGGTGGACAAGATGATTTGGTCAGGCACTTGGAGTCCTAATTTTTTATTCCAGTAAACTATATTCAATCAAATTGGACATTTAATGAACATTGATTAAGTTGTTGTTCAATCCATCATTTATAGAATTACTCATAGTAAGTAAATTCACCCAACAAGTATCTTTATATAACCTTCTTAATTAAAATATTAATTTATTAGGTTAAAATTTTATCATACTTATTAATTTATTTACACTTTTGAATTTACTCGATGTAGAATTCATGTGAAATATTCCAACAATCTTTACCTTTTACTTGAATACCCATCACAAGTATTACACATTAGAGTAGTCACCCATTGAGCATACCTTCTTTGAGTCATTCAAGAGCTTTTTGTTGAGGTATTGCATTATAATAAAGTCCTACATCGAAACATAAGGATAAATTTTTTGAATATATATTTATATTCTAGGGAATTGTTATTTTCACAAGAGAAATTGATATTTTCACAAAATCTCACTTACATGAGGTGAACCTCACTTACTATTCATGTGAGGAGAGACTTGTGAAAATATCAATTTTCCTTATGAAAATATCAATTCCCATATTTTAATAGACTATAAATCTAATAGATTAACCATTTGAGTTAATATATGATTTCAAATAAGTATATATGGACTGAATATTCCCACAACTGTTAGAGCCATGACTGGCTTGGGTCATGGAGGTATTAAACTGCTTAGATAATATATGCTTTTTTGGTTGCTTAGATAATGTTAAGGTACGCAGGGTATGGTAACAATGTACACAATATTATTGGGGATTGGGGAACAAATATCATTTTCATATTCAATCAAAACGTTATAAGAAGGACTAAGTTTGTAATTTTCCAAGAAGATAAACCCATCCCAACTTCCCAGTTCCTGCTTGATGGTGATTTCACTAGTCCTGCAAGTGTAAAATTTCAAAACAAATTAAACCTGATGAGTTTTGGTTTTCCATGGTTGCATACATCCATAGGATGCATATTAGCCAAACATGGCATGGTATGAACCTCTTTTTCTTATTACCAAAACATCTGCGCATAAGGAGGGGGGGGGGGGGGGGGGGGGGGGGGGGGGGGGGGGGGGTTGGGTTGGTTTGGTTGGACTTTTGTTGTGAAATATTTTCCTTTAAATTCAAAATATACCCAACATTCATGGCTTTGATGCAATTTAACAAATCATATATAAGTAGAGGCCAATAGGTGCATAGATAAAAAAAATTTGTTTTCAACAAGAAAAGCAACTGTCTAGGGCAAAAATAGGTAACATGTTCTTGTAACGATCATACCCAAGGAAGCATACAACTTAACAAACCACAAATTAGTTCAGGAAACTCCGAAGTTCTAAAACAGAGTGACTTAATTTAAGAGGCCTCCGCAGGCGGTTGGGTCACACCATACTTGACCAACAGCTTACTCAGGGCCGCCGGGGAACAGACCTGGTACTTCACTTTCCCAGAAGAGAGGAACACCTCTGCCAGTTCAAGCTTATCGGAAGTAAGACTCGTGCTGTCCATCGTCTTACTGAGAACCTTCAGTGCAAGCTGTACTGCTTCTTCCCTTGTTATTTCGTCTTTGTAGTCCTGCTTAAGCATTGACTGTGCAGCTTGGTTGTTAGCTCCAATAGCTGCTGCCTTCCAACCACCATAATTTCCACTTGGGTCACTCATGTAGAGCTGAAATCCATAGTTTTTATCCCACCCTGCAAACAGAAATGAAACACCAAATGGACGAAGCCCACCAAACTGTGTGTAGCCTTGCTTGGTGTCACAAAGAGACTGAACTAGCTGCTCAACAGGCATTGGCTCTTGATATGAGAAAGTGTATCGCTGAGCTTGGACCCGAGCAGTGTTTAGAAGTATGTTGGCATCAGACATTATCCCAGCCACTGCACATGCTACATGGTCATCAATCTTGTACATCTTCTCAGTGGATGTTGAGGTCTGAAGGAGCTTGGAAGTGACCTTCTTTTCACCAACCAAGACAACACCATCCTTAGACAATATGCCAATTGCAGAACCTGCATTTCCTATGGCCTCCATTGCATACTCAACCTGGTAGAGACGACCTTCTGGGGAGAAGATCGTCGTACGACTATCATACCTTCGCGACATCTAAAATTTACAAGTAGGCATGACAAAAGATTAGACCAATGGTAAACATAGTTATTGAAATCGAACATTTATCATCTCAAGGAAAAAATAAAAGAATAAAAGAGTTTACAAAGCAAATTACTAGGGAGAGTTTTCACTCAAATGTTTCAAGAGCCAAAGAGTACCTGAAATCTGTTCAAAAACTAACCAACTAAACTACATATTGGCAAAATATGTTAATTCATTCCTCTAGTAACTTCTAGTAGAGTGCCCATTGTGCAGGAAGTTCAAATGGGTATTTGAAAAGGATCAATATATAATTACTACCCACTTCAACATGAGTTCTGCATGGAAAGGTTGATTTGAGTTATCATAAACTGCATGTAGTTCTAGCAAACCAAATCTTCCTCTATAGAAACTAGATTGATGGGCAAATTAATGAACCATTCTTCTGGATGCTTTAGGCATTATGAAGTGCATGTCCAAGAGTGTGAATCAATATATGAAGCAGTCTATAAAGAATTCATTTTTATATTAAACACAAATACTCTTCAACTTTAGTTGGTTAACAAAAGTACTACTGCCATAATCACTAATTATTTCAGCGGTAAGATGTAATGTCACTTTTACACTGCTGAGGGATATCGATACTCATTTCAGTTACGGTCCAAATAATATAAAATCTTCTCTTAAAATTTCCATGATAATCATAGGAAGTCCAGGTTAGAAGCAATAATTAATTGAAATTAGATTATCACTCCACAAAGCATAGTTGTCATAACGTCGTCTAGGTGTCCTGGAGCTAGAAAAGGACAAGGTGACGCCTTGGACGCTGAGCTGCCAAGGCTCACGCCTTAGTAGTTGGCCCAAGTAAAGTGATTAAGTCATTTTTTACCCATGACTCATTATCATAACCATGGACTTGCTATGTGTTGTAATTTTATTACTTATTAGACTTGTAATGTGTGATAAATGTTGAATTAGTTGATTCTTTTTTTTCTACATAGTGTTTGTTGATTGTTTTACTAGTTTTTAATGTTAAGTGTTTTATTTTTGAATTTGATTGTAAAGTATTCATATAATTATGTTTTAAAGTATATTCCATAGTTTTAATTTTTGAATTTGAGTTTTAATTATTCAATATACTTTTTAAGTAAAATAAATTATATATAAATTACACATTGTCAACAACTTGTCATCATATGGACGCCTCATCGCTTAAGCGTTTTGACGGTCAACTATTGTTACGTCTCGCCATAGTGCTGTGACAACTATGTCACAAAGTGAATAAAAAACATAAAGAGAAACAGAACCTTCAAAACTGGGTGTATTATTGGAACATAAGAGTACTTTAGGTTCAGTCATATAAGTAAATGATAGTGTTTTAAAAAGCGGCCGCCTAGGCGCTGGAAGCCCCCCTGGTGTCTCGTCTAAGCCTAAGGTGGGAAAAAAAATCCATCCAAGAAAGTAGGTGGGACCTAGGCGGAAAAATTAGGTGAGCAATTGTTTTTTGTTTTTAATAATTAATCAACAAAACGATGTCGTGGGAGTGGGTGATAAAGTTGAGGGTTGTTCAGGCTATTCGGGCCTTATTTGGGAGGTGGTTGGTGAAACATCCGAAGCGAATAGCGTGCTAGAGCCTAAGAAAAGTAGTAGAAATGTTGGAATAAGGACTCCATAAAGAAGATTTTTTGTTTGATGATGACACGGAAGAAGAGGGAGATGAAGAGTATTGAGTGTGAGTTCGATAAAAACATTATCTTGGAGAGATACGGAGCAGAGGACTATTAGTTTGTATTTTTTATTATTTGTTTTTGTTTGAATTTTGAACAATTGCATGTTTGTGTTTGAACTTTGACATTGACAATATGGATATGTGTTTGAACTTTAAGTAAATACTTTTATTATAGATTGTTTTGCTTTATATTATTGTTTTATTTGGATAAATGTAAGATAAAATATTAAAATTGATTTAAAATAAAAAATCTCGCATAGGCCCCTTAGGGGAGAGGTCCCCCCGGCCACCCGTCTCCCACCTAGCGCCTTTTAAAACATTGGTAAATGATGAATTGAAGGTTTACAAAGCTGAGAAAGGAAATGGCAACTTGTTTCAAAGAGTTGTACTACATTCTCTTTACTTCTACTTTCTAAGTGTTACAAGCAATTTAGTGTTGTGGTCACTCTGGCAGCCAATATTGATTAACCGACTTTTCCCTAATATGTATAATTAAGGAAAAGAACCAGGCATCTAGGGTCGTAACCAACTTGACTCGCGTCTAGTTAGGTAATATGTTTTCAATCTTGATTCAATAAGGTTTTCATCAGGTTTGAGCTTAATTCAGTTTTAGCCATGCTCATTCCGGCGAATAGCTCACAAGTCGAATTGAGCGTGATTTGAGTTTTTGGCAACCAGGTATGCATATATTTCACAAAATGTGTATTTAATCCAGACCACGTGAACTTAATCGAGCATAGACAAGTCAAGTTTCTTAATCCAAATTAAATGAATGTTCAAAGTCGATTCATTTAACTCCTCTTATGGTGAATCAATCTCAAGCCTCACAAACTATAAATTTTGTTTTGGGCCCTAAAGACATCTATCCACCTCTCCAAAAATTTCACAACTTAGGTTGTAAGATAAAAGACTAAGTTGGTCCTGCCAAGAAAATTGCTCAACTCTAATTTAGAAACCAATGAGCAAAATAAAATCAGAAAGGCCATAGCTTCTACACAAGGTATACCCGCAAATTTTAAATTTTGACTTTCAGAAAATTGTTATATTTTCAGAACAAGTTTTGTGTAAGATAGATTGTAAACAAAATTAAAACATACAATTATCTCTCAAAGACTAAAAAGATAAAGATCCAATTTTTTTACATCTGAAACCATAGACATGCTAGTGTAAGCTTCATCAATTTAATAAACCAAATCATTAGAAAAATTACTAACATAAATAATAAATAATCGAACTGGGTATCGAAATCCCAAGCGAATTAACAATTTGGAGAATAACTGACCCCAATAATATTACTTGACGTAAATTTCAGTTCATCCGACAAACTTAATATGTATATAAACAATATACGTATAGCGTTATATATCTAATTATCTGCTGTGTGCGTGAGGTTAACAAGAGTAGAGAGAGTTACCTGAGAGCTGAAGTAGAGAAAATTGTAGAAAGATTTAAAAATATTTGGAGAGAGAATAGCTGCAGTTGAAAGTAAAGCAGATGCGAATTCAACTTGTACACTAATCTGTATTGCGCCCCAAGCTTCTTCGGACCCAATTTCTTTTATTTATGATTATGACCTTAAAGTTTCTTTTTATTTTCAGAATCATCCTTGCATTGACAACAACTCCACAAATTAAAATTGACACTCCATATCTCAATAAAACAAGCAAGTATTCTTTGAAATTTATTTGATGTTTAAGAAAATAGTGATTTAAGTACGAAAGAATAAGTACATTTCTATTTTTTTTTCAATATATAGTGATTAGTTTTAATTTATAAGTAATTAATACTTCAAGCAAGCTAAAATGTTGGCAGTGAATATGATACATGGGTTGGATATAGTCACGGACATATCCAAAATAACACCATCATTTTTAAAAGAAAAGTTTCCAATTTTATTTGAATATGACATAAATATAAGAAGGGTAGAATTGAAAAAATTACTCACTTCATCTTTTCTCTTTCTTTCCTTCTTTTCTTTATCCATCTTTTCTCCCTCTTTCTTTCTCTCATTCCTTTTTTTTCAAAAAAAGAGAAATTTTTTTTACTATTTTTATAAAAAATAAAATATATATATATATATATATAATTAAAAAATATATATATCATGTGAGGAAAGTCGTACAAAAATATCAAATTTTCTTATAAAAATATTATTTTTTAAAAATAATAAAAATATAATACGCTTAATTTAGTTACGATTATATAATCCTTATATAAAAGTATCCGGAATCAAACTCGCCATACATATACAACCCAATTCTATAAAATCCCATATATCAACAAGTCTTTCATCTAGGTTTTTAGTATTTAGAGATGATCCCTTCGTCTTGGTAACCTTCACCAGTTTATAGAAAACCTTATTTGGAGAAGTTAATTTAAGGCTCATCAGGCTCAGTAACGGCTTGATCTAAACATTTAATTTTATTTGTAACTTGTATTGCCACCATGCCAAGCAGAACAAATGTATACAGCAAACACTAGCGTAATCAACCTAATTGAACCACTATCTTCGTCTAATAATCACCTGACTAAACACACGACATAAACTGACTGACAAAATATTAGAAATGCTAAATGCACTTGACATCATACAAGAGAAAAGATGCCAGCAAAAACTTAAGCTTCAAGGTATACAAGAGTAGAACATCTATCACAAATATTTGTGTTCAACATGTCTTCTGATTACTCATGTTCGTTCAACGAGACTCCCAATCCTTGATCTTCTTGCTTCCTTTAGGTTTTGCTATAGGCGCATCCATTCCAGCCATTTTTGCGTTATACTTGGCTCGAAGAGGATCATTAAATGTCCACCTGGATTACCATAAATCAATAGTTAGACAAAAGAGTTCAAACAGACATAATAAGCATTAGAGACCAAGTATAAACTACATGTTTCTCTAAGCATAAAACATTCGAACTGCAAATTAAGGTATTAAGATTGTGTTATAAATGTATCATGAAAAAACAAAACTTCCACGTATTTTTGCACCACAGCTTTGAAAATTGTTATTAATAAACAAGGTTATTAGCACCATAGGTAGCAGGTTTGAGTTCAGAAATCTGATCTTCATAAAACCAGTCATAGAATGTAGTAAGCTGATAAAAAAACTAGTGTGAAATTTAATGTCAATGAATGTTGAAGGGCATTTTCCAAAGTCGGTCAACACATAATAGCCTAAACCACAGGTTAATAACTCTAAGATTTGGCCGACATCCTTCAAAAGTTCTATTAAACACAGAAATTCATGAAGCACTGCCATAATAACTTTTAGTATCAGAGAAAGGAATTATGTGACTGCTACAGAACAGTTAGTGACGCAGGTCAAATGTCTCAAAAAAAATACTCCCACTGTTCCACAAAAAGACTCCTATTTGCAAAAATTGCAAACATTAAGAATATAATTTTTGTTCAATACTTATCCCTAAAAATAATAAGTTCTTACTTAGTCCCACCGTTCCACAAAAAGACTCCTATTTGCAAAAATTGCAAACATTAAGAATATATTTTTTGTTCAATACTTGTCCCTAAAAATAATAAGTTCTTACTTAGTAATGGTGGCCCGATAATGAAATAATGATCACAAAGTTGAGGGAATTAATCATCATGTCATTTCAAACTACTATCAAAATAAATGAGACTCTTTTGTTGGGGAAAAGAGAAGGTAGGTGGGACTTTTTCTTCAGAACATAAGGAGTAATAAATACTGAAAAAATAAGGATTAAAATAAGGGGGGAATAATGTACTTACGGATTATTCCAATCAGTCGTGTCCTCATTGACAAGATGGGTCCATTTTGTCCTCCCACTACGACCAAAGTGCTTGACCTGCATGACTTTAGGTAATATTGATTTGTCCATCTTATCCTCTCCAGTTGGAGCAGAGAAATCTCGATAGAATATATTATCTGAACCAGCAGTTGATGAGCGATCATTGGAATCTGATTGGAAGAAAGCACCCTTGTGGTAGTATTTCTGCATGAACCTCCATTTCTGCTTGGATGGGGCAGCGGGCTTTGGGTTCTTCCTCTCCCACTCCCTCCTCTCTTCTTCTGTCATGTTTCTTACCCTCTCAATCTGTTCCTTCTCCTTCAACATTGCTTCCCGGTCCTCCTTATCCCTCTTGATCCTTGCAATCTCACGGGCCTTCCAAGCTTCATATTCCGCTGCCTCATTCAATTCATCATCAGTATCCACATCTGCAATATCAGCCTCCAGTTCCAGATTCTTCTGAATTTGTTCATCCTTTCGAATCTCCTCAACCACTATCTGCTTTGTCTCAATCTTTCTCTCTGCCAATCTCTTTTTCATTAATTCCTCGAGTGCATGGTCTTCTGCCTCAAGCCTCTCACGCTCAGCTATGGTATCCCTCTCCGACTTTGGCACAAACACGGGCTTTACCATTGCAATGCCTATTTGTTCTTCTTCAGAGTCAGTCTCATATTCAGATTCTTCTTCCTCCTCTTCCTCTACTTCCTCCTCTTCTTCTTCTGGAAGAAGTGCAGCTTCTTTTTGCTGCCTCTGAAGCAACTTTTCCCTAATTCTCTTCCTTCTTTCCTCCAAAGCATCCTCATCCTCTTCCTCTAAATCCAACCCTTCTTGCCTTCTATTCTCCTCTTCTATTGTCGAAATAATCTCAGCTTGTCGGATACGCCTGTGATCAGCTCTTACTTCTTCGCGATTATCTATCTTACTCTCTGCCAAACGACGAAGCCTGGGATCATCTCTCCTCACAATATCTGCATCTTCCTGACTAGGAAAGGCCTTCTCTAAGGCAATTTCCCTAGTCATCCAAATATCCCCATCTTCATCAGCATCATCTGCCCATTCAGGAGCTTTGCCAGGCCAATACCTTTTGACTTTTGTTTGCCCAATTTCCCCCCTAAGCTTATCCCTAATAGCAATCACAGTATCGCTAACACCTGCCGTTACAGACATGGTTTTGAAAGAATTAAGGTCAAGAAATCCTTTGAACAAACAGTTTTGTCCTTTATCTGCTTCAGAACCTCCACCTATTCAATGTTCAAACCCTAACCAAAAAAAGAAGAAGAAAGGACAATGAACTTAAATTAGAAGTCATACATTTCATTCAACAATTCATAAATAAAACAAGATTCTGTAATTAAAGTAGATACCAAATTATAGAAGTGGGAAATAGAACTATCATAAAAGAAACTCATAGATAAAGCAAAGCAGAATGTGAACATAGATAAACAAAATGGTAAGGAATAAGATATAAAATTTTAAAACAATCAAGTTGAGCAATGTGGCTAGCTAAAGTAACACTGGCAACTCCCAACTTACAAAACCTATGAATATCTTGAAAAATAGCCCAGGTAACTGAAAAGCAGAAAAGTACCACACGAGTAGCTTCAAATTGCAGCATCTCTAACAAACCCTTGATATCCAACAAGCATTTCAGTTAAGCCCATCAACACTTATCGATTGCTACAGTAAACGCATAGAACTACAGGGGAACTGCAATAGAATTTCAGTTGATCAACTGTATTAGATTGAGGTTGATTTTTGTGTGTCAACATTTGCATAGATAACCATAGCAGCATAGCCTGCATGACAAATTTGCAGCATTCAATTCCACAAAGTGAGTAGACATCTATTGGATATATTTTTTGGAAAGCAACTACATAAGTCACCCCCCGTAAAAGGCAGATTGGTTTTCATACTATAAAAATTGATTAGCAACCCTGTAAATAACTATTAACTAAATTTGACTTTCTATGAGATTTAGTGTACATGCACAGAAACAGAAATTAATATTGGGTAGAGTCCGTAGACTCCTATGCTATGTTTGGCAAGTCAATATCAAGCTTCTAAATTTGAATTGAAAATACATTTTGCGGTTCCATGGATTGAAATTTAGTTAAAATTTGGCCCTCAGTTCCGACTTCAAATCTTAGAATTGAGTTGCCAAACATAACTTAATTGTAATTTTATAATACAAAAATTAAGTCTAGCAGACAGTTACTTGAATGTCACATTTTTTCAGTTACTATGTTATTTTTGTGTACATTTCTTTTAATCCTTTGAATATAAATAAGGTGTCTGAAATTTTTGATAAAATTATTCAAAAAAGAAGAAGATACTGTTATATTAGATTATCCTTAAAGAAACTAAATGCTAACACCAACTCCAGTGTACATGGAAGGAATATTAAGCTCTGGCTATTGATCTGAAAGTAGACACTGCAAAATGAGCTTCAAACAAAGAATATATATTTTTTAAAATCATAACAAAACAAAGACCTCAAATTAAAAAACAAAAAATTATACAGGTCGAAAAAGGGATAGCAAAAGAAAAAAAGAAAGGGTCAAAGCAAAATAAGCTAATGTAAGCATGAATACCCAATAAGCCAATTCAAAGAATACATGTTGAGTTCGCATTGTAATCAGAGAACGGGGCCGGAAAATTGCAAATACAGAAATAAGCCTAGGGTTTTTCAATTGTTAAGGGCAGGCGTAGGTAAAGTCGAAGAGATTTGTGAGGAGAGAGAGAGAGAGAGAGAGAGAGAGAGAGAGAGAGAGAGAGAGAGGAGAGGGAGAGAGAGAGAGCGAGCGAGCAGGTACCTGTGATGAGAGAGATGAACCTCAGTGGTGTGTCATCGGCGTCGTTCGATAGAGAGGAAGGTAATGCCCGAGTAGCTGAGAGAGACGACACGGGTTCGGAATTTTGGATGGAGATTGCCGCTTCGCTCTTTTATATATATATATATATATATATATATTATCCTCCTTTTTTCGTTGCATCGTGTTGTGTCATTGGGACAGGGGATGATAATTTGAATCGAAATCCATTTAAAATTGTATCGAATTGACCGATTTTTATTTCAACCGTTAATTTTGTCAGTACAGTTTTATTTTTAAAAAAAATTAAATTAAAATTAATGCAGTGTAATTTTAATATTTATCCTTAAATTATCGGTATATTACACCATTTTTTAAATCAGTGGTGTATTGATTCTTAAACTGCTCTATATATATTTGTTTATTTTAGTTATGTATTTATATTTTTATAATATTATTATTTTTTATAGTATTATATATAATCATAGAATTATTCAAATATATTTTTTAATTAATTTTTACTTTTACATATCAAAAGTTAATTTATAAATATTTTTATATATAGTTGATATAGTTAAAATTATAACAATATTATTAAAATTTTAATTAAACATACATTCTTATATTATTTGTTAATATTTTTTAAGTTATTTTAATGAATGTTATGATGTTGTGTGTTGTAAAAATATTAAACTAATTTAAGAAATATTAAATTAAAAATATTAATAATTTTTACCAGCACAAGTCGGTGTAATGTGGTTCAAAATATAAATCGCCCGTGCAATTTTGGTATAGAAAAATTTTGAACTACTACTAGTTCGATTTTTATTCAATTTTTTTTAAGACCGGTACAATTTCAAATCACACCGCATTATTACCACCCCTAAATAGGGAGTTAGACCAAGTATAAATAAAGAGTATAAAGTAAGTTCCAATCTATATTATAACGAAGGATTAGAGTTGACAGTTATTTTGTGTAAATAAAATAGTAAAACTTTTTACTTTTTTATTTTACCCTTTAAAAAGCTAGAAGTAGTTACTTAGAATTAAAAAATAAAGAAATTATTTCTCTCCTCACCCTTTTTATCAATTTCTATTTATCATATAATATTCTCATTTATCTTATACACATGTTATGTGTGTAAGTATAGTAGTAATATTAATAGATCTTTTATTTAGTATAAAATTGATGAATCTCAAGCCAAGGTTGTCAAATTCAGACTAGACCACCGGTTCGACCGGTGAAAATTAGAACTGATCAGAACTCTAGTCTAGTTCAAACAAAAAATTCGATTTTGGTCAAACTCCGATCAAACTCGGCGATCCTGTGGTTGAACCGGTCAATCCAGTGACTCGGTAACCGGTTTTATTGGTTCTCTACTTATTTTTTTATTTATTATTAATTTAAGCATTTGAATTTAATTGAATGTATCATTAATTGAGTTTTGAATTATAATCATGATTTAATATCTTTCTGTTCATATAGATTTATTATTTATTTGAATTGTATAAAGTAAACATTGTATAAATAGATTTAGTTTTTTCTTACCAAATTTGATTGAATGTATCATAGAGATGGTTATGTTCATTTGTGTTTGATTTTATCACTCTTGAATATTGAGTTTTGATCATGATTTAATATATTTAATTTTTACAATATTGTACAAAATATGTTTAATATATAAAATAAATATTGTACAAATACTTATAATTTTTTTGTTTTGTAGATAAATTAATTAATTTTACATATTTACTAAATATTATATATAATATATAATAATAATTAATATATTTAATTATTTATTATTTATTACATATTAATGACGTCACTAGTTTAATAACAGTTCGACTACTGATTAGACCAATGATCCATTTACCCGATATCTTTTTTGATTCGATGACCGGTCCCAATTTAAGAACATTGTCTCATGCAGCCATAAATTTTATTAACTCATGTAAAGTGCTCATAACTAAAAAATATATAGATTATTTTTTTGTTGGGTAAATTGTAGTAAATAGTTTGTGGTTGGAAGAAGATGCTTATTGGATAATTCGAAGAAAAAAAAATAGAAACTCATATTAATGACGAAAACGGTGTTTATTTTTAAAACAATTTATTTAACATCAAAAACTACATTTTATATATGCATTATACGAGCAAAAGTTTCGATGACATCTTCCGTCTTAAGAGAAAGAGCTTGAATCTCTCTCACCCAGTTGCGTATTGTTTGATTTTCGTATTGCTTTGCATCTGCATCTTGTAAGTAGCATGCACTGCATCTTTCTTAGCTCTGTTCGAATGTCATCAACTTGGCTCTTCACGCCAGATAAGAATTTAGCTTCTGATATCAACAGCTCTCCAAGCCTTTCCACAGCAAAAGAGACTCCGGCCTCGGTCATGTGACCCTGATGCCGCCTACTCTGTTGCATTTCAAAGTGTGGGATGACATGAGCCAAGTATCTGGTCACTCTGGTAGCTCTGGAGAGAATGATTACCAATCTTTCGTACCTAGCTAGCAGCACTTGGGCAGGCTCGCTATAAACTCATATTGCATGAGCCCACACGATCCGACCATGGTCGTCTCTAGTCCACCCAAAAACAGGAACTCCTATTAATTTTTCACTCTTGATAACCATTTGTACATAGAGCACCTATTCAAGCTTGGATGTCTTTGCAAGAGAAGTCACACCTCTAACAACCACTTTAAGCTAGTTATACTTTGCTAATCTTATTGGCAATAGCCACCTCCATGGGAACTCCATCTTACTGGGGATTGTACCCTGATTGGGTTGATTAGGCTGTCATTCTTCTGCTTTGGTTAACAGGAACTACAAGGATTTCATTGCTTTTGCTGCACCAACGGACCCCAAAATTCTGGCTAGTTCCACCGGTTTATGGTTTCAATCCTTGTCAAGTGCAACAAAATTGTTCCTCAAGGGATCACTGGGATCTCAAGCTTTTATATGGTTCTGCATTTGCACAGTTGGGATGCTGGTCTACAACATAACTTTTTAGTATCCATGCAACTTATGACTTGGCACACCAGCAAGGCAAACTAGACACGAGAGACTCTTAAAGATAATGCCCCCGGACAAGTAACAGGGCCAGGCATCCCACTTCAAAATCAGTCATCTGAATAAAAAATATATCATCCGAGAAGCTCAGAAGCAACTGTGGTAAGAAGGTGTCCGACTGTAGTAATAACATAAAGAGCTCACTTCAAGAATAAGCATTGCCTCGCAATTAGGTATATATTAGAATATAATGCAGAAAAATTAAATATTAAAATAAAAAAAGCATCATTTTCTGCTGGATGCGATGTATGGACATGGACGAAGAAAATATTAAATACCTTGCATCTATACAAAGAAAAAGGAAAAGTTTACCTGTGTTTAAAATATTCAGCATCTTTTAACATCAGATTCTTTTGTTCATTTCACAATCTGCAGGTTTCAGGTGGTCAGACAGAGCCAAAATGAGAGGAAGACTGCAATTATGAATTCAAGGATATGTAAAGTACTCCCTTTGTTCAACAAAAAGAGTCATATTTACAAAAACAAAATATTATTTTTACAAAAAGAGTCCTCTTTTTGTTGATGGAGAGTATAAAATGACACAATATCCTTAAGTTTTACATCACAATTTCACTATCATGCAACCATTACTAAATTAAACACCCAATATATTTAGGGATAAATATGTAAGAAATTGTCCTTAAAGATTACAAATTTAACAAATGGGACTCTGTGGAACGGAGAAAGTATTTTCCATAGGACTGCACCTAAACTCAGCTCAATTGATGCTCACTCAAACTACAGTAATTTGTGTCGTTTCTTATTTTCTTATGTATGACTACTCATATATTGTGTATATACCGCTCGTATATCTTCGAAAAAATATTAAAGGCTAATAAAAGTAAGGAAACACAATACAAAAGATGTTAATTGCGTAAAAAGCAAATAAAGAAAAGAAATAGCTACAAACAGGATCTTGTTGTACATAAAATTTGAGTATTTGGAGGATAATACTTTTGAGAGATACATGCGTCCATCATTTGAAGAGTTCAATACTCACCAGCTAACATCCACAAACCATATTTTAAGGTCTGACAGCTCTCAATGAAAATGTAGTAAAAAGATCTAGCAATTGGCTGAATGGTAAAAACTTGGGTTGTAGAAATGTACATGGCTTGTATTACACTTTTAGGTTTTTAGGATACAATGAATCATGAAATCACTATAAAGTATAACCTAAAGAAAGTCTAACCTCTGAATTCAGCTAAACAGATTAGTCCAACACTTATCAATGGCAGCTAGAATTTTCTTTGTTTTACAAAGTTCTCGTACAACCCTATCCCAAGTTGATGCTTTTGGAGGAAGAAACTTTTGAAGCATCACTTCCACAATTTTGGATGCTCCTATAGTTCGTTGTCGTTTACATAGCCGCAATACAAGTTCATCCAAAAACTCCCTCCCATCTTGTGATGGGTTCATGTTCTCTTTCAGACTTTTTAAAAAGATGTTGCACGTAACCAAATCGGGATCACAGCCTTGATCCAACATATTGTTTAAAAGATCGATGGCATGTGAAATTCTACTCTGCTTGCATAAAGCATTGAAAAGTATGTTATAAGTAACTACATCTGGTTGAGAATTGGTTTTCTTACATATCATCTCGTTGAAAAGTTTTAAACCCTCTTCTAATGACCCAGAATTACAAAGGCCATGAATCATTGAACTATAAGCAACAACATCAGGTGTACATCCTTTGATTAACATTTGTTTCCAAATTAGTGTTGCCTCCTCGAGCTTTCCAACCCCACAGAGGCCATGAATGAGGACGCTATAACAAACCTCGTTATGAATGCAACTGTCATTGTTTATCTCTTTCCACATCAAAAGTGCTTTGTGGTCATTACCTGTCTTGAAGAAACCCCTCATCAAGGAGCTGTAAGTGAAAGCATTGGCACTGCAACCCATTGTTCTCATCTCAGACAAGATTTCCTTGGCTTCATCTACTTTTCCATCTCGACATAAACCATCTATAAGAGCACTGTATAAAACAGTATTGGGTTTGCATCCCTTTTCTATCATCTCTTTCCACATTCTTAATGCCTCTTCGGAATTTCCTTCCTTGAATAATCCACTAATAAGTGCTGAATAAACATACTGGTTTGCACGGTGTCCTCTTTCCTCCATATCTATCAATAGGCGTGAAACATCAACAGATCTTCCTTGCTTAACAAGCCCATCAATGATCGTGCCATAGGTGACATCATTAGGAACACATTTATTAAACACCATCCTATGTAAAAGACTAATTGCCTTGTCCAATTTCCCTTTAAGACAAAGACCATGTATAAGAGTATTATAAGTTATTTCATTCGGAGCACACCCTTTAAGGAACATATTCTCCACAAGCTTTGCTGCTCGAGACAAATCACCCTTCTTGCAAAGCCCATTAATTAACACATTAAATGTCACAGAACTCGGAAAACACCCTTCAATTTGCATCTCATCCAACAAAGAAACTGCCTCATCAATTCTATTATGCTTGCACAAACCATCCATCAAGGTGCAATAGGTGAAAACATCAGGCACACACTTCTGAACAGACATTTCTCTAAATGCCTCTATCGCTCTATCTATCAATCCTAATCTACACAAAGCTTTGATAATTAGATTAAAAGTTAACACATTCGGTGAAATATTCTTATTCTTGCTACCAATAACATAAGAATAAAACTCCAATGCGCGATAAAAGAGACCCTCTTGAATTATTACATTAAGAACCGAGTTAAATGATCGAACAGTTGGTCTGCATTGAAATTCATCCGCCATTCTATCAAACAATTCCACTGCTTTGTCAGGTAAATGTGATTTCCCATATGCTTTAAACACTAAAATGAAACTTTTCTCTATGAAAACTCTCCGTTCGAGCTTCATTCGATCCAAAACCATCTCAATTGCCCTAAAATCCCCAGAACCAGCATGGGCGGCAATGAGAGAATAAAATGTCGAATCACCCACTTTAAAAGAACCCATTTTGGGGCTACATTTGAACATTTCATCCGAAATTGGGGGTTCAATTGTATCATCTATATTGTTTTCAAGTTGGGTTTTTGCAGGGTGTTTTATTGATGGAATACTGAGAGCAGATGAGTACAAATGAATCTGAAAAATCAAGAACTTACATGGAATTGAAGAAACTTTGAAAGTGAGCTGCTTTCTGATGGAAAGAGTGATGACCATGCCTGATGCCTTAATCAACGCAGTTTGCCAAGAAAAATCTCCATGAAGTAGGAATAAGAGTTCTTGAGCAATTTTGTCAGGACTAATTAAAATGGGTTTGCAAAAATATCAGCTAAAATTGATTGATTTAAAGTACAGTATATATAAAGAAAGAGAGGGAGAGAAGAAGAGGGGGTACTAGATTGTTTTGATTTCTACAAGAGTTTGAAGAAGGGTATGCAGTTGGCATGAGCGATAGAAGGGGAAGCTGAGACCGAAAGACCTAATAGTAATACAGTCTGGAAGTTTTTATTTTTTTAATATAAGTGAATGGGAGAGACAATCCAAGTCGCTTGGTATCTTTTCAATTTATTTTTAGGAGAGAAAATAAAATTTTGGAAGATTTTTTCTTATATTTTTTCTCAAATTAAAATAAATTAAGAAAATATGGCATAATTTGGAGAGGAAGTCTGTTGTATTTAAAAATACTTCTATATGCATAAATTATGCACAATTAGTTGTGCAAGAGAGGAGTAATATGCGAGTTCTATTATTTAAATTATTGATAAAATTTATTAAGTTTTTATATTTTTTATTAATAATATTTTGATGACAAAAGAATAAATACAATATAAGATGTATAATGTGACACCCCCAAATTTGGACCCACACAGTCCAAACTTGAATTGTCAAAAGACTACAACAAAATTATTACAAGGTAGAACAACGTTCAACAATACAGTGTATAATAATACACAACTAAGTCTTCACTATTATTATCACACTATTTTACAATACGTGAAGACTACGATAGCTATTTCTCGGACTCTCACTCCATTCCCCGGCTAGACCCAACTACGTTCTCATCTCCTATTGAAAAGTAAGCATAACATGAATGAAACAAATTTTACAAATGGGATTTCTTTTATGAGCTTAAGGAGTATATTAAATTATTATTGATTTTATTAAAACCAGTTGATATAATTTCAAACTTAAAATTAATATATATTCATTTAATTTAGTTTGATCTTAATTAATTTGTGAACTTTTATATTTCAAATTGTGATATAATATTAATTTATAAAATAATTTTTTTTTGAAAACCAATATTGTTATAAAAGTACCTTCAATTTTGTAGCAAGCCCGTTGAATTTTGACAAACTCGAATATATAAACTTACACAATAAAATGAGAAATTTTTACTATTATTATTTTTGGTTTTTGAAACAATTATTGTTTATTTTTTAAAGTAGTTCGTAACATTAATTATTTTACTAATAAAAAATAAATAATTTCATATTTAGATTTTGACAATATATATATCTTAAAATTTTTGTGATGATTACGTATTCTTAGTAATACTTGAGAATTTTATACCTTTATTATAAATCTAATACTCCTTTCTCTTTAAAATTAAAAATATAATTTGATTTTTGAGATCAATATATTAAATTTTAAATTGATGTGAATTTATTTAATTTTAATTAATGTAATTATTATATTTACATAGTATATAATAAAAATGATTAATTATAAGTTTTATTTTATTTAAATTTTTTAAGAATTATACTAATTTTAAAATTTAATATATAATCGTTTGGTCCAAAAATTAAATTATATCCGTAATAAAAATGGATCTCTATTTTAGAAGCAAAAATAACTACTGAAGCAGTCCAAGGCTGATGACATCCGATTCGAAGGGTCATAGATTCAAAAGAAGCTTCATCGAAGGTTGGTAATTTCTGAAATCTCTTACAACCCCTCTTGTTAAATCATGATGCTCAGTTTTCTATACAAAAATTTGCTCAAAAACAGTGCTGCTACTTGTTCTTTAAGTATTTTGAATCAAAGATATTTTTACCGATCCGAAATCAGTAAGAAACGAAAGGAATCTGTTTTCTTTCTCTTCAAAGTCTATGGCTTCACCGAAACCCAAATTTCCACTCTCATAAGAAATAGCCCAGTACTGCTATCTTCCCATCCAGACAAAATACTTAAACCCAAATTAGATTTCTTCAATTCATATGGGTTTTCACCCTCTGACCTTGATAAAATACTCACTAGTGACCCCGTTATCATGAATCGCAGCCTTGATAATCAAATAATACCTTCCTGTGAGTTCTTGAAGAGTGTGCTTAGGGATAATGGGAGTGTAATTGCTGCAATAAAAAGGTCCACTTGGGTACTCAAGCACGACCTTAGAAAAACCTTAGAACCCAATATCGCCGTGTTGCGCGATTGTGGCGTGTCGGATGATAGGATTTGCAGAATGCTAAGGGCCCATCCTAGGGCATTGATTCAGACTCCCGATAGGTTTATATTGTTTGTTGAAGAGATGAAGAGAATGGGTTTTGAACCGGTAAAGAGTCATTTTACTTGTGGATTACGATTGTTGGTTACGTTGAGAAAATCAACATTTAAACGAAAGTGGGATCTTTATAGGAAGTGGGGTTGGTCAGACGATGAGATTCTTTCAGCTTTTAGGAGGCAACCAAATTGTATGGAAGTTTCAGAGGAGAAGTTGGAGCGGGTGATGGGTTTTTTGGTTAACAAAATGGGATGGGATGCATCAAAGGTTGCATCTTGTCCTATTGTTGTTATGCATAGTTTGGAGAAGTGGACTATTCCGCGGTGTTTAGTTGTTCAGTTTTTGCTGTCTAAGGGTGTGATAAAGATGGACTTAACCTTGAGTTCATTCATTGTATTGTTGGAGAAACGATTCTTAGAAAGGTTTGTGGTGAAATTTTGTGAAGAATTCCCTGAAGTGCTTAACTTGTATGGGGAGCCAGTGGATGATATGCGGAAGTTGCAGGTTACTTGACTTTCCACCGTGGGAGGAAGGATTCTTTGGCCTCTGATATTATTAGGAAATAGAAACTTAGTTAACATCAATGTCTATCTGATGATGCAAAACAATTGCTTAGTGTTGAATGAATCAAGTTTTGTTGACTATTATCAGAGGAGTTCAACAAGTCAAAAAGTAAAAGAATTACCAGTGAAGGTTATATACACTTGGTTTGCATATTTTGAAGTAGTAGTTCTTAATTGTATGTTGGAGAAGCAGACTATTATCTCCTACCTAGCAATTCAAAGGTTTTAACAAAGAACTTTTCAGTGGTCTTTTGCTTGTATAAAGAGGGCTTCTTATTGAGCTACTAACTATCTGATCTAGGATTTGCAACCGATGATTTTGTACTGGCGGGAGGTGGATTATGTTGTCTCAAGACTTAGCTCAATGAAACCAAAAGGTTAGTTGGTATAATGGTGTTGAGAATGTTAACATGTCGTTTAAGCATATACATTTTGTTAGTTGCTAGTTTATCCCTTGGATTTTTTTCCTTCTAATATTTATACTACCATCATGGTTGACGAATCTCTTTTTGCATGCTTATACATTGATTGGATGGAAATTTATGTTCATCTGTTCTTAGTATAGTGTACGGCTTAGAAAGTTCATATATTTTCGTGGTTAATACTTAAAAGATTTTCTTAGTTGACACTTGATCCTTTGGAAATTTGCTTTCTTATATTTTTGTTTTTCCTTATGAACCGCTACTACATTTTGTTTTACACATATAAATTTATTGTGGGAAACTTCTAGTATAAACTGTTAATTATATTTTATTTTTTATTTGGGGCAAGGGGAGTGATATCTACTCTATTTGTTTTTTTGGAAAGGAATTATCGATAGAAGAAAGGTGGAACTTGAAAAGATGACAAAAGTAACTTGCCCAAAGAAAACAAGTGAAAATCAAAAATAAAAAACAATTTTAAAAGCCTGCAGCTCTCTATTCCCCCAAAAAAATCTGGAACTAAATTCCCCAAAACGACTATTCTTTATGTTGAAGAACACCTCCAAAGAGGGTGGAAGCTGAGAATGTTATATTTTCTGCCGAATTCATCCTCCTCTTTTCACTTGCTAACCTAGAGTAGATTATAAGTAAAGAGCGACTAGGTAAGCACTTGAAACCATTGACAAATAGGAGCTTCATATAACATTTTGTCACAGTTTATATATAAAGCATTTAGTTATATTCTTCACAATAAGGCGGTCATTGGTCATATTTTAGGAGGTGCACGGGGTTTAGGTTCTTTAGGATTATATATTGACTTGGGAATTGTAAATTATTATATTTTCCTTAAAATTTTATTTGTATCCTTTTTGATAAATCAAACTTCTTGTGGATTCAGATAAATTATTTTCCAAGAAACAGCAAATCACAACCCTGTTAACAGCAAAAGCAACAAACTTGATAATTATCAACGAACTTTCCTTTTTGTTACTGGATATAGAAACTTAAATGTTAAAAGAAGAAAGAGAGAAAATTTAAGAGACAGAAAAGATGACAGGGAAACACACTGATGTATGATATTTATAGAAAGTATTAGAACAATCAGACTTGTCTAGTAACCTTTATATCATAACTAATTCATTTGGATGGTCCAAAACAAATGAAAGGTTCGATCAATTTTCAATAAACTAGATGGACGCTGTAAAAAAGAATACACTTGACCCAGAACACGGGCTCGGGGGCAAGGGGAGGATGTGCAAGTGCAAAATGCACCTAAAGTATTATTACGACACGATCACGCGCCCGGCCCTTGCCCACAACGAGCGGAGTCTGATATCCATGCCTTACCTTCTATTCCTCAAGCAAGTAAATTGACTAGTCATATGGATACTAATATACCTATGTACATGTAGTTATTTTTTCTCTAATGTGGGACAAATGTTTATCAAACAACATTATTTTCCTTAAACCTTATTGAATCCCCAACTTTGAAACTTTAAATCTCCTATTAAATGATTGTCTTGAACAATTATGTACTCTCCTACATGAGTATTATAATTAACATCTCATTAATGTTAATTTAATATTCTTTAATTAACATTAAATTAGTGTCAAAGTTGACCAAACACAATACTTTAAAAAAACAAAATTCCAACATATTCTACCTTTTATTACCCCATGCGTGCTGAAATTCTCAAGTAATCACTTCATGTAAAAGTATGTTCTAACATTATTTGAAAGATTTGGGTTAGGAAGGTTGTCATTGTTTTTATAAAGATGACCATTATATTGCTCAACCTGGACCAGAAGTGTTTCATTATATGGCTCTTTTGACAGAAAGGAGTATTTTCTTCTTGTTTGATACTCCCTCCCTTTCGGAAAAAAGAAGAAGTAAATGTCGCCACAAGAGACTTTGTATTGTTTTTGTAATTACACAAATAACCAACTAAAGCAAAATCCTCAACTCCTACCATTAAATATTGCACAAGCATATCATTAAACCAATTTAATTTTAGGTCAATAACATTAACTAGTAATTAGTTGATAAAAAATTAGGGACTATTGTCGTATCAAAAATTCTTAGGAATCTTAGTCTAGAAAACTCGCAAACAGAGTCAAATTTGGTAGTTATGAATGATATAAGTACCTTAATTACTTGTTATAAAATTTGTTAGATAACACAAGCACAAGTAAAAAAAAAAATTAAGTGCCTCCCCATCTAGCCAATATACCCATGCTACAAGCGCCCATAAGTAGTGCAAAATGTGTCCCAAGTTGGAGCTTGAAATTTGTTTGTAATTTAGGGTTCATGAAATCAGCTGCAAGAAGATCAACAAGCGCCCTGTAGATCAAAATTCTGGCTGATGCCGAATTTAAAACCCCTTCAACAACTAGGGCCTTGGAGCTATGGTCATGGTAGACTTTTGATATTGCAATGCCTATAGCAATTCCAGTTGAGGTGGTGTGGGAGAAAAATAGGACCATAATTGTCATTGCTCGAATCTTGTAAGTCACCTATTCAAAATAATTAAGTAAAATATAAATGAGAATAAAATGGATAAGTATTTTGTTGGCACGTCTTAAAATCCATAAAAGCACTTGAAAAATTGCGACAAAAAATGGGACTATTAAGATACCTGAGAAATGCAACCACCAAGCCCAGTGCCCTCAAAAACTGATGGAAGGCCAAAGCTATTGTCAAGGGTGGAGAATTGCTTTTTCATGAACTCTCAAAGTGAAATGGGTGTAGTAGAACATTCATTTTTCCTTACCGCTTGCTAAAGATTAAAAGTTAGTATTGAGACTTAAAAGGATGAAATGGTGTTCTTATTCTAATATAGATTAGCGCTTAGAACAACTTGCATCCTGATAGAACGTCTAATAGCAAGAAAGAAACTGAGTTTTCGGTTTAGGCCCCGCTCTAGAGATTAGGTATGATATATATATATATATATATATATATATATATATATATGGGGGCGCATTCACAACATACATTTGTTGAGAGCACTGTTCTAGCAATCAATACAGGAACAAATTTACTGTAAAAGTTCTAGCCGCTAGAGCCACTGGCAGGCGCCAATTTTACGTTTGCCACTAGAGGCTCTAGCGGCAAGCGTTAATTTTTTTTTTTGGCCTAGAGGCTCTAGCGGGAGTATGTTGGGAACAAACATATATTGTGGATGCGGCATCTATATATATATATATATATATATGTATGTATATGTATTTCACACATCCAAATCAAGGTAAGTAAGATGTAAAAAGTATGGGGATACAGAGGCGGTGGCAAAACATTTTTTTCCCCAACCAATTGATACGTGTACATAACATTTCCATCTATTTCCTGTACCAGATACAATAGCATAAAGATAAGGATATTTCAAAGAATTATTATCCATCATAATTGACAATGCAATTCCGTAAAAAACCGTTTCACCCACATTCTCGATGTTTATACATATGAAGAATTCAATTTGCAATAAATGAGCAGAGAGCATTTTTTGTCTTCTTCAAATGCATCATTCTCAACAAGCCAAGTCAACCGGATCATCAAAATTAGCTCAAGAATATTTTACATCTTTGGCATAAAAACTTTCAAAGTGAAATTAGATTGGAACAACTGAAAATGGGAGAACAAAGGTATTGACAAGTCTAGCTAGTATCTCGAAAGTTCCTCGTAGCAACACAATGAAATGTTATTCAGTTGTATACTCACAGTTGTCGGAGGTAGGAGGACATCGAATGCCTAGTGATCCATCCCTGGTACTGCACCACCACCAACTTGCCAGGGTGGTATGCCCACCAATTTTGACGGGGCATCTTCATCTGCGAGTCAGTCAGACAAAAGTAATCATATAGTAAACCAACTCATTATGTATAAATTATAACCCGCACAATAGTTTCCAGTCATTCTCACAACTGGAACTGGATCACCATCAGGCTGTGAAAATCCCACAAAACTTGGGGGAAATAAAGGGGCTCGTTCATGGATTACCTTAAACTCAACTACTTTACCTTCAACTGGCTATTCAAGTTCTCCATATATATGGCATATAATAAAGAACATTAATCCTTTCAAAAAAAAATTAAGTCCAAACTCTGGATTCCTAAAAGCTGAACACTCAAGCTACTCGTGTCAATTTACCAAGCACCTTGACCTATAAACAAAGAATGAAGCAAATTATACCAATTTTCGAAACACCATTATTTATCATACCTAATATTGTATAATGTTCCTCCAATAAAAGCACAAGTTCACAGATATCCCACTCTGTTATCATTGCTTTTCCTCCATTAAGGGAGTCCTTGCAAACCAAGTATTGTCCAAAGTAAACCTGCAAAATCATGAAGCTCTGACATTTCTCTCTTTTAGACTCAACACAAATAGTCTAAGAAATCTCGAGTTTGACCATTCCCAAGACAATAGATTACCCATATGAAGAGGCTGCGCAAAAGCACAGTGAAAACAATAATTAAAGAACTATACCCTCTTGAGGAAAACAAGCATGAAGACAATTTCTCAACATGAATCATCGAGGAAGGTTGGAGATTCCATACTAAGGACTTAAATTAGGTTCCTTATTAAAGAAGAAGGCTATAATACGAGTTCCAAATACACAAACTATTTTTTATCTCAATCATATATACAGCATTAAATGCAAGATACCATAATTTGAGTATTAGATTCATCGAAACGCACTAGCCATCAGGGTTTGGCAAGATAATCAGAGAACCATTTTATGTTTCTGCTCCTTCATTCAAGGAAGAGCCAGACCACTCCCACACGGAAATGCCATCAGATGTTTCGCGTGGTTTGCTCAATGACGTCTTCAGCTCATCCATTTAAGGGGCCCTTATCACTGTGGGAAAAACGTGATTTTTCTAATATCAAATACGGGTAGTAACAAATTACATCATGTATCTATCTTAAAACAAATGCAAGCCAGATATTATATAGCAAAGCAAAGTTTTAAGATCCGAGTCAGAAAATTAACTATATTTTACATACGGTTAAGGTTACAAGCCGGTCAGCACTGACTTGAAGAGGATTCTAGACTATGTTTGTTTGCAATTACGATGCATGGATCACACTATTGTTACTTAATTACACTACGTTGACACCTATAAGCACTTTGTTATCCTTGAATTAGCCCGAATATGGCAATCTAGTGGACTATTTTTTTGTTTCTAAAGTCATGTACGAGGGACTACATAATCCCGGAGAAAGGTGGGATTAAGTAGTACCCCTTTCTGAGGTATCAAATGTACATAAGAGTAGAAATATAGCCTATGGATCGTCAAAACCCAGGGATAAACAAGTGCTTAATGAGTAAAAATAAGTAGAAATAGTCCAATCCCATGCAACATTACTACAAAAAACATAGCCCAAGTGTTTTCCATCACACCAAAAGGTGACATACTTTAATGATGAGATTGAAAACAAGAAAGACAGACACCATAGGCTTTGGCAACTGATGCCGGTTAAGCCATCCTAACGAACCAGAAAACCAAAAAGAACAAAGAAAAAGAATGAGACTGAAAACAAGAGAATTGAAGAAAGGATACTACTAGACTAGTTATGTGACATATTTCTGTTTGATAAATATGATGAGCTTTGAGCTTAAAGGGGAACACAAACAGGCAAAAAAACACAGAGTGGAATCATTTTCGTTTGTATGGAAAAGCTAAGTTCAGATAGCCACTTCTATGAATTAGAAGAGTGGAAAGAATAAATAAGTATCTCATAAGTATGGTCAGCTATGCATAAATATGTCCTCAAATACAATTGTTTTTCTAAAAAAATAAAATTTTCTGTGAGGATGATACAGGTCAAAATACCAACTGAAAATTGGAAAATAAAATAATTGGCTTATTCACAAAGGAGGAAAGGATACAGAAACAAAGATTGTAATTTTGGTCATTCTTTTTCGGTATGTTATTTGTTAACGAGGATGGAAGGGACATGACAAACTTTGTCACAGTCTTGTCCTTCGATGCCATCAATCACTCTAATCCTGTCAATGACTGCTTGAGGCATATTTATAAGTCTCAATACCCGGAGGGCAACGAGGAATCTCAAACGATTTGGAAGTCATTTGAGAACATCTCCAAATTATGAATGTAGAAAGGTATGGCATGGCTCCTACATCCACCCTCCACATCTCCAAGTTTGATAAATGGTGCAGCTCAAGAGTCGTGAGTTGAGGGAAACCCGTAGCAGCACATACCATTTCCTTTCCAACATATGAATTTGAATTTAACTTGAGGGTTCGTAGGTTGGGAAGCTTCTCCAACAATTCCATTGGGTTGTCCTCAAATTCACAGCATCATAGATGTATAGAGGTGAGGCTCCGAGAGAAACGGTGGTGATCATAGTGCTTTGGTAATACGCCCACGTGAGCATTTATGATGAGGTGATTAAGAGTGCCACACTCAAATAGCTGTATTAAACCATAAAGCCCTTCTTCTGAACCCAAATTCCAGATTTTACAAAATGGATAAGTACCTGTTATTGCATAAATCTGAGTTGATGACGTTGATGGTCACCCCAATGTCCTCCTCCACACTGCTTATCATCATTGAGCGAAGAACTCGCACATTGGCTAATTTCATAAGGTCATTAATGTCACAGGCACTTGATTGAAAATTAGTTACCATTTCCAACTCACTCACACCATCAAAACTCAATTTCTTCTTATTAGAACCTTCACTCGGACGAATATTTAAAGGAAGATATAGGTGTTTCAATTGTTTCATCTTGCATAGCAGGTTATGAGGTATAGAAATTTCATGGAATATAGTTAAATCAAGGATTTGTAGGTACTAGGTACCTCAACTTTCCAATAGATGCTGGCAACTCATCCATTAATATACATCCGTACAAACTCAAATACCTTGAGTGTAAGTTCTCCTATTCCTGCAGTTAACTTTCCAGTCTTTGTCAAGTCAAATTGCTGGAGACTCAAAACTCTAAGCAACTTAAACTCTTTGAGATTGTGTACAATTGGCGGCAAACTGCTGCGGTTGAAGAATAAAAGTGATCGAAGTTGTCGATTTACATCATGTTGTTCAAGAGGAACAAGGATGTCCTTATCATCATGCAAATGTATAGCAAGTCTTCAAAAACGTGCCCTTTCATTTTCTGTTGAAGAATTCGAAATACTTTAGTGCTGAACCATGTTCATCTCGAGAATCAGTGGCATTGACAAAATCTTCCTCTTTTCCCTTCAACAAGCACAGGTCTCGAATAAGGTCACGAACACAGAAAATCCCAAACTGTAACCACGACTGTCCCTCAAGCAGTCGTGGTTCAACCTGAACCAGACTCCTCTGTGCCAGTTCAGCCAAGTAGCATTCTGCTACATCCATCATCATTTCACCTTTTGCCCGGTCATCTGGGAATATCAATCCTTAAGCTATCCACAATAAGTACAAATCCTCGACCAATATCTCATCATCCTCCAGAAAATTACTCAAGTAAAGGAACAAATGCTTCAAACGATAAGGTAAATCATCATAACTTAATGTTAAAACTTGTCTTACTGAACCATATTCTTTTTCAACCCCTTCACCTCTACTTACATATGAAGCAACATCTTTACTAAGCATTTGCCAATCTCTTAGCATCTTTTCATCTTTTAAAATTGCACCCAGAGTGAGATCGCTAATGGGAGACCCTTGCATTTTCGTACCATCTTCTTCCCTATTTTCTCTTTCGAAGTCAACTTCATTTTCTGCAGATCAATAACAAGACATACATCATAAATATGACAATTGATAATATATTTTGGAATAACATGAAAACATAAATTTCTTTTTCTGACATGACACACCATACATGCATGGATCCTCTACTAACTAAAGTGGTTGCATGTAATCATTTAACTCGTTTTGTTTAAAGATAAAAATTGTTTATGCTGGACAGCCTAATATGACCAAATCAACTCTCACCATATGTGTGAAATAGCAAAGCCTTGAGGATTATTCTCATGATCAATATGCATAAAAATTAATATGCAAAAATTGCAACTTCAAGTGGAACAAATACTAGCATTTCTTTGGCAGGTGTATGGGGTTAAAGATTTGTCACGTTGATGTAAGGGAAATTCTTAATGACTGATGGTTAAATCTCAAGGTAAAGACTAATCTCCAAAAAAAATTTACACTGGTTTACCACTTGTTATTTTCTGGAAGATTTGGAATGCTAGGAACTTGGCGATATTTGAAAATATTTATGTATTTCCACTGGTGATTCAAAGGAAAATTCAGCCAAGTATCTAAGAGAAGTTGTATGCTGCTGGCTATAAAGATATTTCGATTCTTCTTTGTCATTCTCTTGTATCTCATGCTATGAAAAGGCTACTAGAACGGTGAAGGTGACAAAAGTTAAGTGGCATTTCCCAGATCCTCCCTTTGTAAAATTAAATTTGGATGGCTTCAGTAAGGAAATCCTGTAGTAAGGTAACTTTTGATCTGTTTAGAATTATGAAACCTATTATATATCAGATCAAAGCTAAATACGAGCTCTACGAGACTCATCGCGTCAGGCCATGACGCGTACTGTTTAAAGTTTGAAAAACCCTGTTTAAAGTGATTTTATCGTCGGTCAAAATTTTGAATTATTTTAAAAAATTTAATATTTCGTTATTATATTTTCTAATTAAGATTGAAAATTATTTTAGACTATAAATATGTTATTTTACAGCTTTGAAAGTATCTTTTTGATAATTATTATCACTATAATTGTGTTTTCTATTAAAAAATTCGTTAATTTTTATTCCATGCAAAGATTTTTTTATCTTTTTATTATTAACCTAAAGTAACTATACTAATCCCTTGCTTCAACCAAAAAAAAAAAAAAGTCAGAAACTGAACTCAAGCATGTGGAGTGGACAATTATACTTGTAGCCATTTTCCTCTATGTATTTCACAGAGCCTGAAAGTCCATCTAAGTATCTAACCATAATAACTACCAATGTCCTCCTGGACACAAAATCTCTCTCCTCTTTCCCTTCCCCTGCAACCTCCTCACCCTCTCTCTCCTCTCCAAACCCGAAACCACCACCCACAGCCACCATTTCTTAAACCCAAAACCCCCACCGCTTTCATTTCCACCAAAATCTCGTCAAAACCCAAACCAGATTCACCCTCTCCGGCAACATGGATCGAATCTCTCCGCTCCCTTTCCCGTTCCAATCATTTCCGCCAAGCTATTCACACTTACGTAGAAATGACAATGGCGGGTATTCAGCCCAACAATTTCGCTTTCCCGGCAGTTTTGAAGGCCGCCACGGGCCTTCAAGACTTGAACGCCGGGAAACAGATTCATGCCGCCATTGTCAAACTTGGGTATGATTCGTCTTCTGTGACTGTGGTCAATACCCTCTTGAATTTGTATGGGAGATGTGGAGATATGGGTGATGTTTACAAACTGTTTGAGAGAATTCCTCAAAGAGATCAGGTGTCTTGGAATTCAATGATTGCTGCATTGTGTCGGTTTGAGGATTGGGAACTTGCGTTGGATTTGTTTCGGTTGATGCAATCGGAGGGTGTAGAACCCAGCTCGTTTACGCTGGTAAGTGTGGCTCTTGCATGCTCTAATCTCCAAAAGCGAGATGGATTATGGCTCGGAAAGCAAGTTCATGGGTATAGTTTAAGAATAGGCGATATGAAAACGTTTACAAATAATGCTTTGATGGCTATGTATGCTAAATTTGGACAAATTGATGACTCCAAACATATGTTTGAGTTGTTTGAGGATTGTGATATAGTATCATGGAATACTATGATAAGCACTTTATCACAGAACGACCGATTTTCAGAAGCATTGGTATTCTTCCAGCTTATGGTTCTTGAAGGCATTAAGCCCGATGGGGTTACAATTTCGAGCACTCTCCCTGCTTGCTCCCATTTGGAGTTATTAGATGTTGGGAAAGAAATTCATACTTTTGCATTGAGAAATGATTATTTGGTTGGGAATTCGTATGTGGGTAGTGCTTTAGTTGACATGTATTGCAATTGCCAACAAGTTGAAAGCGGTCGTAGAGTTTTTAATGGTATCTTAGACAGGAAACTTGCACTTTGGAATGCTATGCTTGCTGGTTATGCACAAAATGGGTTTTACAAGAATGCTTTGACACTATTCCAGGAAATGGTGGAATTTTCAGGACTTTTTCCAAGTCCCACCTCGATGGTAAGTGTCTTGCCTTCATGTGTACACTGTGAAGAATTCTCTGACAAGGAAGGTATGCATGGGTATGTGGTGAAGATGGGTTTTGGTGGGGACAGGTATGTCCAAAATGCTCTAATGGACATGTACTCTAGGATGGGGAAGATCGACATTTCAAAGAATATATTTGACAGCATGGATATTAGAGACGTAGTTTCTTGGAATACTATGATTACTGGTTATGTAATTTGCGGCTTCCATCAAGATGCATTAACTCTACTACATAAGATGCAACATCTAGAAGAAGATAAAGAGAAGAATGATTATTTTTATGAAAGAGTTCCATGTAAACCTACTTCAATAACACTCATGACAATCCTTCCTGGTTGTGCTGCCTTGGCAGCACTAGCAAAGGGAAAAGAGATCCATGCTTATGCCATTAGAAATGGACTGGTATCAGATGTCACTGTAGGAAGTGCCTTGGTTGACATGTATGCCAAATGTGGTTGCTTGAATTTGTCTAGAAGAGTTTTTGATGGCATGCCTGCCAGAAATGTAATCACATGGAATGTTATCATCATGGCTTATGGAATGCACGGGAAAGGAGAGGAAGCCTTTGAACTTTTTAAAAGCATGGCCGCAGAAGGATCTACGGGTGGGGAAGTAAAGCCTAATGAGGTTACATTTATTGCAATTTTTGCAGCATGTAGTCACTCTGGGATGGTAAATGAAGGTCGAAATTTGTTCCATAGAATGAAAGATGACCATGGGATTGAACCTACACCTGATCATTATGCTTGTGTTATTGACTTGCTTGGTCGAGCAGGTCAGCTGGACGAAGCCAATGAACTTGTGAATGCAATGCCTCCTAATTATGATAAAGCTGGTGCCTGGAGTAGTTTGCTTGGTGCTTGCCGGATTCACCAGAACGTAGAACTTGGTGAGATTGCAGCCAATAGTCTCATTGAATTGGAGCCGGATGTGGCCAGTCACTATGTTCTACTCTCTAATATCTACTCATCTGCTGGGCTATGGGAGAAAGCTATGGAGGTGCGAAAGAACATGATGAAAATGGGAGTAAGAAAAGAACCTGGGTGCAGTTGGATTGAGTTTGGGGATGAGGTCCATAAGTTCACGGCTGGGGATGCATCACACCCACAAAGTGAGCAGCTCCATGGATTCCTAGAGAAGTTGTCAGAGAAATTGAAAAAGGAAGGTTACGTGCCTGATACTTCTTGTGTTCTTCACAATGTTAACGAGGACGAAAAGGAGAATCTACTATGTGGCCATAGTGAGAGATTAGCAATAGCCTTTGGCATTCTCAATAGTCCTCCTGGAACCACCATTCGAGTTGCCAAGAACCTAAGGGTATGTAATGATTGCCATGCTGCTACTAAGATTATCTCAAAAGTTGTTGAGAGGGAAATCATTGTGAGAGATGTTAGGAGATTTCACCATTTCAGGAACGGAACTTGTTCATGTGGAGATTATTGGTGAGAAAGTACCCAAACCACCCAGTATTTCTCTACATATATAGAGTTGATTAAGATTTATTTGTGGGTATACCTGTAAACTGTACTATCCAATTGTACATCCAATTTATTGTGATAATGTTTTTCTTTCTTTCGGTTCGGATCAGAATCCGAGCTGAAACTAAGAGCTAAGAGTTAGCTCATGTACATAACCATATGACCAATACCACTCAAAATCTCAGTTAAAAAAGAAATACCACCCCAAAATCTTGTTACCAATGAGAAAGGAAGCAAGCATTTCCCCCCCTAAGTTTGGCAATTTGCCGTAATTATTATCCTATTAGGACCTTAATCTCTAAGTGCATTCCCTTCATTTTATATCTATCTAAAAGGGATATATAACATGATTCATACCTGCTTCAACTGGAAATTCAATCCTATGTCATCCAAACTGTGCAGCTTTTACTACCTTAGTTGTTTCTTTCACCTTTTATTGTAGCTTTGAGCTATTAATGCAAGTCATCAGGTCGGTCACATGACCGATGACGGTGCCCTAGATGATTTTAGTTAAAAGAAAAAGAAGAACATGATTGTAACTCTTAGATTCCAGACATATATTGATGGTACTGCAGAATGCCGGATTTCATCAAGTTACAAGTGTAGCTTATGGTTCTAGTCTAGTTCAGCTTGTATTAAAGCAATAAACGTAAACTGTAACACCCCCTTCCTGACTAGTGGAAAGGGAGGCTACGCACGAACAAACTCTAAACAGAGTGTCAAAACAAATAAGAAAACTCTCTTCACACTTGCCCTTGAATCCCCTTGCAAACCTGCCGGAAGAAAAACACAGCATGAGCCAAATGCCCAGTACGGATAAAGAGTACAAAAATAAGAACTGAAATTGATTAACAAAATCAACTGAACCAAACTGAGATTAACAAAATCAACTGAACTGAATAACAAAATCTACTAAACTGAACTGAATTGATCTACTGAACTGAATAACAAAATCTACTAAACTGAACTGATCTACTGAACTGAACTGAACTGATTTACTGAACAACATAAAAGGCTGAATTGAATGGCTGTGTTTATTTCATACCGAGCTCAGAACAAAACAGAAATATACCTTGTCACAAAGACAAGTCAAAATACTGCCACACAGGCAGGCACACATTGGACTGCAGATCCAAATGTATACAAAATCGGAAGGTGTGTTCGGCACAAACAACACCAAACCGCAGAACAGAACAGAACAGAAAACTAGGGTCGACCCATACGCCTCCCACAACAAAACACCAATTGGCCAACTCCCATCGGAGCACACAAAATGGAGACGCCGTGGACTAATCACACTGCCACGGAAGTGTCATGCCTCGGTGCCAAGAGGACATGCCTGTGGTACCCCCACAGGTGGTTATAGCTCAGGTATACCCTACGGTACTTTCTAACAAAAATATCATGTCACAACGAATGCGACACAATATCACAAAAGGGGTTCTAATACGCACATGCTAAACCGAAACAAATCGACACAAAGTCTCCCAATTATACTTGCATGTACGTTTCTACAGAATCAAAATAAATACTAGACATGCTTAAGAGTACAAGATAAGTTGTGAATATCTAAAATCAAACAAAACTATCATATGCATTTGACTATGAACAATATATCGAAATAATATCCAAATTCTAATGAAGAACAAAACAAACAAATTAAAATCAAAGGAATATTGCTGAAGGAGTACGGAATCCGTACCTGGAATACGCAATGTAATTCCCAAAATTATATTGCAAAACTGACTCGTTAAATTCTCTCCATCGGAACTAATTAAACAAAATAAATGAATAAATAAATAAATAGTTAATCAATTGATTAAGTTTTACACATTTTATATCTCTTAGGCGAATCTGAAATCCTTTCGTTCTAAACAAAATTCTACCTAAAGTTATACATACATAAATATTCTAATCATGGTAACGTATTAATAAATAATAGTATTCTTGTTCCTTCCGAAATACATATAAGTATATTTTCAAAAATATTCTTTCCATTTTTAATTATATTACAAACAAATATTTTATTATTATTATTATTATTATTATTATTATTATTATTATTATTATTATTATTATTATTATCTGACAAAACTTTAAAGTTACAAAAATACTAATTTAATATTCCAAAATGCTAATTACTAACAAAGATATACCAAAATATATTAACTAACAAACTAAATAGCATACAAAAATTAAAACTACAAAATTAAAACTAATACAGAAAATTAAATAATTGCACAAAGAAAGAAAAATAGACATACCCGAAATTATGAGGTTCGTAGTCCGCCCATGTCCTCGACACCGAAAAATATTTTAACTAAGGAGGTCTTTACTAAAAAGGTCATCACACAAAAAGGTTTCCTCACATTGGGAAAAGCCTTAATGTTTGGTGTATTAAAAGAGAGGGGTAAGGTCATATATTTATAGGTGAAGGAGAGGGGAGGTTTTTAGTGGGTGGGTGATGTGGGACTAAAAGGAAAAAGGAGCCGGGTATTACATTACCTCCCCCTTAAAAAGGATTCCGTCCCCGGAATCAAAAAAAAATAAAACGGGACGAACTTAATTATCAAAAGATGCAAAAACTTCACTCGAACAGAATTTTTCACAAAACAAACGAAATAGTTTTCCTCTGAAATCTTATCAAAACGAATAGTGCACCACGTGCAACAGATGATAATGATAACTCTTCAGCACTAAGACACGAAATACATTATGCACAAGAGCTGACTATGAAGGCAAAGCTAACTGAGATGCAACTTTGTCAACCCTTTCTAAAATCTCAAATGGAACAATAAAACGCAGACTAAATAATTTCCCTAACACCTTAAGCACTTCAAAATATCAAAATCTCAATTCGAATTAGTTCTCAAATATTATTACTCCAAATAATATACCACTAAAATATTTAAATCACCATATTAAACTCCAAGTCATGTTCCATTATCTGCATAAACAAACTGCATACTCTAAACTATTTAAGGTCTCAAAATCTATAGAATTTCATCACTTAATATATAACCATTTAAATAAATTAATCATTTCTTAGTGTAAACCTTAGTCCAACAAATTCCAAGATTTTCTCATACTATTACAAAATCTTCATATAACAAAACTCCAAAATAGCTGCAAAATGTATCATTAGCCTTAATGATTAATCTAATTACCTCGAATATCTATAACTCAAGTTTACAAGAGATCATTTATACATACTTAATAGTTTTCACTTATCATACTGTCTCATCAATATACTTACCTCACATTATCCACGAGCTTAACACAAATTCAACACAACCCAAATCAAATCCTTAAGTCTAAGATCATAACAGATTGTTACTAAAAGCACTCTAACGATTAATTCTCCAAAATCAAATACTTGCTGATACAAATACTCATATCATAACCATATTACATATATGATCATTTCTTAACTGTACAAAATATAACTTTATTTTTCTTAATGCTCCAATCACAATTCTTCACTAATATCCTTACTCCATTGTATAACAATAATAACCTTGACAATTATCTCACTTTCCTCATATCAACTACAAATCAAAACAGATTAACATTTGGTCAAAATCAAGATCAACCAAACAGAGAACCAAATCGAAATAAACTTATATGTCTGCCTAGTGATTTACCTATAACTCATAGATCAAGCCTAAAGACAATCTACATAATCATAACCTAAGCTCTGATAGTCCATCCCAAGAATCATATCAAAGTCGTACATACGCATCGACTGAAAATTAGTCCCACAAATCTTTATTTTCAAAACTAATAGAAACAACCTCGGTACAAATCAGAGATAACAAAAAAAATTCTCATCGGAGCAGAATCTAAAGACTGAAATGGCACACCACGATGCCGAACAAAAGAATACGAAATAATCGAATGAGTAGAGTCAATCTCAATAAAAGTCTTACGACTGCCAATTAAAAGAGTGCCGAAATAGAATATTGCGCATCTATCACCTAATTATATGACAAGGCGAACACACATCCTTCGTGGTGCCAACCAACATTGTCATCATTATCACCGCCTCCACCACCTCTAATGGTTTTACGAGCCCTCGACAAAACAAAACGGACGAAAGCGAAATTGATTTCAGGCAAATTCGAATACAAACGGATAGAATAACTGAACATAATTTCAAACAGAACAAAAACCTAACCCAAATGTCTACCCATAACTCACAGGTCAAACCTAAATAGGTTTTCTACAAGAAAGAACCCTAGCTCTGATACCAACTCTGTAACACCCCCTTCCCGACCAGTGGAAAGGGAGGCTACGCACGAACGAATTCTAAGCAGAATGTCAAAACAAAAAGGAACTCTCTTCACACTTGCCCTTGAATCCCCTTGCAAACCTGCCGGAAGAAAAACACAGCATGAGCCAAATGCCCAGTACGGATAAAGAGTACAAAAATAAGAACTGAAATTGATTAACAAAATCAACTGAACCAAACTGAGATTAACAAAATCAACTGAACTGAATAACAAAATCTACTAAACTGAACTGAATTGATCTACTGAACTGAATAACAAAATCTACTAAACTGAACTGATCTACTGAACTGAATTGATCTACTGAACTGAACTGAACTGATTTACTGAACAACATAAAAGGCTGAATTGAATGGCTGTGTTTATTTCATACCGAGCTCAGAACAAAACAGAAATATACCTTGTCACAAAGACAAGTCAAAATACTGCCACACAGGCAGGCACACATTGGACTGCAGATCCAAATGTATACAAAATCGGAAGGTGTGTTCGGCACAAACAACACCAAACCGCAGAACAGAACAGAACAGAAAACTAGGGTCGACCCATACGCCTCCCACAACAAAACACCAATTGGCCAACTCCCATCGGAGCACACAAAATGGAGACGCCGTGGACTAATCACACTGCCACGGAAGTGTCATGCCTCGGTGCCAAGAGGACATGCCTGTGGTACCCCCACAGGTGGTTATAGCTCAGGTATACCCTACGGTACTTTCTAACAAAAATATCATGTCACAACGAATGCGACACAATATCACAAAAGGGGTTCTAATACGCACATGCTAAACCGAAACAAATCGACACAAAGTCTCCCAATTATACTTGCATGTACGTTTCTACAGAATCAAAATAAATACTAGACATGCTTAAGAGTACAAGATAAGTTGTGAATATCTAAAATCAAACAAAACTATCATATGCATTTGACTATGAACAATATATCGAAATAATATCCAAATTCTAATGAAGAACAAAACAAACAAATTAAAATCAAAGGAATATTGCTGAAGGAGTACGGAATCCGTACCTGGAATACGCAATGTAATTCCCAAAATTATATTGCAAAACTGACTCGTTAAATTCTCTCCATCGGAACTAATTAAACAAAATAAATGAATAAATAAATAAATAGTTAATCAATTGATTAAGTTTTACACATTTTATATCTCTTAGGCGAATCTGAAATCCTTTCGTTCTAAACAAAATTCTACCTAAAGTTATACATACATAAATATTCTAATCATGGTAACGTATTAATAAATAATAGTATTCTTGTTCCTTCCGAAATACATATAAGTATATTTTCAAAAATATTCTTTCCATTTTTAATTATATTACAAACAAATATTTTATTATTATTATTATTATTATTATTATTATTATTATTATTATTATTATTATTATCTGACAAAACTTTAAAGTTACAAAAATACTAATTTAATATTCCAAAATGCTAATTACTAACAAAGATATACCAAAATATATTAACTAACAAACTAAATAGCATACAAAAATTAAAACTACAAAATTAAAACTAATACAGAAAATTAAATAATTGCACAAAGAAAGAAAAATAGACATACCCGAAATTATGAGGTTCGTAGTCCGCCCATGTCCTCGACACCGAAAAATATTTTAACTAAGGAGGTCTTTACTAAAAAGGTCCTCACACAAAAAGGTTTCCTCACATTGGGAAAAGCCTTAATGTTTGGTGTATTAAAAGAGAGGGGTAAGGTCATATATTTATAGGTGAAGGAGAGGGGAGGTTTTTAGTGGGTGGGTGATGTGGGACTAAAAGGAAAAAGGAGCCGGGTATTACATAAACTCTCCGACCAAACATTTGCTCGAGGAAATAAACAGGCGTAACAGTTATATTCAATGAAATTATCTAAATGGACTAAACATTTAATTAAGATGCTGAAAAATATTCTTGGACAAAAATTGGAATAGCAATATCTAATGAAAGAACTTTTATAAAACAAAGTGAGATTATTTTTAGGAATTGTGACAATTGGTAGAACAATTGATGGACTTCCGCGCCTTCCTTGAGTAGACCAGAAAGAAGTAATAGTAGATTGTGACGATTAGCCCGAACCGTGCGAAATGGTCGCCTATGGCGGTCCGGCGCCCCCCTACAATACAAAGCACCCCAACTCACTTATAGGATGCTGCTTAATTACAAAGGAAATTTTTTCTTAATCTAGAGAGTTCCTTTTCGTTAAGCGCATCGAGCCAGGAGTGGACATCATCATCATCATCATCTGCAGACAAATCAAAATTCTGTTTCATTATTCCTCGACATGTCCATAGAAAATCTCTAGAAAAAATGTAAAATGTTAGTATTCTAAAACTCCTTGTCATCTAGGAGCTAGAGGCGGTCCTCTACTGCTTCAATTTGGCTGGGTTGGGTGCCTAGATCCCTTCTTAGGTGGAATCAGACAATCTACCGCATCGATTTAATATAGGTTTTGAAACTCTGCAATACTCGAAATGAAATTGTTAAGTCTTAAATGATTGTTTTTTTGATAATTTTTTTAATGTAAAATTTAAAAAATTATATTTATTATATGTTTTGTATAATATAAGAAGTATATATAATAAATAAATAAATAAATGAGACCATCTAAGGAATACGCCTAAGCGGCCTAGGTGCCCTCCGCAGATTTTAGAACACTAGAAAATGTCAACTCCAACTGCATGGTAGTTAGAAAGTCATCGAAATACAACTCTATATTTGATGAAGACTATTCTATAGCATAGATGTGAACTTCCACAAAAAAATTTATATGAAATTAATAAGTTTATTGATACCTTTCATGCAATTTATTACTGCACTCTTGTGGTTATACCCATGTACCTACCTTATGAACACTTATATTACTCCCACTAGATGTGTCTTAAGAACCATGTATGTGTATATATAGAGAGTGAACCATGTATGTGTATATAGAGAGCGTGAACGAGAAAGAGCATATCCAAAGAAAGGGAAGAGAAAATAAAGGGATGGCAGAGGTTGCTGTGAGCTTTCTACTGCAAGAAATTGAATCTCTGCTAAGGAGAGAATGGGACTTGAATGAAAAGATCAAAAATGGAATCAACAGCTTAAAACGCGAATTGCTGACCATGAATGCACTTCTCAAGGATGCTGATGCCAAAGGAGAGCATGGCCACCAAGTCAGGAACTGGGTGCAACAAGTTCAAGAACTTGCATATGACATCGATCATGTTCTTGATATGTTTGCGTATTCCATGGCTCAACAAAATGCTCACTGGTTACCCAGATCAAAACGCACCATTCCATTGCAGACCTTATAGATGACATTAAATCAAAGCTCCAACTGATTGGAGAGACAAGGGAGAGGTATCGCAACATCATTTCCACTCAGGCCTCCAGTTCAAGTACAACTACAGGAAACTACACAAACCTTCATCCAAGGATAGCTCCTCTGTTCGTGGAAGACACTGATGATGTGGGAATTGAAGGGACTAAAGATATGCCGACTTCCTGGGCACTGAAAGGGAAAGAAACATATAAAGTCATGTTTGCGGTTGGAATGGGAGGATCAGGAAAGACGACTCTTGTTAAAAAGACTTTCGAGAGGGTGAAGGAAGATTTTGATTGCTATGCTTGGATTACTGCTTCCAAGTCCAGCAAGAAAGGGGACCTACTTTGGTCCATGTTCAATCAGTTCTCCAATCCGATGGCAGAATCAACTCCTCGAAGTTCTTCTTCAGCCAATGAAGTTGATTTGATGAACAAGCTGTGGTATTGCCTACAAGGAAAAAGGTACGTCCTTGTTCTTGATTACTTGTGGATAAAAAATGTTTGGGAATCCCTCAGTTATGCATTACCCAGTAAGTGTAACCGAGGTAGAGTGATTATCACTACAAGAAGGGGCGATATAGCCTATTCCTATTCATGCAGAGATAACTCTACTGACATCCATAACATCCAGCCTCTACCACTAGAACATGCTCAAGAATTGTTCTATAGCAAGGCTTTCTCCCGAAATGGTAGATGTCCCCCGCAGCATGAGGGGTGGGCACGTAACATTTTACAAATATGAGAAGGCCTGCCGCTAGGAATCATTGAAATTGGTCAATTTTTGTCCAATAAAGAGAAAAGTGAATCACCGTGGAAAATGTTACATGATAGCCTTGAATCAGAATTAACAAGGAATGGGCGTATGTCAAATACTATGAAAGTATTATTTATAAGTTATTCTGACCTGCCATACCATCTCAAGTATTGTTTTTTATACTTGAGCATATTCCCTCAGGATTACACTGTCAAGCGTAGAAGACTATTTCGGCTGTGGATAGCTGAGGGGTTTATAAGAGAAGAGACTGGAAAACAAGTTGAAGACATTGGAGAAGAGTACCTGAAGGAGCTTATCGATAGGAGCTTGATATAGGAAATTGAACTGGATTTTGATGGAAAGCCACGAAGTTGTCGGGTCCACAATCTCATGCACAAGATTATCCTTTCCAAGTCCAGATAGGATAATTTTTTTACGGTTTGTAAAGAATCATCAGGACACGTTGATGAGAAAACTAGGCGAATATCAATCCCGAAGTGCAGTGGATTCAAGATGGATCACAAGAACTCCACTTGTCGCACTCTTTTCATGTTTGATTCTCACCGCTCTAGACCAAACATCATCTTTTCAAGCTTAACGCTGTTGAAGGTGCAGCTTTTGACACATTCCCTGATGAAATTGTGGAACTGCTGCTCCTGAGGTACTTGTGTTTGAGTAATACAAGAATCAGCAGCGTTCCAAAGTCTCTGGGGAAGCTTTGGCACCTTGAGACCTTAAGCAGACTTTCATAACAAAGCTGCCAAAAGAAGTAACCAAACTTGGTAAGCTTTGGCACTTGCTCGTTTGCCACTACAATTTTGGTAGTTTCACGAGTTTTGATTGCGTGAAAGGATTTGAGATACCAGCTGAGGTCGGGACACTAAGAACCTTACAGAAGCTATCATTTCTCAAGTTGAAGAAACATCGTAGTCATGAAATTATAGAAGCACTGGGAAATCTGACCCAACTGAGAATGCTTGGTATTATTGATCTAAGAAAAGAAGATGGGCGAAACTTGTGCTTCGCTGTTCAAAAGCTGCGAAATCTCCAGTCCTTGAATGTCAATTCAAAGCATAAGGAGGAGTCCCCGGATGTACATGAAATTAGTGATCCTCCACTTCTTCATCGTTTGTACCTAAAAGGACGGTTAGAAAGGCTGCCACTTTGGATTTCTAGACTCCATGATCTGATTCGGATACTTCTGAAATGGTCCAAATTGTCAGGCAACAATAATCCAATTTTAATTCGTAGAGATCTTCCCAATCTATTGGAACTCCAGCTGCTTGATGCCTACACTGGAGAACAGTTGGACTTTTTTGCAGGAAAATTTCAGAAGCTTAGAATATTAGAGTTTGAGTAGATGGAGCAGTTGAGAATGGTCATAATGGACAGAAGAGCGTTGCCGTCTCTCCAAAAGATAATCGTAAGGCCCTGCAGTAGGTTGGTACAGGTTCCAGTTGGCATTGACAACCTCACTCACCTCAAAGAGCTGATCTTGTGCGCCATGCCTCGTGATTTTGTGAACCAGCTGAAGAAAGGAGGAGCATTACGCCATCTAGTCCGTCACATCCAGAATATCCATGCTTACTACGGTCACTCAAATGGGCAAACGGAGTCGGAGAATCTTTCATAATTTCAGTACCCCAGGTTAGCATAAACACACAATTTTATTTTATTTTTAAATTTTTAAATATTCAAATTCCGTATCTTTGACAATTATTTTCTGCTTAGCTTAAGTTTAATTTCTTGTTGCACTTTTTCCTCTCGGGCAGTACCAGTGAAAGAAATTGATGGAGCATATATTGATGTTATTTTCAGGTCACCTTTTCCGACCGAGATGAGAATATTTGAGTGCATTACAAGAGACTGTGTTCCAAATAATGGCCATGGAAAGAAGAAATTTGTTCAGCTCACTAATTTTCTTTGTTGTATATTACGTATCACCGGAATAAAGCTGAACTCTTTTACAACGATTGGTTGAGAGAATAGAATAAATAGAATAAAAAATAGTATATTAAATAATCATTTTGAAGGATAAATCACTCCAATAGAATGAAAATTCATTCAATCTATTTGATTTTTATTCTATGTGAGGGGTAATATAATTAATTCCAATAAAATAAATATGTATCATAATTTTTCTATCATATTAAACCACTCATTCCCACCAACAATCAAAATGTACTTAAAATAATTTAAAATTATTTTATTTCTTCAATTCAAACGTAACATTTGTTCTTTTTGTAAATGAATTTTGCGCATTTGCATTGTTGGTCTAGAGATTTGGTAGTTCATTTAAAAAAAAAATTAATTTTAAATTATAAATTGACATGAAAATCATTAACATGCCAAATTTATTTTCATCCTATGTAGACTAAATACTCCTGCGCCACATCTATTACAGTTCTCGCAAAAATTAGGGATGTGTTTGAAGAAAATAAAAGTTTCCTTAAAAGTCACTCTCTTCTTGAAACTTTATGAGGGAATAGTTACTTAGAAGCATCTAATTGACAAGTTATTTATAAGCTTCAAGTGAGATTGCTGCACCAAGCATTAAACTAACAAAAGTTATTTTGTTAACTAACAAAACTGCCACAAATGCTTAGGTTTGTATTTTTAAGTTTATTAATTAGATTGTTTTATTTTATTAATCTTTCACACAGGATTTGGTTAGTGAAAGAATAAAATATTTCAACACCGCAGTGCAAATGCATAAAGAACTAGATAAGCAACTCAAGTAGTAGGAGCCGCTCCCCAGTTGCTCAATTACACTCGGGACGCGGACGCACCATCACTGCTCCACAAGATGAGAAATCTAAATCATATACCATAAATTAGCAAATATAAGACGATGATGATAAAGTTCAACAGTTTTACATTAAAAAAAAAATAATCCCTTAGAACAGCAATGACGATTGAATTTTAAAAGTGCTACAAGTTCTTGGGGAGATTTTCTTAAGCTGGCAAAAAAAATAAAAATTCTGCGAACCTGTTCATAGGAACATCTCATCTCTTCCTACCACCACGTTCTCTCAAGGAAAGAGCAAGCGTTTCCCCTCCTGCAACATTGTAATAGGCAAGTGATAAATTATCCTTCAGGAACCCAGCCTTTCCGCTCAGTTTCTGCTTGTTAGATGGTAGCTGGATCTCTCCCGCAATTTTCTCTTTCAAGCTGCTAACTGTTTCGGACAATGATTGTACTGTAATCTCCAGTACTTGCCCTTTGAGGTTTCCTTCGTCAACATTTGGCACAGAAACAGCAATGCGTACAGGTCCCTGAAGCGAAACAAAATAGAAGCATAACATTAATCAAATGCACTAAATAGGCTCAAAAAATTCACAAGTAAAACAGGTAATGATGTTGCATACCGGATGTTGAGCCAGGAACTGGTCTTCAGGGACGAGCAACGAATCATCAAGCCTTTGCCTCTTTGGCTCAGGCTCCTCTGGAAGTGGAGGAGGAGCTTCTTCAGGTGGAGGAGGTGGAGGAATCCCTTGAGGCATAGGCGGTGGTGGAACCATATGCATCCCATGTTGAGGCATGGGAAGAGGAGGAAAAGATCGAGGGGGTGCTAAAGGCGTAAAATGAGATCCCGGAGGCGGGGGCACAGGAATACTGGGTGGATTCACAGAAATTGATGGAGGCATTGGAGGTGGATGATTTACCATAAGAGGTTGCTGTCCATAGTTCATTTGCATTGGGGGAGGTGGAGGCCGAATTGATGACATCATTGAGCCAACTGGTGGTCGGGGTGGAGGTGGTACAAGGACCCCGCTACCAGTTGGAGCTGAATACTGGACTGTATTTGGAGGCATACGAGGAAGATTAAGGGCAAGACCAGGTGGTGGAGGAAGTGGCCGAATAGATGGCAGACCAGGTCTAGGGGGAGGAGCAGCAGGACCAGGAAGGTTCCTTGCATCATTGTTGGCAGCATCATTTAGATCTTCTCCGTTAGCATTTTGAGACATGGCCTGTGTTGCAGTACGTCCAATGCTCCCCGTGTGACCATCCCATATGACTTGCTTCGGATGCTCATCTTTCTTCTTTTCAATCTCTGCCTTGACTGCATTAGAAACTTCTTCTTCTGTGGTACCAAAAATATCAGGACGGGTCCGTGCAAGTCCCACAATGTTTCTGGATATTTCATCATCCTGAGCAAGAGTGGTCTCCCGAATCTTAGCAAACATTCTTTCTTTTTGCTCCTTGTACTTGGGATCAATGAGAGAAATCCTCATATGTTCGGACATCTCATTTATGAGAATTAGCTCGCCAGTAATTGGGGAAACAACATATTTAGTTGGGTCTCTTTCTGCCGGAATCCTCTCCTCAGGTCTCTTCCAGTTCTTCACAATTCTCATTGGTGGTTCCTGTTCCTCTTGGGTTGCTTTGGCTTCATTCGACTTATCGCCACCATTATCTTCAAGACTAGCAGCCCTCATGCCTTCTTCAACAAGCTGCACCTCCTCTTCATCCATCTCCATTTCTACTTCCTTTCCGGGCTCAACAACCTCTACTTCCTCCACAGTTGACATCTTGCTCCTCCTTATAACTTCCTCAAGAGTCATTGGAGGCGGTAAATCTTCATCTTCGTCATCGGCAAAGTCTATGGACTCGACAACAACAAAATCATGCCAATCAATCATAGCCATTTGCAACCTTTCCAGCTCTATCTCATCCTCTGCTTTCTGCCTTGCCTGCTCTTGAGAACGCTCCCACTCCAACCTGTGAAGGCAACGTTCTAGTATGGTAGTCATGCTAGAAACACTATTCTTCAGTTTATCCGCCAAACCCTTAGGAGGCATCAATACTTTCGAATACGCATCAGCCAGTGATGTAAAAAACATGAACATACTGTGAGTGGGCTTCAGGAAATGAAATTGGGGATTGTTTATCTCCCTACTTGTTAGTCCTGTCAAAAATGACTTCCCATTCCGAGCAACAAACTGCGCTGTGAGCTTAATTATATCCAATTCCTCCCCTGTAATACCCTCAGGAAGACGGACTGTGTACTGCTCTGCCTCCGGAGGTTCAAGAACTTTACGGACAGGTCTAAATTGAGCTGAGGGATCAGGCTTTGTCTCTGCATCATTGCCATCAGCAGCAGGAGCAGAAGCACCTGACCCAGGACCAGACGAATCTGAAGCCTGAGGCGGCTGCTGCAAGGATGAAGCCTGGCTACGAAACTCAGACAGACGGTGCTCGTAATAGGCATGGTAAGGATCTGAAGCATTCAAGAAATTGAACTTGGGATTTCCGGCATTGCTAGCTATAATCCTTTTCTCAAACTCTGGTCCATTTTTTGCCACGAAAGTAGCAGTTTTATCAACAATGTTTCGAATGTCTGGAGGAGGATGGATAATTCCGATTGTTCTTGTGTGAGTGGCAACCGAAGCGGGAGCTGAGTTGGTTCTGTTTGCTTCCTCCTCAATATCTTGGATCTCCTCATCCTGCTGCACTTGAGATGGAGGAAGTGGACCAAGATTCCCATCAGCAGGCGGGGCAGGAAGTGGCAATATCGGCAATGAGCCTAACATATTTCTCTTTCTAAAAATATAAGCCAAAACCGTCACTCGATCACTCTTAAATTCAGTTCAGCTCACTCAATAGCACTACAAGAAATCATTACCCATAAGCCGCAAGATATTGTTATTCTCCTGTAAAGGGGAACCACCGTTTACATCACTTTGAATTTCAAAGTTTCAAACTTCACAGTACCTAAAAAACTAAAAAAATCCACATTTACATATAGCTACAGCCTACAGGACAAATGGAACAAAAATTTTGACCTTAAATACGCAAATTTTCATCTACATGTAAATATATATTTTAAAGCAACACGAATAATATATAATAAAAGGCATGAAGACTTAATCTAACACACTCATGTATACAGTCACACTTGAACACAATGACACAAAGCCTGCTTTAAGTGTCAATTCTCTTCCCTATATGAAATGCCAACTAAACACTGAAATTTTCTGTTAAATAAAACAAAATCAACTTCGCACAGAATTTTCTCGTCCTCCCTTAGTATATCAGCATTATATAGAGAAAAAAAAATAACCACAGAACTCCAACACAACAAATTATACTCACACGTAAAGAGGCAAACTGGGGTTTCAGATTCAACTTTCAAAAGGTCAAAAATTTGAAGGAAAAAAATACAGAGTTCGTCCAAAAAAGAAAATTGCCCAAAAGGATAGAGAAGACTACTGTATCCACATAATTCCATAATCCAATAAATACACAACATGCTAATAAAAAAGGAACCAATTTCTCTATAGGGGAACATAAATTTACTTTGATCACAATATTCCCTCTAAAAAAAAGGAAAAACAAAATTATGATCGGAAACAGAGCTATAAACATATGGTCATAATAGATATTGAGCCCTAATTTTAAGAGACAAACACCAAAAGTATAGCCCTAATTTCAAAGCCATAGAACCAAGTACATATAAACAGAGGCAAAGAACTATAACTAACCGAGAGAGAAAAGGCCGACGTGAAGCAGCAACTGAGCAGTTGGTCTGAGCGACGACGAGCGAGCTGCAGGGGAGCGAGAAGAGTAGACGGGAGGAGAAACAAAGATGTGGAAAATTGTATGAAGAGGTTTATTAGCACTGTTTGGGCCCTTCCATCAACTCTTAATGGGCCTAAAACAACTAGACTTCAAAATTTTAAAAACCAAATTTGTTTATTTTTTCTCTTTAAAAAGAAAAAATTATTGAAACGAAAGGTAAATTAACTTTGTTGTGGGACACAAGAGATTTGGAAATAAAATGCATTGATTTTATTATATTTTAGTAATAAAATTTTCATAAAAAAAATTCTTTTTCTCAGTCCATGGTAATTTTACCTTAACTTGACGGGACTCGTTTAATTCCAAACTTAATGGACTCAAATTTTTGAATCTTAATAGATTATGGTCGGATATGTGATATACCCTTTAATTTTCACTCCCAGTCTCATTATATATATTTATTTAAGTTATTTTATTATAAATTCATATATTTATAATATAATATGTTGTTAGTAATAAATTTATTACATGATTGATTTTGAATTAAAAATAATTGTACGAAGTAATATAAAAAAATAAACAAATTTAACTTGGGAAAAAATGGAATAAATAAGGTGGAATGAGGCAGGTTTAGAATATTATTTTCAGGTTTAAATCGAATTCAGAAAAGAGGCGCATATTAGCAAAACAGGTATAGGAAGGGGATCCCTGAACCAAATATATACATACCCAGCCCGTTGGCAGGCGCCATGTATGTTGGTGCACCAAAGTAGTAGGGAGAGAAAGTAACAAGGGGGCCAAATGATGATGTTTTGTATTTGTTTAGTTGGATTTTGGATAATGATGATGCAACGACAATGATTTTGGATTTTGTATTTTAGTGGCTTAAAATACACTTTTTATTAGAACAAAGAGTTTTATTATAAATCTGCCATGAAATTACATTTCACCATCAGTACTATATATATATATATATATATATATTACATGATTTGAGGTGTTTTAAGTGAACAGGGACGGATTCAGTCTCATAGTTTAGTGAGGGCAAATTTGAAAAAAAAAAAATCTCTCTAAGTATAAAAATTTAATAAAATGAATCACAGAACTAAATAATTCTCATATATTTATTACAATAACATTTTTTAGATTTCATTACTTGAAATTATTGCATGATAACCTCATTTTTAATAGTTACAACTCCCTAATAAATTATATAATACGAGCAATATTTATACTATCTAAATATATTTAAAGAATTTTGTAATATTGACTACTATGGAGTATAAGAGTATAAGAAATGTTCATTATGTATATTAAATACTCCAGCACATGGCTTCTAAAAACTAAAAATCATCCTTAGGTCATATTGATTCTTTTGTTAGTGGGACTTCGAATAAGTTCGGATTTTTTTATTTTATTTTTAAAAAATAAGAAAGCATGACAAGTACAGGTGCCTGGCCCGCTGATTAAATATACAAGTAGAGAAGTACTTGTGTTATTAAGTGTAAGACCCCGAATTTTATGAAATACAAAATTTAATTTTTCTTCATATAGATATTTTTTTTTTAAACAGTAAGTGGTTAAATCGATAAAGTTAAAAGTTAAGGATGTTATGTGCAAATTTTATTTTGTCGGACAATATTCGGGGAATATTCGTTTGGTCGGGGAATATTCGTGTCGTACGACGGCGCCGAAATAACAAATTATTGGTGGACCCCACAACGGAATATTTGTCGGATATAGAAAACGACAGAAATAACCTTTTTAAATAAAAATAGTCAGCGGAACTGTTAAAATACCGGTGATAAAAGAATAGTAGCATACGGTAGTTATTGGTATTTTCTGTAGCACTCGGTACTCTACAGTAACACACGGTATTGCATAGTGTCTCATATTATTGGTCTGATAATTGACACCGTAACTGTTACGCATCATTTCATCGATAATTGTCACTGCATAATATTTTATATTATCAATTCAATAATTGTTGTTACACAGTATTTTGCATTATTGATTTAATAATTGTCATTACACTGTATTTTATATCATTGAGTCAATAATTGTTGTTGCACTGTTTTTAAAATTATTGAACCTAATAATTGTCACAGTAACATATGCACAGTAATTCACATTATTGAATCAATAATTGTCATTACACAGTAACGTATGCTTTATTTTACATTATTGTTATCTCTATTATGATGTTATTTAAACAGTTGTATTTCATTAATTTATTGACTTGATATCTAAGAACTAACTATACTGTATTTATAACAATTAGTCATAATAATTGAATTGATAAAGTTATTTGTTTATAATATAAAGTTAGGTGATTATTAGGTGATATGAAATGAATGGTGTAGATTAAAGTGTGAATTATTGTTGAATAATTGAATTGATTTGTTTATAATATAAAGTTAGGTGATTATTAGGTGATATGAAATGAATGGTGTAGATTAAAGTGTGAATTATTGTTGAATAATTAAATTGATTTGTTTATAATATAAAGTTAGGTGATTATTAGGTGATATGAAATGAATGGTGTAGATTAAAGATAATATAATATTTGAAATGGATGGTGTAGATTAAAAGATGATCTTTAAATGAACGGTTTAGATTAAATGAATGATAAGATTTTTGGCTATAAATAGAAGCCTTAACTTAAGGATTTTTCATAAACTTCCTTACTTGTACTTTCTTTCTCTCTCTAAATACTTCTTGTGAAAGTTCTCTCTAAGTGTGCTTAAGTCATCTTGAGTATTTGTGAAGATCTATAAGTATACGTGTACTGTTCAAGTTAATCAACCTCATTTAAATCAATATCCAGTCACGTGTTGAGGTAAGGGATACCATCTTTTTCATCTTCCATTATTCAAACATACTATGGTAAGGGATTATCATTATTTGATTCTCGATAATAATATTGTTTCTTCCTTACTCATAAGACGTGCCTTTTTATTTCCATGTATTAAATTGTGGGAATAACCTTACGGAGCGGATTGCCGCCTGTTGGTGAATAACCTTTCGTATTCATTCATTATTAATCTCTGAGAATAACCTTACGGAGCGGATTGCCGCCTGTTTGGTGAATAACTCTTTGTACTCAAATTCTATTAAATTGTGGGAATAACCTTACGGAGCGGATTGCCGCCTGTTTGGTGAATAACTCTTTGTACTCAAATTCTATTAAATTGTGGGAATAACCTTACGGAGCGGATTGCCGCCTGTTGGTGAATAACCCTTTGTATTAATTGCCTTCACCTTTTGTTAATCAAACCTGCTACGGTAAGGGATATTATTTTCTTTCATACTCCTAAATCGAAATTTATTATGGAACTATTGCTTCTATAATTCCTGAAAATATTATATGTTCCATAATAGTTGAACTTCATTATTTCAACTGAACCTTCCTATTTACGTGAACCTTTCTATTGAATTGTAACCGTTATTCTGAACTGTGGATCTTGAATATCATTTTTAAATTTCACTCCACATCATGTTGACAATTTGGACATTATTTGAATCTGTACAAAGTAAACTTCCGATACTTATTGTTATCCTATTTCTTCTGTTCATCATTTATATCATTCTAATCATCCAAAAATCAAGCTGTTGTGAATATCTGTGGCCGGGGGCACAGATGTGATATATTTGTTGAACAGATGATAGGTTAAAGGCGATATAATAGGTTAAAGGCGATACATCTGTTCGGTGTCTTTTATGGCACGTGGTGAATGTTCTCTTTGGCCCGTAGTGCAAAGATGAACTGTTGTTTGGTATGATTATGACCAAAGGCTGAATCTGGTATAATCATGACCGTTGGTGTTATATTGAATGTCTTTGGCCCGTAGTGCAAAGATGAACTGTTGATCTGCATGATTATGATCAGGAACTGTGAATTTGTATTATCTTGACTAATGATATTTCAGATGATAAAAGTTGATGATGTTTTTCCTAAAAAGAGAACCGAGTGGACATTATAGTCTGCATTATTCTTCTAATAGATTACTCATTCCGCTGCTATTATTGATCTGAACGTTGTTTAAGAATTTAACTGCAGTTTTTGATATAAACCTTGTAGTCTATTGTATTCTATCAAGAACTCAACTGTTGAAGACTAATGATAATTTATTCGTCATTATCTTAGTCATGATATTCTTTACTGGGCTATTTGAGCTCACCCTTTCTTTTGTTCCATTGTTTTTCAACAGGAGATGAAAACATAACAGGGTCTAGCCGGGGAATGGAGTGAGGGTCCGAGGAATAGTTATCATAGTCTTCACGTTTTGTAAAATAGTGTGGCAATAATAGTGAAGACTTAGTTGTGTATTATTATACACTGTATTGTTGTACGTTGTGCTTTGTTGTAATAATTTTGTTGTAGTATTTTGACGACTCAAGTTTGGGCTGTGTGGGCCCAGATTTGGGGGCGTCACAGTTGGCATCAGAGCTTAGGGATATGGTCTTTAATGGAGATCTGGGGTTAGAACTAGGAGGGGAGAGACGAATAGAATCAATCACTAGTGTGTCCTACCTAAATTAGATTTATTTTTTATCTAATGAATCGATTTGAATGTAGGAACATGAAGAGATGAGTCAGTTTATTTGAACTAACATTTATTTTGTGACCACAGTTAATTATGGCATCTGGAAATCAGGAGGTTAACTATGAAATTACCGAAACAAATGTAGCTGCAAAACAAGAGGCGACGAATAATCTTCTTACAAACTCAGAGTTGAATCATTTGCCTAAGGCAAAAATTATGCGTGTTCTATCCAGTAAGGATGAAGGTGAAAGCTCTGCTACAGTCGTTCCAGATCCATTCTTAGAAGCAATTAAAGGAAGTAACGAACTTGCGGAAATTATTGCCTTTAATTTACTCACTAATTGGGAGAGTGATATCACATGGTTATGCTCTATAACAAAGGATCAGAATATATGGACTTTTCATATTAGTCTTTGGGATTTATGGTGTTCCAGCTATGATTTTCAAGATTATTTAAAAATGATGTTTCTATACTTTTGGGCGTTACAATTTAGAGGAATTCAGGTTAAGTTAGTCACTATCGTGGAAACTGCAGTCTATCGAAAATACTATTTTAATGGAAATCATTGGTACCTTACTACTGATGAAGTTGATGAACCCGAGAAACAGTTTGCTAGAAAATTATTCAGTGGTATTCCCATGGTTGAAATACGTGAAGATCCGAATGAAGTATTCGGGATTCGATTTGACGATAACAGTCAAGAAACCGAATGAGGTGATAACCGGTAAGCTATTCATAAATTCTCGTGAAGTCTATGCCATATTAGATACTGGCTCTATCCACTCTTTTATCTCACCTATATGTACTCAACGTTTAAATATGACTATTGAAAACTTAAATCTTGTCTTATCAGTTGAAACCTCATTGGGAGAAATACCTATTACATTTACTATCTATAAATCTTGCCTAGTTCAAATCAACAACCTCACATTACCTGTTGACCTTATTTCTTTGGAGATGCGTGAATTTGATGTGATTTTAGGAATTGATTAGTTGACTACCCATCATGCTAAAATTGATTGTTTTCATAAGATTATTAGTTTTCATATTCCTAATCAACCTGTCATGCAAATTCAAGCAACTAAACCATTGAAATCTATAACTGTTATTTCTAGCCATAAAGCCATTCGTTTATTGAAAAACGGATGTCAAGCCTTTTTAGCTCATGTCACTGATTTGAACAAAAACACGTCAAACTTGAATGATATTCCCATTGTTAATGAGTTTCCTGACGTTTTTTCTGAGGAACTTTCTGGCTTACCCCAAACCGTGAAATTGAATTCTGTATCGATCTTGAACCCGGCACTAAGCCCATTTTTAAAGTCCCATACCAAATGGCTCCCATAGAACACCAAGAGTTGAAAGTTTAATTACTAGATATCGGTATCATTCATTCTAGTACAAAACTTATATCGAGCGAGGAATGCGAGAAGAGTTTTCAAGAACTCAATAGGAGACTTGTTTCAGCTCCTGTTCTGACCATACCGTCAGGATCAGGAGAATTTGTTATCTACAGCGATGCTTCTGGCAAAGGTCTAGGCTGTGTCCTTATGCAACATGGAAAGGTTATAGCCTATGCCTCTCGACAACTCAAAGATTATGAGAAAAATTATCCTACTCATGATCTAGAGTTGGCAGCAGTCGTTTTCGCGTTGAAGATCTGGAGACACTACTTGTACGGAGAAAAAGTGGATATCTATACGGATCATAAAAGTCTCAAGTATTTCTTCACCCAGAAGGAACTCAACATGCGACAACGACGTTGGCTTGAGCTGTTAAAGGATTATGACCACACAATCCAGTATCACCCGGGAAAGGCGAACGTTGTAGCTGACGCTTTGAGCAGAAAATCTTATGCAAGTACAAGTGCACTGCTGACAACACAAAAGTGTATTTTGTACGACTTGCAAAAGATGGAGATAGAGCTAAAGACACCAGGGACCCACTCGAAGATTGCTCACGTGCGAGTAGAACCAACTTTAATCGATAAAATTAAAGCTGCTCAAGCTACCAATCCGGAACTGATAAACATGATAAAGAAAGTACAAGAAGGTGTCATTCCCGAAGCAAGAATCGACGAGAAAGGAATACTTCGAGTCAACTCTCGACTATGTGTTCCTAACGATCCTGAATTAAAGCATAAAATCATGATGGAGGCACACAACACGCCGTTTGCAATCCACCCAGGAGGTACCAAGATGTATCGAGATCTTCGACATACATTTTGGTTTCGACATACATTTTGGTGGAACAATATGAAAAGAGAGATTGCAGAGTTTATCTCAAGGTGCCTAACTTGTCAACGTGTCAAGACAGAGCATCAAGTTCCTAAAGGTCCATTACAATCACTTGAAGTTCCCGAATGGAAGTGGGAACACATCAATATGGACTTCGTGACGGGTCTTCCAAAAGTTTCTCAAGGCTTAGATGCAATTTGGGTGATCGTAGATAGATTGACCAAATCTGCTCATTTCTTGCCTATACGAGAAAACTTTTCACTTGAACGTCTTGCCGGTATGTACATAAATGAGATCGTGAGATTGCATGGCATGCCAGTTTCCATAGTTTCTGATCGAGATCCTAGATTCACTTCACGCTTTTGGATCAGTCTACAAAAAGCTATGGGCACTGAACTACGTTTTAGTTCTGCATACCATCCTCAAACGGACGGACAATCGGAAAGGACGATCCAGACCCTCGAAGATCTTTTGAGACTTTGTGTATTAGACTTCTAAGGAAGTTGGGATAAGTACTTGCCGTTGGTGGAATTTTCTTACAACAACAGTTACCAAGCAAGCATAGGCATGGCTCCATTCGAGGCATTGTATGGAAGGAAATGTCGCTCTCCAATATGTTGGAATGAGGTAGGAGAAGCAAAATTGTTGGGACCCGAGTTGGTACGCTTAACGACCGAAAAGATCCAAATGATCCGACAACGAATACAGACCGCACAAGAACGACAAAAGAGTTATGTTGATCTTCATCGGAGAGACGAAAGTTTCAACGTCGGAGATCATGTATTCTTACTCATAAGACGTGCCTTTTTATTTCCATGTATTAAATTGTGGGAATAACCTTACGGAGCGGATTGCCGCCTGTTGGTGAATAACCTTTCGTATTCATTCATTATTAATCTCTGAGAATAACCTTACGGAGCGGATTGCCGCCTGTTTGGTGAATAACTCTTTGTACTCAAATTCTATTAAATTGTGGGAATAACCTTACGGAGCGGATTGCCGCCTGTTTGGTGAATAACTCTTTGTACTCAAATTCTATTAAATTGTGGGAATAACCTTACGGAGCGGATTGCCGCCTGTTTGGTGAATAACTCTTTGTACTCAAATTCTATTAAATTGTGGGAATAACCTTACGGAGCGGATTGCCGCCTGTTTGGTGAATAACTCTTTGTACTCAAATTCTATTAAATTGTGGGAATAACCTTACGGAGCGGATTGCCGCCTGTTGGTGAATAACCCTTTGTATTAATTTCCTTCACCTTTTGTTAATCAAACCTGCTACGGTAAGGGATATTATTTTCTTTCATACTCCTAAATCGAAATTTATTATGGAACTATTGCTTCTATAATTCCTGAAAATATTATATGTTCCATAATAGTTGAACTTCATTATTTCAACTGAACCTTCCTATTTACGTGAACCTTTCTATTGAATTGTAACCGTTATTCTGAACTGTGGATCTTGAATATCATTTTTAAATTTCACTCCACATCATGTTGACAATTTGGACATTATTTGAATCTGTACAAAGTAAACTTCCGATACTTATTGTTATCCTATTTCTTCTGTTCATCATTTATATCATTCTAATCATCCAAAAATCAAGCTGTTGTGAATATCTGTGGCCGGGGGCACAGATGTGATATATTTGTTGAACAGATGATAGGTTAAAGGCGATATAATAGGTTAAAGGCGATACATCTGTTCGGTGTCTTTTATGGCACGTGGTGAAGGTTCTCTTTGGCCCGTAGTGCAAAGATGAACTGTTGTTTGGTATGATTATGACCAAAGGCTGAATCTGGTATAATCATGACCGTTGGTGTTATATTGAATGTCTTTGGCCCGTAGTGCAAAGATGAACTGTTGATCTGCATGATTATGATTAGGAACTGTGAATTTGTATTATCTTGACTAATGATATTTCAGATGATAAAAGTTAATGATGTTTTTCCTAAAAAGAGAACCGAGTGGACATTATAGTCTGCATTATTCTTCTAATAGATTACTCATTCCGCTGCTATTATTGATCTGAACGTTGTTTAAGAATTTAACTGCAGTTTTTGATATAAACCTTGTAGTCTATTGTATTCTATCAAGAACTCAACTGTTGAAGACTAATGATAATTTATTCGTCATTATCTTAGTCATGATATTCTTTACTGGGCTATTTGAGCTCACCCTTTCTTTTGTTCCATTGTTTTTCAACAGGAGATGAAAACATAACAGGGTCTAGCCGGGGAATGGAGTGAGGGTCCGAGGAATAGTTATCATAGTCTTCACGTTTTGTAAAATAGTGTGGCAATAATAGTGAAGACTTAGTTGTGTATTATTATACACTGTATTGTTGTACGTTGTGCTTTGTTGTAATAATTTTGTTGTAGTATTTTGACGACTCAAGTTTGGGCTGTGTGGGCCCAGATTTGGGGGCGTCACATTAAGAATATAAGTGTCAATCTAACTAGAAATCACTTCCTTTGGATTCTCTAAGAAGTTCAAGTAGTTTATACATATAGTTACATACTCTATCCTTTAATATACTCCACCTTATCACACTATTATTATTATTATTGTCAAAATTAGAGATATAATTTAATTTTTAAAGTTAAACAATGACATATTAAAATTTAAAATTAGTATGACTCATAAAAAATTAGAATGAAATAAAATTTATGATTAATAGTTTTTGTTATGTACTATACAATTATAATAATTGTATCAATTAAAATTAAATAAATTCACATAAATTTGAAATTTAATATGTCGTCGTTTGACATTAAAAGTCAAATTATATTTTTAATTTTAAAACAAATAAAATATTCAGCTGACTAAAGATTTTTATTCCAAAATTTTAAGTTTGATTATTTTTTATTGAATTACTCTTTAATATATAGCCTAGTAGTAAAACCTTTTTTTTTTATTGTACATTATCACAAATTCGAGTTTATAACTAAATACTACACACACACACACACACACACACACATATATATAATATTAATTTCTATTTTATTTCTTAATTATCATTCATTCTTTGCCCTTTTTAGATTACAAACACATAATGTGTTCAAAGTATGACTAGTATATTTATATTATAACAAACTTTAAATTTAATCCCAGAAAGTTCAGTGGGTGCAATTGCCCCCTTATCCCATGCGTGGATCCGCCATTGTAAGTGAATAGAAATAATTATCCTATAATAATTTAAATAATTCTATCCTAACAATTAATACGATAAACACAATATATAATATCTAAAATACAATATTTGTAAAATATCGATTTCCTAATACTAATTTTACTAGTATAATTTTCAAAGAAAATGTTTTCAAGCTAGAGAAAAATAAATAAAAAATAATTATTTTGAAAAAATCACCTTAATTAATTAATTAGTTGGCACTTGGCAGCCTCCGTCTCTCTATTTCATACAAGTTTTAATTTTTAGTATATAGTCCTCCGATGAACAAATAGAAGAAAGAGTCCAGCAGCTTAATCTTTTCCAGTGCTACTTACAATTAATTAATCAGTTACTTCCATGCATATGTATAACACGTACGTTTAAACTAAAAAAATCCACTCCATGACTTACATGTATCAAATTAACTCCTAATTAATTAATTTCGATAATTAGATAAGCTCGCTCACTAACGCTTTCTTCTCCTATATATATATATATATATATATATATATATATATATATATATATAGATATGAACAATTCTACAAATACAAAAATTAAACACAAATTCAAACACTAACAATTACACCATAAAAATTTAAACTTATTTTTTAATAGTGTAGATATTGTTAGTATTTAAATTTATATTTTATATTTATGCACTTAGACTTATTCTATATATATATATATATATATACACACGTCTTCAAGTTGCATGTTTTAATTAACAGTTGAAGAACTAACATGGTCGATATTATGTCATAAGCAAGATCTTCAACTTGTTGAATATTCCAGTTTATTTAGTGTTGACGTCTAATTCTCGCTCTTGCTGTAATCACCCGTCAGCAAGATACCTGCACACTTAACAAATCGTTATCACCCCACAGGACAGTCACGACTTGAGCCGTCCGGAGATGCTCCGGTGTGAGAGTAAGTTCAGACGATTACCGTCACAATAAATAACTTTAAAATATACGCTAGAATACGTTAGATATTTGATAGCTGAGTGTTTTTTAGGAAAACCTTACCTTTCGGTTTGGGAGTTTGCTTGCATATATCCGTCCATGTACCCACGAACGTCTCATCATCCCTTCATGAGTGAAGACAAGACGTTTTTTCTCCACTTGCCTCAGTTAGCCCATACTAGTATGGGCTACTCTCTGACTCAACCTGTTAAAGTAAGCTGAACTGCACCAAACGTCCCATCAGCCCTCCTTGAATGGGAGGGATGGGTTGTCCCCTGACCCAATTACTCCTGACTCATCTAACCCTAGTAGGGGAAGACGACCCGGCTCAATCCTCATAGAAGATAATTTCGGGACCCAAAACAGAAGAGCTGGGCCCAATAAATCATATCCCAACACCTAATTATTGACTTGGTGCATGCATGGTGGTCATGTTAATTCTCCTTAATTTGGCATCAGCATATATATATATATATATATATATATATATCCATCATTGAGAAATGCATTAATTCATGGTCGTCGGCAATGCGATCGAGTTTTAAGCTGTCGTTCATTTCGTTTTTCATCTTTTTGTTCAACCCAAATATTCTCGATCTCCTTAGCAGAGATTCAATAGAAAGTTCACAGCAAATTAACTCTGCCGCTCGTCCCTCCATATCTCCTCCTCTCTCTCTCTCTCTCTCTCTCTCTATATATATATATATATATATATACATATATATTTTTTGTGATAACTATCTATATCAATTTTGAATTATTCGCAAATTCACCAAAACTCATGTCAACTTTGAAAAAACCTTTTCTTTTTGCCAACCAATTATAAAATTTTAACTTTAAACTTTTAACTATAAATATAAACGTGAGATAGATTCTATTTTAGATACATTAAGTGATTTTATTTGACTATTTATTTTTTATTACGTGACAAATAATGCCTGTCAATGATTTAAAAAAAAACATAATTCTTTATAATTTATAGTTTAAAGAATTTTTTTTGCAGCTGATTGATAAAAATAAAATAATTATAAAACAATTAGTTAATTTTTAACGTCATGTACCCAAACTATTTTTGTGATACGGACCGGGGGTGGAGTATAACACTTGCAGTACAAGCAAAATAAATGCAGTCAAAAAAGAAGGAAAGAATAAGAATGGAAAGTAAAAAATTAAGAGAGAGAGAGAGAGAGAGAGAGAGAGAGAGAGATTACCAGGCTAGCTCCATGAAAAATTGAAACCCAAATCATGCGGTCTTCTTCTTTTACCTCTGCTATCATTTTCTTCTACTTGATTGCTGCAAGTATGTGTCGTCGAAAGTCCTAATTTTTTGACCAGATTCTTGAGCTCTAGTTTCTTCCTCCAAGTTAAATCCCTAAACTTTTTCCCCAAATTGTTTAAATACCACTTTACACATATAACATTAGAACACAATATAAAATATTACATCTCATCTCATTATTAAAAAATTTCCGTGTCAGACCCCACTTTTTAATAGTGAGATGAAATATAGTGTTTTATGTTGTGTTTTAATATTGTGTGTGTAAACTTATTCTCTATAGACATAATGAGACATCACACACGCGATACGCATATAAATTATGTGAGATAAAATTAAAAAATTTAAAAGGCTAAATAGAAATATAAAAAATTTAATACTATAAAAAACACAATACAATAATATGACTAAATTTATATAGACAAAAGAGAAAAAAAATAGTGTGACACGGTTGTTCCAAGCGGTCCATGATTGCTTTATAAAATATTTAACTCTTGTTCCCTTATGAAAAGAGTGGTTGCAAATGATCTAAGAAAGAACCACAAAAGTTTTAGTTGGTGAATCACATGAATTACTATATATTCAAATGACACAAGTGACATAATTATGAATGAATTAGGCAAATAATTTGACAAAAGTTATCCACAAAAATATTGTAATTTTTATGAAACTTTCTTAAAAAGTAATGTGTAACAATATTTACGTGACAATTGGAGTACTCCCTCATTCGACTGCATTTAATACTCCTACGTCACACTACAATAGTATTTTTGGCACATTAAAAAACTACTAGTATTTCACCACTTTTCATCTCCCCACTTTTTGAGATAAATTAACTTGAAAGAAAATCATTTCCTTTATTCATTTTCTTTTTTGTTGAAATTTTCCCGCTTTTAATTGTTCGTTTGCTCCTCCAACCAACCTAGTGAAATATTTATAAAAAATGATATATATTTCAACTTTATATGTTGATTTTTTTATTGTAAATTACGTAAGTAACTAACTATAGTTGATAATATTTTAACGATGTATTTAATATAATAGCCTTATAAACCTATGTAATAAGTCACTCAATATTTATCATGCCACGTCGGACGTAACTTAAAAAAGATATCCCTCTAAAATGGAGCATTCAAAAAACAAAAGGTTAACTCAACAGAGGATGTTGGAAACAGGGGTGGCTCAAGACAATATGAGGCCTAAAGCGATATTTTTTATTTTTTTTTATAATGCTAAAGTGATATTTTTAATGAGGCCTTCTATGTTTGATACATCTTTTATTGACTTTTATGATCAAATTGATCATTTTTTAAATAAATATATCTTATTATTATTTAATATATATGTAAAAAGTCTATAAATATTATAAATTATATAAAATTTAGTACATATCTCAATGTTTACTTTTTTAAAAATCTAAATATATCTATGTTTAATTGTTAATTTTAAAAATGGTCAATTTGACTATAAAAATCAATGGAGAACTTTTATTTTGGGACGGAGGGAGTATTAATAATTTTTATTTAAATGAGGTTTTTTTTTATACTGTTATTTTTTTTTACATATTTAATATTTGAATTGAATTATGGGCCCTAAAAAATTATTTGGCTTATAATTTTATAAGACCTTTTTATATGAATTATTTATGATCTTAAAAAATTTGGGGCCTTTTTTGAAATGGGGCCTAAAGCGCGCGCTTTTTTTTTTATATAGTAGGGCCGGCCCTGGTTGGAAAGTTGTCCAAATATTTGAACATTGCCTATCTGTATGATGAATGAAATAAATAATCTAAGAATATATGAAGATGAAGGAAATATGATGAGAATAATTTTAGACAACTACAATGAGAAAACTGAAACTTTGCAAAAGGATTTCAATATATTGAATAATGGGGACTGCATTTCATATCGAAATCTGTATTACAAGACAGCCCACCAATCCCTAATGCAAAATTGAAATAGTTATACACCTAAAAGCTCCCATTTCCGAGGATAAATGGAAGCCAAAAAAAAAAAGATTATCCCTCAAAAAATAAGTGTATACCTTAAAGTTTTTGTTTTGGTTCTATGGTTTGAGTCAGAGTCCCATTAGTACTGCTGCGAAATTTTTGTTGCCTTATAATTACGACGTATATTAATACATGATATTTTGTAGAATTATAAAATTGATCTACTATATTTCATATATTGTTAAATATTAACAACCAAGCGGATATTGGTGTGAATACAAGGAGGATGTGCATCTGCATCCACATATGCATGGATACTATATTTAAGAATCGCACCGCACCGTATCGTGCATGCAGATGAGGTGCGACTGTGAATACAAAAACTTTTAAATTTTCAAAAACAAATAACTATCAAAATTTGATCCATCAAGATAACAAATAAAAGTATAATGACATGATTGCAACTGTTGTTAAAGGAGGTTAACAAAAAATAAGTTGGACAATTCATCACCAATACCATATATAAAAAAATATTACACAACTTTAGAACTTCAGAAAATGTGCCATTAGCTCTTAAGCCATAAAAACAATAAAGAAAAAATTTCGACAAAAACAATGAAGAACAAATTTCAACAAAGACACTCAGGCTATTGAAATTCGAATCACATACACATTACAAAGACATGATTTTTTAATAGTTTATTTCGTAATTAATCAATTAGATAAAGTAAAAACCATAAAACAAATGCGAACATGCATTGCCTAACTTGACAATAGGCAAGAGTGTTCATACTGTGTATTTTCTAATTCATGCGAGGTAGCTAACACTTAAATCTACATTTTTGGCATTGTTTTTAGAGATTGACAAAAGAGTTAAATTTAGATTTTAGAATTTCTAAATATGTGTTTGTGTGTGTGTGTGTGTGTGTGTGTGTATATGCGGTGTGGTGCGAATACTCTTTATCTGCATGTGCATTTAAAAATCGCACTGCGTAATCACATCACAGCGTGCGAATTTTGCAGATGCAGTGCGGATGCATTACAAATGCAAATTATCTTGTAATACCAACAATAGTTATCCATATAACTCGCAACAAAAATGTTTGTTCATAGTTTGAGTTGTCATTAACCAGAAGACTTGTAGTCATTTTGAGCACTGGATGTTATAAATTCTGGGATGTAACTTTGTGTCATCCTTGTATGTATTTTGGTTTATGTACTGTTTATTTTGAAGGTTTATGTAGTGGTCCTCCTAGATATTTTGAAGTTCTATGGAAAAAATTTGGCTCAACATTGGATGTTCCAACAGGCAGAGATAAAAGGCCAAAGGTAAGCATATTGCCGATAAGCAACCATAAGTATTTTTTTTGTAAGAAGAAGGAAATTGATCTAACTGTCGTCCTTTTGTTCTAGGCCGGTTAAATAGCCGCAGCTTGGATTCAGTCTTTAAAGTCGTTAATATAGTGAGTGATACATGAATGTTCAGAAAACAAAAGCTAAAATCAAGAAAACAAGACAAAAACTAACAACAAAATTCACTTGAAAGACAACAAGGATAGGAAAGAGAGAAAAAAAGAAGAGAATATAAAAAAATAAAAAAATAAAAACTAAAAACACATACATCAATAGGCCATTTGTTATCACTGAAATTCAGTTAATATAACTGCAAAGAATCATTATCACTGATGTATGACTTCACTCTGATATGAATCGTAAGAAAATATTCTTCATTTTATCAAAACAATCGTCGCGCGCATTTGCAAGAAAAATATGCATAGCACTTCAATCTTCAGTTCTAAATCTTGTCTCAGCATTGTCTTAATGATAGTGGCAGTTTTTGGGACTTCAAATATGGACATCCGATGCAAAGATACAGAAAGGGAAGCACTTCTCAGCTTTAAAAAAGGCCTAAAAGATCCTTCGGGCAGGCTTTCTTCTTGGGTGGGGGTTCATTGCTGCCAATGGAGTGGTATCGAATGCAACAACATAACAGGAAATGTCATCAAACTCGATCTCCGAAATCCCTTTCCCTCCAACTGTATTGCTTCAATGCCAGAAGGTAATACGGCAGCTGATATAGGCTCGTGTTTGGGCGGCAAGATAAACGCTTCTTTGCTCGAGTTGAGATATTTAGATTATTTGGATATAAGCTTGAACAATTTTGAAGGAACTCGAATCCCTAATTTCTTCGGAATGTTTAAGAATTTGAGGTATCTAAATCTCTCCTCCTCATCATTCATAGGCAATATCCCACCTCATCTTGGAAATTTGTCTACCCTGAATTATCTTGATCTTTATTCGGATTCTTTAGTTACTCCAGGAATTACCAGTTTAAGCTGTACAAACATACAATGGATTGCAGGCCTCAGTTCCTTGAAACGTCTTAACATGGGAAATGTTGTACTACGCGATAAGGGATTAGAATTGCTGCAAGCAGTCAATATGCTTCCTTCTCTTGAGGAGTTAAACTTGCATATGTGTGGCCTTCATACCCTTCCTGTATCACTTCCATATGTCAACTTGACCTTGCTTTCTGTCCTTGATCTCTCCCTTAATGCTTTTCACTCTCCGATACCAAACTGGCTGTTTAACCTTACAAGTCTTACACAACTAGACCTCAACAAAAATCATTTCAATCGGTTCATTCCTGGAGAATTTATGAACTTACCATCTCTAGAATACCTAGATTTCTCGGACAACCGTTGCAATGGTGATATTCATGAACTTTTAGATAGTTTCGTCACCGTTTGTTCCAACTTGGTAACCCTGGACTTGAGTGGCAACCGGTTAAAAGGGTACTTACCCGAGTCACTAGGAATGCTCAAAAATCTGAAACAGCTTCGCCTTGATCACAACAGTTTTTGGGGTTCTATCCCAGCAACAATAGGAAGTCTGTCATTCTTGGAAGAATTGAACCTCTCTTTCACTAAGATGAATGGAACAATTCCTGTTACTTTAGGACAACTCTCTCAGCTCATGGATTTGAATCTTGAAGGCAACCCCTGGCAAGGTGTTATAACTGAAGCCCACCTGATGAATCTCACAAGCTTGCAGAGTTTAGCTGTGAACAGTTACCCAACAAACACAGACAAGCTATTGGTTTTCAATGTTACATCTGAATGGGATCCCCCTTTCAGGCTCAACTATCTTGATCTAGGAAACTGTCTGGTCGGACCTACATTTCCTGTGTGGCTTCGCGTTCAAAGTCAACTCAACTACGTGAACCTTCATAATGCTGGAATTGAAGACAGCATACCAGAGGAATGGTTCTTAAAGATATCATCTCAAATCACCGACTTGGATCTGTCTGATAACCGAATCAAAGGAAAGCTTCCACACAAGTTGAAATCTCCCGAGCTTGGTTCTATCGACTTGAGGAATAATCACTTTGAGGGTTCACTCCCACTTTGGACCACTAATGCCACACAACTTTTTCTCCAGAATAATTTATTCTCAGGGTCTATCCCCGATGATATCAGTGAATTGATGCCAGAGCTGCAAATTCTATATCTTTCCGAGAACCATCTCAATGGTACGATCCCTTCATCCATTTGTGCACTATCAAGCTTGCTAGTGCTCTCCCTTAGGAACAATCAATTATCTGGGAAGCTTCCCCAGTGCTGGGATGGGATGCTGCCGACTATATTAGCTATTGATGTATCAAACAATAACATATCTGGTAACATTCCTAGCTCATTGGGTCACCTAGGTTCTCTTTATGTATTGGTGTTAAGTGATAATTCTTTGGACGGGGAGATTCCTCCATCATTGCAGAACTGCTCAGTTTTGAAGATCCTTGATCTCGGAGGAAATCGACTCTCTGGAAACCTACCCTTGTGGATAGGAAAGGATTTTACATCATTGTGGATCCTAAGCCTAAGATCTAACGCGTTCAATGGAACTATCCCTAGACAATGGTGCAATCTTTGGACACTTCATATCCTAGATGTTGCCCACAACAATCTCTCTGGGGTCATTCCAAACTGTTTGGGCAATCTAAGTTCACTGCAGACTCGTAGTAACTTGGACAATGGCGTCATCTTCGTCGACAATAGTCTATATTTAGAGCAAATGACCATAGTGGCAAAAGGAAGAGAATTGGAATATAGCAGCACCCTGAAGTATGTCGATAGCATTGATCTATCCGGGAATAGTCTAACAGGTGAAATACCAGAAGGGATAACCAATCTCACTGCATTGGGTAATTTAAACTTTTCGATGAATAATCTCATAGGAAGCATCCCCGAGGAGATTGGAAACTTGAGATGGTTAGAAACACTTGATCTGTCAAACAACCATCTTTCGGGACCTATTCCCCAGAGCATTTCGTCACTGAACTCGTTGAGTCACTTGAATCTATCACACAACAATTTGGTTGGGAGGATTCCATCAGGAAATCAGCTGCAAACGCTCAATGACTTATCCATTTATGAAGGAAATCCTTCATTGTGTGGGGTGCCTCTTCCAATCAAGTGTGAAGGTGATGTTGATAATGTAGTACCTGCTGACGAAGGTTTTGAAGAGTTTGATTATGAAGCTCTATGGTTCTATATATTTGGATTTGTTGTTGGCTTATGTTGTGTTTGCTGCACTTTATGGAAAAAAGATTCATGGAGAAGAGCGTTTTATCAATCTTTACGGCTAGAATAACAGCAGTATTCATGTAGATTTATCTCTTTTTGTTGAGATATACATATTTAGTTGGAAAGTTAAACTACTAGTTCTAGGTGCATCTTTGGTTACACAGTGTTTGGAGTATTAATGAATTTGGAGTCGCTAAATATTCAAACGCACTAAAAAAATTGTTTGTTTAAAAGCATCTTATTTCAAACACAACATTTGAGCTCAAATACAACGCACAAAAAATAACAGGTGTGCTTAGAGGTCCAAACGCTACTGTGGTAAACGCTAATAACCCAACAAATCCTATTTGTCATCAGTTAACTACTCAAATCCTATGTGTCATCAGTTACCTACTCAAAGCTGGAGTAATATATACTCATTGATAGGCACGTAGACTTCACAAAGTTGAAAATCTAAGTCCAATTCTACATAGACGATGGTGAAGAAGGCGAAGGCTATTATTGCTTTCGCATAGTAGCACAGCGCAAACTAGTATATCTAAAAATTGGTTTTGCTATTGTTTGTTCGGCTGATTAATAACTTGAAGATTTTTATTAGTTGGATTTTTGGGTTGTGAAATTTATAATTTTTTGATTTTTCACTCACTGTTCTAAGTTTTAGGAGGGAGATGATGTCTCATGTCTAACCTGACCAACAACCAAATTTTATTAGAATGGGGTCGATTTGTTCAATATGAACAGATGAGATATTAGCCTCCTCCTCCTTTTCAAATTCAAATGGGGGCGCCATCAGTATTCTACTCCCACTTAAAGCCTCAAACGGGAACACCATTAATAGACTCCCTCCCTTGTAACCATGATTTTCACGGGGTTGTATAATTTTATGACTTCTTAGGAGCAATACATGCCCGCTCTACCACTGCAATTGTTAGAGGAATTTCCAATGAAGTCTACATTAGAACAATCAAATCTGGTTTACTTACCATCCGCACAGTTAAAGTACGAACGAAAATATTACATAAATGTCATTATTTTAATAGTATAGTAATATATTGAATATTTTGAAAGTTACCTTCTGCGCTACTAAAGTATAGATCCTGAAAGTTATTTAGGTCACTTTTGAGTTCGCACTTAAATTATGTGGACTCTTCCAAACTAAAGTGCGGATGGATGATAATTTTCACCGTTAAATTTTCAATTAGACGATCACAATTTGTTGTAAGAATAATTTTAAATTTACAGTGTTAACTATAAACCAGCCCCATAAATATATATATATACTCTTTCCTGTCTTCATGATGCGTAATATAACACCACACACTGACGTACACTTCATCTAAATTACACAACTATAATAAAGCAAATATTTGATGAAAACTTGACCTCTTTAAGTAGAAAAGACACATGTCAAGTTATTTTTCTCTGAGTAATTAGTTATATAAGGAAATAGAAAAGGAGAAGTGTCGTGAAGAAGTCATAGTATTAATATAGATATTAAGGGGAGTGTGGGTGCATGTATGTACGTACGTATAATGGAGATGGGGCATCACTGTTGTGAAATGGACCAATAAAGTTGCCCCATTTCAATCTTTACATATATGTTCCTCATTATTTTTTTATTTGCTCATTACTAGTATAGGTCATTTTTTGAATTATCCAAGTTTTGGTCACTCGATTGAGAGATCCTTTTTGAAACAAGATTTGAGTTTTGATAATCTATAATATTTCATTGCTTGAAATTCAAGTTTGGGATTTGGATTGATTGAAGTTAACTTTTGGTCAAATTTGAAAGAGTTACATTAATTTGCATAATTGCATTAATTAATGCAACTTTGTATTATACAAACGCAACTCATTAATATCCATGTATACATAATATGTTTCTCGTTGTAATTCTTTGCTCTAATTAATGTTTCATTAATTCTTGAAATATTGGGATATTTTTCTTACTATGATATCCAATGCAGGATTGCAAATTAAGGTGTGAAAAGAGTTGCAGATTAATTAAGGTGGATAAATTACTTGAGGCCGGCCTGATCTCAAAAGGAGCTCTTTTACAGAACAAGAGGAAAGAACTAGTATATCATTGATATTCATAGAATTACAGGCAACAGATGGAACCAAACACTTGGCCGGTAGAACTGATAATAAAGTGAAGAATTTTTGGAACTCATGCATCAAGAAAAAACTTATTGGTAAAGGCTTAGACCCCAACAACACTCACAATCTTCTCCCCCTTCATCAAATTAAACCATAAAAGCATGCAATGCATGTAAGGCATCTTCGATTTTCTCTTTAAGCACTTCTTCACAAACTAAAGATGCTTCAAAAACTCCTCCTAAAAAGTTAGTACATACATGATTATACAAACAAAAATAATATTGCCTTCGTGCAAAAACCCTAATATTGTTTCGACAACTATTCGAAGTCCACAATCTAGTAGTATTATTCAAACTTTTGAACCAAGTACAGAAAAAGAAATGCAGCTACAAAAAGAAGAAAAACCGGAGTCGGAAAAGGGTACTTTTAGAGTTGAACATGGGTGAGGGCATGGATCATTCTTCGTTTGAGGACTCGAACTTTGATTTTGAGTTTATGGAGGCTGCACTTGGAATGTATAGTAATGGGAATTCGATGGATCAACTTGCACGGGATTGGTTGTTAATTAATTAGCTAGCTATAGGTACGTACTGAATAAGGGTGGTTTTTTTGTTTATAAGGTGCACGTACGTTTGGATATGTTTCAACAGAAATTAAAGGTGGTTTGATCATAGTCAAAATAAGTTGGTTAATTACAAATTTGGGATTGTATATGTATGCATGTGTATTTGCAATTGGTTTTACTTTTTATTTTTATTTCAAACACTAATTGGAGGATAGGTCAAATATAAAGCTACTATAAACTCTAGAATGAATTTAAAATACAAATTAATATGATGAGGATGGGAAAATGGAAATGAAACAGAATTTTTTGGATTATGGACAAGAGAATATATATATATATATATATTAGATGTGGATTTCGGAAAGGTTTTGATGGTAAAAGTTGATAAGGAGATGGGAAAGAAGAAAAGTTAAAATGGGCTACGAAGTTGAAATTATTCTAAAGAAGCTTTAGACTAAACTGCAAACTTTATCAAGGTGACCAATTAGATATATCCCCATAACACAAACAATACCTTGTTCTTTGCAAATCTAATCATAACCAAGCTTGCTCAAGATATGATAAAGCTTCTCTTTTATTTGATGTGAAATGTTTTTGTAATAATCTAGGTTGGGAGATAAGTATAAACACACAACATCCAAGCACAACATTAAAGAGGATCAATGCAATATTCCATATTGTGGTGTAGTAGTGTCCCTAGATTGGTGTAGGATTTTAAGGGTCACGTTTGAAAATTGTGCGGTGAGCTTGAGACATAATAGGAGCTGCGTTTTAAATAAACTCTTGTAGATAAACAAGATGTTCAAACTCTAAAAAGCCCAAAAACTCCAACGGCCTCAAACCAAACACACACAGCTCAACTTGTTTTGCTGTCTAAAGTAAAACAAATCCACCTCTAAACGTAATATTAGTTTCCCAAGGTTTTTGGATTCCAAAACAATCACCAAAAGCGAATACCAAATTGCTCCTTGTTCAATGTAATTTTATGCCCACAAGAATGTCCCAAAAACAAATCCAACTTCTGATAGTTTGCGAAATATAACACATCTAAAAAGGTGATTTCAAATGTGAAAGAATTTGAATCTAGAAGATAAACATGCAACACATTCTTGGAGAAAAACGTACTACTACATAATTTACATCATGTTGAAAAGAATCATACATAACTACGATACGATCATATAACCAAATTCAAATCCTTACAGGAATTAACCATCTCGGTAAATGTACTAGCAAACATTAAAGAGAACCTGGGAACCTGCATTAGAATAAGAAAGTCTCTCGAGAAAAATGTATTGGACTGTAATTTTGAATTCACAAATGAGTTTGCATCTCTCTCAGCAGACCACAAAAAGGATAAATAACTCGCAGTTGAAACCCAAAATTTCTTCTACGACTACGAGGTTGGGGTATAATCTGACATGATAAGACTATTTAATAACAAAGCACCAGCTACAAAGAAAATAGAATAGAGAGGGCACAACCCTACTGACTAGGAGCTGCTTCTTTCAAGAAGGAACATTCAGCTCCAAACAATGCATGCCACTTTGAACCATGAAAATCATCTTGAGAAGATACGACGTTAATTCTCATGCAAAGCCTTCATCAAATACAGCTTGCTGAAACTCTGTCCTGCAACACTGCACAATGAAGTCCAGATATATATCACTTTCAAAGTGCATTCAATAATGATACCCAGAAGAATTTATAAGTTTAGGAGCAATCAAAAGAAACTCCTAGTGAGGAGCGCACAACAAATGGAATCCATGGACCTGCTATTCCTGCTTCTTTACAGCAATATATAAGTCCGAAAGAGTAAACCAAACACACTTGTACCTATAAACTTTACATTTATAGGACACGCACACACACATATATAATGTATTTCATTCGTGTTTGCTAATTTTAATACCTATATCTATTCATCTTGTCAAAATAACACTGTTCTCAATAGTTTGGCATAATTATCAACAATTAGAAACTGATATTTTACTGCTGCAAGGAATTGTAGCATACCCATTAATTTGGTTGCAGTAGTTGGAAATTTGATTTGTTATGAGGAAGCTATCCAACCGTGGTGGCTCTTGGATAGGCTTGAAAACAGGGTTTGAAGGATCCTCCTCAGGCAATGGCTCTTCTCCTGCAGCTTTACGTGCCATGTTTTCAGCCCTATTAAAGACAGGACACAGTTAAAAATAATTAGATAGATGAAAATGAAAATACAAACATGTGAAAAAGGAAAGTGATGTATACAAGACGAAACAAAGCTTCACAATTTTCAGAGAACACCACAAAATCTAAGAAATAATTAGATAGATGCAAATGAAAATACAAGCATGTGAAAAAGGAGAGTGATGTATATAAGATGAAACAAGTTTCAAAATTTTCAACAAAGACCACAAAAGCTAAGCCAATATATTTCCCGTCTATATGGAGCTTAATATCTAATCATATAAACCTACACCATCTCCATTTGTTACAACTTGCCCATTGTTTTTTTTTTAAAAGTAGCTTTTTTTCTGTATAGTTTTGAATCATGTATCTGATGACAACCCAAAAACATATAAGCCAATAAATGATATCTTTTTTGTATTCAAAATCTTTAGGGCTGTCAAGTTAACATAATAGCTGAAATCTTTGAATCAAGACATCTTCAAACTTGAAGTTCAAATTGAAGGAAAAACATATTGCTTTAAGTTGCAATTCAAGCATTCAGTTTCCTAAAGGTGCTATACTGCTACGTGAAGGGTATAGGTCCGTTTTTTGGTGCTAAGACTTCACTATTTGAACTTCTGAATAGACAAATACTTTTAGTTTTTATTATTTGAACTGTTGGATAGGTGAATCTATTGTTGGTATTACGGATTGGAGATCTTGTTTAAGGGGTTTCGGGTATTTTTCCGTTATGACCTTATGTTTGTACTACCCTATGCAACTCCTCTTCCTTATCTTCTAGACATGCAAAAGAAAACAATGAAACATTTGAAGCTATCCATTCACAAAAGATTATCATTAAATATATACATTCTTAACTAAGCCATAAACGAGCAGTGGCATAATCTTAATTATATAGATGGACAACCATTCCATAAGTTACACTTTTACAGAATTAAACCATTCTATAAGCTACAGAATCTTCCAAATTTTTTCCCTAACAAAATATTATAGGAATTCGGAAAGGACGAGTATTAAGCAATAACTATAGCATATATCATAATTTTTAAAACAATTAGGCCAGGACATACATCTTCAAAGTAGGCTCTACATGAGGGAAAAATTAGGAATATACATTACTCAAAATCTAAGAATAACCCATACACATTCAGAATTACAAATTACCTTCTCTTCTGCAGCCATGCTTGCTGCTGTGCTTGCTGGCGTGACAGATTCCTATAGTAAAATTGGAACTGTAAACAAAAGGTTAGTCTCGTCATCCAAATGGTGATTCTATTTTCTAATGGTAAAGACTCAATTGGAAAGTAAGGATAACCTTTTGTTGTTCCATTGACAGATCATCCATGCATTCAATTAAGAATTCGACATTTCTCTCCATAAATGGATTGGTAGATAGCTGTAGCCTGTCATAATCACACTAGCACATAGAAGAAAAAGATGCAATTAGAGTCTATTTTTAGATTTAGTGTCGATAAAATATCCCAGAAGTGTATAGAAATTACCTGGGTGACAGGTGAATCAGCTTCAAGCTCAGTCATGAAGGCACTTATAAGAGCAGAATTAGAGACCTTTATCTGCGAATATAAAATGCAATAATATGATCCATACTGGAAGTCAAAATAAACAATAATAATGTTGCCTTAATGAATACTTTCAGCCCCTCCAATAACTACTTATACAAGGGAACTCGCCTATGAAGCATGGAGCTCCCATAGGTCAGCTTTTTTTCAGTTTTGGGTTATAGAGACATTTCGGAGATGAAAACACTCAGAAATGTAGGCAAAAACGTCCCTGAAATGCCAATCAGAAACATGGCCAAAACAGCAGGGGAAACATGGGGCAAAAATTATATTTTTAAAATATTAGGAGTCAATCGGTTAATAATTAACAGTGTAAAAATGAAAAAAAAAAAAAAAGAATAAGACCCAAGTTGGCCAATTCTAGGGAATGAACAATTCCACTGACAGAATAGAGTGGGGAAAGAAGAGACGACTGAGAGAAAAAAGAACAACAAGAAACCACGGAGAAGAAAAGAGAAGAGGAAGAGGAGAAGATGAAGCATAGCCGGTTCGTTCACTGCCGACTGCTTTTCTCCCTTCTGTTTTTTCGCTGCTCGATGTATTTGTGATGCATTGTTAAAGTTGGATGAAAGATATGTGCACTAACTTGTGACCATGCTTGTCTTTATGGATGGACTGCCATTTTAAAGTTTTTTATTTTTTTGAAAAAAAGAAAGCATTTGATGGGGATCAGTTTTACTATTCACGTGTTTTACTGTTCACGTGGGGATTGGATTGTTTCGTTTTGATGTATTTTATTTATATTTGGATTGTTATTATTTTAGGGCGTTGTTGGTATTTTATTTCTATTAAGTAGGGTTATTTGAGTCTTTAATTGTTTTATTCAGATTAGGGTTTTGGGTCTATTTAAAGACTGATGTAATCTGATTTTATTACGCTATTATTATTAATTCTGAAATTACCCTAATTGTTGGTTGCGATCAATATCTTTTCTCCCTGCTGCGGTTGGGAAACCCTAGGGGTAGTGGTTCTCCTGCGGTTGGATCACCCTAGTTTTTATCAATTTTCCTTATTATTATTTTAGGGCGTTGTTGGTATTTTATTTCTATTAAGTAGGGTTATTTGAGTCTTTAATTGTTTTATTCAGATTAGGGTTTTGGGTCTATTTAAAGACTGATGTAATCTGATTTTATTACGCTATTATTATTAATTCTGAAATTACCCTAATTGTTGGTTGCGATCAATATCTTTTCTCCCTGCTGCGGTTGGGAAACCCTAGGGGTAGTGGTTCTCCTGCGGTTGGATCACCCTAGTTTTTATCAATTTTCCTTATTGAATTACCATTATCAGTGCATTATTTGGCCATCTATTTTCGTCCTACATCAGCATTAGTAATGATATGTGATAACTCAATGTTCTACTATTTTTGTTTTGATTATATAGTAATTCACGAAATTAATATAAATATGTGTGTACGCGTATAGATAATGAATTTTAATATAAAGAATAAAAGGCTTATCCAAAGCTTGGCATATTAGATTTTTCAAAAAAAAAAAACACGTTCCCAATCCTTCTCAATTCCATTTATGTCTCCATACTAAGCAATTGACTAACATCTGTCCATGTAAATTAAATGTCGCTGTAGAAGGTTCTAACAGTCATTGGCCCAACAAATGCCGACCAGAATTCTTTCTAGATATAGTCCTAAATGAACTTGTCACTATTTTCAACACATCATTGTCAGATCCTGATTCTCTCTAAATCACTGACATATGGTCTTTCTTAATAATAAACACTCAAGCTTCTTTCATATTCACTAAAATTAAAGCTACAATGGTCAAGAGAGGTAACATTTAAGACCAATCAGCAAAATATCTTATGCATGAGAATGTATGTCAAGTAAAAATAGATGAATCATCATAGCATAAATGACATGCATACTGATATAAACTTAAAAGAGAAGTCTTGACACGGAACATATTACTCCTAGACATTCAAATGAAAACACAACTTAAGAGTTAGATAATTAATCAGAATAAAGTGGCTTGGTATACTAAAAACATACAGGAATCTCCTCAAAGATATCCACCCATGAAAGATTTTTCTCTCGCAACCTGAAGAGAACCAAGTATATAAAGAAAATGAGACTAAATGTACAGTGTATATCACATGAAAATCTTCAAAAAGAATAAATAATGAAAGGTAAACCATACTTCTCTCCTGTAAAATTCTTGCTGCGGTAAAGCTCCATGAAGGAATCAGAAAGCTTCAAGGCCTTCAAAGCTAAGACACCTTGGTTGGACTTGGAAGGATCATAAATAATGCAGACACAGCGCTTTATATTCTCCTGCATCCACAAAAGCAGAAAATAAGTACTAGTTCATAATTTAAGATCTGTACTAGAAAATAAAGAACAAACGCCCAGAAGTCAAAACATATATCTATAATATAAAGCGGGAGGATAAACTTGACGGTTAATTTGGTGTAAACAATTTAGTGAAGCTTTTTACTTTACTATTTTACCTTTAAAAGATAGGAGCAAATACTTTCTAAACTCAAAAGCTTTCATTTTCTCTCTCCCCACTCCTTTATCAATTCCTATTTTCTCTCCAACATTTTTTCATTCATTCTACACATGCAGTGTGTGCCAGGATACTAGTCACATATAAATTTTGGCTTGCAACAGAAGCTAACAAAACTTTCTACTCATTAATTGACTCTGAATCTTGCGTCTGTTTACATTGAGAAAGTTATTGAACGAGGAAATAACAAGCGCATAACAGTCTGCGTAATGTTTGGATAATATAACAACAAAATGCATTACAGGAAAATGGGCAGACAGATGTTACCTGGTAATTCATAAAGGTCTCTATCAGTTCCACTGTCTGGTAGGAACCTAATAAAGTTGATTGATACCTGGAAGATAATTAGAGTTTAACATTTAAAAGATCATAGCAAACGTACTAAAGATTGCCATCCCATTTTGTCTGTCTTTTACCAATACTAAGATTATCGATTGGCAATACATAAGACAAAACTCACCATCCAACAGTGTTATTGTCAACATTAACCTCTCTCAAGCATCTCATCATCTCAAGCTGATAATTAGCACCTTCTGCTTCAATCTCTTCATCTTCCTCCCGTATCTGCCATTTATTACAAGCATATAATAAAATTAAATTAAAAAACACACCACAAGGGTAGAAATATAAAAGGAAATCATTTTCTGTTGTCGAGAATCCCCAACACTAGTCATGAAGAATTCTGAAAAGGAAAAATGCTACATGTGTCACGTACCGGGAAGGGAAAACAATTAGTTACTTCGAGAACACTGCCAACATCTAAGCCGAGGAGTTGGCCTGTGACGAGAGCTGGTGAAAACTCCTTGCAGTGCTTGATAATCTTTAATATAGCCTGTTTTAAGGAATTTTGCAACAAGTATGAGAAACTTTGTAAGTAAAGCCATACCTTAGTCAAACTTCCAATTCCAGAAACATTCAATGTGCATTTGACTAGCATGTTTACTCCAAAAAGTGTAAGAAGTGAAGCAAGAAACATCCTAATAGCAACTACACCATCGCCTTTGCATCTCAGACTACTACTGAAACAGCTCAGGTTGAGACACTATTCATAGCGACCGATCATTCAAAAATTTACATGGTATCAATTGTGTAAATTGAACTCTCTTTCACTTGTTTAAAAAAAAAAAATTGAAGTTCGGTGAGCAATGCTTTTGGATTTATTGATCTGCTTTCAGGCAAATGCTTGGTAGGCTAACAGCCCAATGAACCGGGTGAGGCAGTCGACAAAAGGGGGCACACTGACCAAGTACGAGAAATTGGCCCCGCTCCGCTTTCTTAAAAGCAAGGACCACTACGGGAGGTCAAACCGAGGCTATAATTTGGTTTGATGGGTATAATAATGCACGTGTAATTGAAATGGGAGTGGCTCATAATGCAGGTGCCTGCTTCAACGAATGGTGAATCACGAGGCATCATCAAATTGTAGCAATTTATCAATAATACTCTCTGATTGCTTGTTTTTACAAGTGATGATACTATGAACAGGTTATATAATTGAGGGTAAACGGATAAAACTTAAATCCACAGATGACACAAATCCCAAAACATACATCATAAAAGTTCGAACACAAAAAGTAACACCAAAACAAAATAGTTGTAAAAATAGAAAAACAAAAACATTGTAGAGAGAGAATTAGTACCAGTCCTTCGATCTGAACCACCCTGAGAGGGGATGCAACTTCCTCTGTAGCTGCCACTTGCAGGAACGATCGAACTGTAGTTGCTACAACCGTTTTTCCACAATTCAATATCAATATAACACATTGAGCAATCAAAGAGAGATTCAACAACTAAAAGAAAGATCGATTTCAATTTACATATATAAAAGCTAAAACCCTACGTAAATATATACATATATAGAGAGAAAAATACTGACTTTGCGCCATGTAGATGTCGTACGAGTAAGACGGAGTACGGAGACTGATGAAAGTTGATAAATTTTCAAGCTTTTTCTCCTTCTCTGTATGGATGACAAACGCATTGATTTGTGCGTGCTTGAGAAACCCTATAGATAGCAGGGGGCAGAGCACTGTAATCCAAGTTACTGGGCCGGCAAATAATGGCTTAAGAGTTACGACCGTAGTAAATAAAAGTGGCCCAAATTCTAATGGGCTCCAAAGAAATAAGGTAGTCTTTTCATATTGTATGTGCAAAAATTATGCATAAATATTATGAGTATTATTTTTATTAGTACTAAGTATTGTGTATAAAATATGTAATATAAAATACGAGTTTTATAACATTTAGAATACTAAATAAAAAGATAAAAATATATAATAAAAAAAAGAACAAAATATTAATATAATTAAATTTGTAAGAATAAAAGAGGGGGGAAAATATTGTGACACGATTATGTCAATCAGTTTATGACCACTTTATTATATAAATAGATGTATAAAATAGTGAAAATAATATTAAAAATTAATGAACCTTATCAATAATTTAAATGGTAGAATCAATATGTTATTTTTTCTCATATTAAAATTATTTGTACATAGTTTGTGCACATAAAATTACTCTTATAATAAATAATTATTATTATACATTAAAAAATACAAAAAAAATTTGTTTAAGCGTAATTAGTTGATTTTTATTACATATACATGGGCTTAGGAATTATAACTTATTACTATTATATTATGATAGAGATGTAATCAAATTAAACTCTTCCCAAGCCCAACTTGACTCAAATAAATATGACTCGTGCTCGAGTTGTACTCATTAAATGAGTCGAGCTCAAGTAAAACTCTTTTGTTTTTTAGTTAAATGTGTTGAACTCAAATAACGATGTATTCTCGACTTGTTTAGACCTAATTCAAGTAAATTTAATTTATTTAATATTTAATTTAATAGTATTTTCTTAAAAGTTTCTTATAATAATTAAATCATACTAAGATGAATTTAAACTAAACTCACTTAAATTTGGGTTAAACTCGACTTGTTTACTGAATGAGTTGAATTTGTACATCAAATAATAATTTTAATTTTAACTCGATTCACTCAACTTTTATACGAACTCAGAATTTAAACTCGAGAATCTAAAGTCTAACTCAACTGAATTCGTATACAACTCTATTTTGTATGTAGTAGTCACCGAAATTTCAAAAATTTCTTTGAAGAAAATTATCTTTTATTTTTTTAAGGAAATATAAATTTACCGAGTCGAGTCGTGTGACTCAGTACCATTTGTACGGCCGACCCAGTAGATAAAAACGTATTTAAAACCCAAAACGAAACGGGTTAACAATCTTTTCGAAAATCACCTCCGCCCTCTTCCGCCGCCTCTCTCCCTCTAACCGCCCCTTCAAAAACAAGCTTTGTCAACAGTGAATTTTCTCCGGCGAAAGTCATCAGAGTGTAACCAAACCTCGGTTGGGTATTTAGTCAAGGTTTTATCATCACCTTCGAAATATGCCACAAGGTTCTCTTTCTTTCTCTCTCAGTCACACTGATATATGTGTGTGATAACTGATAAATTTAGTGAAGTAATTTTCTTTTTTGCTTTTGCTATTCGGGAAAGTAAGTAATTACATAATTATTTGGGTAGATTTTTATGCTTGTATTATGTATATTAGTAAATTGATTTTTATATATATCATTATATGACAGATCTTCCTGGGTTTTACTATGATGCGGAGAAGAATAGATACTTCCCTATCAAAGGCCCAATTCCGGGCTCTTCTCGAATTACTTCTTATTCATCATGTTCAACTGCTGCTCAAAAATCAATAACTGAAACTGAAAACAAACAGGCAAGTAATACTCCTTTCTGTCACTTACAAAACTGTTTTGTAATTTGCAAATTTGTTTCATTACATGTGTAATTGTGTATAATTTGAAACCACCAATTTAAGTGCTTTTTTTATATTTTAATTTTATGCTTTTAACCATTTTATGAGCTTGCAGTTGTTGCCCTTTTGGAATTAACTGCTTTTGCATAGGGAATGATATTTCAATTTTTTACTATTTAAAAGTAACTGGTTTCATAAAATGTGGTTTAGTTTTCCAGTCTTTCATAATGTGTTAAAAGTCATAATCTTTCTAGGTAGTTATTGTGACATTGGTTCTATAGAGTTGATTTTTGGCATTGGATGCTCATATGTTGAGGTGGATGGTTGTATCTGTGGGGAGAGTATTGTGAAAGGGCCTTATTTTGCGAATTAGTATGGGTAGTCAATTAGGGAAAGAACTCAATACCAATGGGTTATAAATCTGCAAATATTAAGTTAGACATTCTGGAGAATGTTTATCATTTTGTGTCATGATTTATTTAATGGCCCATTTGTTTTGGTTGCTGAATTACTGCTTGTATCCCTTCTTTCTCTTATGGTCCTGCATAATGCAAAGCTAGTTTTTTTTCCTCTCCTTGCATCTCAGGCAAGTAAAGCACATAAAGGATTGCGACGAACAACTGCAAATCTGCTTCAGAGTAGGGAGTTGTATGGTAATGTCATCACTTCCACAAAAGGGAAATACAACTTTCGGGAAGAATACCAAAAGACACAAGTATCAGAACCTATGGTATGCCCATCTAATCAGATCCATCGTTCAAACATAAAACCACGTGGTTGTTACTTGTTATATTAGTTGGCCATCAATATAGTTATATCTAAATGTAATTATAGCCAATTGCCCAGCTGTGGCTGTGATTTTGGTATTGGTCTTTTAAGCTTTGGTCAAATGCCTAGAATATTTCTAATGTCCACAGCCACAAGTCAAATCCCAATATTTCATGTGCAGTAATATGAAACTTAAATCCATTATGGGATGGGTCCCATTTGGCTCTCTTCGTGATGTCCTGCATATCTATCTCTTTCTGACCAATCAATTACTAGTACATCTGTGTAAATCAGCAGGGACTACCTTGTAAGGATAAATAATCCTCTTGTTCCTTATTATAAGATTGTGATAGGATACACATGTAAAGTAGATATTTGCTTCAAATTTGACACATTGCTACTTTGCTTATGTATTATTATTTATTTTAAAAGAATTAGTCACTTTTACTAGCTCATGTTCTATGTCCATCCACAACAAAAGGGTTGAGAGGCAAGTACTGCATTTAATATAAAATATCAAGAGAAGAAATCTTAGAATGATCAAAATTTTCTTTTTGACCATGGAGCCATTTATGTGATTAATTGTTCCTGTCTGAGTCCATCTTCTCATTTAATGTTCATAACCTATAAAAATTGTTATTGTTATCACTACTTACATCAATTATGTGTTATATACATCAGATTTGGAGGTATCATGGGACAGATAAAATTGCCGATTGTGCCTTGGAACAAGTACATGTTGATATGGACATGCCAGATGGTGCAGTTAGAACAGAAATTCTACTAGCAGGCGGTTTAAATGGTTCTTTCTGGTACGCCTTTAATTCTTGTTTAAATCCATGGGACCTTTAGAACACTTTCCTGTCACCTACTTTTTCCATAATTAATGGCTGTTTGGTTGAATATCATGCTGCATTTGATTTAAAATTTAATTAGCGAACTTCTGTAAATTTGTAGGGACTACAAAATATAGTGCATCGTATCACTCTCTGTGTTGAATGCCTGCTTTGCTATCGAAATACCATGAACTGGAATGTGGAAGTGCAATGCAATTGTTTTGTATCTTTTTTTTTTTACGAAGCATGTTTTGTATCCTATGTGATGGATTCAGGATACAATCATTCTAATGGTAATAGATCATTTTCCAGAAAGTAATAATAAGTGATATGATTTGAGTTACAAGACAGTTTTCAGAAAAATAAGGAGGATGTTATTTTCTTTTTTTTTTTTAAATTGTTTGTTTGGTTGGAAAAATCTTTAATTTTGTGTGTGCTTCACGTGGCACTTGGAGTGAACTTTTGCTAATTATTTTTTGTTTAATGAATTTAAATTATTTTCAAATTAGTGTAATGAGTTTAAATTATTGAGTGAGCAGATTTAGTCTTAAAATTATCTTCTTATGGAAGTCCTCCAGTTAGTTTTTAAGTATGCCGCTGAATTATAAATATATTGTATGCTACTTACTATAAGAAATACTATAAGCAAATGTAAGAAAAGGAGAGTGAATTAGGTTTAAACATAATTTTGAATATATGATGTATTTTAAATTGTAATCCTCCAAAATGGTAAATAACTTTAATCGACATACTGAGTGACTGAGTTGTCGGTCAATAGCTTTAACTTTTTTTTGAAACTGCACAAAGACAAAGATGGTGCCATTTGGCCATATGGGTTTTCACTTATCAAGGAGAGTTAGCAATTGCATGTAACACTTCAAATATACACTAAACACCTTATACTTTCAAATACATTGTGAACTTTATATTTTCAAAGTTTACAATAAACATCATATAATAAAAAAAACAAAAAACTAATGGGGGACGGGCCCCCACTGGCCCATTTTTGTGCCCCTGGGTGGGGGTGGTACAAGTTCTTGTTTTTGATGTCTTGTGCTTTTGCAGTCTTTCTGAAGTTGGAAAAGATGTACATCAATTTGATTATCGGGCAGAAAGCGTGCCAGATCCTGTGCGGCTTCTCAAAAATAAAAAGAAAGAAGGATTTGCAAAATCACCTGGACATCTATGGAGGCCTGATGGAGCTTCAATTAATATGCAGTCAACTATATCTTGTATAAAGATGTTCAGAAAACATCGTACACATCCAGCTGAAAGTGTCTCATCCAAGCAGCATGTTTTGTATCTTCCAGATGTTTGCAAGAACTTGTGTCTTTTTTATATAAATGCGTAAAATTGCTTGCTTGCTTAATATAAAAAAATTATCTTAAATTTGCTTCCTTGTCTACTTATCAATTTATCTCAAGGAAATGAATCCCTGAATACATGCGTGAAAGGTAGAGAATCAGTTGGGGCTTCTTCTTCTTCTTTTTCCCCCTTCTTCCAAGTTTTGAATTATTTTTTGGATGGTATATATGCTTTGCTTTTGGCAGTAAAAAATTATGTTGCCTTTGCTGTTGCCATTTTCTGTTGACATAGAGGATTTTATCATGGATCCCTAAGCACTAGAATTGACTTGCCAATTAATTTCTAGCTCATACATAGTACTCCAGATTATTGTTTATGGTGTCCCTTTCAAACTCTGTATCTAGTTTATAGTGGCGCAATAATTTACATTTGAAATACTTTAACTAAAGGAAACAGGATAACTACTATGGGATCGGAAACAACCGGAGGATCTGTCTATATCCTGAACCTCAGCGATTCGTTAGAGTTCAATTCATGGTTGCCCTCAATAAGCAGAAGAATGAATAAAATTACTTTGTTCAATTGCACTGTTTGGACTGCAGATGGCAACTTTGATGGGAGTCAAGCTGTTATTGGCAAGTTTTTACCTTTTCTCTATCTAATTCATTTACAAGTAATATATTACGGAAAGTAGACTTCAATTTCTTTGTTCTCTGGGTTCTTGTCATTTTCTCCCTCAATGTGAAATCTCAATGTTTTCTAATACTATTATTGGAGTACCAATATCTATTATACGGGTCCACTAGAAACACAAACTTAAGTGCACCTCGCGTCTAGGGCCAAAATTTAAGTAATAGATGTATCTCGGCAGGAATTTTTTCCGACTCTATCCTAGCTGATTAACTTTCGCTTGGGAACTATTATAACTAGACAATTATCTTTTCTTCTTTTTCTTTGTACCTTTACCCTCTATTCCATGGATACCTTTTCATGGACGTTTTTGACTTAATTTTGGAATCATGCATGAAAGTAAATGCTAAGAAATTGATATATTTGTTTTGTTCATAAACTGTGGTTAATCTTTAATCTTTCCTGGTATAGGCACTAATCTTGGAGCTGCCTTGGTAAATATTGAAACTGGAACACGATCATGGGTTTTTCGGTGCAAGAGCGATGTTTTATCACTACAACTGGATCATTCGGTAACCATTAACACCATCCAAGGTTCCATTCAGCTGTATTTTGAGTTGTCATTTCTTTTATCAACTGATATCTGACGAATATTGTAAAGAAGTTTCTCAAAGTGACAATCTAAGGTTATTTTAACTCCAATTTGAAGTTTGAATTTCCTTTTATGAGGAATACATACTTTTTTTCTAAATACAAATATATTAGAACATGACCACCAAAAGGGGTTTAACCTTTACAACCAAACATCCAAAACCCCTATAGCATTGGGATGAAAACTGTAAATTGTGCAGCCCGAAATTCCTCTCCAACATGGTAACAGCCTTTACCAGCCAAAAGAAAATAACCCTCCCAGAGGGGAACAGCCCAAAACAAAAACCTATAGTGCAATACATTCTTCCTGATGCATTAAACCATGAGGAGCTTTCCGTAGATATGTGAAAAATGTGCGCTGACCTGATTTTGCATGCTTCACATTTTCTAGTCATCAAATTATGCCCTCAATTCTACTTACTGCTGGAAAGTTGCAGAAAAATTATTGTATTTGATCTCTGAAGGAATGTAGCCAATTTTTAATGGTAAAATTTTGTTTTCTTTCTTTCACAATTAAAATATTATTTTACAAAGGGTATGTTTTATTTATTTATTGCTCCCTAATGCATATGATTTAAATATACTTGCTTCTATATTATGTTTGGCACTCTAAATTTATACTTTCTAGTGATAGTTATTTCTTTGGAAATTTCTAGGAATTATGAAGAAGAGAGTAAAATAGCCAGTTTGCTTTATTCTGAACCAACTTTGTCACAAAGTGCAACCTAAAGAAATTTTTTATTGTTCCAGGGAAATAATGCCTTATGTGGACTACGAAATGGAGCAATTGTGACTGTTGACATTCGGCAGAAGCCAGAAGGACATGCTAGACTTGCTAGACAACAAATTCCTCACCCTTGTAAAATTAGCGAGTCTTCAAGCAGGAGTCAAAATTTCAACAAACAATGGTTTGAGGTTTATATTTTCACCCTTCTTTAGATTCTAAATTCTATGACTGAGAACTGTCTTTTTGTTCCCCTTTTTTTTCTCCTCCAAGTTGTTATAGAATTACTTTCAAAGCTACTATTTATAGGACTAAAACATGGGTTTAGGAACAAGTGCGGTGTTTAACAGAATTCACAACTTTAATGCAAGGAATTCAAAATCAAATCTTTTATGCCACCACAATCTTTTAGTCAATTTGTGATCTTGATCAGTTACAGAAGTGGTGGTATATAAACAGTACTCTTCTCACACCTACAATTTTTTCTTTTGTTCCTCTCTTTCTGTATTTTTATGATGAGATAATGGATACTTATATAAAAATAGTTCACATTAACCAAAATTTCCTAAGTTTTTTATCAAATTCTCAACTTGCGTGGCTTGTAATTTACTATTGGAAGTCTAATATAGTCAATGTCTAAATATGATGCTATGCAGCTTAAGGGGAACATATATCAGTCTTGTACGGTTTCAATGCCTTCATCTATTTCCTGGTTAGTGGGTTTTTTCCTCCACCTTGTTCCAGTTTCTTACACACACACACACATTATAACCTGTGCTTTGGTTCTGAAATGTAGTTTGGCATCACTTAAGCTGTATGATCAGTACTTCTTGGCGAGCTCCATGGATGGATCGGTTAGTTTCTCTATATTTTAAATCAAGAAAAAGACTTGTTTTTGTACTAGATATTTCAATATCCTATGCCAAATGTAGTGGAACGTATATACTTAATAGTCTCTGATGAAAATAAAGCATCATGAAACTCATTTTTGTAGCATTTCCTTTAGGTTTTGATGAAGCCTAAAGCTTAACTGGAGAACTTGCAAATAATTATTAGTGTTACAATTAAGTCCATATAACTTTTAATTGGTTGGATTAAATATGATTACAAAAAGATAATAACAATAGGAATGGATGACAAAGGTTGGCGAGAAACTTTCTTTCCTCGTCTCTTTAATTCTAACGAGTTGCTAAGACTTACCCAAGGGTTGAAACTGACCGCCAACTTGAGAATTACCTGCTCACTGGGGATCACAATGACACACCCAAAGTTTAGTAACATCTTCACTCTTTCATTTATAAAACACACGAACATGATATACATATGGATGAACTATTTCCACAAGCAAAAATGGTAGTTCCACAAGTCCCCTTAAAATCCTTCGTTACATGAGTGTTGGACACACTTACCATTCATCTGAGGGGAACTGACGAACTTCGTGGAAATAGCATATATCCTTGTGAAATAGCAATTCCCTATTTAGAGAGGTATTAGAGAGCAGCCATCATGATTGACTAATCAGACTAGCCTTTGGAAGAAGTTTTCCATTAATATTCGACTTTTTGATAATTATGCTCCATAACATGTAAAGCTGTTTGAGCTAAAGCTTTTAATGTATCCACTGGCTGATATTCTGATTAAACGCAGAATTTAGTTACTGCTTATGAAACTTATTGCATGAAAATTTAAATAGAATAAATAAAGGAAACAGTAACAAACAACTCAACCCAATACTGGAATTTGTTGTAGTCCAGAGATTGCTCTTCACATTCATCTATAAGCTTGTTTGATGTCCGCTATTGCCCTGATGTAGCAGTCATAACATTTTTGTTTTTCCAGATCAAACTTTATGATCATCGTTTGACCCAAAGAGGGGCTGTACAATCGTACGAAGGGAATGTAAATTCTCATACTCGAATACAGCTTGGAGTTGACCCATCAGAGAAATTCATCGTGTCAGGTAAGAGTTTAAATGTATGTACTTTCTTTTTTCCATTGTGATAAATTTAAGCTTATTCGAATATAATACAACATAGGTGGGGAGGACTGCAAGTTGCGGATTTGGAGTATCAAGTCTGGAGAACTATTATTTGAGGAAAAGTTCATGAATTCCATCCCCTCAGTTGTTTGCTGGCAGAGAAATGAAGGTACTGCTTACTCTCAGCCTGCATCCCTTCAGATGTATTGGATTTATTCTTTCTTTCCATTTTGAGGATATACAAACATATATATATATATATATATATATATCCTGCATCCCTTCAGATGTATTGGATTTATTCTTTCTTTCCATTTTGAGGATATACAAACATATATATATATATATATATATATATATACATATGTATATCTATTAATAAGCAAAACCTTGCGAGGAAAATATCATTCAGCTGTTTTTGAAATGGCTTAGGAGACGAGTGCTCAAGGGATGACTATATAGATTATGAGCAGACGCTGTGTGGCGGAGCATGGCTTGGATCCCGAGGAGGACTGTTCCATATGAGATGGTCATAGATTTTGCTCGACTCCAAGGTAGAAATATTAGTCTTTTTTGATTAGTTTGTGGTCGCTCTCTCAATGTCAGTGCTCACGTTGTTTTGATACACCCCACACAAGTACTGGAACTTCTGAAAGGGCATGCTTACAGTTACAGTGTAGCGATAATGGAGACTAGATACTAGTTGAGTTTGTAAGAGTTTTTGGAAGTTCACTTTGAATTTAAGGATTCTAAATGCCGATGGCCACACATTTTGCAAGGACATGTCTGTTGTACGTGTGAAGGATAAAGCAGGGTATTTAGATTAGAAGAAAGGTACAGATAATCTTAGACGTAGTAAATTGCATTTTAAGAATGTTGGGGTGAATTTTGTTTTATAATTTTTTTCTTATAAGTGGAGTTGTAGGTGAATTTTTTCAGTTGGGTTTATTAATCTTTTGCTGATCATGCTTTGATCTTTGAGATTGCAAAATGCATGTTATAATGTGGTAGGTTGTGTTTTGCTGGCGAACTTGAAAATGTTGAAGCCTGCAGAGCTGTGCGCGCGCGTTTTTTAACCAGCTAGGTCACTAGCAGTTTTTGTTTTGATACTAAGTTCACCCTTCTTTGCTCATCTCTCTCTCTCTCTCTCTCTCTCTCTCTCTCTCTCTCTCTCTATATATATATATATATATATATATATATATATATATATATATATTCAAAGCTGAATTTTCCTATTAATAGTTCAAAATTTCTAATCTACATACATCTAATGCACAATTGCACATTCTAGTCTTATTCATCAACCAACATTTTACAAGTTTCATATACACTAAATGCACTAAAAAAAAATTTGTTCGTCTAATAATAACTTATTTCAAACACAATTTAATTATTTAACTTACAATCGTATAGACATAAAACAAAACACATTTTGCGAGGTTTTTCTTTTTTCCGGAGGATGCAGAGTTGGGGGCTTACACTAAATCATGCAGCAAATGCAACTTTGATGTATATAGCAATTTTTATGTTTGTCCACCAAAAGTTATTGCCATTGATTCTATGCTAAATATTGTTTTTTTTAAATGGCAATTTTTTATTTTTTTTGCTGTCTCTCTCTCTAGAATATATACATATACATACATATATACATATAAGTACATATATACATACATATATATATATATAGATAGATAGATAGATATTTCGGAAGCTGAATTTTTCCTATTAATATTTCAAAATTTGTAATCTACATATCTATTGCACACTTGCACATTCTAGTCTTATTCATCAACAAACATTTTAGAAGTTTCATATGCACTAAAACACATTTAAAATTAAAATTTTAAAATCCCTAACATTGCCATTTTCAAAATGACGGCACATATGAATGGAATCCAATAAAATGTTGCTCGGTATGAATGATTCCAATAAAGTACTGTTTTAAAATTATGCATAAATTTTAATTTTTTTAAAAATCAATTTATGAAATCTTAAAATTATTATGTACTATCAAATCTTAAATTTTATTTTTTAAATTGATTTAAAAAAAATTTTAAATTCCACGTCTGAAATAGCTTAAATATGACATAAAAAATAGAGGTGAATATAAAAATTTAAATTATTCCCATTTTTTAGGTAGAGCTTTTTAACTATAAAACTTATATAATGGATGGAAATTGAATAAATGAGTTGTGATAGGTTTTGTTAAGAGAATTGATATTTTCATAAGTAAAAATGATCGTTTCGCAAGATCTTTCTCATATGAATAATAAATAGGCCTCACAACACTCATGTGAAAGAGAATTTATAAAAATATCAAAATTTACTTACGATGTTAAAGTACATATTTGATTTTTAAGTTGAGAACTAGAGTAAAAGGACGAATCAGTTGTATAAGTTTTACAAGAAATGGAAAACACAACATTTTTATAAAGCTTATACGACAATCATATTCTTTATAAATATAGTCTTTTTGTGAAACAGAAAAAAAATAAAAAATAATTATTATATAAATATATCGCAAAGAAATTTAGCTTATTTGAGAACATCGTTAAAAATTCATAATTTTTTGGTCACAATCATTTGAATTGTTTAATTAAGCACATCATTATCGTTTAAACCGAACCAAACATCCGAGACTGAATGCCAAGGCACTTGAATTGTTTATTGGTGTACATTATTGCTAATTATATTAAATTAATTGTCGTATTGGAATCTTCTCTGGTGGCTTATTTTTAATATGGTAAAAATTTGTTTTCATCAACGAAATATTGGGACTATTTTATAGTAAAATACAAGGATTTTACCACTGTAATTAACTGACATGCAGCTTATTCCAAAAGCTGATCTAAAAAGATTGTCATATAATTAAGCACATACCAAAGTCCTGGCTATATTGCCTCGGCCCTTGAACACCAGGACCATATACAGTTGTTATTTATAGGGTCTGTGACCTATTGTCAACCATAAAATGGATTGATAATTAAATTAATCACAAGATTCTTCAGAAGAGATAAACATACCAATTTCTTTAAATTAATCACAAGAGATTCTTCAGAAGAGAGAAACACACCAATTAAAGGATCAAAACTTTAAGGGCTACACACCCTTTTAACATTCTCAACCTCTGGCATAAAAATAGAAATTATAAGAAATAATATATATATATATATATATGGGGAATGATCCATAACAAGCGTTTGTTATAGACACTATTCCAGTAAATATATCTTGAACCGTTGAAATAATGATTTTAATGGATAAGATGGAGTTCCACCCGCTATTTAAGATAACGGGTAGGGAAAAAAAAAATCTCAGTCAACCCGTCATCTAAGATAGCGGGTGGGAATGAAAAAAAAATAAAATTATTTTCACAATCCGTCATCTAAGATGACGGGTGGAGTTTTCTTTTTTTATTTATTTTTTAAAATTAAGTTTAACAAAAAGAAGAAAATTTTTTCTAACTGTCATTTTAGTTGACGGGTGGAGTTTTTTTTTTTTTTTTAAAAAAAACTAAGTTTCACAAAAAAAAAATCAAAATCAAAAAAAATTCCACCCGTCATCTTAGTTGACGGGTGAAGTTTTTTTTTTTTTTTTTTTTTTTAAAACTAAGTTTAACAAAAAAAAAATCAATTTTTTTTTTCCACCCGCTAACTTTAGATGACGGGTGGAAATTTTTTTTGATTTTGATTTTTTTTTTGGTTAAACTTTGTTTAAAAAAAAAAAAACAAAAAAAATGCCACCCGTCATCTTAATTGACGGGTGGAGTTTTTTTGTTTTTTTTTTTAAAACTAAATTTAACAAAAAAAAAATTAAATTTTTTTTTTCTTCCACCCGCTAACTTAGATGATGGGTGAATATTTTTTTTTGATTTTGATTTTTTTTTTTTGTTAAACTTAGATTTAAAAAAAAAAACAAAACTCCACCCGTCAATTAAGATGACGGGTGGGAATTTTTTTTTTATTTTGGTTAAACTTAGATTTAAAAAAAAAAAAAACAAAAAACAAAAGTTCACCCGTCAACTAAGATGATTGGTGGAATTTTTTTTTGATTTTGATTTTTTCTTTTTGTTAAACTTAGTTTAAAAAAAAAAAAAAAAACTCCACCGGTCATCTTAGATGACGGTTTGTGAAAATAATTTTATTTTTTTTTCATTCTCACCCGCTATCTTAGATGACTGGTTGACTGAGAATTATTTTTTTTCCCTACTCGTTATCTTAGATAGTGGGTGAGACTCCATCTTATCCATTAAAATCATTATTTCAACGGTTCAAGATGTCTTTGCTGGATTAGTGTCCATAACAAACGTTTACTATGGATCATTCCCATATATATATATATATATATATATATATATATATATATATATATATATCCATGTTATATACATAATGCATGGGTATGCATATATAAGATATTCCCCTGCATGCAGTGTGACGCCCCCAAATCTAGGCCCACACAGCCCAAACTTGAGTCGTCAAAAGACTACAACAAAATTATTACAACAAAGCACAACGTACAACAATACAGTGTATAATAATACACAACTAAGTCTTCACTATTATTGTCACACTATTTTACAACACGTGAAGACTACGACAGCTATTCCTCAGACTCTTACTCCATCCCCCGGCTAGACCCTGTTACGTTTTCATCTCCTGTTGAAAAACAATGGAACAAAAGAAAGGGTGAGCTCAAATAGCCCAGTAAGAAATATCATGACTAAGATAATGACGAATAAATTATCATTAGCCTTCAACAGTTGAGTTCTTGATAGGACTACAAGGTTTATATCAAAAACTGTAGTTAAATTCTTAAACAATGTTCAGATCAATAATAGCAGCGGAATGAGCAATCTATTAGAAGAATAATGCAGACTATAATGTCCACTCGCTTCTTTTTTTAGTAAAAATATCATCAACTTTTATCATCTGAAATACCATTAGTCAAGATAATACAACTTCACAGTTCCTGGTCATAATCATGTAGATCAACAGTTCATCTTTGCACTACGGGCCAAAGACATTCAATATAACACCAACGGTCATGATTATACCAGATTCAGCCTTTGGTCATAATCATACCAACCACGGGCCAAAGAGAACATTCACCACGTGCCATAAAAGACACCGAACAGATGTATCGCCTTTAACCTAGTATATCGCCTTTAACCTATCATCTGTTCAACAATTATATCACATCTGTGCCCCCGACCACAGATATTCACAACAGCTTGATTCTTGATGATTAATACAAATAACAGTGATACAAATGATGAACAGAAGAACAGGATAAACAATAAGTATCGGAAGTTTACTTTGTGCAGATTCAAATAATGTCCAAATTGCCAACATGATGTGTAGTAAAATTTAAAAATGATATTCAAGATCCACAGTTCAGAATAACGATTACAGTTCCATAGAAATGTTCAGAAAATAGGAAGGTTCAGTTGAAATAATGAAATTCAACTATTATGGAACATATAATATTTTCAGGAATTATAGAAGCAATAGTTCCATAATAAGTTTCGATTTAGGTGTATGAAAGGAAATAATATCCCTTACCGTAGCAGGTTTGATTAACAAAAGGTGAAGGAAATTAATATCCCTTACCATAGTAAGTTTGAATAATGGAAGATGAAAAAGATGGTATCCCTTATGAGTATAAAGGAAAATGATATCACTTACGAATATGGAATAAAAGTGTCATGTGATAATTCGTGTAGACAAATTATTTCCACACGAGACAAATAAAAAGGGTTATTCACCAACAGGCGGTAATCCGCGCCGTAAGGTTATTCCCATCAATTTGAATACGAAGAGTTATTCACCAAACAGGCGATAATCCGCGCCGTAAGGTTATTCCCATCAATTTGAATACGAAGAGTTATTCACCAAACAGGCGATAATCCGCACCGTAAGGTTATTCTCAAAGATTAATAAGGAATGAATACAAAAGGTTATTCACCAACAGGCGGTAAACCGCGCTGTAAGGTTATTCCCACAATTTAATACATGGAAGTAAATGGCACAAGAAAGAAACGATATTATATTCGAGAATCAAAGAATGATAATCCCTTCAAGTAAGAAAGAAAATAATATCCATTTATGATGATGAAAAGAGTGATACCCCTTACCGTAGTAAGTTAGAATATGAAAGAAGATAATATTCCTTACCTTAACACGTGACTGAATATTGATTTAAATGAGGTTGATCAACCTATATATTTATAATAAAATTAGTAATTACCACATATAAATTTCAAGGTGTATGATAATTCACATATTATGAACTATCAAAATTATATATATTTAACATAATTTTTGTAGTATAATATAACTACTTTAAAATAGTTTTTAAAGTAATATTTCAAAATAAATCTTCCAAATAAAGCTTTTAAAAATGAATCTTCTCAAAGAAGAGTATTCTAAAGGAAGATTTGTGAATACCGTGAAAAATAGGAATTTATGAAATTACTACTCTTTAATAAAAGACTTACTTGAAAAATTCCTGCACTCCTTTTGGCTTTCAAACTCTCAAAATAACCTTACTATGCTCAAAATTCTCTCACAATAAACTTATAGAAAAATTTATGTATTTTAGATATGATTTTCTTATTCAGCGAAGGGCCTATTTATAGCAAATGAAGTTACTATGCGTAGCACGCCGGGGAAGGAAAAATTGGGGGGCTGCGCCTCCCCCCCGGCTGCGCAAACGTTTTTTAAAATTTTTTCAATACTTGCACAGTAACTTTAAAATTTTCAAAATGTGAACAGTATTGAACAATAACTTTTGTCGGCAGATGAACAGTGATTTTCCCGAGATGAACAGTAACTTCCGTCAGTGAATAGTAACTTTTTCGGGAATGAATAGTGAACTCCGGGAGTGAATAGTAACTTTTGAAAAATAATAATAATATTTATTTATTTATTTCTATTTTTTTCTTAATAAAATAAATAATATTGTCTAATAAAAGTACCAATTAGTAATACGACAATTAACATAATGCTACCACAGTGATAACAATAATTCAAAGTAATGCAATAACTACTGTTTTGTCAATTTAACCATTTACTGTCATAACATCCTTAACTTTCAATTTTGTCAATTTAACCATTTACTGTTTCAGGAAAAATATATATGAAAAAAAATTAAATTTTGTATTTCATAAATTCGGGGTCTTACAAGCAGAAATTGATACTGTCATATATAAAAATAATTCTCCCTCATTATTGTTTCTCTGTTGGTTCCAAACTATAATCAAAAGCATCGGAGGAATGAGCTTAAAGTCTGCAAACAAGCTAGAAGAACAAGAAAATAATTGATCTTGGCTGTTAAATGACCTATTACACGAATACAAAATAATAATAATACATATTTAAATGGGTTAACCACAAATTTGCTAGATTAGGTAGGATTCTTTGCTCAAAGCATGGCAGATATCACTATGATAAACTTTAGTTATATCTTGAAATAAGTCTAGTATTTTAGTGTTTGATGCAACATGGATGCATAATTAAGTTATAAAGTATGATCAGATTATATTAGTGAATATCTAGAAAATTCTCAAACAAGTCTATTTAAAACTTGTGATATTCCTATAGAATATGATTATAATAGTCCCATTACACAGTCTTCTTTTAATGATCTTCTACCTGCTCAAAGGGGACCATGATAAAAGAGGATTAACTGGTTAGTTGCACACTTCATTATAAATGGAGTACCAAAGAAAAAAAGCTAACTCATCCCGTTTGGAAGTAAATTGTGTAAAAATGCAATCGTACTTACATCCCCCCAAAAAATAAAGAGAATTTAAATTTGATAAACTGACAGTATATACAATAATATAAATATCATAAGTGAATTTTATTTAATTTTATAAAAATATCAAATTAATTTGTAAAAATATTAATTTTATCATAAATTAATTTAATATTTTTATAAGTAAATTTCATTTAATTTTATAAAAATATTAAATTAATTCGTAAATTTTCTTCATATATTGAGTAAATTTTGGTTATATAGTTTGCATGATGGTTAAGGGAGTAGAGAAGTTAGTTGTCTTAATCTTGCGTACGTGGGGAATGGGGACATAGTTGACTTTGTAAAACTGCTTCAATGGCAGAAATTGGGAATCCAACCGTTCACTTTACTAAAAATTTTAGGTTTTAACTCTTTTTTTAAGCCAACACGCCAAAACAAGCTAAAACCCCAGGACCCTCGAAACCCTTTACCCTGTCATTCGTTACCTGCTAGCCTCTATATGACTACATCTACGTAACTCTCTCTCTATATGTACATATATATACATTCTATATAGACTCTCTATGTATTAAAATTAAAGATATATTTTAATTTCTGATTACATCTTCAACTTTAAATGATACTCCATTGCTATATTTTAGCTGGATTGAGTATTATTTGTCATTACTATTTTAAAAACAATATTCTCGGTATTTAGTGTGTTTAGAGTTTTTTAAAATTTAAATGTATTTAAAAATATTATTCATTTATAAATATTTTTTTAAAAATATAATTTATTTAAATTTAAAAAAAATACTCCTTCCGTTCCTTTTTAAATGTCGTTTTAGAAAATTATTTTGTTTCTTAATATTTGTCGTTTGAGAATTTTAAGTAATCATTAATTGTTTAGTTTTCAATATTATCCAAAGTATTAAATATTCTCTCCTTTCCATTATATAGGTTGTTTTAGAAGTTTTTTTTCTTTTCAAAATATAAGCCGTTTTATATATATTTAGAAGAATTTTTTTTAATCATTTCTTACTTTACCCTTAAAAATTAAATAATTAAGAGATAGAGAAGAAAGAGTAATTAATTAGTTTATGAGTAATAATGAAATTTCAAATCGATATTAATTACCTAACATTAGTATTAATGAAATTTCTTAATATATATAATTATGTCTTAAACGACCTATATAATTGAAAAAAAGGGAATATAACTTTAGTTCCCTCATTACCTTTTATCCAATAAATAATATTATTTTATTCTAATACAAAAATAATAAAAATAATTAATATTATATTTAATACTATAGGATTATTTCCTTAAAATTTATGTATAACTTTAAAATAATATATATTAAGGGACGTAGACAGTAGGAGTAATATTTAAGTCTCAAATCCAATGCACCAAAAATAATATAACGAGGCTTAAACGCTCCAGTATGAACAAACTGACAAATTTATTTACCTGGTAGTACATCTCTTACCCCTTGGTTGACCTTTGTCTGCAATCACACAGTAACATCTCTAGCCACTCTTTCTCTCTCTATGTATATATCTATGTATATCGCCCCTGCAACAATTTCAGTTATCTCTGCATTTAAGCCTCTTCTTTTTAATGGAACAGTAGTTAGGTGTTCATTGATGGTACACCTATGGAGATTTACTGACAAGCCTCTCTCTTTCTTATCTCTTGTTGTTTCCCTTAAATTGTCACCCATTTCAAGAACCATCAATTCTCTGCAAATACCCAAAAATCTTCCACCCTCATAGTTACACGCACCGCCTCTATCCGCCACCCGAGATTCACACTTGTCCCATAATTAATGCCCACAAAAATCGAACTGCTCGCAATCCTGCATGCAATTGGCAACAAACGCCAGTCCAATGAGTCAAATTCAAACCTTTTATTATACTCTCTTCTTGTTATTCCAAGCCTCTGTTTTTCATCTTTAACACAGAGCTAGTTTGTTTGGTTTCACACAAATGGCAGTATTGGCAAAACGAGTTCTTTCATTTCTTCTTGTTTACTTCTTGATTTGTGTGTTTTTTTGTGGGCATGTGTTTTGCAAGAACTCATCATCAGACTCAACTCTAGCTGTTCTTTTGGAAGTGAGACAATCATTTGTGGACGACCCAAAAAATGTACTGCAAGATTGGTCCCAAAAGAACCCAAATTTCTGTACATGGAGAGGTATTTCATGTGGAAGAGACTCGCTCCATTTACTGAGTCTAAACCTTTCTGCCTCGTTGCTCAGTGGGTCAATTTCTCCCTCTCTTGGGCATTTGAATGACCTGCTCCACCTTGATCTTTCTTCTAATAATCTCTCTGGTCCCATTCCACCTAATCTCTCTAACCTTTCCTCTTTAGAATCTTTGCTTCTCTTCTCCAACCAACTCTCCGGCCCCATTCCGACTCAGCTCGGTTCCCTTTACAGTCTGCAAGTTCTCCGAATCGGTGATAATGCCTTAACCGGAAGAATTCCAGCAGAAATTGGTAATCTCGAGTACTTGGTTGTTCTTGGTTTAGCCTCATGTAGCCTCACTGGCCCAATTCCGGCCGAAATTGGAAAACTCCGGGCACTAGAGAATTTGGTTCTGCAGCAAAATGAGATAGAAGGTCCGATTCCAGCGGAGCTTGAGAATTGTTCTAGTCTGGTTGTTTTTACTGCTGCTGTTAATAATCTCACTGGATCAATCCCAGCTGAATTGGGTAATCTCAAGAATCTTCAAACACTAAATCTTGCTAATAATTCTCTGTCCGGGGAGATTCCTGGTGAGCTTGGTGAAATGAGTCAGCTTGTTTATCTGAATTTTCTTGGGAATCAGCTTGAAGGGTCAATTCCAAAGTCCCTAGGAAAATTGGGTAATCTTCAAAATCTTGATTTTTCTGCAAATAAGCTCACTGGTGAAATTCCAGATGAATTTGGAAACATGGGTCAACTTGTTTACTTGGTTTTGTCAAGCAACAATCTTTCTGGTTTAATACCAAGAACTATTTGCTCCAACACAACCAATTTGGAACAAGTGATGCTAGGCAAAAATCGGCTTATTGGCGAAATTCCGGTGGAGCTAAAAGATTGCCGGGGTCTCAGACAGCTTGATTTGTCTAATAATACGCTCAATGGATCAATACCATTGGAACTTTTCGAGCTGGTTGAGTTAACTGATCTCACTCTCAATAATAATACTCTGGCTGGTTCCATCTCACCATTTGTGGCAAACCTCACCAATTTGCAGACATTAGCATTGTATCAAAACAATTTGAAGGGTAATCTGCCAAGAGAGATTGGAATGCTGGGGAATCTTGAAACTCTCTATATTTATGACAATCAATTCTCTGGGGAAATCCCGATGGAGATTGGTAACTGTTCTAGCTTGCAATGGATTGATTTCTTTGGGAATCATTTCTCTGGGCAAATTCCCATCACAATTGGAAGGCTAAAGAAGCTGAAATTCCTTCACTTAAGACAGAATGATCTTTCGGGAGAAATTCCCGCCGCTTTAGGCAACTGCCACCAACTAACTATTCTTGATTTGGCAGATAATCGTCTCTCCGGTGGAATTCCTCCAACTTTTGGTTATCTTCGAGCATTGGAACAATTCATGCTTTACAACAACTCTCTTGAAGGTAATCTCCCCACTGGACTAACCTATCTTGCAAACTTGACTAGAGTAAATCTTTCGAATAACAGATTGAATGGTAGCATTGCTGCATTGTGTAGCTCGCATTCTTTTCTTTCTTTCGATGTCACAAACAATGCATTTGATAGTGAAATTCCACTCCAACTTGGTAAATCGCCTTCTCTTGAGAGGCTAAGATTAGGGAAAAACCAATTCACCGGAGAAATCCCTTGGACATTGGGAGAAATCCGAGAACTATCACTCTTAGATCTTTCGAGTAATTCACTCACTGGATCAATACCTCCTCAGCTTTCAATGTGCAAGAACCTGACCCATATTGATCTCAATAACAACCATCTTTCGGGACAAATCCCCTTGTGGCTAGGAAACTTGCCTAATTTGGGAGAACTCAAGCTTTCTTCTAATCAGTTTTATGGCCCTCTTCCACCAGAGCTATTCAATTGCTCTAATCTTTTAGTGCTTTCTCTTGATGGCAATTCACTTAATGGAACTCTCCCTGTTGAAATCGGTAAACTTGGCTCCATCAATGTCCTCAATCTCAACATGAATCGTTTTTCTGGGCCAATTCCTTCGGCCATAGGTGAATTGAGCAAGCTTTATGAACTCCGCCTCTCAAGAAACAGCTTTAGTGGAGAAATATGCATTGAGCTTGGACAACTCCGAGATCTTCAGAGCATTCTAGACCTTAGTTACAACAATCTCACCGGCCAAATCCCAATTTCCATTGGAAACCTGATTAAACTCGAAGCACTTGATTTATCCAAGAATGAACTTGTTGGAGAAGTTCCACCCCAGTTAGCTGACATGAGCAGCTTGACCCACCTGAATCTCTCTTACAACAATCTTCAAGGAAATCTCGACAAGCAGTATTCACATTGGTCGGCTAATGCATTTACTGGAAATCTGCAGCTTTGTGGGGGCCCTCTGGAGCATTGCAACGACATCAATTCCAATAATCAGCAATCGGGCTTGAATCAATCATCAGTGGTTGCCATTTCAGCAATATCAGCTACTGTAGCCAGTGTCCTTATATTACTTGGAGCTGCCCTTTTCTTCAAACACAAGCGAGAATGTGACGCCCCCAAATCTGGGCCCACACAGCCCAAACTTGAGTCGTCAAAATACTACAACAAAATTATTACAACAAAGCACAACGTACAACAATACAGTGTATAATAATACACAACTAAGTCTTCACTATTATTGCCACACTATTTTACAAAACGTGAAGACTATGATAACTATTCCTCGGACCCTCACTCCATTCCCCGGCTAGACCCTGTTATGTTTTCATCTCCTGTTGAAAAACAATGGAACAAAAGAAAGGGTGAGCTCAAATAGCCCAGTAAAGAATATCATGACTAAGCTAATGACGAATAAATTATCATTAGTCTTCAACAGCTGAGTTCTTGATAGAATACAATAGACTACAAGGTTTATATCAAAAACTGCAGTTAAATTCTTAAACAACGTTCAGATCAATAATAGCAGCGGAATGAGTAATCTATTAGAAGAATAATGCAGACTATAATGTCCACTCGGTTCTCTTTTTAGGAAAAACATCATCAACTTTTATCATCTGAAATATCATTAGTCAAGATAATACAAATTCACAGTTCCTGATCATAATCATGCAGATCAACAGTTCATCTTTGCACTACGGGCCAAAGACATTCAATATAACACCAACGGTCATGATTATACCAGATTCAGCCTTTGGTCATAATCATACCAAACAACAGTTCATCTTTGCACTACGGGCCAAAGAGAACATTCACCACGTGCCATAAAAGACACCGAACAGATGTATCGCCTTTAACCTATTATATCGCCTTTAACCTATCATCTGTTCAACAAATATATCACATCTGTGCCCCCGGCCACAGATATTCACAACAGCTTGATTTTTGGATGATTAGAATGATATAAATGATGAACAGAAGAAATAGGATAACAATAAGTATCGGAAGTTTACTTTGTACAGATTCAAATAATGTCCAAATTGTCAACATGATGTGGAGTGAAATTCAAGATCCACAGTTCAGAATAACGGTTACAATTCAATAGAAAGGTTCACGTAAATAGGAAGGTTCAGTTGAAATAATGAAGTTCAACTATTATGGAACATATAATATTTTCAGGAATTATAGAAGCAATAGTTCCATAATAAATTTCGATTTAGGAGTATGAAAGAAAATAATATCACTTACCGTAGCAGGTTTGATTAACAAAAGGTGAAGGAAATTAATACAAGGGTTATTCACCAACAGGCGGCAATCCGCTCCGTAAGGTTATTCCCACAATTTAATAGAATTTGAGTACAAAGAGTTATTCACCAAACAGGCGGCAATCCGCTCCGTAAGGTTATTCTCAGAGATTAATAATGAATGAATACGAAAGGTTATTCACCAACAGGCGGCAATCCGCTCCATAAGGTTATTCCCACAATTTAATAGAATTTGAGTACAAAGAGTTATTCACCAAACAGGCGGCAATCCGCTCCGTAAGGTTATTCTCAGAGATTAATAATGAATGAATACGAAAGGTTATTCACCAACAGGCGGCAATCCGCTCCGTAAGGTTATTCCCACAATTTAATACATGGAAATAAAAGGCACGTCTTATGAGTAAGGAAGAAACAATATTATTATCGAGAATCAAATAATGATAATCCCTTACCATAGTACGTTTGAATAATGGAAGATGAAAAAGATGGTATCCCTTACCGTAACACGTGACTGGATATTGATTTAAATGAGGTTGATTAACTTGAACAGTACACGTATACTTATAGATCTTCACAAATACTCAAGATGACTTAAGCACACTTAGAGAGAACTTTCACAAGAAGTATTTAGAGAGAGAAAGAAAGAACAAGTAAGGAAGTTTATGAAAAATCCTTAAGTTAAGGCTTCTATTTATAGCCAAAAATCTTATCATTCATTTAATCTAAACCATTCATTTAAAGATCATCTTTTAATCTACACCATCCATTTCAAATATTATATTATCTTTAATCTACACCATTCATTTCATATCACCTAATAATCACCTAACTTTATATTATAAACAAATCAATTTAATTATTCAACAATAATTCACACTTTAATCTACACCATTCATTTCATATCACCTAATAATCACCTAACTTTATATTATAAACAAATCAATTCAATTATTCAACAATAATTCACACTTTAATCTACACCATTCATTTCATATCACCTAATAATCACCTAACTTTATATTATAAACAAATAACTTTATCAATTCAATTATTATGACTAATTGTTATAAATACAGTATAGTTAGCTCTTAGATATCAAGTCAATAAATTAATGAAATACAACTGTTTAAATAACATCATAATAGAGATAACAATAATGTAAAATAAAGCATACGTTACTGTGTAATGACAATTATTGATTCAATAATGTGAATTACTGTGCATATGTTACTGTGACAATTATTAGGTTCAATAATTTTAAAAACAGTGCAACAACAATTATTGACTCAATGATATAAAATACAGTGTAATGACAATTATTAAATCAATAATGCAAAATACTGTGTAACAACAATTATTGAATTGATAATATAAAATATTATGCAGTGACAATTATCGATGAAATGATGCGTAACAGTTACGGTGTCAATTATCAGACCAAAAATATGAGACACTATGCAATACCGTGTGTTACTGTAGAGTACCGTGTGCTACAGAAAATACCATAAACTACCGTATGCTACTATTCTTTTATCACCGGTATTTTAACAGTTCCGTTGACTATTTTTATTTAAAAAAGTTACTTCTGTCGTTTTCTATATCCGACAAATATTCCGTTGTGGGGTCCACCAATAATTTATTATTTCGGCGCCGTCGTACGGCACGAATATTCCCCGACCAAACGAATATTCCCCGACAAAGCGAATATTGTCCGACAAAATAAAATTTGCACATAACATCCTTAACTTTTAATTTTGTTAATTTAACCACTTACTGTTTCAAAAAAAAAAATATATATATGAAGAAAAATTAAATTTTGTATTTCATAAAATTCGGGGTCTTACAACCTCCCCTCCTTATGAAATTTCGTCCCCGAAATTGACGTACCTGACATATCGAAGAGGTAAAGATACTTAGATTTCATCTCAGATTCTAGCTCCCAGGTCATTTCCTCAGTATCTTGGTTCCTCCATAAAACCTTAACTTGAGGTATAACCTTTGAGCGTAGGATCTGCTCCTTCTTATCCAGGATCTTAACAGGTACCTCCTCGTATGTTAAATCTTCTGCTATAACGTCTGGTTCTAACTCAATGACGTGGTTTGGGTCCTTCACATATTTACGTAACATAGATATGTGAAAAACGTTATGGATGCGAGACATACTTGGTGGTAGGGCTAGTCTGTAGGCTACGGTTCCTATTCGATCGAGGATTTCAAATGGGCCAATAAATCGAGGGTTGAGCTTTCCTCTCTTTCCGAATCTCGTAACCCCTTTCCATGGAGAAACACGTAAGAATACATGATCTCCGACGTTGAAACTTTCGTCTCTCCGATGAAGATCAGCATAACTCTTTTGTCGTTCTTGTGCGGTCTGTATTCGTTGTCGGATCATTTGGATCTTTTCGGTCGTCAAGCGTACCAACTCGGGTCCCAACAATTTTGCTTCTCCTACCTCATTCCAACATATTGGAGAGCGACACTTCCTTCCATACAAAGCCTCGAATGGAGCCATGCCTATGCTTGCTTGGTAACTGTTGTTGTAAGAAAATTCCACCAATGGCAAGTACTTATCCCAACTTCCTTTGAAGTCTAATACACAAAGTCTCAAAAGATCTTCGAGGGTCTGGATCGTCCTTTCCGATTGTCCGTCCGTTTGAGGATGGTATGCAGAACTAAAACGTAGTTCAGTGCCCATAGCTTTTTGTAGACTGATCCAAAAGCGTGAAGTGAATCTAGGATCTCGATCAGAAACTATGGAAACTGGCATGCCATGCAATCTCACGATCTCATTTATGTACATACCGGCAAGACGTTCAAGTGAAAAGTTTTCTCGTATAGGCAAGAAATGAGCAGATTTGGTCAATCTATCTACGATCACCCAAATTGCATCTAAGCCTTGAGAAACTTTTGGAAGATCCGTCACGAAGTCCATATTGATGTGTTCCCACTTCCATTCGGGAACTTCAAGTGATTGTAATGGACCTTTAGGAACTTGATGTTCTGCCTTGACACGTTGACAAGTTAGGCACCTTGAGATAAACTCCGCAATCTCTCTTTTCATATTGTTCCACCAAAATGTATGTCGAAGATCTCGATACATCTTGGTACCTCCTGGGTGGATTGCAAACGGCGTGTTGTGTGTCTCCATCATGATTTTATGCTTTAATTCAGGATCGTTAGAAACACAGAGTCGAGAGTTGACTCGAAGTATTCCTTTCTCGTCGATTCTTGCTTCGGGAATGGCACCTTCTTGTACTTTCTTTATCATGTTTATCAGTTCCGGATCGGTAGCTTGAGCAACTTTAATTTTATCGATTAAAGTTGGTTCTACTCGCACGTGAGCAATCTTCGAGCGGGTCCCTGGTGTCTTTAGCTCTATCTCCATCTTTTGCAAGTCGTACAAAATACACTTTTGTGTTGTCAGCAGTGCACTTGTACTTGCATAAGATTTTCTGCTCAAAGCGTCAGCTACAACGTTCGCCTTTCCCGGGTGATACTGGATTGTGTGGTCATAATCCTTTAACAGCTCAAGCCAACGTCGTTGTCGCATGTTGAGTTCCTTCTGGGTGAAGAAATACTTGAGACTTTTATGATCCGTATAGATATCCACTTTTTCTCCGTACAAGTAGTGTCTCCAGATCTTCAACGCGAAAACGACTGCTGCCAACTCTAGATCATGAGTAGGATAATTTTTCTCATAATCTTTGAGTTGTCGAGAGGCATAGGCTATAACCTTTCCATGTTGCATAAGGACACAGCCTAGACCTTTGCCAGAAGCATCGCTGTAGATAACAAATTCTCCTGATCCTGATGGTATGGTCAGAACAGGAGCTGAAACAAGTCTCCTCTTGAGTTCTTGAAAACTCTTCTCGCATTCCTCGCTCGATATAAGTTTTGTACTAGAATGAATGATACCGATATCTAGTAATTAAACTTTCAACTCTTGGTGTTCTATGGGAGCCATTTGGTATGGGACTTTAAAAATGGGCTTAGTGCCGGGTTCAAGATCGATACAGAATTCAATTTCACGGTTTGGGGTAAGCCAGAAAGTTCCTCAGAAAAAACGTCAGGAAACTCATTAACAATGGGAATATCATTCAAGTTTGACGTGTTTTTGTTCAAATCAGTGACATGAGCTAAAAAGGCTTGACATCCGTTTTTCAATAAACGAATGGCTTTATGGCTAGAAATAACAGTTATAGATTTCAATGGTTTAGTTGCTTGAATTTGCATGACAGGTTGACTAATAATCTTATGAAAACAATCAATTTTAGCATGATGGGTAGTCAACCAATCAATTCCTAAAATCACATCAAATTCACGCATCTCCAAAGAAATAAGGTCAACAGGTAATGTGAGGTTGTTGATTTGAACTAGGCAAGATTTATAGATAGTAAATGTAATAGGTATTTCTCCCAATGAGGTTTCAACTGATAAAACAAGATTTAAGTTTTCAATAGTCAAATTTAAACGTTGAGTACATATAGGTGAGGTAAAAGAGTGGATAGAGTCAGTATCTAATATGGCATAGACTTCACGAGAATTTATGAATAGCTTACCGGTTATCACCTCATTCGGTTTCTTGACTGTTATCGTCAAATCGAATCCCGAATACTTCATTCGGATCTTCACGTATTTCAACCATGGGAATACCACTGAATAATTTTCTAGCAAACTGTTTCTCGGGTTCATCAACTTCATCAGTAGTAAGGTACCAATGATTTCCATTAAAATAGTATTTTCGATAGACTGCAGTTTCCACGATAGTGACTAACTTAACCTGAATTCCTCTAAATTGTAACGCCCAAAAGTATAGAAACATCATTTTTAAATAATCTTGAAAATCATAGCTGGAACACCATAAATCCCAAAGACTAATATGAAAAGTCCATATATTCTGATCCTTTGTTATAGAGCATAACCATGTGATATCACTCTCCCAATTAGTGAGTAAATTAAAGGCAATAATTTCCGCAAGTTCGTTACTTCCTTTAATTGCTTCTAAGAATGGATCTGGAACGACTGTAGCAGAGCTTTCACCTTCATCCTTACTGGATAGAACACGCATAATTTTTGCCTTAGGCAAATGATTCAACTCTGAGTTTGTAAGAAGATTATTCGTCGCCTCTTGTTTTGCAGCTACATTTGTTTCGGTAATTTCATAGTTAACCTCCTGATTTCCAGATGCCATAATTAACTGTGGTCACAAAATAAATGTTAGTTCAAATAAACTGACTCATCTCTTCATGTTCCTACATTCAAATCGATTCATTAGATAAAAAATAAATCTAATTTAGGTAGGACACACTAGTGATTGATTCTATTCGTCTCTCCCCTCCTAGTTCTAACCCCAGATCTCCATTAAAGACCATATCCCTAAGCTCTGATGCCAACTGTGACGCCCCCAAATCTGGGCCCACACAGCCCAAACTTGAGTCGTCAAAATACTACAACAAAATTATTACAACAAAGCACAACGTACAACAATACAGTGTATAATAATACACAACTAAGTCTTCACTATTATTGCCACACTATTTTACAAAACGTGAAGACTATGATAACTATTCCTCGGACCCTCACTCCATTCCCCGGCTAGACCCTGTTATGTTTTCATCTCCTGTTGAAAAACAATGGAACAAAAGAAAGGGTGAGCTCAAATAGCCCAGTAAAGAATATCATGACTAAGATAATGACGAATAAATTATCATTAGTCTTCAACAGCTGAGTTCTTGATAGAATACAATAGACTACAAGGTTTATATCAAAAACTGCAGTTAAATTCTTAAACAACGTTCAGATCAATAATAACAGCGGAATGAGTAATCTATTAGAAGAATAATGCAGACTATAATGTCCACTCGGTTCTCTTTTTAGGAAAAACATCATCAACTTTTATCATCTGAAATATCATTAGTCAAGATAATACAAATTCACAGTTCCTGATCATAATCATGCAGATCAACAGTTCATCTTTGCACTACGGGCCAAAGACATTCAATATAACACCAACGGTCATGATTATACCAGATTCAGCCTTTGGTCATAATCATACCAAACAACAGTTCATCTTTGCACTACGGGCCAAAGAGAACATTCACCACGTGCCATAAAAGACACCGAACAGATGTATCGCCTTTAACCTATTATATCGCCTTTAACCTATCATCTGTTCAACAAATATATCACATCTGTGCCCCCGGCCACAGATATTCACAACAGCTTGATTTTTGGATGATTAGAATGATATAAATGATGAACAGAAGAAATAGGATAACAATAAGTATCGGAAGTTTACTTTGTACAGATTCAAATAATGTCCAAATTGTCAACATGATGTGGAGTGAAATTCAAGATCCACAGTTCAGAATAACGGTTACAATTCAATAGAAAGGTTCACGTAAATAGGAAGGTTCAGTTGAAATAATGAAGTTCAACTATTATGGAACATATAATATTTTCAGGAATTATAGAAGCAATAGTTCCATAATAAATTTCGATTTAGGAGTATGAAAGAAAATAATATCACTTACCGTAGCAGGTTTGATTAACAAAAGGTGAAGGAAATTAATACAAGGGTTATTCACCAACAGGCGGCAATCCGCTCCGTAAGGTTATTCCCACAATTTAATAGAATTTGAGTACAAAGAGTTATTCACCAAACAGGCGGCAATCCGCTCCGTAAGGTTATTCTCAGAGATTAATAATGAATGAATACGAAAGGTTATTCACCAACAGGCGGCAATCCGCTCCATAAGGTTATTCCCACAATTTAATAGAATTTGAGTACAAAGAGTTATTCACCAAACAGGCGGCAATCCGCTCCGTAAGGTTATTCTCAGAGATTAATAATGAATGAATACGAAAGGTTATTCACCAACAGGCGGCAATCCGCACCGTAAGGTTATTCCCACAATTTAATACATGGAAATAAAAGGCACGTCTTATGAGTAAGGAAGAAACAATATTATTATCGAGAATCAAATAATGATAATCCCTTACCATAGTACGTTTGAATAATGGAAGATGAAAAAGATGGTATCCCTTACCGTAACACGTGACTGGATATTGATTTAAATGAGGTTGATTAACTTGAACAGTACACGTATACTTATAGATCTTCACAAATACTCAAGATGACTTAAGCACACTTAGAGAGAACTTTCACAAGAAGTATTTAGAGAGAGAAAGAAAGAACAAGTAAGGAAGTTTATGAAAAATCCTTAAGTTAAGGCTTCTATTTATAGCCAAAAATCTTATCATTCATTTAATCTAAACCATTCATTTAAAGATCATCTTTTAATCTACACCATCCATTTCAAATATTATATTATCTTTAATCTACACCATTCATTTCATATCACCTAATAATCACCTAACTTTATATTATAAACAAATCAATTTAATTATTCAACAATAATTCACACTTTAATCTACACCATTCATTTCATATCACCTAATAATCACCTAACTTTATATTATAAACAAATCAATTCAATTATTCAACAATAATTCACACTTTAATCTACACCATTCATTTCATATCACCTAATAATCACCTAACTTTATATTATAAACAAATAACTTTATCAATTCAATTATTATGACTAATTGTTATAAATACAGTATAGTTAGCTCTTAGATATCAAGTCAATAAATTAATGAAATACAACTGTTTAAATAACATCATAATAGAGATAACAATAATGTAAAATAAAGCATACGTTACTGTGTAATGACAATTATTGATTCAATAATGTGAATTACTGTGCATATGTTACTGTGACAATTATTAGGTTCAATAATTTTAAAAACAGTGCAACAACAATTATTGACTCAATGATATAAAATACAGTGTAATGACAATTATTAAATCAATAATGCAAAATACTGTGTAACAACAATTATTGAATTGATAATATAAAATATTATGCAGTGACAATTATCGATGAAATGATGCGTAACAGTTACGGTGTCAATTATCAGACCAAAAATATGAGACACTATGCAATACCGTGTGTTACTGTAGAGTACCGTGTGCTACAGAAAATACCATAAACTACCGTATGCTACTATTCTTTTATCACCGGTATTTTAACAGTTCCGTTGACTATTTTTATTTAAAAAAGTTACTTCTGTCGTTTTCTATATCCGACAAATATTCCGTTGTGGGGTCCACCAATAATTTATTATTTCGGCGCCGTCGTACGGCACGAATATTCCCCGACCAAACGAATATTCCCCGACAAAGCGAATATTGTCCGACAAAATAAAATTTGCACATAACATCCTTAACTTTTAATTTTGTTAATTTAACCACTTACTGTTTCAAAAAAAAAAATATATATATGAAGAAAAATTAAATTTTGTATTTCATAAAATTCGGGGTCTTACAGAGAATCTATCAAAAAGGCCAGTGAAATGAGTCCTGCTTACTTTTCCAGTTCCTCCAAAACACAACGAAGACCTCTTTTTCAGTATGGTTCTGCCAAGAATCATTTCAAATGGGAAGACATTATGGAAGCCACAGATAATCTGAGTGATGAGTTCATAATCGGGTCAGGAGGATCAGGAACAGTCTACAAAGCTGAAATGCTTACAGGAGAAACATTAGCAGTTAAGAAGATACCGAGAAAAGATGATATTTTGCTGGATAAAAGCTTTGCAAGAGAATTAAAGACGCTCGGGAGGATACGGCACAGGCATTTGGTAAAGTTGCTGGGATATTGTAGCAGTAGAGGAGAAGGACCAAACCTGTTGATGTATGAGTTCATGGACAATGGAAGCATATGGGATTGGCTGCACAAGCAACCATTGCATGTCAGGAAGAAGAGGAGCCTTGACTGGGAAACAAGATTAAGGATTGCAGTAGGGTTAGCACAGGGAGTTGAGTACTTGCATCATGATTGTGTGCCAAAGATCATTCATAGGGATATAAAATCTAGCAATGTGCTATTAGATTACAATATGGAAGCACATTTGGGAGATTTTGGGCTGGCTAAAGCAATTACAGAGAATTATGACTCAGGAGCAATCGAATCAAACACTTGTTTTGCAGGTTCTTATGGCTACATTGCCCCAGGTAAGAAAAATGGTTCTCATCTGAATATATATGTTTTCCCCTACGAATTCATTTTAAAAAGCTTCTGGTAATGTTTTTCAGAGTACGCTTATTCGTTTAAGGCAACTGAGAAGAGTGATGTTTACAGCATGGGGATCGTGCTGATAGAGCTTGTGAGTGGGAGGATGCCAACTGATGGGAGTTTTGGGGAGGATATGGACATGGTGAGATGGCTCGAGGCCAATATTGAAATGCAAGGATCTGCCCGGGAGGAGCTGATGGATCCAGCACTGAAACCTCTTTTACCGAATGAAGAAAGTGCTGCATTTCAAGTGCTTGAAATTGCACTGGAGTGCACAAAAACTGCACCAGTGGAGAGGCCATCATCGCGTCAAGTTTCTGATCTTCTCCTCCATGTATTCAATGATAGGATGCATCAACCGGAGAAGACAAGTCCAGATCAATATGCATAGTTCATGGAATCAAAGGAAAGGTATATAACTAGCTGAATTTAACTGCCTATTTTTTGGGGGTCAACATTAAGCTCAACATTGTTGCAACTAGAATGCTCATATGTTAATATCCACACCTGTGGCTTCAGGTTTTATGGATACTATTTGGTGTGTTAGATGGTATTACAATTCGGTGACTTGGATGATGTCATTGCTGGTGAACCATTGCAGTTTACTGGCATCTAGTTGATCATTAATGATCTCAAACCATAATATAAAGCCAAAGACCAAATATATTCAACTATACGAACAAGGAGTTGGCTCTACTCTTTGGTAAATGTCCATAAAAAAACACTCTCATCTTTGGTATTAAGAAAAGAAAATTGATATTCTCCTCAATTAAAATTAATATTTCTACAAGGTCTTTCTCACACAAGTGTGGAATCATTTATTATTCATTTAAAAGGAACCTTGTGAAACAATCACTTTTTGCTTGTGAAAATATCAATTCCCTAAAAAATGAAAGAAGACCAATATAGACAAATTCAGTCAATAGTGTAAACTACAAAATGTAATAAAAGGAGAGCCCCACAATGATCCTTGGAGAGACGGGGCCTAAAGAAATTGTAATTTGATCAATTTGCGACAACCCATCACAGCAAGATAAAAACAATTGCAACGTAACATTACAATAAGATGATGCCAAAGAAAATACTGTACAACTAAAAGAAGTTTGCAGCTGATTGTCTCAAACCTATATCTGTCATTATAAAATTGTGCACAACAGAGGATAATAATGTTTGCTCATTTGAAATGATTTATGAAAATTATTCTCAGTATGATCCGATCATTAAAGGAGACCTCGGAGCCAATTCTCAGTATTGACAATATGATCAGATCATCTCAAAGCTTTTGTGCAACAAAACTACGATGGAACTAGCCTTACAAACAGATAATTAGAATAAATCACGCACATGTTTAACTTCTACAATGCATAGTAAAAGCTTGAGCGGAAACAACACTCTCATAAAACTGAATTCCAAGACCGGAGCTTATTCATTCCAAGCTACCTATGCGCTACTCATCATCTTCATCTGTAAATAGGAATTGCAAAATCCAATTAAAAGAAGAATTAAAATACCTACATAATTCCAGATATTCATAAATTAAAATATATAAAAAAAAAATATTAGTGTTTCTAAGAAGCAGATTAACAGAATTATACGAGGAGCATGATGACAATTAATCAAAATTCCAAATACCCAATTGTGTGAATTAATAAGCTAAAAATATGTGCCACACTCCCTGCTAGAGGATGGAAGGTTGGATTTATCAATATTTTAAGCAAAATTCCAGTTAATTGTAATCTACTGCTATAGAAACTTCTGAAACTTTTAGGTTTGACCTCGGATTTTAGTAGCAACAATTTTCAAATTTTATGGTAATACTCGAAGACCAAGAAGAATCAGACATAATTTGTTTGGCTTCTTAGGACTAAGTTCGGAAACTAAATTGCAGATTAATTTGGGGATGAAAGTTGTAAGTAAAAAAAAAACTTCAAACTCATTAAAGCTGCGCAAATTCAACCAAACAAACCAAAATTACTAAACTCAACTAAATTTAAAATAAAAGGAGTGTATATAGACATTTTTAATAGGCTTATATTGTACTTCTAGAACTCCAAACCAATTTTTTAAATTCCGGCTCTATGACTATAAAATTTTACTCGAATGAAAATGCAACTTGAACCTTTAGAACTATGAGAACCCTAATCCCAACAGGTATGAGCAGCCTTGTATCTTAGTTGGTCACTCATGACAAAGTTGATCTGCATAATCTATCTTTGCAACTCAAAATGCCACATTCAACTGACACTTCAATAAATCAAACCATCAGTAGACAATAATTGTAATGTGCCTTACATCACTAAAATCTGGGTTACCACATTCCTGAGATGCCTATTCCTAAACCACAACGCGTGTGGATATTACTCGGAAGAAGTTATATTCAGGTCAACTATGTGTACATTCGTGTATCTACACTTCAGTTTGTGGATATTACTTGGAAGAAGTTATATTCAGGTCCACTATGTGTACATTCGTGTATCTACACTTCAGTTTACCTTATCGGCTTATCCGCCTTCACTAGGTAATTACTTTCCAAAGAACTTTTCCACTTACTAATACTGTCATGAGTTACATTTATAAAAAGAAATGCTGCAAAATTCAAACTTTAAGGATATGCTAACTACTAATAATTTTTATAACCAGATTTCTATAACTAGCTGTAACCTGATTCTGAAACTACCACATAAGATTTCTTGAACACTAGAGTGATAACATGTGGCAGTGTCATAGATTCACAGCTCAAATAAACTACATCTATTCCCAGGTCAAAGTGAAAGTTTAGATCAATCAGAACCACAAATAACCCTAAGGCCTAAACATATACTCCTAATCTAATTAACAACAATAACAAGAAGAATCAAAAGTCAAAACTTTGAAAAAAGATTATGAATTTGAAATTATAAAGCTATGAAGAAATTAAAAATAAGAGAGCTGACCAAAATAACGGCGCTCGTTAGCTGCCTTAGCTTTTTCGAGCATCTTATCGAGGTCCTCCTGAAGCTTGGCATCCCATTTTACCAGCTGGTTCACGAACACTGCCCCCAATCCCATCCCTAACAAATGCTCCCACGGATCCGAAACCCATGTTTTTTCCCCAAAAAAAAGATTCAAGCTTTACAAAATTAGGTCAAAAATTCTCCCTTTCAATCAAATTTGCTGCACATACATATGGGTTTGAGTAAAGAATTGAGAAAGAGGGATGGGAAGCTTACCGCACATGTAAGGGAGTTTGCGGAGGGCATTGGAATACATCTGGGTGCCGAGCCCCAGTAGAGCTCCGACCAACGTCCCACTCGCCGGCATTTTCTCTCTTTTCTCTTTCTCTCTCTCCAATCTCTATTGATTTTACGAATTTTGGTATAGGTAATGAAATATATAACGACTCTTTATAAAATAGCAGGGCTTATATTTTAATTGTCATATAAAATTATTATTTTATAAATAAATATTATATTGTATAGATCATTACGTATAATAAAAATATAATTTTAATTCTTTATTTTGATATTTAGGAAGTTGTACGGTAGAGTGTAGACTCTAAAGAAGCTAAAATACCAAAAGACATATCAATCCCTTTAATTTTTATAGTTTTTTCAATTGAGTCCTACTCGAATTTTCTAATTATCCCCTTAAAACTTGAATAAGTGAATTCAGCCAACTTCAGTCGAATGAGTATATTTGAAGATCACAAACGTTTTTTAATCTTATTATTATTATTATTATTGCTATTATTTTTTTCATACATTTTTTTTTTTGCTATTACATACTCTATAAATAGAGTTGTGTGTTTAGAAAAAGATAAAACAACCACGAGATAGTAACATCTAAGAGAGTTGAGAGATGGCGTAATTGAGTTTTGGGTTGGTATGTGAAGGAGGATTTTTTTAGCTTTTATTTCATGCAAAAAGTTGTACCGTAGAGATTAATATATTGAACTGATTTTGCGAATTAGGTCATTGAGGATCAAACCACTTTTAATATTATGTTTTTTTTTCTTAATTGTCTTATTTATTTTGCGTGACTTAATTTCTAGCAAGTGGTATCAGAGCTAAGTTGATTGGATTCAAGGTTAAAGGAATTAATTCGTGTGATACGATAGAGACGAATTTGGGTAAATATGAGCTTCCAATATTTGATGAGAAAGTAAATTTCACACTGTAAGAGAAGTAGCATGTAAGATCTTTTGGTGATGAAGGACTTGATTAACTTTTGGAAGAGAAAAAACCAAACGAGGTGAGAAAGTAACAAATTGACAAACAATTCAAAAGAAAACAGTAAACACAATATGTTCGTCGTTAGCATCAGAGATAAACTAAGATATGTTAGACGCTTGACCTACCTGGCCTAAGATAAAATAAGTCGTCGTAACCCTAGTTTTACTAAGAGTTTGAACTGCTCTATAAGATATTAGGTGAATGAATCGCATTAGTGTGATTTAGCTAGTTAAATCGCCCAACAAACTCTTCTTTTAACTATGATCTGACCTTAATACTAGTTTCAAGAATTACTATTGAATTAATAATAACCAAATGAACTTGCATAAACTTGAATTTTAGGATTTTTACACTAAAAAGTTAAAAAGACTCTTTCTATAAAATAGGGCTAAGTACACTTCTACGACACCAAGTTTTAAAAATTTCTTAATTTTGCCTCTAAAGTAATTGTACTTACAAATTGTTATATAAACAACTGAATTGCATAAATTCTAAATCATTTTTTGATGAAAATTGACCGTAGTACTCCATTTGCCAACAACTCATTTGACTTTATACAGTTTGATTGTATTCGATATTCAGATATGTTTTAACTTTATTAAACAATAAAAATACTAATTTAAGGAATTATTTCTATAATAATTAATTTAAAGACGTAATAATGTAAAAAAGTAACATGGCACTCCAAATTTTCCCTCAAGTAAAAATGGGTAAACTTATCTTATCAGCTTTCACTTAATAATGCTATATAAAACGACTTAGCAGGTTAATTGGAAATTTTAAATTCAAAGCATATTAAAAAATTCCAAAATTATATTATACAAACAAAACTCATCAATAATCAATACATAATAACTAAACTTATCGAGAAAAATTATTCTTACTGTAAGACCCCGAATTTTATGAAATACATAATTTAATTTTTCTTCATATATATTTTTTCTGAAACAGTAAGTGGTTAAATTGATAAAGTTAAAAGTTAAGGATGTTATGTGTAAATTATATTATGTCGAACAATATTCGTTTGGTCGGGGAATATTCGTTCTGTCGGGAAATATTCGTACGACGATGCCGTACGAACCAATCATTGGTGGACCCCACAACGAATAATTGTCAGATATAGAAAATGACATAAACAATTTTTAAATGGTCAATGGTACTATCACTTTTAATTGTTAAAATATCCGATGGTAAAAAAATAGTAATATACGGTATTACAAATAACATACGGTATTGCACAGTAACATACGGTATTGCACAATAGCACACGGTATTGCACAGTAGCACACGACATTATATAGTGTTTCGTATTATTAAACTGATAAAGTGGTTATCGTACAATATTTGACTTTATTGTCATATGCACAATAATTCATATTATTAAACTGATAATTGTCACAGTAACATATGCACAGTAATTCACATTATTGAATCAATAATTGTCATGACACAGTAACGTATTCTTTCTTTTACATACTTTCTGCATTATTGTTATCTCTATTATGATGTTATTTAAACAGTTGTATTTCATTAATTAATTGACTTGATATCTAACTCAGAGAGCCAACTATACTGTATTTATAACAATTAGTCATAATAATGAATAAGTGTGAATTATTGTTGAATAATTGAATTGATAAAGTTATTTGTTTATTATAATAAATAATATAAAGTTAGGTGATATAAAATGAATGATATAGATTAAAATTTGAAATGGATGGTGTAGATTAAAGATGATCTTTAAATGAATGGTTTAGATTAAGAAAATCTTAAAAGATGAAATGAATGGTATAGATTAAAGATAATATAAAATTTGAAATAGATGGCGTAGATTAAAGATGATTTTTAAATGAATGGTTTAAATTAAAAAAATCTTAAAAGATGAAATGAGTGGTAAGGATTAAACATTATCTTGAAATGAACAGTTTGGATTAAATTAGAAAATCTTGGTTATGATAAGATTTTTGGCTATAAATAGAGGTCTTAACTTAAGGATTTTTCATAAACTTCCTTACTTGTTCTTTCTTTCACTATCTAAATACTTCTTGTGTAAGTTCTCTCTAAGTGTGCTTAAGTCATCTTGAGTATTTGTGAAGATCTATAAGTGTACGAGTACCGTTCAAGTTAATCAACCTCATTTAAATCAATATCCAGTCACGTGTTAAGGTAAATGATACCATCTTTTTCATCTTCCACTATTCAAACTTACTACGGTAAGGGATTATTATTCTTTGATTCTCGAAAATAATATCGTTTCTCTCTTACTCATAAGATGTGTTATTTATTTCCATGTATTAAATTATGGGAATAACCTTATGGTGCGGATTACCGCCTGTTGGTGAATAACCTTTCGTATTCATTCCTTATTAATCTCTGAGAATAACCTTACTGCGCGGATTACCGCCTGTTTGGTGAATAACTCTTCGTATTCAATTTTTATTAAATTGTGGGAATAACCTTACGGTGTGGAATACCGCCTGTTGGTGAATAACCTTTCGTATTCATTCCTTATTAATCTTTGAGAATAACCTTACTGCGCGGATTACCACCTGTTTGGTGAATAACTCTTCGTATTCAATTTTTATTAAATTGTGGGAATAACCTTACGTTGCGGATTACCGCCTGTTGGTGAATAACCTTTCGTATTAATTCCTTATTAATCTCTGAGAATAACCTGACTATGCGGATTACTGCATGTTTGGTGAATTACTCTTTGTATTCATTTCCTATTTTTCTAAACATTTCTATTGAACTGTAACCGTTATTCTGAACTGTGGATCTTGAATATCATTTTTGAATTTTACTCCACATTATGTTGACAATTTGGACATTATTTAAATCTGCACAAAGTAAACTTCCGATATTTATTGTTTATCTTGTTTATTCTGTTCATCATTTGTATCACTGTTATTTGTACTAATCATAAAAAATCAAGCTATTGTGAATATCTGTGGTCGGGGGCACAGATGCGATATAATTGTTGAACAGATGATAAGTTAAAGGCGATATAATAAGTTAAAGGCGATACATCTGTTCTGTAACGCCCCCAAATCCGAGTACCTTGAACCTTAGACTTGGTACGTCACGATATATCATCTGCATACATGTTCTATAACTAATGCAAAAAATATAAACATAAATTATTTATTTCAGAGTATTCTACAACATTTTTCAAGGCTTCTAACCTTAACTTACATATATACCTTTAGATTTATAAAAAGGTTTACACAATTAACTTACATCATATAACAAATTAGTTATCATGCATAACACTATAATCTTGTCTTTTGCTTCTGTCTCCGTCTCTCCTCGAACATTCGTATTATTCTGAAATTTGTTATCATGATATAGTAAGAGTGAGCAACGACTTTGCTCAGCAAGTTTAAATACAATAACGATATATCATGATTGAAAGAAAGAATAAGTGTTTGAATTTTCAACAATATAATAATTGTGAAAGAGTACGAATCATAATTTCAATAATTGAATTACTGAATCAATTAATGTTGAGTGTTAATAATAACCATGAACAAATTTAACTGAACATTATGGTAATGAAGGTGATCAGCCTTTCATACCTGATGAACACATGCAACCATGCAACATGCACTATGTGCGAATCAACAATTTAAAGAGGTGGAATAATTATACAGAATTAAACCACTAGCATGCTTGAAACATAATAACTTAAGTTTGAGTTAGAAGACTTGATCAATAAAATAATATATCCTGCTCGAATATAAATTTAGTAGGGTTTAGGGAACTTGCCTGACAATCGATCTACAGCTAACTAGCTTTAAATAACTCTCTTTGAATGACCTAATATTAACAACATTGGTCTATCAATTAGCACCACGTAAAATTGTACAATTATGCGTTCAATTTTAATAAAAGTTAATAAAAGTTACATAACAAATAATTTAATATACCATCATTAATAAAAGTTACATAATTTTAATAAAAGTTACATAACAAATAATTTAATATACTATCATTAATCTGTAAGACAAATAAATAAATCTTAGGTTTATAATTTAATTAATTTATATCAATTTTCTCAAGTGTTAAACACTTATTAAACTATTAAACAATTTATTATAATTGTTTAAACAAAAGAGTTAAAAGACATTTTCTTTATTTCATTAAATCTAATTTCATTTAATTACTATTTAACATTACTTAAATAGTAAGTAATTAACTACCTTTAGTTATTATTTAATAATAAATAATAACTTACTAGATTTATTTATTATTTAAAGTTAATCAAATAATAAATAATTATATTATATTATAAATAATCAAATATCTTTAGTTATTATTTAATAATAAATAATAACTAACTAACTAACTAACTAGATTCATTTATTATTTAAAGTTAATTAAATAATAAAATTATATAGTAAATACTCAAATATCCTTAGTTATTATTATTTAATAATAAATAATAACTAACTAAGTAGATTTATTTATTATTTAAAGTTAATCAAATAATAAATAATTAAATAATCAATCTTAGTTGTATTTAATTATTATTTAATAGTAATTAAAAAATAATTAATTAATTTATCATCCTTGTTTATTATTTAATATTAATTAAATAAAAAATAATTAATTTAATCATAAATTTTGAAAATATAATATTAAACTAACTAGATTAATATTTAAAACATTTAAATATTAGTCCTAAATGTTTATTATATTTAAAAAATATAATATTAAACTAACTAGATTAATATTTAAAATATTAATCCCAAATACTTATTATATTTGAAAAATATAATATTAAATACCTAAATATCATTTTTGTATTTTTACTATTTTTTATAATTTTTAATTATTGAAATTAATTAAAATTTATCCAGAATGACAATTTTGTAAATAAACCGAAAAATCGAACGGAGGGGCAAACTGGTAATTTCCGTCGGAAACTTACTCCCGTGCATTGCGCGCACATAACACAACCCAGGCTCCAAAACGGTACCGTTTTGAAGAACCGGAAACGACTTCCGCGCATTGCGCGCGGGTTATCGTTTTTATACGCCAAACGATGTCGTTTGACTCCGCGTCTGGCAGAAAACAAGCTGGCGCGCATTGCGCGGCCAGTTCCCTTTTTTTTCTCTCTCTTTTAGCAGATTGTCCACAGTACCGGAAATACCCCACTTAATAAAAATTATACCTTCAAGTAAGCTTTAACTCCTCAAAAAAATTTACCAATCACTTAATATCAATTTATAACATGAAAATTTAATTTTTCATGATTTAATTCCATACTTTTCATAAACATTATTTTACCACAAATCATAACTTTTTATGTATAACTCCATTTTGAGTGATTCAAACTTTATTTTTCTCATGATTTAATGTTCTATAATATTAGAACATTAAATCTAAATATTATAAAAAATATTTTTGGTCATTATTTTGAGACTTGTTTACACACTACCAAACACATTTTTTTAGCATACAAAATATACCAAAATACAAATCAAGCATATTAAACTCAAGCATGACATAAATATTACTAAAACATATTACTAACTATATTAACATGTTTATACTAACATGATGTTTTATTTAATTTTAAAACAAAGCTAGATTTAAAATAACTATTACCTTATTTTATTGGCTATCTTCATTTTCCTTCCAAAATAAGTGGTGAATGGTATGAACAAAACTAGCTTCTCTTTCTTCCTCCTTAATCTCTCAAATATTATGCTCTCACTAAAGCTTTTTTTTAAACTCTCTCTTTTGGACTTGGAGAAAAATAATGAAGTGCAATATCTACAAATGCAAGTATACTTGTAAAATTTTTAGATACAAAAAAATATATCTAAAATTCATGATGCACCTAACTTGGATACTTGCACAAGGAATAGGCTAAAGTATCTAAGTTGGTGAAAAGAAGAATGGTGTCCATATACTACAAAAAAATAATAATACAAGTAACCATTTAATAAATAAATAAAAATAAAAACAAAACAAAAATCATTTTGCTATCCCTTATTCACTATACACGGCTGACTTGGGACTTTTGATCCAAAAGTGTTATCCCACTTCATTGATCTAATATAATTAAATAATCTACACCACCTTTTTACCAAGACAAGCTATCATTTATATAAAAACTTCATGTAGCCATCTCTATCACTCCTCCTACGCGACAGACAAAAGGAGGGGAATGTCCCAATTTGTTAGTCCATCATACATGTTTTAATTTATTAAATAACCACGCAACACAACACAATAAATTCCTTAAATAGTTTATTATTTGCACTACATTTAATACCCATTAGACTCTAATTAAATGATTTGAACTATTATTTAGTCAAGCCCATTTAATTTATCATTGAACTAATTAATATAACCCAAATGATTGGTGATAAATTTTGTTACACATTAAATATTCAATCCATGATTAAATAAATAATTAGATTAACTAAATAATTAAATACTCTAACTCATTAGTATTAAATTACTAAATTGACTAATAAATATTATTCTTAATATTTCACATTGGTCACATTAATTAATAATCATATTAATTCATTTACCAATTTTAATTAACTCATTATATTCAATTTAATTGAATATTTAATTAATAAGCAACTTTACAATTATTTTGATAATAAAATTTTAGGGTTTGTTCACTAATTTAATTAACATATTAGTGACCCCCTTTAATTAACTCTAGAAATTAATCACATTAACATTTAATCATACACACACAACCTACATATATATACAATTTATTTAATTAATTCCTTATTTAAATAATTTATTGAATTATTTAAATATTACACAAATAATTTTGTAATTAAATTACTCACTTCCACAAATAATTTACAATGATTTACTTAATTATGGAATATATTTATTTAATATATTCAATGACTATTTAAATTACTCAATATATATATATATATATATATATATATATATATAATTACTATTCCTCCCTAATTTAATTTAATTACCTAATATAATTTATAATTATATAAATTATATAATTATTCCTCATAAATCATTTATCACTAATTTACTTAAATATTGATTAATTAATATAATCAATATAATAACCCATATAATTCCATAATTAGCCTTTTAATTCAATTCAGATTATTTTAATATTAATCTATTTATTTACCATAAGTTAATTAACCATTAAATTATATTACTAAATATGCACATATATATATTCATATAAATACACATTTAATTTACACGCAACCACATCGCATAATTACATAACTCCACTAATTAATTCTCTTAATGTAATTAGACTTGCTATTAGTCAAGCTTATTGAATTATCACTTTACTCGCTAACTTATAAAAAAATTTGATATCACCATATCGAAGTTAGTCCATTAAATTTAATTTGGACCTCTATTTATCTACCACTTCTAGGTTATCAAGCTCCAACCTTTATTAAATATTAGATATTTTATTTCTAATTCATTTAAATATCCGGGATATTACATGTTCGGTGTCTTTTATGACACGTGGTGAAAGTTCTCTTTGGCCCGTAGTGCAAAGATGAACTGTTGTTTGGTATGATTATGACCAAAGGCTGAATACTGGTATAATCATGACCGTTGGTGTTATATTGAATATCTTTGGCCCGTAGTGCAAAGATGAACTGTTGATTTGCATGATTATGACCAATAACTGTGAGTTTGTATTCTCATGGTCAGTGGTGTTTTAGATGATAAAAGTTGATGATATTTTTCCTATAGTCTACATTATTCTTCTAATAGATTGCTCATTCCGCTGCTATTATTGATCTGAACGTTGTTCAAGAATTTAACTGCAGTTTTTGATATAAACCTTGTAGTCTATTGTATTCTATCAAGAACTCAACTGTTGTAGGTTAACGATAATTTACTCGTCATTATCTTAGTCATGATATTCTTTACTGGGCTATTTGAGCTCATCCTTTCTTTTTGTTCCATTGTTTTTCAATAGGAGATAAGAATGTAGCTAAGTCTAGCCGGGGGATGGAGTGAGAGTCCGAGGGATAGCTATTGTAGTCTTCACGTATTGTAAAATAGTGTGACAATAATCGTGAAAGACTTAGTTGTGTATTATTATACATTGTATTATTGTACGTTGCACTACTTGTAATAATTTTGTTGTAGTCTTTTAACAACTCAAGTTTGGGCTGTGTGGGCCCAGATTTGGGGGCGTCACACTTATCGGTTGAATGCACAACTTTTTTCCTGTTCTCCTTCTTTGCCTTCAATGCCTCCTCAATCAACGTCGTTTCAATCTTTCCCACTTTCGATACCTATTTTTTGGGCCACCTCTTCCCTCTACTACCGTGAACCGCTACCTTGGTGCTTCTCTATCACCATCCATCACCATCATTAATTAAGCATCCATTTCCCCCCTAAACTCCAATCTAATTTGATCAATTGTGTTTGTGAGTAATTTTTTTAATTTTATTATTTTTATTGTTTTGTGGAATGCATATGTAGGTTTTTTTAATTTCTCTGAATGTGTGTATGAAATATAAATTTGGTGGTTGGTCATGAATTTTAACTTAGAACGACTATGATTAAGTTAAGGTTATGATTAGATGCAAAACTTTGGCAGAAACTTATTAATGTTTTACGATAATGATCATGAAATATATTAGTGTAGTGATTAAGTTAAGGTTATGATTAGATACAAAACATGAATGGTGTAGGGCACTGTAAGGACCAAGAATTTTGAATTATATTATAAATAAAATTGAAAAATTAAATTCTAATTAAATGAGTTATTGTGTGATTTAATTTAAACCTTTATGTGGTAATTTGATTGTTGATTATTCGGTTAATTTTAGTAAAGGAAGTCTGATTAATGAATTTATTAAATTAACGGACTAACCTAAGATTATTTTGTGAGGAACCCTAATTAAATATTCAATTAATCTTGAATATGACAAGTCTAATTGGATTATATAATTAATGTGAATATTAAATATGTAACAGTATTTTAAACTAGATGAATTTATTTAATAGTCCATGTATGTAATTAATTACTAATGGACTAACTTAGTAAGTTAATTAAACAAGCCCAAGTATTTAATTATGTAATGGACTTGTAGACAATAATATATGATGTTGTAATTTAATTAATTTAGCCCAATGCTTGATTTAAATACCAAGTCATGCTAGTAGGCCATTGATTTAATTGACTTAGCCCAAGTGAAATTAAATGTAGTAGCCCAAACATTAGCCCAAATGGTACATTAAGTGAAAGTCAACAAGTGGTCAATGTTGCTACCAAGTTCAAATTGAAAAAATAAAGCAAAAATGGGAGGATAAAGATGACGTGTTGAACGGATAAGAAAGGGATCACTTGGGTCCCATGTAATATCTTATGTGGCACATTTGATTGGTTAGAAATTTTTTAAAAATCTCCTTGTAAGCTTGGATTGGATGAAGTTTGTGATAAATCTATATATACATAGTTATATGTATAATTGTTAGAAGATGAGATCTAATTTAATAAGACCATCTTTGACCAACATTAGAATACTTTATTTTTCAAGTTGTAAGCATTTTAGAGAGAGAAGCTCTCAAGAAAAAAAAGTTGCAAGAGAAGTTAGAGAGAGAAATTCTCTAGAAAAAATAGAGAGAGTTTTAGTGAGAGAAGGAAAAAAAATCCTAAAAAAACCATTAAAGCTCCAAGCCTTTGGTAGTTAGAGAGCATTAAAATCATCAAGGGTGAAGCTTTGAATGTCCAACAACTTCATCTTCTACTTTGGAAAGGAAAGGAGGCAAACTAGCAAGAGCAAAAGGTATAAAAGTACTTAAAAAACCCTAATCTTGGTTTTCTTTTAATTTTTATGATAGAAATATCTTCTTTGAGCTTTTTTTGCTTAGAATCATTCTAGATATATTTATATAGGATGCCACGTAGTTTAAATATGTAGTGGTATGAGTTTATGTAGAAAAAATCTAGCAAAATACTTAAAAATATTTTTACCGAAGAACAAAACATAAGTTGTATGAATAAATTGCACATTTTGAATTCTACAAATTATTTTTGTAATTTTATATTTTCTGATAATATATGGGTAAGTTAAGAACAAAATTTCTTTAGAATAATGTAAAGATGATTTAAAATGAGCAAAATATGAATTTTTGAACCAAAGGACCTCACTGTCAAAGGGCTGTGCAAAACAGTCCACTTCATGGTCATTTTCTGTAATATCCCGGATATTTAAATGAATTAGAAATAAAATATTTAATATTTAATAAAGGTTGGAGTTTGATAACCTAGTAGTGATAGATAAATAGAGGTCCAAATTAAATTTATCGGACTAACTTAGATATGGTGATATCAAAATTTTTTTTTAGTTAGCAAGTACAGTGATAATTCAATGAACTTGGCTAATAGCAAGTCTAATTAGATTAAGATAATTTAATTAGCGGAGTTATGTAATTATGCGACGTGGTTGCGTGTAAATTAAATATGTATTTATATGAATATATATATATATGTGCATATTTAGTAACATAATTTAATGATTAATTAAATTGTGATAATTAGATAGATTAATATTAAATTAATCTGAATTGAATTAAAAGGTTAATTGTGGAATTAATTTAGTTATTATATTGATTATACTCATTAATCAATATTTATGTAAATTATTGATAAATTATTTGTGAGGAATAATTATGTAAATTATATAATTATAAATTATATAAAGTAGTTGAATTAATTAAGGGAGATTAATAATTGTATATATGTACAACATTTAATTTCACATATATGTACATATATATAAAGGGATTAAATTAATTAAGTAATTTTAAATAGTAATTGAATATATTAAATGAATATATTCTATAATTAAATAAATCATTGTAAATGATTTATGAGAGTGAGAAATTTAATTATACAATTATTTGTGTAATATTAATTAAATAATTAAATAAATTATTTAAATAAGAAATTGAGTAAATATATTATTATTTTAATGTATTTTCGGGTAAATGGAATTATTTCCATAATTGATGAGAAATGAATTATTTAACGTAAATATATTAAATAATTTAATTTATGGCCTAAATAATATATATTAAATTATATATTGTATTTATTTTAATTTCATAATTTATTGTGAAATTGTTTTCGAGGTAAGGTAATGTGTATAAATAATATATATAGATTATATATATTATCATTAGCGAACACACTCTAAAGTTTTAATATCAAAATAATTGGCAAGTTGTCATTAATTAAATATTCAATTAAATTGAATATAATGAGTGAATTAAATTTTATAAATTAATTAATATGATAATTAATTAATGTAAATAATGTAAAATATTATTAATAATATTATTAGTCCATTTAGTAATTTAATACTTATGGGTTAGAATATTTAATTATTTATTCAATCTAATTATTTATTTAATTATGGATTGGATAATTAATGTGTAACAAAATTAATAATTAATCATTTGGGATATAATTAAATAGCCCAATGATAAATTAAATGGACTTGACAATTTAGTAGCCCAAACAAGTTAATTAGAGCCCAATTGGTATTTTAAATTAAAGCCCAATGATTGGCCCACTTGAAATTAAATTGTTTAACTATTATTTAAAAAAAAAAGTGACTTGGGACAACATTTTGGGACAACTTTCATGTACCAGCCGTGTATAGTGAATGAGGGAGAGCAAAATGATTGTTATTTTGTTTTATTTTTTAATTATTTATTAAATGGTTGCTTGGATGGTTTTTTTAAGTACATGACACCATCCCTCTTCCACCAACTAAGGCATGGGTTAGTTTTTCTTGTGCTAGTATCCTTGCTAGGCTCTTGATTGCTAGAATAGATAGATATATTTTTATATCTATAGAAATGCAAGAATACTTGCATTTGGAGGCTAAAAGATTTAGTCATTTTTATCATCTTCATTTTTCAAGCTAAGGAGAGCTAGAGAACATTTGAGAGGTGAGAAAATATTTGAGAGCAAGGATAATGAAGGAGAAGGAGTTCTTGGGTTATATCTTCAAGATTCACAACCATTTTTGGAAGAAAAAGGAGAATAACCATTAAATCAAGGTAATAGTTATTTAAATTTAATTTTTGTTTTTAAATTAAATAAACTAACATATGAGTATAAATATGTTAATATAGTTATTAATGTGTGGTAATAATATTTATGCCATGCTTGAGTTTAATATCCTTGGTTTGTGTTTTGGTATAATTTATATGCTAAAAACATGCGTTTGGTGGTGTTAAATCAAATCTTAAAATAATGTCCAAAAATAATTTTCATAAAACTTAGATTTAATGTTATAATATTATAGAACATTAAATCATGAGAAAAACAAAGTTTGAATCACTCAAAATGGAGTTATACACAAAAAGTTATGATTTGTGGTAGTTTATGTGATGAAAAAAATTTTTTTTAAAAAAATTTTAATATTAAATCATGAAAAATTAAATTTTCATCTTATAAATTGATATTAAGTGATTGGTAATTTTTTTGGATTTTTAAAGCTTACTTGAATGTATAATTTTTATTAAAGTGGTGTATAAAAAGTCACTGTTCACAATCTGCTAAGGAAGGAAAAAGGGGGTGCCGCGCAATGCGCGCGAGACCCTGTTCACTGTCGCACGCGGAAGGAAAAACGACGCCGTTTTGCCTATAAAATCCGTAGCCGCGCGAGACGCGCGGATGTCAGCCGACAGATCCCCAAAACGGTGCCGTTTTGGGGCCTGTTATTTCCTATCGCGCGCAATGCGCGGGCGTAGATTTCTGCGGAAATTACGAAATTGCCCCTCCGTTCGGTTTTCTGATTATTTACAAGATTGCCATCGGTCCGGTTTTTCAGTTTATTTACGATTTTGCCATTCTGGATAATTTTAATTAATTTTAAATATTTAAAATTATAACAAAAATAATAATAATACAAAAATGGTATTTAGGTATTTAATATTATATTTTCCAAATATAATAAGTATTTAGGATTAATATTTAAATGTTGTAAATATTAATCTAGTTAGTTTCATATTATATTTTTCAAATATAATAAGTATTTAGGATTAATATTTAAATGTTGTAAATATTAATCTAGTTAGTTTAATATTATATTTTTCAACTATAATAAGCATTTAGGATTAATATTTAAATGTTGTAAATATTAATCTAGTTAGTTTAATATTATATTTTTTTCAAATATAATAAGTATTTAGGATTAATATTTAAATGTTGTAAATATTAATCTAGTTAGTTTAATATTATATTTTTCAAATATAATAAGTATTTAGGATTAATATTTAAATGTTGTAAATATTAATCTAGTTAGTTTAATATTATATTTTTCAAATATAATAAGTATTTAGGATTAATATTTAAATGTTGTAAATATTAATCTAGTTAATATTATATCTTCTGAATTTATGATTAAACTAATTATTATTTAATTAATATTAAATAATAAACAAGGATGATAAATTAATTAATTATTATTTAATTACTATTAAATAATAATTAAAGACAACTAAGATTGAGTATTTAATTATTTATTATTTGATTAACTTTAAATAATAAATAAATCTAGTAAGTTATTATTTATTATTAAATAATAACTAAAGGTATTTAATTACTTACTATTTAATTAATGTTAAATAGTAATTAAATGGAATAAAGAAAATGTCTTTTAACTCTTTTGTTTAAACAATTATAATAAATTGTTTAATAGTTTAATAAGTGTTTAACACTTAAGAAAATTATTTTCTAACTTATTAAATTATTAACCTAATTTGATTGAGAGTCTATAAGGTTAATAATATTGTTTTGACTGATGTAAATTATGTGTTAGTACTTATGTGATAAATAAGTTCCTTAGTGAGCGTATAGTTGTGCAAATACGTTGTACTAATTATTAGACCAACTTTATTAATGTTAGGTCTTTCAAAGCCAGTTAGTTAAAGCTAGACATTTATTGTAGCTGAGCAGACAGGCAAGTTTCCTAACTTCGAACTTTATTTTGTGCAAGTTTCCTAAACCCTACTCATTTTATATTCGAGCAGGATATATTATTTTATTGTTCAAGTTCCTAACTCGAACTCAAGTTATTACGTTTCAAGCATGCTAGTGGTTTAATTCTGTATAATTATTCCACCTCTTTAAATTGTTGATTCACACATAGTGCATGTTGCATGTGTTCATCAGGTATGAAAGGCTGATCACCTTCATTACCATAAGGTTCAGTTAAATTTGTTCATGGTCATTATTGACACTCAACATTTCTTGATTCAGTCATTCAATTATTGAAATTATGATTCGTACTCTTTCACAATTATTATATTGTTGAAAATCCGAAAGCTTGTTCTTTCTTTCAATCATGATATATCGTTATTGTATTTAAACTTGCTGAGCAAAGTCGTTGCTCACTCTTGCTATATCATGATAATAAATTTCAGAGTAATACGAATGTCCGAGGAGAGACGGAGACAGAAGCAAAAGACAAGATTATAGTGTTATGCAATATAACTAAATTGTTATATGACGTAAGTAATTTTGTAAACCTTTTTATGAATCTAAAGGTATATATGTAAGTTAAGGTTAGAAACCTTGGGAAATGTTGTAGAATAAACAATTTATGTTTATATATTCCGCATTAGTTATAGAACATGTATGAAGATGATGTATCGTGACGTACCGAGTCTAGGGTTAAAGGAACCCGGATTTGGGGTCGTCACAGGTTGGTATCAGAGCTGATAGGTTATAGTTCTTAGGTAGCAGTACCTTAGGCTATAATCATGGAAAGATAATGAAGACAATGAAAGGATAAACTCAGATAGAGTTTAGAAATGAACATATACAGTTCATAAATGAGGAAATAAATCTATATAGATACATAGATATATGAAAAGATTCAAAGAAGGATCTTCAATTAGTGTAATCCAAATAAATGGAATAAGAATCAGGGAACACTTGATTCAGGAATTTAAAAAGAGAAGGATCGTACAGTAAAATGATCAGAGATGAATGATAAGATGATAGAATTAAACGATCCTAGAATAAAGGAGAAATAGTACAGTGAAATCAATTGTGTTATAAGATCACGATGATCATAGTAAAATCATGGAATGACAAATGGTCTGTTAAATGATTAAGAGGTTGTTGTGATAGCATGGTGCTATAACAATGAAGATACTGAAATAGTAACAAGTGGACTCTTGAAGTGTTGAGTGTGATAAGGTATGAATTGATAACATTCATAGCAAGTTAAGAAAAGTTAGAGGTTTGTAGGTTTTTAATTGAGGACTCATATTAGTGGCTGAGTTGTACAATTCCTTGTATGGGCGGGGAATTGGTGCTTGGTTTTAGAACCGCTTAGCTTTCTATATTGATACAGTGGTTGAGTTGAACAGTCCTTTGTATGGGCAGGGGATTTGTTCTTGGTTTAACGATCGCTTAACTTTCTATATTGATTAGTGGCTGAGTTGACCAATTTCTTGTATGGGCAGGAGATTGTGTTTGGTTTGACGACCACTTGGCTTCCTATAATGATAATCAACTGAAACCTGGTGTCGCACTATTCATTATATGTATGTTGAGAAGGTGATTCTTTTCTCATGTGTATAACGGATAGGTAGAGGATGTTAAGATAAGTTCGTGTTCTGAGAACTGACACGCATAGTAAGTTCGTGACTCATAGTCATGTGGTGGAGCCCCTCAGCGAATGGGCGACTTTGGCCTGACTAGGACAAGTTCCTCAAACCATATGATTGTGGTAAGTTGCTGAGCCCAAATATGTGGTAAGTTTGATGAACAGTAGGTATGGATAGAGTTAAGTAGTCAGGTTAAGGCTATAATAGATATAGTTATTAAGCTGGAAAAGAATGTGGAGGAAAAATTTGAGGTGTTTTGAGGTTTTAGGATATTCCAAATCTTCTAGCTATGCTAGACTTTGAAATTCTTAAAAATCGTGCCAAATTCGCACTTTTGTGCTTTTGAAAAGACAAATGTATTTTTGAAATCATTAATGCATTTAGTGCAGAGATGATAACCGATGGAGTCATCAATGCAGAGTAACCTAGTGTTGGATGTATTTTTAAGCCCACTATGATATGATGTAATATGACAAAGTCAAAATGATTTTTAGTATTTTGAAACGTTTAAAGAAGAGTCTATGCTAATTGTTTCGGCAAGACAAATTGATTTGAAAATATCAAAATGTATTTATAAAATCATCACACGCCATTAAAGCCATGGTGCAGAGATGAAAAAGACGGAATCCTCAACGCACTGTTGCAACGGTGCGGTATCATGAAGTCCTATAAATGAATTTTAGTACTTTAACTAATCTGAAATGATTTTTGAGTCGTAATATACGAACAGTTCAATGATGTGAGTCTATGTCATTTATTTTGACTGGACACTTTTTGGTCAGAAATGACTCGAGTTTTATTTTCCAATCCAACTTATGCTGGAGCGGAATTTTGTAGTAAGTCTGAGGTGAACAACCCCATAATGGGGGATATGTCAGAGCCATGAATAAAGAACCCGCGAGGAGGCGCCCAACAGTGGTGGCATACTGATATGGGTTGGTAAATCCAAAGAGTTCGACCCCGTGAGAAGTCGTTGTGCACAACGCAGAAGTACGATAGGCTGATCACCTAGCGTACACCTATGGAATGTTTTCAGTCTTTGTGATTGATAAACACTCTGTTTATAAGTATTTACAGAGATAAATACTATTTATTCGGAATTCAGTTAATTCCATGTTCACAGTCTTGATGACTCCTCAGCATAGTATGAAAGTTTTAATGAATATTTTGATTTTCAATTTATTCTTCTGTAAGATATTGATTTTCAATTTATTCTTCTGCAAGATATTCCATTGTTCTGGAATTATGAGTTTAGAAATATGAACTTCCTAGAAAAGGGTGGTCATAGAATTTGATGAGTAAAGAGTTATACTCAGAGATGAAAATTGGTAGAAATGTGTATGAGATAATTTCGGGGACGAAATTTTTAGAAGAAGGGGTGAATGTAATATCCCGGATATTTAAATGAATTAGAAATAAAATATTTAATATTTAATAAAGGTTGGAGTTTGATAACCTAGTAGTGATAGATAAATAGAGGTCCAAATTAAATTTATCGGACTAACTTAGATATGGTGATATCAAAATTTTTTTTTAGTTAGCAAGTACAGTGATAATTCAATGAACTTGGCTAATAGCAAGTCTAATTAGATTAAGATAATTTAATTAGCGGAGTTATGTAATTATGCGACGTGGTTGCGTGTAAATTAAATATGTATTTATATGAATATATATATATGTGTGCATATTTAGTAACATAATTTAATGATTAATTAAATTGTGATAATTAGATAGATTAATATTAAATTAATCTGAATTGAATTAAAAGGTTAATTGTGGAATTAATTTAGTTATTATATTGATTATACTCATTAATCAATATTTATGTAAATTATTGATAAATTATTTGTGAGGAATAATTATGTAAATTATATAATTATAAATTATATAAAGTAGTTGAATTAATTAAGGGAGATTAATAATTGTATATATGTACAACATTTAATTTCACATATATGTACATATATATAAAGGGATTAAATTAATTAAGTAATTTTAAATAGTAATTGAATATATTAAATGAATATATTCTATAATTAAATAAATCATTGTAAATGATTTATGAGAGTGAGAAATTTAATTATACAATTATTTGTGTAATATTAATTAAATAATTAAATAAATTATTTAAATAAGAAATTGAGTAAATATATTATTATTTTAATGTATTTTCGGGTAAATGGAATTATTTCCATAATTGATGAGAAATGAATTATTTAACGTAAATATATTAAATAATTTAATTTATGGCCTAAATAATATATATTAAATTATATATTGTATTTATTTTAATTTCATAATTTATTGTGAAATTGTTTTCGAGGTAAGGTAATGTGTATAAATAATATATATAGATTATATATATTATCATTAGCGAACACACTCTAAAGTTTTAATATCAAAATAATTGGCAAGTTGTCATTAATTAAATATTCAATTAAATTGAATATAATGAGTGAATTAAATTTTATAAATTAATTAATATGATAATTAATTAATGTAAATAATGTAAAATATTATTAATAATATTATTAGTCCATTTAGTAATTTAATACTTATGGGTTAGAATATTTAATTATTTATTCAATCTAATTATTTATTTAATTATGGATTGGATAATTAATGTGTAACAAAATTAATAATTAATAATTTGGGATATAATTAAATAGCCCAATGATAAATTAAATGGACTTGACAATTTAGTAGCCCAAACAAGTTAATTAGAGCCCAATTGGTATTTTAAATTAAAGCCCAATGATTGGCCCACTTGAAATTAAATTGTTTAACTATTATTTAAAAAAAAAAGTGACTTGGGACAACATTTTGGGACAACTTTCATGTACCAGCCGTGTATAGTGAATGAGGGAGAGCAAAATGATTGTTATTTTGTTTTATTTTTTAATTATTTATTAAATGGTTGCTTGGATGGTTTTTTTAAGTACATGACACCATCCCTCTTCCACCAACTAAGGCATGGGTTAGTTTTTCTTGTGCTAGTATCCTTGCTAGGCTCTTGATTGCTAGAATAGATAGATATATTTTTATATCTATAGAAATGCAAGAATACTTGCATTTGGAGGCTAAAAGATTTAGTCATTTTTATCATCTTCATTTTTCAAGCTAAGGAGAGCTAGAGAACATTTGAGAGGTGAGAAAATATTTGAGAGCAAGGATAATGAAGGAGAAGGAGTTCTTGGGTTATATCTTCAAGATTCACAACCATTTTTGGAAGAAAAAGGAGAATAACCATTAAATCAAGGTAATAGTTATTTAAATTTAATTTTTGTTTTTAAATTAAATAAACTAACATATGAGTATAAATATGTTAATATAGTTATTAATGTGTGGTAATAATATTTATGCCATGCTTGAGTTTAATATCCTTGGTTTGTGTTTTGGTATAATTTATATGCTAAAAACATGCGTTTGGTGGTGTTAAATCAAATCTTAAAATAATGTCCAAAAATAATTTTCATAAAACTTAGATTTAATGTTATAATATTATAGAACATTAAATCATGAGAAAAACAAAGTTTGAATCACTCAAAATGGAGTTATACACAAAAAGTTATGATTTGTGGTAGTTTATGTGATGTAAAAAATTTTTTTTAAAAAATTTTTAATATTAAATCATGAAAAATTAAATTTTCATCTTATAAATTGATATTAAGTGATTGGTAATTTTTTTGGATTTTTAAAGCTTACTTGAATGTATAATTTTTATTAAAGTGGTGTATAAAAAGTCACTGTTCACAATCTGCTAAGGAAGGAAAAAGGGGGTGCCGCGCAATGCGCGCGAGACCCTGTTCACTGTCGCACGCGGAAGGAAAAACGACGCCGTTTTGCCTATAAAATCCGTAGCCGCGCGAGACGCGCGGATGTCAGCCGACAGATCCCCAAAACGGTGCCGTTTTGGGGCCTGTTATTTCCTATCGCGCGCAATGCGCGGGCGTAGATTTCTGCGGAAATTACGAAATTGCCCCTCCGTTCGGTTTTCTGATTATTTACAAGATTGCCATCGGTCCGGTTTTTCAGTTTATTTACGATTTTGCCATTCTGGATAATTTTAATTAATTTTAAATATTTAAAATTATAACAAAAATAATAATAATACAAAAATGGTATTTAGGTATTTAATATTATATTTTCCAAATATAATAAGTATTTAGGATTAATATTTAAATGTTGTAAATATTAATCTAGTTAGTTTCATATTATATTTTTCAAATATAATAAGTATTTAGGATTAATATTTAAATGTTGTAAATATTAATCTAGTTAGTTTAATATTATATTTTTCAACTATAATAAGCATTTAGGATTAATATTTAAATGTTGTAAATATTAATCTAGTTAGTTTAATATTATATTTTTTTCAAATATAATAAGTATTTAGGATTAATATTTAAATGTTGTAAATATTAATCTAGTTAGTTTAATATTATATTTTTCAAATATAATAAGTATTTAGGATTAATATTTAAATGTTGTAAATATTAATCTAGTTAGTTTAATATTATATTTTTCAAATATAATAAGTATTTAGGATTAATATTTAAATGTTGTAAATATTAATCTAGTTAATATTATATCTTCTGAATTTATGATTAAACTAATTATTATTTAATTAATATTAAATAATAAACAAGGATGATAAATTAATTAATTATTATTTAATTACTATTAAATAATAATTAAAGACAACTAAGATTGAGTATTTAATTATTTATTATTTGATTAACTTTAAATAATAAATAAATCTAGTAAGTTATTATTTATTATTAAATAATAACTAAAGGTATTTAATTACTTACTATTTAATTAATGTTAAATAGTAATTAAATGGAATAAAGAAAATGTCTTTTAACTCTTTTGTTTAAACAATTATAATAAATTGTTTAATAGTTTAATAAGTGTTTAACACTTAAGAAAATTATTTTCTAACTTATTAAATTATTAACCTAATTTGATTGAGAGTCTATAAGGTTAATAATATTGTTTTGACTGATGTAAATTATGTGTTAGTACTTATGTGATAAATAAGTTCCTTAGTGAGCGTATAGTTGTGCAAATACGTTGTACTAATTATTAGACCAACTTTATTAATGTTAGGTCTTTCAAAGCCAGTTAGTTAAAGCTAGACATTTATTGTAGCTGAGCAGACAGGCAAGTTTCCTAACTTCGAACTTTATTTTGTGCAAGTTTCCTAAACCCTACTCATTTTATATTCGAGCAGGATATATTATTTTATTGTTCAAGTTCCTAACTCGAACTCAAGTTATTACGTTTCAAGCATGCTAGTGGTTTAATTCTGTATAATTATTCCACCTCTTTAAATTGTTGATTCACACATAGTGCATGTTGCATGTGTTCATCAGGTATGAAAGGCTGATCACCTTCATTACCATAAGGTTCAGTTAAATTTGTTCATGGTCATTATTGACACTCAACATTTCTTGATTCAGTCATTCAATTATTGAAATTATGATTCGTACTCTTTCACAATTATTATATTGTTGAAAATCCGAAAGCTTGTTCTTTCTTTCAATCATGATATATCGTTATTGTATTTAAACTTGCTGAGCAAAGTCGTTGCTCACTCTTGCTATATCATGATAATAAATTTCAGAGTAATACGAATGTCCGAGGAGAGACGGAGACAGAAGCAAAAGACAAGATTATAGTGTTATGCAATATAACTAAATTGTTATATGACGTAAGTAATTTTGTAAACCTTTTTATGAATCTAAAGGTATATATGTAAGTTAAGGTTAGAAACCTTGGGAAATGTTGTAGAATAAACAATTTATGTTTATATATTCCGCATTAGTTATAGAACATGTATGAAGATGATGTATCGTGACGTACCGAGTCTAGGGTTAAAGGAACCCGGATTTGGGGTCGTCACATTTTCAGTAATCAAATCTTGTGCAAACAGTCCAATTTGATTGATTAAATACCTTACTAAATAAAATTAATAGTAGATAATTAATTTTAATTACCATTAAACTGATTAGTTATTATTTAATTAAGATTAAATAATAATTAAGGAGAATTAATTAATTAATATTTAATTAACATTAAATAATAATTAAAGGAAATTAAAGTTAATAAACTAATTATTTATTATTTAATTAAGATTAAATAATAAGTAAGGATAATTAATTAATTATTATTTAATTAACATTAAATAACAATTAAAGGAAATTAAAATTAATTAAATAATTAATTTTTATTTAATTAAGATTAAATAATAAGTAAGAATAATTAATTAATTAATTATTACTTAATTAACATTAAATAATAATTAAAGTTAACAAACTAATTATTTATTATTTAATTAAGATTAAATAATAAGTAAGGGTAATTAATTAACTAATTATTATTTAATTAATATTAAAAAATAATTAAAGAAAATTATAGTTAATAAACTAATTATTTATTATTTAATTAAGATTAAATAAGGATAATTAATTAATTAATTAATTAATTATTTAACATTATATAATAATTAAAGGAAATTAAAGTTAATAAACTAATTATTTATTATTTAATAATAAGTAAGGATAATTAATTAATTAATTATAATTTAATTAACATTAAATAGTAATTAAAGAAAATTAAATTTAATAAACTAATTATTTATTATTTAATTAAGATTAAATAGTAAGTAAGGATAATTAATTAATTATTTAATTAACATTAAATAATAGTTAAAGAAAATTAAAGTTAATAAACTAAATTATTTATTATTTAATTAAGATTTTATAATAAATAATGATAATTAATAAATTAATTATTATTTAATTAATATAAAATAATAATTAAAGGTATATAAGATTAACACTTTAATTATTTATTATTTAATTAACTTTAAATAATAAATAAATATAATTAGTCATTATCTATTGTTAAATAATGGTTAAAGGTAATTAACTAATTACTCTTTAATTAATATTAAATTGTAATTGTGACGCCCCTAAATATCCCCGCACTTTTACCTGCGGCGAACCTTGTGCGTTAATTTCATACATTTATCGACTTAACCAATGATCTTATAATTATATTGGTTAAATTAGTCTTATTTTAGACTATACATTAAAATTTTCTCTTAACTTTGTCCCTAGATCTTAACTTGATCTCAATCTCATAAATATAGAAGTATCAACTTGTATTTCATCCGTATAAATGGATAACACCATATATAACAGTCTAATTTTAACTTTAAGATTTAAATATTCTATAACGTTACATGTTCCAACATCCACAACATTGAAATCATTAGGACGGCTCTTGGGAACAGAGAATCCCGCGGTGAATGTTTGTATCTTCACCCATAATAAATGTCATCTTTATCCGTGACAAATGGTTGTATCTTTGTCCGGTGCAAAATCCTCTTTCCGTACAGAACATTACCCAACTAGTTAAAACCCTCATTCGAAACGTATTTGTTTATAGTGATATTTCTTCACATCAATAATCCTACTTATATGGTATTTAGAATAGTAATAACGAGTTATACCTGGGTCTGAGGAACCTTAACGATGGATTTGACCAGTCAACATCGCTTAGTCCTGTCTCGGATGTATAACACTCACAAGTTATTTACCGATCCTCATTCAGATAAATAGATCATTATCAATATTATGTTAAGTTTTAACAATTCTAGGTTATATCAAAATAAAGACATAACAACATTCTGATGATAATAATTTATATCATTAATTCAATATTCGGTTACATAGTTGTTTGTTCGTATTACAACAGTCTTTATGACTTATACAAATACAAGTAATAAACATGAAAATCTAATCTACGCTTTATCTTTACGTTCATGATCTTCTTAACGTTTATCTTTAATCTGCAAATAAGGTTTTATTCGCAAGAGTGAGCAAGACTGCTCAGCAAGTCTAACATACAGCACATACGCAGTTTATGCTATGATATAAACTTTAACATGCCTTGACTGAACATAATTCTCCATTTAATATCACATATAACTCACGTTCCAACAATTTATATCATATTGATAGACAAAGTATATAAATCATGTTCATAACTCGTAAACATAACATATAACATTTAGAAGGGTTGAAACCATTAGTTAAAGACTTCACATAACATCTATTACATAACAAATAACACATAAGGGTATAGAACTTGCGTTGAAACTGTTTTAGGGTTTCCCGGAAAATCGTTAAACGCCTACAAAAAGGGTTACGCGTCGCCGAACGTTAGTTTATCAAAATTTTCTTTTGAATAAGTCTTAGAATAAATTAATTAGATTATTTTCATTGGTGGATTCATTTCGTTAAGTGACAAACTCAAAATCGTAATTTTAAGTGCTTCCACCCGAATGGTCCCTTAATTTTTCAGCTTTGGCGTCCTTTCCGGTAACTGCCATAAATTTGTCATACAGAAATACTTTTAAGTGATTCTTGAGTCTAAATTGCTTAGACTTTGATGATCTACAACTTTCATTTAGGTTGCTAAGGCAGATTCGGACTTTAAAATATCGGAATTTTGGCAAGAAGGTCTGTTAGCATACTAGACTTATCTTTCTTTGATCCGATTGGTAAAACATGATATACCTCAAGCATTAATTTGCTAAGATAACATGTTCTAACACTCAATATCACTTCATAACATAAAAATAATAAAATCATAAACCTACTTATGTACAATTTATGACTTTTTCTCAAGAACACGAAAAACGAATCGAAGAACACGAAAAACATGAAGAACTAAGTTTCATCGTTTTTGGTCATCATGTCTCACAACTTTATAACACTAAATTATAAAATCATAAACCTACTTATGTAGAAAATTATGACTTTTGCTTAAGAACACACGAAAAACGCGAAGAACGAAAAATCGTACATGATAACGACTTATGTTCTTGAGCTTTTGAATTTCATATTTGAAATAATTTGAGCATTATAACTACTTACATATGTGATTATAACACTTTATATTTGACAAAATTTGATCATTATAACGACTTGTAAATTGAATTATACAAATTTATAAAAATGCTCAAGAACATACGAAGAACACGAAGAACGGATAAACCGTACATGGTAACGTCGTATGTTCATTGAGCTTTAAACTACGAATTGAAATTCGACATTATAACTACTACAAAATGTAGAAAGGCTCAAGAACACGTGAAGAACACGGAGAACGACTATCGTACATGGCTACAACTCGCGTTCTTGAGCTTTTAAAAATTTAAAGACGAAAGAAAAAATGAACATAATAACTAGTAGAGATTATACCTTTGGTGTTTGCAAGCTTTAACTATTTCTTTGCAATTTTCAAAGTAGTAACTCACTAGAACTCTCTCTTATATTGAGTATAGCTTTGATACTAGCATTTTTGCTTTGAGAATTAGTAATTAAATGTGAAGAACCTAGCTCTCTATTTATAGAAAAACTAAGTTTCATTAATCGCATTTTTACCCCGGATTATTACACTTTGTACCCTAGCGCTTGTATCATCGCTTACATCACCCTTCTTCTGATTGGTCAATTCATTTTCACTTGAATTTAGTTCCAAACAAATCGTGCTAGTTCTTTTCCAGTTAGTGTAATCGTGCTAGTTTTTCCTAGTTTGGTTACACTAACTTAGTTACACATAACCTAGTTTGATTTTAACTAATTAATTAAATAGTATAATACATTAGTATTTTACGTATTTCTTCTGTATAATACATTGTATAATATTCGTATTCTCCTAATATTATACATCGTATTATTCTCGTATTAATCTCGTAAAATCTTTCGTATAATACTCGTATTATACATTACATTAATCTTTTATTATTCTTCGTATTCGAACTAAATGATTAACTTTTACTGATTTAAAATTTTGATATTACTGAGTTTGGTTTCGTATAAACACTATTTTGTGAAGTGAAAAGTCCAAAAGACTTGGCACATTTTTCGGTGAATATTATTTTTGACGACCATTTCTCATAAAATGGTTAGACGACCAAAAAGTCAAAAAAAAAATTTCGTCTTTTTTCTATTTTGTCTTATTCCCGACTTGCTTTTCGAAAAAAACTTTTATTGCTTATTACGCATCGCTGTTGCATACAAACACTATATCCTTCAGCGGAACGTTCAAAAATGAAAAATGATTCTGTTTAAAGAGGGTTTTACGTTTTATTTTTTGAAAAATATCAGTGGCTCCCTGGTATCTATTCCCCGTATAAATACTATATCGTGAAATGTAAAAAGTCCAAATGTGAAAAAGAACGTTCGAAAAGATAACAAATGTTTTCTCATAAATCGTGACATTGTCGTCTTTTTTCCTTGGAAATGTTATTGGTTCCCTGACATCTAAATCTCATATTATCACTATGTTGTGAAATGTAAGAAGTCCTATAGATGAAAGGAACAGTTAAACGAACGAAAAATATTTTCTCGTGAATAGTGATTTTACACATTTTTTGAGAAATACTTTTATTGATTGTTATGTGTTTTCAAAGTGTGGGAAGGATGAATCTGAAAACGGAATGTCAATTTGACTTTCACGTTTTGCTCGAGGGCCTAGGTTATTTCCTAGGGTTTAGACCCTAGGGTTTAACTCTTTTTCTTATTTAGGTTTTTGCCCTAAATTGACTTCTAATTTTTAATAAGTGTTAAGGTTAACCACTCAAACCAAAACACAAAATTCTATACATAGATAATTCACATAACTCATTTAAAAGTTCAATTCAAGCTTTACTAATCATATAACACAAATTAGGTTAAACATTTTTAACCTCTTAGGTGTATACGATCGTAGTTTCGAGTCGTATATATTCTTTCAGATAGCTAAAGGTATGCTTGAGCAATCCTTCTTTAGGTTTTGAATTGACAACCTTGCTTAGATCTTGTTAAATCACTTTTGAAATGTTTGGGACATTACAATCAAACCAACTTACAAGAATTTCGTCCTCAAAATTAACTTTAGTCATTTAATATCATATTTATAAGTGCTATAAATATCCAGGATATTACATTCTTTCCTCCTTATAAGAATTTCATCCTCGAAATTATTTTCAACTTACTTTTATGAATTTTCTTAATTCATCTTTCTTACATTAAATTCCTAATACTTAACTTAGGTCTGAACGGTTTAATCTAAACCTTTCCTTACACTAGGTTTTAAACCTCTTATCATACTCAACATTCAGTCTTATTCTTCCTTTATTTAGGACTCTTCTACCTTATACAGCAGTCAATCAAGACCTAGACCTTTTTCAAATACTATGGATGCTATATAGGCCATAATTGTTTCACCGTCACTAGGACTGAAAAACCATATTCTTGTGTAGCAATTAAATAAGATTGAGAACACCATACTTTATGTAACAATCAGTTCAGATTGAGAACACACATATTCTGTACTTCAGGTGATCAGCCTGTCGTACCATATTATCTTTAAAGACGCAGTTTATTGTGTCTACCGGATTCATACGTCCGTTCCTTTATCATAACCAAAGGTGTCTAGCCGAAACAATTGACATTGACTCATATTTAAACCATTCAAACTTTTGAAAAACAATTTTATGACTGTATACCGCACCTTGCAAAGTGCGTTGATGACTTATCATGTATCATCTTCACACCAGGTTAAATGGGGTGTTGATGAATAAATCATTTTTATCATTCACATTAAATTCGTCTAGCTAAAACAAGTAACATAGAGATAAGAATAAAATAGCTAAAAATTTTCCATTTTGAAAATCAATTTTATGATTTTTATCACACCCATATTCTGCAACAGTGTGTTGATGACCTTCGATCATAACCACACCATTTACTATGTGTTCATAATAAAATTCATTAATTTTAACTCTATCTAGCTTGAAAAATTAGCATAGATATAACTAATTTTTTTTTTCAATTCAACTAGTGAACAATTCTTTTTAAAGGCACCCAAGTGTGAATATAACCATGAAGATCTATCATAGTTAGAAGATTTTTGAAATACCTCAATCCTTTATCTTTTCCATTATTCTCTAACCATAACACAAGTTTTGCAAATATATAGTAATATAATAAACTGATTGATTGTATTAAACCAAGTACAAATAAATATATTAGTTCCCTTTCTCATCAACATGGGATTGAAATGTCTCAGCGCACATTGGTACTTTGTTAATATCGCACTCTATAGACAAATCGTAGCCGCATCTCACAAGTCGGTTCTGATATATCTTTAGAGGATATAGTAATACCCCCACACTTAGCTTTTGCTCGTCCTCGTCCTCGGGCAAAACAAAAATAAAAATAAACAAAAATAAAATAAATCTAACTAGCCCAACAGACTAATGCGACTCAACTAACCTGACATATCTGATTCAAATAACTCAACTTTTTACATGAGCAATAAATTAATATGAACTTCACATCAACCTCAAATATTATAAACAACAACTCTTAGAAAATTTCAAAATAATACATCATCCAAAATTTTAACTTAATTATGAATTCCACTTTATTCCCAATCCTTCGTGTGTGTGTGAAAATTCATATATATCAAACTAATAAAAATTTAGATCAATTCATCTTATCAAATACATCACAAAATATATCAAAACTCTATACATTTATTTTCACATCACTTTTCATTTAATACAGATAAATTCAAACTAGAAGATCAAAAGGTTTTATATTTTAACCACACTAGGATTTAACTTTAATCACATACCTTCCTAAATATTATTAAAATCTAATAGCAAGACTTTTTCTTTTTTTCATTCATCTGTTTTTTTTCACCATCATTTTTTTTCACGGTGAGTGTATTTTATGCCCCATCTCACTAGCGAGTGCGTTTTACGCTCCATCTCGCTGCATGTGTTTATGAGTAAGTGCGTTTTACGCTCCATCTCAACCCACCACATGACAATTGTTTCACTTTTTTTTTTTGCGGGTAAGGTCAATCTAATAATCCCAAAAAAATTACCTTAATCATTTCTCCACATTATATTTACCTTATATTCGCTTCAAGTAATGTTCAAATAAGATATAAAATTAAAAACATATCTTATATGCATTTAACCAAATAAATTTTCTCCAAATTAAAATTAGTTCAAACATATCAAACATATGGATATGTGCAAATAATAAAATAAAAGATTTCAAACAAAGTACTGACCAACAAAAATGTCAAAATTTAGATTACGCAAAATTTATCAATTTTTCAAGAGTTATTAAATAAAAATCAAAATTTTATCATTAGTTAAAAATTAAAATTCAAATCAAAATATTGCTCAACTGACTCAATCCTAAAAAAAATTATCCCATTTTCGTAGGTAACACGGTTACACTTAGCATGTGCAACAAGCTTTTAAACCCCAAAGTTACCCCAAGTGGACGAGTTTTGTCTCATGAGGGTTTGCAGTTAATATACCCACAAAATTCCAAAATTTTCAAAAATTTTAAAATTGGACCTAAAAATAACAAAAATCCTAAATACCTTCCCCTACACTTAAAATTTACATTGTCCCCAATGTAAAGTAAGATGCAAAGAAAAAGGCACAGATAACTAAAATATAAATGCAAAAATTAAAAAAAAAAGAAAATTATACTCCATTTGGGTTACCTCTCAAGCAGCGCCTTTGTTTATTGTCATTGACTCGACAACATGATAAATCATCACGTCACTCCAATTTCATGAATTTTGAGTACCCTATCCATTATGTTATTCTTCATCGGTAGATTCAATCTCCCTTGTACTCAACATGAATGTTCAACTCCATTTTCAAGTAATAAATATTAGAGATAATTATGAAGATTCTTTAAATTCAGAATGAGATCCTAAAAAACAAAAAGTTTGTTATGAGTAACAGGCAATGGAATGGAAATAATTGCATTATTATCAAAAATTATTGGCAAAGAATTTAATGGAGCTTCATCCTCCTTCAAATCTTGTTCAGCTCAATTGCTTCTTCTTCTTTTAAATCCAAATTGTTGGTAATTGCAATCTCTAACTTTTCCTTGTTTATTTCCTCAACAACTTATGCCACCTTAGGCATGTCATCATAAAAAATAACATCATTGTCTATATTAACAATGTCCGCTTCATTGATGTTGTTTGCTTTCTCTTGCTTCGGTGATGGAGGGACTGTCTTTTCTGGATCTTCTATATCGTTACTACTGCTTAACACTTGTGCACTTATATTCTCCTTTAGATTATTCATCGTTTGAGAAGGTACTTGCTTAAAATTTTGCTCCTCCAATTGATTAATTGCGGTTGTCATTTGTCCCATTTGTTTTTCCAAATTTTGTATATTTGCCTTCGTTTTCTGTTGAATTTGCAAAGTGTTAATGCTAAGTTGTTTAACTATATCCTCTAAAGACATATCATAATTAAATGATTGGCTCTGTTGTTGTTGGGAGTATGACTGCAGGTATTGTTGATAACTTGGGAAATTCTGATTTGTAGACAGATTCATTTTTGTATTCTCATAGCCAAAATTAGGATGATCTCTCCATCCCGAATTATATGCTTTTGAATAGGGATCATATTTCTATTGGGGTTGACCAGGAAAACCACTTGCTATATTGACTTGTTCATAGGACTCATCTCGAAGAATGGGGCACATATTAGTTGAATGTCCTACCACCGCACAAATCCTACAAGCTTCCACTGGTTGCGCATTACCTGCAACCATTTGATAAACAAGAGAAGTTAGGGTGTTAATTTGTTGCTCAAGAGAAGAAATGGTTACCTCATTGACATAATCATGCATGACTTCCATCCGTAACCTGCACCACTAAATTAAATTATGAAAATCTAGAAAAATAAAATCTAAGAAAAATTGCTAAATTAAATAAATATTTACAAAAGCACAAAATTAAATTAAAAGCATTCCCCGGCAACGGCGCCAAAATTTGGTATGATGTCGCAAGCACCCAAAAATAAAATCTTACTTTGGAAAAATATTAATGTAGTAGTGCAAGTAAGAGTCGATCCCACAGAGAATGATTATTTAATTTTATGTTTTGTAAACCAAAATTGGGGGGTTTTTAATTAAAGAAATAGTTTAAACAAAATTAACTAAAATAAATATGCAAGTAATTTAATGAAATAAATAAGAAGAAAAAGTCTTGGTTTAAGTCAAAATCTACCATCAAGAATTTACAACTGATCACTGATGCAAAAATAAATCAATTAATATTTTGAACATTCACCGTAGAAAGAACTACTCGCAGGTGAAATAATTTTTCTCCTCTCTCCTTAATTTTAGATAAGTAGAGCCACTTGGTCTAAATACCCTTACTACTAAACAACCTCCGACACTTGCTAAATATTTAATTTAATAGCAGTATAAAGAATTAGAGAGATCGTTGAACTAAACAACACAAGCCTCTTGTTTGCATTTAATTTAGATGAATATTCTTTCTAAGATAAAATAATCTTTTGATCTGCAAAACAATTATTAAACTTAGTTGATTCACTAACAACAGTAGATTAATATAAATAATAGACTAGTAGTACTCCTAGCAATTAAACAAACCAATTATAAAATTAAGCACAGATAAATATTCAATACTCAAAATATAAATTAAACAATTAAAATAAATTAGATCTCACGGTGTATAAATCTTGACGGCTTCAATCACTTAAACCAAGAAAAATAATTTAGCTACTCATAGTTGTAGAGAACACCAAAGAATAGAAGAAAGATTTTTTTCTCTAATGAGAGTTGTGTATTATATTGGGTCTTAATCCCTCTATTTATAGGCTCCATAGCCCTCTATTAAAAATACAAGAGAAATAAAATAATTATTATCCTAACCCTAATTGGAATTAAAATCCAATTTGGAATCAAAAAGTAGCAAAATTCGCGAAATAATCTGATTTGGACAATTTCTGCGTCTGCCAAACACGGCCTTCGCTACAGTTACCGCGCACGCCAGCCGGTGCATCGCGTGGACACTTTCTTCTGGTGAAACGACGTTATTCTGCTTTTACGCTGTGCTGCTGCTTGGCCGCGCATTGCGCGAGACCTTTCATTTGCCGCTAATGAAAACGGTGTCGTTCTGCTCCTCGCTGCTGACTCCTTCTAGCCTCGTGCAATGCGCGGGCGCCGACTTTTCCGATAATTACAGATTTGCCATCGGTCTTTGTAGAATTTACAGATTTGCCCCCCAAGCTTATTTTTCCTACAAAACAAAATATAAATTAATTAAAAATAAATAAAAATAATATAAAAATACTAAAAATCCTAAAAACACATAATAATAAATAAAACTCCTAAAATACTAAACATAAATAAAAATACATAAATAAAAAGAAATATAAAAATACTATAAAATTACCTAAATTAACATAAATTAACTAAAATCCTATAAAACCTATTAAAATCAAAATAAGCTAAATAATTAGACATTTAAGCACACAATAAATATAAAAACTAAGTATTAGGGAATAAAAATATCGTATAATTTAACCCTATCATAGCCCAAGTCCATAACAAGGGTTCATTCGCTCAGTAACTAACATACAAATATTTTTAAAACTATAGTTATGACGTAACAACTACTAACTAATCAATATACATATGAGTGAAGAATCACCTTCTCAGAATATATACAAAGAAGAGTTGACACAAGATTTTAATCTACTTATTAATATAGTATACTGAGTTATTCTTCCACCCAAGAACTAATGAATCAGTTCCTCGTCTCATCAACACTATTCTCAAATGATTTCATTCAGCGTGTAACCCGCTTTGAGAACACTGACCATGAATCATTCTTACCAACAATGTAGTTAGATCGGTTCTCTGAAGCATATTAAACTCTTTCTCATATAAGATAGTCGTTCTACTCAGTTTTACTAATATGAGTTTTCAATTGCAATCTCTAATCGTTCTTTAACTATCTTACGAATTTTTTCCAGTATTCATTCCTTTATCATTTATAACTCATTATAAGCTTAATTCTTACAATCTCCAAATGAATTTTGATTATCTCTTAATAAGTATCTCCAAATGAATTTCTCATTAACATCTCTCTATGAGTTTACTCATCTCCTTTCTTAGGTATAATTACACAACATACCATAGACACCATTTCATTTTTATGAAAAAGTTTCACACAAAAACTAATAAGATTATTTTATCTTATTGCTTAGTTGGAGAACTCATTAAGGTCCAATTAACTTCAGATATCCTCATAAAGAGTTTATCTTTATTCATTATATTCTTTTCACATAATAATTTTTATGTATTAAGATTTAATAAGATTTATGCATATCTTTTAATTATATACGGACACTTCACAAGTCCATTTCTTCTTAATCCATCAGATTATACTCCAAGGTACTTGTTATCTCGAAACTATAATCCACTTCTCTGATACCAACTGTAATGCCCCCAAATATCCCCACACTTTTACCTACGGTGGACCTTGTGCGTTAATTTCATACATCTATCGACTAAACCAATGATTCTATAATCATATTGGTTAAATTAATCTTATTTTAGACTATACATTAAAAATTTCTCTTAACTTTGTCCCTGGATCTTAACTTGATCTCAGTCTCATAAATATACAAGTATCAACTTGTATTTTCATCCGTATAAATGGATAACACCATATATAACGGTCTAATTTTAACCTTAAGATTTAAATATTCTATAACTTTACATGTTCCAAAATCCACGACATTGAAATCATTAGGACGGCTCTTGGGAACAAACAATCCCGCGGTGAATGTTTGTATCTTCACCCGTGATAAATGTTTGCATCTTTATCCGTGACAAATGGTTGTATCTTTGTCCGGTGCAAAATTCTTTTTCCGTACAGAACATTACCCAATTAGTTAAAACCCTCATTCGAAACATATTTGTTTATAGTGATATCTCTTCATATCAATAATCCTACTTATATGGTATTCAGAATAGTAATAACGAGTTATACCTGGGTTCGAGGAACCTTAACGATGGATTTGACCAGTCAACGTCGCTTAGTCCTGTCTCAGATGTACAACATTCACAAGTTATTTACCGATTCTCATCCAGATAAATAGATCATTATCAATATTATGTTAAGTTTTAACAATTCTAGGTTATTTCAAAATAAAGACATAACAACATTCTGATGATAATAATTTATATCATTCATTCAATATTCGGTTATATATTTATTTGTTCGTATTACAACAGTTATTATGACTTATACAAATACAAGTAATAAACATGAAAATCTAATCTACGCTTCATGTTTACGTTCATGATCTTCTTAACGTTCATCTTTAATCTGCAAATAAGGTTTTATTCGCAAGAGTGAGCACAATGACTTAGCAAGTCTAACATACAACACATACGCAGTTTATGCTTGTTGGGTATTTTCTATATAAATATATGCGTGCAAGTATACACGGTCAACAAGTAATAAAGTGATTAAGTAGAGTGTCAAACCCACAGGGAATTAAATAATAATAATTACCAAACACTTATTTAATATCAAATTAGTTCTATTTAAACAATCTCACTTTAATTATAAAATAAATTAATCAAAATTACTAACTAAATTAAACTAATAAAAATGATTAAATCAAATTTAAATAGTTAATATCACAATTTCCCCCAATGCTTCATTTAAATCTTTTTATTCTCTTTTTAATTAATTAACTATATAGAATTGTTAACTGAGATTTCTTAACTATTTACTAACCTTTTTCAAGAATTAATAAAAAGATTTATTCCACTTAACTTACTATATTTCTATGCAAAATAATTTGAAATAAACTCATTAAGATCCAACTCTCAATAAAGTTACATGTTGTGACGACCCCAAATTCGGGTTCCATAACCTCGAGTTTGGTTCTCACTATTCAACACATTACTAACAATTAAATACATACATTGCATTTAAATATCGCGGAATAATACATATTGATTCCCTTACAAAAAGGTTACAATACCAGGGTCTATTAACCTTAACATAAACAGTTCCTATCATAAGGAATTACAAAAGGTTTAACAACAGTAAACACAAATTTAAGCATCTAATTAACATGCAAACTAACTTAAGCTCTGGCCTTTCCTTTTCCCTTATCCTTCTTTGAGCAATCAGGATTATCTGAAAAATGGTTCATGATATAGCAAGAATGAGCAACTAGTTTGCTCAGCAAGTTTAGAACAATCATATAGATTTAATATATCATGAATGAATGCGAAATATCATCAATGATTCAACAATAGATATAACAATTGTGAATGAAACAGGATTCAAATTTTAATAAACAGAATATTTGAATCTTAAAATGCTGAGTGGTCACTAAGGACTCTGAACTAACGAGGGTATAATAGAGTTTCCTCTGACCCTTTGAGTTGTTTGGTTTTCAAGGGGATCAGCCTATTCAACCCGCTGTATATGCATTACATTTAGTCACTGGCGCCCAAAGTCGGTTTCCCGACACAAAATCCCCTAATTTAGGGTTGTTCAATTCTCAGACTTAATATAAGAAATTCGCACCCAACAATGGTTTGGATAAACTTTTAAAAGTATTCAAGTATTGAATTTATAGACGTAATGTCTAGTTGAACTATTAGCTTTTGACATTTTTAGTACAGTTCATGAATCAAGAACTAATAAGCTTCAAGTGCACTAAGTGCGATTTTATAAACAGTATGGATGTGGAATAATTTTAAATAATTAAACCACTTCAAGCATTGACAATAAATACAAGTATAGAAACTTGTTCAACAATAAATGAGTAGGGTTAGAGAACTTGCCTGTCTGCTCAGCTACAATAAATGTCTAGCTTTAACTAACTTGCTTTGAAAGACCTAACATTAATAAAGTCGGTCTAATAATTAGTACGGCGTATTTGTAAAACTATACGCTTAATAATGAACTTATTTACCACATAAGTACTAACACATAAATTACATTAGTCAAAACAATATTATTAACCTTATAGACCCTCAATCATATTAGGTTAATAATTTAATAAGTTAGAAAATATTTTTCTTAAGTGTTGGACACTTATTAAACCTTTAAACAACTTATTACAATTGTTTAATTAAAGCATAATTAAATTTAATTTATTTTATTAACTCAAACTCTATTTAATTACTATTTAATCTTGATTAAATAGAAATTAATTAATTAACTCTAGTTATTATTTAAAATAAATAATAACTAATTGTACTTACTTATTATTTAATTATAATTAAATAATAAATAATTATTAACTTAGGTTTAACCTTCTTTAATTTAATGTTAATCAACCAATAATTAAATAAGTAATTAACCTTACTTATTATTTAATTTAAGAAAATTAAATAATAGTTTACTAATCTTAATCCTCTTTAATTATTATTTAATGTCAATTAAATAATAATTAATTATTTAATTAATTATAATTATTATTTAAGGTTAAATAATAATGAAATCATTCTTATCCGGACTGATGGCAATTCTGTAATTAAGTTGAAAACTGATCCGAGGGCAGAAACGTAATTTTACCAAGAAAAACACGGAGGGGCATAAACGTAATTTCACCGGAAAAATTACTATCGCGCATTGCGCGTGTTACAAAATTTTACAGCCCAAAACGCTGTCGTTTTGTAACCCCGAATGCTGGCTTCCGCACGTTACGCGCGGAGTAAAATTTCCTTCTGCCAAACGACGCCGTTTTGGCTTCGCGTTTTCTTGGTGAATAGTGGTCCGCGCATTGCGCGGCCAGCCCCCCCCCCCCCCCCCCCCCCCTTTTTTTTTTTTTTTTTTTTTCAGCAGAATGTTAACAGTGCATTTTTAACAAAAATTATACCTTTAATAAATCTTTAACTTCACAATAAAAATCCAAAAAAATTACCAATCACCTTATATTAATTTATAACATGAAAAAATTAATTTTTCATGATTTAATAACATATTTTTTTATAAAAAATTTTACATCACATAAACTACTATAAATCATAACTTTTCTTGTATAACTCTATTTTGAGTGATTCAAACTTTGTTTTTCTCATGATTTAATGTTCTATAATATTAGAGCATCAAACCTAAGTTTTATAAAAATATTTTTGGACATAAATTCCAAAACTTGTTTACACACTATTAAACACATATTTTAGCATATAAAATATACCAAAATACAAACCAAACATATTAAACTCAAGCATGACATAAACATTACAACTACACATTAATAACTATATTAACATGTTTATACTAACATGATGATTTATTTAATTTAAAAACAAAACTTCATTTAAAATAGTCATTACCTTGATTTAATGGCTATTCTCCTTTTTCTTCCAAAATAAGTTGTGAAGGAAGATGACATGAACCAAGACTCCTTCTCTTCTCTTAGTATTTTGCTCTCAATTTTTCTCACACTATCAAATGCTCTCTAGCTCTCTCTTTTGGGATTTGGAGAAAATAATGAAATGAAATATACCAATTTCAAGTATACTTGCAATTTTGATAGATACATAATATATCTAATAATTTTAGCCCATCATGCACCTATTGGATACTTACACAAGTTAACCACATTAGGTGAAAAGAAGCATGGTGCCCATGTACAAAAAAAATCAATACAAGCAATCCTTTAATTAAATAAATAAGAAAATAAACTAAAATAAAAGCAACATCACTTTTCTCTCTCCAATACCAACATGGTCGGCTGATGTGTGTGTCATTTGTCCCAAAATAATTGTCCTAAGTCACCTTTTAATTAATTAATAAGTTATTTAATTGTTTTTCCAAGTGGGCCAATTATTGGGCTTTATTTAAAATACCAATTGGACTTCTATTAAATTGTTTGGGCTACTAATTTGTCAAACTTTATTATTCTCCACTTGGGCTACTAATTGACCCATGTTGGGCTAATTTAATAATTTACACATTAATTATTCAATACATGATTAAATAAATAATTAGATTGAATAAATAATTAAATACGCTAACCCATTAGTATTAAATTACTAAATGGACTAATAAATATTATTATTAATATTTCACATTATTTACATTAATTAATAATCATATTAATTAATTTATTATATTTAATTCACTCATTATATTCAATTTAATTGAATATTTAATTAATAGGAAACTTATCAATTATTTTGATATTAAAACTTTAGGGTTTGTTTACTAATTTAATAACATATGAGTAACCCCTTTTAATTAATTTTAGTAATTAATTACATAATTATTTAATCACATAATTAATTAATCACATAAAAAGATTTAAATAATCTCATAAAACTAACTCGTTGGAAATTAAATTAATAATTTAATTAATAAAGATGTGGAAATTCTAGGACATTACACATGTGACATATAGGTATCTCTATCCTACACACTATTATGCTACTCTTCCTAGAAAGAATCAACAAATTCACATGTTATCATATCCGGATCTAATCCTAGAATTCCTTCTTAGATATCACAATTAATTATTGCGCAAATAATTATACATGAACGCATAAAATATGATAAACAACTCATATATAATCATCAATAATTAAAAAGAAAATAAATTAAATTAAACTACACATTGGGTTCAATTGTAATCTTAAATAAAAATTAACTCATAATTAAATAATTAATTAACCACAAATAATTTAACATCTTAAAATTACAAAAATAAAAGAGAAAGAAAGGAAATCAAATCTGTGTTGATATCCGTCTGTCACTCGGATCACAGTCTCCAATTCCCAAGCTCCGCCTTCAATTCTTGCATTCTTCGTGTTAAATATTTGCTCCTAAAACTACTCCTAAATTACTCTAATAATCTGCTATTCTATGTTAGTATATTCTAATCTATGTTAAAAGTTCTGAATATAATAGCTACATAGTGTATTTATAGGAGTACAATAATAATCCTAAACTAATGTGGAAAAGAAATCCAATTTGGAATCAAATTAATGCTAAAAATCCTGAAATTCTGCTATTCCAGAATTAATGTGCTGCCAAACACGCCCCTCGCGTCTTTGACCAATCAACGACACTACATCCGCACATTGCACGCTTCTCTGAACCATGAAACGTCGCTGTATACGCTGCCTGAAGCCTTACCACTCGACCGCGCATTGCGCGCGGTCCTTTTTCTTTAGCCCCGTGTAGAAACAACGTCGCTTCACTTTGTGTAACTTCAGTCTCCTTACCGCGCCATGCGTGCCCAGGTCAGTTTTGCGTATTTACGAAATTGCCCCCGCGCCCTTATTTACAGTTATGCCATTCGCAAAAATTACAAAATTGCCATTCTACTTTTTAATTCCTACAAAATAAAATATAAAATGATTAAAAATAAATAAAAATAATATAAAAACACTAAAAATTATAATAATGCATAACATTAAATAAATTACCTAAAATCAATTAAAATGCTTTAAACTCACAATTAATTAAGCCTAAAAATATATAATAAATATGAATAAAATCCCATTATCAAATACCCCTAAACTTAACTCTTTGCTTACCCTCGAGAAAAACAAAAATAAAACTAAGACTCTAATAACTCAGCAACTCAAGCAATGAATCAATTTGAATTTTAACTTTAGCCTCAAATATTTTTAAATGATAACTTAAAGAAAATTTTCAAAATTATGCAAAGTCATAAAATTTCAACATATTTATTAATGTTACTCTACTCAAGACCCTTCGTGTGTGTGTGAATTTACATGTATCAAACTAGCTAAAAAACTTAGATCCGCTCACATAATTAAATGTTTCATAAAAGATATCAAAAATATATACAACGAAACTCTATACTTTTATTTTTCACATCACCTCAAAGCTAATACATGCAAATATAACTTACGGGATCAAAAAGTATTTAATCTTTCAAGCACCAATAGGATTATTAATTTCTTTTAAACTCTTTTTCTTCAATTAAATGGGTGCATTTTATGCTCCATCTTATTTTTTCTTTTATTTTCATTTTCCCCCCTCGGTGAGTGCATTTTATGCTCCATCTTACCAACGAGTGTGTTTTACGCTCCATCTCGCTTTTCTTCACATATTTATGAGTGAGTGCGTTTTACGCTCTATCTCAACTCATCACATAATTCCCTTAACTATTTTTTTTCTTCATAAGATTAAATAATTTTAATAATCCCATAATATTTACTTAAATCATTTCTCTTAAATCATATTTTACCACAATTTCGCTTCAAGTTACGATCAAATAAAAATATAGAATTCAAAAATATCTATCATGAGCATTTAACCAAATAAACTTCACTTAAGTTAAAACTAGCTCAAACAATTGGATATGTGCATAAAAATTTAAAGGATCTCAAATAAAATAATAACCAATAAATAACCAAAATTCAAACTATGCAAAAATTTATCCATTTTTCAAAAATTATTAAATAAAAACCAATTTTTATTATCGACCAAACTTTAATTCAAATTTTTTTTCATTGCCCAAGAGACTCTACCTAAAAACTAAGTTACCCCATTTTCGTAGGAAACACGATTGCACTTAGCATGTGCAATAAGCCGTTAAACCCCATGGTTACCTCAAGTAGATAAGTTGTGTCTCGTGAGGGTTTGCGGTGAATTTACCCACAAAATTCTAAAATTTAAACTAAAATAAAACCTAATTTTTTTAAAAATTCTTTCAAATTTACTCACACCTCCAAACTTAAAACAGACATTATCCTCAATGTATAAAATAAAGAAAATTAAGAACAAGGGACTTCCCTGAATATGTAGCATTTTTCCTCCTCATCTGCTAAGTCTGAGCTGCAATGAATAAACCTGAAACAAAACAAAAACTACAATATTAAAACAAACAAATAAATAAAAACTAAATTTTACTACTAAAAATAAAATCTACTAAAAATAAAAAGAAACTAAAAATTAAAACTAAAACTTGGGTTGCCTCCTAATAAGCGCTTGTTTTTAAGTCTCAGCCTGACTACTTCCTTTTCTTCAGCCCGGATCGAATTTATACTTGATGAATCGCCTTGGAAGCCATGCCTTGACCATTCGCTTAACTTTCCCTTGAGAGTTGAGACCCCCAAACTTGTGTTCATCTTTCATCCTCCAATAAAATTGACCTTTCAATCCCACAATATCAACCCGAAAACATTCTTCTTGACCACTCGAAAATTCCATTGTATTAAACACCTTGAAGGTCACCTCTTCATCTTGAACTGTCATAGTTAGCTCGCCTTTTTTCACATCAATCAACGCTCCCCCCCCGTAGCTAAAAATGGATGCCCAAGAATAATCGGTATATTTTTATCCTCCTCAAAATCTAGCACAACGAAATCCGCAGGGAAGATAAACTTATCCACTTTTACAAGAACATCTTTAATAATCCCCTTTGGATAAGTAAATGACCGATCCGCCAATTGTAAGGTGACATGGGTGGGCTTCGCTTCCTTCAAACCAAGCTTTTTATAAACTAATAGAGGCATTAAATTTATGCTTGCTCCCAAATCACATAAGCATCGATTAAAGAACTGGCTCCTAATGGTGCACGGAATGGTGAAACTACCCGAATCTTTTAGCTTCGGTGGTAGCTTCTATTGCAATACGCCGCTGCACTCCTCTGTTAGAGCCACTGTTTCATAGTCCCCTAGCTTTTATTCTTTGACAAAATCTCTTTCATGAACTTTAAGTAGCTAGGTATATGCTCTAATGCGTCTGCGAATGAGATGTTAATATGTAATTTCTTGAATACCTCCAAAAATTTTAAAAATTGCTTGTCATGCTTATTCTTTTGAAGTCTTTGGGGGAATGGCACGGGTGACACAAACTGATTCTGATTAGGATTCTCCACTGCCTTATTTTCCTTTACCTAATGCGTCCCAATTTCCTTTTTAGCCTCACTATCATCTTGAATATCCGGATGTGCCTTCTTTGAATTTCCTCTATCAACCTCATGTAACTACTTTCCACTTCGTAGGATCACATCATTGCATTGCTCATTGTCTTCTTTTCTAGGATTTGTCACTATATCACTTGGCAAAGCACCTTGGGATTGACTGTTTATGGCACTCACAAGCTGCCCTATATGGTTGACGAGCTGTCCCATTTAATTCTCGAGATTACGAATTGCAATTTCATGACTTTTCTTTAATAACGCATTTTCCTCTAAGACTTTAGAAAGAAGTTCTTCCAAATTCGAATCCCTTGCTTGCTGTGATGGAGGTTGATTTAAAAAATTCAACTGATATGATGATCTTGGAGCAAAAGATTGTGCTTGATTATTTCTCCATGACTGATTGGAAGGATTGCTCACCTCCGGGTGATAGTAATTTGAATTATTGGGCTGCTATTATTGATTGTAGTTTGCCACATAATGGACCGATTTTGCATTGATTAACTGAATGGTTCCCACCATATAGATCACAAGTTATTGCCACAGGTTGAATATTAGGAACTTCAAGAGCGTTAAGCCTCCTAGTAATTAACGACATTTGCGCAACCATTGCAGAAATTGCATCATTATCAATTCTCATAACTGCCCTTGGCTGATTCACCCTTGCAGAAGGCCATTGGTAATCATTCGCTGCCATAGTTTTCAACAGGTCATAGGCCTCATCCAAATTTTTCGCCATTAAAGCACCACCTGTAGCCGCATCAATAATAGTCCTCGTTGTACTGAATAACCCATTATAGAATGTTTGAACTTGAAGCTACTTGGGTATTCCATGATGTGGACATCTATGCAATAAATCTTTGAAGTGCTCTCACGCCTCATACAACGATTCTGAATCATGCTGCATGAATGAAGTGATGTTATTCCTTATTTTTGCAGTCTTCGCTGGCGGAAAGAATTTCGCTAAGAACTTTTGAGCCAAGTCGTTCCAAGTAGTGATAGACCCCGGTGGAAGTGAATGCAACCAACTCTTCGCCTTGTCCCTAAGTGTGAAAGGGAACAAGTGAAGTTTTATAGCGTCATCCGAAACTCCATCATACTTGAAAGTATCATATATCTCTAAAAAGCTCATGAGATGATCATTCGGATCGTCATTGGGCAAATCGTCATTGGGCAAACTCACAAACTGCACTGAATTTTGGATCATCTGTATCGTGCCCGGCTTGATCTCAAAACTTGTAGTTTGAATTGCAGGCCTATGGATACTAGATTGGATTTCAGTGATTTGTGGCATCGTATAGTCTCGCAACAATTTTCGATCCTCGTCCTTCATTTAATCTGACAAGGAAGTAAAATTTAAAATATTAAAATAAAATAAAAACGTTTAAAGTAAAACTTATCTGATTAAAATTAATATTGATAAATAATTATTAAATTAATTTCCCGGCAACAACGCCAAAAACTTGTTGGGTGTTTTCTATATAAATATATGTATGCAAGTATACACGGTCAACAAGTATACACGGTCAACAAGTAATAAAGTGATTAAGTAGAGTGTCAAACCCACAGGGAATTAAATAATAATAATTACCAAACACTAATTTAATATCAAATTAGTTCTATTTAAACAATCTCACTTTAATTATAAAATAAATTAATCAAAATTACTAACTAAATTAAACTAATAAAAATGGTTAAATCAAATTTAAATAGTTAAGATCACAATTTCCCCCAATACTTCATTTAAATCTCTTTATTCTCTTTTTAATTAATTAACTATATAGAATTGTTAACTGAGATTTCTTAACTATTTACTAACCTTTTTCAAGAATTAATAAAAAGATTTATTCCACTTAACTTACTATATTTCTATGCAAAATAATTTGAAATAAACTCATTAAGATCCAACTCTCAATAAAGTTACATGTGGCATATATGTATCTCCATCCTACACATTATTATGCTACTCTTCCTAGAAAGAATTAACAAATTCACATGTTATCATATCCGGATCTAATCCTAGAATTCCTTTTACAATTCCTTCTAAGATATCATAATTAATTATTGCGCAAATAATTATACATGAACGCATAAAATATGATAAACAACTCATATATAATCATCAATAATTAAAAAGAAAACAAATTAAATTAAACTACACATTGGGTTCAATTGTAATCTTAAATAAAAATTAACTCATAATTAAATAATTAATTAACCACAAATAATTTAACATCTTAAAATTACAAAAATAAAAGAGAAAGAAAAGAAATCAAATCTGTGTTGATATCCGTCTGTCACTCGGATCACAGTCTCCAATTCCCAAGCTCCGCCTTCAATTATTGCATTCTTCGCGTTAAATATTTGCTCCTAAAACTACTCCTAAATTACTCTAATAATCTGCTATTCTATGTTAATATATTCTAATCTGTTAGTTCCCAGAGGCACACAAATGATCTAGAAGGGGGGGGGGGGGGGGTTGAATAGATCACTTAGAAACTTTTTACTTTAAGAGTTCATTACCAAATAATTTATTTGATCAAGATTTGTTTGCACAGCGGAATATTAGTTTGAAAAACACCTCTTAAAGTTTTGTAAAACTTCTCCGTTGAGTTTAAGATTAAGTTGAAGAAAGTCACTTGTTAAGTAAACTAATTCACAGTCATATGTATATATATATATATATATATGAGGCAAAATGTAAATGACTGAAAGTAAATAACAACAGAGAGTTTAAAGTGGTTCGGAGACTGAAAAACTCCTACTCCACTCTTCTACTACAACGAGTAGGAAATCCACTAGGAATGGTTCATACGGAACCCTTCAAGCTCATTAGCTTGGAAACTCTGGTTCACTAAGAACCCTTCAAACCCAACATGTTTTGGTTAGTTTAGTCACAAAGACAAGGACATTACTGCCCTCTTCAAGTCCAGCAGACTTGGCTCCTTTAGTCACTATGACAAGGACAACTGCCCTCTTCAAGTCCAACAGACTTGGCTCCCTGATTGTTTGAAAGAGGTTGGAGTTGTGCTGCTAAGTAGAACATTTGCTCTTCTTCATCTTTAGGTACTTAGCAGCTGCTTGTGATCAATCTTTGAATGCTGCTGATATTTGTCGTTGATGTTCTTCTTCTTTCTGTATTCAGCAACTGCTCATGATCACCCATTGTGCTGCTAGGCTTTTGCACTTCAGCTTATTTGGTACTTGATAACTTCTCGAGATGAACTCCTGAGATGACTGTGATGCTTCTTCTTTTTGGTACTTAGTTGTTCCTTCTTGTCATAGACAGTTTATAGCTTCTCGAGGTGGGCTTCTGAGATGACTATGATGCTCCTTCCTTTTGATACTCAGTTGCTACCATGCATGTATCAAGTTGGCGTTTAAGTTTCTCTCTTCCATGTGCCTAGCAGCTCTGAACACTTCTCTTGTAATAGAGTTATACATCTCTATGTCTCTCTCAATTCAGTGTTAGTGTTCTGATGGATCGTAGAGTCCTTTAGCATATTCATTTTCTGTTTCACTCTACGATCGGTTGTTGTCTTCTATCATCTTTCTTGAATATTTGACAACTGTAACACTATTTTCTGTTTGTTATGTAAGCTTTTATATCTCAGAGCAAATTTTACCGTTGAAAGAAATCCCGTTGGTTTCATTTGGCTTTGTGCAGATCCTTAATATCTTCAATGTTGACTTTCTTGCTGCTTGTGTCAGTGCTTTTCCCTTTTCTGACATGTTCTGACATATTGACCTGTAGCTCAGCTTTCTCTGAATTTATAGCCGTTGCACTCCCAGAGTTGTTCAGCAAGGATTATTATTTCCTTTGTTAATTAATCTTCTGATACAACATTAAATACCTTCCTTGACTTTTAGAACCAACTGTTCTGATGTATTCAGAGATGTCCCATTGGTCTGACTTTATTCACCATCTTCCTGAGCAGTGGGTCCTGACTTATAGACGTTTAGGCACAAGGTCTTCTGTGGCTCTGACATGCATATAATCTCTCACGAGCACTTACTCTTCCTTGTATATGGGTGAGGAGTATTCTCTTTTCTTTCATACTATATTGCAGTTATGATTCTTTGCTGTTTATGGTTATCGTAGAGTAACTGTCTGCTCATCTGGACTCTACGAATTCATCTCCACTCGTTATTTGAAGTATGTCGTGTAAATGGTGGAGATGAAGCGTACTTCTCTTTTACTCTGCGATCTTGCTTTTGTGAACAGATCGTAGAGTTTGTCTGCAGTGCTTTTTGCTTTATGATTTCGTTCTACGATTTTGTCCTTTTGTTCAAATCGTAGAGTTTGTGAACTGCCGTGCTTCTTAGTGAAATCGTTGAGTTGTAGTCTTTGTTGCTTCATCCTTTAATTCTACTCAACGATTGTTCTATGTGTAAAGCAATCTTCTGTATTGCCTTGTCATTCTGTTCCACTCTACGACTTCTTCTATCTGTGCAAAATTCGGTTGTATGTGAGCTCTTCAAGTTTTACTCTACGATCTTGCTAGAGCGTGTATATCGTAGAGTATATCTCTTCTTTGGTTCAGCGTTATCTGCAGGCTCACTTGGCTGTCTGTTCGACGATCGTAGAGTTCAGCTCTACGATTTGTACTTGAACAATTCTTTAATTTTACTTGTATATCCATCCTGTAGACTTCTTGCACATCTGACTCTCTTTGATGATCGTAGAGTTGTCCGGGCTGAGAGTCGTACCTTTCACTCTACGAACATGCCGAATCGTTAAGTCCTCTTTGCTTGGAATCGTAGAGTCCATTCTACGATCCTATAGACTGATCAACCTAACATATTTGATCTTTTCTAACTAAGTCCTTTCTTTCATTATTACATCATTACATATTGAAAGGACTTTTACAGACTCTGACATGCACAAATTCAACACTGATTTATTCTGCTTATATCATACAACGTTTATGCAGAGTGACTTCTATTGAAAGATCAACCTAACATTTCTGATCTTTAAAAATCTAAGTCCTTTGTACACATGTATCTAAAAAAGGACTTTACAACATTCTAATCACATAACTTTCATTCTCTTTAATAAGCAACAGATAGTTTATAACAAGATCATATTTGTGCTATACAAGTGTGTGCACAACACAGTATTTGAAATAGGTAATATATATCATACACCCACAACAATGTAAGCACATAATTAGATTAACATATAATCACTTTGTCAAATAACCACATAAACTCTTTTAGACAAACTGTGCACATAAACAAGTAAGCACATAATTACATTTAGAACATCTACGCACTTTTTCAGATACACATTATATATCAACCATGACAATCAATCATGTAAGCACATAAACACTTTCAGAGTATCTAAGCACATAATCAATTAAGCACATAAGCACATTAACACATATAATCAATTATGTAAGCACATAAACCACAGTCCTTTTTGCACAACAGTCATCATCATCAAATCAAACAACCTTCAACATAATCTATGTTAAAATTTCTGAATATAATAGCTACATAGTGTATTTATAGGAGTACAATAATAATCCTAAACTAATGTGGAAAAGAAATCCAATTTGGAATCAAATTAATGCTAAAAATCCCGAAATTCTGCTATTCCAGAATTAATGTGCTGCCAAACACGCCCCTCGCGTCTTTGACCAGTCAACGACACTACATCCGCGCATTGCGCGCTTCTCTGAACCATGAAACGTCGCCGTATACGCTGCCTGAAGCCTTACCACTCGACCGCGCATTGCGTGCGGTCCTTTTTCTTTAGCCCGTGTAGAAACGACGTCGCTTCACTCTGTGTAACTTCAGTCTCCTTACCGCGCCATGCGTGCCCAGGTCAGTTCTGCGTATTTACGAAATTGCCCCCACGCCCTTATTTACAGTTATGCCATTCGCGAAAATTACAAAATTGCCATTCCACTTTTTAATTCCTACAAAATAAAATATAAAATGATTAAAAATAAATAAAAATATTATAAAACACTAAAAATTATAATAATGCATAACATTAAATAAATTACCTAAAATCAATTAAAATGCTTTAAACTCACAATTAATTAAGCCTAAAAATATATAATAAATATGAACAAAATCCCATTATCAATGCTTTCATATAAACTTTAACATGTCTTTACTGAACATAATTCTCCATCTAATATCACATATAACTCACGTTCCAACAATTTATATCACATTGACAGATAAAGTATATAAATCATGTTCATAACTCGTAAACATAACATATAACATTTAGAAGGCTTGTAACCATTAGTTAAAGACTTCATATAACATCTATTATATAACAAATAACACATAAGGGTATAGAACTTGTGTTTAAACTGTTTCAGGGTTTTCCGAAAAATCGTTAAACGCCTACAAAAAGGGTTACGCGTCCCCGAATGTTAGTTTATCAAAATTTTCTTTTGAATAAGTCTTAGAATACATTAATTAGACTATTTTTATTGGTGGAATCATTTCGTTAAGTGACAAACTCAAAATCCTAATTTTAAGTGCTTCCACCTGAATGGTCCCTTAATTTTTTAACTTTGACGTCCTTTTCGATAACTGCTATAACTTTGTCATACAGAGATATTTTTGAGTGATTCTTGAGTCTAAATTTCTTAGACTTTCATGATCTACAACTTTCATTTAGGTTGCTAAGGCAGATTCGGACTTTAAAATATCAGAATTTTGGCAGAAAGGTCTATTAGCATACTAGACTTATCTTTCTTTGATCCGATTGGTAACATGATACCTCAAGCACTAATTTGCTAAGATAACATGTTCTAACACTCAATATCACTTCATAACATAAAAATAACAAAATCATAAACCTACTTATGTACGATTTATGAGTTTTTCTCAAGAACACGAAGAACATGAAGAACTAAGTTTCGTCGTTCTTGGTTTAACTTGTTAAAACATGGTTCCACAAGCATGAATTTACTAGGCCATCATATTTCACAACTTTATAATACTAAATTACAAAATCATAAACCTACTTATGAAAGAAATTATGACTTTTGCTCAAGAACTCACGAAAAATACGAAGAACGAAAAATCGTACATGGTAACGACTTATGTTCTTGAGCTTTTGAATTTTATACTTGAAATAATTTGAGCATTATAACTACTTACATATGTGATTATAACACTTTATTTTGGATAAAATTTGGTCATTATAACGGCTTATAAATTGAATTATACAAATTTATAAAAATGCTCAAGAACATACGAAGAATACGAAGAACGGATAAACCGTACATGGTAACGACGTATGTTCATTGAGCTTTAAACTACGAATTGAAATTCAACATTATAACTACTACAAAATGTAGAAAGGCTTAAGAACACATGAAGAACACGGAGAATGACAATCGTACATGGCTATGACTCGCGTTTTTGAGCTTTTGAAAATTTAAAGACGAAAGGAAAAATGAACATAATAACTACTAGAGATTGTACCTTTGGTGTTTGCAAGCTTTAACTATTTCTTTGCAATTTTCAAGGTAGTAACTCACTAGAACTCTCTCTCATATTGAGTATAGCTTTGATACTAGCATTTTTGCTTTAAGAATTAGTAAGTAAATGTGAAGAACCTAGCTCTCTATTTATAGAAAAACTAAGTTTTATTAATCACATTTTTACCCCGGCTTATTACACTTTGAACCCTAGCGCTTGCATCATTGCTTACATCACCCTTCTTCTGATTGGTCAATTCATTTTCACTTGGATTTAGTTCCAAACAAATCATGCTAGTTCTTTTTCAGTTAGTGTAATCGTGCTAGTTTTTCCTAATTTGGTAACACTAACTTAGTTACACATAACCTAGTTTGATTTCAACTAATTAATTAAATAGTATAATACATTAGTATTTATACGTATTTCTTTCGTATAATACATTGTATAATATTCGTATCCTCCTAATATTATACATCGTATTATTATCGTATTAATCTTTCGTATAATACTCGTATTATACATTACAGTAATCTTTTATTATTCTTCGTATTCCAACTAAATGGTTAACTTCTACTGATTTAAAATTTTGATATTATTGAGTTTTGTTCCGTATAAACACTATTCTGTGAAGTGAAAAGTCTAAAAGTCTTGGCACATTTTTTAGTGAATAGTATTTTTGGCGACCATTTCTAAAAAAATGGTTAGACGACCAAAAAGTCAATTTTTTTTCTTCGTCTTTTCCCTATTTTGTCTTATTCCTGACGCGCTTTTCGAAAAAAACTTTTATTGCTTATTACGCATCGCTGTTGCATACGAACACTATATCCTTCAGCGGAACGTTCAAAAATGAAAAATGTTTCTGTTTAAAGAGAGTTTTACGTTTTATTTTTGGAAAAAAATCAGTGGCCCCCTGGTATCTATTCCCCGTATAAATACTATATCGCGAAATGTAAAAAGTCCGAATGTCAAAAAGAACGTTCGAAAAGATGACAAATGTTTTCTCGTAAATCGTGACATTGTCGTCTTTTTCCCCTGAAAATTTTATTGGTTCCCTGACATCTAAACCTCATATTATCATTATGTTGTGAAATATAAGAAGTCCTATAGATGAAATGAATAGTTAAACGAACAAAAAATATTTTCTCGTGAATAGTGATTTTACATGTTTTTTGAGAAAAACTTTTATTGATGGTTATGTGTTTTCAAAGTGTGGGAAAGATGAATCTGGAAACGGAATGTCAATTTGACCTTCACATTTTGCTCGAGGGCCTATGTTATTTCCTAGGGTTTAGACCCTAAGGTTTAGGGTTTAGGGTTTAACTCTTTTTCCTATTTAGGTTTTCGCCCTAAATTGACTTCTGATTTTTAATAAGTGTTAAGGTTAACCACTCAAACCAAAACACAAAATTCTACACATAGATAATTCACATAACTCATTTAAAAGCTCAATTCAAGCTTTACTAATCACATAACACAAATTAGGTTAATTATTTTCAACCTCTTAGGTGTATACGATTGTAGTTTCGAGTCGTATATATTCTTTTAGATAGCTCAAGGTATACTTGAGCAATCCTTCTTGTTAGATCACTTTTGAAATGTTTGAGACATTACAGTAATTAAATGAAGATAGAGTTAATAAAATAAAAATAATTTAATTAAACAATTATAATAATTTGTTTAAGGGTTTAATAAGTGTTTAACGCTTAAGAAAAATAATATGAATTAATTAAATCAATAACATAAGATCAATAAAGTGTGGTACGATTAAATGATAGTATATAAAATTATATATGTTATGTGATTGATTATTTGCTAGATAAATATCATAAGCAAGTGTTTAAAATGCACGATTATATGCTGTACTAATTGATAGGCTAACGTTATTAATGTTAGGTCTTCAAGAGAAGTTTAAATTAAGCGAATTAGCCGTAAGTCGATAGACAAACAAGTTCTTTAACCTTACTCAAATTTATATTGAGCAAAATTCCTAACTCTACTCAATATTATTGTGCTAATTCTTAAATCTTGAGTTTATATTATATCGCAAGTTAATCCACAATAATATTATTGCAAATCGTATATATTATTTGAATTCATATTCCATTATTGAATTATGAATTGATTAAAGAAGAAGTCTAAGCCATTTGTTCGACTATACCTATGTGAAATTTGTTTTGAAAGCTATCCAAACCATAGTGGTACGGATTCTTAGACTGAGAAGAACAACTCATAATGGGGAATAACCTAAGTATCGAACAAACGATACACACAAAATAGATGTTGTGTATATACATGTGGTACGAGAGGCTGATCCCCTCAAGTACAATTTTGACAAAGTAACCTAAGAGGGTCAATCAAGTGATTGACTTCCTCAATAGTAGTTCATGGTCCATTTAATCACTCAGCAGTTAAATAATCAATTGACATTTCTTTATTTTGTGCATTGATTGTATTGTAGTTCATAGTCGAACTCATTTATTTAAATTATTCAGTTGATATTCCTATTCATTTATGACATAATTCTTGTTATTCATTTAAAATTGACGAGCAAGCTAGTTGCTCATACTTGCTATGTCATAAAATATTTTGCAACTAAACCTGAAGGATCGGGTAAAGATAAAGGCAAGGAAAAAATGAAGTCTAATTAAACTGACTACTTGATTGTCTATTTATCTTTTAATAGATATAACTTTTGTAACACGAACTATTTGATAACCTTTTGTAATTTGTGATGTATATATTTGGTAAATGTTGCAGACCTTGGGACTAGAAAGCCATTGTAATAGACAACATATATTTATTTATTTTCCGCATTAGTATTAAATGTTGTTTAGCAGTGATTGTTTATATTATTGCATGAGCACCAAATTCGAGGTAGTGGTATCTGAATTTGGGGGTGTCACAGGCACTACGTGGCAGGTGCCCTAAGACCACTAAGTAATCACTCCTTCTTGAATGCTAAAATCCACTTCATCTCCTGCATGCATATCATTTCTATCCATAAAAGGTATAAATCCATCGGTCTTCAACGCCTCATACAATAAGAAAAAAAATATATTGCGCACTTCGCCTCTAAAGTTGAAGAATACGTGACAAAAAGAGTCATTTTTGCCACAAATTAAGTTAATCTATGAATAAGAATTAGTTGAGAACATATATGTAAATTACTAAAGTATCCTAGTTATTACTAAAGCACTCAATTGAAAATTAGATTGCCTTCATCTTGACTAGGGCGAGCAAGGAATTGAATTGCCCTCGAAACCACACCAAAAATTGAACCAATTAAAATCGCACCAACGGTTCCAACGTATGTTACGGTTTTAGGTAGGTTGAAAAATTGCAAATGCGATTTCGGTTTGATTTCTGGAAAAAATCGCATGCAATAAATCGCACCATGCATTGTCAAAAGTAGAGCATATCAAGAAGCATTATTATAATATACAAGCATTTAAAATTATCCCATATTATAATTATCTTTGTTTAGAATTTTCATATGTAAAGAGATAAACATCATTTATGTTTTCAAGTTCTATTTTACTTTTGTTTAGATAAAACATTATAAGTAAAGTTGTGTGTGATTGTGTATTATCAAAGTGGTATTTAATATTGTATGATACTAAATTGTTAATTTATATTGCATAACATTTAATTATTTAAATTAGTTTTGGAACCGAAAACACACCAAATGAAATCGCACCGCACGATTTAAAACCGTATTGCACCAATTACAAGCGATTTTATATGCGATTTTGAATTTTTCAAATTGCACCTAAGTGATTTTATGTACAGTTTGGATTTCAAACCGTATCATACTCATCCCTAATATTGACTTATTATATATAGTTGTAATTATTGATTGATGTATGAGAGAAGTGTCAATTACTAAAGTATCCTAGTTAGTAATACAAAAGGACAAATAAAAGTTTGGTAAGAAAGCAACCTATTGTTCAAATGGTATCCACACTTATGTTAGACCATTAATAAAATGATGACATGCGTATTTGAGATAAATTTAATATTAAAAAAAAAGTTCAAGATTAAAACAAAAAGAAGACCCATAATATGAGTAAAACAACAATTTCAAGTGCAGCCAATTAATGGAACCAATATTTCCCAAATAAACAAAAATAAATGAATAAATTTAAATGTAAATTTAAATTTTAAAAAAAAATGAGGAGATACATTGCATTATTGCAACAATATAATTAACAATTATAATTGTGCACTTTGCCTCGAAAGCTCAAAAATACGTGACAAAAGGAGCATGCCTTTGCCATTTTCGACGCAAATTAGGCTGATCTAAATATAAATAAGAATTAGTTGAGAGGATATATATAAATGAAGGTCTCTGTGATGTTGTATACCACTTGTTGAAGAAGAGGTCACTTGATATGAACAGAAGTGGAGAGATAAAGTCAAGCATTTGTTTTATTACCAACGTAATAAAACAATAGATAATGACGGAGTAGATGGATGCAATTTTGTGCTATACAAAAGTAACTTTTTTAGTTTTTTCTATATTTAACTTCAACTTTACGGAATGTTAAACTCCAATAATTTTAGGCTGCAAGAAGCAATACTGCTTACAGCAGGAACATACTCCGGGTTGAGGAGCGAATTGAAGGCGGCACGCAGAGTCTAGCGATCAACTTAATGATGTATAGTCTCCAGTTGTACTGAGAAAAAGCAAATGGAAAATAGGGTGAGAGAGCCAGCTAGTTAATGTAATGTGGGCATGCAGCTGGGTGAATCTGTCACAAAATTAATGCGAGAACTGTGATGAATACATACTAGTTGGTTGGGTCATCAAAGAAACCTTTAGTTCTTCGCCTTATTGTTAATTATGTTGCTGCCATAGTGCAATGTGTCTCCTCATTTTTACCAAACCTGTATTTGTCTTTATGCAAGTTTACCAAACTTGTATTTGTCTTTATGTATTACTAGCTAGCTAGGATACTTTAACAAACTTTTATTTGTCTTTATGTATTGCATCTCCATGGTGATAAGAATACCAATATCGCTTAAGATGATTAATCTGACCCTCACTTGTGCTATAAATACAGTCTCCTGGAGAATGTTTTGGCATCAAGGCATCAAACAAAATATACTGTTTTGGCATTGATCGATGGCACAGTCGGTGCAGGAAAAGAAAAATGATGTAAGTCAAGTGAAATTATGGAATATATATATATATAGTTTAAATATGTTCACTGCTTGCTTGATAGCCAAATTTCACAAGTGCATTTTTTTAACCCTGCATATTGATCATGTCGCGTACAACTAGAAAGTTCCTTGTAGCTACTAGAAATTAAGGTTTCTAAGTTGACCTTACATAAGTTATCTAACCGTCACTTTAAATGCGAACTGATTTTGATCTCCACTCCACTGTATAAGTTAATTAGTTTTTATTATTTTATTCAGAGCCTTCACGGGTTTGTGAGTGCAAGGGATCTCTCAATCATTTGGGGTTCAGACAGTCGTTACTGGAAGTGGGAAAATGTTAAAAAAGACATATTGCGGTAAGTACGTAGAACAAAGTTTTAATTTAACTGACACTAACTAATTTACATGTCAATAAAAGTATCCTAAACTTATTAGTGCCGCCATTAATTGACACAAATTTTCTGATTCTCCACTTCAATTAATTTTGTTTTGCAGCTGTGATTCTATTCAAGTTGCTAAATTAATTAAAGTATGGTGGCTACAAATTGATGGAAAGTATGACGGGCAAAAGCTCGAGGAAGGAGTTTACTATGAAGTGAGCTTTGTGGTGGAACTAAACAATAACCTTGTCATGAATGGTCCAGTGAACCTTACACTTACTCTTCCAGATGGAACCAGGATAGAAAGAACAGAAGATTTGAACAGTGCAAAAAAGAACGAATGGATAAGGCTCACAGTTGGTGGATTTACTGCAACACCTAAATGTCTATCTGGAGATGTGAAATTTAGTATGATGAACATTGATGCTAGCACTTGGAAGACAGGTTTAGTTGTTATTGGAGCTGTGATCACCACTAAGGTCTAAACAGCCCTAGAAGATGAGTATCAAATTAATAAAGTAATTATCAGTTGATGGTTGTTATAAGTATGTATGTAATAAATAAATCAACTATCACTTGGTAGTTTATTGTAATATGTAATAAATAATATAATAAACTACATGCTCCCCTTATTTATAGATTTTCACCTGAATCTTAAATGTATTGAAAAAATTATGATAAAATTCAAAGTATTGTTGTTATTGAAACAGATTATGAGTATTATTATTGTTGACAATAACGAGATTTTCTTGTTCAAATGAAAAATTATTGAATTCCCAATTCGATTCAAGAATCCCGTTACAGATTAATGCATCTTCTCAAGTTCAAATTGTTTCATCTTGTGTTTTAAGAGACCATAATAGGCGAGAAAGATACATCAAAACAATGATCATGTTGTTATGCAGAAAAACCTCAAAGATGTAGTCTAATCTTGCATTTTAGCCCCACCAAGAATCCCAAATTCTAATTTGAACGAGAATTCTTGCAATGCAGATTCTTTAGCTCAAGCCCAACAGAGGAACAATAAAAACAACAATCATTCGAATCCGAGGGACAACGATAAATGGGCTAAAACTCGGGAAATTGTGCTTCAGACTGAAATATCCCCGGCTTATTCGGAATGTTCTGCCGAAACTCGTGCAGTTTCTTCACTTGTTAAAAGATGGGAGAGATTTTGAGGCAGAGTCCCAGAACTTAAATTTGAATAGTGGCAATAATAACAATAATATTATTAATTCCTCTGTTTGCAACAGCAGGAGCGATTCAAAGTCAATATTTACTGAAAATGTGTCGAGAGAAGAGCCAGAAAAATAATCAACTTTCAGTTAAAGAATCAGTTAGTTTAAAGAACAACCAAAACGCATCGTTTGGGTCACTATCCTTTATTGTTACAATGCCAGGTGTTGAGTTGTTAGAGTTCACGTGAGTTGTAGACAGAGTCAGATAAGCCTTTAGGCTGTGTAACAACACAAATGTAATGAGGAAGGCATTGAATATCTAAATGAACTTTACTTTCAGTATTTTCCTTTCCTGCACTTCCTTAATTTTCCTGCAAGTTTCCTTTTCTTATCAGTTTTCTCTACATTTTCTGTTTAGTTTGTGACAAATTGGTATCAAAGCATTCCTTCATGCGATCGATTGAGTGGAGATCTAACAATGCAACCTTTACAAGTCAAACAGTTGACTTTGATCAAAAGTCAACCTCGACACCAAATTATGTTTACTATCTCTCTTTGTTAATTTTGTTCTAGACTTTTGTCGAACACCTTGTTCGAAACAATTAATTTCTTTTGTCTTTTTACAGAACGTTCCTATTGCAGTGTTAACGAATAAGCTGGGAGATGAAAAATCGCAGTGAAGGAGATAACTTACCTTATAATGGATCAATTGGATGCAAACTAGATGAATTGGTTTTGAAATATTTGCTTGATAACCCTCGCGGTCTTCATCTTCATGGTCAATTAGTTCCTTACTATCTCCTTCAAACCTTCTATATAGCTCGATAACAAAATCCTCCCAACAGTCCAGAGTCCATGTATCCAAAAACTTTCCTTCAACGTACTGAAAAATAACATTCTAGTGCGCCCCTTCAAAATCTTACATGACAGGTTGAATCATATCTATTTCGGTTATAGGATTTACGTTGAAAAATTCTTTATAGCCAGGAATAAATTCGCAAGGATCACCGCCGAAGAAAGGAACCTTGTAAGGTTGCATTGTTAGATCTCCACTCAATCGATCGCATGAAGGAATGCTTTGATACCAATTTGTCACAAACTAAACAGAAAATGTAGAGAAAACTGATAAGAAAAGGAAACTTGCAGGAAAATTAAGGAAGTGCAGGAAAGGAAAATACTGAAAGTAAAGTTCATTTAGATATTCAATGCCTTCCTCATTACATTTGTGTTGTTACACAGCCTAAAGGCTTATCTGACTCTGTCTACAACTCACGTGAACTCTAACAACTCAACACCTGGCATTGTAACAATAAAGGATAGTGACCCAAACGATGCGTTTTGGTTGTTCTTTAAACTAACTGATTCTTTAACTGAAAGTTGATTATTTTTCTGGCTCTTCTCTCGACACATTTTCAGTAAATATTGACTTTGAATCGCTCCTGCTGTTGCAAACAGAGGAATTAATAATATTATTGTTATTATTGCCACTATTCAAATTTAAGTTCTGGGACTCTGCCTCAAAATCTCTCCCATCTTTTAACAAGTGAAGAAACTGCACGAGTTTCGGCAGAACATTCCGAATAAGCCGGGGATATTTCAGTCTGAAGCACAATTTCCCGAGTTTTAGCCCATTTATCGTTGTCCCTCGGATTCGAATGATTGTTGTTTTTATTGTTCCTCTGTTGGGCTTGAGCTAAAGAATCTGCATTGCAAGAATTCTCGTTCAAATTAGAATTTGGGATTCTTGGTGGGGCTAAAATGCAAGATTAGACTACATCTTTGAGGTTTTTCTGCATAACAACATGATCATTGTTTTGATGTATCTTTCTCGCCTATTATGGTCTCTTAAAACACAAGATGAAACAATTTGAACTTGAGAAGATGCATTAATCTGTAACGGGATTCTTGAATCGAATTGGGAATTCAATAATTTTTCATTTGAACAAGAAAATCTCGTTATTGTCAACAATAATAATACTCATAATCTGTTTCAATAACAACAATACTTTGAATTTTATCATAATTTTTTCAATACATTTAAGATTCAGGTGAAAATCTATAAATAAGGGGAGCATGTAGTTTATTATATTATTTATTACATATTACAATAAACTACCAAGTGATAGTTGATTTATTTATTACATACATACTAATAACAACCATCAACTGATAATTACTTTATTAATTTGATACTCATCTTCTAGGGCTGTTTAGACCTTAGTGGTGATCACAGCTCCAATAACAACTAAACCTGTCTTCCAAGTGCTAGCATCAATGTTCATCATACTAAATTTCACATCTCCAGATAGACATTTAGGTGTTGCAGTAAATCCACCAACTGTGAGCCTTATCCATTCGTTCTTTTTTGCACTGTTCAAATCTTCTGTTCTTTCTATCCTGGTTCCATCTGGAAGAGTAAGTGTAAGGTTCACTGGACCATTCATGACAAGGTTATTGTTTAGTTCCACCACAAAGCTCACTTCATAGTAAACTCCTTCCTCGAGCTTTTGCCCGTCATACTTTCCATCAATTTGTAGCCACCATACTTTAATTAATTTAGCAACTTGAATAGAATCACAGCTGCAAAACAAAATTAATTGAAGTGGAGAATCAGAAAATTTGTGTCAATTAATGGCGGCACTAATAAGTTTAGGATACTTTTATTGACATGTAAATTAGTTAGTGTCAGTTAAATTAAAACTTTGTTCTACGTACTTACCGCAATATGTCTTTTTTAACATTTTCCCACTTCCAGTAACGACTGTCTGAACCCCAAATGATTGAGAGATCCCTTGCACTCACAAACCCGTGAAGGCTCTGAATAAAATAATAAAAACTAATTAACTTATACAGTGGAGTGGAGATCAAAATCAGTTCGCATTTAAAGTGACGGTTAGATAACTTATGTAAGGTCAACTTAGAAACCTTAATTTCTAGTAGCTACAAGGAACTTTCTAGTTGTACGCGACATGATCAATATGCAGGGTTAAAAAAATGCACTTGTGAAATTTGGCTATCAAGCAAGCAGTGAACATATTTAAACTATATATATATATATTCCATAATTTCACTTGACTTACATCATTTTTCTTTTCCTGCACCGACTGTGCCATCGATCAATGCCAAAACAGTATATTTTGTTTGATGCCTTGATGCCAAAACATTCTCCAGGAGACTGTATTTATAGCACAAGTGAGGGTCAGATTAATCATCTTAAGCGATATTGGTATTCTTATCACCATGGAGATGCAATACATAAAGACAAATAAAAGTTTGTTAAAGTATCCTAGCTAGCTAGTAATACATAAAGACAAATACAAGTTTGGTAAACTTGCATAAAGACAAATACAGGTTTGGTAAAAATGAGGAGACACATTGCACTATGGCAGCAACATAATTAACAATAAGGCGAAGAACTAAAGGTTTCTTTGACGACCCAACCAACTAGTATGTATTCATCACAGTTCTCGCATTAATTTTGTGACAGATTCACCCAGCTGCATGCCCACATTACATTAACTAGCTGGCTCTCTCACCCTATTTTCCATTTGCTTTTTCTCAGTACAACTGGAGACTATACATCATTAAGTTGATCGCTAGACTCTGCGTGCCGCCTTCAATTCGCTCCTCAACCCGGAGTATGTTCCTGCTGTAAGCAGTATTGCTTCTTGCAGCCTAAAATTATTGGAGTTTAACATTCCGTAAAGTTGAAGTTAAATATAGAAAAAACTAAAAAAGTTACTTTTGTATAGCACAAAATTGCATCCATCTACTCCGTCATTATCTATTGTTTTATTACGTTGGTAATAAAACAAATGCTTGACTTTATCTCTCCACTTCTGTTCATATCAAGTGACCTCTTCTTCAACAAGTGGTATACAACATCACAGAGACCTTCATTTATATATATCCTCTCAACTAATTCTTATTTATATTTAGATCAGCCTAATTTGCGTCGAAAATGGCAAAGGCATGCTCCTTTTGTCACGTATTTTTGAGCTTTCGAGGCAAAGTGCACAATTATAATTGTTAATTATATTGTTGCAATAATGCAATGTATCTCCTCATTTTTTTTTAAAATTTAAATTTACATTTAAATTTATTCATTTATTTTTGTTTATTTGGGAAATATTGGTTCCATTAATTGGCTGCACTTGAAATTGTTGTTTTACTCATATTATGGGTCTTCTTTTTGTTTTAATCTTGAACTTTTTTTTAATATTAAATTTATCTCAAATACGCATATCATCATTTTATTAATGGTCTAACATAAGTGTGGATACCATTTGAACAATAGGTTGCTTTCTTACCAAACTTTTATTTGTCCTTTTGTATTACTAACTAGGATACTTTAGTAATTGACACTTCTCTCATACATCAATCAATAATTACAACTATATATAATAAGTCAATATTAGGGATGAGTATGATACGGTTTGAAATCCAAACTGTACATAAAATCACTTAGGTGCAATTTGAAAAATTCAAAATCGCATATAAAATCGCTTGTAATTGGTGCAATACGGTTTTAAATCGTGCGGTGCGATTTCATTTGGTGTGTTTTCGGTTCCAAAACTAATTTAAATAATTAAATGTTATGCAATATAAATTAACAATTTAGTATCATACAATATTAAATACCACTTTGATAATACACAATCACACACAACTTTACTTATAATGTTTTATCTAAACAAAAGTAAAATAGAACTTGAAAACATAAATGATGTTTATCTCTTTACATATGAAAATTCTAAACAAAGATAATTATAATATGGGATAATTTTAAATGCTTGTATATTATAATAATGCTTCTTGATATGCTCTACTTTTGACAATGCATGGTGCGATTTATTGCATGCGATTTTTTCCAGAAATCAAACCGAAATCGCATTTGCAATTTTTCAACCTACCTAAAACCGTAACATACGTTGGAACCGTTGGTGCGATTTTAATTGGTTCAATTTTTGGTGTGGTTTCGAGGGCAATTCAATTCCTTGCTCGCCCTAGTCAAGATGAAGGCAATCTAATTTTCAATTGAGTGCTTTAGTAATAACTAGGATACTTTAGTAATCTACATATATGTTCTCAACTAATTCTTATTCATAGATTAACTTAATTTGTGGCAAAAATGACTCTTTTTGTCACGTATTCTTCAACTTTAGAGGCGAAGTGCGCAATATATTTTTTTTCTTATTGTATGAGGCGTTGAAGACCGATGGATTTATACCTTTTATGGATAAAAATGATATGCATGCAGGAGATGAAGTGGATTTTAGCATTCAAGAAGGAGTGATTACTTAGTGGTCTTAGGGCACCTGCCACGTAGATACAACAACCTCGAACTTGATGCTCACGCAATAATATAAACAATCACTACTAAACAACATTTAATACTAATGCGAAAAATAAATAATTATATGTTGTCTATTACAATGGCTTTCTAGTCCCAAGGTCTGCAACATTTACCAAATATATACATCACAAATTACAAAAGGTTATCAAATAGTTCGTGTTACAAAAGTTATATCTATTAAAAGATAAACAGACAATCAAGTAGTCATTTTAATTAGACTTCATTTTTTCCGTGTCTTTATCTTTACTCGATCCTTTAGGTTTAGCTACAAAATATTTTATGACATAGCAAGTATGAGCAACTAGTTTGCTCAGTAATTTTAAATGAATAACAAGAATTATGTTTAAATGAATAGGAATATCAACTGAATGATTTAAATAAAGGAGTTCGACTATGAACAATAGAATCAATGCACAAAATAAAAAAATGGTAATTGATTATTTAACTGTTGAGTGGTCAAATGGACCATGAACTACTATTGAGGAAGTCAATCACTTAATTCACCATTTTATGTTACTTTGTCAGAATTGTACTTGAGGGGATCAACCTCTCATACCACATATTTATGCATAACATTTATTCTGTGTGTATCGTTTGTTCGATACTTAGGTTATTCCCCATTATGGATTATTCTTCTCAGTTTAAAAATCTGTACCACTATGGTTTGGATAACTTTTAAAATAAATTTCACATAGGTCTAGCCGAACAAATGACTTAGACTTCTTCTTTAATCAATTCATAATTCAAGAATGAAATATGAATTCAAATAATACATACGATTTGCAATAATATTATTGTGAAATAACTTGCGATATAATATGAGCTCAAGATTTAAGAATTAACACGATAATATTGAGTAGAGATAAGAAACTTGCTCAATATAAATTTGAGTAAAGTTAAAGAACTTGTCTGGCCGTCGACTTACGACTAATTCTCTTAATTAAAGACCTAACATTAATAACGTTGGCCTATCAATTAGTACAACATATAATCGTGCACTTTAAACACTTATCAATGCTATTTCTCTAGCAAATAATCAATCACATAACACATATAATTTTATATACTATTATTTAATCGTATAAGACACTTAATTGATCTTATGTTAATGATTTAATTAACTAATCCATATTATTTTTCTTAAGCGTTAAACACTTATTAAACCCTTAAATAATTTATTATAATTGTTTAATTAAATTATTTTTATTTTATAAACTCTATCTTCATTTAATTACTATTTAATATTAATTAAAGAGTAATTAGTTAATTACCTTTAGTCATTATTTAACAACAGATAATGACTAATTATATTTATTTGTTATTTAAAGTTAATTAAATAATAAATAATTAAAGTATTAATCTTATTTGCCTTTAATTATTATTTAATATTAATCAAATAATAATTAATTTATTAATTATCATTATTTATTATTAAATTTAAATTAAATAATAAATAATTTAGTTTATTAACTTTAATTTTCTTTAATTATTATTTAATGTTAATTAATTAATTAATTAATTATCCTTACTTATTATTTAATCTTAATTAAATAATAAATAATTAGTTTATTAAATTTAATTTCCTTTAATTATTATTTAATGTAAATTAAATAATAATTAATTAATTAATTACACTTATTTATTATTTAATCTAAATTAAATAATAAATAATAATTTATTAATTAATTATCCTTATTTAATCTTAATTAAATAATAAATAATTAGTTTATTAACTTTAATTTCCTTTAATTATTATTTAATGTTAATTAAATAATAATTAGTTAATTAATTATCCTTACTTATTATTTAATCCTAATTAAATAATAACTAATTGGTTATTAACTTTAATTTCCTTTAATTATTATTGAATGTTAATTAAATAATAATTAATTAATTCATTATCCTTACTTATTATTTAATCTAATCTAAATAATAAATAATTATTTTATTAACTCTAATTTCCTTTAATTATTATTTAATGTTAATTAATTATCCTTACTTATTATTTAATCTTAATTAAATAATAAATAATTAGTTTATTAACTTTAATTTCCTTTAATTAGTATTTAATGTTAATTAAATATTAATTAATTAATTAATTCTCCTTAATTACTATTTAATCTTAATTAAATAATAACTAATCAGTTTAATTATTAATTATTGGTAATTAAAATTAATTATCTACTATTAATATTATTTAGTAAGGTATTTAATCAATCAATAATTTTAATAAATACCTAATGACATCATAATTATCCAAACTAAATTTTATAATATTCTTTATTAAATTACAAACATTTTCTCTATTGGAACCGTCACAAAAACCGGCCTAGAAAGACTCGAACCGGATCCCATAAGCTAAAAAAAAACGGACCGGCCGATTTGTTTTTAGAAAACCGTCAGAATACTTTCTAAAATTTTCTAATTTTGCCTCATTCACTAAAACTTGAATAAAATAAAATCTATAAGTCTGATTGACCTTAAATTGGTGTTGTTGGATTCGTATCTTTCCGAAATACAAATTTCCATCATCAAAAACCAAATTTAGACAAGATTTGATTACTGAAATGGCCATGAAGTGGATTATTTTGCACAACCCTTTGACATTGAGGTCCTTTGGTTCAAAAATTCATATCTTGCTCATTTTAAATCATTTTTACATTATTCCAAAGAGATTTTGTTCTTAACTTACCCATATATTTCCAACAATATAAAATCACAAAAATAATTTAAAGATTTCAAAATGTGTAATTTATTCGTACAACTTATGTTTTGTAAGTCGGTAAAAATATTTTCATATATTTTATTATATTTTTGTAAAAATGCAATTGTACTTACATCCCCCCCACAAATAAAGAGAATTTAAATTTGATAAACTGACAGTATATATAAATGAATTTTATTTAATTTTATAAAAATATCAAATTAATTCATAAATTTTATTCATATATTGAGTAAATTTTGGTTGTATAGTTTGCATGATGGTTATTGTGACGACCCCAAATCCGGGTCCCTTGAACCTCGGATCCGGTTCAACACGAGTACAACCTTTTCCTTATTGTTCATTAATTACAACAATATTATAGTTGGTAAATAACCAATTATTTATAATTTTACAACATCTCTTTCTATTCCAGAATCGCAATCTTTACAAATTCCTAGTATGTCTCAATATCAGATATGATATGACATTCTATTACAATCAATTTGAGTATCTAAGACTCATAATACATACCAACCAATTCTTATACTACACAATCATTTTACCTGTCCAATTCGGATTGATATCTACAATGATCGTGCTAGACCTTCAGTGAATGTAATATGCATTCCTGTTTCTTGATCCTTATCAAGACTTCAAATACTTGTACTATCTGAAAATGTTGGTTTAAGAAAGAGTGAACACGACGGCTCAACAAGTTTAACAGTTACACATAACACATTACATCCTTCACATATACTCTGCAATTTATACCTACATCATGCTTTTTATGCATTTCAGTTTATGTCATACTACTCATGAATCACATATAACATCTAGCATTTCATGCTTTATATTTTACATGTAATCATACCTCATGCATATCACAATTATCATCAATATCCTTCTATTAACAATTTAATATCACATCATAGCATGTCAAGGCACATAGGAGCAAGTTCTGAAAAACTTGTCTGATCGCTTCTACCATTTACGCTTATTTGCGTCATTTGCTCAACCTACAATTTATATAACTGAAAGTCCAATAATAATCTAGAAGGGGGGGTTGAATAGATTATTACTGATTAAAAAATTATCTTAGGCCTTTTTCAATTTTTGATTAATTAATTTGCAGTGTAATAAATTAATATGCAATATAGTAAAAAATCAATCACACAATGCACAGAGATTTAGCTGGTTCACAACATACAGCTCGGGTATGTTGCTACGTCCAGTCTCAAGCTCCTCTCCAGGACTTGAGATCCTATTACTATCAGTAATTAATTCTCCTTCAATAGGCGGAGAAGCCTTTACAAAGTTTTAAAGATCAACTTCTAACTTTACATACAACTATTTATCTTGGACAGTAGCTCCCCGCTCCTTCCTCAAACGTAGCTGTACCTGTTTTTGAGTCTAGCTCTGCTTTACAATCTGGTCTTGAAACAAGAAGTCGGTTCCTTACCTCACAAGTACACTAGAGACCCAACTACCCGTTGACCTCTCTAAGACTCTGGTCTTGGTCAAAGAATCACTCTCTTTTTCTCACAAATTTAAAGACAACTAACTCACTTAATCTTTTTAAATAAATAAGTATTTTTGAAAGATGCTTCTTTTTAAGCAGATAAAATTTTAAGTACGGATATAAAAGTTTAATTAACTTTTATAGTGAGTGATATGCTTCTGTGTAAGCAGATATAACAATTATATTCGTGATATAAAAGTTTAAATAACTTTTATATAATGCAACAAGTATTTATGGATAAATCAGTTCAAGATCAAATACTTGCAATGACAAATATCAAGTATAATAAATAAAGCAATTAAATAATACCAATCAATACTTATCTCAAATACTTGGACCAATTTTTCTCTTCAAAAGAAAATATAATCTGTTAAGAGAGAGTAAGAGAAATCTGAAAGCTTTTGATAAAATGTAGGCAAGGAGAGCTTTCTTTCAAGTTGAATTGGCAAATGTAAAATGAAAGAGTCGACTCCTATTTATAGACTGAAGCTTAGGTTTTGAAAACTTATTTTGAACTGTATTTTAAACATTGTGCTCGGACTAACTTTACAATTAATTATAGTCGCAGTGGGCGAAAATAATTTCAGAGCTTTTATTGACCAACATTACCGTTCGGACCAATAGAAAAAGGAGAGAGAGAAAATTTTGCCAACGGTCAAAACACTACTCGTATGCTTAGCTAAAAAAAAATTCAACATGCTTTTAAATGACCAACAAGCATGCAGACCAATAAATAGAAGAAAGAGAAAGAGCATGGTTATACACAACCAACAGTTAGCTATAACTTATATTTAATGAGAGAGGAAAAGGCTCCAGCATGCATGCATACACACATGAATATATATTATATATATTTATGAGGAGAAAGAATGACCATGCATGCACATAAACAATTTTAATGAAAGCTCCAGCACATTAATTTTGTTCGGACCAATAAGATGAGGAGAGAGAAATTTGGTAATTTCAGCAACACGCGTGTATACATTAAATGTATTAAGTGAGCATATCATTTTTCGGATCAAGCCTAGCAGATTTCGGATGGAGAAAAGATTTTTCAAACTGCTTTTTTAACTTTCAGCATAGACATAGTAAATGAACACATGCTTGCATTAAATTCTGGTGGACTATTTGAATGAGGAGAGAGAATTCAATTCAATACTTTCAATGTCCCTATTTAATGCACAATTTCAAAGTTTACAGCAACACCATTCGGATGAACTAGGAAAATAATTCAAAGTTCTTTTTCAATAAAGTCACATGCATGTATGCATTAAATGTATTAAATTAGCATATCAATTTTCGGATCAATAAGAAGGAGAGAGAGTTTAGTTTTGGCCGACCCACCAATTAAGAAAGGAGAGAGAATAGCCATGCACAACTAAACACATTTCAATATATATATATATATATATATTTGTGAGAGAGAAAAGACTTTTAAATTATTATTTTTTATGCCCAACGGTCATAACAAAAACTCCACCAAAATAAATTTGGTCAATCACACCCAACATTAAAAACTCAACAAATGCATGCAAAGTACTTTTTTTATTTTAGTATTAATGCTAGCAAACTCCTTACGGGTAGACTAAAAGGTTCAATATGCATATATTATATAATTAAATATTTAAGTCATGCATATGCTTTAATTTTTCAAACCTCCAGTACATTTAATTTGGATGGAGCAACTTCATACATACACTTTAATAATCATATGGCTTTACACAATTAGGATAGATTTAATAAATCATGTTGTACAAAATTTTCGAATTCGAAAAAAAATATTATTTTTGCCAAGCTTTACTAAAAATATATTTAATAATTTTGTTAAACAAATATAAATGGGAGTTCTCCAAATTTTCATGCGTATTGGCCAAATAAAAGAAATACAACACAAGCATTCGGTTGGACCAATTAAACATGGAGATAGAGTAATTAATTTCGGTCATGCTAGCCTACGGATGGAAGAAGGAATTAAATTCCCAAGACTTACATGCACATGCATTTAGGTAAACCAATTTATTTAGGAGAGAGAAAAACATTTTATCAATTTTTTTTTAGCATATGCATGTATGTATTAATGACCATGTAGCAATAGACTTTGTGCTGGCAATTTTCGTGTAAGAGTAAAGCTTTTAGCCTTTTGAAATTTTCAACCCACATTCATCTATGCATTTAATGCCTTGAAATTTGCTAGCAACTTTCGGGTGGTGCAAGAATTTCAAAGTCCCAATTTCAATTTACGCCACATGTATGCATTAAATGTTTCTAGCAAGTAACATTTCAAGTTGCCACAACATGCATGCAATTAAAAAATATTAAGCATTTGATGTAACATGCAATTTTCGGATGGAGATAATAAGTAAATGAGTTTTATTATTATTATTGTTAACTTTGAAAAATATTTTTAGTTAAAGTAAATAAGATATATTAATAAAAACCTATGGAGAGGATTCTAGTATTAATTTAGTCTTATTTACTCAATTTGTTATCATCAAAAAATAAAAGACTAAAAGTTGGAGACCCATCAATCTCCCCCTTTTTGATGATGACAATTATGTAAAAATATTTTAAATGCTCCCCCTAAATTTATGCACATAAATTTTGAAGAAAATTTTAATTTGAGAAATTCACGAAACATATGTCGCCGAACATAATATTTTTCTTCTTCTCCCGTTTTGCCAATATTAATATTTTTCTTCTCCCCCTTTGTCATCACAAAAAGTGATGGGGAGTAAAAATATACTTTTCAAAACCTGCAGAATTTAGGTTAGTAGTTGAAAAAAAATAGTCTTTGCCTGCAGAGAAAAAAAAATTAGTAAAAAAAATAACTCATTTAGCAACCAAAAAAAAATTATACATATTTGTATATAGGATATATAAAATATAAGTATATTTAAATTGTAAATATAATTTTTTTTTTTTTTTAGAAATTTTATTATTATATATAAATAAGCCGATTAATAAACCTGAAAACACATATGTTAGAAAGCATAAATAATTTATGAGGAAAAATCTAACATGCCTAAATCCATACGTAATTTACAAAATCTGTCAAAACTCAATGGCTTAGTAAATATATCAGCAATGTTTAAATTTGTATCAATATGATCTAATTTAATACTGCCATTGTTCACATGATCACGTAAGAAATGATGTCTGACATCTATATGTTTTGATCTAGCATGCAACACAGTATTTTTACTTAAATTAATAGCACTTGTATTATCACATAATATAGACACGCAGTCAAATTTTAAGTTATAATCAGCAAGAGTTTGTTTCATCCATAATATCTGTGCACAACATCGTGCAGCAGCTATATACTCTGCTTCGGTGGTTGAAATGGATACTGAGTTTTGTTTCTTAGAGAACCAAGAAACTAAACAACCACCCAGAAACTGACAAGTGCCACTTGTACTTTTACGATCAACATGATGACCGGCATAGTCAGAATCTGAAAAGCAAACAAGATCAAATGGTTGGCCTTTAGGATACCATAGTCCTAAGTCTGTAGTTCCTTTAAGATATCTGAAAATTCTTTTTACAGCAACCAAATGTGATTCTTTAGGATTTGACTGAAATCTAGCACATTTACAGACACTGAACATAATATCAGGTCTGCTGGCAGTGATATACAATAGACTTCCAATCATTCCTCTATATTTCTTTGTGTCAACACTTTTTCCATTTTCATCAGCAATTAATTTATCAGTAGTTGACATAGGAGTGTTAAGAGGTTTTACAGACTCTAAACCAAATTTCTTAATCATGTCTTTGCAATATTTAGATTGAGAGATATGAATACCTTTTTCACCTTGTTTGATTTGCAAGCCTAGGAAGAAGTTTAATTCTCCCATCATGCTCATTTCAAATTCCTTACTCATGCTTTCAGAAAAATCATTGCACATAGTAATGTCAGTAGAACCAAAAATGATGTCATCAACATAAATTTGAATAATAAGAATATCATCATTTTTGTATTTAGTAAATAGAGTAGTATCGACAGTTCCCCTTTTAAAACTATTTTCAAGTAAAAATTTACTTAATCGTTCATACCATGCTCTAGGGGCCTGTTTCAAACCATATAAAGCTTTATGCAATTTATAGACATGTTCAGGATGATCAAAATTTTCAAAACCAGGAGGTTGTTTAACATAAACTTCTTCTTCAATAACTCCATTTAAAAATGCAGATTTGACATCCATTTGAAACAATTTAAAATCTTTATGGCATGCAAAAGCTAACAACATACGTATAGACTCAATTCTAGCAACAGGAGCAAAGGTTTCATCATAATCAATACCTTCAAGTTGATTATATCCTTGTGCAACTAACCTTGCTTTGTTGCGTATGACTGTTCCATTTTCATCGATTTTGTTTCGAAACACCCACCGGGTTCCAATAATAGAAGTATCATTGGGTTCTGGAACTAGTTCCCAAACTTTGTTTCTGGTGAACTGTTCAAGTTCTTCTTGCATAGCAATTATCCAATCTTCATCAAGTAATGCATCTTTTATATTTTTAGGCTCAATTTGAGACAAGAAAGATAAATGACCAGCCAAGTTGTGTGCCTGTGATCTAGTAAGAATTCCTTTATCCAGGTCACCAATCACATTTTCTAAAGGATGATTTCTAACAATATGTGAATCTTTAGGCAACTCATTTAACTGAGGATTGAAAATTTCTAGAGGATTTTCATTGACAGGTAGAGATGTTTTATCTAGTTTTGGTTCCTCCATATTTCTGAGAATGTTTTCAATGACAAGGTCATTGTCTACTAATTCTTTGTATTTAGGAGGCGGTTGAGACTCATCGAAAGTTACATTCATTGATTCCTCAACAACTAAACTTCTTTTGTTAAAAACTCTATATGCTTTACTATTAAGTGAATATCCCAAAAATATTCCTTCATCAGATTTGGGATCAAACTTTGACAAATGTCCTTTTGTATTTAAAATAAAACATTTACTCCCAAAAACACGAAAATAGTTTATTTTTGGAGTTCTTTTATAATAAAGCTCATAGGGAGTTTTGAGCAAAATTGGTCTTAATAAAACTCGGTTTAAAATATAACAGGACGTTGCCACTGCTTCAGCCCAAAAATATTTAGGAAGACGGTATTCATTTAACATAGTATTAGCCATTTCTTGTAAGGTTCGATTTTTCCTTTCAACCACGCCATTTGACTGTGGTGTGTAAGGAGCAGAAAAATTATGACTTATACCGAGCTCATCACAGAACACAATAAAATCAGAATTGTCAAATTCTCTTCCGTGATCAGAACGAATATAAACAATAGAGTTTCCTTGTTGATTCTGAATTTTCTTGCACAAAGTAGAGAAAGAATTTATAGCTTCATTTTTAAATTTCAGAAAATCAACCCATGTAAATCGAGAGTAGTCATCAACCAAAACTAGAATGTATACAGCACCACCCATGCTATGTTTAGGAATAGGTCCAACTAGGTCCATATGCAAGAGTTCTAAAGGTCGTGAGGTTGACACTGTGAGCTTAAGTTTGTGAGATGCATGTATTTGTTTACCTAATTCACATGCTTCACAAATATGATCTTTTAAAAACTTTATTTTTGGAAGACCACGAACATGTTCTTTAGATGCAATGTTGTTAATTAGTTTCATGTTGATATGACCTAATCTACGATGCCAAAGCCACGGATCATCATTTGCAGAAACTAGGCAAATATTATCTTGGTGAGAATATGCATCTAGGTCACATGTATACACATTTTGATTTCTAGGACATAATAAAACCAATTTATCAGATTGGTCAAATATTGAACAGTTATGAGGACTAAAAGTTATTTTAAAACCGCTATCACATAACTGACTAATGGATAAAAGATTATACCTGAGTCCTGTGACTAATTGAACGTTTGAAATTGTTATGTGTTTATTACCAACACTTCCAATTCCAATTACTTTACCTTTGTTATTATCTCCAAAAGTTACCTCGCCACAGTTTGTAGCTTGTATGTTGTTTAATTTAGATTTGTCTCCTGTCATGTGTCTTGAACAACCGCTATCGAGATACCATTTGCTTTTACTATAGTCAGCTGCAAGACATACCTGAAACAAATGCTAAATTCACAAACTGGTACCCTTTAATAAGAAGGGTCCTTTGGGTAAGTTTTCCATTTTGTATAAGGAACACGTGTGCTTCCTTTTACAAATCTAGGTATAGGATAATCAATCTCAGTTGATACAAGCATTTTATTAGTAACAACAGGTCTATAAAATGCATTTATTACTCTATTTTTATATCCTGAATATTTTTGATGAATACGAAATTCTTTTCTTGTATTAATAATAATAATTGGTGAAGTATAAGTTCCTTTTGGTACCCAAATCATTTTTCCTTTATAGTTTCCATTTCGAGCATTGCACATGTGAATAGAATGACCATTTCTGTTGCAGTAAGAACATTTAGTAAAAGGAGATGAATGACTTTCTTTTTCTTTACTCTTAACATGATAAAGTCCTTTATCTTTTGTTTTACTAGTTTCTCCAATATATCCTAATCCTTCTTTGTTAAATCCACATCTTTGTTGACTAAGCATGACATCAAGATTTTCTTTCCCTTTTGTGAATTTAATAACTGTAGTGTGTAAATCGTCACGTTCTTTAGTTAATAAATCAATTTGATCTCTTAAATCAGAATCTTCATTTTGTTTTTCTAGTTCTAATTTTAAAGATAAATTTTCAAGTTTAATATTTTTAATATCTTCACTTAACACTTGATTTTGTAATTGAGTGTCGTTATTAATTAAATCAAGTGTTGAATTTTCAACTTCAAGATTAGAAATAATAAGCGTTGAATTTTCTATCTCAAGGTCTTTGTTTATTTTTCTCAATTTTTCTAACTCTTCCTTTAGTAATAAAATTTCTGAAAAATCTCTTTCTTTTTCTTCTTTTAAATTTGCATTTACAGTACTTAAATTTGAATTTTCTATTTCAAGATTTTTATTACTTCTAGTTAATTTTTCTAATGAAATTTTTTGTTTAATAAAATCTTCTTTAATAATTTCATTATCTTCAAATAAACAGTTATAAACTTCTTGTAATTCATGAAGTTTTTCAGTTAGATTATCTAAGGTATGTGTGAGAGATGAAGTACATGGTAATTCAGAGTTTACCTCAGATTTTGATGACGATGGATCATTGTATGCCATTAAACATAGATTTGCAATTTCTTCGATTTGTTTAGCAGCTTCTTCATCGTCACTTAGATCCCAGCCTTCTTCAGCTACTAGCACTTTGTTGTTGGCTAGTTTTGGACAATCCTTTTTAAAGTGACCAGGCTGTTTGCATTCAAAACATGCGTTTGAATTTTCATTTGAGTTAGCATTTCGGAAGTTGCTGTTATTGTTTGCTTTGAAATTTCCTCCCTGTGCCTTTGGTTTAAAAACCTGTTTGTCTTTGAAGTTGTTGAAGTTGTTGTTTGTTTTTAGAAAGCCTTTGCCATATTTTCTGGCTTTGCTTTGGATCACTCTCCTGAGTTGTCTAGATAAAAGAGCAACTTCATGATTATCCAAGCTCAAGAGTTCTTCATTCAGCTCCTCATCATCGCTTTCTTGATCTACAAGTAGAGCTTTGAAAGCAATTCCTTTCTTCTTGAGATCTGTATCCGATCCAGCTTTTTCAACGAACATATCAACTTCGTGAGCACGGAGATTTCCAATAAGGCTATCAAGAGGATAGGTGGTTAGATCTTGCATTTCCTTGATGGCTGTGACCTTCATTTTCCAAACGGATGGAAGGGCTTTGAGAATTCGTCTGTTTTTCTCATTTGTTGTATAAGCCTTCCCAAGTTGTTCTAGCTCATCAATGATTCTGGAAAAGCGAGTTTCCATATCAATAATTTTTTCACCTTCTTCCAGCTTGAAACTTTCATACTCTTGGATTAGAGCATCTTTTCTGGTTTCTTTAATATGATTGGTTCCTTCATAGGTTACAATCAATTTTTCCCAGATTTCTTTAGCATTTTTGCAATTGCTAACTCTTTTGTACTCTTTTTCAATAAGAGCACTAGTTAGCACCATTTCGGCTCTGGATGCTAAGTTCATAGTTTCTTCATCCTCAGTAGTGAACTCATCAACATCTTTTTCAACGATCTTTTCGTCAATAATTTTTGAAGGAATTTTCACACCTCTTTCTATTGCAAGCCAAACTTTGATTCCTTGTGATTTGGCATAGATCTTGAATCTGTTTTTCCAGGTGGCAAAATTTGTGCCATCAAATAGTGGGGGTCTGGACATGGATAGTCCTTCTCCGCAACCGGTAGCATTTGTGTAGGCCATAGATGGATCTACTCTTTGTTATGCCTGTAATTACTTAACAAACAAGTTAAAGAGCACCGCTCTGATACCAATTGAAAGTCCAATAATAATCTAGAAGGGGGGGTTGAATAGATTATTACTGATTAAAAAATTATCTTAGGCCTTTTTGAATTTTTGATTAATTAATTTGCAGTGTAATAAATTAATATGCAATATAGTAAAAAATCAATCACACAATGCACAGAGATTTAGCTGGTTCACAACATACAGCTCGGGTATGTTGCTACGTCCAGTCTCAAGCTCCTCTCCAGGACTTGAGATCCTATTACTATCAGTAATTAATTCTCCTTCAATAGGCGGAGAAGCCTTTACAAAGTTTTAAAGATCAACTTCTAACTTTACATACAACTATTTATCTTGGACAGTAGCTCCCCGCTCCTTCCTCAAACGTAGCTGTACCTGTTTTTGAGTCTAGCTCTGCTTTACAATCTGGTCTTGAAACAAGAAGTCGGTTCCTTACCTCACAAGTACACTAGAGACCCAACTACCCGTTGACCTCTCTAAGACTCTGGTCTTGGTCAAAGAATCACTCTTTTTTTCTCACAAATTTAAAGACAACTAACTCACTTAATCTTTTTAAATAAATAAGTATTTTTGAAAGATGCTTCTTTTTAAGCAGATAAAATTTTAAGTACGGATATAAAAGTTTAATTAACTTTTATAGTGAGTGATATGCTTCTGTGTAAGCAGATATAACAATTATATTCGTGATATAAAAGTTTAAATAACTTTTATATAATGCAACAAGTATTTATGGATAAATCAGTTCAAGATCAAATACTTGCAATGACAAATATCAAGTATAATAAATAAAGCAATTAAATAATACCAATCAATACTTATCTCAAATACTTGGACCAATTTTTCTCTTCAAAAGAAAATATAATCTGTTAAGAGAGAGTAAGAGAAATCTGAAAGCTTTTGATAAAATGTAGGCAAGGAGAGCTTTCTTTCAAGTTGAATTGGCAAATGTAAAATGAAAGAGTCGACTCCTATTTATAGACTGAAGCTTAGGTTTTGAAAACTTATTTTGAACTGTATTTTAAACATTGTGCTCGGACTAACTTTACAATTAATTATAGTCGCAGTGGGCGAAAATAATTTCAGAGCTTTTATTGACCAACATTACCGTTCGGACCAATAGAAAAAGGAGAGAGAGAAAATTTTGCCAACGGTCAAAACACTACTCGTATGCTTAGCTAAAAAAAAATTCAACATGCTTTTAAATGACCAACAAGCATGCAGACCAATAAATAGAAGAAAGAGAAAGAGCATGGTTATACACAACCAACAGTTAGCTATAACTTATATTTAATGAGAGAGGAAAAGGCTCCAGCATGCATGCATACACACATGAATATATATTATATATATTTATAAGGAGAAAGAATGACCATGCATGCACATAAACAATTTTAATGAAAGCTCCAGCACATTAATTTTGTTCGGACCAATAAGATGAGGAGAGAGAAATTTGGTAATTTCAGCAACACGCGTGTATACATTAAATGTATTAAGTGAGCATATCATTTTTCGGATCAAGCCTAGCAGATTTCGGATGGAGAAAAGATTTTTCAAACTGCTTTTTTAACTTTCAGCATAGACATAGTAAATGAACACATGCTTGCATTAAATTCTGGTGGACTATTTGAATGAGGAGAGAGAATTCAATTCAATACTTTCAATGTCCCTATTTAATGCACAATTTCAAAGTTTACAGCAACACCATTCGGATGAACTAGGAAAATAATTCAAAGTTCTTTTTCAATAAAGTCACATGCATGTATGCATTAAATGTATTAAATTAGCATATCAATTTTCGGATCAATAAGAAGGAGAGAGAGTTTAGTTTTGGCCGACCCACCAATTAAGAAAGGAGAGAGAATAGCCATGCACAACTAAACACATTTCAATATATATATATATATATATATATATATATATATATATATATATATATATTTGTGAGAGAGAAAAGACTTTTAAATTATTATTTTTTATGCCCAACGGTCATAACAAAAACTCCACCAAAATAAATTTGGTCAATCACACCCAACATTAAAAACTCAACAAATGCATGCAAAGTACTTTTTTTATTTTAGTATTAATGCTAGCAAACTCCTTACGGGTAGACTAAAAGGTTCAATATGCATATATTATATAATTAAATATTTAAGTCATGCATATGCTTTAATTTTTCAAACCTCCAGTACATTTAATTTGGATGGAGCAACTTCATACATACACTTTAATAATCATATGGCTTTACACAATTAGGATAGATTTAATAAATCATGTTGTACAAAATTTTCGAATTCGAAAAAAAATATTATTTTTGCCAAGCTTTACTAAAAATATATTTAATAATTTTGTTAAACAAATATAAATGGGAGTTCTCCAAATTTTCATGCGTATTGGCCAAATAAAAGAAATACAACACAAGCATTCGGTTGGACCAATTAAACATGGAGATAGAGTAATTAATTTCGGTCATGCTAGCCTACGGATGGAAGAAGGAATTAAATTCCCAAGACTTACATGCACATGCATTTAGGTAAACCAATTTATTTAGGAGAGAGAAAAACATTTTATCAATTTTTTTTTAGCATATGCATGTATGTATTAATGACCATGTAGCAATAGACTTTGTGCTGGCAATTTTCGTGTAAGAGTAAAGCTTTTAGCCTTTTGAAATTTTCAACCCACATTCATCTATGCATTTAATGCCTTGAAATTTGCTAGCAACTTTCGGGTGGTGCAAGAATTTCAAAGTCCCAATTTCAATTTACGCCACATGTATGCATTAAATGTTTCTAGCAAGTAACATTTCAAGTTGCCACAACATGCATGCAATTAAAAAATATTAAGCATTTGATGTAACATGCAATTTTCGGATGGAGATAATAAGTAAATGAGTTTTATTATTATTATTGTTAACTTTGAAAAATATTTTTAGTTAAAGTAAATAAGATATATTAATAAAAACCTATGGAGAGGATTCTAGTATTAATTTAGTCTTATTTACTCAATTTGTTATCATCAAAAAATAAAAGACTAAAAGTTGGAGACCCATCAATAACAAATTGACATAATCATTAGCTTTCAGGACTTTTAATTAGTCTTAACTTAAGACCTTAACTTCAAATTATTAACTCTTAAGATGTCCGACAAACGAACCCTTAAGTTCCGGACAAAACCCTAGTCCAAATACAGTTTTGGACATATCAGGCATGTTTTACCAACTTACGCTTTCATTATACAATCTTCGTACGACCCACTTTTAATAAATTGTCTAAATTAGTCACAAATGGACTATTTACATTTGTTTAATTCAATTAAACTTTCTTCTATTACATATCTTAATGATTCGGATATTTAACAATGTACCAAATATCCCAATATATTATCTATCTTTGATAATATACCACTAAGTTCAAATATTATTAACCATTTAATAATATTTTAATCACTTCTTAATATTATTAACCATTTAATAATATTTAAATCACTTATTAATATTATTAATCATTTAATAATATTTTACATATTTAATAATGTCATTAATTATTTAAGAACATTTTCATCATATACAAATGTTATTACACGTTTAATAACCTTTTAATCTTATATTAATATTATTCATCATTTAATAATATTTTAATATTCTTCAAACATTACCAATAATTAACTTTTTAATTGTGTTAACTTTAGTCTTTATTTTATATCTTTAGATACCAATTAATCACCAATAGATTCAATATAAATTGATTTAGTATTTAAATACATTCATTTTATATGTATTTCAACTTAAATTTCCACTAAAAACTCAACCCGGACCGACCCGACCCGACCCGGACGGCTAAAACAAGTTTCTGGCAGAATGTTTGACCGCTGCGGCGGTGGTACACATTTTTCGAAACCCTAACTTTAGGACTGCCTGATCCTCCGATGCTCCCACAGCCATAACTTCTTAATTTTAAAATATTTTGAAGTGATTCTTGAGTCCATTCTCATTAGAATTTCCCCTCTACAATTTCTCTTTATATCACAAATTCAAATTCCAAATGGAAGTTGCCTAAAAACTACTCACAAGGACAAAGTGAAAACCAAAATCACAAATCCTTGGTTTTAATGGTTTAAACTTGAATAAAATAACCTCTACACATCCAAATGACACCAATTTAGTGTTGTTGTCTTCCTAACTTCTTGTTTTACAATATTTCATGGTTCAATCACATTTTTGAAAATGTTTGACACGAAATTTAAAGATCGAACCCCCCTAGGGTTTTACCGGTAAATCGCAATATGAAATTTTCTTCCATTTGTTTGTATACCACACATACCAATACTTGTTTTAAACATACTAAACCACGAATCTACCTATATATCATAAATTTAGACTTCTAGATCATCAAAATAACTTTTGATCGGTTAAAAATATATTTTAACTGTTTAGATCATATTTAGACTACAAAAATGAACTGAATAAAGTTTAGATCACTTTTTAACCTCTTAGATATGGATGATTTGTTAGGGTTTCGACACAGTGAAAGCAGCGGAATTTAAAATTTTTTTCGAAACCCTAAGACAGGATCCAAGCGAAAACAGATTAATCAGAGATTTAGATTATTTTACCGATTATCTGAGATGGACAGGAGACGATTGAATTCTGGAACAGCTTTGAATATTCAACGCAATCCAGCGACTGCATCTCTACGGTATCCACACGAACGCTCCGCGAATCGTCCCACGATCTGCAGCAAAAGGAACCGCGGTACTAGCCACCAAGATCAGGATTTCCCAATTATTTTTCTCTCTAGCCTCTTTCTGAAAGCGGCTAGGGTTTTAGTTTTTCCTTACGTGACTTTTAGACTACTGATATATCATATATATAGTAGTTAATAGGAATTAACTAAAACCTAAAATAAATAGAAAAATAAAATCCGAATTTATATATATTATATTTTAATTAAGTCTTACTTAATTAATATACATATATACAAATTATCCTATTAATTTAAATTCGTAATTTTTAAATACTATCAATCATATTGACATATTTAAAATACTTACGATTTAAATTAATTCCTTTTTAATTACGTTCTAAGTGTGTGACCCTATAGGTTATTATTATGTTGGCAATAATTTTAAAATCATATTATAAAATTATAAACAGTGAGCGGCATCTAGTAATGCATCACTGCTACCCAAATAATAATAAGATCAGTGATTCGATAAACCTTTTCGTGACCAATGTTTCAATGTAATTTAATCCTTTTAACCTTATATCCTAGATTAAACTCGATGCATGGAACGTGTCATACTCTTCATAATTTAATCTGAGTTTTCTTGATCAATGAGTAGACTATATGAAACAAATCAATATTTGAGCATGGTCATGCATTTCATAGTCCTACTCAATCAAGAGGCCTATGTATATCACCCCTAATATATAAGAGGGTTAAATTCCATCTAGATTACTCATATTCCTCACACGATTCATGATGTACCCAATAATCACCTTTATTGTCCACCATATTAAAGGTGACATTTGATGATATCAAAGTACACAAATTCTCGTGTAATAATATAGTGACTTCAGGTCGGAGGATCATTACATCATTGTCACTATAAGAATTTCTTATGACCCTTTGCATAATGCTCCATGTAAAATTCTCATGGTGGATCAGTCCAGTACATTGTTCTCTAACATGTACCTATGCATTGACTCAAATATCTCATATATTTATGACCAATGAGATTTGGCCATCAGTCAATCCACATACTAGTCTCAATGCATCATTGTTGTCCCATTAACAATGATACTCGACTAGGGACATTTAAGAGCAATGATACTAATTATAATTATATAATCTCATGTTCAAGTCACATACTTAAAGCTATATAATTCGTATCATTATTCTAAGGGCTTTTATTATGTTAACATTTATATAACGCAGTAAATGAAATCATAATAAAATAATCTATTTATTCAATCAAATATAATATCAAAAATGTTAAGCAATTACATCAAATAATTGGCATCTAGGGCATAAACTCTAACATGATTTCCTTCCTCTTGACATGATCTTGGCTTGTGACTCCACCTTAATCATCCTCTAGCAATTTTCCTTGGTAGAAATTGGGATGCTGTCGCAAGCAACCAAAAAAAAAATCTTACTTTGAAAAATATTAATGTAGTAGTGAAAGTAAGAGTCGAACCCACAGAGAGCGATTTTTTTTAATAAATCTAATGTTTTCAAAAATATCTAATTAAATGGGGGGGTTTGGAATTAATTATTAACTAATTAAAATTCAAACAAACAAATAAAACTGAATAATAAATAAGTATGAGAAAAATCAATTAAAACAAACTTCAGTTCCTTAGTTCAGTATCCCCTTCTTTTAATCAACAAATTAATCAAGTTATTATTATCTTTTTCCTTCAATTGAAATTAATAATCCTAGATAACCGACAATCGTCAAGCTACCCGAAATCCTCCTTAAATTATAAATCTAATGCAGCAATCGCTCAAAAAAAACCCTAACTATCATATAACCTAGAACTATCAGTCCAGATTTAATATAACAATTGCATTAAAAATTGGAGAATTAGATTATTCCAAGCAACAATCTCAACATCGCGGACCATTTAACTTGCCATCTTGATAACCATAATAATATTCAAAAGTTTGACCACAATTAAATATTATTAATTGCTACTTATGATTAGATAAAATATCGTTTGCTTAATATCAAATCTTAATCTAGCATATGACAAAAACTTAATTAATTCAACTGGCCAAATCAAATTAATCAAATACATGTCATCTAATCAATTAAAACAGATCATCAAGAATAAATCTCATGCATGAAGGAATATATAATAAAACTCAATTAGAACATTAATTAAAAATAAAGTTCACCATCCCTTTAGAACTGAAAATAAAAACTTAGCTAAACATAATAAAAATAATACACACTAGTTGAAAAACTCTCCAAAAGAAATTAGAAGAAAGAACTCCTAAAAACTTACTCTCAATAATGAGAGATTGACCCTCTATTTATAGGCCTCTAATTTGTTCAAACCCTAATAGGATATACAATTAAAAAGAAAAAGAAAAAGAAAAATAATTATTATCCTAACCCTAGTTGGAATTAAAATCCAATTTGGAATAAAAAAGTAGCAAAAATCCCGAATTAATCTGATTTCCTAGCAATTCCGTGCAAGCCAAACGCCCCTTACACGCGCCGCTGACCAAGTCAACGCGGAAACGCGTTGCTGACGTCACCGAGCTCCTCCCGCGCATTGCGCGGTATGTTTTCTTCACCAAATGCAAACGACGTCGTTTCAAGCTCCGCGTTCCTTCTCTCTCCAACGCGCGCATTGCGCGGAAATTCGGAGGACTTATTTACGAAACTGCCACCGGTGCTGGTTAATTACGAAATCACCATTAAACTTTTGCGGATTTTCCAGATTTGTCCCCCAGATTTATTTTTCCTACAAAAATAAATATAAAATAATTAAAAATAAATAAAACTAATATAAAAATACTAAAAATCCTAAAAACACATAATAATAAATAAAACACCTAAAATACTAAAAATAAATAAAAACAGCTAAATAAAAACAAATATAAAATTACCTAAATTAACATAAATTAACTAAAATCCTATAAAACCTATTAAAATCAAAATATGCTAAATAATTAAACATTTAAGCACACAATAAATATAAAAACTAAGTATTAGGGAATAAAAATATCGTATAATTTAGCTCTATCAAATACCCCCACACTTAGCTTTTGCTCGTCCTCGGGCAAAACAAAAATCAAAAATATAAAATCAAAACTAATAACTAAACAACTTACTTGAGCAACAGATCAATATAAATTTCAACATCAGCCTCAAAGATTTTTTAAATGATAACTCAAAGAAAGTTTCAAAACCATGCAAAATCTAGAACTTTAACATATTTATTAATCTTACTCTACTCAAGATCTTTTGTGTTTGTGTGAATCCAAATGTATTAAACTAATCAAAACTCGGATAAGTTTAGGTTATTAATTACCTTATAAAAGATATATAACAAAACTCAATATATTTATTTTTCACATCACTCTTTGCTAATATAGACAAATATAAATCAGAAGATCAAAATGTTTCAAACAATTATATACACTAGGATTATTAATATGCTTTCTTTTTTTTCAAATATTTTTTTTCATTTTTTTTTCTTTTAATGGGTGCATTTTATGTTTCATCCCATTCTTTCTTTCTTTCTTCATTTTTTTCTTCTTTAGTGAGTGCATTTTATGCTCCATCTCACCAGCGAGTGCGTTTTACGCTTCATCTCGCTTTTTCATGTGTTTATGAGTGAGTGTGTTTTGCGTTCCATCTCAACCCACCACAAGATTTTTTTCCTTCAATAATAATCCTAGAAAAGTACCTAAATCATCTCCTCCAAATTATATTGTGTCTTATATTTCACTTTAAATAATGGTCAAATAAGATATAAAGCTTAAAAATATCTTTCATAAGCATTTAACCATTTAAACTTTCTTTAAATTAAAACTAGCTCAAACAAATGGATATAAGTGCATAAAAATTTTAAAGATCTCAAACAAAGTAATAATTAATAAAAAGTCAAAATCCAGACTAAGAAAAAATTTATCCATTTTCCAAAAGCTATTAAATAAAAATCAAAATTTTTATCATTGATTAAAAATTTAAAATCCAATTAATTCATTGCTCAAGTGACACATCCTAAAAATAAAATAAAAAACTACCTCATTTTCGTAGGAAACAAGGTTACACTTAGCACATGTAACAAGCCTTTAAACCCCAAGGTTACCCCAAGTGGACGAATTTTGTCTCGTAAGGGTTTGCAGTGAATTTACCCACAAAATTCCAAAATTTGAAAATTTGAAAATTGACCTAAAAAAAAAAAATAATAAAAATAAAAATCCTAAATCCCTTCCCCCACACTTAAAATTTACATTGTCCCCAATGTAAACTATAATGCAAAGAAATAGGCACAAATAACTATAAAAAGAAAAAGGAAAAGAAATGCAAATATGATTTCTTGGGTTGCCTCCCAAGCTGTAACACCCCCAAAATCCCAGCGCTTTCCACGCGGCGGACCTTGTGCGTTAACTTCGTACCTCTATCGACTTAACCAATGATCCCATAATCATATTGGTTGAATTAGTCTTATTTTAGACTATACATTAAAATTTTCTCTTAACTTTGTCCCTGGATCTTAACTTGATCTCAGTCTCATAAGTATACAAGTATCAACTTGTATTTCATCCATATAAATGGATAAAACCATATATAACGGTTTAATTTTAACCTTAGGATTTAAATATTCTATATACGTCCACTTGTAACGGTCTCATTCGTACTACAAGTATCAATATACAAAGATATCTCTTCATATCAATAATCCTACTTATATGGTATTCAGAATAGTAATAACGAGTTATACCTGGGTCCGAGGAACCTTAACGATGGATTTGACCAGTCAACATCGCTTAGTTCTGTCTCAGATGTACAGCACTCACAAGTTATTTACCGATCCTCATCCAGATAAATAGATCATTATCAACATTGTTTTAATATTTAACAATTCTACATTATATCAAATTTAAAGAAATAGCAACATCCTGATGATAATAATTTATATCATTCATTCAATATTCGGTTACATGTTTGTTTGTTCGTATTACAACAGTCATTATGACTTATACAAATACAAGTAATAAACATGAAAACCTAATCTACGCTTCATCTTAACGTTCATCTTTAATCTGCAAATAAGGTTTTATTCGCAAGAATGAGCACAACGGCTCAGCAAGTCTAACATATTATCACATACACAGTTTATGCTTTCATATAAAATTTAACATGCTTTGACTGAACATACATCTCAGTTAATAATCATATTAATTTATGCTTAACAATAAACATATTTTATACATACTCATATGCATAATCAAATATCAATTAACATTTAACAGTTAATCAATAACTAACACTTAATCATTTAATCACATAAGACCTTCATTCATGTACTTTCACATACAAACTATCACATAATAACATGAACAATCTTAGAACATACTAAATAACACATAAAAGTTTAGAACTTGCCTCAAATTGAAACTAGGGTTTTCCGGCGGAGCGTTAAACCCTACACAGTCATTTAGTGCATAAGCGGTTAGATTCATCATATTATATAACTTCATAAGTCTTATATTTAACTTATTTAAACTCTTTCAATAGGTGGAATTATTTGGAAAATTGGCTAACTCAAAAACTCATTTTTAAGCCAAAATTTCGGATTTGGGCAGATTGTTGGACTGCCAGACCCCGGCTCAGTTAAACGGCCATAACTTCTTCGTTTAAAAACATTTTTTAGTCGTTCAAAATTCCACGCGTTCGTAACTTCCGTCTCTACAATTAATATTTAGACCAAAGTACGAAATTCCTGACAGATTTGTACAGATTTCTGCCTAAAGGTGACTGCTCTAAAACTGATTCATATTTCTGACCTCTTTTATAGTAACAGCCATAACTTTGTCATACAAAAACATTTTTGAGTGATTCTTGAGTCTAAATTGCTTAGAATTTCATGAGCTACAACTTTTATTTAGGTGTCTAAGGCAGATTCAGGCTTTAAATTTTCGGAAATTCGCAAAAATATTCTGCGACTATATTAGACTTAACTTTCTTTGATCCGATTGGTAAAACATGATACCTCAAGCATTAATTTGCTAAGATAACATGTTCTAACACTTCGTATCACTTCATAACATAAAAATAACAAAATCATAAACCTACTTATATGGAAATTTATGACTTTTTCTCAAGAACACGAAGAACGAATCGAAGAACACGAAGAACAAAGTTTCATCGTTCTTCGTTTCGACTACTAAAACTTGATGCCACAAGCATTACTTAGCAAGGCCATCATGTTTCATCATCCCATAACACTAAATTACAAAATCATAAACCTACTTATAAGGAAATTTATGACTTTCACTCAAGAACACGAAGAACACGAAGAACGATAAGAAAAAGCGAACATCGTAACGGCTTGTGTTTTGAGCTTTTTAACTAAATACTTGAAATGAAATGGACAGTATAACTACTTATAATTTATATTTCACTACTCTAGACATAAAATAAATCGAGCATTATAGCTATTCACATATACTCTACGAATTGAAAAATTACATAATAACAACTAGAGATTACCTCTTGGAGTGCAAGCTTTGACAACAATTTGTGCAAGGCTTCAATACTCATCAACAAGATTAATCTATCAATATATCTCTCTAGCTTTGTTGCTCTAATTTACTTGGTGAATTGGTAAGGATTATGAAGAGTGAAGACTCCTATTTATAGGATTTTCCAAGTTAGGGTAAAATGGTAAAAATGACAATCAAGCTTTGGCTCCAAGTTTGGCTTGACTTTAACTTTGGCTCCAAGTTTGGCTTGGCTCCAACTTTGGCTCCAAGTTTGGTTTATACTTTGGCTCCAAGTTTGGCTTGGCTCCAACTTTGGCTTCAAGTTTGGTTTATTCTTTGGCTCCATGTTTTGGCTTGACTTTGGCTTGGCTTAGGCTTTAACTTTATCTACTAACTAGAGTTAACAACTAACTCAACATTAGTTAATTCTCTACTAACTTGTATACTTGACTTTTACTATTCACAGTTGACTTTTTCGTATTTATACCGTATAATTTTCGTATTCTACCCGTATAATTTTCGTATTATACGCGTATATGTGAATAGTGATTAGGGTTATGTTATAACCCTTAGGGTTTCTAGGTTTAGGGTTTAGGTTTTAACCTTTTCTAAGTTTAACCAAACCCTAGTTTAGGTTTTCCAAACCCTATAATTAGGTTTTTAGGTTTTAACCTTTAAATAACTTTTCGATTTTAATAAGTGTTAAGGTTAATTACTTGAACCGAAACACGAATTCCTACACATAAGTAATTCACATAGCACATTTAAAAGCTCAATTCAAGCTTTACTAATCACATAACACATAGTTTAGGTTAAAAGTTTAACCTCTAATCGTAAACGAATCGTAGTTTCGAGTCGTTTTTAATCTTTAATATAGTTCAATGTATTGTTGAGCAATCGTTTTTAGGCTTCTAAATTAACAACCTTTATCATATCTTGACAGATCATTTTTAAAATATTTGGGATATTACATTCAACCCAACTTACAAGAATTTCGTCCTCGAAATTAACTTACAATTCACTTTACTCATTTAATATCATATTTATAAGTGCTATAAATATTCAAGATATTACATTCTCTCCTTCTTATCAGAATTTCGTCCTCAAAATTAACTTTACAATTACTTTAGTCATTTAATATCATATTTATAAGTGCTATAAATATTCAGGATATTACATTCTCTCATTCTTATCAGAATTTCGTCCTCGAAATTATAATATAATCATCTCCAATTTACTCTTTAATATGAATTTTCTAAATTAATCTTTTACTCACATTAAACTTCCAATACTTTGATTAGGTCTGAACAATGTTCACTTATCTCTACACATTTCCTTTTATCAAACTTGACGTTCAGTCTCACTCTTCCTTTATGTAGGATTCTTTGAACTTATACTGCTGTCAATCAAGACCTTGACCTTTTTTTAAATACTATGGATGCTAGATGACCCACAAGTTTAACAATCACTTGGATTGACAAACACTATTCTTGTGTAGCAATCAAATAAGATTGAGAACACTCATGACAGTACATTAGGTGATCAGCCTGTCGTACTATATTATCTTTTAAAGACGCGGTATGTTGCATCAACCGGAATCATATGTCCGTTTACTTATCATAACCAGAAATGTCTAGCCAAAACAATTGGCATTGACTCATATTTAAACCATTCAAACTTTTGAAAAGCAATTTTATGACTGTATACCGCACCTTGCAATGTGCGTTGATAACTCATCATGTATCATCTTCACACCAGGTTAAATGGGGTGTTGATGAATAAATCATTTTTATCCTTCACATTAAATCCGCCTAGCCAAAACAATTAGCATAGACATAAGAATAACATAGCCAAAAATTTTCCATTTTTGAAAATCAATTTTATGATTTTTATCACACCCACATCCCTATAACTGTGCATTGATGATCTTTGATCATAACCACAACATTTGACCATGTGTTCATGATAAAATTCATTAAATTTAACTCTATCTAGCTTGAAAAATTAGCATAGATGTAGTTAACAAAATTTTTCAGTTCAACTAGTGAACAATTCTTTTCAAAGGCACTCAAGTGCGAATATAACCATGAAGATCTAGCATAGCTAGAAGATTTTGGAATACTCTTAATTCTCTATCCTTTCCATTATTCTCTAACCAAACACAAGTTTTGCAAATATATAGTAATATAGTAAACTGGTTGGTTGTTTAAACCACAAGAACAAATATATCAATTCCCCTTCTTATTAACACGGGATTGAAAATGTCTCAGTTCATATCAGTCTGTTCCAATATTCTTACCGAAATGACATTTTCGTAGCCGCATCTCATAGTTGGTTCGACTGACATATCATAGCCCCCGCCCATACAAAGGTTCGTTCACTCAGTAACTAACATACAAATATCTTTTAAAACCATTAGTTTTGACGTAACAACTAATAACTAATCAATATACATATGAGTGAAGAATTAACTTCTCAGAATATATACAAAGAAGAGTTGACACAAGATTTTAATTTACTTATCAATATAGCAAACTGAGTTATTCCTCCACCCAAGAACTAATGAATCAATTCCCCGTCTCATCAACACTATCCTCAAATGATATCATTCAGTGTGTAACCCGCTTTGAGAACACTGACCATGAATCATTCATACCAACAGTGTAGTTAGATCGGTTCTCTGAAGCATATTAAACTCTTTCCCATACAAGAGAGTCGTTCTACTCAGTTTTACTAATATGAGTTTTCAATTGCAATCTCTAATCGTTCTCTATAACTATCTTATGAATTCCCTGAATTCATTCATGTATCATTACAACTCATTATAAGCTTAATTCTTACAATCTCCAAATGAATTTCTACTATCTCCAAATGAATTTCTTATTAACATCTCTCTATGAGTTTACTCATCTCTTTTCTTAGGTATAATTACACAACATACCAAACATACCATTTCATTTTTATGAAACAGTTTCACACAAAAACCAATAAGATTATTTTATCTTATTGCTTGCTTTGAGAACTCTTTATGAGTCTATTTAACTTCAGATATTCTCGTAAAGAGTTTATCTTTATTCAATATATTACATTCACATAATAATTTTTATGTATTAAGATTTAATAAGATTTATGCGTATCTTTTAATTATATACGGACTCTTCACAAGTCTATTTCTTTTTTAATCCATCAGATTATACTCCAAGGTACTTGTTACCTCGAAACTATAATCCACTGCCCTGATACCAACTGTAACGGCCCCAAAATCCCCGCGCTTTCCACGCGGCAGACCTTGTACGTTAATTTCGTACATCTATCGACTTAACCAATGATCCCATAATCATATTGGTTGAATTAGTCTTATTTTAGACTATACGTTAAAAATTTCTCTTAACTTTGTCCCTGGATCTTAACTTAATCTCAGTCTCATAAGTATACAAGTATCAACTTGTATTTCATCCGTATAAATGGATAAAACCATATATAACGGTTTAATTTTAACCTTAGGATTTAAATATTCTATATACGTCCACTTGTAACGGTCTCATTCGTACTACAAGCATCAATATACAAAGATATCTCTTCATATCAATAATCCTACTTATATGGTATTCAGAATAGTAATAACGAGTTATACCTGGGTCCGAGGAACCTTAACGATGGATTTGACCAGTCAACATCGCTTAGTTCTGTCTCAGATGTACAGCACTCACAAGTTATTTACCGATCCTCATCCAGATAAATAGATCATTATCAACATTGTTTTAATATTTAACAATTCTACATTATATCAAATTTAAAGAAATAGCAACATCCTGATGATAATAATTTATATCATTCATTCAATATTCGGTTACATGTTTGTTTGTTCGTATTACAACAGTCATTATGACTTATACAAATACAAGTAATAAACATGAAAACCTAATCTACGCTTCATCTTAACGTTCATCTTTAATCTGCAAATAAGGTTTTATTCGCAAGAATGAGCACGACGGCTCAGCAAGTCTAACATATTATCACATACACAGTTTATGCTTTCATATAAACTTTAACATGCTTTGACTGAACATACATCTCAGTTAATAATCATATTAATTTATGCTTAACAATAAACATATTTTATACATACTCATATGCATAATCAAATATCAATTAACATTTAACAGTTAATCAATAACTAACACTTAATCATTTAATCACATAAGACCTTCATTCATGTACTTTCACATACAAACTATCACATAATAACATGAACAATCTTAGAACATACTAAATAACACATAAAAGTTTAGAACTTGCCTCAAATTGAAACTAGGGTTTTCCGGCGGAGCGTTAAACCCTACACAGTCATTTAGTGCATAAGCGGTTAGATTCATCATATTATATAACTTCATAAGTCTTATATTTAACTTATTTAAACTCTTTCAATAGGTGGAATTATTTGGAAAATTGGCTAACTCAAAAACTCATTTTTAAGCCAAAATTTCGGATTTGGGCAGATTGTTGGACTGCCAGACCCCGGCTCAGTTAAACGGCCATAACTTCTTCGTTTAAAAACATTTTTTAGTCGTTCAAAATTCCACGCGTTCGTAACTTCCGTCTCTACAATTAATATTTAGACCAAAGTACGAAATTCCTGACAGATTTGTACAGATTTCTGCCTAAAGGTGACTGCTCTAAAACTGATTCATATTTCTGACCTCTTTTATAGTAACAACCATAACTTTGTCATACAAAAATATTTTTGAGTGATTCTTGAGTCTAAATTGCTTAGAATTTCATGAGCTACAACTTTTATTTAGGTGTCTAAGGCAGATTCAGGCTTTAAATTTTCGGAAATTCGCAAAAATATTCTGCGACTATATTAGACTTAACTTTCTTTGATCCAATTGGTAAAACATGATACCTCAAGCATTAATTTGCTAAGATAACATGTTCTAACACTTCGTATCACTTCATAACATAAAAATAACAAAATCATAAACCTACTTATATGGAAATTTATGACTTTTTCTCAAGAACACGAAGAACGAATCGAAGAACACGAAGAACAAAGTTTCATCGTTCTTCGTTTCGACTACTAAAACTTGATGCCACAAGCATTACTTAGCAAGGCCATCATGTTTCATCATCCCATAACACTAAATTACAAAATCATAAACCTACTTATAAGGAAATTTATGACTTTCACTCAAGAACACGAAGAACACGAAGAACGATAAGAAAAAGCGAACATCGTAACGGCTTGTGTTTTGAGCTTTTTAACTAAATACTTGAAATGAAATGGACAGTATAACTACTTATAATTTATATTTCACTACTCTAGACATAAAATAAATCGAGCATTATAGCTATTCACATATACTCTACGAATTGAAAAATTACATAATAACAACTAGAGATTACCTCTTGGAGTGCAAGCTTTGACAACAATTTGTGCAAGGCTTCAATACTCATCAACAAGATTAATCTATCAATATATCTCTCTAGCTTTGTTGCTCTAATTTACTTGGTGAATTGGTAAGGATTATGAAGAGTGAAGACTCCTATTTATAGGATTTTCCAAGTTAGGGTAAAATGGTAAAAATGACAATCAAGCTTTGGCTCCAAGTTTGGCTTGACTTTAACTTTGGCTCCAAGTTTGGCTTGGCTCCAACTTTGGCTCCAAGTTTGGTTTATACTTTGGCTCCAAGTTTGGCTTGGCTCCAACTTTGGCTTCAAGTTTGGTTTATTCTTTGGCTCCATGTTTTGGCTTGACTTTGGCTTGGCTTAGGCTTTAACTTTATCTACTAACTAGAGTTAACAACTAACTCAACATTAGTTAATTCTCTACTAACTTGTATACTTGACTTTTACTATTCACAGTTGACTTTTTCGTATTTATACCGTATAATTTTCGTATTCTACCCGTATAATTTTCGTATTCTACCCGTATAATTTTCGTATTATACGCGTATATGTGAATAGTGATTAGGGTTATGTTATAACCCTTAGGGTTTCTAGGTTTAGGGTTTAGGTTTTAACCTTTTCTAAGTTTAACCAAACCCTAGTTTAGGTTTTCCAAACCCTATAATTAGGTTTTTAGGTTTTAACCTTTAAATAACTTTTCGATTTTAATAAGTGTTAAGGTTAATTACTTGAACCGAAACACGAATTCCTACACATAAGTAATTCACATAGCACATTTAAAAGCTCAATTCAAGCTTTACTAATCACATAACACATAGTTTAGGTTAAAAGTTTAACCTCTAATCGTAAACGAATCGTAGTTTCGAGTCGTTTTTAATCTTTAATATAGTTCAATGTATTGTTGAGCAATCGTTTTTAGGCTTCTAAATTAACAACCTTTATCATATCTTGACAGATCATTTTTAAAATATTTGGGATATTACATTCAACCCAACTTACAAGAATTTCGTCCTCGAAATTAACTTACAATTCACTTTACTCATTTAATATCATATTTATAAGTGCTATAAATATTCAAGATATTACACAAGCAGCGTCTTTGTTTATTGTCATTGGCTCGACAACAGGTTGAACCACTACGTCACTCCAATTTCATGTATGTTGCGTACTCCATCCATCACAACATTCCTCATAGGTAGATTACATCTCGTCTTTGCATGGTATGATTGTTCCGAAATGAAATTTTGCAAAATAAAAGGTAAAAATTTATTTTGAGTAACAGGTAATGGAATGAAAAGTTCTGCAAATTTATTTCAAATCAATGGCAAAGAATTTAATGAATCTGTTGGCCTCTTCAAATCTTGTTTCGGCTCAATTTCTTGTATTTCTTTTGTCAATCCCAAGCTATGAGTAATGGTCTCTTCCAAATTTTTCTTTTCATTGTCTGTCGTTTTTAGAGTTCCCTCATCTTTACCATTGCTCAACACAATTTCATTGCCATCCTCCTCGTAATCCACCATTCTGTGATATGGTAATTCTTTAACACTTTGCACCTCCAATTGACTGACCGCAACTTTCAGTTGTTCCACTTGAATACTTATCGCTGAATATTCACATTTGTTTCTTGTTGAAATTGCAAAGCATCAGTCATAAAATGTTTAGACGTATCTTCTAAAGACAAATTAGAGTTAAAAGATTGGTCCTATTCTTGATCGTTGGGATATGTCTGATTGAACTGTTGGTAATCTGGCCAATGTTGACTTGCAGGTTGGTGCACTTGTGGATTCTCATAGCTGAAATTTAGACGATCCCACCATTCTGAGTAGTACGTGTTTGAATAGGGATCATAGTTCCCTTGCGGTCCAAGGAAACCATCTGCATCATTTACTTGTCCATAGAACTCCTCTCGAAGCATTGGACACAACTCCGTTGGATGTCCTACTATGGAACAAATCCTACAAGCCTTCATTGGTTGTCCTCTACCTGCAGCCCAGACATAGATAATAGAAGTTAGTTCATCAACTTGTTGTTGAAGAGAAGAAATTTTTACCGCATTAAAATAATTATCGTTTTGGTTCCAAGCCATGATTTTCTCCTTCACTTGTACACTCAATTAAACTATGAAAAATAAAAATAAAAAAAATAAATAAAGTAGAAAAATAAACTACAAAGAAAACAAAGAATAAATTAAAGCAAAACATTCCCCGACAACGACGCCAAAATTTGGGATGCTGTCGCAAGCAACCAAAAATAAAATCTTCCTTTGAAAAATATTAATGTAGTAGTGAAAGTAAGAGTCGAACCCATAGAGAGCGAATTGTTTTAATAAATCTAATGTTTTCAAAAATATCTAATTAAATGGGGGGTTTGGAATTAATTATTAACTAATTAAAATTCAAACAAACAAATAAAACTGAATAATAAATAAATATGAGAAAAATCAATTAAAACAAACTTCAGTTCCTTAGTTCAATATCCCCTTCTTTTAATCAACAAATTAATCAAGTTATTATTATCTTTTTCCTTCAATTGAAATTAATAATCCTAGATAACCGACAATCGTCAAGCTACCCGAAATCCTCCTTAAATTATAAATCTAATGCAGCAATTGCTCACAAAAGACCCTAACTATCATATAACCTAAAACTATCAGTTTAGATTTAATATAACAATTGCATTAAAAATTAGAGAATTAGATTATTCCAAGCAACAATCTCAACATCGCGGACCATTTAACTTGCCATCTTGATAACCATAATAATATTCAAAAGTTTGACCATAATTAAATATTATTAATTGCTACTTATGATTAGATAAAATATCGTTTGCTTAATATCAAATCTTAATCTAGCATATGACAAAAACTTAATTAATTCAACTGGCCAAATCAAATTAATCAAATAAATGTCATCTAATCAATTAAAACAGATCATCAAGAATAAATCTCATGCATGAAGGAATATATAATAAAACTCAATTAGAACATTAATTAAAAATAAGGTTCAACATCCCTTTAGAACTGAAAATAAAAACTTAGCTAAACATAATAAAAATAATACACACTAGTTGAAAAACTCTCTCCAAGAAATTAGAAGAAAGAACTCCTAAAAACTTACTCTCAATAATGAGAGATTGACACTCTATTTATAGGCCTCTAATTTGTTCAAACCCTAATAGGATTTACAATTAAAAATAAAAGAAAAAGAAAAATAATTATTATCCTAACCCTAGTTGGAATTAAAATCCAATTTGGAATAAAAAGTAGCAAAAATCTCGAATTAATCTGATTTTCCAGCAATTCCGTGCAAGCCAAACGCCCCTTACACGCGCCGCTGACCAAGTCAACGCGGAAACGCGTTGCTGACGTCACCGAGCTCCTCCCGCGCATTGCGCGGTATGTTTTCTTCACCAAATGTAAACGACGTCGTTTCAAGCTCCGTGTTCCTTCTCTCTCCAACGCGCGCATTGCGCAGAAATTCGGAGGACTTATTTACGAAATTGCCACCGGTGCTGGTTAATTACGAAATCGCCATTAAACTTTTGCGGATTTTCCAGATTTGTCCCCCAGCTTTATTTTTCCTACAAAAATAAATATAAAATAATTAAAAATAAATAAAAATAAAATAAAAATACTAAAAATTCTAAAAACACATAATAATAAATAAAACACCTAAAATACTAAAAATAAATAAAAACACCTAAATAAAAAGAAATATAAAATTACTATAAAATTACCTAAATTAACATAAATTAACTAAAATCCTATAAAACCTATTAAAACCAAAATATGCTAAATAATTAAACATTTAAGCACACAATAAATATAAAAACTAAGTATTAGGGAATAAAAATATCGTATAATTTAACTCTATCAGAAATCTCCTACAATGCTCTCCCTTCTCTCTAGAATTCTTTCATCTTTCTAAAAATACTACCAAGCATAGAAATGACCAATATTGCTCATGTGTTGGTAATTTCTATTTATAGAACTCTAGGAGTACTTCATTAACTTCTTAATCAACCAACCTTGGTGCAATTAGAAGCTAAATTGGTGATTACTATTACTTTGAATGACTAGCTTGATTGACCAGGTGATTGACATGCGTCAAGCTTGCTTACAAGCTATTGGTTGAGTGAAATAAAAGCAATACAAGTGCAACAAGTCACCCCCAAGTGGGCTCGCTTCTAAATCTCAGCAAAATGCCCTTTTTTGGCTCCAAAATCCAATTATTTTCATCTTATATATATATATATATATATATATATATATATATATACACACACCTCCATATATATATATTGACCAACCATTTAACCATGTATTGGGCTCCATATTGGGTCATTTAATTAAATTCAATTGGATTTTGAATTATCATTGTTTGGGCTCTACCATTTAATTTATTTGGGCTACTATTTAATTGTTACATTGGGCTAACATTAAATACCCTATGTTACATTTAATTAAAACAAGCATTGAGCTTAATTAATTATAACTTGGATCAAGGTTTATTTAGACTTACCATATTTTCATATATGGTTAACTAATTAAATCCTATACGGCCACTTCATTGAGTTTATTAAATAAACATATTAGCTTAATTACATAATCCAATTAGACTTGTTATTTATAAGTCCATTGGACTACTTAATTGAGTTAGTCGATTAAATCACGAACACTTAATATATCTTGGGTTTATTTTACTAAAACCCTAATGCTCATACATACCAGTACTTTAAATTGATTTAATAAACTATAACTTTTCAAACAGTCCGTATCACCGCTGTGGTGGTAATTACTACCGCTGCGGCGTAGTTCTATTTTTCACATTCCAGAGAGTTTCACCGTTGCGGCGGTGAAACCTACCGCTGCGGCGGTAGTTCTATTTTTCACATTCTAGAGAGTTTCACCGCTGCGACGGTGAAGCCTACCGCTGCGACGGTAGTGCTAATTTTAATACACATTAATACAAGTACTTTGACTTGATTCAATTTAATTCATTAACTACCTTTTATCAGTAACTTGAGTTTATAATATAATTACCCATACACATATAGTTATTCCTACACTGGGTTACACAATTAACTCATACATGGTTAATTCTCATCATCATACATATTCATCTAACAATTAACCAATGTTTGGTTAATGCTCTCTCTCTTGTCTACCAACTAGGGTTATTCAACTTACTCTACATTAGTTAATTCTCTACACTCAATAATATTTTCCCACACTTTGACCAACATTGGACTTTTAAATGTTTGGGCTACATAGCTTACCTTCCATTGGGCTCTCTTATTTAATTACCCACCTTCATGCAAGTATTCTCATATTGGGCTAACACATATAATCCTTTTGGGCTAGTCCAATAGTAGTAATTAAATTACTTGGACTCATAACTAATATAATTAACCTAATTAATTATATTTTACAACATTCCTTCTTACTTTATATTAAAACTAATTACTTTATTAGTTTTATTGAGTATTAATTACTCATCTTTTTATTTGGCTAACAAGCACACTTTAGGTGTGTGTGTGTGTGTGTGTGTATATATATATATATATTCATATAATCACCTTCACTTCTCAATTGAATTTATTTCCTTAATAAATTCTCTACATGCATCATTAAAATATTTTCACATTTAATTTCTAACATATAAATTATGTTAAAAAAAATGTTTACCCATTTTCTACACATTTTACGTCTCCAATTCTAAGTTTTAAACTTTAACCTTTAATTAAATCAATTAAGATATTATCTAAAATCTTAAAAATATCTGAGATATTACCGTTATGAGTAAAATCTAAAGGAAGTAGAGAAGTTATTTGTCTTAATCTTGCGTACGTGGGGCATGGGGACATAGGGGGTGTTTGATAAAAATTGAATGAGCTGAATCTGAATCTGAATCTGAATGAGCTGAATCTGAATCTGAATGAAAAAAGTTGTTTGATAATTAACATATCTGAATGACATATTTTTAATATTTTACCCCTCTGAAAAAATTCAAAGTTGTTGTAAATTTATTTCATATTACATAATATAATTTTTTTTTATTTTTTTTTTATTTTTTTCTATTTTTTTTCTCCATTCAGCCACAAATTCTGACCTTAACCATTCAGCCGCGCCATCTGACCGATTCAGCCATTCAGACGAATTTTTTTCCAAGCAAACGCACTTAACCATTCAGCCACTTACCGATTCAGATTCAGACCCCATTCAGACTCAAACAAACAGCCCCATAGTTAACTTTGTAAAACTGCTTCAATGGTAGAAATTGGGAATCTAACCGCTCACTTTACTAAAAGTTTTAGGTGACTTTTTTTTAAGCCTACACACCAAAACAAGCTAAAACCCCAAAGACCCTCGAAACCATTTGCCCTGTCATTCGTTACCTGCTAGCCTCTATATGACTATATCTACGTAACTCTCTCTCTCTCTCTCTCTCTCTCTCTCTCTCTCTCTCTCTCTATATATATATATATATATATATATAGACTCTCTACGTATTAAAATTAAAGATATATTTTAATTTTTGATTACATCTTCAACTTTAAATGATACTCCATTGCTGTATTTTAGCTGAATTGATTATTATTTGTCATTACTATTTTAAAAACAATATTCTAGGTATTTAGTGTGTTTAGAGTTTTTGAAAATTTAAATATACTTAAAAATATTGTTTGTTTATAAATAATTATTTTAAATATAATTTATTTAATTTTAAAAAAAATACTCCTTCTGTCCATTTTTAAATGTCGTTTTAGAAAATTATTTTTGTTTTTTAATATTTGTCGTTTGAGAATTTCAAGTAAACATTAATTGCTTAGCTTTTAATATTATCCAAAGTATTAAATATTTTCTCTTTTCCATTATATAGGTTGTTTTAGAAAAAAAAAATTCTTTCTAAAATATAAGTCGTTTTACATATATCTAGGGAATTTTTTTTAATCATTTCTTACTTTACCTTTAAAGATGAAGTAATTAAGAGATAGAGAAGAAATAGTAATTAATCAGTGCATGAGTTGTAATGAAATTCAAACTAATATTAATTAACTAACATTAATATTAATGAGATTTCTTAATATATGTAATTATGTCTTAAACGACCTATATAATTGAAAAGGAAGGAATATAACTTTAGTTCTCTCATTACTTTTTATTCAATAAATAATATTATTTTATTCTAATACAAAAATAATATAGATAATTAATATTATATTCAATACTATAGAATTATATTCTTAATATTTATGTATAACTCTAAAATGATATATATTCAGGGACGTAAACAGTAGGAGTAATATTTAAGCCTCGAATCCAATGCACCAAAAATAATATAGTGAGGCTTAAACACTCTAGCATGAACAAACTGACAAATTTATTTACCTGGTAGTACATTTCTTACCCCTTGGTTGACGTTTGTCTGCAATCACACAGTAACATCTCTAGCCACTCTCTCTCTCTCTCTATGTATATATCTATGTATATCGCCCCTGCTACAATTTCAGTTATCTCTGCATTTAAGCCTCTTCTTTTTAATTGAACAGTAGTTAGGTGTTCATTGATGGTACACCTATGGAGATTTACTGACAAGCCTCTCTTTCTTATCTCTTGTTGTTTCCCTTAAATTGTCACCCATTTCAAGAACCATTAATTCTCTGCAAATACCCAAAAATCTTCAATGTTGAAATCGGTAAACTTGGCTCCATCAATGTCCTCAATCTCAACAGGAATCGTTTTTCTGGGCCAATTCCTTCGGCCATAGGTGAATTGAGCAAGCTTTATGAACTCCACCTCTCAATAAGCAGCTTTAGTGGCGAAATACGCATTGAGCTTGGACAACTCCGAGATCTTCAGAGCATTCTAGACCTTAGTTACAACAATCTCACCGGCCAAATCCCAATTTCCATTGGAAACCTGATTAAACTCGAAGCACTTGATTTATCCAAGAATGAACTTGTTGGAGAAGTTCCACCCCAGCTGGGTGACATGAGCAGCGTGACCCACCTGAATCTCCCTTACAACAATCTTCAAGGAAATCTTGACAAGCGGTATTCACATTGGCCGGCTAATGCATTTACTGGAAATCTGCAGCTTTGAGGGGGCCCTCTGGAGCATTGCAATGACATCAATTCCAATAATCAGCAATCGGGCTTGAATCAATCATCAGTGGTTGCCATTTCAGCAATATCAACTACTGTAGCCAGTGTCCTTATATTACTTGGAGCTGCCCTTTTCTTCAAACACAAGCGAGAATTTATCAAAATGGCCAGTGAAATGAGTCCTGCTTACTTTTCCGGTTCCTCCATAACACAACGAAGACCTCTTTTTCAGTATGGTTCTGCCATGAATCATTTCAAATGGGAAGACATTATGGAAGCCACAGATAATCTGAGTGATGAGTTCAAATTGGGTCAGGAGGATCAGGAGCAGTCTACAAAGCTGAAATGCTTACAGGAGAAACATTAGCAGTTAAGAAGATACCGAGAAAAGATGATATTTTGTTGGATAAAAGCTTTGCAAGAGAATTAAAGACGCTCGGGAGGATACGACACAGGCATTTGGTAAAGTTGCTGGGATATTGCAGCAGTAGAGGAGAAGGACCAAACCTGTTGATGTATGAGTTCATGGACAATGGAAGCGTATGGGATTGGCTACACAAGCAACCATTGAATGTCAAGAAGAAGAGAAGCCTTGACTGGGAAACAAGATTAAGGATTGCAGTAGGGTTAGCACAGGGAGTTGAGTACTTGCATCATGATTGTGTGCCAAAGATCATTCATAGGGATATAAAATCTAGCAATGTGCTATTAGATTACAATATGGAAGCACATTTGGGAGATTTTGGGCTGGCTAAAGCAATTATAGAGAATTATGACTCAGGAGCAATCGAATCAAACACTTGTTTTATAGGATCTTATGGCTACATTGCCCCAGGTAAGAAAAATGGTTCTCATCTGAATATATATGTTTTTCCCTACGAATTCCTTTTAAAAAGTTTCTGGTAATGTTTTTCAGAGTACGCTTATTCGTTTAAGGCAATTGAGAAGAGTGATGTTTACAGCATGGGGATTGTGCTGATAGATCTTGTGAGTGGGAGGATGCCAACTGATGGGAGTTTTGGGGAGGATATGGACATGGTGAGATGGCTCGAGTCCAATATTGAAATGCAAGGCTCTGCCCGAGAGGAGCTGATGGATCCAGCACTGAAACCTCTTTTACAGAATGAAGAAAGTGTTGCATTTCAAGTGCTTGAAATAGCACTGGAGTGCACAAAAACTGCACCAGTGGAGAGGCCATCATCGCGTCAAGTTTCTGATCTTCTCCTCCATGTATTCAATGATAGGATGCATCAACCGGAGAAGACAAGTCCAGATCAATATGCATAGTTCATGGAATCAAAGGAAAGGTATATAACTAGCTGAATATAACTGCCTATTTTTTGGGGATCAACATTAAGCTCAACGTTGTTGCAACTAGAATGCTCATATGTTAATATCCACACTTGTGGCTTCAGGTTTTATGGATAGTATTTGGTGTTTTAGATGGTATTACAATTCGTTGACTTGGATGATGTCATTGCTGGGGAACCATTGGAGTTTATTGGCATCTAGTTGATCATTAATGATCTCAAACCATAATATAAAGCCAAAGACCAAATATATTAAACTATACGAACAAGGAGTTGGCTCTACTTTTTGGTAAATGTCCATAAAAAAAACACTCTCATCTTTGGTATTAAAGAAAGAAAATTGATATTTCCTTAATTAAAAATTAATATTTCTACAAGGTCTCTCTCAGACAAGTGTGAAATCATTTATTATTCATTTAAAAGGGACCTTGTGGAACAATCACTTTTTGCTTGTGAAAATATCAATTCCCTAAAAAATGAAAGAAAACCAATGTGGACAAATTCAGTCAATAGTGTAAACTACAAAATGTAATAAAAGGAGAGCCCCACTATGATCCTTGGAGAGACGGGGCCTAAGAAATTGTAATTTGCATTACAGTTGAGCGGGTGGAAATGTAGAACTTGATTAATTTGCGACAACCCATCAAGGCAAGATAAAAACAATTTCAAAGAACTTAACCACTTACTGTAACGACCCCAATTCCGGACTCCTTTAACCCCATATCTGGTCTGTTAAAAGTAACCTCAATCCTAAGTTTAAACTAATTATATTTGACTTATAAACCACAAGCAAATACAATTATTACTATACACCAAGTATTAAACCTTAAATGAGTAAAATTTTCAATATCATTCTATTCCATAATCGAAATCTTTAAACATTTTTATTACAATTCCTAATCATATGAATAATGATTTAGCATACCAACCTGTCACCCTTATACATAAATGACAACATTTGAAAATGATTTAAAATAATGTATATATGTTCTTTTCACATTTCAGTTTGCTAATCTATAGAACAAGTAATACCCACAGAGATAATTTATTATATCGCAGGATTTTATTATAAAAGAACCTACGCTTTGATCTTGATAACTTGTTAGTCAATCTTCATCTTTGCTTCTACCATAGTAATCAGCTTCCTCAAGCTTTTTTGTAATGTTTTGTTTTAAGCAATAGTGAGCACGACGGCTCAGTAAGTCTAATAGTTTCACGTAACACATAAACATATTTCATCATGCTTCATGCATTTCAAGCTTTACAATGACTACATATCTCATGGATATCATGCTTTGCATTTACTCTATGATTCGTGCTATTCATGCATGTCATTTACAATTTCATATAGTTCAATATATATAGAGCAATCAACTTAATCATCTACTGCATATCAACAGTTTATTTCAACTTGTATCACAAAAGTACATTACCACATTATTGCACATAATAACATGTGCACACATAATAATTTTATAGTATTCTAAATCAGGCACATAATGCAACACGTTCTGAAAAATTTGCCTGATATGCGCATTGACTTACGCTACCAGTCTGAAATCCGCTTTCCATCACTAACGCTCATACAAATCAAATTACTGCATTCGAAAGACCTAATAGGTTTATCTGTTAATCAGTAAAGCGCATAGGGACTCAGCTGCCATTCGCAAAGGAAATGACTCTACAATACGGAATTCCCTATTTATTAACTCATAATTTATAAGACAATATTATCCTCCTTGAATAATATTTTAATTACCAATCAGTATTATTATACATTAATAATACATCACTAAATTACCAACGCTACCCAAGTACTGAACAACACCTTAATTGGTTATTAATACTATTAATCCCTTAATAATATTCACTCAATTATCAATATTATTAATCCTTTAATAATATTTCATCACTTGCAATTATCATTAAATAATTTACTCCTTTTATAATATTTAAAGGCTTAAACAATTAAATGTGCATTGTTTAATCACCTCCTTATTCTTTTAATTTCTTCACATTATTTATTTAACATTAAATAAATAATTAACTCACTTAACTTTACTTGTTTATTTATCTTCACATAAACAATTATTTTATTAATCTTAATTTACTTTAATTAATATTTAATATCATAATAATTAATTAACTATCCTCATTTCTCTTTAATTATTATTTAATATCATTCAAATAATAATTAATTAATTAATTAATCCCATTTATTATTTAATATTAATTAAATAACAAATGATCACTTTACTCACACCATCTTTCTTTAATTATTATTTTATATCTTTTAAATAATAATCAAATAATTAATAATAAATCAGTACATTATTATCTTTATCTTTCTTTAATTATTATTTAATATCCCTTAAATAAATAATAATTAATTAACTAATTATCCTTAATCATTATTTAATATTAATTAAATAATAAATAATTACTTTATTAACTTTATCTCCCCTTAATTATTATTTAATAGTAATAATTAAATAACTAATCACCATTATTTATTATTTAATATTAAGTAAATAATAAATAATTATTTTATCTACTTCATATACTTCTTTACTTTATTTAATAATAAATAATTAATTAAATTCTTTTTATTTACTTTATTTATTGATTAATATTATTTAAATAATAAATAATAACCTTTATGAATTATTTAATTAAAATTGAATAATACATAATTATTTTATTCGTTTATCCTTATTTTTCTTAAGTCTTTCATATTTATTAAAAATACTTAATTGAATTATTATTTTTATAACTCTTGGATATATTTAGTATATTTCATTCCATATAAAAAATAATTTTCGTTTAATTTTCCAACTTTATTTACTATTTTTAAATAGTACATTTCTGTCCAAAAATTGCAGTAATTATTAAAAATCAAGTTTTTATTGGAAACTTCTGAATTTTGTATGGTAGCTTCCTGTCATCATATAGTACCTCCAGTAAAATTTTGATAATTTTGGGAGGTATACGTTTCAAGTTATAATTGTAGTTCTCTTTTAAAATGTAAAGAAACGTCGGGTCATAACTCACTCATCCGGGGTCGGATGGAGCTCATTTTTGGACAATCGCTGTTTTATACCATATATAATCGTGTATAAAAGTTCCGGAATTTTTAGAACATAATAGGCGGGCAAAACAGGTCGTGTAAATTTCTGGGCAGAATGTTTTCGGGTATTTTCCAACATTGGACTGTTTTACGAGAAAAATCATCACGGATAGCTCGTATAATATTTTTCAGTCGTTCCACTTGAAATCTCTTCTTATCTCATAGGAATACCATCCAAAATTTGCGGATCATGAATACGAGTTACGGAGAGTGAACAGTAAATCCGGGAATCGGCTGTTCCGTTTTGTGTTTTTCCGGCGAAAACCGCTTTCATGTTTTGTTAAACTTTTCCACATAAATGAATACCAAAACTTATGTTAAACCCATTTAACTCTATATATACTAGTCTAGCATGGTTTTAAGCATCAAGAGATTTAAAAAAATAGTTTTCTACCATAGAAATAATATATCACACCATTAAAGCTTCAAAACTAGGGTTAAAAGTGTTTTTATACCTCTAGCTCTTGATGGCTCTCCTTCTTTACTTTCCAAGGTAAGAGATGAAGTTAGATGACATCCACAAGAACCCCCCTTGCTGCCAAGACCCTCCACCCACACACTCTATTGTTATTTTGATTTTTCTCTCTCTCAAGAACTATAAGTGTTCTTCACTTTTCTTTCAAGCTTCTCTCTTTTTCTCTCTAAGAATTGTTCTAGCAAATGACATTTTAAAGGACTCTACTAATCATACTTCACTTCTCCTAATCCTCCATCATTGGTCAATTAAGGCTTAACACAAGATTACTATTGCATGGAATGATTACAAGGATTTGACAACTTGGAATGACCTCAAATAGTGTCAAATAGTAGCTCAATAGTGCCCAAATAGTTGACATCTTGATTGACTACCTTGATTGACCTTGAATAGTGCCTCAACAGTGACTTCAATAGTGCTCAATAGTATTCCAATAGTGACTAAGATTTGACCTTCTTGATTGACATCTTTGATTGACCTTAAATAATACTCCAAATGGTGCTCAATAGTGACTAGCTTGATTGATTCATGACTTGACTAGATGATTGACTAATAGATTGAAATCCATCAAGTTGAAGTGCAAGTAACCAATTAAGTGTAAACTAAGCAACATAAAAGCTACAAGTTACTCATTCTCTCCTCCCATCATTTTCCATTTTAGGCATTCCTTTAACATATTACTATACTAGTAATTTACTAAAGGTGTTGGACTTCAATAATTAAACCAACACAACTTACAAGTTTATCCACCAATCAAATAGTTTGGGCTTATTTTTATGTCCTATATAATTTTATAAGTATCCATATATATACACCAATATATGTATACATATTCACCTATACATGCACAATACTTGTATTTTCCTCATATTTGAACATCATTTGTCCTTTAAAATGTCACCCATCAACTTGACTATAAGCAACATAGATGGTGAAGTGAAAAATAACCAACATATCACCAACACTTAACTCACATGTGGTTAACTCTCCATGAGACATATGGCTAAAGTACTGAACTTAACCTTGATCACTCAAATACCCAACCTTAGTTAAGTCTCATCCATCATGTATACATATAATTATGTATCTACACATTTTGCTAGCAACTAACATCCTTAAATAAGTATACATTCATGTTAAGTCCTGATTACTATACCATTGAATGACCAAGAGATTAACACTCTTGATTGACTAGAGTTGGTAGGGTTAGGTAGGAGTTGTTAGGAGTTGGTGAACTACTTAATTTATTGAGTGAAATACAAGCTTCCCAAAACTAACACTCCACCCAAATTTCCTCTCTCTTGCTATAATACAACAAGTATACTTGCACTATCATTACATATAGAATGTATATCTATATTTACATTAACAAACGCAAGCATGGTCAACTCTCATCTCTCCACATGCATCATTATAATATTCTCACATTTAATCTCTAACAAATAAATTAGGTTAAAAAAAAATATTTACTCATCTTTTACACCTTTTACTTCTCCAAATCTAAGTTTTAAACTTCAACCTTTATTTTATTATCAATACCTTATTTAAAAATCTCGTGAAATATCCGGAATATTACACTTACTAATACTGTCATGAGTTACATTTACAAAAAGAAATGTTGCAGAATTTAAACTTTAAGAGCATCTCTAGCAGGCCAGAGTTCTCCACATCCTAGACTAAATATAGTCTAGGATAAACCCTCGCGCTCCAGCAGATGGAGTAAATTTAGTCTACCTCTTTTTCCGGCAGAACAAAGCCACTATATTTAGGAATCAAATTTTGGTGGACTATAAGTATTAATATATTTTAATGGCAGATGAGGAAAAGGTGGAGAAGGAGGAGGAGGAGACGAAGAAGAGGAAGAAGACTGATAAGAAGAAAAGGTTGATGAGAAAAGATGACTCTTCTGCTCTGCACTCCAACGGATGGATAAGAAGATGAAACAATCAGAATGGTATAAAATAGAGTAGGTACAGAACGTTAAATTTTTTTTGCAACAATGGTAATTTGTTGTTTCAACGGATAAAATTAAAAAATCTATACATATGTAATATGTATAATAATTCAATATATTTTACCATCTCTCAATTAACAACTTCAACCTTTAGTGGTTGTCAGTATTTGGTTAAATAGTTTGTATTTTTATTGTATTTATTTTTTATTTTTTATTGATAATATCTCTCTAATTTATTTTTTAGATGAAAAATCATGGTCCTCCAATGTATTATTCTTCATTATTATCTCAAGATTTTTCACTTGATGATCCAAATTTGTTGGATGACTTCTCAATTCAAACTGTCATACCAATTCAGACTCCTGAAAATGAGTCCAACAAAAGAACAGGGCAAAAGGGAAATTACACAATTGATGAAGATGTCCTTCTTGTTTCTAGATGGCTTAATGTAAGCATGGATCCAATTCAAGGAAACAATCAGAAACATGGAAGATATTGGGAAAGAGTCCATTCATACTTTCATGAATATAAAATTTTTGAGTCTGAACGTAGTTCTATTGCTTTGGCGAAACGTTGGTTAACAATTTAACTCGCGGTGAACAAATTTTGTGAATATTATGCTTCAATTGAAAGAATGCAACAAAGCGGTGTAGGTGAACAAGATAAGGTATTTTAACTTTTTAATGTAAAATTTTAATAAGTTTATTTTTATAGTTTATAGTTAATATTTTATAAATAAATTTTAAGTAGATATGTCAAGCATCAGAGATGTTCAAAAGTATCCAAAAACAACCATTTGGATTTATGCATTGTTGGAGACTATTGAAGGATGCGCTGAAATGGAGAACATATAATATTGGGGAAAAAAAGTACTAGAAAGTCAAGTCCAACAGCATCTTCTCCATCAACCGTAGAAGAAGTAAGTTTGGATGAAAACGATGATATTGAAGATACAATATTTGCAGGATTGAAGAGGCTAATGGGAAGAAAGGCTTCAAAAGCACAAGATAAAAAGGGCAAAAGAATTTGTGCTACTAGTACACCTATGGAATTGAGGTTTAAGAAGTTCGAGCATCAGATGAAATTGAACCAACAAAAGAGACAAGAGAACATGGACAAAATATATTTTCAAGAGCAAGAGAAGTTAAATATAATGAAAGCACAAGAGGATGAAATGATCATGATGATTAACACAACTAACATGGAGCTAGAAGTAGCTGAATATTAAAAACAACGCAAGAAAGAAATCATGAAAAGAGTTACATCTAGTAGTTGACTTGCTTATTATTATAGAATCATGATTTGCTTATTATTTTAGTAGAATATAATGGATTATGCTCCGCCATGTAGTGACCACAAGTGTTAAATAATATCTTCTTGAAGTTGAAAATGAACTTGTCTATCCCTTATGCCATGATTGGCATCAATGAATTCAAGTAATTACGGGGTTATGCTCATGAGATACTTCTACAGTGGGAATCTCGTCATGTGTATCATAGGTTGTTGGTTCTTGATTTTCATCTCGTTCATCCTTAACGATCATATTATGAAGTATTATGCATGCAGTCATAATTTCTTTTAGAGTTGTTTGATCCTAAAAACGTGCAGGACCATGAACAATGGCAAAACGTGCTTGGAGTACCTTAAATGCTCACTCAACATACTTCCTAAGCGCCTCTTGAGCCTTAGCAAATAGTTTTTTTTTATTTCCCTGAGGAGCCGAAATGGTTTTAACAAATGTTGCCCATGCGGGATATATTCCATCGGCAAGGTAATATCCCATCGTGTACTTATTTCCATTAACTGAGTAGTTCATTGCTAGAGCATGATGTATGCCTATTCAATAGCCGCCAAGCCAAAAAAATTCCCATATGCTTCTTCATCTTATGCTTCATCCATGTGCAACATAGCTAATTCGAATTGATGAGATATATTTAAAATAACGTATTTGACTGGAAAAATTGAAGTTGAGATGAATGAATATGAAAGACTGGATATGACTTATATTTATAAAGGTTGTTTGTTCATTAAAATATATCCGTTGGAATATAGTTGTTGGAATATGGCCGTTAGAATATAGCCGTTGGAGTTTTTTTTAAATTCATTGATTATTTTAATTTTTTTATATTATAGTCTGCGGGATAGTCCATGTGATAGTCCATCTGCTGGAATGATTAAAGACTAAAGGACATCTGTTGATGTCACATGGACTAAATATAGTCGAACAGATAGTCCATCTACTGGACATGCTCTAAGGATATGCTAACTACTAATAATTTTTATAACCAGATTTTTTTATAACTGGTTGTAACCAGATTCTAAAATTACCACATAAGATTTCTTGAACACTAGAGTGATAACATGTGGCAGAATAGATTCACAGCTCAAATAAACTACATTTATTCCCAGGTCAATGTGAAAGTTTTAAACAATTAGAACCACAAATAACCCCAAGGCCTAAACATATACTCCTAATCTAATTAACATCAATAACAACAAGAATCAAAAATCAAAACTTTGAAAAAAGATTATGAATTTGAAATTATAGAGCTATGAAGAAATTAAAAATAAGAGAAAGATAAACAAAATAATGGCGCTCGTTAGTTGTTTTAGCTTTTTCGAGCATTTTATCGAGGTCCTCTTGAAGCTTGGCATCCCATTTTACCAGCTGGTTCACGAACATTGCTCCCAATCCCATCCCTAACAAATTCTCCCACGGATCTGAAACCCATGTTTTTCCCTAAAAAAAGATTCAATCAAATTTGCTGCACATACTTATGGGTTTGAGTAAAGAATTGAGAAAGAGGGATGGGAAGCTTACCACACATGTAAGGGAGTCTGCGGAGGGCATTGGAATACATCTAGGTGCCGAGCCCTAATAGAGCTTCGACCAACGTCTCACTTGCCGACATTTTCTCTCTCCTCTCTTTATCTCTCTCTAATCTCTATTGATTTTACGAATTTTGCTATAGATAATGATCTATATAATGACTCTTTGTAAAATAGTGGGTCTTATATTTTAATTGCCATATAAGATTATTATTTTATAAATGATCATTATATTGTATGGATCATTACGTATAACAAAAGTATGATTTTACTTCTTTATTTTGGTATTTAGGAAGTTGTACGGTAGAGTGTAGACTCTGAAGAAGCTAAAATGCCAAAAGACATATCAGTCCCTTTAACTTTTATAGTTTTTTCAATTGAGTCCTACTCGAATTTTCTAATTATCCCCTTAAACTTAAATAAGTGAATTCAGCCAACTTCAGTCGAATGAGTATATTTGAAGATCACAAATGTTTTTTAATCTTATTATTATTATTATTGCTATTATTTTTTTCATATAATTTTTTTTTTGGCTATTACATACTCTATAAATAGAGTTGTGTGTTTAGAAAGAGATAAAACAACCACAAGATAGTAACATCTAAGAGAGTTGAGAAATGGTGGAGTTGAGTTTTGGGTTGGTGTGTGAAGGGTTTTTTTTTAGCTTTTACTTCATGCAAAAAGTTGTACCGTAGATATTAATATATTGAACTGATTTTGCGGATTAGGTCATTGAGGATCAAACCACTTTAAATATTGTGTTTTTTTCTTAATTGTCTTATTTATTTTGCGTGACTTAATTACCAGCAAGTGGTATCAGAGCTATGTTGATTGGATTCAATGTTAAAGGAATTAATTTGTGTGATACGATGGAGCCAAATTTGGGTAAATCCGAGCTTCCAATATTCGATAAGAAAGCAAATTTCACACTGTAGGAGAAGTAGCGTGCAAGATCTTTTGGTTATGAAGGACTTGATCAACTTTTGGAGGAGAAAAAACCAAACGAGGTGAAAGTAACCTATTGATAGACAATTCACAAGAAAACAGTAAACACAATACGTTCGTCGTTAGCATCAGAGATAAACTAAGATATGTTAGACGCTTGACCTACCTGACCTAAGATAAAATAAGTTGTCGTAACCCTAGTTTTACTAAGAGTTTGAACTGCTCTATAAGATAGTAGGTGAATGAATCACATTAGTGTGATTTAGCTAGTTAAATTGCCCAAGAAACTCTTCTTTTAACTATGATCTGACCTTAATACTAGTTTCAACAATTACTATTGAATTAATAATAACCAAATGAACTTGCATAAACTTAAATTTTAGGATTTTTACACTAGAAAGTTAAAAAGACTCTTTTTATAAAATAGGGTTAAGTACACTTATACTATACCAAGTTTTAAAAAATTCTTAATTTGGCTTCTAAAGTAATTGTGCTTACAAATTGTTATATAAACAACCGAATTGCATAAATTCTAAATCATTTTTTGACGAAAATTGGAAGATGAGATCTAATTTAATAAGACCACATTTGACCAACATTAGAATACTTCATTTTTCAAGTTGTAAGCATTTTAGAGAGAGAAGCTCTCGAGAAAAAAAGTTGCAAGAGAAACTAGAGAGAGAAATTTTCTATAGAAAATAGAGAGAGTTTTAGTGAGAGAAGGATAGAAAAACACTAGAAAAGCCATTAAATCTCCAAGTCTTTGGTAGTTAGAGAGCATTAAAACCATCAAGTGTGAAGCTTTGAATGTCCAACAACTTCATCTTCTACTTTGGAAAGGAAATGAAGCAAGCTAGTAAGAGAAAAAGGTATAAAAGTACTTAAAAACCCTAATCTTGGTTTTCTTTTAATTTTTATGGTAGAAATGTCATATTTGAGCTTTTTGTGCTTAGAATCATGCTAGATATGTTTATATAGGATGTCATGTGGTTTAAATGTGTAGTGGTATGGGTTTATGTAGAAAAAATCTAGCAAAATACTTGAAAATATTTTTACTGATGAACAAAACATTTGTACGAATAAATTGAACATTTTAAAATCTACAAATTATGAATGGTGTAGGGGAATGTAATGACCAAGAATTTTGAATTACATTATAAAGAAATTTGAAAAATTAAATTCTAATTAAATAAGTTATTGTGTAATTTAATTTAAACCTTTATGTGATAATTTGATTGTTGACTATTCGGTTAATTTTAGTAAAGGAAGTCTGATTAATGGATTGATTAAATTAATGGACTAACCTAAGATTATTTTGTGAGGAACCCTAATTAAATATTCAATTAATCTTGAATATGGCAAGTTGAAAGCTGTCGTTAACACTCTAGAATTAATCCTTACTTTTAATCACAAAGTCAATATAATAGCAAGCAACGGTCGAACCCACAAAGAGTGATATTGTTTCAATAAATTTTAATATTTTCTATTTCTAAACAACAATAAATAAATAAGGGGATTTTTTAATTAACTATAATTAACTAAATAAACAAAAATAAATTGATAAGATTAATCAATAAATTAAAATATCCAGTTCTTCAGTTCATTCTCACCCTTACAATTAATTAGATCAATCAATTAATATATATTTATATCCTTGCATGAAACTAATAATCCTAGGCAACAATAAGCTCTACTACCTGATTATTTTTTTTAATTTTAATCTACCAAAACAAACTCTTTATTAGATTCAAACCATTATACAACCTAGAACAAGCTCTTTAAATTTAATATAATGGAAGCATTAATCACAAGAAAATTAGATTATTCTAAGCAACAATTTCATAAGCTCGGACTGTTTAACTTATATCATGATAGCCATAGCAATAAACAAAAGCTTGATCACAATCATTTATCACTATTCACTACCAACGATTATAAACAATATCAATCACACGTAATATAATTCTTAAATCTAGCAATTGATAATAATTTGATCAATCTAATGAGCTCTAATCAAACCAACCATATTTAATATCAAAAAGCAATTAAAACAGATTATCACAAATAATTTCATATAAGGAAAAATAAATAATATTACTAAATTAATTTATCCATTAATTATAATTGGATTTGAAATCCCCTAGAACTGAATAAAAAAAATTAGCCAAACATAATAATAATATTATGTAAGAGAATTGAGAGATATATGAGACACCTGAGAGAGAGCTCCTAATTGTATCTAATAATATGTTAATATCTCGGTTAATGTGCTCTCATAATATATTTATAGAAGTACAATAATAATCCAAATCTAATGTGGAATTAAAATTCAATTTAGAATCAAATTAAAGCTCAAAAATTCGAATTTGCTGCAATTAACGCGTTGCCAAACGCGGCGTTGACTTGGTCAATGCACGCCATCACTATGTTACCGTTACTGCGTGGCTTCTATGCACTAAATTCCTTCTCCACTGCAACCCCCGCGCATTGCGCGTCTCTTTTTCCTGGCCCCTACGCATGACGCGCTTGATGTATCCTTCCTATGCTTCATGCGACACCGTTTAGATACCTACTACTGAATCTGTTACGCGCCTAGCATGCCGATACAAAGCTACAATATTACGAACTTGCCATCAGTATCCATTTAATTACCGTTTTGCAATCAGGGATTATTTTTTTACAAAATAAAATATAAAATAATTAAAAATAATATTAAAATACTAAGGATAATAAAACCACATAAAATTAAATAAATTACCTAAAACACTAAAAATACTTAAAAACTTATAATTAATTAAGTCTAAAAATACTTAATAAATAGATATAAAATCTACTTATCACAAGTCTAATTGGATTATATAGTTAATGTGAATATTAAATATGTAACAATGTTTTAAACTAGATGAATTTAGTTAATAGTTCATGTATGTAATTAATTACTAATGGATTAACTTAGTAAGTTAATTAAACAAGCCCAAGTATTTAATTATGTAATGGACTTGTAGACAATAATGTATGATCATGTAATTTAATTAATTTAGCCCAATGGTTGATTTAAATACCAAGTCATGCTAGAAGCCCATTAATTTAATTAACTTAGCCAAAGTGAAATTAAATGTAGTAGCCCAAACATTAGCCCAAATAGTATATTAAGTGAAAGTCAACAAGTGGTCAATGTTGCTACCAAATTCAAATTAAAAAAATAAAGCAAAAATGGGAGGATAAAGATGAGGTGTTGGATGGATAAGAAATAGATCCCTTGGGTCCCATGTAATCTCTCATGTGGCACATTTGATTGGTTAGAAATTTCTAAAAATCTCTATGTAAGCTTGGATTGGATGAAGTTGGTGATAGATCTATACATACATAGTTATATGTATAATTGTTGGAAGATGAGATCTAATTTAATAAGACCATATTTGACCAACATTAGAATACTTCATTTTTCAAGTTGTAAGCATTTTAGAGAGAGAATCTCTCAAGAAAAAAAGTTGCAAGAGAAGTTAGAGAGAGAAATTCTCTAGAAAAAATAGAGATAGTTTTAGTGAGAGAAGGAAAGAAAAACCCTAGAAAAATCATTAAAGCTCCAAGCCTTTGGTAGTTAGAGAGCATTAAAACCATCAAGGGTGAAGTTTTGAATGTCCAACAACTTCATCTTTTACTTTGGAAAGGAAAGGAAGTAAGCTAGCAAGAGCAAAATGTATAAAAGTACTTAAAAACCCTAATCTTGGTCTTCTTTTAATTTTTATGGTAGAAATGTCATCTTTGAGCTTTTTATGATTAGAATCATGCTAAACATGTTTATATAGGATGCCATGTGGTTTAAATGTGTAGTGGTGTGGGTTTATGTAGAAAAAATCTAATAAAATACATGAAAATATTTTTACCGACTTACAAAACATAAGTTGTACGAATAAATTACATATTTTGAAATCTTTAAATTATTTTTGTGATTTTATATTTTTGGAAATATATGGGTAAGTTAAGAACAAAATCTCTTTGGAATAATGTAAAAATGATTTAAAATAAGCAAGATATGAATTTTTGAACCAAAGGACCTCACTATCAAAGGGTTGTGCAAAATAGTCCACTTCATGGCCATTTCAGAAATCAAATCTTGTCTAAATTTGGTTTTTAATGATGGAAATTTGTATTTCGAAAAGATACGAATCCAACAACACCAATTTGAGGTCAATCGGACTTATAGATTTCATTTTATTCAAGTTTTAGTGAAGGAGGCAAAATCAGAAAATTTTAGAAAGTATTCTGCCGGTTTTCTAAAAAAAAAATCAGCCGGTCCATTTTTTTTTAACTTATGGGATCCGGTTCGGGTCTTTCTAGGCCGGTTCTTGTGACGGTTCCAATAGAGAAAATGTTTATAATTTAATAAAGAATATTATAAAATTTAGTTTGGATAATCATGATGTCATTAGGTATTTATTAAAATTATTGATTGATTAAATACCTTACTAAATAATATTAATAGTACATAATTAATTTTAATTACCAATAATTAATAATTAAACTGATTAGTTATTATTTAATTAAGATTAAATAGTAATTAAGGAGAATTAATTAATTAATATTTAATTAACATTAAATAATAACTAAAGGAAATTAAAGTTAATAAACTAATTATTTATTATTTAATTAAGATTAAATAATAAGTAAGGATAATTAATTAATTAATTAACATTAAATAATTATTAAAGGAAATTAAAGTTAATAAAATAATTATTTATTATTTAATTTAGATTAAATAATAAGTAAGGATAATTAATTAATTAATTAATTAATTATTATTTAATTAACATTCAATAATAATTAAAAGAAATTAAAGTTGATAACTAATTATTTATTATTTAATTAGGATTAAATAATAAGTAAGGATAATTAATTAACTAATTATTATTTAATTAACATTAAATAATAATTAAAGAAAATTAAAGTTAATAAACTAATTATTTATTATTTAATTAAGATTAAATAAGGATAATTAATTAATAAATTATTATTTATTATTTAATTTAGATTAAATAATAAGTAAGTGTAATTAATTAATTAATTATTATTTAATTTACATTAAATAATAATTAAAGGAAATTAAATTTAATAAACTAATTATTTATTATTTAATTAAGATTAAATAATAAGTAAGGATAATTAATTAATTAATTAATTAATTAACATTAAATAATAATTATAGAAAATTAAAGTTAATAAACTAAATTATTTATTATTTAATTTAAATTTAATTTAATAATAAATAATGATAATTAATAAATTAATTATTATTTGATTAATATTAAATAATAATTAAAGGCAAATAAGATTAATACTTTAATTATTTATTATTTAATTAACTTTAAATAACAAGTAAATATAATTAGTCATTATCTGTTGTTAAATAATGACTAAAGGTAATTAACTAATTACTTTTTAATTAATATTAAATAGTAATTAAATGAAGATAGAGTTTATAAAATAATTTAATTAAACAATTATAATAAATTTTTTAAGGGTTTAATAAGTGTTTAACGCTTAAGAAAAATAATATGGATTAATTAATTAAATCGTTAACATAAGATCAATTAAGTGTCTTGTACGATTAAATGATAGTATATAAATATATATTTGTTATGTGATTGATTATTTGCTAGAGAAATAGCATTGATAAGTGTTTAAAGTGCATGATTATATGTTGTACTAATTGATAGATCAACGTTATTAATGTTAGGTCTTTAATTAAGAGAATTAGTCGTAAGTCGACGGCCAAACAAGTTCTTTAACTTTACTCAAATTTATATTGAGCAAGTTTCCTATCTCTACTCAATATTATCGTGTTAATTCTTAAATCTTGAGCTCATATTATATCGCAAGTTATTTCACAATAATATTATTGCAAATCGTATATATTATTTGAATTCATATTTCATTCTTGAATTATGAATTGATTAAAGAAGAAGTCTAAGCCATTTGTTCGGCTAGACCTATGTGAAATTTATTTTAAAAGTTATCCAAACCATAGTGGTATGGATTCTTAAACTGAGAAGAATAATCCATAATAGGGAATAACCTAAGTATCGAACAAACGATACACACAGAATAAATGTTATGCATAAATATGTGGTATGAGAGGCTGATCCCCTCAAGTACAATTCTGACAAAGTAACATAAAATGGTCAATTAAGTGATTGACTTCCTCAATAGTAGTTCATGGTCCATTTGACCACTCAACAGTTAAATAATCAATTACCATTTCTTTATTTTGTGCATTGATTCTATTGTTCATAGTCGAACTCCTTTATTTAAATCATTTAGTTGATATTCCTATTCATTTAAACATAATTCTTGTTATTCATTTAAAATTACTGAGCAAGCTAGTTGCTCATACTTGCTATGTCATAAAATATTTTGTAGCTAAACTTGAAGGATCGGGTAAAGATAAAGACAAGGAAAAAATGAAGTCTAATTAAAATGACTACTTGATTGTCTGTTTATCTTTTAATAGATATAACTTTTGTAACACGAACTATTTGATAACCTTTTGTAATTTGTGATGTCTGTATTTAGTAAAGGTTGCAGACCTTAGGACTAGAAGGCCATTGTAATAGACAACATATATTTATTTATTTTCCACATTAGTATTAAATGTTGTTTAGCAGTGATTGTTTATATTATTGCGTGAGCATCAAGTTCGAGGTAGTTGTATCTAAATTTGGGGGTGTCACATGCACTACGTGGCAGGTGTCCCAAGACCACTGAGTAATCACTCCATCTTGAATGCTAAAATCCACTTCATCTCCTGTATGCATATCATTTCTATCCATAAAAGGGAATAAATCCATCGTTCTTCAACGCCTCATACAATAAGTAAAAAAATATATTGCGCACTTCCCCTCTAAAGTTGAAGAATACGTGACAAAAGGAGTCTGCCTTTGCCATTATCGCCACAAATTAAGTTAATCTATGAATAAGAATTAGTTAAGAAGATATATGTAAATTACTAAAGTATCCTAGTTATTACTAAAGCACTCAATTGAAAATTAGATTGGCTCCATCTTGACTAGGGCGAGCAAGGAACCGAATTGCCCTCGAAACCACACCAAAAATTGAATCAATTAAAATCGCACCAACGGTTCCAACGTATGTTACGGTTTTAGGTATGTTGAAAAATTGCAAATGCGATTTGAGTTTGATTTCTGGAAAAAATCGCATGCAATAAACCACACCATGCACTGTCAAAAGTAGAGCATATCAAGAAGCATTATTATAATGTACAAATATTTGGAATTATCCCATATTGTAATTATCTCTGTTTAGAATTTTCATATGTAAAGAGATAAACATCATTCATGTTTTCAGGTTCTATTTTACTTTTGTTTAGATAAAATATTATAAGTAAAGTTGTGTGTGATTATGTGTTATCAAAGTGGTATTTAATATTGTGTGATACTAAATTGTTAATTTACATTGCATAACATTTAATTATTTAAATTGGTTTTGGAACCGAAACCACACCAAATGAAATTGCACCGTACTGTACCAATTACAAGCGGTTTCATATGCGGTTTTGAAATTTTCAAATCGCACCTAAGTGGTTTCATGTGCAGATTGGATTTCAAACCGCACCATACTCACCCTTAATATTGACTTGTTATATATAGTTATAATTATTGATTAATGTATGAGAGAAGTGTTAATTACTAAAGTATCCTAGTTAGTAATACAAAAAGACAAACAAAAGTTTGGTAAGAAAGCAACCTAGTGTTCAAATGGTATCCACACTTATGTTAGACCATTAATAAAATGATGACATGCGTATTTGAGATAAATTTAATATTAAAAAAAAAGTTCAAGATTAAAACAAAAAGAAGACCCATAATATGAGTAAAACAACAATTTCAAGTGCAGCCAATTAATGGAACCAATATTTCCCAAATAAACAAAAATAAATGAATAAATTTAAATGTAAATTTAAATTTTAAAAAAAAAATGAGGAGATACATTGCATTATTGCAACAACATAATTAACAATTATAATTGTGCACTTTGCCTCGAAAGCTCAAAAATACGTGACAAAAGGAGCATGCCTTAGCCATTTTTGACGCAAATTAGGCTGATCTAAATATAAATAAGAATTAGTTGAGAGGATATATATAAATGAAGGTCTCTGTGATGTTGTATACCACTTGTTGAAGAAGAGGTCACTTGATATGAACAGAAGTGGAGAGATAAAGTCAAGCATTTGTTTTATTACCAACGTAATAAAACAATAGATAATGACGGAGTAGATGGATGCAATTTTGTGCTATACAAAAGTAACTTTTTTAGATTCCAACTAAATGGTTAACTTCTACTGATTTAAAATTTTGATATTATTGAGTTTTGTTCCGTATAAACACTATTATGTGAAGTGAAAAGTCTAAAAGTCCTGGCACATTTTTTAGTGAATAGTATTTTTGGCGACCATTTCTAAAAAAATGGTTAGACGACCAAAAAGTCAATTTTTTTTCTTCGTCTTTTTCCTATTTTGTCTTATTCCTGATGCGCTTTTCGAAAAAAACTTTTATTGCTTATTACGCATCGCTGTTGCATACGAACACTATATCCTTCAGCGGAACGTTCAAAAATGAAAAATGTTTCTGTTTAAAGAGAGTTTTATGTTTTATTTTTGGAAAAATATCAGTGGCCCCCTGGTATCTATTCCCCGTATAAATACTATATCGCGAAATGTAAAAAGTCCGAATGTCAAAAAGAACGTTCGAAAAGATGACAAATGTTTTCTCGTAAATCGTGACATTGTCGTCTTTTTCCCCTGAAAATTTTATTGGTTCCCTTACATCTAAACCTCATATTATCATTATGTTGTGAAATATAAGAAGTCCTATAGATGAAATGAATAGTTAAACGAACAAAAAATATTTTCTCGTGAATAGTGATTTTACATGTTTTTTGAGAAAAACTTTTATTGATGGTTATGTGTTTTCAAAGTGTGGGAAAGATGAATCTGAAAACGGAATGTCAATTTGACCTTCACATTTTGCTCGAGGGCCTATGTTATTTCCTAGGGTTTAGACCCTAAGGTTTAGGGTTTAGGGTTTAACTCTTTTTCCTATTTAGGTTTTCGCCCTAAATTGACTTCTGATTTTTAATAAGTGTTAAGGTTAACCACTCAAACCAAAACACAAAATTCTACACATAGATAATTCACATAACTCATTTAAAAGCTCAATTCAAGCTTTACTAATCACATAACACAAATTAGGTTAATTATTTTCAACCTCTTAGGTGTATACGATCGTAGTTTCGAGTCGTATATATTCTTTTAGATAGCTCAAGGTATACTTGAGCAATCCTTCTTGTTAGATCACTTTTGAAATGTTTGAGACATTACAGTAATTAAATGAAGATAGAGTTAATAAAATAAAAATAATTTAATTAAACAATTATAATAATTTGTTTAAGGGTTTAATAAGTGTTTAACGCTTAAGAAAAATAATATGAATTAATTAAATCAATAACATAAGATCAATAAAGTGTCTTATACGATTAAATGATAGTATATAAAATTATATATGTTATGTGATTGATTATTTGCTAGATAAATATCATAAGCAAGTGTTTAAAGTGCACGATTATATGTTGTACTAATTGATAGGCTAACGTTATTAATGTTAGGTCTTCAAGAGAAGTTTAAATTAAGCGAATTAGCCGTAAGTCGATAGACAAACAAGTTCTTTAACCTTACTCAAATTTATATTGAGCAAGATTCCTAACTCTACTCAATATTATTGTGCTAATTCTTAAATCTTGAGTTTATATTATATCGCAAGTTAATCCACAATAATATTATTGCAAATCGTATATATTATTTGAATTCATCTTCCATTATTGAATTATGAATTGATTAAAGAAGAAGTCTAAGCCATTTGTTCGACTATACCTATGTGAAATTTGTTTTGAAAGTTATCCAAACCATAGTGGTACGGATTCTTAGACTGAGAAGAACAACTCATAATGGGGAATAACCTAAGTATCGAACAAACGATACACACAAAATAGATGTTATGTATATACATGTGGTACGGGAGGCTGATTCCCTCAAGTACAATTTTGACAAAGTAACCTAAGAGGGTCAATCAAGTGATTGACTTTCTCAATAGTAGTTCATGGTCCATTTAATCACTCAGCAGTTAAATAATCAATTGACATTTCTTTATTTTGTGCATTGATTGTATTGTAGTTCATAGTCGAACTCATTTATTTAAATCATTCAGTTGATATTCCTATTCATTTATGACATAATTCTTGTTATTCATTTAAAATTGACGAGCAAGCTAGTTGCTCATACTTGCTATGTCATAAAATATTTTGCAACTAAACCTGAAGGATCGGGTAAAGATAAAGGCAAGGAAAAAAATGAAGTCTAATTAAACTGACTACTTGATTGTCTATTTATCTTTTAATAGATATAACTTTTGTAACACGAACTATTTGATAACCTTTTGTAATTTGTGATGTATATATTTGGTAAATGTTGCAGACCTTGGGACTAGAAAGCCATTGTAATAGACAACATATATTTATTTATTTTCCGCATTAGTATTAAATGTTGTTTAGCAGTGATTGTTTATATTATTGCATGAGCACCAAATTCGAGATAGTGGTATCTGAATTTGGGGGTGTCACAGGCACTACGTGGCAGGTGCCCTAAGACCACTAAGTAATCACTCCTTCTTGAATGCTAAAATCCACTTCATCTCCTGCATGCATATCATTTCTATCCATAAAAGGTATAAATCCATCGGTCTTCAACGCCTCATACAATAAGAAAAAAAATATATTGCGCACTTCGCCTCTAAAGTTGAAGAATACGTGACAAAAAGAGTCATTTTTGCCACAAATTAAGTTAATCTATGAATAAGAATTAGTTGAGAACATATATGTAAATTACTAAAGTATCCTAGTTATTACTAAAGCACTCAATTGAAAATTAGATTGCCTTCATCTTGACTAGGGCGAGCAAGGAATTGAATTGCCCTCGAAACCACACCAAAAATTGAACCAATTAAAATCGCACCAACGGTTCCAATGTATGTTACGGTTTTAGGTAGGTTGAAAAATTGCAAATGCGATTTCGGTTTGATTTCTGGAAAAAATCGCATGCAATAAATCGCACCATGCATTGTCAAAAGTAGAGCATATCAAGAAGCATTATTATAATATACAAGCATTTAAAATTATCCCATATTATAATTATCTTTGTTTAGAATTTTCATATGTAAAGAGATAAACATCATTTATGTTTTCAAGTTCTATTTTACTTTTGTTTAGATAAAACATTATAAGTAAAGTTGTGTGTGATTGTGTATTATCAAAGTGGTATTTAATATTGTATGATACTAAATTGTTAATTTATATTGCATAACATTTAATTATTTAAATTAGTTTTGGAACCGAAAACACACCAAATGAAATCGCACCGCACGATTTAAAACCGTATTGCACCAATTACAAGCGATTTTATATGCGATTTTGAATTTTTCAAATTGCACCTAAGTGATTTTATGTACAGTTTGGATTTCAAACCGTATCATACTCATCCATAATATTGACTTATTATATATAGTTGTAATTATTGATTGATGTATGAGAGAAGTGTCAATTACTAAAGTATCCTAGTTAGTAATACAAAAGGACAAATAAAAGTTTGGTAAGAAAGCAACCTATTGTTCAAATGGTATCCACACTTATGTTAGACCATTAATAAAATGATGACATGCGTATTTGAGATAAATTTAATATTAAAAAAAAAAGTTCAAGATTAAAACAAAAAGAAGACCCATAATATGAGTAAAACAACAATTTCAAGTGCAGCCAATTAATGGAACCAATATTTCCCAAATAAACAAAAATAAATGAATAAATTTAAATGTAAATTTAAATTTTAAAAAAAAATGAGGAGATACATTGCATTATTGCAACAATATAATTAACAATTATAATTGTGCACTTTGCCTCGAAAGCTCAAAAATACGTGACAAAAGGAGCATGCCTTTGCCATTTTCGACGCAAATTAGGCTGATCTAAATATAAATAAGAATTAGTTGAGAGGATATATATAAATGAAGGTCTCTGTGATGTTGTATACCACTTGTTGAAGAAGAGGTCACTTGATATGAACAGAAGTGGAGAGATAAAGTCAAGCATTTGTTTTATTACCAACGTAATAAAACAATAGATAATGACGGAGTAGATGGATGCAATTTTGTGCTATACAAAAGTAACTTTTTTAGTTTTTTCTATATTTAACTTCAACTTTACGGAATGTTAAACTCCAATAATTTTAGGCTGCAAGAAGCAATACTGCTTACAGCAGGAACATACTCCGGGTTGAGGAGCGAATTGAAGGCGGCACGCAGAGTCTAGCGATCAACTTAATGATGTATAGTCTCCAGTTGTACTGAGAAAAAGCAAATGGAAAATAGGGTGAGAGAGCCAGCTAGTTAATGTAATGTGGGCATGCAGCTGGGTGAATCTGTCACAAAATTAATGCGAGAACTGTGATGAATACATACTAGTTGGTTGGGTCGTCAAAGAAACCTTTAGTTCTTCGCCTTATTGTTAATTATGTTGCTGCCATAGTGCAATGTGTCTCCTCATTTTTACCAAACCTGTATTTGTCTTTATGCAAGTTTACCAAACTTGTATTTGTCTTTATGTATTACTAGCTAGCTAGGATACTTTAACAAACTTTTATTTGTCTTTATGTATTGCATCTCCATGGTGATAAGAATACCAATATCGCTTAAGATGATTAATCTGACCCTCACTTGTGCTATAAATACAGTCTCCTGGAGAATGTTTTGGCATCAAGGCATCAAACAAAATATACTGTTTTGGCATTGATCGATGGCACAGTCGGTGCAGGAAAAGAAAAATGATGTAAGTCAAGTGAAATTATGGAATATATATATATATAGTTTAAATATGTTCACTGCTTGCTTGATAGCCAAATTTCACAAGTGCATTTTTTTAACCCTGCATATTGATCATGTCGCGTACAACTAGAAAGTTCCTTGTAGCTACTAGAAATTAAGGTTTCTAAGTTGACCTTACATAAGTTATCTAACCGTCACTTTAAATGCGAACTGATTTTGATCTCCACTCCACTGTATAAGTTAATTAGTTTTTATTATTTTATTCAGAGCCTTCACGGGTTTGTGAGTGCAAGGGATCTCTCAATCATTTGGGGTTCAGACAGTCGTTACTGGAAGTGGGAAAATGTTAAAAAAGACATATTGCGGTAAGTACGTAGAACAAAGTTTTAATTTAACTGACACTAACTAATTTACATGTCAATAAAAGTATCCTAAACTTATTAGTGCCGCCATTAATTGACACAAATTTTCTGATTCTCCACTTCAATTAATTTTGTTTTGCAGCTGTGATTCTATTCAAGTTGCTAAATTAATTAAAGTATGGTGGCTACAAATTGATGGAAAGTATGACGGGCAAAAGCTCGAGGAAGGAGTTTACTATGAAGTGAGCTTTGTGGTGGAACTAAACAATAACCTTGTCATGAATGGTCCAGTGAACCTTACACTTACTCTTCCAGATGGAACCAGGATAGAAAGAACAGAAGATTTGAACAGTGCAAAAAAGAACGAATGGATAAGGCTCACAGTTGGTGGATTTACTGCAACACCTAAATGTCTATCTGGAGATGTGAAATTTAGTATGATGAACATTGATGCTAGCACTTGGAAGACAGGTTTAGTTGTTATTGGAGCTGTGATCACCACTAAGGTCTAAACAGCCCTAGAAGATGAGTATCAAATTAATAAAGTAATTATCAGTTGATGGTTGTTATTAGTATGTATGTAATAAATAAATCAACTATCACTTGGTAGTTTATTGTAATATGTAATAAATAATATAATAAACTACATGCTCCCCTTATTTATAGATTTTCACCTGAATCTTAAATGTATTGAAAAAATTATGATAAAATTCAAAGTATTGTTGTTATTGAAACAGATTATGAGTATTATTATTGTTGACAATAACGAGATTTTCTTGTTCAAATGAAAAATTATTGAATTCCCAATTCGATTCAAGAATCCCGTTACAGATTAATGCATCTTCTCAAGTTCAAATTGTTTCATCTTGTGTTTTAAGAGACCATAATAGGCGAGAAAGATACATCAAAACAATGATCATGTTGTTATGCAGAAAAACCTCAAAGATGTAGTCTAATCTTGCATTTTAGCCCCACCAAGAATCCCAAATTCTAATTTGAACGAGAATTCTTGCAATGCAGATTCTTTAGCTCAAGCCCAACAGAGGAACAATAAAAACAACAATCATTCGAATCCGAGGGACAACGATAAATGGGCTAAAACTCGGGAAATTGTGCTTCAGACTGAAATATCCCCGGCTTATTCGGAATGTTCTGCCGAAACTCGTGCAGTTTCTTCACTTGTTAAAAGATGGGAGAGATTTTGAGGCAGAGTCCCAGAACTTAAATTTGAATAGTGGCAATAATAACAATAATATTATTAATTCCTCTGTTTGCAACAGCAGGAGCGATTCAAAGTCAATATTTACTGAAAATGTGTCGAGAGAAGAGCCAGAAAAATAATCAACTTTCAGTTAAAGAATCAGTTAGTTTAAAGAACAACCAAAACGCATCGTTTGGGTCACTATCCTTTATTGTTACAATGCCAGGTGTTGAGTTGTTAGAGTTCACGTGAGTTGTAGACAGAGTCAGATAAGCCTTTAGGCTGTGTAACAACACAAATGTAATGAGGAAGGCATTGAATATCTAAATGAACTTTACTTTCAGTATTTTCCTTTCCTGCACTTCCTTAATTTTCCTGCAAGTTTCCTTTTCTTATCAGTTTTCTCTACATTTTCTGTTTAGTTTGTGACAAATTGGTATCAAAGCATTCCTTCATGCGATCGATTGAGTGGAGATCTAACAATGCAACCTTACAAGGTTCCTTTCTTCGGCGGTGATCCTTGCGAATTTATTCCTGGCTATAAAGAATTTTTCAACGTAAATCCTATAACCGAAATAGATATGATTCAACCTGTCATGTAAGATTTTGAAGGGGCGCACTAGAATGTTATTTTTCAGTACGTTGAAGGAAAGTTTTTGGATACATGGACTCTGGACTGTTGGGAGGATTTTGTTATCGAGCTATATAGAAGGTTTGAAGGAGATAGTAAGGAACTAATTGACCATGAAGATGAAGACCGCGAGGGTTATCAAGCAAATATTTCAAAACCAATTCATCTAGTTTGCATCCAATTGATCCATTATAAGGTAAGTTATCTCCTTCACTGCGATTTTTCATCTCCCAGCTTATTCGTTAACACTGCAATAGGAACGTTCTGTAAAAAGACAAAAGAAATTAATTGTTTCGAACAAGGTGTTCGACAAAAGTCTAGAACAAAATTAACAAAGAGAGATAGTAAACATAATTTGGTGTCGAGGTTGACTTTTGATCAAAGTCAACTGTTTGACTTGTAAAGGTGAAAAGTCAAAATTTGAGTTTGGAGAAGAATTTTAAGAAACGGACCTCACCGTTGTGACAGGAACATCGAATTTAGTAGGTATAGACTATAAACACGATATGTGTTCTGGTTGACTTTTTGGTCAAAGTTGACCATTTGACTTTTTAAGAAAAAAGGTTAAACGATATTATCATGACGACGGGAATGTCTAAATTAGTAGGAAACGACTGTAATATTGAAAATTTAATTTTCGGGTCAAAAAGCGGGTCAGATAATTAAAAGTGGGATCCAAAAGATAAATTAAATCCACAGATTTCTAAAGTGGGTCAGCTGGATTGCTGAGATTTTTAATGAGGTGGACTTATTTAGAGTCAATCATTTCATTTCTTATCCTATGTAATCTAAGCTCAACCAATCATAGCTCATCTCTTATTTCTCTTGTCTTATCTTGATCATTTAATTGATTAAACCAATTCATGAGAGCATTATCAACATATAGAGTGAGAGAGAAAGTGCGAGCTCATGGGTAAGAGAAAAAGATAAGAGATAGAAGAGAAATTGAAGAATAAAGAAGAAAAATGATGTCATGAAGGTATATATTCAAAACCCTTATTTATTCCTTTGAATTTTTATGTTTTGATTTATGTTTAGAAGATTTATGAAGATTATATTGTACTTAATCATGTCTATGATGATTTAAAGATGGATTATCAAGAAATCAAAGGAAAAAAAAGTTTCGGCGAAAAATATTTTTGGATGTTGTTTCAACGTAAGATCTCTAACAAATTTTGGAACTAAAAATATGTAATATCCCGGATATTTAAATGAATTAGAAATAAAATATTTAATATTTAATAAAGGTTGAAGTTTGATAACCTTAGTAGTGATAGATAAATAGAGGTCCAAATTAAATTTAACGGACTAACTTAGATATGGTGATATCAAATTTTTGATAAGTTAGCAAGTAAAGTGATAATTCAATAAACTTGACTAATAACAAGTCTAATTAAATTAAGAGAATTAATTAGTTGAGTTATGTAATTATGCGACGTGGTTGCGTGTAAATTAAATATGTATTTATATGAATATATATATATATATATATATATATATATATGCGTGCATATTTAGTAACATAATTTAATGGTTAATTAAATTATGATAAATAGATAGATTAATATTAAATTAATCCGAATTGAATTAAAAGGTTTACTGTGGGATTAATTATATTCATTAATCAACAATTATGCAAATTATTGATAAATTATTTGTGAGGAATAATTATGTAATTTATATAATCATAAATTATATAAAATAGTTGAATTAATTAAGGGAGAATAGTAATTGTATATATGTACAATATTTAATTTCATATATATGTATATATATATAAAGGGATTAAATTAATTGAGTAATTTTAAATAGTAATTGAATATATTAAATGAATATATTCTATAATTAAATAAATCATTGTAAATGATTTATCGGAGTGAGAAATTTAATTATACAATTATTTGTGTAATATTAATTAAATAATTTAATAAATTATTTAAATAAGAAATTGAGTAAATATATTATTACTTTAATGTATTTTCGGTTAAATGGATTTATTTCCATAATTGATGAGAAATGAATTATTTAATGTAAATGTATTAAATAATTTAATTTATGGCCTAAATAATATATATTAAATTATATATTGTAATTATTTTAATTTCATAATTTATTGTGAAATTATTTTTGAGGTAAAGTAATGTGTATAAATAATATATATAAATAAATTATATATATTATTATTAGTGAGCAAACCCTAAAGTTTTTAATATCAAAATAATTGATAAGTTTCCTATTAATTAAATATTTAATTAAATTGAATATAATGAGTTAATTAAATATAATAAATTAATTAATATGATTATTAATTAATGTAAATAATGTAAAATATTAGGAATAATAATTATTAGTCCATTTAGTAATTTAATACTAATGGGTTAGAGTATTTAATTATTTATCCAATCTAATTATTTATTTAATCATGGATTGAATAATTAATGTGTAATAAAATTAATAACTAATTATTTGGGTTATAATTAAATAGTCTAATGATGAATTAAATGGACTTGACTAGGTAGTAGCCCAAACAATTTAATAGGAGCCCAATTGGTATTTTAAATAAAGCCCAATGTTTGACCCACTTGAAAAAATACTTTATAAAACTATTATTTATTAAAAAAAAGTAACTTTGGTCAATCTTTTTGGGACAAGTATCATGGTGTTGCCGGCAAAGGAGTAAAAGTTAGTGATTTGATTTTTGTTTTCTTTTATTTTATTTAATTAAATAGAGGATGCTTGTTTATTTTTTTAAGTACATGACACCATCCCTCTTTCACCAACTAAGGCATGGGTTAACTTTCTTGTGTAAGTATCCAATAGCTAGCTTGTGTTGATATAATTTCATAGATATAAGATATATATCTATACATTATGGAAGACTTAAGTCATTAGAGAGAGATAATTGTTAGTCATTTATTCTTCTTTCACTTTTCAAATTAGAGAGAAAATATTTGAGAACAAGGATAAGGAAGGAGAAAGAATTCTTGGTCCATGCCATCCCCCTTCACAACCCATTTTGGAAGAAAAATGAGGATAGCCATTAAAATGAGGTAATGGTTATTTTAAATGTAGTTTATTTTTTTAATTAAATAAACCAACATGTGAGTATAAACATGTTAATGTAGTTAATAATATGTGATAGTAATATTTATGTCATGCTTAAGTTTAATATGCTTGGTTTGTATTTTTGGTATAATTTATATGCTAAAAACATGTGTTTGGTGGTGTTAAATCAAGTATCAAAATAATGTCCAAAAATAAATTTTATAATATTTAGATTTAATGTTATAATATTATAGAACATTAAATCATGAGAAAAATAAAGTTTGAATCACTCAAAATGGAGTTATACACAAAAAGTTATGATTTGTGGTAGTTTATGTGATGTAAAAAATTTTATAAAAAAATTTTAATATTAAATCACGAAAAATTAAATTTTCATGTTATAAATTGATATTAAGTGATTGGTAAATTTTTTGGATTTTTATTGAGGACTTAAAGATTTCTTGAAGGTATAAATTTTATTAAGTTATGTATTAAAATAGCACTGTTCACGTTCTGCTGGTTGGAAAAAAAATTGGAGCCGGTCGCGCAATGCGCGAGTCACTGTTCAACGCCAGACGCGGAGCCAAACGACGCCGTTTGGCGTATAAAAAAAAATAACCCGCGCGAATGCGCGGAAGTCAATTTCCGGAAGTTGAAAAACGGCACCGTTTTGGTGTGTTTCTTTGGTACGCGCGCAATGCGCCGTAATAAAATTTTCGGCGAAATTACCAGATTGCCCCTCTGTCCGATTTTCTGATTAATTACGAAATTTTCATCGGTCCCGTTTTTCAACTTATTTACGGAAATGTCATTCTGGATAGTTTAAATTAATTTCAATATTTAAAAATTAATTTAAAATTATAACAAAAATATTAATAATACAAAAATGATATTTAGGTTTTGAATATTATATTTTCCAAATATAATAAGTATTTAGGATTAATATTTAAATGTTAAATATTAATCTAGTTAGTTTAATATTATATCTTCTGAATTTATGATTAAATTAATTATTATTTAATTACTATCAAATAATAAACAAGGATGATAAATTAATTAATTATTATTTAATTACTATTAAATAATAATTAAAGACAACTAAGATTGATTATTTAATTATTTATTATTTGATTAACTTTAAATAATAAATAAATTCAGTTAGTTATTATTTTAATAATAAATAATAACTAACTGATATTTGAGTATTTACTATATAATTTTATTATTTATTATTTAATTAACTTTAAATAATAAATGAATCTAGTTAATTAGTTATTATTTATTATTAAATAATAACTAAAGATATTTGATTATTTTTAATATAATATAATTATTTATTATTTAAAATTAATCAAATAATAAATAAATCTAGTAAGTTATTATTTATTATTAAATAATAACTAAAGGTAGTTAATTACTTACTATTTAATTAATGATAAATAGTAATTAAATGAAATTATATTTAATGGAATAAAGAAAATGTCTTTTAACTCTTTTGTTTAAACAATTATAATAAATTGTTTAATAGTTTAATAAGTGTTTAACACTTGAGAAAATTATTTTCTAACTTATTAAATTATTAACCTAATATGATTGAGGGTCTATAAGGTTAATAATATTATTTTGACTGATGCATATCATGTGTTAGTACTTATATGGTAGATAAGTTCCTTAGTAAGCGTATAGTTGTGCAAATACGCCGTACTAATTATTAGACCAACTTTATTAATGTTAGGTCTTTCAAAACCAGTTAGTTGAAGCTAGACATTAATTGTAGCTGAGCAGACAGGCAAGTTTCCTAAACCCTACTCAATTTATATTCGAGCAGGATATATTAATTTATTGTTCGAGTTCCTAATTCAAACTCAAGTTATTATGTTTCAAGCATGCTAGTGGTTTAATTCTGTATAATTATTCCACCTCTTTAAATTGTTGATTCGCACATAGTGCATGTTGCATGTGTTCATCAGGTATGAAAGGATCACCTTCATTACCATAAGGTTCAGTTAAATTGTTCATGGTCATTATTGACACTCAACATTTATTTATTCAGTCATTCAATTATTGAAATTATGACTCGTACTCTTTCACAATTATTATATTGTTGAAAATTCAAAAGCTTATTCTTTCTTTCAATCATGATATATCGTTATTATATTTAAACTTGCTGAGCAAAGTCGTTGCTCACTCTTGCTATATCATGATAACAAATTTCAAAATAATACGAATGTCCGAGGAGAGACGGTGACAGAAGCAAAAGACAAGATTATAGTGTTATGCATGATAACTAAATTGTTATATGATGTAAGTAATTTTGTAAACCTTTTTATGAATCTAAAGGTATATATGTAAGTTAAGGTTAGAAACCTTGGAAAATGTTGTAGAATAAATAATTTATGTTTATATATTCCGCATTAGTTATAAAACATGTATGAAGATGATGTATCGTGACGTACCAAGTCTGAGGTTAAAGGTACCCGGATTTGGGGTCGTTACAAAATATGGTTGGAATCCTAAGATATAGTAGATCTGATTTGGGTAGAAAAAATGATGAAAAACTCGTCGAAATTTTTTTGGGTTGCCGGAAAAGATAACCGGTAAGTCACCGCCAGCGAACTTTTTGGTAGAGACATTTGGGACTATTTTCGACCAGAATTTGAAGAAACTTTGTATTATAAAGTTGTAGAGAATTTAATTTCATGCAAAATGAACATAAGATTCGTAATTTTCTGATAAAAGGGCTAATTATTATGAATTTTGAAGTTTCAACATTTTGAAAATTATAAATAAATTACTAAAAATAATTTTTGGGCTGAAATAAATTTACAGTAATCTTATAATAGTATTTATGAATTACTGTAAATATTTGGAAAATTATTGAAGCGAAGATGTATTTATTGTACTTTTTAAGCCATTTAAAGTTAGTTTAAAAATGGTAAAAATTCATAGAAAATTCTATGAATAGTGAAAAATTATGAAATTTGGTGAAAAATCCTATAATATTATTTTAGAATTTCTGGAAAGTTTTGGAAAATTATTGAAGCGAAGATGTACTTATTGTACTTTTAAGCTATTTAAAGTTAATTTAAAAATTTGTAAAAATTCATAGAAAATTCTATGAATGGTGAAAAAGTATGAAATTTTCTGAAAAATCTTATAATAATATCAGATTAATATTTATGGTGTTTGGAGGATATAAAAGTATATTGAGTTATTATTTTTATTTTGAAGCTATTAAATGATAGTTTTTAATAAAAATGAAATAGTTACAGAAATTGTTGGATAATTCGAAAAATGTGACAATTTGTCAAAAAGTCTAGAGTAATATTTTAAAAAGTTAGAATGTTGAACCATGATTTTTGGTTACTTATATTGTGATGAAAGATTTAAGCTTTGGTGTTATAAAGTCCATGAACCAAGCAAGCTAATATATTTTAAACTTTAAACGGGTATTAAATAAATATGATAGTAAATTTAGTAGCATGGGATGTGTGATGGATGAGGTTATGTTAGATCAAATATTAGTATACTAAAACTAATATTTGAGATAATTTAAATGAAAAATTTTAAGAGTTATACTAACGACTTATATGTAGGTATAATTGATGCCATATGTAATACTTGTATTGTGATGTAAAACGAACACATGAAATAATCGGAATGAAAATGGATTATAGTCAAATCTAATACGCAATGTAAATTACAAAAAATGTAATAATATATTACAAAGCGACTAATGTATACTACATCAAAGTGTATTTTAAAAGAGATAATTATTAGGCATTTATACGTTAATCTAATTGCATGCCAACACTATTGCCTGTGTAGGCTAAACAACCAGCAAAACATACGATAAATGATTTAAGTTCATAAACTTGTATTGATTAAATGACTGAATCATAATTGATTTAGGAAAAGAGTAAATGTATTACTAACTTAGTTTTATTGTAATAAACTAAGTTAAATATTCTTACATGGGTGATCTTTTAACTAAGTGCATAAGGTTGTGTAATGTGTTATACACACAAGGAGCTACTAGTGTGACAAGTTAGTACCTGGAATAATGTAAAGACCAAAATAAAAATGATTAATAGTTATAAGTAAACCACGAGGAACCGATGTTGCTAAGCATAAAGGCAGTACACAGAACGACAAAAAAAAAATTAAAATCTTAAAATAAGATTAAGCTTAGGGTCCAACTTCGACTAATATTATGCACTGTTAATCTCACATACCGTGTAGGTTATACGAAGAACGAGAAATGTTGGCGTAATGGTAAAACACTGGTGCAGGCAAGTTTTTCAGAACTTGCTCCTATGTGATAACTGTCATTATGTGTGAAATATTTTATATACAAACATGACTTAATGTGCATTTATGCCATAATATGATTAAATTGTTGTTGTTCAACTGATAAGTTGAGTTAGTTGTTTTTTGTGAACTGTATAAATTGTGGAATGACAAATATGATAATATGGATCATGAATTTTGTTCTAACCTATCTACATGTATAAAATGTCATGCATCGATATATTGATAAACATTCATGATGCATGAATTATGTGTTATGTGTAACTGTTAAACTTGCTGAGCAACGTCGTTGCTCATTCTTGCTTAAATAAATATTTTCAGCTATGTGCGAGACATATGAGGTTCTAGTAAAGATCAAGGATAGGGAATGTTTATGCACTATCCCAGGAGATATAGACATTTTTCGATAAACCCTTTGGGGATAAACAGTGTTACCAAAATGTATAGACTGTAATGAAATGTTAGTTTAACATTTAAATATGTTGTGTACCAAAGCGAGGTGATGTGTAGTTATGTGTAAGAGTGAAAGGTTGAAATAAGTTTTGAATAATAAATAGACTTAAAAGATAATTGTAAAGTTAAGGGTAGTTAATCTACATATCTTTTGTATTGAATTAGGTCATGATATATATATGATCTGGGTTGTTCAAAAAATTATGTAAAGATTGCGATTCTGAGACAAATGATTAAAGAATTATTTGTAAAAGTTTAAATTTAATGATTTTTTAGCTATTATTATTGTTGAATATTGTGGTTATTAAGAACAAGGTTGTACATTAACGCACGGGATCCGCTGTGGCCAGCACGGGAAATTCCGGGGCATTACACACATTCTAGTCTTATTTATCAACTAACATTTTACAAGTTTCATATACACTAAATGAACTAAAAAAAAAAATTGTCCGTCTAATAATAACTTATTTCAAATACAGTTTAATTATTTAACTTACAATCGTATAGACATAAAACACATTTTGCGAAGTTTTTCTTATTTCCGGAGGATGCAGAGTTGGGGGCTTACACTAAATCATGCAACAACTGCAACTTTGATGTATATAGCAATTTTTATGATTGTCCACCAAAAGTTATTGCTAAAACCCCAAAGACCCTCGAAACCATTTGCCCTGTCATTCGTTACCTGCTAGCCTCTATATGACTATATCTACGTAACTCTCTCTCTCTCTCTCTCTCTCTCTCTATATATATATATATATATATATATATATATATATATATATATAGACTCTCTACGTATTAAAATTAAAGATATATTTTAATTTTTGATTACATCTTCAACTTTAAATGATACTCCATTGCTGTATTTTAGCTGAATTGATTATTATTTGTCATTACTATTTTAAAAACAATATTCTAGGTATTTAGTGTGTTTAGAGTTTTTGAAAATTTAAATATACTTAAAAATATTGTTTGTTTATAAATAATTATTTTAAATATAATTTATTTAATTTTAAAAAAAATACTCCTTCTGTCCATTTTTAAATGTCGTTTTAGAAAATTATTTTTGTTTTTTAATATTTGTCGTTTGAGAATTTCAAGTAAACATTAATTGCTTAGCTTTTAATATTATCCAAAGTATTAAATATTTTCTCTTTTCCATTATATAGGTTGTTTTAGAAAAAAAAAATTCTTTCTAAAATATAAGTCGTTTTACATATATCTAGGGAATTTTTTTTAATCATTTCTTACTTTACCTTTAAAGATGAAGTAATTAAGAGATAGAGAAGAAATAGTAATTAATCAGTGCATGAGTTGTAATGAAATTCAAACTAATATTAATTAACTAACATTAATATTAATGAGATTTCTTAATATATGTAATTATGTCTTAAACGACCTATATAATTGAAAAGGAAGGAATATAACTTTAGTTCTCTCATTACTTTTTATTCAATAAATAATATTATTTTATTCTAATACAAAAATAATATAGATAATTAATATTATATTCAATACTATAGAATTATATTCTTAATATTTATGTATAACTCTAAAATGATATATATTCAGGGACGTAAACAGTAGGAGTAATATTTAAGCCTCGAATCCAATGCACCAAAAATAATATAGTGAGGCTTAAACACTCTAGCATGAACAAACTGACAAATTTATTTACCTGGTAGTACATTTCTTACCCCTTGGTTGACGTTTGTCTGCAATCACACAGTAACATCTCTAGCCACTCTCTCTCTCTCTCTATGTATATATCTATGTATATCGCCCCTGCTACAATTTCAGTTATCTCTGCATTTAAGCCTCTTCTTTTTAATTGAACAGTAGTTAGGTGTTCATTGATGGTACACCTATGGAGATTTACTGACAAGCCTCTCTTTCTTATCTCTTGTTGTTTCCCTTAAATTGTCACCCATTTCAAGAACCATTAATTCTCTGCAAATACCCAAAAATCTTCAATGTTGAAATCGGTAAACTTGGCTCCATCAATGTCCTCAATCTCAACAGGAATCGTTTTTCTGGGCCAATTCCTTCGGCCATAGGTGAATTGAGCAAGCTTTATGAACTCCACCTCTCAATAAGCAGCTTTAGTGGCAAAATACGCATTGAGCTTGGACAACTCCGAGATCTTCAGAGCATTCTAGACCTTAGTTACAACAATCTCACCGGCCAAATCCCAATTTCCATTGGAAACCTGATTAAACTCGAAGCACTTGATTTATCCAAGAATGAACTTGTTGGAGAAGTTCCACTCCAGCTGGGTGACATGAGCAGCGTGACCCACCTGAATCTCCCTTACAACAATCTTCAAGGAAATCTTGACAAGCGGTATTCACATTGGCCGGCTAATGCATTTACTGGAAATCTGCAGCTTTGAGGGGGCCCTCTGGAGCATTGCAATGACATCAATTCCAATAATCAGCAATCGGGCTTGAATCAATCATCAGTGGTTGCCATTTCAGCAATATCAACTACTGTAGCCAGTGTCCTTATATTACTTGGAGCTGCCCTTTTCTTCAAACACAAGCGAGAATTTATCAAAATGGCCAGTGAAATGAGTCCTGCTTACTTTTCCGGTTCCTCCATAACACAACGAAGACCTCTTTTTCAGTATGGTTCTGCCATGAATCATTTCAAATGGGAAGACATTATGGAAGCCACAGATAATCTGAGTGATGAGTTCAAAATTGGGTCAGGAGGATCAGGAGCAGTCTACAAAGCTGAAATGCTTACAGGAGAAACATTAGCAGTTAAGAAGATACCGAGAAAAGATGATATTTTGTTGGATAAAAGCTTTGCAAGAGAATTAAAGACGCTCGGGAGGATACGACACAGGCATTTGGTAAAGTTGCTGGGATATTGCAGCAGTAGAGGAGAAGGACCAAACCTGTTGATGTATGAGTTCATGGACAATGGAAGCGTATGGGATTGGCTACACAAGCAACCATTGAATGTCAAGAAGAAGAGAAGCCTTGACTGGGAAACAAGATTAAGGATTGCAGTAGGGTTAGCACAGGGAGTTGAGTACTTGCATCATGATTGTGTGCCAAAGATCATTCATAGGGATATAAAATCTAGCAATGTGCTATTAGATTACAATATGGAAGCACATTTGGGAGATTTTGGGCTGGCTAAAGCAATTATAGAGAATTATGACTCAGGAGCAATCGAATCAAACACTTGTTTTATAGGATCTTATGGCTACATTGCCCCAGGTAAGAAAAATGGTTCTCATCTGAATATATATGTTTTTCCCTACGAATTCCTTTTAAAAAGTTTCTGGTAATGTTTTTCAGAGTACGCTTATTCGTTTAAGGCAATTGAGAAGAGTGATGTTTACAGCATGGGGATTGTGCTGATAGATCTTGTGAGTGGGAGGATGCCAACTGATGGGAGTTTTGGGGAGGATATGGACATGGTGAGATGGCTCGAGTCCAATATTGAAATGCAAGGCTCTGCCCGAGAGGAGCTGATGGATCCAGCACTGAAACCTCTTTTACAGAATGAAGAAAGTGTTGCATTTCAAGTGCTTGAAATAGCACTGGAGTGCACAAAAACTGCACCAGTGGAGAGGCCATCATCGCGTCAAGTTTCTGATCTTCTCCTCCATGTATTCAATGATAGGATGCATCAACCGGAGAAGACAAGTCCAGATCAATATGCATAGTTCATGGAATCAAAGGAAAGGTATATAACTAGCTGAATATAACTGCCTATTTTTTGGGGATCAACATTAAGCTCAACGTTGTTGCAACTAGAATGCTCATATGTTAATATCCACACTTGTGGCTTCAGGTTTTATGGATAGTATTTGGTGTTTTAGATGGTATTACAATTCGTTGACTTGGATGATGTCATTGCTGGGGAACCATTGGAGTTTATTGGCATCTAGTTGATCATTAATGATCTCAAACCATAATATAAAGCCAAAGACCAAATATATTAAACTATACGAACAAGGAGTTGGCTCTACTTTTTGGTAAATGTCCATAAAAAAAACACTCTCATCTTTGGTATTAAAGAAAGAAAATTGATATTTCCTTAATTAAAAATTAATATTTCTACAAGGTCTCTCTCAGACAAGTGTGAAATCATTTATTATTCATTTAAAAGGGACCTTGTGGAACAATCACTTTTTGCTTGTGAAAATATCAATTCCCTAAAAAATGAAAGAAAACCAATGTGGACAAATTCAGTCAATAGTGTAAACTACAAAATGTAATAAAAGGAGAGCCCCACTATGATCCTTGGAGAGACGGGGCCTAAGAAATTGTAATTTGCATTACAGTTGAGCGGGTGGAAATGTAGAACTTGATTAATTTGCGACAACCCATCAAGGCAAGATAAAAACAATTTCAAAGAACTTAACCACTTACTGTAACGACCCCAATTCCGGACTCCTTTAACCCCATATCTGGTCTGTTAAAAGTAACCTCAATCCTAAGTTTAAACTAATTATATTTGACTTATAAACCACAAGCAAATACAATTATTACTATACACCAAGTATTAAACCTTAAATGAGTAAAATTTTCAATATCATTCTATTCCATAATCGAAATCTTTAAACATTTTTATTACAATTCCTAATCATATGAATAATGATTTAGCATACCAACCTGTCACCCTTATACATAAATGACAACATTTGAAAATGATTTAAAATAATGTATATATGTTCTTTTCACATTTCAGTTTGCTAATCTATAGAACAAGTAATACCCACAGAGATAATTTATTATATCGCAGGATTTTATTATAAAAGAACCTACGCTTTGATCTTGATAACTTGTTAGTCAATCTTCATCTTTGCTTCTACCATAGTAATCAGCTTCCTCAAGCTTTTTTGTAATGTTTTGTTTTAAGCAATAGTGAGCACGACGGCTCAGTAAGTCTAATAGTTTCACGTAACACATAAACATATTTCATCATGCTTCATGCATTTCAAGCTTTACAATGACTACATATCTCATGGATATCATGCTTTGCATTTACTCTATGATTCGTGCTATTCATGCATGTCATTTACAATTTCATATAGTTCAATATATATAGAGCAATCAACTTAATCATCTACTGCATATCAACAGTTTATTTCAACTTGTATCACAAAAGTACATTACCACATTATTGCACATAATAACATGTGCACACATAATAATTTTATAGTATTCTAAATCAGGCACATAATGCAACACGTTCTGAAAAATTTGCCTGATATGCGCATTGACTTACGCTACCAGTCTGAAATCCGCTTTCCATCACTAACGCTCATACAAATCAAATTACTGCATTCGAAAGACCTAATAGGTTTATCTGTTAATCAGTAAAGCGCATAGGGACTCAGCTGCCATTCGCAAAGGAAATGACTCTACAATACGGAATTCCCTATTTATTAACTCATAATTTATAAGACAATATTATCCTCCTTGAATAATATTTTAATTACCAATCAGTATTATTATACATTAATAATACATCACTAAATTACCAACGCTACCCAAGTACTGAACAACACCTTAATTGGTTATTAATACTATTAATCCCTTAATAATATTCACTCAATTATCAATATTATTAATCCTTTAATAATATTTCATCACTTGCAATTATCATTAAATAATTTACTCCTTTTATAATATTTAAAGGCTTAAACAATTAAATGTGCATTGTTTAATCACCTCCTTATTCTTTTAATTTCTTCACATTATTTATTTAACATTAAATAAATAATTAACTCACTTAACTTTACTTGTTTATTTATCTTCACATAAACAATTATTTTATTAATCTTAATTTACTTTAATTAATATTTAATATCATAATAATTAATTAACTATCCTCATTTCTCTTTAATTATTATTTAATATCATTCAAATAATAATTAATTAATTAATTAATCCCATTTATTATTTAATATTAATTAAATAACAAATGATCACTTTACTCACACCATCCTTCTTTAATTATTATTTTATATCTTTTAAATAATAATCAAATAATTAATAATAAATCAGTACATTATTATCTTTATCTTTCTTTAATTATTATTTAATATCCCTTAAATAAATAATAATTAATTAACTAATTATCCTTAATCATTATTTAATATTAATTAAATAATAAATAATTACTTTATTAACTTTATCTCCCCTTAATTATTATTTAATAGTAATAATTAAATAACTAATCACCATTATTTATTATTTAATATTAAGTAAATAATAAATAATTATTTTATCTACTTCATATACTTCTTTACTTTATTTAATAATAAATAATTAATTAAATTCTTTTTATTTACTTTATTTATTGATTAATATTATTTAAATAATAAATAATAACCTTTATGAATTATTTAATTAAAATTGAATAATACATAATTATTTTATTCGTTTATCCTTATTTTTCTTAAGTCTTTCATATTTATTAAAAATACTTAATTGACTTATTATTTTTATAACTCTTGGATATATTTAGTATATTTCATTCCATATAAAAAATAATTTTCGTTTAATTTTCCAACTTTATTTACTATTTTTAAATAGTACATTTCTGTCCAAAAATTGCAGTAATTATTAAAAATCAAGTTTTTATTGGAAACTTCTGAATTTTGTATGGTAGCTTCCTGTCATCATATAGTACCTCCAGTAAAATTTTGATAATTTTGGGAGGTATACGTTTCAAGTTATAATTGTAGTTCTCTTTTAAAATGTAAAGAAACGTCGGGTCATAACTCACTCATCCGGGGTCGGATGGAGCTCATTTTTGGACAATCGCTGTTTTATACCATATATAATCGTGTATAAAAGTTCCGGAATTTTTAGAACATAATAGGCGGGCAAAACAGGTCGTGTAAATTTCTGGGCAGAATGTTTTCGGGTATTTTCCAACATTGGACTGTTTTACGAGAAAAATCATCACGGATAGCTCGTGTAATATTTTTCAGTCGTTCCACTTGAAATCTCTTCTTATCTCATAGGAATACCATCCAAAATTTGCGGATCATGAATACGAGTTACGGAGAGTGAACAGTAAATCCGGGAATCGGCTGTTCCGTTTTGTGTTTTTCCGGCGAAAACCGCTTTCATGTTTTGTTAAACTTTTCCACATAAATGAATACCAAAACTTATGTTAAACCCATTTAACTCTATATATACTAGTCTAGCATGGTTTTAAGCATCAAGAGATTTAAAAAAATAGTTTTCTACCATAGAAATAATATATCACACCATTAAAGCTTCAAAACTAGGGTTAAAAGTGTTTTTATACCTCTAGCTCTTGATGGCTCTCCTTCTTTACTTTCCAAGGTAAGAGATGAAGTTAGATGACATCCACAAGAACCCCCCTTGCTGCCAAGACCCTCCACCCACACACTCTATTGTTATTTTGATTTTTCTCTCTCTCAAGAACTATAAGTGTTCTTCACTTTTCTTTCAAGCTTCTCTCTTTTTCTCTCTAAGAATTGTTCTAGCAAATGACATTTTAAAGGACTCTACTAATCATACTTCACTTCTCCTAATCCTCCATCATTGGTCAATTAAGGCTTAACACAAGATTACTATTGCATGGAATGATTACAAGGATTTGACAACTTGGAATGACCTCAAATAGTGTCAAATAGTAGCTCAATAGTGCCCAAATAGTTGACATCTTGATTGACTACCTTGATTGACCTTGAATAGTGCCTCAACAGTGACTTCAATAGTACTCAATAGTATTCCAATAGTGACTAAGATTTGACCTTCTTGATTGACATCTTTGATTGACCTTAAATAATACTCCAAATGGTGCTCAATAGTGACTAGCTTGATTGATTCATGACTTGACTAGATGATTGACTAATAGATTGAAATCCATCAAGTTGAAGTGCAAGTAACCAATTAAGTGTAAACTAAGCAACATAAAAGCTACAAGTTACTCATTCTCTCCTCCCATCATTTTCCATTTTAGGCATTCCTTTAACATATTACTATACTAGTAATTTACTAAAGGTGTTGGACTTCAATAATTAAACCAACACAACTTACAAGTTTATCCACCAATCAAATAGTTTGGGCTTATTTTTATGTCCTATATAATTTTATAAGTATCCATATATATACACCAATATATGTATACATATTCACCTATACATGCACAATACTTGTATTTTCCTCATATTTGAACATCATTTGTCCTTTAAAATGTCACCCATCAACTTGACTATAAGCAACATAGATGGTGAAGTGAAAAATAACCAACATATCACCAACACTTAACTCACATGTGGTTAACTCTCCATGAGACATATGGCTAAAGTACTGAACTTAACCTTGATCACTCAAATACCCAACCTTAGTTAAGTCTCATCCATCATGTATACATATAATTATGTATCTACACATTTTGCTAGCAACTAACATCCTTAAATAAGTATACATTCATGTTAAGTCCTGATTACTATACCATTGAATGACCAAGAGATTAACACTCTTGATTGACTAGAGTTGGTAGGGTTAGGTAGGAGTTGTTGGGAGTTGGTGAACTACTTAATTTATTGAGTGAAATACAAGCTTCCCAAAACTAACACTCCACCCAAATTTCCTCTCTCTTGCTATAATACAACAAGTATACTTGCACTATCATTACATATAGAATGTATATCTATATTTACATTAACAAACGCAAGCATGGTCAACTCTCATCTCTCCACATGCATCATTATAATATTCTCACATTTAATCTCTAACAAATAAATTAGGTTAAAAAAAAATATTTACTCATCTTTTACACCTTTTACTTCTCCAAATCTAAGTTTTAAACTTCAACCTTTATTTTATTATCAATACCTTATTTAAAAATCTCGTGAAATATCCGGAATATTACACTTACTAATACTGTCATGAGTTACATTTACAAAAAGAAATGCTGCAGAATTTAAACTTTAAGAGCATCTCTAGCAGGCCAGAGTTGTAATATCCCAAATATTTTAAAAATGATCTGTCAAGATATGATAAAGGTTGTTAATTTAAAAGCCTAAAAACGATTGCTCAACAATACATTTAACTATATTAAAGATTAAAAACGACTCGAAACTACGATTCGTTTACGATTAGAGGTTAAACTTTTAACCTAAACTATGTGTTATGTGATTAGTAAAGCTTGAATTGAGCTTTTAAATGTGCTATGTGAATTACTTATGTGTAGGAATTCGTGTTTCGGTTCAAGTAATTAACCTTAACACTTATTAAAATCGAAAAGTTATTTAAAGGTTAAAACCTAAAAACCTAATTCTAGGGTTTGGAAAACCTAAACTAGGGTTTGGTTATACTTAGAAAAGGTTAAAACCTAAACCCTAAACCTAGAAACCCTAAGGGTTTAAACCCTAAGGGTTATAACCTAACCCTAATCACTATTCACATATACGCATATAATACGAAAATTATACGGGTAGAATACGAAAATAATACGAGAATAATACGAAAATTATACGGTATAAATACGAAAAAGTCAACTGTGAATAGTAAAAGTCAAGTATACAAGTTAGTAGAGAATTAACTAATGTTGAGTTAGATGTTAACTCTAGTTAGTAGATAAAGTTAAAGCCTAAGCCAAGCCAAAGTCAAGCCAAAACTTGGAGCCAAAGAATAAACCAAACTTGAAGCCAAAGTTGGAGCCAAGCCAAACTTGGAGCCAAAGTATAAAGCAAACTTGGAGCCAAAGTTGGAGCCAAGCCAAACTTGGAGCCAAAGTATAAGCCAAACTTGGAGCCAAAGTTGGAGCCAAGCCAAACTTGGAGCCAAAGTATAAACCAAACTTGGAGCCAAAGTTGGAGCCAAGCCAAACTTGGAGCCAAAGTATAAGTCAAACTTGGAGGCAAAGTTAAAGCCAAGCCAAACTTTGAGCCAAAGCTTGATTGTCATTTTTTACCATTTTACCCTAACTTGGAAAATCCTATAAATAGGAGTCTTCACTCTTCATAATCTTTACCAATTCACCAAGTAAATTAGAGCAACAAAGCTAGAGAGATATATTGATAGATTAATCTTGTTGATGAGTATTGAAGCCTTGCACAAATTGTTGTCAAAGCTTGCACTCCAAGAGGTAATCTCTAGTTGTTATTATGTAATTTTTCAATTCGTAGAGTATATGTGAATAGCTATAATGCTCGATTTATTTTATGTCTAGAGTAGTGAAATATAAATTATAAGTAGTTATACTGTCCATTTCATTTCAAGTATTTAGTTAAAAAGCTCAAAACACAAGCCGTTACGATGTTCGATTTTTCTTATCGTTCTTCGTGTTCTTCGTGTTCTTGAGTGAAAGTCATAAATTTCCTTATAAGTAGGTTTATGATTTTGTAATTTAGTGTTATGGGATGATGAAACATGATGGCCTTGCTAAGTAATGCTTGTGGCATCAAGTTTTAGTAGTCGAAACGAAGAACGATGAAACTTTGTTCTTCGTGTTCTTCGATTCGTTCTTCGTGTTCTTGAGAAAAAGTCATGAAATCTTATATAAGTAGGTTTATGATTTTGTTATTTTTATGTTATGAAGTGATACGAAGTGTTAGAACATGTTATCTTAGCAAATTAATGCTTGAGGTATCATGTTTTACCAATCGGATCAAAGAAAGTTAAGTCTAATATAGTCGCAGAATATTTTTGCGAATTTCCGAAAATTTAAAGTCTGAATCTGCCTTAGAAACCTAAATAAAAGTTGTAGCTCATGAAATTCTAAGCAATTTAGACTCAAGAATAACTCAAAAATGTTTTCGTATGACAAAGTTATGGCCGTTACTATAAAAGAGGTCAGAAATATGAATCAGTTTTAGAGTAGTCCCCTTTAGGCCGAAATCTGTACAAATCTGTCAGGAATCTCGAACTTTTTTCTGAATGAAAGTTGTAGAGACGGAAGTTACGAACGCGTGGAATTTTGAACGACTAAAAAAATTTTTAAAACGAAGAAGTTATGGCCGTTTAACTGAGCCGGGGTCTGGCAGTCCAACAATCTGCCCAAATCCGAAATTTTGGCTTAAAAATGAGTTTTTGAGTTAGCCAATTTTCCAAATAATTCCACCTATTGAAAGAGTTTAAATAAGTTAATATAAGACTTATGAAGTTATATAATACGATGAATCTAACCGCTTATGCACTGAATGACTGTGTAGGGTTTAACGCTCCGCCGGAAAACCCTAGTTTCAATTTGAGGCAAGTTCTAAACTTTTATGTGTTATTAGTATGTTCTAAGATTGTTCATGTTATTATGTGATAGTTTATATGTGAAAGTACATGAATGAAGATCTTATGTGATTAAATAATTAAGTGTTAGTTATTGATTAACTGTTAAATGTTAATTGATATTTGATGATGCATATGAGTATGTATAAAATATGTTTATTGTTAAAGCATAAATTAATATGATTATTAACTGAGATGTATGTTCAGTCAAAGCATGTTAAAGTTTATATGAAAGCATAAACTGTGTATGTGATAATATGTTAGACTTGCTGAGCCGTCGTGCTCATTCTTGCGAATAAAACCTTATTTGCAGATTAAAGATGAACGTTAAGAAGATCTTGAATGTAAAGATGAAGCGTAGATTAGGTTTTCATGTTTATTACTTGTATTTGTATAAGTCATAACGACTGTTGTAATACGAACAAACAAACATGTAACCGAATATTGAATGAATGATATAAATTATTATCATCAGAATGTTGTTATGTCTTTAAATTTGATATAATGTAGAATTGTTAAATATTAAAACAATGTTGATAATGATCTATTTATCTGGATGAGGATCGGTAAATAACTTGTGAGTGCTGTACATCTGAGACAGAACTAAGCGATGTTGACTGATCAAATCCATCGTTAAGGTTCCTCGGACCCAGGTATAACTCGTTATTACTATTCTGAATACCATATAAATAGGATTATTGATATGAAGAGATATCTTTGTATATTGATACTTGTAGTACGAATGAGACCGTTACAAGTGGACGTATATAGAATATTTAAATCCTAATGTTAAAATTAAACTGTTATATATGGTTTTATCCATTTATACGGATGAAATACAAGTTGATACTTGTATACTTATGAGACTGAGATTAAGTTAAGATCCAGGGACAAAGTTAAGAGAAATTTTTAATGTATAGTCTAAAATAAGACTAATTCAACCAATATGATTATGGGATCATTGGTTAAGTCGATAGAGGTACGAAGTTAACGCACAAGGTCCGCCGCGTGGAAAGCGCTGGGATTTTGGGGTCGTTACAAAGCGCGGGGATTTTGGGGTCATTACAAGAGTTCTCCACATCCTAGACTAAATATAGTCTAGAATAAACCCTCGCGCTCCAGCAGATGGAGTAAATTTAGTCTACCTCTTTTTCCGGCAGAACAAAGCCACTATATTTAGGAATCAAATTTTGGTGGACTATAAGTATTAATATATTTTAATGGCAGATGAGGAAAAGGTGGAGAAGGAGGAGGAGGAGACGAAGAAGAGGAAGAAGACTGATAAGAAGAAAAGGTTGATGAGAAAAGATGACTCTTCTGCTCTGCACTCCAACGGACGGATAAGAAGATGAAACAATCAGAATGGTATAAAATAGAGTAGGTACAGAACGTTAAATTTTTTTTGCAACAATGGTAATTTGTTGTTTCAACGGATAAAATTAAAAAATCTATACATATGTAATATGTATAATAATTCAATATATTTTACCATCTCTCAATTAACAACTTCAACCTTTAGTGGTTGTCAGTATTTGGTTAAATAGTTTGTATTTTTATTGTATTTATTTTTTATTTTTTATTGATAATATCTCTCTAATTTATTTTTTAGATGAAAAATCATGGTCCTCCAATGTATTATTCTTCATTATTATCTCAAGATTTTTCACTTGATGATCCAAATTTGTTGGATGACTTCTCAATTCAAACTGTCATACCAATTCAGACTCCTGAAAATGAGTCCAACAAAAGAACAGGGCAAAAGGGAAATTACACAATTGATGAAGATGTCCTTCTTGTTTCTAGATGGCTTAATGTAAGCATGGATCCAATTCAAGGAAACAATCAGAAACATGGAAGATATTGGGAAAGAGTCCATTCATACTTTCATGAATATAAAATTTTTGAGTCTGAACGTAGTTCTATTGCTTTGGCGAAACGTTGGTTAACAATTTAACTCGCGGTGAACAAATTTTGTGAATATTATGCTTCAATTGAAAGAATGCAACAAAGCGGTGTAGGTGAACAAGATAAGGTATTTTAACTTTTTAATGTAAAATTTTAATAAGTTTATTTTTATAGTTTATAGTTAATATTTTATAAATAAATTTTAAATAGATATGTCAAGCATCAGAGATGTTCAAAAGTATCCAAAAACAACCATTTGGATTTATGCATTGTTGGAGACTATTGAAGGATGCGCTGAAATGGAGAACATATAATATTGGGGGAAAAAAGTACTAGAAAGTCAAGTCCAACAGCATCTTCTCCATCAACCGTAGAATAAGTAAGTTTGGATGAAAACGATGATATTGAAGATACAATATTTGCAGGATTGAAGAGGCTAATGGGAAGAAAGGCTTCAAAAGCACAAGATAAAAAGGGCAAAAGAATTTGTGCTACTAGTACACCTATGGAATTGAGGTTTAAGAAGTTCGAGCATCAGATGAAATTGAACCAACAAAAGAGACAAGAGAACATGGACAAAATATATTTTCAAGAGCAAGAGAAGTTAAATATAATGAAAGCACAAGAGGATGAAATGATCATGATGATTAACACAACTAACATGGAGCTAGAAGTAGCTGAATATTAAAAACAACGCAAGAAAGAAATCATGAAAAGAGTTACATCTAGTAGTTGACTTGCTTATTATTATAGAATCATGATTTGCTTATTATTTTAGTAGAATATAATGGATTATGCTCCGCCATGTAGTGACCACAAGTGTTAAATAATATCTTCTTGAAGTTGAAAATGAACTTGTCTATCCCTTATGCCATGATTGGCATCAATGAATTCAAGTAATTACGGGGTTATGCTCATGAGATACTTCTACAGTGGGAATCTCGTCATGTGTATCATAGGTTGTTGGTTCTTGATTTTCATCTCGTTCATCCTTAACGATCATATTATGAAGTATTATGCATGCAGTCATAATTTCTTTTAGAGTTGTTTGATCCTAAAAACGTGCAGGACCATGAACAATGGCAAAACGTGCTTGGAGTACCTTAAATGCTCACTCAACATACTTCCTAAGCGCCTCTTGAGCCTTAGCAAATAGTTTTTTTTTATTTCCCTGAGGAGCCGAAATGGTTTTAACAAATGTTGCCCATGCGGGATATATTCCATCGGCAAGGTAATATCCCATCGTGTACTTATTTCCATTAACTGAGTAGTTCATTGCTAGAGCATGATGTATGCCTATTCAATAGCCGCCAAGCCAAAAAAATTCCCATATGCTTCTTCATCTTATGCTTCATCCATGTGCAACATAGCTAATTCGAATTGATGAGATATATTTAAAATAACGTATTTGACTGGAAAAATTGAAGTTGAGATGAATGAATATGAAAGACTGGATATGACTTATATTTATAGAGGTTGTTTGTTCATTAAAATATATCCGTTGGAATATAGTTGTTGGAATATGGCCGTTAGAATATAGCCGTTGGAGTTTTTTTTAAATTCATTGATTATTTTAATTTTTTTATATTATAGTCTGCGGGATAGTCCATGTGATAGTCCATCTGCTGGAATGATTAAAGACTAAAGGACATCTGTTGATGTCACATGGACTAAATATAGTCGAACAGATAGTCCATCTACTGGACATGCTCTAAGGATATGCTAACTACTAATAATTTTTATAACCAGATTTTTTTATAACTGGTTGTAACCAGATTCTAAAATTACCACATAAGATTTCTTGAACACTAGAGTGATAACATGTGGCAGAATAGATTCACAGCTCAAATAAACTACATTTATTCCCAGGTCAATGTGAAAGTTTTAAACAATTAGAACCACAAATAACCCCAAGGCCTAAACATATACTCCTAATCTAATTAACATCAATAACAACAAGAATCAAAAATCAAAACTTTGAAAAAAGATTATGAATTTGAAATTATAGAGCTATGAAGAAATTAAAAATAAGAGAAAGATAAACAAAATAATGGCGCTCGTTAGTTGTTTTAGCTTTTTCGAGCATTTTATCGAGGTCCTCTTGAAGCTTGGCATCCCATTTTACCAGCTGGTTCACGAACATTGCTCCCAATCCCATCCCTAACAAATTCTCCCACGGATCTGAAACCCATGTTTTTCCCTAAAAAAAGATTCAATCAAATTTGCTGCACATACTTATGGGTTTGAGTAAAGAATTGAGAAAGAGGGATGGGAAGCTTACCACACATGTAAGGGAGTCTGCGGAGGGCATTGGAATACATCTAGGTGCCGAGCCCTAATAGAGCTTCGACCAACGTCTCACTTGCCGACATTTTCTCTCTCCTCTCTTTATCTCTCTCTAATCTTTATTGATTTTACGAATTTTGCTATAGATAATGATCTATATAATGACTCTTTGTAAAATAGTGGGTCTTATATTTTAATTGCCATATAAGATTATTATTTTATAAATGATCATTATATTGTATGGATCATTACGTATAACAAAAGTATGATTTTACTTCTTTATTTTGGTATTTAGGAAGTTGTACGGTAGAGTGTAGACTCTGAAGAAGCTAAAATGCCAAAAGACATATCAGTCCCTTTAACTTTTATAGTTTTTTCAATTGAGTCCTACTCGAATTTTCTAATTATCCCCTTAAACTTAAATAAGTGAATTCAGCCAACTTCAGTCGAATGAGTATATTTGAAGATCACAAATGTTTTTTAATCTTATTATTATTATTATTGCTATTATTTTTTTCATATAATTTTTTTTTTGGCTATTACATACTCTATAAATAGAGTTGTGTGTTTAGAAAGAGATAAAACAACCACGAGATAGTAACATCTAAGAGAGTTGAGAAATGGTGGAGTTGAGTTTTGGGTTGGTGTGTGAAGGGTTTTTTTTTAGCTTTTACTTCATGCAAAAAGTTGTACCGTAGATATTAATATATTGAACTGATTTTGCGGATTAGGTCATTGAGGATCAAACCACTTTAAATATTGTGTTTTTTTCTTAATTGTCTTATTTATTTTGCGTGACTTAATTACCAGCAAGTGGTATCAGAGCTATGTTGATTGGATTCAATGTTAAAGGAATTAATTTGTGTGATACGATGGAGCCAAATTTGGGTAAATCCGAGCTTCCAATATTCGATAAGAAAGCAAATTTCACACTGTAGGAGAAGTAGCGTGCAAGATCTTTTGGTTATGAAGGACTTGATCAACTTTTGGAGGAGAAAAAACCAAACGAGGTGAAAGTAACCTATTGATAGACAATTCACAAGAAAACAGTAAACACAATACGTTCGTCGTTAGCATCAGAGATAAACTAAGATATGTTAGACGCTTGACCTACCTGACCTAAGATAAAATAAGTTGTCGTAACCCTAGTTTTACTAAGAGTTTGAACTGCTCTATAAGATAGTAGGTGAATGAATCACATTAGTGTGATTTAGCTAGTTAAATTGCCCAAGAAACTCTTCTTTTAACTATGATCTGACCTTAATACTAGTTTCAACAATTACTATTGAATTAATAATAACCAAATGAACTTGCATAAACTTAAATTTTAGGATTTTTACACTAGAAAGTTAAAAAGACTCTTTTTATAAAATAGGGTTAAGTACACTTATACTATACCAAGTTTTAAAAAATTCTTAATTTGGCTTCTAAAGTAATTGTGCTTACAAATTGTTATATAAACAACCGAATTGCATAAATTCTAAATCATTTTTTGACGAAAATTGGAAGATGAGATCTAATTTAATAAGACCACATTTGACCAACATTAGAATACTTCATTTTTCAAGTTGTAAGCATTTTAGAGAAAGAAGCTCTCGAGAAAAAAAGTTGCAAGAGAAACTAGAGAGAGAAATTTTCTATAGAAAATAGAGAGAGTTTTAGTGAGAGAAGGATAGAAAAACACTAGAAAAGCCATTAAATCTCCAAGTCTTTGGTAGTTAGAGAGCATTAAAACCATCAAGTGTGAAGCTTTGAATGTCCAACAACTTCATCTTCTACTTTGGAAAGGAAATGAAGCAAGCTAGTAAGAGAAAAAGGTATAAAAGTACTTAAAAACCCTAATCTTGGTTTTCTTTTAATTTTTATGGTAGAAATGTCATATTTGAGCTTTTTGTGCTTAGAATCATGCTAGATATGTTTATATAGGATGCCATGTGGTTTAAATGTGTAGTGGTATGGGTTTATGTAGAAAAAATCTAGCAAAATACTTGAAAATATTTTTACTGATGAACAAAACATTTGTACGAATAAATTGAACATTTTAAAATCTACAAATTATGAATGGTGTAGGGGAATGTAATGACCAAGAATTTTGAATTACATTATAAAGAAATTTGAAAAATTAAATTCTAATTAAATAAGTTATTGTGTAATTTAATTTAAACCTTTATGTGATAATTTGATTGTTGACTATTCGGTTAATTTTAGTAAAGGAAGTCTGATTAATGGATTGATTAAATTAATGGACTAACCTAAGATTATTTTGTGAGGAACCCTAATTAAATATTCAATTAATCTTGAATATGGCAAGTTGAAAGCTGTCGTTAACACTCTAGAATTAATCCTTACTTTTAATCACAAAGTCAATATAATAGCAAGCAACGGTCGAACCCACAAAGAGTGATATTGCTTCAATAAATTTTAATATTTTCTATTTCTAAACAACAATAAATAAATAAGGGGATTTTTGAATTAACTATAATTAACTAAATAAACAAAAATAAATTGATAAGATTAATCAATAAATTAAAATATCCAGTTCTTCAGTTCATTCTCACCCTTACAATTAATTAGATCAATCAATTAATATATATTTATATCCTTGCATGAAACTAATAATCCTAGGCAACAATAAGCTCTACTACCTGATTATTTTTTTTAATTTTAATCTACCAAAACAAACTCTTTATTAGATTCAAACCATTATACAACCTAGAACAAGCTCTTTAAATTTAATATAATGGAAGCATTAATCACAAGAAAATTAGATTATTCTAAGCAACAATTTCATAAGCTCGGACTGTTTAACTTATATCATGATAGCCATAGCAATAAACAAAAGCTTGATCACAATCATTTATCACTATTCACTACCAACGATTATAAACAATATCAATCACACGTAATATAATTCTTAAATCTAGCAATTGATAATAATTTGATCAATCTAATGAGCTCTAATCAAACCAACCATATTTAATATCAAAAAGCAATTAAAACAGATTATCACAAATAATTTCATATAAGGAAAAATAAATAATATTACTAAATTAATTTATCCATTAATTATAATTGGATTTGAAATCCCCTAGAACTGAATAAAAAAAATTAGCCAAACATAATAATAATATTATGTAAGAGAATTGAGAGATATATGAGACACCTGAGAGAGAGCTCCTAATTGTATCTAATAATATGTTAATATCTCGGTTAATGTGCTCTCATAATATATTTATAGAAGTACAATAATAATCCAAATCTAATGTGGAATTAAAATTCAATTTAGAATCAAATTAAAGCTCAAAAATTCGAATTTGCTGCAATTAACGCGTTGCCAAACGCGGCGTTGACTTGGTCAATGCACGCCATCACTATGTTACCGTTACTGCGTGGCTTCTATGCACTAAATTCCTTCTCCACTGCAACCCCCGCGCATTGCGCGTCTCTTTTTCCTGGCCCCTACGCATGACGCGCTTGATGTATCCTTCCTATGCTTCATGCGACACCGTTTAGATACCTACTACTGAATCTGTTACGCGCCTAGCATGCCGATACAAAGCTACAATATTACGAACTTGCCATCAGTATCCATTTAATTACCGTTTTGCCATCAGGGATTATTTTTTTACAAAATAAAATATAAAATAATTAAAAATAATATTAAAATACTAAGGATAATAAAACCACATAAAATTAAATAAATTACCTAAAACACTAAAAATACTTAAAAACTTATAATTAATTAAGTCTAAAAATACTTAATAAATAGATATAAAATCTACTTATCACAAGTCTAATTGGATTATATAGTTAATGTGAATATTAAATATGTAACAATGTTTTAAACTAGATGAATTTAGTTAATAGTTCATGTATGTAATTAATTACTAATGGATTAACTTAGTAAGTTAATTAAACAAGCCCAAGTATTTAATTATGTAATGGACTTGTAGACAATAATGTATGATCATGTAATTTAATTAATTTAGCCCAATGGTTGATTTAAATACCAAGTCATGCTAGAAGCCCATTAATTTAATTAACTTAGCCAAAGTGAAATTAAATGTAGTAGCCCAAACATTAGCCCAAATAGTATATTAAGTGAAAGTCAACAAGTGGTCAATGTTGCTACCAAATTCAAATTAAAAAAATAAAGCAAAAATGGGAGGATAAAGATGAGGTGTTGGATGGATAAGAAATAGATCCCTTGGGTCCCATGTAATCTCTCATGTGGCACATTTGATTGGTTAGAAATTTCTAAAAATCTCTATGTAAGCTTGGATTGGATGAAGTTGGTGATAGATCTATACATACATAGTTATATGTATAATTGTTGGAAGATGAGATCTAATTTAATAAGACCATATTTGACCAACATTAGAATACTTCATTTTTCAAGTTGTAAGCATTTTAGAGAGAGAATCTCTCAAGAAAAAAAGTTGCAAGAGAAGTTAGAGAGAGAAATTCTCTAGAAAAAATAGAGATAGTTTTAGTGAGAGAAGGAAAGAAAAACCCTAGAAAAATCATTAAAGCTCCAAGCCTTTGGTAGTTAGAGAGCATTAAAACCATCAAGGGTGAAGTTTTGAATGTCCAACAACTTCATCTTTTACTTTGGAAAGGAAAGGAAGTAAGCTAGCAAGAGCAAAATGTATAAAAGTACTTAAAAACCCTAATCTTGGTCTTCTTTTAATTTTTATGGTAGAAATGTCATCTTTGAGCTTTTTATGATTAGAATCATGCTAAACATGTTTATATAGGATGCCATGTGGTTTAAATGTGTAGTGGTGTGGGTTTATGTAGAAAAAATCTAATAAAATACATGAAAATATTTTTACCGACTTACAAAACATAAGTTGTACGAATAAATTACATATTTTGAAATCTTTAAATTATTTTTGTGATTTTATATTTTTGGAAATATATGGGTAAGTTAAGAACAAAATCTCTTTGGAATAATGTAAAAATGATTTAAAATAAGCAAGATATGAATTTTTGAACCAAAGGACCTCACTATCAAAGGGTTGTGCAAAATAGTCCACTTCATGGCCATTTCAGAAATCAAATCTTGTCTAAATTTGGTTTTTAATGATGGAAATTTGTATTTCGAAAAGATACGAATCCAACAACACCAATTTGAGGTCAATCGGACTTATAGATTTCATTTTATTCAAGTTTTAGTGAAGGAGGCAAAATCAGAAAATTTTAGAAAGTATTCTGCCGGTTTTCTAAAAAAAAAATCAGCCGGTCCATTTTTTTTTAACTTATGGGATCCGGTTCGGGTCTTTCTAGGCCGGTTCTTGTGACGGTTCCAATAGAGAAAATGTTTATAATTTAATAAAGAATATTATAAAATTTAGTTTGGATAATCATGATGTCATTAGGTATTTATTAAAATTATTGATTGATTAAATACCTTACTAAATAATATTAATAGTACATAATTAATTTTAATTACCAATAATTAATAATTAAACTGATTAGTTATTATTTAATTAAGATTAAATAGTAATTAAGGAGAATTAATTAATTAATATTTAATTAACATTAAATAATAACTAAAGGAAATTAAAGTTAATAAACTAATTATTTATTATTTAATTAAGATTAAATAATAAGTAAGGATAATTAATTAATTAATTAACATTAAATAATTATTAAAGGAAATTAAAGTTAATAAAATAATTATTTATTATTTAATTTAGATTAAATAATAAGTAAGGATAATTAATTAATTAATTAATTATTATTTAATTAACATTCAATAATAATTAAAAGAAATTAAAGTTGATAACTAATTATTTATTATTTAATTAGGATTAAATAATAAGTAAGGATAATTAATTAACTAATTATTATTTAATTAACATTAAATAATAATTAAAGAAAATTAAAGTTAATAAACTAATTATTTATTATTTAATTAAGATTAAATAAGGATAATTAATTAATAAATTATTATTTATTATTTAATTTAGATTAAATAATAAGTAAGTGTAATTAATTAATTAATTATTATTTAATTTACATTAAATAATAATTAAAGGAAATTAAATTTAATAAACTAATTATTTATTATTTAATTAAGATTAAATAATAAGTAAGGATAATTAATTAATTAATTAATTAATTAACATTAAATAATAATTATAGAAAATTAAAGTTAATAAACTAAATTATTTATTATTTAATTTAAATTTAATTTAATAATAAATAATGATAATTAATAAATTAATTATTATTTGATTAATATTAAATAATAATTAAAGGCAAATAAGATTAATACTTTAATTATTTATTATTTAATTAACTTTATATAACAAGTAAATATAATTAGTCATTATCTGTTGTTAAATAATGACTAAAGGTAATTAACTAATTACTTTTTAATTAATATTAAATAGTAATTAAATGAAGATAGAGTTTATAAAATAATTTAATTAAACAATTATAATAAATTTTTTAAGGGTTTAATAAGTGTTTAACGCTTAAGAAAAATAATATGGATTAATTAATTAAATCGTTAACATAAGATCAATTAAGTGTCTTGTACGATTAAATGATAGTATATAAATATATATTTGTTATGTGATTGATTATTTGCTAGAGAAATAGCATTGATAAGTGTTTAAAGTGCACGATTATATGTTGTACTAATTGATAGATCAACGTTATTAATGTTAGGTCTTTAATTAAGAGAATTAGTCGTAAGTCGACGGCCAAACAAGTTCTTTAACTTTACTCAAATTTATATTGAGCAAGTTTCCTATCTCTACTCAATATTATCGTGTTAATTCTTAAATCTTGAGCTCATATTATATCGCAAGTTATTTCACAATAATATTATAGCAAATCGTATATATTATTTGAATTCATATTTCATTCTTGAATTATGAATTGATTAAAGAAGAAGTCTAAGCCATTTGTTCGGCTAGACCTATGTGAAATTTATTTTAAAAGTTATCCAAACCATAGTGGTATGGATTCTTAAACTGAGAAGAATAATCCATAATAGGGAATAACCTAAGTATCGAACAAACGATACACACAGAATAAATGTTATGCATAAATATGTGGTATGAGAGGCTGATCCCCTCAAGTACAATTCTGACAAAGTAACATAAAATGGTCAATTAAGTGATTGACTTCCTCAATAGTAGTTCATGGTCCATTTGACCACTCAACAGTTAAATAATCAATTACCATTTCTTTATTTTGTGCATTGATTCTATTGTTCATAGTCGAACTCCTTTATTTAAATCATTTAGTTGATATTCCTATTCATTTAAACATAATTCTTGTTATTCATTTAAAATTACTGAGCAAGCTAGTTGCTCATACTTGCTATGTCATAAAATATTTTGTAGCTAAACTTGAAGGATCGGGTAAAGATAAAGACAAGGAAAAAATGAAGTCTAATTAAAATGACTACTTGATTGTCTGTTTATCTTTTAATAGATATAACTTTTGTAACACGAACTATTTGATAACCTTTTGTAATTTGTGATGTCTGTATTTAGTAAAGGTTGCAGACCTTAGGACTAGAAGGCCATTGTAATAGACAACATATATTTATTTATTTTCCACATTAGTATTAAATGTTGTTTAGCAGTGATTGTTTATATTATTGCGTGAGCATCAAGTTCGAGGTAGTTGTATCTAAATTTGGGGGTGTCACATGCACTACGTGGCAGGTGTCCCAAGACCACTGAGTAATCACTCCATCTTGAATGCTAAAATCCACTTCATCTCCTGTATGCATATCATTTCTATCCATAAAAGGGAATAAATCCATCGTTCTTCAACGCCTCATACAATAAGTAAAAAAATATATTGCGCACTTCCCCTCTAAAGTTGAAGAATACGTGACAAAAGGAGTCTGCCTTTGCCATTATCGCCACAAATTAAGTTAATCTATGAATAAGAATTAGTTGAGAAGATATATGTAAATTACTAAAGTATCCTAGTTATTACTAAAGCACTCAATTGAAAATTAGATTGGCTCCATCTTGACTAGGGCGAGCAAGGAACCGAATTGCCCTCGAAACCACACCAAAAATTGAATCAATTAAAATCGCACCAACGGTTCCAACGTATGTTACGGTTTTAGGTATGTTGAAAAATTGCAAATGCGATTTGAGTTTGATTTCTGAAAAAAATCGCATGCAATAAACCACACCATGCACTATCAAAAGTAGAGCATATCAAGAAGCATTATTATAATGTACAAATATTTGGAATTATCCCATATTGTAATTATCTCTGTTTAGAATTTTCATATGTAAAGAGATAAACATCATTCATGTTTTCAGGTTCTATTTTACTTTTGTTTAGATAAAATATTATAAGTAAAGTTGTGTGTGATTATGTGTTATCAAAGTGGTATTTAATATTGTGTGATACTAAATTGTTAATTTACATTGCATAACATTTAATTATTTAAATTGGTTTTGGAACCGAAACCACACCAAATGAAATTGCACCATACTGTACCAATTACAAGCGGTTTCATATGCGGTTTTGAAATTTTCAAATCGCACCTAAGTGGTTTCATGTGCAGATTGGATTTCAAACCGCACCATACTCACCCTTAATATTGACTTGTTATATATAGTTATAATTATTGATTAATGTATGAGAGAAGTGTTAATTACTAAAGTATCCTAGTTAGTAATACAAAAAGACAAACAAAAGTTTGGTAAGAAAGCAACCTAGTGTTCAAATGGTATCCACACTTATGTTAGACCATTAATAAAATGATGACATGCGTATTTGAGATAAATTTAATATTAAAAAAAAAGTTCAAGATTAAAACAAAAAGAAGACCCATAATATGAGTAAAACAACAATTTCAAGTGCAGCCAATTAATGGAACCAATATTTCCCAAATAAACAAAAATAAATGAATAAATTTAAATGTAAATTTAAATTTTAAAAAAAAATGAGGAGATACATTGCATTATTGCAACAACATAATTAACAATTATAATTGTGCACTTTGCCTCGAAAGCTCAAAAATACGTGACAAAAGGAGCATGCCTTAGCCATTTTTGACGCAAATTAGGCTGATCTAAATATAAATAAGAATTAGTTGAGAGGATATATATAAATGAAGGTCTCTGTGATGTTGTATACCACTTGTTGAAGAAGAGGTCACTTGATATGAACAGAAGTGGAGAGATAAAGTCAAGCATTTGTTTTATTACCAACGTAATAAAACAATAGATAATGACGGAGTAGATGGATGCAATTTTGTGCTATACAAAAGTAACTTTTTTAGATTCCAACTAAATGGTTAACTTCTACTGATTTAAAATTTTGATATTATTGAGTTTTGTTCCGTATAAACACTATTCTGTGAAGTGAAAAGTCTAAAAGTCCTGGCACATTTTTTAGTGAATAGTATTTTTGGCGACCATTTCTAAAAAAATGGTTAGACGACCAAAAAGTCAATTTTTTTTCTTCGTCTTTTTCCTATTTTGTCTTATTCCTGATGCGCTTTTCGAAAAAAACTTTTATTGCTTATTACGCATCGCTGTTGCATACGAACACTATATCCTTCAGCGGAACGTTCAAAAATGAAAAATGTTTCTGTTTAAAGAGAGTTTTATGTTTTATTTTTGGAAAAATATCAGTGGCCCCCTGGTATCTATTCCCCGTATAAATACTATATCGCGAAATGTAAAAAGTCCGAATGTCAAAAAGAACGTTCGAAAAGATGACAAATGTTTTCTCGTAAATCGTGACATTGTCGTCTTTTTCCCCTGAAAATTTTATTGGTTCCCTTACATCTAAACCTCATATTATCATTATGTTGTGAAATATAAGAAGTCCTATAGACGAAATGAATAGTTAAACGAACAAAAAATATTTTCTCGTGAATAGTGATTTTACATGTTTTTTGAGAAAAACTTTTATTGATGGTTATGTGTTTTCAAAGTGTGGGAAAGATGAATCTGAAAACGGAATGTCAATTTGACCTTCACATTTTGCTCGAGGGCCTATGTTATTTCCTAGGGTTTAGACCCTAAGGTTTAGGGTTTAGGGTTTAACTCTTTTTCCTATTTAGGTTTTCGCCCTAAATTGACTTCTGATTTTTAATAAGTGTTAAGGTTAACCACTCAAACCAAAACACAAAATTCTACACATAGATAATTCACATAACTCATTTAAAAGCTCAATTCAAGCTTTACTAATCACATAACACAAATTAGGTTAATTATTTTCAACCTCTTAGGTGTATACGATCGTAGTTTCGAGTCGTATATATTCTTTTAGATAGCTCAAGGTATACTTGAGCAATCCTTCTTGTTAGATCACTTTTGAAATGTTTGAGACATTACAGTAATTAAATGAAGATAGAGTTAATAAAATAAAAATAATTTAATTAAACAATTATAATAATTTGTTTAAGGGTTTAATAAGTGTTTAACGCTTAAGAAAAATAATATGAATTAATTAAATCAATAACATAAGATCAATAAAGTGTCTTATACGATTAAATGATAGTATATAAAATTATATATGTTATGTGATTGATTATTTGCTAGATAAATATCATAAGCAAGTGTTTAAAGTGCACGATTATATGTTGTACTAATTGATAGGCTAACGTTATTAATGTTAGGTCTTCAAGAGAAGTTTAAATTAAGCGAATTAGCCGTAAGTCGATAGACAAACAAGTTCTTTAACCTTACTCAAATTTATATTGAGCAAGATTCCTAACTCTACTCAATATTATTGTGCTAATTCTTAAATCTTGAGTTTATATTATATCGCAAGTTAATCCACAATAATATTATTGCAAATCGTATATATTATTTGAATTCATCTTCCATTATTGAATTATGAATTGATTAAAGAAGAAGTCTAAGCCATTTGTTCGACTATACCTATGTGAAATTTGTTTTGAAAGTTATCCAAACCATAGTGGTACGGATTCTTAGACTGAGAAGAACAACTCATAATGGGGAATAACCTAAGTATCGAACAAACGATACACACAAAATAGATGTTATGTATATACATGTGGTACGGGAGGCTGATTCCCTCAAGTACAATTTTGACAAAGTAACCTAAGAGGGTCAATCAAGTGATTGACTTTCTCAATAGTAGTTCATGGTCCATTTAATCACTCAGCAGTTAAATAATCAATTGACATTTCTTTATTTTGTGCATTGATTGTATTGTAGTTCATAGTCGAACTCATTTATTTAAATCATTCAGTTGATATTCCTATTCATTTATGACATAATTCTTGTTATTCATTTAAAATTGACGAGCAAGCTAGTTGCTCATACTTGCTATGTCATAAAATATTTTGCAACTAAACCTGAAGGATCGGGTAAAGATAAAGGCAAGGAAAAAATGAAGTCTAATTAAACTGACTACTTGATTGTCTATTTATCTTTTAATAGATATAACTTTTGTAACACGAACTATTTGATAACCTTTTGTAATTTGTGATGTATATATTTGGTAAATGTTGCAGACCTTGGGACTAGAAAGCCATTGTAATAGACAACATATATTTATTTATTTTCCGCATTAGTATTAAATGTTGTTTAGCAGTGATTGTTTATATTATTGCATGAGCACCAAATTCGAGATAGTGGTATCTGAATTTGGGGGTGTCACAGGCACTACGTGGCAGGTGCCCTAAGACCACTAAGTAATCACTCCTTCTTGAATGCTAAAATCCACTTCATCTCCTGCATGCATATCATTTCTATCCATAAAAGGTATAAATCCATCGGTCTTCAACGCCTCATACAATAAGAAAAAAAATATATTGCGCACTTCGCCTCTAAAGTTGAAGAATACGTGACAAAAAGAGTCATTTTTGCCACAAATTAAGTTAATCTATGAATAAGAATTAGTTGAGAACATATATGTAAATTACTAAAGTATCCTAGTTATTACTAAAGCACTCAATTGAAAATTAGATTGCCTTCATCTTGACTAGGGCGAGCAAGGAATTGAATTGCCCTCGAAACCACACCAAAAATTGAACCAATTAAAATCGCACCAACGGTTCCAATGTATGTTACGGTTTTAGGTAGGTTGAAAAATTGCAAATGCGATTTCGGTTTGATTTCTGGAAAAAATCGCATGCAATAAATCGCACCATGCATTGTCAAAAGTAGAGCATATCAAGAAGCATTATTATAATATACAAGCATTTAAAATTATCCCATATTATAATTATCTTTGTTTAGAATTTTCATATGTAAAGAGATAAACATCATTTATGTTTTCAAGTTCTATTTTACTTTTGTTTAGATAAAACATTATAAGTAAAGTTGTGTGTGATTGTGTATTATCAAAGTGGTATTTAATATTGTATGATACTAAATTGTTAATTTATATTGCATAACATTTAATTATTTAAATTAGTTTTGGAACCGAAAACACACCAAATGAAATCGCACCGCACGATTTAAAACCGTATTGCACCAATTACAAGCGATTTTATATGCGATTTTGAATTTTTCAAATTGCACCTAAGTGATTTTATGTACAGTTTGGATTTCAAACCGTATCATACTCATCCATAATATTGACTTATTATATATAGTTGTAATTATTGATTGATGTATGAGAGAAGTGTCAATTACTAAAGTATCCTAGTTAGTAATACAAAAGGACAAATAAAAGTTTGGTAAGAAAGCAACCTATTGTTCAAATGGTATCCACACTTATGTTAGACCATTAATAAAATGATGACATGCGTATTTGAGATAAATTTAATATTAAAAAAAAAAGTTCAAGATTAAAACAAAAAGAAGACCCATAATATGAGTAAAACAACAATTTCAAGTGCAGCCAATTAATGGAACCAATATTTCCCAAATAAACAAAAATAAATGAATAAATTTAAATGTAAATTTAAATTTTAAAAAAAAATGAGGAGATACATTGCATTATTGCAACAATATAATTAACAATTATAATTGTGCACTTTGCCTCGAAAGCTCAAAAATACGTGACAAAAGGAGCATGCCTTTGCCATTTTCGACGCAAATTAGGCTGATCTAAATATAAATAAGAATTAGTTGAGAGGATATATATAAATGAAGGTCTCTGTGATGTTGTATACCACTTGTTGAAGAAGAGGTCACTTGATATGAACAGAAGTGGAGAGATAAAGTCAAGCATTTGTTTTATTACCAACGTAATAAAACAATAGATAATGACGGAGTAGATGGATGCAATTTTGTGCTATACAAAAGTAACTTTTTTAGTTTTTTCTATATTTAACTTCAACTTTACGGAATGTTAAACTCCAATAATTTTAGGCTGCAAGAAGCAATACTGCTTACAGCAGGAACATACTCCGGGTTGAGGAGCGAATTGAAGGCGGCACGCAGAGTCTAGCGATCAACTTAATGATGTATAGTCTCCAGTTGTACTGAGAAAAAGCAAATGGAAAATAGGGTGAGAGAGCCAGCTAGTTAATGTAATGTGGGCATGCAGCTGGGTGAATCTGTCACAAAATTAATGCGAGAACTGTGATGAATACATACTAGTTGGTTGGGTCGTCAAAGAAACCTTTAGTTCTTCGCCTTATTGTTAATTATGTTGCTGCCATAGTGCAATGTGTCTCCTCATTTTTACCAAACCTGTATTTGTCTTTATGCAAGTTTACCAAACTTGTATTTGTCTTTATGTATTACTAGCTAGCTAGGATACTTTAACAAACTTTTATTTGTCTTTATGTATTGCATCTCCATGGTGATAAGAATACCAATATCGCTTAAGATGATTAATCTGACCCTCACTTGTGCTATAAATACAGTCTCCTGGAGAATGTTTTGGCATCAAGGCATCAAACAAAATATACTGTTTTGGCATTGATCGATGGCACAGTCGGTGCAGGAAAAGAAAAATGATGTAAGTCAAGTGAAATTATGGAATATATATATATATAGTTTAAATATGTTCACTGCTTGCTTGATAGCCAAATTTCACAAGTGCATTTTTTTAACCCTGCATATTGATCATGTCGCGTACAACTAGAAAGTTCCTTGTAGCTACTAGAAATTAAGGTTTCTAAGTTGACCTTACATAAGTTATCTAACCGTCACTTTAAATGCGAACTGATTTTGATCTCCACTCCACTGTATAAGTTAATTAGTTTTTATTATTTTATTCAGAGCCTTCACGGGTTTGTGAGTGCAAGGGATCTCTCAATCATTTGGGGTTCAGACAGTCGTTACTGGAAGTGGGAAAATGTTAAAAAAGACATATTGCGGTAAGTACGTAGAACAAAGTTTTAATTTAACTGACACTAACTAATTTACATGTCAATAAAAGTATCCTAAACTTATTAGTGCCGCCATTAATTGACACAAATTTTCTGATTCTCCACTTCAATTAATTTTGTTTTGCAGCTGTGATTCTATTCAAGTTGCTAAATTAATTAAAGTATGGTGGCTACAAATTGATGGAAAGTATGACGGGCAAAAGCTCGAGGAAGGAGTTTACTATGAAGTGAGCTTTGTGGTGGAACTAAACAATAACCTTGTCATGAATGGTCCAGTGAACCTTACACTTACTCTTCCAGATGGAACCAGGATAGAAAGAACAGAAGATTTGAACAGTGCAAAAAAGAACGAATGGATAAGGCTCACAGTTGGTGGATTTACTGCAACACCTAAATGTCTATCTGGAGATGTGAAATTTAGTATGATGAACATTGATGCTAGCACTTGGAAGACAGGTTTAGTTGTTATTGGAGCTGTGATCACCACTAAGGTCTAAACAGCCCTAGAAGATGAGTATCAAATTAATAAAGTAATTATCAGTTGATGGTTGTTATTAGTATGTATGTAATAAATAAATCAACTATCACTTGGTAGTTTATTGTAATATGTAATAAATAATATAATAAACTACATGCTCCCCTTATTTATAGATTTTCACCTGAATCTTAAATGTATTGAAAAAATTATGATAAAATTCAAAGTATTGTTGTTATTGAAACAGATTATGAGTATTATTATTGTTGACAATAACGAGATTTTCTTGTTCAAATGAAAAATTATTGAATTCCCAATTCGATTCAAGAATCCCGTTACAGATTAATGCATCTTCTCAAGTTCAAATTGTTTCATCTTGTGTTTTAAGAGACCATAATAGGCGAGAAAGATACATCAAAACAATGATCATGTTGTTATGCAGAAAAACCTCAAAGATGTAGTCTAATCTTGCATTTTAGCCCCACCAAGAATCCCAAATTCTAATTTGAACGAGAATTCTTGCAATGCAGATTCTTTAGCTCAAGCCCAACAGAGGAACAATAAAAACAACAATCATTCGAATCCGAGGGACAACGATAAATGGGCTAAAACTCGGGAAATTGTGCTTCAGAATGAAATATCCCCGGCTTATTCGGAATGTTCTGCCGAAACTCGTGCAGTTTCTTCACTTGTTAAAAGATGGGAGAGATTTTGAGGCAGAGTCCCAGAACTTAAATTTGAATAGTGGCAATAATAACAATAATATTATTAATTCCTCTGTTTGCAACAGCAGGAGCGATTCAAAGTCAATATTTACTGAAAATGTGTCGAGAGAAGAGCCAGAAAAATAATCAACTTTCAGTTAAAGAATCAGTTAGTTTAAAGAACAACCAAAACGCATCGTTTGGGTCACTATCCTTTATTGTTACAATGCCAGGTGTTGAGTTGTTAGAGTTCACGTGAGTTGTAGACAGAGTCAGATAAGCCTTTAGGCTGTGTAACAACACAAATGTAATGAGGAAGGCATTGAATATCTAAATGAACTTTACTTTCAGTATTTTCCTTTCCTGCACTTCCTTAATTTTCCTGCAAGTTTCCTTTTCTTATCAGTTTTCTCTACATTTTCTGTTTAGTTTGTGACAAATTGGTATCAAAGCATTCCTTCATGCGATCGATTGAGTGGAGATCTAACAATGCAACCTTACAAGGTTCCTTTCTTCGGCGGTGATCCTTGCGAATTTATTCCTGGCTATAAAGAATTTTTCAACGTAAATCCTATAACCGAAATAGATATGATTCAACCTGTCATGTAAGATTTTGAAGGGGCGCACTAGAATGTTATTTTTCAGTACGTTGAAGGAAAGTTTTTGGATACATGGACTCTGGACTGTTGGGAGGATTTTGTTATCGAGCTATATAGAAGGTTTGAAGGAGATAGTAAGGAACTAATTGACCATGAAGATGAAGACCGCGAGGGTTATCAAGCAAATATTTCAAAACCAATTCATCTAGTTTGCATCCAATTGATCCATTATAAGGTAAGTTATCTCCTTCACTGCGATTTTTCATCTCCCAGCTTATTCGTTAACACTGCAATAGGAACGTTCTGTAAAAAGACAAAAGAAATTAATTGTTTCGAACAAGGTGTTCGACAAAAGTCTAGAACAAAATTAACAAAGAGAGATAGTAAACATAATTTGGTGTCGAGGTTGACTTTTGATCAAAGTCAACTGTTTGACTTGTAAAGGTGAAAAGTCAAAATTTGAGTTTGGAGAAGAATTTTAAGAAACGGACCTCACCGTTGTGACAGGAACATCGAATTTAGTAGGTATAGACTATAAACACGATATGTGTTCTGGTTGACTTTTTGGTCAAAGTTGACCATTTGACTTTTTAAGAAAAAAGGTTAAACGATATTATCATGACGACGGGAATGTCTAAATTAGTAGGAAACGACTGTAATATTGAAAATTTAATTTTCGGGTCAAAAAGCGGGTCAGATAATTAAAAGTGGGATCCAAAAGATAAATTAAATCCACAGATTTCTAAAGTGGGTCAGCTGGATTGCTGAGATTTTTAATGAGGTGGACTTATTTAGAGTCAATCATTTCATTTCTTATCCTATGTAATCTAAGCTCAACCAATCATAGCTCATCTCTTATTTCTCTTGTCTTATCTTGATCATTTAATTGATTAAACCAATTCATGAGAGCATTATCAACATATAGAGTGAGAGAGAAAGTGCGAGCTCATGGGTAAGAGAAAAAGATAAGAGATAGAAGAGAAATTGAAGAATAAAGAAGAAAAATGATGTCATGAAGGTATATATTCAAAACCCTTATTTATTCCTTTGAATTTTTATGTTTTGATTTATGTTTAGAAGATTTATGAAGATTATATTGTACTTAATCATGTCTATGATGATTTAAAGATGGATTATCAAGAAATCAAAGGAAAAAAAAGTTTCGGCGAAAAATATTTTTGGATGTTGTTTCAACGTAAGATCTCTAACAAATTTTGGAACTAAAAATATGTAATATCCCGGATATTTAAATGAATTAGAAATAAAATATTTAATATTTAATAAAGGTTGAAGTTTGATAACCTTAGTAGTGATAGATAAATAGAGGTCCAAATTAAATTTAACGGACTAACTTAGATATGGTGATATCAAATTTTTGATAAGTTAGCAAGTAAAGTGATAATTCAATAAACTTGACTAATAACAAGTCTAATTAAATTAAGAGAATTAATTAGTTGAGTTATGTAATTATGCGACGTGGTTGCGTGTAAATTAAATATGTATTTATATGAATATATATATATATATATATATATATATATGCGTGCATATTTAGTAACATAATTTAATGGTTAATTAAATTATGATAAATAGATAGATTAATATTAAATTAATCCGAATTGAATTAAAAGGTTTACTGTGGGATTAATTATATTCATTAATCAACAATTATGCAAATTATTGATAAATTATTTGTGAGGAATAATTATGTAATTTATATAATCATAAATTATATAAAATAGTTGAATTAATTAAGGGAGAATAGTAATTGTATATATGTACAATATTTAATTTCATATATATGTATATATATATAAAGGGATTAAATTAATTGAGTAATTTTAAATAGTAATTGAATATATTAAATGAATATATTCTATAATTAAATAAATCATTGTAAATGATTTATCGGAGTGAGAAATTTAATTATACAATTATTTGTGTAATATTAATTAAATAATTTAATAAATTATTTAAATAAGAAATTGAGTAAATATATTATTACTTTAATGTATTTTCGGTTAAATGGATTTATTTCCATAATTGATGAGAAATGAATTATTTAATGTAAATGTATTAAATAATTTAATTTATGGCCTAAATAATATATATTAAATTATATATTGTAATTATTTTAATTTCATAATTTATTGTGAAATTATTTTTGAGGTAAAGTAATGTGTATAAATAATATATATAAATAAATTATATATATTATTATTAGTGAGCAAACCCTAAAGTTTTTAATATCAAAATAATTGATAAGTTTCCTATTAATTAAATATTTAATTAAATTGAATATAATGAGTTAATTAAATATAATAAATTAATTAATATGATTATTAATTAATGTAAATAATGTAAAATATTAGGAATAATAATTATTAGTCCATTTAGTAATTTAATACTAATGGGTTAGAGTATTTAATTATTTATCCAATCTAATTATTTATTTAATCATGGATTGAATAATTAATGTGTAATAAAATTAATAACTAATTATTTGGGTTATAATTAAATAGTCCAATGATGAATTAAATGGACTTGACTAGGTAGTAGCCCAAACAATTTAATAGGAGCCCAATTGGTATTTTAAATAAAGCCCAATGTTTGACCCACTTGAAAAAATACTTTATAAAACTATTATTTATTAAAAAAAGTAACTTTGGTCAATCTTTTTGGGACAAGTATCATGGTGTTGCCGGCAAAGGAGTAAAAGTTAGTGATTTGATTTTTGTTTTCTTTTATTTTATTTAATTAAATAGAGGATGCTTGTTTATTTTTTTAAGTACATGACACCATCCCTCTTTCACCAACTAAGGCATGGGTTAACTTTCTTGTGTAAGTATCCAATAGCTAGCTTGTGTTGATATAATTTCATAGATATAAGATATATATCTATACATTATGGAAGACTTAAGTCATTAGAGAGAGATAATTGTTAGTCATTTATTCTTCTTTCACTTTTCAAATTAGAGAGAAAATATTTGAGAACAAGGATAAGGAAGGAGAAAGAATTCTTGGTCCATGCCATCCCCCTTCACAACCCATTTTGGAAGAAAAATGAGGATAGCCATTAAAATGAGGTAATGGTTATTTTAAATGTAGTTTATTTTTTTAATTAAATAAACCAACATGTGAGTATAAACATGTTAATGTAGTTAATAATATGTGATAGTAATATTTATGTCATGCTTAAGTTTAATATGCTTGGTTTGTATTTTTGGTATAATTTATATGCTAAAAACATGTGTTTGGTGGTGTTAAATCAAGTATCAAAATAATGTCCAAAAATAAATTTTATAATATTTAGATTTAATGTTATAATATTATAGAACATTAAATCATGAGAAAAATAAAGTTTGAATCACTCAAAATGGAGTTATACACAAAAAGTTATGATTTGTGGTAGTTTATGTGATGTAAAAAATTTTATAAAAAAAATTTAATATTAAATCACGAAAAATTAAATTTTCATGTTATAAATTGATATTAAGTGATTGGTAAATTTTTTGGATTTTTATTGAGGACTTAAAGATTTCTTGAAGGTATAAATTTTATTAAGTTATGTATTAAAATAGCACTGTTCACGTTCTGCTGGTTGGAAAAAAAATTGGAGCCGGTCGCGCAATGCGCGAGTCACTGTTCAACGCCAGACGCGGAGCCAAACGACGCCGTTTGGCGTATAAAAAAAAATAACCCGCGCGAATGCGCGGAAGTCAATTTCCGGAAGTTGAAAAACGGCACCGTTTTGGTGTGTTTCTTTGGTACGCGCGCAATGCGCCGTAATAAAATTTTCGGCGAAATTACCAGATTGCCCCTCTGTCCGATTTTCTGATTAATTACGAAATTTTCATCGGTCCCGTTTTTCAACTTATTTACGGAAATGTCATTCTGGATAGTTTAAATTAATTTCAATATTTAAAAATTAATTTAAAATTATAACAAAAATATTAATAATACAAAAATGATATTTAGGTATTGAATATTATATTTTCCAAATATAATAAGTATTTAGGATTAATATTTAAATGTTGTAAATATTAATCTAGTTAGTTTAATATTATATCTTCTGAATTTATGATTAAATTAATTATTATTTAATTAATATTAAATAATAAACAAGGATGATAAATTAATTAATTATTATTTAATTACTATTAAATAATAATTAAAGACAACTAAGATTGAGTATTTAATTATTTATTATTTGATTAACTTTAAATAATAAATAAATTCAGTTAGTTATTATTTTTTATTAAATAATAACTAATGATATTTGAGTATTTACTATATAATTTTATTATTTATTATTTAATTAACTTTAAATAATAAATGAATCTAGTTAATTAGTTATTATTTATTATTAAATAATAACTAAAGATATTTGATTATTTTTAATATAATATAATTATTTATTATTTGATTAATTTCAAATAATAAATAAATCTAGTAAGTTATTATTTATTATTAAATAATAACTAAAGGTAGTTAATTACTTACTATTTAATTAATGATAAATAGTAATTAAATGAAATTATATTTAATGGAATAAAGAAAATGTCTTTTAACTCTTTTGTTTAAACAATTATAATAAATTGTTTAATAGTTTAATAAGTGTTTAACACTTGAGAAAATTATTTTCTAACTTATTAAATTATTAACCTAATATGATTGAGGGTCTATAAGGTTAATAATATTATTTTGACTGATGTATATCATGTGTTAGTACTTATATGGTAGATAAGTTCCTTAGTAAGCGTATAGTTGTGCAAATACGCCGTACTAATTATTAGACCAACTTTATTAATGTTAGGTCTTTCAAAACCAGTTAGTTGAAGCTAGACATTAATTGTAGCTGAGCAGACAGGCAAGTTTCCTAAACCCTACTCAATTTATATTCGAGCAGGATATATTAATTTATTGTTCGAGTTCCTAATTCAAACTCAAGTTATTATGTTTCAAGCATGCTAGTGGTTTAATTCTGTATAATTATTCCACCTCTTTAAATTGTTGATTCGCACATAGTGCATGTTGCATGTGTTCATCAGGTATGAAAGGATCACCTTCATTACCATAAGGTTCAGTTAAATTGTTCATGGTCATTATTGACACTCAACATTTATTTATTCAGTCATTCAATTATTGAAATTATGACTCGTACTCTTTCACAATTATTATATTGTTGAAAATTCAAAAGCTTATTCTTTCTTTCAATCATGATATATCGTTATTATATTTAAACTTGCTGAGCAAAGTCGTTGCTCACTCTTGCTATATCATGATAACAAATTTCAAAATAATACGAATGTCCGAGGAGAGACGGTGACAGAAGCAAAAGACAAGATTATAGTGTTATGCATGATAACTAAATTGTTATATGATGTAAGTAATTTTGTAAACCTTTTTATGAATCTAAAGGTATATATGTAAGTTAAGGTTAGAAACCTTGGGAAATGTTGTAGAATAAATAATTTATGTTTATATATTCCGCATTAGTTATAAAACATGTATGAAGATGATGTATCGTGACGTACCAAGTCTGAGGTTAAAGGTACCCGGATTTGGGGTCGTTACAAAATATGGTTGGAATCCTAAGATATAGTAGATCTGATTTGGGTAGAAAAAATGATGAAAAACTCGTCGAAAATTTTTTGGGTTGCCGGAAAAGATAACCGGTAAGTCACCGCCAGCGAACTTTTTGGTAGAGACATTTGGGACTATTTTCGACCAGAATTTGAAGAAACTTTGTATTATAAAGTTGTAGAGAATTTAATTTCATGCAAAATGAACATAAGATTCGTAATTTTCTGATAAAAGGGCTAATTATTATGAATTTTGAAGTTTCAACATTTTGAAAATTATAAATAAATTACTAAAAATAATTTTTGGGCTGAAATAAATTTACAGTAATCTTATAATAGTATTTATGAATTACTGTAAATATTTGGAAAATTATTGAAGCGAAGATGTATTTATTGTACTTTTTAAGCCATTTAAAGTTAGTTTAAAAATGGTAAAAATTCATAGAAAATTCTATGAATAGTGAAAAATTATGAAATTTGGTGAAAAATCCTATAATATTATTTTAGAATTTCTGGAAAGTTTTGGAAAATTATTGAAGCGAAGATGTACTTATTGTACTTTTAAGCTATTTAAAGTTAATTTAAAAATTTGTAAAAATTCATAGAAAATTCTATGAATGGTGAAAAAGTATGAAATTTTCTGAAAAATCTTATAATAATATCAGATTAATATTTATGGTGTTTGGAGGATATAAAAGTATATTGAGTTATTATTTTTATTTTGAAGCTATTAAATGATAGTTTTTAATAAAAATGAAATAGTTACAGAAATTGTTGGATAATTCGAAAAATGTGACAATTTGTCAAAAAGTCTAGAGTAATATTTTAAAAAGTTAGAATGTTGAACCATGATTTTTGGTTACTTATATTGTGATGAAAGATTTAAGCTTTGGTGTTATAAAGTCCATGAACCAAGCAAGCTAATATATTTTAAACTTTAAACGGGTATTAAATAAATATGATAGTAAATTTAGTAGCATGGGATGTGTGATGGATGAGGTTATGTTAGATCAAATATTAGTATACTAAAACTAATATTTGAGATAATTTAAATGAAAAATTTTAAGAGTTATACTAACGACTTATATGTAGGTATAATTGATGCCATATGTAATACTTGTATTGTGATGTAAAACGAACACATGAAATAATCGGAATGAAAATGGATTATAGTCAAATCTAATACGCAATGTAAATTACAAAAAATGTAATAATATATTACAAAGCGACTAATGTATACTACATCAAAGTGTATTTTAAAAGAGATAATTATTAGGCATTTATACGTTAATCTAATTGCATGCCAACACTATTGCCTGTGTAGGCTAAACAACCAGCAAAACATACGATAAATGATTTAAGTTCATAAACTTGTATTGATTAAATGACTGAATCATAATTGATTTAGGAAAAGAGTAAATGTATTACTAACTTAGTTTTATTGTAATAAACTAAGTTAAATATTCTTACATGGGTGATCTTTTAACTAAGTGCATAAGGTTGTGTAATGTGTTATACACACAAGGAGCTACTAGTGTGACAAGTTAGTACCTGGAATAATGTAAAGACCAAAATAAAAATGATTAATAGTTATAAGTAAACCACGAGGAACCGATGTTGCTAAGCATAAAGGCAGTACACAGAACGACAAAAAAAAAATTAAAATCTTAAAATAAGATTAAGCTTAGGGTCCAACTTCGACTAATATTATGCACTGTTAATCTCACATACCGTGTAGGTTATACGAAGAACGAGAAATGTTGGCGTAATGGTAAAACACTGGTGCAGGCAAGTTTTTCAGAACTTGCTCCTATGTGATAACTGTCATTATGTGTGAAATATTTTATATACAAACATGACTTAATGTGCATTTATGCCATAATATGATTAAATTGTTGTTGTTCAACTGATAAGTTGAGTTAGTTGTTTTTTGTGAACTGTATAAATTGTGGAATGACAAATATGATAATATGGATCATGAATTTTGTTCTAACCTATCTACATGTATAAAATGTCATGCATCGATATATTGATAAACATTCATGATGCATGAATTATGTGTTATGTGTAACTGTTAAACTTGCTGAGCAACGTCGTTGCTCATTCTTGCTTAAATAAATATTTTCAGCTATGTGCGAGACATATGAGGTTCTAGTAAAGATCAAGGATAGGGAATGTTTATGCACTATCCCAGGAGATATAGACATTTTTCGATAAACCCTTTGGGGATAAACAGTGTTACCAAAATGTATAGACTGTAATGAAATGTTAGTTTAACATTTAAATATGTTGTGTACCAAAGCGAGGTGATGTGTAGTTATGTGTAAGAGTGAAAGGTTGAAATAAGTTTTGAATAATAAATAGACTTAAAAGATAATTGTAAAGTTAAGGGTAGTTAATCTACATATCTTTTGTATTGAATTAGGTCATGATATATATATGATCTGGGTTGTTCAAAAAATTATGTAAAGATTGCGATTCTGAGACAAATGATTAAAGAATTATTTGTAAAAGTTTAAATTTAACGATTTTTTAGCTATTATTATTGTTGAATATTGTGGTTATTAAGAACAAGGTTGTACATTAACGCACGGGATCCGCTGTGGCCAGCACGGGAAATTCCGGGGCATTACACACATTCTAGTCTTATTTATCAACTAACATTTTACAAGTTTCATATACACTAAATGAACTAAAAAAAAAAATTGTCCGTCTAATAATAACTTATTTCAAATACAGTTTAATTATTTAACTTACAATCGTATAGACATAAAACACATTTTGCGAAGTTTTTCTTATTTACGGAGGATGCAGAGTTGGGGGCTTACACTAAATCATGCAACAACTGCAACTTTGATGTATATAGCAATTTTTATGATTGTCCACCAAAAGTTATTGCTAAAACCCCAAAGACCCTCGAAACCATTTGCCCTGTCATTCGTTACCTGCTAGCCTCTATATGACTATATCTACGTAACTCTCTCTCTCTCTCTCTCTCTCTCTCTCTCTCTCTATATATATATATATATATATATATATATATATATATATATAGACTCTCTACGTATTAAAATTAAAGATATATTTTAATTTTTGATTACATCTTCAACTTTAAATGATACTCCATTGCTGTATTTTAGCTGAATTGATTATTATTTGTCATTACTATTTTAAAAACAATATTCTAGGTATTTAGTGTGTTTAGAGTTTTTGAAAATTTAAATATACTTAAAAATATTGTTTGTTTATAAATAATTATTTTAAATATAATTTATTTAATTTTAAAAAAAATACTCCTTCTGTCCATTTTTAAATGTCGTTTTAGAAAATTATTTTTGTTTTTTAATATTTGTCGTTTGAGAATTTCAAGTAAACATTAATTGCTTAGCTTTTAATATTATCCAAAGTATTAAATATTTTCTCTTTTCCATTATATAGGTTGTTTTAGAAAAAAAAAATTCTTTCTAAAATATAAGTCGTTTTACATATATCTAGGGAATTTTTTTTAATCATTTCTTACTTTACCTTTAAAGATGAAGTAATTAAGAGATAGAGAAGAAATAGTAATTAATCAGTGCATGAGTTGTAATGAAATTCAAACTAATATTAATTAACTAACATTAATATTAATGAGATTTCTTAATATATGTAATTATGTCTTAAACGACCTATATAATTGAAAAGGAAGGAATATAACTTTAGTTCTCTCATTACTTTTTATTCAATAAATAATATTATTTTATTCTAATACAAAAATAATATAGATAATTAATATTATATTCAATACTATAGAATTATATTCTTAATATTTATGTATAACTCTAAAATGATATATATTCAGGGACGTAAACAGTAGGAGTAATATTTAAGCCTCGAATCCAATGCACCAAAAATAATATAGTGAGGCTTAAACACTCTAGCATGAACAAACTGACAAATTTATTTACCTGGTAGTACATTTCTTACCCCTTGGTTGACGTTTGTCTGCAATCACACAGTAACATCTCTAGCCACTCTCTCTCTCTCTCTATGTATATATCTATGTATATCGCCCCTGCTACAATTTCAGTTATCTCTGCATTTAAGCCTCTTCTTTTTAATTGAACAGTAGTTAGGTGTTCATTGATGGTACACCTATGGAGATTTACTGACAAGCCTCTCTTTCTTATCTCTTGTTGTTTCCCTTAAATTGTCACCCATTTCAAGAACCATTAATTCTCTGCAAATACCCAAAAATCTTCAATGTTGAAATCGGTAAACTTGGCTCCATCAATGTCCTCAATCTCAACAGGAATCGTTTTTCTGGGCCAATTCCTTCGGCCATAGGTGAATTGAGCAAGCTTTATGAACTCCACCTCTCAATAAGCAGCTTTAGTGGCGAAATACGCATTGAGCTTGGACAACTCCGAGATCTTCAGAGCATTCTAGACCTTAGTTACAACAATCTCACCGGCCAAATCCCAATTTCCATTGGAAACCTGATTAAACTCGAAGCACTTGATTTATCCAAGAATGAACTTGTTGGAGAAGTTCCACTCCAGCTGGGTGACATGAGCAGCGTGACCCACCTGAATCTCCCTTACAACAATCTTCAAGGAAATCTTGACAAGCGGTATTCACATTGGCCGGCTAATGCATTTACTGGAAATCTGCAGCTTTGAGGGGGCCCTCTGGAGCATTGCAATGACATCAATTCCAATAATCAGCAATCGGGCTTGAATCAATCATCAGTGGTTGCCATTTCAGCAATATCAACTACTGTAGCCAGTGTCCTTATATTACTTGGAGCTGCCCTTTTCTTCAAACACAAGCGAGAATTTATCAAAATGGCCAGTGAAATGAGTCCTGCTTACTTTTCCGGTTCCTCCATAACACAACGAAGACCTCTTTTTCAGTATGGTTCTGCCATGAATCATTTCAAATGGGAAGACATTATGGAAGCCACAGATAATCTGAGTGATGAGTTCAAAATTGGGTCAGGAGGATCAGGAGCAGTCTACAAAGCTGAAATGCTTACAGGAGAAACATTAGCAGTTAAGAAGATACCGAGAAAAGATGATATTTTGTTGGATAAAAGCTTTGCAAGAGAATTAAAGACGCTCGGGAGGATACGACACAGGCATTTGGTAAAGTTGCTGGGATATTGCAGCAGTAGAGGAGAAGGACCAAACCTGTTGATGTATGAGTTCATGGACAATGGAAGCGTATGGGATTGGCTACACAAGCAACCATTGAATGTCAAGAAGAAGAGAAGCCTTGACTGGGAAACAAGATTAAGGATTGCAGTAGGGTTAGCACAGGGAGTTGAGTACTTGCATCATGATTGTGTGCCAAAGATCATTCATAGGGATATAAAATCTAGCAATGTGCTATTAGATTACAATATGGAAGCACATTTGGGAGATTTTGGGCTGGCTAAAGCAATTATAGAGAATTATGACTCAGGAGCAATCGAATCAAACACTTGTTTTATAGGATCTTATGGCTACATTGCCCCAGGTAAGAAAAATGGTTCTCATCTGAATATATATGTTTTTCCCTACGAATTCCTTTTAAAAAGTTTCTGGTAATGTTTTTCAGAGTACGCTTATTCGTTTAAGGCAATTGAGAAGAGTGATGTTTACAGCATGGGGATTGTGCTGATAGATCTTGTGAGTGGGAGGATGCCAACTGATGGGAGTTTTGGGGAGGATATGGACATGGTGAGATGGCTCGAGTCCAATATTGAAATGCAAGGCTCTGCCCGAGAGGAGCTGATGGATCCAGCACTGAAACCTCTTTTACAGAATGAAGAAAGTGTTGCATTTCAAGTGCTTGAAATAGCACTGGAGTGCACAAAAACTGCACCAGTGGAGAGGCCATCATCGCGTCAAGTTTCTGATCTTCTCCTCCATGTATTCAATGATAGGATGCATCAACCGGAGAAGACAAGTCCAGATCAATATGCATAGTTCATGGAATCAAAGGAAAGGTATATAACTAGCTGAATATAACTGCCTATTTTTTGGGGATCAACATTAAGCTCAACGTTGTTGCAACTAGAATGCTCATATGTTAATATCCACACTTGTGGCTTCAGGTTTTATGGATAGTATTTGGTGTTTTAGATGGTATTACAATTCGTTGACTTGGATGATGTCATTGCTGGGGAACCATTGGAGTTTATTGGCATCTAGTTGATCATTAATGATCTCAAACCATAATATAAAGCCAAAGACCAAATATATTAAACTATACGAACAAGGAGTTGGCTCTACTTTTTGGTAAATGTCCATAAAAAAAACACTCTCATCTTTGGTATTAAAGAAAGAAAATTGATATTTCCTTAATTAAAAATTAATATTTCTACAAGGTCTCTCTCAGACAAGTGTGAAATCATTTATTATTCATTTAAAAGGGACCTTGTGGAACAATCACTTTTTGCTTGTGAAAATATCAATTCCCTAAAAAATGAAAGAAAACCAATGTGGACAAATTCAGTCAATAGTGTAAACTACAAAATGTAATAAAAGGAGAGCCCCACTATGATCCTTGGAGAGACGGGGCCTAAGAAATTGTAATTTGCATTACAGTTGAGCGGGTGGAAATGTAGAACTTGATTAATTTGCGACAACCCATCAAGGCAAGATAAAAACAATTTCAAAGAACTTAACCACTTACTGTAACGACCCCAATTCCGGACTCCTTTAACCCCATATCTGGTCTGTTAAAAGTAACCTCAATCCTAAGTTTAAACTAATTATATTTGACTTATAAACCACAAGCAAATACAATTATTACTATACACCAAGTATTAAACCTTAAATGAGTAAAATTTTCAATATCATTCTATTCCATAATCGAAATCTTTAAACATTTTTATTACAATTCCTAATCATATGAATAATGATTTAGCATACCAACCTGTCACCCTTATACATAAATGACAACATTTGAAAATGATTTAAAATAATGTATATATGTTCTTTTCACATTTCAGTTTGCTAATCTATAGAACAAGTAATACCCACAGAGATAATTTATTATATCGCAGGATTTTATTATAAAAGAACCTACGCTTTGATCTTGATAACTTGTTAGTCAATCTTCATCTTTGCTTCTACCATAGTAATCAGCTTCCTCAAGCTTTTTTGTAATGTTTTGTTTTAAGCAATAGTGAGCACGACGGCTCAGTAAGTCTAATAGTTTCACGTAACACATAAACATATTTCATCATGCTTCATGCATTTCAAGCTTTACAATGACTACATATCTCATGGATATCATGCTTTGCATTTACTCTATGATTCGTGCTATTCATGCATGTCATTTACAATTTCATATAGTTCAATATATATAGAGCAATCAACTTAATCATCTACTGCATATCAACAGTTTATTTCAACTTGTATCACAAAAGTACATTACCACATTATTGCACATAATAACATGTGCACACATAATAATTTTATAGTATTCTAAATCAGGCACATAATGCAACACGTTCTGAAAAATTTGCCTGATATGCGCATTGACTTACGCTACCAGTCTGAAATCCGCTTTCCATCACTAACGCTCATACAAATCAAATTACTGCATTCGAAAGACCTAATAGGTTTATCTGTTAATCAGTAAAGCGCATAGGGACTCAGCTGCCATTCGCAAAGGAAATGACTCTACAATACGGAATTCCCTATTTATTAACTCATAATTTATAAGACAATATTATCCTCCTTGAATAATATTTTAATTACCAATCAGTATTATTATACATTAATAATACATCACTAAATTACCAACGCTACCCAAGTACTGAACAACACCTTAATTGGTTATTAATACTATTAATCCCTTAATAATATTCACTCAATTATCAATATTATTAATCCTTTAATAATATTTCATCACTTGCAATTATCATTAAATAATTTACTCCTTTTATAATATTTAAAGGCTTAAACAATTAAATGTGCATTGTTTAATCACCTCCTTATTCTTTTAATTTCTTCACATTATTTATTTAACATTAAATAAATAATTAACTCACTTAACTTTACTTGTTTATTTATCTTCACATAAACAATTATTTTATTAATCTTAATTTACTTTAATTAATATTTAATATCATAATAATTAATTAACTATCCTCATTTCTCTTTAATTATTATTTAATATCATTCAAATAATAATTAATTAATTAATTAATCCCATTTATTATTTAATATTAATTAAATAACAAATGATCACTTTACTCACACCATCCTTCTTTAATTATTATTTTATATCTTTTAAATAATAATCAAATAATTAATAATAAATCAGTACATTATTATCTTTATCTTTCTTTAATTATTATTTAATATCCCTTAAATAAATAATAATTAATTAACTAATTATCCTTAATCATTATTTAATATTAATTAAATAATAAATAATTACTTTATTAACTTTATCTCCCCTTAATTATTATTTAATAGTAATAATTAAATAACTAATCACCATTATTTATTATTTAATATTAAGTAAATAATAAATAATTATTTTATCTACTTCATATACTTCTTTACTTTATTTAATAATAAATAATTAATTAAATTCTTTTTATTTACTTTATTTATTGATTAATATTATTTAAATAATAAATAATAACCTTTATGAATTATTTAATTAAAATTGAATAATACATAATTATTTTATTCGTTTATCCTTATTTTTCTTAAGTCTTTCATATTTATTAAAAATACTTAATTGACTTATTATTTTTATAACTCTTGGATATATTTAGTATATTTCATTCCATATAAAAAATAATTTTCGTTTAATTTTCCAACTTTATTTACTATTTTTAAATAGTACATTTCTGTCCAAAAATTGCAGTAATTATTAAAAATCAAGTTTTTATTGGAAACTTCTGAATTTTGTATGGTAGCTTCCTGTCATCATATAGTACCTCCAGTAAAATTTTGATAATTTTGGGAGGTATACGTTTCAAGTTATAATTGTAGTTCTCTTTTAAAATGTAAAGAAACGTCGGGTCATAACTCACTCATCCGGGGTCGGATGGAGCTCATTTTTGGACAATCGCTGTTTTATACCATATATAATCGTGTATAAAAGTTCCGGAATTTTTAGAACATAATAGGCGGGCAAAACAGGTCGTGTAAATTTCTGGGCAGAATGTTTTCGGGTATTTTCCAACATTGGACTGTTTTACGAGAAAAATCATCACGGATAGCTCGTGTAATATTTTTCAGTCGTTCCACTTGAAATCTCTTCTTATCTCATAGGAATACCATCCAAGATTTGCGGATCATGAATACGAGTTACGGAGAGTGAACAGTAAATCCGGGAATCGGCTGTTCCGTTTTGTGTTTTTCCGGCGAAAACCGCTTTCATGTTTTGTTAAACTTTTCCACATAAATGAATACCAAAACTTATGTTAAACCCATTTAACTCTATATATACTAGTCTAGCATGGTTTTAAGCATCAAGAGATTTAAAAAAATAGTTTTCTACCATAGAAATAATATATCACACCATTAAAGCTTCAAAACTAGGGTTAAAAGTGTTTTTATACCTCTAGCTCTTGATGGCTCTCCTTCTTTACTTTCCAAGGTAAGAGATGAAGTTAGATGACATCCACAAGAACCCCCCTTGCTGCCAAGACCCTCCACCCACACACTCTATTGTTATTTTGATTTTTCTCTCTCTCAAGAACTATAAGTGTTCTTCACTTTTCTTTCAAGCTTCTCTCTTTTTCTCTCTAAGAATTGTTCTAGCAAATGACATTTTAAAGGACTCTACTAATCATACTTCACTTCTCCTAATCCTCCATCATTGGTCAATTAAGGCTTAACACAAGATTACTATTGCATGGAATGATTACAAGGATTTGACAACTTGGAATGACCTCAAATAGTGTCAAATAGTAGCTCAATAGTGCCCAAATAGTTGACATCTTGATTGACTACCTTGATTGACCTTGAATAGTGCCTCAACAGTGACTTCAATAGTGCTCAATAGTATTCCAATAGTGACTAAGATTTGACCTTCTTGATTGACATCTTTGATTGACCTTAAATAATACTCCAAATGGTGCTCAATAGTGACTAGCTTGATTGATTCATGACTTGACTAGATGATTGACTAATAGATTGAAATCCATCAAGTTGAAGTGCAAGTAACCAATTAAGTGTAAACTAAGCAACATAAAAGCTACAAGTTACTCATTCTCTCCTCCCATCATTTTCCATTTTAGGCATTCCTTTAACATATTACTATACTAGTAATTTACTAAAGGTGTTGGACTTCAATAATTAAACCAACACAACTTACAAGTTTATCCACCAATCAAATAGTTTGGGCTTATTTTTATGTCCTATATAATTTTATAAGTATCCATATATATACACCAATATATGTATACATATTCACCTATACATGCACAATACTTGTATTTTCCTCATATTTGAACATCATTTGTCCTTTAAAATGTCACCCATCAACTTGACTATAAGCAACATAGATGGTGAAGTGAAAAATAACCAACATATCACCAACACTTAACTCACATGTGGTTAACTCTCCATGAGACATATGGCTAAAGTACTGAACTTAACCTTGATCACTCAAATACCCAACCTTAGTTAAGTCTCATCCATCATGTATACATATAATTATGTATCTACACATTTTGCTAGCAACTAACATCCTTAAATAAGTATACATTCATGTTAAGTCCTGATTACTATACCATTGAATGACCAAGAGATTAACACTCTTGATTGACTAGAGTTGGTAGGGTTAGGTAGGAGTTGTTGGGAGTTGGTGAACTACTTAATTTATTGAGTGAAATACAAGCTTCCCAAAACTAACACTCCACCCAAATTTCCTCTCTCTTGCTATAATACAACAAGTATACTTGCACTATCATTACATATAGAATGTATATCTATATTTACATTAACAAACGCAAGCATGGTCAACTCTCATCTCTCCACATGCATCATTATAATATTCTCACATTTAATCTCTAACAAATAAATTAGGTTAAAAAAAAATATTTACTCATCTTTTACACCTTTTACTTCTCCAAATCTAAGTTTTAAACTTCAACCTTTATTTTATTATCAATACCTTATTTAAAAATCTCGTGAAATATCCGGAATATTACACTTACTAATACTGTCATGAGTTACATTTACAAAAAGAAATGCTGCAGAATTTAAACTTTAAGAGCATCTCTAGCAGGCCAGAGTTGTAATATCCCAAATATTTTAAAAATGATCTGTCAAGATATGATAAAGGTTGTTAATTTAAAAGCCTAAAAACGATTGCTCAACAATACATTGAACTATATTAAAGATTAAAAACGACTCGAAACTACGATTCGTTTACGATTAGAGGTTAAACTTTTAACCTAAACTATGTGTTATGTGATTAGTAAAGCTTGAATTGAGCTTTTAAATGTGCTATGTGAATTACTTATGTGTAGGAATTCGTGTTTCGGTTCAAGTAATTAACCTTAACACTTATTAAAATCGAAAAGTTATTTAAAGGTTAAAACCTAAAAACCTAATTCTAGGGTTTGGAAAACCTAAACTAGGGTTTGGTTATACTTAGAAAAGGTTAAAACCTAAACCCTAAACCTAGAAACCCTAAGGGTTTAAACCCTAAGGGTTATAACCTAACCCTAATCACTATTCACATATACGCATATAATACGAAAATTATACGGGTAGAATACGAAAATAATACGAGAATAATACGAAAATTATACGGTATAAATACGAAAAAGTCAACTGTGAATAGTAAAAGTCAAGTATACAAGTTAGTAGAGAATTAACTAATGTTGAGTTAGATGTTAACTCTAGTTAGTAGATAAAGTTAAAGCCTAAGCCAAGCCAAAGTCAAGCCAAAACTTGGAGCCAAAGAATAAACCAAACTTGAAGCCAAAGTTGGAGCCAAGCCAAACTTGGAGCCAAAGTATAAAGCAAACTTGGAGCCAAAGTTGGAGCCAAGCCAAACTTGGAGCCAAAGTATAAGCCAAACTTGGAGCCAAAGTTGGAGCCAAGCCAAACTTGGAGCCAAAGTATAAACCAAACTTGGAGCCAAAGTTGGAGCCAAGCCAAACTTGGAGCCAAAGTATAAGTCAAACTTGGAGGCAAAGTTAAAGCCAAGCCAAACTTTGAGCCAAAGCTTGATTGTCATTTTTTACCATTTTACCCTAACTTGGAAAATCCTATAAATAGGAGTCTTCACTCTTCATAATCTTTACCAATTCACCAAGTAAATTAGAGCAACAAAGCTAGAGAGATATATTGATAGATTAATCTTGTTGATGAGTATTGAAGCCTTGCACAAATTGTTGTCAAAGCTTGCACTCCAAGAGGTAATCTCTAGTTGTTATTATGTAATTTTTCAATTCGTAGAGTATATGTGAATAGCTATAATGCTCGATTTATTTTATGTCTAGAGTAGTGAAATATAAATTATAAGTAGTTATACTGTCCATTTCATTTCAAGTATTTAGTTAAAAAGCTCAAAACACAAGCCGTTACGATGTTCGATTTTTCTTATCGTTCTTCGTGTTCTTCGTGTTCTTGAGTGAAAGTCATAAATTTCCTTATAAGTAGGTTTATGATTTTGTAATTTAGTGTTATGGGATGATGAAACATGATGGCCTTGCTAAGTAATGCTTGTGGCATCAAGTTTTAGTAGTCGAAACGAAGAACGATGAAACTTTGTTCTTCGTGTTCTTCGATTCGTTCTTCGTGTTCTTGAGAAAAAGTCATGAAATCTTATATAAGTAGGTTTATGATTTTGTTATTTTTATGTTATGAAGTGATACGAAGTGTTAGAACATGTTATCTTAGCAAATTAATGCTTGAGGTATCATGTTTTACCAATCGGATCAAAGAAAGTTAAGTCTAATATAGTCGCAGAATATTTTTGCGAATTTCCGAAAATTTAAAGTCTGAATCTGCCTTAGAAACCTAAATAAAAGTTGTAGCTCATGAAATTCTAAGCAATTTAGACTCAAGAATAACTCAAAAATGTTTTCGTATGACAAAGTTATGGCCGTTACTATAAAAGAGGTCAGAAATATGAATCAGTTTTAGAGTAGTCCCCTTTAGGCCGAAATCTGTACAAATCTGTCAGGAATCTCGAACTTTTTTCTGAATGAAAGTTGTAGAGACGGAAGTTACGAACGCGTGGAATTTTGAACGACTAAAAAAATTTTTAAAACGAAGAAGTTATGGCCGTTTAACTGAGCCGGGGTCTGGCAGTCCAACAATCTGCCCAAATCCGAAATTTTGGCTTAAAAATGAGTTTTTGAGTTAGCCAATTTTCCAAATAATTCCACCTATTGAAAGAGTTTAAATAAGTTAATATAAGACTTATGAAGTTATATAATACGATGAATCTAACCGCTTATGCACTGAATGACTGTGTAGGGTTTAACGCTCCGCCGGAAAACCCTAGTTTCAATTTGAGGCAAGTTCTAAACTTTTATGTGTTATTAGTATGTTCTAAGATTGTTCATGTTATTATGTGATAGTTTATATGTGAAAGTACATGAATGAAGATCTTATGTGATTAAATAATTAAGTGTTAGTTATTGATTAACTGTTAAATGTTAATTGATATTTGATGATGCATATGAGTATGTATAAAATATGTTTATTGTTAAAGCATAAATTAATATGATTATTAACTGAGATGTATGTTCAGTCAAAGCATGTTAAAGTTTATATGAAAGCATAAACTGTGTATGTGATAATATGTTAGACTTGCTGAGCCGTCGTGCTCATTCTTGCGAATAAAACCTTATTTGCAGATTAAAGATGAACGTTAAGAAGATCTTGAATGTAAAGATGAAGCGTAGATTAGGTTTTCATGTTTATTACTTGTATTTGTATAAGTCATAACGACTGTTGTAATACGAACAAACAAACATGTAACCGAATATTGAATGAATGATATAAATTATTATCATCAGAATGTTGTTATGTCTTTAAATTTGATATAATGTAGAATTGTTAAATATTAAAACAATGTTGATAATGATCTATTTATCTGGATGAGGATCGGTAAATAACTTGTGAGTGCTGTACATCTGAGACAGAACTAAGCGATGTTGACTGATCAAATCCATCGTTAAGGTTCCTCGGACCCAGGTATAACTCGTTATTACTATTCTGAATACCATATAAATAGGATTATTGATATGAAGAGATATCTTTGTATATTGATACTTGTAGTACGAATGAGACCGTTACAAGTGGACGTATATAGAATATTTAAATCCTAATGTTAAAATTAAACTGTTATATATGGTTTTATCCATTTATACGGATGAAATACAAGTTGATACTTGTATACTTATGAGACTGAGATTAAGTTAAGATCCAGGGACAAAGTTAAGAGAAATTTTTAATGTATAGTCTAAAATAAGACTAATTCAACCAATATGATTATGGGATCATTGGTTAAGTCGATAGAGGTACGAAGTTAACGCACAAGGTCCGCCGCGTGGAAAGCGCTGGGATTTTGGGGTCGTTACAAAGCGCGGGGATTTTGGGGTCATTACAAGAGTTCTCCACATCCTAGACTAAATATAGTCTACGATAAACCCTCGCGCTCCAGCAGATGGAGTAAATTTAGTCTACCTCTTTTTCCGGCAGAACAAAGCCACTATATTTAGGAATCAAATTTTGGTGGACTATAAGTATTAATATATTTTAATGGCAGATGAGGAAAAGGTGGAGAAGGAGGAGGAGGAGACGAAGAAGAGGAAGAAGACTGATAAGAAGAAAAGGTTGATGAGAAAAGATGACTCTTCTGCTCTGCACTCCAACGGACGGATAAGAAGATGAAACAATCAGAATGGTATAAAATAGAGTAGGTACAGAACGTTAAATTTTTTTTGCAACAATGGTAATTTGTTGTTTCAACGGATAAAATTAAAAAATCTATACATATGTAATATGTATAATAATTCAATATATTTTACCATCTCTCAATTAACAACTTCAACCTTTAGTGGTTGTCAGTATTTGGTTAAATAGTTTGTATTTTTATTGTATTTATTTTTTATTTTTTATTGATAATATCTCTCTAATTTATTTTTTAGATGAAAAATCATGGTCCTCCAATGTATTATTCTTCATTATTATCTCAAGATTTTTCACTTGATGATCCAAATTTGTTGGATGACTTCTCAATTCAAACTGTCATACCAATTCAGACTCCTGAAAATGAGTCCAACAAAAGAACAGGGCAAAAGGGAAATTACACAATTGATGAAGATGTCCTTCTTGTTTCTAGATGGCTTAATGTAAGCATGGATCCAATTCAAGGAAACAATCAGAAACATGGAAGATATTGGGAAAGAGTCCATTCATACTTTCATGAATATAAAATTTTTGAGTCTGAACGTAGTTCTATTGCTTTGGCGAAACGTTGGTTAACAATTTAACTCGCGGTGAACAAATTTTGTGAATATTATGCTTCAATTGAAAGAATGCAACAAAGCGGTGTAGGTGAACAAGATAAGGTATTTTAACTTTTTAATGTAAAATTTTAATAAGTTTATTTTTATAGTTTATAGTTAATATTTTATAAATAAATTTTAAATAGATATGTCAAGCATCAGAGATGTTCAAAAGTATCCAAAAACAACCATTTGGATTTATGCATTGTTGGAGACTATTGAAGGATGCGCTGAAATGGAGAACATATAATATTGGGGGAAAAAAGTACTAGAAAGTCAAGTCCAACAGCATCTTCTCCATCAACCGTAGAAGAAGTAAGTTTGGATGAAAACGATGATATTGAAGATACAATATTTGCAGGATTGAAGAGGCTAATGGGAAGAAAGGCTTCAAAAGCACAAGATAAAAAGGGCAAAAGAATTTGTGCTACTAGTACACCTATGGAATTGAGGTTTAAGAAGTTCGAGCATCAGATGAAATTGAACCAACAAAAGAGACAAGAGAACATGGACAAAATATATTTTCAAGAGCAAGAGAAGTTAAATATAATGAAAGCACAAGAGGATGAAATGATCATGATGATTAACACAACTAACATGGAGCTAGAAGTAGCTGAATATTAAAAACAACGCAAGAAAGAAATCATGAAAAGAGTTACATCTAGTAGTTGACTTGCTTATTATTATAGAATCATGATTTGCTTATTATTTTAGTAGAATATAATGGATTATGCTCCGCCATGTAGTGACCACAAGTGTTAAATAATATCTTCTTGAAGTTGAAAATGAACTTGTCTATCCCTTATGCCATGATTGGCATCAATGAATTCAAGTAATTACGGGGTTATGCTCATGAGATACTTCTACAGTGGGAATCTCGTCATGTGTATCATAGGTTGTTGGTTCTTGATTTTCATCTCGTTCATCCTTAACGATCATATTATGAAGTATTATGCATGCAGTCATAATTTCTTTTAGAGTTGTTTGATCCTAAAAACGTGCAGGACCATGAACAATGGCAAAACGTGCTTGGAGTACCTTAAATGCTCACTCAACATACTTCCTAAGCGCCTCTTGAGCCTTAGCAAATAGTTTTTTTTTATTTCCCTGAGGAGCCGAAATGGTTTTAACAAATGTTGCCCATGCGGGATATATTCCATCGGCAAGGTAATATCCCATCGTGTACTTATTTCCATTAACTGAGTAGTTCATTGCTAGAGCATGATGTATGCCTATTCAATAGCCGCCAAGCCAAAAAAATTCCCATATGCTTCTTCATCTTATGCTTCATCCATGTGCAACATAGCTAATTCGAATTGATGAGATATATTTAAAATAACGTATTTGACTGGAAAAATTGAAGTTGAGATGAATGAATATGAAAGACTGGATATGACTTATATTTATAGAGGTTGTTTGTTCATTAAAATATATCCGTTGGAATATAGTTGTTGGAATATGGCCGTTAGAATATAGCCGTTGGAGTTTTTTTTAAATTCATTGATTATTTTAATTTTTTTATATTATAGTCTGCGGGATAGTCCATGTGATAGTCCATCTGCTGGAATGATTAAAGACTAAAGGACATCTGTTGATGTCACATGGACTAAATATAGTCGAACAGATAGTCCATCTACTGGACATGCTCTAAGGATATGCTAACTACTAATAATTTTTATAACCAGATTTTTTTATAACTGGTTGTAACCAGATTCTAAAATTACCACATAAGATTTCTTGAACACTAGAGTGATAACATGTGGCAGAATAGATTCACAGCTCAAATAAACTACATTTATTCCCAGGTCAATGTGAAAGTTTTAAACAATTAGAACCACAAATAACCCCAAGGCCTAAACATATACTCCTAATCTAATTAACATCAATAACAACAAGAATCAAAAATCAAAACTTTGAAAAAAGATTATGAATTTGAAATTATAGAGCTATGAAGAAATTAAAAATAAGAGAAAGATAAACAAAATAATGGCGCTCGTTAGTTGTTTTAGCTTTTTCGAGCATTTTATCGAGGTCCTCTTGAAGCTTGGCATCCCATTTTACCAGCTGGTTCACGAACATTGCTCCCAATCCCATCCCTAACAAATTCTCCCACGGATCTGAAACCCATGTTTTTCCCTAAAAAAAGATTCAATCAAATTTGCTGCACATACTTATGGGTTTGAGTAAAGAATTGAGAAAGAGGGATGGGAAGCTTACCACACATGTAAGGGAGTCTGCGGAGGGCATTGGAATACATCTAGGTGCCGAGCCCTAATAGAGCTTCGACCAACGTCTCACTTGCCGACATTTTCTCTCTCCTCTCTTTATCTCTCTCTAATCTCTATTGATTTTACGAATTTTGCTATAGATAATGATCTATATAATGACTCTTTGTAAAATAGTGGGTCTTATATTTTAATTGCCATATAAGATTATTATTTTATAAATGATCATTATATTGTATGGATCATTACGTATAACAAAAGTATGATTTTACTTCTTTATTTTGGTATTTAGGAAGTTGTACGGTAGAGTGTAGACTCTGAAGAAGCTAAAATGCCAAAAGACATATCAGTCCCTTTAACTTTTATAGTTTTTTCAATTGAGTCCTACTCGAATTTTCTAATTATCCCCTTAAACTTAAATAAGTGAATTCAGCCAACTTCAGTCGAATGAGTATATTTGAAGATCACAAATGTTTTTTAATCTTATTATTATTATTATTGCTATTATTTTTTTCATATAATTTTTTTTTTGGCTATTACATACTCTATAAATAGAGTTGTGTGTTTAGAAAGAGATAAAACAACCACGAGATAGTAACATCTAAGAGAGTTGAGAAATGGTGGAGTTGAGTTTTGGGTTGGTGTGTGAAGGGTTTTTTTTTAGCTTTTACTTCATGCAAAAAGTTGTACCGTAGATATTAATATATTGAACTGATTTTGCGGATTAGGTCATTGAGGATCAAACCACTTTAAATATTGTGTTTTTTTCTTAATTGTCTTATTTATTTTGCGTGACTTAATTACCAGCAAGTGGTATCAGAGCTATGTTGATTGGATTCAATGTTAAAGGAATTAATTTGTGTGATACGATGGAGCCAAATTTGGGTAAATCCGAGCTTCCAATATTCGATAAGAAAGCAAATTTCACACTGTAGGAGAAGTAGCGTGCAAGATCTTTTGGTTATGAAGGACTTGATCAACTTTTGGAGGAGAAAAAACCAAACGAGGTGAAAGTAACCTATTGATAGACAATTCACAAGAAAACAGTAAACACAATACGTTCGTCGTTAGCATCAGAGATAAACTAAGATATGTTAGACGCTTGACCTACCTGACCTAAGATAAAATAAGTTGTCGTAACCCTAGTTTTACTAAGAGTTTGAACTGCTCTATAAGATAGTAGGTGAATGAATCACATTAGTGTGATTTAGCTAGTTAAATTGCCCAAGAAACTCTTCTTTTAACTATGATCTGACCTTAATACTAGTTTCAACAATTACTATTGAATTAATAATAACCAAATGAACTTGCATAAACTTAAATTTTAGGATTTTTACACTAGAAAGTTAAAAAGACTCTTTTTATAAAATAGGGTTAAGTACACTTATACTATACCAAGTTTTAAAAAATTCTTAATTTGGCTTCTAAAGTAATTGTGCTTACAAATTGTTATATAAACAACCGAATTGCATAAATTCTAAATCATTTTTTGACGAAAATTGGAAGATGAGATCTAATTTAATAAGACCACATTTGACCAACATTAGAATACTTCATTTTTCAAGTTGTAAGCATTTTAGAGAGAGAAGCTCTCGAGAAAAAAAGTTGCAAGAGAAACTAGAGAGAGAAATTTTCTATAGAAAATAGAGAGAGTTTTAGTGAGAGAAGGATAGAAAAACACTAGAAAAGCCATTAAATCTCCAAGTCTTTGGTAGTTAGAGAGCATTAAAACCATCAAGTGTGAAGCTTTGAATGTCCAACAACTTCATCTTCTACTTTGGAAAGGAAATGAAGCAAGCTAGTAAGAGAAAAAGGTATAAAAGTACTTAAAAACCCTAATCTTGGTTTTCTTTTAATTTTTATGGTAGAAATGTCATATTTGAGCTTTTTGTGCTTAGAATCATGCTAGATATGTTTATATAGGATGTCATGTGGTTTAAATGTGTAGTGGTATGGGTTTATGTAGAAAAAATCTAGCAAAATACTTGAAAATATTTTTACTGATGAACAAAACATTTGTACGAATAAATTGAACATTTTAAAATCTACAAATTATGAATGGTGTAGGGGAATGTAATGACCAAGAATTTTGAATTACATTATAAAGAAATTTGAAAAATTAAATTCTAATTAAATAAGTTATTGTGTAATTTAATTTAAACCTTTATGTGATAATTTGATTGTTGACTATTCGGTTAATTTTAGTAAAGGAAGTCTGATTAATGGATTGATTAAATTAATGGACTAACCTAAGATTATTTTGTGAGGAACCCTAATTAAATATTCAATTAATCTTGAATATGGCAAGTTGAAAGCTGTCGTTAACACTCTAGAATTAATCCTTACTTTTAATCACAAAGTCAATATAATAGCAAGCAACGGTCGAACCCACAAAGAGTGATATTGCTTCAATAAATTTTAATATTTTCTATTTCTAAACAACAATAAATAAATAAGGGGATTTTTGAATTAACTATAATTAACTAAATAAACAAAAATAAATTGATAAGATTAATCAATAAATTAAAATATCCAGTTCTTCAGTTCATTCTCACCCTTACAATTAATTAGATCAATCAATTAATATATATTTATATCCTTGCATGAAACTAATAATCCTAGGCAACAATAAGCTCTACTACCTGATTATTTTTTTTAATTTTAATCTACCAAAACAAACTCTTTATTAGATTCAAACCATTATACAACCTAGAACAAGCTCTTTAAATTTAATATAATGGAAGCATTAATCACAAGAAAATTAGATTATTCTAAGCAACAATTTCATAAGCTCGGACTGTTTAACTTATATCATGATAGCCATAGCAATAAACAAAAGCTTGATCACAATCATTTATCACTATTCACTACCAACGATTATAAACAATATCAATCACACGTAATATAATTCTTAAATCTAGCAATTGATAATAATTTGATCAATCTAATGAGCTCTAATCAAACCAACCATATTTAATATCAAAAAGCAATTAAAACAGATTATCACAAATAATTTCATATAAGGAAAAATAAATAATATTACTAAATTAATTTATCCATTAATTATAATTGGATTTGAAATCCCCTAGAACTGAATAAAAAAAATTAGCCAAACATAATAATAATATTATGTAAGAGAATTGAGAGATATATGAGACACCTGAGAGAGAGCTCCTAATTGTATCTAATAATATGTTAATATCTCGGTTAATGTGCTCTCATAATATATTTATAGAAGTACAATAATAATCCAAATCTAATGTGGAATTAAAATTCAATTTAGAATCAAATTAAAGCTCAAAAATTCGAATTTGCTGCAATTAACGCGTTGCCAAACGCGGCGTTGACTTGGTCAATGCACGCCATCACTATGTTACCGTTACTGCGTGGCTTCTATGCACTAAATTCCTTCTCTACTGCAACCCCCGCGCATTGCGCGTCTCTTTTTCCTGGCCCCTACGCATGACGCGCTTGATGTATCCTTCCTATGCTTCATGCGACACCGTTTAGATACCTACTACTGAATCTGTTACGCGCCTAGCATGCCGATACAAAGCTACAATATTACGAACTTGCCATCAGTATCCATTTAATTACCGTTTTGCCATCAGGGATTATTTTTTTACAAAATAAAATATAAAATAATTAAAAATAATATTAAAATACTAAGGATAATAAAACCACATAAAATTAAATAAATTACCTAAAACACTAAAAATACTTAAAAACTTATAATTAATTAAGTCTAAAAATACTTAATAAATAGATATAAAATCTACTTATCACAAGTCTAATTGGATTATATAGTTAATGTGAATATTAAATATGTAACAATGTTTTAAACTAGATGAATTTAGTTAATAGTTCATGTATGTAATTAATTACTAATGGATTAACTTAGTAAGTTAATTAAACAAGCCCAAGTATTTAATTATGTAATGGACTTGTAGACAATAATGTATGATCATGTAATTTAATTAATTTAGCCCAATGGTTGATTTAAATACCAAGTCATGCTAGAAGCCCATTAATTTAATTAACTTAGCCAAAGTGAAATTAAATGTAGTAGCCCAAACATTAGCCCAAATAGTATATTAAGTGAAAGTCAACAAGTGGTCAATGTTGCTACCAAATTCAAATTAAAAAAATAAAGCAAAAATGGGAGGATAAAGATGAGGTGTTGGATGGATAAGAAATAGATCCCTTGGGTCCCATGTAATCTCTCATGTGGCACATTTGATTGGTTAGAAATTTCTAAAAATCTCTATGTAAGCTTGGATTGGATGAAGTTGGTGATAGATCTATACATACATAGTTATATGTATAATTGTTGGAAGATGAGATCTAATTTAATAAGACCATATTTGACCAACATTAGAATACTTCATTTTTCAAGTTGTAAGCATTTTAGAGAGAGAATCTCTCAAGAAAAAAAGTTGCAAGAGAAGTTAGAGAGAGAAATTCTCTAGAAAAAATAGAGATAGTTTTAGTGAGAGAAGGAAAGAAAAACCCTAGAAAAATCATTAAAGCTCCAAGCCTTTGGTAGTTAGAGAGCATTAAAACCATCAAGGGTGAAGTTTTGAATGTCCAACAACTTCATCTTTTACTTTGGAAAGGAAAGGAAGTAAGCTAGCAAGAGCAAAATGTATAAAAGTACTTAAAAACCCTAATCTTGGTCTTCTTTTAATTTTTATGGTAGAAATGTCATCTTTGAGCTTTTTATGATTAGAATCATGCTAAACATGTTTATATAGGATGCCATGTGGTTTAAATGTGTAGTGGTGTGGGTTTATGTAGAAAAAATCTAATAAAATACATGAAAATATTTTTACCGACTTACAAAACATAAGTTGTACGAATAAATTACATATTTTGAAATCTTTAAATTATTTTTGTGATTTTATATTTTTGGAAATATATGGGTAAGTTAAGAACAAAATCTCTTTGGAATAATGTAAAAATGATTTAAAATAAGCAAGATATGAATTTTTGAACCAAAGGACCTCACTATCAAAGGGTTGTGCAAAATAGTCCACTTCATGGCCATTTCAGAAATCAAATCTTGTCTAAATTTGGTTTTTAATGATGGAAATTTGTATTTCGAAAAGATACGAATCCAACAACACCAATTTGAGGTCAATCGGACTTATAGATTTCATTTTATTCAAGTTTTAGTGAAGGAGGCAAAATCAGAAAATTTTAGAAAGTATTCTGCCGGTTTTCTAAAAAAAAAATCAGCCGGTCCATTTTTTTTTAACTTATGGGATCCGGTTCGGGTCTTTCTAGGCCGGTTCTTGTGACGGTTCCAATAGAGAAAATGTTTATAATTTAATAAAGAATATTATAAAATTTAGTTTGGATAATCATGATGTCATTAGGTATTTATTAAAATTATTGATTGATTAAATACCTTACTAAATAATATTAATAGTACATAATTAATTTTAATTACCAATAATTAATAATTAAACTGATTAGTTATTATTTAATTAAGATTAAATAGTAATTAAGGAGAATTAATTAATTAATATTTAATTAACATTAAATAATAACTAAAGGAAATTAAAGTTAATAAACTAATTATTTATTATTTAATTAAGATTAAATAATAAGTAAGGATAATTAATTAATTAATTAACATTAAATAATTATTAAAGGAAATTAAAGTTAATAAAATAATTATTTATTATTTAATTTAGATTAAATAATAAGTAAGGATAATTAATTAATTAATTAATTATTATTTAATTAACATTCAATAATAATTAAAAGAAATTAAAGTTGATAACTAATTATTTATTATTTAATTAGGATTAAATAATAAGTAAGGATAATTAATTAACTAATTATTATTTAATTAACATTAAATAATAATTAAAGAAAATTAAAGTTAATAAACTAATTATTTATTATTTAATTAAGATTAAATAAGGATAATTAATTAATAAATTATTATTTATTATTTAATTTAGATTAAATAATAAGTAAGTGTAATTAATTAATTAATTATTATTTAATTTACATTAAATAATAATTAAAGGAAATTAAATTTAATAAACTAATTATTTATTATTTAATTAAGATTAAATAATAAGTAAGGATAATTAATTAATTAATTAATTAATTAACATTAAATAATAATTATAGAAAATTAAAGTTAATAAACTAAATTATTTATTATTTAATTTAAATTTAATTTAATAATAAATAATGATAATTAATAAATTAATTATTATTTGATTAATATTAAATAATAATTAAAGGCAAATAAGATTAATACTTTAATTATTTATTATTTAATTAACTTTAAATAACAAGTAAATATAATTAGTCATTATCTGTTGTTAAATAATGACTAAAGGTAATTAACTAATTACTTTTTAATTAATATTAAATAGTAATTAAATGAAGATAGAGTTTATAAAATAATTTAATTAAACAATTATAATAAATTTTTTAAGGGTTTAATAAGTGTTTAACGCTTAAGAAAAATAATATGGATTAATTAATTAAATCGTTAACATAAGATCAATTAAGTGTCTTGTACGATTAAATGATAGTATATAAATATATATTTGTTATGTGATTGATTATTTGCTAGAGAAATAGCATTGATAAGTGTTTAAAGTGCACGATTATATGTTGTACTAATTGATAGATCAACGTTATTAATGTTAGGTCTTTAATTAAGAGAATTAGTCGTAAGTCGACGGCCAAACAAGTTCTTTAACTTTACTCAAATTTATATTGAGCAAGTTTCCTATCTCTACTCAATATTATCGTGTTAATTCTTAAATCTTGAGCTCATATTATATCGCAAGTTATTTCACAATAATATTATAGCAAATCGTATATATTATTTGAATTCATATTTCATTCTTGAATTATGAATTGATTAAAGAAGAAGTCTAAGCCATTTGTTCGGCTAGACCTATGTGAAATTTATTTTAAAAGTTATCCAAACCATAGTGGTATGGATTCTTAAACTGAGAAGAATAATCCATAATAGGGAATAACCTAAGTATCGAACAAACGATACACACAGAATAAATGTTATGCATAAATATGTGGTATGAGAGGCTGATCCCCTCAAGTACAATTCTGACAAAGTAACATAAAATGGTCAATTAAGTGATTGACTTCCTCAATAGTAGTTCATGGTCCATTTGACCACTCAACAGTTAAATAATCAATTACCATTTCTTTATTTTGTGCATTGATTCTATTGTTCATAGTCGAACTCCTTTATTTAAATCATTTAGTTGATATTCCTATTCATTTAAACATAATTCTTGTTATTCATTTAAAATTACTGAGCAAGCTAGTTGCTCATACTTGCTATGTCATAAAATATTTTGTAGCTAAACTTGAAGGATCGGGTAAAGATAAAGACAAGGAAAAAATGAAGTCTAATTAAAATGACTACTTGATTGTCTGTTTATCTTTTAATAGATATAACTTTTGTAACACGAACTATTTGATAACCTTTTGTAATTTGTGATGTCTGTATTTAGTAAAGGTTGCAGACCTTAGGACTAGAAGGCCATTGTAATAGACAACATATATTTATTTATTTTCCACATTAGTATTAAATGTTGTTTAGCAGTGATTGTTTATATTATTGCGTGAGCATCAAGTTCGAGGTAGTTGTATCTAAATTTGGGGGTGTCACATGCACTACGTGGCAGGTGTCCCAAGACCACTGAGTAATCACTCCATCTTGAATGCTAAAATCCACTTCATCTCCTGTATGCATATCATTTCTATCCATAAAAGGGAATAAATCCATCGTTCTTCAACGCCTCATACAATAAGTAAAAAAATATATTGCGCACTTCCCCTCTAAAGTTGAAGAATACGTGACAAAAGGAGTCTGCCTTTGCCATTATCGCCACAAATTAAGTTAATCTATGAATAAGAATTAGTTGAGAAGATATATGTAAATTACTAAAGTATCCTAGTTATTACTAAAGCACTCAATTGAAAATTAGATTGGCTCCATCTTGACTAGGGCGAGCAAGGAACCGAATTGCCCTCGAAACCACACCAAAAATTGAATCAATTAAAATCGCACCAACGGTTCCAACGTATGTTACGGTTTTAGGTATGTTGAAAAATTGCAAATGCGATTTGAGTTTGATTTCTGAAAAAAATCGCATGCAATAAACCACACCATGCACTATCAAAAGTAGAGCATATCAAGAAGCATTATTATAATGTACAAATATTTGGAATTATCCCATATTGTAATTATCTCTGTTTAGAATTTTCATATGTAAAGAGATAAACATCATTCATGTTTTCAGGTTCTATTTTACTTTTGTTTAGATAAAATATTATAAGTAAAGTTGTGTGTGATTATGTGTTATCAAAGTGGTATTTAATATTGTGTGATACTAAATTGTTAATTTACACTGCATAACATTTAATTATTTAAATTGGTTTTGGAACCGAAACCACACCAAATGAAATTGCACCGTACTGTACCAATTACAAGCGGTTTCATATGCGGTTTTGAAATTTTCAAATCGCACCTAAGTGGTTTCATGTGCAGATTGGATTTCAAACCGCACCATACTCACCCTTAATATTGACTTGTTATATATAGTTATAATTATTGATTAATGTATGAGAGAAGTGTTAATTACTAAAGTATCCTAGTTAGTAATACAAAAAGACAAACAAAAGTTTGGTAAGAAAGCAACCTAGTGTTCAAATGGTATCCACACTTATGTTAGACCATTAATAAAATGATGACATGCGTATTTGAGATAAATTTAATATTAAAAAAAAAGTTCAAGATTAAAACAAAAAGAAGACCCATAATATGAGTAAAACAACAATTTCAAGTGCAGCCAATTAATGGAACCAATATTTCCCAAATAAACAAAAATAAATGAATAAATTTAAATGTAAATTTAAATTTTAAAAAAAAATGAGGAGATACATTGCATTATTGCAACAACATAATTAACAATTATAATTGTGCACTTTGCCTCGAAAGCTCAAAAATACGTGACAAAAGGAGCATGCCTTAGCCATTTTTGACGCAAATTAGGCTGATCTAAATATAAATAAGAATTAGTTGAGAGGATATATATAAATGAAGGTCTCTGTGATGTTGTATACCACTTGTTGAAGAAGAGGTCACTTGATATGAACAGAAGTGGAGAGATAAAGTCAAGCATTTGTTTTATTACCAACGTAATAAAACAATAGATAATGACGGAGTAGATGGATGCAATTTTGTGCTATACAAAAGTAACTTTTTTAGATTCCAACTAAATGGTTAACTTCTACTGATTTAAAATTTTGATATTATTGAGTTTTGTTCCGTATAAACACTATTCTGTGAAGTGAAAAGTCTAAAAGTCCTGGCACATTTTTTAGTGAATAGTATTTTTGGCGACCATTTCTAAAAAAATGGTTAGACGACCAAAAAGTCAATTTTTTTTCTTCGTCTTTTTCCTATTTTGTCTTATTCCTGATGCGCTTTTCGAAAAAAACTTTTATTGCTTATTACGCATCGCTGTTGCATACGAACACTATATCCTTCAGCGGAACGTTCAAAAATGAAAAATGTTTCTGTTTAAAGAGAGTTTTATGTTTTATTTTTGGAAAAATATCAGTGGCCCCCTGGTATCTATTCCCCGTATAAATACTATATCGCGAAATGTAAAAAGTCCGAATGTCAAAAAGAACGTTCGAAAAGATGACAAATGTTTTCTCGTAAATCGTGACATTGTCGTCTTTTTCCCCTGAAAATTTTATTGGTTCCCTTACATCTAAACCTCATATTATCATTATGTTGTGAAATATAAGAAGTCCTATAGATGAAATGAATAGTTAAACGAACAAAAAATATTTTCTCGTGAATAGTGATTTTACATGTTTTTTGAGAAAAACTTTTATTGATGGTTATGTGTTTTCAAAGTGTGGGAAAGATGAATCTGAAAACGGAATGTCAATTTGACCTTCACATTTTGCTCGAGGGCCTATGTTATTTCCTAGGGTTTAGACCCTAAGGTTTAGGGTTTAGGGTTTAACTCTTTTTCCTATTTAGGTTTTCGCCCTAAATTGACTTCTGATTTTTAATAAGTGTTAAGGTTAACCACTCAAACCAAAACACAAAATTCTACACATAGATAATTCACATAACTCATTTAAAAGCTCAATTCAAGCTTTACTAATCACATAACACAAATTAGGTTAATTATTTTCAACCTCTTAGGTGTATACGATCGTAGTTTCGAGTCGTATATATTCTTTTAGATAGCTCAAGGTATACTTGAGCAATCCTTCTTGTTAGATCACTTTTGAAATGTTTGAGACATTACAGTAATTAAATGAAGATAGAGTTAATAAAATAAAAATAATTTAATTAAACAATTATAATAATTTGTTTAAGGGTTTAATAAGTGTTTAACGCTTAAGAAAAATAATATGAATTAATTAAATCAATAACATAAGATCAATAAAGTGTCTTATACGATTAAATGATAGTATATAAAATTATATATGTTATGTGATTGATTATTTGCTAGATAAATATCATAAGCAAGTGTTTAAAGTGCACGATTATATGTTGTACTAATTGATAGGCTAACGTTATTAATGTTAGGTCTTCAAGAGAAGTTTAAATTAAGCGAATTAGCCGTAAGTCGATAGACAAACAAGTTCTTTAACCTTACTCAAATTTATATTGAGCAAGATTCCTAACTCTACTCAATATTATTGTGCTAATTCTTAAATCTTGAGTTTATATTATATCGCAAGTTAATCCACAATAATATTATTGCAAATCGTATATATTATTTGAATTCATCTTCCATTATTGAATTATGAATTGATTAAAGAAGAAGTCTAAGCCATTTGTTCGACTATACCTATGTGAAATTTGTTTTGAAAGTTATCCAAACCATAGTGGTACGGATTCTTAGACTGAGAAGAACAACTCATAATGGGGAATAACCTAAGTATCGAACAAACGATACACACAAAATAGATGTTATGTATATACATGTGGTACGGGAGGCTGATTCCCTCAAGTACAATTTTGACAAAGTAACCTAAGAGGGTCAATCAAGTGATTGACTTTCTCAATAGTAGTTCATGGTCCATTTAATCACTCAGCAGTTAAATAATCAATTGACATTTCTTTATTTTGTGCATTGATTGTATTGTAGTTCATAGTCGAACTCATTTATTTAAATCATTCAGTTGATATTCCTATTCATTTATGACATAATTCTTGTTATTCATTTAAAATTGACGAGCAAGCTAGTTGCTCATACTTGCTATGTCATAAAATATTTTGCAACTAAACCTGAAGGATCGGGTAAAGATAAAGGCAAGGAAAAAATGAAGTCTAATTAAACTGACTACTTGATTGTCTATTTATCTTTTAATAGATATAACTTTTGTAACACGAACTATTTGATAACCTTTTGTAATTTGTGATGTATATATTTGGTAAATGTTGCAGACCTTGGGACTAGAAAGCCATTGTAATAGACAACATATATTTATTTATTTTCCGCATTAGTATTAAATGTTGTTTAGCAGTGATTGTTTATATTATTGCATGAGCACCAAATTCGAGATAGTGGTATCTGAATTTGGGGGTGTCACAGGCACTACGTGGCAGGTGCCCTAAGACCACTAAGTAATCACTCCTTCTTGAATGCTAAAATCCACTTCATCTCCTGCATGCATATCATTTCTATCCATAAAAGGTATAAATCCATCGGTCTTCAACGCCTCATACAATAAGAAAAAAAATATATTGCGCACTTCGCCTCTAAAGTTGAAGAATACGTGACAAAAAGAGTCATTTTTGCCACAAATTAAGTTAATCTATGAATAAGAATTAGTTGAGAACATATATGTAAATTACTAAAGTATCCTAGTTATTACTAAAGCACTCAATTGAAAATTAGATTGCCTTCATCTTGACTAGGGCGAGCAAGGAATTGAATTGCCCTCGAAACCACACCAAAAATTGAACCAATTAAAATCGCACCAACGGTTCCAATGTATGTTACGGTTTTAGGTAGGTTGAAAAATTGCAAATGCGATTTCGGTTTGATTTCTGGAAAAAATCGCATGCAATAAATCGCACCATGCATTGTCAAAAGTAGAGCATATCAAGAAGCATTATTATAATATACAAGCATTTAAAATTATCCCATATTATAATTATCTTTGTTTAGAATTTTCATATGTAAAGAGATAAACATCATTTATGTTTTCAAGTTCTATTTTACTTTTGTTTAGATAAAACATTATAAGTAAAGTTGTGTGTGATTGTGTATTATCAAAGTGGTATTTAATATTGTATGATACTAAATTGTTAATTTATATTGCATAACATTTAATTATTTAAATTAGTTTTGGAACCGAAAACACACCAAATGAAATCGCACCGCACGATTTAAAACCGTATTGCACCAATTACAAGCGATTTTATATGCGATTTTGAATTTTTCAAATTGCACCTAAGTGATTTTATGTACAGTTTGGATTTCAAACCGTATCATACTCATCCATAATATTGACTTATTATATATAGTTGTAATTATTGATTGATGTATGAGAGAAGTGTCAATTACTAAAGTATCCTAGTTAGTAATACAAAAGGACAAATAAAAGTTTGGTAAGAAAGCAACCTATTGTTCAAATGGTATCCACACTTATGTTAGACCATTAATAAAATGATGACATGCGTATTTGAGATAAATTTAATATTAAAAAAAAAAGTTCAAGATTAAAACAAAAAGAAGACCCATAATATGAGTAAAACAACAATTTCAAGTGCAGCCAATTAATGGAACCAATATTTCCCAAATAAACAAAAATAAATGAATAAATTTAAATGTAAATTTAAATTTTAAAAAAAAATGAGGAGATACATTGCATTATTGCAACAATATAATTAACAATTATAATTGTGCACTTTGCCTCGAAAGCTCAAAAATACGTGACAAAAGGAGCATGCCTTTGCCATTTTCGACGCAAATTAGGCTGATCTAAATATAAATAAGAATTAGTTGAGAGGATATATATAAATGAAGGTCTCTGTGATGTTGTATACCACTTGTTGAAGAAGAGGTCACTTGATATGAACAGAAGTGGAGAGATAAAGTCAAGCATTTGTTTTATTACCAACGTAATAAAACAATAGATAATGACGGAGTAGATGGATGCAATTTTGTGCTATACAAAAGTAACTTTTTTAGTTTTTTCTATATTTAACTTCAACTTTACGGAATGTTAAACTCCAATAATTTTAGGCTGCAAGAAGCAATACTGCTTACAGCAGGAACATACTCCGGGTTGAGGAGCGAATTGAAGGCGGCACGCAGAGTCTAGCGATCAACTTAATGATGTATAGTCTCCAGTTGTACTGAGAAAAAGCAAATGGAAAATAGGGTGAGAGAGCCAGCTAGTTAATGTAATGTGGGCATGCAGCTGGGTGAATCTGTCACAAAATTAATGCGAGAACTGTGATGAATACATACTAGTTGGTTGGGTCGTCAAAGAAACCTTTAGTTCTTCGCCTTATTGTTAATTATGTTGCTGCCATAGTGCAATGTGTCTCCTCATTTTTACCAAACCTGTATTTGTCTTTATGCAAGTTTACCAAACTTGTATTTGTCTTTATGTATTACTAGCTAGCTAGGATACTTTAACAAACTTTTATTTGTCTTTATGTATTGCATCTCCATGGTGATAAGAATACCAATATCGCTTAAGATGATTAATCTGACCCTCACTTGTGCTATAAATACAGTCTCCTGGAGAATGTTTTGGCATCAAGGCATCAAACAAAATATACTGTTTTGGCATTGATCGATGGCACAGTCGGTGCAGGAAAAGAAAAATGATGTAAGTCAAGTGAAATTATGGAATATATATATATATAGTTTAAATATGTTCACTGCTTGCTTGATAGCCAAATTTCACAAGTGCATTTTTTTAACCCTGCATATTGATCATGTCGCGTACAACTAGAAAGTTCCTTGTAGCTACTAGAAATTAAGGTTTCTAAGTTGACCTTACATAAGTTATCTAACCGTCACTTTAAATGCGAACTGATTTTGATCTCCACTCCACTGTATAAGTTAATTAGTTTTTATTATTTTATTCAGAGCCTTCACGGGTTTGTGAGTGCAAGGGATCTCTCAATCATTTGGGGTTCAGACAGTCGTTACTGGAAGTGGGAAAATGTTAAAAAAGACATATTGCGGTAAGTACGTAGAACAAAGTTTTAATTTAACTGACACTAACTAATTTACATGTCAATAAAAGTATCCTAAACTTATTAGTGCCGCCATTAATTGACACAAATTTTCTGATTCTCCACTTCAATTAATTTTGTTTTGCAGCTGTGATTCTATTCAAGTTGCTAAATTAATTAAAGTATGGTGGCTACAAATTGATGGAAAGTATGACGGGCAAAAGCTCGAGGAAGGAGTTTACTATGAAGTGAGCTTTGTGGTGGAACTAAACAATAACCTTGTCATGAATGGTCCAGTGAACCTTACACTTACTCTTCCAGATGGAACCAGGATAGAAAGAACAGAAGATTTGAACAGTGCAAAAAAGAACGAATGGATAAGGCTCACAGTTGGTGGATTTACTGCAACACCTAAATGTCTATCTGGAGATGTGAAATTTAGTATGATGAACATTGATGCTAGCACTTGGAAGACAGGTTTAGTTGTTATTGGAGCTGTGATCACCACTAAGGTCTAAACAGCCCTAGAAGATGAGTATCAAATTAATAAAGTAATTATCAGTTGATGGTTGTTATTAGTATGTATGTAATAAATAAATCAACTATCACTTGGTAGTTTATTGTAATATGTAATAAATAATATAATAAACTACATGCTCCCCTTATTTATAGATTTTCACCTGAATCTTAAATGTATTGAAAAAATTATGATAAAATTCAAAGTATTGTTGTTATTGAAACAGATTATGAGTATTATTATTGTTGACAATAACGAGATTTTCTTGTTCAAATGAAAAATTATTGAATTCCCAATTCGATTCAAGAATCCCGTTACAGATTAATGCATCTTCTCAAGTTCAAATTGTTTCATCTTGTGTTTTAAGAGACCATAATAGGCGAGAAAGATACATCAAAACAATGATCATGTTGTTATGCAGAAAAACCTCAAAGATGTAGTCTAATCTTGCATTTTAGCCCCACCAAGAATCCCAAATTCTAATTTGAACGAGAATTCTTGCAATGCAGATTCTTTAGCTCAAGCCCAACAGAGGAACAATAAAAACAACAATCATTCGAATCCGAGGGACAACGATAAATGGGCTAAAACTCGGGAAATTGTGCTTCAGACTGAAATATCCCCGGCTTATTCGGAATGTTCTGCCGAAACTCGTGCAGTTTCTTCACTTGTTAAAAGATGGGAGAGATTTTGAGGCAGAGTCCCAGAACTTAAATTTGAATAGTGGCAATAATAACAATAATATTATTAATTCCTCTGTTTGCAACAGCAGGAGCGATTCAAAGTCAATATTTACTGAAAATGTGTCGAGAGAAGAGCCAGAAAAATAATCAACTTTCAGTTAAAGAATCAGTTAGTTTAAAGAACAACCAAAACGCATCGTTTGGGTCACTATCCTTTATTGTTACAATGCCAGGTGTTGAGTTGTTAGAGTTCACGTGAGTTGTAGACAGAGTCAGATAAGCCTTTAGGCTGTGTAACAACACAAATGTAATGAGGAAGGCATTGAATATCTAAATGAACTTTACTTTCAGTATTTTCCTTTCCTGCACTTCCTTAATTTTCCTGCAAGTTTCCTTTTCTTATCAGTTTTCTCTACATTTTCTGTTTAGTTTGTGACAAATTGGTATCAAAGCATTCCTTCATGCGATCGATTGAGTGGAGATCTAACAATGCAACCTTACAAGGTTCCTTTCTTCGGCGGTGATCCTTGCGAATTTATTCCTGGCTATAAAGAATTTTTCAACGTAAATCCTATAACCGAAATAGATATGATTCAACCTGTCATGTAAGATTTTGAAGGGGCGCACTAGAATGTTATTTTTCAGTACGTTGAAGGAAAGTTTTTGGATACATGGACTCTGGACTGTTGGGAGGATTTTGTTATCGAGCTATATAGAAGGTTTGAAGGAGATAGTAAGGAACTAATTGACCATGAAGATGAAGACCGCGAGGGTTATCAAGCAAATATTTCAAAACCAATTCATCTAGTTTGCATCCAATTGATCCATTATAAGGTAAGTTATCTCCTTCACTGCGATTTTTCATCTCCCAGCTTATTCGTTAACACTGCAATAGGAACGTTCTGTAAAAAGACAAAAGAAATTAATTGTTTCGAACAAGGTGTTCGACAAAAGTCTAGAACAAAATTAACAAAGAGAGATAGTAAACATAATTTGGTGTCGAGGTTGACTTTTGATCAAAGTCAACTGTTTGACTTGTAAAGGTGAAAAGTCAAAATTTGAGTTTGGAGAAGAATTTTAAGAAACGGACCTCACCGTTGTGACAGGAACATCGAATTTAGTAGGTATAGACTATAAACACGATATGTGTTCTGGTTGACTTTTTGGTCAAAGTTGACCATTTGACTTTTTAAGAAAAAAGGTTAAACGATATTATCATGACGACGGGAATGTCTAAATTAGTAGGAAACGACTGTAATATTGAAAATTTAATTTTCGGGTCAAAAAGCGGGTCAGATAATTAAAAGTGGGATCCAAAAGATAAATTAAATCCACAGATTTCTAAAGTGGGTCAGCTGGATTGCTGAGATTTTTAATGAGGTGGACTTATTTAGAGTCAATCATTTCATTTCTTATCCTATGTAATCTAAGCTCAACCAATCATAGCTCATCTCTTATTTCTCTTGTCTTATCTTGATCATTTAATTGATTAAACCAATTCATGAGAGCATTATCAACATATAGAGTGAGAGAGAAAGTGCGAGCTCATGGGTAAGAGAAAAAGATAAGAGATAGAAGAGAAATTGAAGAATAAAGAAGAAAAATGATGTCATGAAGGTATATATTCAAAACCCTTATTTATTCCTTTGAATTTTTATGTTTTGATTTATGTTTAGAAGATTTATGAAGATTATATTGTACTTAATCATGTCTATGATGATTTAAAGATGGATTATCAAGAAATCAAAGGAAAAAAAAGTTTCGGCGAAAAATATTTTTGGATGTTGTTTCAACGTAAGATCTCTAACAAATTTTGGAACTAAAAATATGTAATATCCCGGATATTTAAATGAATTAGAAATAAAATATTTAATATTTAATAAAGGTTGAAGTTTGATAACCTTAGTAGTGATAGATAAATAGAGGTCCAAATTAAATTTAACGGACTAACTTAGATATGGTGATATCAAATTTTTGATAAGTTAGCAAGTAAAGTGATAATTCAATAAACTTGACTAATAACAAGTCTAATTAAATTAAGAGAATTAATTAGTTGAGTTATGTAATTATGCGACGTGGTTGCGTGTAAATTAAATATGTATTTATATGAATATATATATATATATATATGCGTGCATATTTAGTAACATAATTTAATGGTTAATTAAATTATGATAAATAGATAGATTAATATTAAATTAATCCGAATTGAATTAAAAGGTTTACTGTGGGATTAATTATATTCATTAATCAACAATTATGCAAATTATTGATAAATTATTTGTGAGGAATAATTATGTAATTTATATAATCATAAATTATATAAAATAGTTGAATTAATTAAGGGAGAATAGTAATTGTATATATGTACAATATTTAATTTCATATATATGTATATATATATAAAGGGATTAAATTAATTGAGTAATTTTAAATAGTAATTGAATATATTAAATGAATATATTCTATAATTAAATAAATCATTGTAAATGATTTATCGGAGTGAGAAATTTAATTATACAATTATTTGTGTAATATTAATTAAATAATTTAATAAATTATTTAAATAAGAAATTGAGTAAATATATTATTACTTTAATGTATTTTCGGTTAAATGGATTTATTTCCATAATTGATGAGAAATGAATTATTTAATGTAAATGTATTAAATAATTTAATTTATGGCCTAAATAATATATATTAAATTATATATTGTAATTATTTTAATTTCATAATTTATTGTGAAATTATTTTTGAGGTAAAGTAATGTGTATAAATAATATATATAAATAAATTATATATATTATTATTAGTGAGCAAACCCTAAAGTTTTTAATATCAAAATAATTGATAAGTTTCCTATTAATTAAATATTTAATTAAATTGAATATAATGAGTTAATTAAATATAATAAATTAATTAATATGATTATTAATTAATGTAAATAATGTAAAATATTAGGAATAATAATTATTAGTCCATTTAGTAATTTAATACTAATGGGTTAGAGTATTTAATTATTTATCCAATCTAATTATTTATTTAATCATGGATTGAATAATTAATGTGTAATAAAATTAATAACTAATTATTTGGGTTATAATTAAATAGTCCAATGATGAATTAAATGGACTTGACTAGGTAGTAGTCCAAACAATTTAATAGGAGCCCAATTGGTATTTTAAATAAAGCCCAATGTTTGACCCACTTGAAAAAATACTTTATAAAACTATTATTTATTAAAAAAAGTAACTTTGGTCAATCTTTTTGGGACAAGTATCATGGTGTTGCCGGCAAAGGAGTAAAAGTTAGTGATTTGATTTTTGTTTTCTTTTATTTTATTTAATTAAATAGAGGATGCTTGTTTATTTTTTTAAGTACATGACACCATCCCTCTTTCACCAACTAAGGCATGGGTTAACTTTCTTGTGTAAGTATCCAATAGCTAGCTTGTGTTGATATAATTTCATAGATATAAGATATATATCTATACATTATGGAAGACTTAAGTCATTAGAGAGAGATAATTGTTAGTCATTTATTCTTCTTTCACTTTTCAAATTAGAGAGAAAATATTTGAGAACAAGGATAAGGAAGGAGAAAGAATTCTTGGTCCATGCCATCCCCCTCACAACCCATTTTGGAAGAAAAATGAGGATAGCCATTAAAATGAGGTAATGGTTATTTTAAATGTAGTTTATTTTTTTAATTAAATAAACCAACATGTGAGTATAAACATGTTAATGTAGTTAATAATATGTGATAGTAATATTTATGTCATGCTTAAGTTTAATATGCTTGGTTTGTATTTTTGGTATAATTTATATGCTAAAAACATGTGTTTGGTGGTGTTAAATCAAGTATCAAAATAATGTCCAAAAATAAATTTTATAATATTTAGATTTAATGTTATAATATTATAGAACATTAAATCATGAGAAAAATAAAGTTTGAATCACTCAAAATGGAGTTATACACAAAAAGTTATGATTTGTGGTAGTTTATGTGATGTAAAAAATTTTATAAAAAAATTTTAATATTAAATCACGAAAAATTAAATTTTCATGTTATAAATTGATATTAAGTGATTGGTAAATTTTTTGGATTTTTATTGAGGACTTAAAGATTTCTTGAAGGTATAAATTTTATTAAGTTATGTATTAAAATAGCACTGTTCACGTTCTGCTGGTTGGAAAAAAAATTGGAGCCGGTCGCGCAATGCGCGAGTCACTGTTCAACGCCAGACGCGGAGCCAAACGACGCCGTTTGGCGTATAAAAAAAAATAACCCGCGCGAATGCGCGGAAGTCAATTTCCGGAAGTTGAAAAACGGCACCGTTTTGGTGTGTTTCTTTGGTACGCGCGCAATGCGCCGTAATAAAATTTTCGGCGAAATTACCAGATTGCCCCTCTGTCCGATTTTCTGATTAATTACGAAATTTTCATCGGTCCCGTTTTTCAACTTATTTACGGAAATGTCATTCTGGATAGTTTAAATTAATTTCAATATTTAAAAATTAATTTAAAATTATAACAAAAATATTAATAATACAAAAATGATATTTAGGTATTGAATATTATATTTTCCAAATATAATAAGTATTTAGGATTAATATTTAAATGTTGTAAATATTAATCTAGTTAGTTTAATATTATATCTTCTGAATTTATGATTAAATTAATTATTATTTAATTAATATTAAATAATAAACAAGGATGATAAATTAATTAATTATTATTTAATTACTATTAAATAATAATTAAAGACAACTAAGATTGATTATTTAATTATTTATTATTTGATTAACTTTAAATAATAAATAAATTCAGTTAGTTATTATTTTTTATTAAATAATAACTAATGATATTTGAGTATTTACTATATAATTTTATTATTTATTATTTAATTAACTTTAAATAATAAATGAATCTAGTTAATTAGTTATTATTTATTATTAAATAATAACTAAAGATATTTGATTATTTTTAATATAATATAATTATTTATTATTTGATTAATTTCAAATAATAAATAAATCTAGTAAGTTATTATTTATTATTAAATAATAACTAAAGGTAGTTAATTACTTACTATTTAATTAATGATAAATAGTAATTAAATGAAATTATATTTAATGGAATAAAGAAAATGTCTTTTAACTCTTTTGTTTAAACAATTATAATAAATTGTTTAATAGTTTAATAAGTGTTTAACACTTGAGAAAATTATTTTCTAACTTATTAAATTATTAACCTAATATGATTGAGGGTCTATAAGGTTAATAATATTATTTTGACTGATGTATATCATGTGTTAGTACTTATATGGTAGATAAGTTCCTTAGTAAGCGTATAGTTGTGCAAATACGCCGTACTAATTATTAGACCAACTTTATTAATGTTAGGTCTTTCAAAACCAGTTAGTTGAAGCTAGACATTAATTGTAGCTGAGCAGACAGGCAAGTTTCCTAAACCCTACTCAATTTATATTCGAGCAGGATATATTAATTTATTGTTCGAGTTCCTAATTCAAACTCAAGTTATTATGTTTCAAGCATGCTAGTGGTTTAATTCTGTATAATTATTCCACCTCTTTAAATTGTTGATTCGCACATAGTGCATGTTGCATGTGTTCATCAGGTATGAAAGGATCACCTTCATTACCATAAGGTTCAGTTAAATTGTTCATGGTCATTATTGACACTCAACATTTATTTATTCAGTCATTCAATTATTGAAATTATGACTCGTACTCTTTCACAATTATTATATTGTTGAAAATTCAAAAGCTTATTCTTTCTTTCAATCATGATATATCGTTATTATATTTAAACTTGCTGAGCAAAGTCGTTGCTCACTCTTGCTATATCATGATAACAAATTTCAAAATAATACGAATGTCCGAGGAGAGACGGTGACAGAAGCAAAAGACAAGATTATAGTGTTATGCATGATAACTAAATTGTTATATGATGTAAGTAATTTTGTAAACCTTTTTATGAATCTAAAGGTATATATGTAAGTTAAGGTTAGAAACCTTGGGAAATGTTGTAGAATAAATAATTTATGTTTATATATTCCGCATTAGTTATAAAACATGTATGAAGATGATGTATCGTGACGTACCAAGTCTGAGGTTAAAGGTACCCGGATTTGGGGTCGTCACAAAATATGGTTGGAATCCTAAGATATAGTAGATCTGATTTGGGTAGAAAAAATGATGAAAAACTCGTCGAAAATTTTTTGGGTTGCCGGAAAAGATAACCGGTAAGTCACCGCCAGCGAACTTTTTGGTAGAGACATTTGGGACTATTTTCGACCAGAATTTGAAGAAACTTTGTATTATAAAGTTGTAGAGAATTTAATTTCATGCAAAATGAACATAAGATTCGTAATTTTCTGATAAAAGGGCTAATTATTATGAATTTTGAAGTTTCAACATTTTGAAAATTATAAATAAATTACTAAAAATAATTTTTGGGCTGAAATAAATTTACAGTAATCTTATAATAGTATTTATGAATTACTGTAAATATTTGGAAAATTATTGAAGCGAAGATGTATTTATTGTACTTTTTAAGCCATTTAAAGTTAGTTTAAAAATGGTAAAAATTCATAGAAAATTCTATGAATAGTGAAAAATTATGAAATTTGGTGAAAAATCCTATAATATTATTTTAGAATTTCTGGAAAGTTTTGGAAAATTATTGAAGCGAAGATGTACTTATTGTACTTTTAAGCTATTTAAAGTTAATTTAAAAATTTGTAAAAATTCATAGAAAATTCTATGAATGGTGAAAAAGTATGAAATTTTCTGAAAAATCTTATAATAATATCAGATTAATATTTATGGTGTTTGGAGGATATAAAAGTATATTGAGTTATTATTTTTATTTTGAAGCTATTAAATGATAGTTTTTAATAAAAATGAAATAGTTACAGAAATTGTTGGATAATTCGAAAAATGTGACAATTTGTCAAAAAGTCTAGAGTAATATTTTAAAAAGTTAGAATGTTGAACCATGATTTTTGGTTACTTATATTGTGATGAAAGATTTAAGCTTTGGTGTTATAAAGTCCATGAACCAAGCAAGCTAATATATTTTAAACTTTAAACGGGTATTAAATAAATATGATAGTAAATTTAGTAGCATGGGATGTGTGATGGATGAGGTTATGTTAGATCAAATATTAGTATACTAAAACTAATATTTGAGATAATTTAAATGAAAAATTTTAAGAGTTATACTAACGACTTATATGTAGGTATAATTGATGCCATATGTAATACTTGTATTGTGATGTAAAACGAACACATGAAATAATCGGAATGAAAATGGATTATAGTCAAATCTAATACGCAATGTAAATTACAAAAAATGTAATAATATATTACAAAGCGACTAATGTATACTACATCAAAGTGTATTTTAAAAGAGATAATTATTAGGCATTTATACGTTAATCTAATTGCATGCCAACACTATTGCCTGTGTAGGCTAAACAACCAGCAAAACATACGATAAATGATTTAAGTTCATAAACTTGTATTGATTAAATGACTGAATCATAATTGATTTAGGAAAAGAGTAAATGTATTACTAACTTAGTTTTATTGTAATAAACTAAGTTAAATATTCTTACATGGGTGATCTTTTAACTAAGTGCATAAGGTTGTGTAATGTGTTATACACACAAGGAGCTACTAGTGTGATAAGTTAGTACCTGGAATAATGTAAAGACCAAAATAAAAATGATTAATAGTTATAAGTAAACCACGAGGAACCGATGTTGCTAAGCATAAAGGCAGTACACAGAACGACAAAAAAAAAATTAAAATCTTAAAATAAGATTAAGCTTAGGGTCCAACTTCGACTAATATTATGCACTGTTAATCTCACATACCGTGTAGGTTATACGAAGAACGAGAAATGTTGGTGTAATGGTAAAACACTGGTGCAGGCAAGTTTTTCAGAACTTGCTCCTATGTGATAACTGTCATTATGTGTGAAATATTTTATATACAAACATGACTTAATGTGCATTTATGCCATAATATGATTAAATTGTTGTTGTTCAACTGATAAGTTGAGTTAGTTGTTTTTTGTGAACTGTATAAATTGTGGAATGACAAATATGATAATATGGATCATGAATTTTGTTCTAACCTATCTACATGTATAAAATGTCATGCATCGATATATTGATAAACATTCATGATGCATGAATTATGTGTTATGTGTAACTGTTAAACTTGCTGAGCAACGTCGTTGCTCATTCTTGCTTAAATAAATATTTTCAGCTATGTGCGAGACATATGAGGTTCTAGTAAAGATCAAGGATAGGGAATGTTTATGCACTATCCCAGGAGATATAGACATTTTTCGATAAACCCTTTGGGGATAAACAGTGTTACCAAAATGTATAGACTGTAATGAAATGTTAGTTTAACATTTAAATATGTTGTGTACCAAAGCGAGGTGATGTGTAGTTATGTGTAAGAGTGAAAGGTTGAAATAAGTTTTGAATAATAAATAGACTTAAAAGATAATTGTAAAGTTAAGGGTAGTTAATCTACATATCTTTTGTATTGAATTAGGTCATGATATATATATGATCTGGGTTGTTCAAAAAATTATGTAAAGATTGCGATTCTGAGACAAATGATTAAAGAATTATTTGTAAAAGTTTAAATTTAATGATTTTTTAGCTATTATTATTGTTGAATATTGTGGTTATTAAGAACAAGGTTGTACATTAACGCACGGGATCCGCTGTGGCCAGCACGGGAAATTCCGGGGCATTACACACATTCTAGTCTTATTTATCAACTAACATTTTACAAGTTTCATATACACTAAATGAACTAAAAAAAAAAATTGTCCGTCTAATAATAACTTATTTCAAATACAGTTTAATTATTTAACTTACAATCGTATAGACATAAAACACATTTTGCGAAGTTTTTCTTATTTCCGGAGGATGCAGAGTTGGGGGCTTACACTAAATCATGCAACAACTGCAACTTTGATGTATATAGCAATTTTTATGATTGTCCACCAAAAGTTATTGGCATTGATTCTATGCTTAATATTGTTTTTTTTAAATGGCAATTTTTTTTTGCTGACTCTCTCTCTCTCTAGAATATATGCATATACATATACATACATATATACATATACGTATACATACATACATATATATATATATATATATATATATATATAGATAGATATTTCGGAAGCTGAATTTTTCCTATTAATAGTTCAAAATTTGTAATCTACATATCTATTGCACACTTGCACATTCTAGTCTTATTCATCAACAAACATTTTAGAAGCTTCATATGCATTAAAACACATTTAAAATTAAAATTTTAAAATCCCTAACATTGCCATTTTCAAAATGATGTCACATATGAATGGAATCCAATAAAATGTTGCTCCATATGAATGATTCCAATAAAGTACTATTTCAAAATTATGCATAAATTTTAATTTTTTTAAAAATCAATTTATAAAATCTTAAAATTATTATGTACTATCAAATCTTAAAATTTATTTTTTAAATTGATTTAAAAAAAATCAAAATCCACATCTGAAATAGCTTAAATATGACATAAAAAATAGAGGTGAATATAAAATTTTAAATTATTCCCATTTTTTAGGTAGAGCTTTTTAACTATATAACTTATATAATGGATGGAAATTGAATAAATGAGTTATGATAGGTTTTGTTAAGAGAATTGATATTTTCATAAGTAAAAATTATCGTTTCATAAGATCTATCTCACATGGATAGTAAATGGGCCCCACAACACTCATGTGAAAGAGAATTTGTGAAAATATCAAAATTTACTTGCGGTGTTAAAGCACACATTTGATTTTTAGGTTTAGAACTAGAGTAAAAGAACGAATCAGTTGTATAAGTTTGACAAGAAATGGAAAACACAACATTTTTATAAAGCTTATACGACAATCATATTCTTTATAAATATAATGGCTTTTTGTGAAACAGAAAAAAAATAAAAAATAATCATCTATAATATAAAACAGAGCGGTTCAAATCTCAAGACTTCAACATCTAACGGCCTCAAATCAATTTCTTCAACATCCAATAGTTTAAAATTATTTGGGGCTTCAACATCTAACTGTCACTAATCTATCTCTTATTTCCACCCTCCCCTCCAATTCAATATCTTTTTTTTCAAAAATCTAACCACTCACATTTTTTGCTCAAATCAAATTCACCACTACACTATAATAATAATAATAATTTATATAATAATAGTAATAATCGTAATAGTAGTAGTAGTAGTAGTAGTAGTAGTAATAATAATAATAATAATATAGTAATAATACAGTAATAATAATAATAATAATAATAATAATAATAATAATAATAATAATAATAATAATAATAATAATAATAATAATAATAATAATAATAATAATAATAATAATAATAATAATAATAGTAATAATAATAATAATAATAATAATAATAATAATAATAATAATAATAATAATAATAATAATAACAATAATAATAATCATACTAAACAACAGTTCCTGGTCATAATCATGCAAGTCAACAATTTATCTTTACACTACGGGCCAAAAATATTCAATATAGCATCAAACGTCATGATTATACCAATCTTCAGTCTTTGGTCATAATCATACTAAACAACAGTTCATCTTTGCACCAAGCCAAAGAGAACATTCACCACGTGCCTTAAAAGACACATCATCAAATATATCGCATTTAACCTATCAACACCTTTATCCAATATGTGCCACATGCCACAAATATCCACAACAATTTAATTCTTGATTATTAGAATAATAACAGAGATATTAATAATGAACAGGAGAACAGGATAAACAATAAATATCGGAAGTTTATAAATTTTACTTTGTGCAGATTCAAATAATGTTCAAATTGTCAACATGATATAGAGTGAAATTCAAAAATGTTATTCAAGATCCACAGTTCAGAATAACGGTTACAGTTCAATAGAAAGGTTCACGTAAATAGGAAGAAGCAATTGAAATAATATTAAATAAAGCGCAAACTATTAAGAAACATATAATCATTTCAAAAGTTTTACCGAATAATACTTACCATAGTAAGCTTGAGAGTATAAAATAAATAATATCCCTTACCGTGGTAAGTTTGAATAATGGAAGATGAAAAAGATGATATCCCTTACAAGTAAGAAAATAATACCATTTATGATGATGAAAAGAATGATACCCCTTACCTTATCACGTGACTGGATATTGATAAAAATGAGGTTGATCAACCAATATATTTATAATATAATTAGTAATTACCACATATAAATTTCAAGGTGTATGATAACTCATATATTATGAACTATCAAAATTATTTATATAATATAAATTTTTGTAGTATAAAATAATAACTTCAAAAATAATTTTTGAAATAATATTTCAAAATAAATCTTCTCAAAGAAGAGTCTTCTAAAGGAAGATTTGTGAATACTGTGTGAAATATGTATTTATACAATTACTACACTTTAATAAAACACTTATTTGAAAAATTCCTACACTCATTTTGGTTTCCAAACACTCAAGAAAACCTTACTATTCTCAGAGAAAACTCATAAAATACTTGTAGAAATTTTTTATGTTTTAGGTGTGATTTTTCTATTCAGCTGAGCAAACTATTTATAGGAGAAAAAGAGTCACTGTACGCGATAGGTGGCTGGCGTGCTGCACGTCAGCCTGAGAAATTTTCAGCAGCCGCCTGACTGCTTTTTTCACCAACTTCAACAAAGTTCAATTCCAAATTTCATTCTTCATGTAGCCTGTGACGACCCCAAATCCGGGTTCCTTTAACCCTGGACCTGGTTCATCACTACACATCATCTTCATACATGTTCTATAACTAATGCGGAATATATAAACATAAATTGTTTATTCTACAACATTTCCCAAGGTTTCTAACCTTAACTTACATCTTTACCTTTAGATTCATAAAAAGGTTTACAAAATTACTTACATCATATAACAATTTAGTTATAATGAATAACACTATAATCTTGTCTTTTGCGTCTGTCTCCGTCTCTCCTCGGACATTCGTATTATTCTGAAATTTGTTATCATGATATAGCAAGAGTGAGCAACGACTTTGCTCAGCAAGTTTAAATACAATAACGATATATCATGATTGAAAGAAAGAACAAGCTTTCGGATTTTCAACAATATAATAATTGTGAAAGAGTACGAATCATAATTTCAATAATTGAATGACTGAATCAAGTAATGTTGAGTGTCAATAATGACCATGAACAATTTTAACTGAACCTTATGGTAATGAAGGTGATCAGCCTTTCATACCTGATGAACACATGCAACAAGCACTATGTGCGAATCCACAATTTAAAGATGTGGAATAATTATACAGAATTAAACCATAGCATGCTTGAAACGTAATAAATTGAATTTGAGTTAGGGACTTGAACAATAAAATAATATATCCTGCTCGAATATAAATTGAGTAGGGTTTAGGAAACTTGCCTGTTTGCTCAGCTACAATTAATGTCTAGCTTTAACTAACTGGCTTTGAAAGACCTAACATTAGTAAAGTGGGTCTAATAATTAGTACAGCGTATTTGTACAACTATACGCTCATTAAGAAACTTATCTACCACAAATAAGTACTAACACATAATTTACATCAGTCAAAACAATATTATTAACCTTATAGACCTTCAATCAAATTAGGTTAATAATTTAATAAATTAGAAAATATTTTTCTTAAGTGTTGGACACTTATTAAACTATTAAACAATTTATTATAATTGTTTAAACAAAAGAGTTAAAAGACATTTTCTTTATTTCATTAAATCTAATTTCATTTAATTACTATTTATCATTAATTAAATAGTAAGTAATTAACTACATTTAGTTATTATTTAATAATAAATAATAACTTACAAGATTTATTTATTATTTAAAATTAATCAAATAATAAATAATTATATTATATTAAAAATAATCAAATATCTTTAGTTATTATTTAATAATAAATAATAACTAATTAACTAGATTCATTTATTATTTAATTAACTTTAAATAATAAATAATAAAATTATATAGTAAATACTCAAATATCATTAGTTATTATTTAATAATAAATAATAACTAACTAAATTTATTTATTATTTAAAGTTAATCAAATAATAAATAATTAAATAATCAATCTTAGTTGTCTTTAATTATTATTTAATAGTAATTAAATAATAATTAATTAATTTATCATTCTTGTTTATTATTTAATATTAATTAAATAATAATTAGTTTAATCATAAATTCAGGAGATATAATATTAACTAGATTAATATTTACAACATTTAAATATTAATCCTAAATGCTTATTATATTAAAAAATATATATATAATATTAAACTAACTAGATTAATATTTACAACATTTAAATATTAATCCTAAATACTTATTATATTTGTAAAATATAATATTAAACTAACTAGATTAATATTTACAACATTTAAATATTAATCCTAAATACTTATTATATTTGAAAAATATAATATTAATCCTAAATACTTATTATATTTGGAAAAATATAATATTAAACTAACTAGATTAATATTTACAACATTTAAATATTAATCCTAAATACTTATTATATTTGAAAAATATAATATTAAACTAACTAGATTAATATTTACAACATTTAAATATTAATCCTAAATACTTATTATATTTGAAAAATATAATATTATATACCTAAATATCATTTTTGTATTATTATTATTTTTGTTATAATTTTAAATTAATTTTTAAACATTTAAATTAATTAAAATTATTCAGAATGGCAATTCTGTAATTAAGTCGAAAAACTGATACGAGGGCAATTTCGTAATTACGCAGAAAAAGACCGGAGGGGCAGTATCGTAATTTCCGGAAAAAATCTGTTTCCGCGCATTGCGCGCGCCGACAAACTATATTCCCAAAACGGCGCCGTTTTAATGTCACCGAAACTGGCTTCCGCGCATAACGCGCGGAAGAAATTTTTATTCGCCCAAAAACGACGTCGTATTATAGCGCGTCTGGCGTAAACAGTAGCTCGCGCATGGCGCGGACAGTGGTTTTTTTCTTCTTCCAAGCAGATTGTGAACAGTAACTTTAATACACCACTTTAATAAAAATTACACCTTCAAGTAAGCTTTAAAAATCCAAAAAAATTACCAATCACTTAATATCAATTTATAACATGAAAATTTAATTTTTCATGATTTAATATTAAAAAAAAATTATAAAAATTTTTACATCACATAAACTACCACAAATCATAACTTTTTGTGTATAACTCCATTTTGAGTGATTCAAACTTTGTTTTTCTCATGATTTAATGTTCTATAATATTATAACATTAAATCTAAATATTATCAAAATTTATTTTTGGACATTATTTTGATACTTGATTTAACACCACCAAACACATATTTTTAGCATATAAATTATACCAAAATACAAACCAAGTATATTAAACTCAAGTATGACATAAATATTACTACTACATATTATTAACTACATTAACATATTTATATACACATGTTAGTTTATTTAATTTAAAAATAAACTACATTTAAAATAATCATTACCTCATTTAATGGCTATCTTCATTTTTCTTCCAAAATGGGTTGTGAAGGAGGATGGCATGAACAAAAAAAAATTCCTTCTCCTTCCTTATCCTTGCTCTCACTTCTCTCTAGACTCTCTTTCTAGCTTGAAAAATATAAGTATACAAATGACTAACTTGTTGCTCTCTAAATGCAAGTATACTTGCACACATATTAGATATAGAAATTATATCTAATAATCTAGACCATCATGAAGCTAGTATGCTTACTCACACAAGAAATGTAGCTAAGGACTAGGGTTGGTGAAAAGAGGAATGGTGCTCATGTACAAAAAACCTAATACAAGCAACCATTTAAAAAAATGAAAAAAAAAAGAAAACAACAAATCATTTCACTTTCTTTTCTCCTTTGCCGGCAACATCATGATACATGTCCCAAAATGTTTGTCACATGCCATTTTTTTTAAGAATTAATAGTTTTATAAAGTATTTTTCAAGTGGGCCAAGCATTGGGCTTTAATTTAAAATACCAATTGGGCTTCTATTAAATTGTTTGGGCTACTAAATTGTCAAATTTTATTATTCTTCATTTGGGCTATTAATTGACCCATGTTGGGTTAATTTAATAATTTACACATTAATTATTCAATCCATGATTAAATAAATAATTAGATTGAATAAATAATTAAATATTCTAACCCATAAGTATTAAATTACTAAATGGACTAATAATATTATTAATAATATTTTACATTATTTACATTAATTAATTATCATATTAATTAATTTATAAAATTTAATTCACTCATTATATTCAATTTAATTGAATATTTAATTCATGACAACTTGTCAATTATTTTGATATTAAACTTTAGAGTGTGTTTGCTAATAATAATATATATAATCTATATATATTATTTATACACATTACCATACCTCGAAAACAATTTCACAATAAATTATGAAATTAAAATAAATACAATATATAATTTAATATATATTATTTAGGCCATAAATTAAATTATTTAATATATTTACATTAAATAATTCATTTCTCATCAATTATGGAAATAATTCCATTTACCCGAAAATACATTGAAATAATAATATATTTACTCAATTTCTTATTTAAATAATTTATTTAATTATTTAATTAATATTACACAAATAATTGTATAATTAAATTTCTCACTCTCATAAATCATTTACAATGATTTATTTAATTATAGAATATATTCATTTAATATATTCAATTACCATTTAAAATTACTTAATTAATTTAATCTCTTTATATATATGTACATATATATGAAATTAAATGTTGTACATATATACAATTACTAATCTCCCTTAATTAATTCAACTACTTTATATAATTTATAATTATATAATTTACATAATTATTCCTCACAAATAATTTATCAACAATTTGCATAATTGTTGATTAATGAATAAATTAATTCCACAATAAACCTTTTAATTCAAATTTAGATTAATTTAATATTAATCTATCTATTTATCACAATTTAATTAACCATTAAATTATGTTACTAAATATGCACGCATATATATATATTCATATAAATACATATTTAATTTACACTCAACCACGTCGCATAATTACATAACTCCACTAATTAATTCTCTTAATTTAATTAGACTTGCTGTTAGTCAAGTTTATTGAATTATCACTTTACTTGCTAACTTATCAAAAATTTTGATATCACCATATCTAAGTTAATCCGTTAAATTTAATTTGGACCTCTATTTATCTATCACTACTAGGTTATCAAATTCCAACCTTTATTAAATATTAAATATTTTATTTCTAATTCATTTAAATATCCGGGATATTACATTCACCCCTTCTTCTAAAAATTTCGTCCCCGAAATTATCTCATACACATTTCTATCAATTTTCATCTCTGAGTATAACTCTTTACTCATCAAAGTCTATGACCACCCTTTTCTATGAAGTTCATACTTCTAAACTCATAATTCCAGAACAATGGAATATCTTGCAGAAGAATAAATTGAAAATCAATATCTTACAGAAGAATAAATTGAAAATCAAAATATTCATTAAAACTTTCATAATATGCTGAGGAGTCATCAAGACTGTGAACATGGAATTAACTGAATTCCGAATAAATAGTATTTATCCCTGTAAATACTTATAAATAGAGTGTTTATCAATCACAAAGACTGAAAACATTCCATAGGTGTACACTAGGTGATCAGCCTATTGTACCATACGTCGTGCAGAACGTCTTAGTTTTTAGGCGCCAGTCGGAGCTATATGCCGACAAAAATATATCTGCTTTAACCGACAGAATATATTTGTTTTTGCACTTGTTCACCTCAGACTTACTACAAAATTCCGTTCCAAAATAATTTGGATTGGATAATAAAACTTGAGTCATTTCTGACCAAAAGTGTCTAGTCGAAATAAATGACAAAGACTCACATCATTGAACTATTCGTATATTACGATTCAAAAATCATTTCAGATCAGTTGAAATAACTAAAATTCATTTATAGGACTTCATGATACCGCATCATCTTGACAGTACGTTGAGGATTCCGTCATTAATTCATGACTTCATGATACCGCACATCTTGACAGTACGTTGAGGATTCCGTCCTTTGCATCCCCACACCACGGCTTTAATAGCGTGTGATGATTTTATAAATACATTTTGATATTTTCAAATCAATTTGTCTTGCCGAAACAATTAGCATAGACTTTTCTTTAAACGTTTCAAAATACTAAAAATCATTTTGACTTTGTCATATTACATCATACCATAGTGGGCTTAAAAATACATCCAACACTAGGTTACTCTGCATTGATGACTCCATCGGTTATCATCTCTGCACTAAATGCATTAATGATTTCAAAAATACATTTGTCTTTTCAAAAGCACAAAAGTGCGAATTTGGCACGATTTTTAAGAATTTCAAAGTCTAGCATAGCTAGAAGATTTGGAATATTCTAAAACCTCAAAACACCTCAAATTTTTCCTCCACATTCTTTTCCAGCTTAATAACTATATCCATTATAGCCTTAACCTGACTACTTAACTCTATCCATACCTACTGTTCATCAAACTTACCACGTATTTGGGCTCAGCAACTTACCACAATCATATGGTTTGAGGAACTTGTCCTAGTCAGGCCAAAGTCGCCCATTCGCTGAGGGGCTCCACCACATGACTGTGAGTCACGAACTTACTATGCGTGTCAGTTCTCAGAACACGAACTTATCTTAACATCCTCTACCTATCCGTTATACACATGAGAAAAGAATCACCTTCTCAACATACATATAGTGAATAGCGCGACACCAGGTTTCAGTTGATTATCATTATAGGAAGCCAAGTGGTCGTCAAACCAAACACAATCTCCTGCCCATACAAGAAATTGGTCAACTCAGCCACTAATCAATATAGGAAGTTAAGCGGTCGTTAAACCAAGAACAAATATATCAGTTTCCCAACTGTTCAACACTGTAAGGAACACCTGCCATCAGTGCATACGCTTATCCTACGATACACACTGATCGTGCCAAGTTTCGCAGCAGCATCTCCCAAATTGGTTCGCTGACATATCATAGCCCCCGCCCATACAAGGGTTCGTTCAACTCAACCACTATATTAATATAGGAAGCTAAGCGGTTCTAAAACCAAGCACAAATCCCCTGCCCATACAAAGAAATTGTACAACTCAACCACTAATATGAGTCCTCAATTAAAAACCTACAAACCTCTAACTTCTCTTAACTTGATATGAATTTTGTCAATTCATGCCTTATCACACGCAACACTTCAAGAGTCCACTTGTTACTATTTCAATATCTTCATTGTTATAATACCATGCTATCAAAACCACCTCTTTATCATTTAACAAACCATTTGTCATTCCATGATTTTACTATGATCATCGTGATCTTATAACACAATTGATTTCACTGTACTATTTCTCCTTTATTCTAGGATCGTTTAATCCTATCATCTTATCATTCATCTCTGATCATTTTACTGTACGATCTTTCTCTTTTTAAATTCTTGAATCAAGTGTTCCCTGATTCTTATTCCATTTATTTGGATTACACTCATTGAAGATCCTTCTTTGAATCTTTTCATATATCTATGTATCTATATAGATTTATTTCCTCCTTTATGAACTGTATATGTTCACTTCTAAACTCTATCTGAGTTTATCCTTCCACTGTCTTCATTATCTTTCCATGATTATAGCCTAAGGTACTGCTACCTAAGAACTATAACCTATCAGCTCTGATACCAACCTGTGACGACCCCAAATCCGGGTTCCTTTAACCCTGGACCTGGTTCATCACTACACATCATCTTCATACATGTTCTATAACTAATGCGGAATATATAAACATAAATTGTTTATTCTACAACATTTCCCAAGGTTTCTAACCTTAACTTACATCTTTACCTTTAGATTCATAAAAAGGTTTACAAAATTACTTACATCATATAACAATTTAGTTATAATGAATAACACTATAATCTTGTCTTTTGCGTCTGTCTCCGTCTCTCCTCGGACATTCGTATTATTCTGAAATTTGTTATCATGATATAGCAAGAGTGAGCAACGACTTTGCTCAGCAAGTTTAAATACAATAACGATATATCATGATTGAAAGAAAGAACAAGCTTTCGGATTTTCAACAATATAATAATTGTGAAAGAGTACGAATCATAATTTCAATAATTGAATGACTGAATCAAGTAATGTTGAGTGTCAATAATGACCATGAACAATTTTAACTGAACCTTATGGTAATGAAGGTGATCAGCCTTTCATACCTGATGAACACATGCAACAAGCACTATGTGCGAATCCACAATTTAAAGATGTGGAATAATTATACAGAATTAAACCATAGCATGCTTGAAACGTAATAAATTGAATTTGAGTTAGGGACTTGAACAATAAAATAATATATCCTGCTCGAATATAAATTGAGTAGGGTTTAGGAAACTTGCCTGTTTGCTCAGCTACAATTAATGTCTAGCTTTAACTAACTGGCTTTGAAAGACCTAACATTAGTAAAGTGGGTCTAATAATTAGTACAGCGTATTTGTACAACTATACGCTCATTAAGAAACTTATCTACCACAAATAAGTACTAACACATAATTTACATCAGTCAAAACAATATTATTAACCTTATAGACCTTCAATCAAATTAGGTTAATAATTTAATAAATTAGAAAATATTTTTCTTAAGTGTTGGACACTTATTAAACTATTAAACAATTTATTATAATTGTTTAAACAAAAGAGTTAAAAGACATTTTCTTTATTTCATTAAATCTAATTTCATTTAATTACTATTTATCATTAATTAAATAGTAAGTAATTAACTACATTTAGTTATTATTTAATAATAAATAATAACTTACAAGATTTATTTATTATTTAAAATTAATCAAATAATAAATAATTATATTATATTAAAAATAATCAAATATCTTTAGTTATTATTTAATAATAAATAATAACTAATTAACTAGATTCATTTATTATTTAAAGTTAATTAAATAATAAATAATAAAATTATATAGTAAATACTCAAATATCATTAGTTATTATTTAATAATAAATAATAACTAACTAAATTTATTTATTATTTAAAGTTAATCAAATAATAAATAATTAAATAATCAATCTTAGTTGTCTTTAATTATTATTTAATAGTAATTAAATAATAATTAATTAATTTATCATTCTTGTTTATTATTTAATATTAATTAAATAATAATTAGTTTAATCATAAATTCAGGAGATATAATATTAACTAGATTAATATTTACAACATTTAAATATTAATCCTAAATGCTTATTATATTAAAAAATATATATATAATATTAAACTAACTAGATTAATATTTACAACATTTAAATATTAATCCTAAATACTTATTATATTTGAAAAATATAATATTATATACCTAAATATCATTTTTGTATTATTATTATTTTTGTTATAATTTTAAATTAATTTTTAAACATTTAAATTAATTAAAATTATTCAGAATGGCAATTCTGTAATTAAGTCGAAAAACTGATACGAGGGCAATTTCGTAATTACGCAGAAAAAGACCGGAGGGGCAGTATCGTAATTTCCGGAAAAAATCTGTACACGCGCATTGCGCGCGCCGACAAACTATATTCCCAAAACGGCGCCGTTTTAATGTCACCGAAACTGGCTTCCGCGCATAACGCGCGGAAGAAATTTTTATTCGCCCAAAAACGACGTCGTATTATAGCGCGTCTGGCGTAAACAGTAGCTCGCGCATGGCGCGGACAGTGGTTTTTTTCTTCTTCCAAGCAGATTGTGAACAGTAACTTTAATACACCACTTTAATAAAAATTACACCTTCAAGTAAGCTTTAAAAATCCAAAAAAATTACCAATCACTTAATATCAATTTATAACATGAAAATTTAATTTTTCATGATTTAATATTAAAAAAAAATTATAAAAATTTTTACATCACATAAACTACCACAAATCATAACTTTTTGTGTATAACTCCATTTTGAGTGATTCAAACTTTGTTTTTCTCATGATTTAATGTTCTATAATATTATAACATTAAATCTAAATATTATCAAAATTTATTTTTGGACATTATTTTGATACTTGATTTAACACCACCAAACACATATTTTTAGCATATAAATTATACCAAAATACAAACCAAGTATATTAAACTCAAGTATGACATAAATATTACTACTACATATTATTAACTACATTAACATATTTATATACACATGTTAGTTTATTTAATTTAAAAATAAACTACATTTAAAATAATCATTACCTCATTTAATGGCTATCTTCATTTTTCTTCCAAAATGGGTTGTGAAGGAGGATGGCATGAACAAAAAAAAATTCCTTCTCCTTCCTTATCCTTGCTCTCACTTCTCTCTAGACTCTCTTTCTAGCTTGAAAAATATAAGTATACAAATGACTAACTTGTTGCTCTCTAAATGCAAGTATACTTGCACACATATTAGATATAGAAATTATATCTAATAATCTAGACCATCATGAAGCTAGTATGCTTACTCACACAAGAAATGTAGCTAAGGACTAGGGTTGGTGAAAAGAGGAATGGTGCTCATGTACAAAAAACCTAATACAAGCAACCATTTAAAAAAATGAAAAAAAAAAGAAAACAACAAATCATTTCACTTTCTTTTCTCCTTTGCCGGCAACATCATGATACATGTCCCAAAATGTTTGTCACATGCCATTTTTTTTAAGAATTAATAGTTTTATAAAGTATTTTTCAAGTGGGCCAAGCATTGGGCTTTAATTTAAAATACCAATTGGGCTTCTATTAAATTGTTTGGGCTACTAAATTGTCAAATTTTATTATTCTTCATTTGGGCTATTAATTGACCCATGTTGGGTTAATTTAATAATTTACACATTAATTATTCAATCCATGATTAAATAAATAATTAGATTGAATAAATAATTAAATATTCTAACCCATAAGTATTAAATTACTAAATGGACTAATAATATTATTAATAATATTTTACATTATTTACATTAATTAATTATCATATTAATTAATTTATAAAATTTAATTCACTCATTATATTCAATTTAATTGAATATTTAATTCATGACAACTTGTCAATTATTTTGATATTAAACTTTAGAGTGTGTTTGCTAATAATAATATATATAATCTATATATATTATTTATACACATTACCATACCTCGAAAACAATTTCACAATAAATTATGAAATTAAAATAAATACAATATATAATTTAATATATATTATTTAGGCCATAAATTAAATTATTTAATATATTTACATTAAATAATTCATTTCTCATCAATTATGGAAATAATTCCATTTACCCGAAAATACATTGAAATAATAATATATTTACTCAATTTCTTATTTAAATAATTTATTTAATTATTTAATTAATATTACACAAATAATTGTATAATTAAATTTCTCACTCTCATAAATCATTTACAATGATTTATTTAATTATAGAATATATTCATTTAATATATTCAATTACCATTTAAAATTACTTAATTAATTTAATCTCTTTATATATATGTACATATATATGAAATTAAATGTTGTACATATATACAATTACTAATCTCCCTTAATTAATTCAACTACTTTATATAATTTATAATTATATAATTTACATAATTATTCCTCACAAATAATTTATCAACAATTTGCATAATTGTTGATTAATGAATAAATTAATTCCACAATAAACCTTTTAATTCAAATTTAGATTAATTTAATATTAATCTATCTATTTATCACAATTTAATTAACCATTAAATTATGTTACTAAATATGCACGCATATATATATATTCATATAAATACATATTTAATTTACACTCAACCACGTCGCATAATTACATAACTCCACTAATTAATTCTCTTAATTTAATTAGACTTGTTGTTAGTCAAGTTTATTGAATTATCACTTTACTTGCTAACTTATCAAAAATTTTGATATCACCATATCTAAGTTAATCCGTTAAATTTAATTTGGACCTCTATTTATCTATCACTACTAGGTTATCAAATTCCAACCTTTATTAAATATTAAATATTTTATTTCTAATTCATTTAAATATCCGGGATATCATGTAGCCCCCACAAAGGGTCCACATGTTTACTATTCAAAATAGTAAAATTAATTTTGTTTTTATATATTTTTATTTATTCTTCATGTGGGTCCTACACATATAATAAAATAATGTTACATCAATAATTCAACAATAATGTAAGAAACACGTTACAGATCATTATTAATTTAATAATGTAAATTACTGTATATTTTCTACTGTGACAATTATTTGGTTCAATAATTTTAAACTACAGTGCACCAACAATTATTGAGTCAATGATATGAAATATAGTGTAATGATAATTATTAAATCAATGATGCAAAATACTGTGTAACAATAATTATTGATGAATACTGTGCAATGACCACGCTATCAGATCAATAATTTGAGACACTATGCAATATCGTGTGCTACTGTAGAATATCGTGTGCTACAGTAAAATACCATAAAGTACTATATGCTACTATTTTTTTATCAACAGTATTTTAACAGTTAAAAGTGATAACACCGTTGACAATTTTTATTTAAAAAGATTACTTCTGTCGTTTTCTATATCCGACAAATATTCCGTTGTGGGGTCTACCAATGATTAGTTATTTCGGTGCCGTCATACGACCGAATATTCTCCGACAAAACGAATATTCCCCGACAAAACGAATATTCTCCGATAAAATAAAATTTGCACATAACATCCTTAACTTTTAACTTTATCAATTTAACCACTTACTGTTTGAAGAAAAATATATATGAAGAAAAATTAAATTTTGTATTTCATAAAATTCAGGGTCTTACAATAATAATAATAATAATAATAATAATAATAATAATAATAATAATAATAATTATTATTATTATTATTATTATTATTATTATTATTATTATTAAAAAAAAATTACACGTAAACAACATGAGTCACCCTTTTAGCATTGACGCCATTTTCTTGTTTTTTCGAGTATTGCAGTTGTTATATTTCCACATGTAAATTGATTTTTGCGAGAAATCACAGGGACGATTCAGATTCATCCCAATTAATTTGTAAGTTATTTTATATTGCAAAGAGTCTTTAAATAATAAAATATTTTTAGAATTTTAATCTACACCGTGTCTTCAGGTAAGGGCAATTATGTGTCATCTCTTTGGTATTTTTGCAGGCTATATCGAGAGCAACTATTGTAGTAGGCTCTGACTCATGGTATGATAATCTTTTGTCCAATTTCAAGAAAAAATATAGAGGAAAAAATGTTATGGTGATGCGATTTAGTTGGTGTTATGACAATACTTTTTTGTTTGGACTTAGAAGGCTCATTTTATACTTTTGGGTATATATGCAAAAGTCTTTTTTTTTTGAATTTTTACATTTTCTCCCCTCATTGGATCCCACCAAATGGCTTGCAGTACTACCCTTTTTCCACAAGAAATACTGTTCATGGATCATATTGATAGATGGTTAGAGATACTGGAGGCAAATAAATGTTACCAAACTTCTCATTCCATTTTGTCAATAAAGAAAAGGTGTATGGGATATCCGAAAATATTATATTACACAAATTTGAACTCGCTATCGTCAATCAATTAATTGTTCAAACCAGCCAAGAACTAATTTTAAGTTGGAAATGAGTAACGCACTACTGTTTGCTTTAAAAAAACTATAACTGGATTGAGTATCAATCTTTTTGTATTAATAGTTGGACTCTCAGTTCTATTATGGAACTGAGAATCCACAACAGTTTTAGATTTTTCAATCTAGAAATATTGAATACAATACACAACTGTTATATTAGTTGCATCATGCCTTCAGGCATGAGCCTAGTTATAAATATGTCGCGAAGAAATTTAGCTTATTTGAGAACATCATTAAAAATTCATAATTTTTTTGTCACAATCATTTGGACGAGGCATTTAATTAAGCACATCATTATCGTTTAAATTGAACCAAACATCCGAGACTGAATGCCAAGGCATTTGAATTGTTTATTGGTGCACTTATCAATGTTTAGAAAATCGGACCAGACCGGCAGTCCGACCGGAACCGGGCGACTTTTCTGTCCAATCTAGTCCGACCAAAAAATCAGAAAAACAGCGACCTAGTCAAAAACCGATTGACCACCAAAGAAGAAAAGCCAACTCATCCCGTTTAGAAGTAAATTGTGTAAAAATGCAATTGTACTTACATCCCCCCAAAAAATAAAGAGAATTTAAATTTGATAAATTAACAGTATATATAATAATATAAAGATCATAAGTGAGTATTATTTAATTTTATAAAAATATTAAATTAATTTGTAAAAATATTAATTTTATCACAAGTTAATTTAATATTTTTATAAATAAATTTAATTTAATTTTATAAAAATATCAAATTAATTCAATTAATTCATGAATTTTCTTCATATATTGAGTAAATTTTGGTTATATAGTTTGCATGATGGTTATGAGTAAAGTCTAAAGGGAGTAGAGAAGTTAGGTGCTGTTTGTTTGTGTCTTAATGACTCTTAATGGACAACCTCTTAATCGCTAAGAGGAACAAAGTTGTTTGTTTTTTTTTTTGTTACATCTGAATGCCTCTAAATGGTTGAGATACAAAATCAAATCTAAACCATTAAGAGGAGCATCTTAATGAACTTGGACAAAAATATCATCTTCAATATTAACAAATTCCTTTTATATCCAACACTCAATATTATTATTATTATTATAATAATAAATATTATTATTATTATTATTATTATTATGATTATTATTATTATAATTATTATTATCATAATTTTTATTAGAATAATAATAATAATAATAATAATAATAATAATTATTATTATTAGTACTATTTTTAATATAATTATTATTATTTTTATAATAATAATAATAATAATTATTATAATTAATATTATTATTACTATAATTATTATTATTAATTATAATTATTATTAGTGTAATTATTATTGTAATAATTATTATTTTTATTATTATTAATATTATAATAATAATAATAATTATTATTAGTATTATTATTAGCATTATCATTATTATTATTATTATTATTATTATTATAATTATTATAATTATTATTATTATTATTAGTAGTAGTAGTAGTAGTAGTAGTAGTAGTAGTAGTAGTACTATTTTTAATATAATTATTATTATTTTTATAATAATTATTATTATTATAATTAATATTATTATTACTATAATTATTATTATTAATTATAAGTATTATTAGTATAATTATTATTATAATAATAATTATTTTTATTAATATTAATATTATAATTAATAATAATAATAATAATTATAGTAATAATAATTATTATTAATAATAATTATAATTATTATAATTAATATTATTATTACTATAATTATTATTATTAATTATAATTATTATTAGTATAATTATTATTATTATAATTATTATTATTTTTATTAATATTAATATTATAATAATAATTATTATTATTATAATAATTATAATTATGATTATTATTATTATTATAATTATTATTATCATAATTTTTATTAGAGTAATTATTATTATTAGTATTATTATTAGCACTATCATTAATATTATAATTATTATTTTTATAATAATAATATTTATTATTATTTTTATAATAATTATTATTATTATAATTATTATTATTATTATTATTATAATAATTATTATTAGTATAATTATTATTATTATTATTATTATTATTATTATTATAATGTTCAACTGTTCATAGGGTTAAAATGGTAAAATACTGTTATTCAGACATCTGAAAAAATTGATTATCAAACAATATTTTTTCATTCAGATACAATTCTATTCAGATGCTCTATATTATTCAGATGTCTAAATTATTCAGATCTTAATACAAAATTTTATCAAACAGCACCTTAGTTGTCTTAATCTTTGCGTACGTGGGGAATGGGGACATAGTTGACTTTGTAAAACTGCTTCGGTGGCAGAAATTGGGAATCCAACCGCTCACTTTACTAAAAGTTTTAGGTTTTAACTTTTTTTTTAACCCTTTACCATGTCATTCCTTACCTCCTAGCCTCTATATGATTATATCTACGTAACTCTCTCTCTATATGTACATATATATACATTCTATAAAGATTCTCTATGTATTAAAATTAAAGATATATTTTAATTTTTGATTACATCTTCAACTTTAAATGATACTCCATTGCTATATTTTAGTTGGATTGAGTATTATTTGTCATTATTATTTTAAAAACAATATTCTAGGTATTTAGTGTGTTTAGAGTTTTTGAAAATTTAAATATATTTAAAAATATTGTTCGTTTATAAAAAAAATTTGTAAATATAATTTATTTAATTTAAAAAAAAATACTCCTTCCGTCCCTGTCGTTTTAGAAAATTGTTTTTGTTTCTTAATATTTGTCGTTTGAGAATTTCAAGTAAACATTAATTGTTTAGTTTTCAATATTATCCAAAGTATTAGATATTCTCTCTTTTCCATTATATATGTTATTTTAGAATTTTTTTTCTTTCTAAAATATAAATCGTTTTACATATATCTAGGAGAAAAAAAATTAATCATTTCTTACTTTACCCTTAAAGATGAAGTAACTAAGAAATAGAGAAGAAAGAGTAATTAATTAGTACGTGAATAGTAATAAAATTTCAAATCAATATTAATTACCTAACATTAATATTAATGAAATTTCTTAATATATATAATTATGTCTTAAACGATCTATATAATTGAAAAGGAGAGAATATAACTTTGGTTCCTCATTACTTTTTATTCAATAAATAATATTTTTTTATTCTAATACAAAAATAATATAGATAATTAATATTATATTTAATATTATAGAATTATTTTTTTAATACTTATGTGTAACTCTAAAATATTATACTATATATTAAGGGACGTAGACAGTAGGAGTAATATTTAAGCCTCAAATCCAATGCACCAAAAATAATATAACGAGGCTTAAACACTCCAGTATGAACAAACTGACAAATTTATTGACCTGGTAATACATCTCTTACCCCTTGGTTGACCTTTGTCTGCAATCACACAGTAACATCTCTAGCCATTCTTTCTCTCTCTATGTATATATTTATGTATATCGCCCCTGCTACAATTTCAGTTATCTCTGCATTTAAGCCTCTTCTTTTTTAGGATTTTGTTAATGTGTGCTCTTAGGGCACACACTAAGCGCGAAAAATAATATATAATATTATTTATTTATATAGGTGTACTGAATTCAATGTATAAAAAAATAATATACTAGTGGACCCCATGTATTGAATTCAGTGCAATTATATAAAGAAATAATTTTTAGCGGGTCCTATTTCTTGTTTTTCGTATTTAGCGTGTGCCTTTATGACACACATTAAGCGGACCCTTCTTTTTAATGGAACAGTAGTTAGGTGTTCATTGATGGTACGCCTATGGAGATTTACTGACAAGCCTCTCTCTTTCTTATCTCTTGTTATTTCCCTTAAATTGTCACCCATTTCAAGAACCATTAATTCTCTGCAAATACCCAAAAATCTTCCACCCTCATAGTTACACGCACCGCCTCTATCCGCCACCCGAGATTCACACTTGTCCCATAATTAACGAGTTCTTTCATTTCTTCTTGTTTATTTCTTGTTTTGTGTGTTTTTTTGTGGGCGTGTGTTTTGCAAGAACTCATCATCAGACTCAACTCTAGCTGTTCTTTTGGAAGTGAGACAATCATTTGTGGACGACCCACAAAATGTACTGCAAGATTGGTCCCAAAAGAACCCAAATTTCTGTACATGGAGAGGTATTTCATGTGGAAGGGACTCGCTCCATTTACTGAGTCTAAACCTTTCTGACTCGTTGCTCAGTGGGTCAATTTCTCCCTCTCTTGGCCATTTGAATGACCTGCTCCACCTTGATCTTTCTTCTACTAATCTCTCTGGTCCCATTCCACCTAATCTCTCTAACCTTTCCTCTTTAGAATCTTTGCTTCTCTACTCCAACCAACTCTCCGGCCCCATTCCGACTCAGCTCGGTTCCCTTTACAGTCTGCAAGTTCTCCGAATCGGTGATAAGGCCTTAACCGGAAGAATTCCAGCAGAAATTGGTAATCTTTAGTACTTGGTTGTTCTTGGTTTAGCCTCATGTAGCCTCACTGGCCCAATTCCGGCCGAAATTGGAAAACTCCAGGCACTAGAGAATTTGGTTCTGCAGCAAAATGAGATAGAAGGTCCGATTCCAGCGGAGCTTGAGAATTGTTCTAGGCTGGTTGTTTTTACTGCCGCTGTTAATAATCTCACTGGATCAATCCCAGCTGAATTGGGTAATCTCAAGAATCTTCAAACACTAAATCTTGCTAATAATTCTCTGTCCGGGGAGATTCCTGGTGAGCTTGGTGAAATGGGTCAGTTCCTCCAAAACACAACGAAGACCTCTTTTTCAGTATGGTTCTGCCAAGAATCATTTCAAATGGGAAGACATTATGGAAGCCACAGATAATCTGAGTGATGAGTTCATAATCGGGTCAGGAGGATCAGGAACAGTCTACAAAGCTGAAATGCTTACAGGAGAAACATTAGCAGTTAAGAAGATACCGAGAAAAGATGATATTTTGCTGGATAAAAGCTTTGCAAGAGAATTAAAGACGCTCGGGAGGATACGGCACAGGCATTTGGTAAAGTTGCTGGGATATTGCAGCAGTAGAGGAGAAGGACCAAACCTGTTGATGTATGAGTTCATGGACAATGGAAGCGTATGGGATTGGCTGCACAAGCAACCATTGAATGTCAAGAAGAAGAGGAGCCTTGACTGGGAAACAAGATTAAGGATTGCAGTAGGGTTAGCACAGGGAGTTGAGTACTTGCATCATGATTGTGTGCCAAAGATCATTCATAGGGATATAAAATCTAGCAATGTGCTATTAGATTACAATATGGAAGCACATTTGGGAGATTTTGGGCTGGCTAAAGCAATTACAGAGAATTATGACTCCGGAGCAATCGAATCAAACACTGGTTTTGCAGGTTCTTATGGCTACATTGCCCCAGGTAAGAAAAATGGTTCTCATCTGAATATATATGTTTTTCCCTACGAATTCCTTTTAAAAAGTTTCTGGTAATGTTTTTCAGAGTACGCTTATTCGTTCAAGGCAACTGAGAAGAGTGATGTTTATAACATGGGGATTGTGCTGATAGAGCTTGTGAGTGGGAGGATGCCAACTGATGGGAGTTTTGGGGAGGATATGGACATGGTGAGATGGCTCGAGTCCAATATTGAAATGCAAGGATCTGCCCGGGAGGAGCTGATGGATCCAGCACTGAAACCTCTTTTACCGAATGAAGAAAGTGCTGCATTTCAAGTGCTTGAAATAGCACTGGAGTGCACAAAAACTGCACCAGTGGAGAGGCCATCATCGCGTCAAGTTTCTGATCTTCTCCACCATGTATTCAATGATAGGATGCATCAACCGGAGAAGACAAGTCCAGATCAATATGCATTAGTTCATGGAATCAAAGGAAAGGTATATAACTAGCTGAATTTAACCGCCTATTTTTTGGGGGTCAACATTAAGCTCAACATTGTTGCAACTAGAATGCTCATATGTTAATATCCACACTTGTGGCTTCAGGTTTTATGGATAGTATTTGGTGTTTTAGATGGTATTACAATTCGGTGACTTGGATGATGTCATTGCTGGGGAACCATTGCAGTTTACTGGCATCTAGTTGATCATTAATGGTCTCAAACCATAATATAAAGCCAAAGACCAAATATATTCAACTATACAAACAAGGAGTTGGCTCTACTCTTTGGTAAATGTCCATAAAAAAACACTCATCTTTGGTATTAAGAAAAGAAAATTGATATTTCCTCAATTAAAAATTAATATTTCTACAAGGTCTCTCCCACACATGTGGAACCATTTATTATTCATTTAAAAGGGACCTTGTGAAACAACCACTTTTTACTTGTAAAAATATCAATTCCCTACAAAATGAAAGAAAACCAATGTGGACAAATTCAGTCAATCGTGTAAACTACAAAATGTAATAAAAGGAGAGCCCCACTATGATCCTTGGAGAGACAGGGCCTAAAGAAAATGTAATTTGCATTACAGTTGGGCGGGTGGAAATGTAGAACTTGATCAATTTGCGACAACCCATCACAGTAAGATAAAAACAATTGCAACGTCCCATTACAATAAGATGATGCCAAAGAAAATACTGTACAACTAAAAGAAGTTTGCAGCTGATTGTCTCAAACCTATATCTGTCATTATAAAATTGTGCACAACAGAGGATAATAATGTTTGCTCATTTGAAATGATTTATGAAAATTATTCTCAGTATGATCCGATCATTGAAGGAGACCTCGGAGCCAATTCTCAGTATTGACAATATGATCAGATCATCTCAAAGCTTTTGTGCAACAAAACTATGATGGAACTAGCCTTACAAACAGATAATTAGAATAAATCACGCACATATGTTTAACTTCTACAATGCATAATAAAAGCTTGAGCGGAAACAACACTCTCATAAAACTGAATTCCAAGACCGGAGCTTATTCATTCCAAGCTACCTATGCGCTACTCATCATCTTCATCTGTAAATAGGAATTGCAAAATCCAATTAAAAGAAGAATTAAAATACCTACATAATTCCAGATATTCATAAATTAAAATATATAAAAAAAATATTAGTGTTTCTAAGAAGCAGATTAACAGAATTATACGAGGAGCATGATGACAATTAATCAAAATTCCAAATACCCAATCGTGTGAATTAATAAGCTAAAAATATGTGCCACAGTCCCTGCTAGAGGATGGAAGGTTGGATTTATCAATAGTTTAAGCAAAATTCCAGTTAATTGTAACCTACTGCTATAGAAACTTCTGAAACTTTTAGGTTTGACCTCGGATTTTAGTAGCAACAATTTTCAAATTTTATGGAAATACTCGAAGACCAAGAAGAATCAGACATAATTTGTTTGGCTTCTTAGGACTAAGTTCGGAAACTAAATTGCAGATTAATTTGGGGATGAAAGATGTAAGTAAAAAAAAAACTTCAAATTCATTAAAGCTGCTCAAATTCAACCAAACAAACCAAAATTACTAACCTCAACTAAATTTAAAATAAAAGGAGTGTATATAGACATTTATGATAGGCTTATATTGTACTTCTAGAACTCCAAACTAATTTTTTAAATTCCGGTTCTATGACTATAAAATTTTACTCGAACGAAAATGCAACTTGAACCTTTAGAACCATGAGAACCCTAATCCCAACAGGTATGAGCAGCCTTGTATCTTAGTTGGTCACTCATGACAAAGTTGATCTACATAATCTATCTTTGCAACTCAAAATGCCACATTCATCTGACACTTCAATAAATCAAACCATCCGTAGACAATAATTGTAATGTGCCTTACATCACTAAAATCTGGGTTACCTCATTCCTGAGATGCCTATTCCTAAACCACAACGCGTGTGGATATTACTTGGAAGAAGTTATATTCAGGTCAACTATGTGTATATTCAGAAGTTATATTCAGGTCAACTATGTGTATATTCGTGTATCTACACTTCAGTTTACCTTATCGGCTTATTCGCCTTCACTAGGTAATTACTTTCCAAAGAACTTTTCCACTCACTAATACTGTCATGAGTTACATTTATAAAAAGAAATGCTGCAAAATTCAAACTTTAAGGATATGCTAACTACTAATAATTTTTATAACCAGATTTCTATAATTAGCTGTAACCTGATTCTGAAACTACCACATAAGATTTCTTGAACACTAGAGTGATAACATGTGGCAGTGTCATAGATTCACAGCTCAAATAAATTACATCTATTCCCAGGTAAAAGTGAAAGTTTAAATCAATCAGAACCACAAATAACCCTAAGGCCTAAACATATACTCCTAATCTAATTAACAACAATAACAAGAAGAATCAAAAATCAAAACTTTGAAAAAAGATTATGAATTTGAAATTATAAAGCTATGAAGAAATTAAAAATAAGAGAACTGACCAAAATAACGGCGCTCGTTAGCTGCCTTGGCTTTTTCGAGCATCTTATCGAGGTCCTCCTGAAGCTTGGCATCCCATTTTACCAGCTGGTTCACGAACACTGCTCCCAATCCTATCCCTAACAAATGCTCCCACGGATCTGAAACACATGTTTTTTACCGCAAAAAAAGATTCAAACTTTACAAAATTAGGTAAAAAATTCTCCCATTTCAATCAAATTTGTTGCACATATATATGGGTTTGAGTAAAGAATTGAGAAAGAGGGATGGGAAGCTTTACGGCGCATGTAAGGGAGTTTGCGGAGGGCATTGGAATACATCTGGGTGCCGAGCCCCAGTAGAGCTCCGATCATCGTCGCACTCGCCGGCATTTTCTCTCTCCTCCCTTTTTCTCTCTCCAATCTCTATTGGTTTTACTTCTTGATTTTGGTTTTTAGGAAGTTGTACGGTAGAGTGTAGACTCTGTAGAAGCTAAAATGCCGAAAGACATTTCAGTCCCTTCAACTTTTATTGTTTTCTCAATTGAGTCCTACTCGAATTTTCTAATTACTACCTTAAACCTGAACAAGTGAATTAAGCCAACGTCCAGTCGAATGAGTTACATTTGAAGATCACAAACCTTTTTTAAATCTTAAATGAGATTTTTTATTATTGTTGACAATAATGAGATTTTTGTCATTGTTGATCATAATTTATAACTTAATAAAATTTGGAATTGGCCAATTAGTCTAGAATTGTGACTATAACTTTGAAAGACAATCCGAATGATTAAATTGAATGATATTATCTTAGCTAATAGAGCTCAAAAAAAAAAAAAAAAAAAGACAACTTCATAACAATGCAAGTATAATTATATTTTAAATATTTTTAATTAAAAAAAACACAATATTAACATTCTTAAATATGATTTTCCATATTTTTTTTACCTTCAATTATGTATTACATATTATTTTATATCCAATGGTTGTAATCTGAACTTTGCATATGTAATTATTACTTTTTTATGTGATTTTCTGAAACCATCACAAGAATATTTAAAAATACTTATGATGAAGTTCACTACTACTTGAATTTGCCAATTAATTAACTAGCTAGTGGTGGATTGTCAATTTTTTTAATGGCGAGAGCTGAGTATATGATAGGATACAACTATATATTTACTTGGCCATTCGATTTGCTTAAAGTTAATTCATCAACCAAATTATAGTGAACTATATAATAAGGAAGATAGTGTATATATATATATATATATATATATATATATATATATATGTTACTGAGATTTCATATTTTTAAATTTGGCTTTGATTACCTAGTTCAATGCTAATATATTAGCATGCGTCACGGGTCATGCGTGTTCCTAATTAAAAATATAACTTAGAAATGGCATTCGAAATTGGAGTCAATTGTGAATAGACTGACAAATAAATAAGAAAGGATCCCCCTTATATAAATATTATATGGATCCTATACGTGAGGAAATTTATAAAAATATTAAATTAATAATATTTGTTTTGAAAAAACAAACTCATTTAATATTTTGGGTAAATGCGTTTAAATTGAGCTAATTAAGGGGTTGACTATTTTAAAACCCCCACCCCAATTTACCATCTTTTTCTCTCTTCCTCTGTCTCCATACCCCTTTAATTTTCTTCATTCTCTCCATCCATTTAGCCATTTCCCATTTTTAGATAAAGAGAAAAACAGAGGAAAAACAGAGAGAAACAGACCTTTTTTTGTTGTAAGGCTGATTTGTATTGCATTCATTTCTTTTATTTTTTTTCATTTGGATATGGATTCTTCAATCTATTTCAATCCCGCCCATTTTCATCAAATGGGTAATTTTCTCGTTCTAATGAAAAATTATTGAATTCGATTCAAGAATCCCTTTACAGATTATGGCCTCTTCTCAAGTTCAACTTGTTTCATCTTGTGTTTTGAGAGACCATAACAGGCGAGAAAGATTCATCGAAAGCAATGCTCATGTTGCTATGCAGAAAAACCTCAAAGATTTAGTCCAATCTTGCATTTCAGCCCCACCAAGAATCCCAAATTCTAATTTGAACGAGTATTCTTGCAATGCAGATTCTTTAGATCAAGCCCAACGGAAGAACAATAAAAACAACAATCATTCGAATCCGAGGGACAACGATAAATGGGCTAAAGCCCGGGAAATTGTGTTTCAGACTGAAATATCTCCGGCTCAATCGGAATGTTCTGCCGAAACTCGTGCAGTTTCTTCACTTGTTAAAAGATGGAGAGATTTTGAGGCGGAGTCCAAGAACTTAAATTTGAATAGTGGAAATAATAACAATAATACTATTAATTCCTCTGTTTGCAGCAGCAGGAGCGATTCAAATTCAACATTTACTGAAAATGCTTCAATTCTTGAAGTCCCAGCGAGGAATTCTTTGGCTGAATCTGTTGAGGAAAGATTTGATAATCCATCATCAATGGCAGAGGATTCATTTATGGATTGGGAATCTGATCGAACGGCTCCTAGTGGTAGAACTTCTACTTATAGCAGAGATTCGAATGCAACAGAAAAAGAGAGAAGAAGAGTTGCTGATATTATTAGGAAATTGACATCTGCAAATGGAGAAGAATATAATGACCGTGAACAATTTGTTGAATCATCATTGCCTAAGCTTCGTACATCGCTTGATCTTCCTCCAGAGATGAGAAGTGGTTTTGGCGTTGTTATGGCCTCACCGCGCATTAGAGGGCGCCAAGCGTTAAATGATTTGCTTATGCAAATGGAGCGCGATAGGCATAAGGAGCTGCAAGGACTTGGGGAGCGTAAAACTGTTTCAAAGTTCTCACAGCGAGGCCGGATTCAAGTAATTTTGTCTTCTGAGTTTGTTGCATGAACAATTGTATTATTTTTCTTCTTATGTTTGTAGTATGCCTATTTTACTACGTGTTGCACTTTACTGATAAACAGGCTTTGCTCAAGGCTAGATTTTTACGTCACGAATTAGAACTCAAAAATGGTGACCACATTCATTCAGCAGTATCCGAGAGGAACAAAAATTCACAAGGATCTAGTGTCATGCATCTTAGGTAAAAATCCTTTCTTCGTATTCTTTGTTGAAATTTATTTCGAATGCTCTATTAATTTTTACATGCGATTGAGTGAACATGTGACTATAGTATATGGAAACTGGAACAAAAATGAGGCAAATCCGTATGCTGCTTGTATGGCAATGTAGCTTAAACAAGGAGAAGCAACCTGCATAACTGTGCAAAGCTAGTCTCGTATTATCAATCAGCATCCCATTGTTAAGTTCTGGTTCTTCTGTCATATTTAGATGTGATGCATATTTCCAAGAAGTTTGTGATTTAAGTTGATTTATTAAGACAGTGGTACACAACCCCTCTCCATTGATGTTTTCAGAGTGTGTTTTGCATGTTTTGAACTTATAATAGATTTAAACCTAGTAAAAGTTAAAGGCATTAGGCATCCATATAGGTAATTCGCTAAGTAGGGAGCTTTCAGATTCTAAAATTTAAATATGTAAAAAATTTAGATGTTAGAGATTTGCATTATTCATTGGTTTCAAGTCTGGCATCGTATTCTACTTAGTGACATTTAATTCTCACAATAACTCAAACAAGTTGCATAAATGGAATATATGAAGTTAATGGCAGCATTTCAAGGTGATAGGTTAGAACCATGATGCTAAGATTTCAGGTAGAGGCAGACTGATCAGTTTACCTTCCCTGTTGTATCAGCTTTTTCTGTAAAATTAATTAAAAGTTTCGTTTTTCTTTTGCTCATCGGTCAGATGCGAGTGAGTTTATCTTGTAGAGAACAAAAATAGAAAAGGAAAGCATGTAATTTTAGCTTGAGTTTCTATATATTCTATTGTACTTCTTTTTTTGAACTTAAGGCTGTAAAAGCATCAGATAATCTTGTTGTTCTACTAACAAGACCTTGATCAGTTATCCAACTTTTTTTGTTGACATAAAATACTAAATGGATTCAGGGCGAGATTTAATACAGGAATCGAGCATAGTGCAGCTGATTCAAGTCCTCGTAAAGAGGTGATAAATAACAACACTCAAGATGTGGAGAAATCTTCTGCCTACAATCAACTAAAAGAGGTGGTAGATCACATCCCCATTGTGGAAAATACTTCTACCTCAAAACAACTCAAAGTAGAGATTCATCCCCAAGAAGTTATAAATGTGGTTGATGAAAACCCAGATATGGAGACTTGTTCTACCTCCAATTGCCTGAAAGTAGACATCAGTCACACCCCAAATGAGGAAATTTCTCCCATCTCCAATGAACTGAAAGAAGGGATTCATCCACTGGAAGTTACTGATCCAATAAGTCCTTTTAGAAATATTGTCAGTGACACCCCGGATGTTGAGACTCTCTCTACCTCCAATCGCATAAAAGTAGACATCAAACATGATGATGTTATTATGACTCCACAGCCGAGCACCTCCCAGCTCAAGAATACAGAAGATCCCCAGAAAGAAGCTAATCCAAATGTGGGTGCTTTGTGGCAATTGACAAACTTAGAGGTGAAAAAATTTGACTCCCAAGAATCCCATAATAGGTGGAAAGGCAAGAATGTAGCAGAAGAGATGATCAACAAACAGCAGTCAATAGCATCCCTATATGATTGGATAACTGATATCTCGCCTTCACATCCCGATTGGGAAGATCAAGAGGCCAATAAAAGGCACCTAGAAGAACCTAGTCCTGACTGGACTAGTAATCTTCCTCGAGCACTGAGTGAATGGGAAGAAGATCAATCAAGTTACCAGCAGCTAGAAGATCAAGCAAGTTTCCACCAGCTAGAAGAAACCTATTATGACTGGATAAGTGATATTGCTCGGCCACAAAGTGATTGGGAAGGTCTCAGGCAAGAAAGATACCAAGAGATGCTTGATCCTTTCAGGGATAATAGAGATATAAAGCAACTACTTGAAAGGTATGCCAACTATTATTCTGATGTCAATTTTGTATTGGTTAATTCACTCCTTCTGTTCCCTACATTTTTTTCTAAGTTCATAGATTTTATAGCACCATTTGTTTATGAATGAAGCATAAAGCATGAAAAGGCATCATTGCTGCATACATGACTGAAATATAACTTATAAGGAACTAAAAGATTATCAACTTCCTAAAATTTGAATATAAATGATTGAGAAATTATTTGAGCCATAAGAAGGAACATAAAATAGATGACTACTTGTGTATATTTTATGCTAGAGTAATTTTTATAGTTTAGACCTAAACTAGCCCACAGAGACCGATGTTGAATTAGGATCATTTGTTCTTAAGCTATGTTTGACAACTCAATTCCAAGTCTAGCATACTAAAATTTATTTATATGGAATTTATGCTTACAGCACTATGACCTTTTAATTTATCTGTGCAGAAGAAGCGTTTCATCGTTTCTTTCTAGTGGACTGCGGGATAGAATAGACCAGCTAATGATATCCCGCACACCAGGACAACATAATTTAATAGCAAATCGGGTAGAAGAACAAATGGAGGAGGAAAAGGTGGTAAGACAAGAGGGAAATGTGGAACATGAAGAAAATGAACAAGAGGAGGCAAGTGCAGAACAATATGAAGAAATTGAGGAAGAAGAAGACAAGAGCCCCATTGCTAGACAATATTGTGAAGTTGGAGAATATTTTGATCAAACACCATCGTCCTCGATGAATTCAGCTTCACCATCTTTATTAAGATCATGGAGTCCTAATCGAAACGATGATGTTAGCGATGATTCTGTTCCATCACCATCTTTGCAAAAATTTCTTTCATTTAAGTCTTACACTCAGGATACTCAACAAAGCTCTTCTTTTAGGAATCAACATCCTTCAATTGTGAGTTTTTCTTTGATCTTTTTGCAATTAACTTATTCCTTAAGATATTTAGTTTAAGGTAAATTTAATAATGTTGTGGGTGTAACAGGAGATGGAACTTATATATGATTTGAGAGGCCATATGGAGCAACTTCATCAGGAGATATCTGACCTACGAAAATCAATAAAAAGCTGCATGAACATGCAGGTGAAAGTGCAACGTTACATGAAGCATGAGGCTGCAGGTTCTGCAAGCCATTCAGGTGGACCTTGATAAGCTGTCTAGTTTATATATATATATATATATATATATATATATATATATATATATATATATATATTTTTAAATAAAAAGTTGGGTAATGGTTTTGTCAATGCATCAAAACCCATCAAGAAACTTACCTAATTAATATTTTTACAGCTAGAAAGAATGGTGAGTCCAATAGAGTTCCAAGAAAAGGAACATGTTGCCTTTGCTATGACACTGAAGTTGATTCTCTTTTGTACAGGTACTTTGCCTTTGAAGTTTATAACCTCAACTTTTAAAAAGTTGAATTCATGTTTATTATGCAGCAATCTATCACAAACACTCATTTTGTCATATGTTTTGCCATGTTATTTCAGATGTGGGCACATATGCACCTGTTTCAAATGCGCTCAAGAGCTGCTGCAACGGGGTAGTGGGAAATGTCCAATATGTCGAGCTCCTATACTGGACGTTGTGCATAGAGTTGAATGAGATCGTTTTTTGATCGAGAGAACTGTCTTTGAACAATGTTTTGATTTAATGAAACATGAGCTGAAGGACGACGTTTTCTTTTCTTTTTTGGTCAATTCCATTGCTAGAAGTGTTTTTTTCTGACTTAAACCAGATTAACCATAGATGAGCTACCGGTGTCTTTCTTGTAGATATAGTATTCTTTGTATATATATGTCAGCTGCAGATATAAAAATCACAGTTACGTACAGATTCTGCATAGTATTTTTTCTTGTTGGAATGGCACTAGCAAATGTCAGCATATATCAAGCACCTTTGTGCAAAAATGTAAGGAGCATTAGGAACAGTAAAACTGAAGCAAATTAACAAAAACAAAATGGAGGGTCTCATAAATATCTACTAAAATTGCAGAAGTTGTATTTCCAAGATAATAAATAATGAGCCATTTCTAACTGGTACAAGCACTTGATGAAAATGATCCTTTCTTTCTTATGTTAAACAAATGCATGCCGGTAAATTAGCATTAGGTGCTCTACTGACCCTGTTAACTTTGTTCTTCGCCGCATCCATGTTTGATGAATTTTTGGCGTGCCCGTGCACTCAGGTTTGATCATAGGACGAACAATTAAAAAAGTTAGCCATTGAGAATAGTTTGATGCCTTGCTGGGAAATATATTTGTGGTTTGAGTTATGAGGGGGGGGGGGGGGGGGGGGGGGGGGGGGGGGGTGGGGGGGGGGTGGGGGGGAGAAGAAGATCCTGCATTGTGTCCATGTTTTGATTTTCTCAATTGGCAGAAAAAGAGGAGGAAAATATAATGATTTGTGGCTGGCTGCTCTTTAGACCATGTGTTATGCCTGGACTTGTTGATGCAAATAATGTCGGATGAACGCATGGGCTGTTTGTTTTGTGACCAAGTAAGAACTTGGCAAGTGCCATTTAATTCAAGGAATATAATTAATTCCGGAATCTGTCTGGAAATTAAATTATAATGAAGGCAAATTCCTACGTTAAACCAAATTAAAATCCTACATAAAATTTAATTTACCAAATTAATAAAGGAATTTAAACGTCAATTTTCACGTTTTAATTATAAAAAATTGCATTTTTTTAAACTTGAGTTTTGGGTTTAAAATTACATGTTGGAGAAACTAAATATTGGTGCTTTTGAATGTGAGTTTTAAGGAGTATATGCTCTCCCTTGTGTTGAATACTACTCCCTTTGTCAAGAAAGAAACTTGTGTTTAACTAAAAATCTATAAATTCATTTCAATTTGAAGCCTAATATATCGTTCATCTCAAAAATTAAATTATATCTTTAATTTTAGAACGGAGGGAGCAAGTGAGTACAAGTTAAAACAAACCCTTACATAGCGTAGTGGAACAAATTATTTAATCATTACTATGATAATCGAAAACTAATACATAAATCCTACTGATTTTCTTGATTTTGTAAGTTCCTTCTTTTTTTGGGTGCAAATTTCAAATATATATGCATCGAATAGATTCTAATTTAGCAATATTTACAAGAAATGTAATGTTTTAGATTAATACTTCACTATATTTTTTAATAATAAAAGTAGATGCACCTTTTTCTGGGTGCAAATTATATATATATATATATAAATTATATATATATATATATATATATAATTTGCACCCAAAAAAAGGTACATATGAAAATTTTCAAAAGCGAACTTTAAAAAACGAACTAAAGACGAACCGTGGTCTTTAGTATCTATGACGACGGTTCGACCTGTCGTCATAGAGTGCATGGCTATGGCGACGAGTCGAACTGTCGTCATAGATACCAAAGACGACGGTTCGTCTTTGATTTGCTTTTTAAGGTTCGCTGGAGAAGGGGACTATAATATATATATATATATATATATATATATATATGCATCAAATAGACTCTGATCTAGCAATATTCACAAGAAATGTAATGTTTTAGATTAGTACTTTGCCACATTTTTTAACCCAAGACAAATGCCTCAACTTATCCAGCCCATTCAATCAGTCAACTTGTATCAAGAAACACAAGTTGTTAGGCCATAGTAATATGCCAGGTCCTGTGACCTAGGAGATGTACATTGTTGCACCCACCATGTTACTTGAAATGGTCACATTTATGCCAATGGATTTGTACACTAATTACACCATTAGGGCTGGCTACTCAAAATTCAATCTTTCCTCTTATAACATGTATATTTTTGTTTTGTTCTTTTGATTAATACTAAACTTGTTTAATCGGAATTTAATTTAATTTATTTTCTTTCAAATTTTGGCATTCAATTTGTGAAAAGGGACACTACACTATCCACCCATATGATTGAATTGAATGTTTGGTCCATTAAATTAGGATGAGCCAGAGCCTACCCTTGGACAAAAACACAGAATTGCATGCGCTTTTAGTTGGTCCATCAATTGTAAACCATATTCAGTATTTGGATTTCGGACGGATGGGAATACATTTTGGCCCTCATCTCATCATCACAAGTAGAAAGGTTTGTCATGTCCTTCATAGATGTGGAAGCTTTAAAATATGGCTGCAACTGAAGTAAACATAATTATCACCCATTAGATTTATTTATTTATTTATTTATTGTAAAAGGTGATGAGTTTCAAGATTTTCGGCCTCTTATAATACTCTCCGTGAATTTCAAAATTAGAAATATTTTTGTAAAACAATGAGTTTCGAGATTTTTATTTTTTTTTTAAACATAACCCCCCTAACATTAGCAAGAAACGTAACAGTTAGTGGCATAGCCAAAAAATTGTTCCAGTGAGACCTAAAATTAATGTCTATTTTATTCGACAAGAAGAAAAGATAAAAATAAAAATATATATATAGTATTAATAAAAGACATACGGTTACACTCAATCTTTTTTCTTTAAAGATTCCATTAAGGTAAAGTTAATGTCATTCCATTGTGACAACGTAATTTTATGATAAAATGACATAATTACCCTCAACGGAAGAGGAGAAAAAAAAAAGATCCTGCATGTGTTACCACATGTATAGTTTTGTGATAATCAATGATCTAGATATAAACTAATTATCCTTTTTGAAATATTACTCATAACCAAATAAAATAAAAATAAAATAAAAATGCAAAGATACAATTTTTGGATTACAAATGGCTGTGCACATTTTAGAAAATACAAGAAAAAAAAGGGGGAAACAGAATGATAATAAGAAGATGATAGGAAAAAGATGGATTCAAATTAATAATTCAATTTTGTATCTGATGTTTAGGAATGAAAATATAATAATTAGTGGCTGCCCTTTAGCTCAAACTGATAAGAGCTAAAAAAGGTTATAAAAGAAATGGCATTATAGCCAATCATGCATGTGTTTTGCCTTTGTTATGTCTAGGAAAATGCCTCGTATTATTGATGCAACTATGTCGGATCAACACATGGTGTGTTTATTTTGTGACCAAGAAAAGTTGACATTGATTGGCCGGTTGGAGAATCAAAGGTTTATGCTCTTACAAAGAGTTTAAATTTTATCTTCACTTTGGTCAATTTAGATCAACTCTTTAAAATGATTGTAAAGTTGTTATATTTACTTTGAATTTTAAGGGGAGTTGATGAAAATTTCTATCTGGATTTGTGGTGGCGCTCTGCATCACAGAGTGGTGTATGGTTGGACTGATTTCTCGTAAGGGTAGATTCAACCCCTTAGTTTAGTGGTGTCAAATTTGAAAAAGTTATGAAGAAATAAAAATATAATAAAATAAATAACAAAATTAAATACTGCTCGAACATTATTTACAGTATTACTTTTCAAGGCTTCATTGCTTGAATTTGTTGCATGATAGCCACATTTTGAATAACTGCAAAAATATAATATTCAATGTAAATTACTAAATAATCATTCATCCACTCATCTCTAAAGAATTTTTCTCTGATGAACCGACGTTGTTGCAAAAATATCATCAAAACCTCATTTTCAATAATTGCAAAAATTCACGAGCAATACTAAATTTATGATATTACAACAAAGAAAAATTCTATACTTGAAGAATTTTTCTTTGATGGATCAACGTTGTGACCGGAAGAGAAATAGCTGAGTGGATACAAGTTTGAGACATCGTATATTTTACTAAATGCTCTATAAAAATAATAATCAAAAATAAAAATTATTCAAAATTCAGTAGGGTCAATTTGCCCCCACCCCTGCCCATAGGCTGGATCCGCCCATGGTTTCTCGTCTAAAATAAAATAATATAAAAAAAAATTAATGGCTATAACTATAATTACTTAATGATGAAGCTTGTAGGAATTTCTTACATATTAGATTCATTGCTTGTAAATGGGATTTTGTTTTTACTTCTGTAACTTCTTACTATGGTTTGCTTTTGGTTTTAGAAAAAGCTGAAAAGGAACAAGAAATGGATTAAAATAACAGGGGGATTTATTATGCTTGGTAGGACCAAACAGTGAAGGGAGGTAAAAGAGGAGGGGGGACTCTTTATCCCTCTGCCCTAAAATTTCTTTCTTTTGGACTTCAACTGATTTTTGTTGCTTGCTATATAGACCTTTCTTTCCAATGTGTAAAATATCTGGATCAGTTCAATATTCATTTTCTGTTTTTAGTGTTACAACTCAAAACTTGGCTTTTTTTTCTGCACTGCTTGAAGTTCAAGTTTTAGATTTGGCTTATATGAAAATCCCTAAGAAACAAAATCAGCATCCACTGATTCTGATACCCCCAAGATGATCCTTTTCTTCTTTTATCACTTGCTTTACTACTGAAGGTTGTATTTTCTACAAATTATAAAATGAGACTCTCATTATCGAACGGACAAACGGAGTTATCTGAATGTCATTATAATAAAAGTATAATTTGTTACTTGAGTTGGTATCTCATATTACAGCCAAAATAAAGATAATAAACTTTCCACGTGATTATCGGATTTTTAATTTTCTTTCTAAATAAAGTTAATTATAATGAGATTGTACAAATCACCGCATCTTTGAACGCGGTTCAAGTGCTAATCAAGCCAATAAGATTCCATAAATTTTAAATTTAACAGAAAATACTATGCAAAACAAGCTTTAAGATCATTGATGTTTGCACATTGTGTCAGCTTCTAAAGTTATTCTTCAGTTGGAGTAGGAAAACTAGTAATTTTCTTATGAATGGAATGTCAACTAGGTCCCAACTAGGCCTTTGTAAGCTTTTGATAGTCAGTTTAATTTGATTAGTTCCAACAACTAAATCTTAACTAATCTCAAATTGTAACAAATGACTCTTTCTTGATTAGCATATTGGAAAAGTTTAGAGAGAGGGATAGAATTTGAGCCAGCTCAAAAGGGGGAGAAATGATTGGTCTTTCTTTTTGGCCCTCAACCCTTCTCTTTCAGTCCAGCTGCAGCAGTAAAGGTGATGAGGCCATGAAAATAAGGGCCCATGAGAAAATGCTGGCCGAGCCAGCCAGCCCTTCTCTTCAATCATCACAATATTACTCCTTTGATTCCCAAATGAAGTGCAAGTTTCTCATTTACTGCATGTTTTGGTTACGCAACGTTTAGAGTGTTTACTTTATATGAAAGTCTAAACGCACTTAAAAATCTTATTTATCTAAAAATAACTTATTTTAAACGCAATTTATTTAATTCACAAACGCAGCGTTTGAGACTCAAATACAACGTACCAAAAATGGCGTGATGCGTCTGGAGATTTAAACGCTACAAACTCTAATAACCGAACAACTAATCTACCAACTCAATATAAGTGACAATATCAATATTAACCCAAAGTTAGGTTGGTAACTGCGAATTCAGAACATCATATTACTTTTTAATTTATTTTAAGATGGGGCGATAGAATTATTTTTTTGTGAACAGAAACAAAAAATGAGACTCATTTTTGATAGTGGGATTATTTCATATATGAATATAAAAGATATATCAAGTACAATATTCTAAGCTTAGACCCCATCACCCCAAGTGAGGGAGGAAGGAGGGAGTCACTATCATTCCCTAGTTCAAGTTAAACAAAAAGATAATGCCCTTCACAAGAGGATGTATGGCAGACTCCAACTCCTACATGTTACAACTCCCCTAAACCTACCCCACCACCATCCCTTTTATATACCCCCCATAATATCCTCCCCTAACCTCATCCCAACTCCTTTCACCTCCCATTCATTCATTTCCTCCTCATAACCCTTCATTTATCCCAAAACATAACAATCATTTGCACTCCCAAAAGAGCTCGCAAACACAAAATGTGTTCCTCCAAATCAAAACCTCAAGAAACTAGTTCTCTTGACATCAACGGCCGCCCCGTCCTACAGCCTACATGCAACAGAGTTCCTCTGTTAGAACGCCGCAATTCGCTAAAGAAAACACCAACAAAACCCATTATACCACCACCAGAAGTTCAACCATTCCCATCCCAAATTAGTGCTACTACTATTAGTCCAAAAGTTAGGCCTGGCCAAATCACTCCCCCCATATCTCCTAAGCTAAAATCGCCTCGACAACCTGCGATTAAACGTGGAAATGAACCGAATGGATTGAATTCTAGCATTGAAAAAGTTTTGTTGATACCAAGAAACACTAACAAAGTTGTGACACCGGTTAAAAAGTCGAAGAAAAGTGCACCTTGTGTGGACACTAGTACATTGAATTACTCGTCGTCATCAATTGTAGAGGCTCCGGGGAGCATAGCTGCAGCAAGAAGGGAACAAGTTGCTAATATGCAAGTGCAGAGGAAAATGAGAATTGCTCATTATGGAAGAACTAAGTCTGCTAAGTATGAAGGCAACTTAGTTGCCATTGATAATATTTCTGCGAGTGTACCTGTTCCAGAGGAGAAAAGATGCAGCTTTATTACACCAAATTCAGGTATGGAGTTTTTTTTTTTCAATTTATAAATTTGTTGGTTTTTTTTTTTTTTTTTTTGGTATAATAAAACATGGGCTTTCACTTAAAATGGGGAAAAAGTGGAGCTTTTTTATTTTTTTGGTGTGCTTATTGTGTTGTTCTTGCAGACCCTATCTATGTTGCGTACCATGATGAAGAATGGGGTGTTCCTACCCATGATGACAAGTAAGAGCTCCCCTCACAACCCCCCCCCCCCCCCCCCCCCCCCCCTCCCCTCCCCATCTCTCTCTCTCTCTCTCTCTCTCTCTCTCTCTATATATATATATATATATATATATATGTATAAATAATTCATTTCTCTTAAACATTGAGATTTGGGACTGATCTTTTTATGATATGCAGGCTGCTGTTTGAATTATTAGTATTAACCGGTGCGCAAGTTGGATCAGATTGGACTTCAGTGTTAAAGAAGAGGCAAGAATTTAGGTGGGTATGATTTAAATTTGGAATTTCTTGATAAAATTATACAGAAGTTTGTTAAAATCACAAAATAACTGTTGTTTACTTTCTATATTTTCAGGGATGCTTTCTCAGGATTTGATGCAGAAACTGTCTCAAAATATACAGAGAAGAAAATTACATCAATCAGTGCTGAATATTGCATAGAGTTGAGTCAAGTCCGAGGAGTTGTAGACAATTCTAGCAGAATTCTTCAGGTAATTATACAATAAATTTTTGAAGTCCTTTTCAATTCCCTCAAAATTTATCATTCCTCATAATACTGGTGCAACTATTACCATGAGTATGTGGGACCAGGCATGATCATATATCTCTTAAATTTGTCAGCATATAGTTGTACATATTTTTAATGGCACATAAATGCATGTAATTCAAGAAAATTTGTACTCGTTTATTATGCGAGTTGAAGCTTAATATACTGTCAATGACTCAATATATACACGAGTGGTTTTAACAAGTTCTTCTTAATTTTTATACAGATCAAGAAAGATTTCGGATCATTTGACAAGTATTTATGGGGATTCGTGAATCACAAACCCATTGCCACTCAATACAAATCATGCCACAAAATGCCAGTTAAGACCTCAAAATCAGAAGCCATAAGCAAAGACATGGTGAGGAGGGGATTCCGGTTAGTCGGACCGACCGTCATACACTCCTTCATGCAGGCGGCCGGCCTTACCAACGACCACTTGACCACCTGCCCGCAGCACCTTCAATGCATTGCGTTGGCGTCTCAACGCGCAACCGTTGCACCAGCTCTATAAATTAAAAATATTAAAACACATGACCAAAATATTTAAATTATTAATCCATAGAGTGCAACACTAAAGAGCAAAATTAGATTATTTGATCTCTAACTACACATTTTAATTTAATTTAGTTGTGTGAAACTGTTGTTATATCACGTGAGAGTGAAAAGGAGAAGCATAAAATGGGACAGAGAGCATGTGCAGGGTGGGCAGAAAAATGGGACAATGGCATGCGTTTGGTTGGTGCATATGGCTTTCATTTCTTTGTGACCACCACATTTCCCCTGCTGATCTGCATTATTTGAGTGCTTTTAACAGGCTGTGAAGAAAGGGAACAAATATCAGAGAGAAAAAGCAGGAGAATTTGGCCTTTATTTGGATAACAATTATTATATCTACTCAATTCAGAGGAGAATGATGATATTATCCTTCAAGGGTGCACCAAACTTTATCTTCTCTCGGCTTAATTGGTAGCCATGTGTCAGGGCAGAATCTGAAATTGTGTTGTCATAAATTAGTGTGAAGGTTTTTGAGTGTATTTATAATTGTTTGATTTTGGGTTTTATTTAACCATTTGGATTGTAATGATTATTGACTGGGATGTATTTTGATTGCTCACTATATATAAATAGTTTTGATGATTTATTTTTTAGTGGTGGCTGCTTAAGTAAAGCATCTTCCCCATGTGCTCTTGCCTTTTCCTTTTTCTTTGCTTTGTACAGCAGATCGCATTGTCACGACACACTTGTGTGTGTACTTAAGTAACATCCTCTTGGTTTAGTAACAAAATTGACCCACAAAACTCCATTCACATCCACCAAAAAGAATCTATGGCATATTGGCTAGGGTAGGGTCTTGGCGAAGCAAGTTACACCGTTGTAGTTAACATCCACCAAAATTCCTCATCGCCATGCAAAGGCAAGCATAGCTGTAAACGAACCGGGCTGCCGGCAAGCTCGCTCGGTTAACTAAGCTCTCTTTTACTAGTTTAGTTAAAATAGTTGAGTTTGACCAATGGAGTATCAACCTCGAATCTAATTTGTTTAAGTCTACTCAAATAAGTTCGACCTATTTAGTATTTCATTATTTTTTCTTTATTTATATTAATAAAATTGAAAAAGTCGGGTTTAAGCTTGATCGGCTCAATTCGGCTCAACTCTTCTCGTTTAACTTTTAAAAGAGGTTGAGTTTGGCAACTTTTTCCTATTCATGAAGAAAATGTTGCATATGTTAAAAACAAAATTAGACGCTCCATTTTGTGTGTCATCTACTTAAGTAACATCCTCTTGGTTTAGTAACAAAATTGACCCACAAAACTCCATTCACAAACTGTGGAATAACAGCAGCCTCATAGAAACTCAAGTTGTAACCATAAGGTTTTAAGTACAAAAAAATTCAATATTGATATTTATTTTATTATTTTAATAATAAAATATTATTTCTTTTTGCATAATTAAATGTGTCCTAATTTCCATAATTATACATTTTATAATTTATGGATATAAAGAAGTGTAATATACGAAAGACATAAATTATATGTCATTTATAATTAAAAAAAGTATATTGTTCTCAATCTTTGAAGAAAATGGACATACCATTCTAGTAGATTGTATTACACTTGATTAGATGACTTGTTTTAGTCATGAAAAGTAGAAACTTTAATGTAGTGTATTGATGTATTTTTGAAATACATAAAACTGGATCGTTACAAAAAATTATTTATTAAATAATATTATTCTAAATAATTTTTCAATTACTATTAATGTGCAATTACTCTTAATTCTGAGAGAATAATAAACTTGATTTTATGATATGTGTCACTTTAATATATTAAAGAGTAAAATTTTTAATACAATCAATATCTCAATATGTTGGGTGATATATGTTATGAAATTAGAAACATCTATTTTCAAGATGGAATTCTACAATTAAATTATAATATCTCCTTGAAATGATTTGTTGGTTGATCACTAGAATCTTGGTTAAGTATTTTAATAATTTAAATTACTAAAGTATTAATTAAATTTATTAAATTAATGAGTGATCAAAAGTTTATAAATTATATAGTCAATGATATAAACAGTAAACGTAGTGAGTTAATAGTTTTATTTCCTATAAACGTTTATGGATATTAATGTAGAGGAGTATATTTACAAGATATTAATAGTGGAAGTATTAAATTAATTAATTTAAATTCTAGGGTGTAATTATAACTATTTAATGGAATTAGTTATAATTAATATAATTATAATTGATTAAAGAGTTAATTAGAAATTAGTTTTATATTTGTGCTAGAATTATAGAATACTATTTGATTCACACTCTAATCCTTATTAAGATATAACAAAAATCAATAAATTTTTCATTTATCTTGAAAAATATATTAGAGTCGTACGACGGAACGGGAGATTTTTATGACCAAATTCATTCTTATCAGAGTGTGATGGATTATTAAAATGTTTCTCAATGACTAAAGTTCCATGTGTGACTCCCCGGGCTAACTAAGACCATACACAGCAAAGACAGTTATGTATATAGGGGAGAGCGCGGTACAGTTTTTAAGTTCTCACGCAATCGCAATATTCGCCTTTTAACTTTTAATAACTGCAGTTAATAACTGCATTAGTGCGGTTTTTTGAAAAAATTATTAAATGTTGTTAAAGTATAGTTATAATATATTTTATTTTTTCACGTAAGGTGGGGTTTATATGTGGTGGGGTCCATATGAAACACACCATAATGTGAGATAGTGAAATATACTGTAGTTATGCTTCATGAACATATAATAATTTTTCGGTTTTTTGTGGTTAAGTTGCGAGTGCCATTGCAAAACCACATTACAGAAATTAAAAATATTAATTAGCACTACTTTCCTTCAAATTAAATTAACAGGAAATTAATATTGTTCTTAACAATAACTACGATGTTTCAAAAAAATTGATCAACAGTTAACAACATAGTTTATAAAGCATTGCTCTATGAAGTCTTCTATAGATCTTTCTTTTAATTTTGTCAAATGTAAAAAACAAAAAAGGAATAAGTCATGAATGGCTTTCATATTTGTTTTACTTTTTAACAAAATTAGTAAAAATATAAATAAGATGACTGTATTTCTAAACTTTGGAATGAAATTGATTTCTCAAAAAATATTAATTACTAGAATATTACACATAAAATGATCTATTGTGTTATATATATATATATATATATTTGGTAATATGTTTGTTAGTATATAATTTTTTTTTATATATTTACATATATGTATATATAATTTAATTATATATAGTTGTGTCTGTATATATATATATAGATATATACACACACACACACATATCTGTGTGTGTGTGGTTTTGCTGATGCGGTTCTTGGGTGCCATCACAACTGCAACCATAAATGTACGATTCTTAATTTTAAAGACCGTGCTGCAAAACCGCATTGCCCCACACTTTGCTGGTAGCGGTTCGTTTAAGGTCTGATGGGCGGTTTTCTACACTCCCCCCTAGTTATATATACAAGGCCCAAATAATGGTCAAGAAGAGACAGGTTCCAAGCTAAAGCACAGGGCCATGAAGGGCAGGGGGTCAGTTCAAGAACCAACCAATCTAAAAGAGAACTTTGTAGAAAAACACTCAAGTTTTGGCCTTTTGGGGTGTCTGTGTGGGGATGGGAACTCATAAAAACTCTAAGGTTAGTTCTCTTCACCTCAACTTAAAATTTTCTTACCTTCCTCTTCATATTAGTCCATTGTGGGTTTCTTAATGTTGCGTTTAGATTGAAATAATAGAATAAGTGGAAAAAAAATGAAATAGATAAAGGAATGGAATGGAGAATAAAATGATTCAGTCAATTTCAGCTACAATAAGTCATTCTATACCCTATCTCAAGAAATAAAATTCGTAAATTTGAAAAATGTGAGAACGGTTCATTCCATTTCAACTGGAATAAGTTATTTTATACCATATCTCAAGGAATAAAATTCGTAAATTTGAGGAGAATGTGAATGATTTATTCAATTATAATAGAACAACCAAAGAGAATTTTTTTATTCCATAAGAATGAATCGTTCTATTTTTAAATTCATTCTCCCAATCCAAACGTAACATAACTCTTTTTTTGGTTTTGATGCAATATAAAACTGTTCAACTGTGACAATAAGTTACAAGCGTGGCAAAAAACAGTTCAACTGTGACAATGACTTATTCGCATAACATGTTTAGTTATCCCCACTGTGACAATGAGTTACGAGCGTGACATGTTTAATTATCATTCTGTGCCTATTTTTGCCATGATGTAATAATATTTAAAGATTTATCATCAAAATTTTAATCTCATTTAATATAATTAAAATAAAAAGTTATTCGATATTTTTATAAGTAAATTTTATTTAATATCGTAAAAATATCAATTCTTTAAAATAAATGTAGTGAATATTTATATGATTGCATATTATTTTTCAAAAAAATATTGCTCACCCAATAATTCAAAATGAAGAGGCTGAACCCAATTTTGGACTTAGTCTGGAGTCTATATGAGGTAATGTTAGCTAAGAAAAAATTCAGCCCAATGTGGATTTGGGTTTAATTGTTTTCTACCTTTCAGAAATTGGATTAGCCCACAATCAAACTTTACAACAATCTTTTTGAAGCCCAAGATGCTAAATTTGTTAATTAATGATGCTTCATAAGAAAATAATAAGAAAGTAGTGAGGAATAAGTAAATTGAAAGGAAGCCCCTAAAACAGGTGGCTTTACTAAATTATTTTTTCAAATTTAACCCCCAATTCTAAGAAACTTCATATTTTATCTTTCAAATTAATTATTACAATTTTTGGCGTTCAAAATTATTATAGATAAAACATGGATTACAAAAAATGTGCTCGTTCCATTTAATATAATATTCCCTCAATTTTAAATTATAAAATCAATATTAACTTTTAAAAAGTCAATTACAAATATTTTTAAATTCAAAATTGAGATGAATTCATTTAGTTTATGTCAATGTAATTATGAATATCATAAATTATCTAAAAAGTACTATTAATTATAAGATTTATTATTTTTAAAATTTAAATAAATTATGTCAATTTTAAATTTAAAAATATCTCAAATTAATTGTTAAAAAATTAATAATAATTTTATAATTACGAAGACAAAGTATATAATAATCAAGAACCTAATTGGTTTTTTTTTTTTTTGGTTGGGGGGGGGGGTGTTGCATGCACATTGGCCCACCTTTTTCAACACAAAAATAAAAAATTTATGGTTCTACAAAATAGGAAAAAATATATGATTCTCAGTGACTTTTTAAAGTTAGTTCTTATTGACTTTTTAAACAGATTATAAAGACACGATTGAAAGACAACAGTAACGCGTGATAAAGATTAAAAATAATAAATTATGGAAAATAATATTTTTACAAATTTTTTTAATATTTTTACATATAAATTATTGCTATAAACTTATAACGATAGTCAAAACTATCGTTATAGACCTATAACAATATTTTTCATACAAAAATATTAAAAACTATTGTAAGAATATCAATTTTCTAAATTATTTTCTCCCTCACTTAAACTTTTCTCTTTAAAGTAAGATAAATTAGAACGCTTAAAAAATGGTATGAATTCAAACCAAATGCAATGAACGAATACGTGTGAATGTGGTCCCATGTGTAATATGAGAGGCTGGGAAGGAAGCTGCAGGTTGGTTCTGTTATGTTCTTTTCATGAAAACAAACCCATATATTATGCTATCTACCTGAGGACAAGTCCGTCCACTTGTTAGAACCATCTAATTTCCTAACAACAAATTGTTGATTAATCAGCTGAGATGGTTTAAAAATCCGTATTTACAACTCTCGTTTGAGTAAGGCTGAAAAATCTCATCCAAATTTCTTTATTTGTTTAATATTGCATGTTTTCCACCCTTTACTCTGAATCTTCTTAGGTCTATGAGTATCTTCAACAGATGAATTATCTCATAGATTATATTTAGTCCATATAACATCAGTAAATGTCTTTTAGTCTTCAATCATTCCAGTAGATGGACTATCCTGTGGATTATAATATAAAAAATTTAAAATAATCAATAAATTCAAAAAAACTCATATCATCCTTCTACTCTCCTACTTAAATATAATTAAATTTATAGTTCATGAACTATCTAGTTCTTAGATTTAGTCTTTTAAGGGTTTCAAATATAGTCCGAGACTATATTTAGTCTATATGTTGGAAAGAAAAGTTAAATCTTAGACTATATTTAGTCTAGGAATTCATTGTTGGAGATGCGCTAAGATCCTAAAATTAATTTATAATATTATTTGTGTTAAAAATTAAAAAATTGCATATATTAAAGTATATGACTAATTAAGAATCAAATTTTTTAACAAGTTTGATTCAAGTACAAAAGTTTTTTTACTTTTCTGAAAGCGCTAATTTTTTATAATTATATTCGTTATATATATATATATATATATATTGATTCTCTTTATATTTATTATATACCACTCTTTCCCTTTCCGTTCCTTTTAATTGACATATTAGGAGAAATATATAATTAAGAAATGCAATTAATATTTTGTTCAAAGAATTAATTTGAATATAAAATCTCAACATTATTCTTCTAAAATTGATTTAAAATATGGAAGAGAAACACATTATTATTTAGGGTATTTATAATTCTTCAAATAAAAATTAATATTTTTATAATCTTACTCTCGTATTAATATGAGACCATTTACAATTCACATGAAGAGGAATTTGTGAAATTACCACATTTACTTTGGTTAGATACAAGATAGAGTATAATTAAAATATTTAATGTCATATTATCTATTATTGAGATTTATTTAAAATTAAAAATTTAAAACTCTTAACATTACACATAATACTCCATTCGTTTTTTTAATTGATGTTTTAGAATAAAACACAAGGATTAAAAAAATAATTAATACTTTATTTGATTATTTAAAATAAATATAAATTTTCAATATTACCCAGCAAAGTTCATTGAAAAAGATGAAAGCTAAATAAACAAATTAATATTTAATATAAAAATAATATGATAAATTAAATTATTAATATTTTTTTAAAATCTATGAAGAACACATAAAAAGAATAAATTTGTCCCTAAAAAGACAAATAAAAACGAAAGAGTAATATAATAATATTATTTATACTTGAGACGTGCAATTAGGGGATTCCTCCTAAAACCAAGGTAAGAAATTGCTGATTTTTCCCATAATTGTCGGAAATTGCTCACCTTCTTTCTCCATCCGGCCGTGCTGCTACTCTATTATGTATATATATAACCTTTCCAGTTTCTCACTATACACATAACGGACCTCTTCGGATTCCATTCACAATTCACATAAAAATCCATTAAAAGGATAGAGAAAAGCGAAAAAACAGAGCCCATCTTCCCCATAAGGGAAGGGGTTGAGAGGAAAAGAGCAGAAGAATTTGTTCTGGTTCTCCTGTACTTCGCTGAATGTTGTCCTTGTTGTAAAAAAAGTATCTGAAATGGGCAAAGAAAAAGATCAGAAAGAGAAGAAGATGTTTATTGGGGTGGTCTGGAATTGTGCAGCCGAGCTCAAACTCGTCCTCACTGCTCTTCTCTTCATCTGTTCCCTCCTCACTATTTTCCAATTCCTCCCTTCCAGTCTCTCCTTCTCCGTCTCCGATCTCCGCCGCTGCATCTCCACCACCACCTCCGATAATGTGCCGGAGTTGCCACTTAACATCGCCGTCGCCCCACCGCCTCTTCTCTCTCCTCCCCCACCGGCGCCGCCGTCCGATGAAATCCTCCCAAACGGCATCATAAAGAGATCCTTCAACCCATACGGTGCCGCAGCTTATAACTTCGTACTGATGTCCGCTTACAGAGGCGGACTCAATACTTTTGCCATTAACGGGTTATCCTCAAAACCCCTCCATGTTTTCGGTAAACCCATTTACCAATGCGAATGGGTTCCCCATAACAGCTCCGGCGGCGAACCCATTACCACAGAGGGGTACAAAATCCTCCCCGATTGGGGCTACGGCCGTGTCTACACCGTCGTAGTCGTTAATTGCACATTCCCCCACCCCGTTGGCGAAAATGGTGGGAAATTGCTCCTCCACGCCACCACCAACGGCGGCGGTGGCACCGATTTTAACCTTACTGACACCATTGTTGCACTTAATGAAGCTCCAGAAAGTTTAAACCCATTGATTTTCACTGCCCCGCCTAAGTATGATTACCTCTATTGTGGATCTTCCCTTTATGGGAATTTAAGTCCGCAGAGAGTTAGGGAGTGGCTGGCTTATCACATAAGAATGTTTGGGGAGAAATCCCATTTTGTGATTCATGATGCTGGTGGGGTTCACCCGGAGGTTATGGAGGTTTTGAAGCCATGGATGGAGAAGGGGTATGTGACATTGCAGGATATTAGGGAGGAAGAAAGGTTTGATGGGTATTACCATAATCAGTTCCTTGTGGTGAATGATTGTTTGCAAAGATACAAGTTTATGGCTAAGTGGATGTTTTTCTTTGATGTGGATGAGTTCATTTTTGTGCCTAAGAACAGTACAATCAAAATGGCGCTTGATTTGCTTTCGGAATATACCCAGTTCACTATTGAGCAGAGGCCCATGTCTAACAAGCTCTGTCTTACAGAAGATAGAGGCAAAAGTTACAGGTATTCTTGAACTTTTAAGCTCATGTCTAAAGTTGGATTTTTTTTACTGTTTGGTATTGTTTTTGGTAATTCAATTTGTCAGAATTGGTTGGATGGTTAAGAATTAACACTATATGGACCATTGTGGAATTCACATTAAAAATGGAAGTTTTGCATAATGGCACATGAATGTATTGATTTGATGCAGAATAGGGTATCCAGTAATCCAGGAGCGTATTTGTGTAATGGACTCAAAATGCGCGTGGATTAGTAATTAAATCTGTCAAAATAGGTTAAGTTTGTTAATAATTTGCACTGTCTATTGTTGAATTCCGTCATAAAATGATTCGGTGAAGAAATTGCATAATAAGGTTAACCAGGAACATTTTAATGTGTTGAAGACTGAATGCCATATGAATCAACTACAGTTTTGACGTGGTTGAATTTAGCTATCTATAGTGGTAGTGTCTGTTTCTCAATATTAAAAACTTGCTTTAAATATTAGTTATTCAGGAAGCATTTTGATTTAATTTCTATTGAATTAGTAAGGCCTAGTGAAAAAAACTGAAATCACATGGTAAGGCTCCTGTAATTTAAGTACGAATGAAAATTGACTACGTTATGCTTCAATGGTATATTTGAGATGACTCGCATTTGTGTTTGGTACATGTTGTGATCGTCCTGCATCCTTTTCTTTGGCCAAGCTGCATGCATGTATCCTAAGAAATATTAAGTACCATCTCTTTCCAACCATTCTGATTATGTAATGAAGAAATGTATTTTAGGATCCATGGCAGTTGATTATTGTATTTCCCTTGACTGGCTGCCCAATTAGTCTGACTAGTTGTCTGATCTATAATATTATGTTGAATGGAGTCAAACTATGTAGACAATTACCAAATAAAAAATTAACAATACGGTTAAACTAATCAATAATGGCTGAATGATTTTCTGCATCCAATTTTTGTATCTAAAATTGTTCTTCATGGGGTTTGACATTGTAGGAAATGGGGATTCGAGAAGCTAGTGTACAAGGATACAAAGAGAGGAATTAGGAGGGATCGAAAATATGCAGTGCAACCACGCAATGTGTTTGCAACCGGAGTTCACATGAGTCAAAATATGGTAGGAAAGACAAAGCATAACACCGGGGGGCGTATAATGTACTACCATTATCATGGAACTGTATCCGAGAGACGTGAGCCATGCTGGCAACTGGTCAATGCCACAGATCTCAAGTTTGAAGGAACCCCGTATTCTATGGACACGACAATGAGAGATGATGCTGAAGCTGTCAAGATGTTTGAACTCAAAATGATTGGGACTAGGTTACAAAGAACGCGTCAATGACAGGTTTATACCTTTCTTTTTCTTCTTCATTTTTCCATGTATTAACCAGCCCCCACTACATTTATAATTCTACGTCTGTCCGGTGATAAGGGGTGGCTGTAATCAGCAATTGGCCGTAGGGGTGTTCAAAAAAACTGGTCTAATCGATTTTTTGTATATATTGAATCGGTTCGAACCAGACGATTCGGTACAAATAGGAACCGGTTCGGTATTAGTTTAGCACTTTGGTGGTTCGGTATATACTGGATCGTACCGATTATGATATATTTATTTTTTTTAAAATTATTATTATTAGTAAAAAATCGGTACCGAATCGATAAACTGATTTGATATACCGGTTCAATCGGTACTGATATCGATATCGATTTTTGAATAAATTCGGCACCGATTTGGTCTGATTTAAACCGGATGAACACCACTAATTGGCTGATGGCATCTTTTGTGTACATTCACTTTATATCATTTGTTGGTCTTTGATTTGGATGCTCCGCTTTACACATTTCACTTAATTTTAATTTTTTTTAATATAAATTTAGAGATAAATATTATTTTCAGTCACGGTATGAGTGATAATTATTTACGATAAATTTTATTGTATCGTTATATATATATATTAAAAGAATATAATAAAAAAATATCTATTGTGATGGAATAATTGATAACAAAGTGGGTATTTTTAACCTTCTAAAAAAGAAAAAAAAAAGGTGGGTATTTTTGTTTTATAGAAAAGCAAAGAAAGTTAAAAGGCCCATGCCATGGGGACATAGTCAATAACTCAAACATGGCATGTGGATGACAGAAGGCAACTTCATATTTTCTTTAACTGTAACCAACCCATCGGCCATGGCTTTAGCCAAAGGAAAGTGGAGGGAGGAAATAAACAAAAGCAGCAAATAAATCAACAGGATAATCATATGCATTTTTTTGGCTTTCAAGGCAAAGAATGTGAAGGGGTTTCAAGAAGACACTTTCGAAGTTCTTGCTACCAGTACATTTAACCATGTCCATATGGCTTTATTTCCAATCAAACAGCTTAGATTTTTTTGTAATTTTTTTTTCATAAAAAGAGTTTAATTTACCAAAAAAATAAGTTGTGAATATCAAGAATATATTTATATCTCCGTAAAATTAATAAATTGTTAGTTTAATAGTGTAATAAGATAACGATATTATAATCGCAAATTTGATAATGTTTTACTCCCTCCGTTTTAAAATAAGAGATATAATTTGACTTTTGAGATTAAATAATTGTATATTAAACTTCAAATTGATATAAATTTATTTAATTTTAATTGATACAATTACTATAATTATATAATATATAACAAAAATTATTAATCATAAAATTTATTTAATTTTAAATTTTTATAAGTTATACTAATTTTAAAATTTAATATGTCATTTAATTTTAAAAATAAAATTATATCTCTAAATTTAAAATGAAAAGAGTCTCATTTTATATTAGTAGGACTAACGGTTAGACTTTCTTGTAGATTTTCTCTTTCTATAATCGGAAGTAAGAACGGAGAATATATACTATTAATATATATGAAAAAAAAAAAGGTAGATGGTCCAAAATTCCTAACAAGTGATAAAGTATTCGTGTGGGCCTTTTTTTCGCATGTGGTGTGATTTTCGGTGATGGAGAAATATTTTAGTTTCTTTGTTTTATAATGTGAGTAGTATTATTAGAGTTCCAGTTGGAATTTGGTAGGATTCATCATTAATTTCATAGCTTAGTTTTGGTGTAAAATAATTATTATTTCGTCTGTTTTAAAATTAAAAATATATTTTTTAATTTATTTAAAAATTAAAAATATATTTTTATTTTAGAATTATAAAATAATATATAATATTTTTAATTTGATATTATTTGTTTTTATCATTTTCAATATTAAACCACAATAGTTGAATTATTATTTAATATTAAGGTTATATTTAAAAATATAAAATATCTTTAAAAATTATCGTTTTATAAATATATCTTTAATTTTAAAATATATTTTACTCCTCGTGATACTTTATAAAGCTTGAAACATAAAAGGTGGAGTAGTTTGTTCTTTGAGACACAGTGCAAAATGCAATATATACTTAATTTCATTGGTGCCCAAATTTGAGGGTAGACAAAATGCCCAAATATCTCTTGAAAATTATTTTTTTGAAGTTTTTATTCCGTTTGTTTTATGTGTTTTAGTCAAAATATTTTCATGCTTCAATTGCGTTTTCCAAAGAATATTCACAACTTTTTTTAATTAGCTCTAGAGGTGAATAAGTAATCGATCAAAATTAAAAAATTATTTGAACCGAGCCAAACATACAATAAACTAAATCGAAAACTAGAAAACCAACAAGTCGATAATTACAAAATAAAGAAAACTGGAGTTTAGTCGGTCGGTTCTGGTTTGAATTTATGAGAAAGCCGAAAACGACCAAACCGACCGGATATATAAAGTTAAAAATATATTTATATTTATAAATATAATTATTTATAGAATATACTTTTAATTATATACAATAATACTTAAATTTTTTTAGCATATGATATAATATTTTATTTACCATATTAGAAAATTTAGACTTAATGTATACTTATTATTTATGTATGCTTAATCTACTTTTTAGTTCTTTATTAGTATTTTGGTCTTAAGTTATTTTGAGAAAAAAAGTTTAAAGTATTATTTATAATGACTACAAGCATTTGTCAAAATTTGAGAAATAGAACTCTCTAGTATATTATATTGTGTTTGGTTATTTAATGATTAATAATTTAATTTTATATTTAATTGTTCATTTGTTCTTGATTTAAATTACTAAAATCGATCGATTTAACTGATAACTGAATAAACCGATGATCGATTACGGAATAAAAATTTTAAATAATTTTAATTTTTAACTTTTTATAATTACCGTAAATAATTTAATTATTTTTTTAAATATAAAATCGACCAAACCAACCAAACTCCCAATCAACTCTATGTATATAATACTAGTGGATAGTCTAGTCTGCTAAATATGCCAGTGGATACGCCCGACAATAATAGTAGCACTTTAGTCCAATATACTAATAATAATTAGTCTCTTCCCAAAAAAAAAATTCCATTTATAAAATATGCAAAATTTTAAAATATATTTTTCTTTCATTTATTTTTAAATATAGCAAAGCTTAGTTTAATAGTAATAATATATTACGATTTTTGTTCCAGATACATGGGTAATTTGTGTACATGTCTACGCGCCCCGGAAGACGCAGCTTCTCTTGCTATATGGCTAAAAATGCTGATATTAATAATTTTACTTCTATTATATGCCATCCACATTTCTCATAGCCTGTTTTTACATGCCCAAAAAGACGGAAGAACATAAAAGGGAGGAGAAAGACTTGGGACGTTTGATAAAAATTAAATGAAATAGTTTTAAATATTTAAGTAATTTGAATGAGTTGAATGAAATAAATTTCTGAATACTGAATAAAAAAAATTGTTTAATAAGTAGCATGTCTGAAACATCTGAATAACATATTTTTACTATTTTACTCCTCTGAAAAAACTCAAAGTTGTAAATTTATTTAATATTATTTAATATAATAGTTAATATTTTTTATTTTTTACTTCATCCAACTGTGACTTGTTCATTCAGCTAAAAAAATTACACTTACACATTTAGCCCAAAAAACTGACTGATTCAACCATTCAGTTCAAAACAAACACACTAAATGGCTGACTGATTCAACTATTCAGCTCTATTAAGTGCTAATCAAACAGCCCCTAAAGCTTCTCAAATTTTGGGTGCAAGGTTCGCTGAATGCTGTTGGCATATTTATCTTCAAGAAAAACAAGGTCACGCATTCTTCACCAATGCAGAACCAAAACAACATATGCAACTCAAATCAACTCAACAGAAGTCTTTTTCAAACAAAAATGATGCATTTTTACGCACTCTGCGCTTCTATAAAGGCATTGAAGTCCTCCCTTGCCTTTCGCAAGCGAGGAGTAATGCAGGGAGATGGAGATGGTGAGGTTAGGGGTGTAGGGGATGAAGTGGAAAAACGAACATGGCGAGATGATTCATAGGATTTCCTGTCTATTCCTCTTGGTGTTCTGTTTTTCAGAACTCCTTTTCGATCCTTTTCAAACACAAAAGCTGCCTTCACGGGAGAATCAGCATCGTTGGCACTACTTTGGATCAGCTCCAATGGCAGATCATAGAAAAGGTTAGACGAACCGCCACCATCTTCATTATCATATATAAACGCAGATGAAGTCCAAGACCCGCATTCAAACTTTTCCAGTGAAACTGTCCTCGAGATGACATGAGGCTTTTCGGGTGGTGGTTGTTCCTCCTTTCTTGCTGCTTTCACTGGTTTTCCCTTTCCGAAGCCTGGCAGGAACAAACACATAGCACCGCATTTGAAATTGTCATCACTAGAATCCAGCATTTCCTGCCTGCCCTTTTGTTGTGCAACGACTCTTGTTTCAGATTTGAAAGAGCTGCTGTCACGACTGCTGTTGGCTTTAGTCAACCAAAGATCAAATTCATCGTTTGGTGCAGAAGCTCTCCCTTCTCCACAAGATTTGCTCATCCGCAAGTGATTTTCTCGCAGCTGAGTAAGACGAGAAAGCGCTACAGAGTGTTGATGAGCTAGAGGATTGGTTACTTGATTCTTGGAATTCTTCTTTGGCAATGCTGAGCTAAATCGAGGCGATGAGGCAGCGGAGCCAGGAAGGCTATAGCTCAAGAACCTGGATTTTCCAGGTGGTAAAGTCACAGGAGGCATACCGTATTGGTTTGGAGACCCAGATGCAGGGACAGGTAACATTGCTAAACTAGGCTTCCCGGATTCTTTCATAGAAATTGGATCCACTGAAATTTGCTTTTCTTTCTGCAAACTCTCCATGTTCAACTCCGAATCCTTTAAATTTTTGACATTTGTTAAGACGTCTGCCAGTTGGTTGTAGGCTTCATCTGCAACTGGGTACTCTGAGTAAAGAAACTCGTCTGAAGGAGGAAAAACCATGGCGTTTTAAGGATGAAAGCCCCAATGATTAGATGAGGGGTCGAAGGTTTTATAAAGAGGAAGGATACACCGCAGGACCAAGCTAGAACGTGGATCCCATCATCTCAGTAGTGATTTCCATGTCCACTTCTTGTTCCATAAAATAAAACGAAGGACCACAATTATTATAAACTGAGAATGATACAGAAGTCTCCTCCAGCCCCCTTAAAAGGACATCTGCTAATTTTCATTGACAGAATATTCTAATTGAGTTGACTTTTCTTTCTTTTCTTCTGAAATTGTGCCTCGGGGAATAAAAAGAGATAAGTTAACACTATAAGCTAAACAAGGGGAAGTCATTGAGTGAGCAAGCTAAACAAGTATCTGCCTAAACTAGTTTTTCCTTACATTAACAATGCTACGATATGATAAAATAGTAAAGGGATTGTCGTGCTTGCATTTACATGATCTTATTATTATATGTTCCCCGACAAATGTACCATCGTGTCACTGAAGTGGAACTATACAGAAGTTGCCATGTCTTGGGACATGCAAGAAACTGTTGAATGAAACTACGAAAGTAACCCACATGATACATCCAGTAAAAAGTACTGACAGCATATTCGAACTATCATCCACAAAAGAGTAAGGGAAAATCCACTAAAAAGCTGGAAGTTGGACTGAGTTCTGAATGCAACACAAAGCAATTTTCTTAATATGCTCTCATTACAATACACAAAATCATGTGAATTAAGGCCCTTTTAGTTTTTCAACTTTTGCACTCAAAGAATACAGAATATACATCCAATACATAAGTTTTACTGGAGAGAATTGTAGAACAGAATTAACACTACAGATATACCAATTATGATTGGAAATGCCGAGACTAAGTACAATGCTCCAAATCCCTGCAAGAGAGTAGGTTCTCACAGTCAAAACCTCCAAACTATAGTCAAATCATTAAAGTACTAATTTCCCTGATTTAATATGTGGATCTTTTATGCTGTTAATGCTGTGAATCTAATTAACTGTAGTCATCTTAAATGCGTCTTTAATTTGTAATGTGTTTGGGGAAAAACATTATTTCAATAAATTTAAATAGATTGCACAAGACAGCAAATCAAAGAACAGTACACAAGTTTGACATTTTATTATTTGTTATAAGTTGCTTTTTAAACCAAATAAAAGCAGTGCCTTTGCAACACACTGACAGTCATTATTATGTAGGAGTAAATTTGGTTAATAAAAAATTAAGTACATATAAGCACATAGATATTCTAGAGGAAACTGACCAAAACTGAAGGCACATCAGGTTCATCACTAATATTGGCATCATCAATCTCAGCAGCTGAATCCCAGTCGATGTTAAGTCTCTTAGCAGCCACTTCAGGATCTACCCCCGTGTCTGTGGCTTTTGCATAGAGGGATTTGCGAGGTCCTTTCTTTTTTACTTCAACCTGTTAAGTAACACAACATGGTGGGACCACAAATTTCTGTGAGGAAACCAATACCGTTATGAGAGTCGATAGTTCAATGAAAAGATTACTAGACTGTTTAGAAGTGATTGGAAATCATGTTCGTAGCACGGAGTATAAGACTTAGGGTTGACATATTTACATACAAGGCTTATATATTTTATATTTAAATTTCACTATAAATGTTAAACAATAATGTACAGAAAAAAGTATATTGGAATAAACGCCCTCTGTTCTATAAAAAGAGTCTCATTCGCACAACAACAAAAAAAATTACAAAAAAAGAGTCCGAACCCCAAATTATTTATAAAAGAAATGGGTGCTTACTCTCAGTCATGACCAAAATGATGAAACCATCAAACTCTCAACATACACAAGAACTGTTTTTTAAAAAGTTTCATGTTTATTAGTTAACAATAACAATAAACATAAATTTTTGCTTTTATAATTATTGTTCTGCACAAAATCAAAATGGTACCTCTAAATTTGGCCATTGCATCAATTCTTCCGCTAGCATCCTAAGCACAACGCGGTCTTTTGGGATTTTCCCTTCATTTATCTACATAGAAAAAAATATATATAGGCAAGTCTTGCTAGTAATAAATTTCTTTCTACACCTGACATAAAACAATCAAAAATTACCACCATTTTAATAATTATTACACCTCGGTATTTGAGATTCCCATATAAACACGTCATTTCTTTTTTATTTTTTTCTTTTAATTGGGCCATCATGTCTTTCTATATTCATAAAGAAATGAAGACTTGGAAATTGTTACTGTGAACTTTTAAAGTCAATCATTTCAAAATTAACGTGATTTATTTATGTTTGGTAAACAATAGATCTTGTAATTAGCGGTGTACTTTTTAGATAGTTTAAAGTATTCATAATTGTGTTGGCTAAAATTAAATGAATTCATATCAATTATGAACTTGAAAATATTAGTCAACTTCAAAAAGACAAAATGACTCTTAATATTGGAAACGGTGTTATTTTTTATTTTCAATATTATGTAAAAGGTAATTTTGAGAGAAGTATAATATATATATATATATATATATATATATATATATATATATATATATATATTGCCATAGCTGTACAATATTTCTGGATATGCCCCTGTTACCTTCTATGGTGCTTAGCATATCTTTTACGCAACTAAACTCAAGTCAAAGCCAAAGAAATTAAGGGTTATATTAGTTAGTTAGTTTACAGAGGTAAAACCTTTTGTAGGGACACTTATGCACGTTAATTTTGACAATATTCAAGATGTTCCATTTAATCAATCCCTAGCATCAGAACTCAAAAGATTTCAAAATGTCCAAGACAGTCACACCATGCCTAGATACAATGATAACAGGGTAAAGGTTCCTATATCGGTATCACTATAGATGAGTGGCACTAAGGTGGTGTTTGATTGGATCTGAAAGTCTCTTAAAACACCTCCATCTAATTCGCTTAGAGGCTCAACTTGTTTGGTAAAAAAAAAAGTATTCTTCTTAGTGCCACTAATTCGCTAAGATCCAACATAAAGTCTAAATTATTAAGAGTTGCCTCTTAATTAAAATTTTAAATTTATGGACAAAAACAGCCTCAATAATATTATACTCCCTCCATTTCAAATTTTAAGATCGTTATTGATTTTTGAAAAGTCAATTTCAGATATTTTTAAAATTAAAACTACAATGATTAAAAATTATAAAACAATAAATCAAGTATTAGCTTCTTTGATATTTTTGAATATTCATCATTGTATGAACTAAAATCAAAAAAATTCATGTCAATTATGAGTTTGAAAATATTTTAAATTGACTTTAAGAAGTCAATAATGATTTTATATTTTGAAAAAGAGGAAGTATAATTCTTCTTTGAATTATTACATTATGCGTTGTTCTATTAAATCTGATACATTTTGTTTTTAATCTAATGTAATAGTCATCATATTATGCATTGTTGCTAAAAAAAATTAAATGATTTGTTTAAAATTTATTCACTAGAATATATGAATATTTTTATAAAAATACATTCAACAATATTATTCGCTTTTTATTTATTTATTAGAATGCATATTTAAAATTACCAAATAATTTTTTTAAACAGCTCATATGGTTAAAATGATAAAACAGTGTCATTAAGATATTTTACACATATTAGTTACCAAACAACTTTTAAGGGTCAGATGCTCTTTTATTCAAATGATCTAATTTGTTAAGATATACTAACTATTCAGATCTTAATTACTTAATTTTATCAAACACCACCTAATTAACTATGATTAGGAGGAGAGTCACAGCATGCTAATAAAAAAGAAAATATGTTGGACTGCAGGAATTGGAAAGAGAAAACTAAACAGAAACACAAGATATAAACTATTTACCAGAGAAAATAACCATAGATATGGAGTAAGGGTTAAACATAACAACTCTATGAAAATGTTGTAGCTAGTACTAGATTTCAGTCTATTGTAAAAAAGAAAAAGTCAGCCTTGTTATAGGAAAAACCGATATATAATATGATTTAAGTTTATGAACACCAAGCAAAATTGAAAAGAATGCATTAGTGCACAGTTCTGGATAAATGTGGATAAATAGACTGAAAACAACACCATGGAGGAGCAATGACTTCAGAAGGAGATATTAAGGTCATGTACATTTGATGGTTGAGTCCTTGAGGGTATAAATGGAGGATGTTGCACATTACTTTTGTTAATCAGAATGCCGATAAAGAAGCTGAATAGGAAGAAGACAAATTTTTACATTAAGAAGTTGACATGCAAATGAAATACAGAAAAGTCATTCTAGGAACATTATCCTCAGATTTATATATTAAAACTTAAAAGCCACTCATAACTTGGAAGAAGGTTTAGAAATCCAAGAACTAGGTGGTGTTATATAGAAGGACAAAATCCAATTATATGCAACGATAATAGGGATAAAGAAATGAAACTAAATGTGGTATCGAATAGGGTGGATGTATCATCCATGTAGTCCCTTAAGGTTAAGTAATGTCTTGGAAATTTATTTAATTGCATTCCTTTCAATTTCATGCATCATATACATCTCAAACTGTTAAACTATGAAGGAACCATATCATAAATACATGGTCAATAACATATATTTTTGACTTCAGATAGACCCTCAGTGATGTGCCACATAGTTTGTAACAGATTAGAGAAAAATGACTTACTTCTTCTAAGGCATCAGCTAATTCATCCCTCGTTGGAGCATCAACATCATCAATGCCAAGCAACCGCCTCCTCTCAACATCTCTGGGGTCCTCAATCATTACGGTCAACTTAACCTACAATTTCCGAAACAAAGCACGAGCATACTTGATATTGTCCTTAGGAATTAGCAACAACATTATGGAACAAAACTTCAATAACTATAGAATTACAGAAACTCAAGCATCAGATGACCAAAAAAGCACAAATTTGGGAAATTCAAAAAGGTGTTGCAGGTGGTTTGAGGGAGAACAACACTTGTACTTTGCAAAAAACTACTAAATTCATCCATGGTAATGAGCTTTTCTTATGGGTAATGGATAGAGCATTAAGGAGTCTCAAAAACTCACTGAAATTCTGAAAAAATATTAAATTGAGCAGATACCACAAGAATATAGAAGAAATTTCTGAAACCCTTTAAACTAAAATAAGAATAAAATAAAACAAAATTATGAATTACCTCACTAAAAAGCATGTCTCTGTTTTTCTTTAGAAGCTCCAACACCTACACAAAAATTAGATCCTAAATTATCCACAAGAGAGCAAACAAATGCTAAGTAGAGGTAGCAGCTAGATAAAAACAGAAATTTTAAATGGAAACCAAGCAGCAGTTTTAGAGGGAGAGAAATCCAACCCTTTTGATTTGGCTGACATATTCGAGGTCCTGGGGATCTGGGTCGGGTTCTGTTCCGGATTCTTGCTGGTCCTCTTCAGTGGTAATGGTGGCGGGTTCAACTCGCAGTTTTGTATCTTCCTTATTATCGAAAACCAGTCCTGCTGCCGTGCTCCTCCTCCTCCTCCTCCTCCTATGCCGGACAAGAGTTGGATAATGGTGGTGGTGAAAAGACAAAGATAAGGATAAGATTTTGTGAGAGGAAGAAGTAGCGGCGGCAGTAGTGGAGAATGATGCCGGCAGTGGCAACTGTAAAGCCATTATATTTTACTTTATTATATATACTACCAGCTAATTATGATAAAATACGGTATGTTTAATTGGGTCAGCACCATCGGCGTTCCCAAGAAATTCTTCAGTGAAACTGAAGCTCCGGCGAGGTGGGCTAAAATAGTGGGACAGAGTGTGAGAGCTGATCTTCTTGGTTTGAATTGTCTGTTACTACTACTGCAGATATCCCTGGGTGGCTACCAGAAGAGATTGATGCGTTTAGGCTGTGTTTGGCTGGGGCAAAAAGCTAAATTCGGATTTGCTCTCTCAATTACGCAATTTGGTTACATATGCTACCTTAAAATTACACCACCAAACTGTGTCTACCACGCAATTTTATAGTATATATTGTAGTAGTTGCAATGTTCCGAATTATAAAAATAATATTAATTTTTAAAATTTTAAATTTAAATATTTTAAAATTCAAATAATAATTATATCTTAATAGTATAGATTAATATTAATTAAGATACTTTTCATAAGAAAAGTGTTTCCTTCCAAAATTATGTTATATACCAAACAATAGCATGTTATATATAATTAGTAACTATTATAAATAGGTTAATTATACTATAATAATTTATCAAATTATAACAAAAGAAGTTTTGCTATAAATTTTTATTATGTAATAATATTAACAAATATATATAAGATAGTTCAAAAGCATACCTTTTAAATAGTATGCCTCCTTAGGTAGCATATAATCTTCAAAACGACGTCGTTTTGATAAAACTGTGTTATTTAAGAGACATGTTATTTAAGAGACATGTTATTTAAGAGTTATACTTTAGATTACTGGTGTATAAATGGTCTACGGCCCGGCTTGACTTGGAGACCATAAACATACCACATTTTTTCGGCTCAGATCCGGCCTGGTCCGGCCTGCCAACAAGCTCGACTTGGCCTGAGGCCCGGCCTAGTTCACCCAAAGCCTGGTTCGACCCAATAATTTTCTTTTTTTGCTACTTCAACTCTCCCACTGCAGACGAAAACTTCCTCTTTGTGACAACTCATTTAATAAACAAAAAAAAATTAGCGTTTTTCAATACGTTCATTCACGCATGTTTGTTTATATACGAATAAAAAAATTCATGAAAACACATTAGGTAGTGTAATGTATAAGAATTTTCCTTACCTAGTTAGTAACTTACAATTTTTGCAAACATTTCATTACATCTTCGTTTTAATAAATACTTAACGTAAAAACTAGAAAGTCATTTGTAAAATAATAATAATAAAAAAAAGATACTTTTCATAAAAAAAATTATATTTTTTATTAATGATAGTATAAAATAATACAATATCTTTAAAATTGTATAATATTTTTATTCATTATTATAATCTGTAACTTTTAAGTTGTAATACATTAGTTTTAATTAATATACCAATTAAGTTTAAAATTTTAATTGGTCTTATTATAATATTTAAAATTACCAAAAAAAATTGAATGGATAAGATCGGATCAGCCTGGCCTTGTCTAACCCAAGACCTAACCTGACTTACAGGCCTCAGTAGGCCCCATTTTCAAGCGTCAAGCCCGACCTAGCATGTCCTGCAGGCTGAAAGTCAAAGGTCCGGTGTGATGCCCCCAAATCTGGGCTTACATAACTCAATTTGAGACGCCATAAAATACACGGTAACGAAAATAAACAGTACACATGACATAAATACAGAACTCAATAATACACAACTAAGTCTTCACTATTATTATCACACTATATATAACATGTGAAGACTACTACAACTATCTCTCGGACATTCACTCAATTCTCCGGCTAGACCCATCTATTCTCTCATTTTTTGAAGAATAATGGAACAAAAAAGAAAGGGTGAGCTCAAATAGCCCAGTAAAAGATATCATGACTAAGATAACAATGAGTAAATTATCATTAGCCTTCAACAGTTGAGTTCTTGATAGAATATAATAAACAACAAGTTTTAGATCAATAATATCTGCGGAATGAGCAATCCATTAGAAGAGTCATATAAACTATAATGTCCACTAGCTTCTTTTTTTAAGAAAAATATAATCAATTTTTATCATTTTAAACACCACTGGTCATGATAATATAAATTCACAGTTCTTGATCATAATCATGCAAGTCAATAGTTCATCTTTGCATTACGAGCCAAAGATATTCAAATATAACACCAATGATCATGATTATACGAATCTTTAGCTTTTTGTCATAACCATACCAAACAACAGTTCTTCTTTGCCCCAAGCTAAGGAGAACATTCACCACGTGCCCTAAAAGATACACAATAATTATACCGCCTTTATCACATCATTTGTGCTCCATGCCACAGATATTCACAACAACATGCCTCTTGATGATTAAAATAATAACAGTAATATAATTGATGAACAGAAAAAATAATATCTTCAATAAATATCAAAAGTTTATAATTTTACTTTATGCAGATTCAAATAATGTCCAAATTGTCAACATGATGTGGACTCAAATTCAAGAATAATATTCAAGATCCACAGTTCAGGATAATGGTTAAAGTTCAATAGAAAGATTTAAAAAAAATAAGAAGGTTCAATTAAAATGATATTAGATGAAGCGTAAACTATTAAGAAATATATAATCATTTCAAAAATATTTACCCAATAGTATTTACCATAGTAAGTTAAGATTATGAAAAGAATGATACCCCTTACCTTAACACGTGACTGGATATAAAGTTGATCAACTTGAACAATACTCGTACACTTACAGATCTTCACAAATACTCAAGATGACTTTAGCACGCTCAAAGAGAACTTACACAAAGTAATATTTAGATAGTGAAAGAAAGAATAAGCACGGAAGTTTTATGAAAAATTCTTAAGTTAATGCCACTATTTATAGACAAAAATCTTTTCATTAATAAAGATTTTCTAATTTAATCCAAACCGTATATTTCAAGATAATGTTTAATCCATATCACTCATTTCATCTTTTAAGATTTCCTTAATCTAAATCATTCATTTAAAAATCATCTTTAATCTACACCGTTCATTTCAAATTCTATAATTATTACATTATCTTGAATTTATACCATTCATTTTAGATTTCTTTTAATCTATATCATTCAATTAACTTTATATATAAAACAACTAACTTTATATAAATCAATTAACTTTATATATAAAAACAAATAACTTTATATAATATATCATAATAAAATAATTTACTTTACATAATTTATATAAAGTAAATAACTTTATATAATTTATTATAATAAAACAAGTAACTTTATATAATTTATTATAATAAAAATAAATAACTTTATCAATTCAATTATTCAAGAATAATTCTCAATTATTCATTATTATGACTAATTATTATAAATGCACTGTAGTTGGCTTTTCTGAGTTAGATACTCACAATACAAGCAGAAAAATCAACTAATAATGAAATATAACAATTTAATCAACATCATAATAGAGATAATAATAATGCAGAAAAGAAGTAAAAGAAAGAGCACATTACTGTATAATGACAATTATTGATTCAGTAAGGTGAATTACTGTGCATATATTACTGTGACAATTATCAGTTCAATAATATGAATTATTGTGCGTGTAAGACCCTGAATTTTATGAAATACAAAATTTAATTTTTCTTCATATATATTTTTTCCTGAAATAGTAGGTGGTTAAATTAATAAGGTTAAAAGTTAAGTATGTTATGTGTAAATTTTATTATGTCGGACAATATTCATTTGGTCGGAGAATATTCGTCTTGTCGGGGAATATTCGATTCGTACGACGGCGCCGAAATAACAAAATAATGGTGGACCCCCACAACGACTTATTGTCGGATATAGAAAGCGACATACGTAACCTTTTTAAATAAATATAGTCAACGGTATAATCATCTTGAACTGTTAGAATATCCGGTGGTAAAGGAATAGTAACATACGGTATTACATAGTAGCACACGGTATTGCACAGTAGCACACGGTATTACACAGTGTTTCATATTATTAAACTGATAAAGTGGTTATTGTACTATATTGACTTTATTGAACCAATAATTGTCACATGCATAATAATTCATATTATTGAGTTGATAATTGTCACAGTAGCATATGCACAATAATTCACATTACTGAATCAATAATTGTCATTACACAGTAACGTGTTATTTTCTTATCTATTTTTAGCATTATTGCTATCTCTTTTATGATATTGATTAAACTGTTGTATTCTATTATTAGTTGATTTTCCTGTTTATCTAACTCGAAAAGCCAACTACACTGCATTTACAACAATTAACTATAATAATGAATAATTGTGAATAATTGTGAATTATTGTTGAATTGAATTGATAAAGTTATTTGTTTTTATTATGATAAATTATATAAAGTTATTTATTTTTATTATGATAAATTATATAAAGTTGTTTGTTTTTATATATAAAGTTAATTGATTTATTTAAAGTTAGTTGTTTTATATATAAAGTAAATTGAATGGTATAGATTAAAAGATGATCTTTAAATGAATGGTTTAGATTAAGAAAATCTTGAAAGATGAAATGAGTGGTATGGATTAAACATTATCTTGAAATATACGGTTTGGATTAAATTAGGAAATCTTGGTGATGATAAGATTTTTTGCTATAAATAGAAGCCTTAACTTAAGGATTTTTCATAAAAACTTCATTGCTTATTCTTTCTTTCACTCTCCAAATATTTCTTTGTATAAGTTCTCTTTGAGTGTGCTAAAGTCATCTTGAGTATTTATCTGTAAGTGTACGAGTTCATATCTAGTCACGTGTTAAGGTAAGGGATACCATCTTTTTCATCTTCCATTATTCAAACTTACTATGGTAAGGGTATATCAATATTTGATTCTCGAAAATAATATCGTTTCTTTCTTACTCATAAGATGTGTCATTTATTTCCATGTATTAAATTGTGGGAATAACCTTACGGCGCGGATTACCGCCTGTTGGTGAATAACCTTTCGTATTTATTTCCATGTATTAAATTGTGGGAATAACCTTACGGCGCGGACTACCGCATGTTTGGTGAATAACCTTTCGTATTCATTCCTTATTAATCTCTGAGAATAACCTGACTACGCGGACTACCGCATGTTTGGTGAATTACTCTTCGTATTCATTTCTTATTTGTCTCTTGTTGGTAAAGTTTCCTGAAATGATTATATATTCTTTAATAGTTTGCGCTTCATCTAATATCATTTCAACTGAACCTTACTATTTTTCTAAATCTTTCTATTGAACCTTAACTGTTATTCTAAACTGTGGATCTTAAATATCATTCTTGAATTTTAGTCCACATCATGTTGGCAATTTGGACATTATTTGAATCTGCACAAAGTAAAGTCATAAACTTTCGATATTTATTGATCATATTGTTTCTTCTGATTCATCATCTATATCACGGTTGTTATTCTAATCATCAAGAACCATGTTGTTGTGAATATCTGTGGCCTGGGGCACATTTGATAGGAGAAAGGCGATATAATTATTGTGTCTTTTAGGGCACGTGGTGAATATTCTCTTTGGCTTGGGGCAAAGATGAACTGTTGTTGGTATGATTATGACCAAAGGCTGAAAACTGGTATAATCATTACCGTTGGGTTATATTTGAATATCTTTGGCCCGTAATGCAAAGATGAACTATTGACTGGCATGATTAAAATCAGGAACTGGAAATTTATATTATCATGATCAGCGGTATTTAAGATGATAAAAGTTGATGATGTTTTTCCTAAAAATTAAAGCGAGTGGACAATATAGTCTGCATTATTCTTCTAATAGATTGCTCATTCCGCTGCTATTATTGATACAAAGCTTATTGTCTATTATATTCAATTAAGAACTCATCTGTTGAAGGCTAATGATAATTTATTTGTCGTTATCTTAGTCATGATATTTCTTACTGGGCTATTTGAGCTCACCATTTCTTTTGTTCCATTGTTTTTCAGAAAAAGAGAGAGTAGCCGGGTCTAGCGAGGGAATGGAGTGACGGTCCGAGTGATAACTATTGTAGTCTTCACATGTTGAATATAGTGTGGAAATAATAGTGAAGATTTAGTTGTGTATTATTGAGTTTTGCATTTCTGTCCTATGTACTATTTGTATTAAAGTTTATGTATTTTATGGCGTCTCAAATTGGGCTATGTAGGCCTAGATTTTGGGGCGTCACAGTGCGTGTGACAATTATTGGTTCAATAAAGTCAATATAGTACAATAGTCACTTTAGCAGTTCAATAATATGAAACACTGTGCAATACCGTGTGCTACTGTGCAATACCGTGCGTGTTACTATTCTTTTACCACCAGGTATTTTAACAGTTAAAAGTGATAGTACTCTTGACTATTTTTATTTAAAAATATTACACATGTCTTTTTCTATATCCGACAATATTTCGTTGTGGATGGTCCACCAATATTTGGTTATTTTGGCGCCATCGTACAAATCAAATATTCTCCAATAGAACGAATATTCCCTAACAAAACGAATATTCTTCAACAAGATAAAATTTGTACAAACATTTCTTAATTTTTACTTTTGTCAATTTATTTATTTACCGTTTTAGAATAAAATATATATATATATAAATTAATTTTGTATTTCATAAAAATCGAGATCTTACATCTGACAAACCTAGGCCGTGCATGACTACTTTAGATTCGTCATATATATATATATATATATTGAATCTATATTATTAAATATATTATATTTTAATAAAAATAGCGTACTAATATTAAGTAAGATGTTCTTAATAAAAAAATATTTTCTTTTAAAACAACATCCCCAGTGCGCGTGGAAAGAAAGACATTTGTACAAAACAATTACAATTATTTCACAAAAAAAGTACTACTTTTATTGACAATTGTATAAAATGAGGAGATATTATCAAACTTGTAATAATAATTTTATTATTATGTCAATATTATTAAATTAATAATTTATTATTTTAATGATAAAAATAGTATTGACCTATCTTGAAACATTTTTTTATGACGTCGTTGATTTTCAACTATAGAAATGTTGTTGCGCATCAAGTGAAAATTATCTGACTTAATGGTTAATAATTATTGAATTGAACCTATCTTGAAAGGATTTATTTCATATATTTATTTTAAAATATTTAAACTATTACAATAACTTGATAAATGATAATTTCTGAATTAAAGTTATTAAATTCTTTTATTTTATTCAATAAACTATTAACTTGAAAAAAATAATTAAATAATTTAATTTAAAAAAATAATTACCTTCACCCTAAAACACTTTCCATATTTATTTGACCAAGTCTTTAGCTAGGCATAAATTAAACCTCTAAAATATTTAGAATTTTTACAAGTATTATTATTACAGAAATAGATATAAAACACTATTTCACAAATTCTAGTGAAGGGGGATATTTAAAAAAGTCAACCAGTATATTTATAAGAGTGCCTGGTGGAGTCTAGTAATTGTGCAATAACATACCCGACTTGTTGAAAGTATGTGGTGACACTTCACTTTGAAACAAATTAATTAATTTTAATTTTATCTTTATTTTTATTTTTAGCCAATAAATTATCTTTACTATATTTTTTAAAAAATTATCTCAAAATACCACATTTTGAATAAATATATTTTGTACATAATATCAATATCCAAGATTATAATATTAATTAATATCTACTAATATATATCTTTTTATAGTATTTTCTTCTTTTTCCCGTTCTCTTACACTCTATTTTTAAGTTTTAAAATAAACAGAAAAAAATAAAATGAATAAAAAACTTAATTTGTTTGTCCAATTCTTATATTTTTGAGTTTTTTAATAACAGAAAAGAAAAGAAATGAACAAAAAACTTGACTACATTTTTACTAAAAAATTTCATCCAAAATTGGCCTGATCTAAACGAAAAAGAAAAAAGAATAAATAATATTTTTATAATTATCATATCATCCTTAACTTATAGTAATATAATTTTTAAATTACAATTCATGTCCCCAGTTTCTTTTTATTATGTATATCATCAGTAGAATACCTAATAATCTTCGTTTCATCTTTCCCAAAGATGAGCAAATATATTTGAGTTAATTCATAATCCCATTTTCCCCTACCAACATTTCGATCAGATCTTCTCCTATCACGGTAAGACTCATGCTTGTCATATATTTTGTTAAAGAGTGTATACCACGCACAATTAATTTTGATGAAAAACCAATAGCTTCAATTCATCTCATAATTATAATTGTTTAGGTGTCAATTTTTAAAATATATATTATTGTATGAGAAAACGTATAAATCTTGGATGTTTATGTGAAATTTACCCTACATTAAATTTTACGGTGTGTACAAGTAACTGGTTTGTATAAAGAGCCTCTGCATGAAACTTTAAAGAAACAAAATCCACTCTACCATGTATTATACAAAAAATAAATCTATAAATACGTTCACTCTACTCCTTTCTTCCCAATACGTAATTTTAAATGTCATTTTGGCAAAATAAAAAACACTTAATTTTTTTTTTAAATTGTCTTTCATAAAATTGTGTAACATCTCTCTCCAACTATCTATCCTTAACTTCCCTCCTATCTTTTCTCATTCATATTTTATAATTTTTATTTAAATATTTTTTTTAATTACACACATTCTGTGCGCCATGAGAACTAGTGATTATAGTGTATTGGGGTTAAATTATTTTTTCATCACTGTACTCGACCTTAATTTATAAATGTATTATTGTACTATATTTTTTACAATCGCATCATTGTACTGATTTTTTTTTTTATAAAACTTAAAATTTTTCTCAAAAACTGTTAACTATTTAATAGAAAAATTGTGACGACCCCAAATTTGGGTTCCTTGAACCTCGAATCCGGTTCAACACGAGTACAACATTTTCCTTATTGTTCATGAATTACAACAATATTATAATTGTTAAATAATCATTTATTTACAATTTTACATAATCTCTTTCTATTCCAGAATCGCAATCTTTATACATTCATAGTCTGTCTTAATATCATACATGATACGACATTCTATTACAATCAATTTGAGTATTTAATACTCATATAACATACCAACTAAGTCTTATACTACACAATCATTTACCTGTCCAATTCGGACTGATATCTACAACAAATATTTAGATCTTCAGTGAAAGTAATATGCTTTCCTGTTCCTTGATCTTTATCGAGAACTTCAAATAATTTGCACTATCTGAAAATGTTGGTTTAAGCAAGAGTGAGCACGACGGCTCAGCAAGTTTAACAGTTACACATAACACATTACATGCTTCACATATACTCTGCAATTTATACTTACATCATGCTTTTCATGCATTTCAGTTTATGTCATACTGCTCATATAACATCTAGCAATTCATGCTTCATATTTATACATAATCTACATGTAATCATACCTCATGCATATCATAATTATCATCAATATCTTTCTATTAACAATTTAATATCATATCATAGCATGTTAAGGCACATATGAGCAAGTTCTGAAAAACTTGTCTGGTCGCTTCTACCATTTACGCCTATTTGCGTCATTTGCTCAACCTACAATTTATATAACAAATTGACATAATCATTAGCTACCAGGACTTTTAATTAGTCTTAACTTAAGACCTTAACTTCAAATTATTAACTCTTTAGTTGTCCGATAAACGAACTTTTAAGTTCCGGACAAAAACCCTAGCCTAAATACAGTTTGGACATATCAGGCATGCTTAACCAGCTTACGCTTTCATTATACAATCTTCGTACGACCCACTTTTAATAAGTTGTCTAAATTAGTCACAAATGGACTATTTACATTTGTTTAATTCAATTAAACTTTCTTCTTTTACATAACTTAATGATTCGAACATTTAACAATGTACCAAATACTGCAATATATTATCTATCTTTGATAATATACCATTACGTTCAAATATTATTAACCATTTAATAATATTTTAAATCTCTTATTAATATTATTAATCATTTAATAATATTTTAATCATTTATTAATACTATTGTCCATTTAATAATATTTTAATCACTTATTAATATTATTAACCATTTAATAATATTTAAATCACCTCTTAATATTATTAACAATTTAATAATATTGTAATCACTTGTTAATATTATTAATCATTTAATAATATTTTAATCACTTATTAATATTATTAACCATTTAATAATATTTTAATCACTTATTAATATTATTAACCATTTAATAATATTTTAATCACTTATGAATATTATTAACCATTTAATAATATTTTACTCACTTATTAATATTATTAACCATTTAATAATATTTTAATCACTTATTAATATTATTAACCATTTAATAATATTTTACTTATTTAATAATGTCATTAATTATTTAAGAACATTTTCATCATATACAAATGTTATTACACATTTAATAACCTTTTAATCTTATACTAATATTATTCATCATTTAATAATATTTTAATATTCTTCAAATATTACCAATAGTTAACTTTTTAATTGTGTTAAATTTAGTCTTTATTTTATACATTTGGATACCATTAAGTTACTAATAAACTCTACATAAATAGGTTTGGTATTCAAATACATTCATTTTGAATGTATTTCAACTTAAATTTTCATAAAAAAACTCAACCCGGACCGACCCGACCCGACCCGACCCGGACGGCTAAAACATGTTACTGGCAGAATGTTTGACCGCTGCGGCGGTGGTTTCCACCGCTGCGGCGGTATTACAAATTTCTGAAAACCTAATTTTGGGACTGCCGGACCCTCCGACGCTCCGACAGGCATAACTTCTTCATTTCAAAATATTTTGGGGTGATTCTTGAGTCCATTTTCATCAGAATTTCCCCCTCTACAATTTCTCTTTAGATCACAAATCCAAATTCCGAATGGAACTGGACTAAAAACTGCTCACAAGAACAAAGTGAAAACTAAAATCACAAATCCTTGGTTTTAATTGTTCAATCTTGAATAAAATAAACTCTACACATCCAAATGACACCAACTTAGTGTTGTTGTCTTTATAACTTCTTGTTTTACAATAGTTCATGGTTTGATCACATTTTTAAAAACGTTTGACACGAAATTTAAAAATCGAACCCCTTAGGGTTTTACCGGTAAATTGCAATATGAAAATTTCTTCCATCTATTTGCATATCACACATACCAATACTTGTTTTAAACATACTAAACCATGAATCTACCTATATATCATAGATTTAGACTTCTAGAGTATCAAAATAACTTTTGATCGGTTAAAAATACCTTTTAACCGTTCAAATCATATCTAAACTATAAAAATGAACTAAAGAGGGTTTAGAACACTTTTTAACCTTTTATACATGGATGCTCTCCTTTTTATTGACATGATCTTGGCTTGTGACTCCACCTTGATCATCCTCCAACATTTTTCCATGGTGGATCATCAATCTCACAAAGTAGCTCTTATTTTTCTCTAGAGCTTCTCTCTCTACAACACTTGAACTAGCTAGCAAATGACTAACATTTGCTAGCTCTTTCCCTCTTCTCTATATATAGCACTCCCTTAATCACCATCAACTTCTACTAATCAACTAACACAGTCAAATTAGGAGTTAATTATGCTTACTATTGGATTGATTGACCACTTGAATGACTAGGTGATTGATTAGGGTTGGTGAACCACTTTGACATTGTGTACAAGTGAAGCAACCAAGCAAATCAAGCCACCCGCTTGTGGGGACCACTAAATCTCAGCAAAATGGGATTTAATCCCCCATTTTTGCTTTATTTTTATAGCTTAAATATACATTTATACATATATATATATACATACTTATATATATAACCATTGACCAACATTTTGACTTCCTATTGGGCTCCACTTTGGACTTAGGAATTAAATAAGTTGGGCTCATTCATTTAATTTGTTTGGGCTCAATTTAATTATTACATTGGGCTAACATTACATACCCTATGGTACATTTAATTAAAACAAGCATTGGACTTGTTCAAATATTACATGGATTACTAGGTAAATTTATTTGACCTAGATTAAAACATCACTTGGACTTATAACATACTCCAATTAAACTTGCATTACATTAATCTACCGCATTGGGTTGCTAAATTAACTTATTCAAAGTTAATTTTCAAACAGTCTATACCACCGCTGCGGCGGCGGTTACCACCGCTGCGGCGGTTACCACCGCTGCGGCGGTAGTTTTAAGTTTATATTCCAGAAAGTTTCACCGCTGCGGAGGTAGTTCTATTTTTCATAATCCAGATAGTTTCACCGTTGCGGCGGTGAAACCTACCGCTGCGGCGGTAGTGCTGATTTTAATACACATTAATACAAGTATTTTGACTTGATTAAATTTAATTCATTAACTACCTTTTAGCATTAACTTGGGTTTATAATATAATTTCCCATACCCATATAGTTATTCCTACATTGGGTTACATAATTAACTCATACATGGTTAATTCTCATCATCATATTTACCTAGCAATTAACCAATGTTTGGTTAATGCTCTCTCTCTTGTCTACCAACTAGGGTTATTCAACTTACCTTACATTAGTTAATTCTCTATACTCAATAATATTTTCCCACACTTTGACCAACATTGGACTTTTAAAAGTTTGGGCTACATAACTTACCTTCCATTGGGCTCTATTATTTAAATACCCACCTTCATGCAAGTATTCTCATATTGGGCTAACACATATAATCCTTTTGGGCTAGTCCACTAGTAGTAATTAAATTACTTGGACTCATAACTAATATAATTAACCTAATTAATTATATTTTACAACATTCCTTCTTACTTTATATTAAAACTAATTACTTTATTAGTTTTGTTGAGTATTAATTACTCATCTTTTTATTTGGCTAACAAGCACACTTTAGGTATATATATGTATTCATATAATCACCTTCACTTCTCAATTGAATTTATTTCCTTAATAAATTCTCTACATGCATCATTAAAAATATTCTTACATTTAATTTCTAACAAATCAATTATGTTAAAAAAAATGTTTACCTATTTTCTACAAATCTTACTTATCAAATTCTAGGTTTTAAATATTAACCTTTAATTAAATCCATTAAGATCTTATATAAAATCTTGAAAATATCTGGGATATTATAAAAATGACGTGACAGTATTAATTTACAAAAATATCATTGAATTAGAGGTCGATTTACAGTTGTATCACTTAAAGGAAAAAAATAATAATAATAATAAATAATAATAATAATAATAATAATAATAATAATAATAATAATAATAATAATAATAAAGAACTTTATTTTTTATTTTTTTGTGTAACGGATAAGGTATTATTATTATTATTATTAAATAAAAAATTATTTTTAAAATACCTTAAATTAATTTTTAAAAAGCAAAAATAATCTCTTTTTTTTGTGTAACAGAGATGGTATTATTATTATTATTATTATTATTATTGTTGTTGTTGTTGTTGTTGTTGATGATGATGATGTCGTTGTTGTTGTTATTATTATTAAATTAAAATTTATTTTTAAAATAACTAAAATTAATTTTTTAAAATTAAAGTTAATCTTTTTTTTTTTTTTTTGTAACGAAAAGTGTATTATTATTGTTGTTGTTACTATTATTCAATCAATTTTTTATTAAAATAACTCAAATTAATTTTTAAAAATCAAAACTAATCCTTTTTTTTTGTAATGAAGAGGGTATTATTATTATTATTATTGTTGTTGTTGTTGTTATTATTATTATTATTGTTATTTTTGTTGTTATTATTATTATTGTTGTTGTTGTTGTTATTTTTTTTTCCAATGATACAATTGTAAATCAACTTCCAGTTCAATGATGTATTTGTAAATTAATACTACTATGTTATTTTTCTGTTAAATAGTTAATAATCTTTGACGAAAAATTTAAGTTTTGTTAAAAAAAAAATAAGTACAGTGATGTGATTGTAAAAAATTCAGTACAGTGATGCATTTATAAATTTGAGTTGAGTAAGGTGATGAAAAAATGATTTAACCCTAATGTATTGTGTATCAATTTTTTTTTCTTTATTTCTTTGTTTATAATCTCTCAAATTGGAAGAAGTTTAGAGCCGATGAAGAGCTTCTCCTAAATTTGAATGGAGTTATTGATATTTGAGTATTTTTGAAATGTAAATTTCAATTTTGAATAAATTCATTTAGAAAATGACATGTACCTAAAAACAACTGAACAATGCCATCTTATTATAAAAATCTAAAGATGATACTAAACGGTGTTTTCTCTTTTAATTCTAAATGAGTTCATTTGAAACGAGAAGTTTACGCATTAAAATACAATTAAAAAATATAAATAATTTTATTTAAAATAAAAATGAACAAGCTAAGGCCAAGACTAACCAGGAGTCGTCCTTTCTTCGAGGGACTTTAAGCAGTCGCTATTAGTATATTAATATTATTTTATTCATTAAATTAGGCTAGTTTTGTTATAAAATTATATATAATATGTGGATGTCTAGATGCCTTCATAAACTTCTACATCTTCTGATGACCTTTAAGCTTGCAAGTATTTATGATTTGAACCTGCATTTTCCAATAACTTTTGAGCTTCCAAATATTTATGTATACCGCCTATAAATAGGAGCATTGTTGAGAGAATGTTAGATACACAGATTACATGAAATAATAGTGTTCTCTCATTCCCCTAATTTGGTTTATTGATAAAAATTAGAAGGTATGCTTTTATCGTAATCAGTTGTGAAAGCATGCTATTATAATCTTATTTGTTGATATGTTTATCTATATATATATATATATATATATATATATATATATATATATATATATATGCCTCATACTTCATATTTAATGACCTCTTTAGTCTTAATATGTTAACTGTTTCAACTTTTATTGTTTTTGGTGAAAGTAAGCTATGATTTTATGAAAGTGGGTTTGGCAACTTTATTGATAAATGATTAGTGGCTTAAAAACTAGTAACTTAGTGGAGGATCTTCTTTTTTTTTGGTTGTTGCTTTATTGGTACGTTGGCATGTTCTTATGTATATATATATCGGTAATCGGCTCTAGCTGAAAACTTTTGTATTAGGAATATGACAGCATAAAGCAATTTTGTCTCTTAGCATTTCTCCTTTCCATTTTTCCTTTGTTGATATAGTTACTCATTATTTGTACGCTCGCTGGAAGATGAACCATCATAGATAAGATTACGAGGATACTTGTTAAGAATATCTAAAATCAAGCTGCATCTTAGAAGCAGAAAATTAATATTTAACCGAATGTTTATTCAATATTTATTATAATATACCAAATTTCTAATAATTTTGATATTTTTTTTATGAAGTTATAATGACAAACCTTGCCAAACTTGAGTTCGTGGCACTTGATATTTCGGGTAAGAATTACTTGTCATGGATCTTTGATGCTGAAATTCATTTGAATGTCATGGGTCTTGGAGATACAATTAAATATGGTAATGAAACATCTAAACAAAGAAAAGGCCATGATTTTCTTACGCCGTCATCTTAATGAGGAGTTGAAGATAGAGCATCTCACAATAAAAGATCCCCTTATTCTTTGGCAAAATTTGAAAGAAAGATATGACCATCAAAAGACTGTTATTCTCTCAAAAGCTCGTTATGATTGGATACATTTACGATTGCAGGATTTTAAATCAGTAAGTGAATATAATTCTGTAATGTTTAATATCAGTTCTAAATTGAAATTATGTGGAGATAATATCACCGATGAAGATATGCTAGAAAAAACATTCTCCACTTTACATCATAGCATATCTTTACATCATATTGAGACTGCTAATGATAATGATATAGAATATCTTTACATCATAGCAAATGTTCTTACTGGAAAACAAATATTGGAAAAATTACCCTTTTTATCTTCAGGTTTGTGCTACACTAGTATTAGTACAATTAAAGTCAATGCAATAATGAACCAGAAGTTCAATTAACTAAATAATTTTATTATTTGGCATGACTGGTTGGGCCATCCTGGATCAATAATGATGCAAAGAATTATTGAGAATTCACATGGTCATCCACTATAGAACCAAAAGATTCTTTAATTTAAGGAATTCTCATGTGTTGCTTGTTCTCAAGGCAAATTGGTCATTAGACCATCACCAGTTAAAGTTGGGATTGAATCCCCAAAATTTTTATAATGTATTCAAGGAGATATTTGTGAGCCTATTCACCCACAATGTGGACCATTTAGATATTTTATGATTTTAGTAGATGCATCTACAAGATGGTCACATGTGTGCTTATTATCAACTCGCAACCTGGCGTTTACGAGATTACTTGCTCAAATTATAAGTTTACGAGCACAATTTCTGAATCGTATGATTAAGACTATTTGTCTTGAAAATGCTGATGAATTCGCATCCCAAGCATTTAATGATTATTGCATGTCACTTGGGATAAATATTGAACATCATATTGCCCATGTTCATACTCAGAACGGTCTTGCTGAATCATTTATTAAACACATCCAGTTAATTACAATACCATTGCTTGTGAGAACAAAACTTCATGTCTATGTTTGGGGGCATGTAATTTTACATGCAGCAACACTTATACGTATTAGGCCAACATCATATCACAAATTCTCCCCATTACAATTGGTTTTTGGTCATGAGTCAAATATTTCCTATCTAAGAATATTTGATCGTGCGGTATATGTTCCTTCCAATTTATCTGCCACAACGTACAAAGATGGGTCCTCAAAGGAGGCTAGGAATATATATTGGATTTGAGTCCCCATCGATAATTAAATATCTAAAACCCTTAACAAGTGATTTATTTACAGCGCGATTTGTTGATTGTCATTTTGATGAGACTATGTTTCCAGCATTAGAGGGAGAAATTAAACTGCTGGATAAAGACATTACATGGAATGCATTGTCATAATTGAATTTTGATCCTCGTACAAAACAATGTGAACAAGAAGTTCAAAAGATACTTCATTTGCAAGACATAGCAAATCAGCTACCGAATACATTAACTGACTCGAAAGGAATAACCAAATCTCATATATCAGTTGTAAATGCTCCAGCCCAGATTGAAGTCCCAATAGGATAATCCTAAAAAATTACAGCAAATGAGTCTAAGGCACGCCAGAAGCGTGGTAGACCAATCGATTCAAAAGACAAAAATTCTTGAAAAAGAAAAAGAGTAAATAATCAAGTTGGCATTATTGAGGAGGAAAATATTCATGAGGTTATAGACATAGCTAATTATAAAATTCTGGAAGAGGTTCAGGTACCTGAAAACAGTAAAAATGAGGAGATCTCAATAAGTTATATCTTTACAATGAAAAGATGAAACTGAAATGAGATAGTTGTTGACAACATTTTTTCATATAATATATCGTTTGATATTATTAATGAAAACGAGGATCTTGAGCTTAAATCCATCGAAGAATTTAGACACGGAAATGATTGGAAAAAATGGAAATAAGCCCTCCAGGCAGAATTAAACTCACTTGCAAAACGAGAAGTTTTTGAACCTATAGTCCAAACACCTAAAGAAGTAAAGCTAGTTGGATACAAATGGGTATTTATGCGAAAACAAAATGAGAAAATAAAATCGTAAGATATAAGGCTCGACTTATGGCACAAGAATTTTCACAAAGACCAGACATTGATTACGATGAAACATATTCTCCTGTGGTAGATGCAATTACATTTCAGTATCTTATTAGCATTGCAACGCATGAAAAATTATATATGTGTCTAATGGATGTTGTTACAGCCTATTTAAACGGGTTAATTGATAATGATGTTCATATGAAAATCCCTGAAGGATTTAAAATGCTTGAAGCATATACTTCAAATCCCCGGGAAGTTTACTCAATCAAGTTGCAAAGGTCCTTATATGGGTTAAAGCAATCAGGACGCATGCAGTATAATCGTCTTAGTGAATATTTATTGAAAGAAATGTATAATAATAATCCTATATGCCCACGTGTTTTTATTAAGAAGTCAGAATTCGGTTATGTTATTATCGTTGTGTATATTGATGATTTAAATATTATTGAAACTCATAAAAAGATATCAAAGACAATTAATTATTTAAAGAAAGAATTTTAGATGAAAGATTTAGGAAAAACAAAATTTTGTCTCGGCCTATAGATCGAGTATTTAGCAAATGGAATTTTCATTCATTAGTCAACTTACATAGAGAATGTCCTTAAAAGATTTTATATGGATAAAGCACAGCCATTGAGTTCTCTAATGGTTATTCGATCACCTGATGTGAAAAAGGACCATTTTAGGCCTTGTGAGGATAAAGAAGAAATACTTGGTCCTGAAGTACCATACCTCAGTGCAATTGGGGAGCTAATGTATCTTGTTAATAATACACGACCTGATATAGCATTCTCAGTGAATTTGCTAGCAAGATATAGTTCTTCTCCTACCTGGAGTCATTGGAATAGAGTTAAACATATTTTTCGTTATCAACGAGGAACTATGGATATAGGCTTATTTTATTCAAGTAATGATAATCATGAATTAGTTGGATATGCTGATGCATGATATTTATCTGATCCACACAAAGGTCGATCTTAAACAAGTTATCTCTTTACGTGTGGTGATACTGCTATATCATGGAGATCTACAAAATAAACATTAGTTGCCACTTCATCTAACCATGCTGAAATACTTGCAATCCATGAAGCAAGTTGAGAATGTGTGTGGTTGAGAACTTGAGATCAATGATTCAACATATTCGTGGAGCATATGGTTTATCCTCCAACAAAGGAACTCCAACAATTCTATATGAAGACAATGTCGCATGTATAGCTCAATTAAAGGGATGATACATTAAAGGAAATAGACCAAAGCACATCTCACCAAAATTCTTTTTCGCACATGACATTGATAAGTGTGTTAACATTGATGTTCAGCAAGTTTGTTCAAAAGATAATCTTGCAAATTTGTTCACTAAAGTATTATCAACTATAACATTTGAAAGAATGCGACGCAAAATCAGAATGCGACAACTTAAGGACTTAAGGTGATACATTTATGAGGGGAAGTTAATATGCACTGTACTCTTTTTTTCTTAACCAAGGTTTTTTTCCATTAGATTTTTTCTGGTAAGATTTTTAATGAGACAATTTTAAATGTGTAAGGCTGTACAATAGACATCCAAAGGGAAGTGTTATAAAAGCATATATATAATATGTGGATGTCTAGTTGCCTTCATACACCTCTACATTTTTCGGTGACCTTTAAACTCACAAGTATTTATGATTTGAACCTGCATCTCCCAATAACTTTTGAGCTTCCAAGTATTTATGAATACGTGCCTATAAATAGGAGCATTGTTGAGAGAATGTAAGATACACAGATTACATGAAATAAGAGTGCTCTCTCATTCCCCTAATTATCATTGTTCTTTTATTGTATGCTTATAAAGTTTATAATAAGTTTAAGATTATTTTGCTTTTTAAAGAAAGAATAAATATACAATATACAATATTTAAATATTAAAAAATAAAATACGATATTAAAATTTATGTTAATATTTAATTTTTTAATTAATAAAATAAATATAATATTTAATTTTATATGTAAATATTATATATGTAGACTTGTGAAAACGATATTAGAACTTACCTATGGGATAAAAGAGAATAGAATAGCTCTTATCTATATATTTATTATTCTTAAAGAAAACATGTTTTTGCCAAAACATTGTAATGATGTTCCTCTCAAAACTCGCATCACCAAAAACAATTTCAGTTTTCAACCCCAATCCAATCAAATCACCATTTTTCCTATTCTTCACCCACTCCTCTAACCCACAACATAATGAAGAAGTACCTCAAAACCCACCAAGAGAAGGAGAAATCATCAATTTAACCAGCAACTCCAATTCCTACTGGACCAAAAAGATTCACAAACTCTGCACAATCGACCGCGATGTCGACGCCGCCCTCCGCCTTCTTGACCACCTCCGCCTCCACAATTACCGCCCGAATTCACTAAATCTCAGCAGCATAATTCATGCTCTTTGCGACTCCAATCGCTTCTCCGAAGCCCACCATCGGTTTCTTTTGTTTATTTCCTCTGTTTCTATCATCCCAGATGAGCGCACTTGCAATGTGATCATAGCTCGGCTGCTTGATTACAAAAACCCAATCACTACATTGGGTGTTATTCATCGGTTGCTTGAACTGAAACCCCATTTTGTACCTTCTTTGTGTAATTATAACCGTTTAATTGATCAATTTTGTTGGTTTTCTAGGCCCCGAGAAGCGCATAGTTTGTTGTTTGATATGAAGAGGAAAGGGCATTGTCCAAATGTAGTTTCCTACACTAGTTTGATTAATGGGTATTGTAAGGTTGGCGAAATGGGTTTTGCAGAGAAGGTGTTTGATGAAATGCTGGAGTGTAATGTACATCCTAATTCGCTCACGTTTAGTGTAATGATTCGTGGGGTTCTTAGAAAGAGGGATATTGAATGTTGGAGGGAGCTGATGGGGAAGCTTTGGGGAGCAATGGGGAAGGAGGGGGAGGACTTGAATATTAATAATTTGGCTTTTGCTAATCTCATCGAGTCTTTGTGTTATGAAGGTTTCTTTCATGAAGTGTTTGAGATTGCCGAGAGTATGCCTCAGGGGAAGAGTGTATGTGATGAGTTTGCTTATGGGCAGATGATAAATTCACTTTGTAGATTTGGAAGGCACCACGGGGCATCGAGGATTGCTTATATAATGAGGAAGAGAGGACTTAAGCCTAGCTTAGTGTCGTATAATGCTATTGTACATGGGCTTAGCAAAACTGGTGGTTGTATGAGGGCATATCAGTTGTTGCAAGAAGGAATTGAATTTGGGTACTTGCCCTCGGAGTATACTTATAAGGTTTTAATTGAGGGTCTTTGTCTAGAGGGTGATCTTTGCAAGGCTAAAGAACTTCTTGAAATTATGTTGGGCAAGGAAGGTGCGGATAGAACTAGAATTTACAATATATATTTAAGAGCGCTTTGTCTTGTGAATAACCCAACTGAGCTTCTGAATGTTCTTTTCTCCATGCTTCAGACTCAATGCCAGCCTGATGTAATTACCCTTAACACCGTTATTCATGGTTTCTGCAAGATGGGAAGAATCGAGGAGGCCTTGAAGGTACTGCATGATATGATGATGGGAAAGTTTTGTGGTCCTGATGCTGTGACCTTTACTACAGTTATATGTGGTTTTTTATATGTCGGAAGAACTAAAGAGGCCCTTGATATATTACATAGTGTTATGCCTGAAAAAGGTTTCCACCCCGGTGTTGTGAGTTATAATGCAGTTCTTCGTGGTTTGTTTAAACTAAATAAGGCAAAAGAAGCAATGGAGATGTTCAACACAATGGTGAATGGCAGTGTCATTGCTGACAGTATCACTTACACTATTATAATTGATGGATTATTCGATTCTAACCAGATAGATGAGGCTAAAAGATTTTGGGATGAAGTAGTGTGGCCCTCAAAGATTCATGATAATTTTGTCTATGCAGCCATCCTTAAAGGGCTTTGCCGCTCAGAAAAATTCAGTGAGGCCTGTGATTTTCTATATGAATTAGTAGATTGCGGGGTTACTCCAAATATAGTGAACTACAATATACTAATAGACGCGGCTTGCAAATTGGGTGTGAAGAAAGAAGCTTACAAAATTATGGGAGAAATGAAAAAGAATGGGCTGGCCCCAGATGCTGTGTCATGGAGGATTCTAGACAAATTACATGGAAATGTGAAAAATATATCTTTTGCTGAGGATTCAACTGTGGAATCCAAAGAAGGTTTACACGTTTTGGCCAGCTAAGAAAGCATATTTTGATTTGAGGAGCAAATGCAAGGAGAAAGATAGAGGGTTCTGTTTTGCAGGGCAGGGGATCAGGAGCTTGTAACAATGGATCTTGTATTGATAAGTGTTTCTAAAGTGTTTGTGATCCACAGTTTGCCTTGTAGCAAAAAAATTTGGCATAGGAAAATGGATGTGTATGAAGTTAGATTTCTTATTGAGCGAGTGGCTGGCTATCTTAGTTGCAGGTATTTTTATCTATGGGAGAAGTACAATAGAACTCATGATGCAATTCATTTTAAGGTATCTCTCTGTAGAAATGGAGTACTACAAAGTTTAGGGGAAGCTCTGTTATACAAAAGTGTTTCCCAATATACTACTTTATTCTATAGAACACGCGGTTGAGTTTTTGTAGAGCCGTGATAATGTATTATGCTAGGCGTGACAACCTTAATTGAGATGCACTAGTTAACCTTAAAAATCCTCACTTTCTTGATCATTTTCTCTAAATCCTGAAAATTATCTTCTGAAAGTTGATGCTTTTAAATCTTAGACTGGGATTTTAACTCTTGGATGCAACATTTTTTCGTACTTGACATCTAATCCTCTGTGGACTTATGTTTGTAGGTACTGGACTAGCTGGAATGAGGCAGAGGGATCTGATACAATGGTAAGCAGAATGAGAAAAACAACTACAGCTCCATGGAGGAGGCAGCAGCTGAAGTTACTAAAATTAAAGCTATTACAGAGGTATAAAACTGTGCGCATTTAGCATGTATATTTACTCGAACTATTTCATTGCCATATCATGTTTTAGCTCGAGTGAAATATATTTATAACGGCTTAAAATGCAGAGTTTGTTACGAAGGGAAGGACATTTGATAGTTGTAGATGATGGTACAGAAGCAGCGGAAGAGGGTGAAAATGCAAGGAAGTCTTCATCTAGATATGACAGAATTTTAGGCAGTGGTACCTAATTATTTCATAGATTGATCTGACAACAGTTTTTCTACTGAAATTACAAGACTCACTCATTGTCTTGCATTGCCGATGGTAATAAGTTTTGAACTAGCAAGTGATAGAAAGTGTTCTGCAGCGAACGCTGGAAATGTGTAAAGTAGCTTGTGTATACTTGATGGCTACAAGTGTATCATTAACTTATTACTTGTTTCGACTTTTCATGTTGTAATTATAGACATTTTGAGGTTGAATCATTTTGAGTACTTGTCATGAACACCTTACAAATTATAAATATATTGAAGGATTTCCATTTCGTACGCAGTCAGGTTTGTTCTACCAAATCAAAACTTGTTCAGAATTTGAGCTCTGCAAGTCAAAACTCGAAATGGGCTATACTGGTATGGAGCTTTATTTGTATTCACTAATGACAAGAGCTTTGCTTTGCTAGTAATGTTGGGGCTTAAAGAAGGTGGAGGATCTTGGTTTGCTCGAGATTTTGCTCTAACCGGTTACAAAAATGTGAGAATTTCTTTTCCTTTACAATCTCTTTCAAAGGAGTAAAATAGGATGAGAGAAAAAAGAAGACAAGTTGGAATATTATAATATAATAATAATAATAATAATAATAATAATAATAATAATAATAATAATAACTATTATTATTATTATTATTTTCTTTTCCATTTTTCAAAACTGATGTTTACTTTTCTCTTGCAAGTGGGCACCCACAACCTTATCTTTGATTGTTTACTTCCTCTCTAATGTTTGCGAAAAATATCTCAATCTTGGTTGTTGTAAAGGGGAATAAAGAAAAATAAGAGGATAACCATCGACTTAGAAAATGATGAAATCAAATTATCCAAGAACTGAGATAAGGGGATTTTGACCAATAGTTATGCAACCAAACCTTCCATAGCATTGGCTAAATTTCAAATTTCACTATCCCCAATAAAAATAATAATATTAGAGGTGGCAAAATTGAAAACCAATATCGAAACAAAATGCTATTGTGACCTAATTTTCAAAACTATGGTCAGTACCCCTAGTAATCGAGTTGGGAATCGATTATAACATATATCAGCTATAACGACTACTTGATCTTGTATTATTCTCATTTCAAAATCTGGTAGTCATAAGTTAAAAATGTAACTCTTTTACCGTAATATAGTAGTAGTATTGTAAGAGACTTGCCTACCGTCATATAATATCGTGAAAGGTTTTGGGTGTTAATAAACTGTGACTATTAAATTTTACAATAAATAGTATAAGATGTTATGGCGATAATTTTTTTTATAGCCATTATTTGTTATGGATCAAATCTCTATATATAGAGAGAGATGATCTGTATGGACACATGCCACACACACACACACATATATATATATAAACATCAGGAAACTGTTTTGAAAAAAAAGCTGGTCAGGTTAAGTGTAGGTCAGATACACGCACATAATATCGAAGAAAGAAAGGAAAGAGACAAATATATGCATCTATCTCACCAACTTAGGTGAGCAAATGAGATAATATATAGGGTGGAGTGGAGTAAGATTGATCATCGGAGGGCTATATTATAGTATATATACATATCTATAATCACTTTCATTTTCAAGTAGGTGTCAACTAATTATATAGAGGCCCATTTTGATGAAGCTGCAGTCTTTATCCAAAGAAGAAGAATTCTCCACTCAAACGCTAAACTACGTCATTTAATTTTTCCATTCTTACTTGTTAATATCAAGCCATCAATGGACATTTGACAGCTTAATTATAAGATTTTCCCATGATCATACTCTATATATATATATCATGCACAAGCCAACGGTTCAGGACAAAATTTTTACACTAGTGTGGACGATCGTTGGCTCAATATAAATATAAATATAAATATATTTTTCATATATATAAATATAAATGATTGCAGTTCACTCGAACATCTATATATATATATATGAGCATACAAATCTCTAGCTCTTTCTTTCTCTAATCAAATCTCAAGGTTGAGACTTATTTTCAAGAAATAAGTTGCTGATCAAGTGGAATCTGCAACTCCAGGTGACCAGCTCAATTTAATTCTACAGCAACAAGTAATTAAAAAAGGTACGAAAAATCAAAAATATATGGATAGGTTATGTACTCCCTCACATATTATACTATACATAGGCTCCCAATTATTCATAAATAATGCTAGTGAACTTCTAATTATAAAAGCAGTCTAATTTGTCTATACAATTTTTTACATGACAATACAATTGCTTAGATTCACTTTTAACCTTTTTTTTTTCATCTTCCTTTTTTATACTTTAAATTCTAATGTTTCAAATTTAAGACATTAAACTTTTATATTTCTATCTTTTATAAATAAAACCTTTTGGCTACCGAATTAAGCATTTTTTTTTATTGAAATAGGTCATGTGACTCAAAATAAAAAAATAATCAAGTCTTTCAAGGATTGGATAAATCTTGTTTATATTAACTTCGATTTTTTCTCATTTTTTTTCTTCATCACACATTAATCACCTGACTACAATTCTTTGTAATTCTAAAGATATTTAAGGTCTTCTATCAATTTTGGAAATTAAGTCTTTTAAGAATATTTATCGCTTATATTGGCTTCAATTTTAAGGGCATAATACACACTAACTATGTGTCTATATATTTATGTGCTTTCAAGGTTATTTTTGAGTGAAATTAACCAAAATACTCTCATTCGGATCAATTTTTAATCGCGACAGGTCAAAAAGTTTAATTTATAAAAAATTTAAGATATTAGGATTCAATGTCTTAAAGTTAAAACATTAAGATTTAAGTTATAAAAAGCAAAAAAAATTAAAAGTTTAAAGTCTATTTAAGTCCAATGCAATTCTATAAAACTTTGTATAAATAAATTGGACAACTTATCTTTAATTATCTAACATTTTTTTTTTATTGAAAATGTGACAAACCAGAAAAACAACAAATAAACAGAAAATATTTAACATAGATTTAGGATCGTATCGTATTTATTGACTGGCACCACATCAAATGAATGTTTCTCATTCCAATCACTTTTACTAGTATTTATTACCAATATTGTACTTTCATCTTCAAGAAACAAAGAACAATGGAGCTTACAAAAGAACCCCCTTCTTGCTTACTAGGGCCACTTTGTCCTCATATCAGTTTTGTGCATGCCAAGGGCTCCACTTCCTTTATATCCACTCCCTCCTAATTTTTATATATACGTGGACACAATTTTTTTATTTTTTATTTTATTTTTTCAATATCTAAATATCCAAAAATATGTAAAAACATATATATATATATATATATATATATATATATATATATATATATATATATATATATATATTGGGAGTTAATTCACAACAACCGATTGCTATGACTACTGTTATAACTACCCAAAATTAGCTTAAAAAAACCTCTGTCGCTAGAGACTTTAGCGGCAAGGCAAAAAAAAAATCCAAAGTTGCCCCTAGAGACTCTAGTGACAGTTTCGAAATTTTTTTTGGCCCTGTCGCTAGAGCCTCTAGTGACAGAGACTCCCACAACAAAATGCCCTATGTTTTGGTTACTGAAACAGTAACCCAACAACCGGTTACTGTAGATGCTGCCCCATATATATTAGCAATCAATACATTTTTTTGTTGTGGGACTAACCTAATATATTTTGAGAATTTATATTTTTACAAGTTATTTTAATATTTTCGCAAGTGGGTTCCATTTGATATTACAGAAATTTCACATTAATTTGCGAAAATATCAATTCCAGAATTGATATTTTTACAAGTTAATCTAATTTAATCTCACAAAAATATCAAATTAAATTACAAAAATATCAATTTCCTGAATTTTATCCTCAATCCTAGTTTAGAACCGATTGAAAATACATTATGGGATGGCCAACTTATAGTGAGAGGTGGAGAAATTGCTCCCTACTACCCCAGCCTTTGTCAAACTCTCGCCCCTCTATCTCTATGTATACATAACTTGTCCTCATTGGCTCATTAATTACCTAACAAACTTATCCACTTGTTTTTGTTAGTTCTTTTCCCCCCTCATAATATTAAAATTTGTATACGACACACTTTAGACATAAATTAATCTTTCAACAAGAAGTTTTAGTCTTTAAAACTCAATTAATAGTAAAAAAAAATCATCGACAGAAAAGTATATATTTAACTAACATCGCCGTAAATTTTCTGTAAATAATGTAATTAATATTTTTTTAACAAAATGTAATTAATATTTTTGAAGGTAACCAAGGATTAATTGTAAAAACTAAATTGTCCCAATGGGTGGGGTTTAGAGTTCTTTGTGAAGGATAAACCATGGGCGTATCAAGTAGCTAGCTAGCCAACATATTTGTTGTCTGTTCTTTAATTTTCTTGGTTTGAACAAAAAATACATGCAACTTAAATTTGAACTTTGATTTGATATAAAATACTATAAAAAAAGGCACCGAATTCAAATAAATCCAATCCACCACTGACCCGACAGAAAATCAAATATTCCATGTTCTGATCACAGTCCGGTCACCACCATAGTTAAGCGGCTTATTAATCCCTTAAACTTGAGTACTCATTAACTAAGATACAGTCCACCACCATAATTAAGCTAATTAATCCATGTTCCTTGCCTCCAACTCTTTTGTATTTTTCCTAATGAAAAACAACATAGCATCATATCAAAGGTAACCCATGTGCATTTACCTCATCTCTCTCTCTCTCTCTCTCTCTCTCTCTCTCTCTATCTCTATATATATATATATATATATATATAATATTAAACTCTCTCTCCTGATATATTACATAATTAAGAGAAATGATATATATTTGTACTCCAAAAATTTTAATTTGCATGTTATCAATATATTAAGGTACCGCTTAATGATAAAATTTTAAATCATAAAAATCGTCGAATGCTAATATTAACACTCCATTACCAACAACTCGCTTTGAACTCATTTGAGGCAAACTTTTAGAACTATTATAATAAGAATAAAATTAAGGACATATATTTTAATATAAAATAAATGATAAATTTAATGAGTTAATTTTTTAATGAGTTTTAGACAAGCGTATAGAAATCTACAGCATTCTCAATAATATGTGTACATATATAACAGGCATTTTGTATAATTTTTCATTCTTAAAAAACAACACAAATAACAAGTGGAGACACTAGAGTATAGAAATTTTTTAATCACTTGAATGGGTGAGATTATGAGAGTAACACATGCTTGGAGTATAAGAGTGTGATAATACCTTGATAATGTCCACATTATGATGGAGGGTGGTAATATCAAAATATCAGAATAAATGTATGGGTATTTTAGGAAAGTAAAGTCATTGACGGCGTGATTGAAGCACCAGCTGAGCCACGTGAGAGGATTTGGAGCCCCAAGTCAAAAAATGAAGAATAAGTATAAGAAATTGATATTTTTATGAGATTCTTTTTATATGAATAGCATCTCATATGAGAGAGATTTTATAAAAATATTAATTTTTTTTGTGAAAATATCTATTAGAAGATAATTGAAAACTAATATGAAAATTAAAAATGAGTTAAGAAGATATCACTTAAATGAATTGAAGTGTGCTTAGAATATTATTCTTAAAGATAATTTTCGTCCCTCCGATATTATATATCACTGATACAAAAGGTCACAGTGAATACTCTCCAAGATTCAACAATTCATTCTTTTCTAATGTGCATTCAAATAGAGAAGATAATATGAACAACTCATTGCGTTTTCTTATTTTGAAACAAAAATAATACAAGAAAAATATAATTTTATAATATATATATATATATATATTATGAAGAAGTATGCTGCTTCTTCTTTTCTAGGTTCAGATGACTATATATATATTATTATCATAAGAAGAAGAAGCCTACATACTGACTCCTCTCTATATTATTTATAAGTAACTATTATTTTCGCAATAAAAAATATTATTTCTGTATGTGGGTTTAATTTTTTATCTATACTAAAAAGTGTCGCAATAAATCTATAGCGACCATTTTAAAATTTTCGTTATAGGTAAAAAAAATTAAGCCCACATACAAAAATAACAAAAAATATTATGAAAATATCAGTTTCCTATTTATATTATGCATGGTTAAGTAATCTAACAGTAAAAATATAAAGGTTGCAACGGCTAGAAAATCAAACATGCATATAATGGTAGAAACTTAATGGGTGAAACGGCTAGCAAACACAATTACTCAATTAATAAATAAATCTCATTGATTTTGTAACTCCAATAATATGCAATTTAATTTGATAATAAAATTTACAAATTAAATTGACTTTAATTTTTTTTTAAAATTTAATTAAAAATTTAACAATATCAATTCTTTAAGTATAAATACACAATAACTAAACACTATATTTATTTACACTATTAAAAAATAGGACATAATATTAAAATTCGTGTCATATTTCTCTTTTTAATAATATAAATAAATATAATATTTAATATAATATTTGATTATTATGTGTATAAACTTGTCCTAAAATAAATGTTTTTTACATATCACCGTCAGGTTAAACCAGGGTCTCCCGCGGCCCCACCTATGATATTGCCACCTTTGAATGACGTGACTGCCAGCTGTCAACTCTAGCCCACACGCTTTTACAATTCTACCCTTAGATTTTTTAATTATTTTGAACCCTTCAATTTTATTTTGTCTAAAAAATTATAATACAAACATAATATGGTTTAACAAAATATAGTCCACTTACAGTCTTATACTTGGAAGATAAATAGCTATACAAAAAAATAAAAATAGCACAAAATAAACTTACATATCATAATTGGTTGGTTAAGAACTATTAAGTTTTCACAAATCCCACCTTAAATCATAAATTTATTCAATTATGAGTGTAATATCTCAGTCTCACATAAGGATGAGCAAAAAATCAAAATTAATCCTAAAATCACACAAAATATAGATCAAATCGTACCAACAGTTCCAGCGAATACGACGGTTTTAAGAGAGTTAAAAAACTGTATTTGAGGTTTGGTTTCAATTTTTGCGATCTACAATACTATACCAATAATGACAAAAACGACGTCGTTTTGATTATTTATTTTTTTTAAATTACACAGTGTTTATTAAAATTTTCTCCTATTTTTTGTTAGCATAACATTAACTTTTACAGTTACCTCTCGTATGACTATTAATTGTAATTTTGAAAATTTTTAATTGTGAATTTTATTTAACTAATTAAGTTTCTTATTATTTGATTGACAGTAACATTTTTGCAATTATAAAATTTTATTATAATGTGAATGAAGATGAATAAATTCAATAGTGATGGTATTCTTGTATAATCATTGCAATATTTACTTTTAAGTTATAAAATTATTCGTCATAGTCTTGCTTTACTTCTTCTTAAGTAACTATTCTAATATCTTCTATATACATTTGTTCACACTTGAAAATTAGGCGATTCTTTCGGTGTATGTATTCTTTTAGTCCTAATTTTTTGTTTATGTTCAATTAATTTTGAAACCGAAAGCACATTAAATGAAATCGTACTGCACGTTTCAAAATCGCATTGAACCAATCACAAGCGATTTCAAATGCGATTTTAGATTTGTCAAACTGCACCTAAACGGTTTTATGTGCGGATTCAAACCATACCATACTCACTTTTAGTCTCATGTCGATTAATATGAAATATTTGAGTGTGTATATAAGAACTTAAAGTTGTTATAATTAATATTTTCAGTCATAACTTTTTAGGTGAGCTTATAGTGATATAAGATAACTCAATAATATATTATTGATTTTGAATAAATTTGTGATAATCTAAAATAACTCAAAAAAATATTATTAAAATAACGCATCAACAAAAACATTATGTATTTAAATGAAAAAAATTTGTAACACCCCGGTCCATGTCCCATAATATGGGATAATGCCTTTATTTAGATTAATTTGATTTGAAATCTTGACCGCTTTGCGCGAAAGGTCTGATACTACTTATGCTAGAGATTGAAATTTAAAAAATGAAAAGGAATGTATCTTATTTAATTACATTATTTATCTTTAAAATAACCATTTTAATAAAACAACAAATGTTATTAATCAGGTGGTAAATTTCCAATGAATCAGGAGCTAATTCTCTCATAAGCCATCAATGAATGCCAACCTAGATCTTATATATTAATTTTGAAAGTACAAATTTGCCATCAATGCTAAAAATAAATGTTGAGTAGTATAAGGCGACAAACAAGGGCAAACGAGGTCATTTGAGGAAAGGGACAGTTTGGCTAGTTATCATTGAATAAGTGGATAAACATGTAATTAATCACAAAGGGTAGGGGTTTTTTAATTGGTCTAAAGAATGTGTGTATGTTGGAATGGTGAGGAGCTCAAATCTACTCCTTATATTTGCCTTAAATTTCCTTTCACCGCTGGGGTTTATACAAAAAAAGTTGAAGTTGATTATATTGGGGAGACCTCTGCAATTATTAAGCACATACATACATACATCATACCAATAGGAGGAGGAGAAGAAGAAGAAGAAGAGAGAGAGAGAGAGAGAGAGAGAGAGAGAAATTCTCTTCTTCAGGTTTATTAATTAGTTTTCACTTGTTTGGATGATAAATATTTCATATATACAACAGATTTTCTTTGGTTTTAATATTTGGTTGGTGATTTTAATTTACTTTTTTGGTTGTTAGATATATTTGGTGTATTATAGCTGATTAATCAATCAAAGAGAAAGAGGAGGGATGGGTTATTGGCAAACAAAAGTATTACCAAAGATAAAGAAGGTTTTTGAGAAGAATAGTGGTAAGAAGGCTGCTGCTGCTGAAGCTTGCAAGTCTTTTGATGACTCCAAGGTATCATCATTTCATATATATATAGATAGATAGATAGATTCCTCTTTCATTGATATATTCTTTTGCAATTAAAGCTTTATATATATATATATAATAATTCAGGAGGAGTACAGTAAGGTGTTTGAAGAGAAAAAGACTGAGCTCCAAGCTAAAGTAATTGAGATATATGAAGCTTCAGCATCTGAGATCAAGGTCAGTTTCTTTTCTCCCTGTATATATATGAAAGAGCGATCAGTCTAACAAAATTATAATTCAGAAATCTGATATATAAACTGTTTGTTTTGATGAAAAAACACAGACTTTGGTCAAGCAACCCAAGACCTCAAGACTCAAGAAGCATTCTGCTGGTGTAGAGAAGTTCCTTGATGAGCTCACCAAAGCTGGTAGGACTCTAAACACATAAATACATACATGTCGCGCGCGCGCGCGTGTATATATATATATATATATATATATATATATCAAAAATAATCCACAGATAAAGCTAGACGTCATATATCTAACTTCCCGGGTAGTCCGTAAAATGTGTTTTGCACTATAGTGTGCAAATACTTTCGGGATTAACTCTTGAAAATTAGATGGCATCTAACGTTAGTTTTGAATCATTCTTCTATATAAATGGCTTATAACTATTTTATTTTTTTGAAGAATTTCCGGGATCAAAACCAGCTTATGAAGCAACAACAAAGTTCGGGGCAACCTATGTTTCAGGCCCAATTTTCTTTGTATTTGAGAAGGTGTCAACTTATATAGTGACAGAAGAGAAGAAAGAAGTGGAGGTTCCGGCACCGGAGGCGGCAGCTGCAGCAGAAACTAAAACCGAGGAAACAAGTGGGACAGTGAAGGAGAAGGACGTAGTTGTTGAGGAAGGGAAGAAAGAAGAAGTGGAGGCACCGGAGCCTGAGAAAACTGAGCCAGCTCCGGCAGCGGCAGAACCACCAAAGGCGGAGGAAAGTGTCCCAACTGAGCCACCAAAGCCTTGATGATTAAAAATTTCAGTAATAAATTGGGACTTACAGGATTTGTTATTCTTTATTTTCTTTCTCCTTCTACATAAATATCTGTTTTGGGGTTTCAAAGTTTATTTTTTTGCATGCATGTTTCCTGTGTATGGTCTGTGAATTATGTAATATTATTACAGTTACTGGAGGAGATGAAAATTCTCCTGTCTGTTTGTATTTCTAAAAGTCTAATGAAAAGAAAGAAATTTGCTTGAATTTATATTCTCTCGTATGCACACATAATCATGTGCTACATAATTTCTTAGAGTTCTCATTTAAAATGCGGTTGTTTGATTTTATTTTTTTCATTGTGGTAGTTACAGGGGAAATAAATTTAAGTATTCCCATATAATTACATGATTATTTTTTCAGTCAAAAAATCCAATTAATTAAAATTTTAATCTTTTGCAAAAAGATGAAAAAAATTACTGTACAAAGAATTCAGATGGTAATCTTTCTAAACAAAATAACAAATAATTAAAAAATAGTTAATCGTAAGAATAACTAGTGAACATCATATATATTCCTAACAAATAATTATATTCCAAAAGTGATAACAGGAATATGCATATCTGAGCGGTCTTTTAACATGAACAACAAAATAACAAGTCGTCTTGATAACACCATATTCAAACCTAACAAAAACAAGTAATAGCGACTAGAGAGTAAATAGATAGAATGGAATTGGACTACTCAACTCGTTTTTTTCACAAATATCTTAATTAAATAAATTTGGCTCGTTTGTTTAATAAACCAAAACTGCAGTAATGAATTATGCTTATTCCTTTCGAGCCAATTTGGAGTTTCTCTTATAATTAATTAAACAAAATCCATTTCGAGTGAAGTAATGTCTTAATAATTTCCACTAAAAATGATATACTCTTTATCCTTGACAAAATGAGACTAAACTTGACTCATCTAATTCACAAAATGAGCCTATATTAAAAGATTTGTAATAAGGGAAATCCTCTTATAATTATATCTAATTTCATATATTTTTATATATTTCGTAATTATAATTTGATAAAAAAATTATCGCAATACATAACAAAACTCTTTCCGTCCGATGGTAATCCTTTTTACCCAAAAAGAGTATTACTGGTAATAGCAAGATTGAAGTTTCAACATAATTATCCATCTTAAAAAATTCAGCTGGAAATTCAATAAACAATCATATCCATGAAGATTAAAACTGAAATGAGTAGTAGCTGTCACCGATCACTTAGCTTGAGCTTGTAAACTTGAAAGAGAAGAAGATGATGCATTATACTTATCTGTTCAATCTCACATATTAAATCAGTGGTGGGGGCGTTGATGGGACGAAAACAATTCAAACCATAAGATAGAGGTTGCCCACACGCAAAAGAGAAACTACTAGGGACATTGACATATTAAATTATTAAGACATAATTATATTCTGGTTAATCAATTAACAAATTTTATCATGTCCGAAAAAGTTAATAGAGTCCACGTAAGCTTAACAATCCCCTACCCAAAAAAACTATCCACATACAAAAATTATATTATACACGCATGGAGTACAAAACTGGATTATTATTTTTTTATATTTGGTCACTTATTGTTGAGCTTCCGTTTTATTATATTAATAGTTTATTTTAAAGAGAATTGATATTTTTATATAAAAAATTAATATTTTTTCAATACTTTACTCACATGATGAATAATAAGTGAGACCGAGACTCATCTTCATGTGAATTGAGCCTTACTATATCAATTCCCATTCTAAAATATTGGTTCTGCTACTATTACAGATATCATCAGCTCAATCATTGAAGCATTAACTTGGCCAACAGTTAGAGACGGAGTATTGTGTTGAGTGGGAAGGAAGGAAGGGGGAAGGGTGGGTCAAAAATTCCAGTCCCGACCTGTACCCCACCATCCTTTCCAACACATGTGTGCTCATCATATCTCCATTTAGTAGTCATATTCAATGACCAGACCATACCAGACACGACAGCTTCAAGTTCACACAACCCATTAGAGTTGTCTATAATTCTAAATATCGAAACTATACCAGCTATTGAGCACATACTATGCTCAGTTCATTAGGGCAACAACAAAATAATACTAATAAATCCTGAATACGCTTATGACAGCCAAAATTAGATGAATAATACGCATATATGTAATTGAAAGGAAAAGGTAGAATCCTCCCGTCGTCGTGTTAGCTAAACCACCAAAATCACTTGACATGGACAATCTCAAACCTTCTCATTGAAAGAATGTGTTAAGAAAACGTCCGTCTCACGATATAGAGAAATAAAAATTGAGAATGATAACTAGAGAAATTCACTATGTGAATAATATTACAATCACTCACACTCTCAGAAATTTTCTCACATACACGAGAAAATATAATTCTTCCAAAAGAATTTTTTCACACAATTATCTAATTCTTGGATACCTCTTATCCTTCTATGCTCTCAGATTTCTCTTGCTTTGCCTGACTCCTCTTCTTGGACTACTTGAAATGGGAAGCAAATGCTTCCTTTTATAGTGCAAAAGAATAGACAAAATCCCACATATCATGGAGCCAAATCAAGGACCAAATTCATCCAAAATCAAGAATCAAATCTTGCAGTTGTTGACAAAACTCACCATCTAACAAAATATGAGACAATCTTCAACAATTGGTATTTTAACCAATATCCTAACAATCTCCACCTTGGTTAAAATAAAATAATCATCATTAGCTTCTGCTATTACCGTCTTCACCAACTGCCATAATTCTAAGTATAGAGAATATCATACTCCACCATAAAGAGTATACATATACTCAAAATCAACCATTCTAAGATCTTTCATGTCCAACAAACTTGCTGAAAAATTATGGTGCTACTTCACATTGGCTTTCCAGGAAGTTCATCAACCATCGACATCAAGATCACCACACACCATGCATCAATGCCAACCAATGCACGTATGCAAAAGACCCGCCACTAGTAACACATCCTCTTTCATGGCAATTTTGGATACTAGCGGCATGCCATGAGGATGTTCATACTCTTTTAGTAAAGATAGGATCGTCTCACTCACTATGCGTAGACACAATATTGACTTCATCGTCTGATCTTGACTTGGAGCTATTTGCCGAATTAGCTCCACCTTTCGGACAATTTCTTTTCAGGTGCCCAGATTGTCCACACCTCCAGCAAATCGATTTCTTGTTCATGGAGTTAGTCTTTTTCCAATTTTCAGCTACCATCAAAGCTGAGTTTTCAGGTGAAACACCATATCCACCACTCAACCTCTTCTCTTCAGAGAAAATTAAGTTTACCGGTAACTTCTGAGAACACAATTTTCTCCTTCCCATGAATCAAAATGGGCTTCATGTGTTCGTAAGAATTTGGAAGAGACCAAATGAGCCTCAACACTATATCCTCATCATCCATCTTTACTCCAATGGACTCCAGTTTAGAGACATACCATTTAAGACACTAAGATGGTCATAAATGGATGTGCCTTTATTCATACGCAAAGTATGAAACTGTTCCTTAAGATATACCCATTGGGAAACGCCTTTTGCTTGATACATTTCTTCAAGCTTCTCCTAAAGCTCCTTGGCTTTTGAAATTCCTTGTACATTAGCAAGACCATTTTTGGTCAAAGACAAACGAATCATGCTCGCAGCTCTCAAATAGAATTCTTCCCAATCTTCATCACTCATATCAGTTGTCGAATCTTGTTTATTGGAAACAAGGGTCGGTTGTCCCTTCAACACCTTGCGTAATTTAGATTTGAATCATCGCATCTTTGACTTGAATTTGCTACAAGCCAAAATTAATCGAATTTCTCTACGTCGATTTTCATGCCAAACATTTTGCTTAAAGAACCAAGCTCTAACACCGTTGTTAAGAAAACAAACGTCTCACGATATAGAGAAATAGAAATTGAGAATGAGAACACAATCACACAATATAAGAATTATAGAGGAAACTCCAAACCGAAGAAAAAATCACTTTCATCGCCAAAGACAACCAGAGAAAATCCACTATGTAAATAATATTACAATCACTCACACTCTCAAAAAAATTCACACATCCACAAGAAAGATAATTCTTCCAAAAGAATTTTCCCACACAAAATTCTCCAACTCTTGGATACCTCTTATCCTTTTATGCTCTCGGATATCTCTTGCTTTGCCTGACTCCTCTTCTTGGAGTACTTGAAATTGGAAGCAAATGCTTCCTTTTATAGTGCAAGAGAAGAGACAAAATCCCACATATCATGGAGTCAAATCAAGGACCAAATCCATCCAAAATCAAGAACCAAATCTTGCAATCAAGATCCAAATCTTGCAATTGTTGACAAAGCTCACCATCTGACAAAATATGACACAATCTTCAACAATTGGTATTTTAACCAATATCCTAACAGAATGGTTCCTAATATTTAATAGAAACAATCTTGCGACTACGTCGAAGACATTTTAGGACATTGGATCGAGTATTCATGAGATAATATTGAAGCCTATAATGACAGTGACTAGACATATGCATATACTACTTAGGAACAGAAACTCCATAGACACAGATTTGTATCACCAAACACTCACTTTAGGCAGAAAAATACAAATTTCTGGGTACAATACACAAAGGCCACAAGTGTAATCTTCATTTTGACGTAATGTGTTCAAAACATAGCATATACTACTTAGGAACAGTTGAGCCCTTAAGCTTCTAACATCACCTTCATTACTTAAATTCTAATATAAATATGGAATTTGCATGAAGTTCTACCTTTTCTATTACATATATACGATCTAGTTAAGAAGTCACTTAGACAACTAAACAAACTGACAGCACAAAACTCTTCACTATCCTGATTCCTCAAGTGCTTACAATCAGTTCACAACTGCTATGCTGCTACATGAAAATTATCCATTTTGCAATTTGATAAGAAAGAGGGGGAGCCACTATGTAGTCAATTTTTCTTCTCTCCTTGTTTCTTTTTGCACCTCCTCTATATATAGAAAGCTTCTATTATTGCCAAAAATATAGTTAGACATTCTAATGTTAGCAAAACCATGGACCAAGTGTCACAACCAAGAGAAAGTTCTACAGTGTTTAGAAGTAGATTGAATAGCTGAGTGGTGACATATACCAAGGTAACTGAGGTTTCAAGTCGCGTACTTTTAGAGAAGCATTTGACAAGCATATGACAGATTATGAGTGCCCTTGCTACCATAGTTTTTCTTTGTTCTTCCTTTTTAGTTGGTACGTGTAGCATGTCTGTTTGCACGTGAAAGGGGTCATAGGTGAGGAAGGGTGTTGAGAGCTTCAATTACGTACGGACGATTCTCTTCCCAATTTCATTCTTGTTAGATTCCATATCGTTTATATCTGAATTCTGTCCTACAATACGTATGTTGATAACTGGGGATTATGGTATATATACATGTACTTAAACTTATTCAAATTAATTGTTGATATATATATTATACTAAAATATCAAATAAGATATGTAATGTTATATTTATATAGATACTTTGAACTTTATATATTTTCAAACTTGCCGCTTTGACGACCTTGATCTTGCTCTTGCTCTCGCTCCACACTCTAGTGGCCTTGCTAAGTAGTCTAAAAAATTTAATGGATGAAACTGTGCATTTGGTACCTAACTTGAAAGCCAAATTAAATATATAAAAAATATAATATAAAAGAAAACAAGAAAAAGAAAAGGGAGTGCACCGATAAATGAACTGCTAGATACATTGATCCCCAATCAACAAGATTTCTGAGGGATTGCTTGCTGTAAGGAGAACCATTTACAACCAACCCTTGTCTGACAAAAGATTATCAGCAATTGGCAATATCTTATCAATAACGCTCCAACCATTCTCCCCTCTGGACCAAGCAGATGCGATCCCAACACGGCCCGCTTCGTCTTCAGGTGTTGGCACATAGGGTGGGTTGACAACAATCACATCCACCAACCCTGCCAATTGCCCCTCCAGTCCTGATGCAACGTCCATTGATATCAACTCTGCATGAACCCCATGAGCTTCCGGTGTCTCACAAGTCACTCTTACTGCATGAGGGTTAATGTCAGTAGCAATATAATAGGGGTCCATTAGCCTCGTGTCCAAGAATAAGAGCTAGGGAAGCAGTAATGACATAGACACAACCAATTTCCATGCATATTGTTGGTTGGTGCTCCAACAAGTTAGTTCGATCAGCTAGCAATTTATCAACCAATGCAAAGGGAATCATCACATGGCTCATAAACTCCAGGATGTGAACTCACTAGTCGGATTTGAGCAATTTTGGAAGGCATCCTGTATAACTTCAGCCAAACAACATAGACCTTGAGGGGTTAAAGTCAGCAATAAAGTTACAAACAATCAACAGTCTTTATAAAGAGTAATATAGTCTTTCATCAGTATTTCCCAACAAAATGTGCTAACAATACTAAAATTTCTAAGTTGGTGGTGTAAGAAAAAATGCAAATTTTGCAATATTAAACTCATGCCAAGTTTACAGCTGCACCAACAACATAATTTTTACAGCTCCAACAAGTTAGTAGAATCATGGTACTATAAATTAATTCTTTAATTTGAAATTCATTTACAGCTTATAATCAGGTAACGGTATGATTAAATTTCAACTGGAAATCCCAGTTCATCTCATCTTTGCAAGCATAAAAATATAAGCTTTTTCAGCTATATAAAGTATTTTCTCTTAAATATAAGTAGAATTTACCTAAAAGAATCTTAAAGTGAGAACAAAGCGATAGCATTTATCACATTAAGAGAATTGAAGCTCAAAATCTTATATTAATACATAAACGCATAATCAGAAGATGAAAATAATCTCTAAAATATATATTAATACACAAATCTGAGAAAAATTAGTACAAATTTGGAAATGATTTAAGCAGGTGTTTAGTAATCTTACAAGATATGGAAATTGTCACCTAAGCTCCCGCTTTCTTCCTTCGTCTCCGGTCCGCGCCGTTTTATTTTCTTTTATGTTTGTAAATGAGATTTCTCTGTTCTACTTTGAGTATTTGGATTTTGGGGTTCTGGATTGAGCCCTAATTTTTCCCTTCTTCCCTTGCCCGAACCGAAATGGTCGGGTCGGCGATTTTCTTTTTACCTAAAACTCGTCATTTTCCTTTCTTTTCTTTTCTTTTTATTTTTAAAAAAGGATAAATTAAAATTAAGTGTTATTGCAACTCTAACGTTTTTATAATATTTCAAGGGGTACTGGGAAATGCCTTCTTTTTTTTTGTTTAAATGTCCGTTTTTATAGCCCTTTTTTGTTTGGTAAGGAAGTAGTATATTAATTGGAATGATTTTTAGATTTACTAAAATAAACTCTTGATAATTAATTCCAAAATAGAGTGATCCCAAAACATTAGTCATTTAGGTAAAAAAAAAATCTTCATTCTCCATATAATATTAAAATCTTAAAAACAGTAATAAAAAAAAACTTCCCGTAAAATTAGAAAAAGAAATAATTAGGCCCGTAGTGTTTGGGTGATCACATAGTCAAAACTTTAAACATAAGGTTAGTCTTTGGTCCCAGTGGTATTATTCATGAGATTGGAGAATCTTGACATGTTAAAATAGAGTATGTGAGCGTGTTTAAAATTCAGTATAAATTAGCAAAAAAGAAAAAGGACAGTAAGTTTATATGAAGTCCTTCCAGTCAAATCTTCACGCTGTATAGGCTCAGGGCTGGAAATATACTTCTGCAGCTTTCACTGCTGCTGATGGCATGCAAGTCTATGACAAACACTGAAATATTGAGAATAAATGTGTACCACAAAAAGATACCTAATGTGGTCTGTCCAAAAACAAGGAACCTACGCATCATTTGCGCATTATATAAAAATGATCAGACAATAATTGAGTCTATGCTGCAAATCCCCATCACACCCTGACCTACATGAATCTTTAGATCAACAGATATTTGTTATTTATCTCAACATAAAAGGGAAATCCGGAAATATATATATATATGTATTCTATATATACTTTTGTCTAGCAAGCTGCAAACTACAATATGAGCTCCAGATCCTACTGCTTAAGCAGCAAACAAACTAAAATATTAATCAGTCCATTAACTAAAATTATGCGAAACTCGAGTCAAGTGCTCATTGGATTTGGAATGCATTAGGCTGTTTAGCTTGTGAAAGCATCTGGACAACTTCTCTCATGGTAGGGCGCTCAACGCTGTGCTCTTGAACGCATAGCATTGCCACGAAAAAGACCTGCATTGCTTCGACTAAGGGAACATTTTTAAGGCGCTCGTCGAGGATTTTCACCACCCCTTCTTTGCTCCAATTTGTTTGGAGTTTAATCCATTGAACAATGTCCAAACCTTCTTCTCCAAAGTCACCAATCGGCCTTCGGCCTGTTATAAGCTCTAAGAGTACCACACCAAAGCTGTACACATCACTCTTTTCATCCACTTTTAATGTGTATGCGTATTCTGTCACATATTGAAGGCATTATATTAGGCAAACTAATGTACAAAATATATATATATATTAGCACAAAGTCTTGATTATATTGGTGAATAAACAGAAAATAGAAAAACATGTACTACAAATAAAAGAAAAAGGAGTTTCTTTATGTCTGTATTAAAAGTTCAACTTTCTTGGTTTATGGGAAAGTAAAGCTTAGATCCCAACCAAGATTTCTAAGGAGGGAAATCTTGGATTCATAAAAAGAAATCTTTTTTTATTTATATAGTTTTGAGTTTGAATCAAAAAGGGTTGGTAATGTGCTTGAATGGCCATTGGTTATGGTTTCTCAAAAGAGAAAAAGTTCATCCATTTCATTGAAGGAGAGAGAATAAAAGCAACAGAAAAAATTTCCTTTATGTTACTGGTGCCCTTAGCCTACTTTTGGCATCAAGAAGAGTACTATAATTTATTCCTGAATTAATATTTTGAAATACTAAGAATAAAGAAAATGATCAAACTTCAGAATCAGTGATTTCATTATCGACAATTTGAAGTATGAAACTATGAATTTAATCATCTGTTTAAGTAATAAAATGTACCTGGAGCAATATAGCCATAAGAGCCAGCAATTGCTGACATACATTCTGATGTTCCAGTATCTTGCAAGAACTTGGCAAGTCCAAAATCAGCCACATGAGCCTCAAAATCAGAACTAAGTAAAATGTTGTTGGACTTCACATCGCGGTGGAGTATCAAGGGGGAACAGTCATGGTGCAAGTAGCATAAGCCCTTTGCAGCTTCTATGGCGATTTTAAGCCTTGTATCCCACTTGAGGCATCCACCTTGTTTTCCATGAAGAACTTCACCTAAGCTTCCATTTGGCATGTACTCATAAACAAGCAAATTCATCTCTTTATTGGTGCAAAATGCCAGTAACCGGACTATATACCTATGACGAATCCTTCCCAATGTCTTTATTTCTGCAGAAAGGCCATTATCATGTGAAGAACCTTTGCTTATCCCCAACTTCTTGATTGCTACTTGCTCTCCATTAGGCATCGTTCCACTATAAACAACCCCGGCTCCACCTTGCCCTATAATGTTATTATCCTTCAAGCATTCCAAGATGTTCTCACTTCCAAATTCCAGCTTCTGAAATGCTGTGAGTTTCCAAGAATTGGAACTTGTTTTTAACTTCCGAGTCTTGAAAATTGCCAAAACGACGAATATTAGGGAACAAAGTAAGAGACCTAAAGCAACTAAAAGCTTATATTTTCCAGGGACCCTTGATTTTTTATCATCTTGGTTTTTGTATTCTAGTGGTGGGGTTGATGAAAAGTTGCATGGATTCAAGTCTGATCCACAAAGATCGGGATTGTCAATGAAGGAAGTGGAGTTGAAGAATGAGTATTGCCCGGTTTGAGGTATTGAACCACTGAAATTATTATGGGAGAAATCTGCTGATGTTAGGCTCTTCATGTAGCCAATTTCCTTGGGGAGGCTTTGGTTCAAGTGGTTAAACGAGACGTTGAGGTAATTGAGTATGTGAATTTGGGACATTTGGACTGGTATAGGGCCTGTGAGTTGATTTTGGCTCAAATCTAAGTAAGCAAGAGAAGAACAATTACCAATCTCAGGAGGGATTTTGCCAGTGAAGTTGTTTCTGCTTAAATCAAGCTTTAAGACGCTTTTAAACTGGCCTATATCAGATGGAATACAACCTGTAAACTTGTTTCCACTTAACAAAAGAATCTTTAGGCCTGAGAAATTTCCAAGAGAAGAAGGAAGAGAACCTGACAAGTGATTGTTTGAAAGATCAAGCTCATCAAGCTTGGAGGATACCATGTTATTCTCTTCCGTGAATCGCCCCGAGAGATAATTGTTCTGAAGTTGCACAAGTGATAGTTGAGGCAAGTATAAGAACCCCTTTGGTATTGCTCCACTCAAAAAGTTCTGCCCCAGCCTAACTCTTGAAAGCGTCTCACAATTCCCCAGATCATTTGGTAAAGGCCCAAAAAGAAAATTATTGAGCAAAATCAAGATCTTCAGTTTCCTTCCAAAGCAAAGAGATTTTGGAACAAAGCCTGTCAGCTTATTTGTAGAGAGATCAAGTTCAGTCAGTTTACCATTCTTTCCAAGCTTGGAAGGAATCGATCCGGTGAAGTTATTCCTCCAAAGATTCAAGCTTTCCAAATTAGGCAACTCCTCAATGAAGTGAGGTATATTCCCGTGAAACTTATTGATAAAAAGATTCAAGACTTCAAGTTCTTGAAGTGCAGAAAACTCAACTGGGATTTCTCCTGTTAGGCCATTGAGTGAAATATCAAGAAATCGCAAGCTAGTCAAATTTCCTAGTTGAGATGGAATTGAACCATTGAGTTGATTTTTTTGCAAGAACAAAGTATCCAACTTGTTCAAATTCCCTAATTCAGGTGGAATAGGACCCTCCAATTCACAAGAAGCAAGGTCCAAATGAACCAAGTTGACAAGCTTACCAAACTCCATAGGAATCCCCCCCTCAAATTGATTGTAATAGCCCAAAAAAAGCTGCTTCAGATCGGTAAGATTCCCAAGCTCAGCAGGTATATAACCACGCAAATCATTTCCTGCTAATGACAGATGATTAAGCTGCGTCAGGCCTCCATAGCTTCGCGGTATGATCCCCGAAAAGAAATTCCCACCAAAGCTTAAATGCTTCAAATTTTGAAGTTGAGTAACACCTAAAGGTAGTGAGCCAGAAAAACCATTGTCATAAGCATCAAGTACTTCAAGTTCCTTCAACCGCAAAAAATCCCAGTTCAAACTTCCATTAAACTGGTTTATGGATATGTTCAGGACTCTAAGGCTTGAAAGTTTATGAATTTCTGGTGGGAAAATTCCTGAAAAACCATTTCCAGCAACAGAGAGATTAACAAGGGTATGGAGTTGAGTGATTGCAGGGGAGAGAAATCCAGAGAGGTTTAAATTTGAGATGTCTAGCAAAACTACTGATCTGTTTTTTGTGTCACATTTGATATAAGCCCAAGAACATAGAGAAATATAATTTGAAAAATTCCAGCTATTTAAAAAAGGATCAGTGATTTCAAATGATTGTTTAACAGAAACTAGAATTGATGCCTGTTTTTTAAGAAACGAGTTATGTAAAGAATCCGAATGAGACGATGAAAATAGGACAAGGAAAATAGAAGAGAGGAATAGAAGTTTTGTATCAGAAGCAGCCATTGACGTTTTTTTAGCAGAAATAAGAAGGTTTGTTATAAAGAACCAAGCTTTTTAACAATGGAGAAAAGAAATGGTCATTTTCAAGAATTCCATTGATGAGTTTAACTTGTGTAGATACAAAGATAAAAAGATAAAGAGGGCCTTGAATGCTTTTGATGATATGCAACTTTGCCTTTATTTTGCATTATCAATTCCTCTCCTTTCCCTGTGTATGTATTGGATTCATCATCTTTAACTTTATGAAAGGAAAAAAAAAAAGCAAAAGCAGTGGTCTCATGCATAAAAGATGCAAGGCCAAGGGGCCATTTGATGCACCAAAAAATTCAGAAATCTGCAACTTTTTTTTTCCGTATAAAATTACAGAAAAACCCATTTATCCCAAGGAAAAAGATAAAATAATTTATTTTCCAACTTTAATTAAAATTTAGTTCAGATCATGCATCTATTAAGCAATTGTATATTGACATTTTATCAACTTAAACCGTCAATACAATTGATTACATTCATTATTTGTCGAAAAGACAATCCAATAATTCCCACGTTTCAAATTATAAGAGCAAAATGATATGCAAAATACAAAAGAAAATGATTTTATATATTTTCTGTATACGTGGAGAGGATATAATATCACAGTCATTTGGATTTAGACTGGCAAAAGGAAATTAAAATAAAATACTATAAAAGCAAAATGATATCCAAAATTATTACCAAAAAAATGCTCCTATGTTTGAAAGAGAGAGAGAGAGAGAGAGGGAGTATATGATATAGGCGAAAACTTGGCAACACCATCTCATCAAGCTAGGGAGTATAAATGTTTATTTTATTTATTTATTTATTTATCTTTGTAGGTAAAAAGACTATATATTTCTTGGTCTAGGGGACCGACCATATATCTTTAGTTGTTATTTGCAAGGAAATAAGTACAGGCATTTGAGGAGCCCGCCCTTTTTGTAAACACTTTAGACCACTTCAAGGGAAAAAGCAAAAGCATTATTGTTATTTTAGAGCTGAGTTTGTTGGGATTCATTATCTTTTTACCACTCCTCTTTCTCTCAAGATATGAAAGAGAAAGGAAGATACGAGACTTGATTTTTTAATTAGTCAATGATTTTGGGATGGCCTAAGAATTTTAGAAGCTAATTAAACTGCATCAACCTCAAAATATATATATATATATATATATATATTGAGTTCACGTGTGTTTATCACCATAGTTTGCCAGTAGTATAGGTACCAATTTTTGGGCTAGTATACATCTTTGCACCACGAAAAATGGAATTAACGGGTGGTTAATGGTTCGACAACCTAGACAAAATGCAAAATTGTATCCTCGATTTATTACTTATTACGTTTTGTTTTGTCGTGAGTTTGGATATTAGTCAAAACTCTTATTTGAGTACAATTATGAGCACAAAGTCCTCTCAATCACGATAGTATATATATTACATCGCTCTTTTTATTGCAAAGTGAAGTTCAAAATTGATTGTTTGTAGCCTTGGAGCTCTTGATCGGGTGCATATCGAATCGGAGTTTCCTTAGGTAGTGTTGTAAGAATTAATATGTAATAATTAATTATATTCTTTAACATAGATAGAAAAAGAATACCTAGAACATATAGAAAATAATAACTTTATATGTACTTTGTTTGGAATTTATGATGAACGCAGTGAAATTGATCTCCTCTGGATGAAAAAGGTATTACTTTCTTGATACCCTATATGCTGGCTTGATAAGAAACCTTCAATAACCTTTAGGTATTATGAAATACTTAGGCGTGTAGAATCAAGGGAGATGACATAATTCTTTACTAGACTTGATTAGAGTACATATGTTACATTTAAGTAGGCCAACCGATTAACCTGATTTTATATAAATATAATTAATAGTATCCCACACAAGAATATTACATTCTCCACTTGGGATATTATTAATTAAAAATTAATTTTATATAAAAATAAATTATAGGCTAATCAGAAATTTTAAAACTTTATGTGCACTTTTGATAAAATCATTGGTCTAGTAATTGCTCTAAACATCAATCAAGTCTTATAGAGCCTCAAACCCTGAATCATGGAGATAACCGCATCTTTTAACTGACACTGAGCCAACCATGGTTACAATGGTCCTTAACTCTACTAACATGGATTTAATATGGGAGTTTCCATTTTTCGTTGTTGAAGTGATTCTCACAGTATTTTCTATCTAAGGCCATACCAAAAATTAAGATGAGGTGCAAGTCTGGAACATGTCTAACATCCCTCAAAGTAATAGTACAACCAACATTTGTCTAAATGCAAACATCACTAATTCCAACAATCTTAGACTGGTCGGTGTTACCCATTCTCACATGCCCAAAGTCTTCAAATTTGTACGTCGTGAAAAATTCCCTCTAGAGTGTAGCATGATACAAAGTACCTGTATCAATAACCCAATCAATTTTCTGATCAACATGTAAGAGTTCTTCTTCTCTGAATGACAGAAGCACTACATCATTGGTAATTGTACCTGCAGTATTCTTTCCTCAACTTTTCCTTGCTCATCAATTTTATGTTTTCCAACTAAATCTTGCAATTTCTTTTATAGTGACCCTCCTTGTTACAATGGAAACATCTGTATGTAACGTCTTGTCTTGTCTTTGACTTGCTTTTATGATTTTTTGAATTTCTTCTTTTACTGCAATTCATGTTTCCCTTGTAAGATCCCTTGAAATTACTTCTACTCACGTTTTTAACCACAAGTGCATGTGTTTCAAAATTCATACCCTGTTCCTTTTACCTTGTCTCCTCATTGTATACATTGTCTTTGACCATCTGTATAGTTATTTTTTCTTTCGGAGCTGAATTGCTTAGTGACACAACCAAAGTTTTCTAACTCTTAGGCAACGAACTTAAAAGTAACAATGCTTGAATCTCATCATCAAGATTCGATTTCACGATAAACAACTAGTTTACCAATCTTTAAAACTCACTCACATGCTCGAACACACTGCTACCATCTTTGTATTTCAGATTCACGATCTTCTGAATAACAAAGATCTTATTATATTATGTGCATTCTTATTCTCGTTCCTAGACTCTAATATAGTCCAAAGAATATTGACATCCGTTTTTTGTGAAATATGGTGGAACACACTCTAATCGATCTATTGTCGAATGTGATCAATCATCTTCCTGTTAATCTTTTTCTAACCATCCCCATATTTATCTGCTGGTTTAACTCCTTTAAACTTCAATAGTTTATACAAATCCTTACAGTAAATGATGTCTTTCATTCTAGGCTTCCAAATCAAAAAATTGGATGAGTTAAATTTAATCATAGCGCCACTTGATTCCTCCGTTCAATTTATCATAAAACAACCGCGCAAATAACTTTACTCTTGATGCCACTTTGTTAGAAAAACTCCTCAACTAGAACCGATTCTGATAAATTAAACAATAATCCAAAAATACGCCAAATAAATATTACACAGTTTCACTAAATAAATAACATACCGCAAAAATAAAAGTACGAAAATAAGTCAAATACAAAACACCAAATTTACGTGAAAACTCCTCTAAAATTAAGAGGTAAAAATCACGGGTCGAGTTCTAAAAATTCCACTATAATCATTTGTGAGTGCAAATAGTCCTTTCAAGTTTTAACACCAAAAACTCAAATTATTAAAAAATTGAGAGAGTACCAGAATACCTTAATTTGAGTGAAAACTCAAATTACCTTACCTCACCACACAAAATCTACCGAATTAATTCAAGTCTTTTAACTATTAATTGATTCGAATAAATGACGACACCCTTGAATAAACATTCACGAACAACTCTCAATTTTCTTCCGTTCCGTAATGGAAATAACCTTCACTGTTGGTATGATTTTTCTGCCGAAAACCAATACCACAACAGTCTCATAATTATTATAACTTTTATTGCACACAGAGCCTTCTCACGACTTAAGTCCCATATACATACATAATATATATTGCAATTCCAATTTGTCTAACTTGGTTTTGAAACAAACCCACCGTGACTTACTTTCCAATTTGGCTCAAGTAAAATAAAGGAATTCATATTCCTTTTAATCTTAGCCCCATACAAATAATACTAGGAGCCTAATTATTTCTCAATTTCAATAAGTATAAATGCACATACTAAATTAAGATACTCCTAACTTAATTAAAATAAACTCATGAATTTAAAGCTCACAAACCCAACATTCATATTAAATCAAAGTGATTCCACCCGGTTCCGAAAGTTTCAGTCTAATCAAATTTACTTTTTGAATGGCAATTATAATATGCTGATTTGACAGTACTCAACGTAACTTTAACTGCTATAAATATAAATTCCCTCCGTATTAATAACATATACCTATGGAGAAATATATATATTTTTTATATGTAAAAATTAACTTTATCAAAGTTTTAAATCTAATTTATGTTCGCTGTGATACTAATTATAAAAATTAGTCTAGAATAATTAATTCTATTCCTTAATATAGATTGGAGAAGAACACAAAATGATGATTTTATGTGTATCTTGTTTGGAATCTATGATGAACAGTGTACTACTCCGTTGATGCTGACTTAATGAGAAACCTTTAATAAGTTTTAGGTATTATAAAATACTTAAGCATATAAGATTAAGAAAAATGACATAATTTTTTATTTATAATAATCTTGATTAGTAACCCTAGAATACCCACTCATCACAAGTCCAAAAGTCATTAATTTAAATAATTCACTAGCCAGCTCATATCAGATTTAACTAGAATCCATATATTACATTTAAGTAGATCAATAGATTAGCTTGATTTTATATAAATACAATTAATATTATCCCAAACAACAATATTACAAGTTCTGCACCGCGACGGCTCTTTTAGGTCGATAGTTTTTGAAAGGAAGGCTAAAAAAGGTACTTAAGGTATACTTAATCATGCAAATTTGAGTCAAAAAGGACAGTCATGTACTATTAATTTTACATTAAGGGGCTTTCTAATTAATTAAATTTAAGGACAAAAACATCACACTAGCATAAATATAGTGGACAATTTTATATTTTGGTTTGTTATTACTTCAAGACTATAAAAATATTTTGTTGGTTCAAAAAGCTAAGTGGGTCCGCTAGTACTTTTCTATAGGCGCATTTATCAAAATGATTGAAGTTTCATTCTCCTCTTCAAAATAGGTTAACGGGTCTGTGTTATCTACGATAAAGTGAAACAAGTCTTCTCTTTAATTGGTCCGACATAAACTAACAATCTGACTAAAATGGTAATAATAAGAAGGTAAATTTCTCCCGCCTAACACTGTTGTTGAGTGGAGGAGGAGCAATGCTATGTATAATGATTTAGTCAATGACTTTTATTAAAAATAATAGAACTCACCACTTATATGATAAATTTCTCTATTTTTAACAAAAATTATTAATTAAATCATTATAAAATATCATTATATTTAGCATTTCTCGTGAATGAGTGATCATTTTTGGAATGGAATAAGGTTGGGGATGAGTGAATTGAGTTGATTTGTTCCAACCACTATACATGGTGATCATAGTGAATCCTAATGGAATGGCATCCATTGTGATCAGTCTTCACTTGCCCATCCCCATCCTCATCCCCATCCAACGCCATATGATCATAACCTCCACTATAACACACCCTAGGGGAACATGTTGATAATAAAAATTCATTATGGCTTCTTTTTGCAGCTATTAGGGAAGTAATAATATCAGGTGAGGCTACCATATGCCTAATTTCTCATTTGACTTTTCACGTTAAAAAGTACTACCTCCTCCGTTTATCGACTTTTTATGAATATTAAGAAAGATAATAAAATGATAAAATTATTCATATTTATATTTTCATTTAATTACATAATTTTTTGGGCATTACTAGTGACATACTTAATAACAAAAAAATGATGTGGATCATACATGTCGTTTGAGGAAGAAAAAAATCTCTTTTCTTGCTGACATTAAATATTGTCAATTTTAAGACAATTTTTAAAAATAAAAAAATAATTTAATTAAAATTTAGAAATATTTAAGATTTGAAAATTTACTATCCAAATGATTTATTTTTTAAAAAACTAAAATGAATTTAAAAGAAAAAGTAAAATTATTTTGATTAATTTAAAAGGAAAAAAAGGTATTACCCGCTACACTATTTTTTCTTAAAAAATAAATTTATTAAAATTTATAAATATTTAAAAAATATAACCCAAATGAAAAAGAAAGGGAAAAAAATATAACCCATTGCACTATTATTTTTCTTTTATAAGGATCGATACTCAAAATGATGTAGAAAATATAAATTCTTTAAAATTTTCAGTTTCATATTATTGTGGTTTGACCCAATTTTAGATTTAAGAATGAATTTCTTTTTTGCCTTATAAATACCCAGTTGAAACGAAGGGGGAAAATATCCAATCCCATATAATTTTCGTAAAATTCAATTATTTAAAGTATTACCTAGAGTTACAAAATTTAAAAACAATACCCTAAAAACAACTATTTGAAGTGTATGGGTCCGTGTGTTATCAATGGAGGGCATTCTTCACTAAATTTGATGAAATTAAGTGTACTTTTGAAGTAATCTAAGATGCTGAATGCTCCATTCACTCACTTTAAGGTGAGTGAATCTCACTAACCGATAAGTTAAATGACATTAAGGTAACTTGTAAAAAAAAATTATACCATGGGTAATTCGTTAACTATTTTTTAACCACATATGTTTAAGTGAAAAACGTGTAAACCATATATTGATAATTACATTTTACCCTTTCGCAAGCGCAATATTTATTTTTCTAGCTAGCAAAGACGTTATGATATATTTATTTTTCTAGCTAGAATTAATTAGTGTAACTTGTGATTTTATAAATTGATTTGACGTAATAATTCTTCAAATAAAATAACAGACAATCAAGAAAAAAAACTTATCGTAACAACAGCATTAATAGACATATCGCTTAAGTTTTTTATTTTTCGTAACAGATTATGAATTTAATATATGTTCAGTCTTTTGGATTGTTTGATCCAAAAAAAAATAAAACGATTTGATGTGTTGGACGGAAGTAGTAAGAGTAAGCCCACACATGCAGAAAAAATTGTAAATGATTAGGAGTCATTGTAAGCCCACAAATAAAGAAAGGCACGTAAATTGGTTCAGGGTAGGCTTTCTTTCTTTTCATTCCATTTTTGCTTTTGCTGACTATGGCAGGTTTGCTGTTATAAAAGATTCAGACATCAACCACAGTCATACTCATGCACGTACGACGGGGGAAAAATATATAGATGCGTAGACATGAGGCATAATTTTAATTAAAATATTAGTAGTAGTAGTAGATATACTCTTACTGAAATCTTAATTAGTATTGCTAGAAATTGATTGTAATAAACTTTTATATCTAAGACATAAAAAAAAAAATAATAATAATGATAAACAGAAATCCTTAATGCATGGTTCGGTAGACCCTCTTGATATGCAAAAACTGCAGAATGTGCAAGCAATTGGAGGTTGAACAGGTAGGTATGTATTTTGCTATGATTTCATGGAGTATTTGGAATAATATTGTGGTTCATGGGAAATATATATTCTCAAAATCCTTGTGATGGTGTATTAAGCAGCTTATGATCCTATTTCCATGAGTTTAAAACTGCTTGTTTATTGCAGGAGAATTCCAATTCTCAATCTGTCTTTGGGGTCCAGAACGTTATTAAATGGCAGAAACCGATCCGGTAGACTTCAGTTAGACGTAATGGATTCATTGGTGTGGGTTTTGCTAGCTGTTCGGGATGATAGTTATATTTGTTTTCTCATGTTTGTAAGACAGCTAATGGAGTAGCTTATGGTCTTGTTAAGTTGGCTCACGAGGCATTTGATTTTCATATTCCTGTTTTAATGGAATATTATTGGTAATATAAATATATAGATAATGTTTTTAATAATCATATTCTTGACTCAAAGAATTCTAAATTTCAAATATATGTTCTACTGTGTTAGATATATAGTGTGTATATATATATATATATGTGTGTGTGTGTGTGTCTGTTTAATTAGCTTCTTCTTTTTTCTCTTAAAATAGCAAAGTCTTTAATCGTGAAAAGAATAATAAATTAGTGACAATGAAACTCTATGTGCAATGGACCAATCAGGTATAATAAACTATGTTTGAATGACTCCAAAGACATGTCAATATATTTGTTTGTAAGTTGCTATATTTTAACTCTTAACTCAAAATTACTCGGTTATTACTGGCCTTGGGGTATGTTAAGGAAAGCAATTCAAAATTGGACAGCTCACACAATCAAGATATTCCCTGCAATTAGTATAGGCTAGAATCATGCATACGTTATTATTATTTTGTAACAGTTAAAATCCTAGCTTTAATGTTTGTATATTGTATATATATTTGCAGAATGAACCAGTGAAAGGTGTGTGGAATTATTCTCAGTAAGACTGCAGTGTTTTATTGTCTATATGGTATTAGGAGTCCTATTCTCAAACGAGTTTTCGATCCCTATAATGGCTTCCACAACAAACACCGATAACTAACTCATTTCCACCACTGAAACTCCTCTTGTCACCTTCAACATAAATGCACAAATCAATGAGAAACTCATACCCTCCACCTTTCCTCAATGGCGTACTCAATTTGAGGCACTCCTAATTGGTTATGACTTGATGGACTATGTTAACGGAGACTATATGTGCCCCGTCTCTGATGGAACTTCCCCATCGCAGTTAAAAAGAAATCACTGGATTAGGCAAGATAAGCTCATTCTCAGTGCCATTATTTCCTCTACATCCCCTACCATCACTCCTCTCACAGCCACAACCAAGACCGCCCAAGAAGCATGGAAAAAACTCAAAAACATGTATGCCAGTAATGTGACGCCCCCAAATCTAGGCCCACACAGCCCAAACTTGAGTCGTCAAAAGACTACAACAAAATTATTACAATGAAATACAACGTACAACAATACAGTGGATAATACAACACAACTAAGTCTTCATTATTATTGCCACACTATTTTATAACACGTGAAGACTATGATAGCTATCCCCGCACTCTCACTCCATTCCCCGGCTAGACCCCGTTACGTTCTCATCTCCTGTTGAAAAACAATGGAACAAAAAGAAAGGGTGAGCTCAAATAGCCCAGTAAGAAATATCATGACTAAGATAATGACGAATAATTTATCATTAGCCTTCAACAGTTGAGTTCTTGATAGAATACAATAGACTACAAGGTTTATATCAAAAACTGCAGTTAAATTCTTAAACAACGTTCAGATCAATAATAGCAGCGGAATGAGCAATCTATTAGAAGAATAATGCAGACTATAATGTCCACTCGCTTCTCTTTTTAGTAAAAATATCATCAACTTTTATCATCTGAAATACCATTAGTCAAGATAATACAACTTCACAGTTCCTGGTCATAATCATGCAGATCAACAGTTCGTCTTTGCACTACGGGCCAAAGACATTCAATATAACACCAACGGTCATGATTATACCAGATTCAGCCTTTGGTCATAATCATACCAACCAACAGTTCATCTTTGCACTACGGGCCAAAGAGAACATTCACCACGTGTCATAAAAGACACCGAACAGATGTATCGCCTTTAACCTAGTATATCGCATTTAACCTATCATCTGTTCAACAATTATATCACATCTGTGCCCCCGGCCACAGATATTCACAACAGCTTGATTCTTGATGATTAATACAAATAACAGTGATACAAATGATGAACAGAAGAACAGGATAAACAATAAGTATCGAAAGTTTACTTTGTGCAGATTCAAATAATGTCCAAATTGCCAACATGATGTGGAGTGAAATTTAAAAATGATATTCAAGATCCACAGTTCAGAATAACGATTACAGTTCAATAGAAATGTTCAGAAAATAGGAAGGTTCAGTTGAAATAATGAAGTTCAACTATTATAGAACATATAATATTTTCAGGAATTATAGAAGCAATAGTTCCATAATAAGTTTCGATTTAGGTGTATGAAAGAAAATAATATCCGTTACCGTAGCAGGTTTGATTAACAAAAGGTGAAGGGAATTAATATCCCTTACCATAGTATGTTTGAATAATGGAAGATGAAAAAGATGGTATCCCTTATGAGTATAAAGGAAAATGATATCACTTACGAATATGGAATAAAAGTGTCATGTGATAATTCGTGTAGACAAATTATTTCCACACGAGACAAATAAAAAGGGTTATTCACCAACAGGCGATAATCTGCGCCGTAAGGTTATTCCCATCAATTTGAATACGAAGAGTTATTCACCAAACAGGCGTAATCCGCACCGTAAGGTTATTCCCACAATTTAATAGAATTTGAACACGAAGAGTTATTCACCAAACAGGCGTAATCCGCACCGTAAGGTTATTCCCACAATTTAATAGAATTTGAACACGAAGAGTTATTTACCAAACAGGCGATAATCCGCACCGTAAGGTTATTCTCAAAGATTAATAAGGAATGAATACAAAAGGTTATTCACCAACAGGCGGTAAACCGCGCCGTAAGGTTATTCCCACAATTTAATACATGGAAATAAATGGCACAAGAAAGAAACGATATTATTTTCGAGAATCAAAGAATGATAATCCCTTCAAGTAAGAAAGAAAATAATATCCATTTATGATGATGAAAAAAGTGATACCCCTTACCGTAGTAATTTAGAATATGAAAGAAGATGATATTCCTTACCACAGTAAATTTAAGAGTGTGAAAAGAATAATATTCCTTACCACAGTAAATTTAAGAGTTTGAAATGAATGGTATTCCTTACCTTAACACGTGACTGGATATTGATTTAAATGAGGTTGATCAACCTATATATTTTTAATAAAATTAGTAATTACCACATATAAATTTCAAAGTGTATGATAATTCGTATAATATGAACTAACAAAATTATATATATTTAACATAATTTTTGTAGTATAATATAACTACTTTAAAATAGTTTTTAAAATAATATTCCAAAATAAATCTTCCAAAGAAAGCTTTTAAAAATGAATCTTCTCAAAGAAGAGTCTTCTAAGGGAAGATTTGTGAATACCGTGAAAAATAGGAATTTATAAAATTACTACTTTTTAATAAAAGACTTACTTGAAAAATTTCTGCACTCCTTTTGGCTTTCAAACTCTCAAAATAACCTTACTATTCTCAGAGAAAACTTATAAAATTCTTATAGAAAAATTCTATGTTTTATGTGTGATTTTTCTATTCAGCTGAACAAGCTATTTATAGGAGAAAAGAAGTTACTATGCGCGGTAGGTGAAATAAAAAAATTCAGCAGAGGCTGCGCAGCAGCCTCCACCAACTCTTCAGCAAATTCTCACATTTCTCACATTTCGTGTGGGCCCCACAGTGGGTCCCACATGTTTCTTACTATTCACTTACTATTCACGTTACTATTCACGTTACTATTCACGTCACTATTCACGTTACTATTTCAAATAGTAAAATTAATTATTTTATTTTTTATTTATTTATTTATTCTTCCTGTGAGTCCAACATATAAAATAATGTTACTACAATAATGTAAGAAATACGTTACATATTTTTATTAATTTAATAATATAAATTATAGTGTATTTGCTACTGTGACAATTATTAGATTCAATAATTTTAAACTACAGTGCACCAACAATTATTGACTCGATGATATGAAATACAGTGTAATGACAATTATTGAATCAATAATGCAAAATACTGTGTAGCAACAATAATTGAATTGATAATATAAAATATTATGCAGTGACAATTATTGATGAAATGATGCGTAACAATTACGGTGTCAATTATCAGACCAATAATATGAGACACTGTGCAATACCGTGTGCTACTGTAGAGTACCGTGTGCTACAGAAAATACCATAAATTACCGTATGCTACTATTCTTTTATCACCGGTATTTTAACAGTTAACACCGTTGACTATTTTTATTTAAAAAGGTTACTTCTGTCGTTTTCTATATCCGACAAATATTCCGTTGTGGGGTCCACAAATAATTTGTTATTTCGGCGCCGTCGTACGGCCCGAATATTCCCCGACAAAACGAATATTCCCCGACAAAAAGAATATTGTCCGACAAAATAAAATTTGCACATAACATCCTTAACTTTCAATTTTGTCAATTTAACCATTTACTGTTTCAGGAAAAATATATATGAAGAAAAATTAAATTTTGTATTTCATAAATTCGGGGTCTTACAAGTAAGTCGCGTACAAGAGCAATGCAGCTGAAAGAAGACCTGACCTTGATCCAACGAGGGAATCGCACGGTTTCAGATTATCTCCATGCCGTTAAAGCACTCGCTGATGAAATTGCTCTCATAGATCATCCAATTTCAGATGATTATCTTACCCTGTACATCCTCAATGGATTGGGTCTGGATTTCAGAGACATCGCCGCTCCTATTCGTGCAAGAGAGAAATCCATAGCTTTTGAAGAGCTTCACGATTTGCTCGTTGGACACGAAAGCTACCTGCGTCACATGGAGGCCGCCACGAAACAGCTTGTCGCCGCAGCCAATTTCACTTCTAGGAATCCCAGCTTCCATGGAAATAATTCCGGAAGAGGAGTTCAACGCTCAAATGGGACATCTCGACATCAAGGGTCCTCTCGCACAGGCACTGGACATCAAAGAGATCAACGCCGCACAAATAATTCCTCAGGCCTTAACAATTCAGCCCCAAAACAATACCAACCCAAGTGTTAGCTATGTGATCAATTGGGCCACACAGCAAAATTATGACCTCAACTTCAATCCACTGAAATGACTGTCAACTGTTCTGCTACATTAAATTCTGGAGAAAACAAATGGTTGATTTATTCAGCGGCCTCTCATAATATCACTGGTGACTTATCAAATCTATCAACTCATTTTGAATACGATGGAACTGATGAAGTGGTTCTAGGTGATGGCACAGGTTTAACTGTTTCACATATTGGTTTGCTAGACTTATATTTACCCAAAAAAATCTTTCATTTAAATGATACACTTTGTGTTCCAAATCTTTACAAGAATTTAATTTATGTTCATCACTTTACCAAACAAAATAATGTTTTTCTTGAATTTCACCCATTTCATTTTCTTGTCAAGGATCAGACCACGAGGGCGATATTACTAAGCGGGGCATGTGAAAGTGGTGTCTACATGTTTCTGAACTCATTGGCGGCTTCTCAATCCAAAATGGTTGCAAATGTGCATGAACGAACCTCAATTGATGGTTGGCATAAACGTCTTGGACATCCATCCATTAAGATCGTTCAAAGTCTTGTTAATTTGTTTTCTCTTCCGCTTACCACAAAAAAAATATCATCTTCATGTACTTCTTGTTCAATTAATAAAGCACATCAACAACCATTTGGTTCCACTAGTTTTCAAAGTCATTCGCCTCTTGAAATTATTTACACCGATGTTTGGGGACCTGTTCACTACACTAGTTTGGATTGTTCTCGATATTACCTCATACTTGTTGATCATTACACAATATCGAGCAGTTGCAAAATCATCAATAGAGGTAGAATATAGAGCATTAACAAATGCAACAACTGAAACTATGTGGTTATTATCCTTGTTCAAAGAACTAGGTTTCTCAATCTAAGCTCCACCATCTCTTCTTTGTGACAATCTTGGAGCTACTCACTTAAGTTTAAATCTAGTGCAACACTCCAGAATGAAGTACATTCAAATTGACCTCCATTTTGTGCGGGATTTAGTTCACAGAAATATGCTTCAAGTTTGTCATGTGCATACTCAAGATCAGTTGGCAGATTTAATGACAAAAGCATTGTCAAAGCAAAGAACAGAGACATTGAGGAACAAGATCGGTGTTGTCGATGGAAGCCCCATCTTGCGGGGGCGTGTTAGGGAAAGCAATTCAAAATTGGACAGCTCACACAATCAAGATATTCCCTGCAATTAGTATAGGCTAAAATCATGCATACGTTATTATTCTTTTGTAACAGTTAAAATCCTAGCTTTAATGTTTGTATATTGTATATATATTTACAGAATGAATTAGTGAAATGTGTGTAGAATTATTCTCAATAAGACTACAGTGTTTCATTGTTTATAGGGTATAGATGCACTAACTAAACTACTTGGTGCCAATGTGCTTGAACAATTAAATATCATTGAAAAGGTTATTAACCCATGGTAACGGCAAAAGTTGAAGTTTATAACGTGATTATAATAAATCAATAACAAGCAATATTTTCTAAATTTATTAAGTTTAATTTTAATATGATTAAAAAAAATTGCGTTATGTGTGAATTTTAAACTAAATCAAAAATCAAAAGTGAATTTTCTTTTTATAAGAAAAAAAATTGTATTAATAATTTAACCTAGGATTGCGTAATTCAATTCTTTCTGAGTCCATTATTGCTCAACTAAAGAAAGAAAATCCATCATCAAATTTTATAGGAGGCTTATAATTACTGTCTATAAAAAATCAGGAACTCTAATTTAGAGCTTATGATTTCAAACATTATCCGTATTTATTTTTAATAATTTACACTTGAAATAAGTGATTAACAATTTTTTTATACCAACTTTTTTTTAGTTATTACTAATTTAAGTATTTTTTATTTATCAAATACAAATTATTTTTTTAAAATTGATTATAATCAAAAGCACTATCCAGAATCAGTAATCACATTTTTTAAATAATCTGCTCTTAATCATACAAGAATGAGGTTGTGTTTGTTTACCTCTTAACAACTCCATATCTAAATCAATAAATGGATAAAGTTGTTTGTTAAAATTTTACTTGCCTCTTAATATCTTTTAATCGGTAAGACATAAAATCAAGTTCAAAACATTAAGAGTTATCTCTTAATGAAAAAAAAATTGATAAATTTTTCTTATATAAATACATGCATTCAACAATATTATCCACTCATTTTATTAAATTGAATTTTTAAAATTATTACATAAAATTTTACCCTTTAAAATGGTAAAATAGTGTCATTAAGAGGCAGCTCACTTTTTAATTATCAAATAATTTTTTAAATTCAGATACTATTTTATTTAAATGATCTAATTTATTAAAATATATTAATTATTCGAATTTTAATTATTCAATTTTATTAAACACTATATGAATAAAAACTAGGAGTGCATAAAGACCGAGTCGGCTGGGCCGGGCCACATCAAATCTTATTACCCAACAAATATGTATGCCTTTTGAGATTTTCTGTATTGACTGTAATTTTTACACTATCCATGACTCAAACCCCAAAACTGAGTTTTTTTGATAAATTATAATAACCCCTCAAAATTGAATTGAAATGAGAGCATCAAACCCAATTCCAGCCCAATAGGACTATCTATCCTAACTTCGTATTCTTCAAAACCTAGCCCGCAAAGTGTACAACAAACAAAACCCAAGCCCAATACCTCTTAGCATGTTTGAAATATAAAAGTACCTTCAAATCTTTTACTATTATTATTATTATTATTATTATTATTATTATTATTATTATTATTATTATTATTTATTATAAATACAAAGATAAACAATTAAAACAAACATATTGAATAGAAGTGGACATTTTTTCCACTATAGTCTTGAAATAAACATTTAAATATCCTTTAAAAAAAAAAAAATAGATTCCATATATATAAACTGCGATTAATCCGCTGTAAATCAAACTATTACTGCAAAAAATTTAAAAATAACAAAAAATATTTTTATCCATGACAATTTCTTATCACTTTTTTTAAGGCTCTAATAAGATAAATCTCCCAATGACTAAGATGCAAAATTGTGATTGGCAGTTTTCATTAAATGGATGACCATGGACTATGTAACTCAATTTTTTTCTGAATATTAGCTCAACTAAATAATAATTATAGGCCACAACAAAAGTCCATAACCAAAATTCATAGGGGTAGGCTGTGAGTAAAATTTGTGAATTACTTAGCATGTGACATGAAAAAAATTATACTTTTAAGGAATTGTAGTAAATTACTTAGCAAGTACAAATTCATATCAAAACATTATTATGGCAAAATTAAAATAAGAGAATGATTTATATATAGATTAATTTTATATCGAAAGTGAATTGATTAACGTGAGAATGTAAGTTATAAAATGGAACAATAATATGTAAATCACTTATTCATATTAAATATAACATAACTTTATTGTTATATATAACAAGACTTTATCGTCGCTACTTTTAATGGCAAAAACTTTCATTACCATAAAGATTTAATAGGTATTTTATCAAATTTTTGGGATAAAAAAATTATTTAAAAAATAAAAAAGACAAAATTATAATAAAATAAATCTTGTATGAAGAAAAGAGAAGAGCGGTTACTTTATTGCCACTAGTTCCAATGGCACATGCGTGGAGTGTGCAATTATCATAAAGATATAAGATTTGTTTTTATCAAACTTTTAGAATAAAAAAAACAAAAATTATAAAATTATAATAAATTAAAAATTATACGGAAAAAGAGAGAGGAGATTTGTGAATTGTGATACAATCTCAATGAACGGTTATGTTTTTTTATTCTCTCTTTATTATTATTTTATTTTATTTGTTCTATATTTTTTCTTACTTAATTATGTGGGTCCATTGTGTAATTAAAATAGATCCACTATTCACGTGAAATTCTATGGGATACTTCTGTCCTTTCCATAATGATATAAGATAGAAAAACTAGTTTTACCAGCATGGGATAAATAAAAAAAATACTCCTAAATAAAAAATGGTAAAGAAAAAAGAGGGATCTGAGGTGGCAGCATCCGATATAATTAAGGAGAAAGAGGGGTAGTTTTGTCTATAAGAATTAGAATAAATTCAACGTCTCTCCCCTCCTCCTCCTCCTCCATATTTCTGCCTGCAACTCTCCCCTCTGCTACCATTTCCCCTGTTTTCTCTTCACCTTCTCCTTCAATTCTCTCTCTTTTTCCCCAACTCTTTCTCAATTTATGGCATTATAAAGATTCAACTATCTTTGTTATTCCAAAAACAATGAACCCATTTTAATGGTTCTTTCAGTTTTCACCCAGATGCCCAACTGACCTTATAAATTCCTCTAGGCTGACAAAATTCTCTCTGTTCTGTCGATCATTTCATTACATGTAGAGATATGATGAGGTGGGAGTAGCTCCTTTCTTCCCCAAATTCTACTACTGTCTTTCTTTCTTTCTGGGTTGTTTTGATATATACGAAATGAAGTAATCAATGGATTTTTTTTCAATTTATTGGGACCCTATTGAACCCACCTTCTACTTTGTTTCTGGGTGTAAATCTTAAGTGTAACTATAAGATCAGTGTTAGAATTTGTTTTATGGGATCAAGAATTCAATTGATCTTGTTTTTCATATTACATTAGATGTATATATCTCTGTATGTATGTATATGTACTAGGTTTATCTGGGTTGTGTTTAGCTCTGTTCTGAGATTGGCAGGTTTATTCATCAGCAGCCAACAGGCAAATTAACCGTTTATGTAATACAGGAATGGATGAAAAAGTATTCTTCATATATGTGTATGATTCAGAATCTTTAGAATTAGGCACTTTAATTCGAAGAGAGAATCTGACCCAGAAATGAATGCATTGTCTTCGTAATAGCTGAGTTTTTTGTTCTATTCTTTTCTTCTCTCACACAATATATAATGGGTCTAAAAGTCAAGGAGATTCTCTCTCCTCCCCCTTAATTTCCTGATTATTGATTTGGGTTTCTACTGTTCTTGGAGGTATCTCATTATAAAGTTCGGTTGATTATGAAAGAACTCTCAGCTTATCCGTTTTTATTCAGTTTTTATTTCTTCCTTCCTCTTTTTCTGAGCGTACCAATTTCCTTCCTTCAGTTCTTGTCATAAAATGTCAAATCTTATGACTTTTTCTTAAAACCAAAAGTTGGTGTCTATATTTGGTTTGATTTCTCTTTGTTTATTTTTTGAGTCAATTCAGATCAGATCAGATATGGTTTTTATCTTTTCAGTTTGAAGTACTATAATTCCTGCTGTTATGATCTTGAATAGCTGAATTCATTGTGCTGGTTTAATAACAGTTTCGCTCTTTACTTCGTTACAGATATCAAGGGTTGAGCCCAGATAATCTGCCTTTGAGCAATGGAAGAAGATCCCATTGCAGAACTTACAAGGAAGAAGATGGAATAATTGGCACCAGAGAGACTGATGAAGATTCTGCAAAAACAATCCCAACTTTTGTAGAAGGGCATAAAGGGATTCCCAGATTTAGATCTCCCTCAAAAACCCAAGATCAGAACTTTTCTCCATATACCGGCAGTGTCCCAAATTCTCCGCCGCATCCCAAAAACCACCACCACCAAAATGAAATGAGCAACAACAGCCCAGTTCATAATGGAGATGTACTGTTGCAATGGGGCCATAGGAAAAGGTCAAGGCTTTCAAGATCAATCGAAAGCCGGGTTGCCGGCGCAGCCGGCGGCATGACTGTGACAACTGATGATTCATCATCATCTTCATCAACTCAGATTCAAGCCATGATTAATGTTAAAAGAAGATCAATTTCTTTGCCTACGCCAGCCACAGTCCCAGTATTAGAAACTAAGAATGCAGCAAATACAAATATAATGCCCCCACCATCTTCTTTGCTACCTACTACAATTTCAATAGCAGCAGCAGCAGCTGCAGCAACAGCAAATATTACTTCTACATCTAATGGTAAAGGTGAAAGCCTCAAATCTTGCAACAAAGATACCTCTGCCTTTGTGAATAGGTATGTCCTAATTTTTTTGGGTGGTAGAGATATATTCTAGTAAATTTTTTGGTGAATATGCCTTTTTTTTATCTCCTCCTTTTTCTTTTCTTTTTTTTTGTTTTTTTAGTAATAACTGTAGCATTTATTTCCCAATTTATTATATGATATTATAGGTTTGGAAATGTTCATAATGATGATTTCATTTTTGCCTTTTTGTGGAGAAATCAAATTTTTATTCAAAGTTCCCCTTTTAACAAGTTGATCTGTATTGAATAGAATTTTTTGGGTGAGATACCTTTTCTACCCCTTGTAAGATTAGCAAACCCTACCATCAGTTTCAATCTAATAATACATCTCTAGTGGCTACTTATTCTCCTCTGGGTCATCTGGGGTTCTCCATTTTGTTCAATTTTTCTTATTCAAGTATTAACCTTTTTTCCCCTTATGTTATAGGACAAATCTTGATGTGTATAAATTCTCAATCTTTTCTCTGAAAACAGTTGCTCTTTTTTTCTCATATTATCATCTGCTAATCTTTATGTGCTTTTCTTCTCTTCATGGGTTGAGAATTCAAACTCTGTCGGTTCTGTCGTCTGCTGTTTGATTTATTATTTTATAGATAAACCCACATCACCACATGTATGTGCCTCTGTGTGTGTGACAGAAATTATTCCTCATCAAGCATACAAAATCAAACTCCTTTAGATTTTTTATGAAAACTAGCCTAAAGGCATTACCTTTACCTTCATTTTGAGTCAATTGATCACCCCCTAAAATATTCATTCTTATTCTTGGCATATGAACAATATTAGGAGAAATTCGGAGGAGCGATCCGCCGGTGGAAGTGGGTCCCATCGGCCTAGAAACGGTGGCGGCAGTAGCGGGACAGGTGGTGCTGCTGCTGGTGGTGCTGCTGCAGCAGCTTCTTCCTCTAGATCTAAACTGGGGAAAAGGTCACCATCAAAAGTGTTAGAAAAGCATGATCATCATGATGATAATGTTAATGCTAGGACCAGAACCCCTTGTTCTTCAGCTTCAGTAAGGGGGGGTGATAAATTAAATGGCTTTGTGCAACAAGAACAAGAAAGTGGAGGAATTGGCATGAATCATCATAATATTATTGGTTCTACTCCGTTACAAGAAGCTGGCTGCAGTACTAATACTACTAATCATCATGATGATAATGTTAATGCTAGTTCTAAAAGCACAACGATGGCAGCCGAGAAGGTGGCAAATGGTGGTGGTGGTGAAGTAAATGAGTGGCCAAGGGTTTACATACCTCTAACAAGGAAGGAGAAAGAAGAGGATTTTCTTGTGATGAAAGGGACAAAGCTTCCCCACAGACCCAAAAAAAGGCCCAAGGCTGTTGATAGAATGCTCCAGGTATAATTATTATTATTATTATTATTATTATTATTATTATTGTTATTAGTAATTTTATTTTCCTTTTTTTACATGTCTAAACACATTTTCTATTTATTAATTTTGTTTTGGCAGTATTGTTTTCCGGGGATGTGGTTGTCTGATGTGACCAAGGCTAGGTATGAGGTTAAGGAGAAGAAATCCACCACCAAGAAGGTAAAACTAACCAACCATACCTCTAGCTTCCCTTTTTAATATTATTTATTTATTATTAAATTCAACATAATTTTATTGGCCAAAGTAGATAGGAAAGGTCAATACTAACCTCACTGCCCTTGGACTTTTTCAACTCTTGCAGTTAGATTGTTTATCAATAAAAAAAATAATAATAACAATTAAATTTTGAAGTGTTAAATCTTGTTTCATTATTTTTTTTTCTTTCTTTCTTTACTCCGGGGGTCTTCCTGTTTCCAAACACGAAAGTGGTTCCATCCAATTATCTGTGTCAACATAAGAAGCGGGCCCCACTAAATTATGGAATACACCTTGTTTGTAAATCATCATCATCGTCATCATATAAAGTGGTGGAACTACTAGATCTGTCATTACTAGGCCTAGAAATAAAAATCAAATCTTTTTTCTCTCTTTCAAAAAATTCCAATGGAAAACGAAACCCACTTAACGCAAGTGGATGTGCAACAAGGCATCCAAATCATATATTATTGTATCAACCTAGACAAAAGATAAAAAAAAATTCTTTTTTTTTGGTGTGTGTAGATAATATATATATATATATATATATATATATATAATATTATTATTTGTGTGGATGATTGGTTATGTTTTTTTTTTCAGCCAAAGAGAAGAGGATTGAAAGGAATGGAGAGCATGGACAGTGAATCTGAATAGTCAGTCAGTCGTTGGTCCTATATAATTGAAACCCAGAGCCATTTCTTTCAATTTCCGGTGTTTTTCCTGCTCAAAGGCTACAAACCAACCCCCACATAACCCTCACAACCCAACCACCACCACCACCACCTTGCAATTGACTGACTAGGCTAGGCTAGGCTAGGCAAGCAGCAGCCACAACTGATATGGTATTATTCAACTGTACAAAATCAGATTATTATTATTATTATTATATCAAACTAGAGAAGAAGAAGAAGAAGAAGAAGCAGCTTACATCTTTCCGGCCAGCGCAGCTGCAGCTGCAGCAGCAGCAGCAGGGTTTTAACTTTTTTAATCTCAATTACCTCCTGCATTTTTTTTAATCATTTCACCTTAAAATTTTGCATTTTCTTGTGCGTATTATTTTTTCTTTTGGTAAAAGACGAGAATCAAATTTAAAACCCAACGTCCACTCAACTGCTGCCAAAATACTACATCGGCTCGACTCGGTCTTTTTTGGGCCCTTTCAGCTAATCATATTTTAAAATATAGCAAAATATATATATATATATATATATTGCTATATATCATGTTTCAACCAATGCCTGGTACCATTCATGATTACAAATTCGTTTTTGTTATGCAAATAAATTATTATCCACTAAATCTTAACAAAGTCGAGGGAGTACAATTTATTTATGAAGAAACAGCACTACTAACACTTTAAATCACTAGTTTACTGTTGTCTGTATATTATTAATTTATTATTATTCCTTTTTCCTAGCTTTAATGCTGTCAAACATTAATAAATACTACTAGTACAAAACAACCGTCTCTGTTGGTTTCAACTTACTACCAAAATTGCTTAAAGTGCGACTTTTCCTCAACTCATAATTGATTATTTAAATACCAATGACATACTTGGTATTAAAATATTATCCAGTAATAAAAAATAAGAATTCAAAAGCTCAAGCACCTTGGAAGCTGACCCTGCACAGATAAACCTAACGAATAACAAGCACGAGCATCATCTAACATAACAGATCTCAGTTAGCCAAATAGGGGGTCAGTAAAAGGTATCTCACTTGGCCCAAGTGCCTCTACAGTAATCCTCAAAGCTTAAATAGAGCAAGTTCTTGGGTAGTTCCAGCACCAGCAGAACTCATCCGATCTCAACCAAGTAGTGCCAACCTTGTTGATTTAATTTACCCAAGTGTGTCATTGAGGCTCTAAAAATAGGGTGCATGACAAGCAAGATTAGGCCAAAAATAATCATTGAGGCATGTTAAAGAAGTAAAGAGTCTTTTCTCATTACACACTAATCGTTCAAGGGATCTGCTTTGTGGACTTTTCTTTGCCTTCTCTGAATCTTGCTTGGCATGATCCAGAACATGAGGTCAACATAAGCATGCTTTTAAAATTGGAATTATCTACTGATAGATATTTCGGGAAATAAAAGAACTGAGAAAGGGAAAATAAGCTCCCCAAAAAAAGCAATAAAAACAATAAGTTTGCATCTGAAAAGCAATAGTCAATGAAGAGATTTGAAAAAGATGAAGATGTTGCAACTACCAAAGGATCCCCCATTATAGTTTTATCTCAAATCAACACTTACTAAATACAAAGGCTATCATAATCCCTCAGGCGTGTTGTTGAAGCCTAAATCTAAAAGCTGTAAAGCCACTCAATCCTAACGTAACCATTCTATGTCTGCAAAATGAACTTAGAGGAGATAATTGAGTTTACAACAGTTTATTAAAGTTTATAATAAGAAAATAGTAACAAGAAACAACCCATAGTTGATAAAGGGTGGCTGTCAATTGTCCACATATGGGGTCGTCAAATGCCCATTGGTTCCTCAATATTCTCCTTGATTTGTTGTGTCCTGAGCTCTTCAAACTAAATACCTGATTTTTTCGATATGATTATGAAGCAATTGACAAGGTCAGTTATCTGAGTTTTATGAACATTTTCATTGGTTCCTTTTTGTCCCAAAATTACAGATAAACCATGAAGCTTTAAGTTTAACATGACAGATTGAGGTCAGTTGCACCAGTAAACTGGTATATTCTCGTATGGCTTTTGAAAAGCGATTTCAGGACATGCAAAGCTAAACATCAAGACTACCTTCTGGAGACTAGAAAACAATTTTTCTGAATAAATCAACATGGCATGGATGCATAAGACAAAACAGTAAGAATACTTGGAGAAAATGATTTAGCAGCTAAAGAAAACACATAACAAACAGCCAAGAAAAATATAAAATGCAATAATTACCTGAATTAGTGATTCCACGCGACGTTTCATCCGAGTATGCATGAAACCTTCAGAACACTGCTTAAATGGATATCAAAATTATGGGGATTAAGTGAACTTTGAATGTAAAAAATCTAAATATCAAAAGAATATATACATAATGTATACTAAGAGAAGAGGAAAGTGTGTGATATGTAAAGACTAACATTCTTTCTTTTCTGGTAAGTATAAAGATAAATCATTCTTAAGAATCATGCACATTCAAAACAGAATGAGATGAACCTTGAATGCCAAGAAGAAAGTAAATAAAATTATACATTCTCAAAAAAGAGAGATAATTAGTCTAGAGATAACGACATCAAAGAAAACATGAAAGAACTAGTTCTGGACACTGCAATCTTGTGCAGCTAAGACCGATGCTCGCACTTGCGAGCAAGAGATGTACGATTGAAGTAAAAATCATACTGACGAAGATCGGTCAAGGCAATGAGAATTTAGAAAAGACAGTTTTAATATGGATAAAGCTATAGGCCTAAATGATTTTGTTCAACAAATCAATCCCAACCAATTTTGGACTCAAAGCATTCATGTTAGGTATTTCACATAATTTATTTATTTATTTCAACTGAATAAAATAGAGGACAGTGCAAGAGTTTAACTCCATCAGAAATAAGTGAACTACTTCAGGTCACAGCGTGGATCTGTCTTCCTCAGTCTGTTCCATGTCCTATCATTGTTTGAATGAAGAAATTAAAACTTTTTTCAAGCATCATATAATGTTCCTCTGGCCTTCCGTTGAATCTCCTAACATTTTCTACCTTATTAATTCATTGATCCATAAGTTAAAGTTCATGGTGCTTGAAAATTGTAAAAATGATTTGCAAAAATAACAAGACACGAACAAGAAATTATTAATATACGTGAATTCTCTTCAAGGCCAAAATTCCAGAAATGCTACAACGACTGAAATATATTGTAATTCCAAAAGATTAGGATTAAGATAATAAAAGAAAATAAATTGTAAGCTTGACAATATACATGAAAATCTTACCTTAACATGATAACTGACATATGCATGAAATGTTGATAAACTCCAAACAATTCTATCAAGTTTTTTGCCTTCTACATGCCGTGGGAGAATGACTGTAGTAATCAAACATGTAATTAAGATATAAAGCGAGAAAAAAAATGATGAACAAAAAACATCAAAACTTCGGGCATTACCAAAAGTAACAAATCCAGCATTTACAGACAATGAATCAGCAGAGCATCATTCAGTTCTTCAGGAGGAGGAGACCACAAACAGTAAGGTGCAAGGTTGAGACTAGCAGCACATCTTTTTTCCACAAATTCATAAATGATCTAAATCTTAGAGGCCTATTTTTTTTTTGGATAAGTAAAATCTTAGAGGACTATAAAATCAACTGATTAGTCCTTATAAGGAAAGCTACCTATATGCAGTATATGTGTTAGACATAACCTAACAAGCTTCGAATGTTATACACGTTTCATAATAAATATTAGCCAAAATCAAAGAAGCATTTCCTGGACATAGAGAAAAATCCATTACTAATTAAATAAAAAATCCTCGAGATAAATCGTCTCAACGGTGGATCAATCCCAAACACTCATTGGACAAAAGGTGCAGGAGATTGTCACTTCGAGGGGATATGATGGATTGATGGAGGATAATCCCATGTTGGGTGAGGTCATTACAATATCCAGACCATTCTAATGTCCCAAAGTTGGAGCAGAAATTAACCAGGAATGCAAGCCCAAACCGGTGACTTGAAACACAAAGCCAAGGTCACATAACATACCACACGCTATACAATCACCTTCAACAGCCACAAACTACCAACTCTCTTCAACATCATCAACGAAACAATGACTGTTCACTTTTATCAATTACTAAAGTTGCTAGTTGTGTTGGGGGGGCGAGAGAGAGAAAGCGAGAATGTAATGTAATTAATGTGTTCAGTACCTGTAGCCTGTAGGAAAGAAGTTGCAAGAAAAGTATCTATTTAATCCTTGAATCTCATAGGAAAAATCACGGTCACCTTTTCTGCCTGCCATACACAATTGTTAGATGTTACTCAACTAGCATCAAAAGAGGCTCCTTGCACATACATATCAAGCAAACTATGAAGAAAAGATACATAGCGGTACCCAGAAACACATTCTCTACAAATGCTTGCAATCATTAATATCATAATGAACATAAAGTAATTCATAAAGAAAGGGAAGAAGTAACCAATTGTCAGAACTCAAGATAAGAAAAAGTGCCTTTTAAAATAAAACGGAAGAATTTTATAGATAGAAGAGAAGAGAATAATAAGAGAGCAAGAAGTTAGTAGGGAAAGATAAATGGGAAAAAGTACAACTAGAACAACAAAGAAGAATAGGCAGGAAATGGATGAGTCAGCAAATAATTTCACATGGGAGATAGAGGTTGATGCAAGTATATTTAAGATGACGATTTATGTCCTGAAAGATGCTACTCTATTGGAACAGAAATTCACCCGAGGAACTAGGAAAAAGGACTCCTTTGGCCGATGTACAAGGGAAACAAGCTTATCTACATCTGGAGCAAGAGTCCTTAAAGAAAGATGCTTCAAAACTACTCTTAATGGGGCACCTAGTACCACTTCACTCACAGATGCAATCTTTACCAACAGTGCTTCTCTGTTCTCTGCACCATATCAAGAACAAGAAGCTTCAAAGGAAGAGCATGAACATGTATCTCAGAGTAAGAAATCAAAACCTAGACAAGATTTCATGTTTTATTGGCAATCACCATTACAGATTATAGAAAATTTAAAATTGCAAGCATACAAATCTATAATAACAAAATATAATGGTTTTTGAAAAAAAAAAACTCCCGCTCACCTCCTCAAATTTAATCTGCACCGTCCAAAAAATAAGATAAATCTAACCCTTCGTTGTTACGTTATTTCCTCTCCCTCTCCTCCAGAAACATTACTCTCCTCCACGAACCTTCGTTCCTCTTCCTCTTCCTCTTCCTCTTCCTCACTTCCAGAAAAAAATTACTCATCCCGTCCAGAAATCCAACCCTTCTTTCTCTCTCCAACCCTTCGTTCTCTCTCCTACGCCTGAAGGCACGGTACCTCGCACACGGGAAACCGGTACCTCTTGGCTCCAGTGCGAAAAAGGAAGAAATTGAAGAAATTGGTATATAAATTTCTGCTTTATGTATCTCTCTAATTTCTTCCACCGGAGGCAAGAAGATAATAATCGGATATTTTATCCCTATTTTAGCTGCACAGAGTCGTGAAAGGGGTTATTTTTTAGCCCTATTTTAAATTTTATCCCTAAATATTTTCGGCGTTTCAATCTCTCAGTTTGTCCAAAAATCTTCCTCCTTTTTCATCAAAATAGCAGTAGTCTGTTAATATTTCCAAAATATACACATTCATTCTTTTTTCAATTAGTAGGGGGAATACTCAATAGAAAATAGTAACAGAATCATCAAGCCCAAAAGGGTCAAATTTCTCTATATGTATGTATAGCTGATGAGTTTTGTGATGGAGTGCCGTCTGGACTCGAAACTCTGACAAAGTTTTGATTTTGGTTTATGTGTTTGAAGGTGTGCTTGAGACTTTCTCAGCTTATTTTATTAATGGGTTCACTTTTTCCCCTTCTATTCTATCATAATCTTGACTATTTAAATCGTTAATATTTAAGCAACGTGATCTACAGAAATTGGGGATATGAAGAAGGCCTATCGCAAGGCTGCTATCAATAATCACCCGGATAAGGATGGTGATCCTGAGAAGGTAATTTACTTTTTCATGTTGTAGATGATTTTTGATGATAAAATGATGTGAGGTAAAATGGTGCTTTTGGAGGTGATCTTTTGTTAGTTTTGTTTGTTCTACTCTTAGCTCTCGCTGTTATGTTTAAGCTTTGAACTGGTTCATATAATCACTCTGGAGATAACCCTTTTTTCTTATTATTGTTGCCTTAGTTAATTTTGCTCTTTCTGTGTTATATTTTTGCTGCTTTATTAGTTGAGGTTGAACCTATTTTGTTTTGGATGGATTCGTTCAAATGTGCATGTTGGGGTTAATATTCTGCCATCTATTGTAAAGTACTGAAACATAGTTTAATTTGGTTCCTTGGTATTATCTTGATGAATTTGGAGAGTTGTTTGTTGATCTCAGAAAATGAAGTTTCTAGAAAATATGAGCAAAATACTCTTCTAATTGCACACTTCCTTTTCGTTGATTAGAAATTTTTTATTTTTCCTCAAATAACTTCTTTTTTTCCATTGTCAACTCATATTTTTTATTTATATTCATCTTTATGTACTAAATAATTACACGAGTATTCATAGTGCCGTAGGCACGGGGTTAAATACTAGTTGTATATATTACAGTGCTTAAACAGAACTTAACTATGATCACAACTGCACTCGATTTGGCAAAAACTTTTAATACCACTGCTCAAATAACTATGATTACTCTTTAGGAAAACAATAAATGAAAGGAAACATATAAAAGAAACTTGTGTAAAAGCAAACTGCTTGCATAGAACCCCCAAGAATAAAGTAAAAAGAATGACAAGAAAATTAAGATTGCATCGAGATTTCAGAGTTTGTCATGTAAATATTGAAATTGAGTAATAGTACGAGTGTTTAAGAAAATTTCCAACTGTAGGGAGGACAATGATGACAATGAATCTAGATGTGCTTCTTGCACTCGTGCAACATGTAGCTATAAGAAATTTGAATCACACTATTGTCATCACCATAAAAAGGAGTATGATACAAAATATAAATCTCGTAACAAAGAAACCAATGAAGGCACGCAATCTCAAATTTTTTATAATAGTACGTCTCCTTACTATGTTTTGGCCGATACCACTGTTTCTTACTTTTTAATGAGAAAAGAGAATCTGCTATGAGTACAAAGTAGCCAGTAAAGGACTCACAACCAGTAATATCCCCGAACCAATTACCATGAGCAAACTCACAAACAAAAAAGTAGCAAGAAAAGAGACATATCAGTAAGTGAAAGATAGCGCAGTGCCATTGCTGTAGCAGAAGATATGATAGGAACATATAGTAAACATTGGCAGATATTTGACAGTGGCACAAATAGATATATACATTCTGCAGAGATAGCAAGTTTGTGCTTGATCATGTTTCTTGGCGAGGAAAAAAACATGGGGCTTTCAAAGTGAGTAAATCTCTAGCCTGTATCCTTATCCTTCTTTAGCTAGGATGCTTTCAATGTTGGTCTAGACTAATGATTTTATTTTCTCTTTCTATACATGGGCTTTGTCACCTTTAGAGTATGCTTACACTTGGAAAAGAAAGTAGAAGCCCATGTCCTCTTTAAATAAAAAGGTCAACAGATTGCCCCTATAACATGCATTGGTCTCTAATCATACAAGTTGTATATTTTACTATATTAGATAACACCAAACAGTTAATCTTTCATTCATATCCATTCAATTGATTCTTATTGTATGACTTCAAAAGATTTTGGTTTGAAGGCCAAAGGTAAAATGAATAACAAGAAACAATTATGTTTTTTTATATAAATAATAATAAAAGTAGCATATAAGCACAATCTGAAAAGAAGACGCACAGATAAGTGCTTGAAAATCTCATTCTATATGTCTCAAAACAGCCATGGCAAGCACATAATGACCTTAGGAAAGGAAGTCATTGAACCTCAATCCAGAGGAAGCTTTGAAAAGTTCAGTTTCACTGTGAGATTAAAGCCATCTCTTGGATGATCAAGAATTTGTACCACCACACCATATGCCACTTTTACAGCTTCTATGGCACCATGGGGAAGTCCCCTTAAGAAGACAGTTTCTGGAGGTGGGTAATGATACTGATAGTAGCAGGAGATGTGGATTCTTCACGGAAGCCTGAAAAATACGTTGTTGTTAAGTCAGATCTGCAAAGAACATTGGTTTCTCTGCATGTCTCAGATGCACCCAAATTTCCAAAGTAAAAAGCACCAAGATGATCATCAGAATCAACATGTACAAGATCGCCTTATCCACGCAGTCATTAATTATATAACTTTGATGTAATTTATAAGGAAAAAGCATGTAAAGTACCTGATTATGGTAACGAAAATCATCAAACTCGACCCACTGCCAATCAAGTTCAACTCCTTTGTCAAGACTGTAGCATTAAAAGCTCAAAATCAACAAGCAATATCACAACCAACAAATTGACTATTATTTACATCAGCACAATCACAGAACTATAGGCAAATTGAAATGATAAGAGTATACTTCCATGTGTAAGACATGTGAGCATGATGAATAAGATGGCAATACATACAACTCTATGAAGGTAACCACTGTAGCATGTAGCTTACGAAGGGTTACACTATGCAACTTACCAATAACATTTATACAATAGGTTGTTGTTAATGCAGCATATTTAAATTTTTGCAAACGCTTTTCATGATAATCAAAACAGCAATACAATGTCTTTTATTCCAAACCAGTGTTCTAAAAATCTCTACCTAAGTCCGATTAATCCCCGCCTAGGCGCTAGGCTCCCCCCTAACACCTTGCCTAGGCCTAAGGCTGAAAAAAAATCCCTCCAACAAATTACACAGGACTAGGCGGGGGTTGTTTGGGCCTTAGGAAGCAGTTAGTAAAGCATCCAGATATGATAGCGTGCTAGAGCCTAACAGAAATAGTAGAAATGTTGGAATAAGAGAACTCCATAAAAAATATTTTTTGTCTGATGATGACACGGAAGATGAGGAATATAAGTGTGAGTCCAATAGGGAGATTATCTTAGAGAGATATGGAGGAGAAGAGTTAGAGATATAGAGGGATATGAAGACGAGGACTATTAATTTTTATTTTTTATTATTTGTTTGTGTTTGAACTTTGAACAATTGCATGTTTGTGTTTGAACTTTGATATTGGCAATATGAATATGTGTTTGAACTTTAAGCAAAGACCTTTATTATCTTTATTATAGATTGTTTTGTTTTATATTATTGTTTTATTTGAATAAATGTAAGATAAAATATTAAAATTGACTTAAAATAAAAGACTCTACCTAACCCCCTGGCCGTTCGCCTAGCGCCTTTTAGAACATTGTTCCAAACTAGGTGGGGTAGTTGCAAATGAATCCCATATGTGCGAGTAAAGTAGAAAGGAACGAAAATAAAGAAATAAAAACAAATAAATAAATGAATGATAAAAAATAACAGTAAATACAAAATCGAAATTATTATTAAAAAACACCCACAAATAGAAACATGCACACATATATAAATATAAAAAGCTAAAATTAAAAACAAAGGGAAAATTTTATTTTATTAAAAAAAGGAAGGAAAAAGTAAAAAAGACAAATATATTACTTCTCCAGTCACTCCTATCAAAGGTCATGTTTCATTTATATTTGACTCCTTGAAGTGTATTTCTATTACTTCCGTGGTTCATTTTCAGACTCCATCTTCTTATATATTCTTTTTGTACAATAACTTCTCTTCTCACTGATGCATCTATAGATTGACGTTGGATATCTATAGGCTAACATTGGATATGACCCAATGACAGGGCCAGAAGTTTTTGGCATCCCTCTCCATCTTCTTATTATATTAATTTTTCAGTACTCGTATGTCATTTACCATAAAATCATATCTGATTTTCAATATTATTTTGATTACTGTATTTAATTTTCTATTAAAAATAAATTGAAAGTACGCAGCCGCATGCCCTCGGTACTATGTGGCTATACCCCTGATAAGACTAAACCATCTAAACCGAAAATTTTCCTCATCTTCTACTCAAAAAGTCAAAGGTGGTATTCCAAAATTTTAGAAATTATCCTCTCATTTTCAAATCCTACCCAACCTGGTATAGCCACATATCCACTTTAACATTCTCACTCTTATGCATATCTTACTTGTGGGCCGGCCCAACATTCAGTTCCTTATAGCATGCCGTCCTAAAAAAAAAATTCCTTCAAATTAATTACAATCAAATGCAACACCAGCTTTGTGTTATTGTGTACACGTTTATTACTTCTAAGAAAGCACAACACCCATGAACGGAAGCTTCATAATTAATTCAAAGACAAATGCTAAAATTCCAACAATTCTAATGCATTGAAGATTAAAAATTTCCAATAATGCATTGAAGATTAAAATTTTCCAAAGAATTTATGAAAGGCAAACCAGCTAACTATTATACCAATGAAATGGCTGAAAAATAAAACAGAAAATTAAAAAATTTGAACTGAGATGTGGATGGGAAATTGGAGCTTACTTCTCAGCCCGATTTGAAAAGATCTGGAGGAGATATTTTGAGGGAGACTCCAACAGTATCATCGACTTCGACTTTATGTATGTGTATTCGTCTCTCCTGCTGTGGGAGAGAACTGAGAAATGGCAAGGTCTCAGGTGTGTTGTCGTGCTCTGGTACCCTATTCAATCTGCTATCACAATTTAGTACTCCACCTCTACGACTAATTTCACTTTGGTCCCTTCTTTTCAAAACACGACGTGTCTATCCTTGCATTATTTCATTTTATAATACTAATTAGGTTACTTAGTAAATTAAATTAAAGCTACTACATATAGGTAGGGGTGTCCAAATAATTCGGTTTTTTACCGAACCGGTCCAAACCGGTACCGGCGGTACCGGTTTTTTTCGGTTCGGTTCGGTTTTTTCGATTTTTTTGTAATAATCGGTACCGGTAACGGTTTTGGGTTTTTGTAAATTCGGTACATTTCGGTATACCGAAAAAATCGAAATAAATAATAATTATTATTTATAAATAATTATTATTATTTATAAACAATAATTATTATAAAAATGAATTAAATAATAATTATTATTTGTAAATTATTATTATTATTTAAAAATTATTATTTTAAAATAGGTAATAAATAGGTAATTTTTAATTATTATTTATAAATTTTAATTATATATAATATATGCGGTTTTACCGAAAAACCGAACCGAAAAAACCGAACCGATTTTGTACCGAACCGGTACCGAACCGATAATTCGGTACCGGTACCGGTTTCGGTTCTTGGTTTAGCGGTATTTTCGGTTCGGTACCGGTTCGGTTTTTTCGGTTCCGGTTCGGTTAAAAACCGATGAACACCCCTACATATAGGGGTGTACAAATGGTCTGCGGCCCCGCCTTAATCCGGCCTGGTCAAAGTCCGGCCTGACCTGAAAGCCACGAACAGGCCACATTTTTTTGGCTCAGATTCGCCCTGGCCTGACAATAAGTCCCGCCTGGCCTGAGGCCTAGCCCGGCCTGGGCTTGGGTCTGGTCTGGCCTGGTTCACCAAAAGCTTGGTCCGATCTGCAGATTTTCTTTATTCGCTAGTTTAATTCTCCCACTGCAGACGAAAACTTCATATTTGTAACAACTCATTCAATAAACAAAATAAAATTGACGTATTTTAATACGTTCATTCATGCATGTTTGTTTATATACAAATAAAGAAATTCATGAAAACACATTGACTAGTATAATATATAAGGATTTTTCTTACATAGTTAGCAACCTACACTTCTTACAGATCTTTCATTCCATCTTTATTTTAATAGATACTTAGCGTAACAACTAGAAAGTCATTTGCAAAATAATAATAATAATAAAAAAGATAATTTTCATTATTGTAATTTAAAAGCTGTAACTTGTAATACATTACTTTTAATTAAGTTTAAAATTTTAATTGGTATTTTAATAATATTTAAAATTACTAAAAACATTGTTTGAATGGATCGAATCTGACTGGCAAGGCCTGACCTAGCTTAAGGCCTGGCCTGACCCAATGCCTGACCTGCAGACCTTAACAGGGCCCCTTTTTTAACGTCAAGTTCGGTCTGGCCTGGCCTACAGGCCAAAAGTCAAAGGTCCGGCCTGACCTGGTCAACGACCAAGGCCTGACAGGACCAGGCCAAGGCGGCCTGTTGTGCATGCCTAAGTACATATCAACTTCTTCCTTGTTACCTATCCTTCTTATTGATTAAATTATAAATTTAACCTTCTTATTTGCATGCTTTTATAAAAGTTTTTCTAAATTTTTTTTTAGTATAGATCTTCCTCGTAAATATATTAGTTATTCAAAATTATTTCTTCAATCTTTTCTATTTAATAAAAAAGTGAATTCTACCGATTAAATTTGATAAAAAAAATACTAATATATTATTCCTATGTTTAAGTTATAAGGTCATTATAGTCATTTTAATAGCTTAGACCTATTTAAAATACATTTGATGATAATATTTAGTATCCACATTCACGATAAGAAATAAGATAGAAACGAGTTTGAAGGTTTCAAATTAGAGAGAATTATCTCCACCAAACTTTTAGTTTCAAAATAAAATTGAAATTATCTCAATTAAAATATATTTTGTGAAAATAAAGTTGCAAATAGTGATTAGGGTTTAAAATATTGTACAAATGAATTAAATAATTCAATTATCATATTAGAAACCTGATGGCACATTCATTAGCACTATATGGAATTTGTTTTTCTATTGACAAACAAAGTTTGAGAAACAATTTAGCACAACTTTTATATATCTATGAAATAGGTTTGTGATAAAAAGAAATAAAAAAAAAGTTCAAGGAGCACTTTTATAAATACATGACAAATGGTAGGGCTAGATTTATAATTTAGTCCCTTTTTTTCTCTCATCTCACACACACACACACATATATATATATATATATATAATTTTATTTTGCTAAATTCCCTTTCTCTTCCACATTCCTACCAAAACATGCCCCTTTCTCTTCCACATTCCTACCAAAACATGCACACCCCCGTTAGCAAGTTGAAGATATTTCCGGTTCCCATCAGCACAACTCGCAAAGCTCGAAACTTTTTGTATTATCGGGTGTTGTTTGTAAGTAACAAGATGGAAAGGAGACGAGTTTGGCACAGGACAGGACCATACCCTCCTCCCTCTTCGCGTCAGACACCTCTCCAATACAGTTTCTTGTTGGTATGTATCTATCTATCCATGTATATAGCTGGAAAAAAAAATAAAAAAAAATTAGAAGTGAGCAACTCGGCATATCACATTTGAATCCATCTACAACTTACTCAGGTATTGCGACCTCAAGTCATCGGCCTTGAATGACCCACTATTCCGTTTTGGACGGAGATATTCCAGGTTTTGTCCCAATTTCACTTCCCATTTTATCGTCATTTATAGTGTTACTGAGTTTGTAGTTGTTCTGACAAATAAAGAACCCATCTTTGAGGATTAATTGCTTGTGGGTGTTTCTTTTTCTGTTTAATTTGTTTAGATGTGGTTGTATACTGTTGGAATTTAAGTTTAGCTGGTTTTATATGGACACTGTTTATCAGGTTTTTGCGAGTTTGGTTTCCGGTGGGGATTGGTTTTAGTCTAGCTACTCTGCTTGGAGTAACTCTGGTCAGCAACACAAATTTTTTTTTTCTGATTTCTATGTCAAAATTTTTAATTTTGTTATAGCGGTCACGATCATTTTGCTGTTTTGACCGGGTGATCAGATGCTTCTCTGGGAATCAGCTAGAGATCTGCATTTATTCATTGGGAACAACCAGCTTAGCAGCATTTTAAGTGGCTCTCTGTTTGGATATTCCCCTTCGGTGGGCTTTCCAGTTTTTATTACACTCAATACACTACGAGGGTGCCCATAACTCATAAGCCTGTAATCATATTGAATTTTGTTTGCATTTTTTTTTCCACACTGATGACTTTCTGTATGCTTACATAATCTCAATGCCGCTAGTACTATTATAGGTGCATAGTTGTTAAGGCTCATGGTCTATGCTAATTTCTTCTCTAAAAAAGAAAAGGTTTATATGGTCATTCATGGTTTCAAGTGTCTAAAAAAGAAATTTAAATGGTCAAGTAATCCATACCCATATGATATTTCACAGTGACTGCAATATTTGGAATTGGTGGGGTTGATGAAACTGAAGTTTACACTATGCCCCCTAGACTAGTCTAAGAAAAAGTCCATCTACATCTTCCAGTCCTTCAAACATGGTAACCACAGTGTTTCTGACCTCCCCCCTGGTAATCAAATTTCCTCAATGGGTGCGGTCTGTGTTGGATTTTTTTTGTCCTGCACAAAGTTACTCCTAATTGAACAACTGTAAATAAATTTGTCAAAACTAGCAATCAACCCACTATACTTGTCCTGTTTTGTGCAATAACCCACTAAACTTTTAATTTTTGTAATTGTCCCATTAAACTAATTAAAATTGTTCAATCAGGTCATTCTATCAAATTGAGTTAACAGGCGTTTGTTTTATTCCTACATGGCTTTTTTCTTACTTCGTACTAATGACATGAAAAAAGAAAAATTAGTCCATTGTACTTGTCCTGTTTTTTGCAATAACCCACTAAACTTTAATTTTTGTAATTGTCCCATTAATTTGTCATTCTATCGAATTGAGCTAACAAACGTTTGTTTTTTTCTTACGTTACTTTTATCAACATCCTACCCAATAGCAAAAAATGTTAAATCAAATGGAATTGCAAATAATACCAGCAAAATAAAAATAAATCAAGCAACCATATACTTGCATAGTAATACCAGCAAACAAAAATGTTAAATCAAATTAACAACAAATAATACCAGCAAAATCTAAATAAATCAAGCAACCATATATATATTTTTCTATAACCAAGCTACTAAGAATTTTTTTGTCAAAATAAATCAAAATCTTGTAACCGTATGCTTACATAGTAATTTCGACACCCAAGGAATCATTTTACTTTTGTTTTTTCCTTTGTAGATACGTATGCTCTAGCAACAACACCACAATAGCATATCTTCATCTCTGAACCAATCTTTGATGACCTTAGAGAGAAATAAGGAGGAGAGAGATACCTAGAAAAATTCCCAATTATTTCATACAAATTGACCTTCAATTGAGCGTATCTCTGAGTTGAAATATGGAACCCTAGTTTTTGTTCATCGTCTGGAACAAGACCTTTGCTTCAAGTGTTTCTTTATAGAAAGGATTGGAAGTCAGGTGAGTGAGGCATGTCATTAGTTTTCACGCAAATCAACTGGGCTTTTCCATGTCATTAGTACGAAGTAAGAAAAAAAAGCCACATAGGAAAAAAACAAACGTCTGTTAGCTCAATTGGCAGAATGACCTGATTGAACAATTTTAATTAGTTTACTAGGACAATTACAGAAATTAAAATTTTAGTGGGTTATTGCACAAAACAGGACAAGTACAGTGGGCTAATTACTAGTTTTGTCAAATAAATTTGCATTTGTCTCTAGAATTAGTGATCCTGCTAAATTTGGATTTTGTATTAGCAAAATTTTAGATGTGATATGAACTTCAGTTTTTGTTTGCCCACTTATTTGAACCATGATATCCCAGTATCAGTCATTAGTTTGCTGCAAATAGATAGGAGCCTGTAAATTTATTGGTTTTTTAATTACAAAACCTTGTAATAACAATTAATTGAACTTGTTCATGTCAACAAATAAAATTAGTAATATGGATTTGTTTTTTTGTGAATTATGTAGCTTGGATTCTACAATAGGTAATATATGCCTAACAAAAATCGTACTTATATATGGGGATTTGAGCTTATACATTTTTTTTAGAGGCTTATGCTACCTGTTAATCTCATGGCTTTAGAGCTGTATCATTTTTTTACCTACTTATTTTTACAGGTTTTCTCACTAGCCGATGTTGGATACACGTGCGTATCTACAGTGATATCTGTATCTACGCATGAATTAGGGCATGCTCTTGCTGCTGCAAGGTCAAGACTTCAACTCTTTGTTTCCTCTGTCTTTCTTTTGTGTGCCCTTGCCTTTAGGCTTTTTATATTTGCATATCTCAGGCTGTTGTTGCATATCAATTCAGTCGGTAGAGACTAACAGGGACACTTCAGTTGTTGCTTCACTTCATACCTTAAAGTATATTAATTTGACTTGATGCTGCTACACTTCAGTTGCTGGAACTGCTTTTGTTGCTTCTCGTAGTCAGTAGCTGCTAGGAAAGTTCGTTTCCATTAGACTTGAGCTCAGAATTCACTGTGTTGAAACCTTTGTTTGTTTTTTCCTCGTGCTGAAATATGATTTGACGTATAATATATCGAGGAATGGTGTTAGAAAAAAATTCATGGTGTAGACTAGTTTTGTTTAAAGTTTTATGGTTTACACTTTACACTGGTTCTCTGACTTTATAGTTTATACTGGCTGACACAAGTAATACGATACAAGGTTTCTTTGTGCTATCAAATCTGCACTTGTCAATGTCACATTGGTGATTATTAGTCCTTTCTCAGTGAGACTGTACCTTCCACAATATTGATTGAACTATGTAATTACTTCTTTTCCATATAGATATTTGTAGTATTTGAGAACTTATTTGTAATACATCTGCCTTTGGTTCTTTTTGCATTCTCATCGCATCATACCAAATATATTTAAATTTAAAGAAAGAAATTGGCTTCACAATATGAATAATGAGCTCACTACTACCTTATTAGTTATCTGCATATATAATCACTCAATGATAAAATCACGATAGAAAAATATTTACAATTTTTAATCACAAATATGTAAAGAGGATGGATCTCATAATTGGTATTGTAGGAAACCTTTTTGCTGGAAGCAGTGAGGGCATTCAAATTGAGTACATTGCCGTGTTTTTAGCAGTTCTGTTTCTGGGAGCTCCGGTGGCCTTCAATCATGAGTTGTTGCAGGCTCTACCTAGAGTCGCTGCTCTTCAAATATACTGTGCTGGCATTTGGCACAATGCAGCAGTAAGTGCAGATGTTAAATTATATTTGTGCCTATGTTCTTACATAAGAGACTACCTACCCCGCTGTTCAATCTTAGAGCTGATTTACCTTCAACTTTCTCTGCAGTTTGTGCATTAGCACTGTTCCTCCTGCTGTTTATCTTATATCCAATCTACATACATGGTGAAAGCCCCATGGTACTGAGCATGAAAATTTTCTTTTAAAAGGTTGTTTTATTAATTGGTTATGCTCTTAACTGACGTGCTTTTTCAACTCTCTTGTTGACTTATAATAATCATATTGCAACAGGTGTTGGATGTTTCTTCTACCTCACCGTTGTCTGGGTATATCTCTCCTGGTGATTTGATTGTTTCATCGGATGGCGTGCACATCCATAGTGCAGAAGAGTGGATGGAGATGACTGCTCGGCTACATGAACAAACACTTGGAAACTTGAAAGATTACAGTGATTTTAGAGGCTTCACCGTAGTCAATGGGAGGAAGGGGTACTGTGTTCCTAGTTCTTTGATTGAAGAGAGCAAGCAGATTCATTTGATAAACGGCCACACTAATGTCCAACTGAGCTGTTTCCTTTTGCAACCATTTTGTGCTTGCCTACAAGTACTTCAAATGACACTACAAGCGAAGAAAATCATCAAGAAAGAAGAGAGCATATCCATCATTGCTTGACTGCTAAGGATATTGTAGAGCTTAAAAAATGTGGTGATGGATGGATACAAACTGCAAGCAATGAAAGCAGCTGTCCATGTTCAGAGGTTTAAAATTAACTGCTAGCATGTGTTGTATTCTATTATTTATGGAGATGCACGATATTCTTTTGTCCAATGAGGAGAAAAAATCTTGTTTGTTTGACCAAAAGAAAACCCTGAAAATGACTACGGCACTTTTGATGATTGCTAAAGGAGGAGTCTTGCCTGGCTCCCGTCCAGATGTCGGGTCAAACATGGATTGAGATCAAATACTTGAGCCCTTATTCCCTAAAATGTCAGCCACTCGGAAGACTATCATTTCCAGGTGGTAACAGCCCTGATCTTGGAGAAGGCTGTGGTGGGACTTTTGTTTTCATTGGTGATGTGATCTCCATGGCACATTCCGTCTTGTCAACTGCATATCAACCTCGTTGGTCATTTCCTTTTGGTGCTTATCTTCCAGTTGTAGTTGAAAAGCTTTTGATGTGCACTTGTCATGTCTCTCTAATGCTAGCGGTTCTCAACGGTCTGCCGGTATGTTCTCATGTCATCAAATGTTTCCATATATTAATGAAATGAATTACTGCCATAATGTCTTTCAGCACCTACTTGCAGTTGCACCATGGTTGGAGTACACACATATGGTTACTTGCAAAGACAAGTGCTGCTAGAGAGATCTTTAAGCACTCATTTCTTTGCATTTATGATGAAGATATTAGTAGTGTAGTAGTAGTAGTAGTAGCAGTAGTCCTTGCATCCTTTTCAAAGAAAAAAATAAAGCCCAATTGGATGTTTGGTGGTTGAGTTTTTCTTATCCAAAAGTGTTCTGTTTGTACATTTACTTCTCATTTACCTTACTGGTTACATGCTCAGATATACAATGGGCCTAACCTCCACTATCCACAATCTATTCAATTCAGATGAAACCCAGATCTGCTAAAAATCTAATGGTTGGACCAACTAGCACCTTACAATTATGGGTCTATTTTTATTTATTTATTGTTTTCCCAATGCTTCCCACACCCATTTCAGCCTAGTTATACATGCATGATCTAATTTGGCAAAGTTCTTATCGTGGATATTTAAAAATACTCTTCCTGTTACAAAATATAAGATCATTATTTACTTTTTAAAGTCGACTTGAAAAAATTACAAATTTAAAACTTACATGAATCCTTTAATTTTAGTTTAAATATTGTAAATTATCTTAAAAAAACACTACCTATTGTTTCATAATTTTTAATGAATTATCTTTTGAAAATATCTCAAATCAACTTTCAAAAGTCAATAATACTCTTATAATTTGGAACAGAGGTAATATTATGTGGAATTTCGTCTCTCGTCTATTTTCTAGAATGTGTGAAGCCTTCTTGCCGTTGGATACCCTGTTAAGAAGAGCAAGTGGCCCGTTGTCAAGTAACTTAATCTCTTACATTTTGTCAATGTTATTTCAAAAACATAAATGATATATTTTATTTTGAACTGTGGATTCTATTATATATCCAGATGTATTTTCTTGACGGTGAATCCATCCTTGAGGGCACTCTATGCTTCGTCAAATTGCTGAGCCCCGGGCAGAGGGAAAAACTTCTTCAATCATTTCTGATGGGAGGGACCTGCATTTCAATAATTGTTTTAGCAAGGATCTTCGTTCTTTTAATTTTGTGAGATCTTAGTATGGTACAATACAAAACACACTAATGTTTATTTTCTAATTATGTTGGACGCGTAATCAGTTGTAGCCTGATTGTTCATTAACATGTGTAGTAACCATGTGTAACACAAGGAAGCGTGATTTACTTTCAACATAAAATAGGGAATGTTATTTTTCTTCTAACATCTGAATGACTTGACTTGGTGTTTGTTTTTAAAGTTCTGCTTTTGACAAATGCAAGTGTTTTTGGCCAAGTTCAGCATTTGCTTTAACAATAGTGTACCTCTTAGAATTAAAAATAGGGAATGGATATTCTCACAGCCAAAATTGATATTTTTGTATGTGGAATCTTCTCTTTTTTTAGTTATAGCGACAATTTTACCGTTGTTGTAGATCTATGACGACACTTTACATGTGGAGAGTGTCGTCATAGGTCTATAGCGACGGTTTTACCCGTCGCTATAGGTTAAAAAAGGGACCACATGCAAAAATATCAAGTTTTACTATGGAAATATTCATTCCCTTAAAAATAACAGTAAAAATGCCTTTGTGGCATGTTCCAAGTACACATGCAAATTGCAGGGATCTGGATTCAGTGAAGTTAAAAGTGAACCAACGGTTGGTCGTTTCAATGGCAAAGAAATTCATGTGAACTGATCATGGGTTACTTTGAAAGCAGAAAGTTACATTTGTGCATATCATCAAATTTGCATGGACCCGATCAATATGTTCAAGGTGTAACTTTTGCTTTGAATTGATTAATGGTTAGTTCATCCTTGATTTCATCAAATCAGGATCCTATGAGAAAATTTTGTCACTTGGCAATTCTTGTATATTGGATCAATCTGACGCTTTGTTAGTTGATCTAATGAATGTGATGTGATGTGTTTAATTCTGTACTTTACAGTAGTTAAATTTGTAAATAAATTAACTTGTAACTCGTGTTTTTGACACTATTAATGGTGAGATTTATCTTAAACTTTGGACGATTTTGATGTTTTATTAACTAAGCGGGAAATTCAAAAACAATTATGTTTTGTTATATAAAATTACTTGGAGTTAGTAACGCGAACTGAAATAATGATTTATAGAAAAATAACCTTTCTATTGTTTGGATGATCATCAAACAACAAATGAAATAGTTGGTAAGCATGAAGGCCATGAATGGTGAAAGTAATTAATAGAACTGTAGAAGAAGGACTAGGGGATAGAAAAGAGCGGGAAAAACTAGAGGGGATAGAAAAGAGAGGGAAAAAGGTAGGAGCTTTAGATTAACATGGAAAGAGGAAAAGGGTGGGGTAGGCCAAGCCCTCCCAACAACCCACATGGCTTGTCTCCACCTGCAACTGCATATAAATATTCAACGGCAAGATAGGGTTAGGTATGGTAGTTATTAGGTCTCCTTCGTGCCTAAAAAAAGTATCGCCCACCTACTCATATTCAAAATTAATGTTTTTTATTTTAAATATCAAATTAAGATATTTTTAAATTTAAAATTAATGTAGGTAAAAATAATTCACTAATAACAAATTATTATGTGTTATTTTTAAAATTTTATTAATAAAGGATAACATAATAATTTTGTTCACTTATTCTAAAATCATATTAAATCCAATAAAAGGAGAGGACTCTTATGCTATAAATAGAGGATGTTCCAGCACAATTAAGTTAAGTTATTTACTCTAATAATAATTTTCTTGCTCTATATCAGTATTTTGACTTAAGACGATCAAGCGGCGATTAAAGTCAAAATTCGTGAATTGATCAAAATCATAGTTTGTAGGTTGTCAGTTGACGCATCAAAACTTCATGCTTTATTTAAGTTAAATATGATATTAATAGCTTTTTAGATAATTTTTAATAATCATCATTATATTGATGAAACTTAATTGATTCATATTAGTTTTGTATTTAATAAAAAAATTCAATTAATTTTAAAAAATAAACGATATTTATCTAAAATTAATATTCATCTCATATTTTGGAATGGAGACTGTATGCAGAATGCTTCTTCTTTTTTCAACTTTTTGCACCTAATCCTCTCCCCTAATATAATATACCTAATCCATTAGTAGTATTATTCAGTTATTAAACAAAATAAGGAGGACAACATATATATATAGCATAGGAAACAAGAATACTGAAAGCCCAGATATATGCCTACGCTGATCCATACAAGGGCCCACTCACGGGATGGCCTGGGAACCCAAGTCTCTCTCTCTCTCTCTCTCTCTCTCTCTCTCTCTCTCTCTCTCTCTCTCTCTCTATATATATATATATATATATATATATATATGTAAAGGTATACGTAGGTATATAGGTGTGTACTTACACGGTAGGACTATGACGACGAATTTAATGACTATGACGACAGTTTTCTTGGTAATACCGTTGTTATAGCTATAAAAATTGTTGTTAAAATTTTACTGTATAGGTACACAGCTGTATACTTATATTTTTATCATATATATATATATATATATATATATATAGAGAGAGAGAGAGAGAGAGAGAGTAGCTAAAGTTGACAAGATTTAAGGATCCTTCAAAGTATTTAAAGTTGTGGAGCATAATAATTATATTGGTGTAAAAATAATTTTTACGATTGGGATTTGTTTTCTACTTGCATACTAAATCATGACTATTATCTTTTCATGATATCTCTTTGAGTAATCACTTCATTTCATTTTATGTTAAGAGAATAGGGAATAATATTATAATTTTGTAGTCAGTAAGATTCAAACTATCTTCTATTTCTCCCATTCATATTGTGGTAGTTTATTTGAAAGTGTATTTATTTATTCAGTTAATGAGACAAATTATTATTAAGAATCATGAGGTTTGGGTTTGCCACCCATATGGCATACCGACATTAATTTAGTGTATAACAAAATGAGATTAAATATCTATTATTAGTAGACAATAATTCAAATATTTAATGTGATAACAAAGCTAATAATGGTATTAGTGATTGCACAAATTTCTCGCACCGAACAAGACAAAGCTAATACTTATATTAACTTTAGATTAAAAAAATTAATAAATATGATAATAAAATAATTTTTTTTTATAAAATAAAAAAATTTTGTGGTTGATTATTCTATTATAATGAAATAGACCATTTTCATCCTTTTAAAATTTATGATTTTTATTATTTGAGAGAAGGTATAAAATAACTTATTTTAATTAAAATAAAATAAATTATTTTACTTTTTATTTTATTTTTTTATTTATTTAATTTTTTTAATTCAAACGTAATATTAGTTTCCTTCTACGCGTAGTGTTAAGTGTGCCACTTCCTCATTACATGTCATTTTCTTCTCTTTTTCTTGTCTTTGTTGTAGAGTAGTAGTTGGTTTAAATTTAAAGTGGATATTAACAAGTATTTTAAAAGGAAGATAGTGTGTGACAAATTATAATAAAAGAATTAAAAGGTTTTCTACTTTGTCAATATGTACACGTTTAATACTATGACATATTAATAATAAAATATTAAATAATTTCTTTTAAAAATTAATGATTAATATTATCAAATAAAAAATAATACTATAAAAATAATAGATAGTAAATATATATACATATACTCTAACAATAATATTTTTATTTTATTTATATCAACGATGTATTTTAATGATATATTTTAATTATAACATCAGTCGAATAATGTAACAAATTTAAAATCAAAATTAAAATAGATGGCGTATTAAAGAAAAGATTTGTCGGCAGCAGTTGAGATCAGTTGGGTCCAAAGTCCTAAACCGTACAATTGAACGGTCAACCGTCGACGCAGGGTCTTGACATTTGACAAGAGAGAGAAAACAAGACCAGAAAGCACGTATCCCTTACGTGGCAAACGCCCTGTGACTGACACAAAACCGCGCCTCACGTCCTTGGCCTCGTGTCTTGTGTCAGCTACTTGACAAAGGTGGGCCCATTTCAGGATTTTCGCAAATCAAACACAGGATATTGGGCCCCACTGAATTAGTAGTAAGAAAAAGATAGAATTATATTTACTAGTTCAATTTTTTAAAAATATTACAATAAAAGTGTAGAGATAAAATATTTATAAAATTAATGCATCTTTAATATTTAATTTTCAAATTAATGTATTGTTATTTTTTTAATTTAGTTAAGTAATTTAATGGACAATTAGTTTTAAATTTCAAAATTTAAAATACTTAAGAAATTAAAATAAATAGTTGAATGAAAAGTCAAACAAACTATCCATAAAAATGGATCCAATTAAACTGGACGTTTTAAATTTCTCTCTCTTCTCAGTGTTTCTCTTTCAAGTAAACCAGTTAGTCATGGCGAAAATCAGTTGCAGGTAGTCAAACACTAGTATGGAGGTAACCAAACACTATTATGGAGGTAACCAAACACTGTTATGGCGATTTTTTATTGCAGTAAATATAGGTAACAAAACACTAGTATGGAGGTTGGCGCAGTTCTTCGGCGCCAATACCGTCAACCCCATCGCCGCTGTCACCTTTATCTGCGACCAGTTTGTCGCCGTCTCCAACCGCTTCAATGACATCGGTTACGCTATCGATTCCACTTACCTCCCCTTCTCCTCCTACCTCGTCTTCTTCATGCAGCTCAGCTTCGTCATGTTTTATGTCGGCTCCGTCCACACAAAAAATACCATGAACATCATGTTCACCAACGTCCTCGACGTTGCCGCCGGCGACCTCTTCTACTTCCTTTTCGGCTTCGCCTTTGCCTTCGGTGCCCCCTCCAATGCCTTCATATTCACACTCATGGTGGCGTCAATGAAGTCTTCACGTTCATGGTTGGATTTTTAGATTTTTCTAGGTAACCAAACACTAGTATGGAGGTAACCAAACACTATTATGGCAATTTTTTGTTGCAGTAAATCTAGGTAACCAAACACTAGTATGGAAGTAACTAAACACTAGTATGGAGATCACCAATTCTTAAATGTGTAATAACTAGTTTTTTTGGTGCAGTGTCTCTAGGTAACTAAACACAGTTGGTAACTAAATTTTCATATCAAGGTAACAAAATCTTCAAACCAAGGTAACCAAAATCTGGACTGCTGAAAATTTGTTGTGGAGGAGGATGATGAAGGGGAGGCGAATGAAGAGAATGATGAAGGGGAGACAGCAGCGGAGGAGGATGATAAAGATAACGATGAAGGTGAGACGGCGAAAAAGGATGATGAAAGGAAGGCGGAGATTCGCGACGGAGGCGGTGACGAAGAGGGTGAGGAGGCGACGGAAGAAGATGATAAGGAAGATGAAGATTATGATAGATAAGATATTTTTTTTATTTTTCATTCCTTTTGATTTGAATTTTTTATTATGGATTTGTTTTTGTTGTTAGATCCTAAATATTTGAATTTGAATTATTAATTATGGCGATTATTTGTCCTTGATTTTATGTTTCTTTATTAATGTGAAATTGAATGGTTTGAATTTATTGTCCTCTTTTTGTAATTATTTTGTGATGCACTAATAATGTAATTACTTTATAATTGTTGTATATTTTTATAAATAACCCTTAAAAAAATGGGTAAATTTGGGCCGAATTTATTTGGAAATCCGTAATTAAGTATCTTGTAGATGATCCTTACCTTAACAGAGTATTTCCTTGAGTCCTTCTCCGATGATAAAAAATGATCAATTATTTTTATTTTTTGGCATCCATAAAATTAGGAATAAAGTCGTATGATCGACAACTAATGTGACGCCCCCAAATCTGGGCCCACACAGCCCAAACTTGAGTCGTCAAAAGACTACAACAAAATTATTACAACAAAGCACAACGTACAACAATACAGTGTATAATAATACACAACTAAGTCTTCACTATTATTGCCACACTATTTTACAAAACGTGAAGACTATGATAACTATTCCTCGGACCCTCACTCCATTCCCCGGCTAGACCCTGTTATGTTTTCATCTCCTGTTGAAAAACAATGGAACAAAAGAAAGGGTGAGCTCAAATAGCCCAGTAAAGAATATCATGACTAAGATAATGACGAATAAATTATCATTAGTCTTCAACAGTTGAGTTCTTGATAGAATACAAAAGACTACAAGGTTTATATCAAAAACTGCAGTTAAATTCTTAAACAACGTTCAGATCAATAATAGCAGCGGAATGAGTAATCTATTAGAAGAATAATGCAGACTATAATGTCCACTCGGTTCTCTTTTTAGGAAAAACATCATCAACTTTTATCATATGAAATATCATTAGTCAAGATAATACAAATTCACAGTTCCTGATCATAATCATGCACATCAACAGTTCATCTTTGTACTACGGGCCAAAGATATTCAATATAGCACCAACGGTCATGATTATACCAGATTCAGCCTTTGGTCATAATCATACCAAACAACAGTTCATCTTTGCAGTACGGGCCAAAGAGAACATTCACCACGTGCCATAAAAGACACCGAACAGATGTATCGCCTTTAACCTATTATATCGCCTTTAACCTATCATCTGTTCAACAAATATATCACATCTGTGCCCCCGGCCACAGATATTCACAACAGCTTGATTTTTGGATGATTAGAATGATATAAATGATGAACAGAAGAAATAGGATAACAATAAGTATCGGAAGTTTACTTTGTACAGATTCAAATAATGTCCAAATTGTCAACATGATGTGGAGTGAAATTCAAGATCCACAGTTCAGAATAACGGTTACAATTCAATAGAAAGGTTCACGTAAATAGGAAGGTTCAGTTGAAATAATGAAGTTCAACTATTATGGAACATATAATATTTTCAGGAATTATAGAAGCAATAGTTCCATAATAAATTTCGATTTAGGAGTATGAAAGAAAATAATATCCCTTACCGTAGCAGGTTTGATTAACAAAAGGTGAAGGAAATTAATACAAAGGGTTATTCACCAACAGGCGGCAATCCGCTCCGTAAGGTTATTCCCACAATTTAATAGAATTTGAGTACAAAGAGTTATTCACCAAACAGGCGGCAATCCGCTCCGTAAGGTTATTCTCAGAGATTAATAATGAATGAATACGAAAGGTTATTCACCAACAGGCGGCAATCCGCTCCGTAAGGTTATTCCCACAATTTAATAGGATTTGAGTACAAAGAGTTATTCACCAAACAGGCGGCAATCCGCTCCGTAAGGTTATTCTCAGAGATTAATAATGAATGAATACGAAAGGTTATTCACCAACAGGCGGCAATCCGCTCCGTAAGGTTATTCCCACAATTTAATACATGGAAATAAAAGGCACGTCTTATGAGTAAGGAAGAAACAATATTATTATCGAGAATCAAATAATGATAATCCCTTACCATAGTACGTTTGAATAACGGAAGATGAAAAAGATGGTATCCCTTACCGTAACACGTGACTGGATATTGATTTAAATGAGGTTGATTAACTTGAACAGTACACGTATACTTATAGATCTTCACAAATACTCAAGATGACTTAAGCACACTTAGAGAGAACTTTCACAAGAAGTATTTAGAGAGAGAAAGAAAGAACAAATAAGGAAGTTTATGAAAAATCCTTAAGTTAAGGCTTCTATTTATAGCCAAAAATCTTATCATTCATTTAATCTAAACCATTCATTTAAAGATCATCTTTTAATCTACACCATCCATTTCAAATATTATATTATCTTTAATCTACACCATTCATTTCATATCACCTAATAATCACCTAACTTTATATTATAAACAAATCAATTTAATTATTCAACAATAATTCACACTTTAATCTACACCATTCATTTCATATCACCTAATAATCACCTAACTTTATATTATAAACAAATCAATTCAATTATTCAACAATAATTCACACTTTAATCTACACCATTCATTTCATATCACCTAATAATCACCTAACTTTATATTATAAACAAATAACTTTATCAATTCAATTATTATGACTAATTGTTATAAATACAGTATAGTTAGCTCTTAGATATCAAGTCAATAAATTAATGAAATACAACTGTTGAAATAACATCATAATAGAGATAACAATAATGTAAAATAAAGCATACGTTACTGTGTAATGACAATTATTGATTCAATAATGTGAATTACTGTGCATATGTTACTGTGACAATTATTAGGTTCAATAATTTTAAACACAGTGCAACAACAATTATTGACTCAATGATATAAAATACAGTGTAATGACAATTATTAAATCAATAATGTGACGCCCCCAAATCTGGGCCCACACAGCCCAAACTTGAGTCGTCAAAAGACTACAACAAAATTATTACAACAAAGCACAACGTACAACAATACAGTGTATAATAATACACAACTAAGTCTTCACTATTATTGCCACACTATTTTACAAAACGTGAAGACTATGATAACTATTCCTCGGACCCTCACTCCATTCCCCGGCTAGACCCTGTTATGTTTTCATCTCCTGTTGAAAAACAATGGAACAAAAGAAAGGGTGAGCTCAAATAGCCCAGTAAAGAATATCATGACTAAGATAATGACGAATAAATTATCATTAGTCTTCAACAGTTGAGTTCTTGATAGAATACAAAAGACTACAAGGTTTATATCAAAAACTGCAGTTAAATTCTTAAACAACGTTCAGATCAATAATAGCAGCGGAATGAGTAATCTATTAGAAGAATAATGCAGACTATAATGTCCACTAGGTTCTCTTTTTAGGAAAAACATCATCAACTTTTATCATCTGAAATATCATTAGTCAAGATAATACAAATTCACAGTTCCTGATCATAATCATGCAGATCAACAGTTCATCTTTGCACTACGGGCCAAAGACATTCAATATAACACCAACGGTCATGATTATACCAGATTCAGCCTTTGGTCATAATCATACCAAACAACAGTTCATCTTTGCACTACGGGCCAAAGAGAACATTCACCACGTGCCATAAAAGACACCGAACAGATGTATCGCCTTTAACCTATTATATCGCCTTTAACCTATCATCTGTTCAACAAATATATCACATCTGTGCCCCCGGCCACAGATATTCACAACAGCTTGATTTTTGGATGATTAGAATGATATAAATGATGAACAGAAGAAATAGGATAACAATAAGTATCGGAAGTTTACTTTGTACAGATTCAAATAATGTCCAAATTGTCAACATGATGTGGAGTGAAATTTAAAAATGATATTCAAGATCCACAGTTCAGAATAACGGTTACAATTCAATAGAAAGGTTCACGTAAATAAGAAGGTTCAGTTGAAATAATGAAGTTCAACTATTATGGAACATATAATATTTTCAGGAATTATATAAGCAATAGTTCCATAATAAATTTCGATTTAGGAGTATGAAAGAAAATAATATCCCTTACCGTAGCAGGTTTGATTAACAAAAGGTGAATGAAATTAATATAAAGGGTTATTCACCAACAGGCGGCAATCCGCTCCGTAAGGTTATTCCCACAATTTAATAGAATTTGAGTACAAAGAGTTATTCACCAAACAGGCGGCAATCCGCTCCGTAAGGTTATTCCCACAATTTAATAGAATTTGAGTACAAAGAGTTATTCACCAAACAGGCGGCAATCCGCTCCGTAAGGTTATTCTCAGAGATTAATAATGAATGAATACGAAAGGTTATTCACCAACAGGCGGCAATCCGCTCCGTAAGGTTATTCCCACAATTTAATAGAATTTGAGTACAAAGAGTTATTCACCAAACAGGCGGCAATCCGCTCCGTAAGGTTATTCTCAGAGATTAATAATGAATGAATACGAAAGGTTATTCACCAACAGGCGGCAATCCGCTCCGTAAGGTTATTTCCACAATTTAATACATGGAAATAAAAGGCACGTCTTATGAGTAAGGAAGAAACAATATTATTATCGAGAATCAAATAATGATAATCCCTTACCATAGTACGTTTGAATAATGGAAGATGAAAAAGATGGTATCCCTTACCGTAACACGTGACTGGATATTGATTTAAATGAGGTTGATTAACTTGAACAGTACACGTATACTTATAGATCTTCACAAATACTCAAGATGACTTAAGCACACTTAGAGAGAACTTTCACAAGAAGTATTTAGAGAGAGAAAGAAAGAACAAGTAAGGAAGTTTATGAAAAATCCTTAAGTTAAGGCTTCTATTTATAGCCAAAAATCTTATCATTCATTTAATCTAAACCATTCATTTAAAGATCATCTTTTAATCTACACCATCCATTTCAAATATTATATTATCTTTAATCTACACCATTCATTTCATATCACCTAATAATCACCTAACTTTATATTATAAACAAATCAATTCAATTATTCAACAATAATTCACACTTTAATCTACACCATTCATTTCATATCACCTAATAATCACCTAACTTTATATTATAAACAAATAACTTTATCAATTCAATTATTATGACTAATTGTTATAAATACAGTATAGTTAGCTCTTAGATATCAAGTCAATAAATTAATGAAATACAACTGTTTAAATAACATCATAATAGAGATAACAATAATGTAAAATAAAGCATACGTTACTGTGTAATGACAATTATTGATTCAATAATGTGAATTACTGTGAATATGTTACTGTGACAATTATTAGGTTCAATAATTTTAAACACAGTGCAACAACAATTATTGACTCAATGATATAAAATACAGTGTAATGACAATTATTAAATCAATAATGCAAAATACTGTGTAACAACAATTATTGAATTGATAATATAAAATATTATGCAGTGACAATTATCGATGAAATGATGCGTAACAGTTACGGTGTCAATTATCAGACCAAAAATATGAGACACTATGCAATACCGTGTGTTACTGTAGAGTACCGAGTGCTACAGAAAATACCAATAACTACCGTATGCTACTATTCTTTTATCACCGGTATTTTAACAGTTCCGTTGACTATTTTTATTTAAAAAGGTTATTTCTGTCGTTTTCTATATCCGACAAATATTCCGTTGTGGGGTCCACCAATAATTTGTTATTTCGGCGCCGTCGGACCAAACGAATATTCCCCGACCAAACGAATATTCCCCGACAAAGCGAATATTGTCCGACAAAATAAAATTTGCACATAACATCCTTAACTTTTAACTTTATCGATTTAACCACTTACTGTTTAAAAAAAATATCTATATGAAGAAAAATTAAATTTTGTATTTCATAAAATTCGGGGTCTTACAACCTCCCCTCCTTATGAAATTTCGTCCCCGAAATTGACGTACCTGACATATCGAAGAGGTAAGGATACTTAGATTTCATCTCAGATTCTAGCTCCCAGGTCATTTCCTCAGTATCTTGGTTCCTCCATAAAACCTTAATTTGAGGTATAACCTTTGAGCGTAGGATCTGCTCCTTCTTATCCAGGATCTTAACAGGTACCTCCTCGTATGTTAAATCCTCTGCTATAACGTCTGGTTCTAACTCAATGACGTGGTTTGGGTCCTTCACATATTTACGTAACATAGATATGTGAAAAACGTTATGGATGCGAGACATACTTGGTGGTAGGGCTAGTCTGTAGGCTACGGTTCCTATTCGATCGAGGATTTCAAATGGGCCAATAAATCGAGGGTTAAGCTTTCCTCTCTTTCCGAATCTCGTAACCCCTTTCCATGGAGAAACACGTAAGAATACATGATCTCCGACGTTGAAACTTTCGTCTCTCCGATGAAGATCAGCATAACTCTTTTGTCGTTCTTGTGCGGTCTGTATTCGTTGTCGGATCATTTGGATCTTTTCGGTCGTCAAGCGTACCAACTCGGGTCCCAACAATTTTGCTTCTCCTACTTCATTCCAACATATTGGAGAGCGACACTTCCTTCCATACAATGCCTCGAATGGAGCCATGCCTATGCTTGCTTGGTAACTGTTGTTGTAAGAAAATTCCACCAACGGCAAGTACTTATCCCAACTTCCTTTGAAGTCTAATACACAAAGTCTCAAAAGATCTTCGAGGGTCTGGATCGTTCTTTCCGATTGTCCGTCCGTTTGAGGATGTTATGCAGAACTAAAACGTAGTTCAGTGCCCATAGCTTTTTGTAGACTGATCCAAAAGCTTGAAGTGAATCTAGGATCTCGATCAGAAACTATGGAAACTGGCATGCCATGCAATCTCACGATCTCATTTATGTACATACCGGCAAGACGTTCAAGTGAAAAGTTTTCTCGTATAGGCAAGAAATGAGCAGATTTGGTCAATCTATCTACGATCACCCAAATTGCATCTAAGCCTTGAGAAACTTTTGGAAGACCCGTCACGAAGTCCATATTGATGTGTTCCCACTTCCATTCGGGAACTTCAAGTGATTGTAATGGACCTTTAGAAACTTGATGCTCTGCCTTGACACGTTGACAAGTTAGGCACCTTGAGATAAACTCCGCAATCTCTCTTTTCATATTGTTCCACCAAAATGTATGTCGAAGATCTCGATACATCTTGGTACCTCCTGGGTGGATTGCAAACGGCGTGTTGTGTGCCTCCATCATGATTTTATGCTTTAATTCAGGATCGTTAGGAACACAGAGTCGAGAGTTGACTCGAAGTATTCCTTTCTCGTCGATTCTTGCTTCGGGAATGGCACCTTCTTGTACTTTCTTTATCATGTTTATCAGTTCCGGATCGGTAGCTTGAGCAGCTTTAATTTTATCGATTAAAGTTGGTTCTACTCGCACGTGAGCAATCTTCGAGCGGGTCCCTGGTGTCTTTAGCTCTATCTCCATCTTTTGCAAGTCGTACAAAATACACTTTTGTGTTGTCAGCAGTGCACTTGTACTTGCATAAGATTTTCTGCTCAAAGCGTCAGCTACAACGTTCGTCTTTCCCGGGTGATACTGGATTGTGTGGTCATAATCCTTTAACAGCTCAAGCCAACGTCGTTGTCGCATGTTGAGTTCCTTCTGGGTGAAGAAATACTTGAGACTTTTATGATCCGTATAGATATCCACTTTTTCTCCGTACAAGTAATGTCTCCAAATCTTCAACGCGAAAACGACTGCTGCCAACTCTAGATCATAAGTAGGATAATTTTTCTCATAATCTTTGAGTTGTCGAGAGGCGTAGGCTATAACCTTTCCATGTTGCATAAGGACACAACCTAGACCTTTGCCAGAAGCATCGCTGTAGATAACAAATTCTCCTGATCCTGATGGTATGGTCAGAACAGGAGCTGAAACCAGTCTCTTCTTGAGTTCTTGGAAACTTTTCTCGCATTCCTCGCTCCATATGAATTTTGTGCTTTTCCGAGTAAGCTGCGTTAATGGAGTGGCGATTCGAGAAAATCCTTCTACGAATCTCCGATAATAACCAGCTAGACCCAGAAAACTTCGGACTTCGGTTACTGTTTTGGGTTGTTCCCAATTTAGTACCGTTTCAATCTTCGCAGGATCGACTGATATTCCTTGACTAGAAATCACATGCCCAAGAAACGCGACCTCCTCAAGCCAGAACTCACATTTCTTCAACTTGGCATATAATTTGTTTTCACGGAGCTTTTGTAGTATCAATCTCAGGTGTTGTTCATGATCCTCGCGACTCTTGGAGTATATGAGGATGTCATCAATAAAGACAACCACAAAATGATCCAAATGTTCCTTGAATATCCGGTTCATCATGTCCATGAAAGCTGCAGGAGCATTAGTTAGTCCAAAAGGCATGACTAAGAACTCATAATGCCCATAACGAGTTCTGAAAGCAGTCTTTGGAATGTCCTCAGCTTTAACCTTTAACTGATGATATCCAGAACGGAGATCAATCTTTGAGAAATGTTGAGCGCCTTGCAATTGATCAAACATGTCATCAATCCGAGGTAACGGGTACCTGTTCTTGATGGTGACATGGTTCAATTCTCGGTAGTCAATGCACAATCTCATACTCCCGTCTTTCTTCTTCACAAATAGAACAGGAGCACCCCAAGGTGATGCACTCGGACGAATGAAACCGGTATCCAACAATTCCTGTAGTTGGACTTTTAACTCTTGAAGTTCAATGGGAGCCATTCGGTAGGGAGCTTTGGAAATGGGCTTGGTACCGGGCTCAAGATCAATATAAAAATCAATTTCACGGTTTGGGGGTAAGCCAGGAAGTTCTTCAGGAAAAACGTCAGGAAACTCATTAACAATGGGAATATCATTCAAGTTTGACGTATTTTTGTTCAAATCAGTGACATGAGCTAAAAAGGCTTGACATCCGTTTTTCAATAAACGAATGGCTTTATGGCTAGAAATAACAGTTATAGATTTCAATGGTTTAGTTGCTTGAATTTGCATGACAGGTTGATTAGGAATATGAAAACTAATAATCTTATGAAAACAATCAATTTTAGCATGATGGGTAGTCAACCAATCAATTCCTAAAATCACATCAAATTCACGCATCTCCAAAGAAATAAGGTCAACAGATAATGTGAGGTTGTTGATTTGAACTAGGCAAGATTTATAGACAGTAGATGTAATGGTCATTTCTCCTAATGGGGTTTCAACTGATAAGTCAAAGTCCAAATTTTCAGGAGTTAAGTTTAAACGCTGAGCACATGCAGGTGAGATAAAAGAATGGGTAGAGCCAGTATCTAACAAAGCGTAGACTTCACGAGAATTTATGAATAGCTTACCGGTTATCACCTCGTTCGAGTTTCGCGCCATTTGGGATGTCACAACAAAAGCTCTCCCTTGAACTACAGATTTTCCCTTATCCGCGCTAGCTTTTGGTATCATCATTGCAGCTGGACTTGATTTTGTGGCAGGACAAAACCGCGCAAGATGACCCTCTTTCCCACAACTGTAGCACTTTTTAGACTGCAGAGTACAGTTTGGGCTGATGTGACCTTCCTGACCACACCTATAGCATCTCACTGGTGGTCGATCTTCTCCCCTTGAAACTGGGGTCGGTGCTGGTGTTGGTACTGGTGCTGGTGCCCTTCCATAATTATTATGGAATCTCTTTCTTTTGAAATTGTTCCCACTAGATTCTCCTCTTCTGTTATTTGGTGTGGAATTACCACCGAAGTGTTGGTTACCTCCTCGATGGTTTTCGTTCCTGTGGTTGTTGTCACTCCTTTCTCTATGCTGATCATTAACTCTTGGTTGCAATGTTTCATCTGTTTGCTCCACCCTTTGAGCCCTATCTACAACATCTGAATACAAACTGAATTTATGAGAACTAAGTTGTTGACGAATTTTGAGTCTCAAACCTCTCAGGAACATTCGACTCATTCGTGCTTCGTCATCTACTAGATGAGTCGCAAAACGAGACAGTTCAGCAAACTTAGCTTCATATTGAGAAACTGTCATGTTTCCCTGCTCCAGCTTAATGAATTCCACTTCCTTCATATGGCGGATGCTTTCTGGGAAGTACTTCTCGTTAAACAGTTCTTCGAATTCTGTCCAAGACATTTCGAGTGCTGAAGGTTGGATACGTTTTACCGCTTCCCACCAATGGTCCGCCTCACCTCGTAACATAAAAGTGGCAAATGGCACCTTCTGATCATCAGCGCATTGTAAGACATCAAGTATTTTTGTCGTCTGCCTCAGCCATGCCTCCGCTTTGAGTGGGTCAGGCTTCCCGTGGAATTCAGGTGGTCCTAATTCTTTAAATTGCTTAACAGTGACCATCCTCAAATTGCCAGCGTTTCTACCGTTATTATTGACTGGATTTCCTCTTCCTTGATTCTGTATGAACTGCATGAAATTCCTAAAGAATCCATCGTTCATCATGTTATCAGGAACATTATTTCCTGAGTTGGCAGGAGGATTGTTTGGGGCCTCTTGATTCTCGGCTACATTTGCTTCGGGTATTGCATAGTTAACCTCTTGATTTTCAGATGCCATACTTAACTGTGGTCACAAAATAAATGTTAGTTCAAATAAACTGACTCATCACTTCATGTTCCTACATTCAAATCGACTCATTAGATAATAAAATCTATTTTAGGTAGAACACACTAGTGACTGATTCTATTCGTCTCTCCCCTCCTAGTTCTACCCCAGATCTCCATTAAAGACCATATCCCTAAGCTCTGATGCCAACTGTGACGCCCCCAAATCTGGGCCCACACAGCCCAAACTTGAGTCGTCAAAAGACTACAACAAAATTATTACAACAAAGCACAACGTACAACAATACAGTGTATAATAATACACAACTAAGTCTTCACTATTATTGCCACACTATTTTACAAAACGTGAAGACTATGATAACTATTCCTCGGACCCTCACTCCATTCCCCGGCTAGACCCTGTTATGTTTTCATCTCCTGTTGAAAAACAATGGAACAAAAGAAAGGGTGAGCTCAAATAGCCCAGTAAAGAATATCATGACTAAGATAATGACGAATAAATTATCATTAGTCTTCAACAGTTGAGTTCTTGATAGAATACAAAAGACTACAAGGTTTATATCAAAAACTGCAGTTAAATTCTTAAACAACGTTCAGATCAATAATAGCAGCGGAATGAGTAATCTATTAGAAGAATAATGCAGACTATAATGTCCACTCGGTTCTCTTTTTAGGAAAAACATCATCAACTTTTATCATATGAAATATCATTAGTCAAGATAATACAAATTCACAGTTCCTGATCATAATCATGCACATCAACAGTTCATCTTTGTACTACGGGCCAAAGATATTCAATATAGCACCAACGGTCATGATTATACCAGATTCAGCCTTTGGTCATAATCATACCAAACAACAGTTCATCTTTGCAGTACGGGCCAAAGAGAACATTCACCACGTGCCATAAAAGACACCGAACAGATGTATCGCCTTTAACCTATTATATCGCCTTTAACCTATCATCTGTTCAACAAATATATCACATCTGTGCCCCCGGCCACAGATATTCACAACAGCTTGATTTTTGGATGATTAGAATGATATAAATGATGAACAGAAGAAATAGGATAACAATAAGTATCGGAAGTTTACTTTGTACAGATTCAAATAATGTCCAAATTGTCAACATGATGTGGAGTGAAATTCAAGATCCACAGTTCAGAATAACGGTTACAATTCAATAGAAAGGTTCACGTAAATAGGAAGGTTCAGTTGAAATAATGAAGTTCAACTATTATGGAACATATAATATTTTCAGGAATTATAGAAGCAATAGTTCCATAATAAATTTCGATTTAGGAGTATGAAAGAAAATAATATCCCTTACCGTAGCAGGTTTGATTAACAAAAGGTGAAGGAAATTAATACAAAGGGTTATTCACCAACAGGCGGCAAACCGCTCCGTAAGGTTATTCCCACAATTTAATAGAATTTGAGTACAAAGAGTTATTCACCAAACAGGCGGCAATCCGCTCCGTAAGGTTATTCTCAGAGATTAATAATGAATGAATACGAAAGGTTATTCACCAACAGGCGGCAATCCGCTCCGTAAGGTTATTCCCACAATTTAATAGGATTTGAGTACAAAGAGTTATTCACCAAACAGGCGGCAATCCGCTCCGTAAGGTTATTCTCAGAGATTAATAATGAATGAATACGAAAGGTTATTCACCAACAGGCGGCAATCCGCTCCGTAAGGTTATTCCCACAATTTAATACATGGAAATAAAAGGCACGTCTTATGAGTAAGGAAGAAACAATATTATTATCGAGAATCAAATAATGATAATCCCTTACCATAGTACGTTTGAATAACGGAAGATGAAAAAGATGGTATCCCTTACCGTAACACGTGACTGGATATTGATTTAAATGAGGTTGATTAACTTGAACAGTACACGTATACTTATAGATCTTCACAAATACTCAAGATGACTTAAGCACACTTAGAGAGAACTTTCACAAGAAGTATTTAGAGAGAGAAAGAAAGAACAAGTAAGGAAGTTTATGAAAAATCCTTAAGTTAAGGCTTCTATTTATAGCCAAAAATCTTATCATTCATTTAATCTAAACCATTCATTTAAAGATCATCTTTTAATCTACACCATCCATTTCAAATATTATATTATCTTTAATCTACACCATTCATTTCATATCACCTAATAATCACCTAACTTTATATTATAAACAAATCAATTTAATTATTCAACAATAATTCACACTTTAATCTACACCATTCATTTCATATCACCTAATAATCACCTAACTTTATATTATAAACAAATCAATTCAATTATTCAACAATAATTCACACTTTAATCTACACCATTCATTTCATATCACCTAATAATCACCTAACTTTATATTATAAACAAATAACTTTATCAATTCAATTATTATGACTAATTGTTATAAATACAGTATAGTTAGCTCTTAGATATCAAGTCAATAAATTAATGAAATACAACTGTTGAAATAACATCATAATAGAGATAACAATAATGTAAAATAAAGCATACGTTACTGTGTAATGACAATTATTGATTCAATAATGTGAATTACTGTGCATATGTTACTGTGACAATTATTAGGTTCAATAATTTTAAACACAGTGCAACAACAATTATTGACTCAATGATATAAAATACAGTGTAATGACAATTATTAAATCAATAATGTGACGCCCCCAAATCTGGGCCCACACAGCCCAAACTTGAGTCGTCAAAAGACTACAACAAAATTATTACAACAAAGCACAACGTACAACAATACAGTGTATAATAATACACAACTAAGTCTTCACTATTATTGCCACACTATTTTACAAAACGTGAAGACTATGATAACTATTCCTCGGACCCTCACTCCATTCCCCGGCTAGACCCTGTTATGTTTTCATCTCCTGTTGAAAAACAATGGAACAAAAGAAAGGGTGAGCTCAAATAGCCCAGTAAAGAATATCATGACTAAGATAATGACGAATAAATTATCATTAGTCTTCAACAGTTGAGTTCTTGATAGAATACAAAAGACTACAAGGTTTATATCAAAAACTGCAGTTAAATTCTTAAACAACGTTCAGATCAATAATAGCAGCGGAATGAGTAATCTATTAGAAGAATAATGCAGACTATAATGTCCACTCGGTTCTCTTTTTAGGAAAAACATCATCAACTTTTATCATCTGAAATATCATTAGTCAAGATAATACAAATTCACAGTTCCTGATCATAATCATGCAGATCAACAGTTCATCTTTGCACTACGGGCCAAAGACATTCAATATAACACCAACGGTCATGATTATACCAGATTCAGCCTTTGGTCATAATCATACCAAACAACAGTTCATCTTTGCACTACGGGCCAAAGAGAACATTCACCACGTGCCATAAAAGACACCGAACAGATGTATCGCCTTTAACCTATTATATCGCCTTTAACCTATCATCTGTTCAACAAATATATCACATCTGTGCCCCCGGCCACAGATATTCACAACAGCTTGATTTTTGGATGATTAGAATGATATAAATGATGAACAGAAGAAATAGGATAACAATAAGTATCGGAAGTTTACTTTGTACAGATTCAAATAATGTCCAAATTGTCAACATGATGTGGAGTGAAATTTAAAAATGATATTCAAGATCCACAGTTCAGAATAACGGTTACAATTCAATAGAAAGGTTCACGTAAATAGGAAGGTTCAGTTGAAATAATGAAGTTCAACTATTATGGAACATATAATATTTTCAGGAATTATATAAGCAATAGTTCCATAATAAATTTCGATTTAGGAGTATGAAAGAAAATAATATCCCTTACCGTAGCAGGTTTGATTAACAAAAGGTGAATGAAATTAATACAAAGGGTTATTCACCAACAGGCGGCAATCCGCTCCGTAAGGTTATTACCACAATTTAATAGAATTTGAGTACAAAGAGTTATTCACCAAACAGGCGGCAATCCGCTCCGTAAGGTTATTCCCACAATTTAATAGAATTTGAGTACAAAGAGTTATTCACCAAACAGGCGGCAATCCGCTCCGTAAGGTTATTCTCAGAGATTAATAATGAATGAATACGAAAGGTTATTCACCAACAGGCGGCAATCCGCTCCGTAAGGTTATTCCCACAATTTAATAGAATTTGAGTACAAAGAGTTATTCACCAAACAGGCGGCAATCCGCTCCGTAAGGTTATTCTCAGAGATTAATAATGAATGAATACGAAAGGTTATTCACCAACAGGCGGCAATCCGCTCCGTAAGGTTATTCCCACAATTTAATACATGGAAATAAAAGGCACGTCTTATGAGTAAGGAAGAAACAATATTATTATCGAGAATCAAATAATGATAATCCCTTACCATAGTACGTTTGAATAACGGAAGATGAAAAAGATGGTATCCCTTACCGTAACACGTGACTGGATATTGATTTAAATGAGGTTGATTAACTTGAACAGTACACGTATACTTATAGATCTTCACAAATACTCAAGATGACTTAAGCACACTTAGAGAGAACTTTCACAAGAAGTATTTAGAGAGAGAAAGAAAGAACAAGTAAGGAAGTTTATGAAAAATCCTTAAGTTAAGGCTTCTATTTATAGCCAAAAATCTTATCATTCATTTAATCTAAACCATTCATTTAAAGATCATCTTTTAATCTACACCATCCATTTCAAATATTATATTATCTTTAATCTACACCATTCATTTCATATCACCTAATAATCACCTAACTTTATATTATAAACAAATCAATTTAATTATTCAACAATAATTCACACTTTAATCTACACCATTCATTTCATATCACCTAATAATCACCTAACTTTATATTATAAACAAATCAATTCAATTATTCAACAATAATTCACACTTTAATCTACACCATTCATTTCATATCACCTAATAATCACCTAACTTTATATTATAAACAAATAACTTTATCAATTCAATTATTATGACTAATTGTTATAAATACAGTATAGTTAGCTCTTAGATATCAAGTCAATAAATTAATGAAATACAACTGTTTAAATAACATCATAATAGAGATAACAATAATGTAAAATAAAGCATACGTTACTGTGTAATGACAATTATTGATTCAATAATGTGAATTACTGTGCATATGTTACTGTGACAATTATTAGGTTCAATAATTTTAAACATAGTGCAACAACAATTATTGACTCAATGATATAAAATACAGTGTAATGACAATTATTAAATCAATAATGCAAAATACTGTGTAACAACAATTATTGAATTGATAATATAAAATATTATGCAGTGACAATTATCGATGAAATGATGCGTAACAGTTACGGTGTCAATTATCAGACCAAAAATATGAGACACTATGCAATACCGTGTGTTACTGTAGAGTACCGAGTGCTACAGAAAATACCAATAACTACCGTATGCTACTATTCTTTTATCACCGGTATTTTAACAGTTCCGTTGACTATTTTTATTTAAAAATGTTATTTCTGTCGTTTTCTATATCCGACAAATATTCCGTTGTGGGGTCCACCAATAATTTGTTATTTCGGCGCCGTCGGACCAAATGAATATTCCCCGACCAAACGAATATTCCCCGACAAAGCGAATATTGTCCGACAAAATAAAATTTGCACATAACATCCTTAACTTTTAACTTTATCGATTTAACCACTTACTGTTTAAAAAAAATATCTATATGAAGAAAAATTAAATTTTGTATTTCATAAAATTCGGGGTCTTACAACTAATACATGAGAGGTTTTATATTGTCAGGAGTGACCGGTCGCCCCAAATTTTTTTTATTTTCTTTCGTCTTTCCCAAATTTAGATTGTGTGTATTTTTTTTTAATAATTCAAAACAGTGTTCACATGACAAGATATTTAGGGGGAAAAAACTTTTGAAAACGTCACTATTATAAAACCAAGAGAATACTAACTTTGTAGTATAACAAAAATATTTTCAATTGACAAATCGTAACTGAAGATATTATTGCCGTAAACATGATTATATTCTCAGTGAGTACGTAATAGGAAAATTTTCTCATGGAAAATAGAGAGTAGAGACAAATATTGTGAGACATTGGATTCCTACAATTCCTTTAGTCGAGCCCCTAATTTCTTGCTAAATTCCATTCATCTTGTCGGGCTTTTATGTTCAAGGTTGCACCAAACATACGTCCTTGACTTTAGGGTGTTAAGCCCCCATCATAAACCCAATTAATTAATTATCTTTTTTTTATTAGTAATATTTTAATTAGTAGGTTTATGAAGAAAATTAATAATTTCACAAATTAATTTAAAATTTTTTATTAAATCAAATGTGACTCACTTGTGAAAATATCAATTCTCATATGGAATTGATATTTTTACAAACTAATTTGATATTTTCACAAGATCAAATGAGACTCATTTGTGAAAATATTAAATTAACTTGTAAAAATATCAATTTTTTATATAAACTAAGGTTATGTTTGTTTGCAAAAAATATAATTGGGATTGGATTATTTGTATTAATTTAATATTATTTCGAACTATTTTATTTCATAATAGGAGATTAATAGTCTTTTAAATAGTTCTGCGGACTATTTTTTTTTATCATTCGTAAGACTATTTATGAGAGATTATATAATTCTATGATGAATGTGAGATTAATGGCCTAACTCATTTTAAGCAATTAAATAATTTTACGGGACTAATAATCTAATATCATGAGATTAAATAGTTCGAAATAGTATTAAATTAATACAAATAATTTAACTTCAAACATCATTTTTATAAAGAAAGATAATCTAATTACTTCACCATTTCATTTTGAACTTAGCTATGAATGAGAGTCGTAGCTGGGCAGAAGACCCCTTCTGGAAAATCTGAGAGGTCGGCCGATCGTTAAGCTATTAAAATAGCTGCCTGTGTATCTTTGAAGTCAATGGGAGACAATTAAAAAGATTGGGTTTAAATCACTTTCAAGAATATCAAATGTGTGACTCATTGCCACCTTCATTTTCCACACGCTGGTTGGAAAATTTCGAGATATCCAGAAACCTTGTCCTTTCATGTTTAAAACAACGACCATTTGTCAAATTTAATGAAAATTATACGAACCAACAACCACCAGCCTATTATTCAAATGCACATCGTCACACAACTCACGAAAATCACTAATTTGAGTTTTCTCTGGATCAGATTCTGAGTAATGACTCGTAAAATTCTCCGTACGAAGTTAATTACCATAATTTACGAGAAAATTAAATGCGAAATTGATATTTTCGTAAAAATTTAATTATATAAGTAATAAGTGGGGTCCACTTTTATATAAATAGAGTATTATGTAAATATCAAAAAAAAAAAATCATATTGGGGGAAAACATACGTCAAACACAATATTTTAATCTCATTCATTGAAAGATGGGGTTTAACATAAAAATTCGTGTCAGGTCTCACTTTTTAATAATTGAAATATATATAGTATTTAATAGGGTCCGCTTAATGTGTGCCCTAAGGGCACACACTAAAAGCGGAAAACAAGAGATGGAACCCGCTAAAAATTATTTCTTTATATAGTTGCACTGAATTCAATACATGGGGTTCACTAATATATTATTTTTTTATATATTGAATTCAGTGCGCCTACTACATAAACAAATACATTATACATTATTTTTCGCGCTTAGTGTATGTCCTAAGGGCACACATTAAGAAAATCCTATTTAATATAATATTTAATTATATCGATTTCTTTTTATTTCCCACGTTGGGGGAAAACATGCAGGAATGACGTCATATAGGAATGGGGAACACTTGAATCAGGAAGAAGATCAACCAATGACTTGATGATATGTAGCGGAATAAAGACGTTTAATTTTTTGAAAAATCAAGAACCATCATGGTTCGCTACTGCAGGCGGGTGCGGCACATCAATTGGTGTAGATGATGTGTCATTTTCAAACATGGCAGATCACTTTATAAAAGGGGCCCACTTTATATTCATTGAATTAATTGATTTATGTTTTCACGGAGTCTAATTATAAAAGTGAGATGTGAATATAGTGGTTAATTACAATTTGTTTTTATAAAAATATTTAATTTTTAGATAAGATGGTTAAACGTTACTTGAGAAAATGAAATTTCACTAAGAATTTATAGTTCTAGTTACTTTCCTAACGGCTAGACCATAAAAAAGTTACATTATAATATTTTTTTATCTTAAGATAAAAGTCTTTTATTAACTTTTGTGATTAAATTAATTATTTTTAAAATTAACAATTAAACATATATATATAAATTTTTAAAAAAATAAACATTAAAATTAGTATTAAATTGTATGTAATTTATATGCTTTTTACATATATATAAAAGAATAATAAGATATATTAATTTAAAAAATGATCAATTTAATTATAAAAGTCAATAGAATTTTTTTATCTCAGAACAAAAAAAATACTTTCTCTATTTCAATTTTCGAATTGAATGTCGTTATTTTTTTAAAATTAACACAAAAAATATCAAAAAAAGTGTAGAAGACGAGATATATTAACACGTTGCCTTGTTTTTCCTATGTCCCAAATTAAGTATTATTAAATATAGAAAATTGATATTTTTATAAAAAAATTTGATATTTTTATAAAAAAATTGTCGCTATAAGTTTATATTAATATTTTTAATTATCGCTGTATATCTATAACGATAATTTTTTTATAAAAATATTAAATTCCTTTATAAAAATATCAATTTCTTAAAAATAACGTGGACATTAACTAATACAATCTTTTAAATTCTTTTGTCTCAAATTAAGTATCACCTTAACTAGACTTTAATTATGTAGTACTACCATATGATAGGACCGTGGACATATACACGTGGCATGTAGTAGAGTCACGAGAAAGAAAAAATTATTCCATATTTTAAAAATAATTAAATAAATAATATACGATTTATTTATCTCAATATTATAGAATAATCTCTCCGAAGAAGAAGGGTTGTCGTTGCCTCCAAAGCAAACATAGGTTGGTGCATGGTTGCCGGATAGTAACAGAAACATCGTCAGAACTGATGTGGCAACCACGTGTAGTGTAGTCGACCGTATATAGACTATGAATTTGGAGTGATCCACTGCTACTCCCTCGGTTCTTTTTTATGTGTCTTTTAAAGTCTGGTCCGGGATGAAAAGACTTAGGTGCTGTTTGTTTGTGTCTTAATGGCTCTTAATGGACAACCTCTTAATCGCTAAGAGGAACAAAGTTGTTTGTTTTTTTTTTGTTACATCTGAATGCCTCTAAATGGTTGAGATACAAAATCAAATCTAAACCATTAAGAGGAGCATCTTAATGAACTTGGACAAAAATATCCTCTTCAATATTAACAAATTCATTTTATATCCAACACTCAATATTATTATTATTATTATAATAATAAATATTATTATTATTATTATTATTTTTATAATAATAATAATAATAATAATAATTATTATTATTATTATTATTATAATTATTATTATCATAATTTTTATTATAATAATAATAATAATAATTATTATTATTATTATTATTATTAGTACTATTTTTAATATAATTATTATTATTTTTATAATAATAATAATAATTATTATTATAATTAATATTATTATTACTATAATTATTATTATTAATTATAATTATTATTAGTATAATTATTATTGTAATAATTATTATTTTTATTATTATTAATATTATAATAATAATAATTATTATTATTAGTATTATTATTAGCATTATCATTATTATTATTATTATTATTATTATTATTATTATTATTATTATTATTATTATTATTATAATTATGATTATTATTATTATTATTATTATTATTATTAGTAATAGTAGTAGTAGTAGTACTATTTTTAATATAATTATTATTATTTTTATAATAATAATTATTATTATAATTAATATTATTATTACTATAATTATTATTATTAATTATAATTATTATTAGTATAATTATTATTATAATAATAATTATTTTTATTCATATTAATATTATAATTATTAATAATAATAATAATTATAGTAATAATAATTATTATTAATAATAATTATAATTATTATAATAAATATTATTATTACTATAATTATTATTATTAATTATAATTATAATTATTATTATTTTTATTAATATTAATATTATAATAATAATTATTATTATTATTATAATTATTATTATCATAATTTTTATTATAATAATTATTATTATTAGTATTATTATTAGCACTATCATTAATATTATAATTATTATTTTTATAATAATAATTATTATTTTTAAAATAATTATTATTATTATAATTAATATTATTATTATTATTATTATAATTATTATTATTATTATTATTATTATTATTATTATTATTATTATTATTATTATAATGTTCAACTGTTCATAGGGTTAAAATGGTAAAATACTATTATTCAGACATCTGAAAAAATTGATTATCAAACAACATTTTTTCATTCAGATACAATTCTATTCAGATGCTCTATATTATTCAGATGTCTAAATTATTCAGATCTTAATACAGAATTTTATCAAACAGCACCTTAGTCCGACTGCGGTTGAGATATTTCACATTATTAAAAAAAAAAAAAAAAAAAACGGACAGATTAATGCAATTGAAATTTTGAGTAATTAACTAAACTAAATTAAAGATGTTAACATAAATATTTTATGTAGATTGAAGAGTCTTTAAAGATGAAGGGGAGAGACGGATGATCACTTGTTACATTAGTATAACTTATTTTTATTAATATAGAGTTTAAAATTTAAAATTTTATTGACATTAGGTTATATAGACAGGTCTACGAGACAGTAACTTGTGATAAAAATTAAAATTAATAAATTATTATCTCTTTTACCTAAATTTCTTCCTTTTAAATTATAATAAATTATTATAATATATTAAACTCTAAACAAAGTGGTTCCACCAATGTTGTCTATGCCATATAATTGAACTCTGGAGAGTTGGTTTCAGCAAACCAAGGGCCACAATTAGTGTTTACTTTATTAAATACAAGTGTACGTACGTACTCTTAACATCAAGATCAAGGCCCCAAGCGCTGAAAGGAAAAGAAAGATAAGCAAGCGGCCATAAAAATTTTCAAAATAATAATAATATAGAAAAAGAATAACATAATATTGATACTATATATGTCTAAGTAATCATAATAAACATTAAAAAAAAAGATCTCTAAAAAAACACCCACCATCCATCCGCATGTTAATTTTTAGCCTAACTTTGTTATATATAATGACTCATATAATGATGGGTATAATAATTTAATATAAAAAAAATAAAATTCATTATTTTTATATTATGGGTCTCACCATTTTTACATTAGATCATTATACTCATTATATTCATAATAAAATTATTTTTGGCCTCACCCTTTTTATAACACACTTTTTTATTATTATTATTTATTTCCGACAAAGGAATTTGACGTTAAAATATCTTACTATAATTTTCTTAGTCATTTATTCTTTTCTTTATCTTTTTCTTTTTCGTTTTACTTTTTTGTTATGTTGAAAGAAATTAAAAAAAAAGTATTTTAACACTAGGGAGGCCAGCCCAATTACGACGTGACGTTAAAACACTCAATAATATAAAATAGAGCGGCTCAAATTTCAAGACTTCGACATTCAACGATTTCAAATTAATTTAGACTTCAACATTCAACAGTCAAAAATTATTTGGGGCTTCAACATCCAACGGTCACTAATCTATCTCTCATTTACTTCCCATTTAACATCTTTTTTTCAAAAATCTATCCACTCATATTTTTCGCCTAAATCAAATTCACCACTACATTATTATTATTATTATTATTATAATAAATAAAAAAATTGCACGTAAATAACATTGGTCACCCTTTTAGCATTGACACATTTTTTCTATTTTTCGGGTATTGCGGTCGTTATATTTTCACATGCAAATTGATTTGGGCGGGAAATCACAAGGCCGATTCAGATTCATTCTAATTGATTTGTAAGTTATTTTAGGTTACAAAAATTCTTTAGGTAATATAGTATTTTTAAAATTTTAATCTACGTCGTGCCTTCAGGCACGGGCAATTACGTATCATCTCTTTGGTGTTTTTGCGGACTATATCGAGAGCAACTATTATAATAGGTTTTGACTCATGATATGAGAATCTTTTGTCCAATTTCAAGAAAAAATATAGAGAAAAAAATGTTCTAGTGATGCGATTTAGTTAGTATTATGACAATACTTTTTTTTTTGGACTTAGAGGACTCATTTTATACTTTTGGGTATAAATGCAAAAGTCTTTTTTTTTGGATTTTTACATTTTTTCTCTCTCATTGAATCCCACCAAATGGCTTACAATACTACTCTTTTTTCACAGAAAATATTATTCATGGATCATATTGATCGATGGTTAGAGATACTGGAGGCAAATAAATGCTGTCAAACTTCTCATTCTGTTTTGTCAATAAAGAAAAGGTGTGTGAGATATCCGAAAATACAATATTATACAAATTTGAACCCGCTATCATCAATCAATTAATTGCTCAAACCTGCCAAGAACTAATTTTAAGTTGAGAATGAATAGCACACTAATGTTTATCTTAAAAAGAAACTATAACTGGATTGAGTATCAATTTTTTTGTATTAATAGTTGGACTCTCGGTTCTATTATGGAACTGAGAGTTCACAACAGTTTTAAATTTTTTAATTTAAAAATATTTGATATAGTACTCAATTATTATATTAGTTGTATCGTATCTTTAGACATGAATTATTCATAATTTAATAATTTAATAATAAATGATGATAGATCTACACTTGGAAGGACGGACGGACGAACGGAAGAGTACTAGAGCTTTCGGACACCATCAAAATCCTATCCTAACATTCCAGTTCCACAAGACGTTAACATAAATAATACCCCTAGATGGATAGATGGATAAAAAGAAGAAATACAATAATTTATAGTATATTAAATCAAGGGAGAGAATTAGGCGAATGGTGTGACGTTGGTGACTGGGATTATTATAAGAAATTATATCAAATTTACTGGACTTCAATTTTGTAAATTTGAATATACATATAAGGTCGTATTCACGATAAATGTTTGTTGAAAGTATTGTTTTAACAATTAAAATAAAGAATAATTTATTTGTTAAATTGTTTGTCGTTAGAGATTCTAACGACAAGGCAAAAAAATAATAATTTGACATTGCCGCTAAAATCTCTAATCGCACAAGTTAAATTATTGCCGCTAGAACTTCTAGCGTCAGTATACTGCCAACAAACATTTATCGTGAATACCGTACATAGATACATAGATACATATATATATGCTAAATTCTTAATTTTAAATTTAACAAACGTTTATTGTGGATACCGTACATAGATACATACATACATATATATATGCTAAATTCTTAATTTTAAATTTGGCCAATTTGACCAAAAGTATCAAATTAAACCAATTTTTGAGGAATAAAGATAGTATTTCGTTACTCGTGTAATTTACTATTTAGATTTGTATATTTTATTAATTATTTTTATGGAATTTAACTATATTTTAGGTATTTTTAATGTCGACTTATAGTTGTTATAGTTGACCTTTTTCCTAATTTGATATATATTATTTGTTTAAAAGTATTTTTATTTTTATTTTCTACTATTATAGTATTTTCATCATCATAACACATTACAATCATAATATATTTAAGTCATTTTGGTTGTTTATTAAAAATATTTGTTAGAAATATGGGAGAGAACAATGGAGTATATATTTAGTGTTTAAGAAAAAATAAAAAATTAAGTAATTAATTTTTCTTTGCAATTTACAAATCCACAAATGAAGGTCTACAAGAAAACTCATTACAACTACACTAATAAAAAGACTGGAGAGAGAAAAGTTGGGGTAAATTAATAATTAAATTAGCATAATCCTAATCGATGACGATTAAATCGAAGCGGCGGAACGGCAGGCGGAGATGAAGTCTCTGTTTACTGTGTCAGCACCACGCGTGACGGTGCTTGAATATGGAGTCCCCAAGTTCCCTCTTGGAATTTCAGTCAAACTCCTAATTCCATCTCCTAAGCTTAGCTTAGCAACAATTACTAAGAAAACAAAATACATATACATATACATATACACACACATAAGAAGGATTTAAAATATACCTTTTAAATAATATATTAATTTTAAATACACATTTATTAAAACGACGTCATTTTAAAGATTCTTTTCTTTTAAAAATAATATTAAAAGAAGATGTGACATTCTATGACCTCACTTATTTTTTTTTATTTACGAAAATACTATCAAATAATCTTCAAGACGACGTCGTTTTAATAAAAGTATACTATTTAAAAAAGTATACTTTTGTACCGTCTTATATATATATATATATATGTGTGTGTGTGTGTGTGTGTGTCACAATTTGTTTTATTTATTTCTCATGGATTATGTTTCATTTTTTTTCTTTTGTTTTATCCTTTAATCCTTTTTTTAATTATTTGTCTATTTCCCTAGGATGGGGAAAGTAAGGTGACTTTTCCTTGGATAATATAAAAACTAAAGTGAAAAATTAAGCCGGTCAAACTTTGGACGAGTCTATGAGATTATTATGTTATTAAAGTAATCTATGAACATTAACCTAGATTATCTATATCTCACTTTTATTTTAATTGACCAACTGCTGGCTTTTCTCTTAATAACAAGTTTAGAATAGGCTTACCCCTCCTGGTTCAAATTTTCAATATTTCCCTTGTGGCCACCTAAACGTAAATATGCATAATATATGAGAGTATTTTGTGTATTATGTGTGTTTATATGGGTGTCTTGAAAGTTTTGCCTTTAATTTTTAATTCCAACTAACATTACAATTATATTTTATTTTATTTTCAATTACCGAATACAAGTCTAATGATGGAGAATTCCGTAACGCAAAACTGCATTGCAAATTCTGTATGTATAAACAAGTATAAACAACTATTCAAAAGTCACGTACATTAGTTAATAGCATATGTTTTTGCATATAAATATACACAATTAACGTATCTAGGTAGATAATATAGTAAGAAATTAACAAAGATTTTACCTTAATTTATTTTATCTTATTACTTAGAATTTTACGTAAATTACAATACAATTTTTGTCATAGATTTGCTGATATATAAATTATGAAAAAATCTGCATATACATCATTTCTACTCCTAATATACCGAAACGACAGTATTTTGCAGAAAAAAAAACAAAAAAAACAAGGCTTCTTTTGTTTGATGAAAAAATTGTTCTGTCAACTTTTTTTTGTTGTTGATAAAACACTGTCGTTTCGGTACATGAGGTGTAAAGTTAATGTATGTATAGATATGCTCATATGTGAAAATCAAATCGAAAGAGACCAAGAATGCTCAAAAATGTAAAAAGTGAAATTGTGCTATTCCCCATTTTCTTTGTTCTTTTTCCATTTTACCCCAAACAATAGGAATCAAAATTCTTAACTGACTAACCTCCTTCCCTCATCCTTCCTTTCATATTTAACACCCACTCAGCTTTCCTCAAATGTTACCATCTTAAAATTTGTTAGCTGTCATCTTAACCTTAAAGAATGAAAGAATCATTTTATATATGTTTATGTATGACACATACACCCACGTAACCTTAAGGATAAATAATTTTTTATCAATGGACTTTTCAAACTGCCAAACTAACGAGGGATCACTTAGCATGGACCACTTTTAATTATTTATTAGCCTTTAAGGTAAATGGTAGTCATTATGTGTCAACAACTATATATAATTAAGACCACAAATAATAAAAGAGAGCGAAAATTTTAACCAACCCACTCAACCAATTATGTAAGATGCTTTATTGGTCAACGAACCAACTTTATAAGATACTATATTGGTCAATATAATACGATTCAGCTGAGCAAATATCAAGAAACGAGAAATTAATCGACTATCAATTACGTATTACCTTCATGAAAAGTATGTTATATTAAACGAACCAATCTCTATATATAAGCTCATAAACCGAACTAAACAAGGCATTATCAAACCTACCACGTCTTATTTGAAAATGACTCTTCTAACTATATCTGAATCCAAATCTATAATTACTTTTTTATATCTCAAACTTTGAGCCAAACTCAATCCATAATAGGCACTCTATAACTCCGCATGGTTCGTCGAATACTATCCAAGAAACATCATAAACCCCCATAATCAGGCTCCTCTCTCATTACGAATTAGACCCTCGCAGCCCGCTATCGCCGGATTACCCCTCCGAAGAACCATAACTATTAATTTTAACCCATGAATCCTGCGAGAAACACCAACCAACAAACTGGTCTTGCCTTGCTAAACCTCCCCCACCTTAACACAACCTTTGAAGAATTTGGAATCTCTACTATTTGATTACCCACACACCTGTTATTCCGTCACCGCCATAACATCCTACACCCAGTTTCAAGTAGAGTCCTCCAAAGGCAGCATTGCACGATCTCTTTTGATTTTAAGTTAAATTTCATCCACTCTTTAACATTACTCATTATTCCCCAAGAAGCCACCATGTGATCATAGAAAGACCCCCTCACAAATTCTTGGCTATTACACAATCATGCACTAAGAACATGAAGAACTGTTTCATCACCACCATGACATACTTCACAAGCTGCCGACTGCGGCAAACCACACCTTTAAAGCAAATATCTAGATGGTGATCTATTATGCACAACCTTCCATAAAAAAATTACCATTGCCACTTCCAAATTCGCCTCCAATTAAAATTATTATCATCACTGAGCAATAGAAAACTCACTTGATTTAGTTCCATTCTATTGTAATTTGTCTTCCCTAGCCTGTAGCTTGAATTCGGTGTCTTTTAAGCTAGAGTCTTCAAACGCACAATATATAAGATAATATATCCTCTACACCTATCCAAATACATACCACTGATCAACATACACTATAAGCACAATTTATATTTATTTAACCTACATTGTTCTTGTGGTAGCAAAATGTGTTTGTTACGGATATAAAATAATATTATTGTGCAACAATTGCTTTACAATAAATTAATAAAACTTTGTAAATAACAATTTCCTTATCCTAACTTTTTAAAAAATTATTATGCCTTACAATTTTTATCGGGATTTTGAGAGTAAGATTAATTTACATATGATACGCTGAATAATACAAAAAAATAATAATCAAATTTCTATATATTTAGCATGTATGAAGATTTAATATATTCTGTATTTTTTTTATTATTTTAAAAAATTCAGTAATTTAATTTATATTTTGGACTTTAGTTTATCTAATTTTATTAAATTTTAGGGTTTTAATTACTTTTTCTTTTCCAAGTAATATTAAAAAAATTGTTTAGTATTATAAAATATTTTCTACCATTTTAATTAAGTGTGATTATTATATTTTGTTCTCTTTGTGAGTTTATTATTTTACTTGTGAATTTAAGAGTTTTACTTAATTCGTGTTGATACGATAACTTATATATTACATTTATGTTAGATTATTATAATCTAAACATATTTCGTTACGTAAATCGATTTTCAACACTTATATATGATGTTTAACTATATGAATTGTTGTCTAAACTCTTGAACATATGTGGATGGAATTTTACAAACAAATTTTTTTTATATGGTCAACATGTTATACTTATTTAACATGCATTGACATTTGGTTAAAATTAAAAACATTGTCAATTGGTTTAATGTTTAATTGCATAAAAATGATAAAAAGGTGTAGGACTAGAAGTTTTATATCATGTGTAGGTGGAAATAGTTCGCAATAATTATATGTCATAAGCCATCAGTTAGGTCATAGTGATTTATGGCTTTCAATGAATTGTCAAATATATTGATTTAAGAAAATAATATATTTTATAATTTTATATGTTAATTTTTTTATTGTATATCAGGTAGATAATTTTAATTAATAATAATTTAACGATATATTTAATATAGTGAAACAACTTTACATTACAATCGTAATTTGAAAGAAAATTTTCTCAATAGATATAACCTCAATTAATGTAGATTATTCCATAAGCCTCAATTACGAATATATATATTGATAGTTGCACATATATTAATAGCTGAATATGCATTATGATTTAAAAATATATTATGAGATAATTGTATGATATTAATATAACCTTACAGCATATATTAAAATGTGTATTTTTAATATAAGATGAACATATATCAGCATTGTATTATCTATCTATATTGTAAAGCAGTTCTTTAGAGTCGATGTCAGCAGTCTATACGTGTCATTTTCCCCCCTCTTTTGTATCTACTATTTTATTTATGTTACTATTTTTTTTTAATATCTTTACTTAATATTTTAAATTTTATAAAATTTCTATTTTAACCCCCATAATTTTGCAGGCATCTTGCCTAAGGTACTAGTTAATTTAATGGAGATTTTGATCATGGCGCAAGGGGTGGAAGGTTTGGCTGTGTAGGCCACTTCCCTTGAAAGGGTGTTTCATCTGGTATAAATTAGATTGAATCGGTATCAAATTTATGCAAAATTTGGTACCGAAATTGGTATTGATTTACCGGTTCGGTATCGATTTTTAATTGAAAATAATAATTATTATTATTAATATTGTTTTATTAGTATTATTTTATTATTATTAGTAATTATTTATTATTAATAATAATTATTATTATAAAAAAAAATAAAAAATAGGATAACCGGTACGGTCCAGTATGTACCGGACTATTAAAATGCCGAATCGATTACTATTTGTACCGAATCGTTTGATTCGAACCGATTTGACATACACAAAAAACTGATTGTATTAATTTTTTTAAACACCCCTGTTTAAAATACAAGGATACCTGTTTACCTTTTGGATTGGCATACTTTTTTTTTTCTTGGTATTTTTGTATCGTACTACAACTTTCTGAGAGTGGATAATGAAAGACAAAATCTTTACCTAACATTTGTTTGTAACAAATTGGAATATCCTAATTTTCCTCCGGATTAGGTTGACCTTGACCGTAAATTAGACAGCAACGGTCCTATTGATTAGTTCAATTAGCCAATAACACCAAAGAGGAAAGTCCTTTGGAGTTATTTTTTTTGCATAAATAAACTAAACTTCATTAATAATTACTCCATAATCTACAAGTTTGTAAGGTTTTTCTACTTTGTGCATGATAAGAGATAATGTTTGTAGTTTTCATTTATTTTTTCTTTCTTTAATGGGTTAAGGTGCAAAGTTATATCCACTGGCTTCAATTACAACCCAATGTATCATTTTAAGACTTTTGGGAATAAACATATATGCCCTTAAATATTGATCTTTTTAACTTTTATGTTTTACTTCCCTAATTTTAAGAACATAAAAGCATGATAATATGCAAAATGAAAAAAAAAACTGAGTACTCTTTAATTAATGGGGTGTGTCACTCTTTTAGAGGTGAACATGGTGCGATTTAAACCCTAAACCGCACATGAAACTGTTTAGGTGCGATTTAACAAATTTAAAATCGCACATGAAATCGCTTGTGATTGGTACGATGCGATTGTGAAATGTGAGGTACGATTTCAGTTTTAAAACCATTTAAACATATACCAAAAATTAGAATTGAAATAATACAGACACAAAAGTAATCACATAATTTTTAAGTGTAACATCAGGCTAAATTAGGACTAATTTTGCAAGTCGAGGGCTAAGGCTGCAAATCGAACCAAACAGTTCGGGCTCGATTCGGACTCGACTCGAAAAAATGTGAACGAGACTCGAATTCGTTAATAATATGATTCAAATCTGAGCACAAAAAATAGTTCGAATAAAAATACGAGTAGAATCTGAATAAGGTTATACTCGACTCGTTTAGAATTTAAACTATTCGAATTTTTAATTATGATCCGATACATAATCGATTGATACATATTCGAATCTATACTCGATACATTTTCTTATAATATATACACAATTAAACAAATTTTGAATAATTAATTATTATTTTATTTTATTTTTGTAATTTTAATTTTAATTTTATATATTTAAAGTGTAATTATAATTATATTTTTTCATTTTAAAGTAAAATAATAAGTTCAATTAATAATTATATGTATTATAAAACTAGTTATTATGTGAAGACTCAAATTCGAGTTTGAATTTGACGTTCGCGAGTAGTTTGAATATAATTCGGTCCGAGTCGAATCGAATTCGAGTAACGAAAATTCGAGTCGAGCAGAATTTGAGTAAAGTTTTTTTTATATAGTTCGAATCCGAGTCGAATTCGAGTACGAATTTAACCTTACGAGTCGAATCCGAGCAGTTTAAAATCCGGATCGATTCGGCTCGTTTGCAGCCTTATCGAGGGCAGCATAAATGTAAAACTTTTTTCAAATATTAATTTGTACCTGGTTATTGTAAGACCCTAACTTTTATAAAATACAAATTTAAATTTTCTTTATATATTTTTTCTGAAAACGGTAAATGAATAAATTGACAAAAGTGAAAATTAAGAAATATTTGTACAAATTTTATCTTGTCGGGGAATATTCGTTCTGTCGGGAAATATTCGATTCGTACGACGATGTCGAAATAACAAAATATTGGTGGACCCCCACAACAAATTATTATCGGATATAGAAAGTCATACGTAACTTTTCTAAATAAATATAGTCAACGGTACTATCACTTTTAATTGTTAAAATACCCGGTGGTAAAAGAATAGTGACATATGGTATTACATAGTAGTACACAGTATTGCACAGTAGCACACGATATTGCACAGTAGCACATGGTATTGCACAGTATTTCATATTATTGAATTGATAAAGTGGCTATTGTACTATATTGACTTTATTAAACCAATAATTGTCACATGCATAATAATTTATATTATTGAACTGATAATTGTCACAATAGTATATACACAGTAATTCACATTACTGAATCAATAATTGTCATTACACAGTAACATGCTATTTTCTTATTTATTTTTAGCATTAGTGTTATCTCTTTTCTGATATTGATTAAACTGTTGTATTATATTATTAGATGATTTTTCTGCTTATCTAACTCAGAAAGCCAACTACACTGCATTTATAATAATTAGTCATAATAATTAATAATTGTGAATTATTGTTGAATAATTGAATTGATAAAGTTATTTATTTTTATTATAATAAATTATATAAAGTTATTTACTTTATATAAATTATGTAAAGTAAATTATTTTATTATGATAAATTATATTAAGTTATTTGTTTTTATATATAAAGTTAATTGATTTATATAAAGTTAGTTGTTTTATATATAAAGTTAGTTGATTTAGAAAGTTAGTTGTTTTATATATAAAGTTAATTTAATGATATAGATTAAATGAGATTTGAAATGAATGGTATAGATTAAAGATAATGTAATAATTATAGAATTTGAAATGAACAGTGTAGATTAAAGATGATCCTTAAATGAATAGTTTTTATTAAGAAAATTTTAAAAGATGAAATGAGTTATATGGATTAAACATTATCTTGAAATATACGGTTTAGATTAAATTAAGAAATCTTAGTTTATGATAAGATTTTTGGTTATAAATATAGGCCTTAACTTAAAGATTTTTCATAAAAACTTCATTGCTTATTCTTTCTTTCACTCTCTAAATATTATTTTGTGTAAGTTTTCTTTGAGTGTGCTAAAATCATCTTGAGTATTTGTGAAAATCTATATGTATATGAGTACTGTTCAAGTAAGTCTTTTTATAAAGGTTATATAAACAACCACACATGTCACATGGTGTTTATAAATCTTCCTTTATAAGATTTAAAGGAAGATTTATTTTGAAAAACTTCATTTGAAAGATTTATTTTAAAATATTATTTCTTTCAAAAATTATATTGAAGTTATTCTACTTTATTCTATCAAATCACTTTCGATAATTTCATACGAATTGGTATACACCATATGTGACGCCCCCAAATCTGGGCCCACACAGCCCAAACTTGAGTCGTCAAAAGACTACAACAAAATTATTACAACAAAGCACAACGTACTACAATACAGTGTATAATAATACACAACTAAGTCTTCACTATTATTGCCACACTATTTTACAAAACGTGAAGACTATGATAACTATTTCTCGGACCCTCACTCCATTCCCCGGCTAGACCCTGTTATGTTTTCATCTCCTGTTGAAAAACAATGGAACAAAAGAAAGAGTGAGCTCAAATAGCCTAGTAAGAAATATCATGACTAAGATAATGACGAATAAATTATCATTAGACTTCAACAGTTGAGTTCTTGATAGAATACAAGGTTTATATCAAAAACTGCAGTTAAATTCTTAAACAATGTTCAGATCAATAATAGCAGCGGAATGAGCAATATATTAGAAGAATACTGCAGACTATAATGTCCACTCGCTTCTCTTTTTCGTAAAAACATCATCAACTTTTATCATCTGAAATACCATTAGTCATGATAATATAAATTCACAGTTCCTGCTCATAATCATGCACATCAACAGTTCATCTTTGCACTACGGGCCAAAGATATTCAATATAGCACCAACGGTCATGATTATACCAGATTCAGCCTTTGGTCATAATCATACCAATCAACAGTTCATCTTTGCACTACGGGCCAAAGAGAACATTCACCACGTGCCATAAAAGACACCGAACAGATGTATCGCCTTTAACCTATTATATCGCCTTTAACCTATCATCTGTTCAACAAATATATCACATCTGTGCCCCCGGCCACAGATGTTCACAACAACTTGATTTTTGAATATTAGTTCAAATGATAGTGAGACAATTGATGAACAGAAGAAATAGGATGAACAATAAATATCGAAAGTTTACTTTGTGCAGATTCAAATAATATCCAAATTGTCAACATGATGTGGAGTAAAATTTAAAAATGATATTCAAGATCCACAGTTCAGAATAACGGTTACAGTTCAATAGAAAGGTTCAGAAAATAGGAAGGTTCAGTTGAAATAATGAAGTTCAACTATTATGGAACATATAATAATTTCAGCAATTATAGAAGCAATAGTTCCATAATAAATTTCGATTTAGGAGTATGAAAGAAAATAATATCCCTTACCGTAGCAGGTTTGATTAACAAAAGGTGAAGGAAATTAATACAAAGGGTTATTCACCAACAGGCGGCAATCCGCTCCGTAAGGTTATTTCCACAATTTAATAGAATTTGAGTACAAAGAGTTATTCACCAAACAGGCGGCAATCCGCTCCGTAAGGTTATTCTCAGAGATTAATAATGAATGAATACGAAATGTTATTCACCAACAGGCGGCAATCCGCTCCGTAAGGTTATTCCCACAATTTAATACATGGAAATAAAAGGCACGTCTTATGAATAAGAAATAAACGATATTATTTTTGAGAATCAAATAATGATAATCCCTTACCATAGTACGTTTGAATAATGGAAGATGAAAAAGATGGTATCCCTTACGAGTAGTAATTTTAAGAGTATGAAAGAAAATGACATTCCTTACCTTGATATTGTGAAACAAGTTTATAGCCGAACAAATCCTTTCTTGTTTGTAGCAGTAAAGAATCTGACTTTTGAGTCTTCTAGAGTTTTTAAAATCTCTTTATGTTTTTAAAATAATGTTACTCTCGGAAAGATAGACGACATAGACTCAAGAATCACTCAATTCGGAGTTAATATGAATGAGTTATGAATTTTCAAAACTAAGACTGAAAATAGTGACGAAAATCAGAATAGGTTACGGTTTTTAGTATTTTAAGACATGAAGATGATTTCAGATGACTTTTCTTCCTTCTTCAAAGTTGTAGAGGACGAAAAACTGAAGAGACGGGCTTTTAATTCATTAAATTCTGACAAATAATGAATTTACTATGATTTTTCGAAATAGTTACTGTACATAAGAAAATTCCACTCGGGAATTCAAAGAAGAATGCAAAAGATTTCAAAACTAGGAATGACTTAAGAACATTAGAGAGAACTTACACAAAGAAGTATTTAGAGAGAGAAAGAAAGAACAAGTAAGGAAGTTTATGAAAAATCCTTAAGTTAAGGCTTCTATTTATAGCCAAAAATCTTATCATTCCTTTAATCTAAACCATTCATTTAAAGATCATCTTTTAATCTACACCATCCATTTCAAATTTTATATTATATTTAATCTACACCATTCATTTCATATCACCTAACTTTATATTATAAACAAATAACTTTATCAATTCAATTATTCAACAATAATTCACACTTTAATCTACACCATTCATTTCATATCACCTAACTTTATATTATAAACAAATAACTTTATCAATTCAATTATTATGACTAATTGTTATAAATACAATATAGTTAGCTCTTAGATATCAAGTCAATTAATTAATGAAATACAACTGTTTAAATAACATCATAATAGAGATAACAATAATGTAAAAGAAAGCATACGTTACTGTGTAATGACAATTATTGATTCAATAATGTGAATTACTGTGCATATGTTACTGTGACAATTATTAGGTTCAATAATTTTAAAAACAGTGCAGCAACAATTATTGACTCAATGATATAAAATACAGTGTAATGACAATTATTAAATCAATAATGCAAAATACTGTGTAACAACAATTATTGAATTGATAATATAAAATATTATGCAGTGACAATTATCGATGAAATGATGCGTAACAGTTACGGTGTCAATTATCAGACCAATAATATGAGACACTATGCAATACCGTGTGTTACTGTAGAGTACCGTGTGCTACAGAAAAAACCAAAAACTACCGTATGCTACTATTCTTTTATCACCGGCATTTTAACAGTTCCGTTGACTATTTTTATTTAAAAAGGTTATTTCTATCGTTTTCTATATCCGACAAATATTCCGTTGTGGGGTCCACCAATAATTTGTTATTTCGGCGCCGTCGTACGACACAAATATTCCCCGACCAAACGAATATTGTCCGACAAAATAAAATTTGCACATAACATCCTTAACTTTTAACTTTATCGATTTAACCACTTACTGTTTCAAAAAAATATATATGAAGAAAAATTAAATTTTGTATTTCATAAAATTCGGGGTCTTACACCATAAAATTATATGTGGTAGTTACTAATTAAATTATAAATATATAGGTTGATCAACTTCATATCCAGTCACGTGTTAAGGTAAGGGGTATCATTCTTTTCATACTCTTAACTTACTATGGTAAGTACTATTTGATAAAGTTTCCTGAAATAATTATATGTTCCTTAATAGTTTGCACTTCATCTAATATTATTTCAATTGAACCTTCCTATTTTTTTAAATCTTTTTATTGAACTTTAACCGTTATTCTGAATTGTGGATCTTGAATATCGTTATTTAATTTGAGTCCACATCATGTTGATAATTTGGACATTATTTGAATATGTACAAAGTAAAATCATAAATTTTCGATATTTATTGATCCTATTTCTTATATTTATCATTTATATCACTGTTGTTATTCTAATTATGAAAAATCATTTTGTTATGAATATCTGTGGTCTGATGCACAGATGATAGGATAAAGGCGATATAATTGTTGTTTATCTTTTAGGGCACATGGTGAATGTTCTCTTTAGCCTGGGACAAAAAAGAACTGTTGTTTAGTATGATTATGACCAAAGGTTGAAGACTGGTATAATCATGACCATTGGTGTTATATTTGAATATCTTTGGCTCGTAGTGCAAAAATGAACTGTCGACTTGCATGATTATGATTAGAAACTGTGAATTTATATCATCATGACCAGTGATGATTAAGATGATGAAAGTTGATGATATTTTTCTTAAAAATAGAAGCTAGTGGACATCATAGTCTACATGATTTTTCTAATGGATTACTCATTCCGCTGCAATTATTGATCTAAAACTTGTTGTTTATTATATTCTATCAAGAACTCAACTGTTGAAAGCTAATGATAATTTATTCATTGTTATCTTAGTCATAATAGTTCTTAGTGGGCTATTTGAGCTCACCCTTTCTTTTTTGTTCCATTGTTCTTCAGGAAATAAAAGAATAACTGGGTCTAGCTGGGCAATGGAGTAAAGGTCCGAGAGATAGTTATAGTAGTTTTCACATATTGTATATAGTGTGACAATAATAGTGAAGACTTAGTTGTGTATTATTGAATTCTCTATTTCTGTTATATGTACTGTTTGTTTTAGTTACCGTGTATTTTATGGCGTCTCAAATTGAGCTATGTAAGCCCAAATTTTGGGGCATCACAGTTATATTACAAAAAAGTTAGAAAATAAAAATTGTAGAGAATGAATGAAAAAAGAGAATACTCTTTTCCATTCAAAAGGTACACTAAAAAAGACATCATATAAATAAAATAGAAGAGAGTACATGGAAAGAAAATATACCAGGATTAATATAATTAACCTAAGAGATCTGAAACTTGTAAGTCATGTTAAATTTGAGATCAAATGGAATCCATATAATAAAGTTGCACACTTTATCAAGCGATACTAAATTATAAAGGGTTTATAAGCAATAATTCACTATTTATCATATCCTAGCAACTTCAAACTTTGATTTCCAGCATGATTCATAAACTTTTTGAAATATGTTCTTATATTTTCATTCATGAAAAAAAAACGATAATTAAACAACTAAATTAAGATCCCAACAACATAGGGGCAATGAAAGTAATATAAGACTAATAGAGCAAGGAGTGAAATAAGGATTAGCCAAAAATCAATGAGCTCATAATGAACAACTGCCAGATTCTAAGTGCATAGAGAATACATATGAAAAATGATAGGTAGGTTTTATATCTATTTATTAGGTATTTTATGCTTAATTATTTGTGGCTTTTTAAGTATTTTTAGTGTTTTAGGTAATTTATTTAATTTAATGTATTATTATTATTTTTAGTATTTTTATATTATTTTTATTTAATTTATATTTTATTTTGTAGAAAAATTAGAGCTGATGGCAATTTGACTTTTCTTCTCGCGTGACATTCCATCAGCGGATAAATTAAAGGATAATTTTGGAATCCAATTGCAATTTGGAATAGAAAAATAAATAAGAATTTTATATTTATTTTATTTTGTATTTTAAATCCTATTACGGTTTGGAAAGTGTAAATCCTATTAGGATTAGGAGGATTATGTAGCCTATAAATAGCACGCTTGAAGTACAATGTAATATACAACTCATTAGAAAATTTATTTCTTTTATTCTTTGGTGTTTTCTAAAGCTATGTGTAGCTAAATTATTTTTCTTGAGTTAAGTGATTGAAACCATCAAGATTTATACACTGTGAGATCTAATTTATTTTAATTGTTAAATTTATATTTTGAGTATTGAATATTTTTCTTTGCTTCATTTTATGATTGGTTTGTTTAATTGCTAGGAGGCCTACTAGTTTATTATTCACATTAATCTACTGCTATTTGTAAAGCGACTAAGATTAATAATTGTTTTGCAGATCAAAAGATTATTTTATTTTAGGAAAATATTCATCTAAATTAAATGCAAACAAGTTGTAAGACCCCGAATTTTATGAAAGTTAAAAGTAAGTGGTTAAATTGATAAAGTTAAAAGTTAAGGATGTTATGTGTAAATTATATTATGTCGGACAATATTCTTTTGGTCGGGGAATATTCGTTCTGTCGGGGAATATTCGTACGACGGCGTCGTACGAACTAATCATTGGTGGACCCCACAAAGAATAATTGTCGGATATAGAAAATAACATAAACAATTTTTAAAATGGTCAATGGTACTATTACTTTTAATTGTTAAAATATCCGGTGGTAAAAGAATACTAATATACGGTATTACAAGTAAGATACTGTATTGCACAGTAGCACACGGTATTGCACAGTAGCACACGGCATTGCACAGTGTTTCGTATTATTAAACTGATAAAGTGGTTATCGTACAATATTTGACTTTATTGTCACATGCACAATAATTCATGTTATTAAATCGATAATTGTCACAGTAGCATATGCACAGTAATTCACATTATTGAATCAATAATTGTCATGACACAGTAACGTAATCTTTCTTTTGCATACTTTCTGCATTATTGTTATCTCTATTATGGTATTATTTAAACCGTTGTATTTCATTAATTAATTAACTTGATATCTAACTACACTGTATTTATAACAATTAGTCATAATAATGAATAAGTGTGAATTATTGTTGAATAATTTAATTGATAAAGTTATTTGTTTATAATATAAAGTTAGGTGATATAAAATGAATGGTATAGATTAAAGATAATATAGAATTTAAAATGGATGGTGTAGATTAAAAGATAATCTTTAAATGAATGGTTTAGATTAAGGAAATCTTAAAAGATGAAATGAATGGTATAGATTAAAGATAATATATAATTTGAAATGGATGATGTAGATTAAAAGATGATATTTAAATGAATGGTTTATCTTAAAAGATGAAATGAATGGTATGAATTAAACATTATCTTGAAATGAACGGTTTGGATTAAATTAGGAAATCTTTGTTATGATAAGATTTTTGGCTATAAATAGAGGCCTTAACTTAAGGATTTTTCATAAACTTCCTTACTTGTTCTTTCTTTCTCTCTTTAAATACTTCTTGTGAAAGTTTTCTCTAAGTGTGCTTAAGTCATCTTGAGTATTTGTGAAGATTTATAAGTGTACGTGTACTGTTCAAGTTAATCAACCTCATTTAAATCAATATCCAGTCACGTGTTAAGGTAAAGGATTATCATTATTTGATTCTCGAAAATAATATCGTTTCTTTCTTACTCATAAGATGTGTCATTTATTTACATGTATTAATTTATGGGAATAACCTTACGGCGCGGATTACCGCCTGTTGGTGAATAACCTTTCGTATTCATTCCTTATTAATCTCTGAGAATAACCTTACGGTGCGGATTATCGTCTGTTTAGTGAATGACTATTCGTTTTCAATTTTTATTAAATTGTGGGAATAACCTTACGGTGCGGATTATCGCCTGTTGGTGAATAACCTTTCGTATTCATTCCTTATTAATCTCTGAGAATAACCTGACTACGCGGATTACCGCATGTTTGGTGAATTACTCTTTGTATTCATTTCTTATTTGTCTCTTGTGGAAATAATTTGTTTACACGAATTATCACATGACACTTTTATTGCATATTCGTTTATAATATCATTTTCTTTCATATTCGTAAGTGATATTATTTTCCTTTATACTCATAAGGGATACCATCTTTTTCATCTTCCATTATTCAAACTTACTATGGTAAGGGATATTAATTTCCTTCACCTTTTGTTAATCAAACCTGCTACGGTAAGGGATATTATTTTCTTTCATACACCTAAATCGAAACTTATTATGGAACTATTGCGTCTATAATTCCTGAAAATATTATATGTTTCATAATAGTTGCACTTCATCATTTCAATTGAACCATCCTATTTACGTGAACCTTTCTATTGAACTGTAACCGTTATTCTGAACTGTGGATCTTGAATATCATTTTTAAATTTCACTCCACATCATGTTGACAATTTGGACATTATTTGAATCTGTACAAAGTAAACTTCTGATACTTATTGTTTATCCTGTTTCTTCTGTTCATCATTTATATCATTCTAATCATCCAAATTCAAGTTGTTGTGAATATCTGTGGCCGGGGGCACAGATGCGATATAATTGTTGAACAGATGATAGGTTAAAGGCGATATAATAGGTTAAAGGTGATACATCTGTTCGGTGTCTTTTATGGCACGTGGTGAATGTTCTCTTTGACCCGTAGTGCAAAGATGAACTGTTGTTTGGTATGATTATGACCAAAGGCTGAATCTGGTATAATCATGACCGTTGGTGTTATATTGAATGTCTTTGGCCCGTAGTGCAAAGATGAACTGTTGATCTGCATGATTATGATCAGGAACTGTGAATTTGTATTATCTTGACTAATGGTATTTCAGATGATAAAAGTTGATGATATTTTTACTAAGAAGAGAAGCGAGTGGACACTATAGTCTGCATTATTCTTCTAATAGATTGTTCATTCCGCTGCTATTATTGATCTGAACATTGTTTAAGAATTTAACTGCAGTTTTTGATACAAACCTTGTAGTCTATTGTATCCTATCAAGAACTCAACTGTTGAAGGCTAACGATAATTTACTTGTCATTATCTTAGTCATGATATTCTTTACTGGGCTATTTGAGCTCACTCTTTCTTTTGTTCCATTTATTTTCTGAAAATGAGAGAGTAGCCATGTCTAGCAAGGGAATGGAGTGACGGTCCGAGTGATAGCTATTGTAGTCTTCACATGTTGTATATAGTGTGACAATAATTATGAAGACTTAGTTGTGTATTATTATACACTGTATTGTTGAACGTTATTCTATCTTGTAATAATTTTGTTGTAGTCTTTTGACGACTCAAGTTTGGGCTGTATGGGCCCAGATTTGGGGGCGTCACACAAGTGGCTTGTGTTGTTTAGTTCAACGATCTCTCTAATTCTTAAAGTTGTTATTAAATTAAATTTTTAGCTTGTGTCGGAGGTTGTTTAGTATTAAGGGTATTTAGACCAAGTAGCTCTACTTATCTAAAATTAAGGAGAGAGGAGAAAAATTATTCCACCTGGAGTAGTTATTTCTACAGTGAATGTTCAAAATATTAATTGACTTATTCTTGTATCAATGATCAGTTATAAATTCTTGATGGTGGATGTTAACTTAAACCAAGACTTTTTCTTCTGATTTAATTTATTAAATTACTTGCATAATTAATTTAGTTAATTTTATTTAAATTATTTTTCTTTAATTAAAACCCCCCCAATTTTGGTTTATAAAACATAAAATTAAATCAATCATTCTCTGTGGGATCGACTCTTACTTACACTACTACATTAATATTTTTTCAAAGTAAGATTTTATTTTTGGGTGGTTGCGACATCACACCAAAAAATAATTCAATTAAATCAACCAACTAAATAAGACATACATTTCATCATATTTTCTTGTGCTAAGAGAAAGTGGTCACTTTTTCTGGTAAGCTGTCTTCATTGAAGCATTAGCAAAAGCGTGAATGGACTGCATTTCCATGAGAGTCGGGCGACGATTTTAGGGTTGGTCTGGTATTAGACATATATATAAATGGCAAAAACGACGTCATTTTGGTCATGTATTTTTTTGAAAAAAACAAAACAAAACGACGTCGTTTTGGTGCGGTGAACTATAAAAATCGAAACTAAACCGCAAATGCGATTTTCAACCCTTTAATTAAAACCGTTATATACGTCGGAACCGTTGGTAAGGTTTGGTCGATTTTTGTCAATTTTTATTTTTTGCTCACCCTTAACTCTTCTAAGCTTTTGCTAGCACGATCATATTTCAATGACGGATAATGATACTATTTCATTCTAAAATATAAGAATAAAATTATATTAAAAATGTAAAAGGAATTAATATACTATTCTATTTTGAAACGGATGGAGTAATTTATTTGGAATAATTTGTGAAAAGCACGTGAATGGTTTATGTTTCTTCGTCTTAGAAGTGTCTATGTGCTGCCTGATGAAGAGTCATGCAAGAGTCCATAAACCCCCCGCTGTAGCTGCCGCTGTTGATGTTGGCCTTGTAATAAGATAAATACCCAACATGTGAATGCACATCGATTGTAGCCATAACCTATGCATAGGTTTTGGAACAATCCAAAGCCATTTAATTCCTCCAATATATGAATGAATACTTTAATGTAAGCCACTAATTACAATTATAAAATGAGAAAAATATTTTCCCCTCTGAATTTTCCATTCACATTTAATTATAGAACAAAATTTGAATTATTTTATGCTACGATAAGATAATTATTTTTCGTACAAAATGAAACATAACTCCCCTACTCATAATTGAAAACAACTAACAAAAATAAATTAGTGGCGAACTAGCATTTAGTTTGTCACTTTAAATAAGTTATCTAGATGATTACGCAAATTAATATATTTAGATTAATGAGTGATACATTATTAAAAATTCTACTCACTCTTTTTTATTATATAGGTCGTTTAATAAATAATCACACATATTAAAAATTCTATTAATATTAATGTTAAAAAAATAATGTTGATTTGAAATTTCATTACTACCCGTGAACTAATTAATTAATCATCTTCCTCTCTCTCTCAGTTACTCTATCTTTATGGGTAAAACAAAAAATGATTAGATTTTTTCACCTAGATATATGTAAAAAGTCTTATGCTACGTTTAGATTAAATGAATGGAATAAAAGAAGTAATGTAATGAAAAATAGTGTATTAGATGATCATTTTGGACGATAAACCATTCTAGTGGATGGAATGAATCATTCTATCCCTTTGATTTTTATTTCATGTGAGAAGTGGTGGAATAAAATTCATTTTAATGAAACAGATATGTATGATAAGTTTATTATCATATTAGACCACTCACTCCCATTAATAATCAAACATATATTTAAAATACTTTAAAATTATTTTATTCTTCCTTCATTCCATTCTTTTAATCTAAACGCAATATTATATTATAAAAAAAATGACATATATAATGAAAAGGAAGAAATAGTATACTAGGTACACATTATGTGTCTGTAGGATGAATAAAAATATATAAAAGAGAAAATAAGAATTAATAAAGTCGGGAGAGAAAAAATAAAAGTTTTTGAGTTTAAGAAAAAATTATTCCCATCTCTTAAAATAAAAAAGTAAAAAGTTTTATTATTTTGTTTATACCTACTCTCCTCCCTCTTTAGATAATAGATGTGCATGAGATTTTTTTGGTTTAATTTGACACTTTTTTAAAAATATTTTGTACGCTTATATATGCACGAAGTATGAATATTAATTTTTTAAGCAAAAAATTATTAAAAACTCCTTTCTCATATATTTAATAAATAGTTATTTATTTAATCCCAAAATAGTATCCAGTTAATTTTATATTTTCTTATGTAACTTGTTTAAAAAAGTGAAAAAATAGAAATAAGAGTCAAGTTAAGGAGAAATTATTGGATATTATGAAAACAAAATTACAATTTGTTTCTCCCTCTCACAATACCATGAGATTCACAAGTGATAGATGTAAAATCCTGAAATTTATTAAATACAAAATTAATTTTTCTTTATATATATTTTTTCTAAAATAGTAAGTGATTAAATAGACAAAGTTAAAAATTAAGGATGTTATGTGCAAATTTTATTATGTCGGATAATATTCGTTTTGTCAGGCAATATTCATTTTGTTGGAAAATATTCGGTCGTACGACAACGCCGAAATAACTAATCATTGGTAGACCCCATAATAGAATATTTGTCACCGTAATAACCTTTTTAAATAAAAATAGTCAACGGTGTTATCACTTTTAACTGTTAAAATACCGGTGATAAAATAATAGTAACATACGGTATTTTACTGTTGTAATGTCCTAGAATTTCCACGTCTTTATTAATTAAATTATTAATTTAATTTCCAACGAGTTAGTTTTACGAGATTATTTAAATCTTTATATGTGATTAATTAATTATGTGATTATATAATTATGTAATTAATTACTAAAATTAATTAAAGGGGGTCACTGATATGTTATTAAATTAGTGAACAAACCCTAAAGTTTTAATATCAAAATAATTGATAAGTTTCCTATTAATTAAATATTCAATTAAAATGAATATAATGAGTGAATTAAATATAATAAATTAATTAATATGATTATTAATTAATTTAAATAATGTGAAATATTAATAATAATATTTATTAGTCCATTTAGTAATTTAATACTAATGGGTTAAAAATATTTAATTATTTATTCAATCTAATTATTTATTTAATCATGGATTGAATAATTAATGTGTAAATTATTAAATTAGCCCAACATGGGTCAATTAGTAGCCCGAGTGGAGAATAATAAAATTTGACAATTTAGTAGCCCAAACAATTTAATAGAAGCCCAATTAGTATTTTAAATTAAAGCCCAATGATTGGCCCACTTGAAAAATACTTAATTAAACTATTATTTATTAAAAAGTGAAAAGTGACTTTCAATTTGGGACAAGGAAGAAATCAGCCGGCAACATGGAGAGGAGAGAGAAAATTATTTTTTTTATTTTTCCTTTATTTAATATTAGGTTGCTTGTTTTGGTTTTTGGGAAAGTCTTTTCCCACAAAATTCTCACCAACTAAGTATGGACTAATTTTCTTGTGTAAGTATCCAATATAGGTGCATGATGGTCTAGATTAATAGATACAATATGTGTATCTAATATTTTGTAGGAGTATACTTGCATTTGTAAGACTTCTACATTTCATTATTTTTCTAAGTCCAAAAGAGAGAGAGCTAGAGAGCATTTGAGAGTGAGAAAATAGTGAGAGCAAAATACTAAGAGAGGAGAAGGAGTTCTTGGTGCATGTCATCTTCTTTCACCACTTATTTTGGAAGAAAAAGAAGAATAGTCATTAAATCAAGGTAATGGTTATTTTAAATGAAGTTTTATTTTTAAATTAAATAAATCATCATGTTAGTATAAATATGTTAATATAGTTATTAATGTGTAGTTGTAATATTTATGTCATGCTTGAGTTTAATATGTTTGGTTTGTATTTTGGTATATTTTATATGCTAAAATATGTATTTAATAGTGTGTAAACAAGTTTTGGAATTTATGTCCAAAAATATTTTTATAAAACTTAGGTTTGATGTTCTAATATTATAGAACATTAAATCATGAGAAAAACAAAGTTTGAATCACTTAAAATGGAGTTATACACAAAAAGTTATGAGTTGTGGTAGTTTATGTGATGTAAAATTTTTTATAAAAAAATAATGATATTAAATTATGAAAAATTTATTTTTCATGTTATAAATTAATATAAGGTGATTGGTAATTTTTTTGGATTTTTATTGAGGATTTAAAGCTTACTTGATGGTATAGTTTTTATTAAAAAAAGTGTGTATTTCTGGTCACTGTTCACACTCTGCTGGGAGGAAAAATAAAAACTCTGGCCGCGCAATGCGCGCCACTGTTCACTTCCTGACCGCGAGCCAAACGACGTCGTTTGGCATAAGAAGTAAATTACTCCGCGCGGAAGCCAGCAGACGGACTTCAAAACGGCACCGTTTTGGGCCGTAAAAATCGGAAACGCGCGCCATGCGCAGTAAGAAATTTTCTGCGAAATTACCAAATTGCCCCTCCGTGTTTTTCTTGGCAGAATTACCATTCTGCCCTCGGTTCAGTTTTCTAATTAATTACGAAAATGCCATTCGGGTTAAATTTAAATAATTTAAATATTTAAAAACTAATTTAAAATTATAACAAAAATAATTATAATACAAAAATAATATTGGGGAATATATTTTTCATTAAGTTTAATGTTTAAATATTTTAAATATTAATCTAGTTAGCTAAACCATGGTTAAGTTAAATAAATTTATTATTTATTTATTATTTTAAATGTTAATAATAAATAAAGATGATAAATTAGCAATTATTATTTAATGCCTATTAAATAATACTTAAAGAGAGATAAAATTTATAAATTAATTATTTATTATTTAAATATTATTAAATAATAAATAAGGATAATTAAGTAATTAATTATTATTTAATTAGCATTAAATAACGATTAATGGGAATTAACTTATTAGAGTAATAATTTATTATTTAATTTAAATAATAAATAAGAATGATTTGATTATTATTTAACCTTAAATAATAATTAAAATTAATTAAATAATTAATTATTATTTAATTGACATTAAATAATAATTAAAGAGGATTAAGATTAGTAAACTATTATTTAATTTCCTTAAATTAAATAATAAGTAAGTTTAATTACTTAGTTAATTATTGGTTGACTAATATTAAATTAAAGAAGGTTAAAATTAAGTCAATAATTATTTATTATTTAATTATAATTAAATAATAAGTAAGTACAATTAGTTATTATTTATTTTAAATAATAACTAGAGTTAATTAATTAATTTCTATTTAATCAAGATTAAATAGTAATTAAATAGATATTGAGTTAGTAAAATAAATTGAATTTAATTACGATTTAAACAATTGTAATAAGTTGTTTAAGGGTTTAATAAGTGTCCAACAGTTAAGAAAAATATTTTCTAACTTATTAAATTATTAACCTAAAATGATTAAGGGTCTATAAGGTTAATAATATTGTTTTGACTAAGGTAAATTATGTGTTAGTACTTATGTGTGGTAAATAAGTTCATTATCAAGCGTATAGTTATGCAAATACGCCGTACTAATTATTAGACCGACTTTATTAATGTTAGGTCTTTCAAAGCAAGTTAGTTAAAGCTAGACATTTATTGTAGCTGAGCAGACAGGCAAGTTTTCTACCCCTGAACTTGTATTTATTGTTGCAGTTATTCTTCAACCGTATTTACATTTCAATTATTGTTGAGCAAGTATCTACATTCATAGTTATTTGACAGACCTTTGAGTGAATTAATTATCAAAAATTACTTCATATCGTTATTGATTATTGTATTCGCACATAGTGCTTTTACAATTGTTTAAGAATGTCTAAGCTAATTGTTTCGGCTAGACAAATGCATATTTAAATTCATCAATTGAATATTATAAAAGCTTATCCAAACCATTGGCTGGTGCGGATTCTTACAGTAAGACTGAGAAAGAACAACCCTAGTTAAAGGGGGATTTTTATTTGTCGGGAAACCGAAAGCGCGTAAGAAATCTAAATGTGATGCATATACATAGGACATGAGAGGACTGATCCCCTCAAGTGTCCCGTTATTTTTAAACAAGGAGTCAGACATAGTATGTCTGTTTTACCTTAGTAGCAGTTCATGGTCCTTAAAGACCACTCAGCAGTAAAGAGTCAATCCCTTCTTTTATTGAACATTGATTTTTGTTATCTTTCACCATTGCTATTGTTGAAACCTTGAAGTTATTTCCATTCATCATGATATATCGTATGATTGTTGTTTATAAACTTGTTGAGCCATTTAGTTGCTCATTCTTGCTATATCATGACTATATTTCAGTCATTCCCAAAAGCTCTAAATCGAACAAAGGCAAGGGAAAAGCGAATGCTTAGTTTTAGTAATTGCATGCTAGTTTAAATTACTGTTATGTAATTACTGTTGTAAATCTTTTGTATTTCCCTTAAGATATGTAATGTTACAATTTAAGGTTAATAGACCTTGGGAAGTGTAGCCTTTATATAAGGAACTTTTTGTATTATTCCGCGTAGTTTGATTACAATATATGTATTTCATTGTTGTTAAGTATTGTACAGTGAGAACCAAACCAGAGGTTAAAGAACCCGGATTTGGGGTCGTCACAACTGTTGCACACAGTATTCTACAGTAGCACATGGTATTGCACAGTATCTCATATTATTGATCTGATAGCGTGGTCATTGCACAGTATTCATCAATAATTGTTGGTATACAGTATTTTGCATTATTGATTCAATAATTGTCATAACACTGTATTTTATATCATTGAGTAAATAATTGTTGGTACACTGTATTTTAAAATTATTGAACCAAATAATTGCCACAATAGCAAGTATATAGTAAATTATATTATTAAATTAATATTGATTTGTAGCGTATTTTTTTACCTTATTTATGAATTATTATTGTAGCATTATTTTATTATATATGTTGGACTCACAGAAAAAAATAAAAAATAATAATAAATAAATAAATATACATATATTTTATTTGAATAGTAACATGTGGACCCTCGGTGGAGGCCACATGAGAATTGGAATAAAATTTGGTTGTTGAAGTTTGGTGAGGGAAGAAAAAGCAGTCAGGTGGCTGCTGCTGCAATTTCAGCATTGGCGTGCTACACGCCAGCTGCCCACCTACCGCGCATAGTAACTTATTTTCTCCTATAAATAGGTTGCTCAGCTGAATAAAAAAATCACACATAAAACATAAAAAAAAATTGTAAGTATTTTGTGAGTTTTTTTTTAGAATAGTAAGGTTATCTTGAGTGTTTGAGAACCAAAAAGAGTGCAGGAATTTTCAAGTACGTATTTTATTAAAAAGTAATAATTGCACAAATACCTATTTTCACAGTATTCACAAATCTTTCTTTATAAGACTCTTCTTTGAGAAGATTTATTTTAAAAAACTTTTTTTGAAATATTATTTCAAAAATTATTTTTGAAGTTATTATTTTACACTACAAAAATTTATATTATATAAATAATTTTGATAGTTCATAATATATGAGTTATCATACATCTTGAAATTTATATGTGGTAATTACTGATTATATTATAAATATATAGGTTGATCAACCTCATTTTTATCAATATTCAGTCACGTGATAAGGTAAGTGGTATCATTCTTTTCATCATCATAAATGGATATTATTTTCTTTTTTACTTGAAAAGGATACCATATTTTTCATCTTTTATTATTCAAACTTACTACAGTAAGGGATATCGTTTCTTTTATACTCTGAAACTTACTATGGTAAGTATTATTTGGTAAAACTGTGAAATTGTATTATCATGGTCAGTGGTGTTTCAGATGATAAAAGTTGATGATATTTTTCTTAAAAAGAGAAGCAAGTGGACATCATAGTCCATATGATTTTTTCTAATGGTTGTTATTCTGCTGTATTTATTGATCTGAACTTTGTTTAAGAACTTAACTACAGTTGTTGAATTAAAATTTACTGTTTAAATTATTCTATCAAAAACTCAACTGTTGAAGGCTAACGATAATTTATTTGTCATTATCTTAGTCATGATATTCTTTACTGGCTATTTGAGCTCACCATTTTCTTTTGTTCCATTGCTTTTCAATAGGAGATGATAGAATAGCTGAGTCTAGTCGGGGGATGGAGTGAAGGTCCGAGTTGTAGCTGTATTAGTCTTCATAAATTATAAAATAGTGTAACAATAATAATGAAAACTTAATTGTGTATTATTTAAATACTGTATTGTGGTACATTGTACGTTGTATTATAATAGTTGTTGTGTATTTTGATAACTCAAGTTTAGATTGTGTGGACCTATATTTGGGAGTGTCACAGTATATCTCACAGTGTTATGAGAGAAAAAAATAAACTGTAATTCTATTTCGGGAATAATTAATAATTTATCCATGTTAAGTAGATAAAAAAATAGAAAAGATAAAAAAAAGGAGAAAATCAGGAACGCTTTTCTATTAAATAATATTTTATTATTGACGTACTGTGTGTGACGAAATAGTAAATTTACTAAAGTTTATTGGCTCACATGTGAAAAGGGGTAATAAGAATAATTAATAATAAATAAATAAAGATGAAGAAGAAAAAGAAAGAGAGGGCAATTTCGCTCTATATATGTTTGAGGCTGGGGTTTAGCCGTCTAGAGAAGAGAGATTTTAAACAAAGCCGCCACTCCTCTTCTTCCTTCATTCAACAATCTCCTGTTTCCCCGTCTCGTCTCGTCTCATTCTCCCTTACGATTTCCCGACATTGCATTGCATTTCTCTCCACCATTTCATTTCCACCCTCTTTCGTTCTCTCTCCTACCTCTCTTTCCGCTTTTTTCTCTCTCTCTTCAAGCTGTTTGCGCCTCTATTCGCGCGAAAGAGTGCAAGTGTAGTTAAATTACAAAAGCCTGGTTAGTGGGTTTCAACAGTCTCACTGTGGTGTAGATTAATAAGGTAACTCCATTTTTTTAAAGCTATATATACATGTTTATAGACATATATAACAAGTTGGGATTTGAAAAAAGGAAATCTTTACAGGTTTTTAGCTTTTTTCTGATATGGGTATTATCAAAAACAGGGAATTTGGATAATAATTGTATTGGAGAAAAAGAAGAAAGGAGAAAGATGAAATACGTTTTGGTGACAGGGGGAGTGGTGAGCGGTCTGGGGAAAGGAGTCACTGCTAGCAGTATTGGCCTTATTCTCAAGTCCTGCGGTCTTCGTGTTACTTCCATTAAAATTGGTCTCTATTTCTTTCTATTTGGTTTTATCTAATGTTGAATTTTATTAGTTATTTGATACTTGATTTTTGTGTCATTTACCTTTCTATGTTCTTCCATTCCATTTCCAAGCTATAGGAGTGACCTGAATCGCCTTATGTTAGCCTTTTCTGTTCTGGGTCATATAACTTTTACTTCCAATAGAAAAGATAAGAGGAAGAAAGGTTTTGGCATGTATTCTTTGCGATTTTCATTCTCTCTCTTAAAAATTAATTTGTTTCCCCACCTTTTTTGTTTGAAGAAAAGTTAATGTGGTTGGTAAAATTTGGCTTGATGTTACTATTTAACATTTTGTCTAGAAGTGATTTTCTGCAGTAGACTTTTCAAAATCAGCTCCATTTGTATCGTAAATCCTATTTTTGATTGACAAGGTAGCTTGTACCAGCTGGTTTAATTTGAATTGAATCATTTGATAAATTTATTGTAGAGAACTGATATGTATGGATTTTTCAAGAATGGTTCTTTTTTGGATAAGGCATAAGTCCTTAATTTATTTTTCTTCAACCTTTTGTCTTATTCTTCTTATTTTTTTGGGGGGTAATTTTTTGTTGTTTATAACCGCGACTCATGCTTGTACTTATCACTAAATTTGATGCTGTTTGCCTTGTGAATTTTATATATGCCCGTGTGCTTATCCCTATTTGTTTTTCTTTCTTGTCTTTTTGATTTATTCGGCCCTTTTCTTTAGGAGCTAAAGGAAATTTCTGATGTAATCGATATTGAATAGAGTTTGCTTTGGGACATATGTTTAACATAGCAAGACAATCATGTGGAATATGTGCCTATTTAATTCATCTGAAAAAGTTTCCCTCTCTTTCTTTCCTTCACTATTTTGATTGCACAAGGGTGGTTGGTCTGTCCTTTTACTAGTATGTATCTCTTATTTTTCTTTATAGTCCAAACATGAAGTGAGTGAAGTATCTCTGTCTCATTATTTCATTTTGGCACGTTTTGCTTAGTAAACTTATTCCTTTACATTCAGATCCTTACTTAAATACTGATGCTGGAACAATGTCCCCTTTCGAGCATGGAGAAGTGTTTGTTTTGGATGATGGTGGCGAGGTAAAAAAATACTGTTCTTCCTAGCCATTCTGTTTTTCTTTACTTGCAAGTATCCACCTTATGTCAGTTTTTAGAGGTAAGGTACTTCATTTTGGAACAGAATGTATTGAACAGTTGTCAATTTTGTACGGTGAAGCATTTTTATTTCCATCTCAGTTTACCAATAAAAAAGATGTGCCGTGGGTTTTTCATTTTAGTTTTTGAAAGATAGTGATTCAGTTATTTATTTCTTGAACCTAAAGAACTAAATAAGTCTCCTAACATGTTCTTTGGGTCAAAGTAAAATCAAAGTAGACATGATAGATAAAACAATTCATGGATCATTATCTTGTAAAGCTAGAAAGTTTTTGTAGAAGAGTGGGAAAGGGGTCTTATTTACCAAAACTGCTATAGCTAGGATAGTTTATTTTGCCATTAGTTTTTCAAGGTGATCCAAAAACAGATGAGGTTATAGCAATTTATCTGTATATCAGTATATGCTTCCTCCGTATTGTGTAACTTGTCTTGCATCTGAAAGCAGACTTGCAATTTTGCCTCAACTTGGCATTTGCATTTATATGGGAAATCAGTACCAACAAAAAAAAAATTGATTTCATGTTTAAAGGTGGACTTGGACCTCGGAAACTATGAGCGGTTTCTAGATATCAAGTTGACGCGTGATAACAATATCACCACTGGAAAAATTTACCAGGTTAGTAATTATGTTGAACACCTACTTATGCTTGTCTTATTGTGTGATAATTTGACTTGCGTTAATTGACTTAATGGTTAATTTGTTTTTCTTCTTAATTTGTAATAGTCTGTCATTGACAAGGAGCGAAGGGGTGATTATCTGGGGAAAACTGTTCAGGTCTTCCACTGTTTTGAACAGCATTCTGTTACTTTGTAACATATCTGGTGTGACCTGTTACTAATATTTATATCCCACAATCAGGTTGTCCCTCATATCACAGATGCCATTCAAGAGTGGATCGAACGTGTTGCAGCTGTTCCAGTTGATGGAGAAGCTGGTCCAGCCGATGTTTGTGTCATAGAACTGGGTGGTACAATAGGTTTGTTAACAACATTGTCGTGGTGTTGGTAGCATTTGTTGCTTTTCCTGTTTTGCTTGTGATTTACTCGAGTTCGCGGATGCAGGGGACATTGAATCAATGCCATTTATTGAGGCTTTTGGACAGTTCTCATATCGTGTTGGTAAATTACACATGATAATTTGTATTAGCTTATTTAATTTTTTAAATCAAAAGAAAGGTAAAGTAATCTTTCTATGCAATTAACCTTTTGTCACCAATGCCCCCATTTCAGGTGCTGGCAACTTTTGCTTGATACATGTCAGCCTTGTGCCTGTTTTGAATGTTGTTGGTGAACAGGTGAATACCACACTGCAAATGTTGTAGCAAATAATTATGTCTCTTATCACTAATAAGGAGAGCTAGAATGTCATTGAGATAGCTAAACTAATTTTGTTTGCATGATCAGAAAACAAAGCCAACCCAGCACAGTGTAAGGGGACTAAGAGGCCTGGGATTGATGCCACATATTTTAGCTTGCCGCAGCACAACGGTCTCTCATGTCTTTCATTATATAGATGTACATGCACTTATGTGCATGTAAGCTTGCATATATTCATGCATACCTTTTTGTATGTCAGCATGCATGTACTTTCCAATCATTAACTCTGGCTGTTCAATTTCAATTTAATTGCAGGAACTTGATGATAGTGTTGTAGAGAAACTCTCTCGATTTTGCCATGTTCCGGTAAAATAATAAGAGCCATATATGAACATACATATACACTTACTTATACTCTAGAGTTGTAATTTGACCTATTTGTTGAAACTAATTATGTTTTATTTTCCTTTTTTAGGCAGAAAACATCATTACGCTCTATGATGTCTCCAACATCTGGCGTGTTCCTTTGCTCTTAAAAGTACATGGTTCTGTTTATATTATAGTTAATCTCATTGTTAGTTTCCAACTTTTATTGCAAACTTGCAATATAAATGCTAATGTGTTTTTTCTCTTTTAAATAGGAGCAGAAAGCTCATGAAGCAATCTTGAAAGTGCTGAACCTTTCAAGGTATGTCCAATGAGCTCAACTTTCTTGGTTCTTTTACATCTGATTAGATTAATTTGCATTTTTAGTCTCCTTAAGTCCTTATATCGTTTGTGGCATTTGATGATCTAGCTCTTACACTAAGTCTATTGTGTGCAGTGTTGCTCTGAAACCTGCATTGGGGGAGTGGACAGCTATGGCTGAACTTTGTGACATGTTACATCTGCCAGTATGTTCCAGAATTTTTCTAAATCATCAAGTTTATTTTGCTGTTTTCTTTCAGTTCTCCTTAGTTTTTTGTGCCTTTTATTTAACAGGTTAGAATTGCCATGGTTGGCAAGTATACAGGCCTTTCAGATTCTTATCTCTCTGTACTGAAGGTGAACTTACTTTTTCACCAGTTCTCCACTAAGTCTTCGGCGTGGGTTTTTTTCCCGCATTTATACCACATTATATATTTTATAAATATCTAAACTGTTCTTGTTGATTACGTTTCTTTCTATCCTGTTTGTACCTCATATATTGTTGGGACAAGGTGTTGTTGGTTTGAGTTCAAATTGTTTTCAAACTTTTTAAAAACATATATATGTGTGTATAAAATCTGATGCATTTGCTATGTTTTATCTGTTCCCTCAATTTCAAAATATAGGATCAAGTTTGACTTTTCAAAGTTAATTTTGAGATATTTTTACATTTAAAATTGATATGATTCATTTAACTTTTTAAAAAATTTAATATTGTAATTAGTAGTACTATTTAGGCAGTTCACCGTTTTCATAATTATATCATCTGAAACTATTGACTTCAAAAAGGCAGTATTGATACTATATTTTGGAATAGAGGGAGTATTAATTTAAGCATCCAATGATAGAAGGATTTTGAATTTAGTCACCTTCCATTGTTTCAGATGGATTGCCTTTTTTCTGTGCCCTTTTTTAGTTCTGTTAGAATGTTTTGATTGCTCCATTGGTCTTTTTCGATCCAGTTCATAAGTTAGAGGACTAGCAAATAAGATCTGATCTGCACGTCATATTATGTCCATAACTCCATTCTAAGCCACTTCCCTTTAAATATCTTCCTGGTCTTCAAAATGATAAAACTTTTCCCATTTCATAAAGGTGTCTTTATTAGTTATAGACTTGTAGCTTTTAAGGGATACCAATATTGAGTAGGGCTGCTCTTGATTACTAGAGCACTATAAAAGGGCATATGATAGAAACAGCTATGTCATAACAATAAAGTCTACAGCATTCAAGTCTATATAGAAACACCAATTAAATTTATATAATATCTTGGCTACAAGTAAATATCAAGCTTCCAGAATTCCACTAACATGATATTGCACCCTTACAATAGATGACTTGAAGGGTAAAATTTTGTGCAGCATATATGAAAAGCAGTGGTTCCATCACATATTTGAGACCCTGGAATCCCCCTCAAATCATGGTAAAAATGAAAATATAAAGATAAAGAAGAGAGAGAAGTTTGCTACAAAGAAGAAAGAAAAAGAATGTACTTTCTTTTGATTTTCCATTATAGGCTGATCTGTTTGGTCTTCTAGTCTTTATACTTTGTATTGGTAGGACCATTTCATTGAACTTAATTTACTTTAAAGACTATTTGTGCCAATTCATTTATTTGTTTGTGGTTATGTTTCAGGTAATTTTTTAGCTGTTTTTGTTTTGTTTTATAATATAGTATTGATAATCAACAAATGTTCTACGTTTATTCTTACCTCATTATATATTTCTTCTTTTTATTTTGTCTTTGTAATACATGTCTTGGTGACTTTGGACATGTTTGTAAGAATTTTTCATAGTATTCATGCTCCCTATTAATTCTAGTCAATGTATAGATTTAGACAATTGTGATTTAATCAGTGTAGAAGTATATTTGCATCAATGGGTAGAGAGCATATACCGGTTAAATATTTGTGCTGATTAATCTAAGTCGATTTCCATTTTTCAGGCTTTGCTGCATGCTTCTGTTGCTTGCCACAGGAAACTGATTGTAGATTGGGTTCCAGCAAGCGACCTTGAAGATGCAACAGCCAAAGAGGTTACTGTTCGGGTTCCCCTTTTTATGAAATTTCTAAATGCCTTGTATCACAATGTAACTAGAATTTTCTCCTTGCAGAATCCTGATGGTTACAAAGCTGCTTGGAATTCCTTAAAGGTTGGTGTAGCTACATTTACAATTAGATTGCACTGCATTAGCTGAGTAGAATTACTTTTTCAAGATTTTCTGTTGAAGTAGGTTTTCTCTAATCCTTCTGACAAGCCTTTAACTTCAGGGTGCAGATGGTGTACTCGTTCCTGGTGGGTTTGGTGACAGAGGCGTGGAAGGGAAAATAGTTGCTGCGAAGTATGCCCGAGAAAATAGGATTCCTTTTCTTGGAATATGTCTAGGAATGCAAATCGCTGTTATAGAGTTTGCACGATCTGTTCTTGGACTGCAAGGTGCAAACAGCACTGAGTTTGACCCCAACACTCAGAATCCTTGTGTTATATTTATGCCAGAGGTTCGTCTTTATGCATTTGAGCTCCAAAGCTAGATATGATTCTTATTTTCTTAAAAGATCTTTTCTTGCATTGCACTTCTTATCTCTGTGCCTTGTTCACAGGGTTCGAAGACCCATATGGGAGGTACCATGCGTCTTGGATCAAGGAGAACATACTTTCAGGTTAAAGACTGCAAATCTGCGAAACTGTAAGCAAATTTGACTACTAGATTAGTGCATTCCTATATTCAAGTATATGCAATCTAGCACATCTCTATTTACAGTAAAGCTGCAATATCATTTGGTACTCAGTAATTATAAAGACAACTGTTTGCTTTCAAATATTGCATTAAGAATTTGCGTGTGTATTGATCCAAACTGATTCGAGAACTAAATTTTTGAATAAATGGAATCATTTGAATTTCTCCTTTTTTCCCCGTTCCTTTCTGTTTATCAGAAGCATCTAGCTACTAGCAGTGCAAAAGTTTCAATCGATGGATCATGCAGTTTTCCTTCAAATATATACTTTTGAAAGTCGATGATACATCTTAATGAATTTGGTTTACTACTCCCATGCTTATTACTTATTGAACATGCTCCTCCACCTTAGCTAACTGTGTGGTGAAAATTGTTTGCTTTAGGTATGGCAACAGGAATTTCATTGATGAGAGACATCGGCACAGATATGAGGTCATAGCACTAATATAAACTCTCGTGCCTTTCTGTTATTCTTGCTAATTTTATGGTACATGTTCATCTGATGCAATCAGTAGGTACATTTGGTTGAAAACTTTGCTTTGCCCCATGTAGGTAAATCCTGATATGGTAGCACAACTTGAAATGGCGGGTCTTTCTTTTACTGGAAAAGATGAAAGTGGCCAGCGCATGGAGGTAGGTCTTGTCATTATTATGCTGCAATGTTTTTTTTCTTACTTTATGGATGTTTTAGAGGTCTTCTTATGCTGACTTGCAGATTGTTGAGTTGCCTGCTCATCAATACTATGTGGGTGTCCAATTTCATCCCGAGTTTAAATCAAGGCCAGGAAAACCTTCTGCTCTTTTCTTAGGTACTTGTCTTTTATCTCTTCCTCTGACCATCAATCTTTGTTGTTTTGTTACAATGATAAGAGCTAGACATTGTGGTGTTGTGGCTTTGATTGTGCACCTGAAATAATAGGATAAAACCTTGTGTTGTATCTGATACTATGATAGTTCGAGACAACAATGTCTTCAGTTTCACGTGTGAAGCAATGTTACGTTGATCTTGAGCTGATACGCTACGTGGAACGAAAACAGGATTGAAAAACATCACTTTTTATGACGGAATATGAGAGGTGTAAATTTCTTTGGATGGCTTAGTTGGTAGGAAATGTGTATACGAATCGTGGTACGTAACTTTTTTCAGAATAGATATAGTTGAAATGAGTTGTTTCTGTGGTGCCATTTTCGAAAAGGTCGAAGCATTGATACGGACACGTGATACAAATATGACATGAAACACGATTCGTGTTACGGACATTTTTTGAAAAAATATGAGTATGATATGTAGGGTACTTGGTGAAAATTTATATATTTTTATAGATATATGCATGTAATAAATAAATTATACTCCATCTTTCCATAAAAGATGACTTAGGTACACTTTTCATACAATTTAAGAGCAACAAAAGTAGATAGTACAAATAAGCTCCTATTTTATCTACAATGAACTCCACGAAATTACAATAAAGATTTTCTCTTTTCCTTAAAAATACTAGACCCTACCCAAGGACTTTTGAGGGTAAAATGAACTTTAGGTAACATTTTACATTTGAATTATATATTTTAGGCATCTTTTATGGGATAATTTTTTAGTACTAATCTTTTGTGGGATGGGGGGAAGTATTACATAACCTTAAGTAATTAACTTCAAAGTTTCAGTAAACAAGCACCGATTGTGACATAACGAAAATGTAAACCTAACTTTGCATCACATATCATCATTTTTTCCCAATCCGAAGACTTATTTATTAGCATTGACTTTATCATTACTTAGCCAAAAGATATGAGTCAAACATTACACCAAAAAGGTGTAGTCATCTCCAAGTTATAAGACACCAAGTGATCTGTAAATTAAAAACAAGATGTACAAATTATTGCTATCACTAGATCAATCATAACATAACATCCTAATTCCCTTGCGTATCACGAAATATCTTAGAGTAATGGATATCTATCCAAAAGTATCCGTAGAGTATTGGCGTCCGGCACAAATATGTTGAGCTTCGAGAAGTGTCTGTGCTTCATTTTATGTCATGTCATGACATATTGAAAGTCCACAATGTGTGCTCATTGGATTACACTAGTTGCCATAATCTAGAATCTTCTTGTACATTTTAGGTTTTATAATAAAGTGCTCTAAACTTATGTGATGATTATGCTCGTAAAGATTTTATAGACTTTATAGGATGATTCAAAATAGTCAATTCTAACACTCCATTAGATTTTATTCTAACTATTGGTTTTATCACCTAAGTCTGTATAAGGTGGTGCCCCTTATTTGTAAATCATAAAGAAGAGTTGTGATCGTGCTTATGCAATAGAAAAATTAAGTTTTGGATCAGTAAACCTACTGCTTCATAATGAATAGTATCATGTTTTAAAACGTTCGCACCAAAACATAATTCTCTACTATGTTAGCATTTTGTGGCACCCGAAGAACCTATAAGGAGCATTGCTTTCACATATACGTGTTGTTCTAAGAGGAAAAAACAATTTATCCTAATTAAATAGATATTATAGCCTAATAGATTTGCAATTTACCCATTGAATACCATGGATTAAGCTTGACTTCGTATCTACTCGAGGCTCATCCCTGACTTTTAAGAGGAAAAATATATTTTTTTTGTTCACTACATGAAGTCCATTGGGTCTGTCTTGAAAATTATAGCCCTTGAACAATATTTTATAATTGCTTCCCAACCTTCTCCCTACCTTTTGAATTTCAAATATAAGCTAATTTTCTTAGTGCATCAAATATTTTATTGTCTCAACAACCTAACAAATTACACGTCGTGTTTAAAACAGGGCTTATAGCAGCAGCATGTGGGCATCTAGATCCTCTCTTAAGTAAGGGTGTGACAAAGACGAGCCAATTGAGCAATGGGAATGGTACCTCCATAATAGCACCACACCAAAATGGATATTCAGTAAAACATGTAAACGGATCAATAGATGGCATTTACAGCAACAGAAATGGTCTGCACGCCTAAAGGACCAGGCTTTTGGTGTCGTCGTTTTGTCTTAGGATCTTCTTTTCCTCCCTTAGCATATGGGTGTGGTTTATCAATTTTGCTGCAGGCTTTTCCATTTGGTGTGTGTATAGCCATGCTAGTGTGTGCAAGTGTTATTAGCTTCTGAGATGGACTCATGCATGGGACATGGGAGCTGGATTCCGGTCTTTTAAAACGGAACAGCCTGTTGAATTTACAGCAAATTGCAAGGGAAAATGGGGGCGAGGGTCCTGTTATGTGTTACTTTTTCGAGCTTTTTAATGCATTTTACTATGTTAGTTCCACCTGCCAGCAATGTACATTTGTGGACTATTAGGCTCAACTTTGTTTAAACACTTTTGGATCTAGTTTTCTTCATTGTTCTTAGCTGTGCTTTTCAATGGTGGTTTAAGGTTTTTAAAATACCTAAAGGATGCCAACAAACATTGAATAAAATAATAGGGAGACATCAATTATTATTATTACAATGAAAAGGTTGTACCGTAAATCATACGTTAAATTATAAAGACAATAGATGTAAATGTGATAACTTCAGGTACAAGTAAAGGAGTACAAATTCTACATATTATCCTCCTAAGAAAAGAGAAGCTTAAAGATTTAGCAATCTCCTCCCCCATTCTTTGCTAGCCACCTTGAAAATAACTAAATACTTTGAGATTTTATGGCATTTATTTTAATTTTTTCTTAATTAACTATATTATATGATGCCTTGAAATGCCCAAAGGGTGGCAACAAAAATTGTAAGAGATTGTAGTTGTAATCCCTCACGCATTCCATTAGTGGGGAATTCAATAGTTTGAGGATGGTCAAATAAAAAAAATTACTTTTTGGAAAGTGGCTCTCAAATGTTTGGTTAATTTAAACTAATTTTAAACTTTAGGAGTCGTACTTTTACACCCTCTTTGTGAATTTTTAAAACGAAAGAAAAACGGTAATTTTTGTTAAAAATCTCATGTATGTGAGTTTTTTAAATCAAGAAAGGTAAGGAAAGTAGAGAAAAATTGAGCCCAATTTTTCTTAGATATTTTTCTGACTAAAATGGTAAATTTATTTGACTTCTGTAATCATCTTTTCTTGTACAACGTAAACATGTTACATTCAATACGTAAGGGTACAACAGTAATAATATATCACAATTTTTTTTTTATTATTTATCACAAATAATATACGTAAGTTATTTTCTTTATTAATTTATTTTTTTATTATTTATTGAGTTAAAAAATCTTAGAAATCCTAGTATGAAAAACTGGCAAACAGAGCGCAGAAGTCACGATGGGGTTTTGCCGAAACGGAGGAGTACTTATTTGATTACGTATTAGTTATAAACAAATTATATTTTTCAATATGCGACCAAAATTGAGAAGTGAATATGAATAATATTGGAATTTTGATTAATACACAACTAAACAAAATGCCTAATAAAATATTAAATTGCATGGCGTATTATCTCTTCAAATGACGACGACTTTAATATTCTTTTACCAGTTCTATTACTAAACAAATTAAAAAAAAAGAAAAAGAAATTAGACATACTTTCTTAGTTTTGTTTAGTTTCTTTTGTTATTATACTTATCTAAATTCAGAATAAAATCAAAACTCATTTTGAAGCAGTTTAAATATAGCATCTAGAAAACAAATACACTTCAACACTTATTTATAAAGGGTAGGTTTGTATAAAGTTTTATATCTACTATTAGCTCATGAAAAAAATTATAATTACCACTTTAACATAAAAAATAATTACATAATCTATTATACTCCGTTCGTCAAGCAAAAATTACCCTTATTTCTTTTGTTGTTTGTTCTTTTTTATTTATTTATAAAAATTAATATTTTCGCAAGTTAATTTAATATTTTGGCAAGTGAATCCTATTTGATTTGCAAAAATATCAAATTGGCTTACGAAAATATCAATAATTTCATATAAGAATTGATATTTTTGCAAGTGAATCCCATTTGATCTTGCAGAAATATCAAATTAACTTGTAAAAATATCAATTATATTTTTTTATTCTTGAATATTAAGAAGTGTTTTTTGTTGTCAAAATTTTCTATATTAAATTTGAAAGAGTATTATAATTAAAAACTGACTTCATTTATAAATAAGTACATTGAGAAACTGACTTCATTTATTGGGAGGGGGAGTAAATTATAAATTGCTCATGCACACTTTTGGCCCATGGCATCTCAAATGCAGTAAAGTTGGGGTTTAAAAGTAGAAATACTCAAAAGTAGAGGACTGTTATTGCAACAAAAAACATAGTGTGACGCGTATCTAGGGATCTTGACGATCTTGGTTTGGTGCTCCATCACTCGGATACTCGGACAAACTGGTTGGAGAAGAAGAAGAAGAAGGGCGACGATTGCCTCGCCGGCGCCGTAGTAAGGCGGCAGCTTCTACTCTCGGCGACATTGCTAAGCAGCCCCTCGGATTTGTAAGTTTCTCTCTCCTCTTTCTTCATCCCTTTCTTCTTGTCTTCAAGCTTCGACTACATTATCCCTAAAATGGCCGTTTTTTCAGAAGAACGAGCTTAAAAATCTGTTCTTTTGGAGTTTGGAGTAGATTTAAAGCACGAATTGAAGCAGCATTGCTAGATAATAGTAGAAAAAACCATTTAGGGATTTACGAATCTGAAGAATTGGGTTGTGCGAATTGAAGTTGAATTTGTTCTTAATTTTGAGGGATTTTGTTTGATTTAGGTCTCAACTACTTCGTTTTAGCTGCATGGATTTTGTTTAGCCATGCTGCTCTATTTAAGGGAAATATTTTTATGTACATTGTATAGACATTTAGTAAATAGAAAAGCTTATAATTAACTGGGAGGAAAATTTAAGCTTCGTTTTTTATCTTTCTAGTTCTAATTATAGTCTTTTATACTCTTTTTGGAGCTAGGAAAGAGCAAGCGAAACAAGCGAAACGGAAGGGAAAGGGGAAAAAAAAGGTTAAAAATGGAAAAAACGCTCTTAATGATACAAGTGTAACAAGTCCAATTCATATACCTTTTGAGAATCTAATACTAATTTTGATGATAAAATCAAGTATAGTAATGTGTTATGAGTTTATTGACGTGTATATATATATATATAAAATCTTGGGGTTCATTATGAGGACTTTTGCATTTTTATCATTTATTTTAATTTCTTTTCCATACACTCTTTCTTTCCGAGTCCTAATGTAACCAAAGAATTATTGATGAAAAATACTATCGAGCATAAAATCACCAGTAAGAGGATTCACACTTTTTAAACTTTATAAGAAAAAATGGTAGTTGTTTGCTAAGAGAAAGTTGGGCAGAATTTTTTTCCAGTAAGACTGTAAAATTCTTTGTTTTGGTTGAGTTTAAGGATTTACTGATATTTTTCTTAAGATGTAACCTTCTTGGTTTGTTGAAGTAAATGTGTTGAGTATTTCATTTGGTGCAATGAGTTCTGACTTACCTCCCATGATTCCATCTACATTCCTCCGTCCCTTTACTGTAGTGTCTTCTATAAAATCTTGGCACTTGTATGACTTTTTGTTTAAATTATACTACCTCTGTCCGGAAAAAAGAAACCGTATTTTTTGTTGACTATTTATTTGCGAATATTATGGCTTACACAGAATACATTTAGACATAAAAATTTTCAGTAATAAAATTTGTATTAAAAGAATCATAAAAAATGTCCAAGTGTGTCCTTTATGAAGCTTAATATTCGTGAAAAAAGGTCTGCAGAGGAATTGGACTCTTCTTTCAGGTAGAGGGAGACAGGGAGTATTAGAATGAGAATATGTTGAGATGTAGTTCATGTATTGAAGATTCCCCCACCTCAACATGAGGTTCATGTGGTTCGTGTCTTTTGTAGGCTGATGGGATGATAACACTGCTCTTCATACTTTATGATGTTAATTAGTTGTTGTTGAACGTTTGTTTCAGGCTATGGATAACTTGTCTTCAAATGGGCATCGTTTTCGAAGAATTTCCCGTCAGTCCTTTGCTGGTAGTCTGAACTTGGACCCATTGGTGAGTTTGGCATACATTTTTAATTTTGTATTCCTTTTTTATTTTGAAAAATACAGAGGGAGTGCTAGATGAAGCTGTTTGTATTTCTGGAGCTGTGTGTTGATATATGACTATTTGTGTACAAGATGAATTCAAAATCCCTTGGTTAGTCACGAACACAAGTTTTTTAAGTGCTGAGAAAAATATGAATCACGTAGACTGTTCATGTGGATGTTTGGACCTTTTAATAATGTCGTTTCATTGCTGTTTCCTTATCTTTTGTGTTTGTGTCATAACTTTTTGCACAAACTTCTCTCTAGATAGAGCCTCATATTCTAAGGGTAACTTAGGTAAGGGGAGTTATTACCTAACAGTTGATCCTCTTCAAAGGACTGGCAATTTATTTTCCTAGATAACCTCTTATTTGGGTTAAATTTGCCAATGACTTTTACAAAATACACTCTGTTCTCTAATACTCCCATCCATCCTGAAAAATAATTTAAAGTTTTGACTTTTCAAAGCCAATTTGAGAGATTATCAATTCAAAATTGATACGATTAATTTAACTTTTGAAGATGATCAATCTTATATTTAGTACTCCCTCCGTCCTCAAAAGTATGTCTTCAAATACAAAATGTTTTGTCCACAAAAAGATGTCTAAAAGTACACAAGTTAAATATAAATAAGCCTAAAGACTAGTTTACCATAAAAAAAAGTATACTAAAGTGGGGTCCACTAAGTTTAAAATAGACAAAGATTATTAGTTTACTTGCATGGGGTCCACTATGGGCAAAATTGGTACTTATGTTATACTCTCTCATCTCCTTTAGTTTTCTTATTTGTGTGAAATTTGTACTTTAGACATCTTTTTAAGGACGGTGGGAGTAGTACTTTTAAATAGTTTACAAGTTTCATTTGTGTTTCGCAATCACACATTTATCTTAATACAGGGTTCAATTTTCTGTCGTAGATGTTAAAGGTCGCAACTTTTTATTTCATTTCTCTGCCATAAATGTAAAGGACAAGAGTTTGATGGCAAACAAGAGAAAAAGCATAATCAAACTTCTAAGAGAATAGTCCTGAATATACTGTTAAATAAAAAGAGGAGGATAGTTCTGAGTTATCAATGGTGCAAAAAAATTCCTTACAGGACGAGGGATGAAAGGAAGAATGGATTTAATGTACCAAGGGCATGTTATCAACTCATCATCAACTAATTTCCTAAACAAGTGAAAATCTCAAGAAACATTATCCCTTCGAATCATATGATATGTAATTATGTTTTTCCGTACCTATAGCAAGATATTTAATAATAATTATTTAATAAAATATATATTTCAGATATGGGACGAATTTGGTTATTCGAATTAATTCAGTATAGAAATTGTCAAGTTAGTATTTTTTAGTAAGTAGATTGTTAAGTTAGTTAATCTTAGTAAGGTCAATTAGATTTTATGGATGATAGTTGTATCTTTACAGTGTCCTTGGTGTTAATTTTGAAGTGTTCTTTTTCTTTACCACAAAAATGCAGCACTTATGAAATATTTATATTTGTCTTCCAGCTTGATGAAAACTTGGAACAGTGGCCACATCTGAGTGAACTTGTTCAATGCTACAAAACTGACTGGGTAAAGGATGATAACAAGTATGGGCATTATGAAAGCATTGGCCCAATATCATTTCAGAATCAGATATTTGAGGGGCCTGATACTGATATTGAAACAGGTAAAGTACAAAAAAAACCCTGATAAATGGAACTCTAATTAAATTTATGTGCAAAATTAGTCTGTACTCTGATCATAACTTTACACTATATTATAAAGAATATGCTTTAGAGACTCTTTTGTTTCTTACACATTTGTTCAAATGTTTCAAATTTTATTTGCAGAAATGCATCTTGCCAATGCCAGGCAAAATAAGATTGATGATACTACTGATGATGACATCCCCAGTACTTCTGGAAGGAAGTTTGTGGAGGCTACTTTTGCTGACTCATCAAGCTCAAACGTTTTGAAGGTAAAGAAATTGTTGGCGATATTTCAATGTGCGTGTGTCTGTGTGGCATAGGTTCGTTGATAAATTCTTTTAAATTATATATTCCATTCTTCATTACACCCTATGAGAAGTGAGTGGTCCCTTCACTTCCTATGACTACAATTCATTTGGATTTGACGTGTTTTTTTGATCCAAATGCAGCACTTAAGTGAATCCCCTCTGCCTACTTATGAGCCAGTTTTTGACTGGGAAAATGAGAGGTCAACAATTTTTGGCCAAAGGATTCCAGAAACTCAAATGGCACAGTATGCCAGGTTTGTAACTATTTTGGAGTAGAATTTCTCTCTCATTATGTTTGGCAATTCAATACCTATCTTCGGCATTGGAATTGAAAGTTCAGTTGCAGTTCCTTCCATGAAATTGAAATTTAGTTAAAATTTGGTGCTCAATTTCAAGTCGTGGAATTGAATTAACAAACATAGCTTAATGTATTTTCAATGTTCTTCAATTTTTTTTCTCACTCTCTGTAACTACTATTTTTTCCTTTCTTTCATATTCTCTGGCTATAGTGGATTGAAGATCTCAGTGAAGGTTCTATCCTTATCATTTCAAGCTGGACTAGTTGGTGAGTTTTGCGGGTTCGATGTATCACTGATCAGTTTTTTCTTCCCATATATTTTTTTCTTTGAAAACTTTTAAAACTTTCCAGCAGTTTCGTACTGTAACGTTGGTCATATTTTCTTGTAGAGCCATTCCATGGCACGATTTGTTTATATAATAAGGAAAGAAGAGAAAAACTCTCGGAGGACTTCATTTTCCGTGCGTTACCCACTGAAATGCAGGAGGTAAGCTACAACAATTTCATGATCTGTTGTATGAAGTTTATTTCTTCTGCTCTCACAATTTCTGTTCTGTGTTCCTGTTCATTTACTTGATAGTTATGACTAATATATAACTGATTAAAAATTTGCCACTCTCCTTTGTCAAACTACCAGGCTAGCAGTTCTTATGAACCTCGTGGTATTTTTTATATAGATACCCCATCAGCATCAGTTTGTTTGCTGATCCAGTTAGAGAAGCCTGCTACTGAAGAAGGTGGGGTGACCCCGTGTGTTTATTCAAGTAAAGAACCGGTATGCACTTGCAAGCATAGGCCTCAGTTGTTGTTCTACCATTTGGTGTGGTTTTATGTTAACTAGACGTATGTTGATTGCAATGTGTTTCATTTAACATCTTCATTAAAAGCTTTTTTCCTTTCTTTGAATATGAGTTCCTTATAAAATACATTAACTGTGTTTGTTTCCACAAATAGATATATTGGTGCTTGACAAGAAATGAGGTTTTGAGATCCTGATACTGGACAACTCATGTGTTTAGCTTTATTGTTATGCAAATTCCCGCTGAGCAATAATATTGTTATTAATAATTACAGCATCTCAAGACAAGTTTTGTGTATTCATGATTTGATGCAAATACGAATCAGATATGATTGTAGAAGAAGAATGCTACCCCATCTATGAGAAATATCTCCACCTGCACATGACTCGCAAATAAGAACCTAAGTTTCAATACTATCCTTTGCGTCCTTTATTTAACTAACAGCGGTATATGACACTCCCTACATGGCTGTTTCTGACGTATGTGTTTTGAGATAGTTTCTACTTCTTATAGCTACTTGAAAACTGCAATAGCTTTTATTAGGTTTCTCTTGGAAATGTTGTTATAGAATGCATTCTCCTCAATGTGAGGTACTCTAGCATCTTCATTTTTAACTGTTTTTTATTTAACTATTACATGTTTTGTTCTGCTTTGCCTTCCACTTATATGCTGGAGAATATTTTTGTTGTGGGTACATAATCTCCACTTATCCACTGTTCTTCAAACTTAAATATCTTTATTTTGAATTTGTTCTTTTCATTTGTCTTTTATTGTTATCCTCATTTCTTTATTCGTGACCATTATTTATATAAATACATATGTACAAAAGAAGCAATTTTTTCCCAAGCTTTTTTTGAACTTTTTTTTATTCCTTTTATTAGATGCAACTTAAAATTAAAATGCTGAACAAATATGTTCTCTGAATCACGTTGGATTATTTTTTGTTCTTAAAGCTTATGTATGCATTATTTCATTTTCTTCACGAGGATGGGTTTTTTGGATTGGCGGTGTGTAGAGCTGGTTAATTATGCATATGGCAATTGACTTTTCTATACCTACAGAATACTGTTTTATGTTTCTTTGGAATTGTGATTACATTTAACTTAACAGGTCCATATGATGGAGAGGGAAAAGCAGAAACTACAAGTGTGGTCTCGCATCATGCCCTATAGAGAGTCCTTCGCTTGGGCTATTGTTCCATTGTTTGATAGCAATATAAATTCTTCTTCTGGTGGGCCTGCTTCCCCCAGCAGTTCTGTTGCTCCTAGTGTGTCCGTGTCAAGTTCACAAGAGGGCGTGTCCGATCCCATTGCGAAGTTAGACGGAAAGCTGGGTTATTCGAGTGGGAACTCTGTTGTGGTTGAAGTGTCAAACTTAAACAAAGTAAAAGAATGCTATACGGAGGACTCACTCCAGGTTTGTTAGCCATCTAGTCGTGTGTTTTTTGGCTCTTCTGTTGCCTTTTTCTGTCTGTTTCTAGAAGTTTATAAGTTGTGTATCTGTGCAAGCAATCTTGGAAATTTGTTTTACTTGTACATAGCTATATGATTTGGTATAACGATTTATAGCAATGATCTCGTACGAGTCACTATATATTGCTTGAGTTTGGAGAAGGTTTTTCCATTTCAACATAGTTGGATCTTCTTTACTTGCTTCACTGCTTCAGTAATTACATTTTTTCAGATAAAAGAAGGAAGAATTGATTCGAAGAAAAAGAAGGTACAAGAAATCCAACTAAGAACACAAAATTGGGTATATACAAAGTCTTAGCAATGGACAACCTGCCAATCCCTGTGTAAATCTGATATAGACTCCCTAAAAACTCCTAATGCAAAATATATTACTTCTATTGTTATTGGTCTTCTGTACTTGTTTATGTAGATGGCTTTAGTCTATGGTTTATGCTTGATTTATATGTTCGGTTGTGTCTTACAGTACTACAATTTTCTGGCATAAGTTTATACACAGCTGGACACTTTTAGTAGTCTATGGTTTATGCTTGATGTATATGTTCGGTTGCGTCTTTTACAGTACTACAAGTTTCAGGCATAAATTTTTACGCAGCTAGGACACTTGTAGTAAATGTGGAGTAACTATAGTGATGCTGTGTTGCGCACAGCAGTGACAGACCGGGTTACTGGCATTCCGAGAATCGAAGGTTAATTGGAATTAGATGTAATTAGGTCTTTTTACTCTTTTTCTTGCCTGTTTTAATAGTAGATAAACATGAGAAAGAGGGACAGAAGTATATAAATGTTAAGAGGATTGTATGATAATGTCTATAGGCATTATTAGAGTATATTAGTATTAGAACTTGGTCACCAAGTTTGCTTGGTGCCCACACATACGTGGTGCCCACACATACTTTGCCCCTACTTAACTAGTAGCCTATATATGAGGCTTTAGTACTCTTTGTAATAAAACAGCAACAATATTCAATACTTCTACTTTATCTCTGAGATGGATGAGAGTCAAGAGATGGAAGCTGCAAAGCATGTCTCATAATTTTCATTACTCCCCATGACAAACTAACAAGCCCACTCCAAACTACAGAGGCACTTCCTAAACTCTCTCTAAACACCCCATGTAAAACAAATAGAAGATGAAAATAAAACATACTTCTTGAACTTGATAAACCAAACTAGCGGACTACTTCAACTACTTCAGTTGGTCTTATCATAAGTTGCGTGCCATCATGTGGTGTATGATAATGTAAACCGAATCTTCCAACTTTATATGCTAGGCAAGATGTGGTTTGAAGAGAAAAGGATTGGATATATGTGGGCACTTTGAGAGCAAGATGTTGTTTGTAATGGACCCTCTTAAGTCCCTTTTCTTCAGCATGAGGTGAGACAGACCCACCTTGCCCTTCCCCTTTTATTTTCTCAATAATGTGGTTGAATTGTGAGCAATCCTACATGGGGATAGAGGGTAGCAAGGTAGTGGAATTCTTTTTTACTAGTTAGGATCTTTAAGGCCAAGGGCCTAAGGTAAATCAAATAAAGTTTAGGGGTTGCTGTCAATTTAAATCTTCTAGAATTAGAAGGCTTGTGGTTTGAGTCGAATTAAGCGCTTAGTGACTCGAGTTTGAGTCGAGTAGAGAGTTGTACTGATTTGTTTGCAACCTTAATTGGGGCAGATATTTGACCAAGATTATTTGGCTTTCACCATTTGATTTGGGGTATCTTTGCGCCGTATTACCTTTTTTCCCTGACAAGTACTTTGCTCCTGAGCCCACTGTTTGTCATTTGAAGCTAATAATAAGTCAACTTATTTCAGATCTGGTTGTGGAACTTTTGAAGAGGAGTCTTGCAAAGTGGATGGCCCTCTTTTCTTTCCAAGGAAAGAGATTGGCCTTGATTAGGAGCAAATTTGCAATCTTGTTGATAAACTCCTTATCGATCTTACCGTTGCCAACACTTTCCTACTTTTATGTCATTTCTGATGCTGGTTCCCTTTGCATAGATTTTAACTTCTCTAGTATACCTTAACCTTGCCGGTATATCAGTAAATAACATTGTCTTTTCCTGTGTAATTTGTTCAAATAAAAAAGGGGAGAAAGAAGAGAGAGTTTAAATGGGTAGAAGTCTATGTTTTGCTAGAAATTATTTGCTTAACAATTGTTTTCTTTTGTCTTTCTGTTTTTCTTTGAGGAGTTAACTGTTAATTACAGCATAACACTAAGCCTGATGTACATTAGGCATGTACAACTCCCAGAATAGAGGCAGCTAAAGAAACCTAAACACTAAAGAAAATAAAAAATGAAGATGATTAGATGTCTAGATCTGTCTCTATGGTATTTCATTTGGCGAGGAATTTCCCCTGGAATTAGAAAAGAAAGCCATAAAAGAACATTAGGTTCATTACTTACTGAAATAGCTTTAAAATTCTGTTCGTATTAGCTTTTTTTGATAAGGTTCAAGTTGAAGTGAAGAAGAAAAAATCAAGAGCAATATGAGTTAGAGTAACGAGGCTATGTAAGAAAATGCACCCTTGTTACCCTGTCTTAATAGTCGGTCGCGTATCATTTCTTTGGTTATGAAAATGCCTCCTTTTGTCTTTCTGGTGTCTCTGTGTCTGTGCCTTTGTTAATGCGTTGTGTGTGGGTTGATTTTGGGGAAAAAAGGAGTGGGGGACTAGGGGTTGTTGGGTTGGGTTCAGATATCAGTGTATGAAGAACTTATGTCCTTCTGCCCTTCCATATGAAGTTATGAATTTCTTTGCCTTTCATTAACACATATTCTTATGATTGTTTTATGTTTCTCATTTAGGCTAACATCAAAATCAATGTATTTAGTGGACATTTCCCTACAATTTCAGGATCCCAAGCGCAAGATCCATAAACCTGTGAAAGGTGTCTTGAGATTGGAAATAGAAAAGCTCCAAGCTGGTCCTGTTGACTTTGAAAATGCTTCAGAAGGTGGCAGCGTGACAAATGAAACTGGTGACCATGATGATCAATTTACTGATTCAAGGTTTGCAAAATCTTCCAGCAATGGTTCTGATGGTCCTCAAAATGGCCATTCTAAATTGAATTTCTTTGAAGGGAAAGAGGTGCCTCAAAGTGGGTCAATTGCTCCAGGAAATCCAGATGCCAATTCTGATGATGTAAGTGTAACATGCATAAATATACTAATAATGTTACCTTGTATTATCTTTGATTTTAACGTTTTACACATCTCCGTCTAGCAGAGCTTGTTATTTATTATTATTATTATTACTATTTTTTGTTGTTGTTGTAGTATTGATGTTATGTGCTTATTACTTGTTTCCTTCATGAAACTGAACTGAATGCAAGTTTCAACTTCAACTTTCCTTTACAGGAGTTCAGTTTTTAAGTTTGAATATAGTATCTAGTAGTTAATTTGGTGGTATATTTCATATTGAAAATAACATAGAAGCTAAAATATCATAAGCACAGTTTTAAAGTTTGAATATAGTATCTTGTAGTTAATTAGTTTAAGAAATATCTTCTATAATATATTGCCTGGGCAAAATTTTGGCAGAACTAGTTTATTATCCACTGTAATATTGAATTCTACATTGCCCATTTATTCAGAATGAAATGTTTTGATATATTTACAGTTCCAAGCCTTCGACTTCCGCACAGCAACAAGAAACGAGCCTTTCCTGCAACCTTTTCATTGTCTTTATGTCTATCCGTTAACTGTTAGTTTGAGTCGGAAAAGGAATTTGTTTATACGAATTGAACTCCGGAAGGATGATGCAGATGCTCGTAAACAATCTTTAGAGGTAGGTGGTATTCTACCATATTTCAGTGTCGATTTTCCTTGTAGACTTCTTGCAGGGTTGATAGCTGGTTCTTTTTAACCAGGCAATGCATTCAAGGGAGCCTGGTGCATCCCTTCAGAAATGTGCGCACACACAAGTTGCTGTTGGTGCTAGGATGGCTTGCTACCATGATGAAATTAAAGTTTCTCTTCCAGCTATTTGGACACCATTGCATCACCTTTTCTTCACTTTCTTTCATGTTGACCTCCAAACCAAACTAGAAGCTCCAAAGCCAGTAAGTTCAATATTGTTTTTCGAAGGAGAATATTCCAAACTTGGTTTTGAAGTTCAACTTCCATTAATATGCTACAGCTTTCTTATTTGGTGGCATTTAATAATATTTTTAAATTAGGACTACTTGTAATATTCATGCATTTTATTTTTTTATTTGTACAGGTGGTAGTTGGATATGCATCACTTCCATTATCCACACATGCTCAGTATGTTTCATAATAATATCCCTTTCTCTTTTGTCTTAAGTACAAAAATTATAATCATGCTTATATATACATTAAACTGCAGCTTTCTTCACCTTTGATCTCTTTTTACTATGTATAAATGTGAGCTTCGCTCTTCCTGAGTTGTATTATTTAATCCATGTAATTGCTGTTGCTGCTCTCTCTGGATCAATTCATTGATGTAGTGATTCAGTTGCAAGCATGGAGAGAGAACATAATACTTTCATTTAGGTCAAATGCTGGCTCCTTTTAGGGGTGAAAAGGGAACCTCTAACGTTATCCAAGTGATTTTAGTTGTAATTGTAACTACTCTTATGAATTTGCTAAAAATAACAGTTATAGGGCGAATCACCACTACCCACAACGTAATCATAGTGCTTGAGCTACTTTAATCTTAGCTGTATACCTTTATGTCATTACTTAAGTTTTAAAAAAAAGAGTAAGAAAAAGAAAAATCCTTAGGAGTACTATTACTAGTTGTTGGCAGCAATTTTGCCAGCGTAATGGTACAATAGCGAAGAACTTTGTACTCGAGGCTTGCTTTTTTTAAATGTAGTGGCTGTTTGGATCATTCTTTCCGTTATTATTACTACTTTTTATAAAAAAGAAGAAATTTTGTTAGATGGAAAAGAGAGAATAAGGAGTCCAAAGAAATACAAGTGTGGAAAGAAAGAAATGCTAGTAAAGAAATTTCTGGTCTCTTTATTCTACTTTTTCTATTCATTTCTTGACCCTTTCCTTCTATACATAACATATTATTTACTTTTATGGTTATATTCAGGTTGAGATCAGAAATTTCCTTACCAATTATGAGAGAGCTGATTCCGCACTATCTTCAAGATAGCGGAAAGGTATACTTGGATGGCATCTTGTCCATGTTACAACTGTGTCTGTTCTATCTCCGGTGGTGCCATTTCTGCAAACTAATTCCATTTTTTGTTGATATATATATATATATGTGTGTGTGTGTGTGTGTGTGTGTGTGTGTGTGTGTATTCTTTATTTTTTTATATATTTCTTCGATTTTTTAAAGTAGTTCTGGGTTGCGGTGCTATCAGGGGATACCTTAGCGTCACCTCACCACCAAAATCGTCTTTCAATTTGGCTTATGACCATGTTATTCTTTTTTGCTAGGTTGGATAAGAATTAATAGTTTCATTTATAATTTTTAACCTGGTTTGGAGCTTTGGTCATGCGGTTCACTTATCCTTCGCTTTAATTTTCATTTTCTCCTTTTTGGCTCTCCTGTAATTTCTTCTTAAGCTTTCCTTTTTTGGTTTCTTAACAGTAATTTTTTGGAAGCTGATAACTTCGATGTGGCATTTTTCTTCTTGTTATTATTTTGGATGACTGATCATGTACTAATTTAATAACATTTGGGATCTGACACTGTATTTAATTCTGGGTCATTTTTAGGAGAGGCTGGATTACCTGGAGGATGGGAAAAATGTTTTTAGATTACGGTTAAGGCTGTGTTCGTCCTTATACCCCATTAGCGAGCGGATTAGAGATTTTTTCCTTGAGTATGATAGACACACTCTTCGTACAAGTCCACCTTGGGGGTCTGAACTGCTTGAGGTATGCATTCCTATATAATTCTGTATTCTGTTCCTAGGGAATTTTTTACCTGATTGTTTTATTCTTCTCACTACATGAAAATCAGTATGTTTGGCAGCATATATAATACCTCTTTTAGTCTGATGACAAGTTGTGAATGCATTAACTTAGTAGTGATTGTTGATTTTGCAAATATAATGTCTGTGAAGAGCTGGACATGTTCATTGGAATGATTAGATGGGAATGTCCGTTTTAATATTCTTGCAGGCTATTAACAGTTTGAAGAATGTTGATTCGACTGCTTTGCTTCAGTTTCTTCAGCCAATATTGAATATGCTTCTCCATCTTATAGGCAATGGTGGAGAAACTCTCCAGGTACACTAGTAAAGTTTTCCCTTATATATATATATATGCGTATGTAACCCCCCCCCCCCCCCCCCCCCCCCCTCTCTCGGGGGTAAGTAAAGATACATATTCAAAGGGGCTCCAAGGAGGTGTCACCCATTTACATTGATAAACAGAAAGCTGGACAAGACATGCCCCAACCTGATACAGAAACCAAATCATGTTCCAGGACTCAAATCTGACAAACAAACAAAAAAATCTACAAAAGCAATAGCCGATTCATGATTGCCTCATTCTGCCAAAAAGACAGCAGACTCAAGAATAAGGACTTGATGTAGGAAATGGATCACTTTCTATCCATGAAATATCTACAGTATGTCTCCCTCCCAAGCACCCACCAAAGACAGCGAGGGATCTGGTCCAAAATAGCCCAGTCCTCTTCGAAACTCTAACCCTTATCCAAGCACTCAAAAGATTTACATAAATCCTGGTTGCCCCTTTTGAGCGCCCAAAAGAGAACACCATCACCCATAGGCATCTGACAAACTCACAATGATGAAGCAAATGATCGGCTGACTCCCTATCCTCTCTACACATGTAGCAGTCATTCACCAAACACTTGCCTCTCCTCCACAAGGAATCTTGAGTCGAGATACTCCCAAATTCTGCTCCCAAGTGGAGAGGGCCACCTTACGAGGACCCTTAGTTTCCAAATGGTCCTCCAAGGAAAGATCAGGGAACCCTGACCACCTATGTTACGTGGACTCAGCAACCCCTACCTGAAGGATCCTTGAAAGAACACGACATAGACACTATATTTAAGAACATTTTGCTTTATTTTCCACCAAACTGCGTGTCTGATACCCGCACCCGTACATGTGTTATGTTGACATGGCTACTTCTGGATTTTTGAAGATTGCATGTAACACAGCCGGCCGCATAAAGTCCTATAGTAGGAATTCACCAAAATCATCCGCTACTATAGGCCTCCCACCGCTAGGAATCCTTGAATCGAATAAGTTCTCAATTTCCTCCAACACCATTAAAAGCTGATACACTTTCTCTTAACTCCCCATCTTGAAAATGCCTTCTAAAATTTGGTTGCCAAGAAACCTGCCCATCAATTATGGAAGATCACTCAACCACCTTTGCATCCAACCCTAACCATATGTCCTTCCAGAACCTAATGCGCCACTTATGCCCAATCACAAAAGTGAAAAATTATCCCTACCCTTAGCAATCGACTTCCACAAGCCAATCCCGAAAGGCATTCAGTACTCCACTCTTTGGTAATCCACCCCTATTATGCTCTCTGCCAAATCTCAATACCCTCATCCTGTTCCATATTTGATCCTCCTCTGAAGAAAATCTCCAAAGCCATTTGCCCCATAATGCCACATTCAACTTCCCAAAGTCTCCGACTCCCAACCCACACTGACTGACTTGGGTACAAACTTGATTAAGTGATTTCCCCTTCAATTTTCCCTGCCTCAAAAGTCTCTCACCAACTTCTCCAACTTCTTCGTGAGGCCGGAAGCAACACTGAGGATAGGAAATATATGGGGAGACCAGATAATGTACACTCTTAATCAACACCAACCTCCCACACTTAAGACATAAAATTTCCAACCTGCCAATCTCCTCTCAAACTTCTCTACCCCTGAATCTCAACTTCTCCAACCTGTTTTCCAATTCTCTTCTGCGTAATTCTATCTTATTAAATTTATGAGTATTTTCTTCAAGCATTATTTTTTTCGCTTTTGATTTTGCATAGTTCGTTTTTAAATTTCTCTACTCCAAATAGCAGTTTACGTTCTGAGTATATCATGTCCGCAATTAATGTTTACTTAATCACTTTTCCTTTCTCTTTCAGGTTGCAGCCTTTAGAGCCATGGTCAATATTTTAACCCGGTATGTATTTTAATTATCATTTTACATTCGATTTCCTCCCAAATCTTTATTTTCAATTAAAAGCACCCTAAACTTTGAGCGCTTAAACAATTTGCACCGTCCGTATCATAACAATTTGCAGCCTAAACTTTATTGCGAAGGTTGCAAATTGTTTTTCCGCTTAAAGTTTAGGGTTCTTTTAATCGATAATAAAGTTTGGGGTGGAAATTGATTTTAAGCCTAAACTATGTGGTGAAATTTGTATTCGTCTTTCAAATGTTATGTAGTGGTGAATGTGTTGACTTTTTAAGATAAGAAAAGAAGATCCTATTTACGGACAAGGAAGAATAGATACAAAGAGGACAAGAAGTACTCTTCAAAGCTGCAGAAATAGCCACACAGAAGAAGTGTGTAAAGCTATCAGCTGCCGAGGTCCAAAGCTAAGCAAAGAATACCAATCTAAGACTTACTAAGAAAGGGAAAACTAATGATCCTTGAAGATCATAGCATTACACTCGAGCCAAGCGCATTAAATAACAGCTAGTATCACAAAGCGAGCACCACTTCATATCTTCAAGCCTCTACTCAGAGGCCTTTTGGGCATAATTGACGAGTGAGGACAATGCATGATAAATGAGCATCAATGATGCATGGCAGCAATCTGAAAGCTTGAATTCACATAAAATAGTTGAAAAATTGGAAAAAGTAACCAGGGTTAGGCTTCGCACCGTACTCCCCTAGGATATATCAACCACAACTAAGACATAATTGTGTTTATAGTATCTATGTATTCCATAATAATCTGTGTCTAGAATATGAGGATCACAATTTGAAAAGAACTAAAACCCTAATTTTACTTGGAAAATAAAAAAGTACTAAATAACTAAAATAAATCAACAAAATATTAAAATTTCCTAATACTTATAAAATATCATTAATCCCCACTATATACCTAATTGCAACAATATCTACTATATTAAACATAATAAAAATTCCACAAATAAGTACATCAATTTCTTATTTGCTCTAGACTTGTAGTCCCCATCATTGAATATGAGGCATAATGGAGGCAAAGGAGAGGAAATGAACTCAATCTTATTTCTGTCAATTATATTCACTTACCGAGCTAGGAAGTCAACTGGTGATTTGCCTTCAAAATAAACTTAGTTTGGCTGTTCGCAGCCCTGGTTGAAGTTTCCATTGGCCGTTTATCCATTTAAATAAGTTTAACATGTGAATCATTGTATCAAATTCAGCCCTGAAATCCGAACATGCTTATGGGAAAACCTAAATTTGGCTAGTACTTCGGTGGATTAAAGCTAGACAACTCGCCTTAGAAATGTGATCAATTATGATGCCTTTACGTGTAATGACACATGCTGCATTGATACATAAGAAATCATGATAATACGCGTTATACTTTTTTGTACATTTTTTCAACTTTTACACAAATTATTGAATTATGCATCTATATGTCTGTAGGAGCTGCATGTACTATTGTTCATCTTGTTTGGGTTTATAATTGCATGTCCACTGTTTGTGGAGACATTCCTTTCAGTGAACATTATTTGGCTCGATGATAATGGAACTTCTGCTGTGTGTAGGGTGCAGCAGGAGTCAGTTGATGAGGCAGAAAGAAATATTTTTCTAGTAAACTATGTTGATTATTCTTTCGATGATTTTGGGGGCCGTCAACCACCTGTTTATCCTGGTTTGTCTACTGTGTGGGGAAGTTTAGCTCGCAGTAAGGTGAGTTCTCGTGCTTGTCTATTATAAGGTCCCCCCTCAATGTAGCTTACACTTTGTGGTCACCAAAGTAAATCAGGTTACTGCTCCTAACATTATTATAGATGTGGAATTTCATGGTCTAGTTCTCTCCTATTTTTTTCTTTGTTTTGTTATGTAACTTCTCTTGTCCCTATAGTGTCCAATAATTCTATTCTGAAGACAGTAGATGATCAAATGACTTAATTTTGAAGTGATTCCATGAATCCAGGATCTTGTCATTCAATCAATTGATTTTTTTTATTTTTTATTTTTTTTTAATCAGCGCTTGTTATGTATTCATTTCATTAACTTTTAATCCTTGAAATTTACATTGTAGGCCAAAGGCTACCGCGTAGGGCCAGTGTACGATGATGTCTTGGCAATGGCATGGTTTTTCCTTGAGTTAATTGTCAAGTCGATGGCATTAGAGCAGACTCGGCTGTTCTATCACAACCTTCCACTGGGTAATTGTTTGTTGAACAAAGCCTGTATCTAGCATGTCATGCAATAATTTTACACTTTCAAGCTTAATCATGGAAGATTTAATATTTTTTTTGTGCTTATCATGGAGAAAAACTGGCCTCAATTGTAAGTTGTAACTGTGAATAATAGAGAATTAAGAGATAAATTTATATATAGACGAAAATTTGGACCATTCTCTTTTTCTTTTGGTGGAGTGGGGGTGGGTGAATATATTAGCATAAAAAAACTCATATTTTCTGGCATTTCGCAGCAAACAATCATACTTTGCAGACTCACTAAAATACCTCATTACCTTTATAAAGACAATTATTGATATATAAAGTATTATCATTTTGTTTCTCGTCTGACTCTTTTTCTTCAGCATTATGTCTTCTAAGTCGGGCTAAATTTGGCCTTGAACTTTCTAATGCATGCCAGACAATGAGATACCACTATTAGACTTGGATACAATGGTGGCAATAATATGGTTGAGATTTCATAAGAAATGCTTCTTGTTATTTGTGGTGTTTTTTATTTTATTTTATTGTTTAATGTAAGATCATTTATCTGTGGTGTTAAACTTGGTATACATGAACATTGTTGTCCTTTGCCACTAAATTCTGAGCAAGAGAATATTTCATGACAAATGTTACTTTTATAACAGTGAAGAGTCCTTTGATATAAATGTTGATCGGGATCTTTACAATTGTACTTGTAAGAAGAAATCTTATTAGTTGTGTCCAACATTACGGAAGGTTCATGTTGGTAGGCTGTCAGATTCATGGACTGCAGCACTCTGGTATTATCATTATATATAGGTTAGAGTTGAGTACATACATCATGATGGACTAAGAATCTTGGAGTTTCTCTCTTATCCAAAAAAAATTGTATGATTTTCACTGTGATTCTGTTTGAAAACCCTGACATGTCTTGAGCTTGTAACCAAGGTTTTTATTCTTCCTTTCGAATGTTGTGTTGAGCAAAGTTTTGCTATCTATTGATCCAAAATAGAAGAAAGATGTTAGAGAATAAGAGAACTCAGTTAGCTGTTAGTCTTGGTTTTAATTTTATTATCTCCTCTGTTAAATGTTTTGTATATTTTGTGCAACAGGTGAAGATATTCCCCCCATGCAGTTGAAAGAAGGTGTCTTCAGATGTATACTGCAGCTTTACGATTGCCTTCTAACAGAAGTGCATGAGCGTTGCAAGAGGGGGTTAAGCTTGGCAAAACGTTTAAACAGCAGTTTGGCTTTCTTTTGCTATGATCTTTTATCTATCATTGAGCCTCGCCAAGTTTTTGAATTGGTATGCTTCAACTTGCATTTTTTTGCTTCCCCCTTTCATGTTGGCTGACACTGTTTTGCATTTCTGTTATTCATGTTAAAATGTTTCTCTGCTGAATCTTAGGATTATAGAACTGTGTGTTGGGGAAATAAATGTATAATACACCACATCTTAGGAAAACATTAAGTATCCTTCCTTACTTTTTTGGCGCTTTTGAATCTGCTTAACTGAAGACAAAAGAAAACCTTCTCTTGCCTTTGTTTGTCTTAATAAACCCCTTTTCTGGTGAGAATACAATACTTATGTGTTTCCTTATATCTTAAAATTTGTGCAAGAAAAGTCATAACAGGATATTAGGTATGTTATCACCTTTGTGGCAAGTACCCAAGAGGTGTTAGTCATGTGTCCAATTTTTATATATATATGGAAAAAGTAATCTAAGGTATACCTTAGCCAAGTTTGGTCAAGGCTACTTAGTAAAACCTTAGTAAATCAACGACTAAACCTTAGTAAATCGACGTAGTTTTCCTCTTAGGGTTAAGCTTTCTATTTTTGGGTTTTATATTAGAAAAAATTAGTTATTATTTTTGTACAAAACTACGTCATTTTGTTAAATAGTTTTAGCCAAGCTTGGCTAAGACATGCCTTAGATTTCCTTTCCCCATATATATATATATATATATATATATATGTATGTATAATGAATGCTAAAGAGGTGCAAAATCGTCCGTGAATGATTGTTTCTAGTTTCTACTATGAGCCTGAACAAATGCCTCTGCATACTATTTTGACTTCCTAGGTGGCAATTCCTTATTGTTCGAGCTTCTATATATTTTTTCCCTCAAGCCATTTAGTTTTGCAGTCTTTTCCTCCTTTTTTCTATTTTGATCGACTTTTAATGATAATTTTCCATGTCATGCAGGTCTCACTGTACATTGATAAGTTCTCTGGGGTATGTCAATTAGTCTTGCATGATTGCAAGCTTACATTTTTGCAGATCATTTGTGATCATGATCTTTTTGTGGAAATGCCTGGAAGAGATCCTTCAGATAGGTATCTTTGTTTCTAATTCCTCAAACTCATATAGTAAACATTTAGTTCCTTTATTCTATTTGTATTCTACTTGCATCCTGGAAGAGAAAGAAACTAGCTTGTAGCTACAACCAAACAATTATACGCCTGGCCATTTGGAGAATATCAAAGAACGAGCTGGTTTGAAGTCTAGGTCATCCCTAAGAACGAGTGGGCCATCTTATGGAACGAATTTCATCTAAACTGTAGTGGAGAAATGGCCAATAAAACTTACAAGATTACTTGGATTATCTTCCAGCGTCTTGTTATTCCTCTATTTTGTCCTTTTCTTTTTCGAAAGTGATGATGGACCAGGTCTCGCTAATGTAATGTCTGAAGTATGTCTTGTAAAAGTTTAACATGTACTGCTATCAAAATGAATATGATACCTAATAATCAATAAATAACTAAAACACATCAAAGTAAATATTGGAACATAACGATAACGACCACCAACACCCTATTCTTTAAATTACAAAGTCTGCATGCTTGTGAGCACATTGAGCATGGTATCTTGTGGGAGAACAAAAGTTGAATGAGTGATTTTTAGAATTAGGTCCGAAAAGTGTGTATCTTGTATAAGTAGACTGGTATGTGAATTGGAAAATAGCATCTGCTAATTATTGTTGGGGAGTATTAAGGGTAAGAAAAAGTTAGTGTGGTATACCTCTTCATAATCAAAATCTGAAAAGTTATTTGAGTTTGAGTGTCAATTCACCGTCTCCTAGGTAGATATTCGGTTAAAACCTGTCTTATGGTACCCTACAGTTTGGGGGCCAATGTGGTTGTGCACTTCTTCTGCATTTTCTTTTTGTTTGGTATGGTGTATATTATTGCTCTGATATTTATTAAGTAATACTGGTTGTTACATGATCATGTGAATTGAGCGAGACCGGTGCTCTGGAACTTTATGGAGTAATACTTGTTTTAGTAGTAGATCATGCCTTCTATATACTTTCTCGAGTGAGTGAGTTTTAATGATGTATGGAAGTGCTTGACGTGTTCCATTTTTTAATTACAGGAATTACCTTTCATCTGTCTTAATACAAGAACTTTTCCTAACATGGGACCATGATGATTTATCTCTACGGGCAAAAGTGAGTGCAGTGTCGATATTTGTCGTGATCTTTGATTCTAATAGTTGGGCTAGTTACCGACCCAAAAAAAAAAGTTTGGCTAGTTTACCAAGTGGATAATTTGCTCACTTCTTGATCAGCACGGTTGCCATACTTTCTCTATTTTGCCTATGTTAAGTTTTAAAATCTCACTTAACTTGGTTTTGGTGTTTGTAGGCGGCTAGAATCTTGGTAGTCCTTTTGTGCAAGCACGAGTTCGATTCTCGTTATCAAAAGCCTGAAGATAAATTATATATTGCCCAATTATATTTTCCCCTCGTTGGCCAGGTTCTTAGCATCATCTTTTACGTTTACTTATTCTGTATATATTTTCTTTGTGTAATTTCTTGTTGCAGATATTCTATTCTACCGTATCAAAGTCTTTATGTTAGATTCAACTGTTTGAGCTGTCTTACTGGGAATACTAGAATGCTTCGTCACTTCAATGTAGTATATGTAATGTCCTAGAATTTCCACGTATTTATTAATTAAATTATTAATTTAATTTCCAACGAGTTAGTTTTACGAGATTATTTAAATCTTTTTATGTGATTAATTAATTATGTGATTAAATAATTATGTAATTAATTACTAAAATTAATTAAAGGGGGTCACTAATATGTTATTAAATTAGTGAACAAACCCTAAAGTTTTAATATCAAAATAATTGATAAGTTTCCTATTAATTAAATATTCAATTAAATTGAATATAATGAGTGAATTAAATATAATAAATTAATTAATATGATTATTAATTAATGTAAATAATGTGAAATATTAATAATAATATTTATTAGTCCATTTAGTAATTTAATACTTATGGGTTAGAATATTTAATTATTTATTCAATCTAATTATTTATTTAATCATGGATTGAATAATTAATGTGTAAATTATTAAATTAGCCCAACATGGGTCAATTAGTAGCCCAAGTGGAGAATAATAAAATTTGACAATTTAGTAGCCCAAACAATTTAATAGAATCCCAATTGGTATTTTAAATTAAAGCCCAATGATTGGCCCACTTGAAAAGTACTTAAATTAACTAATAATTATTAAAGAAAATGAATATGACAATAAATATGGGACAAGAAAAGTTGCATCAGCCGACCATGTGCATGGAAGGAGAGAGAAAATGAGTTTTTGTTTTATTTTGTTTTATTTTTCATTTAATTAATATTAGGTTGCTTGTTTTGATTTTTGGGAAAGTTTTTTCCCACAAAATCCTCACCAACTTAGTATGGGCTAGCTTTCTTGTGCAAGTATCATTGTTATCTCATGATGGCAATTTTAATAGATATAGATTTTATATCTATCCAAATTGTAAGTATACTTACAATTTAGGAGCATTGTGTTAGTCATTCTTCTTCTTTCATTTTTCAAGCTAGAGAGCATTTGAGAGTGTAGAAAAAATATATTTGAGAGACTAAGAGAGGAGAAGGAGTTCTTGGTTCATGCCTTCAAATCTTATCACCTACTTTGGAAGAAAAAGAAGGATAGCCATTAAATCAAGGTAATGTTTATTCTAAATCTAAGTTTTATTTTTAAATTAAATAAATCATCATGTTAGTATAAACATGTTAATATAGTTATTAATGTGTAGTTGTAATATTTATGCCATGCTTGAGTTTAATATGTTTGATTTGTATTTTGGTATATTTTATATGCTAAAATATGTATTTAATAGTGTGTAAACAAGTTTTGGAATTTATGTCCAAAAATATTTTTATAAAACTTAGGTTTGATGTTCTAATATTATAGAACATTAAATAATGAGAAAAACAAAGTTTGAATCACTCAAAATGGAGTTTTATACAAAAAGTTATGATTTATGGTAGTTTATGTGATGTATAAATTTTTATAAAAAAATATGATATTAAATCATGAAAAATTAATTTTTTTATGTTATAAATTAATATAAGGTGATTGGTAATTTTTTTGGATTTTTATTGAAGAGTTAAAGATTTATTGAAGGTATATTTTTATTTAAAATGGGTATGCCGGAGCACTGTTCACAATCTGCTAAAAGGAAAAAAATAGGAACAGTCCGCGCAATGCGCGGAAGGCATTTGGCTGAAAAAACGCGGAGCCAAACGACGTCGTTTGGCTTCTGCGGGAAATCACTCCGCGCGTACGCGCGGAAGCCACTCCGGCTTCTCAAAACGGTGTCGTTTTGAGCCGTAGCAGTGGTGCACGCGCAAGGCGCGGTAAAGGATTTTGGCGGAAATTACAATTCTGCCCCTCCGTGTTTTTTTCGGCGAAATGACCATTCTACCCTCAGTTCAGTTTTCGAATTATTTACGGAAATGCCATTCGGGTTAAATTTAAATAATTTAAATATTTAAAAACTAATTTAAAATTATAACAAAAATAATTATAATACAAAAATAATATTGGGGAGGATATTTTTCATTAAGTTTAATATTTAAATATTTTAAATATTAATCTAGTTAGCTAAATCATGGTTAAGTTAATAAATTTATTATTTATTTATTATTTTAAATGTTAATAATAAATAAAGATGATATTATTATTTAATTCCTATTAAATAATACTTAAAGAGAGATAAAATTTATAAATTAATTATTTATTATTTAAATATTATTAAATAATAAATAAGGATAATTAAGTAATTAATTATTATTTAATTAACATTAAATAACGATTAATGGAAATTAAGTTATTAGAGTAATAATTTATTATTTAATTTAAATAATAAATAAGAATGATTTGATTATTATTTAACCTTAAATAATAATTAAAATTAATTAAATAATTAATTATTATTTAATTAACATTAAATAATAATTAAAGAGGATTAAAATTAGTAAACTATTATTTAATTTCTTTAAATTAAATAATAAGTAAGGTTAATTACTTAGTTAATTATTGGTTGATTAATATTAAATTAAAAAAAGGTTAAACTTAAGTCAATAATTATTTATTATTTAATTATTATTAAATAATAAGTAAGTACAATTAGTTATTATTTATTTTAAATAATAACTAGAGTTAATTAATTAATTTCTATTTAATCAAGATTAAATAGTAATTAAATAGAGATTGAGTTAATAAAATAAATTGAATTTAATTATGATTTAATTAAACAATTATAATAAGTTGTTTAAGGGTTTAATAAGTGTCCAACACTTGAGAAAAATATTTTCTAACTTATTAAATTATTAACCTAAAATGATTAAGGGTCTATAAGGTTAATAATATTGTTTTGACTAATGTAAATTATGTGTTAGTACTTAGGTGTGGTAAATAAGTTCATTATTAAGCGTATAGTTATGCAAATACGCCGTACTAATTATTAGACCGACTTTATTAATGTTAGGTCTTTCAAAGCAAGTTAGTTAAAGCTAGACAATTATTGTAGCTGAGCAGACAGGCAAGTTCTCTAACCCTACTCATTTATTGTTGAACAAGTTTCTATACTTGTATTCATTGTCAAAGCTTGAAGTGGTTTAATTATTTAAAATTATCCCACATCCATACTGTTTATAAAATCGCACTTAGTGCACTTGAAGCTTATTAGTTCTTGATTCATGAACTGTATTAAAAATGTCAAAAGCTAATAGTTCAACTAGACATTTCGTTTATAAATTCAATACTTGAATACTTTTAAAAGCTTATCCAAACCATTGTTAGGTGCGGATTTCTTATATTAAGTCTGAGAATTGAACAACCCTAAATTAGGGGATTTTGTGTCGGGAAACCGACTTTGGGCGCCAGTGACTAAATGTAATGCATATACAGCGGGTTGAATAGGCTGATCCCCTTGAAAACCAAACAACTCAAAGGGTCAGAGGAAACTCTATTATACCCTCGTTAGTTCAGGGTCCTTAGTGACCACTCAGCATTTTAAGATTCAAATATTCTGTTTATTAAAATTTGAATCATGTTTCATTCACAATTGTTATATCTATTGTTGAATCATTGATGATATTTCCCATTCATTCATGATATATTAAATCTATATGATTGTTCTAAACTTGCTGAGCAAACTAGTTGCTCATTCTTGCTATATCATGAACCATTTTTCAGATAATCCTGATTGCTCAAAGAAGGATAAGGGAAAAGGAAAAGACAGAGTTTAAGTTAGCTTATGCATGCTAATTAGATCTTTAATTATGTATTTACGGTTGTTAAACCTTTTGTAATTCCTTGTGATAGGAACTGTTATTATGTTAAGGTTGATAGACCCTGGTATTGTAACCTTTTGAAGGGAACCAATATGTATTATTCCGCGATATTTAAATGCAATGTATGTATTTAATGGTTAGTAATTTGTTGAATAGTGAGAACCAAACTCGAGGTTATGGAACCCGGATTTGGGGTCGTCACAGGTTGGTCATCAAAGTATGCTCTCCTCAAATTACATAAATTGTTTAGGGCTGCCATAACTTATTCTTTGGAAGATGCAACCAAGTGTCAGTTGACGACTTGAAGTAATAGTTGCTTCATATTTTACAGATAGACACCACAATGTTAGCTATATGTTGTGTGGGTGTGTGTTTTTATGTTCAAAGAAGTAAAGCTTTGACTTTGAAAGGTCTGCCAGTGTATCATGGTGCTTTTGCAACTTATTGCTTGTTATTTATGTATTTATCTTGGTTGTTTTATTTTTGCAGATTTTGGATGAAATGCCTGTCTTTTATAATCTTAATGCTGTTGAGAAGCGTGAAGTCTTGATTGTTATCTTGCAAATTGTACGTAATCTGGATGATGCATCACTTGTCAAGGCTTGGCAGCAAAGCATTGCTCGTACCAGATTATTTTTTAAACTTTTGGAGGAAAGCCTGATTCTTTTTGAGGTTCGTTCATATTTTATGGATGTATTTTCTTTCTGATTATGGTACTTGAATCTGCTGCACATTTGACAACTTCATTTCTTGGTTTATTAACTGTGGAACTGTCTTGACGAATTCTTTAGTTTTCTGGGGTAATACTGATGTGTCAATAAACATGTTTTGTAACAATTTTGTTGCAAAGTCATCATGTTATACTGTCTAGGAATTTATTTTAGTAAAATGCACCACATAAAAGAATGCCATACAAAACTATTACTGAAATTAATCATGTTATAATGGATTGTCCAAGAAAGTCCTTACTAACTAATACGGAATAATTGCTGCTTATACTTCTACTGCGACTCTGCATGTGTTACTCTTTTGACTTTTCCACAAAGAAATCTCCAAAAAAAGCCAGATAAAACCTCTTCCATCATAAGGTTCCTTACTTGATCAAGGGGTTGATTATCTTTTCTTGATCTTTCAAGGCTAAAGTTTTGTTTTAATTTTTTTCAGCTCCACATTTTTATGCATCATCAACTTATGTAACTATTAGCTAATTGCACATTATATATTGAACAGCATAGAAAACCTGCTGATAGCATGCTTATGGGCGCTAGTTCTCACAGCCCGGTTGCAGATGGACCAATTTCCCCCAAGTATTCTGATCGACTTTCTCCTGCAATTAACCAATATCTGTCTGAGGCTTCTCGGCAAGAAGTCAGAGTAAGTTTACTTTTAAGTGACATTTTTGTTCAACAAAAATGGAAAGTTGGTTATCTGTGATTAGCTTATATATGCTTCAAAGTGCGAACATCAGTCTCTGAGTGATTATGTCATCATGGTTATTTGGGTCATCCTGGTGGCAATGTTTTTCTATTTATATAGGAATTAGGGTGCCTCATTCCTCAATATTTTAGGTTTCTCCTATGCAGCCACAGGGTACACCTGAGAATGGGTATATGTGGCAGCGAGCTAATTCCCAGTTAAGCTCTCCTAGCCAGCCATATTCCTTAAGAGAAGCACTCGCTCAGGCACAATCTTCTAGAATTGGAGCTTCGACCCAAGCATTAAGGGAATCTTTGCACCCAATATTGAGGCAAAAACTGGTAAGTGTGATCTGTACTACCCTTAACTATTAGGTGTTGATGGTTGTGTATAATGATGACTTGTAAATCATTCTCTACAAATATACACCTTGACCCTTTTAATCTTTTTTTGTTGACGAATACGAGCTAGTTTATAAAAGAACTGATAACTGTTGCCTTGCTTCAGGAACTTTGGGAAGAAAACTTGAGCGCTGCTGTCAGTCTTCAAGTTTTGGAAATAACGGAGAAGTTTTCCAGCTCTGCGGCGTCCCATAGCATCGCTACTGATTATGGAAAACTTGATTGCATAGCATCCATATTTACAAGCTTCTTCTCACGATGTCAGCCACTGGCATTTTGGAAAGCTATGTTTCCTGTGTTCAACAGTGTCTTTCTGCTTCATGGAGCAACACTAATGGCGAGGGAGAATGATCGCTTCTTAAAGCAAATAGCTTTTCATCTTCTTCGACTTGCAGTTTTTCGGAATCACAATATCAGGAAAAGGGCCGTGGTGGGGCTACAGATACTTGTCCGGGTAGGCTACTGGTGTTGGTTATTGATACAATTGTAGACTTTATATGTGGTACCTTCAACTGTTATCAGCTTTATTACTGCATAACACAGCTTCTTCAATTTTGCAGAGCTCCTTCTCTTACTTTACACAGACGGCAAGGTTAAGGGTCATGCTTACTATTACATTGTCAGAGTTGATGTCTGATGTTCAAGTGACACAGATGAAATCTGATGGAACACTTGAAGAAAGCGGGGAAGCACGACGTCTTCGAAATTCTTTGGAGGAAATGGCAGATGAATCTGAGAGTTGCAACTTATTAATAGATTGTGGACTTCCAGAGAATGCACTTGTTGCCATCCCAGAAAAATTGGCAGAAAACCCGTGGTCCTGGTCAGAGGTGAAGTTTCTTGCCGACAGTATTGTCCTGGCTCTTGATGCTAGCCTAGAACATGCACTCTTGGTAAACTATGTCTTCCTTCATTGTAGCGTTATATTCAACACAAGTATTAATGTCAGTAATTGATATTTTCATGTTGAGTACATTTGCCTACAGGCTTCAGTTATGAACACGGATAGATATGCAGCTGCAGAGAGTTTCTTTAAACTTGCGATGGCATTTGCTCCTGTACCAGATCTCCACATAATGTGGTTATTGCATCTTTGTGATGCACATCAGGAGATGCAATCGTGGGCTGAAGCTGCACAGTGTGCTGTTGGTGTAGCAGGCGTTGTAATGCAGGTAAATTTTGCATTCAGCTGTTTCTTGGTTTGGCAGTTAACTGCCTTGCTTAAGTTTAACAATTTTCAGACAAATGATCACATTTTCTGAGGGATCAAGTCCAGATGCAAGACTGTTGGAGGAAGGTGTATTTTGCGGGATCTAAGGATTTGATAATATCATAAGTTAATTGTGTAGAGAACTTAAAAGATCCACCTAGACCCGTTGAAGAGTTGTTAGTTAAAGTGGTAAAACTAGGAGTTACAGGAAAACCTATTAAACATGCACAACGTCATGTCAGTTTCTAGAATTGTCATTCATGCTCTAATTACTGTTTTTAGACATGGCATACTGACATTTATTTTAATAATTTGTAATTTGTCTTGGACCTCGTGAGTAGAAAAGATTAGACATGGCATACTAACGTTTATATCAATTTGTCTAGGCCCTTGTGAGTAGAAACGATGGAGTCTGGGGCAGTGATCATGTGGCTGCACTACGCAAAATTTGCCCCATGGTTAGCAGTGAGATAACATCTGAGGCTTCGGCAGCTGAGGTAGAAGGGTATGGTGCTTCCAAACTCACAGTTGATTCTGCTGTGAAATACCTGCAGCTTGCAAATAAGCTTTTTTCTCAAGCTGAGCTCTACCATTTCTGTGCAAACATTCTTGAACTTGTGATTCCAGTATATAAAAGCAGGAGGGCATATGGACAGCTAGCCAAATGCCACACAATGCTAACCAATATCTATGAATCAATACTAGAGCAGGAATCAAGTCCAATTCCTTTCACCGATGCCACATATTATAGGGTGGGATTCTATGGTGAAAAATTTGGGAAGCTAGACAAAAAGGAATATGTATACAGAGAGCCTCGTGATGTTCGTTTAGGTGACATAATGGAGAAACTTAGTCATATATATGAGTCAAGGATGGATGGTAATCATACTTTGCATGTAATTCAAGATTCTAGACAAGTCAAAGCAGAAGATTTGCAGCCTGGAGTCTGTTACTTGCAGATAACTGCTGTGGATCCTGTCATGGAAGATGAAGATTTGGGAAGTAGAAGAGAGAGAATCATTTCTCTTTCTACTGGAACAGTCCGCGCTCGTGTCTTTGACCGCTTCTTGTTTGATACTCCTTTTACAAGAAATGGCAAGACCCAAGGTGGATTGGAAGACCAGTGGAAGCGACGGACAGTTCTTCAGACTGAGGGCTCTTTTCCTGCCCTTGTTAACAGGCTCGTGGTTATCAAGTCAGAATCTCTCGAGTTCTCCCCAGTAGAGAATGCAATTGGAATGATTGAAACCCGCACGGCTGCACTGAGAAATGAGCTCGAGGAGCCTCGCAGTTCTGACGGTGATCAACTCCCCCGTCTCCAAAGTCTACAGCGCATACTTCAAGGCTCTGTTGCAGTTCAAGTAAGTCCATCAACGAAAATCTTTTCACAGATTCTCTCTATTATCATTTCGTTATGAACCATAATCTTTATTTCTGAAAAGTTTAGTTGAAATATCGGCTGATTGGACTATTGCCTATATTAAGTTCCTCGTGATTTTCTTGTGCTTCTGTCCTAATTGGCTGCATCTTATTTTTATTTCTACTAATATTATTTAATAAGGCGCTTTCTGATTAGATCCCTATGTCATTTCATTTGTATGGCATATTAACAGGTGAACAGCGGAGTCTTGAGTGTATGCACGGCTTTCCTGTCAGGGGAGCCTGCAACGAGGCTGCGTTCACAGGAGCTGCAGCAACTCATTGCTGCCCTCCTTGAATTTATGGCCGTTTGCAAGCGTGCCATCCGGGTACACTTCAGGTTGATTGGGGAGGAAGACCAAGATTTCCACACCCAGTTAGTCAATGGGTTTCAGTCGCTTACTGCAGAATTATCTCATTACATCCCCGCCATTCTTTCGGAGCTCTGACAATTGCAAGTGTTTTTGTTTGTGTAATGTGTTTATATCATTTGTATAATTTTTCGTTAGGTGCATGTAGTAGTGTTGATGTTCATATATTTTTTCATTGTGTTAACGTGTAATATTTTTTGTCCATTTTACCTGTGTTACTAGTTTGGGCCAAGAATATTGAATTTCCTTGTACTCTGCTAGGTAAACTGGTAATCTGTATGTATATATATATATTCAGAGGCACTGACATGTTAGCTGATGTGAACCTATGAGCCCTCAGAATACTGTCTGAAACTAATGATTCAAAGCTGGGTCCTAAATTTAGACTTAATTTAATTCATGCAAGTACGGAAAAATATTTTTTAATTTTTTTTTATAACTAGTATTTTTTAGTTGAAAAAAATATTTATAACTAGTATAGTAATTGTGATTGTATTAATTAAAACAAAATGAATTTACAAAAATTGAAAACTAAAATTAGTAATAAATTCTATTCCTTTCTACCCACTAATCTATGGTGCAGTATATTGTAAGCCTGGTAAAATCCAATTCTCGTCTAAGGTCCCTGCTTTTATCCGGTCGAGAATATCTTATAAAATAATGCGTTAAATTATAATTAGTGATAATTTATCATATATTGGTGGATCAAGTGATATTTACTAATTATAACGCATCATATTATTTTGTATTCATCATAAATAATCATTCTTTAATCATCAAAATATTATTATTAAACTCAATCATTCAATATATTTAAATTCTTTTTATATATGACAATAAATTTATAAATAATAAAAGTATATGGCAACACATGTTATATAAAGAAATTAAGAGGTCCCGCACTAATTATTTTACTTAAAATTTTACGTTAATTGTAGTCCACATTTGTTATGAAATTTATCCACAAAAAGACCAAAGGTAATAATAACCTAGTGGTAAAAGTCTCTCCCTTTATTGCGTAAAGTTATAAGTTCGAATTTATCTCTGTGCAGTAAAAGTGTCTAGTCCCCTCTTCTGACCTCTTCTCCAAACTCTTCTCAGGCAAATTAGATTGAAATATACCTCTAAATTTATTACAGTATAATAATATAAATTCTCATAAATAAATAAATAATAATTTGTCCACATAAAATATATCTACTTATAAACATGGAAAACAAAATATATTCTTTATTAAATTTTCAAATAGAATTATTTTATTGTGTGGAGAACAGAGAGTATTTAATATTGAGTTATTTTCAAGAATAATATTAAAAATAAAGTAAAAATTCTCTCTCACCGCTTTGACTGGGGCTGCTGGTGTGGAACAAAGGCCAGAATTTCTTCAACAGCTTCCCTCCCTTGCAAGAAACAAATTGCTCTCCATATATATACATATATACTCAAGCTAACGAAGAATTCCAAATACAGTGAAAATAAATAAAGAAGAGTTGAAAAATGGACGGTGTTTCTGAAAATGAAATGAAGCAGAAATTACAAGCATTGCAGAAACAGTTGGGTAAGAAGCAATTGTTCGAGGAAGCAGTCTCAACCATCTCTTCTCTCCTTCGAGTTTCATACCCCTCGGCTTCCCTTTCTCTCTGCAATTCGGTTTGTTTTCGATAAACCCTTTCAATTTCACTCATATCTTTTTTGCAATTTGTTTCAATTCTTTATCTGATGTTGATTTGATTAGCTTGATTTTCTGTTAATTTCTTTCCTTTTGGTTATTCGTTGCTGTGGATCTCAACTGCAATTTTGATAATTAGGGTATTATTAATAATTCCCTTCAACAAGTTAAGTAAATAACCACCAGAACATTTAGAGCTACGAGATTTATCAAAAAGAAAAGAGGAAAAACTAAAAAAAGTTTAAAATTTGGGAAGCCCTTTACATTTATGGCCTAAAAAATTGACCTTGAACGTCCCTTGTAATAATCAACATCAATCTGTTTGTGCCACATATGGTCAGTTTTATCTAATTGATCGATAAAGTTGCACCCTTTAGATCTTATTGACTTTTGTGCCTAAAGACGAAAGACGGAGGAACTTTTAACTATTTAACTAGTAGAGTTTGTAATGAGCAATCCTAGCATTAACTTTAACATTGACAAGGGTTGGCTGACATCGCATAAATCTTTGTTGTTTTGTATTTATTGGTTGCTAGCACTGAGTTTCTGTGATGGGAATGTTTCAAATTGTAAAATTACGTCTGCTAGGGTTCATGTTTAGCTCTTTTTATATTTAGCTTCAGAACTAATCAAAGTATGACTTCAGGGTAAAGTGCATATGGATTTTAAAGCGTTAACAAAAAGGGGTTGTTCTTCTTTGTCTATAATTGCTCATTTGGTCCAATGACTTTTTCTATCAGCATTGTTGGATAGATATGGGTTGGCTGAATTGAAGTGGCAATGCCTCTTGGAAGTAGATAGATCAGTACTAGGAACTTTTCCATCCTCGTAAGCTTTTTTTGTATTTGCTTCCAACCCTAACTAAGTAATGAAAGGACCAGATAAGTTGCATAGCAATTTTTTGTGAAGGCTCTTTGGAGATTTCCAAATATTTCTTAGATGTGGCGGACAGGTGGAGAAAGGTGTATTTTCTGGCAATGAATGGTGGTTGAGGTTTCGTAATACTCCTCTAACTGACAAATTTTCTAAAGCAACTCTCCTCCACAGACCTTTATTTCTACCACTTACCTTGTGCTACTGCTTTAGGTGTCATTGTGTCAAATCCCTCCCAAACTCCCCTCATTGGATGGTTACACTATCTCTTCATTAATGTGTAACCTCCTTTTGGAAGTGCAGCCTTTTCCACACTGCTAATGTATGTCTTCTCAGATCTCACAGCCACCACATTTAACGTTGTTCATATTTGGGGGGCACAACTTTAAGAAGCACGGACACTACTTTCCTACTGCCCAAGGCCGCTGGTAATCTTTATAGCCACTGCACCACCTAATCAGAATAATTACGCTGTCCCATGTAAATTCAACCCTAGAACTACGATGAAGCAGAAATGGACAAATTTAAGTAACGAAATTGTTCCTTTGCTCCAGGGATATGTTCCGTCTGTAAGCATAAGAGGCTGTATAGAGAAAGAACTTCCTCCTACCCTGCCAATCTCGTAACCTGCAAAAAGCCTCCAAGGGATGTAATAAGTGCAGAGTCTAGCTCTCCATCACCAAGTTAAAAGAAATTAGAAAACAAGGATTTCATCCCCAAGTTCCCTCAACCTATAACAGAAATACCATCGCAATGCCTGAATCAAAATTGAGAACTTCAGCATTAACGTACAATATTTGCATTTCCTCCATCTTGACCAAATACTATCCTGTTATGAAGAAGAAAATTTAACAATTTGACATGATTCTTTTTTCTATTTGCTGTTATTCCTATAATTATGTTTTCATGCTGTGCTGACTGTTTGTTTTAAACAAATATTCACATGTGCAGTTCTATACTGTTGTATGTCGGGTTGCTACAATTTTAAAGACAAGATACACTGCACCAGGATTCTGGAGTGCTGGGCTGCAGCTATTCCTGGAAGCTGAAAAACTGGTGTCTGAATCTTCTCAAAGGAAACATTTGCGGGATTGTGTTGGTCAAGCCCAGGAGCAGTTGAGGGAAGTAGATCAGTCTGAGGGTCTGGAAACTGTGCACAATCGGACAACTGGAGGTCCATCATTACTTTATCTCAAATTATTTTGAAGTACATCTGCATTAGTTACTGCAGCCTCTGTATCAATGCTTTGAAAGGTTGAAAGTCACAAGATTAATATCTTTCTTATCTTTGATTCAGGATATTTATTTGAAGGACATCTTACTGTAGACCCAGAGCCTCCACAGCCTGAATGGTTGGTGCAGTCAAACCTCCTCACTGCAGTTGCCAACTTGTTACCCACTACATCTTCTGAAGGCCAAACAGAAAACAGTAACACATCAGAAGAAGCTGCAAATCTTCTCCAAGGGCTGATAGACAGACTCCCTGACATAGTGCCAATGGTATCTTTCCTTTCCTCTCAATGGTTTTTATTTTTCATTAAACTGATACATCTCCTCTTCAGTATTTCTATCTGAAGAAAACACAAAAAAAGAAAAGAAACAACCAAGTCTAGAGATCAATTTCTGAACTGTGAACTATAAGCAGTTGATGGGATTTCTCTTCTGATGATGTATGTTAGTCATTGATATGTTGAGTCTTGGAAAAGAAAACATAATTGAGATGCTAACAAAAAATAGCATACATATAATTAAAGAGCATATTTTGGTCCAACTAACCTTGATATAGAAATTAATACTGATCTTGTACTCTTCATTCTTTTTTTTTTGTCTATAAGTTGCTGGAGAATGATCCTGCAGTCCCAAAAGTACCACCTGCCAGTAAAGAAGTGGTTGCAAAGCTTCCAGTTATTACTATTACAGAGGAAGTACTGGCCAAGCTAGGACCAGATGCAGAATGTTGCATTTGCAAGGAGAATTTGGTTGTAAATGACGGGATGCAAGAGTTGCCTTGCAAGCACACCTTCCACCCGCCTTGCTTGAAGCCATGGCTGGTAATAAATATGTTTCTTAGATATCTTTCTTGTGCCATGTATTAAAAATATAGTTCAAGTGAAAATCTGAGATTTTGTTTTTGTTCAAAATTTTACGTGTTACAGGATGAGCATAATTCGTGTCCCATCTGTCGGCATGAACTGCAGACCGATGATCATGCCTATGAAAGCTGGAAGGAGCGGGAGAAGGAAGCTGAGGAGGAGAGGAGAGGGGCTGCAAATGCCGTGCGTGGGGGTGAATACATGTATGTATAGATCAAAGCAGTTTATATGTTTTTATTCCTTGTATGTTTGGCAAGTTAAAAAACTTGAGTTTGACTCATGGTTGTCTTTCTTTGTTACCCCATTATGGCTACATGCCCAAGTTAAATATCGACTTTAATTTATCAAAGTGGGTTTTACATAGTTCCTTTGTAGAGCTTATTGATTTGAAGTTTTGAATCCATTCCAATATGATGAACTTTTTTTTGGGAGTCTTTCTAGTGTTGAATCTTATAGTGTCTGTCTGTGTTAAATATTCCTAGTCTGCACACCTCTAGAAGGTTTTATTGAGAAGTGTCCCTGGGGGGTGAGGGAGTTGAGCTCTTGATTTCTCTGTTGTACAAAAGCGGACAGGAGAGGTAGCCTTTCCAGCCATTGGAGCAAGGATTTTAGCATGTTATCCATTGTACGGACGGAAAAAGAAATTGAGTTAATTAAGCTCGACTCGGATTTCTCAAAATTAGAACCAACAACATACTTGTGAGCATCACTTGCCTTTGTATTGCAAATTAAAGGCAAGTGATCTTGGAATTGAAAGATACAAACTTTATCTTCACTAATAAGGTAAAGAAGTCATAGAAGAAAATGAGGAATCATGTTTTCATTGAAAAATTAATGATAATATCCTTAGTTACCAGGATTTCTAGTTTTTGTTTTATCAGCTTAGTTATCTTCCTGGTAAACAGAACGTTCCATGACGAGAGAGAGAAACATAGCGTTAGTTTATATTATAGTCTTTTTTTTCTCTTCTTCATACTTTTCTTTTGCTGGTGGTGATTGTTGCTATATAAGCTGATTTTAGTTCTAAGCCTGAAGTAGATAGTAGAAAACTAGTTGCATGACATATGGTTTAATTGGACGCATCAATGAAATGCATGCATTCTGCACCACTGAAACTCTTGCATCATTGCGTGTCAAAATCTCATCCGTTTGTTTTACAGCTAGCTTAAACTCCATGTGCTCGCATTAATAGTTATATATATACATATATACGCATATATGTACACACCTGTATATACACATGCAATATAAATAAAAACATTCCATTGCAGTAACATAGGCTACTAAAAAACCAAGCATCACAAAAGTATCCGGTGCTAACGGAATTGTTTTAATCATCACAAGAACCTACTAAGTTGTGTGATAGATGTAATCATCACAAAAATCGAATGGTAATGTAAAAAGGCTTGTGTGCATTTTTGTGACAGTCAACACCATCGCAAAAAGACACAGGGTGCTATCGTGATTAGTTTAGCCGTCACAAAGGCTTATACGTTTATGTGATTGTCAAAACAATCACACAAAAATCGCAGGCTAACATGATTGTGCTTGAGCGATTATGTTATTATCAAAATTATCACAAAAGACGTTTCATGATGGGGGATCTGGTTAGGGTGAAATTGCTACACCGCATATTATTAACAAATGTTATAGGTTTTTATTAGATTGGTTATAACAAATGTTGTATTCCCAGTTTGTGTGCCTCCACAAAATATAACATTTACTATAACCAATGCAGCAACAAGATATAGTACTTATCAATGGGTTCATACATGGCAGCATTTCTGTTGGCTAAAGACATTAGACAACTATTTTGTGATGACTTTGAGTTTGTGTTACGGGTTTGGACACACTGTAATACAGTAAAGGACCGATCCATCCTCTGTATACTCCTTCACCTCTTTCAGACTAGAACTAAACAGCGCCCGCCCGGTGTTATAATTATAATTAATAATTGAAATAAAAATTATAGGAAAAAATAAATGGGAAATTATTAGTTATTATTAACACTAGCCTGCCCTCTGTGACGACCCCAAATCCGGGTTCCATAACCTCGAGTTTGGTTCTCACTATTCAACACATTACTAACAATTAAATACATACATTGCATTTAAATATCGCGGAATAATACATATTGGTTCCCTTCAAAAGGTTACAATACCAGGGTCTATCAACCTTAACATAAAAACAGTTCCTATCATAAGGAATTACAAAAGGTTCTTCAACAGTAAATACACATTAAATATCTAATTAGCATGCATAAGCTAACTTAATATCTGGTTTTTCCTTTTCCCTTATCCTTCTTTGAGCAATCAGGTCTATCTGAAAAATGGTTCATGATATATCAAGAATGAACAACTAGTTTGCTCAGCAAGTTTAGAACAATCATAGAGATTTAATATATCATGAATGAATGGGAAATATCATCAATGATTCAACAATAGATATAACAATTGTGAATGAAACAAGATTCAAATTTTAATAAACAGATTATTTGAATCTTAAAATGCTGAGTGGTCACTAAGGACCCTGAACTAACGAGGGTATAATAGAGTTTCCTCTGACCCTTTGAGTTGTTTGGTTTTCAAGGGGATCAGCCTATTCAACCCGCTGTATATGCATTACATTTAGTCACTGGCGCCCAAAGTCGGTTTCCCGACACAAAATCCCCTAATTCAGGGTTGTTCAATTCTCAGACTTAATATAAGAAATCCGCACCCAACAATGGTTTGGATAAACTTTTAAAAGTATTCAAGTATTGAATTTATAAACGTAATGTCTAGCTGAACTATTAGCTTTTGACATTTTTAGTACAGTTCATGAATCAAGAACTAATAAGCTTCAAGTGCACTAAGTGCGATTTTATAAACAATATGGATGTGGGATAATTTTAAATAATTAAACCACTTCAAGTTTTGACAATAAATACAAGTATAGAAACTTGTTCAACAATAAATGAGTAGGGTTAGAGAGCTTGTATGTCTGCTCAGCTACAATAATTGTCTAGCTTTAACTAACTTGCTTTGAAAGACTTAACATTAATAAAGTCGGTCTAATAATTAGTACGACGTATTTGCATAACTATACGCTTAATTAATGAACTTATTTACCACACATAAGTACTAACACATAATTTACATTAGTCAAAACAATATTATTAACCTTATAGACCCTTAATCATTTTAGGTTAATAATTTAATAAGTTTAGAAAATATTTTTCTTAAGTGTTGGACACTTATTAAACCCTTAAACAACTTATTACAATTGTTTAATTAAAGCATAATTAAATTTAATTTATTTTATTAACTCAATCTCTATTTAATTATTATTTAATCTTGGTTAAATAGAAATTAATTAATTAACTCTAGTTATTATTTAAAATAAATAATAACTAATTGTACTTACCTATTATTTAATTATAATTAAATAATAAATAATTATTGACTTAATTTTAACCTCCTTTAATTTAATATTAATCAACCAATAATTAACTAAGTAATTAACCTTACTTATTATTTAATTTAAGAAAATTAAATAATAGTTTACTAATCTTAATCCTCTTTAATTATTATTTAATGTCAATTAAATAATAATTAATTATTTAATTAATCTTAATTATTTAATTAATTTTAATTATTATTTAAGGTTAAATAATAATCAAATCATTCTTATTTATTATTTAAATTAAATAATAAATTATTACTCTAATAACTTAATTTCCATTAATCGTTATTTAATGCTAATTAAATAATAATTAATTCCTTAATTATCCTTATTTATTATTTAATAATATTTAAACAATAAATAATTAATTTATAAATTTTATCTCTCTTTAAGTATTATTTAATAGGCATTAAATAATAATTGCTAATTTATCATCTTTATTTATTATTAACATTTAAAATAATAAATAAATAATAAATTTATTTAACTTAACCATGGTTTAGCTAACTAGATTAATATTTAAAATATTTAAATATTAAACTTATTGAAAAATATCCTCCCCAATATTATTTTTGTATTATTATTATTTTTGTTATAATTTTAAATTAGTTTTTAAATATTTAAATTATTTAAAATTTAACCCGAATGGCATTTCCGTAAATAAGTTGAAAACTGATCCGAGGGCAAAATGGTCAATTCGCCGAAAAAAACACGGAGGGGCAAACTGGTAATTTCGCAGAAAACCAGCGCTCGCGCATTGCGCACGCCTTCATAAACAACGGCCCAAAACGGTGCCGTTTTGAGAAGCCGTAAACGGCTTCCGCGCATTGCGCGGAGTAAATTCTTACGAAGGTCAAACGACGTCGTTTGGCTCCGCGTCCCTTAGCCTAATAACCTTCCGCGCATTGCGCGGAAAACCCCCTTTTTTTTTTCTTCCGGCAGAACGTGAACATTACCCATTTTAATTAAAAATATACCATCAAGTAAGCTTTAAATTCTCAATAAAAATCCAAAAAAATTACCAATCACCTTATATTAATTTATAACATGAAAAATTAATTTTTCATGATTTAATATCATTATTTTTTTATAAAATTTTTTACATCACATAAACTACCACAAATCATAACTTTTTGTGTATAACTCCATTTTGAGTGATTCAAACTTTGTTTTTCTCATGATTTAATGTTCTATAATATTAGAACATCAAACCTAGGTTTTATAAAAAATATTTTTGGACATAAATTTCAAAACTTGTTTACACACTATTAAACACATATTTTAGCATATAAAATATACCAAAATACAAACCAAACCTATTAAACTCAAGCATGGCATAAATATTACAACTACACATTAATAACTATATTAACATGTTTATACTAACATGATGATTTATTTAATTTAAAAATAAAACTTTATTTAAAATAACCATTACCTTGATTTAATGGCTATCTTCCTTTTTCTTCCAAAATAGGTGGTGAAAGAAGATGACATGAACCAAGAACTCCTTCTCTTGGTATTTTTGCTCTCAACTATATTTTTTCTACACTCTCAAATGCTCTCTAGCTTGAAAAATGGAAGAAGAAGAAATGACCAATACAAGAACCTAAATTGTAAGTATACTTACAATTTGGATAGATATAAAATCTATATCTATTAAAATTGCCATCATGAGATAACAAAGATACTTGCACAAGAAAGTTAGCCCATGACTTAGTTGGTGAGGATTTTGTGGGAAAAGACTTTTCCAAAAATCAAAACAAGCAACCTAATATTAAATAAATAAAAATAAAACAAAATAAACACAAAACTCATTTTTTTCTCTCTCCTCCATGCAATGGTCGGCTGATGACTTTTTGGTTGTCCCAAAATAATAGTCACTTTTCACTTTTTTTAAATAAATAATAGTTTAATTTAAGTATTTTTCAAGTGGGCCAATCATTGAGCTTTAATTTAAAATACTAATTGGGCTTCTATTAAATTGTTTGGGCTACTAAATTGTCAAATTTTATTATTCTCCACTTGGGCTACTAATTGACCCATGTTGGGCTAATTTAATAATTTACACATTAATTATTCAATCCATGATTAAATAAATAATTAGATTGAATAAATAATTAAATATTCTAACCCATAAATATTAAATTTCTAAATGGACTAATAAATATTATTATTAATATTTCACATTATTTACATTAATTAATAATCATATTAATTAATTTATTATATTTAATTCACTCATTATATTCAATTTAATTGAATATTTAATTAATAGGAAACTTATCAATTATTTTGATATTAAAACTTTAGGGTTTCTTCACTAATTTAATAACATATTAGTGACCCCCTTTAATTAATTTTAGTAATTAATTACATAATTATTTAATCACATATTTATTTAATCACATAAAAAGATTTAAATAATCTCGTAAAACTAACTCGTTGGAAATTAAATTAATAATTTAATTAATAAAGACGTGAAAATTCTAGGACATTACACCCTCCATCTTCGTTCGTTCGCGTTTTTCTATTTAGAAAAGTATAATTTTATAAGAACTAGTGTACGGTAACACATGTATAAATTATGTAAGCTAAAATAATAATTTTATAAAATTTGAATAATTAAATAAAAAATATCATATATATATATATAAGATAAAATATAAATTATCTTAAAAGTTGAAGAATATTTTAGAAAAAGCAAAAAAGACTTCAAAATTTATTTACACCAAACCCTGCTCTCAAGCTTCGGAAGATTGATATTTTCACAAAAAAAAAATAAAAAAATTGATATTTTCGTTTTCATATGAATATAGTCTTATAAAAATATCAATTTTTTAAAATAAAAATATCAATTTTCTAGCTTTATATATTAGATTCTGAGGAAGCTATTTATTACTAGAGTAATGTTGGGTGAATATATAATTTTTATTTATACATATTTAGACAATTATTGATGATTTATGATTAGTTATATAGTACTCTATTTTTTTTAAAATATAAGATCGTATGAAATTATCAATTCTCATATAATATTAGAAGGAAGATATTTTTCAATTGTGTTGCAAAATAATTTATATTATGTTGCCAAGTGAAAATGAGAAAAATTAAAAAATCAACGAATTAGAAAATGTTACACACACTTTGTAAATATATTCTCAATTTTTTGTTGTTAATTTATTTAGTTTCTATTAGTTATTATTCTCTCTATTTTAAAATGTTAGTCGTTTTAATTTCATGTACATGAATCAAGAAAATTATTTAATACTATCACTTGATTATTGAAATTTGAGTAAAATTTTATTATTACCTTTTATGATAACTTGGAAATTAATAATACAAGAGTGATAATTTCTTTAAAAAAATAAGAGAATTTAAGAAATAAATAACTTTTTATAAAACGTTATAAATAATAAATAAATTAAAATATTTATTCTTATAATAACTATTATTATAAAATGGAAAAGTGTAAATTTACAAATATCAATAATAAAATAGATGATAAATATATCTTAATTATTAGAAAATAAAATTTTATTTTTTAATAATTAAAATAAATATAATATTTAATTTTATGTTTAATTTTTATACGGTGTCCTTAGAAAATGTAAATGAAATTGCAGTATTGGTCTAGTCTTTGGGCAGGCCAGGGGACGTGGGTTGCCTAGTTATTGTCCCTATTCTAATTTCCAACGTGGCGGCCTCATTTTGATTGGACCTTTACTTTTACCGACGTGTCATCACTGTCAGCAGTTTTGTAATTTTCATTGATATTGACTGGTCACATCACCTCCATAAATAACCGCTTGCAGGCGGCCCCACCATTGTACTACTTTTTATGGTGGAGCCAAAATGATCTTATCTTAGGTTTGTTATAACTTATAAGGGTAAAGAACGGTAAGAATCAATGAATTTATATTTTTTTATTTTTTTATTTTAATTAATTAAATATATATATTTTTATATTAAAATTTTAAATTAAAAAAAAAGAAAAAAATTTAATTAAACATAATTACTATAGAAGAACCTTCATCGTCTCCAAGCTCAATTGTCCCCAAATTTTTGTCACTGTTGTTAACGTTATTGATGGGTTTTAGTCAGCTAAGCTAGCTAGCTTGAAAATTAATGGAAGAATCATCAACTAATTAACCTCGTAATCGTCTTAACTCACGCCTAACTGTTGTTGATGATGCAGGCAAATTCCATTTTAATTTAATTAAAGTTTCGTAGAAGTCCCTTGTGTATATTTTAATTAGAAAATTGATGTTTTCATAATATTTTCACATATAAAATTCACATAAAAATAATTATGTCTTTTTACAAGAGTTAATATATAGATCTTACGTGTGAAAATATTAAAAATTATTATAAAAATATCAATTTTCTTTAATTAAACTGGTCAAAGTATAAATGTCTTGTCATTATCCACGTAATTATTTCTTATTCAAAAATTGATTTAAAAAGTCACGTCATTTAAAACAAACGATCAGAGTTGGTAAACAAACTTCTGTTAAAAAAAGTGAAAATAAATTCTCTCTTGATTTTGATATTTAACTGAAAAAATTTGTATTTAATTGTTTAAAATAAAAAATAAGTGTAAATTAATTAATTTTTAATGTCATTTATCCTTTATTATTTTTATTATTCCTTTGGTCCAAATAGAATTTTAATTGAAACTTGTACCTGGTGACATTACACAGTACGTGTGATAATTGTGTACGTGAAATAAAATAATTTTTTTATAAAATTTGAAACATTAAATAAAAAAATAATAATTAAAAAAATAAAATAATATCATTATTTAAGTTGTAGAGACAAAAATAAATAGTACGACACAAATTCATCGCTCAATTTATAATAAGAGGGGAGTAATTTTTAAATTTTAATGCCCTCCTACACTCCTTATATTACGGTAAAGATCTATTAACTCTTTTTTTGTTCATTGGATTTATCAAATGGTAGAGATAGTAAAGGAATAATCTCAAGATTAAGTTGGAAAGAGGAAGAACTAAACCTATAATTCACCAAGTATAGATAAGCTCATAAGCCAACAAGGTATTGCAAATTTATTAATAAAAAATAATTTATATGTCGATAAATTTATAATAAAATAAAATTATAATTTATATTCTTAATTTTTTTTATCTCATATATTTATATATGTCAGTATTTATAATTAACATAAATTTTATCTGATATAAATACTTTATTAATAAGAGATTATTATTTTAATATTATTTGTGTATATTATATATATAATTCGTTTTTGAGTGTTGTTACATATTTATTTTCATATTAAATCTGACTTAATGTGTGTATAAAAAATATAAGAGAATAGAAAAGAGACTCACACATTATTTTTTAATTTAAATTTGTCATAATATTTTTTTACATATAAATTATTTTTAAATGGTTTATAAAGTAGGATTTATGTCTTTAAATGGGATTAAGCTAGCTTACATTTGAGCTTGAGAACCAGAAAGAAAAGAGAAGAAAAGACAATTGGGCTGCACCGTCAGAAACTGTGAATCAATTATTCTTTTCTCAAAATATTTCAACTTGTCCCATTAAAAGATGAAAAGGGTAGAAACATCTGATTTTGCCGTAGCTCAAATTCAACTAACTGTGAGAAATGTGAATGGAATCCGAAGAAGATATATACAGAGGGAGAGAGGGAGAGAAAGAGGGGAAAGGGTTGGATAATAGTGGGTTTGATTTGGTGGATGAATGCTATTTGTGGAAGCCGTCATTTTTTATAGCTAAGAAATCTGAGCAAGAAGGGGATTGGTGGAACCAGCTTTTGCCATCAGAAATTGGCCAATGCTGCGTTTGATGTTATCCAAAAACCCCATCAGTCAGGTAATCAGTCCAGTTTTTTCTCCCAGCCCTCTTTCATACATCATTCCTCCTATTATTATAATATTCCCCTCTCTCCATATATGTATATGTACATATGTGTTTGTATTCTTCAATTCTATCCTATTGGTATGTATCCTATTGGAAAGCCTTTTTGGCAAAAACTTAGTGCTGTCCTTAGGAGGGTCAAAATATCTATGTAAAAAAGAGTTTTTTATAGACTTTTAAGATTCCAACCTTTTTCACTTTATTTCAACTGAAAAGGATGGTAGGAATATCCCTATAAATTAAGGGATTGGAAACTAAATAATTTAAAAAATATATATGAGGTGTGAATGAAGAAAAATAGGTTATTCTTAGGATTGTAGTAGTGATGCTAACGTATAAGTGGGGTGATGATGCATGTTCTTGGACTTTTAGTGAGTGTTCATCCGTCATCACCCATAACAATTTGGATCAGATACACAACCTTAAAATAAAATAATTCCTAACTATTAATTATTTATTCAGTAATGGAAAATCATTTTTCTTAAATTTTTTACTCCATTTAGCAGGATTTTTAAAATCATTTATGGTTATTACAGGATATGTATGTTCAGTTTAAATAGTCATATATTCATGTTTATGTAGGTGTGTATGTGCATATAGAAGTATAGTAGCATATAATTCCGATATACATATTGTAGTGGATATGGGACCAGTTTGTTACAACCTATATTTATTATTACTTATGCTCAAAATTAGCACAATCCAAGAAGTCGTTCAAAAGGTGCATATGAGATTATAGATTGCACAGTCATCTAATAAATTTTCTAACATTTTAGAGAATGTCCTCAAGCATATTCATTAAAACCCATGATATTTTTTAAAATTTTGATTGTTATAATTTGAATATGAATATATGGTATATACTTATCATGAAGCTGACTACCATTTGAGCAACCCTATGGGTTGTTTATATGTTGAGGTCTTTTTAGATGCATAAATATTGGTATGTGTATACATACATAGCTATAATGTTGTGCAAATGTATTAGTGTGAATATCTATAGCTGTTTGTTATGGAATATGGACCTTATGGTTGAGTGATGAATGCTAGCAAAGAAAAGAAACTGCAAGTTGTAGTCTCAAGCAGAGTGGTCCAAGCTTGCTTGGTGCTTCAAGCATTAGAGTAGTTTTGAGTTTGAGAATAGTCACTTTGTAGAAAGTGTCAAAGTTTAGGTTTGCATCCACTCTATTACTCTCTAGCACCCTACATAATTATAACCAACAATAAGACATTTCCCTTTGGGTTTTAGAGTTATTTTTAGGTGCAAACGAAAGCTATTAGCTACTTTTGTTTCTTATGATGTTTGATTTTCACTAAGTAGTAAAGTTTAGAATTGGTAACTTAAAAACAGAGAGTTCTGTGAAGATCATATGTAAACAATGGTAGCCACCGGTTCAAATACTAATCTTCAATAATCAGTTGACTCTACTTGACTGACAACTATTAGAATACTCAGTAATGTAAATGATAAGATTATCCAATGGTCTTTTTTCCTTTTGTTTCAACTGTGCAAAGTTGATGAGTGGGCAATGCCATGTGAATGATGGTAGAATACTGCAGTTTGACAATGATCCTTCCTATTTAGATGGTAGTGCACCTTTCTTTATTGTTTTATTTTTCTTATCTGGAAACCAAACAATTTTCTCCTATTTATGGGAGTTTTTGACACCACTTGAGCTAGAGCTCGTTCCTGCTTATTTTACTGTTGTTACTGTCAGAAAACTATGTTAAAAGACCTGAATACTATGCCACTGTCACCTCCAATTACTTCAAGATTTATTGGAGAAAAAGCAGCGAGAAATGAAAGGAAAACATAATTGAAATAGAGGTATGTGGCATTTCTGTCTTTAACAGGCCGTGTAATGCCTTAAAAAAAGGTCCAAGTGCCCTGTTTGATGACCAGACTCTAATCATGCATCTTCAACAATTTAAACAGAAAATGGTTGAATTTATGTATTGTTGTATTACATTATGATTTATGAATATAGATAAGGGGAGAAGGTTACAACAGTAATGGAGATTCTCCTGTCAGTTTCTATTGCCTTCTGCAGAGGTTTTAAAGTCTGGTCCCATATACAAGCTTGCAGGCAAGATACTAAAATACCCATCAAACATTCTACGCCAATAATACCCTCTATACATCAGCCATCGCTAAGAAAGTCAAAAAATTTATCATAAGAAAATTCAGAAATTCACTTCAACAAATTTATTGTTATGCTCTGCTTTTTCACCTTTACATAAAAGCTAATCAAGATTTAACCAATCACATCACTAAGTATTTGGGTTTTTTGCTATCAATTAAATTTGTGCTTATAGGAAATTATGTTAGACAATGCTTAAACACGTACAGTAATCTTATGTAGATGTAAGTGTGTGTATTATGCTATTTGTAGAGGAATGCCTTATTCAAATTATTTGCATCTCTGTTTCTTAATGAAGTGGATTTATTAGTTAAGGATGGTATGTTAGTTTAGATGTTATATACCTGTCCGCTATTATTTAGGGACAAAGTATTGACATAATTATGCTCACTACTTTATATTGGCTGCCTCCTTTAGACCTCAATTGCTCTTCTTACAGTAGAATTAATTCCATAGTAATGCTTTACAAAATCACAAGCTTTACTAAAAAAACTCTACTATTAAAGTGGAGATGGAAAAGATAGACACGAAATTGTATCTTTTGGAGGCATTGGTAGATACTATGTGGAAAGTGATTATAAGGTTTGGGGTTGTGGCCTAGTTAGCTTTAGCATCTAAGGTCGGTATGGATTAGGTAAAGTCTGCCGATAAGAGATGGGAAATGATTGTAAAGCTATTTCATGTAGTGAATCTGCAAAAGTTTAAGCTCATTTGAACAAAAAGTGCTAAGTGATACACAACTTTATGATTTATGTTATCTGCTATAGTGAGAATCTATTGGCAGGGCACAGAAAAAGTCCACTACCTTTATATAAGGGTAAAAAAACATGGTACAAGGTATGTAGAAATGGTAATCCTTAAATGTACTCTTCTTTTTTTACATGGGTTGCACTCCTTGAAGTGGTGCGCATTTAACATTCCCTAGAGGGATATGCATTGAGATTTTACCAAAAAAATGAGGGTTTGTATTGAGCCATCGGTTCTCAAGATTTTAGATTATAATTTATAGATTTCAATTTTGAGTAGTGGCTGGAATCATTAGGTTGGGATAAGTTTGTTACAATTCGATCTATCAAGATTGGGGTGTGGTGAGACTAATATCTTGGTATATAAGGTTCGAGGTCTTGTAAATCCAAATGGAAGCAAAGGGCAAATTTACTATGACATCTATCCCAACTACCTGTTTAAAACTCTTAATGGTAAATAAATAAATATATACATTTATGTAAGAACCTAGGTTTGCCAAAACAGGGAAAAGTCCAAAAGAATTTAAAAAACCTAGACTGTCCTCAGCTATTTATATCATCCATGAGACTCAACAGCCCTCTGCCTATGCATTGTGTACTTTGTCTATCAGAAAAAGGGAAACCATTATTTTCTCAACCGACCTTCTTTAAACATTCCAACAATCCATTTCCATCCAACTTGAAAGACTGACCTGCCAGAGAAAAAGAGAGAGAAAGATAAGTGAAAGTGAGTAAAAGAGAGATGAGAGGAAGATCTTCAAAGCAAGGGAATTGTAAAGGTGAGAGAATGGAAATATGCAATAAGCTTAATAAGCTCAAAGAAGAGCCTCAACTCTCAGGTGCTTACATCCGTAGCCTTGTCAAACAGCTAACTTCTTCCAGAACCAAAGATCCCAGAAACCAGAAAGACCACCAAGATTCCTCTCTAGTACTAGATGGGGATGACAAATTTCAGGCCCAACACCTAAATTTAACTAACAAAATAAGCGAAACCCAACAACCTCAGCCACCCCAACAGCATAAAAAACAAGTCAGGAGGAGACTTCACACCAGTAGGCCTTATCAAGAAAGGCTGCTCAATATGGCTGAGGCGAGGAGAGAGATTGTCACTGCCCTCAAACTCCATAGAGCCACCATGAAACAAGCCAATGAACACCAACAACCACCACCACCTCAAACTCGGTCACAACCATTGCAGCCTTCACCTTTACCCGAACAAGAAATGAAATCGAAATCTAGAAGAAACCCAAGAATTTATGCCTCCAACATCACCACCACCCCAAATTTCGCAAATTATCAAGACAATCTTTCCTACTCCTACCAATCTTTCCCATATCAACCTCCCCAAAATTCTTACTCCTGGCCTATTTCACCTTCAGCTCCACTGCTTATTCCAGAGGATTTTAATCTCACACTTCCTAACCAAACCTTAGGCTTGAATCTCAACCTACATGACTTTAACAATTTAGACACTTCTTTTTTCCAAAACAACTATAACCCTTCAATAAATTATTCACCCTCATCCCTATCAACTTCTTCTTCACCCCCACTTTCTGTTACTACAGAGGAAACTACTCCATACATGGTAATTTCACAAGCTCCTTCAGTGGCAGATTCAGGCCTCATTAATGAAAATGACTTAGGCCTGCACCACGCGATGGACGACGAGGAGATGGCAGAGATCAGATCACTAGGTGAGCAGCACCAGATTGAGTGGAATGACACATTGAATTTGGTCACCTCAGCATGGTGGTTTAAGTTCTTGAAGACTATGGAAATTGGGCTGGAGGTAAAAACTGAAGAGGATGGCTTTCATTTATTTGATCAAGTCATGGAATTCCCAGCCTGGTTAAATGCAAATGACAGCTGCTTGCAACAATTAGATCACCATTACTCTAATGACTACTTCCAAGATCCTGCATTGCCATGGTAAACATTTTCTTGCTCTTTAATTTTGTTTTTGTTTATTTTTTCTAAATTATTTAAGAAATATGGAGGTGTTTTCTGTTCCTAGGCTCTCTCTCCGTACAGTGTCATTATTTATTTATTATTTAATATTATTTTTGTCCATATTAATCATTGATGTAGCTGGGGCAGCGGTGTTTTTACTAGCATTTCACTCTGTATAAAGCAGTATACACTAGGTAGGTAGTTCCCAAACGTGTCCCCACAGCATGACCATGTTTTTATAACAGTATGCTGCAAAGTTTGAAAATTGGCTGGGAGATACAGTTGCATGTGGGAGTGACTTCTGAACATATTTTATGGTGTTATGCAAAGGGTCATTATCTACACTAGGATTATTTACTAAATTTCTTATTGCTGACTTTGTATTATTCTAAACGCATCTTGAGACAAATACGTGGACAATTTATATTGGGTAATGCAAAATATATGTACCATTTAGGTCTTGCATGTGAATGAAATTGTCTTCAGTTGGCGACAACTTAAATTTTGGAATATTATTCATTGGAATCTCTTTTTGTTTTTTAAATATATTTTAATTTTTTTTTTTTGTCTTTATGTTTCCTAATCATTTTACTTAACATGGAAGCATCCATACATCTTAAAGCACATCACCCAATTAATCCTTTTGTACTTGTTTTTATGAATTATGCAGCATGGACATGGGGGAAATTGAAGGAATGGATGGAGACTGGTTAGCATGAGAAAGATTGATTGTTTTTTGTCTGATCAAATCTTCTGCCTCCATTTTTAATTTTTTAGAATTTGAACCTACTATTTTCCTTTTCTTTCTTTTTTTTTTTTTTGAATAAGGCCTGCAACTTTATTATAGTTAAGACAGGCCATATGGAGAAAATAATAAAAGGAAGGAGTATGCATGCCTCCTTTATGAGTTTGTACTAATTGAAAATTTTGTCTTGTAATTTTGTAGCTGAACTTTCTTTTTGTGAGTTCAGATATTGTATGGGGTCAAATTTTATGTTGTATTTTTAATTCTGAAGTTCTGAGCAGAAATCAGTGAAAATTATCTACAGTGGCTGCCTCCAAATCCTCTGATTCTTTTCGAAAAAAGAGTCCACATTTGAATAATAGTATATATTCCTAGTATCTTAATATAATATTTGAGCTTGTACAAGAAGGACATTTAATTCACCTGAATCATCTTTAAGTTTTGTTGCCTTTGTTCTTTATGAAACATATTCTACTGAAATTGAATGCACATTTAGAGGATGTGGACTCTTAGGTAAATTTAAATCAGCATTATGAATTAAGTGATCCAAATTAAATCACTAATTGCACATGCAAGGTCTAATAATACACTCCATCCTTTTTACTATTATATATGACGTTCAAGATATAATCTTACATATATTAAGAAGTTTTATTAATATTAATATTATATAATTAATGTTGATTTGAAATTTTATTATTGTCTATACACTAATTAATTATTCCTGTTCTCTCTTAGTTACTCCATACTCCATCTTGATGAGATTTCTTAGGGACACAACAAGAAAGAATAACGTTTTATATTATGGAGAAAAAAATCTTCTAAAATATCACACACACATACATATATATACATAGAGAAAGAGGATCGATTTAAAATATACATTTCTTAAATAACATATATTTATCAAAACGACATCGTTTTTATTTTTTTTAAAAAAATAATAATATTAAAAGAAGATGTGACATTTCGCGATCTCACTTGTTTTCCTTTTATTTACGAAAATGTCATCAAAAAAATCTTTAAAACGACGTTGTTTTGATAAATGTATGCTACTCAAAGAGATATGCTATTTAAGAGGTATGCTTTTGAACCGTCTTCATATATATATATATATATATATATATATATATAATGAAAAGGATGTGTTTGTGTATATATATATATAATAAAAAGGAGAGAGTAAGTGAAATGCATTGATTATATTTCTTTTCAAGATATAGTCTCCTATTGTGTCCATATCATGTGTTTGTTTTTATTCTTATTTTTTTTCGACAAAACCACATAATCTCTTTCAACCTTAAATATTTTAAAGAGTAAAATTAGCATCTAATATGTCATATAAAAATTCAAGTTTTTTAATCTCAAGTCTACCTATTGTATCCAACGATTATATACAAAAATATTCCATATTTCAAATACTTTAAATTCAAATGTAGTAACAAATATACCTCATAGTAATACCAACAGAATGTAGCATGAGTTAAAATCACAGAAAATGTAATGGAAAGATGAGATTTTATTTGCAAAGACCATGCATGAAAGTTCATAAAAAAACAACTACATTATTCTTGAGAAAATCCTTTCTTTTTTCAAGGCTTAGCTATAGTAAATACAGTAGGAAACTAATCTCAAGCATTTGGCAGTTTTAGTAATTGATAAACCACATCATCAACAATAACTGCAACATCTAGCAGTTTTCGACTAAGCATCGATGTTACAATCCTATCAACATCTTTCAGTGCAATATGGCAAATTTCTCCCTGCAGGCCTATAGCCTGATTCATCGCGTTCTTCAAGTGCCTTACATCCACTAGGCATGGTCTTATGATTCAAATGTCGGTTCCTCTCAAGCGTTAGGCGAGCTATGGTTATGTTCCCAATCAAGCCATCCACACAATCGAGAAGCTCTGGCGATTCCCCTGCCTTTTTAGGAAAGCTTTTGAGTTTGGGGATGGGGTTGATAAATGTTATAAGGTCTTCAATATCGCAAACGGTTTGTTTGATTACTGTTGACGCCTGATTTTGTAGGACAGTCCTGCTGGCCGTCCGGTAAGAATACCTGCACAAAAGTTCAAACGGCTTGGGCCGTTTGTGGGCTCCTCCGGTGTGAGTGTTAGTGAATGTATCGGAAAAGTCAACAATGGAGGTTTGAGTGTCTAGTATTGTAAAATAGTGCGTTACCCTTCTCTCCATTATCAACTGAGTGTTTATACTGCATACCTGAATAACGGTTACCTGTGTAACGGTTCTGTCTATTACGCTAGGTAGTTATGATGTATACCCGGTTCACCTTCCACCCACGTGCTGTAAGCCCAATAGGAAAGCTAGCAGGCTAACAGTCTATTGGGCCTACCCAATGTGAATTCCCGGATCATGCCTGGTTAAATATACATCCTAACATTGCCCCTCACTCCTCCAGTATATGGATGTGCTGGGGGAGTAGAATGAAACCTTCCGGAAAAAAAAACTTCCATCGGGAGCCCAGAGGCATTAGTCCGATGGAAAATGTCATTCGGGAACTCAGAGGTATCAAACCGAAGAGAAAAACTCTATCGGGAGCCCGGAGGCATCAGACCGATGGGAAATATCATTCGGGAAACCGGAGGTATCAAACCGAAGATAAAAACTCCATCGGGAGCCCGGGGGCATCAGACCGATGGAAAATGTCATTCGAGAACCCGGAGGTATCAAACCGAAGAGAAAACTCCATCGGGAGCCCGGGGGCATCAGACCGATGGGAAATATCATTCGGGAACCCAGAGGTATCAAACCAAAGATAAAAACTCCATCGGGAGTCCGGGGGCATCAGACCGATGGGAAATGTCATTCGGGAACCTGGAGGTATCAGACCGAAGAGAAAACTTCATCGGGAGCCCGGGGGCATCAGACCGATGGAAAATGTCATTCGGAAACTCGGAGGTATCAAACCGAAGAGAAAAACTCCATCGGGAGTCCGGGGGCATCAGACCGATAGAAAATGTCATTCGGGAACCCGGAGGTATTAAACCGAAGATAAAAACTCCATCGGGAGCCCGGGGGCATCAGACCGATGAGAAATGTCATTCGGGAACCCGGAGGTATCAAACCAAAGATAAAAACTCCATCGGGGGTTATTGTCACTTTCTCGTGCTCGGGTTCTATTTCTTTGGTATCCTTGGGGAATGAACATTCGATGATGAAATCGATGAGAGCCTGAGCTTTTATAGCCGTCCGAGGACGGAATTCGATGTCAAACTGACTTAGCTCAATGGCCCATGCTGCCAACCTTCCCGACGACTCCGGTCTGTAAAGAACATTCCGTAATGGTTGGTCTGTGAGGACGATGATAGTCCGCCCCTGGAAGTAATGTCTCAGTTTCCGACTGGAGATAACCAGTGCGTAAGCCAACTTCTCTAAATTTGGGTATCTTGTTTCAACGTCCCGAAGAGCATGACTTACGTAGTAGACTAGCTTTTGCCCCTTTGAATCTTCCCTGATCAAAGCTGACCCGACTGCTAAGGATGTGGCAGACAAGTATATTTGTAGATCTTCCTCGGGTAGTGCTTTGCTCAATATCGGAGGTGAAGAGATATATCTTTTAATTTGTTCAAAAGCCTCTTGACAGTCTTCAGTCCATTGGAACGTTTTCTGATTCTGGGCTCCCTTCAGAGTCCCGAAGAATGGGAGACATTTCTCGGCTAGTCGTGCCACAAACCGTCGAAGAGCTGCCAGCCTCCCGGTCAGCCGTTGAATTTCTTTTCGGCACTAACGCCTCCGGGGTCTCTCTGGTAAAAATCACCGGTATTTTTTGATGACCCTCGAAGATTGGCGAGAGCCTCTTCCAACTCCACGAACTTGTTCACCTTCTCGTAGGTCTCCGATAAAGTTTCGAGAGCCTTCAAGATAAGCTCCTCAATTAACCTGCTGAATTTATCAACATTTAATCTCATGGTTAAAAATTGGATTACCTGCTTCGGGTCAATCCCGTTGATTTCTGACACAACCTCCCTGAATCTTTTGATAAACTGCCGAAGAGTTTCATTCGGCGCTTGTTGCTTCCGAAGCGATTGTGGAATTATTCCTACAGCTCCTCCCATGATTTAATGGATCCGGATGGAAGGGAGATGTCCCATTCTCTGGCAGTTTTCTTCAGAGTGGATAAGAACAAATGGCACATTGTGTAAGACCCCGAATTTTATGAAATACAAAATTTAATTTTTCTTCATATATATTTTTCCTGAAACAGTAAGTGGTTAAATTGACAAAATTGAAAGTTAAGGATGTTATGTGTAAATTTTATTTTGTCGGACAATATTCGTTTTGTCGGGTAATATTCATTTTGTCGGGGAATATTCGGGCCGTACGACGGCGCCGAAATAACTAATTATTAGTGGACCCCATAACAGAATAATTGTCGGATATAGAAAACGACAGAAGTAACCTTTTTAAATAAAAATAGTCAACAGTGTTAACTGTTAAAATACCGGTGATAAAAGAATAGTAGCATACGGTAATTTATGATATTTTACTGTAGCACGCGGTACTCTACAGTAGCACACGGTATTGCACAGTGTCTCATATTATTGATCTGATAATTGACACCGTAACTGTTGCGCATCATTTCATTAATAATTGCCACTGCATAATATTTTATGTTATCAATTCAATAATTGTTGCTACACAGTATTTTGTATTATTAATTTAATAATTGTCATTACACTGTATTTTATATCATTGAGTCAATAATTTTTGCTACACTGTTTTTAAAATTATTGAACCAAATAATTGTCACCGTAGTAAATACACAGTAATTTATATTATTAAATTAATAATAATCTGTAACGTGTTTATTACATTATTGTTGAATTATTATTGTAGCACTATTTTATTTTATATGCAGGACCCACAGGAAGAAAAAATAAAATAAAATAAATAAATGAAAAAAAAAATTAATTATTATTTTTTAAAATAGTAGCATGTGGACCCTATGTGGGGGCCACATGAAAATTAAAATGTGTTTTGTGCTGGGAATGTGCTGGTGAAGGAAAAAGGAAAAAAAAGGCAGCAAGGCTGCTGCCGCCTGCTAAATTTTCAGCTGGCGTGCAGCACGCCATTCACCAATCATGCATAGTATCATCTTTTCTCCTATAAATAGCTTGCTCAGCTGAATAGAAAAATCACACCTAAAACATAAAAAAAAATTATAAGAATTTTATGAGTTTTCTCTGAGAATAGTAATGTTATTTTGAGAGTTTGAAAGCCAAAAGGAGTGCAGAAAATTTTCAAGTAAGTCTTTTATTAAATAGTAGTAAATTCATAAATTCCTATTTTTCACGGTATTCACAAATCTTCCTTTAGAAGACTCTTCTTTGAGAAGATTCATTTTTAAAAGCTTTATTTGAAAGATTTATTTTGGAATATTATTTTAAAGTTGTTATATCATACTATAAAAATTATGTTAAATATATATAATTTTGATAATTCATATTATACGAGTTATCATACACTTTGAAATTTATATATGGTAGTTACTAATTTTATTATAAATATATAGGTTGATCAACCTCATTTAAATCAATATTCAGTCACGTGTTAAGGTAAGGGGTATCATTCTTTTCATCATTATAAATGGATATTATGTTCTTTCTTACTGGAAGGGATTATCATTCTTGGATTCTCGAAAATAATATCGTTTCTTTCTTGTGCCATTTATTTCCATGTATTAAATGATGGGAATAACCTTACGGCGCGGATTACCGCCTGTTGGTGAATAACCTATCGTATTCATTCCTTATTAATCTCTGAGAATAACCTTACGGCGCGAATTACCGCATGTTGGTGAATAACCTATCGTATTCATTCCTTATTAATCTCTGAGAATAACCTTACGGCACGGATTACCGCCTGTTTGGTGAATAACTCTTCATATTCAAATTTTATTAAATTGTGGGAATAACCTTACTGCGCGGACTACCGCCTGTTGGTGAATAACCTTTTTTATTTGTCTCGTGTGAAAATAATTTGTCTACACGAATTATCACATGACACTTTTATTCCATATTCATTTGTAATATCATTTTCTTTCATATTCGTAAATGTTATTATTTTTCTTTATACTCGTAAGGGATACCATCTTTTTCATCTTCCATTATTCAAACTTACTATGGTAAGGGATATTAATTTCCTTCACCTTTTGTTAATCAAACCTGCTACGGTAAGGGATATTATTTTCTTTCATACTCCTAAATCGAAACTTATTATAGAACTATTGCTTCTATAATTCCTGAAAATATTATATGTTCCATAATAGTTGAACTTCATTATTTCAACTGAACCGAACCTTCCTATTTTCTGAACCTTTCTATTGAACTGTAACCGTTATTCTGAATTGTGGGTCTTGAATATCATTTTTAAATTTCACTCCACATCATGTTGACAATTTGGACATTATTTGAATCTGCACAAAGTAAACTTCCGATATTTATTGTTTATCCTGTTTCTTCTGTTCATCATTCGTATCACTGTTATTTGTATTAATCTTCAAGAATCAAGTTGTTGTGAATATCTGTGGCCGGAGGCACAAATGCGATATAATTGTTGAACAGATGTTAGGTTAAAAGCGATATAATAGGTTAAAGGCGATACATCTGTTCGGTGTCTTTTATGGCACGTGGTGAAAGTTCTTTTTGGCCCGTAGTGCATAGATGAACTGTTGTTTGGTATGATTATGACCAAAGGCTGAATCTGGTATAATCATGACTGCTGGTGCTACATTGAATATCTTTGGCCCGTAGTGCAAAGATGAACTGTTGATTTGCATGATTATGACCAGGAATTGTGAATTTTTATTATCATGACTAATGGTATTTCAGATGATAAAAGTTGATGATGTTTTTAGTAAAAAGAGAAACGAGCGGATATTATAGTCTGCATTATTCTTCTAATAGATTGCTCATTCCGCTGCTATTATTGATCTGAACATTGTTTAAGAATTTAACTGCAGTTTTTGATATAAACCTTGTAGTCTATTGTATTCTATCAAGAACTCAACTGTTGAAGGCTAATGATAATTTATTCGTCATTATCTTAGTCATGATATTTCTTACTGGGCTATTTGAGCTCACCATTTCTTTTGTTCCATTGTTTTTCAACAGGAGATGAGAACATAGCTGGGTCTAGCCGGGAAATGGAGTGAGAGTCCGAGGGATATCTATTATAGTCTTCACGTGTTGTAAAATAGTGTGACCATAATAGTGAAGACTTAGTTGTGTATTATTATACACTGTATTGTTGAACGTTGTACTACTTTGTAATAATTTTGTTGTAGTCTTTTGACAACTCAAGTTTGGGCTGTGTGGGCCCAGATTTGGGGGTGTCACACATTGCCACTGCATCGTGACCATGAAAGTACATGGCCTGCTCGAAGGAATAAGTGTGATCATGCGGGTCTCCTGTTCCGTCGTACATCTCCAAGGTAGGGACCTTGCGGCTTCGATCGATCTTGGCTTCTTCCAGATCTTTCGAGAATGGAGAGAATCGAGCTTTCGTGGACCCATAGTACTTATCCGAAGCCTTGTTGGGGGAAGATTCTCCAGTGTGGCTCCCATGACTACGTCGGTCTTCCCGATCTTTCTTTATCGGCGATCTGGCTCGTTTTCTCAAATCTGCTGTCCAAATCGACTTGGAGTGAACCGGTTTCTTCCCGCAATTTCGGTTTCCTCCCCCTCGGAGTTCCGTGTGATTATCATCCCGTCTGGTATGGCGATCTGAGCGGGAGGCCGAGCCTCTCTGGCTCAAGAGATCATTGTCTGCCTCTGTTAATTCCTCATACTGTTTGTCGAGCTCCTTCTGCTGGAGGTCCAGAGCCTTCTTTCTGTCGAGGATTATCTGGAGGCGGCGGTCTTTATCTGCCGCTGTCTCCTGGTGGGACCGGGAGAGAGGTGGTCGTCGCGGATGACTCTGCGACTGTGAAGTTTCCATGTCAATGATAGTTAATGGAAGTTTTACTAGACCCCTCATTCTAGCGCCAATGTTGACGCTTGATTCTGTCGGGCAGTCCTGCTGACCGTCCGGTAAGAATACCTGCACAAAAGTCCAAACGACTTGGGTCGTTTGTGGACTCCTCCGGTGTGAGTGTTAGTGAAGGTATCGGAAAAGTCAAAAATGGAGGTTTGAGTGTCTAGTATTGCAAAATAGTGCGTTACCCTTCTCTTCATTATCAATTGGATATTTATACTGCATACTTGAATAACGGTTACCTGTATAACGGTTCTGTCCATTACGCTAGGTAGTTATGATGTATACCCGGTTCACCTTCCACCCACGTGCTGTAAGCCCAATAGGAAGGCTACCAGGCTGACGGTCTATTGGGCCTAGCCAATGTGAATGACCGGATCAGGCCTGGTTAAATATACATCTTAACAATTACGTCTTTAGCCACCATCTTTCGGTTGTCAGGACGCCCTTTTAGGCACTGATGTTCTTCAGAATTATCGCGATTTGCATTGATATTGATTGCAAGTAGAAGCAAAGTAATGTTGAGGATGTAAGAATTTTTTGGACTGCCATTGATCTTGTTTAATTTTTCTTGGATTTCTGGATCATAGTAAGGACAGATTTCGATTGCATTTATACTTAAATATGTTTGTTATTTGATTAGAAAATTAGCACTAGGATCTGGTAGTAATCAGTTATGGGGAATACTTTTGGCGTGGCCCGGGCTTCGAGTTTGTTTGTTGAGTATGAAGAATGAACATGAAAATGAGTACTGCACGTAGTAGTTACTTACTACTCACACAACCAGCACCATTTTCTACCTTAGGCATAAAACTTCCAGATTTAAACTGTAACACCCCGAACCAATCACTTGTCCGGAATGCCACACGCCGCAAGCCCGAAGGACTCGCAAGGCAACAATATCAAAAGCGCAGCCCAAAAACCACACAACGATACTAGACTTAAAATCGAACAATCTTTCATTATCAAATTTCACATGAGTTCAAAAACTAAATACCGAAAACATAACTTCGGAGACGCAGCTCCCTTAAACAAAAGTCTTATCAAATTCAAAATACTAATAACGCCATAACTAAAAGGACTTCAGCCATCCACAAAAGCATCCACATTGTTCGACTCTTAACAATGGACCCTGTAAAAGTTAATGTAAGGGTGAGCGGTGAAGCCCAGCAAGTAACAATCTTCACTATTTAGGTGGATCAAGTACTATTTGCAAAACACTTTTTCGAAATACCTTTTGTTCAATAACAGTAATAAATATACCTTTTTGAAATAACATTTTCTTGTTCAATAACAATAGTCAATATTTACTTTCAAAATCAAAATCAATAATTACAAAATACAATTCAAAGACAAATTTCGATAAGCTCAATATATTCGATCAACGATTTCGATAAGTTCAATATATTCGATGTATCTTTTAATCCACAGAACGACTAAGGTTACAGCAGCCCTGTAACACGGCCCTTATGTTCGATAATGTCAATGATACGCCCCCTACTAAGGTATCTTATCATGCACGCGCCCCAAAGAGCGCCCCCCAAAGGGTATCTAATGGTGTGCGCCTTAGTAGGTCCTAAATTGTTCCGGAACTAGCGTAAACACTAACGGTTTCAATACATACTCGGACTGAGGTTTCTAAAAGCAATTTCTCAATATTTTCGATATTCAAAACTATACTTATTTCACAGTTCAAAATCATATAATCTCATTTTCTAAATCAAAATTCTATTTTAATACTTGATCCGAGTTTTTAACAAAATATAAGTGTAACATTTTCATTCAAATGGAAGCCTTAAATAAAGAATAACAATATTTGAAATAATACATTTAGGCATCCGAATAATTTCTAAAGCATACATAATTATAAACGATAATTTTAAAATACTAAATAGCTCGGAAAGTCACTTACCTCGATATCGCTGAACACAAAATTAATAGCTGAACAGATCCTAAATATAAATTCAGGACAATTAAACGTTATTAGAATAATTCTATTATGCAACATTCTTCTTATTCATTTTAAAATAGCTATAAGTATATCTTAAAATATTCTTTCAATCTTTAATCATTTTTCAAACAATTAAACCATTATTCCAAAACCTTAAAGTTACTAAAATAATAATCTAAAATAATACTTAAAGTCAATAATATTAATCCAAAACTATTAACTATTAATCTAAATACAAAACAATAATTAAAATCAATAATACTAATCCAAAACTATTTACTATTAATCTAAATACAAAACAATAATTAAAACTACAAAAATAACAACAATGCAAAAATACTAATTACTAACAAAATATACTAAATACTAACTAACAAACTAAATACAATACTTAAAACATTAATAACAATACAAAAATTTAAATATGAACATACTCGAAAATACGAGTACCGAAGATTGCCTACGCCCTCGACACCAAAAATTTTTAACTAGGGAGGTCCTTACTAAAAAGGTCCTCACACAACAAGGTCCTTACTCAAATTGGAGGTCCTTATTGTTTTGCAAAATAAAACATGTACTAGTGTTGTATTTAAAAGCCTTGGAAGGGGAAGGTTTTAATAGCTTAGGCGATGTGGGGGAAAAAGAAAACAGGAACCGGGCATTACATTACATCCCCCTTAAAACAATTTGGTCCTCCAAATTTTCAAATCATAAGCGTATATCTAAAAATAACTTGTTCAAATAACAAAATAGTTACATACCTTAATACTGGTTGCCTGAAAGTTGAAACACCCGTCCTCGAGTTAGCCTTGGACTTGCTATAGTTACTTCCTCCTTCCTTGCATCTCCTTTAGGTGGAGGGTTCTTGGGACATTGCGCAATTTTATGACCTAACTCTCCACAATGAAAGCACGCACCCGTATTCCAATGACATTCTTTATCTGGGTGGTTCCTACCACATCTCCCACATTTTAATTTGTCCTCTTGGTTTCTTTGATTCTCTCAAAACCTAACAGTTTGGGTATTTATCTTTTTCGTTGGTCCCCCATAGATCGACTCTCCCCCGAATGAGTCATCTCTCTTTCGATTGCCGTTCTTTCCATTCTCAATTTCTATTAGGCCCTTCTCAATTACCAACGCCTTATGGAGCACCGCATCATATGTGGGTAACTCAAAACACGCAACGCCATGCCTTATGTCGACACGTAACCCGTCCTCCAACCTACGGGCTTTTGTCACCTCATCTGGTGTTAAGGTCGGTGCATACTTAGCGAGCTTCGCAAACTCGGCTTCATATTCAGCAACCGTCTTGTTCCCTTGTTCTAGCCTAATGAATTCCCTCTCCTTTTGTGCCCGAATTGTTCTAGGAAAGTACTTGTTGGTAAATGCCTCTTTGAACATGGTCCAAGTGTAGGGTACGGGATTTCCCTCGTGCTTCCTTTTCTCCATAAGCCACCAATCATAAGCCCCACCCTGTAGTTGGTAAACTGCCAATGTCACTTTATTAGTTTCGGTACTTCCTAACAAGTCAAAAGCCTTCTCCATTTCTTGAATCCACTTCTCAACGATAGCAGGGTCTATAGTCCCTTCAAAGATAGGCGGGTTCAATCGCTTGAATTCTGCTACTATACCACATTGTCCAGACTGTTGATTTTGTACAAATTGGGCTAAGGTATTAACTAGCTGAGCCATACCATCAACGTCATTATCATTGTTAGTAGAGTTACTTCTTCTAGGCGGCATTTTCTACACAATAAAGCAATCCCCACTAAACAACACTATACAAAACTAGTATCAAAACATATATCAAAATAAAATTTAAAATATCCAAGTTTATTCAATAGTAAACAAAATACTAATTCATGAAAATTTATGTTCAAAATGCAAACTAACAACTAATTAGATAATACAAATATTTTTCACTTTATTCTATCTCTCACTCCAAGTTCTTAAGTTTACTCAAGACTATACCTACAGTTAACTCCCAAAATACTCCCCAGGGAATGTGTAGGTTTTTCAACCTAACACACTACGAGGGGCCACCGCTCTGATACCATCTCTGTAACACCCCGAACCAATCACTTGTCCGGAATGCCACACGCCGCAAGCCCGAAGGACTCGCAAGGCAACAATATCAAAAGCGCAGCCCAAAAACCACACAACGATACTAGACTTAAAATCGAACAATCTTTCATTATCAAATTTCACATGAGTTCAAAAACTAAATACCGAAAACATAACTTCGGAGACGCAGCTCCCTTAAACAAAAGTCTTATCAAATTCAAAATACTAATAACGCCATAACTAAAAGGACTTCAGCCATCCACAAAAGCATCCACATTGTTCGACTCTTAACAATGGACCCTGTAAAAGTTAATGTAAGGGTGAGCGGTGAAGCCCAGCAAGTAACAATCTTCACTATTTAGGTGGATCAAGTACTATTTGCAAAACACTTTTTCGAAATACCTTTTGTTCAATAACAGTAATAAATATACCTTTTTGAAATAACATTTTCTTGTTCAATAACAATAGTCAATATTTACTTTCAAAATCAAAATCAATAATTACAAAATACAATTCAAAGACAAATTTCGATAAGCTCAATATATTCGATCAACGATTTCGATAAGTTCAATATATTCGATGTATCTTTTAATCCACAGAACGACTAAGGTTACAGCAGCCCTGTAACACGGCCCTTATGTTCGATAATGTCAATGATACGCCCCCTACTAAGGTATCTTATCATGCACGCGCCCCAAAGAGCGCCCCCCAAAGGGTATCTAATGGTGTGCGCCTTAGTAGGTCCTAAATTGTTCCGGAACTAGCGTAAACACTAACGGTTTCAATACATACTCGGACTGAGGTTTCTAAAAGCAATTTCTCAATATTTTCGATATTCAAAACTATACTTATTTCACAGTTCAAAATCATATAATCTCATTTTCTAAATCAAAATTCTATTTTAATACTTGATCCGAGTTTTTAACAAAATATAAGTGTAACATTTTCATTCAAATGGAAGCCTTAAATAAAGAATAACAATATTTGAAACAATACATTTAGGCATCCGAATAATTTCTAAAGCATACATAATTATAAACGATAATTTTAAAATACTAAATAGCTCGGAAAGTCACTTACCTCGATATCGCTGAACACAAAATTAATAGCTGAACAGATCCTAAATATAAATTCAGGACAATTAAACGTTATTAGAATAATTCTATTATGCAACATTCTTCTTATTCATTTTAAAATAGCTATAAGTATATCTTAAAATATTCTTTCAATCTTTAATCATTTTTCAAACAATTAAACCATTATTCCAAAACCTTAAAGTTACTAAAATAATAATCTAAAATAATACTTAAAGTCAATAATATTAATCCAAAACTATTAACTATTAATCTAAATACAAAACAATAATTAAAATCAATAATACTAATCCAAAACTATTTACTATTAATCTAAATACAAAACAATAATTAAAACTACAAAAATAACAACAATGCAAAAATACTAATTACTAACAAAATATACTAAATACTAACTAACAAACTAAATACAATACTTAAAACATTAATAACAATACAAAAATTTAAATATGAACATACTCGAAAATACGAGTACCGAAGATTGCCTACGCCCTCGACACCAAAATTTTTTAACTAGGGAGGTCCTTACTAAAAAGGTCCTCACACAACAAGGTCCTTACTCAAATTGGAGGTCCTTATTGTTTTGCAAAATAAAACATGTACTAGTGTTGTATTTAAAGGCCTTGGAAGGGGAAGGTTTTAATAGCTTAGGCGATGTGGGGGAAAAAGAAAACAGGAACCGGGCATTACATAAACAAACTATATACTACATAGACTCGTACCATGCCCAAGAATAGGAGTGGATGTTTTACCAACCAACTAAACTACACCTGCTGTTCAACTGCCTGGGTGATAGTGCAACTTATTGTCCTTTTCTGATGAATGGATGATTCATAGTCTATAGCCTTGAAGAATGATTAATAATAGACCTTAAATATATATGGCCACAGTACGAAACATTGAAGTACTAGACGTAGATACAAGTCGTAAAAACCAAATCTTGAAAAACAATTCAAATAAAAACATTTAAGTGCATGCATTTGCCAATGATCTCTATCAAGGAGCTCCAATGTGTTTTTTCACCCTAAAGCCCTCGGAGTATATCTCTTAAGCCAATCAATCGAGCCAAGGATTCTTGTTAGGCCTCTTAACTCGGCGCATTGCTTTCCAAACTGCGCTATTGCACTTAAAACCAGAACCGAACGCAAGCTGCCAGATCCGGTCCCCTCTCCTGATCTTCTCATTCGCTTCCAAATAGGCCAACTCATACCAAATGCTGCTGCTAGAAGTATTGCCAAAGCGTTGTAAAGTCATTCTAGAAGGTTCCATGTTCTCCTTGCTGAGCTCTAAGTTTCGCTGCAGCTCGTCCAGCACAGTCTTACTGGCAGCGTGCACGCAGAAATGCTCGAAGGCAAGCTTGTAGTCAGGAATGTATGGCCTGGAGGACTCTGAACTACTGCCTGCAGCGCCACCAAATAAGTGCTTCCGGACTAATGTTGCAAAGAAAAAGAGCTGCTCCGAGAAGGGCAGAACCAGGGGACCGAGTGTGGTGATGTTTGTTTTGAGTGCATCGCCCCCTATTTCCACCAGATCTTTACTGATTTTTAGCCCTTTGTGGCGTTGATCGTCTTCTTCTTGATACACACTCCTGATTAGTAGTAGTTGTGCAATTTAGTGCAGCACTAATTAATAGATGTGATTTGTTTAAATTTTGTAAACAACATTTTAAATAGTTTAAGACTTTCACAAATATATTGTTGTTCTGAAAATCAATATTGATTGATGTAGCTAATATACCAAAAAAATATTCCTTCTACTACACTTTTCATCTAATTTTTGCTCAACGATGCAATAATATTCTTTGCAAATAATTGGGTCGCTAGTGACGTCACTAAAAATAGTATTTATGTCGTTAAATGCGTGTTAGAAAAAATTGAGTGAAATATGTAATAGCGGAGATCTTAAAATCCCTAATATGCACATGTCAGTCACTAGATCAACTAAATATAATTTTTCTTCAATGAATATGTAAACTTATTCACTATATGATCAGTAACAAAACAAAAAATATTATAATTATTAAGACTTTCAAGGATAGGGGGAAAACATTATTGATATTATCAGAGGAAAAATGTTACTACAAGAACAAATAAATATTTAATGATATTTTTATAATTAATAAAAAATGACAAAGTAATTAATAACTAACCTGAAGGAGCGATCATCTGCAGCTTTATGAGTACGAACAACGTGTTCAAGCCTATACTTGGCACGGGCAAAGTCGCGGCGGCGATTAGAGAGGAGCACGGCGGAGCAACCCATCCTAAAAAAGCAATTAGAAATGAGCATGGACCGTTCTTTTCCGGAATACCAATTATATCCCACCATTTCAGTGCTAACCACAACTGCATAGTTATTAGGATTAGCCTGCAGCATGTCACGTGCCAAGTCTAGTGCAATAATCCCAGCACTACAGCCCATTCCTCCAAGATTAAAGCTCAAAATATTTCCCCTCATTTTGTAGTGATTTATGATCATGGCAGAAAGTGAAGGGGTTGGGTTAAATATGCTGCAATTCACCACTAGTATTCCTACATCTTTGGGCCTTATTCGGGTTTTTTCGAAAAGCTCGTCGAGTGCTCCGAATATCACCATTGAGGCTTCTGCTCTGCCTTCTTTCATTGTAGCACAATTTTCTGAGGACATTATGGCTTTTGGGACGTAGGTTTCGTCGCCGATTCCTGATGAATGGAGGATTTTCTTCTGAAATTCGATGCTTGCCTCGTCGAATTTTCCTGATCTTTGTGCTAGCTCAATGAACTGCTGCTTTGATACCTGCAGGTATATATATATGCTTAATATTGTTAGAATCATTTCTTTAACATGTTTGTTGTACAAAAAGACAAAGGGTAGGGGAAGGGGAGAGCTAGCTAGAGACCATTGTGTTAGGTTTTCATCAGTGGGTTCATGATCATAAGGTCCCTAATCGCATTCATCACCTATTTTGAAGACTAATTTAGATAGGGCAGTATAGCGATCAACCACTACACCAGTTACCAAACTATAATATATTTTTAAAGCATGGATCTTTGTATTGGTGGGTTCATAAGACTCTTAATCATGTTCTCCATCTATTTTAAAGATAAATTTAGCTAGGGCAACATAGCAAACCACTAAATTACACTATCATATACTCTTTAGGCGATCTTTTCATTAGAGGACCAACCACCAAATTAAAACAAACTAACATTATTCTTTCAACTATTTCTATATAAATCAGATATTGTATCAAAGCGATAAACACGATAATCATTTAAACCAAAAGAAAAAATATATATATAGATTACCTTGAGATCATCATGGGGTTTGAAACAAGCGAAATCAAGAAGGTAAATGGATCGAGGGCGAGACATGAAGTAAACAGAAAGAGTGAAGACGAAGACACCAAAAAACGCTAACATGGTAGCGAGATCATAGAGAGCAGTGATGTCCCATATTTTGCGCCACATTTCTTCCCGACTAAGGCTGCCCACTTCAGCACCAAAAACTAGTACTAGCACCGGAATAGTGGCCAAATAAATCCCATGATTTATAAGGTAATGGTAACCCAATCTCACGTACTTGAGGTTCACTGATTGGACGAAGTCCGGTAGACGTCGCCGGACCCTGACGGAGAACGACATGGAACCGGCATCCGGCCCCGACGACTCTATTCCCCGGTTAACAATCTCGGTTGACAGGAATTGTTGTTCTCCTGCCATACTTAATTTGCATGAGGTTTATAATTGTGATGTAGTAGTATAAATAAACTAGCTCTACTTGCTATACATATATATAGAGTTTCCTACCTGCCATAAAAAGAGTTATATTTCAAAATTTTAGAATACATTTTTATTTCATATTTACTCTTACAAAATATTAATTATGTTTTAAAATTAAAAATACATTTTTTATCTGTTCAAAATTTAAAAATATATTTTTATTTTAGTGACGTAAATTTTTTAACACATCATTCTTTGCTCAGTTTTGATTGAATATTATTTAGTCACAATTATAATATTTCTAACTATGTTAGAGATAAATCTGGAATCTTTTAAAATCCTCATTAATTTTACATATGTGCCTCTAATTTTAATTTTTGAATATAACAAATAATAAGTTGTTAATTTAAAAATGGTGGGGTGATAAAAAAACTATAATGAAAAATGTAAATACATTATGTTATTTTATATTGTTATTAATAACAATAGAACTCTTTTAGAATTAAATAAATGGACAAATAAAACTGTATATATTATGTGATTTTTAGCTTTTGTTTTTCTTTTTCCTCCTGCTGGTGGGGGATTTGGAGAATCCGGTTAGAGGGAAATTGTCGCATTACATATTACTATGAAGTTTTATAATTTTGTATTGTATTTATTATAACAAATATTATATTTTAACTAACACTAAAAAAGACTCCCCATTTCAAAATAATAAAATAGACTACAAATAAAGTTTAAACCTGACGTTTACTTCTTCTTTTTCCCAAAAAAAATAATTTAAATGTTGTAAACTGAGAAAAATAAATACAATGTTTACTATTAATAAAATAACAAAAAAATATAAAATTTTATACTAATATGTGGTGTGACAATTTTTTTCTAAAATGCATCCGTGCTGGACATCAAAATGGATTGATTAGGTTGGGTGGGAGACTGGGAGTGGAGTTAATGTGAATACAGAAGTTGGTTTTGTACAGTTGGATGCTCTTGTTGGTGCTTTTAATTAAATTAATTGTCACATGCATTTATGAAAATGTTGGTGGTGGAGTGAAATAATTCAAATCCACCGGGATAATTCAATTGATGTGTAAATGAGGTTGACAAAATTTATTGAATATGAAATAAGATTTGATAAAGACTTGTTATGTGTAATGACTAAGAAAATTTAAACTTCATTACTAATTAAATAAAGAATTAATTTCTAATGATGAAGATTTTGTGTGATTTATTTAAATGTTTATGTGATAAATTGTTATTTTGAATTAAAAGGTGCCACTAATATAATTAAATTAGCGGATTAACTCTAAGGTTATAATAACAAGAAGATTTAAATTAAGATTTAATAGTTAATTACATTAACTATGGTGTTAAAATTCAAATTATAAATTTCAATAAGTTGAATATGGGCTTTAGTGTCAAAAATGGATTATTTAAACAATTAAATAATTTAATTAATTATTTAATTGTAAGGCAATAATTAATATTTTATTAATTAAACCTTCGTTATTAATTTAACGAGGGTGATCATTGAGAAGTAAGGAATATTAAAATTCAAGTATTATAAATTAGGCTAATATTATTATTGGATCCATCCCTTTTTCATTTTCAGATTGAGCCAAATGTGTTGGTTTAGTAAAATGTTATTGCATTATTCGAATAAGGAAGAGAAGCTCTGTTAATTAATTGAGTCCACGTGACACTAAAATTGGGACAAGCTAAGTAACGTCTGAGAGGAGAGAAAACAGAGAAAAAGTCAGGAGGAGCCATCATCCTCTGATGGAGTTGGTGAGCAGGGAAATGCTTCACGTGGGAAATGATTGGACAAGTGAAGGGAAGGAATATCATTATATTGCTGCTTATTATCTCTTTCTCCTCATTATCAAATTTCATCCGATATTGAGAGAGAGAGAGAAAAAAAAAAAAGAGTTGTCGTGAGTAAGGAATACAGTATAAGAAACTTCAAGAGTCTGTCATTAAGATTTCGGTGGTGTTAGCCGTGGGATGAATGTCCTCTGATTACATTACCTACTTCGGGAGAAGAAGAAGAGTTGCAACTAGGAACCCATTTTGTTTCAATCCAGCTTTAAGGTATAAATAATTCTGTTTAATATCTTAAGGAAGTTAGTTATTGATCAATATTATGTTAAAATAGATTGTTGTGGTTACTTTCTGTTGGGAGAAATCTGTTATGAATAACCATGATGAGTCCAATATATATAAGTTGTATTATGGATATGAAGTAACATGTGTTCATGTCAACCTATTAAAGAAACCAGTAGGTTCACCAAGTATTGATAAACTGTCTAAAAGAATCAGAAGGGTTAATATGTTCACTATTGTGTTTAAAACTGAAATCTGAAAGCATTATTAAGTTTTCGGTAAGTGGTAGTGTGAACTCTACGATCATATAGTGAACGCACTCTGATCGTAGAGCTCACATGTAAACAATTAACATCATTGTTGGGAAACGTAAAGTAGTCTCAGCGATCGTAGAGTAGATTCTGTCAAACATAGAATTTCACTCGACGATCGTAGAATCGTCTCGGCATGTGTCAGGGAGATCGTAGAGTGGCCTCGGCCAAGCCTTCGGCTATCGTAGTGTGGCCTCGACTATCATAGAATGGCCTTGGCCAAGCCCTTGGCTATCGTAGCGTAGCATCGGCCAGGTCTCGGCCATTGAATAGTGATCGTAGGGTGAGAGCACTCCGATCGTAGAATTATTTTTGTTCGTCGAATGGGTTGTTGAGGCAGACCTTATGGGTCGTAGAGTAAGTCTGCTACGGCAGACAGTACAAATCGTTGAGTGACGATTCACCCGACGATAAGAGAGTAGAAAGCTTTTAAATTTGGTTATCAATGACAATCCAACATAGATAAGTTTTATCATTTAATTAATTGTTATTTAATTAACCATTAAATAATAGGTAAATATAATTTGAGAATATAAAACATAAGGTATTTATCAGTATATTAATTAAGTAAGTATAGGAAATTGTTTCAAAGTTTAATAAGTGTTTAACACTTAATAAAATCTTAGTTAAATCATCAACCTAAGTTTGATTAATTATCTAAAGGGTTAATAATAACATGTTGACTATGTGTGTTATATGCTTGACTTATGTGTTAGTTGAATAGTCTTAGTAAGTGTATCCATACTAGACATGCACAAAAAGCTCGCGGCCTGAGGCCTGGCCCGGCCTGCAGGCTTTAAACAGGCCACGATTTGAGTGCAAAAGCCCGGCCTAGCCTGGTCTGGGAAAAAGCCTGGCCCGGCCTGGGCAAAAGTTTGGCCCGGCCTGGCCTGGCCTGGTCAAAAGCCTGGCCTGGCCTGGCTAAATTGACAAGAATACTGGTCTGGGAAAAAGCCTGGTCTACCTTGATTTTTAGTAAAGTGACAAGAATACTGAACTGGGATACACTAAATACTAAATTGTATTCCTCTTTCTCCTATCATATTATATTATAATATGATTATTAGTCTGTGAGTGAATATTTAATTCAAATTGGGGTAATGGTGATTTGCAAACCACCCTATATTATATAATTATATAGTCATTATCAATGTGGGTCATTTCTAATTTTTATGCAGCACTACTAAAAACTATGAAAAATGAAGATTTTGATGAATTTTTCAATATTTGGTCTTCTTGATTTGTAATTTTGTACACATTCGTACAAAAAAATCTGCAACCGGCGATTTCGGGGCTCCCTCATTCTCTTTTTCTTCTCTGTCCCTCTCTAGGTCTAGGTCTGGCCTGGCCTGGCCCGCAGGCCTCAACAGGCCCCATTTTTTTTTGAGAAGCCCGGCCCGGCTTGGCCTGCAAGTCTAAAAGTCAAGGCCTGGCCTGACCTGGTCAACGGAAAAAACCTGTCAGGCCTAGGCCAGGCCGGCCTGGCCTGGCCTGTTGTGCATGTCTAATCCATACCATTATACACAGTGTTAATTGTTAGACCAACTTTATTAATGTTAGGTCTTTTCAATCAAGTTAATTAAAGCTAGACGTTAATTGTAGCTGAGCACACAGACAAGTTCCTTATCTCTAAACTTATTTCATTGAGCAAGTTATTTATTTAAGCTTGAACTATAATTCAAAGTATGCTTTGAATGGTTTAATTACTTTACAATTATTCCACATCGATGTTGTTGTTATTCGCACTTGGTGCACTTGATCTTGTACAGTCTTTGACTTGTACCTTATTTAACGTTCTATTGCTTAAAAAACTGTTCAAAGTAGGTCTAAGTCATTGTTCGGTTAGACATTTATGTTAAAGATTTTAAAAGTTATCCAAATCATTGAAGATGCGGATTCTTGGATTATTATGAACACCTCCCTATTATAGGGGAGTACCCTGTATCTAATATCAGGTACAAAACAAGAAAATTAAATATTATGCATACACATATTGTACGAGAGATTGATCCCCTCAAGTACATATTTCTGGTAGTAACCATTGGGTCAACCAGCTATTGACTCCAGTGAAAGTTTATAGTTCATAGTCTACTTGACTATCTTGATTCTGAAAGCAAATCATTATTCATGCTTATGTTATTCGTATTGTTGAATTATTTTAGCTATTCCTTTTCATTCATGATATATTGTCTCTCGTTGTTATTTAAACTTGTTGAGCAAACTAGTTGCTCACCTTTGCTATATTATGAACCTTATTGCAGTGAAACCCGAGAATTCTGGGAAGAACATGGGTAAGGGAAAGATGAAGTAATAGACTTAAGGATGCAACTTTTTTGTTAGCTAAATTACTTGTTATGTAATGTAAACCCTAAGTAGTTTATTAAGGGTATTTGTGTACTTTTGTTGTAAGGTTATCGTATTTTGGGATTGGTAACACCTTTTGCATAAACAACGTATGTTTATTATTTCGTATTTAGTTATTGTATGTTGTTTAGTGGTGGATGTTTGTATTAGATCGTGATGACCGAATTCGGATAATTAGAACCCGAATTTGGGAGCGTCACATTATCGATTCGAGTCGAATCAAGTTCGAATATTTTGAATTTTTTTAACGAATATAATCTGATTATTAATAAAAAATTATAATTTAAAGAAATACGAATAATTTATTAAACTTTAAAATTGTTCATATGTGAATTATTTATATTTTAAATTAAATTTGAATTAAACTTTTAATTGAACGATTAAAAATTGAGGCCGAACTATTCGGTTATTTTACCGTCTTAATTGATGCGTGAGCTGCCTCTTTCTTTTAATTTCTCTTTCTTCTGCCAAAACATGCATGCAATTAAAGTTTACTAAACGACTGTCTTTTTGCGCTTCTGGTACGTGTTTGCCATGTTGGACACAACATAACTTGCTTGCAGGTTGTAGTTTCTTTCTCATAATAGGACTAGCTGGCTATTCACGTCTCACACGCGTTATGGATGTAATTATTATAAAATTATAATAATTTTAATTAAATTTTAAAATAAAATTAAAAATTAAAAAGAAAATGAGAAGGATAAAATTATAATAAAATCAAACTTATAGGACAAAGATAAAAAAAAGATTTTTGACAAATCTTTATAATTATGATTATAGATGAATAATGTATTATCTATCTCGTATTTGTAACCAAAAGTGATAATTATTTTAATGATTATATATATATATATATATATATATATATATATATATATATTAAAAAATTAATTATGTATTTATAAATTATTGATAATTAAGATTTGCTTGAGCAAATTAAACTCAGAAGTTCCACCTGTCAGCATAAAAAGATTTGCATTTTCGACTGAACTATAACGAATTGAAAGGAATATCAGAAGATACAATAAAACACAAATAAAAATATTTATCACTTGATTATTATTTAAGCTAACCCCTTCACGAGTTTAATTTTCTCTTTCTTATTTTTTTTAGCAAAAAATTAAATAAAATTATTTGTTCAACCACGTATATAGTAATTTTTGATACCCGGAATAATTCTTCTTCCTCCTATAAAATTAAGGGATACTATTACACATATAATATTTAAATATAACATGAAATATTATATCGATCTTTATTATTAAAAAAATATTAGGACCTGATACATAAATTCGTGTCAAACTCTACCTTTTAACAATAAAAATTAATATAATATTTTATATTATATTTAAATATTATATACTTATATTTATTCTTAAGTTTGAGATTTATCACATGTCGATTATTGATGTGTCGTGCGTGAGTCAATAATGACAATTAATGATTTGTTATATGTCACATTAATCTTCACAAAAAAAACTCATTAAAAATTAGTATAATTAATTAGTAGCTACTAGTACTTGACTTGAGCTTGCTAGTTCATTAAGTTTTATATTAGGTTAGTCAGTATAGTTTTAAATGAAGGATGTGACAAGAAACCATATATAAGAAATAAATCAAGCATATTAGATTAAGATTATATTTATTTATAAAAAATATATTTAAAATTAGATTATTTATTTTAATTTAATATTATTTTATACTATTTAATCCTTTGATGAGAGACTATTAATCATTTTATGAGGGATTATTAGTCTCATTAAACTATTTAATAGTTTAAAATGAAAGGGACTATTAATCCCAAATTTTTCATGGGATTATATAATCCCACATAAATAGCCTTAGGAATGATAAAAAAATAGTTCATAGGATTATTTAATCCCCCATCATGGGATAAAATAGTTCGAAATAGTATTAAATTAATACAAATAATCCAATCCTAAATATATTTTTTGTAAACAAACATAGCTTAAGTATTCAAATTACTTATTACGTAGTATATCATATTATTTATGTGTTGTTATTTTAATATTTAAAATAAAATAATTTACTTTAAATTTTAAAATAATAATATATAAATAATATAAAATATCACGTAATAAATATAAAAATATTTAATAATTTTTTGACAAACTAACATTAATCATGTATATTCATTTCTTATTAATTATATATTGTCATAATTAATTGACCTACAGTATAATATAGGCCGTGCTTTGTGCTTTAAAATTCGATAACCCCATAAATGGATATTGCCTGCCATTAACTAGTTAAATATGAAACATTAACAGTAAAGTGTTAGGAAGAATAGTTGAAACATCAACTAGTGAAGGCTTGAGAAAAATACTCCATTTGAAGTCTCCTCATTTTTTGTCCTTATTAATTAAATTGCAGTGAATAAAAATAACACCACATCATAACTAAAAATTAAATGATGAAATTAGTTACCAATTTACAAGTATCATTATTTGAATTTTTTCGATCGTTGTAATTTTTTCATTATTTATAATATAATATTATAATTTTAGAGAAATCGTTCGCACTATTTTTATATAGATCTAAAAGAGAGCCTGAAAAAATCATATATATATATATATATATATATATATATATATATATATATATATATATATATATAGTTTACGTGAACACTTTTGCTTCATGTTTACATTGACCTAAGAGAGGGGTATTTAGTTGAGCAATGAACAAATCCACTTGGCAACCAAAGTCAAACATGTTGAAACTACTGTTACTGGTGTGAATGCGCGACCAAACTTGAGTATATGATTATGATTTATTGTTAGATATCAAAAGAAAATCAATATTTACAAAATGGATGGGTGTCCAAGGGTTGTACTCCAATTATTGTTCTTGAATACTAAAATCATTTAGTAGGCTGTCTAACATTTATGAAATGAGCGACAATAGTAAGAGTATTCTTGAATTAATTTATGCGTCAATCAAGGCTAAATATATTTTCGGACGATCTTAAGGGCACGGTATTTTTTAAAGTTCGAACAACTCAATAAATAAAAATAAAAAACAAACTTCCTTAACTTCCAAGTCAATCCATTAAGGTTGAGACAAGGGACTATTACACAAGTAAATGACCTTAAAAACTGATCTACTATCAGGACCACTAAAGAAAGAGAGAATGCCAGTATTCTTTAAGGAGAAAGTGAGAGTGTAAGGATCCTAGTAATTCAAGTGGCTGAACTGTTCATGTCGAATAAATATTTAACATCAAAACAATATCACATTTTTATTTATAACGAGCTCACAAAATTAGAGAAAGATTGTTATCAATGATGTCGTAATATCATTGTTACATTAAATACTTATATTACGTTTAGATTAAAAGAATAAAATGAGTAAAAAAAAAAGAATAGAGAATGAAATAGAATGAAAAATAGAATAATTCATTCCATTCCAGGTTAAATAAATCATTTTATACCCTCCCTCAAGAAATAAAATTCATAAATTTGAAGAGAAATGAAAATAATACATTCCATTCCAATGGATCAACCAAACACAAATTTTTTCATTTTATAAAACTAAGTCATCTCATTCCCATATTCATTCCTCCAATCCAAATATAACATTATTTTTTTCCTTAGGTATTGGCTAAGGGTGCACAACGGTTAGTTTGGTCGGAAAAAAAATAATCAAACCATTTAAGTCGATTATAAAAAATTAAAAATCAAAATCGCACAAAGTTTTAGTCCGTACTCGATTATCGATTTATTCTTTTATCGGTTAAATCGATCGGTTTAATCGATTTAGTTAGTTATAAAACTTAAGTATAAGGGATAACGGATGGAGTTATGAATTCATCCAATCTAAATAAAATTAAAGTATTAGAATACCATCCTTAATTCATTTTTAAACTCTCACTTCAATAATAATTCATTTCAGTATCACAATATGTTATCTTAATTTTTGTATATAATATTTAATACCATGTGAAATTTCTTATGTTCTTGAAAATATGTGTGATATTGTTGGTAATTGAAAATTTGATATTCATTATATTGTCAATTTGTCATAAAAATTAATAAATCACTAACTCAGTAACTACTAACTAGGATAGAAGTTCTCTAAATCCATCACAAAAAAATAAAAATCACTTAACTCACTGACTAAGATATAACTTTTGTAAATTCATCACAACAAAGACATATAATAAATATATAAAATAAATATTTATTAGAAAAATATATAAATTATATTATAATTTTAAATTATTCAGTCGGTTTTTATTTTTTGAGAAACTAAACTAAATCGGCCGAACTAATCTTCGTTTTTTAGTTTTATAGTATTCAATTTTATACTTTTCAATTTAAAATAGTAATAATTTGAGATTTAGTCCGATCAATTTTTTAATTTTTTTCAGTTTTATGTGCACCCTAGTATTGGCATCGACTTCGTCCTCTATATCCTTGGTGGAGCTGGGTCACAGCTTGGTCTATAGACTACGACTTTATATCGATCACGAGGCTTATTGCTTTGACTAACCCCATGGGTTTCATATTACTTGCAAAACTAACCCTTGGGTTTCATATTTTGCTTGCAAATTCACTTGTGAATTGTGATAAAGGAAAAAAGCAACGGTTTATTCCCCCAACAATTTATACTACCATTTACAAGATCTAGTACTTTCTGGTGAGAGGGAGAGAAATAGTTGTATAACACAGAATATAATACAAAGAAATGAGATGAAATTAAATTCAAAAAACTATTGTGTAGTAATTGTCTAGTCAACAAGTGGCTCTACAAGCAGCTCAAATAAATGCAAAGGTGGTGGTGATGAGCTCACAGGTGAACAAACCTTTTAATGAGATCAACATAGTCGTTGGTCTAAATTTATACATTCATGTCAATCACCCTGGGTTGCCTGTGCTTAATCAAGTTACTAATCATTCAAGTAAAAGAATGCAAATTCATTAGTCAAATATAATCAAAAATCCGAACTTAAATAATGATTTTAAGTTTGATGTCACCTTGTACATTTTCAATACAACAAAATGGACTAGTAAAGCTAGTATAAACAACACATCTCAGGGACAACACAATTCCAATAGTCGAATGCAACCCTCCTGTCAAGGTATCTTCAGTTATGGCGAAAAAATTAAGAGGTTAGGAGAGATGCCATGTTATCAGTGGATTCCGGTCCATTATTGTTTACACTAGGGATAATATTTATGGGTGATATGAACTTAACAAACTCTTGGAGTTCAGTAAAGCTAGAATGCTCACTGTATGGTACTTCATACCTGGAGAGAAAGGAAAACAATCCTGATCAGTCAAAAAGGCAAGTACATAGCAAGAGAGCGAAATTAGATATTATACAAGACTGAACTAATTGGGGGTTAGCCTTCTACGTAGGCTTTACAAAAGTGATGCAGGAAGATGGAATGGTTTTGAACCCTATTCTATCTTTGAACCGTATTGCTGCATGGTGGACTCAAATTACAATTAGACTAAGGCAAACTGTTTAAAAGGCTTTGTTCAGTTGATTATGACATTATTGCACAAATTCATCACTCATTTCTGAAAGATCAAATTGGAAGGCAAGGGATATTATTGTGAACAGCTTTCCAAATAGTTTAGTTGCAGTTTAATACAGTTGGAGAAGGATTATAAATTGCAGGAAAAGAGGCCACACAAGTTCAGTTAACAATAATAATTTTACCCAACATTGCAATAGCCATATTCACAGGGATCAAACTTATGATCCCACCGAAAAGAAGGAAAAAATAGTGAAGTGTAAACCACTAGACTACTAAACAGGGATATAAAAACTGCCTAACATATGGCACCTCAACTAACATCAGATGGATGCATTCACATACTAGGCTTATTAGCTGAAGTGGAGATAATGTGCCTTCCTTTTACAACTACAAAAGAACAAGAATGCATGCAAATTTAAAGCGTGTATGCTTCTTGCTGCTGCACCACAACGAATGATAAAAGAACGTACAAACTCGAGAGCTAAAATAAACAAGATGTCCTTTCCTGGAGGAATGTTAAGAACCAGAGATTGTGAAGTGTTCCTACTCATAGTAGATGAACAGAATCCTAATCAACTCTAATAGGCAGAATTTTTATTTTTATTTTTATTTTTAATAATTGGGTGATATTTTAGCTAAATTTCATTTTGGGTTGCTTAATAACTACTGCAGTTGTACTCTGAGCCTCTTTTATTTCTCGGTGCAAGATAAAGATGGTGTGTCTGACTTAGATTGAAGCCAGGTTATATAGCTTGTCCATGTTATATATTTCAAATATGAGATTGAGAATAGGAATCTCAAAATGAATGAGCCAAGGGAAACTATTGTATCACCTTACAATGGTTCCCTGTTGCCACCTTCTTCCAGGAGACTTCTTCTTTCCTTTACCAAATGTCCAACCAGTTGGAGAGAAAGCAACGATAAGACCGAATCGACCCTGAACAAAAAAAACCAGAGGATAACTTAAGGAAGTAAAATATGGAATAGAATATTTTAGACTCAAACCAAAATAGGTGCTGTCCATCTCATAGTTCCTAGGTTCTTTCCGTTGAATAAGGAGGCAAGTACATTATGTGTTCGATTACCGATATGGTCTTCATTTAGTCAACCACCATGACAGATAGACCTAGCAAAAGGGCTCGGGGCCCGCGGGCCGGGCCGGGCCAAAAAAACTGAGTTTTGGGCCTCAAAAATACAGCCCAAAAAAAGCTAGGCCATTTTTGGCCCAGCCCGTGGGCTAAATTTATTTATTTTTTTAAAAAAAATAATTTATATTGCTTGACATTGTTGACCAAAAAAAAAAAACTTAGAAAATGAATCAAATAGAGAATTATGAAGAATATAAAAAATAATGTGTTATAATTATAAATAATTAGTGTTAATATTTATTCCAAATATAAAAAGTTAATCAGTTATGTATGCTTTTTCGTGAGTTGGAAAAAGAAATCATGACACACATATATCCATTCAAGCAAACGAAGAAGGGGGAAAAGATACAGAAAATTCTTAACACAGTGTGGCAGAGCTGAAAAATAATTAAAAGTATACTAATAAGAAAACATATATAATACACACAGTACATCAAATGATTGCATAATGATTGAGTTACAACATGAACAGTTTTTTATACTCTCTTAGTCTCAAAATAAGAGTCCACTTTTAAAAGTTAAAGCTTTTAAGAAGAGATTGAATTTAGCATTATCAACGGCCAAGATCACAACTTACCCGAGGTACTCAAGGTTTCCAGCTATGTTAAATTTTTAGCCTAGAAAATGTATCATAATAAGATTATAGAGTAAATTAAGCAATAACTCTGACACCTTAATACGCTTAGGTTTGACTATTAGAAGTCACAACCCCATAGTTCAGATAAGTTCCCTAGCTCTCACATAGGTGAATTTGACAAATGACAACTACGCTAGCTGAATAGAGAATTCATGTTCCTTACCTAATCAACTTTCTGACCTTTTTCCTCAATAACCTCATATCATTCTAGTTATTCCATTTTTTACAGATTAATTATGAAGTTTTTGTTTTTGCGATTAATGCAGATTAACAATGAAGTTTACACATGGAATCCAACTTAAAAGTAATCAAAGCTTAAGCTAAGCTTGGGATTGAAACCATATATGGTATAACTAATAAAATATTTGCACCTACTCACCATATACTGATTAGATACATATTTCAGTCTTTTGAAGCTTGCAAGTGTCCACAAAGGCACAACATGAATATGGCTTTCCTGTTCATTTAATGTGAACCAGTGCATATCTTCTTTAGGGAGACCTAAGCATTCCAAAAGACGCAGCTTTGCAGCATTGACATTGATTTTCTTGCGCAAAACATGAGCTACCTCTATAAATAGCCTTTCTTTTCCTATTTTCAAACAGAAACAAATGGAAGGAAAAGAATAAACGTTTCTGTAGAGTTGAGAATGCTGTATAATAGAAACTATGGTACCAGATACACATATATGGTGGATGGATCCTCAGTAGGGACCACAGAGAGAGACAGAGACAGATTACCTATTGTATAGCTACCAATCAAAAATAGAGTTCTTGGATTGAAAGCTTCAGCCTGGATGGCCTCAATGACAAATTGAATAACAGCCTCCTGCTTTGGAAAGTCATACTGCAAGGAGTAATTTATAAAAACTTCCATCATGATCATCCAGTAAAAAAAATGGAAGTAGCTTACTTAAAATATGTACACGAACAATTTTTCTCTCTACATATGTACTTAGGAAAGTAGTAGTAGTATGCTTCTGAAAGTGTGAGAACTTATCTACAGTGGAAATTTATTGCCACAGATCGATGATTGATCATATTATATACAGGTGAATGAACATATAGGTTTAAACGAAGTTCCATCTAATAACACTGCCATGATTAATGAGTTATGAGCTTAAAAATCGTAAAACTGTCAAATGCCTGTTAGTTAAATGTTTCCGGTAACAATTTGGCTCAGTTCATATAGCTTGGCCAAGCTCTTAGATTAGAAATAATATTCTATTTGCATTTCCAGGTTTTACCTGAGGGTCACAATGGGTGGTATCTAGAATCAACGTGTCAATATGACGCTTCAGCAGAACAGGAATCCTTGTCATTTCCTCGCCAAACCGGAAATCTCCAGTGTGTAAAACAGCCTAGATAAATGAAGAAACCCAGAGCTAAATTCAGAAACGATTACAAAGAAAATGCCAAATGTGTACTTTAAGCAGTCAATTAGGACCGCACCTTACCACCTGGAGGTTCAAACAGTATTATGACTGAACCAGGGCAGTGATTTGCATCAAAGCATGTCACATCAATTCCTGCAATGCTGATCTTCTGGTTGAGGGGTAGAACTTGTAGATTATCCCAAGGGACCCCAATTTTCAAATTTACAAGCTGTGCTGTAATTGAGGAGCAATAGATCTTCCCATGACAGAATGACCTTGCAAGTCCTTGATAATCTGCAGAAGCAAGAGGAATGCAAAATGTCGTTAAAAGATTTTATTAATTGCCATGTTGGCACCCTAGAACACTGAATCTGCAACCAGTACACTGGACTTATTACAAATATTAACATTGTGAAAAGGGAAAAATAAATGGAACCCTAGAAAATAAACAGCTTTCCGCTTATGATCAATTTTTTAGGAACAAACTGATATTTGACCAACTGCAGAGAAACGTCTGTATTAGGTGTTGCAAAGGTCAATGTTAACCCAGATTTGGGTTGTAACTTTGCTTTTATTTATCCATTGAAGAGTATAAAATGCATCAAAATGGTAAAAAAAACACCAAAATACCACTTAAAAGAAAAACAAATATTCTTCTTCCAAAATTCATCGATGGATTGTTTCTATGCCTGGAAAATGGACTACCTCAGAGGTGATTTGGGTTGTTCACCAAAGCTTTCAACAGATAAGTTATGCTAAAAATCATAAAACCAACTAGGCTCTCAATGGGTTGAAATCGACATGAATCTAGCCAGATCTGAATTCATGTCCGGTCATTAATATAATGCCATATAAAAAAGAATCGTGTCCTATACTGAATTCAATTTACAATTTCCAAAAAAATAAAAGTTGAAGCAAAGTTATATGCTTATCTATAAATATTTTCAATTGCCCATATACCATGCATTTCATGAGAATAAGATATATTCAATAAGGATGTTTATATACCTAATAAAATAATTTGAATAATAATCATAATTGAATTTGAATCATAACAGATTGAATGAGCTCAAAACAAATTTCAAGTCAATTATAATCAAACTTTACAATTCAAGTTCATCAAAGTTCATACCACACAACAAATATATGTAGCTATAGGAATGATATGGATGGAAATCATAATTTTTTTTCCCTTCTTGGTATTAACAACTTGATCAAATTCCAACCCCTTGACAGCACCTACTGCAATTATGAACTTTTCCAGTATCAAGGGAAATGATATGTATGAAAAAACAGAAAAACAAAGTTATTCAACATGATTTTCGAAATTAATTATGTATCAAACACAAGATAGTAATCAGGAGTCGGTCTAAGTGTATCAAACACAAAATAGTAATCAGGAGTCATTCTAAGTAACACGAAATAAACTCCTAATTCCTAATTATCTAATATGCAATTTACATGTTAAAAAAAATATGTAACATGAAACAAACATAAACTAGGGAGACAATGACATTACTTTTGCTTGATAGCCTTTGACATAAGTGAAGACAATGACGTAACTTTTTCTTGATAACGTTTGAAATCAGCCTAAACTATAAATAACAAGTGAATATGAACTTGTGGTCTAAGTGAACGTGGGTAAGAAACCAGTGACAACAATCTATTCTTAGATATTTGAATGCGTCCTGCAAAAAGCAAATGAGCTTAGTAATAAATATGCTCCAATATTGAAAGCATTAATGGAGAAAAAATAAAGGGTAGAATGGATTTGACCTATATAAAGAAAAAATTACAGAATATAGAATGGTACCACTAAGTGAACTCGAGTTAGGTTCTTAGGATAGGGAGAAGCTTGACAAACTCAAGTAGCAAGCCCTCCCAAGGTATGAAACTCTGAGCTTCAGGTAGAAAACAAAACCCAAGCTTATGAAGAGAGAAAGAGATAGATAAGCTTATAAAGAGCAAGAGAAAGAGAAAGACAGAGGATGGAGCTCTGTGGTCCCAAGGTGACAACTACGAGGGATGTAAGACGTTGATGTACTTTCCTCAGAAAGTACAAATGTACAATCTGGTAGCTCTGTTGCACCAATCCGGAAAACTCGTACTCAGGATTTAATACATATTTCCTTTAGACACCAATCCTGTACGAAATCAATCTTCTATTTGGTTTCACATAAACAATCATATTATGAATTTGTTAAATAATAATATTATTAGGCCATTGAACAGTGTTCTAAAAGGCGGCCTAGGCGCCGTCTAGGCGCTAGGCCCCCATGCGGCGTCCCGCCTAGGCCTTAGGCGGAGGAAAAAGCGCTCCAGGGCATTAGGCGGGGCTAGGCGGGAAGGCTTTAGGCGGGGGTAGGCGGGATTAGGCGGGGCTTAGGCGAAAAATTTGGAGTGCAATTGTTTTATTTTAATATTTATATGAATATTGATATATTTATTTTTCTAATGATTTACTGTATTCATAATGCAGGTTGCAGCATATCAAATCACAACAAGAAGTGAACAAGATCAAGTCCAAATGGATAATTTTATTATAGTTGTAATTTTTGAACTTGTACCAACTTCAAATTATATAAATGGTAATACATTTGTAATATTTAGTTTAATTTAATATAATTCTTAAATTTATGTTTAGCTTTTTAAGTTTTAATATTGAATTGAATTGTTGAAATTTTAAATTTTATTATTTAATAGCAATCTTGTTTATGAATAAAATTAATACAATAAAGATATGTTATCATAGTCTTTGTCATTTTCTTTTTAAGTCCTCAATTTTGAATTTTAAAGATTACACAAATAAAATAATTTCATAATTAATAATATTAAATGTCTCATTTACTAAACTTCACACTAATTTTTAAAAATAACATTTATTTAATTTTTTTAGAGATAAGAAATACATTCAAAAGCCATAAAGGGGAACATCACAAATGTCTAACAAATTTGAATATAATATCATCCAATCATATTCATTGATTTACAGGTGAAAGAAATATTTCCAAAACAAAATGCTAATGAAAATAACCATGTCTGCATACCAAACTTTGTAGAAAATATCAAACTAAACATTATGCTATCTTAGACTCTCTTCAACTATCTGTTTGCTCCCTCAACCTCCTAATTGTGCTTCGAAATGTCACGGCAGCAGTAGTGCTATTACATAGAAAAAATAGATCCAAAAATGGGATTAGTGACATGTAACATAAAAGTAGTAGATAGGTAAAACTACTAGATAATTATTACTTTAATGTGTATGCAAAGGCATTTATTATCTTTATTATAGATTGTTTTGCTTTATATTATTATTTTGTTTGGATAAATATAATATAAAATATTAAAATTAGCTTAAAATAAAAATCCCGCCTAGGTGCTAGGCCCCTCGGCCGCCCGCCTCCCGCCTAGCGCCTTTTAGAACCTTGCCATTGAAAATATAATTTAACAAGATAAAAAGTTATTATAAAACAAGAACTTCAAACACCAAATTTCTTGAACTCTAAATATGTTTTCAAGTTTATAATTTAATTATATAAATAGTATAATTACATCTCCCTCGCTTGACTGCTTCAACCATCAAGTTAACTAGAGTACTTATTACCTGGCCATATATCCATTAAATTGGTTTTCTACACTTAAACTAAGAATGGTAAATAGGTATGATTCCCAATGAAAGCCTATTTTACCCCATAGACTGCACATATTTGTCACTGCTTAACACATAATGACATAAATAAATCATGCAAAGCTTCGATGCTGCTAATAATTTACGAGATTATAGATCGAACTAGAAACATTAACTTATACCCCATATAAAGCTCCAAAGTCTCTAATTAACTACATTGCTAAACTGAGGCAATGTCTATGGTTAACAAAACAATTGTGTGCAATGTTCATCAGTTTCCAAGTGACAGCAAAAAACATACGTATACTATGTTTAACACTGAGGAAGATCATCAGGATAAAAAAGACAAAAAAAAAGTCAGAATATGAACCATAATTCTTAGGAAGTTAGGACTAATTAAAAGGCAATTTACCACTCGAAATGGTGTGCCTGGTATGCAGCACCACACTGGAATATCCCTGAGTTTCCCGTTTTTAACATGATTTGTTACCACAGCACATCCACGTCTGGAGTCCAAGCGACTCTTTTCAACTTCATTTAGTCCTCTAGGAATACTGGTGCTCTTCCTTTTATCAGCAACAGAGCCTGGAAAATAATCTGTAATCAATTTGGTTGCAGCTAGTATACCAGTGTCATCAGCTACACCTTTAGAGTCCTCCACATGCATCTGTATTGTTTTGGTTCCTACCTTTCTACATTCACTAAGAGCATGAATAATCTTTTTCCTGGGGCCAAGTGCAGTAACACCTATACCACATAGATCCTGCATAAAATATTAATCAAACCACTTGAATATTTTTAAATAAAGCGACAAAAGCAATGTATGAGATGAATAACAATCTGCAAAAGTATCAAAACAAGAGCAATGAAACTGCAACACAAACAACATAAATTAGTCAACCTAAGCAAAGCCCAACCCAAGAGTTTAAATGAATAGCAACAACTAAGGTACAGTGATATGTGTTGCGCCAATATTTATTTGTCATAGCTACCTAAGTCAACCTATGTATGGCGGAAATATTGCCACTTTCATATTATGCCAAGCAAACTATGCAGAATGATTTGCCCTTAAAAAAGTTTATCAATGTAAGTTACATAAAACAACTTAAAGTGGAAAATAGGAAGAGCTAGAATTTTACCAAATTATAATGAAATATGTAACATGATTAATTAACACTCGGGTTCTTTTAGATCATCAGATGACATCATCCCATGGGGCCCACTCTAATTTGAATAGGCAAATGTCAATCTGATGGAAGGACATGAAGCATACCTCATCTGTCAGCCATTGCAGGCTGTCCCAATCAATCTCTTCACGGACAAAATTTTCTTCATACTTAGCTAGACCTAAACTGTGTAACCATTCTAGAACAGGAGAGACATCAACAGTTTGTCGAGGAGATCGACTCGGAGAGCTATTTAGAACTTGCCCATGACAATGAAGCCCTGTGTCATCATTAGGAAGGACCAGCTGCAATAAGTACCCAAGAAAAGTTTATTTAACATTCGATAACTTGTAACTTGAAAAAAAAAATCTCATTAGTTTATTTAACGTTCAATAACTTGAAGAAAAAAAATCTCATTAATATATATATGTGTGTGTGTGTGTGTGTGTGTGTGTGTGTGTGTGTGTGTGTGTGTGTGTGTGTGTGTATATAGGGGAGTGATCATAGTCACCTTAGCTACGGATCATTTCATTTCTAGGCCAACTGATCTCCTGTCGTTCATCTCAAATAGTAACGACTCAAATTAAAGTGGGAGGATTAGAATGCACAAGAAGTTCTTGCGGATACTAATTAGTATCCACAAGAAGTTCTTGCGAATAACTTTTTACGTTAAATGTCAGACCAATCATTCTCTTTCCCAACTCAACTTTTTCTCTTTCTTCAATTAAATTCTAAAATTTAAAATAACTTTTTTGTTACGAATCCAAAATTGTCAATCTATATATTGTTGGAAAACTCTTGTCAAGATCTTCAAAACAAGATCCATTGTTGATATATATGTTTTTTAGTTAAAATAACCACAATTAACGTTAAAGTTTTGTATTTTAAAATACGATATTATAGGCTTTGGTTATATCTTTTGAAATCTTAACTACATTAAAACGTATCAACAACAGATCTTGTTTTGAATATCTTAACGAGAGCTTTCTAGCGATATATAGATTGACAATTTTGGATTTATAACAAAAAAAGTTATTGAATTTTAGAATTTGATTGAAGAAAGAGAAAAGTTGGTTTACAAGAGAGAATGAATGGCCTGACTTTCTGAGTTTTTCAACGTGCAAAACTATCCACGAATACTAATCCTCCCTTTTTAATCTGAGCCGTTGTTATTTAAAATGCGCGGCAGAAGATTAGTTGGCTAAGAGATGATCCATAGCCGGCGGTGGCTATGGATCACTCTCCATATATATATATATATATAGATAGATAGATAGATATAGATATATAAGTTGGTATCATCATACTATTCTCATAGCCTTTTACATATGTCGGATCGATTTATATATGAACTCAATATTTACACTTTGCTGCCCACCAAAAAGGCATTTATGAAGTCTTTGAACTTTAAAGTTTTCTCCATATGGTTAGAAGTGGAACACTTAAAACCAACAACTCAACAGAGCCATATCCTCACTAGCAAGTATCAACTAGAGAACTTACTAAACATACTACTGGAGGAACGGTAATATAATATATTCTAGACAACTTATACAATTGAAAAAAATAGCAAAGTGTTTTGTTTAGTTGAACAGGCTATGTTATTTATTCAGCAAACAAATAAAGTATAGCTATGATCACGAGACAACCATTTTCTTGGTCACCATTGTGGACACTTTGTTGAAATTCATGACCATATAGAATAAGCAATAGAAAATGTTTCATTTAATTATAATGTGCAAGCCTTCTGGCAGCCTTTATGTTTGTATAGTTCAAAGCTGGTGTAGTTGGTTGGCAAAAGCTAAATTTATAGTTTAGTACACCATATTCCTGACTACAATTCAGCTACCGTACTGTCAGAATACAAAAGGTTTCATGACGACCAAATATCAGTGTAAATCTATCTGTTGATGAGAATAATATCCATTTTAGCATGTAAATACGTGCATCCTATAAAAAAAACATAACAATAAACCAAAGGAGACAAGGATTGATTACATACATTGCCTAGGGTGTCGCCTTTATCAAGACATTCATTCGTGTGAACCTGTCGTAATTCATCACTCAAACCTGAAATATCAACTCCGCATAAAGGACATTGAATTAAACTGTCACTAAAATCAGCTATATTCGATATGTTAACAGGGCCATCTTCCTCTGAACATAACTTGAGCAATACATCAAACTAACATTCATCCTCAGATTCACCCTCATCGGAGTTCCCGTCATTTTCACAAACATCTAGACCGCAATTACCACCAGACTTCAGCAACCTGGACTCAATTGAATTTGAAAAGTAATTAAAGGCACCTCCTTTGGGTTTCAGTTCCATTCCCTTAGTACTAGTTCCTGCAGAAGTAGAATCATAATCCACATGGGTACAAGCTATACCTGATTCTATAAAATCCAAACCCAAATCTAAATCACGGGTATCTGGAGGTTGTGATTGGAGATGGGGTGGCGGAATGTTCTCTTTGTTGGCGGCACTAAAGGTCGATTTTTTCTTCTGTTTTGGCTTCTGGGATGGGGGATTAAGAATGTTAATGGCGGAAGTATTGGAGGGTTTAAGGGGTTTTTGCGAGGTGGTCCCTTTACTGGTGGTGAGTGAGGTTTGAGTTAAAGGAAGAGAGAGAATTGGATTTTGAAAATCGTCGTCATCTGACGGAAAAGGAAGAAGGGGATCGGTGGATTGCGATGATGAAGATGAAGGTGGATTCTTCTTCACCTTTTTGGATTTGGGAGGAGCCATCATATTTTTTCCTGCTCAACTCTCTTCAGAAATTGGAGTAATATATTACTCGTGATTTTTTTTCAAATTTCTCACGAAGACGGCGAATGGAGGGAGGGAATGTGCTAAATTCGATAGAGGATTGATGGAGCCTTTAGTTTGGGCTGTTTCGATTAGGCTGGAGGATTTGATGAATTTAGCCTTAGCCCATTGCTTCCTGGCCTCTAAGTTGCAAAGGGCAGAGGGCCCAAAGAATTTAGAGTTGGGCTGGTCTGGCTGGATATAAGACTACAAACCGTGTAGCCACTAAGTATAGGAAAAAAAAGAGAGGAAAAATAAAAACTGATTCACATTTATATTATAATTTATCATTTAGGTTTCACATTAGTTACAATCCAAACTCGCAACCTAATACTCCCTCCGTCCTCAAAAGGAAAAATGACGGACTAGATTACAATTTTTTTAGTCCTGAAAGAGATGACATTAGGTACAATAAGTAAAAGACATTTATGTCATCTATGGGGTCTAGAAGTATAAAAAAATACTCGTCAATTTATGTAATCTAGTAAAAAAAAAAAAAAAGACTCATCACTTTATGTAATTTAGTGAGATCACTAAAACCAATTTGAAAATTTGTTTACTCTCTTACCTCTATTTTATTTTTCTTAATATGTGTGGAAAAAAATATAGTCGGAACATATTTTTTAGGACTAAGGGAGTAATATATTTATTGTAGTGGCTATAACTAAACAAATTCATATTAATTTCAAATATAAAAGTTTCTAAATCAATACCTATATTTAAAAGGTCGATTTGAGTTTAATTTTCAATTAATTGAAGAATAAACAGAGTTAACTCGGTAATAATTCATATTATTTAATTGAGTTGACTAGGTAGTAGTAAATATTATATTTAATAATTATAACCTAGTTGACTCAATAATTGTTCATGTTATTTTTAACTATTTGTTGCATTAATTTTTTTTAATTTGTTTAATTAGTGATGATAGGTGCAAAAAATTTATTATTGATAAAATATTTATGTCCGTTCATTTTTAAGCTTAATGAATGCATTTAATCATAATCATATTAATTATTAAAAATGAGTGAGAAAATTTTCACATTGACGAGACACCCATATCTGTTTTTTTTTTTTTTTAAATTTTAATTTTTAGTTTCGTGACTATTTTTAATCATAATCACCTCTAGTCATGGGATGTAATAAAATAAATTTATCTTAATTTTAATGCCTTTAAGGCAATGTGATTCAGTAACTTTCGAGGTCCCTGATCTTACTAGAGAGTTTTCCATTTATGCTTTCTTGAAGGAGAACATGTCAAAGGAGGAAGTAGAGGTAGCAATTCATTACTAGAGAGTTTTATCCATCATAAGTATATATAAACAGTGTTTAGATCATTATACCTCATTAATAAAATACATCATTATCTTTGCGTTAATTTCTAGACATTTAGCCATGAGAGATTTACTAAAGTTAATTTTATGGGCTTGTGACGCAGCAACAAGTACCAAAAAGTAACAAATGCTTTCATGCAGTAATTTTATGGGTTTCAGTAAAAATATTTCAATGTCCAAAGTGGAGCCTTTGAGAACCAGAATAATGTACCAAATAAAGAAACAACTGCAGCAGTTTGCATTACAGAAAATTTCCATTTATGGACTTTCGACAAACTTGTTCAGATACACATTAGTTGTTTGTGCCAAAAAATTTATATATTACTTCTAATTAAATACAATTTGCCACCCATCAACTTGTTATGCTTGCATAAATGCAAATTCTACAAAGCCCTAGTTTTTTAATACTAACCATGAGAGGATATCAATAAGTCACAACTACCAAATACATCATGCCTTGCCAATTGTGAGCATCCCTTGTCGTTCGAGCTCATACAACATGAGGAGGGCAGCAGAGTCAAACGAACTTTTCTTGTCTGCTCGTTGATCTCCGCTGAGTTCGATAACGCCAAACTTGGGTATGGTTAAGGTGATACGTGATACAAAACTATTAAAGCCTTGCCTTTTTTCAGGGCCTTCGACAAATTCTATGGGAGATCTGTTCAACATGATATTAGTTAGGCAGAAATCGGAGTGTGATGAAGGCAAAAGAATAATGTATGGATGTCTATATATAATAAAGATTACTAAAAAATAAAAAATACTTCTAAATACAAAAAATGTATCAGTAATTATTGCTCGAAAAGAATGTGTTGTTTTACTAACCTCGACTTGTGTTCTGTTGAAGTAAATGCAGGCATTGGCCACTGCAGTCTCTTGCATAGGTCGTAAAGGGAGGTTCGTGGTCCACCCTTTTTCATATTAATTGATGCAAGAGCTGTATGATAGGAAATAATAAAACAAATCAAGAGGAAAATTAGTTTACTTAACAAAGTGGCAAGCCCTAAATTAAAGGGTTGTTAACACACAAGTATTTGCACTTCACACCATAAAGTCGCTCCTTTTTTACTTTATATATGAGACTATATCTGTTTAGAAGAGAGCAATGACATGGGAAGAAGTAGAAATAACTACAATGATTGGTGTCTACAAATCCTTTGCAATATGGTAATGCATAACATGCCAATTCCAATATAGGATAAATTCAGGAATTTGATCCGAAGCAAAAGAAATCTTGCTAGTCAGTGTCAGTTACTAAATGTCGCTGATTACCAGCTAAAACTAAAAATCTATAGAATCATGCCCCCGCTATTCTGTATTTATTTACTTCTACAATCATAATGAAAGAAAGAACAACTATGTGGAACATACCAGGTACGTGAAGAGTAGAGTCACAAACTATTGCAGAACAGTCATTGCTGTGAGGACTTTTAGTTGGCTCGGGTTGCAACTTTGCTGTCTTTTGCTTTTTATGGGATGTTGACTCAGACGAAACTTCAGAACATGCTTGGCTGCAGATATTATCAGCTGAGTTCAGGGAAGGTGAAGCAGCAACATGGTCCTGATCTTGTTTTATCTTCCTTGAAATTCCTCTACTCTATATCAATAGAGAAGGTAGAAAAATATGAATGATGAAAATGGCATGAAGCTGAAAGACGCAACATAATTACGCATTTGATATTGTTGCTAGTAATCAATTTCCTGTTTTACGATTAATGAATTAAAGACAAACATCCATATGTAAACAGAAGGTGTTTGCTTTTTAATCTTGCCCCAGAAAAAAACTCAGCTCATGCAGATTTCCCTTGTATTCATATTTCTTCATAGAAAGACGCCAAAAGAAAATTTTGAAGTTTCCAGGAAGAAGCAAAAATAAGAATGAAAAACTAAAAGAAAGAAAAAATGAAAATAAGTAGACTACATGCAATTAGAGGAGTACTGACAAACCTCTAGGTCTTTCAACAGATGAAGAGCTGCTTGCCCCTTTGCAGTCTTCCTATTTTGCCCAGACCCCTCTCCGATCAACAGGACATCTTTCAGCTGTAACCTAAGCTCAGCATGCACAGATTCTCCCTTAGTTATGCAACTGTCTTTTACGAAGTACCCAAGAGAGTCGCACAATTCAATCAGTTCACGTAGTGGGGGTAGTTCAAGTTTATCGGGCGTCACAATTGGAGATAATATCGGTTTAAGGATTCTCCAGACCTCGTCCATGTTAAGCTTGCTATCAATTAATATTGCCCCTGCTATACTCTCCACCAAATCACCAAGTGCCTGTAAAAAAACGATACCGTGGGACAGGGAAAAATAGACAAGGAAAAAGAAAAAGAAATGGACCATATTAGGCATGTGAAAGAACAAAAAAGCTCACCTTAACCTTGGGGCATTTTGCAACTTGGGAAGACTTGGTGGTGCTGCAAGAACCAGAAACAAAATTTGCATACTCTTGTATTTGACTTAAAAGAAGCCCAGAGCAATGTTGAAGATGCGGATGAAGATTTCGTTTCACAGCAGCTTGAGCAAAATATTCATTATTAACAGAGGCTGATCGCAAGTCTGTCAGTTCCCCTGGATCAATTTCCTTGTGGCTTTGGTAGAGATACCATGTAATAAGTATGTCCAACACAGAGTCACCAAGAAATTCAAGCCTCTGTCAAAGGTTGAAAGAGAAAATGCTCAAATAATACATAACTTGTCCGTCGAATTGGAAACAAGTGCAAAAAGTTTTGGAAATAACAATCATGTGATAAATACACACACATGTACACACACTTCCACTCTAGTACTATCCACTAGAGATTGTTTTATATTTCACCACATTAAACTATAGACTTAAATGGGGACTTTGTCTTTTATGTTATATGCTAACCTTGAGGTTTTCAAATTGACACGACCAATTCCTTTTCATGATCCAGACCCTTAAAAGAAGAGAAGATAATTAGATAGAACTTATTTAGGTACCTGATAACAGTAGCCAAGGCCCAGTTCTTGCTCGTCGGATGCATGTGTAATGGCCTCCAGTAACAGACCCTTGATCGAGAACTCATACTCCAGCTTTGATTCTAGGATCGCAATCTCCGTCGCTTTCGGGCTGTAAGAACGCAGGGACGCAGTTTTAATGGCATCGTCAAGCATTGAGGGCTGAATTTCAGCATCAAGACCAAGCCATTTCATCAATTGAACTGCAGCAACCAATCCACCTCCAACATAGTATGCTCCTATGAGGGCCTCAACACAATCAGATATGGTCTTGGAGCCCATCCACCTATGACCCCTATCACAGCACTTCCCAACCATAACTTTTATGTCTTCACTTTGAAATTTTTTATCTAATGGCACTTCCAATGTATCCACACCATGTTCACAAGGACAAAGGCGTATAGACTGCTGCCCTGGAGCAGTCCATCGACGCGGATCAAAAGGACTATCTCGAATATACTCCTGTTAGTAAGAATTAACAAACAATCACAATTCACATAAACGCTCTAAATTATGAATTAATCAGAAACTCAAAGAAATACAGTGCATTAAAAAGGCACATTAAATTGTTCCGAGACAAGAACTTTTAACCTTTTATTTTCCTCTCTTATTAAGACAGCTTTTATTCATGTTCTTGTAAATGTTCAAAGCACAAACAACTATTCGAGTTTTGACAGAGATTTGGGAATATAAAAAAAAAAAATCATTGATGCATGTTGTTAACTAAAAAAACAGAGTTTTTTAATTCGTGGTACAAGGACGAGAATGCAGTATACCATGTAATCTAAAACATGTTATGCTGGGGTAGCTTTCTCAAGTAAAAGGGTAAAATGTATATGATGATTCCAAATTTAAGTAATGTTTTCTTGTAGAAAGTAAATGATTATAACAGATAACCTAAGTTCTGTATTTACTCAGATGTGTTTCTAATCTTGTAAGGATGAAACTAAGGGAACTACAACAAAGATATTTTGGATTGCTAAAGTTAGTATTTAGTAACTTTCCCAAATGTAATTTGTTTAGGAACATTCAACATCTGTACCAAATCGTAATGCCACCATGTCAACAGAAAATGAAAGGTGTATTCCTAATTTCTATAGAGTTTCAGGATCTTCATAATTATTAATACATTCATAATTTCATAAAATTATAGGTTTTTTCTTTTTGGGTTTTTATCATTACAGCATTATCCTGAATTCCTAACTTACATAAATTGTTCCAGATTCACCTAGTTTCAGATTTGGGTATCACTACACTTCAACATTAGACATGAAAAGAAACTAAACAATTGTAAAGGCAACTGCTAACGGAAAATAGATATAATACCTGTATTTTTTTATCAGTTCCAAACTTATGCAGAGTGGAGTTACAAACAGCCCAAGAGCGGGAATTAGATAATTGTCCTTCATGATTTTTGGGATATTTAAGAAAGAGGTGACAGCTTAAAGCGTACTTCAAAACTGAATCTCCAAGCAACTCCAAACGCTCCATGGAAAAACTCTCATTACATGACATAGTTGTGAGAGCTTCCAAAATCTAATTGTACAACATAATCGTTAAGACTAAGAAGACTAAAAAATATACCGATAGGAAAAATATTAAAAGTGAAATCAATAAAAGTTTAATCCAGTTAAGTCACAAACCAGTGAGCTTGATATATGAAAGCTTCCAGAATCACAAAAAATCTCTTCTCGAAGCTGGCTGGCCATCATTAGGGACTGCAAACGGTGTATTAGTGAAGGTAGCAAGTACATTGATTTCAAAACACCTAGTCGCACATCAATACCAATTAAAAGTTCTGGTGGCATGCGAACAAGGTTGTATGGCTTTTTGACAACCACTTTACTTCCAGATTTTTTATTTTTTCCACATGGAGCACCTGCATAAGACACAAATCACACAATGTATCTCTATATGGTCAATTAAAATAAAGTTGTACTAAAATAGTTTTGGAAAAATATTATTACTATAAAATATGCCATCTAGCAACTCTAGCAGATCTAGTTGAGGTCAACCATTCATATAAATTTAATGGAGACTTTACCAGGCATGCTTTGCTGAAAATTTTGAAATTACATATTTATTGTTTATAATGGTGTGACATGGGTACGATGTTTGATGGTAAAGAGTTGTGGCAAGTAGTCGCCAACTTTTCAAACCTCAAGAGAAACTTTGGTTTCTACAAAAAATGGAACCTTGAGGATACAATAGAGAAATATCAAATATGCGTGATTTCTTTGAAAACATAGAACAACAGCAGAGGAATTTTTGAATTTTTTTTAATCAATGTAAAAAGTCACGACAAGTTGGATCAGAGGCTTTCTGTGTCCGAGTCGATGGCCATTACGTGTAACTACAAGGGGAGTCGTATCACCACGAGGGTCTGCAACTGCAAATAACTACCACTACATTGCAGGGTTTAGATGACCTATACATCACCAGATTACTTTACAGAAAAGATGAGTGAAGTAAAACTAAGCAGAGTAGAATCTATATATCAACTTTATAAGTTAGGAAAGGAAAAAAGTTGAATAATGTAATACTTGATGTTGAAAAAAAAATACTTGCAGATCAAGGAATTTAGCTCACAAACTAACAAACCTTCTTTTTTGAAATCAACAAGAAGGTTGTGGGCATTATGACTTTGCTTCAGCAGCAATAACGGCTGTTTAGGACGAGCAAGAGAAATACCATACCTGACCAGGGGTAATGTTTTAGATTATAAAGAATAATAAGGCAGAAACCGAATATGCAAACAGAAAAAAATCTTTATCTGAATCACCTACTTTTTGTAAAAATAGTCAGCGAAGGATGAAAAACTTGAAGGGACCTCATCAGAGTTTCTATCGAATGCAGTTTCAGCAGATGTGTCCAAAAGGATATCAAGAACAGAATAAAATTTTCCCGTATGAACGGCCAAAACCACCATTTCTCTAATGTTGGTTATACGAACTGATTTATTGGCCAAGTGAACGAGATCATCAGTCTCAACTGAATCAGTCATTTTAAGTGATGAACTCCCACCATTACGACCTGATTGTTCAGCACTTAACCAAGCATTTTTCTTAAGAAATTCAACCTCAGAAACGCAAGAATTGATTCCCGTCCAATCAATTCCCCAAGGTTTGTGACCAGGATTGTCCCAAGACTCCAATGGTAAAAGCATGAACATGTTCAATGGGTTCCATAATGATTTATCTGTTTGAAGCAAAAACTCTCTTCCTTTTTCTGATTTGGAACGGATAAATAATTTCCCAAATATTCCGTTGAAGAAAAATTCCTGAAAGCATTTTGCTTTCACAACCTGTTCAACAAAACCAAAATAAAGAAAAGCAATAAGTAGACTAATTATAGATAATTACATAAAAAAATAAATCCCATTAACGTACAAAGTTATGCTTCTACCTGCTCAGCATCCAGACGTAATTGTCCACGTGAAGAAACAGAAGATTTGACAAATTTTGAGACCAAGTACAGATCAACCTCTATGTTTCCCACATCATCATCAAGCTTTGACTCAATTAAAAGAACAAAATTTGAATACTGTTCACCAACAATGTTGCACACAAAATCTAGTTTGTAGGCATAAAAAACTATGCCATCAAGTTTTTCGCCCCAACTTCCAGATAACGCCCGAATGCAGGTTGTCCCATGTAATTCTTTCCTCTTCGTTGTTCCTACAGAAACCACCATAAACACAAAATGCCTTTTACACCCAAGATGAGACACATGCAAAGATGAGCCAACACAAATCCTACAGATCTTAACAGCCGTAGGGGTGTTTTCCTAGATGCAATTAACCTAATAAACCACCACTGGCAAGACAATATCAACATTAGCAGAAGACTTGGAAGCAAAATAAAATATATGGGCATGTAATAACATGCTAGGCTATAACCACAGCTAGTTTCATCAGTCTAGGTTAATGTCAGTGATTAAAGACTTGTTAATTTGATCAAAGAATATGATTTAATGAATGATATTCCGGGTTTACACCTTATTTCTCTCTTCCCTCAATTGAAAAAATGCTGGGATATCTCCCATTTAGATTAGATCATGCAATGTTGACTTCCAAAGGAAACCAAGAATTTTGAAAGGTATCAAACATGCAATTTTCTCATACTTTGTAATATTTCCTTAAGAAAATAGAAGTTTACAGATATACCTACCTGCACCTGAAGCTTTGCTTTTTACAATGGAATCATTTTCTGGTGGCTGCTCATTCACTGGGAGAAGACGATCATTGAGGACTCCCATCTCATGCAACTTCTTACATGCATCCAAGCATACTAGCTGCTTCGATAGTTGGGAATTCTTACATAAAGGTCCAGTTACTGTTTGAAAAGCTGCATTTGGAGGTAATGTCATTTGACACTGATACATCTCCCCTATCAATAAGAATTGAAAACTGGGCCTTGGAGTAAAGTACCTACAGAGGAAAAGACTTGATCAGTATTTGATTACGGATAAGCAGTCCCCCACCCAATAACCGAAAAAATGAGAAATAATATTGATAAAGACCAATATTTCCATACTTATCCCCTGGGAGTTTTTCACAATATTTATGAATGAGGCTGACGCTAGAATCTGCAGTAACTGATGCTCCAGTTGCATCCACGATATATGCATCTGTGTGCTTGATGTTACAAGGTTTTATGATGCAAGCATCGGGGTCTCTGTTAATAGCAGTATCTAACATAGAATACTCGCTACGAATAATATCAAACATTTGATCTCTTTGCTTTAAGTTTCCCCTGCATAATTATACACTGTGAGGAAGAGCAATGCAGCATGTGAAATAAGCATTAAATAATTGTCATGAAAAGCGTACTAGCTTCTTCTGAATCTTAGTCTGGGTAGAAAAGAGCCTCACCTCTCAAGCATAATAGTATATTGGGAGTTATTTTGACGAGCTCGCCCTCGTGATTGGACATAACTACGAACGGTCTTTGGCAAGTCAAAACGTATCACGGAGGAACAATTTGGCACATGAATTCCCTCCTCAACAACATCAGTAGTAAATAAGAGGTTCACCTGACACCAAATGTACAAGTCATTAGTTAATAAAACCAATATTGCAAAAATTCTGGCAGTGCATAATAGGTAAGAAAAATATATACCTTTCCACATCGAAATGATTGCAAGGTTTCCTTTTGCACTTTTGGCGTCAGGGCATCAACTGAGGTATTGGTTCCGGTCAGATATGAGACCGCGAAATGAGATAAGTATGTAATTTTCTTCATGATTCTTTCAATAACTTTAGCAGTTATGATTCGTTCCACAAAAATGAGGCAAAGTACTTGCCTAGCTTCCCTGCAGTTGCCCAAAGAAAAGGGTAAAGTGATGATGATATAATGTAACCTGTGGATAGGCCACATATTGATTAAAAATGATATTACCCAAATGATTGAAAAATTTGGAGGAGTTCATATAGTTTTGGAGATATATAGCCTGTAGAAACAATCTTTGAAAAGTCATATCCAACGTCTAACAGCTTCTCATGGCCTGAGGAATTGACAAGATATAGATATAAGTGAAGATTTTAAACCTAAAATAGAAACAGGTGGGTTGGTCAAAATAGGATCATAGGCAATGCTGGCTATGAATCACACACACACACACACGCTTATTAAGAGAGTTTCACCATATAGAAGAGAGTTCAGAAAGAGAGGTGAAGGAGTCCTCCAAAAGAAACAAAAGTGGGAAAATAAAGAAAAACTAATAAAGCACTTCCAGCCAGTCTCAGATGAATATGTGAGATAGCAAATCCTCTAAAAACTCTCACACCCGGAGCCAACATGGATGCTAGAAATAAACCCTTTCCAAGAGAAAGATGAGCGTTTTTAAAAATTTAAGCTTTCTTTTCAATCCATGTACATCACAAAATAGCAAAACCAGAGTACCTCCAAAGAGTCTTGGTGCACTCTGCCTCCCAAATACCAAAATCTTTAATTGAAGCCACTCTCCAAGGAGTAAGGGGAAACCCAAACTCCTCAAAAATCCTAAAAGGAATCACTATAACCTTCTTGTTGTAGCATAATTTGAAAAAAGATTCTCACAACACTTTGAACCTTGATTGCACATAACACATATTTTGTATGGCATTTTCCTTCGAAACGAATCATTAGTTTTACAAAGACAATCTTGAAAAAATTGTCACTAGAAGCGCGTCATCAAGCCAACTATTTCCAAAAATGTGGTGATATCCACAAATTTAATCAAAATAATAAATGCTTTCACAGAAAAATGTACAAGGAATAGCAAACATTCAAAAATTATGCTACGTACTTATTTCTAAAGGTTGAGAGTAAATGGAAAGCGTACCCTTAGGTAATGATTCCCCAACTACATATAACACCTCATCAAGAAAATATTTACATTGAAGAGAACTTTGCGTATAAAATTCACATTCTTCTTTGACATCAGGGGCGTTCTCTATACAGATTTTAACAGCCTACAAAAACCAGAAATTATTAAGTTAAATTGGAATATCAAAACTGAGAAAAAGAAGTGAGAACTAGCAATAGATTAAATAATTATGGAACCAAACTGAGTTTTATGCTTGTCTTCGTATCAAATTTGTTAGAGAATAAATGACAGGCTAGAAAGTTTTATGGGAAACCTCATTCAAGTTTTTGCAAAAAGGAAGATATCATTACAATATAAAAAAAAGAGAAGGGCACTAACAAATGGCATCTATATACTCCAATAAAATTAAGGCCTAGAGGCACAAACAGTATTCCTCAAAGAACTCGTGAATGTTTTCACTTTTCTAAAAAATTATAAGTCCTCGATGTCAACTTAAGTTGACTCACCACATTATTGATACATTACTTGCTGATCAATGTAGAACTTTCATTAAATTTATCTTACCGAGTAAAACATAATTACATAAATGCAAGGTAATGCCCTGTAACAAATATTTATTCCTTCACTTTTACTTATATCCCCTTTTTTTTAAATTACGTTAATTACAACATAATCATACCTCATAAGCACATATGAGGCCAAGATCGTCAATACAATACAAAATCTTTGTGTAATCATTGGCTAGCTTCTTTCTCAGTAATTTGTGTATATCATCTGTATCCTTGAAGTTATCTGGCAGAGACGCTTGCAACTCGACCAAAATACCGTCAAACTGTCCCCAAGAAGATATTCAATAATAGAAGACCATCAATATTACTGTAAGTAAGATAAGAGCTAAAAATATAATATTGTATGTCCAGATTACCAAAAAAAAATCATTTATAAATGTGCAAATACCTAAACAATGTCTTTGTCTTACTGTGTATAACACTATATCTAAATAATTATGGGTAAATGCATTTAAAAATGTAAATACATGTGCCTGGTTCTGTGAAACTTGGGAATATTCACCTTCGACCATGAGGATTCCAATTTCGTTTTCAACTCCGAATAGGTACACACTTCTGGGTCATAAAATCTGTAAATTTCCTTGGCAGAGGGGATGACTGGTTCCAATTCTGTCCTGATCTCGATCGAATAAATCTGAAAGTTAAATATGGTTATGCATCAATAACGAGTATCATATGCTAATGATCAATGCGAAATTGTGAATTTATTTGATGAAAATTTCAGTTAAGAAACAAATAGTACCTGAGAATCCAAGATGCCTTCAAGTTCTGATATTTGCTGCTCAGAGTCTTTTATGGAAGATACACCTAATAATAAAAAGGAATATGAAGAGATGCACAAATATCATAACATAGTACTCCTCCATCTTCAAAAATAGGACTACATTTTAATTTGTTATTAAATGAGGTCAGGAAGAGATGGTAAAGGTCGCAAAAAGAAGATAATGATAACAACAATATAGATCATGAGACTATGTTCTTTCAATAAATACCAGTACTCAATCCTTTGATTGTCATGTTCAAGGAAGAAATCTTTACCTTTTCTAATTACAGGGGATGCCGTCATACCAAACACCTTTGGCTTGTCTCCAGATTTGTGATAAAATTCCTTAACAAAGTATTAATCATTATTACTTTCAATCATAGAAACTAAAACTAACCATGACATAAAAAAACAGAAGAATAAAGTAAAAAAATAAAATGATAAGTTGACCAGAAGCTATATAGAATATAAACTATAAAGACAGAGACTTTCTGACTGCAATTAATAGATGTTTACCTTCATTATTTTTGCATAAGGGTGATTACCAGTAGCACGGTGGCATTCGTCAAGTATCAATAAACATATCATTTCCAAATTCAAGAACGCTTTCCTCAACGCATCCAACAGAATTTGAGGTGTCATTACCAGAACCTGCAAAGTAAGCAGAAAGAAAACATAATATGTACCACCATTTAATGTTCTCACTTCCCACTGACATGTAGTTGGAAGATATTATTTGCGTCAATGCGGTCAAGGATTCTTAAAAAGAAGGAGAATATAGAGTCTGAGACCTTTACTAACTGACTGCTTCTTTCATGTTTAAGCTATAAAAAAAATTACATGAGGGCAATTGAACTGACATGAATTTCCTTCTAGATATCTTCTCAAAGAATTCACGCTTCAGACCATTTGGGGGGAAAAAAAGTGCATTTAACTACTAACTTTATTAAGAAAAGGAAAATAAAAATTACACATCATTGTATCATTTTCAATGTATTGAGAAGCGAGCCTCTGTAACCTTCAGCAAGGGTCCACGACCAAAACAAATCATATTTTACCTCAGCATATTTAAGTAATAGATAAATGATATGCTCCACCAAATTCAAGCAGTAAGCCATATTAAGTATTTTAATAAGGTGGCCGATTGGGTTAAGAAGCAACTCACATCATTTTCATTGACCTCCTTTTCCCAGGACTTTGCATTCCAGTCATCAACCCCTTTGGCACCATAATATTCTTCAACTTGAAGCTCAGTATTAACCTTTATAACCTCAAATTGCTGCGATACACATATACCAACAATTTCTTCTCAACACCTAACATTGTATTAGAAAGTATAGAACACATAGCAATGAACTACCTTCATATAATCATAACTGTTCTAGATTGAAATAACAAGTAATTCCAAAATAAAGGGCACATAAGTATGGAACAAATAAATTGCGCGAATCTCAAATTGAAGAATTGTTAGAATCAAAGTGAAAAACATTAAATTTAATTGAAAATCAAGAATACAGATAAAGAACATTGATTTTTGGAGAACATAACAACCACACATGAAATACATATAAAAACAATAACTTTTCTAGATTGAAAACTAGTATTTCCATTATTAACGGAACATAAGTTGAGATAAGATAAATTGGGGGAATCTTAAACTCAAGATGTAATAAATATCCATCCCCGCGAACAAAGTAACGTAAAGTGAAACAAAGCAAAGTTCATTAATTTAAGTTTCAAACGGTAATAGAACATGCCTGGTGAACAAGCTGAACAGTAGGAGCCAAGAAAATGATCAATTTTTTATGACCAGTCAGCTTGACGGATTGAGCAATTTCTTTAATCATCATGACTGCAATCAAGGTCTTTCCGGCTCCGGTTTCCAAATGGGCAATTGTGTTTCGCCGCATAGCAACTTCAAAGACCTTCAATTGATAACTAATGAAGAAATAAACATATAAATCAACATATTAAGACCATAAAACATGTTTTAAACACCTACATTAGCATAACATTTATAGATTAAAAAAACTATAAATTCACAAAAATAAAATCGAATGTAGTACCATAAAAATCATAACTTTAAGGCCACCCCATAAAAATATAATACAAATAAGTGCACACATTTCATATGTAGGACCAATTATATATGCAAAAAAGAGATAAATAGAAAAAGGATTAACCATATAAATCAACGAATGAAGACCATAAAACATGTTTTTAAACACCTACATTATAATAAAATTTTAAAAAACTATAAATTCACAGAACATTCCTATCAGCAAACATAAAATCGAATGTGGTACCATAAAGATCAAAACGTTAAGACCACCCCGTACATATATAACACAAACAAGTATACACATTTATATACAAGACCAATTATATATTCATAAAAAAGAAATAAATTGGATTCCAGAAAGAGAAATAGAAAAAAGGGGCATACTTTCTGGGTTTGAAATTGAATACAGGAGAATCGTCCACTTCCATCATATCTGCTGCAGGGGGGAACATACTATCAAAGCTTCTCTTTTTTGAGAGCATAACTGCCTCAGGAGAATGCATGTTTAATGAATTCAGAAAAACCCTCAAAAAACTAATTAATTAAAGAAAACTTTCAAGAATTTCTCACTCTTCTCACTCCTAAACTGGAACGTACAAAGTTCAATTTTTCATCGATAGAAGTAGGGGAAAGCCCTAAGTGATGAACATTGAAAATTGTGTGAAGGAATAAGTCAGTACTACTCTTTATAGTGAGAGTATAGTATAGTATATAACAACCAATTTATGTGGGGTTTAAACGCATGACAGAATTTTTTGCCAAACAGATCAAATTACTTCTAATGGAATAAAAGGAAAAAATAATTAAAAATAAAGAAAAAGGGTGAATTGGGTTGTACAGGGTTTTAGAAGCTGGTAGAATTTTTCTTCCCCCGAAGGTTTTAGAAAGAGGAGAGAGAAGGAAGGGCGGAAGAGACAATGGTACTTTGGTTTTTTTGTATTTATATTTTTTTTTGGGAGAACAGAAGTATTTTGGTTGGGACTAGGGGACTTGGTTAGTAGGGCTGCAAATCGAACCAAACAGTTCGGACTCGACTCGAAAAAATGTGAACGAGACTCGAATTCGTTAATAATATGATTCAAATCTGAGCACAAAAAATAGTTCGAATAAAAATACGAGTAGAATCTGAATAAAGTTATACTCGACTCGTTTAGAATTCAAACTATTCGAATTTTTAATCATGATCCGATACATAATCGATTGATACATATTCGAATCTATACTCGATACATTCTGTTATAATATATACACAATTAAACAAATTTTGAATAATTAATTATTATTTTATTTTATTTTTGTAATTTTAATTTTAATTTTATATATTTAAAGTGTAATTATAATTATAATTTTTCATTTTTAAGTAAAATAATAAGTTCAATTAATAATTATATGTATTATAAAACTAGTTATTATGTGAAGACTCGAATTCGAGTTTGAATTTGACGTTCGCGAGTAGTTTGAATATAATTCGATCCGAGTCGAATCGAATTCGAGTAACGAAAATTCGAGTCGAGCCAAATCTGAGTAAAGTTTTTTTTATATAGTTCGAATCCGAGTCGAATTCGAGTACGAATTTAACCTTACGAGTTGAATCCGAGCAGTTTAAAATCCGGATCGATTCGGCTCGTTTGCAGCCTTATTGGTTAGTGTGTTATGAGAGTGAGTTGATTTATGAATAAATTTATAAACAAAAATTTTAAACACAAACTTAAATACAAACTCCTATCTTATTATTAAAAAGTAAAGTTTAATACAGAAATTTGTATCATATTTTATTTTTTTAATAATAAAATGAGAATTTATATTTGGAGTTTATATATGTAAAATTTTCATAAATTTATATTTAAAATTCTAAATCAATATTTAAACAATATCATAACAAACACAAACGTTATATATCGAATATAAATTTCTTCAACCTTTTTTGTAGTTTACTCGTAAACTTTTAAAATTAAAATGTATTTATAAAAGTTTACACTCAAATTTTATAATTTTTTTACTACACGAGGTCAAATTAAAATTTTATATCTTTCTCAATTAAATTTAAACACCATGTGACTTCTATCCCTTCTATATATGTATATTTTTCTCTATAATATTTTTAAACTAAATAATAATATAATTTAAATTATTTTTAAAAATAATTAATTAATTATGAATCATTGTGATTAGAAAAGTCTATTACAGGTGAATATGATGTATACATACTATATGTTATTAGTTATTATACTTTCATTATAATATAATATATATTTTATATATATGTGATTTAAAAGTACAAAAGTATTTAAGAAAAAATTTGGATATATGTAATTCAAAAGTACAAAAGTATCCAAAAAAAACATGTATTTTATATATGTGTGATTCAAAAGTGCAAAAGTATATAAAAAAAATTGGTCAGGGGCGTTGCCCCCGAACTCTCGTTAAATTATGAATAAGTTTATACACACAACATCTAAATACAATACCAAATACTATATCTCATTCTACCATTAAAAAGTGAGTCCTGACACGGCCGTGTCAGACCCTATTTTTTAATGATAAAATAGAATATAGTATTTAAATGTTATATATATAAAGTAATTTTTAAATTATTTATAATTTAATAATAATTTTTACTCTAATAAAAAATGACGCTGATTTCGCCACTGCGTGAATGACCCTTGTGTCAATCTTACATCAGTATATCTATATGTTGAGGTACATTATCAGTTAGGTTAATATACATATATCCGAAAAATCTATTTCATCCCGCAGGTATTAGTAAGGTTGATTATAAGAATAGTCTAGTTAAGAGTCGAATTCACTCAAAAGCTTTCCAGCGCATAAAAGTTATGATTCGACACTAACTCATCAATTTGAAATCTAATTAGAGATGTTTTTTGAAAAATATAGCGTCGGAATGAAATTTAATATAAGTTCTCAAAATGTAGCATATTTCTTTTGTTAGACCCTAAATTATATTTATTTTTCATATATAATATTTTAGCTATTATTTTATTGCGTATTCCGTTTTTAAAATATATATTTTCGGTTTGGTATTTTCGATTTTTTTATAATTTTCGGTACTGGTAGCGGTTTGAAATTTTTTTAATTAGGTAAAAATCGAAATATCCGAATTTAATAATATAATAATAAATTAATAAATTAAGTTTTAAAAAAAATTGTAAATATATAAAATTTATATTATTTAATTATTATTTATAAATTATAATTATATATATATTGCGTGCGGCATAATCGAAAAACTGAACCGAAAAATCGATACCAAAAATATATCAAACCGATATCAAAACCAGTAATTTGATATCGATTCTTGATTTTTAAATAATTCAAAATTAATATCATTTTAATATTTTAATATTAATTTATTTTTTTACCGATAAACACTCCTACTTCGTCGATATACATATATGGCACTTGCGTCAATTTTATATCAATTGCCTGCGTGATTTCTGTATGTTAAGGTATAGTATCACTTAATGTAGATATATCCGAAATATCTATCTCATCCCGCAGGTGCTAGTAAGATAACAAATGATCATGACGATTATAAGAATACTCTAGTTATGAATCAAGGTCACTTAGGCCTCGTTTGGGAGTAATTTTTTTTTTTTTTTTTTTTTATCTAAAATTAAAATTTTAATAAATTTATAAATTAAAATTTTAGTAAATTTATAAGTAAAAGTATTCGGCATTATAATTATTTATAAGTTGGGAATTATAAGTATTAGTTATGGATGTGTTCACTTAATAATGACTTATAAGTTAAAATAAAATGTAAAGATTATTAAAATATCCTTCAATAAAAAGAAATTAAAAAAATAAAAGAGGGCAAAATAGACTTTTTATAAGGTTTGACCAACTTTTAAAAAATAACTTAGAAGTCCAAAAAAATAAACCAATAAAATTTACTTATTTTTTTAACTAATAAGTCAACTTATAAGTTAGAATTTAAGTCATTCCCAAATACCTTTTTTTAAAAATTAACTTATAAGTTAGTCCCCAACAAGCCCTTAAAAACTTTCCAACGCATAAAAGTTATGATTCGACGCTAATTCGTCAACTTGAAATCTAATTCGAGATGTTTCTAAAAAATATAGTAACGGAGTGAAATTTAATATAAGTTCTCAAAATATAAGATATTTCTTTTGTTAGCCCCTAAATTATATTTATTTTTTCGCATATAGTCTTTTAGATATTATTTTATTGTGTATTTCGTTTTTAAAATATATATTTTTTACGTGAATCATTAAAGAATAAATAATTTTCATTTTTAAGATTTAATCTTTAAAACATAGTTGTTTTCTTAATCCCCTTTAACTGCTTTACTTGTGTGAGATTAAATTAAAATTGTAAAATTATAAATTTAAAAACAAATTATGCAAAAAAATAATAATTCAAAAACTAGTCATAAAAATAAAACTCAAGTGAACAAAAGTATTTATACTACGTTTGAATTGAGGGAATGAAATAAAGGAGATAATGAAATAGAAGAGGGAATAGAATAAAAGAGGAAGTATAATGATTTTTAAGGATTTCATGTGCATGTTTGGTTGATGTTAGGAATACATCCAAGAATGGAATAAATAATATAAAAATGACCTAAATACCCCCAAATGTTCAATTTTAATTTAAATTCAATTTATATTTAAAATTTGACTCATATTTCTCTAAATTTTTTTTATATAATTCTATATTTTTCTTCTTTTTTATACTATTAATTTTTTTATCCTTATTTTTTCTTTATTTTTTTCCTCTATCTTTATTATTTTCATAACTTATAAACAATTATTAATAGAATTATAAAAAAATTAGTTAAGCTCATAACTTAACATGACAAAAATTTTAATTTTTTTTTAATTCAATAATTAATTCAAATCATTAAACCAACCTATTAACTTTATTTTAATTTATGACAATTAAAGCTATGTAGCGTAAAATATAATACTAGCAACAAAATTAAATATAATAAATCCAATAACATAACTAATAATTTCATCCTTCAACGACCAACAACATCATAAAATGTCTAATCAACTAGTAAAAAATTCTTAACAAAAACTTAATATTGCATTCCAATTTTCACTTCTTTTTTTTATTATACCAGACATGAGTTTTGGATTCTATAAACTATCAAGCATTCCAAGGATCAGTCTCTGTTTTCTTACTTCTGATGGCTCCACAACTTCGGTTTTAGGGGGGATTCAATAAAGGTTGCATCTGATTCGGTAGAATTCTATTTTGATGCATCTACTTCACCATCCTCCAATCTGCCCCACCTTCCTCTAAGGGCTATGGTCATTAATATCTTATTTCCCAGTTCAGCTGGGCTATCAGGCTGCATGTGTAACAAAGAGAAAAGACAAGAAGAAACACAGTGTAAGCCCCTAATTGCACAACTGAATTGATGCATACAATAAGAAATTGGAAAGTTCCATTGCGTCCTTACAGAAAACCCGCTACAGATCAATGTTGTATCGTATAACAGGTCCACCACAGCTCTCGTGGCCTCAGTGCTATCAGGTGAATTATTACATGTAGCCTGCGAAAGACCTAGTAAGTCACAAGGAACACAAACTGTTTTTGACTTTATATCAACATTGACTGTCAAACTCTGAACACGATTGTATATTATCTTTTAATGGATGACAAAAGTGGAAAGTTCAAGACAATCAATCACAGTGAATATAACCTGGGAGGAGAAAGAAAAAGGGGGAATTTTTTAATATTTATTTTGTGTGTTTTGGTGGTGTTTGGGGGAGGGAGGGGGTTGGCCCTAAGCTAGGCACCCCTAGACCTGGAAACAAAGCTTACTGGAAAGCCTCCAACGGAAATTAGACCACTGCATAAGGTTGCATTAATAATTTATAAGCATACAAAGACTTAATATGCTAACAGACCTCTCCATATTAGCAGACCACCCAAACTTGCCAGAAACAAAGACACAGGGGGAAGAGTTTAGGCAGTTTGAGACTTGAACTTTTGCCACTTTATCACCAAGTTGTTGCTCGAAAATAATTCATACAAATACACAAGATAATAGTGAAATAAGTAACACTTTGGCTAGAAACAACAGGATAATAATGCCAATGGCTATGCTAGAAGCAAAACCTTGTTACCCATATGTAGTTGTGTATTGAATGGTTTGTTCATAAATCTGCTCTTCTAGGGTATCTGGGGAATGGTATCACATATATGATATTGTCGAGCCCCGTGGCAAAGAGAATCATGTGCTCAAAACCTAGACCAAACCCACTGTGTTCTACAGTCCCATAGTGTCACTGGTCAAGGTACCAATCATATAGATCCAGTGGAAGTCCCATCTCCAATATCCTGAAGTACGTATCTCATCAAATTTCCATATTTATTCATTAATTGTTAAATTTCTTATCAAAATAAATAAATCCGTCAAGTGCAGTGCAACTTACAATCATAGGAACCGTACCTAACAAACTAGATAATGAAAAAACAAGTGCAGTATAAAAACAGAATTATAAAAATCGCAAGGTCTACCTCCCCGCCGCCCAGGTCTACATATATTCGTATATATGCTATATAAAACACATAGAGATTCTACATATAAATTGAATATTATGGGTAATGTGGAATTTCTCGAACCCCTGTTTTTTCTCACTCCAATACTTTCCCGAGTTTGTTTTTTCCTATATCATTGATCAAAATCAGCGGATGGAATAACTTATTCAGGAATTCTCCGTCAGGAATGAAATTTTTTATTTTAAGGTTATTGCCATTCTGGTAGGAATACACCATTCCAACACCAATAAGCAAATCAAACAATCTATTTTTCATTCTCGGAATAATTTATTAAATTATCTTTTTTATTCCATCAATCCAAACATAATATAAGAAAGAAAAAATTTATTTATTTGATCAAAATAAGAATTAAATTTGCATATCAAAAAGAAAATAATAGAATAGGTGTATCTTGAGCTTTCTTCTAATTTAAATTATCCTTGTTCTTATCGTACAGAAAACGATAACATGCGGTGCAAAGTTACTACCTTTTTCCCATCGGCCATCACCATACTATTTTCATGATTACGTCAAGAAAACATTTGGAGTTGCGGTGTGTAGTTGTTTTTAGTCTCTATATCTCTCTCCTAGTCACAATCAACTTCCCACGTTCTCTCTCTTCTAAAAGACTAAAGAACCATTCAGAAAAAAATCTAACAAGCTATATAATTTTAATTTAATTTAATTTTTTTCCTTTTCCTATTTAAATTTAGTTACCTATATTTAGCCGAAATTGATATAAAAATTGATGTGTTTATAAATAAAAATAATATTCCTAAAAAGTCTAAATATAAAGAATAAATGTGTGCTCACCACCTCTTACAAGCAATTTATTGAAATTTATTGAAAAATCAATCACACATAATCCAGATCAGGAGTAAAATTCAAAATGAGCAAAAACAAAAGCAACTAAGCATAAATGATAGGACGACATATTATATGTATTCCTTTGGAGAATAAACCAATGAAAGAAAAAGGTAAATAACAAATGGATATAAGCAGATTAAATATATGGCGGATTTTTTTTTAAAAATCAAATAAAACACAATCCAGCTCAAAATAAAAAACAAAACAAGCAAAAACAAACGCAACTGCAAACTAGCATAAAGGATAGACCTTGTAAGATTTCAACTTAATCAGGAGAGAGTGAATCCCATCACCAAATAAGTAAAACACTAAACAAATGAACAAATACTAAACACGGTAGTAGTCATAAGTATTAAACAGTTAGATAAATTTATTATTTAAAAAATATTGTATATTCAATAATTGAGATATTAAATCAATAAAATAATATGTAAGTGTGTAACACGCGTAAATGTGTAACACGTGTAGGCGTGAAAAACATGTTAGTCAACGAACGGTGCAGATTAAAGTGTAAAACGTGTGTTGGTTGATAAATGAGTTAGATCAAAAGATGAGATTAAAATGTGTAACATATTTGTGGAAAAGTTGGTTAGGCTCTGGCTATAAATAGGGAGCTTAGCATAAGGAGTTTCATACATTATTCACTCAATCTTCTTTTCACTCTCTAAATATTTCTTAGTATAAGTGTCTCTTTGAGTATAATAAAATTATCTTAAGCGTTGAAGATCTGGAAAGTACGAGTATTGTTCAAGTAAGTTTTTTTTCATGAATTATATATACATATCAGTATGTGAACGTGTAGATATTTAAATAAGGAGATTGTTGTTTCTTCAGGTGTGTCTCTATGATATTTCAGCTCAGAGAAGACCGGTTATGTCTTTTGATTTCCGGGAGACCCCAATTAAAGCAGTTGCTGAAGATCTAGATGGTAATACAATATATGTAGGAAATGGGTCAGGCGACCTTGCTTCTGTTGACATACGCACAGGTATTCTGTTCTTATTGGATTTTATGTTTAGCATCGATGTTTGGTGCATTTTGGAATGTTGCTGCTATATGCTTAATAACATGAGAAGTGAAGTTATTTAGTTAAGAAAATTGTGAATGGGTTTCGCATTGTCAATTTTCATATTTGGGACTATAGAGGTAGTTTAAACCTTTGCAATTATCTACTGTTCAGCCGGTAGCTGAACTTGGAGTTTAAGGATAGCTGTAGTCTCCTCCAACCTGGGGGGAAATATCTAACAGTAAATGCCTGGAAGCAGTGTTATTAGAATTGGTTGGTCAACCTGGTGACAGTAGTTTGGGCAGGTTGTCCTTTAAGCAAATAAACCAGCTTAGGTTGTGTTTGATTATCCCTTATTGCCTCTGAAAATCTTGTCTCTGATTCGCTAAGACCCAAATGCTTGATTGGTAAAAAATTAATTGCCTTAAAACATGTAACACAATAAATAGATCAAGCAATCACATGAACACCAAGAATTTTTATGTGGTTTGGTCCCTATCCTCTACTTTAGTGGCCTAATCCACGTCTAATACCAACTAGTATTGGAGGCTCCTTTATTATTCAACTTTATTTACAAACAACCCCCTTTATAATTCAAGTTCCCAACCTTTGAGGACTAATCCTCCCAAGCACCTATGTTCATCTTGTGCAAACCTATGCACCCCTTGAGTACATTTACTCATCGATCTTCTAAGCTTACTTGAAAATTGAATGTAAAGACCCCTAATCCAAACTGGATTAGAAAACAACACTCTAAAGATGATATAAATAATTAAACCAACAACTATGATCAAAACAAGAGATATATATCAATTTAAAGTTCAACATTAAATGCAATGATCAAGTAAATAAAGAAAGATATCACCAATTAAGCTCTAGTATGAAAGCTGAAAATAATTTGATTTTGCTTTGAAACCCTTCAGCTCTTAATTATGTTTCACTTAAAGAAATAATGATCGTAGAGAATATGAAGTATTGAATTCAAAATATGATCAGTATATTCTTTTTGTTTTCTGTGTGAGTTCTCTTTATCTCTTGATTAAAAGAAGTTAGTTAATTTATACCAAGATCACTACTAGCCGTTACATACTTTATAAGAAAAGTTATCGTTAATGAGCATGCAAACATATAGATTGAGATCAATTAGGAATCAACAGGATTGCAATGATATGAAAATATTTTTAGCAAGATTATAGATTTATTATCGTAGCATGAATCATAGATATTACCGTTAGGATCAATTTAGATAGATTGATTATCCCATGAATAAAGCTTGACAAACTTATTCCTTTAATCAATCACCATAATTAATTTCTCGGTTTATTATGAAAAAATTAATTCTATTATATCCGATTAGATTAATCAATTGAAATATCTATCTTTGAAAAGCCCATCGATCTTATTCCCATAATTAGATCCAACCAACATAATTGATAATAAAATATTTAGACAAGATATGCAATCAATTATCAATCAATCCGATAAGGTAATCTTGATTTAATTTCAATTAATCCAATTAACAATCAAGCAGTTAAGATTTATCAATCAATCAGTTAAATATGAAAATCTTGATTACCAATTAATTAATTAGTCAACAGATTTATTTATAAAAAGCTTTAATCACTTCCATCAATCAATTATTCCTTTAAATCTTGGTTAACTAATTTTCTCCAACATGAAAAGTTCAATCACATAATACCAAGATGACATAATTGATTTATACTCATTTTTAAAATATGTTAAATTTAATTAAATCCCTTTTTAAATATCAAGATAACTGAAAATCAATTTTTCATAAAACATGATTACTGTTTTTAATTACTTTGTGAAAAACTTGATTTTAACTTTCTATATTTAATATATCATGCAATCCTATGAGCTTTGATTGAAATATAAATCAATGCTTAAATCTTACATGGAATCCTAGAAGCCCAATGTTGTGACGACCCCAAATCCGGGTTCTTTAACCTCGGGTTTGGTTCTCACTGTACAATACTTAACAATTATGAAATACATAAATTGTATTCAAACTTCGCGGAATAATACAAAAGGTTCCTTAATCAAAAGGCTACACTTCCCAAGGTTTATTACCTTAATCTTAACATTACATATCTTAAGGGAAATACAAAAGATTTACAACAGTAATTACATAACAGTAATATAAACTAGCATGCAATTACTAAAACTAAACATTCGCTTTCCCCTTGCCTTTGTCCGATTTAGAGCTTTCGGGAATGGCTGAAATATAGTCATGATATAGCAAGAATGAGCAACTAAATGGCTCAGCAAGTTTATAAACAACAATCATACGATATATCATGATGAAGGGAAATAACTTCAAGGTTTCAACAATAGCAATTGTGAAAGATAACAAGAATCAATGTTCAATAAAAGAAGGAATTGACTCTTTACTGCTGAGTGGTCTTTAATGACCATGAACTGCTACTAAGGTAGAACAGACACACAATGTCTGACTCCTTGTTAAAATAACGGGACACTTGAGGGGATCAGTCCTCTCATGTCCTATGTATATGCATCACATTTAGTTTTCTTGCGCGTTGTCGGGTCTCTGACAAATAAAAAATCCCCTTTAACTAGGGTTGTTCTATCTCAGTCTTACTGTAAGAATCCGCACCAGCCAATGGTTTGGATAAGCTTTTATAATATTCAACTAAATGAATTTAACATGCATTTGTCTAGCCGAAACAATTAGCTTAGACGTTCTTAAACAGTTTGCAAAAGCACTATGTGTGAATACAATAATCAATAACGATGTGAAGTAATTTTCGATAATTAATTCACTCAAAGGTCTGTCAAATATCTACGAGTGTAGATACGTGCTCAACAATAATTGAATTGCTCAAAGTAATTAAAGTTGAATAATAATTGCAACAATAAGTACAAGTTAAGGGTAGAAGACTTGCCTCGTGCGTCGTCTACGGCTAACCAACTTAATTTAACAATCCTTGAACGGACCTAACAATTAAATCAGTTTGATCTTAAATTAGTATCATATACTTGTAAGTATAATGACCTTTATACACTTTACGAACCTCATAATTATATAATTATGGGTATATAAACACATAGGAAACATTATCACTACTTGATAATATTTCAAACACAAAGAACCTATATTAATTATTTAATATAGTTCATATACTCATATAATATTATTAACAATTTAATAATATTTTATTAGTCTTGTAGTATTATTAACCGTTTAATAATACATTACTAGTCTTCTAATATTACTAATTATTTAATAATATTTTATCATCCTTATAATATTATTAATTATTTAATAATATTTTATCATCCTTATAATATTATTAATCATTTAATAATATTTTATTACCTCATTAATATTATTAACCATTTAATAATATTTTAAACATTATCTAATATTATTAATTATTTAGTAATATTTTATTTAATATCTAATATTATTAATCATTTAATAATATTTTATTATCTTATTAATATTATTAATCATCTAATAATATTTTAATCATTATCTAATATTATTAATTATTTAATAATATTTTATTTATTATCTAATATTATTAATCATTAAATAATATTTTATTCATTTATTAATATTATTATTTATTTAATAATATTTTATTGACTTATTAATGTTATTACTCATTTAATAATATTTTAATCTCTTACTAATATTATCAATCATTTCATAATATTTAATTATTTGTTAATATTATTAACCATGTAGTAATATTTTAATACTCTTTAAATAATACCAAAGGTTAACTTTTAAATTGGGTTAATCTTAGTATTTAATTTAAACATTTAGGTAGCACTGATTTACAAATAGACTCCATATGAATTTGTTTAATACCCAAATATATTCATTTTACACTTATTTCAACTTATTTTTTCAAAGAAAATTCGACCCGACCCGACCCGGACTGCCCAAAAGCTGATTGGCAGTGCACTCGGGCGCAGGTGCGCTCGGCCAGTCTGTCCGGAAGTCAACTGTTTGACTGCTCGACCCTCCGACGCTCCGACAGCCATAACTTCTTCATTTTAAAACATTTTGGGGTTATTCTTGAGTCCATTCTCATCAGAATTTCCCCCTCTACAACTTCTCTTTATATCACAAATCCAAATTCCAAACTTAACTAGACTCAAAATGGCTCACAATGCGACTTAGGGTTTTAAAATTAACATCATTTGCGGTAAAAGCTATAACTTCTTTGTTATTCATTATTTTTGAAAAGCTCAAAAAGGTTTTATCTTTAAAACTCATAGATCTAGCTTTCTAGCCATAAAAATTCACTTTCCGATTTGTACATTTCAAAATACAACCATAAACCTAGCATGCATAGTTAGGGTTTTACCGATAAAACATGTTATGAACTTTTCTACAACTTCTATGCATTTTTCACATACCAAATCATGTTATAAACACATAGATCTATGAATATATATATATATTACATAAATAAATACATCTAGATCATCAAAACGAGTTTTGATCGGTTAAAAATAGATTTTAACCGATCAAAAGCTTTCTAGACTACAAAAATGAAATAAGATGGAGTTTAGAGAACTTTTAAACCTTTGTGATTTGTTGGCTCTCCTTCTCCTTATACCAAAGTATGATATGAGATTATTGGACATCCACCAGGACCTTCCTCTTGCTATTTCTCACACTTACAAGTGTTTTCTCTCAAATGCTCTATATTTTCTCTCTTGTATTCTCTAGGAAATGAGCTAGCAAACTTGGCTCAAGTGTGAAGTGTTTTATTTATAGCACTCTACTAACACTTCTTTAAGTTTCCTAATTCACCAATGTTGGTGAAATTAAGGCTTAAGTGAGCTTACTATAGATGGAATGACTACATGATGGACATATGGAATGACTAGGGTTGTTGAACCACTTTGGACTTGTGTGAAAATGAAGCAACAAGGAAATCAAGCAACCCATATGGGTCCCTCTTTAAAATCTCAGCAAAATGACATTTTTCAAGCCATTTTTCCTCTAATTTTTATACTAAAATGTGCATATATACATCTATGTATATATATATACATATATATATATTGACCAAAGTTTGACCTCCTATTGGGCTCCACATTGGGCTTGGGAATAACTTCCATTGGGCTCATTCAATTAAATTGTTTGGGCTCAATTTAAATAACACATTGGGCTTACATTAATTATTTTAGGTTACATTTAATTAAATCAAGCATTGAGCTTGTTTAATTAATTACATGAGCTAGTAATTAAATTACATACATGGGCTACTAGGTTAATATCTTTAACCTAGTTTATCAACTCATTTGGATTTAAAAAATATAATCCAATTAGATTTGCTTTAATTAATTATACACAATGCTTTAATTCTTTAAATAAATATACAAGCACATAAGTACATTTATTTAATTATCTAATGCACAATTAATTAATACAAAAAGTTTAATTTCATTGCTAAATATTTATTAGTATATTTACAATGACTAATGAAATTCGTGATCATTACATTCTCCCCCCCTTATAAGAATTCCATCCCCGGAATTACAAATTTAAACTACTCGAATAGATGCGGATAGTTAGCCCTCATCTTTTCTTCAAGCTCCCACGTAGCTTCCTCAGCGTTGTGATTCCTCCAAAGGATTTTGACAGAATGTATAACCTTATTCCGTAATTTCTGCTCTTTCCTATCTAGTATTTGGACAGGAATTTCTTCGTATGATAAGTCTTTCTTGACTTGTATTGGCTCATAGGATATGACATGTTTGTAGTCTGGCTTGTATGGTCGCAACACTGATACGTGAAACACATTGTGAATATGCTCTAGTTCAGGAGGTAAAGCTACCTCGTACGCCACTTCACCCACTCTCTTTAATATCTCGAACGGTCCTATGAACCTGGGACTCAACTTCCCTTTCTTTCCAAATCTGATCTTCCCCTTCTAGGGAGACATTTCTTAATATTTCGATTTGTTAACTTGCCTTCACACATGTAAGTATACTCGTGTTATCAGGTATATATTATCTCATTCTCTCCACACCGTTATTCCACGTAATCACAACCACACAGAGTTCATCCTTAATTTTGGACTGCCACATTAATAAATTGGCCATACATACAAGTCTTACAATTATTAAATATTTAGGCTTGTTCACTATATTCATATAGTTTGCCATATATATTAATTTGACTCGCCTTAATCTTAATCCATTTTGGATTATTATTTAATTTCTAAAACTTAACTACTTGGTTGGGTTTAATTTTAATTGACACCACAATACCTAGTTTATCTCTTCCCAATTTATTAATTTAGGTTATCTTAATTTACCATTCAATATTTAACTATCATAATCTTGTTTAATTAACATATTAAACTTTATAGTGTTCTTGATGATTAATTCAGTTAATCATTTATCACGATCGACTAAAATATAATTAGCATACCTCCAAATATATACGTATATATACATATACACCTTCATGTTAACTTAAAAGTATATCTCTTATTGAAATTTATTCTCTTAATAAATTTTCACATACATCATATTAAAAATTTCTTATAATATTTCTTTTAGTCAAATAAATTCATCGAGCTTTAAGGGTATTATATTACCTTATTATTAATATACCTTCAAGTATACATAATAATCAAATTATAGGTTTGAAAATTTAAAAACCTACATTCACTCACATTTAAATCTAAACACAGAGATTAGGGTAAAATATTTACTCACTTTCTACACCTTTTACTTCTCCAAATCTAGGTTTTAACTTCAACCTTTATTTCATCATCAAAGATCTTATTTAAAAGTCTTGTGAAATATCCGGAATATTACAACCAATGTCTCATCTGAATTCCAAACTTGAGTTGTAGAATTTTCGTATGATTAGAGAATCATTGAAAGAGGAGTTGACATCATAGAGATGGTAGACTTTCAGAATAACATTATAGATCTATTAGCTAAAGTATTTTTCCAGCAATTCAAAAAATCGCCACTTAGATAAGAGGGTATGAACTACTAATGGTGATTAGTTTTAGTGCAAGTGGAAGATTGAAAGTAGTATGCTCTTAAGCTAATCACATTTGATGTGATAAACATACACTTTGTAATCTTATTCGTTTATTAATAAAAGTTTTATTTAAAGGCATTCTATTTATCCGTGTTTAATAGTTGAATTAATTGAGATAAACTCATAGTTTTTTAGTAATGCTTTTAGAATCATGATGATGATCATGCTAATGAGATCTAAATTCAAGATAGTTCAAAACTAAAATTGTTCCTAATCGTAGGATTACTAAAATGGGGATTAGTGAATTCGTATAGATTAGTACGAACTATACTTGCTTTTATGAAGATGATGATTAATTTTACAATCATTTGTGTAAAGACACTAAAACAAATATGTAGGTGCTTATTAAAGAACAAGTTCACTGAAAGTGATTTGTTAAAGAAAAACCTAATGGATTCTTACTTGTCTGTCAATAGGAGTTCCTTATGTGATAGTAGTACAAGTGATTCTTGGACTTGAGATCATCATAGTATCTTGTGTATGATGAGTTATGCTTTGACATATTCCTTAAGACCTACAAGGTATATCAAATGGTGTGTTCGAGTATAATAAGTTGTACATGGAGATAACTAAATGATCAATAAAGGATCTACCACTTCTAGTAGAGAGGAGATAATGTCCTATGTGATCCAATAAAATAACAAATTAGTAGCCATTGGCCAAGGCAGAATAAAATTAGAAAGTAGTTTCTAAGTTACATTATTTAGAGTTGTGCATTTGAGAATCGAAATACATATGACAAAATAAAATAAGGCTTGACAGTAATTCTATGTCTTATATTTGATTAGGATATTGTATGGTAGAAAGATTAAATTGTACGGTAACTATTCACTAAAAGATTCTTTTATGATCAAATATTGAAATATATATTATCTGAAAAGTCGTTGATAGTTAAGAGGGTTTACATTTATTGTGGAATAGATATTATTTATTTGAATAAATTATTTAGTATAATTTATTTATATAAATAAGATTAGAAAAGTTCTAATTAATTTATTCTATGACTAGTTTAATATGGAGAAACTAAAAGGTCACACCGCAAAAGAAAAATATTTATTTAAGAAGTAAATGGCATAATCCTAATAATAGATTAAGTATATTTAATTTATACTATGGTGATATAATAAATTAAATAACTTTATAATTATTATTTAGTATTTTGGAAATACTAAACATAAATTAATAAAAGGAGTCTTGTTATTATTATTATTATTATTATTATTATTATTATTATTATTATTATTATTTAGTTCCTAAATGGTTTAGAAACTAATTAATAAAAGTACTCTTATAAATAATAATTAAGTTCTTAAATGGTTTAAAAATTGTAATTATTATAGTAAATTAATTCAGTTCCTAATAAGAATAGGAGTTTAATTAAAAACCTTACTCCTAAAGAGTTTAGGAGGGTTGTCTATATCTATAAATAAGATGAGTCTTATTATGTATTGGGGTTGCACATTCTTCCACAAGTATTGAGAGAGTACTCGCATATTCTCTACAATCTAAAAGTTAGAAAAGAGAGAAAAATTAGGGTTTGCCACCACACACTTCTTAAATCTATATTTTCCTTGGTGGATCACCTCTAGATGCTAAACACTTAGATAGCTGACATTGATCTAAGGAATCTAATTGGTGAATTTGAAGAAGAATGCGAAGAAATTGAAGTTGAACTTGTACCTGGGAAATATTTGTTCTACAAGGGTATAATTATGTAACTCGTTCTTTGTTAATTAATAATTGTGCATAAAGGTCGATCTTGAATTATGGTTTGTAGAAATTTTTTAAAATTTGATTTTGCCATGCTTCCGCCATTATTATGCAATTTGATTGTATGTTCATGAATTTTTTCAAACCAACACTATGATCAAAGCAATAGAGATAAATCAATACAAGGCTCAAATACTATATGCAATAATCAAGTATGAGAGTAAAAGATATCACCAATAGAGCACGAAGTAATTGTGCTGAAAATTAAACCAAGTTATGTTTGTTTAAAACTTTTTCAGCAGTGCAAGACTTCACCGATTTGAGAGTAACAACTTTGACCGAAAGGATGAAGTATATAAGAACAGTGTAGAAGGCTTGTATGTTCTGTGTATTGAATTTGTTCAGTGCATATATCGGCTAGGGAAGGAGATGATATATATATATATATATATATATATATATATATATATATATATATATATAACTGATCTAGCCGTTGTGTTCACATATAGCAGGTTAATCATGTAATCAATTATTTTGAGCACAATTTATGTAGTCCAGCAAAGTTGATACCATTGAGCTTTAATTGATTACGTAACCAAAACAAGATTCAAGGATATTACTAAATCACTTCAATCAGTAACAGATTCTTAATGATAATCTTATCCTTAAACTTGACTTATATAGTAACCAAATAAGGTTAACGGTCAAGACATTTAGGAGCAAAATACAATTTGATTAACTCTAATTTTATTTCCATATACAGTTCCCATAATTAATTACCATGATTGGTTATACACAGATTTAGTTCCTTTAATTATGGAAAGTAACAATCAACTAATCCAATTGATTAAGCATTTTAACTTTCATGGAAAGATTGATTATAACTAATTATGATTTATATGGAAATGTCAACCCAATCAATTAATCATTTAGAATCTTTTGTAAACAGATTTCTATTTAGAAGGAAAGTATAATTACTTGTCCAAAAAAAAAAAATATGTTTAAGCTTTTATTTTCAAAACCATGATTAATTATTTCCTTGTAGTAAATATTTTAAAAATTCAAATGAGGTTTCCATATATACAATATAATCTAGGAGCCTTGATTGAAATAAATCTCTACCTAAGATCTTAAATGGATCTTAGATGACTCAATCTGACTTCTGTCAAGCTTTTTAAGATTCTGCAGATCAGATCCAACATGATTATGTAGTCTATTACATCGCAGTTCTTGATCTAGCTTAATCCAGCCCAGTTTGCAGCTTGTTGTATGTCATTGTTTAATCTAGTTCAGTTCTCAGCTTGTTGTATTGATACATATCACTGATTTTATATTCAGTTTACTGTATAAACTTGTTGCATGGTTAGTATAATAACACAATAACGTAAGAAAATAGAAAGTCGTCATCAAAACACAAGCATGGAGTGTGACTAAGTCAACAATATCCCCCTTTTTTATGATGATAACACTACAAATATTGCCCCCCTTAAGTTCATAGATATTGTGTTAAGAATTTCCATAACTCCCCCTCAAACCATGCCATAAATTTGCACAACAGTATAACATTTAAACCATAGCAACCTGTATAACCTGGCAACATGGCTTTTCTCCCCCTTGGTCATCATTAAAAAACTTTAACTAAATAATATGCAGAATGATACATGATCGTGCAAATAGGTTTAATAGTACGAAATAGGCTTAATAATCATCCATGAAACCAAATAGCAACCCATATAGTCAGATTTAAAACTCCAAAAGTACTTTAAAACATAATGGAAATTAATCAAGCTCTTCAATGTTGATGAAGGATTGGGCCGAGTGCGATGATGAGCACGTTCCTCTTTAGTTAGGTTATTTGCAAAACGAGGAGGTCTAGGAATATGAGATGGGGGAGGAGTGGGTAAGTCCAGAAAGTCTCATTGATATTCAGTAAATCAGTTGCAACGAACCCATGCTAGAACAGTAGTCCTTCTTGGCTCCAGGTCATATTCATCCTGAATGTAGTTTGTCTGCACGTCCATACAGTGGCTTAGTTCACCAATCTGATTGCTCACTAATTTCAGCTCATGACTAAGCTGATAAGCAGTACAATTCATTTTGCATTGTAGAGCTTCAACCATGGCTTTGGTGTGAAGTTCAAAACCTGCCTGAAGATCTATGATTCATCTTTAATCTTTCTGAATAAGGAAAAGACAACTGGTGTAGTCATAGTGATATTCCCTTTTTTCCAATGCATCAAGCCTTTATGTAATCTCCACTATATCTCCCTTCATTTCAGTTTGATTTGTAAGGATTTGGTTTAAGATGGACAAGATTTTAGAAAGGTCAGAGGAAGGAATGGAAGTGTGACTAGGAGGATTTTGTGCAATAGGATGGTCACGAGGAGTTCAAATAAACACACCATCAACCAAGGACAGATTTGAACTCTTTAAATTATCAGAATCAATGGATTCAACAAGTTGGATTGAAACTTCACCTTCAAGAGAAATGTCAAAGAATTGAAAGATTTTGGTGAGGAATCCACCATAGGATAAACACTTTTTACTTTGTTTTACGCAACTATCCATGTGCATCAGCATCATTAAAGCAAAGTTAAATGATTGACCCTCAAGAATCATAGCAGTGAGAACAAGATCTTCGTACGTGAAATTTACACCTCTACCAATACGGAGCAAAAGATTGAACCTAAGAATCTTCTAAATTACTGAGGAAATTGGGAAAACTTCCACAGTGGTGGACAAAATGACTTCAGACAAAGTTGCGTCATTTTTAACAATTAGTAACTGAGTCAAAGTAGAAAAAGGTTCATGAATTACACCTGTTAGTGTAAAAAGGCATAGACTCACACATGATATTGAAAGAATATTACCCAAGACTTTGTCAGACATTTCAAAAAGTTTTCCTTTTACTAGAGAAGTACATGAACTTTTGTTATACTTAAAGTTTGCATAAAATTGTTGAACTAATTGGGGATAGGCAACTGAGGGAGGGAAGACCATAGAGGCAATTTTACACTACTCAAGCAAATTATGTAAAGCAAAATGTTGATAGAAAAAGAGTTCCATAGATTTCTCATAAAAAAAGATTTTGAAACAATGGAACTTTTAAATCTTGCCTCGAAATTATTGCCTCGGAAGAAGTTTTCAGAAAACTGAAACGAAGAAAAAGAAATTATTATCGGTACCGAAATTTCTTCTAGAACACGATGCATTTATGGTTGATTTTGGGTATGGGTAGTCGTCTTTCCCTTTGTTTTTGCTTTCTTCGCCTTGGAAGACGAACCAGTAGCTCCCGTTTACTTAGATTTTTCAACACTTGAAATGCTCTGCTTTTTGGATTTGGGGGGTTTCATTTTTGACTGAATAGATGAGATTGGTTGATCATCTTCGAAGTCAATCGCAATTCTTGGTCATTTTTTATGCCTTGGCTTCATTTTTGATGATGTGATTGAGGCTCTCAAACCCGATCGGTAATGGAGATTTTAGAGAAAAGAAGATGAAGGGATTTGGGAAAGTAGGAGAGAGAGAAGGAAATCGCGTAGACTGATCATGTTATAACCGAGAAGGAGAGAGAGTATGAATACGGTTTCCTAAGAGCATGTCATGTATTTTGTAGTTTAAATTCAATCACATTACTATATCACAGATTTTGTTTCCATAAATTAGTAAACTCATTTTCAAAATTTTAAAAACCTATTTCCATAAATCATGCAAGCATATAAATCAATTAAGTAACTTATATTGCAAATTAATTCCATAAATTATATAGATTAATTTTGGCAAGTGTGTGCAGATGAAATAATTAATTAGTATGAATGATGTAATTCAGCTAGATATATATGAGTATATAGGCAGTTATATTTTCAAGAAATCATGCACATGCCAAGTTCTCTTCTTCAAGTGCAAAACCTCTCTTTACTTAGTGGTTTAGTGAAAATATCAGCTAATTAATGCTCTATGGGAATAAAAATTAATTTAATTAATCCTTTAGACACATTATCTCTTAAAAAATGATGCCTAACTTCAATGTGTTTTGTGCGTGAATGCAAAACTGGATTTTTAAATATGTCAATTGTGTTGGTGTTATCACAGTATATAGGTACAGTATTGCAGGTCAGATCAAAATCAATTATGGTTTGACACATCCAAAGTATTTGGGAGCAATAACTTCCTGCAACTAGATATTCACCATCTGTTGTTAAAAGAGCTACAGAGGTTTGTTTTTTGCTGTGCCAAGATACAAGACTTTGTCCCACAAATGTGCAAGCACCACTAGTGTTTTTTCTATCAATTTGACAACCTGCATAGTCTATATCTAAGTAACCCATTAGATCAAAATACTCACATATTGGATAATATAAACAAAAATTAATAGTACCACATAACTATTTAAATATTCTTTTAATAGCATTTAAATGTGATTTTTTGGTTTTACTTGAAATCTTGCACATAATTAAACACTATACATAATATCGGGTCTTGAAACAGTTAAGTATAATAAATTTTCTATCATACCTCGATATTTTGTTACCTTCACATCAATACCTTTGTCATCCGTGGTAAGTTTGATTGTTGTACTCATTGGTGTTGCTTGATGAATATAGATGCCTTCTTTGGTTTGCTTGTTTGGAGTCCCAAAAAGTAGATAAGCTCTCCCATTAGGCTCATGTTAAATTACTTGTGCATACACTTAGAAAACCACTCATAAAGTATATTATTAGTAGCACCAAATATGATATCGTCTACATTTACTTGTACAATAATAATATCTTATTTTTCATGCTTAATAAATAGTGTAGATTCAATTTTACCTCTTGTAAATCCATTCGAGATGAGAAACTTATTTAAACTTTCGTACCACGTCCTTGGTGCTTGCTTGAGTCCTTAGAGTGCCTTCTTGAGTTTATACACATGATGATGATACTTTTCATGTTCAAATTTGAGAGGCTGTTTTACATACACTTCCTTTTTTATGTACCCATTTAGAAACGTGCTCATAATATCCATCTAGTGTAGCTTGAACTGTTTGTGATAAGAAAAGGATAGGAGTATCTGAATAAATTCTAACCTTGCAACTAGGGCGAATGTTTCTTCATAATCTATCCCCTTTTGTTGGTTGTATCCTTGAGCTACAAGCCTTACTTTATTACGAATGATAGTTCTATGTTCATCAAGCTTGTTCTTGAATACCCATTTGGTTCCTATAATATCTCGGATATTTATGAGGTTCAAAAATTGGAATCGAACACGATTAAAGGTTAATGTTCAAAACCTAGAATTGGAGAAAAGGAGAACATAAAGGAGTAATTAAACATTTAACCTAATTTATGCGTTAGGAATTAAATGTGAATAATCACGAACTATGAGAATTTAAACCTAAGGTTGGTTAATATAAATATTTTGTGGTATCTTAAGAGCTAGGTATTTATACGATGTGTAAATACAAAATTTTGAATTAGAAATACGGAATAAAATACAAGGAACTTTTCATAAATAAAAAGTTTTCATAAAAGGAAAGTCTAGATAAAATAAGAGATGACCATTTTACCCTAGAGTATTTTGTAATCACTATGATGTCCTAATAATTACCTAGAGATCATTTCACCCTTGGTTGGTGAAGAGTAATGATAAATTTGCCCTTGGGGTGAGATTGGATTTTAATTGGCCCAAACCCTAATTCATTAAATGTTTAGGGACAAATTATTGTAAATTTATTAGTTGACCCAATGTAATTTTAATTAGAGGCCTAACATGAGTTGTAGAAAAACCCAACTGTGGAATTAATTTAAACAAGCTCAAACCTTGAGATGGTTGTATGGGTAAAGCCTAAGTGTAGAGAATTAAGTTGGTTTAAACCAATAATCCAACCAATATTAATCAATTTAGCACAATGAGGTATACATACATGTATAGTCAATGTGATCCAAATGACTTTAAATTCTAGCCCTAATGGTAGAATAAGAGAAATCTAAACGGTTGAAGAATTTTAACTAGTGGATTAAATAAAGAAAATTAAATTGTGTAGGCAATTTAAAATAACAAGTCTAATTGGATTATATAATTTGTCCAAAGGAGTAATTGAATTAAGTTCAAATTGAATTAAACTAGTAGCCTACGTGACATATTAGTAGGAATTAAAAGATAGCCCTAGTGTGTTAACTAAATGAATTAATTAATAGCCCATTGATTTAATTAATGTTTGGCCCAATCATTTAATCAATTGGAGCCCAAATGGAATGCAACCAAGACCCCTTAGATTTAATTTCTAGAGGCACAAACCTAAGCCCAAGTATAATTGTATTGGTGGATTTATGTATATATATATATATATATATATATATATATATATATATATATATTAGCACATTGTTGCTATTAAAAGTAAAGGAAAATAAAGCAATTGTAGGAGCCTTATAGGACCACTTTGTTGGCAGCTTTGAGGGGCAATGGAGGTTGTGTATAGCTTCCCTTGTAAGCTTGGAATACTTGGGGAGGAGCAAGGAAAATTTAGCCACCTAGTAGGCCTATTGATTGAAGCATAGTTGTATACTTACACAAAGTGTAAGTATACAATTTCACTAGTAAATCTAATACACTCATACATTACACTATTATCTCATTTCATAATTCACCAAGTGTTAGTCAAGTTAAGAGAAATGAGCTAGAGAGAGAGAGCTCTAGAGAAAAGAAAGATAGAAAGATAAAAATATAGGAGAAACCCTAAATCAAAAGATAAAGAAGAATGTCATCTAGACATCAAGATGGATCATTTAAGCTTGGTTTTATTTCTATCTAGCAAGGAAGAAAGCTCACAAAGGTTTAAAAGTGTTCAAACCCTAGCTTATTTAATCTATGTTAGTGTAATCTTTGTTGTGTGAGTTTTATTTATTTTTATGATGGTTCATAGTGGAACCAAGGAGATCAAGAGTAAATCTAGGTGGAGGTATATATATATGTATACATATGTGTCTAAATATGCTCAAGGTATTTTTCATGATCAAAAGATATTTGATATGGTCAATATGTTTTCCATATGGTCAACATATATATGTAATGGTTCAAAACCTATTTTTATACTCTAAAATGTTAGATCTATAATATTTATGTAGATCTATAGTTAAACATGTTCAACATAGGTTTTGATATGTTGGTTATGTGGATAAGTGTAAGAAAAGTGTATATGGTCACTTTTCGATAAAAATCCTAATTGGTTATGTGGTTTGTTGAGTTGTGAGATAAGTTGTGGTTGCTATTTTTATGAACTCTATGGCTTGATAGATAGCTCTAGAGGTTATAAAAATATCCCAACTTGAATCGTTGAAAAATATGTTAGAATGAGTTTATAATGACTTTTATGGTCAAATACATTTTTCAACTAAAACTTAAGGATTTTAGTCAAGTTCGATCATGGTCGTGGAGTATGAAAAGTGGTTGTTATTTTGAAAACTCTTTGGTTTTGGTAAATTTATGAATCCACAAATCCATGGTTCGAATTTGAGGTCAATCCGATAAGAAATGAATAACTTATAAACTTTTGAGCAAGCAAAATTATGAAATTAATTTGCATTCTGTATTTTGAGCAGTTTTGAGTTCAGTTCTGTTTGAAATTTGGTTGTGTAATATAAAGATAGATTGTAGATAAAGAAGTTACGGACGCGTGAGCGCTTGAATCACTCAAAAATGTTAAGAAATGAGAATGTTATGACCATCGGAGTGAGCAGGGGTTAGGCAGTCGAAACCAAAAAAATGTTTCTGTAACACTAGGGTCGGCCGGGGCCCTAGTTTTGTACTAAAAACTAGGGCCAAGGCCCTAGTCCATTTTCAAAGAAAAATAATTTTTTTATTCGGGTCGGGCTATTTTTAACGGGTCGGTTCGGAGCGGTTTGAGTAAAAATGTTTAAAAGTTAATATAATTAATTTGGGACCCAAGTTTAATAATTATTTACTATTAAATAATAAATAAAAGAGGATATAAAGTTGATAAAATAATTATTTATTATTTAATTAATATTAAATAATAAATAAGAATAATTAGTTAATTAATTATTATTTAAAGGATATTAAATAGTAATTAAAGAAAGTTGAAGTTAATAAGGTAATTATATATTATTTAATAAATAAGGATAATTAATTTATTAGTTATTATTTAAAGAATATTAAATAATAATTAAAGGGAGATGAAGTGAATAAAATGATCATTTATTATTTAATATTAATTAAATAATAAATGGGCTTAATTAATTAAGAAATATTTATTTATGTAATCATTAAAGGATTTGAGGATAATTAATTAATTAATTAATATTTAAATGATATTAAATAATAATTAAAGGGAAATAAGGTTAAGAAAATAATTATTTATGTAAAGATAAATAAACAAGTAAAGTTAATAAGATTATTTATTTATTTAATTAATATTAAATAAATAAAGGAAGAAATTAAAGGAATAAGGAGGTGATTAAATAATTTACATTTAATCGTTTAAATTTTTAAATAATACAAAAGGATTAAATTATTATTATATATTTAATGATAAAAGCAAGTGATGAAATATTATTAAAGGAATAATAATATTGGTAATTAGGTGAATATTATTAAGGGCTTAATAATATTAGTAACAAATTAAGATGTTGTCAATACTTAATAACGTTTGTAATTGAATGAAGTATTATTAATGTATAATAATACTAGTCTATAATTAAAATATTATCCAATGGTGATAATATTGTCCTATAAGTTATTAGTTAGTAAATAGGGAACTATGTGTTGTCGAGTCATTTTATTTGAGAATAATAAATGAATCCCTATGTGCTTTACTAATTGAAAGATAATCATATTAGGTCTTTCAAATGAGGTAAATTAAATTGTGTAAGCATAAGCGAGGAAGCAATTCAGACAAGTTTTTCAGTACTATGTGATGTTCTTGCAAACTTGTTATAAACTGTTATGTGTGCACTTATTGCATGTGCTAATTGAATTTAAATATGCATTTGTATAGCAATATGATGTGAATAGCTGATATACAATTGATGCTAGAGTTGAACTGTGTTATATGATTTATGAAATTTGGAAATATTGATATACTTTGTATGCATGAAGTAATTGGATAAATGCAAAGCATGAACAGTATGATGAATATATTAAATGCGAAGTATAGAGCATGATTTAAATGTGAACTACATGTTATATGATAACTGTTAGACTTGTTGAGCCGTCGTGCTCACTCTTACTATAATCAAATATTTTCAGCGAAGTGCGAGGAATTTGAAGATCCCGGTAAACGCAAAGGGAATGATTGAAGTTATTTTTGGGTTATAAAAACCTGGTTGTTATAATTGTTTAAATCTCATGATGTAATATGTTGGAATAATTACAAATTGGTATTATTTTTGTGTTATGGCCTTGTAATAGTAGTGAAAGACAGTTGTATATTAAAGGAAGTGCTAATACTTGTGAACTCGATTAGATTAGAGAAGTTAGTAAGTAGAATAAACATTTATTGTTGAAGTGTGAACATTTGTATACTCACAATGATTGTAATACACTAGGTAATGATTTATAATTGATCTGAGTTTGTAAGGTCAATGTAAAGATTTCGATTCTAAGGCAAAGTTTAAGGGAATATTATAAAAGTTTAAATTTATTGAGTTTTTAACAGCATTGTATTATATTATGTTGTGGTTAGTAATGAGAAGGATGCTCGTTAACAACCGAGGTCGCCCGTGGCTAGTGCGGGGATTCCGAGGGCGTTATAGTTCTAATAATTAATGTTCCTTTTGGTATAAGAACTAACTCCCAAACTTGGCATCTCTCGAATTATTGAAGCTCCTCTTGCATTGCCAAAAATTAGTTCTCATCAAGTAGTGCTCCCTTTGTGTTCTTCGGTTCTATTCGTGATACGATGGCTAAGAAGGCACACAAATTATATACACCTTTTTTTGTGGGAATTCCTCAATTAATGTCTCCAATAATATTTTTAGGAGGATGGTTTTTGATGTGCCTTACTGTTTTAGGCGTAGACATGTTGTGCATTTGCTCCTCGTGTTGAATATAATTTGAATTTGAAGGTTCTTCATCTGATTCATCTAATTCAGCTTCCTGGATCTCCAAAATAGTTTCCTGGTTTGTTACTCTAGTTTGATGTTTCTGCTGTTCTGAGGTATCCAGTTAGCTACATTGATCTGTCTATTTTGCTGAATTTGTATCCGGTGAGCTACTTTGTGTTTTCTAAAATATTAGATTGACTGAAACTTCTATATTTAATGCATCTTCATCTCTTTCTTTTGACAGATCATTGTTAAGCTCATTAAAACTCACATGAACAAATTCTTTAACAACATATTTATGAGTATTATATAATGATATGTTTTGTTTTGTTGAGAATAACCAAGAAGTATTCCTTCATATGATTTAGCATCGAATTTTCCTAAGTTACCACTTGTATTTAGTATGAAACATTTTGATCCAAAAATCTTGAAGTAACTACATTAGGAATCTTATTGTTTATTAATTCATAAGGAGTTTTAAGAAGAATATGACGAATTAATACTTTATTTAGAATGTAATAAGACGTATTTACCGCTTTGGCCCAAAATTTTTGTGGAAGCTTACTTTCTTGTAACAAAATCTTTGTTATTTCTTGCAATGTTCTATTCTTTTTTTCTACCACTTCACTTTGTTGAGGTATTCTTGGTGCGAAAAACTCATGGCTAATTCTTCTTTGTTCATAGAATGGAATGAACTCCTTTTAGAATTCACCACTATGATCACTTCTTATTCTTATCAGCTTGAGATTGTACCTTGTCTTCAAATTCTTTGTTAGTCTTTCAAAATCTCTCAAAACTTCATCTTTAGTTTTAAGAAATGTAACCCAAGTATATCTAAAATAATCATCAACTATAACAAAAGTATATAATTTATCATTTAAACTAGTATGCCTTTCTGGACCGAATAAATCAAGATGTAATAATTGTAAGGGTGAGAAAGTTGATACCTGATTATTTACTATAAATGATGTTTTTATTTGCTTACCAAGTTAACAAGATGCACAAATCCCTTTTTTTCATAATTGATTTTAGGTAGACCTCTCACAAGATTTCTCATTGACAATTTCTTTATTAAATCCATGTTAACATGTCCCAACCTCTTATGCCATAAATTTGCTACGTCTTCTACCGCTGATAAGTAAACTTTTTTATCTTGTTGCTCAAAATCAGTAGTGTATATAGTTCCTTCTCTTTGTGTAACTAGGGTAGCATTATTAGTACCATGGAAGATAGAGCATTTATCCTTTTCAAATTTAACCTGATTACCACTATCTTTCAATTGACTTACACTAATAAAATTAAATTCAAGATCATTGACAAGATGAACATTATCAATGCTAATTTTACAATTACCTATTTTACCTTTTTCGATAATTTCACAAATCTTGTTATCTCCAAATGTTACTGTACCATTCTTCTTTTTTAGGGACACCTCTAAGAATATAGTCTTGTCACCCGTCATGTGTCAAGAGCATCCACTATCTAGAACTCACTTTTGAGATTGAACTTTTGCTTTAAGGCATACCTGCAATATGAATACAGTTTATCGTTTTGGTACCCATATCTTTTTAGGTCCACTTGTATTAGTAACACACAATTCATTTTTCTTTACCCATATCTTCTTAACTTTCTTGTTGTAATTTGAATGCCCTTTTGTTCCACAGTTGTTGTAAGTAATGAAGGGAGAACAATAATTCAATTTAAAATGTGATTTGGATTTTAAAATCTTTACATTGTCCTTTTTAAGTGTTTCTTGATATCCAATTTCTTGCATTTCATAACTAGGTCTTTGTTTTCCTAACATAATAGTTAAATTTTTTTCTCTTTACACAAACTTAGCCAATGATGATTTTAATGATTCAATTTCTTTTTGTAATTCCTTAGTATTACCATCATTTTCTTTTATGCGTGTATCATCATTAAAGGCATCAATACAAATATCTCTCATTTTTATTTCATTTCCTAGTTTTTAATTTTTACTATTCAAGTGATTAACTTTATTATAAAGTATCTTGTTATAATTATCTAGATAATCAATTTTAGCATTTAAAATTCGCTCATCTTGTAATGGTGTTTCCATTTCTTCTTCTTTTTTTTCCAATTAAAGTATAAACTCCATTCATTAGAGTATTTATTAAATTTTTTAAATACATATTCTTTTCTTCTAATTTCTCATTTTCTTGTTTTAACAAATTATAATCATTGAAGTTTACCTTACTTGATTCTCTTTCATGTCACATGAAGCACACTTGAGTTATCTCGCCATTCACATCAATATCTACGTATGAATCATCACTCCAAATGACTAGTACTTTCTTTTTATTGTCCTTGAAATTTAATTTTCCTTTGTTCTTCAATTGAAAATAATCCTTTTAAAATGACCTGGACGTCCACATTCAAAGCATGTCTCTTCATTTGACTTTCCCTTGAACTTGTTGGGTGCCATGGAATTTCTCTTTTTGTTTTTCCTTTGTAGCATCCCTTTTAGTTTTCTAGAAAGCATAGTGATTTCTTCATTCGAGTCGTCACTTGATTCATCTTCTTTTCCTGCATTAAAATCTCTCACTTTCTTTCAAGGAGTTTCTTCCTCATCATCATATCTTTTTAACTGATGTTCATATTCTTCTAATTTGCCAAATACGGTTAAAGTATCAATAACAGAAATATTAGAAGAATCTTGAAAAGTGGTAACTTTTGATGCAAACCTCTTGGGCATAGCCTATAGTAACTTTCGATTGATTTCATTTTGAGGTATAATCTTGTCGAGCAACTTTAATAACTTCATGAGCACTAGGAATCTAACTTGAGCTTCCCTGATAGTTTCTTCCTTTTCTAGCTTGAACATCTCGTAGTCGTGCATAAGCATACTTAGCTTTAGTTCCCTTACTTTTGATGTTCCTTCATGGCTCACCTTTAACGTATCACAAATCTCTTCAGTCATGCTACATGATGATACTTTGTCTATTTTAAACTGCACCATACCACTGATTAATGTGTTCATCGCCTTTGAGTCGTAGGATGTCATGTACACTTCGGTTGAGTCCATCCATTTCGGTTAGTGCTTTTGGAGTACCATCATCCTTCCTTAGAATAACTGGACCATTTTACACGACTCACCATTCCCAATGATTTCTTTTGAGACAAATCCTTATTCGGAACTTCTAAAAGTTATAATTCTCAATTCCATGTAGCAATGGAGGTTGATTTGTCAATTATCCTTCTTGTACGTTGCTTCCAAAATGTGTCATAGCAAGATCTTACCCTACAAATCACCTTTAAGACCAAGATAAGTAGAGACAAGCTTTAATACCAATTAAAATATACGTAGGCACACTTAGAAGGGAGGGGGGGTTAAATAAGTGTGTGAGTAAACAGTGTCCAATAATTGCAAATCAATAAAACAGTTTATTATGCAGTCTGTTGAATTATGAAAGTAGTTAACTGAATTAGAAAATAAGTCTGTTGGATATGAAAATAAGTTACTGGAATAAAGATTTAGTCTGCTGAATATGAAAATAGTTCACTATATTAATAATTTAACTTGTTATACAACCAATACAGTAAGCTTTATAAGAGATTGTTTTGAAACTGTTAATACTTTTATTTATTAAGAAACTTAAAACATATAGCAAGTTAAATAGATTAAGCAATCACATGAACACCAAGAATTTTTACGTGGTTCGACCCCTAACTTCTATTCTAGTGGCCTAATCCACGTTCAATACCAATTGCTATTGGAGACTCTTTTTATTAATTAATTTTAATCACACTTTTGCAATTCAAATTCTCAACCTTGAGGATCTATCCCCCTCTTAAGCACTTATGCTCCTCTTGTGCAAACCAATGCACCCTTTGAGTACACTTACTCTCCGAGCTTCTAAGCTCACTTAGAATTTAATTGTAAAATAAATTGGATTAGACAACAACTAAGATAGACATTTATATAAATGAATTACACAATCACAATAATCAAAGCAAGAGAGATAAATCAATACAAGACTCAAATACTATATGCAATGATCAAGTATGAGAGTAAAAGATATCACCAATAGAGCATGAAGTAATTATGCTGAAAATTAAACCAAGTTGTGTATGTTTAAAACTTTTTCAGCAGTGCAGGACTTCATCGAATTGAGAGTAACAACTTTAACCGAAAGGATGAAGTATATAAGAACAGTGTAGAAAACTTATATGTTCTGTGTATTGAATCTGTTCAGTGAATATATTGGCTAGGGATGTGTATATATATATATATGTATGTATATATATAAACTTTTCTAGCCATTGTGTTCACATATAGCAGGTTACTTATGTAATCAATTATTTTGAGCACGATTTATGCAGTCCAGCAAAGTTGTTACCATTGAGCTTTAATTGATTACGTAACCAAAACAGAATTCAAAGATATTACTAAATCACTTCAATTGGTAACAGATTCTCAATAATAATCTTACCGTTAAACTTGACTTATATGGTAACCAAATAAGGTTCGCGGTCAAGACCGTTAGGAGCAAAATACGATTTAATTAACTATAATTTTATCTCCATATATAGTTCCAATAATTAATTACCATGATTGGTTATAGACAGATTTAGTTCCTTTAATTATGGAAAGCAACAATCAACTAATCCAATTGATTACGCATTTTAACTTTCATGGAAAGATTGATTATAACTAATTATGATTTATATGGAAATGTCAACTCAATCAATCAATCATTTAGAATCTTTTGTAAACAGATTTCTATTTAGAAGGAAAGCGTAATTACTTGTCCAAAAAAAATATGTTTAAACTTTTATTTTCAAAACCATGATTAATTATTTCCTTGTAGAAAAGATTTTGAAAATTCAAATAAGGTTTCCATGTATGCAATGCAATCTAGGAGCCTTGATTAAAATTAATCTCTAGATAAGATCCTAGATGACTCAATCTAACTTCTGTCAAGCTTTTTGAGATTTTGCAGATCGGATCCAATGTGGTTATGCAGTCTGTTGCATCGCAGTTCTTGATCTAGCTTAATCGAACCCAGTTTGCATCTTGTTGTATGTCATTATTTAATTCAGTTCAGTTCTCAACTTGTTGTATTGATGCATATCAGTTATTTCACATTCAGGATACTGTATAAGCCTGCTACATGGATAGTATAATAACACAATAACTTAGAAAAATAGAAAGTTATCATCAAAACACAAGGATGGAGTGTGACCAAGTTAACACTATTTTGGTAGGAAAAATCACCATAAATTGAAAACTTAATATTTTTCAGTCGTTCCACTTGGAGATGTTTGAAAACTCAAAGATCTATCATCCATAACTTATGAATATCAAAAATATTAAAACCACATAAACTTATTTTTTTTTTTAAAATAATCAGATTAGTAAAGTGGTTTTATAAAAACTATAATCTCTAACATGGATGCATCTAACTTTCCTTCTTATGCACCAAAACACATATTGAGCACACATACTCCATCATTACCATTCTTATTCATTCGGATCCACCATGATCCTTAACACAAAACCACTCCCACAACAAGCATGTAAATAAACTAAGCTATACGTTAAACTAGAAGAAGAAACTAAAAAGCGTATGAACACTTTTAAACCTTCACTTTAAGCTTAATCTAGAGCACATTCTCTTAATATAGCCAAGCTAGGTCACTTGCTTCTTATCCTTGAACCCAAAATGGTCCTCCAAAGCCTTTTCTCTTACTCTCCTTCTTTAAAAAATAATAGCTTCCTCTATATTTTCTCCAACTTCTCTCTAATTCTCTCTCATTTCTCTAGCTTCTCTCTAACATCTCTCCATAAATGAACTTGGTGAATGTTAAAATAACTAACAACTAGTAAGTGTTATTTGTTTTAATTCAAATTAACTAAGCTTTCAAAAATCTATACATACAAAGTGTATAAGTATGCATTTTGCCTAACCAATGTTCCATACTTTTTACACCTCTTACACATACAAAGTTATTTTTTATCTAACAAAAATGACTCATTTCTTTCCTATAAAGGGGCTGGCCAAAATAAGCATTTTCTTTTCTTTTATATATATATATATATATATGAGTATACTTACAAGTATTCATGGTCTCACTTAAATTTTAAACTTTAGGTAGCACATTGGGCTACTTAATTGAAATTGGACATGATTTTATTAAATAAAATTATTGGGCTACATGATACTCCCATTATGTAAGTAACATGTTACATAAATCATTTGGCTCACTTAAATTACCAAGCTTATAAATAATTAATGAAATTAAAATGTTTGGGCTCTTTAATTCTTTTCTTTCTATTTAGTAAATTGGGCTGAGCATTTAAATTAATTTACTCACATTATTGGGCTAAATAAATTTTTCACTTGGTCTCTTAATTAATTTAACCCATTAAGCAAATTAAATAATGACTTAGGGTGTTAATTCAATTGACTGTAATTCAATTAAATTCTTAAATTCTTTTTGACTTTCCTTTTTATTCTATATTTATTCCGCACCAATTAATTTAATTAGTTTCATTGACTAATCACATTATCCACCAAATTCTTGATTGACTAACAATTAAATAAAACACTTAGGTTAATCCACTAATTAAATAAGTGAATTACTTATGTCTTTTATGAAATTTTAATTCAACCTTTAATTTAGCCTATCACATTGTCACTCATGGCTAGCATTTAAGCTATATTAATTTATTATATAAGTTTTAACTTATTCCCTCACATAATTATTAAAAATTAATTATTTCACTAGGCTATCATTTTCCATTTCTTAGTAAATTCAAACTAATTAAATTTATTAACTTGTTTAACTATTAATTCCCTTTTCTCAAAACATACATATAAATATATTCCACCTCATCATATACACATAAGGCTTTTCAAACACGAATTTTATTTCTCCATGACTATCTCGTCTCTTATTTGGCTTATATAACACATATATATTTATACATTCACGTTCCTTACACCTTATCATAAAAATTCAAATTATATTCACAAAATTCTTATCTAATTCTCATTTAAAATATGTTCTAAAAATTCGGGCTGTCACACTACCTGTACAAGGAACAACTGTTAACAATCCCTGAAATTAGCAATGACTTGGGCCGTCTGGGGATGCTCCAATGTGATAGTAAGTACGTGGCAAAAAGTTTAAACAATGAAGAGCATAAAACTGCTAAAATAAGTCAATATTTGATGAAGAAGAATTATGTAACGTGTTTCTCAACGCTTATAGCCTTATTTATACTTTTTCATCAACCCGTAATAAACATCCGCAACTAATAAGGATTGAGAATCCCTTGATTAAAATTCAATTAAGAATATAATGTTGACCGATTAACCCTTATCCCCCAAAGATATGGAATTATTACCTAATTTAAAATCGTGATTCAATATGGACTTTAACCTTCCTAAATCACCAAGCCGTCCCAAAATAGGACTAACTTGAATGGGCCAGCCACATATTGGGTCCATTATAGTGTATAAGAACAATCCAACCTAAACACTAAACACATAATAATTTTGGACTCACACTAAATTCAGAACCAATAAATTATATCCAAACATATAACATTATAGAAGCGGACACTTGTCAATTTTATGGAGGTATTCAGTTGCGCAAAAGTATTTGACTACTATGCTTCAATCTTACCATCTCTACCAGCCTAAGCAAAAACTTTAGCACCAACACGTTTTGCAAACAAAACTTAAAATTATATATATTATCAAGTATTTACTTTCAACAATACAATACATTACAAGATAACTATATAATAAAAAGGGGAATGATAACTGACATTAATCTAATAATTATAAAAATTTCATGCGTGTAGCGCATGAGATCTACTTATAGTTATAAACTAATTACAAAGTATTTCTGATTATAATATTTATTATTATCAAAAACTAAATATGTAAGACCCCGAATTTTATGAAATACAAAATTTAATTTTTCTTCATTTATATTTTTTCTGAAACAGTAAGTGATTAAATTGACAAAGTTAAAAGTTAAGAATGTTATGTGCAAATTATATTATGTTGGACAATATTTGTTTGGTCGGGGAATATTCGTTCTGTCGGGGAATATTCGTACGACGGCGCCGTACATTGGTGGACGCCACAACGAATAATTGTCGGATATAGAAAACGACATAAATAATTTGTAAATGGTCAATGGTACTATCACTTTTAATTGTTAAAATACCCAGTGGTAAAAAAATAGTAATATACGGTATTACAAGTAACATACGGTATTACACAGTAGCACACAGTAGCACACGGTATTGCACAGTGTTTCGTATTATTAAACTAATAAAGTGGTTATCGTACAATATTTGACTTTATTGTCACATGCATAATAATTCATATTATTAAACTAATAATTGTCACAGTAGCATATGCACAGTAATTCACATTATTGAATCAATAATTGTAATGATACAGTAACGTATTCTTTCTTTTACTTACTGTAATGTCCTAGAATTTCCACATCTTTATTTATTAAATTATTAATTTAATTTCCAATGAGTTAGTTTTATGAGATTATTTAAATCTTTTTATGTGATTAATTAATTATGTGATTAAATAATTATGTAATTAATTACTAAAATTAATTAAAGGGGGTCACTAATATGTTATTAAATTGGTGAACAAACCCTAAAGTTTTAATATCAAAATAATTGATAAGTTTCCTATTAATTAAATATTCAATTAAATTGAATATAATGAGTGAATTAAATATAATAAATTAATTAATATGATTATTAATTAATGTAAATAATGTGAAATATTAATAATAATATTTATTAGTCCATTTAGTAATTTAATACCTATGGGTTAGAATATTTAATTATTTATTCAATCTAATTATTTATTTAACCATGGATTGAATAATTAATGTGTAAATTATTAAATTAGCCCAACATGGGTAAATTAGTAGCCCAAATGTAGAATAATAAAATTTGACAATTTAGTAGCCCAAACAATTTAATAGAAGCCCAATTGGTATTTTAAATTAAAGCCCAATGATTGGCCCACTTGAAAAATACTTAAATTAACTTATTAATTATTAAAAATGAAAATGTGTCACTCATTTTGGGACAACCAAAGAAGCTATCAGCCGACCATGTGCAAGAAGGAGGAGAGAGAATGTGTTGTTTTATTATTATTATTATTATTATTTGATTTTCTTATTTATTTAATTAAAGGATTGCTTGGATTGATTTTTAAAGTACATAGACACCATGCTTCTTTTCACCTAATGTGGCTAACTTGTGTAAGTATCCAATAGGTGCATGATGGGCTAAAATTATTAGATATATTATGTATCTATCAATATTGCAAGTATACTTGCAAATTAGGAGCATTGTGTTAGTCATTCTTCTTCCTCCATTTTTCAAGCTAGAGAGCATTTGAGAGTGTAGAAAAATTATAGTTGAGAGCAAAAATACCAAGAGAAGGAGTTCTTGGTTCATGCCTTCAAACCTCATCACCTACTTTGGAAGAAAAAGAAAGATAGCCATTAAATCAAGGTAATGGTTATTTTAAATAAAATTTTGTTTTTAAATTAAATAAATCACCATGTTAGTATAAACATGTTAATATAATTATTAATGTGTAGAGGTAATATTTATGCCATGCTTGAGTTTAATATGTTTGGTTTGTATTTTGGTATATTTTATATGCTAAAATATGTATTTAGTAGTGTGTAAACAAGTTTTGAAATATATTACCAAAAATATTTTTGTAAAACTTAGGTTTGATGTTCTAATATTATAGAACATTAAATCATGAGAAAAACAAAGTTTGAATCACTTAAAATGGAGTTATACACAAAAAGATATGATTTATGGTAGTTTATGTGATGTAAAAATTTTTATAAAAAAATATTGATATTAAATCATGAAAAATTAATTTTTCATGTTATAAATTAATATAAGATGATTGGTAATTTTTTTGGATTTTTATTGAGCATTTAAAGCTTACTTGATGGTATAATTTTTATTAAAGTGGGTATTTTCTGATCACTGTTCACGTTCTGCGGGAAGAAAAAATTTTAAGGCTTTCCGCGCAATGCGCGGCTGCCACTGTTCACCGAGGACGCGGAGCCAAACGACGTCGTTTGGCGTCCGTGAAATTTTACTCCGCGCGTTATGCGCGGAGGCCATTTCCGGGGTTTCAAAAACGACGCCGTTTTGGTCCTGCATCGGCTTACGCGCGCAATGCGCGAGAAACTGTTTTTCGGCGAAATTATCATTTTGCCCCTCCGTGTTTTTTTCGGCAGAATTACCATTCTGCCCTCGGTTCAGTTTTCGAATTAATTACGGAAATGCCATCGGTCCGGTTTTTCAACTTATTTACGAAAATGCCATTCGGGTTAATTTTAATTAATTTAAATATTTAAAAATTAAATTAAAATTATAACAAAAATAATAATAATACAAAAATAATATTGGGGAGGATATTTTTCATTAAGTTTAATATTTAATTATTTTAAATATTAATCTAGTTAGCTAAACCATGGTTAAGTTAAATAAATTATTATTTATTTATTATTTTAAATGTTAATAATAAATAAAGATGATAAATTAGCAATTATTATTTAATGCCTAGTAAATAATATTTAAAGAGAGATAAAATTTATAAATTAATTATTTACTATTTAAATATTATTAAATAATAAATAAGGATAATTAAGTAATTAATTATTATTTAATTAACATTAAATAACGATTAATGGAAATTAAGTTATTAGAGTAATAATTTATTATTTAATTAAAATAATAAATAAGAATGATTTGATTATTATTTAACCTTAAATAATAATTAAAATTAAATAATTAATTATTATTTAATTGACATTAAATAATAATTAAAGAGGATTAAGATTAGTAAACTATTATTTAAATTCCTTAATTAAATAATAAGTAAGGTTAATTACTTAGTTAATTATTGGTTGATTAACATTAAATTAAAGAAGGTTAAAACTAAGTTAATAATTATTTATTATTTATGTATAATTAAATAATAAGTAAGTACAATTAGTTATTATTTATTTTAAATAATAACTAGAGTTAATTAATTAATTTCTATTTAATCAATATTAAATAGGAATTAAAAAGAGATTGAGTTAATAAAATAAATTGAATTTAATTAAACAATTATAATAAGTTGTTTAAGGGTTTAATAAGTGTTCAACACTTAAGAAAAATATTTTTCTAACTTATTAAATTATTAACCTAAAATGATTAAGTGTCTATAAGGTTAATAATATTGTTTTGACTAATGTAAATTATGTGTTAGTACTTATGTGTGGTAAATAAGTTCGTTATTAAGCGTATAGTTATGCAAATACGCCGTACTAATTATTAGACCGACTTTATTAATGTTAGGTCTTTCAAAGCAAGTTAGTTAAAGCTAGACAATTATTGTAGCTGAGCAAACAGGCAAGTTCTCTAACCCAACTCAATTATTATCGTTGAACAAGTTTCCATACTTGTATTTATTGTTAAAGCTTGAAGTGGTTTAATTATTTAAAATTATTCCACATCCATATTGTTTATACAATCGCACTTAGTGCATTTGAAGCTTATTAGTTCTTGATTCATGAACTGTATTAAAAATGTCTTAAGCTAATAATTCAGCTAGACATTACGTTTCTAAATTCAATAACTTGAATACTTTTAAAAGCTTATCCAAACCATTGTTGGGTGCGGATTTCTTATATTAAGTCTGAGAATTGAACAACCCTAAATTAGGGGATTTTGTGTCGGAAAACCGACTTTGGGCGCCAGTGACTAAATGTAATGCATATACAGCGGGTTGAATAGGCTGATCCCCTTGAAAACCAAACCACTCAAAGGGTCAGAGGAAACTCTATTATACCCTAGTTAGTTCAGGGTCCTTAGTGACCACTCAGCATTTTAAGATTCAAATATTCTGTTTATTAAAATTTGAATCCTGTTTCATTCACAATTGTTATATCTATTGTTGAATCATTGTTGATATTTCCCATTCATTCATGATATATTAAATCTATATGATTGTTCTAAACTTGCTGAGCAAACTAGTTGCTCATTCTTGCTATATCATGAACCATTTTTCAGATAATCCTGATTGCTCAAAGAACGATAAGGGAAAAGGAAAGGCCAGAGCTTAAATTAGTTTATGCATGCTAATTAGATGTTTAAATTTGTGTTTACTGTTGTTAAACCTTTTTGTAATTCCTTATGATAGGAACTGTTTATGTTAAGGTTAATAGACCCTGGTATTGTAACCTTTTTGTAAGGGAACCAATATGTATTATTCCGCGATATTTAAATGCAATGTATGTATTTAATTGTTAGTAGTGTGTTGAATAGTGAGAACCAAACTCGAGGTTATGGAACCCGGATTTGGGGTCGTCACACTTACTTTCTGCATTATTGTTATCTCTATTATAATGTTATTTAAACAGTTATATTTCATTAATTAATTGACTTGATATCTAACTCAGAGAGCCAACTACACTGTATTTATAACAATTAGTTATAATAATGAATAAGTGTGAATTATTGTTGAATAATTGAATTGATAAAGTTATTTGTTTATTATTATAAATAATATAAAGTTAGGTAATATAAAATGAATGATATATATTAAAGATAATGTAATAATTATAGAATTTTAAATGAACGGTGTAGATTGAAGATTATATTTAAATGAATGGTTTAGATTAAGGAAATCTTAAAAGATGAAATGAATGATATAGATTAAAGATAATATAGAATTTGAAATGGATGGTGTAGATTAAAGATGATCTTTAAATGAATGGTTTAAATTAAAGAAATCTTAAAAGATGAAATGAATGGTATGGATTAAACATTATCTTGAAATGAACGGTTTGGATTAAATTAGGAAATCATGGTTATGATAAGATTTTTGGCAATAAATAGAGGTCTTAACTTAAGGATTTTTCATAAACTTTCTTGCTCATTCTTTCTTTCACTCTCTAAATACTTCTTTGTGTAAGTTCTCTCTAAGTGTGCTTAAGTCATTTTGAGTATTTGTGAAGATCTATAAGTGTACGAGTACTGTTCAAGTTAATCAACCTCATTTAAATCAATATCCAGTCACGTGTTAAGGTAAGGGATTCCATCTTTTTCATCTTCCACTATTCAAACTTACTACGATAAGGGATTATCATTCTTTGATTCTCGAAAATAATATCGTTTCTCTCTTATTCATAAGATGTGTCATTTATTTCCATGTATTAAATTGTGGGAATAAGCTTACGGCGCGAATTACTGCCTGTTGGTGAATAACATTTCGTATTCATTCCTTATTAATCTCTGAGAATAACTTTACTGCGCGAATTACCGCCTATTTGGTGAATAACTCTTCGTATTCAATTTTTATTAAATTGTGGGAATAACCTTACGGCGCGGATTACCGCATGTTGGTGAATAACCTTTCGTATTCATTTTTTATTGATCTCTGAGAATAACTTGACTACGCGGATTACCGCATGTTTAGTGAATTACTCTTTGTATTCATTTCCTATTTTTCTAAACATTTCTATTGAACTGTAACCGTTATTCTGAACTGTGGATCTTGAATATCATTTTTGAATTTTACTCCACATCATGTTGACAATTTGGACATTATTTAAATCTGCACAAAGTAAACTTTCGATACTTATTGTTTATCTTGTTTCTTCTGTTCATCATTTGTATCACTGTTATTTGTACTAATCATAAAAAATTAAGCTGTTTATGAATATCTGTGGCTGGAGGCACAGATGCGATATAATTGTTGAACAGATAATAGGTTAAAGACGATATAATAGGTTAAAGGCGATACATCTGTTCGGTATCTTTCATGACACGTGGTGAAAGTTCTCTTTGGCCCATAGTGCAAAGATGAAATGTTGTTTGGTATGATTATGACCAAAAGCTAAATACTGGTATAATTATGACCGTTGATATTATATTGAATATTTTTGGCCCGTAGTGCAAAGATGAACTGTTGATTTGCATGATTATGACCAGAAACTGTGAGTTGTATTCTCATGGTCAGTGGTGTTTCAGATGATAAAAGTTGATGATATTTTCCTAAAAAGAAAAGCGAGTGGACACTATAGTCTGCATTATTCTTCTAATAGATTGCTCATTCCGCTGTTATTATTGATCTGAACGTTGTTCAAGAATTTAACTGCATTTTTTGATATAAACCTTATAGTCTTTTGACAACTCAAGTTTGGGCTGTGTGGGCCCAGATTTGGGGGCGTCACAAAATAAAACTATATCAAATTTAAAATTTAAGATTTATATTTCTAAAAATTCAAAATTATTTCAAAAATATTGAAATTAATTATATATTTTAAAACGAGAAAAATAACTGACATTAATTTAATAACTATAAAAATCCCATGTGGGATTTGCAACTAACTAGAACGTATTTCTGATTATAATATTTATTATTATCAAAAATTAAATAAAACTAACTCATAATTCCGCGTAAAGTACGATTTTATTATAAAATTATTGCATTATTTATAATTTTAGTATTATACAATACTAATATATTAACTATAGTAATAATTGATTCATATTGTGCACGATAATTTTTGCATACAAATTTTTTTATTTTTTAAAATATATTATTTAACTAATAAAAATTTAATAATAATAATAATTCATTTATTTATATAATGTAAATAATAATATTTAATGATTCATTTGTTTATTCATGTACTTAGGTAGAGACAAACTTTACTTAAATTAGTCATCCAAATTATTTGATCACTACTAAATAAATTAACAAACGGAAACGGGAAACGGGAAACGGGAAACGGGAAAGGAATGTTATTTAGGTTTTGGTCCGAATCAGATTATAAATAAAACTAAAAGAGAAAAGATTATAAAGGATAGGGTTTTGTTTAAAAAATAAGGGTTTGGTTAGGATATTCTTCTTCTTCTTCTTCTTCTTCTTCTTCTTCTTCCGCATCATACGTGACTTTTCGATGGCAGCCAATACAGAGATCGACGGTCAGCCCAGGTAAGTTTATCCTCCTTCTTCTCCGATCTTCTCCACTGGAATGGACTGTCTTTGTGTGTATATGTATCTGTATCTCAAGGAGGAGGTAAGGATATTCTTCTCTCTCTTACGCATGAAAACGAATCAGTTATTTATTATTTTGTTTTTGTTTTTGCCGTTTGAATTGTCAGGTTGAATATATCAAATCTGGAGATGGACATCGACTTTCAGACGGAAAAGAGGGATTTATCCGTCCGGAAGCACTTTCGTATCTCGGAGGAGGAGGAGGTCTCCGAGGAGGTTTCCAAGCAACACCCTATGCCCTCCTCCGTAGAGACCTACATAGAGAACCAGAGAAAGTATTTTAGCAGTATTGGAAATTGTCTGATGGAGGTGTTTAGGGTGATAGTCAACAGGGCAGGCCACATATCTGGTAAAATCTTCATCGATATTGGACCTCGAATGATAGATATCTACAAGGCTGAAGAAGAAGAATATATTAGAAGGGAGGGCGATCTGCTGCTGCCTGGCGCCATTATGCCGACCCGTGATTGTGTCCTCATCTTTGCGGATCTGAATCACAAAACGAAAAGATGCCGCAGCACCAGGTTACACAAGAGCAGCTACTCCGAAGAATCCAGACGCCTCACCAACTGTGACGTCTGCTTCGACGAGGAGGGCATATTCGATGAATCCAAGTACACGGGGTTCTATTGGCACTATCATCAACCAAAAGGAGAACGTTTACTTAACACACCCTTATCTCATAAGATTACTAGTGGAAAATTGACTGCAACCCTATTGTTCGGCTTCTTCCGTAGCGCCATTCTAGCCACTGTAGAGGTTAGGCTGATAAATGAAAGTTCAGAAAAAATTGGTGTTTATGGACTTATTGCCGCTAGAAATAGCATGTTTAAAGATCCCCGTTATAAGTGTATTCTCTTCAAGAAGAAATTGGCTGAAAGGCTACCATTAGTGCCTGAGGATCCAATTCAATTGTCCAGATCCGTACTAGCCGTGCCAGTCGAGTTCAGCCTCTTAGTTCATGTAGATCTGAGAAGTAAGGACGCTAACATTCCTCGTGGAGAGCTAACCTTTCCTGTACCTGTAGAACTCAGTGGTATGACGGAGAAATTACTGGGAGACAAAGTACAAGTGAAGGTCACTTGGAAACACCATTGGTATGAATATTCGTTTTTATGATGTGATGGAATTATATATATATATATATCGACTTTTTCATTGTAAATTTGTATCTCTTAATTAAATGTTTGAAGTTTTAGATTCATTTCTGCTAAAAAAAATCTCTTTCTGTTTTAATTCAAACCAGGAAGTTTAAATAGCACTCATATGGAGTGATCCAGCAGCTGTAGCAGTGTAGAAGATCTCAGATTGGGGGCACCTTGGAATTCAATTTCCTGTTTTATGTATTTTCTTTATTTTAAATTTGGATTGTATTTGTGGATTGCGGAAGTTGTTCGAAACTTTGCGGATTGTATTTGTAGACTGTGGAAGTTGTTTGGATTGCATTTTGGTTGGGTGTTTGAATTCTGCATGAAGTGCTAGAGAAGCAGCAGTTGAGCGGGACAAGCTCTTAAATTTCTTCTTAATCCTATTATCTATATTCTTCTAATCTTTAGGGTAACTGCAGGATATTCTTGGAGGATGCTTCAGTTGAATATTGCCAAATCATTCAAGTGGTGTCATTCTGGTTTATCAAAAAATATTCATATTTTGCATGTTTATGTGGTTGTAACCATTTGCTTTTTGCGAGTACTTATTAAATATTTGGGATATTATGTATCTGTTTTTTAGTTTCACTTCGCTATCCACATTTTTGAGGTAACTTGAAATGTCCTGCTGGTCATCTCATGCGAAGCCGGTCTTTGTGTTTGCATATAGGCCTAGAAGCGTATTTAATGACTGATTATCTCTATTTGCAGGGATTGCTGAAAGATTAATAGGTTCTACTCTCCATACCGAGGTATGTTCTTTTAGCAACTATTTCTTTTTACTAATGCAAAACTCAACTCAACGTCCTCTTTTATCCCTAACTAGTCGGAGTACAAATTCTTGTTGGAAATTGATATTTTCATATGAAAAAGTATTATACCAAATCTTTATCTCTTAAAAACTCACAACATGAGACTTTATATGGCAAGACTGTTTATTATACAAATTATTGTTGGAAATTGATATTTCCACATGAAAGTGTTATTCCAAATCTTTATCTCTTAAAAACTATCAACATGAGACTTTGTATGTCAAGACTGTTTATTAAAGTTCTAATAAGACGGAAATAAGGGGAGAGGAGAAAAAAAAGAGGGGAGTAAAGAAAAGAGAAATAAAAATTTTCTTTACTTTATTTTGAAAACAAAACAATTATAAATCCTTTTTACCTTTTTAAAATTTGCAACACACAGTTTTACTCTTTTGTCTATCCTTTCGCGTAAACCTTTTAACCTAAAACCTTACCCATCACTACTACTCTCTCGTCTGATGAAACCTTTCCGATCGTGGCGTGCAATGAAATTGAAATCTTGTTCTTGCAAGCACATTAATTCCCCAAGAGTTTCGGTTTTCAATCACTCAACCACAACTGCAAATGTGGACAGAGAGGATTCTCTCTACCGTCAGATTTCTCCCTTCGGAGATTGGAGGATTTTGATCGTCCCCGTCCTCAATCAATGGATGGAAGAAGGTTAAATCTCACAAAAACAGAGCTTCAGAATATCATCAAGGAGTTGAGACATTTCAAAAGCTTCAAGCACGCTTGTTTGAGGTATCATTTATGAACCTCACTCAAATACTATTTCTTTTTCAGCTGTGGAATCTCATTTTTATTATTGTTATTAATTTGTTTGTTTATTCTTACTATTCTCCCCATAAGTAATTAAGTGCTTGCAGAAATACTTAGAGGGTATATAAGGTTGTCTTAGTTTTATAAAACTATTTTATCTTAATCTTTTAAGAAAATTTATAGTACGGATAGAAATATTATGCAAAAATATGAGATTATCATATAGTGTAAATAACTCAAAATTTAATGTTGGCATTTTGTTTTTCTTTTTAATATCATGTCATTACCTCTCACACTTGCAGAAGGAAAAAATTTCTCCCATACAAAATTGTACAGGAACTATTGTGAAATAAAGATTGTATACGGATTAAAATGAAACTAAAGTACAAGGACTAAAAAGATTCTTTTGCCATTTTTATTATAAGCATGTGTTTTCGTTTTTCATTATTCTAATTTATGATTTACCCTTAACACATCCTTCAGCCCCAGTACTCCACCGATTTCAGGCAAAGAAGTGTGAGAAGTGAGAAATGGATTCATTGAGAGAAGAGGAAGAAAACCCTATCATTCACGTAGAAGATGATGATGCTCCAATGCTGAGTTCTCAAGCTCTTGAAGCTTTTAAAGAGTTTCTGGCCAAGCAATATCGATCACCAGAGAGGAGGCGGCATTGGTAAATGGAGGACTGGAGGCTCAGCCAAGTTCCGGTACGATAGAGAAACCACGGAGACCGTTGCCAAGGAAGTTCACGCCCTCTGCACTTCCACCACCCTCTACGCCTATCTCATGGTCCTTTTTTACTTGTACCTGACATACCTGTTTGAGATTAGGTCGTTTATTGATTTTTCATGTTTGCCTTTTTTACTTTCTATAGCAATATTTTTTGTTTTTAGTTCTTATGTTATTTGTGGATGAGACCTAGTTATGACTTCAAATTGGTGGCTCACTTAGATGTCTGCTGATCTCAGGGTAACATTTTTATTTTTCATTTGTATTAGTACTTTGATGTTTCGGCTTTGTTTCACATTGATTATTATTATTACCAACTTCACATTTTAAAATTCTGAATATAGTCCTATATAGCAACTTGGCAAAAATATTATAGAAGTGTTACTATGTAGCTAAAGCAGAATACATATATGATAGTTATATATACTCAGCACATAACCCCATCCGAATTTTAAAGAGAATTATAAAGTGATTCACTTGTTTGCAGGTGTTAGATTATATCTATGCCTTTTATCAGGTACATGATTCTATGGCCATACCTCATTGATGGGATCGACCAATCTTGATGTGTGATGCCCTCTATTTTCTGGTTCTAAGACAGAAGGATGTTATTTTCGTTATGAGAGTAGATATATTTTCTTTTATCATGGTATTAATAACAAAGTGAACTAAATATTTTTGTTTTGTGGGAGGAAGAATGCGTTATTATTGCTATATGTTATAAGCAAGGACTCGTCAATATTTTCCCAATAACTTTTGATCCTTTCGAATACCATTATTTGCGAGTGAGTGCCTCGAAACTGGTGACCGAAAAATCATAAAAAAAATTAGTCATTACTAGAAGTATGTCTCTACTATATAATAGAAGTATGTACGGTTCTTTTCTGTTGCGATGATTGTTTAATTGATATGAGCTGGTGAGGTAGATGGATAATGACTTTAAAGCAATGTAATTCAGTACCAACTTTAGATGTCAATGATCTTACTCTAGACTTTTTACATTTATACTTGCTTGTAGGAGAACATGTCAAATGAGGAAGTAGAGGTAGCAATTCATACTGATTCAAGGCATGCTGCTGATCGGCTCCGATCAATGTAGTTGTCCAATAAAGAAGCAACAAGGCGTGGTTATGTGGAATTCAAGCGCACTGACTTTCTAGGGAGTCGAAGGAGTTTTGAAATGTTAAAGCGCGTTACTGGGAGTAATGTATACGAGTTGGTGATCAGAGCATGAGAGAATTGAATACCAGAATTTGTTCCTACGTTCTGATAGCCGGTGTTGAACTTAGAAGGCACGATCAATCGTGCTGCATGAGTCGACGCAATCTTTTTAGCTTGCAAAAGATATCATCTTGAACCAAATTCTAGATGTTCTACATTCATCCATGTTTGAAGAGTTCCCCTTTCTGGTGTTTTAATAATCCGAGCTTAAAGTTGTATTGAAGATTTGATTTCCACATTGTTCATAATAAACTTTGTGGCATTTGAAACTCACCAAATGTACGAAGCAATGTGAATTCTAACATGTATAGTAGAATGAAATGCTAAACTTAATGGTTTGAGTACATATACGTAAAATAGAGAATGTGAATGAGTTTCAATTCAAATTTATTGAACATATTTTAAAAATATTTTATGACTTTTTTTTCTTTCGTTTTTTTGGGACGTCGGTCTATTTCCTACAAAATTGTGGCAGATATAGTTTTTGCAGTTTTGATTAACCTTGTTTAAGTGGGAAATATTGCTATCTATATTTTTGACACCCAATAAACCCTCATTCAAAAAATGAATTTATAGACTACTGAGGGAGATTTTTCAAAAAATTCTCTGTTTTTCTTGCTAATTTGATCCAATATATCATTCCCTTTTTCCAGCTGCTTCATTCCAATCCCTCCATTTTGCCCCTCCTTTTCCTCACTTTTTACTGGGTCCCATTTCATTTTTCCTCAAGTTTAGCCATTCATTGAATTTATACATAATTATTGTAATAATATCAGGTGCACTTTGAGATCCCCAGCTTTAAATTTCCCAGAATTTCAATAAATTTGTCTTCTTTCTGTTCTTACCAGTTTTACTTCTTCCTCTCTATCTATATTCAGTTTTGTTTTAAAAATCAAATCCTTATTACCCAAATCATCATTATTATTATTATTATTATTATTATTATTATTATTATTATTATGATCCTTAATGTAACAAGTTGTACTAATAGCTATCTCTTCCATAATTCGGCTTGGTTCCCAATTTTCTGTCGGTGTTGATATATTTAGTTAATATTGGTAAAAATGGGTGGTGTTAGAGGAGTTGAGGTGATAAACAGCAAGAATTGTTCAAAACTATTTGTAAATTCAATCCCATGAATGAATTTGAGAGTTGGTCTCCAAATGTTTCCTGCTTCGGCTTCTGTTTCATCATTCTCCTCTCAGCCAATTCTTCCATCATCAACTGCTCCCTTTTCTGGTCTTGTTATTTGTGTTACTGGACTTTCCAAAGGTATGTAATTGTAATGTAAGGTCTCCAATTTTAACTACACACACACACATACAGTATTTTTCAGCTGATAAGTAGGTGTTTTTTCATTATATATGAATATGGAGATTTTTATTCTGTCCCTCCTCTCTTTTTTCCATATCCTCTCCTTTTTGTGTTTGATCTCTTGTATCACATGAATATCCTCTGCTTCTGCTTTTTTGTTTTTGTATCGGTCAGCAGTCAGCTCCTTGATTCTTGTATAATTTCTTGTAAATACCAATATTGGGATAGTTTAATAAGTAATATATGTCCTTTTCATTATGTGCTTCACAGAAGCAATTAAGGAAACAAGTCATGGATGCAACAGAGAGATTAGGTGGCCAATACAGTCCCCATTTGCATCCTCAATGTACCCATCCAGACATCCTTTTTAATTTTAATATTAAGATTTGGTTGATATGCCTGCAAGTATGCACATGATTATCTCTCACCGATGGGCGATGGTAGTTGTCCAGCTAAATCCATGCATCTTTTCATGTTTTTTAAGTTTTTGTTTATCATTATGACAGCCATACCGAGTATATCGCATAGATTGATCTTCGTCGCACTTTTTCTTTTTGTTGTTGGTAGTTTGAATAGAATGTTAACATTTTTGCATTTCGTAAGAATGAATCCCAAGACCTCAAAGCCTTATGAGATCTTCGTAACACTTTGACCACGGGAAAATGTTTTTTTTTATTATCATATTTGGTTTCTCACAAAAGCAAATTCCTTTTGCACTCTGAAGCATCCATGCTTCTGTGAAAACTTAACATTCTTTACGGCTCTCTGAAACATTGATCGAGAAACGGTCTCTCTTTATTGTAATGCTTGGGTGGTTTGTGTCAGAAGAAATGCATGGTAAGAGTAGTCTGTGTGAAGGGCTGGTAGCTAGAAATAATAATAATTCGGCTCAGATAAGTGTGCCCGTTTTTCATTTTTCATGCACCCCTTCTGTTTATATGTGAAAATTAATCTCATTCTAATTGATTTATAACTCCTTGCATTAGTTTCTTTATGCTTCACTTATCAGAGATTACCCTTTTTAAAGTAATCAGAAATGTGGCTTCTCTTCAAAACTTTCTAATTATCATCGATAAACAATTTATTATGCATTTCCATTGCAAAATTGATGGATATATTAACATAATAAACAACTTCTTATTTTCCAAATTAATTCCCAAATTATTTTCCCTTCTCTTTAAAAATAACAATTCATATAATTAATATGGGTAAGCATAAGTTATGAAAAATTCATAGATTAACTACTTATCAAAACCACTTAATTAATATAAAAATCTTGTGCATGTTGTACGAAGGTAAAAATAAAGACGAAAATAATTAGGCATTAATATCGGAACGGAAAGAAAGTAATTATTATGAAATGCCTAGTTTTATCTTCATTTTAGGTACTAGAGATTTAGTTAGCCATGCAAATTAAAACCAACAAAATAAAAATTAAAACTACTACCAATAATTGTATGAATTGAAACTAAATGAAGGAATTAATTTAGTACTGCTAAGGGTGTAAATGAACCGAGTCGAGCCGAATATTAAGTTACTCGAATTTGGTTCATAAGATTTATCAAATATGAAATAAAGTTTTACCGAATCGGGCACGATCTTGAGTCGAGCTCGAGTAGTTTAAACTTTTCTAGCTAATATGATCCGAGCATCAATAGAAAATTACAATTTGAAGATGTTCGAGTAATTTATCAAACTTTAAACTTTGCTCATATTTAAATCGTTTATATTTCGAGTCGAGCTCGCAACAAATTTTTAGTCGAGCGAGTACGAATAGAGCCCAAACCGTTTGGTTCATTTTACATCCTTAAGTACTGCATATGAAATAGAAAAATAACTACTTTAGTGCTAACCAATTGAAAGGAAGCAAAGTAATATTAAACTATCAATAAACTAAAACCACGTATTAAAGTTAATTTCTCCAATTTGAATTTGCTACAAGATGGAAGAGAAACGTGGATGTGGAGGCAGCAACAATCAGCAAGCATTCGAAAAGGGGGAAGTAATGTTCTATCTATCCTTAATATCCCGTGCATGAAGGAGAAAAATAAAAAATAAAAATCCCCCTTTCTCTAAAACAAGAAACTTATTTATAGGCACAAATGAAATGTAACCCAATATAAAGTACATTGAATTTAGTCTTCTCTTGTTCTCTTATCACTTTACCTCTAACTTGACTTCAACTTCTTCCTGATAATCTTCTAGACTCCATTTTCATCTTTAAAACACGGAACAATTATCTTTTATTTATTTACCAAGATAAATCAGATAAATCCTACAAACCAAAATAAGACGTATTAGTTAAAAAAAATAAACACATAAAATAATAAAGAGAGAAATATTAAAATGTATAAAAAATGTGTATATCAGTATGCTTGAAAATTTTAAGCAATCTGACACGATTGTACGACCACACTTACGCCCTTCAGAGAGTTTGGAAGAAGTATGGATTCAATTATGTCCAGTCACTCCTTATATGTCGATGCAGATGTTTTTGCTGAACTGCAGTGTAAGGTAGACTAGAATAGGATTAAATAGATGTTCATGTTAGCATTAGACTTGGACCTCCTGATTTCAGAAGATATAGAACTTGTATTGGTGGTTTGAGCCATTCTCTTAAACGTGATTTTTTTTTTTGTAGGTTGTTGAGGCTGCTACTTCGCACGGTGCTACACTAGTAGATCAATGGCTGGTTGGTCGCAGTGCCAGTCATGTAGTCTGTGAAGGGCCTGGTATTCTAAAATATATATCTTGGGCACTCAGATAATCTTGTTAAGGTAATTAGTTCCAGTGTGCTACTGATCGATCCACATTTTAGTTTGGCAATTGATTGTGCTATAAACTAAGAGAAATTTGTATTATATCACTAATCAAAACAAGTACTACTCCCCCCAATTTTTAACTGTTTTCAGCAAATAATTTAAGGCTTGATGAAAATACATTTGTACATTTCAATTGTTAACCGTCTCTAATATAGTTGAAAGACACTATGAAGTAAGCGTTGAAAGATATAATATATAATAATGTATAGATAAGTTTTTGGCACATTTAATACCTCTCTCTCTCTCTCTCTCTCTCTCTCTCTCTCTCTCTATATATATATATATATATATATATATATATATATATCAACTCATCACATTGCTCGCTCGAGGATAAGGGTAGATTTGGAAAAAATATATATGCTCACCCTCTTCTAATTTTTTTCACTAGTGTGAAAGTCGTGCTCTTTTGAGACGGAGGAAGTAATTGAAAAACGTGTGGTGCTGTATGTGTCCGTAAGGTTATAAATCGAACTAAACAGTTCGAGCTCAATTCGAGTTTGATTCAAAAAAATATGAGTGAAATTCGAATTTATTAATAATATAATCCAAATGTGAACACAAAAAATAGTTTGAATAAAAATACGAGAAAAATCTGAGTAAGGTTACACTCGACTCGTTTAAAATTCAAACTACTCGAATTTTTAATCATTATTCGATACATACTCGATTGATATATATTCGAATAGATACTCGATATATTCTCTTATAATATATACACAATTAAACTAATTTGAATAATTAGTTATTATTTTTTTATTTTATTTTATTTGTAATTTTAATTATAATTTTATATTTGTAAAGTGTAATTATAATTATATTTTCTCATTTTTAAGTAAAATAATAAGTTCAATTAATAATTATATATATTATAAAGTTAATTACTATGTGGAGACTCGAATTTGAGTTTGACTTTGAAATTCGCGAGTAATTTAAATATAATTCGATCTGAATCGGATCGAATTCGAGTAACAAATTTATTACTCTTAGTATATTTTAATAGTTAAACAAATACTACTAGTCTTTCGACATATACTACTACTATAAATTAACAAAATACCATCTATAAACTAACATAATTCCTAGACGAACTCGAAACTACCCCCTGAATTTTCTTTTTCCCCAGTAGCGCCTTTTCGGCTAATCCTTTTGTCCCGATTTTCTTTTTCTTTTTTGTCTGTTCACTTCCGGAATTAATTAAAACCATTTACTCCCTCCAACCAAAATACACTCTCCCTCCTGAGAATACAATTGAATTTTGAACAAGTAAATTTTATATTCTTATGGAGTATATTTTAAAAATACAAAATCAAGTTTAATTTTTTAACGTTAATATTAGATATCTTTAAATTTCAAAATTAACGTAATTGCTACGAACAAAAGTATTAATACCTTTAGATAATTTTAAATCCTTATAATTATATTCTCTAAAATTGAATAAATTACATCAAATTTTAACTTCATAATGTCTCATATGTACTTCAAATTTGATCCAATGTTTTTGAAGTATTTCTTTTGAATTTGTCTCCCTCCATACTCCAATACCCTTTTTCCTCCAATTTCATCCAATACGCTAAATAAATTATATTTTAAAATTTAAAATTTATCATTTGATTTACGCCAGCTATTAATAATAGCTGATGCCTTTTATGTCTGTTACAAATAGTAACGGCATGATAGCAAATCGTAATTCTGTACATTACATTTACAAGTGGCAACTATTTGTGCAGCCTAAATCAGTCTTAAAGAAAAATGAGTCATTCAACACGACTTTGTACTGTTCAATCTGTGCACAGAGAAAACCAACCACATGATCAGCTAAACTGTAAGCATCTATAAAATAGAGCAATGTAACCCAAGAACAAAATGTGTCGAGCACCTGTCTTTACATTTTTTGGCATATATATATATATATATATATATATATATATATATATATATATATATATATATATTGAGGATATAAAAATATAATCTACATGTATCCATTGCTTCTTAAGGTCAGTGCCATATAAAATTAAAAAGAGGGGGCAACTAATTTGGGATGAAGTATGATTATGAGATGTTCACTTGTAGAATGCATTTTCCATGTTTAAACCATTAAAATTGTGATAGGAGAACAGTCGAATCATCATTAATTGTCTGTCAAATTATCATTTCAACAACTCCTACTTCAGGACCGTTTGAAACGTAGAGAAAGAAAAAATGCATTTAAGTTTTAAGTAAACAACTTAAGTAAGAATAAGAAAGTAACATTAAAAATCACGATTTCATTTTCAACTTGTCGAGCAGCATAGCTCTGCACCCTTACACAAGGATCTATACCAATAAGAACATAAGTATGTTTTACTTAAGTAAATAGATAAATAACATGCTCCCTGAAACACAGGCATCAGGTCGATATTTTAATACAAATAGATTTAATTGAGATGCATGGATGGAGTTAAGAAGAGGTAACTTACATAATGTTTATCGATCTCCATTTCCGCATTTCAGTCCTCAACCCCTTCAGTTCCATAATATTCGTCTATAACCTCAGACTAGTCTGGTACATTGAAAACTTCTTTTCACCAGCTGCCAGGGCAGTAGAAACTAGAAACCACTACCACTATACCAATGAACTACTCTGAAGCACATCGATTCTTCAAGAAGATAACAAATATGCATAAATTACGAATAAAAACCAAAACTTTTTGAGATTGAAGGCAAGTATTTCCATGATTAAAGACACGTAAGTTAGGAAAAATAAATTGAGGAATCTCAAGCTCAAGAATTAATAAAAAGGGTCTCAGAAAAAGGAATATGTAAAGGGAAACCAAGCCAAACAAGTTATTTTAAGTCAATTATCTAGAATTCGCAAGACAAAGAACATGACTGGAGAACAAAGATGAACGGTAGAAGCCAATAAAATAATCAATTTCTTTTATGTCCAGTAAGCTTGACAGATTGAGCAATATCTTTGATCGTGATATATGAATTTAAAAGTGAGCTTGACAGATTGCAGACCACCCCATATAAATTAAATGCATGTGATTATTGTGATATATGATCAAGCCTATCCCAACTAGCTTGGGATAAAAAGGCTTTGTTAAGTTGAGTTGAGTGATATATGATCACATCAAGAAAAAATAATGTATGCATAAAAACTCATATAAACAAGCATAAATTCCTTGAAGAAAGAGAAAGAAAAAGGGTTACTTTCTGGATCGGAAGTTCTGGAGAGGAGAAGAGTTGGCCTCCACCATGTCTGCTCCAGGCTTGGAATTCTCTTTTATAATAGCTTAACTTCCTCTGGAGAATGCAAGTTAGAATGTGAAGCACAAAACATGGGCTAGAATTTGATCAAGTTTAATCATCACCAGAGTACAGAATTGAGAGCACGTAGTCACAACTAAATCACATCCTTTTTCTGACATAAAATTTCATTCGGGGCCATCCTCAATTTGATATTACCAGAAATCTCCGCAAGAACATGTTCCACTGCTGAAGCGATGGAAGCGATTTGCATCTCTCAACACAATTTCGCGTTGGAACACCTTGGATATATATTTGATTGCATTATGGCAATCCCCACAAACTCTAAGGTTTTTAATGATTCGTATTGTTGTGGATGGAGGAGTACTTAGGAGTCCAAAAGCTATGGCTAGCTTTTCACTATGGTAATAGAGCGAGCGCTCTTTTTCTTCATCCTCCACATCAAGTAACACGTAATCTTTATCAGCCACATATCCATCTTCTTTTATCATCCTTATCATGTTCTCCACCTTGTCATATATCATATCAGCCTGGGGATGGGATTTATCATCTACCACAAACAAATGCACTTTATTTTTCACATCTATCCAACTAAAACCGGGATCCTTCTTAACATTTTTCCTCTTCATCATTTTTCTAGCATCAGTTACCTCATCCCATTGGTTGGAAGCTGCATAGATATTTGATAAAAGAACATACGCTGATGAGTCAGAGGGCTCCAAAGCCAAGAGCTGGGTTGCTACCCGCTTTCCTGTTTCCATATCCCCTTGAATCCTACAAGCGCCAAGCAGAGCTGTATACATGGAAGAAGAAGCATTGTACGGCATTGATGCAATCAGCTTTTCTGCCTCTTTAACATGGCCTGCACGACCAAGGGCATCAACAAGGCAGGAATAATGCTCGATCTCTGGTCGAATACCATAATCTTTGTACATTGAGTGGAAGTACAAATTAGCTTCAGAAGTTAAGCCAGAATGACCACAGGCTGAAAGAACTCCAACAAAAGTAACCCCATCAGGTTTAAAACCAAGAAATATCATATTATGGAAAAGTTTAAGAGCCTCTCCGCCATGTCCATGTTGCGCTAAACCAACTATCATAGCATTCCACGGGCCAATATTTTGCACATTTACTCTCTTAAATAAGTTATATGAATCTTCTATGTTCCCACACTTAGCATACATGTCAATCAGTGAAGTCCAGACGAAAGGGTCCGAAGCACAAAAAGACTTGATCACATCGGCATGAATTTGTCGTCCCTGTTCTAACGCAGTTAAGCAAGAGCTAGCTTTGATGAGGGTAGCGAAGGTGTATTCATCGGGTGCTATACCAGATTCCCTCATCTGATGATATACTAGAAGAGCACGATCCTCGTCACCATTTTCCACGCATCCTGAGATCATAGCTGTCCATGTAACATGATCAGGTTTAGGGATCCCCAGGAAAACTCTGTGTGCGTCCACCATGGCTCCACACTTAATATACATATCAAGGATTCCACAACCAACAAACAAATCTGAATCAAACCCGATCTTTACCACATAGGCATGAATTTGACTCCCTTGTTCCAACCCTATCAAACAACTGCAGGCCTTAGCCGCGGTTGCGGATGTGATCTCATCTAATCTCTCTCCACTTTTGTACATCAAAGCGAAGAGTTCCAATGCTTTCCCACTATTTTCACAAGCTATATATCCAGACATCATAGCATTCCAAGATGCTAAATCGAACTCATCTTTATCTTGTAGAAGGGACTGCGCCTCAGTCATTCTTCCGTTTCTAGAATAAACATCTATAAGCGCCGTGCAAACAAAATTGTCAGCAATGACTCCAGTTTTCAGGGCATGAACATGAATTTGGTCACTAAGAGACAATCCTGCTAGCAGAGAGCAAGCCTTCAATACACTTGCCAATGTAAAATGATCAGGGCTTAATCCATCAGATAAAAGATCTACAAATAAGGTTATTGATTCCTCCTCCAAACCACTTTGTACATAACTTGCTATCATCGAGTTCCATGAAATCAAATCTAATTCCTCCATGCTAGCGAATATTTTTCGTGCAGAAATTAACCCATCTGCCTTTGAATACATGTTAATAAGACTATTAGCAACACTAACATCAATATCTAAACCTGATTTAAAAGCCATGCCATGAATCTGTTGCCCCAACTCTAAATTATTAACATCTGTAATTGTAGCAAGGATAATGACGAATGTCACATTATCATAGCCTACTTTTGATCTATTCATGTCCATAAAGCATTTAACAGCAGCCATATTCTCACCAGCTTGATGATACTTGGACAAGGTTCTATTCCACAAAATCACATTATCGAAAATGTGATCATACAGAAATAGTTTAGTAGCATAAGCTTGAACTTGATGCATAAACATCTCGCCTTCATCAAAATCAATACTAGGAAATCCGCTAAGAAAAAAACGGACACTAGCAGCATCCGCAAATCCGCTCCTATGAAACTCTGAGAAAAAACGAAACACTTCTTCCTGAAAACCCATTTGCACGTACGCCTTAAGCATTACATTCCACAACACGGCGTCCCTATCACTTTCAATCACATCATCAAACAAAACTCGAGCATCCCTAACTCGACCAAACTTGCAATAAATATTAACAAGAGCACCCGAAACAAACAAATTCAATCCCAAACCAACTTTAATGGAAAACCCATGAACCATTTCCGAAGCCCACACATACCCAGATATTAAACATAAATTCAAAACAGGAGCCAATGTGTGTTTACTAACAGAAAGACCAGTTGAGCTGCCAAGAAGAAGGCGGAAGATACGGAAACCCTCTTGGATATTATGGTTATCAAGGTCAGCAGACAGGGCATAGGCAGCTAGAATAGAATTCCAGGTAATAAGGTCCCGGTCAGGACTTTTATCAAACACGTTGTGAGCCGAAGAAAGAGAACCGCATTTTGAATACATGGTTATGAGATTATTGGTTAGGAAGCGATTTGTGGTGTCGCCGGAGGTTATAATAACGGCGTGTATGGATTTTCCGAGGAGTAAGTCGGCCGAGGAAATGGCGGTTCGGAGGAGAGAGAAACATGGTGAGGATGAAGAAGATGATGATAAAGGACGAAACTGGAGGGTTTTGTTATAGATGTGGTTGAGGAGAGAAGAAAGGTATTGGCGAGGAAGAAGGAGGGTATTGTAAATCGGAGCTCGCCGAAATCGGAGTAGAGTTGGGCGGAGGTTATATTTCGGGGGCTGCATTTAGTGACAGATTTCCCTCCAATTCTCAAAAATTCAGTTACATTTGTTTTTTATGGTGAAGATGGGACTTTGGAAGGGTTTTGCTAAGCTAATCCTTAGGTCAACGATGTCGTTTTGTGGACTGGAAATGGAGCAAATCCTTTTCTAGACTTCAGGAGTAATTGAGAATTTTATAGGAATATAATGCTTGACGAACAAAAAAAAATCACCATAAAGCCCATAGCCTAAGAAAATTGTTAAATTTTAAGAATAAACAAGATTATTTAAAATAGATATCAAAAAATGCCTCTGTAATTTCATATTTTACAAAAAAAAACGTTTAGATTGAAAGAATGAAATAAATTAAAGAATAAAATAAAAAAGAGAATAGAATAAAGAGTAAAATAATTCATTCCATTTTAAGTGAAATAAATCATTTCATTTCAAGTGAAATAAATCATTTCATACCCTCCCTAAAAAATAAAATTCACAAATTTAAGTAAAATAAAAATAATCTATTCAACTCCGATAAAACAACCAAAAATAATTTTTTCATTCTTTATCATTCCATTTCAACATTCATTTCTCCGCTCCAAACATATCATTACTCTACTTTTTATCTTTATATTTTTTGGTGAAAGTCATCTTCAACGGTTTGGGGATACCAAAATCAACAGCCATTCAAGATGGTAAATGCTGGTGAATTTTAGCTTATCATGTAAATGAATTCTATCAGTTACACCCGACGACCAAAAACTGTATCCAAAGAAAAGGAAAGGAAAAAAAAAACCAATAATAAAGGTACAAAATCATCAAAAATAAAGTCACAAGGCCACCCTTATCTAGGGCTAGCAATGGCTACCGCAATTTTGTACCTGATGTTGACTGATTACACCTAAATGATACACTTTCAGACTTTTTTTTACCTTTTTCCATTTTTGCAGACTTGGACTACTATCTTCCGTTTCCTCCCCCCGTATACATACAAGAAATTTTTTTGATGATTGATTTCAAGGGTTATGATGTGTGTCAAAAACTCCTATACCTCCCTGACTCAATATATCACAACTCGGAGCAGCCCTGGCTGAGGCTCAGAAAAGTCGAGGCCTTCTTCCTCAAGCAGGTAGCGCTGGACCGCGGTCGGCAGTCTAGTGGGAGTGCGAGAACCTCTTGTATGGTGGCCGGTTCCAACACATATATAAACCTGCAAGCGTTCGGCTGACCTAGCTGCACTCCTCAACATTGTCAGATCACGCTTCAATACATGAATGGCTTCGCTCACATGGAGCCCATGCAGATCTATTAATCTCTCCTGTCCTCTCCCGTTTCCTTGTATTTCTGCACTAAGTGGATTCCTGCCAAATTTGGAAAGGAAAAAAAACCCACAAACACAATGAAATAATGCACTCAAAAGTAAAAGAAAATGAGAAACCAACAAATCACCACAACTGTCTAAGTCCACATATATAAGCTTTGCCATCACCAGTGCACTTGCAATGAAATTATTTCGATATTGCATATACGAAAAATGAGAAAAAAATTAATAATCATAATCCAATATATTGGCTCCATAAAAGTCCAAAGCACAACCATGAGGTCCCAATAATGGAACTGTTGTAGCCATGGGCCCCTTCTTAATTAGTGGTGTACAAATGGTCGCCCATTGCTAAGCTTGCATAGAAGCATATGCACCTCAAAAAAGCAAAGAGAACAAAAGAGATGGGGAGGTTGTTAAGATTATTCACATTTTTAGGGTCAGAAATTAGTTGGTCAAAAGAGGCTACTAAGAGATGCCCACAACCTCATTCAGAGCTGAATAAATGTTTCTACAAACCTCTGCCGATAAATGGAATCTTGAGCTTTTGCATGAGCTGCCTTCATCTGCATGTTGTGCAGCTGTCCTTTAACACTTAGTTCTTTAGCCAATGCCTTGTTACCAATGAGGTACGCCTGTCGAGCCTATTTTTAATACAAATTAATATTGTGGTTAATTGAAATACTCCAGAGAGTAAATGCAAGTTATTTTGAACAAAAATATAAATACTTACCTATAAGAGCACACATTGGCTAATTTGGTGCAGCAATGGGTACACATCAAAGAATATAATTAAAACATAAAAAAAATTAAATTAAAAAGGACAAAAGTGTAATATTACCAAATTCTCTGGGGCAAAAAAGAAAAAAATTGATAATTTTCTTGAGGCTCTGTCACAGGGTCTCTCCCTTTATAGAATAGATAGATATTATATATAGCCTCAGAAAAGATATCACCACACCGGCTCTTATTATAGATTTAAAATAGCCGGGCCCAGATAGGCTCAGATAAAATGTCCTAACAACTGGAAATCTAGGCAAGCAGTCGCCCCAAAACTAATCTAGGACTAAGACAGCTATGTAGATCGGCAGTTGTTCCTCCCATGTTCTAAACCGTTCTCATTTCATCTTGTGATCAACCCCATGGCTTAATTTATATTGTCAGATATTATGAAAGCCCACAAAGACCTATCATCTTGGAATGGTGAAAATTCTTCAATTTTCTTTCCATATCCACTTGGGCTATATTTGAAACTTGAAAAAATAAAGGAAACAATATCCTTTATTTTTAGAGCTTTAATTAACGATCATCACATTACACAGAATTTATAGTTGATATCTGATTTTTTTATGGTACAAGCGCTTGGATTTATGTTCATTAAGGGAGAGTTTTTATTTTTTGGATTTTTTTTTTCTTTTTCCGTCATTTCCTGCTCATTTTCCAAGTTGAAAGCATACCCTTGACATTTTTAATTTTTTCACTTTCCATTTTGGGGAGAACTGGAGGAATGAGCTCTTAGTAGTAAATTTCTTTTCTAATAATGTAAACAGCAATTGATTCCGCAGCTGAAAGTATCCACTCTGCTAAAAGACAAAAGTAGTCACAAAACAGCAAAACCACTAATAAAAATCTTTTTTCTAGAGGAAAGGACTCATGACTCAACCAACGTGCTCCTCTTGACCATGCTTGCACCTCCAAAAATATCCTGTTTACCCACACAAATAGGCCCTAATTGTTTTGACCTCAACGCGTTGCATTAAAGAATCTATGTACTACTCTTACAACTAGAAGTCAAATTCTAATCATGAAACCTTTAAAAAAGCTAGGACCTAATTTTTTTTTCCCGATGTCGATTGAAAATTTAATCCACGTACCAAAGATTAGGACTTTGTTTGCTTGCATTTATCATTACCAGACATGACGACCTTAACCATCTCACTATCCGTAACGCGAAGTCACACAGCTAATAATTCCGTTTGTGGAATTAGAATTCAAAACTTCAAGCTAGTAAAAGGCCATACTAGAAATGAATAGTCTCTTCCAAGTTTTGGAAAATAGAAAATGGGAGAGAGGGGGAGGATAAGTCATGCTTTACATACTACCAAAGTACATGAATAACCTCCGTATTCAAGATTTATGAGTAGATTAACATTAACCAAACTACCACTTTGTACCAATCTGAAGTACTGATGTGACTAACTAGACAAGGCGGTGCTTTGAAAGAATTCACTGGAACAAAAACATGCATAAAAATCGGGGGGGGGGGGGGGGGGAAGGACAACGCCAAAATCCTGTAGGACAAACCTGTTCAAAATATGCATTACGTAGACGAGCGTGGTCACGAGCTTCCTCCCGTGTTTCAGAATACATATTTGCTGCGATCTCAACAAAGTTAAAGCATATAAATGTGCACAAGGTATTCTCCCACAGTTAAAGGTTAATAAAAGTAAGTTTGTTGCCTCGAGAATATTACCCACAGCTTCTCCTGTTTCAAGCCAAACAGGAGCTGCACGAGCTGAACTTCGACCTTGCAACCTATCACCATAAATGCCCCTCCCTTGTCCGCCATTGTAAGAGCTAGCTAAAACATGTGAACTTCTACTTGAGCCGACGTTAGCATCTGCAGAACCATTTCTATCAAACTTCCATATACCAGAATCCTGGGATGCCATTTTTCTCACAGCCGAAGCAAAATCTATGGCCCCTCTGGATGGAATGGACGAGCTAGATTTGAATAAGAGCAAGTTTTCCTTCTCAGAAGCCTGATAAGGACTAACATTTTGTTGGAGCTCATCTCCAGAGAATTTTGGCATGCCATTGTGACCATCTGCAACAGATAGTGCAGGAAATTCTAGCGCACTAAGATTTGGAGCTGACAAGGCCTTTGAGTTGAGATTCTGATTTAAACCATCTTCAACTTGAAGCTACAATCAGTAATACAATGTACTATGAAAACCTCTCAACAAAAAGAAGATCGAAGGTACTTGATGCAACAGGCTAAAAAATAACCGCAAGTTCTTACACAACTAGTGGCATAATCTTCCTACTACAAGGGATGTATGAAAATAGTTAAGTTTTCAACACTAACAGCTGTTAACCTTCCCAATATAATGAAAGATTATATAATTGGCATAGGATATATCTCAAAGGAAAAGTAGTAACCGGACAGCAGAAAATAATGGAGAGGAGATGTCCCATGTGTAATCATTAACTTTCCCTACTTGCCCAACTACTAATACACAGTTCACATTCCCCAGAAAACATATTTCATCTCCAAGTTTTTACATCTAAATCTCCCAATCTCAATCACCTGTCCTAGATACTGGAAGCTAACATAAGACTATAGTTAGACTGAGTCACCAAAATATTCTTATGGAGTGATTTTTCCCTACCAACAGAAGCCATCAGCGAGATTGCTCCCCAAAGTTCGCATCAAAACCAGCAGTCAGGGGAATATTGTCCAGTTCATCTATTGAAATACTTGAGGATGTAATATAATACTTTCCATCCATTATAACATAGGCCTTGAGGAATAACCTCAAGGTCACCAGTTCCAATCCCCATATTTGGGGACAAAATTACTTATCCATTTATGTGTGTGCGTGCTTGCGAGTGCGTGTATAAAAGTTTAAACAGCACAGATACATTATGATCCACATTAAACGTTTGTGTTTCTTATCTTTTAAACAACCAAGCCTAAATCCGAGTCAAGTAAGACTGCAGTAGGTAAAAATAATAAAATTTGGCCACGTCTTACGAACTCAGATACTACGAATGTTACAGTTGGGAAATTTTCAACTAGAAACACCTTGTATCAAATGATGATGTGTGCAGTTGAGCACAATTTCTACACAAAGATAAGTGTCTTTGAAATAAGGATGTTGAGAGACAAATAGAACTTGAACATATGCATTCACAGATAAATTATGTCAGGGAGGGAGGGCGGACGGAAATGTAGATCATGGTTTGGCTGCATGTAACATAAACTATATTAACATACTCGAAAGAAGTGAATAAATCCAAGTTGAAGGCCAGAAGGATGTTTGATGAGGCCACAAAACAAGACGTAATTGCTTCAAATATTTTCAAATAGCTGATAAGATAACAAAGAATTAATGGTCTCCAACTTACCACGACAGTACAACACTATATACTGACATCTAGGAAAGGTACAAAAGTAAGAAAGTAGAGGTACCTCAAGCTGAGTAAGCATCTCAATTGTCAGGTTCAAATCACCCCCATTAGCAAAGTACACCTCTGCAAGGCTATCAGCCGCAAAATCAGGAAATTGTGAAACTAAAAACTCGAGAGGATTTACATCTGTATTATCCACCATCAGTTGCTCATACAACACATCATTTTGGAACCTCTGCCCAGAATTCCCATTGTAAGGGGTGCCCTCTCTAACACTGTTAAAAAGCTGATCACTACGCACAATTTGCCTGTCCCAAGGTTTAGCATGCAAATTAGGAAAACCGGCTGTGGTTGGATCTTCACCATATGATGTAACAGAAAATCCCATCTTCTCAGAAAAGCTACCACCATTGATTCGATGAGGAGATAATTCCTGTTGTCCGTTCAATATCAAGCCGCTGCCCAGTGAAGCGGGAAACCTTGACGTTTCATTGACATCGATTAAGGATAAGTTTGAAAAGGGAAGGATATTAATTCCTGGAGTGTCATCCTCCCCAGTGACCTTAAAGTCAGGAGTGATATCATCAGGGAGCTGGCAGCGCCAGTATTGGTGGGCCTCCTCATCAGAGTTATTTGTAACAGATGACTCAGACCTATTTAATACTGCTTTTCCTGGTGGTGCATTGTCAGCGGTAGTAAATCTTGATGATGCATCTGAAGCACTAGTACTTCTAGGGGATGATCTAAGAGCAAAGGGGACAAATTCTACGGCATTTGGATTCAAAGTTGTAACCTTGGCTGCAGTATTTAGCTTTTTATCAGTGGTAGGAGCCTCTTTGTTGTACAAGCTCATTCTATTTATTTTTCTTCGTAAAGTAAAACGGATTCTACTTGCATAAGGAGACTTTTAACGGAGAAAAACTGCCCGTTGTAGCAGATGTTACCCAAATCCTGCAAAACAGAGCAAGTTTATGAAAATTGGTCATTCCATGATAAACTTCCAATTCATATGCACCAAAATTGGTTATTCCAAGATAAAATTCCTTCTCCTAAAGCACCAAAATTGGTTATTCTGGGATATAATTCCTTTTCAAATGCACCAAAATTGGTTATTCCGGGATAGAATTCCTTTTCATATTGCACCAAAAATGGTAATTCAAGGATAAAATTCCTTTTTACAACTTACCAGATGAGAGGAGTCTGTTCCTTGCCAGAATTCAACAAAATGACCTCATACGTTTTTGGGAACACAAGTTCCACAAAACAAATATTGAAATTGCGGAAAGAGAAAAAGAAGATGATAAGCATAAATTGGACTTAACTGACCCCAATTCAAACATAAATGATTCCATGCAACCACCAACAAACTACAAACTTAATCTCAGATACACAAAGAATTAACAGAACTCAGCACGAAAGGCTTCATTGATAAGCAAGTAGCTATGACAGAAGTTTAAAGCCTTTAAATATGATATACAATTTTAAGGAGAAATTGACGATTATGACAATCATTAGGTGACATCCTCTCATAGGCATGGTATCATGTGGTTTGCATGTGTTCATGCATAACCATCATATCAAATTAGTTTCCAATTTAAGATACTAAAAAAATTCCACAATTCTGAGATATTGAACATCATTACAAAATCTAAAAATTGAAAAAAAATATTGACAAACTACAAGTCATCAACCACAACAGGTCAAGAATCTACTAACCAGTAATCATCTCATCTAGAAATTCTCAATTCAAAATAACGAGCTACTTGAACAGGGAAAAAAAGTAGTTACTTTAAGCAAATCTAGCCTTAACCAGCAAAATTTGCATTTAATTCAAACCAAATAGACAGTGAATTGGGGAAAAAGAAAATAAATCAGTTCTAACAAGTGACAACATTATCTCATAAATTAACAAAAATCCTAATTCAATGAATAAATACTAAATATTTAAGATGAACATCTAATTAATGATAATAGAACAGATTACGGTCCTTACAAAACTCACTGAATTATACCATCAATATGAAATCATAAACCCCAAAAACTGAAACCGATTTAACTAGGTAAAATAAGCTTAAACTTGCATTGATTTGAGCAGCGAAATTGAAGAGATCTCAATAAATCTGACCCCAAACAGAAAGCAAAAATAAGCAAACAAAATCTAAAGTAGATAGAAAAAGAAGACCAAACAAGAAGTGATAAGATCTGATTATAGCAAAAGTCTGCGCCTTTATTATACCATTGCGAAGCTCTATGATTGAAGAAACCATAGCAAATGGATCCATCAACTGAAGAAGATACGTTATTGCAGCAAAAATACACGCAGTAGAGGTGAAAGAGAAGAAGATTTTTCTAGGACGTTCCGAGCTTTGTAGATTATCCTCAGCTTCTATCGTCGGGCAATTTTGTTCGGGGTTTTGTTTTTGGTTTAATTATTATATTCGGTTTTTCTTCTTTTTCTTTGTCTTGGCAACCACAAAATAAAGAAGAGTAGAAACTCAACCCTTCGCCACCCGATTTGACTACTCTATTGAGCTCTTTACACGTCTATCTGAGTCCTCTCTCCTCCTGACTCTCTCCCCATATAATTATGCTTTATTTCTAATTAAATGTTGTATAAATAATAAATATTAATATATTTAAATACATAAAATAAGAGATGATTAAAATAAAAAATAATCACATTTTAATTTATTGTATTTTATTATTTATAATTTATATAAGTTGTATTTCAATTTTCTCATAAATTCATTAACATAAATTATTTTTCTTTATTTATTTTTTTATTATTGAGATTATTATTATGTAAGCAACTCATTGTATTTGTTCTCATTCTTCAAAATAAAAGTGTTTATTATATATACTAATACTAATAAAATAGGATTTTTGTGTCTAACAAAGTAAAACTGATAAATAAGAGGGATTTTATTTAATCAATAAAGTATTACTTCCACTAGTAAAAATATAAGATTGTTATTATTTCTTATGAGTTAATTTAAATTTAATATAAAATTATTTAATTATAATTAATATAATGACAAATATTATAAATTATATAAAAAGTAATTTTTCCATTTCTTTTTATTTGTCTTTTTCAAGAAAACATTAATGATTTAGTTTTTCATATTATCTCTACATTAAATACTAATTTATTTTTCTTTTATCTTTTAATGAATTTTAGAAAGAAAATATTGAGATTTGATATTCAATTTAATTAATAAAATAAAATATTAATTATATTTCCTAATAGTGTTTTCTCTTTAACTGACATTTAAATAAGAACGGATGCAATATTATCTTTATGATATTAAATAAATCATATTAATTTAGAACTAAAAAACGTTTCAAATTGAATTTTAATTTTTACATAATAGACTTACGTTTTAAAACATATAGAGTAATATAAATTATCTTTACACTTAATGGATAATTTGTGTATATGAGAAAATATTATAAAGGCGATAACACGTTAAGATTTTGATTATTAATTAACGTTTATGGTGATAATATTTAATGTATACACATTATTTTTTGTGAGTTATATTTAAATCTCAAAAGTTGTATTTATAAATTAAATAAATAACGTTTAAAATAAGTTGATGAACAAGATTTTTAAATTATTTGAACTTTTAAAAGTTTCAAATGCAGCAAACACTCTATACATTTTTTATTTTGCACCCGATTTATGTTAATCATGCCTGATCAATAGCAATTGTCCATATGTAAAGTGTTATTCATTTGTTATGACGTTGTAGCTTATAACTTACTATAAATTATGATGTAATATTTTATACTCATTTTATTTTAAAATTAGAGATATAATTTAATTTTAGTTGATACAATTATTATAATTATATAATATATAACAAAAATTATTAATCATAAAATTTATTTTATTTTAAATTTTTATGTGTTATATTAATTTTAAAATTTAATATGTCGTCGTTTGATTTTAAAAATAAAATTATATCTCTAATTTTGAAATGAATAGAATATTAATTACAAGACAAACTACTATTATGGCTAAACACGAAAGTAATCTAGAAGTTTATTTAGACGATGATCAAATAAATTCAATTTAAACGAAAATTGGAAAATTGGGAGTTGGCCTAACTTATGTTTCTTGGGCAAATAATGATGGAAATTGATATTTTTATAAAAAAAAAATTAATAGTTTTACAAGATCTCATTTTCGTAAATAATAAATGAGGCACACCTTCACGTTTTTATAAAAAAAATTAATAGTTTTACAAAATCTTATTTACGTAAATAATAAATGAGGCACACCTTCACGTGAGTGAAATTTTACAAAAATATTAATTTTTCTCGTAAATCAATACTAATAGGAAATCATTTGATATTTGATAGAACATAGCGATTAAAGAAATTGGAATTTGGCGTAAGATGGAAAACTTTTGTTTCTTGGTGATAGATGGAATTTTCTTGTACTTTTTTTTAAATGGAGATGGTCCAATTAGATGGGTTTCTTTAGCTTAATGGACTAGAACATTTTCCCTTATAAGGTAAAGAGTATACTTTTTTTCTTCTCAAAGTAATTGAACGTTGGTCCAATAAAATGATTGCTTTTTAATCCCTGAAATTTAAAATCAGGAATATAGTTATTTTAACACAAAAATATATACATTTGTAACAGAGCTAAAACTTTCAATAATAATAATTTCTTATACCAACGAAGGAATAATAAATGTCAGAAATTTTTTATTATAGTTTTATTTTATAGATATATCAATCCAATGCCTATAATTATTATCACACAGTATTATAAATAGTAGTAGTGATTTGAAAACTCGAACTCTAATTTGTTGAGATTTATTAGATAATTTATTGTATTTGTACTCGGTATCTTTCATAATGACTGTTGACGTTCAATCAATTATTGACTTTGACGTGAATCTGTATAAAAATAATTATCAAAAAGTAATTGACGACTTAGGTCGTCAGGGATACTTTCGATGTGAGAGTAAGAACAGACTTTAAGATATATTAACAATAGAGGTAAAAAGTATTTAGTATATTAGAATATCGTATGTCGCACTTTTATTATTCACCTTATATTTATAGTAGCCACACATTCTCAATAAGATTACAATTCCTAATACGAATTGTACAGTAGAGATTCTATTAAAAAATATAATTACCATACAAATTAGTATTGAAATGGTGATTAGTTAATGGTTTAAATGGCAAGGCGGTGAGCCCAAGTTTATTGGACTTAAGAGTTTTATTTGAGCGCACTAGCCCTAATGGGCTGTGGGGATAAGGCCTAATATAGACAATTTATTTACGCTAGTAAATATGAAACTCAACATTGCCCCCCACTCCTTCACCATATGAAGTGAGGTAGAGAAGTAGAGTAAAGAGAAGGTTTCTGAGCCCAAAAAGCTTTTAAGACAGAAGGCAGAGCCCAGACGAAAAGGAATTCAATTTATGATTGAATAGGTCACCCTCAATTTGGAAGTCATGCAATTATTCATTTTAAAATAAGCGATCTACTTAAGTGTAGGCTAATGAGTATCTACTGAATTCATATGGGCTTCTAAAAAGTGGACTTTGACCCAATAACAAATCAGACCCAATTTGAGTTTAAAAAAAAGGCTCTATGATCCAAGTTACCTAGATGTGTAAGAATATCAAATGGTTCTAACGACTTAATTGTAAGTTTGCCGAAACTAGACATACATACAATCATATTATATAGCGGAAGCATGTCATAAATCATATTTAAAATTTTCTGCAATATAAGGAATCACCTTTATGTGATATTATTAATTGAGGAAGGTTCAAAGATTATACCTTATGAAGATGAATTAACCCTTTAATCTGATCTTTCCTAGCATTTAATCCTTCGTACTCCTTTAAATTCAATGATCAAACGCTAGCTACTAAGTGTGTGTAGCGCTCTAAAGATGATCCACTAAGAGATTATTGATTTAAAGAAGTAATTTTACGTTTTATGAAAACCTTGGGTGGTTAGGCTTATTTCTCCCTCACCTAAAGCTATTTAGGTTTCTCAGAGAAAACACGTATTATTAGTGCATCTATAATAAGGTCTCTCATTAATTATATACAAACCATCTCTCTCTCTCCTAAACTCTTTAGGACTCTGGGTTTTAATTTAATTCCTAAACCATTTAGGAACTAAATTATTTATATTAATAATAATAATAATAATAAGACTTCTCTTATTAATTTATAATTAGTATTTCTAAAATACATAATTATAAATATCAAGTCATTTAATTTATTCCACCATAGTATAAATTAAAAATATTTAATTTATTATTATTAAGTCAATTACTTCTAAAATAATAATTTTTTTATGGTGTTACCATTTAGGTTTAATATTATTCCGGTAGTAGAATAAATAAATTATAACCATTCTAATATTATTTATAATGAATTAAACTCATTTAATTCATATATAAATTAATATTTATTCTACATTATGAGTGACACCTCTCAGCATATTATAACTATCTGGATAATATGAAATCAACGTTTAATTTAGTTATCGTATAATTTAATGCTTCTACCATACAATGTCCCAATCAAATATAAAACTTAAAATTTTCGTCAAATTTTACTTATTTGATTATATGCATTTTGTTGTGCTTTAATTTTGTAAAAATACTAGCAAGCGCACGAATCTATTGTAAAATAACTTTATGCAAAATACGAGGTCGATCCCACGAGTATTATTGAATTATTAATTAAATTTAAATTAATTTTAATTCTAATCTAGTTAACGACACGTGATTTTTGAGATAATTAAAACTAAAATTAAATTAATAAAACTAATTAAATAACAAACTTTTAATCAATGAAGTAAAGTTATGAGTTTCGAAATCCATAATATTAACTATGTTTATCTTACTATTCATTATTAATTCCCTTAATTTGGAATGGCAATTTGAAAATCAATTCAATACTTTCTTAAGATTTTTCGTTTAAGTTCATAAAAGTATTTCTTTTGTAATTCTTATTTTCAAGGTTCAATATATAAGAACAAAGCATTATATGTATCAACTATTTGAAAAATAAATAATCTTAGTTCTCATTTAAAACATTTAAATCACAAACCGGATTAAATTAAATTAATTGAAACTATTCAAAATAAGTAATATTATGAATGAAGTAATTTAATTTAAAACAATCAATAAATAAGAATTATTAACATTAAAACAAAATTGGGAATTAATAATAAATTTCAATCCATACATAAATAATATTGCTTCATCCTAGCCTCACAAATAAGTTTAGTAATACATGATAAAACTAATAGCTAAAACAGAGTTCAAGTTATAACCCAATATCATATTATTGCCATGTTGCTGCTCCGCTATTCACCTTGATGAGTCGTTGCTGCTTTGTGATATTCTTCCTTTTGTCGGCTAAAATCAATTTAAAATGAACCCAATTAGTATAAAATCAATTTAAAATTAACTAATAAATCTATCTTTTGGAGGAAATAAATGTATATAAAATATGTTCATCACATTTCAATTTTCAAATGCACAACTCTAGTAAATTAGAAACTCCTTTCTAATTTTCGTTCTACATTGGCCAATGATTTATGAGTTGTCACTTATCGAATTGCATAGGACATTCTCTCCATTTACTGAAAGTAATAGATCATTTATTGATCATTTATATACCTCCATGTATACTTTATTATACCAAAATATATTCCTTTTATATACCCAAAGAGTCTTAAGTAATATGACAAAGTAGAACTTAGATTACACAAGATGCTATGATGATTTCAAGTTCAAGGATTACTTGTACTACTATCACTATAAGAACTTCTATTGACAGACATGTAAAATTCCATTAGGTATTTTTTTAAGCGAGTCACGTTCAGTGAACTTATTCTCCAATAAACACCTATATACTTGCTTTAGTATCTTCACACAAATGATTATAAGATCAATCGTCCTCTTCAAAAGAACAAATATAACATGTACTAATCTATCTGGATTCACTAGCCCCACATTAATGATCCTATGATTAGGAACGTTATAGTTTTGAGCAATCTAAAATTTAGATCTCATTAGCATGAACTCATCATGATTCTTAAAGCATTACTCCAAAATTACGAGTTTATCTCAATAATTAATTATAACAATTAAACATGGATAAATAAATGTCTTTAAATAAATACTCTCTTATTAATAAATGAATAAGATTACAAAGTAAATACTATCAAATCAAATGTGATTGGTTTGAGGACATACTAGTTCATTAATGGGGGGAATCCTCGAAACACACATGCGTGAGTATAGAGAATCGTGCTCCATTATCGTTCCAACAGTAGGATTGTGGTAAATTAAACTGTCGATTTTGGGTATAAGTAGAGAGAGAGTATAAGTTGTTTTATTTTGTTAGCATTTGTGAGATCAAAATCTTTGAAAAGAGAGAGAGAATAGTGCTTCCTTAGTTTTCTTCTGGTAGTAGAGTTGACGTCGATCATTTTATCAATCTCCAAATTTTCTCCTGTTTTAATAAGATTATTTTATTCCTCTTAATTTCACTTTTCATTACTTGCAAATGGTTAGTTCTTCTTGAATTTGGGGTCGTCTTTATCATCTCGTGTTGAGCATGAAGTTACTGTGGCATTGAAGGGGATCATTGAGGGGTGAACCTATAAATTAGCTGTGGTAGAACACTTTAGGACCCCTAAAAAAGTAGAGGCACGTAATAGAGCCAAATATGCTAATGACATTTATAGGACAATCAACACTCTTCGCTCTATCCCGACCCCAAAACGGAAGATATAAAATTGTTGAATACTGATTTTTATATTCCTAAAAATTATGAGGTTAGGAAGTTTAACAAAGAGGAGAGGATGTACTGGCAATCCTAAGGTGGATGGATAGTCATGTCAAGACATCTCTTTCTTTTTTATCTTTGTTTTTCTTTTCAAAAATTTAATCTAAAACTCCTTCATACAGTTGGTCTCAGTTTGAACAGTTAATACCTAATTTTTACAACTATTTTCATAGCTTTATGGCCTTCTGCCATTCCCAGGGTGTTAAGCCCCCTTTTTGGATTTTTTATATCAATTCTTCTCTATCAGTGCTTGCAAAGAGAAGGGATTATATCAATTTAATAAACAGATAGGCAAAAAAAGTTCTGATGGGAACCCCTTCGAGCAACAAAGGGTTGCCTCAACTAAGGAGGACAAGAAAGTTCTGAATAATCAGGACTACCTATTTAGCCATAATTGTGAGTGCTTAACTTTTTACCTGCATAATGCTTGTATATATGCTTATGTAATTGCATATGTTATCGAATACTTTGGCATTAACATTGATTTTATTTGTCGTGATTGTAATGGCCAATCAACTATAGAAGACACTGAATGAAGCCATTTTGAAAGTGACGGGGGTGCCTAGAAAGCCCATGACCCCTGTCGAAAAGCTTAAGTTGGCCCATCAGCACAAAGAGAAGGCTGCAGCAACCACAACAACCGAGGCTATTATATATCCTCCTTATTTGGTTATTCCAAGCCCTTCTCGCGTTTCTCCTGTCATTAACTTGGATGAACCTCTTCTGGTGCAGTCGATCAGAGAAGTGGCGATGAATTCGGGCACCGAAGAGGCCAGGAGAGAGAAGAGGAAGGCCCTTGTCGAGCATAAGAGAAATTCAGACCTCTGATCTGCCTCTAAAAGGCAGAAGATGACGACTTTAAGGCCTCAATGGAGGTCATAGTCGATGCCTCCTGCTTTGGAAAATTTAAGGACTTTTCCATCGGTTTATACCACGACTTTAAGTTGTCGGCTGACATGCCAAGATACGAGGAGATGGATCTATACACCTTCATCGTTCTGCAAGGGTAGTAACTTGGACATATATCTAACAAACTTATTAAATTCATAATAGCCAAAATAATATTTTAGTGATGATCTTTAATTATTATATCCAACAAAATTAACGTGAATAGTATACCACACACTGGTATGGCCCCACAAAGCAATAGGTCCTATATCATTGTTGAAATACTAAAATCAAATGGTTTGCCGTATATATTCTAGGTGATAAAGATGGAATCCAGCCGGTCAAGGAGAAAGAGAGGCTATGGGAGTTATAACCTCTTTTAATTTGAAACTGTTATTTTAAAATTGTAGTTTTCGACTTTCTATTTTGATGAAAGAAGAATTCTAATTTAATTTGAAATAAACTTATATACAACGTCCTTCAGAATAAACATGAAAATTGGAGTCAAACAACATATTAGACTTAAACAACTAGAGCTAAGAAGAAGGAGCTTGAGATAGGCTTCTAGTTAACTAATTAAGACTACTACTTCATTTAGTAAGCATTAGAGCGATAGAGTGGGACTTGAGAGAAAACAAGTAAAAACCCTTTTATAGGTTTAGATATACTAAAGTAGTCGATCATTCCTGTAATTTATTTATTTTTCTTACTCCTCATCTTCTTTTTTTGAAGTGAGGGTAAACAAATCCGTCTACTTCTACTTCTAGCTAAAAACGAAGAGCCATCATTGCAAGCAAATAGAGACCCGTTCGTCTGAACCGTTGCGAGCTGAAAAACGTATCAACAATTTGATTCGCGAAAGGGCCGCTTGTTTATCTTTTTCTATAAGTTTCGTTTCCGTAATATTATGTGTATTAATTTATATGTATATTATTATATATGACGATAAAACTTATGTGGATATAAGAAATAGGAGGGTGTAAATAAAATAATCATAAATTACTGTTTTATTTTATGGTTTATAATTTCACATTAATCGCAATTTACTCTTGACATAAAATTAGTACAATAGTGCACATATATATCAACACGAGTTAAATTATACAAAGAGATAAGTGATAAATGTATTTTAATGTAAGATAAAAAAATAATTAGTAAAACTAATTCTCCAAGAATACACTATATGTGTGCGCTTAAAATATAGTGAAGAGAAATTAAAAATTTGATAGAAAAAAGTAAAGAGAAAAAATAATTATTTAAAAAAAATTAAAATGTAGCGAATGACTGATTATCTTTCTTTTGTGATTGCAATCCATTTAGTTGACTTTTAAGTCTCACATATAACTGAACAAAGAGAATAAAACCACATTCTTAATGAGACTTTCTTGACCATCTTTTATATATATATATATATATATATATATATATATATATATATATATAGGTCATTTGCAATTATCAATTCTGGTTCAGATATTAGATTTCTTGTAAAAAGTTTAACTTAAACAAGTGTGAGATTGGAATGACAATTTTAAGATTTTCATCAAAGGAGAGGTATATCAAACCTAGAAACCCTACTCTATTTCGCAGATCACAAGCCCCTCAACATTTGTTTTGTTCCGTAACATATTTAAGGCTACGTAATAGTAACATTAACTCATAATTACATTACTTTGTGATTTGGTCATGTAATAAAATATTAGTATTAATTTTTTTATTTTTTTTTGGTCAAAGATGAGTTTTTCAGCCTTGCGGTTAGACTATGTCGAACTCAGAATTTTCGAGTTTACATGTGATCTCGTACTCTCCCTTTAATCACTAAGACAAGCGGCGGGATTTTAATGTTAAATATTCATGATTGCCCAAATTTAAAACCTTAAATTTGAAAACCTAGGCCCTAGAATTATTAGTTGGGTTAATATTTGAAGGGTGTTTTTACACTTATCCAAAAAAATTACCCATAAACCTTACCTTCATAAAATACAAAAGAGTATGGCCCCACTTTATTTGTAAAATACAAAATAAAGTGAGATCATACTCTTTTGTCTTTTTTACAGATAAAATTAACGAATAATTTTTCCGAATATATTTAGAATTTTCCATATTTGAAAGCATGGAAAAAAAAAAAAAAACCATCACGGACGTGCGGGTGAATAATCGACTTTATTGTTTTGTTTCTAAGAAAGTGTAGTACAATTCTTTTCATTTTGACGTTGGGCTCTCAAGTGGTCAAGCCCTAAAGGCTAGTAGTACATTAGTATTTTGTAGTTAGCCACCTTGTTTGTTTCCTTGCTTTAATGAAAGAGTTGTAGTACACGCTTCGGTTGTTGGGTTCTCCGAGAAAAAATTATTAAATGTTTTTGAAATATAATTATAATATATTTTATTTTTTTTATATGAAGGTAAAATCTATATATAATAAAATTCGTATAAAATCCACACTCATATAAAAAAAATAAAACATGCCGTAACTATGCTAAAAAATATACAATAATTTCTCGTTCTCAAGTAGTACACTAGCAGTACTACATTATTTGTGGGTTGGTACTACAGTAGTCCAGCTCTTCCGCTTCCTGTTTTTGGTACATCAGCTCTGCCAATTCTGCCTCAATTTAATAAAATTTCCTTTTTATTTTCGGGAACATCTTCAACAAACCCCCGAGATGGTTACTTATCTATTACTCCCCTTCCTTCAATTTTATTTATCTTAATTAATTTTTTATAATCAAATTAATCATATTTAAAATTAAAATTTATTAGATATAAATATAAAATTATTATTATAAGAAATTATATCGACTATATAAAAGCTTCTTCAAGCTCTTTATATGTGTGTGTATATATATATATATATATAAATAATTTAAAAAAAAAATAGTAATGCAAAGACTTTTATATGTACATTGGCTGAATATATTGTTTGTAATTAATTATGTAATAAAAAATAATATAAAAGATTTATGACCCATGATTTGGAATCAAATTTGAGACCCTAACGTAATATTCGATTATAGTTTAGAACACTCCCGACTCTAATTTTAAAAATAAATAACAAACTAACAAAAAATTAAACACAGTTCAATTTTTGATCAAATTTTGGCCATGAATTGAAATCTATAGAACTCGTCGAAATATTTAATTTAATAAAATTATGAATCCGTAATTCTTCCTAAATTAAAATTTGAGTATTATTATATATTAAAATAAATTTATGCTGAATTACATTTTTGAAATATATCAATACATAAAATTAAATAGAATTATGAGAGTGTTACACCTATTACACATCTTCTTACAAAAATTATTCTTAATACTTATTCATATAAATAATATATGACTAATATAAATACATAAATAATATATATATATATTAATTATTCTTAAAAAATTACTTAAAATCCCTATCATGACTCCCACTTTGGATTATGCCCTACATCATCGTCATCATCATCATGTGAAAAATTATCTAGACAATTTTATTATCTATAGACCTATTGGTTCTCTTTAAATAGTTTATGCAAGTGATGGTAACTTCTTGATTTCCACCATCTACTACAAAATCCAATCTCTTTGTCTCTCCTCTATGTTCTCTCTCATGACCCAAAAAAAAACCTAACCAAAACAACCCAGAAGTATCATTCTCCTCACCTAACCCAATCCATTTTCTCTCTCTAAAACAAAAATCAAGCAAAATGATGCACATGACCTTCTACTGGGGCCGAAAGGTCACCTTGTTGTTCGATTCATGGAGCACCGATTCCTGGACCGGTTACGCCATCTCCTTGTTCGCAATCTTCCTCCTCTCCGTCTTCTACCAGTACATGGAAGATCGCCGAATCCGATTCAAATTAATCTCATCTTCTCGTGTTCGATCTGCCGCTAATGTTCCTCTGCTTTATCCTAAGCTCGCGGCCGGCGGTCGGTGGAGTCCGGGCAAATTCGCCGGAGCTATCCTGTTCGGAGTCAACTCCGCCATCGGATACATGATGATGCTGGCGATCATGTCCTTCAACGGCGGCGTTTTCATAGCGGTGGTGCTAGGGCTAGCCGCCGGATATATGGTGTTCAGGAGCGGCGACGATGATCAAGTGGTGGTAGTTGAGAATCCTTGTGCTTGTGCTTAAGATGCTCAGATAATTTATGGAGTATTATTATTATTATTCATCATAAAAAATATTGTATGTATACTGTTATTTTAAAGCCGTTGTATTTCAGATTTGTTAAACTTATGTGTTTTCTGATCAGATTTTCGTAATTTCTTTGAGATTTCCGCGGTCAATTTAAGCATTATTATGTATATATATATATATTATAATTGTCGTCAATCGTCGTATAAAGCAAATTGGTAATTTTTTATAGAAACTTCTGTTTTCATTTGTGGCTATTAAATGTATTTTCGGCGACAAATAACAGTGGGGGAATCTTTCACCATCGAGTGATATGGTCGATACTATTTGAGGTGACTAAAAAATTAAAATTGACCATAAAATTGTAGCAAAAATCGATCAAAGTACACCAAATTGCACCTAAGCGGTTTGGGTTTTAAACTGCATTAAATCGCATTATACTTACCCCTAGATAGTACTAATAAATGTTTTCGAATTTCTTATAGAGGAATCAGTAAAGCTTCTTTCACGGTGGTAGTGGTGAAGCCAAAAATTGTTGGCAGTGGGGTCAATTATTAGTGTATCAAACAACAAATCAAAGTTGATAATTATAGTAACAAAAAACGACTCAAATATATAACCAAAAAAATATAATATATGTCATTATTGTAGCCTTCAGATTTATCCATAAAAAATAATTAGTATAATATAATAATTATAGTTGTCCTCTGCGCGTTCTCATTCGTTGAAATCGTTCCATAATACTTTCATTGTCAATACAATCAAATACATCATTCTCGATATATGTAATCAAGCAATCATTTATCAGTGTATCTATCATTTTATTGTGCAACCTACTCTTAATTATTTTCATTACAGAAAAAGTTGAACAGTAGCCAGTCGCAACAGGTAAGATTAATGCCAACTTTAGAAACCGATATACCAAAGGAAATCTAATATATTTATTAATACCTACAAGCTTTCTTGCAAAACCGCTAATCCCTTGAACTTCTAAAAACTATTGATTTGTCCGCATATCAGAAATGTAATTATCTAGTTGAGTATCAAGTTTTATAAGATCCATTGGAGAAAAAGTCATTTGCATAAAAGCTAGCGAGATGAATCAATTTGTCCTTATCAAAACTAGCGAAATAATCACTAGGATTTAAGCATGCCACTGATAAAAATAACTCAATACTTGCTTTCGTAAAGCGATTATTTAATTCTTGAAGTTGCCAATTCAAAACAATATAAAAAATCTCAACATAATAATGGTGAAAATTTGTAATACCTTGAGATTTTCGACTTGATCTCCCATAGAATAAAGCATTCATATCTACAATGTCAATTTTGTGTTTGTTGCAAAATAAACAAACTTTATCAAGTAGCTTTCCCCATCCCTCATCTCTTATAGCCTTCAATAGTTGCTTAGACACTTTAACTAATTCCATAGCATTTACAATGTCTTGATCATTTCTTTGCAATGCTTGTGATAATTCATTTGTAATTCCCAATATATTTCTCATCAATATTAGATCAAATGCAATATCAAATGATTGCAATGACTCTAATAACCAAAAAGCAAACTTTTTTCTTGGTATACCAAACAATCATCTGAAACCTTCTCAAGTACATCAATCATTGAGGAATGAGAATTAACCAAAAAAGTTGGAATTTAATTTCCCAAAAGAGAGAAAGTGATATAGTGGTGAGTAAACTAAAGGCATTCTACAATAAATCTACTGTCTAGATATATCCAGAACATAATCCTAAGCAATATCAATGGGGTCAAATTATCAAATTACACCAAAAATAAAATAAAATCTATTACATCATATATAATAAAAATAAAAATTAGTAGGGTCAATTGACCCCACAGTGGTACACATAATTTCATCCCTGCACGGTGGGGCTCAATTATTATTTTTTATAATAAAATGATACATGTGTCGAAAATATCATCGTTGAAATAGGTGTAACTCAATGCACTAAAATTGAGCAATACGATTGAATAACATTGAATACGCAACTCATTTACATTAGTAAAATATGCAGCTCAACAATGATATTTATATAAAATATGATATTTTAATGTTGTTCTTCTCATTAGTATCAGTGGTTATATAAAATTATAAATATTAAGTGGGAATCCACGTATGTCAGTGAGAGTTCATATGAAAATTCCACCACCTTCTCTTTTTAGTTTTCAGTGTTACTTGACTAGTGAGCATTGGAATAAAAGTTTCAAATTTTGTAAAGAGTCATATTATATATATTATAATCGAACGCTATAATTAAATACTACATAAATTTCAATTATTAAAATATAAGACTTGACACAAATTTCTATGTCAGGCTCCATATTTTAATAGTTGAGATCTATATAGTGTCTGATTGTAGTGTCCGATTGTACTGTACTTATACTTATTTTTTTATAAAAGGACAAAAAATAATCGGAAGCTAAAAACAAGAGTACGATTTCGTAGTTAAATACGACGATAGTACCTACAAGCTTTCTTACAAGACCGCTACTCCCTTGAACTTCCAAAAAATTATTGATTTGTCCGCATATCAGATATGTAATTATCTAGTTGAGTATCAAGTTTTATAAGATTCATTGGAGAAAAAGTCATTCGCATAAAAGCTAGCGAGATGAATCAATTTGTCCTTATCAAAACTAGCGAAACAATTACTAGGATTTAAGCATGTCACTGATAAAAACAACTCAGTACTTACTTTCGTAAAGCGATTATTTAATTCTTGAAGTTGTCAATTTAAAAAAGTACAAAATATCTCAACATAATAATGGTGAAAATTTGTAATACCTTGAGATTTTCGACTTTATCTCCCATGGAATAAAGCATTCATATCTACAATCTCAATTTTGTGTTTGTTGCAAAATAAGCAAACTTTCATCAAGTAGCTTCCCCCATCCCTCATCTCTTATAGCCTTCAATAGTTGCTTAGACACTTTAACTAATTCCATAGCATTTACAATATCTTGATCCTTTCTTTGCAATGCTTGTGATAATTCATTAGTAATTCCCAATATATTTCTCATCAATATTAGATCAAATGCAATATCAAATGATTGCAATGACTCTAATAACCCAAAAGCAAACTTTTTTCTTGGTATACCAAACAATCATCTGAAACCTCCTCAAGTACATCAAAAGATGGAATTTAATTTCCAAAAGGAGAGAAAGTGATACAGTAGTGAGTAGACTAAAGACATTCTACAATAAGTCTACTGTCTACATATATTCAGAACATAATCCTAAGCAATATCAATGGGGTCAAATTATTAAATTACACCCAAAAAAAAAATCTATTACATCATATATAATAAAATAAAAATAAAAATTAATGAGATCAATTAACCCTACAGTAGTACACATAATTTTGCCCCTGTACGGTGGGGCTCAATTATTATTTTTTATAATAAAATAATATATGTGTCGAAAATATAATCGTTGAAATAGGTGTAACTCAATGCAATAAAATACGCAGCTCATTTATATTAATAAAATATGCAGTTCAATAATGATATTTATATAAAATGTGATATTTTAATGTTGTTCTTCTCATTAGTATCAGTGGTCATATAAAATTATAAATATTAAGTGGGAATCCACGTATCTCAGTGAGAGTTCATATGAAAATTTCACCACATTCTCTTTTTAGTTTTCAGAGTTACTTGACTAGTGAGCATTGGAATAAAAGTTTCAAATTTTGTAAAGAGTCCTATTATATATACTATATAATCGAACATTATAATCAGACATTACATGAGTCTCAATTATTAAAATATAAAATTTGACACAAATTTCTGTGTCAGGTCCTAATTTTAATAGTTGAGATTCATGTAGTCTAATTATAATGTCCGATTATAATATACTTATACTTATACTTATACTTTTGTAAAAGGACAAAAAATATTCGGAAGCTAAAAACAAGAGTAATTTCTTAGTTAAATACGACGATAGTATAACCTTTTGTTTTTTCCTCTCCTATGGAGAAGAGGTAGTTACAATGTATAAAGGAGAACCATTGTTCTGTCTAGATCTATAATTCCAGAACCAGCCGTTGATTTCCTTGGTCATCGCTAGGCTGTTAGTTGGTTTGGTAAGGATGATGAGAAAGGGTTGAGTATTTGAAAATATACATAGATATATTGGCAAGGATGATGAGAAGGATTTGAGTCTTGGAAAAAATACATACATAGATAGACTTGCCAACTGTGACCACATTTCTTTTCTTTTTATTCCATCACTTCTTCCCCAATTTTTCTTACATCTCTAACCTTGATCCTTCTCTCTCCTCTTTGATTTTTGTTGACTATTATAGATCTGATCATGTGATGTGAAATTGGGTTGAATTTTGATTGTGATGTTAGATATATTGTTGATGTTTGTCATTTCTATTGGTTAAATATATCAATCATTTGAAGATATTCGGATTTGGGAATTTTTGAGTTTTGAAATTTTTGGATTTCAATGAATAGAAGATGATAAATGGTTTAAAGCTTTTGAATTTATGGATTTCATTTGAAGATATGAAGATGATGAAAAAAAGAACAATTACTTATTTATAAAGCATTTATACACAACTTATTAGTATTAAATGTCAAACTTAAAAAATATACGTCTAAATGTATAAAAATATAATCAAACCGTACTTATATTCCCTCTATCGGAACATGTGGCAATTTCGATCACTTTTCTGGTCGAAAATAATAAAATGATCAGTTATGATTAATTAACACTACTTTGGATAACAAGATATGAGCTTTTTAAACCTACGGGTAATAAGTGTTTCGTAGTCAAACATGTAGCTAATTCTTTTAACTATATACGCAACTATATTAAAATTAAAACAAAACATGTGAGTTAGCTTATCATTACAACTAATTAGAATCATATAAAGCAAAATATCATATATAATCTACTATATGAATATGAATTACTCTAGATCTAAGAATTAAGCATGAAATCTATGAAGCAATTAATTAACGCAAAAAATTATCCAAGTAAAATATGTAAAGACTAAATCCAAATGCAAGAGAGATATAAAGAGGAGAGGTTCAAAATTAACTTATAATTTTTATTCCCTTTTTCTTCGCACACAATGAAGGGATAACATTAGGCAGTCATTCACACATCACAAAGTTCAATTATTTTTATACATATTGAGATTTTACCTAGAAAACACTTGATTATATTTCATTATAAATAACTTCATTCCTAATATAATTTTATAAATATATGATGAAAATTTAAATTTATATAAGCAAATCATAATACGCACACACATAAAAAGTTAGTAATATACGAAATTCATTTTTGAATGGACAGAAATATAATTTTGAAATATTGATAAAACTACATGTAACGTCATTTGTTTCAAATATCCAAAATAATTATTTATTGTCTTCAAAAGATAGTATATCTTCTCATAAAAAAATTAGCTATACAAAATATAAATGATTTTTTAAAAAATATATTAATTAAAATTTATATTCATCAAATCATTATTATAAAAATAATTCTCCAGTTGCTCAAAAATATAAAATCAAATTTTACTTTTTAAAATCAATTTGAGACAATTTGTAACCCAAAAATAAGGTGATTCATTAAACTTTTGAAAATAATAAATCTTATACTATCCTATCCCAAAAATAAAAATATTTCATTAGCTTTTGTGATCGAACTAACTATTTTTAAAATTAATAATTAAATATACATATTTAAATTTTAAAAAGATAAACATTCAAATTAGTACTAAATTGTACATAATTTATCATATTTGTATAGGCTTTTTGCATTCATATATAATGAAACCTTAGATTAAGAAGAACCTTTGCAAACAAAGCCAGCATGCAAAATCGCTTGCCTCAACAAAATATACATGAAAATAAAATATGAAGATGCTTCTCCAACCTGAAACTGAGGTCTGCAAGAAATAAAATTTCTCCACATTGCCATATATCGTATCTGAAATTTGAATAAATTGACTTTCTTTACAAATCTATTCACTGCAAGGCTGGATGACTTGCCCTCAAAGAACAAAACTTCCTAAATCTGAGCCACTAAGCTATTGCAGCCAACAAGGAAATGGGTGGAGCACCTACCTATAGAAAGATTAAAAGGTACACCTTAAAAAACAAAGGAATACAACATCAAAGGAAAAAGGCTACTACTAAAACAAATAGTGATGTACAGAATTTAGTGTAACAAGCTTCACAATTACAGAAGCCCTTAAAGCAACTTGTTACCTGCTTCTATATAATTATTTACAGTACAGCCTGACGCTTTTTAAATAGGTATTTCTCCATGGTGCATCTGTTTGCAAGTTATGTCTCCCCACTTTCTGCATACTGATTTTGCATGATATATCATCACTTCGAGTACCTAATCTAATCAACATTTCGGATACCAGATTTCAATAATTGATTTCTCAACCATTCTTCTTGCATGTTAAACAAGACGGACCACAAAACTCACATCTAAAGGCATGTTTAACTTGATGCACAACTATTACTTCACCCGCTGGACCAAAAACTGTGCAGATGAATATTCAGACAAAACTGTTGGGAGTTCAATATCTGAAGGATCTATTGCAGGAATCGCCATATATACGTCTTCAGTGGAGAATGGAATACTGCAAGAATAGAAATTGAAGATAAATATCTACGCTATCATCTGAAATAATAAATAGACACCTTATTACTTTCATCACCGACTATTAATCACGTTACTCCCACTATATTATACGAAAAAATTGAAACCTTTTTGGCACGATTTAGGAAGCACATGTAGTCATTACACATTTTATGTTATTATTATATATGTATGTTATATTATATATTATATTTAAGATACGTAAAAAGTGTAATGTACATTCTGGATTGTCTTTAAAACTATACAAAAAAAATTGTCTTATGAAATAAGACAAAGGTAGCACTACTACTTCGTCCCACATTATTTGCAACTCTTATGTAGAGTATGCGGAACACAGTAAAAGAAGTGATGCAATTTATGTTGACGAGCAGAGTACTTGTTAATTTTCAAATCCTATGACAGGGTGGTCTCTGATGAGCATATAGACCGTTGTCATTAATAAGTACAGAGAGTTGGTATATCAAAATCATAGTGGAAGTCATACCAGGGTAAAGGCATAACCAATGATTGTAAGGAAATTTTTCACTCACGTTATTTTGGTCTCCACAAAATTTGTGCTTATACAGATTTCTATTATTATGTTGGGCAAAAGTGTTGTACCTGTTTCTTTGTTAAAGTGATACATACCTGTATGGGTTCGTACCATCTCGGATTTATTAATATATATATATATATATATATATGCATAAATACACATTTATATGCCTGATCTTCATGATTCATAAGTAAAATTTAATGATTGTTTAACGATGGAGAATGTGCGTGTCTGTGTATAACCAATTTTCAGTTCCAGTAGTTTATTTTTCATCTTAAATTTTCATCTTTAAGTAAATAAAAATTCTTTCACCATGCATGCGACGTATGACCAACACTGAATGGAAGTTATGCATGGTATTAGAAGAAACAGATTCAATTGGCTTTGTACTGGCCTGCTATGTCAGTTTTGTCCTGGTACACAAATACTAGGTACAACAGGTACAAGGCTACTTCGATACTAGTTTAACCCTAAAACGTTTTGTACCTGGTAGAGATAAAATAGATGTATTGAATATTGTTGTTGTCTTACTACAAAGAGTACTAAAGCTTTATATATAAGCTACTAGCTAAGTAGTGGCCAAGTATGTGTGGGCACCAAGCATAGCGACCAAGTTCTAATAATAATAAATTCTAATACCTAGAATAATCTTCTAACACACCCCCTCAAGTTGGAAGCCTAATATCACCACTTACAACTTGTTAGATAACGTAATCTTCAAAAATAAAAGACTCAAACCAACCATAGCACATAATTATTTTATTTTCAACACTCCCCCTTAAACCAAACATAAAATGCAAATATGTTATCTCCAACACCCCCTCAAATTGAGGCTCTCTTCAAATTTATTTTTTTTGTTTTTTTTACCTCCAAAGTTAGATTTCTCACCCTCAATACATAACTTAACACTTCCACTTTCTAAAGATATCATGTGCCAGCAATAACGGAAAACACTCTGTCTCCTACAACAAATGTGAAGGATTTTTTATCCTTTAAAAACAACTACGAAGGACTTCTTGCCTTCCTTAACAATGGAGGACTCTTTAGCCTCCGAAAAATCAAAGGACACACGCCTTCTTGAAATCTCGACCCCATGCAATCCTTAGTTTCCAATCAACTATTTGCATATTTCAACTCGAGAAATTAACTACTTTGAACATATCACTCTTGTTAAGAAAAAAAAAATGTAACAAGGAACCTACATCTTCGAAAAGAAACCTCAAATCTGGGCAACGGAGTACTAGAGCACCAACTTTAGCAACGCATGGCAAAACTCAAACTATAGGTCCAACAAAAAAACTAAAACTAAACTCTAACCACCTAATTTTTTTTCTTTAAAATGAAATTAAACAATAAAAATAAATGATACCCGCCGCCAGTTATGCGCCACCAGTGGTGGAAGCAAAGACTATTTGATTTTATTGTCAAGATCAAACTATGTCTGATATCATATTAGAGATAAACTAGATGTATTGAATATTGTTGTTATTTTATTACAAAGAGTACTAAAGTCAGGCTACTAGCTGAGTAGTGACCAAGTATGTGTGGGCATCGTGCATACTTGGTGACCAAGTTCTAATAATTATATATTAAATAAAATTATTATTCTAGAATAATCTTCTAACATTCTAACAGTACCGTATTGAACTCCAAAAAGGAAAGGTATTTAGAAAGATTATGATTTGACTTGAATCCTAATCCATGAAAGTTTTGGGTTTCCTAACATATCATATTCTATGAAGCTTTTGTTTTTTCTATTTCAATGTGATTTTGGGATCTCAAATCGAGAATCTAATAATAAGGTCCTTGGAATCTCTATTAGAAACCACACAACACAAGATGCAGAGAGCAAAAGAAACCCTAGTGAGTGCGTGAGAAAAAGACAAGCTGCCTTCAAAGGCCTTGATAGAGGGTGTACATAGAGCTTTAGGATTGCATTTTAGTGACAAACACAAGGGTGCAGCCTTTGTTTCGTACCATAAGTTCTTTTAAGTCTAGTGAAGTTGATTTTCTCTGTGGATATGGGCATGTTCTTCCGAAACACGTTAAATTACTTTTGAGTCTAGTGAAGTTGATTTTCTCCGTGGCTACGAGCAAGTTCTTCCGAAACACGTTAAATTACTTGTTGCAAGTGCCATGTGTTGTCTTGTTCTTGTCATTGCATCTTTAATTGTAGGTTTTTTGTTCTCTCTTATCATGTATATTGTTGTGTTGGATCCTTGAACACAATCAGATCCGACTTCCATTTGCGTTTGAAAGGCCTCAAAACTTTAAGAATAACTATAACTGGGCATAAAACGACAATATTACCCTATAACATTAGGAACTCGAGCAATTTACCTCAGATCATCATCCAACAGGAACGAATTTGAGGTCAAATTTTGTGAGTCTTTGTTCAAAATCTCTCTCATCTCACTAACAACCTGCCATGCAGAAGCTTTTTACAAACTATTTGACATCATATTACGTATTTTGCAGTAAAAACTAAAACATTTAACAAAAAACTTGCCTCGTTTGACACACTTTGGGTACCATACTTGTCATCCCAGTACATAGTACTTATTCGATAAATTTGCCTCACAGTCAATGCCTGCCAAAATCACATATAAGTATTAATGATTTTCTTGAAGTCTAGAACCAAAAAGAGAAATAACAAAACATACGTCAGATGGAAGCGAATCAAATTTAATATATCATAGAAGAAGACCATACCGGACAAAGATCTTGCCTTATCTCTTCAAGGGACTTCTTCCTCTTTTGATGTATAACCTAAACAGATATTTAATATGGTCAAGTAAAACATTTGTCTAAACTCTTTACAGAATACAAATTGTTATAGCTGTTCGGAGGATCTTACCAGAAACCCAACAGCTTGTCGAATATAATTTAGCTCATGCCAAGAGGTTCCTGCAAACTACAATCACTGATGATTCAGTCCCCAGTCAATATCATTTTACCTTCAGCAATAAATGAACTAAAAGGTGCCAAATTTTGTATGTACCTCCTCCTTTGAATTAACGATCCATTTTTCTAGTTCTGCTAGACCAGATTTCACATATTCACCATTCGAAAATGTGCAACATTCTCGCCGCAATAGAAGACTGACAAAGAAGTTTCAGCTCATTAGATAAACCAGAAATTGATCAACTAAAGCTCAAAGAATAATAAAACCGCAACAGGGGGATTACCTGTTAAAAAGTGATATATTGATGAAAGAAAAAACCTGCGTAGCCAACTTACGAATGAAAAATGAAGGAACCTGCAAGTGCATTGTCCAAGTTACATGTAATCAATGGACGCTGTAGTAACGTACAAGACAATTAAGAAAATAGAATAAATGTATCCATTAAGTAACTCATAGTAAGGATATAAAGGAATACTTAATAAAATTTCACGTAGTCAACGGCCATAGCCAACCATACGATATTTTGGTTTATTAATTATTTTAATTTTTTTAGCAAGAAAAAAGTTCATAAATCCTGATCAACTTAGAAATATATTCCACAGTTATTTCAACAAAAAAAAATTATTAGCTTTACAACCAATTAGTAATTAATTGAACTGATGTAACGTGCAAAAATTACAACATAACAAGGGGAAACAAACACAAGAAACAAAGGAAAACTGCTCCTTTGCAGGATATAACTAAGTAACAATCCCACTGTCCCACAAAAGATGATTGCAATACCCTAAAAAAAAATAAAAAAATCCCCCATAATACATGTCTAAAGAACACAATTTAAATTTAAAATGTTATATAAAGTCTATTTTATCATCAAAAGTACTCAAGTATGGACCACTACTTTTAGGAAAAAAAGATAATATTTAGTGTTACTTACATGGGGTCCATTTCGCATAAAACGGTAACTTATTTGTACTCTTCTCTACTTTCGTTTTTCTTGAATTGTGTGAATAGTGTACTTAAAAGACATCTTTTATGGAACGGAGGGAGTAGTAAACATCAAGAGAAAATGAAAAAGGAGAAAACAATAAAACTAAGAAATAAAAAGGAGGAAAAGAATGTTGTGCATACATGATTTAAACGTAGACGACTCATTAGAGAATCCAAAAATTTGACAATGCTATCCCACTGACTACCGGATGATTGTTGAGGGATACTTCCGGGTGATCTAGATGATTTTCCACCATGTACTCGTTGGATCTTTGGTGCCTTTACAAATGATCAATATATATGAATAAAGGAGTCAGTGCACGCCCCTACTTGAGAGAAACCTCGTTAACAAAAATGTGTCATATATACATAGCAAAAAAAATGGCAATTTGGCAGCATAAATGATAATAATACTATCAGCTCTTTTAGATGGCAACATATTTTGGAGCGCTAATATTATCATTAAAATGGTGTTCTTTTCTATATGGAGCTCTCATTAGTTTTAAGCATCATTCATAAAACAATAACTTCAGTGTATAAGATATATTTGAACCCAAATTCTTCTTTAAAGGTAAATCAGGTTTAGAACCAGTAATGACTGGAAATCCTATGTTGAACATAACATTTCCTTTCATAATTCATCCAAAAGAACAAAAAAACAGATAAGAGTCATTGTGAGAGAGAGAGAGAGGTATTTTCCTGTTGAGATTTAACAGATGTCTAATCATTACATCTCTGAATTTAATTATGATCGACTTCTGTTTGCATTCATTTGGAACATATAAGCTTTCCAACAGTAAGGTATTCTGACGTATTGGCCGTAAAAGAGTTCACCGAAATGGCTTATTAACAAAAACAGTGAAAAACGTAAAGGAATGGAACAAGAAGCTTGTTTTCTAATGCTAATTGATGGCGAGAAGAGCTCAATAGCTCATTACCTAGCAGATATATATATCAAACTGAATACAAATAGCAAAGATCCTTTTAACTGTACCATATAGATGGGAAAGACAATAATTTAGTTCACATTTTTTGCTTTGTAGATCAGACAACTAGTTTAGTCATCCACTAATCAAACGTTAGCTACAGCAGTGTTATTGAAGGTCTACAACATACTGACAGAATTTCTGAGAAAACTGACAAGAGTTGCGTGTTTATTTTCAATGTTTAATTAAATGGTTAGAGGTTACTTTTATGATTGTAACAAGCTAGAATATGCTGTTGCATTATGAAGAGTGTTAGAGAGCATGGAGAGGTTGTGTTAATGTTGGTATCGAGTGGATCACATGTACTACGTAGTCATGGGATAAAAAGTGTTGGACAAAAAAAATGCATAAGTACAGTTGGTGCACAGACGGTTAGCACGAGTCAGTTTGGGAGCAGCTGGCTGACGACAACCAGGTGAGTTAAGGGCATTTAGTCCATTTAAGGTATCTGAAAACTAGGGTTGGAGCTATTAAACATTGTCTCAATGTATTTAAAACTCATGAAGCGATGATATTAAAATAATTTTTATCCTCTACTTTTCAAAGTCAATATAACTATACAAGATACTTTTAAGTTCAAATTTGATGGGACTCATTTTACGTTTTTAGTTGACAACTTTTATAATCGTATAGTCTAAAATTAAAAGAACTCGTATAGATTTTATATCTTAAAATATCTCATATTGACTTCAAAAAGTCAACATCGATCTTATATTTTAGAACGAACGGAGTAAATTTTAAAAAAAAACATCTTAAGAAAAAAATATCATAAACGCAATAGCAAGCGTTACTGCCAAATAAAACTACATAAAATCATTTGAAGAAGAATATACTTTTAGATAAACCAAGGAAATGAATGCCAACCTGGATGCAAAGACCCAACAACGGTGATATTTCCTTCTTCAAATTATCACGAATCAAGCCAAAAATTTTCTCCACACAAGCAGTCAATTGTTGTTTAAACAATATAGCAGGATATCTAGCCTCCATAGGTGATAAGCCATCCTCAAATCCAATATATTTGAAAGGAGATTTTAGACCCTAACAAGTTGAAAACATGTATATAAAAGAAAATAAGCCTCATCAAGAAAAGGTTATAAAACCTGTCCTGACATTTTAAAAAAACATGATGATTTATACAAAAGTGAATATCATATAACATTAAAAATTAATACAAATTTTTAGTGAAATAAGAATTAATGCAGAAATTTAACATAACAATAAATGAAATCAATGAAAGAAAAACAGATGTGAACACAATTTTGGCATATGAAGCTGATTGTTACCAATAAATCAATAAAAACAGAACAAAATAGAATTACCGGTTATGACTAAACTTAACAATCCTAAGTAAAAAAGTTGGAACTAGCATGGAAGAAGAGTAACTCAGAGACACCATAACTAATGCCCCCCCTATTTCAAAATATTGGATCAAGTTTGACTTTTCAAAATCAAATTGAGATATTTTTAAAATAAAAATTGACGTGATTTTAATTTTTGAAATAATAAATCTTGTGATTAATATTACTATTCAAATAGTTTACAATTTTCAAAATTTCATTATCTAAAACTAAATTAATTGATATCAATTTAGAATTTGAAAATGTCTAAAATTGACTTCAAAAAGTCGATGTTGATACTATATTTTGGAACAGAGGGAGTATCATTTACATACTAATATGCATAGTATGATTGCATAAGTGGTTACTTCATCTAGGTATCCTATAGAAATATTCAGGTATTCAAATATATATTCGAGTTTAAAGAGGACCTCCAACACCTTCTACAGAAAGTTGAGATAGGGTTGACCCCTAATACTAAATTGTCACTATTTGTTCTAAACCTTTCATAAGTGTATGCAGGTTGCTCGGCTTTTAAGGTATATCATTACATGTCACCGCATGCATTTGTCATCAACAACAAGCAAATATCAATATAAAGAAAACTCTGCCTTTGCAATGTCGACTTGATAGAGATTCAAACACACTAGGAAAGGCATAGGAACTAGAAAATACGAATTAAGATATGCACTCGACATCTACAGAAAGTAGAAAAGAAACTTTTGTGTATTATAATAAAGATAAAGTCAACCAATATCAGTTATAATCAAGATACTAAGTTCACTGATTGATATATTACTTAGGGGGTCTCTCATGTAACTGCACAACTTACTTGTGAAATCCTCCCGTTTAGCCCAGAAGAACCAGCAGAACGCTGAGAATTTGCAGTCATGAAACCATTAGAACGCAAATTCCTCTGCAGGAGGCATAGAAGGGCTGATGCATTAGACAACCAGTATGGCAAGGTAGTATCCTCATCCCCCACCTGAAAAACAAGCTCACAAAAATCGTAAGATTATCAATATCAATTAAACATAGTCTTCTTCAGTAATTCAACCGAGTCTACATAACCTTACAAGGATAGTATAATTTACGAGCCTAAAACAATGAATCTATTGACCTCATGATTGAGTTATGAAAAAGGAACACAGATCAAAGAGAGGAGTACTAAACAGCATGAATTAGAATGCCAAACTAATTGAGGATTGAACTAGCAAAAGAATACTGGGAGGGAGAGTACAGGGTCAAAATAAGTAAATCACCTTCAGAACACCATTAATTCCTTCAATGATGTGGTCAAATATAGCAGTTCTCTCAGATTCAAAGGCATGCCAATGTAGAAGGCATTTATATATAACACAAGCAGCAACTGGTTTACCATCTTTAAAACCCAAATCCTCTTTGATGCATCGTGAGAGGATTTCATAGTTCTCCTGCATGAAATTGCACAATGACACTAAAACAAACAGAAAAGCATCGTGGCCAGGAATTGACAAGAAAAAGCAGATGCCAACCACTTATTAGTTATTATTTATAATAGCTACTGTTATAAAACAGCAGTTGTTGAGGTACAACAAGACAAGCACATATATTTAATTGTTTACAGTAAAAAGAAAAACCTGATGCTTTTCAATGGTTAGCTTCGAGCGACGCGATTCAGATAGACCTTGTGGAATAATTTTTGTAGGCGTAGGTGATTCCTGTGATAAACATAACCCACATGTCAGAAAAGAAAAGCAAACAAGTTTGTCAATTCAGCATGACAAAAAAATTACAAGGGATCGAAACTTACAAAAGCAGATTTCCGATCATTGAAAGGAAGAGCAAGTGCATCAGAGAACTTCTGTTTCCGTAAAAAAAACATTAAACAATGATGGATTTAATTCAATTCCTTTAATTTTCTATTTTGAAGTTGTAAACAAGAGCAGACATTATTTTACTACTGGTAACTCGGACACATGTATACACACACACACACACACACACAAACATATATATATGGGTGGCTATATCAGTCACAAACATACTCTTTTGCATATCTTTCTGCATGCACGTACATGTTCCAACAAAAACAACTAAATGAGAACCTTACATCTAAAAATGGCTTAGCAAAACCAGGCCGGTTGCTTTTTGGAGATGCACTCAATGTTTTCTGTCTGAGGACTTGATTCTCATCATCTATGTTCGAGAGCTTCTCCTCCAAACTGTTATAACAAAACATATCTTAAGAATCAAAGAAACTATTTGATATATTTTAGTAATCCAACAAAACTTTGAGAATTGAATATATATAAATGACCGCAGTAAAATGATTTATGGACCTGATTGTTCAAAAAAGCTAAACTGCAGGGCGGAAATCTCCGACCCATTCCCAACAAAAAAAAGAAAAGAAAAAACAATAGAAAGGATGACAAACAACACGTTAGCATGACCATCAAATATCTCGAATATCTTTCAAGTAATGAACAAAACCTTCGTAAATTCAGTTGGAATTGCAAGCATGTATTTTCAACTTCTCTCAACTTCTCTATGGTGTCATTTGAATCCTGTTTCGCTTTGGTAAGCTCGCGTTCTAGTGCCAAGTTCTTCGCCTGAAAGTTATTCAAAGAACTCTGCAGAGCAACAAAAAAATCCATTTCAAATTTTCAATCACCTGCAACCTCCATTCATATGAATTAAGGAAAAAGAATTAATAATAATAATAATTATTATTATTATTATCATTATTATAAGATCAAAGGTAAATAAACAATCAACAATATTGCTCTAGGCAGCACTAATTGGCTTTACCAAACTTTATGTAATTTAGCAAATTTGAAGTGATGGGGACTGGGGAGTTAACTACCTTTAAAACTGCATTTTCATTTCTTAGATCAGCCAACAAAGCAACTTCTCTTTCCAAAGCTGATTTTTCCTTCATTGACAACATTAACTGATTTTGCAGCACAGCATTCTTGTTGCACTCATTAACTGTGGCCAATTTAGCTGCATCTAATTCGAGGCTTAAAGATTCCATGGTTTTCTGAAGTTTTGCAATTTCCACTACCTTTGCCTCTTCATTTGTCGCCTGCATTCCAAACTATTGCCATTACAGAGTGGACCTCAAGTAGGCATGTTAAAGTAATGCCACAAACAATAAATGAGATCAGCTTATAATTGATTAGATATTGTCAAGTGAAGTTTAAAATATAGGGACTGAATCTCGAAAGTATACAATAAAGAAACCAAAGAAAATTCACTATTGGCTACTACAAGAAGAAATTTAAAGGAAGAATGAATAAAAATGAAAAAATTAATACAGACTAAATTGAAGTGTTATCAGATGATTGCACTTAAAAAGGGAGAGGAGGAGTGGGCCACATAGTTGTCAAGTCGCCAAGTCGAAGTGACTCGGTGGCCGACTGCTTAAGCAACCAGTCGACTACTCGCCCGACTAGTCGTCAGTAAAGCTACAAATTACTTGCAATACTCATTTTACACACACACACATATATATATAATTTCAAATTACCATTTCACAATCAATACTACTAAATATCACTGATAATAAATTAAACCCCTATAGCTCAGTGGCAGTCTATTAAATATCATTGATAAATTATTGTATATTTATTTTATATATATATATATATATATATATATAAATTAATTCCATATACTAATTTTAAGAAAAGTAAACAATAAAAATCAATAAATATATAAATTATTATGCAAGTGAAAGTAAATGTGCAAGTCACAAACCCTTTTGATTTCTCTGTGTTCTCTCTTTTTTTTTTTAAATGAGTGGGTTATGGGTCGATTGTATTTGAGTTTAGGTAAATTAAAATTGGATATGTACCTAAGTTGGGCAAATCAAGTCGCATGACTTAGCTACGGTAACTAAGTCGAGCTAAAGACTGGACGACTAGTTGTCTCTTAAGCAATGACTAGTCGTCACTTAAAAGATAGGAGGGAGGGCGGGGGATCCTTTTCATAGTAAGAGATTAAAACCCATCAGCCTTTTCCATTCATGTCCCATCAGTCTCCTAGTGTTTTTATCAGAATTCAAAAGGCATTATGTGTCAGATAAACACGAAATAATATGAACAGCCTTCTAATTCCCAAGAAAAATTAGAAAAGATTTGGTCATTTATTAATTGCACACAATGGCTTATACTTGATAGCTGCTAATGCCACAAACTAGGAATGGGATTACTTCAGCCTAATTCAGTGAGAAGAGTATATTCAGTATGCAACTTTATGACCAACTAAAATATCAAAAAGTAAAATATTACAGCCCAAACTTATTCATTAAACTCATCAAATATATAATACAAACTAGATACAGAAAAATTATTTATATGCAAAGCCATACCCGCAATCTTTTTTCTACTTGCAATCTCCACGTAAGATCCTCCAACTGCCTCTCAAGTTTTGTTTTAGCTAGACGAAGAGCACCAGCCTCATTGGCCTCCTGTAAAATGAATGAATGAATGATGCTTAATACGCTAACAAAAAACAATTAAAAGAGAGAGAGAGAATGGAATCAATGGATGTACTACATTAACATATGCAAGAGTGATAGACTATATCCAAGGAGATAATCATCAAAAGATTCATTGAACAATCAATAAGTTTATGGTGGGAGGGAGTTTGCAAGATCTTTTTTTTCATGTTATTTCGTGAGTGTAATCAAAAAGCCATTGCGCCAATTTTTAAGTCTACAGGAACAACTCTGATCGGCAGTCTCAAGAAAGTGCCACAGAAAGTCAGTAACTGAAACAAGAGAAAACCCATCCTCTACAGTCAAACAAGCAATTATAATAGGGATCATGCGCAGCATTACAGTTATCTACTCAAAGACAACTTGCTTTTTTTCATATACTTTTCTTTTGGCTAGAAAATACTTAATCCAGAAATGCAAGTCTTTTTAGTAGCCTCATATCTCTGAGGGAGCTAGCACTGAACAACATTGTAATGCCAACCCTCGGCAAGATCTAAAAGAGGAAAATTTTAATTTATGCATTTTCACATAGATTAAAATAAAGTAAAAAAACAACTCTTGCGGTAGCAATAGTAAAATACACAATATCGAACTAGCACAGTAACAGTAAAATATAGTTTCAGGCACCATAATTTGCAAGACACCCGTAAACGGGTCGTGCCAATTGAACCACTAAGATGAGATTACTACTTAAAAATAGAAAAACATTATAGAGATATTAACATCTTGATCACCTTTTTAAGCTTTCGAAGCTCTCTGTTTGCCAATTTTTGCCTCCAGAGGCACTGAATTGCAATTATGTTTGACTGGCGATGACAGAACACAGAACGCACCTTTCGCATCCTCCATTGAGCCTATAAAATTAAAATTCAATCAGGACAAGCATAAATAAGAATGCACATAATATCAAATATTCTTATGAGAAAAAGGATGCTCTCGTTTAGAGTATGACCATAATAATAAAGAAATAGCTTGTGTCAAATTACCAACTACTCTATAATCTTAAGCTGATAGCGAGAAGGCACGACAATTTAATCATGCTTAACACTCCCCCTATATGCAACACCCACTTGCACAATGAGAGACAAACCAAGGTGAATCATAGTGAACAAATCAAACATGTTGCAATTGCACTACAACACAAGGCAGGAGAACTTGACCCAAAACGTAGTGAAATTAAAGATCTAATACCAAATGAAATTGCCAACTATGCTAAAGGCTGAAGCTATTAGGGAGAAGAAGAGCCAACAACGTGTATCATGCGAAAAAGTATGAATACATCTTCCAACACTATGATTATTGCATAAAAATGCTGCAGTTTGCAATTAGTTTAGATTAGCATTTATATAAGGGGCTTGGCGCTCTGGTCAAGTGCTCACTAGTTAAATGTTTGGTTACAGGTTCAAGTACTGGAAACAGCCTTTCTAGAGTAAGGTTGCATATATCTAATTAATTCCTCAGACCCTGCTATATGCGGGAGCCTTGTGACGGTATCCATATCCCATTTTCTTAAAAATGTCATAGGATGTTCTGCTAATATTTCTTATTTGTAGATAACGTTTGGCATAATATGGAAAGGCAGACAAGTTCAGCAATGGATGAGGAGAAAATGCAATGTTGCACCATTATGAGCAAATAAAGTAGCATACTGAAGGCCTATTCCTAATGATTCTGGCAAGCAAGGACATGGAAGCCATTTAAGTGACGTGGAAAAAAGTGTAAGTCGGCCTGCCTCTGTTAATTATATAACAATTTTTTAGGCTAAGAATTTTGTGATATTGTCTATAATTTATGTTTACATGGTTTTTTGTGATCTTGTCTATAATTTCTTATCATGATTTTGTCTAGAATTTACCTGTATATGATTGTGCCTTAGCTTACTTAACGTTGCAATAATTAATTTGAGTGCGCGGGGGGAGGGGGGAAGCACGGCAGCACACAGTAAGCAATTTACCTGAATAAGAGTGGCAGCCCTATGTTTTTTTCTGAGCAAAAATTTTTGACGAGTTAAGAATCCACCAATGCACGCTTGCATGAGTATGGTCGAAGTACAAAGTTGCACGTAAGCATGCCTTAGCAACCATCTTCTGACATATTTCTGTATGTACACGGCAGCTGCCTTCTCTCTTATTGCAGCATATGTTTTACGAGAAAGATGACCTGCAGAGTTGGACATCATTCAAGAACCTAAACATCAAGAGCGTACCACATAAAGAAGCAGATGCAAAACAAAATCATTTCGTTGGGTCGGATAACATATAAACTAAAATGTAGATGATTAAATATTCACTAGATTTGAAGTTTGAAGCAAAATGAAAATTGGGATAAACCGCCCAAAGCCCAAAACTGAGCAGCCTATCCCGCAATCTTGGGTGACCAAAGTGCTGTCGGAGTGTAAATCAGTAACATATGTATGTGCAATTAATTTTTACTTCCAAGTAGTTAAACTCGATTCTTGCTTGCAGTTTCACATTTCAACAATTAACTCCTACATTCACATTCACATTCACATTCACATTCACATTCACTGATTTGATATGAACAAAAAGATGAAAAGTGGATTAACCAAACTCGCGGCTTGCTGGCACATCATATTCACATTTCAGCGAATAACAAGCACTGCGTGGTGTCCCAAAGCACCTTATATCACCTCAAGTATCAACCCAGACCTTGCACAAGAGATATTACAGTTCCAATAATATCCAATGCTGAGCTAAATGCTGGTCGATAAAGCCTATGTTATCTAGACTCTTCTAAAATTCATTAGTACCAATGTCGACATGACACGGGTCCAGGTGTTAGACACTTAGACTTGGTAGTTTCTTTGAAAATGAACCAAAATGTTCTAAAAGTAGGTGTGTCCGTGTCGTGTCCTTTAAGAACCTTTCTAGGGGTTGCCGAGTCCATGAAACATACGTTAAAGCAACATAGTTACAATGCTTTTCAATGCTATGTAACTTACTCTGATAATTTATCAAATGTGTCAACTAGTGTTCCAAAAATCACTAGACAGATCTAACGGCAGATGAGGTGCCTAGGAAGAGGCTTGTTCATGTAAACTATACTTTCATAAAATAAATAAAGCACATATTATATGCAAAAAACTTCTAAGCCTTAGATGAAAAATTATCAAAACAAGAAACTTATAAATCTTAACATATCCTTTTCAAGCATTGTAGGGCCTCATTAAATACCATTATATTAAATTCTTATTTGTAGACATTTCACTAAGAAAACGTTCTATTATTTTTTACTTTTTCGTAAATTTCATTTAGCACTTATAAAAACAATGAAGTGGTCTAGATCTATGAAGCACCAACACGGACACAGATACGACACAACACGACACGAGATTCATCATCTTCCAAAAAAACAGGATATGATACGTCGAGGACACGTTCAATTTTATATCTATATTTTTAATGATATAAATATATTTTTATAATAAATAAATTTAATATTCATAGAGCATGATAAAAACTTAAACAAAATAATAAAAAACACAAACACATTACATAATAAATATCTTAAAGTTATATAATAATGTCCAAACTTAAAAGACATAAAATAACTCATAACTTTTATATTGCAATTTAAGCACTACAATTTTATTTTTTTTAAACTTTGACCTCAGACTTGTCCTCCAGTGTGTCCCTGCATGTCCAAGGCGTGTCCAGGGGGAAAAAAAGAGAAGAGGATGAGCTTGTGAACACGTATCGGGTGCATGTTTGAGGCATGTCGGAGCAAATTTGTGTCCGACACGAATTTGTGGCCCTCCAGAAAGTGTCCATGCTTCCTAGGTCCAGATTTTAGAGTTGTAAATTAAAAAAATGTGACATTATAATAATTAAAAAATAGGATGAAACTTACACTTTTTAAAATATAAAGTTTAAAATATTAGTTTCATGACCTAATAAAACTAATGTAAGGTAAAGGTACTAAGACCAACTCGAGATGGTAGAGGACCAGCTCCACCTAGGTGGGGACCTAGGCCCCTAGAAGGAACACTTGTTTAATGAAATAAAAATCTGAAACAGATTACACACATAAAAGTAGGTGCTCTCATGACGCTCTAAAGTCCAAATTCTTTTTTAAAAAGCTCAATCTCAATCTCGCACAGGGAACTGCTCATTCCGGATCATACATTAGAGTATTCTGTTACTATAACTAGCAGCTGCCATTGCTTGATTTGATAAATGATTAAATTTGACCAAAGTACTATAACACAAGTTCAAGTATGACAGCAAACGATTTGAGGAAATTATGCCAAAGGTTGCAGCTGACAAACTGATTAATGATGTTATAATATTATTTTTAAAAGTTCTAGAAATCAAGATGTGCTCTCCCTAACCAAGTCTTTACTTTAAGCTAAACTGCCTAGAAACAATATTTTGATCAATGCATACTAAATTTAAAACAACAAGTGGAATTAAATCATTGGAACTTGTAGGAATAAGTATAAGAGAAATATAGAAAAGAAACAGATCCGGATATAATGTTTTAATAACTGCTAGTTTAAAATGTATTTTAAATTTGAAGTTAACTACTTGCATATGGGTATGCAATATAATATATTTATCATATACAAATGTAAATCTACAAAAATATAAAAAGTTCAACGTACCCCCAACTAATTGTATCCTATTTTTTCTGAAAATTTTGTATGATGTATTGAGTTTCGTATCTGTATTCATGCTTACCACATCATTCAACCACAAACCTTTAGCTGCTCAACAGAAAATAGAGATTCCTACCTACCACTGCTTAGCCATGGCCAGCTCATTACATACTAATTAAAACAAAAACAATGAGATACAGTAACGCAACTACCATTATAGTCAACTTCCAAGCTTGCTTCGTATATACTTTCAACTTTTGTTGTCAAAAGAAAAACTAATTGAGATCATTGTTGACAAGACTGAGGAAACAAAAAAAGATTTGCGTGACAGGAATTTCCCTACATTAATAGCAGCTAATGCAAGACATAAGTTGAGTAAAACCTCTGCAGTATGTTTGTAAAGAAATTGCAGCAGTCCGATTTGCAATGAAGACCCTGTGTGTAATAAACGTCAGTAATCGGCCTTGAATACGCTTTGCAGCAAAATCCAAAACCTCGGCACGTTGGGAGTCTAGAACACCAATCTGTCCGGCCCTTAAAAAAACTTTGGTCTTTCCCAACTGGAAAATAAATAACAGAAGAAAGATATTTTGTAAAAAAAAAAATTAAAGAGAAGATACAACAAAAGGACAAAATGTCACTTCAGCAAGTGCTCAACAGAAAACTTCTGAATTCACAAGAAATTAGCTCAAATAATGAATCTGAAATGTGCTGTTTGTTGAAAGTAAATACCTGGAAATTCTCAAGCTTTAATTTCCTCAGTATTTTCTCTGTCATTGACTTTTCATCATAACTGTAAACAGTTTGAATAGTGAAAAAAAGAAGTTGAAGTATATTATTCAAGAAGACGGCACAAAACACAGAAAAAAGTACGCACCAAGAAAATCATTCCGAAAATACAAAATAGTTTACTGTGTTCTAAGAAACCACTTATTCAGAATGCCTCTACAACAACATGAAATATACCCTAAAGAACCACATAAGAAATTTTCAGTGAGAAAAAGGAAATGCTTGCAGCCATCCTGATTATAATATGCTACATTACAACACATATAGCTTCTTACTTTTACAGTAGTATCTTCCCACTATCATCTATATGCTCTATAACTATGGCAAGACTAGTATTTTATTCAGACAAATAATTACTGATTGTCAGGTACCTCATTCACTCTCATCGATAATGGTTGATCTCATTTTGTTTCTAGGAAAATATTTCCTAGAACCCATTTTCTTTTCTGTGTCTTCAAATGTTTGATATGACTCTAGAAAAGTAGTCAACGGAAATCGTTCTATGAGTAAATGCTCATTTAAGCATAGTCCGAAAATGGCTTACCCTTTCCAAATTGACAAGTCGTCGTTCCGAAAACAACAGGTCATCTTTCCCCGCAATAAATACCAGAAAAGGTTTTACTTGTAATGCGAGCAACACAATTGTTGAAGTTGTTTCCCAAACAAAAGAAACACTGGTATCAACCATAAAATAGCTTTCGACAAATAGTCTTAAAACCCAAAGAAACCAGGGTGCACATGGACTCTGTCCTCCTCAAGTATCAGTGCCAGTATAACCATTTAAATACCCCCCCCCCCCCCCCCCCCACACACACACAAAAAAAAGTTGTTGTTTTGCTTATATATCTAGATGAATAGAAGGAGAAACAATTGGACTGATACGGAGAGAAAGCGAGATTAAAATCCAAAAGAACTTAGTAAACGTTTCCACGACTTGTAAACAAAAATTAATCTAAAAAATGGGGAGGAAAACAAAGCATAGATGTACAAGCATTGAATATAAGAGCTTCAAGCAAGCAATCACGAAACCAACCTGCCATCCATAATTTCCATGGCAAGTAGTCCAAACCTATCTACAAACTCATGATAAGTCTTCCGAGTGGGATAACCTGCCAGACTTATCCGAACCGCCTCTAAAACACCCTGCGGAATATCACATTATTACCTTACAACAATAGTTTTACTTGAAAATTGAATAAGAGATATCTTTCTTGAGATTAAACAAATATTGAACTTTACTATTGAAAGAGAATAAATGGAAAGAAGGGAATGCACTGGTCTTGAGAATAAACCATTGTGACAATGATGAAAGGCTATTAAGCTCAATGCTTAAGAGTATGCAGTACTTTGGCGGTTAACTCTCTCAAGCATCCCACAAACTGGAAAACAATGATGGAATCCAAGGGAGGGAGACCTTGAGCAATGGCAATTGGTAAGCTATTGGAGGTGTCAGACAGAATCACAGCTATCAAATTTTCAAGACATAAGTTGATGTTACAAAGATTTGCATGCTTATAAGGTAGACAAAGGGTGATGGTTGAGTGATTTAAAGCAGTGATTAAAAAATATGATTTGATTTTCCTTGCATGTATATAATCATTGTATAAATAAATAAGATTTCAATTACACACTTGTCTATTTGAATGAATTAACATAGGTAGGTGTAAATTCAGTAGCTAGAGTTTTAAGTTTTGACTTGCTAAAATTAATATGTTATATGGCCAAGCAGCAACAAAATAATCTACGAAGACACCTTTTTGTCTCTCCTGTTCTTACTTAAAATTACCCAAGAGGGACACAAAAACCCCCCTCCACAGAAATACCTTCAATCCTTCTTTATCTTTCCATCTCCTTTTTGCTACTCTCTTGCCAAACATACAATCAGAGCTTGACTTCACCTAGAGGAGGGAGATTCAGGGGTGAGAATGCATGCTAATGTTTCTACAGAAATCTAAATATTCTTCTCTCAGAGGCTCTTTGCTCAACTAGGTCCTTCCATAGATTCCATTTCTTATGTTTTTTAACACGTGTTGATAGGTTTTATTTTTGAGATGGATTGTGACTATTGCCAACAAATTATTTTAATATTTTTTAGAAATGTTCTTCATAAAACAAAGGTAGCCAAAAAATTTAACATAATAAATGTGTCCAGCAAGTTTTTGCAACCATGAAATGATAATGTGTAAATTGTAATATTTGATCCGACGGGGCTCATGAATGGATTTACAAACTGACTATCCCATCAAATATAAATAGGTATCTCATAGAAGTGCCAACAAAAACAGATGAAAGAAAAGAAATAGGCAAGTGAAACAGAATAGGCCCGAACTGTTTGTTGCAAGAATTCTTGTCTGAATGAAGCTTCAGTGACCCAACGACAATAGAACCCACAATTAGCTCATTAGTACTGATCAAAAACAGTAGTAAACAGTAAAATAATCAGCATAACTAACAAGGTAGAAGCCAATCTATTACAACTTCTGAACATTGAATGTCAAGCAAAGTAATTTCAGAAAAGATATATCAACACACTATCCTTGAATCAACAAAAAGGAAAGGGAGGAAGTCTGATACTACTGACCCCACAACGTAACTGATGTAAGACACTTTGATTTTCAAATTTTTGAGGCCGATTCAAAGAGTTTGGCTTCACACATCGGACATAGTGAGGCTCTGTCGAACTGAGGGTTTCCATGAGGGCTTGAAGTTGTTGCTACAATCAAAATACAAAGATCAGTTGCACCTAGAACAGGTTGTTAGAAAAATAGATATGTAACATATCATAACAATTCCAGAACTTCTCATATTTCTGAACCTACTCCCAGGTGACTTGTAGATATAAAAAACACATAATTGCCATTAGTTATGGAATCCTAGTATGAGCATACATAAAGGTCGTACTTGGTGAGAAGGCTCTGGATAATAGTAGGGTCTAGGGAGTGTTAGACGAGCATAAGTATTTTATTCAATTTCTAAGTAATGAAATTCATGCAAATTAATACCCACACCCAACCCACGTCACTTACAAATTGGGGCAACATCCAAGTCCTGTAGCATATATGCTGTACAGGTTATACACACATGCTAAAGCCTGTGCCTTGATTTGGGCAGGACTTGAAGGTTGTCAGGAGCTTGGGTCCAAAACCATCATGGGGTTGCCTTGCAAAAAGTCTAGCGAACACTCACATTAACTAGTTTGGTGGTAGGAGCCAAGGATCTCGTCAAGCTGTGTTTACTACAATTGAACACTGAAAAGGACTCCCTATTTCGGGGATTAAGTGTCCTATGGTCATATGTGAAGCAAACATTCTCTGAACATTTTGTTACCCATCAGGTGGAAATACCTTCAGATCACTTCACATGCACACATGATAAATACAGTAGTAGCCAACATATACAAGTCAGATGACTAGCTAACCAGCAACCTAGTATAACAGGAGGTGCTATATCCATACAATAATGTGTAAATCTTAACTTAAGAAGTTGTCGATCTGGTAAAAGAGATCTCTCTCAGATCGAACTTGTGTGACCTTCAAGCAGTTATCTATCTGTTAAGCCTCCCTGCCTCTCTCCCTCTTGCCAGGCTTACCTTGAGCCTAAAGAGGACAAGGACAGACCAACATACGTATGCAGGTGAATTAAATTTTTAAAACTTACACTTGCTACACGAAGTGCAGATTAAATGGATTTTTTATACAATTTGGCCAAAATGGATTTTTTATACAATTTGGCCAAAATGGATCTCTCCCAATATACAGCTAACTAGGTCCTCCAACTAGCCTGATTTGCAATATGGGTCATCCCACAAAATAAAGTTTGTTGTCTTCTATCATAGCATCTGAACTGTCTTCAAGCTAGGGCATCAAAACCCTATACCAGTAGATGGAAACTTAGAATTCAAAAATATTCTTCAACATAACAATAATTGAGAATTAATTATGTAGATGTTCTCTAAGCCATGCAAGTATTTACAAAGGCAATCATGCTCCGACCTCAACTCCAATCCTGAATGTTTTCGTACATAAGAGCAAAACTAATTCTTCAATCATTATCAGAGTTGTCAAGGAGACGAGGCGAGGTGATGCGGTAGCCTGAAGCTTAAGCGCTTAGGCAATAAGGCGCCCGACTAATCGTCCACAAGACGACAAGTAGTTAATAATATAGAATTTATACATGTATAATTTTAAGTGTATTGTATTTCTCAAATACATTAAACTTAGGAACATTATAGGCATTAAAACTTGAAATAATAGGTATTATATATATGTGATACATATATACATACACACACACACACATATACATATACAAGTCAAAAATTTCTTTTATTTACTTTAAAAGGGGTTAAAACTGCAAAAAATGAAAGCTCAAGGGTGTGTAGTGAAAGAATGTCAAACTTCTATCATATATTTCAATATACAAGATAATTATTTGGTATATTTAAGTGGGAATTTAAATGTCAGTTTAGCATATAAATAGACATGAAAGATAAACATTTTAATTTAAAGTTGTAACCTGGAGTTAACACGTGGCAAAGCATATGACCACATGTTAGTCTTAGTAACCCACTGAACCAAAAGTATCTCTTTAGTGGGAGAGTGGAGACATATGGACCCACATGTACATTACTTTTAACCAGCAGTAATCCTTTAGCAAAGGCATGTTTGGATAAAATCCTATTAACTCATACCATATAACAGCATCAGCAATTCAATAACACTAACAGCACCAGCAGAGGCTCAGAGAAAAAAAACAGTATGCGAAAGCTTATAGAAGATTTTTGCTAAAACATAAAGAAAAAAACAGTTTGCGAATGCTTCGAACATCTCAACTAGACCTAGCAAAACAGGCCCGTGTCAGCCCGCCCGTCAAAAATTGGGCCACGGGTTTTATTTTTTCAACTCATAAAAAGTTGGGCCATTTTAGCCCAGTCCATACATTTTTTGTTTATCTTGTTGCGCTATCATTTTAGGCTACAGTCTGTTGCGTCATTTTATTTTCTATATGTTTGTTTTTATTGAAACTCGTGGTCCAAGGCCATTTACTCATTTTGGTTAACAGAGACCCATGTGAAAGTTTAAAGCCTGACTGCCTTGGAATATTAATTATTTCAACTTTCCAAGCAAAGTAAATGAAATAAGCAGAGTAACTTTCCAAGCAGTGCACTCTTTCTCTCTCTACCTTTTTTTCTCCGTCTTCTCTCCAACTTTTCTTTACTTTTCCTCTTCTACTATTGCTTGGTCTTTGCAAATCCTTTCTACAGGTTTGGTTTTCCATTTCTTCGTTGGGGTTCCCTTGTCCTTGTGGTTTCTTCGGTCTCCGGATTGATTTTATTTGTTCCATTTCTTCATTTTTTGGGCTTTCCTCCGTAGATTTCATAGGTTTTATGTACCGATTGTTGATTTCCTTGGTTAGATTTCGTGCCTTCTCCAATCTGAAAATCTGTTAACTAGTGATGTGTTTCAAGTTGATAATTAAATAATATTAACTTCCAGTAGTCCAGGCCTTTCATTCATTCAGTTCCTTAGTTTTTGTATGATATTGTCTCTGTTTCTTATTGATGCAAGTTAAAGAGTAAAGTAGAAACAAGAAATTGAAGGTTTCTTTTTTGGTTCCTTGATTGATTCCTACTCTGTAAGCAGCTTCTCACATTAGCACACTGCAGTACTGTTTTATGTTAAATCATCTTGTGCAGCATAGTGAACAAGGAAAAAGTTGTTGTGATCCTTGTGCTTTGATTTGGTTATTATATCATTATTGATCTCTATTTTGTTATGAGTAGTAGCATATTTTCTAGGTTTTTTTATAGTTAAGTGTTAAGTAATAAATTCCAAATTAGTTTGATAGCAAAGCCCACGGGCTGGGCCAGGCTACGGGCCTCATGATTTCAGTCCAAAAAATTTTGGGCCATTTTGGCCAGCCCGTTTGGACTGGCCCCGTTTGCCAAGTCTAATTACTTGTCCTTTGTTTAGACTTATACTTATGTTTAGTCTCTGCAATAACTTGTATATGTGAAACCACCAGCCGATATCTAATACCCAAGTAAAACTTAACTTAGAAGCTTTCTTTGAACGAAAATGAGAGGAGAAAGAAAAGTGGAACCGAGAGACAGAGTACCCTTGGTTGGTGTTAATTTGTTAGGTTGAAACTTTCTTTATTTTAATTTTAAAATCTCCCAAAATAAATCCTTTTATTTTAAATTTTTAAATTACATAAAATCGCAACTGACAATTCCTTAAAACTCGTTTCCCGCAGCTTTCCCGAAACATCTGTTTTGATGAGATAATAAAAAATGTTTGATTTTATCAAAGACATGGATGAACCAAGTGTATACAAAAAGGTTAATGGGAGCACTTTCACATTCTCAACGCTAGAAGAATTGAAGAAGAAGAGTAGAAAATAGAAGAAGAAAACCAAGTCGACACCTCGGCAGGTGAGTCCCTCTGTTGCTCTCTCCCCTTTCTCCTTCTCTGCTCTTGTGACTCTCAATCAATCGATCAGGTTTCAGTCGAACTTTACTTTTTTTAACCCAGTTAAGCTTCAGGTTGAACCACACCAGCTTTGCCCAAGTCGACCGCTTAGTCATCTAGTCATCTAAGTCGCCCGAAAGTCGTCCAAGTCATCCTCTAAGCGTAGAAAATAGAAGAAGAAAACCAAGTCGACGCCTCGGCAGGTGAGTCCCTCTGTTGCTCTCTCCCCTTTCTCCTTCTCTGCTCTTGTGACTCTCAATCAATCGATCAGGTTTCAGTCGAACTTTACTTTTTTTAACCCAGTTAAGCTTCAGGTTGAACCACACCAGCTTTGCCCAAGTCGACCGCTTAGTCATCTAGTCGTCTAAGTCGCCCGAAAGTCGTCCAAGTCATCCTCTAAGCGCTTGCCTTTCTCCCCTCAGACCAAGTCGCCCATACGACTTCCCAATATTCACCAACTGGACGCCTAAGCGTCGCCTAGGCGACGACTTGATAACCACGAATTCATTATACATAATCCAAAAATCTATTTCTATCATACTATTGATCAGTCCCAAAACAAAGCATTCACTGTAACATAATCATGATCAAATACTATCTAATAAAAGTAGCTTTCTCTTTTTTAACCCATAGTCTACCGACTTCCTTTTCTTTTTACGTATTTTCTTTGCATACAACTACCATTACAGATACAGCATGCAAAGGTAAGAAAAGGTTAAATGCGCTGCATACCTTAAATCGAGAGGCCACCGAGGAAAATTTGTATGAAGATCTTGAAGATTCCTCAGCTAATGAAGGAAAAAGACCAGCAACAAAAGGGCATGTTGAAGAAGACAAAAGATTGCAGTGCTCAACCACAATATAATCACGATTTTTATCTAAAAATGTATCTGTCTGATACGTAACCTTCAGAAAAAGTACTGAGTTAATATCTTGATAAATGTTCTCCACATTCACATAATTCCACTAGCAGTATGTCTGTAACAAATTACATACCTTGCCAGCATAATGGGAAACAGTGAAATCTGTTTCAGAAAATTTTGCCCTTTCCAATCTAGGGTGGCTCCGGCAATTCTGAAACAGCTTGTTCGTAAATGTTTCGTGAGTTGATTTAGGAAACATGCTGAAAGAATAGGAAAATCAGGATAAGGATAGGATGCAACCAAGTAATTCAGAAAGCAACACGCACCAATTAATAGTAGAGAACTAATTTTGTACCAAGCTTCATCCAAAAGAGCAATTACCCCGATAGGCTTCTGCAAAATCATGTAGAAAGTGTGAGGCCAAAAAATATATGATGGTCAGAGACTCAGAAATGATAAGAATTGACATGCACAACTAAGAAGCAAAAAATGAAGATTATTTACAGTTCAGCCCCTTCTTATTAGACAAACTTCTTCTATTTCTCAGGACATGGGATACGGTCTGCCTCCATGTTATTAGTATCTAGGAGATATTCCACACTGTTCACGTAACTCCGAGCGTTATAATAGTTCTATCCTCTTACATAGCCCTACATAACTAATCCGATTATTACGATGACATGGATTTTAAAAGCAAGGTATTTTTTGTGCATCTGATAAACATATTTTACATCAACCACTATATTCCATTTGAAGTTCGCAAAACAAAACCACATTTTAAAGTATATAATAACTCTAATAAATGATAGGAAATTCTACGGTATGAAATATGCCGCAACCATAAAGATTAGAGATAGAAAAAGCAACAGTATGAAGTAGTCTAGCATCTCACTCCATCCAATGAATCGATAACAGTTAGCAAAATTAGAAGGATGGTATAATTACTATAATAGCATTCCTCTAAGGCTTTAACTACCATTAAAGACGACGATTCAATGCAAATGACGTATCAATCTGAAGATACAGTAGTAACGGAACAGAAGCTTTCAATAGCTGAAATATATTGTCAATTCATATAATTAAGCCTTTACAGGCCTCTAAATATTTACGAAATTATACCATGACACGTCCAAGGAACTAGGCAAAATAGTTTCCATATTAAAATAAATAGAGTCAGACTGAAGCTTCATTTAAGATACAGAAACACTAAACAAACTCACATAATCATATCCATCTTAAAAGTTTAAACTATAAAAAACAAAAATAACAACTCTCACGTGAAACAAAGCAGCAAGTATAAGCAGGCTCCACAACAAAGGATCTGGAAAGATAAAACTAAGGGAAATACTTTTCTATTAATGATATGCCTATATTTCGCAGGAAAGTGATAATGAAAATTGTTTTATCAGTTTCCAATTCTGATAAGGAAACCTTAAAAGCACAATAAATTATCTGAGAAAAGGATTTGGGGGGGGGAGAACCTTCTCAATCAGATCCAACACATCTTGGTTATCTATAAATTCAATGTAGCTCCAATTGATTTCTTCTTTGCGATACTCCTCCTGTTCCATCTTAAATACATGCTGAAAAAATCCATGACATAAGTTAGCAAACCAATACAAATTTTTTTTATTTGGCTGCATATAGCATAACGTGGTCTACCCAATGGTAGATTGACATCCCATGAAGAATCGGTGCGCACCTCATTGAAATGTTGCTGAAGCTTTTCATTTGCAAAATTAATGCAAAATTGCTCAAAACTGTACAACAAGAATGTATAACAATGATCAATTAGTTGCAAGAGGCAAATGTACCAAATTAATAAACTTTCAAGTTATCAATGCTTTTCCAACACACATTCCACCCTTGATCTAGACCATGTTAGATATTACTGGTAATATTAGACAACTGCCAGAAAGCCAAAGATTTTGAGCTATGCGGCAATGTGTTCAGGCTTAACAAAAACTTCACGTAATTAAGTAAGGGAGATTGTAATACCCACTGCCACATCTGAACATGTGGAGTGATTAGCTCGTGTGTATGTAGAAGGATTAACTCTACTACCAATTAGTATCAACAAGTCATGAACTTCTGGATTGGTCTATGGTGGGCCACGATGTCGCAAGTTGATGCTATTGGGGCTTTGATCAAACTTTATTCTGGACTGGTCCGGGCCAGGGTCGTTACAAATGGATTAAGTCAAATCTCAAAACTTGGATCAGGTCATCTATTATTTTGCCGAGGTGGGAGAAGAAGAAAGCTAGTATTATCCACAAAAGATCAAATAAATCTTCATACATGGGCAAGAGATATTATATGCACAATCAACATGACAGACAACTTTGTACACAAGCTCAGCATTCAACATACCACAACATATTAGCCCACAAGGAAACACTGATGGTTTTCTTGTTCATTGTGAGTTTGTTGATGGTGCATTGAGTGGGGGAGGGCGTAAATGCTTCTTGCAACCATATATCAAACACTTCTACATTAAATTTTGTTCTTGTGATAGATGGTCTCATGGTCGTCATAAGTTTGCCATTGTTTTTAGTCTCCTACTAGTCACTTCTCAGTCTTGAAGTAAAGTTTCATGTTATGTCACCATTGTTGTACAAGATTAAGCTTTTAGAGATGATATATAATGTATATAATGATTCGGTACTAACAGTTTAAGCTTTTAAAACCATCTAGTAGAATACCAATATTATTTGATAAACCTACATGAAAATAAATAATAAAAAATGGAAGACCAATAAAAATATGTTATACACCATTAAAAGGATAATAATATGAAAAGATAAAGAAAAAGAAAAGGAACACTTAGTGACATTACTATACCTGTTACGTTTGAAGCACTCAAATCCATATATGTCCAAGACCCCAATTTGCACACGAGAATCACGATCTTGGCCAACAGATCTATTGATCTTTTCAACAAGCCTGCAACAAACATAATAAGAACACAAATTTACTATCATAAACCATCCTAATCAGAAAAAATCATTTCAAGTTTTCAACTACTTCAATTGTAGCCATCAGACCAATCAAATAGTCGAGCATAAACAGTCTTTGCCAAAGCATCACGACTTGCAATGGCAGCATTACAATCAAGAGTTTTAACAATGACCCCTTCACGAGTTTGAATTGAACGTGTGCAGAGTGTCCCGCGTAAAAGGTTCACATCACACCTGTGAAAAAATGCAACTTTGTCATTTCAGATTCTTAAAAGCCAACAACGAAAATCAAAGACGACTTATGTGCCATGAAATATCAATCCCTAAAAATTTAACAAACAAATAAACCATAATCAGTTTGTGTACATCTTACATGTATTCGCAAAGCAAATACAATAAGAAAAATTAATTCAATTATTAATTACATAAGCATTTAAAGTTCCACAGATACCTCAAATGAGTGTTCGTGGATCATATGGCCTACTCTTAACTCTAATTTCTAAAAGGAATATTTTAAATAATCCTTTTTTCTCCAAATAAATACGTGTAGACTACATGACAATTTGAATAAGAAAATCAAAAAGGAGATAGAACTATTTAACTAAATGGAATTGGTTGATAAAAACAACAAGGAAAACCTGCAGGCAATTAATTTAACTTGGCTCCACATTATGGACTGGAAGATACGCCTTAAACATTTAAAAAAAAGGGAGAGAAATAAAAAGAAAATGGTACCACAGACATAATAGAAATCATACTAAATCCCAAAACCCTTGGATAGTTCTTAGATATTTCATAGCATTCAAATTAATTAGGACACATATGCGCTAATATCATCATGCCTCATTCAAGGATACAAAAAAATCATCATCAAGCCTAACACCCCCACATAGGACTAGTTTTATTTATTTATACTTTTTGATAAAAGAAGAAATTTAATTAGAATGATATTATATTGGCGCACCAATCCCAGGGAAAATAAAAAATAGATAACCTCAAAGTGGTGGGACCAAAATAAGTATCGAACAGTCAATTCTTGCTAGGGTAATGGGTATGAGTCGATATCGAATTATCGGGCAACACACAACAAAAAGCTGTATATTGCTTGAAAAAATAAAAAGTTTTAAATGTGAGAATAAGTAAATTAATGAATTGTAAATGAGTATGAATTTAATTGAATTATAGACAAGTACAATTCAAAAGAAGATTATTAAGTTATTTAAAAAGCATTAAGAGAATGGGTATCTATTGAGTATTGTATTGGTCGATATCATAAGTTAATTACTAAGCGTTAAGTTATTTAGAGAGCATTAAGTTATTTACAGAGTATTAAGTTATTTAGCACTAACATTATTCATTATTATACAAGTACAAATTCAACAGAAGAGCATTTAGTTAGCGGGCTAGATTGATAGTGCAAGGGTTATATACCACTCACTTGTAAATCCATAAATCATAATCATCAAAAATTGATATCATTATGTATGGAAAACAACATTATAAAATAATTTTGTATTTTGCCAATATACTGCCTATACCATAACTAGCTGATGTGGCAATATAATGATGTTATTGGTTCATTGTGGTTCATGTTGGACTAGTTATGTGATATCAGGATAGGTAATTGCCAATACCGATAAGGCGATAAGTATTGGCCAATACATACCAGTATTGAGCAATACTTTGAACCACACTCCTAAACATGCCCATGGCCGAAGTCTTAGTAATGGTTCTAATTTCAAAAAACAAAGAAACTACAGGTGTTTAAAGAATAAAGCTTAAATAGGCCAACTTCATTGTGAAAACTAAACTTGAAGATATCGTAATAATTCACCTACATAAAAAGATTAGCAGCCATCTGCATGTGAAAATTAGCCTTCTGATCCTTTATGACAGATGAGTCGTGCTCTTTTCCAGGAGAAAATTCAATATTTCCCAGATGTAGAATCGCAGCCAGAGTCCGAAATATTGCTTCCTAGAAAAGAACAATCAAAGTAAAGACGAGGAATAGAGTATACAAATATTACAAGGCATGATTCACAAATTTTTGATACCTGTTCTTCATGATTAATGCCAACAATATCCATAGCCCTTCTCGTCTTCAGGTATTCCTCAGCACTGCTAACTCCATCTAGCTCATAAACCTTACTCTGATTTAAGTAGTGGAAGTTGCTTGGATGAGCTAGCTTGTACGTTTCTGCAACCTATGACATGAAGACGGACTCAAATAAAAGTCAGTAGATATGAACACTCCCGCGAACATGTTAAAACAATGAGAGCAGGAATCATGACGAGAAAATTTGATTAAACACATCAACTGAAAGGAAAGAAAATCAAAATTCACCGCTTAAGTACTCAGTCTCCTCCATAGTCCCTAACTCCCTATAAATTGTTGGCAACATAAAAAAAAATTAATTTTCTTCTGTTTTCTGTTTATGTTGCATGTAAGAAGCTTGATGTATCTTGAAGGCAAAATCTCCAGAAAAGATTCAACTATCGAGTAATTAGCTACAAAAATTCCATAATGTTGGCCGAGACCGTTCTCCTTCTCAATCTTCCTTCTTCCACCCCTGAGGCTTAAGTTGCTTCAATGAATATTAATATTCTGATTCTGAATGTCTAGTTTAGTCTTGATTAAATTTCTCACTTCTTTTGTGAAAGCATCACCTTAGCCGACGATTCAAAACAGTTTTTTGTATTTGAGCCCCTTATATAGTTATATTATTGGCAAAATGTGGTTTTCCAAGGGTCTATAGTTTCATGGGGGAGATCAGTTTACGGGCTCTTCTGGTTTGGTATAGGGAGTTTCTTTAGTGCAGGATGTTTTTTTAGTTTGTTTTTTTTTTTTTGTATCAGTAGATGACTCCATAATTTCCCTTTTTTAATTATATCCCACTTTATAATAAGAGAGTTCTCATTTATCAAAAAAATACTTAATGCCCTTGATTTAAGTTTTTATACACCCAACTGAAATAAACACAATCATATTCAAAATAACGACATGAAAATAAAAGCATGGAGTACATGAGCACATAAGGTAAAACATATATTTGGTAAAATTTGCAAACACAAAAGTACAGATACATAGCAAAGAAAGAGATTACCCTTCCAGATGCACAGAGCTGATAAAAACAATGGTAATTCCTTTCGGGATCAGTTATTTGAACCACACGAGATCGTTCCAGAAGGTAAGTTCTGATTGCAGCTCCTGATATTCTACCATTTGCATCAAATTGAATCTCCACAAACTTTCCAAAACGACTGCAGCAAGGAAAAACAGAACATGATTCCCAGAATTGGAAGAAAATAATTGCAAACTTTTATCATGCAGATCAACTATACTCCCTCTGTTCCAAAGAAAGAGAACTATTTCCATAACAATTTATAAGGAACTATGACTCTTTTTCCTGGAATGATGTAGTATATGCTATACAGTATAGTCCTACCAAGTTGACAAATCAGCCAATTATTTGATTCAGTTGCTTCCAAGCATACTTGAACAAGGAATAAACAGTTGAAGATTTCTCTCATTGAACAGACTACAAACTATCCCTAAATTTTAGAATTCTAAAGACTTCCGCCAATTTTTGCAAATAGAACTTTTTCAATCTCAAGTGCACAATGACGATGACTGTTCTTACTTTCTAAGCCGCTCACATAGGGGAAGAGACAGAGACAGAGAGATCCATTAGAAGTATCCGTGCTGCCTAGATATCCTCATAATTCAAGGACATTACAAACCTGCATCAGGATGGAATAGTGACTTCCCTAAGTAAAACTGGTACAGACTTAGAAAAGTCATCTCACACTAACACAATAAACCAACTTGACCATTTGTCTCTGCTTCACCTTGTTCGGATTACATCCTTAATGAGAACGAACCTACACCCATCTACTACAAAACAAATTTGTACAGCAGGTGAATCTTGTTCGTTTCATAAACAGAATTATGTTTTATTTTTCTCATGTGCTAATTTGGTTTTGCTTGTTGTTGTACATGGTAGACCTTGTGTTCCCAACATCAAAAGTTCTTGATAAATCTAAATCCACCACGCTTTTGTTTCAGACTGAATGAATCACTCTTACCCCAAATATTATAAGATTAAGAAATAACATTCCGCTATTCCTTAGATCAAAACTTGAGACTGAGCAACAACAATCCGTCGTTCATTAAATTATGTAATTGTATTTTTGGAGTTTTGATCCTTGAGAGTTTGCTTTGCATCCAATTTTAAGGTTTTGGCTGTTCTTAATAAGCAAAGATCTTGTGAATATGTTAACTGTTTGCTAGTTCGTGAGCAAAATGCTAGTGTTTATGAGATACACCAGTACTTTGGAATACTGTTTCTTTAGTTGCTTCGCTTTCAGCTATGTCCAAGGGTACTTTTAGAGGAGGTACAGTTTTGGATTTTCATAGAGATTGGCAGGTTGTTCTTCAGAAGTCCTTTATCGTTCCTTTTTCACAGTGTATTCCTAAGTGGAATCCTAGTCCTCCCCCCTCGTATCTCTCTTTAGTTTTAATCAAATTTCTTCTTTTATCAAAAATAAAAAGAAAAACTCAAATAAAATTAGAATAAATGTGCCAATAAAAGCCAGTCATTTATTTTTCAAGTTGAAGGGAGTACTTCTGCAAGATTATGTTAATCTTAAATCCAGGTAATAGGGAGTTGGGTATCATGTGCATTTATCGCGTATTATAATTTACATGTATATCACTGGATAAGGGTAAGACCAAATGAGGCTGACGCAGGACAAGGTCTATAAGGGTTTATAAAAGGGATAAAGGAGGAAGAGGTGGAAGGGGGAGAAACCTATCCTCGCAAGAAATTGGTACAAAAACACAAAAGGGCACAACTTAATTTCAATTACAAAGATGGAGATTACATCAATTTATATAGAACAATAGAACCCTAATTAATATAACTTGATCTACTCTGGTTCAAGTTCAAGACAGTCAAAATTAACAGACCATGAAGATCACAACTTTAGTTTTGAGGGAGAAAACAAGGGGATAGCACAACCTTCCCTCTAAAAGCAACAACCAAATAAAAATAAGAAATGCAAAAAACCTTAAACTAACCTTGAATTGTCATTTCTAACTGTTCGTGCATTACCAAAGGCCTCCAACAGTGGGTTCGACTGAATCAAAATGCAAATTAGCAATGTAAGTGGTTGGTCCAATATATTAGCCACTAAAGAAGAAAAGCAAATTGACAAGATTAACTGCTCAATTAACAAATATATTAGTCCAGCTATGTGAGGGATGACTATGAAAAGAGGAATAATGCGACCCCAGATAATAGCACGAAGTATTTCAACCGGGTAAGATGTTAGATTTATTGTTAATATACCTACTGTCTGTTCATACAGATTACAAAATTTCAGAATATGCTCAAGAATTTGATCTTAATAAGTGAATTTTACTTCAAGGACTTGTTGTTCAACTGTCCTGTCATCACTGGCAGCCCGCCCACCAACATAAGTAAGATACTGCATAATCAATTTTGTTGTCTCAGTTTTCCCAGCTCCGCTTTCTCCACTAACCAATATTGACTGGCTTCGGGCCTCGTTCATCATTGCTCTGAGCCAAGACAAGCAAACAGAAGCTAATTAAATCACTTTTGCCTTAAAGCATACCAATAATATCGATACTACCACTAAAACAAACAAACCTGTAAGATGCATCAGCCACAGCAAAAACATGGGGGCTCAACTCACCAAAAAGAGCTCCCTTATACTGCTCCATCATGTGCACATTGTAAAGATGAGGAAGCTTCGTAAACGGATTAACAGCAATTAATATGCTTCCTGTGTATGTCTGTCATTAGCACAAAAGAATATTTCACAGGTTCATCAGAAAATAGCAAACTATAAGATAAGTGTGTTAAGAAAATCAAAACCACACAGCTCATATAGAATTCAGTATCTTTTTGAAATATAATAGCAGCTTGTTAAACAATTACAATTACATGACTGATATTGTGGGGTTTACCATTTTGCGAACTAACTAAAGAACATTTAATATCAAACCAAATGGAAGACAAATGAGGTTGAATTTACACTCACGATTGGAGGCCATGATATTTAAGAAAAGCATCATCTGATCAGTAATTTCTACAGTAAATCAAGTAACAAGTGGGAACAACAGATACCATAGGCGTACTAAGACAAGTGCTTTGTCACACTAAAAACAATCATGCACATGCCAGACAATTAATGCAAGTACTCACAAGTCACACCACCACGAGCCTTTTACTTGGTTATGTGAAGAGAAACTCATGCAAAATATTTCCGTATGTCCAGTTGTCCACTAACTGTCTTGCATACTCAAAGACATGGGTTTGAGAGGAAGGTACAAGAAATGATTATTATAAGTGGTAACACAATAATTTCACTACGTGCTGGTGCTATCGAGATGAATACCATTAGGTTACAACTCATATAATGTCTCTAACAACAGATCAGAAAAAAGACTGGAAAAATTATCCTAAACAAACGAAGGAGTCAATGCAATCAAAAAGAAATCGTGAAGCGGAGGATATGGCTAAAAACAATATTCAATGGGGAATGAGGGAAACTTTGCTGACAAAGCACTTCTACTACCAAGTTTTGTAGGTAAAAATATAGATACAACTCCTCTACAGTTCCTAATGAACTCTTAAATTTTGACTTCTCCAAATCTAAGCCGGTCATTTAGTTTAAAGGGCCGCACCACATAAATTTGAACTTCTTTGCCATATACCCACTAACTCCTCTGTCAACTCAATCTCTCTTCTCCCAACTTCTCCGAACACATCCCCTCCACTCTCTCTCCTCCTAACTTCTCCAAACACATCCTCTCCACAACCTACATATTCGATCTCATCCCTCACCAATCAGCACTTGAATAACCACAATCAAACATCACCCGGTCACCCACCTCAAAATTGCAACCACTAAGGTGTGGAATGAAATAGAGGTATTATCAATTAGTTCATAATTAGAGGAAGGTGCTTAATTTGGTATTGAGTCAAAGTTTTCGGGTCCATAAAAAATGATGTGTTAGTGAAGTTTCTCTCAAATGGATACATATGTAATCAAACAAATTTTAAACTTGAAAGCTTTGTAATATTGCAACCATTTAATTATAAAGTCCTCTCACGTCTAATTTGGCCATATTTGTTTTTCAAGATTTGTCGATATGCATATATACATTCATATACACGAAAAGGGTTTTTGATATGAAAATGAAATCATCGGCACTAGATCAATGTTCTAAAAGTCGTTTTAGGCGTCCATGCAGACTTTAAATGCCACTTCACTGCCATGCTTGACGTAAAATTGCTTCAAAAGCGCCTAGTACTCAAACTCGTTCATGACGCATCCAAGTCACATGATTAATACTCGACTTAGCATCAACAATTCTAGAAAGAATAGAAGAACAAAATAAATTGAACAAGAAAAAAAATACAGGATGCCTCCATAATCGTCGCTCATTGTCGCCTCCTAAAAAAATTGCAAAATCCACCACCACAAAACTTCAAAGGTGACCCAAAAAGGTGTGAGATGACAAAGAGAGCTCTCTCCGATGACTAATTCAAGTGCTACTCTCCATCATGAAACTCTACTTGTAATTGCCAACTTTGCTATCGTCTCTCCCTCGTATCAAAGATTTTGGGTTATTTTCAGAGAAATAATAGCACTGAATATTTGTTGTCAGGTTATATATTTAATTTTGCTAAAGTAATTCACCTCAAGTTTCTTCATAATATTATTCAGTCTTAAAGTTTGGTATGATTTAAATTCCACCACTACACTTTCACTAGTAAGATTAAAAAAAAATTACTCCACCTATAGAGCCCTTCTAAGGACTGTCTACAAGGTCTAGGCTCTCGAAGTTGTCTTCACTGGATAGATACACTTAGGTGCTTTTTAGAACATTTCAATAAAGAGGGGTAATCACTGGTACAAAAGGATCGACTATAAAGTATGGAATTTTTATGAGAAAATGCAGGTGGTCAATGGAGTTGTGTGTCGTTGGTTTATGAAGTTAGAAAGAAACGGAGTAGATAGGAGAGCGAACGGGTGAAAATTAAGAGAGAATCAAAGTTGACAAATAAATTTGTGGATTAAGTGACAATATTTCACAATTGGGTGGGGACTTCATATTGACCATTGAATCGAAGGATGGGCATAGATATGGGGAACTCCAAATTTTAGAATTTCCTAAAAACTCTAGAGAACCCAATTCAATATATTTACACTCCCTGCCTACCTACTTAAATTATTGTACTCTAATGGAACACAAATTTAAGGGAGACAATTTAGTGTATTTATATGAGAGATTATTTTCTCAATTTCCTTTTTTTATTAGTACTTTTAACCTTGAGTATAGGGATGGGACCCAACGAACTAGATGTTATTTAGCAAGAATTTTCTCGTTTTCCCAATTTATTCTCACTACTAATTATTGCTTGTGCATTAAGAAACAGATATGTTTGAAAATTAGTAATAATAAATAAATTGTCAAGTGAACAATATTATTCCCTTTTTTTTTAGGGAAAGAGTATACACCAAACCTCATAAAGCCATGAAAGATTTTTAATTCCACACAACGAAGGAGTAAACAAAGAACAAAATTCTATCAAATAATTGTGCTCAAAATTAATCTCGCATTGAAGTTAGTTGATAATATTTATTAATCATGCATATAATATAATATTAATATAAACTATGTGCTGTAATTTACAGTATATGAAATATATATATATTATACTTACTACATTAGTAGTACAAAGCTGTATAGCATTATTTTGTATGTTGAGTGCTTTGTTTGCTTATAGAGAAAGTCAAAGTCCACTAAGTCAAAGTCCTCAGTCATTGCCATCAACAACATAACACATGTTGATGTATGGTGTAATTTGTGTAGTGTAAGCCAACTAATATACGCATAAAGCCATAGACCATTTAACTTTTACTGAATGTTGACTAGTGACTACAAACTCTTGTAAGGAATAAGTACATAAATTATAGTATAGATTATATATACTTTCAGATACATGGAGAGAGTCCTGTTGCAAAACAAAACCAAAAAAAAATAGTAAATGAAAGAGAAAATTTAGGAAATTAAAGATTGAAGAGAGACGCGATCGAAGATCAAGGAGAAAGACATCGGAAGAGAAGTTGTACAAATGACTGAACCACTATTTTCTTCTCCTCCTCCTTTCCTTTTTGTTTTTCATTGATTTGGTTATTTCTCACAATGATACGATATGCCTTTCATCCCTAGTCATCTTGGTTCGACGACTTAGGGAAAAAAGCGCCCCACCTTTGAGCCATTCACCGAGTCACACCTTCGACTAGTTCCTTTCACACTGCCTAGATGCTTAGTCGTCGTCTAGGCAACGACTTAATAACCATAGGGGATTGTATGATTAGAGGGATTACACGATTAAAGGGAGATTGCATGATTAAAAGATGATTAATTTACTTTCCAAATATACTCCAGTTCTAAGCCTATATAAAGGCTCTCTATTGTACATTGTAATATATATATATATATATATATATAATAGAAAATATTTTCCTCTATTTCTCCGCATGGTATCAAAGCTTGGTTGATCTTGACCATCAAATCAAAATGTCTTGCTTCCATCAGCAGGGGCACATAGTCTACAACGAGTATCATTTCTTTTATTGTTTAACTTCATCCTAAAGAAAAAAATTAGGTGGTTATAGTTCAATTCTAGTTCTTTTATTGGAGTTTACTTTCTTTTTTTCTCCTTTTTAAAAAGGTGACATGTCCAAAGTAGTTAGTTCCTCAGGTTGAAATATGTAAATGGATTGTCATCCTTCAATTTGTTGGGAGACTTTAATTAAGAGTCATCCGTTATTAAGGAAGGTAAGGAGTCCATCATTTTTGTTGGAGACAAGTGTTCTATGTTATTTCCTGCACATATTATCCTTAGAAAGTAAATATGAAATTATGTATTGAGGATGAGAATCAACTTTGGATATACACGTCATTTTTTCTTTTTCTTTCTTTTTATTTTATTCATGCAAATTTAAAAGTGCCTCAATTTGAGGGGCGAGTGCTAGAGATAAAATATTTTCCTATGTAGGTATAGTTTGAATCTTTTTAGTTTAGGATTATATTTTGTAACAAGTTGTAAGTCATAATATAAGATTTTTAACTTAAGGGGGAGCATTAGTATATATTCTAGAGAATTCTAGAATATTATTCTAATAACATGATTTTGGGGATTGCGTGATTAAAGGATGATTGATTTACTTTTCAAATGTACTCTAGCTCCAAGCCTGTATAAAAGCTCTCTACTGTACACGTACATTGTAATATATATAATTGAAAACATTTTTCCTTCTCTATTTCTCCCAAAATCCATAGAGGCCTCATGTCAAATATGAATCTTGAGTTACTAGACGAAGTTTAGTATTAGCTATGTTTTCCCAATGTTATTAAACCACTCTACAATTTTTGCTATTAAACCAAATTAAGTAATGAACTCACAATAAATGTTAAAACTGCTGTAATTTTCATGCTTGTAAAGGTTAGCACACATAATCATAAGGCCATCTCCTTTTATTTAGAAATAAAAAAAGTCCAGCAAAGCCAGCTTAAGAAAGACAGGGAAACTCACATAGATTTCATTAAGCGCATATCTCCTCTTTAAGTTATCAAGAACTCCAGGCTCATTCAAGTAGGTTAATTTGGTCATATCATCCACTCCCCCATGGTCCGCTTCCTCATCTCTCGGAAACAACTTCTCAGGCAAAACTAATACCTACAAAAAACATGAAATTCCGTCAATTTCCAACAAATTCATCAATTAATTCCAATTCGCTCTTCTTAAACTCCAAACAGTTGCAAAATTGAACAAGCTTTACCTTCTTCCCAAATTCAGTGAGGACTGGAACTTGTTTGCCGATCAAATCAGTGACTTCAGCTGCGACCCAAGCGAATTCTCTATCCTCTACCCACACCTTCGAACCTTTGCGTAAACTCATCTTAGCTCACCTTAGCATAAAAAATCCAAGAACAAATTTACAGACAAACTTTGCAATTGCAGCAACCCTAGAGAAAGAGAAAATATAGAAGAGAGAAAAATCAAAAAATACGTGTCCACACTAAACAAGGGGCAAAATAAAATTTTGGCGATTTCGTATTCCCGCTCTAACATAAAGAGCACGCTATAGTCAAAATTATATATATATATATATATATATATATATATATATATATATATATTATAATACTAATAACCTTTTGTACTTACAAGGAGTGTAGGAATTATTAGAGGATGATTAGAACACGTTACGCTTCATCTCGTATTCAGGGAATTGTTTATTGGTTGTGATTATGATTTGAAATTGCTTCATTAAATATTTTGGGATTTGAACTTTGAGTTTATGTGTTCAGGGGAAAAAGGACCTGATTTGTGTTATATTTACGAGGATTGCCACTTCGGCGGAGCTGTAAAGAGTGACTGATTTGGCGGAGTTACTTATAAACATACTTTAATAAAAAAAATTAAAATAATATTTACGTACACAATTCAAAATTCCTTCCAAAAGATATGAATTAAATGATATAAAAAGGACACGGGGAGGTACTAGACATCTCACACTCACGTGTGGCCTGTTCTCCAAACTAATGATTCCTTAGTTTCTTCTTTTTTTGAAAAAGATAATTTAAGGTATAATTTTTTATTTTTTTTAGATGATGACAAAAAATACATTAAGTAAGTAATAACTATGTCATTTAGTGGTGAACTCCGCTATTATATAAAATAAGTAAAAAAAAGGCTTATCACTTTAAGTACTTTTAGTAAGATCACTAAGAATAAATTTAAAGACTTTTTAATTCTTTTTTTATTTTATTTTTCTTAATTTGTATGTAAAATATACTTTGGACATTCTTTAACAAACGAATAGAGTATTTTTTTTAAAAATTACGAATTACTCTTTTGTACACAACATGTGCGAGAGTATCTTTTATGTATATATAAGTATGTGTGTGTGTGTGTGTGTGTGTGTGTGTGTATATATATATATATATATATATATATATAATTACACAAAATAACATCGTTTTTATACAATAGATAACTCGATTATATACGATGTTCTCCACCTTTTTTTCCTTACATAAAAGTGTATTACGAACAGATTTATAATTTATATTGTCGTGAAATATCATTTTTATACAATAACTAACCCGATTATTTCTTCACCTTTTTTTCCTTACATAGAAGTGTGTTACAAATAGATTTATAATTTATATTATGGTGAAATTTCTTTTGTTAAAAAAAATATTTTTTATTTTTTCAATAGTAATTTAAGTATACTAGTAGCCCTTGACCGTATGTGGAGCATGGTGAGTAGGATGGGTTACCATGTGATAGGTGCAAGTATTTTGCCGTGCCGCTTCTAACTTGTGGGTCTGATAGTTGTACGTATTTTTAAAGTTTTGCTACATAATTGATTTCATGAATTATTACAAGCACATATGTAAAAAAAAATGAATAACGCAAACTAATATATTATTATTAGCTCACTGCAGACCCATCATGTTACAATATTCAGTGTATTTATATTGAAATTTTAACTTACAATGAAAGTGTATGGCGAATTTACCTAACTGTCCCTAACTAGCACTAACTAATTAACTAAGATACTAACTATTCTGTTGCTTAGGATGAGAATCATCGTTATCTTCAACAATTCCCCCCCTGAAGCTCCCAACTTGGATAAAAGATGGTGAAACTGAGCAGAATAGAGCCTTAGAGCAAGTCAGCAGGTTGATTAGAGATGGAGACATGAGCAGCTTCATTGTCACAATACAAAGCTATAGAGGAATCATGTGAAATATGAAAATCTTGAAATAATAATCTCAACTAAGTTAATTCACAACACACATTAGCATTAGTAGTAGGTCTATATTCAGCTTCAGTTGAAGATCTAGATACAGTGTGTTGTTTCTTACACTTCTAAGAAATCAAAGAAGTATCTAGTTGAACACAATAACCATAAATAGATCTCCTAGTGTCTTTGTAAGTAGCCCAATCAGCATCACAATAAGCAGTTAAGAGAGATATCTCACAAGTTTATGAGTTGTAGTGAGATGAGCCGGTCTAGGAGATGCATGTATTGGCTCAGTATATGACCTGCATAGTTAATATCAGGCCTAGTAATGGTCAAATAAATCAGTATCCCAATAAGTCTCCTATAACTAGCTAGATCATAAACAAGTTGCCATGTATTAGCTGCTAGAGAATGATTTTGATCCATAGGAACAATGGCAGGTTTAGCACCTTGTAGTCTTGTATCTTGTAAAATGTCCAGAGTATACTTCCTGATTGAGATATACGCCAGGAGAATTCCTAGTTATTTCAAGCCCAAGAAAGTACTTTAAAGTACCTAAGTCTTTCAATTTAAATTTAGAATTAAGAAAGGCTTTGACAGTGGTCATGATAGAAAAATCATTACTAGCTAAAACAAAGTCACTTACATATACTAGTAAGGCAACAAAGGACTTCTGTTAGGAATGATATGATCTTGACTGAGTGAAATCAAACTCAAGTAATATGGAGGAGAATTTGTTGAACCATTGTCTAGGTGTCTGCTTTAAACCATAAAGTGATTTTACAAATTTGTAGACCAGGGGTGCAGGTTGAAGAGAATGAAGTAGGAACTTTAAACTCGGGGAGTAATTGCATATAGACATCCTCAAGTAAATCCCCATGCAAGAAAGCATTAGTAACATCAAACTGAGTGAGATGCCAATTATGCATTGCAACCAAAGATAATAACATTCTAACTTTAGACATTTTTGCAATTGGTGCAAAAGTTTCGAAGTAATCTAAACTAGGTGTTTGAGTAAATCCCTTGGCTACTAGTCTATCCATGTATCATTGCAAAGTGCCATCAGACTTGTATTTAACTTTAAAAATCCACTCACAGCCAATAAGTTGCTTATGTGGAGGTAAAAAAGTAAGCACCCAAGTGTTACTAGACTCTAAAGCCTGTATTTCATTTGTCATTACCTCACACAATTGAGATCTTGCACAGCTTGTTTGTAAGATTTAAGTTCAAAATAAGTAGGTAAAAAATGAGAATATGTAATGTATTCAGTTAAGGGATAAACAGTGCCGGAGACTTGTGCCGTTTGAGAGGAATCTGTATAAGGAATGTATTAGTTACATAACAAAGGCAACCATAAATTTTTAAATGAGAATACGATGACAGTTTTCCCAGTAAGAGTTCATAAGGTGTTTTAGAAGAAATGACTGGAAAAATTATAAAATATGTAGTTGTTTCCCATAACTGAATAGGCAATTGAGCTTAAAATTGCAAAGCTCTAGTCACATTAAGAAGATGTCTATATTTTCTCTCAGTAACACCATTTTGATGAGGGGTATTCACAAAAGATGTTTGATGAATAATACCAAGATCAGACAAGAGAGAGAGTCTTTTTGAAGAATTCAGTACCATTGTCAGACTTAAAATTAAGGACTGAACAGTTAAACTGAGTAGTAACATTGTTAAAGAATGGCTGTATAAAGTTGAAAACTTGGAATTTAGACTGCATTAGACAGGTTCAAGTACATTTAGAAAAATCATCCACAAGAGTGAGAAAATAAGCACACTATCATGAGTTTTATGCCTATATAACGTCCAAACATCACAATGTAATAGTTCAAAAAATTTAGTAGTACAAGAAGAATTGATAGGAAATGCTTGTCTGGACTGTTTAGCAAAATGACAAACATCACAAAGACATTGAGAACAGTTTTTGTTATATTTGATATAAGGAACTTTACTAAGAACATGAAAGGAAGGATGACCCAGTCTTGAATGCCATAAACTAGTAGATGTCATGGTAGACAGAACAATTGAAGAAGGAATTGTATGAGCAATAAACTTGTACAATCCCCCATCAAGTTTACCAATCCCTTTCAGTTTCTGCAGAAGGTCCTAAAAGAGACAAAAAGTTAGAAAAAAATTGCAAACAAATCTTACTATCATGAGCAAGTTTACTAGTAGAAATAATACTGAATTTAAATGTAGGAACATACAAGACATCATGAAGAAGCAAATCTTTAGAAAGATGAATTGTACCTTTATGAGAACTAGATGCAATCTGACCATTAGGAAAATGTATAGAAGCAATAACAGTGACAAGATTAATAAGACTATAAAAATGGAAAGTGATATAATCAGTTGCACCAGAATCAATGATCCAATGAAAAATGCAGGCATTGACAAACAAATATACAGAATTTAGAAGTCTATGACTAGAGGTCCACATAATTTTACCTGCGAAGTGAGTAGATGGTATCATACTTGACTTGTCACCAGTTAGGCATTCCCTTGTCTGAATTTGTGAGGATCCGAAATTTCAGAATTTCTTTAATAATATCAAATGAGAATTTAATTGATTAAATTATCAAGATTGTTTAAATTAATTATTATTTTATGTGATTTAAGGTATGTGATGAGATTTAATTAGTAAATTAAATATGTGCAGAGACTATGATAAATGGTATTGAATTTAAGTAATTGAAAAATAAATAAATTGTTTAAAGACAATTTATTAAGAATAAGAGAAATTTCAGGTAAATGTAAATTGTACAATTAAATTGTTATGGAAATGCAGAAATTATGATTTAATTGAGGTTATGTGGTAATGTGAAATATATAAAATTAGATATGTATATATATATACATTTGTATATATATATATATATAAATGTATATGTTTAAGTGATAATTATAAATATTATTAATTATGAAAATTAAGGGATTAATAATTAAATTAACCCAATTTTAAATGAAAGGCTAATGAGGAAGTTTGTAAAATTGTAATTATTGATTTTAGATTTAATTAAGAATTTTGGAGGAAGTTAGAAATTAATTAAAAAGAAATGCAATTATATAAATTATATAATAATAAATTATATAATTTATATAAGGAAATTAAAGTGATGTATGAAGGAAATTATAATTATAAAAATTATATAAGAATAATTATTTAATTTATATAAGATGATTAAATTAATAAATGTATAATTATTGATTATGTAATTAAGGGATAATTATGGAGGAATTTAAGAAATTATTTAATAAAGGAGAATGTAAATATATAAATTATATAATATTAAATTATATAATTTATATATAAAGAAGTTAATGTAAATATTAAAGAAATGAAAATAAATGAGAATAAATGAATGTTTTAAGTTAATAAAAATTATGGTTATGTATAATGGAATTATTATGACTTTTATGAAGGATAATATTTTAAAAAACGTGAACATGTTAGTGTAACATGTTGTCTAAGTAATGAAGTGAAAAATTATGAAAAATAATTTTTATAAGCTATATGAATTATTTTATGAATTTTGGAGGTATAAATTAACCCATATAATCACATGCATGGTATTATGCGTGTACAAAATTTGTCAAGTAAAGTACCCAAAAGAGGTATTAAAATTATTTATAAATCATATTATGATTCTTAGTGAATTTAAATAAATATTTTATATTTATTATACAAAATATTTATCACACGTTGCAATTACGTAATGTATTAAATTAAATAAATTGCATGCAATTTTGGAATATTCGAGAGAAGGGAAAAGTGATTGGCTTGCGTGGCTTATCCGAAAATTGCATGGGCGGTGGAATTGTTTTGTCCCTAAAATTTAGTTAAGTATTTGGTTATAAAAAGGGAGAGAAATAAAGAAAAAGAAAAGAAAGAATAAGGCAACAAAAACACATCTCTCTCTACCATCTCACCATCCGAACGCCACCACCTCCAACCACTCGGAAACTCCATAGCCATCATCAAGAAATGAAAGTTTTGGGTGCTATCTAGAGGAAGAATTTCAAGCAAAAGAAGGTATAAATTAATTTATTTTGAAATCTTTAGGTATTTATGGTGGTAAAATATTTTGTGGAAAATTTATAAATAATTAAAGTAATTATTCCAAATAAATTTTGGATGTATAGTTATGGATTTTATGATTTTTACAGGTATTTTGTTGGAAAAATTATGTGTAAAAATGGTGTATTTTTCTTTAAGTTGGTTACTGTTTGGTTGGAAAAATGGAGAAGGAAAAAGCGCCGGCCGTGCAATCCGCGACAACCATTTTTTTTCCAAACGCCAGGTATAAAATGGCGTCGTTTTAGAGCGTTGGAGCTGGACCACGCCATGCGCGGCTGTAATTGTGCGACTGTCAGGCCAAACGACGTCGTTTGGCTGGCGTAAGCCAAAGTCGAGGCCCCGCAATGCGCGGCCCGTAACGCTGAAAGTACGAACCTGCCCTTGGGCTTTTTCTCTAATGCCGACCATGTCCTTGGCTCAGTAAAATTACAGATATGCCCCTGAACTTTCCAAGAAATTCCAAACGTGTCCCTAACGTTGCTGAAATTACGGTAATGCCCCTGGACTTTCCGGAAAAATCCGGTTATGTCCCTAAGGGCGCGAAAATTACCAAAATGCCCCCAAAAATTGTTTTTAATTAAATAAATGTTTAAAAATTGTTTAAAAATCATAGAAAATTAAAGAAAAATACTAAAAATATAGAAATGATGTTTGGGCATTAAATTTAATATTTTTGTAAAAATATTAAATATTGGGGGTTAATATTTAAATATATTAAATATTAATCTAATAAGGTTACCATTTAGAAAATGATTAAATAAAATTTTTGGGACAGCCAGATATGTTAAAATTTGTCCGATGAGCCGGGTTGTCTGAAGTGAAGGAGTTGATATTAAGTTATATTAATATTTAAGGGACGAGGTTAATATAATTAACCATATAATGTGATAATTGGCCTAGAGATGATATTAATTATTTAAATTAATATCATAAGAAGATAAATAATTAGTATTTGATTGTTTTATGATCATAGGTTAATCGAGTAAAAGGTTTGAGCTATCAACTAAATTAATTGGACATATAGGCAAGTTCTTCAGTCATTTTATGTTAAATGTTAGACTGTTATTGTAAGACACCGAATTTTATGAAATATAAAATTTAATTTTTCTTCATATATTTTTTTTCCTGAAACAGTAAGTGGTTAAATATGTTATGTGCAAATTTTATTTTGTCAGATAATATTCGTTTTGTCGGGGAATATTCGTTTTGTCGAGGAATATTCGGGCCGTACGACGGCGCCGAAATAACTAATTATTGGTGGACCCCACAACGGAATAAATGTCGGATATAGAAAACGACAGAAGTAACTTTTTTAAATAAAAATAGTCAACGGTGTTAACTGTTAAAATACCGGTGATAAAAGAATAGTAGCATACGGTAAATTATGGTATTTTTTGTAGCACACGGTACTCTATAGTAGCACACGGTATTGCACAGTGTCTCATATTATTGGTCTAATAATTGATACCGTAACTGTTGCGCATCATTTCATCAATAATTGTCACTGCATAATATTTTATATTATCAATTCAATAATTGTTGTTACACAGTATTTTGCATTATTGATTCAATAATTATCATTACACTGTATTTTATATCATTGAGTCAATAATTGTTGCTGCACTATTTTTAAAATTATTGAACCTAATAATTGTCACAGTAGCAAATATACTGTAATTTATATTATTAAATTAATAATAATCTGTAACGTGTTTATTACATTATTGTTGAATTATTGTTGTAGCATTATTTTATTTTATATGCTGGACCCATAGGAAGAATAAATAAATAAAAAATAAAATAAATAAATAAATAAATAAAAATAATTAATTTTACTATTTGAAATAGTAACGTGAATAGTAACATGTGGGACCCATATGGGGCCCACATGAAAATCAAAATGTGAATTTGTGCTGAAGGGTTGGCAGCCGACTGCGCTGCCACAATTGAAAATCAAGGCTGGCGTGCAGCACGCCAGCAATTCACCTACCGCATAGTGCCCTTATTTCTCCTATAAATAGCTTGTTCAGCTGAATAGAAAAATCACACCTAAAACATAAAATTTTTCTATAAGAATTTTATGAGTTTTCTCTGAGAATAGTAAGGTTATTTTGAGAGTTTGAAAGCCAAAAGGAGTGCAGAAAATTTTCAAGTAAGTCTTTTATTAAAGAGTAGTAATTTCATAAATTCCTATTTTTCACGGTATTCACAAATCTTCCTTTAGAAGACTCTTCTTTAAGAAGATTCATTTTTAAAAGCTTTCTTTGGAAGATTTATTTTGGAATATTACTTTTAAAACTATTTAAAAGTAGTTATATTATACTACAAAAATTATGTTAAATATATATAATTTTGATAATTCATATTATACGAGTTATCATACACTTTGAAATTTATATGTGGTAATTACTAATTTTATTATAAAAATATAGGTTGATCAACCTCATTTAAATCAATATTCAGTCACGTGTTAAGGTAAGGGGTATCATTCTTTTCATCATCATAAATGGATATTATTTTCTTTCTTACTTGAAGGGATTATCATTCTTTGATTCTCGAAAATAATATCGCTTCTTTCTTGTGCCATTTACTTCCGTGTATTAAATTGTGGGAAAAACCTTACGGCGCGGTTTACCGCCTGTTGGTGAATAACCTTTTGTATTCATTCCTTATTAATCTTTGAGAATAACCTTACGGTGCGGATTATCGCCTGTTTGGTGAATAACTCTTCGTATTCAAATTGATGGGAATAACCTTACGGCGCGGATTATCGCATGTTTGGTGAATAACTCTTCGTATTCAAATTGATGGGAATAACCTTACGGCGCGGATTACCGCCTGTTGGTGAATAACCCTTTTTATTTGTCTCGTGTGAAAATAATTTGTCTACACGAATTATCACATGACACTTTTATTCCATATTCGTAAGTGATATCATTTTCCTTTATACTCATAAGGGATACCATCTTTTTCATCTTCCATTATTCAAACTTACTATGGTAAGGGATATTAATTCTCTTCACCTTTTGTTAATCAAACCTGCTACGGTAAGGGATATTATTTTCTTTCATACACCTAAATCGAAACTTATTATGGAACTATTGCTTCTATAATTCCTGAAAATATTATATGTTCCATAATAGTTGAATTTCATTATTTCAACTGAACCTTCCTATTTTCTGAACATTTCTATTGAACTGTAATCGTTATTCTGAACTGTGGATCTTGAATATCATTTTTAAATTTCACTCCACATCATGTTGGCAATTTGGACATTATTTGAATATGCACAAAGTAAACTTCCGATACTTATTGTTTATCCTGTTCTTCTGTTCATCATTTGTATCACTGTTATTTGTATTAATCATCAAGAATCAAGCTGTTGTGAATATCTGTGGCCGGGGGCACAGATGTGATATAATTGTTGAACAGATGATAGGTTAAAGGCGATATACTAGGTTAAAGGCGATACATCTGTTCGGTGTCTTTTATGACACGTGGTGAATGTTCTCTTTGGCCCGTAGTGCAAAGATGAATTGTTGATTGGTATGATTATGACCAAAGGCTGAATCTGGTATAATCATGACCGTTGGTGTTATATTGAATGTCTTTGGCCCGTAGTGCAAAGATGAACTGTTGATCTGCATGATTATGACCAGGAACTGTGAAGTTGTATTATTTTGACTAATGGTATTTCAGATGATAAAAGTTGATGATATTTTTACTAAAAAGAGAAGCGAGTGGACATTATAGTCTGCATTATTCTTCTAATAGATTGCTCATTCCGCTGTTATTATTGATCTGAACGTTGTTTAAGAATTTAACTGCAGTTTTTGATATAAACCTTGTAGTCTATTGTATTCTATCAAGAACTCAACTGTTGAAGGCTAATGATAAATTATTCGTCATTATCTTAGTCATGATATTTCTTACTGGGCTATTTGAGCTCACCCTTTCTTTTCGTTCCATTGTTTTTCAACAGGAGATGAGAACGTAACGGGGTCTAGCCAGGGAATGGAGTGAGAGTGCGGGGATAGCTATCATAGTCTTCACGTGTTATAAAATAGTGTGACAATAATAATGAAGACTTAGTTGTGTTGTATTATCCACTGTATTGTTGTACGTTGTATTTCATTGTAATAATTTTGTTGTAGTCTTTTGACGACTCAAGTTTGGGCTGTGTGGGCTCAGATTTGGGGGCGTCACAGTTATGATATGTAATTCTTGTTTTAAATGCATACAAATTATGTGCTATGTGATACGTGATTAATATGACCACAATGTGTACTTTGTACAACGAAATGAATATATATATGAGATATATTGTTCAAGTAAAAGCACAACACGTAATGTATGACACACACAGAACATGTTAAACTATGTGCTACGTGAAACATAAACTGTTGAACTTGCTGAGTCGTTGTACTCATTGCTTGCTTAAAACAAACTTTTGCAGGTTAAGAAAAGAATTTCACGAATATCAGATTATATAGAGACGGATTTTCCAAAAAGGTTGTGAACGTTAGTATTAAATGTTTATATTATGATGATTTGTCAATGTGACATTAATATTTTATATACTTGTAAATTTGGTACGGATAGGACGAGTAGAATTAAAATATGAATTTTGATTGTCTAATGTGGTGGGTATGAAAGAGATTATTATATGTTGAATTATGAATTATGATACAAAAAATATTTGTATGGACATGAATGATATTAAAATTTGAATCCCGAGTTTTATGATACAAGAAAGAAAATAATAAGTAAATGTTGCGATCCAGGGACTAGGATCCAGATGTAAGGATTTTAAACATCCAAATACTTTAATACAATAATTAAAAAAAAAAATATACGAGAATTTTGATAATTGATGATTTTAAAATCAATTAATGAATCAATTAAGGTGATTAAAGATTTATTAACGGACCGAAATTTGGACGTAAGAAAAATAATGTTTAATTGATATGGAATTTAAGGTAATAAGGTTGGTCAAATTTCGGGGTCGTTACAGAATTCATCATCCGTCAAATCTTCTTTAGAGGGACCAAATGGTGTACCAAACACAGCTGAAACAGCGGGACAGTGAGTCTGAATGGATGAAGATCCTGTTGTAGTAGAATTATATGTGCTAAAAGCATGCCTTGAGCCAACAACAATAGTTGAGTTCCTTTGAGAATAGAAGGATGAAGACTGTTGTTGAGTCTGATTATGAGAATGAGGTTCAGCAGAAGCACCAACTACAACTAAGGTATAAGACACTCTAGAGCCTTTTATACCAGTCTGGATCTACATTCAATTGAAAACATGTTTCTCTAGTATGATTGGTATTTTTGTAATAACTGCAAAATAGATTCCCTTTTTTTCTGAGATTTTTTAAATCCAAAGACTCCCCTTGAACTAGGAGAGCTACCAGAGCTACTAGTTCCACTAGAATGAGAAGGCTTTAAGTAAGGTTTGTAGGTGCTGGCTCTAGCCAACAATGCTACAGCAGTAGTAGAATCCGCAACAGAACTGATAAGACAGCATTCTCTTTGTTTTTTTTCTTGAGTTAAAAAAGTATAAGTTTGACTTAAATCAGGTAATGGTCGCCAAAATTTGTTCTCTGATATGAGTGAAATTTTCATTTAAGCTCATAAGAAATTGTGTTACTTTATGAATTTTATCATGTTCCTCTAGTTTCTTAATAGCCCACAAGAACAATTACAATTACACTTAGGATGATCAGCCAAATTCACATGTTCATCATATAAGACAGAGATCCTTGTGTAAGGGAGGCCAAATCCTTTTTAACTTAATACATTTTTGGAATATTGCTTTGTGTAAACTGAGCATGTAAGTCAGTCCATATCTCTTGTGCAGTAGTAAGATAGACAATACTGGAGCCTATATCAGGAGAGACAGTGTTGTGGATCCAGGAAGTCACCATATCGTTACAACGATTCCAAAGATTTAGATAAACTGATGTAAAAGCAGGTTTATGACAAGAGCCATTAATCATGCCTAATTTGATCTTAGTTGAGAGAGCAATTGTCATAGATCGTTTCCACTGATTAAAAATGTCTTTAGTCAGAATTTGATTAACCAAATGAAGCCCAGGATGATCATTAGGATGAAGATAGAATGGATGAAATGAATCCAATTGAACAGAAAAAATGGTATCTAGGGATCAGTTTTAGGTAAAGGAGGAGGATTATGAGCACGTTTAACTACATTTGCAAAAGAAGGTTGTACATGCATGATGAAGAAATAGAAAACATACAAGCACACACGTACAAATCACAAACAAAATCAACAAAGAACAATCACCATAGCAAACACGAACCAAAATTAAACCACAGAAAAATGGGTTAACCTATATTGGACCTATACATATTTGATTTCAACTCACATAACCCATATTAAACATAAGGTATTTGAGATTTTTGTTCTATTAATGGAACTATAACCATATCTTGTAACCCGTAACCAAACCAAATTCACTTTTTGTGGCGTCTAACTAAAGACAATTTGTTCACATCAAATTGTATAAAACAATTATGAAATAAAAAGTATATAAAGACTTCTACCCATTCTCCGTTCACACGGTTCTAAAAAAAGGCACAAGGAATAAAAGGATTATTTTGCCCATTTTAGTATATCGTGATAAATTGCCTTATTCTATTAGGAAGAAGCTAAAATTCTGTAAATATATACTGTATAGAATGTAAATCTCCATTTGATTTGATGATGTTTATTAACGACATTATAATAATAAAAAGAAAGAAATTTAAATTGTCCAAAACAAATTTCCATGATTATAATAATTGTACCCCACAACCTCGAATCAAATTAAAATTCCTCATTCTCGTATTTTTGTATACACTTTACATCCACCTATTGCATCATTGCCCAAACGATATGATTTGGACGACATTGACGACGACTATGTTAATTCTTTATGATTAATTGTTTCACAATTAGTTAAGCTGAAGTTCAAATAGTAGTCAATCTGATTGTACAAACGAAGGTCAATAATTTCCTTGCTTGTTGGACAAAAGCAAGAGTTTCTTGCTAGCTCCCTCTTTACAAGCGTTAGTTTACTAAAGCTCCCTGCAGGATGAGGGGAGGCCAACAGCAGCAAGGTTTTGAACAGCCGTATTAAGGCGTCTAAAGATTTCATTTACGTGGGATTTTATCCCTGTTAATCCTTTCAACAGTGCCGATAAAATTTGATACAAACAAACATCATAAATGGACCGTGACAAAATATATATAACTCGAGGTTTGAATTAGAGGAATGAAATGACTCATTTTCATGAAATAAAAAAAATTGTGCTCCGTTGTTCTGTTGAAATAAAATGGACCATTCTCATCTCTCTCAAATTTATAAATTTTATTCCTTAAAGTAGAATATAAAATGACTTATTCCAGCTAGAATAAAATTAATCATTCCGCTCTCTATTCCATTCATTTCCTTTCTCTATTCCATTGAAACTGTACATTGTGAAGTGTTTCTAATATTTGCTAATATACACTGCATAGAACATTTGCTAGAAACTTGGGAGGAATATATATGTGGTGAGTCAATGTCATTTCAAATGCTCATTTCTGATTCTAGGAAGAAAAAAAAAAGTAACAGTGCTTTAATAAGACGTGCCAAATTTCATAGAAACCAGAAAGTGACCAAGAATCTCTTAAATATCTGCCGTCACTCTTTTATTTATTAAATGCAAAAAAATATACATTCCTGTTATTTTTCGTCGGATACAAATTCCATAGGTTAATGAAGTCTTTACAGATACATACTTTATAGGATCACAAGTCTATATAACAAGGAGGGGGACGAAGTTGAAAGTGGAGGGAGGGTTAGTTATTCCTAGTGTTACAGAAACATATGTACTACCTCGAGGAGACAGATTCGTGCCTCACTTTTCCTTTCTTCTGAGGTCCATGAAACTGTAGAAGCAGTGAATTGGTGACGACAAATATTGAGCTCAAAGCCATCAGCCCACCTAAACAAACATTACAGCATAAAAATTTATGCTTAAAAGTTTCAGGAAACAGTACAACCAAAGTCCAATATTTTTTTATAAAATTACCAAGAAGATCAAAAATAATATGATTATGATGATCTCTGTGTTGGTAAAAATTATATATGTATATTTTTTACAATATGAAACATACACACATGCATCTGCTACCTTCTCAAGATTTTAGAAAAGGAGAAAAGCTCAATGCTAAAAATTTATAAACAATAAGATCATGAAGTCATGAACGACAGTATTTTGTAGGACATGCCAAATGCCAGATACTTTGACATAAGGTTCTAAATATTTATTCTATTGTTTCTACTTATCCCCTTTTTGTGGACGTTAAGTGGTTCAAAATTCATTATCTTATTAATTCACCACTCTTAAAAAGGATCCGAGTTTTCTTTTATCACAAATCTTCAGATATATGATAAATGTATATCTAAACATCATTGACCAGGGAAACCCAATTTGAATTATTAACCGATGATCTCTCTCTCTCTCTCTCTCTCTCTCTCTCTCTCTCTTGTCTGGGATAAGCAATGTATGATCTCATTGTTCATACTTATCCTGCAACATCATCCTTTTTAAGATTGAAAATTTTCTAGGACTAAAATAGGAATCAGAAATATATTCATAAAAATAAAAACAACAGCAACTATTAACTATCACTCACCTGAAAGGGAAGGTGTCATGGCAAAATCAAAATGAGGAAGAAGTAAACCAGCTGCAACGGGAATTGCAACAACATTATACGCTACTGCCCATAACAAATTCTGGTGAACTTTTGTCATTGTTGCCTGTGCAAGATCAAGTGCATCTACCACCTGCAACATAGAAACTCAATCAGCTTCTGATATTGGTAAACATGAGACCCAGGGAAATGTATTAGGAACTCTATTTATTGTTCTACCTGAAACCAAGTATATAGGCACTTTAAATTCAGATAAAGAAATCAATTTCTTTGGTACTTACTTTCCGCTTTCTTTTATTAGGGAGCGACTTTGCATGACTTAATCCCAACTAGTTGGGGAGGAACTGTCATACAGTTTTAATATATACCTGTGAAAGTCTGTTTCCGAGAAGTATGATTGATGCTGCATTAGATGCAGCATTTTCTTGTCCTTCAATTTGCAAAGCAACGCCCACATCAGCAAGAGCCAAAGAAGGTGCATCATTAATTCCATCACCAACCTTAAAAAGGTATGATACACGTCAGCAAAGGGTTTTGAAAAGTAATCCCAGGAGAACTTCGAAAAGAAATCCCACAAAGAAAAGTAATTATTTTGGAAGAGCTATGTGATAACTTCAACACCTAATTGATGCACTCATCACATATTTCAACTAAAACCTGGTAACAGTAAATATCCCTGTACATGGTAGTTCCTTGATATATTGAAAATCCCAATTTTTAATAAAAGAAGCCAAGCACACTAGAGGATTACGCACAAATGCTTATAGTACATTTCATCAGATTGTATATGTTCAAGAATAATTTTAGAGAAATAAGCACTATAATGGAAGATTTTACCATTGCCAGACGATGGCCAGAAGCTTGAAGCGTTGAGATGCAACCAGATTTCTGCTGTGGTGTCAAGGATGCATTGATAAATTTACTTTCTATTCCAACTGCCTTAGCTACAGTTGCAACTGCCTCTTCCCTGTCTCCCGATAAGAGTACTGTTTTAATTCCCTTCTGCCGAAGCCTTCACAAAAACAACCTAACAACGTGAGATGGATAAGCCAAACAGAACAAAGTTCCGAGTAGTGTAAGACAGGCAGTGTCAAATTAAGTGTCAGAGGTAGGATGGCTCTTGTCACTAGACCCTGTATATTTATATCAATTAAAATGCAAAAGTATCTGAATTCCACAAACGTACAAAACTCAGGCAGAGAGAGTAAGAGAAAGAGAGATGTATTCTTAAAGTATTTGTTATAGAATGTGTCACACTATGGAAGAGATTTTGTATACCATAATCACCCCATTCCCCCAACCCACCAGTAATTAGTAAACAAAAGGGAACAAGAAACAAGAATTAAACTTAGTTTAAATGATACAAAACACTAGTAAGGTAAGTAAACATTAAAGACAACCATGAAAGATGGCAACTATTATTTAATCTTACCTCAACCTTTCAAATTAAAATTGTTGAGGATAGTACCTGTTTATGGTAGATTCTGCGTCCAGACGTAAATTATCAGATATTGCAATAGCTCCAATCAAACCTTCTCCCTCCTTACCAACATAAACAACTGTTCGTGAATGGTTTGATGGGAAATTTTCTTCGGATGATTGATGCTTCACAGATTGCTCCAGACTCAAAAGATCAGAGTGGTTCTTTTTTTGTTGAAAACGTTCATGAACCCATTCCAAAGAGCCAACTGCGACCAATCGCCCCTCCACTTCTGCTAAGGAGCCAAAGCCTGGTTCAGCTAATTGTCCTTGTGTTGTCGGGATATTCAAATTTAATGATTCAGCTTTGCATATAATAGCATTCGCAATTGGATGTACTGCTGTTTTCTCCACTGCAGCAGCAATCCTAAGAATCTCCGATTCTTCATAAGCGATAGATGCCACGGCAGAAACAGTAGGTTTTCCTTCAGTAAGAGTTCCAGTCTGAAAATTGAAGTAGGCATGTAAAACATTTAATTATTAGATACCATAGAGAAGACTGGCTTAATCTACTCAACATGTCTTCCAGAGACAAACCATATAGGACACTACAATTAGCACTTAATACATTTTTCTGAAAAAAAAAGAACAAGGGAAAAAAAGAGAAGTTGTTGATACCTTGTCTACAGTGACAACATCTATGGCTGCCAAGCGTTCCAATACATCACCTCCTCTAATTAAAAGTCCCTGCTTTGCTCCTGCTCATTATTAACGAAACAAAAGTGAATTTAAAGCTTCCTAGTAATATAGTATTTGTAAGGTATTAATCATAAGTAGAGTTTTAATGTTGTTCAAAGCCCACTTTAGACTCGGTCAATTGAGACTTGAGAGAGTGCCAAACTGCCTCGACATTATTGTACAAAGTGGCAACACATTCTTAAACCCAAACCATTTAGTCAACAAATGTAATCTAAGAATGTCGCACGAGCATTTAACAAGAAAAAGGGGATATTTGAGAATTCACAATTGTGCTTCAGACCCTGTTTAAAAAGCTTGAATAAGTACTGCAGGTCAATTTTGTTTTATACCATTTAGTATTATTAAGTACTTTATTTACACATGCCTTGCTAAATAGAGATGTAACTGATTTAGGAATAGTTATGATTAGACCTGGCAAATGGGTGAGTGTGGGCGGGTTTGGGTGGACATAAATGGGTTTGGGTTTAAATGGGTTAAAAATTGAGTGGGTTGCAAGTGGGCGGTCATAAATGGATATAAGTTGGCCCATATATCAAATTTGAGCATAAGTATATACGAACGCATATATGGATTCCTCACATTCTCTACAACAAAAAATTCATTTTTTAGTTTCTCTAAAATTTAATAAAATTTATAAATTTTCTCTCTAGAATTTATATCACTTTCTACCTCTAATTTCTCTCTCCGTCTCTACCAAACATAAATTAAATTTTTTTGTTCATTTTAAAACTCAAAAATATGGCGTGAAAACAAATGTTCTTCAGATAAGAGCCTTATAATATACCACAAATGTTTGAACTCCACATTTAAAAATTGAGTGGGTTTACAAGTACTAATTCAGTTATTATTCTGGAATGAAGAGAGATTTCTCTGTTTTCTAATAATGATTCGTCACTTCCTTAAGGTGACTCTTGTTGCTGTAGTTCATTTATCTCTTATTCATTTGTAGTAGTATTCATAAAGGATGGGATGTAGATATCGTATGGGTAACCCGCTCTGCTTCATGTTATCATGCTACATATTGAATTGATGTAGGTCAGGTGGTAATTTTCTATCAATGTTCATAATTATTGGGTATAATTTGAGTAAATACTTTAGAAAGAGAAAATAAATATTTTAAAAAGAAAAAATTTAGAATTTAAAGAGAGAGTAAAATCATTTAGAAGAACAATAAATAAATTTTGAAATGAACTAACTTTTAAAGACGAGCATATAATTGGGGCTCATGGGCAGCCCACATCCACCCAGTTATTATGTGAGTGAATGTGGGCGGGACCATTTATAACTTTCATTTCATACTTGTCAACCCAAACCCAATTAATATGGGTGGATATGGGTCACCCATTTGGTTGACACCCATTTTGCCAGGCCTAGTTCTGATACTGGGGCTTTATGTGAGATGCGCACTATACCTATAATGTTCTTAATAGAAAAATACTGCAAAATTGTGGAAAGATAACATATATAACAAGACAGGACAACTATTTTGCTATATTGCAGTTAATTTCCGATGGTCTTACCTACAGGACCATCAAACTGAAGAAAAAAATAGTGGTGAAGGTGCTAATTGTATTGTAATGTCCATTGGCAGTTGCAAGAAAGACTTGGCATCAGATATCGACATCATTTAGATGTGTATGGATGATGTAGGGTTGCTTGTGATCAGGGAAAAGTAGTCATCTTGCAGCCAATCATGGAAAAAGAGAAAAAGACAACAAAAGAGTATGACGACGTACCAAGAGAGGTGCCAACAAGGATTGCTGTTGGTGTGGCAAGGCCTAGTGCACATGGGCAAGACACCACCTGGAAAAAAGAAACATAACAAAAAAAATAAGCCAATGCAGCACACTTAGGTGTAAAAATGTAATTACTTCTAATTTTCTCAAGGATGCAGACTTCATGATGTACTGCATCACCTCTTATAATAAGGGCTATTCTCTAAACAATTTGGTAAAAAGTGTAAGACATACTCCTCCAATTTTTCACATTGTTTTATTTCATTTGTAACTTAAGAAATCTTTGTTATGTCCAGCATTGGCCGTGTTACAATATTACTCTAAACCCAAAAAAGGATTTTACCTAGGAAGCAGGGATTCTCCCTTCCTTTATAACTAAGGTGTTTTGAATTATCTATGATTAGTTTTTGGTATTGCTTATGACTTCATGTTTATAAAAACATTAAATTTATATTGTTTGTTCGGTGTTTATTGTTTTTCTATAGTAGTATCTATTCTGTTGAATATTTTATCACACACACATATATAATGATACACCTAAATATTTACATATTTAAAATAAAATATGTTCCGAATCCCCATGCACCTGAATCCCCATCTTCAAAGATTTGGTGTCATATCCTGTATGATGCACCAGTATCCCCGCACCTGTATCCGTGTTTTACTTAGGATTTTACCCTTGCGGTTGGCTTTATTTTGTTATTTCACTAAAAATTTGGTACGTAAAAGAAATATAAGTATCATTAAATGAATGGAAAGCAAAATACCTAAGAAGTAACAAATAAAAATATCTCAACACAACAATTAGTAGAACCCTGTATAAATTATATGCGCTTAAAAGAAACAATCAAAAGATATAAGTTGAAGGTGATAATATTCTTGAATGAATCATTAGTGCACCATGACTCACCAAGACATCCGCAGAAAGCTTTAAGCTCAGAAGCAAAGGATTTCCATCAGGCCCAGCAATGTCATTAAGCAAGACGTCAGGAAATAAGTGTGTCCCAACATAGTACCTTAACAGAATTGAGTAATAAGCAACAAGCAGCAAAAAACATAATAAATTTTGATTCTTCAAACTATAAAACTTGACACAGAAGAATGTTGTACCCATCAAGGGCCTCATCATCATTGTCATAACCACCGGAGAGAATTAGTTATAAAGACAGAGACATGAAAGAAAAGCTTTGAATTTTTTAAGCAGAGAAGTATGGTGCAGTTGGATTGCAGGAGAAAAAGTGGAAAGCAACTAAACTAAAAATTCTTAAAGTTCCTATCTCTTTGCATTTGTCATAGAAGAATGGAAGGCATGAACACACACATTTTCAAAATGTGTTACAAGGTCAGATAGATCTCATTGGTAAGCAAAAAAGTAAGGATCAACATCAAACTAGAACAATGGAAACAGAAGTAAAACTAAGAGGGCTTCAAGAAGTGCATATGACAAAATGTATGGTGAGCAATTCAGATAAACTGAGAGCAAAAGAGGAAAGGAGTATATTGCCAGATAAATACAGTTGAAGTGAACTTTAATTAATCTGTCATACATGAATAAGATGTTCTGAATGGGACATGAACATGAGAAAAGATCACATTCCTACTAGGCGGGATAAAAGTCATAAACCATTATTGAGCTGATTATCAGCATAGTTGTCATATATGCTATGAGACTCCTGCTTGGGCTAGGAACAGTGTCTTGTCCCCACCTCTTAATTGATATGATTAAGATTTAGATCCATCAGAAATTTTGAATTTCTTAAGCTGGTCTTCCAATTTCCTTTTTAAATTCCATTTGCCCCTTAAGAAAAAGTATAGATTTAAGCTCATACCAGAAAGCAAATGTTGCCACTGACAAAGTCATAACACTGTACACAAATGGCCCAGCAATTGAATCTGCAAGCCTCTGTATGGGTGCTTCGCGGCCTTGAGCATCCTCAACCTATAAAGGTTAAAGACAGAAGTCATATAAATAGTAAAAGCTATTAGCTATTTAGTAATAAGGGTCATTTATAGCGAAAGCTAATACCATAAAAAATCAGGAGAATGCAGGTTTTCACCTATGCCAATAACTGGGAGTAATGCTAAAGAGGAATACTATCAGTTTAGTATTATTTTAAATTTCATAGGTAATATTTGGACCCAAGTATAGGGCTACTATCAGTCATTCTTCCCAGTATACCATATTTGAGGGGGCACTATTGAAATGGCCTTCTCTAAAGTCAGTAGTCCGAAACAAGAATTTTTTATTAGAAGAGTGCCAAAACCCAACTATACATGTAAGTTACAAAGGATAAATCACTATACAACCCTTTAATACAAAAGTATACCCTGCCAACTAATGCAAATTGTTCAGCTTGTAACAGTTCATATTTCCCAGCAGATCAGCACCACACATCTGTGGGGGACCATTGTAGACTCGAGTCTCTTTGTTTTAGAGTAAGATTCAATGATCTGATATTCATGATGTTAGTAGAAGACTGGATAAACTTGGTCAACCAAAACAATTAACGTACAAAGAATAATCACTATACAACCCAATCAAAACTGACTTACCAAGCCAAACCAACAATATTTCATTTCCTAAAGATCAGTTAGCACCTGTACTGGTTTTTACACCTTGTAATCAGGCGAGACAAAATAGCACCTAGCATAGTTTGACCACACACACGCGCGTATATACAAATAGATAGAGAAATTGGTGGGTGGATAAAAATAATTATTGATGTTAACAAATAAGGGGAAATAATAATAGGAGAACCAGTATACTTTTAAATTTTCCTAGCATTGCTTTTCCATATTATAGCTACCAACCTTCCATAACTAGCATTTTTTCAAACTATTGTCAGGGAGATATTCTATACCCTCATTCTTTTATATGTTTCTTATGGTACCTTTCTTGTGTCTATCATCATATCTATAAAAAAAAATTAAAAATACTGACCATGCGAATAATCTTGGTTATTGTTGAGTTGGAGCCAGTTGAAGAAGCTTCTATCCTCAAAGGTCCATCCTGGAAGAAAAATGGAAAAGCTTTTGCAATTAAAATATGCTCGAGTAAAATCCAAAGCAAACATGCTATAAAACTCAAATTTGACAACATTCAAAAACGGGGACCAAAATCTTGATAAGTTACCATCTTCCAACGTGCATCTATTCAACAAGACAAAATTACCAAGCCACTAAAAGTATATTCCCATAGGATTTCCAATTTTTCTCCCCACAAAATCTAAAAGGGGTAAGAGGACCACATCAACCATATAGCAGCAAAACTGTTGCTGTGAGGACAACATAATTATCTTACACCATTTTTATTCTAAATAATTGGTATACAATAGATTCAGTTCACCAACTTCTCCAAAACTTGCGATCAAAAAATTATTCAATCTAGTTTTTTTTTTAATTATTATTTATTACTTCAATTTATTTTTTAGGATAAGTAGCACTTTGACATAGTTTCAGTCACTCATTGAGAAAATAATATCATATTCCATCAGCAAAGGTCGGAATGATTTTCAGATAACTGAATTCGCACATCCACGAAGCCCTGAAGTCATTCACACCATAAGATATGTTTGAACAGTATCATACCCAGTTTACTGTTCCAGCTGAAACTAAAAGACCTGCTTCTTTAAAGACTGGAAGGGATTCCCCAGTGAGCATGGATTCATCCACCACACTTCGACCTGCAAGAACTCTTCCCTGTATAGAAATTTTAAGTTGACAATTTAGTTAGAAAACTAAAACTCCCTACAGCACTTGCAAACGGAAGGAAAAAAATTAACTGCAGGAAATCATCTAACATTCTAAATCAAGAAAACATAGAGGTCACCAAGACTCTTTAGCATTCCAAAAATCCAACAATGTTTTCAAGCAATATCATGAATTTCCTCCTTCAAGATGTTCATGACAGTGTGGAGAAACGATGACTTGTTGATCCCACCAAACATCTACTTAATAGAAAGATAGATTTCACGACTACTTAAACTATTTTATAAATGTACACAGTGTAAACCTATCAAAATAACACCGACTACTCAGTGTACCAATACTGCACAATGTACAATTTTTTTTCAAGTTCGTCAATTAATGGCACAGGTATCAAATAAACACTTCAAGACAAATTCATTTAGCGCTACTTTAATCTAGAAGTGATTCAAATTTCATTTACACAGAATGCAAGGAAGAAAACATCAGTGTAGTTGCCAAGAGAAGACTTCAAAATTATTCCATAATTACCAATTAGCGAATGGAGAGCTTCAATTGAAAATTCAAATTGCTTACATCTACAGGAATAGTTTCTCCTGGCAACACCAACAGCGAGTCTCCAACTCGAATATCATCAGTTGAGACTTGAATGCTAATTGCTTCAGAGGAAAGTACACTATCAGCAGAGGAATAACTTCCAGAAGGAGTAATCACAAGTCGTGACTGAGTGGATATCAATGACTGCAAAGGCACATAGTTGTAGTCTATCAGGAAAAGAAGTATCACAAATAACAGAGATTTCAAGGAGAGTCAATTGCATTACTTCACAAAAACTAATATAGAGGTAAAACCAAACTGCAACTGATATCAAACAAACTACCAAAAGTTTTGGTAGATTAAAAAATAGAAAAAGTATATATAGCATGCATATCAATAACTGAATCAGAATATATTTCTTCCATCCCTAAATTTTATATCCACATTTCTTGTTGGGATTTCCCAAAAATGTAACCCACTTTGACAGTTCAAACATATCTTAATGCTACCTCTTGAATAGACTCTTTCATTTGATGCACTACATTAATGCTTATCTTTTATATATTTCAAAATTTACGTTATCTTTCAAATGCACATTAACAACAAGAGGGTTCACAGAGAATAATGCACTCAGTTAGCTCTCCTAAACAAAATCTATGATTTAGGGATGGGGAAAACTAAAATAAGTAAGAGTCATGCACCTCAGTCAATAAGCATAATTTCAAAATCTGGTGCCACAACCAACGTGTATATCTTATCCTAAAACTCGAATAATATCAGAAAGGGCTTCATATCTTAAACAAACAAAGAATTACAAAAGAAACAGCATTTCTATTATTTAGTGGGCAAATAAGGGGAGAAATATGTAGCAAGTTAGAGTCCTTTGCAACAACTCCATAAATAGAGGTAGAAAGAGAGAAATAAAGAGAGAGAAACTGAAGTTTTGTATTTGATATTCGATATCTACTCATGGTACAGGATTAGCCTTAATTTTGGCATCACTCTACATTGCATCCTAGCCAAAGATCTTTTGACAAACAAATCAAATCCTAGCCCACTATTTCTATTGATTATTTACAATTAAGTTAATCCCATGCCCCTCCTAGCTACGTCAGTACTATCTACTATGATTCGTAAAAAATATGTGCATCAGTTTGTCTGATGAAAGTAGAAACTATGAATGTGGGGCACATCACAACTTACCAATAGTTCGTTCATATCGCTAGACGCCCTGATCCTTGCCCTTTCTTCCAGAGATCGTCCTAGGAGAACAAAACCAAGAAGCATGACCTGCATACTAATATTTAGAAAATATTGAGAATATACATGTAAAATTTAGCATAAGGACAAGCTAATTCAGAGATCTATAACAGTATGTTTCAAATGTGACCTCAGAGTTTAATGCAATGGAGACAATAAAGTTCATCATAAGCTTGAAGTCAAATAAAATTTTAAAATTTCATAATGTAAGTTCCAGGAGAAATGCGGTTAATGCATGAAAAACAAACTGCATTGGAAAGAAAATGAGAGAGTGAGTATCAAACAAACCGGCTCATCGAAGAATGATGCATCCCATTGAAGACCAGGGTTAAGGAGTGAGATCTATAAGAGAGAAAAACATGTCAATGGCACTAAAAGATAAGCTAAAGAAATCATGCAAAAAGACAAGCCAAAAAAATAATGCAAAGGAAGCAAAACTCAATAGAAACAAGAAGAAGAGTCTCACCGAACTAATTATGAATGCGGCAATTGATCCAAATCCAACTAGAGAGTTCATATTTGGTGATCTCTTTGTGAATGCCCTTAGACCATCAAAAAGCAACTCTGCAACAGTATATTGTTTTCTTCATAAATTGGCTTAATAAATTTAGCACTTTTCTCAATAAAGGTGAAAGTGAAATGTATATGGGGGTTTCCCAAAATATTTTAATACGAGGATCATTCTTATCATTCATGTCAACGCTAGATTTACATACTGTCAAGACCAAGAAACAAATATAAAGATACACTGGCAGCTAGTAAAATTCCGGAGCAGCCATAATCCCTAATGAGAAAAGATTGACAAGTAGCAACTTACCTCGCCCAGGTCCTAACAGAGCGCCCAGAGCTAAACCACCTTTCACATATGAATTATGTAGTACCTCAAAAATTGAACCTAAAACCAAAATCAAATTAACTGAATTAGAAAACAAAAAGGGCAGTGAGCTATAATTAGCAAGTTCATTAGTTACTTCACATTTCCATGTTCTACTTCCAACTCTTTAACATTAACATTGCCATAACTTTTTTAAGAAAATTCATTGCATTGCATCAAAAGTTAATTCAAATTAAGTCCGAATTGAAACAAAGCATTACCATGCCCTACATGAATGCCAAGAGAATGCAATATATGAGTAGCATGAGATCCGCAACATAAAGCCACCAAAGTCCAAGCAAAAATCACTCTGTTCCTACTCTCCACAAGCAAAGCTTCCTTCTTCGCCACACTCTCCTTCCACTTCTTCACCTTCTCCTCCACACCTAACCCCAAAACCCTCCTCTTCGCCGGAAAACCACACTCCGTCAATTTCCTCGCAAATTCCTCCGCCACGTTGTCTTCCTCAACTCCCCCCTCTGCCTTCAACTTTATCGCCGCGGTCTCGGTCAACATATTGACCACCGCCGACTCGACTCGGTCGTCGGCGGACAAGATCGACTTGACGCGTGAAACGCAAGCGCCGCACATCATCCCGTTGACATCGAGGAGCACCGAGGAGGAAGAAGAGAAGTCCTCTTCTCCTCCCCGTGGCTGCTGAAATTCCGGCGACGGAAATTTGAACTCAACGGCCTTGGCGCAAATGAGATTGGGCGGCCGGAGGAGACGGGAACGGCGGCGTTTGGGGAGGGCGGTGAAGCGAGAGCGGTGGACATTGGAGTTGGGAGTGAGGTAGGTGAAGGAGAGCTTGGGTTGGGAGGAGAGAGAAAGTCGGAGGAGATCAATAGTAGTCATTTTTAGACAGAGATAGGAAGAAATAGGAGAATTGGTTGGTTAGTTGATAATCGGATGAATGTGGTAAGGTTACATTTCCGATAGATGATGATCTGATTCTATTCCAGTCGGCACAAAAGGGATGTGGTCAAAATTAGCAGTTGCCGCAACTGTCACATCAATTTAGTTTTCTGTATTCTATCTCTTCTTCTTTTTCATCATTTTTTAAATCAAACAAGCACGTGTTACTTATTAAAGTACTTTTTATTTTTTTGTAACAAAGTGACCATTTTAACCAAGTACAAAGTACAACAATAATGCATTAGAGTATCAAGAACTGATTAACCAATCATATCTTTAAACTTGTTCATCTTGTTCGTCTCATCTCACTGTAGATTTTGATATCTATTTTTGTTCAATATGCTGCTGCAATTAAGAATTCATCGTAGTTACTGTTATGGCTTCATATGCTGCTATTGTTGCCTCTAAAACTAATCAGGCAATAAATGGACATGTTGATGTTAATCATCCTTACTATCTTCAGAATCAAGATTATCCGGGAATAGTTTTGGTTACACAATTACTTACTGATCAAAATTACAATCTATTGAGACGATTAGTAATGATAACATTATTGGCAAAATATAAACTAGGGATGATTGATAGCACTTTACCAAAACCAGCTGAAAATTCTCCCTATCTCAATTACTGGATTTGTTGCAATGATATGATAATCTCTTGGATTTTAAACTCTATATTTGTTGATATTTGAAACAGTATTGTGTATTTACCTATTACTAAAATGATGTGGGATGATCTCTTCACTAGATTTTCTCAAACTCAATTCATTACTGCTAAGAATATTGCAATGAGTGCGAAAACATCAGAATTATCAAAGAAATGATAAAAAATTTACAAAGAAAATCATATCAGCCTCTAATGTGACACATATGGATCCGTCAAATGTAACTTGTACTAATTAAGACAGACATACAAGAGAAAAGTGTTTATTTCTTCGTGAATATCCGACATGGTATAATGGACAATCCTAGCCTAAATTGAAATCAAAGAATTCTTCAAGTGCCACTTAAGTATCTTCTCAATTGCACACTAATACTGAAGAGGCAATCAAATTTACTGGAGATAAGTGTTCTGAAAATACTTTGCCTTTTTCACAAGCTCAATATCAACAAATTCTGTAGTTAATTCAAGATAAAATGAAAAATATATATGGTACTATGTCGAGTATTGCACACTTATCTGGATTTAGAGTTGTTTCAATTGTCTATCTGGATTGTTTTTGTTGGTCTCTTTGCTTCATGATTTTGATATTCAGAATCTTACTCTTATTACTTTGTTTTGTGATAATAAGTTTGCCCTGTACATTGTTTCAAATCATGTCTTTCATGAAAGAACAAAACATATTGAAATTGATTGTCATATAGTGTGAGAGAAGCTGCTCAAAGATGTTATTACTACTGCTCATTTACCCTCATCTCAACAGCCTGCTGATCTATTTACCAAAACCTTATCTTTTGATCAAATTCATATATTAACTTCCAAGTTGGGAGTTCGTAACCTGTTATATACTTCCAACTTGATATGGGATGATAACACTATCCAGACAATAACAATAAAAATTCAAACATTCAAATTCAGACAACTCTAAATCCAAATAACTCTAACATTATCTAGCTCAGCAAACTATTCTGATGGAGTAGCGTCACACTATATCAATATTAGTGTATCAAATTTATAACAAGGGTTAATAAAGTTATTTCATGTCTTTCAGATAGGACAGTATAGTCATTGTTTAGTTAGTCAAGTGTCGGGAGTGTAAGACCCCGAATTTTATGAAATACAAAATTTAACATTTTTTCATATATATTTTTCTGAAACAGTAAGTGGTTAAATTGGCAAAGTTAAAAGTTAAGGATGTTATGTGCAAATTTTATTATGTCGGATAATATTCGTTTGGTCGTGAAATATTTGGGTCGTATGACGGTGCCGAAATAACTAATTATTGGTGGACCCCACAACGAAATATTTGTCGGATATAGAAAACAACAGAAATAAAATTTTTAAATAAAAATAGTCAACGGTGTTATCACTTTTAACTGTTAAAATACCAGTGATAAAAGAATAGTAGCCTACGGTAATTTATAGTATTTTACTGTAGCACTCGGTATTCTACAGTAGCACAAAGTATTGTGCGGTGTTTATATTATTGAACTGATAAATTGGTTATTACATAGTATTTACATGATTGATCTGATAATTGACACCGTAACTGTTGCACGTCATTTCATCAATAATTGTCACTGTATAATATTTTATGTTATCAATTCAATAATTGTTGTTACACAATATTTTGCATTATTGATTCAATAATTGTCATTACACTGTATTTCATATCATTGAGTCAATAATTGTTGGTGCACTGTATTTTAAAATTATTGAACCAAATAATTGTCACAGTAGCAAATATACAGTAATTTATATTATTAAATTAATAATAATTTGTAACGTGTTTATTACATTATTGTTGTAGCATTATTTTATTTTATATGCAGGACCCATAGGAAGAAAAAAACTTAATTAATTATTATTTTATGTGAATAGTAACGTGAATAGTACGTGGACCCACTGTGGGACCCACATGAAATGTGTTTGCTGGGTTGGTGGAGGCTGCGCAGCAGCCTCTGTTGAAAATTTCAGTTGGCGTGCTCACCTACCACTCCGAATAGTAACTTATTTTCTCCCATAAATAACTTGCTCAGCTGAATAGAAAAATCACACTTAAAACATAAAATATATCTATTAGTATTTTATGAGTTTTCTCTGAGAATAATAAGGTTATCTCGAGTGTCTGAAAGCCAAAAGGAGTGCATGAATTTTTCAAGTAAGTCTTTTATTAAAGAGTAGTAATTTCATAAATTCATATTTTTCACGGTATTCACAAATCTTCCTTTAGAAAACTCTTATTTGAGAAGATTCATTTTTAAAAGTTTTCTTTGAAAGATTTATTTTGGAATATTATTTTAAAAACTATTTTAAAGTTGTTATATTATACTACAAAAATTATGTTAAATATATATAATTTTGATAGTTCATATTATGCGAGTTATCATACACTTTGAAATTTATATGTGGTAATTACTAATTATATTATAAATATATAGATTGATCAATCTCATTTAAATCAATATCCAGTCACGTGTTAAGGTAAGGGGTATCATTATTTTCATCATCATAAATGGTATTATTTTCTTACTTGTAAGGGATGACATTTTCTTTCATACTCTTAAACTTACTACGGTAAGGGATTATCATTCTTTGATTCTCGAAAATAATATCGTTTTTTTCTTACTCATAAGACGTGTCATTTATTTTCATGTATTAAATTGTGGGAATAACCTTACGGCGCGGATTACCGCTTGTTGGTGAATAACCTTTCATATTCATTCGTTATTAATCTCTGAGAATAACCTTACGGCCCGGATTACCACCTGTTTGGTGAATAACTCTTCGTATTCAAATTTTATTAAATTATGGGAATAACCTTACTGTACGGATTACCGTCTATTTGGTGAATAACCCTTTGTATTTATTTCTTATTTGTCTCTTGTGAAAATAATTTGTCTACATGAATTATCCCATGACACTTTTATTCCATATTCGTTTGTAAAATAGTGTGACAAGAATTATGACGACTTAGTTGTGTATTATTATACACTGTATTCTTAAACGTTGTACTACCTTGTAATAATTTTGTTGTAGTCTTTTGACAACTCAAGTTTGAACTATGTGGACCCAGATTTGGGGATATCACAGAGAGTTTACGTATATAAAGGTGTATTGAAACAGAATTTAGTTATGAAATATTATTACAGTTTTATCTTTTTAAAGTTCTAACAATTATTAATACGAGTTTCACACAATATTATTAGTACATTTGTTATATTGTGTACAACGATTAAACAAAAAACTCATATTACTTTTTAAGTGAACTCTTTATTATAGTCTTTTGTTCTAAAATGTAATATTATTAATAGTTTTTTAAACTCTAGTTTTGTCATTTTCAAATTTAAAATTTAAAATTGATATAAACTCATTTAATGTCAGTTAATACAACAATGAATATTATAAATTATTTAAAAATTATTACTTTCTGTTTCAAATTATAAAATAAATATTACCTTTTAAAAAGTTAATTTTAAATATTTTTAAACTCAAAATTGACATAAATTCATTTAGTTTATGTGAATGCAATTATGAATATTATAAACTATCTAAAAAGTATTACTAATTATAAGATTACTTATTTTGAAAACTTAAATAAATCATGTTAATTTTAAATTTGAAAATATCACAAATTGACTTTTTAAAAATCAATAGTGATCTTATAATTAAGAACGGCGGAGCTATTAATTATAAATTTTATTTGTCTCGAAATTATTAATAAATAATATTAAATTTGAGTTTAAAAATATTTTAAATCAATTTTCAAAATTTCGTAATGAATTTATAATCTAGAATTAATAGAATAGTAGCAAAAGCAATTTATAAATTTAATTAACGCATAATACAAAAGGGTCCTAAGAAGTAAGTTTATATAACAAACTCGCACAAAATTTTTATAACTTTTAGTATTAAATAAAAAAAATGAAAATAGATATACAAATATCTGAAAAAAGAAAGAGAAAAAAAAAAACTAAAAATTCCAACAAGTGATAGAGCCATTAGAAAAATGAAGGCCAAGTCATAAATTTAACCATATAATTTTCCACCACAAATTATATTTTTAATTAAAAGTACTTTATCCTTGGATACCAAAATAATTTATACTTTTTGTATTAAAGTTTATGGCACAAATTATTTTGATGTTGAAGGGGTAAATTGTTTAAAAGAGCTCACAATTTAAGATATTTTTAATTAAAAATAAAGTTTGGCGCACAAATCGAATTTAAAAATAAAGTTTGGGGGCACAAATCGAATTTAGATCTAAATTATAGGAGCAATTTATGATTAAGTCCAAAAAAATAATAAAAATAAAATAAAATCTTATCCTCTCAAATTCATGCGACTATTTCAGTACAAAAATTTCCTCTTATCATCTTATTCTTTCAGTTCACAATAGAGAGAATGGAGTATTCTTCCTCGTCCTCCTCCAAGCATTTAACAGAGGAGTGTCTTATAGAGAAGCAAAAATGTATGGCGATTCAGCAGGTTTCTAACTGCCTAATAGTGTTACCTCTCTCTATTCCTCAATTTATTCATAACCCATTTGGTCATTCAGCTCTATCCAGACAACCCATTTGCTCCTCCAATAATTATAATCTTCAATCTCTTGTAACAACAACAACCACCCACATTCTCCATAATTTCCAAACCTCCATTGTTTCCACAGCTGATAGATGTATCAGATTCTTCCATTTATTCGCTTCTCATAATCCCTTTACCAGCAAAGTACTTTCTCCCTACTTTGATTTACAGAATTTCTTCCAGGTAATCCCCTCTTTCTTTCTCTTCGTTTTATGCTAATTATATTGTAGTTGTTCATAGTTTTAGTTTTAGTTCCATGTTTTGTGCATAGAAATCCCGCCGGGGGGGAGGAGGGAATGGGTTATTTTATAAATTAAGCTTGAATTTTTGCCAATTTTTATGGGCAGATTAATTATCAGTTAATTAATGGAAATTTACTAGTCACCTCATGATTGTATGTAATACTGGTGGGCGTAAGAAAAAGGGATCTTTTCTTGCTTTGTAGGAAAGAATATTTACAAATCAATTATTTAGTATTTGCAAGAAACTTGTGAAATTGTAATAGAACAATTGAAGTGGTTAAGAGATGCTAAGATGAAAAGGGTTGTTAATAGCTGCACAAATAAATAGAGAAAGAAAGAAAGTAAAATGACAAATTTTTGTATCCGGTGTACACTTGATTTGAGTAGGTAATGATGGAAATACATGGTTGAGTTCGACAACAGATTATGTAAGTTCTAATGGAAGGATCGATTTGAAGAAAATACCATAGATAAAGGAACAGAAGATGGTACTGTTCTATTGTATGTGTTGGGATGATATAATGTTATATTGAGTTTTTCAATTATTAGTTAATGTATTTAAATGGAAAGATCATTTGGCATGCTTGCCGTCTAGTTTGAGGATCATCTTTGTTCACTCTGGTCACCCTTCCTCACCCTCATTTTCATTTTCCATTAGTCCGGGGTATAACATATCACTAAGTGCGACTGTGTATAGACAGACATCATCGTTGTCATCGCTTCCCCTTATTATTGTACTTTGGACTCACTGATAAAGAATAAAGACATTATGTATTGCAAACTTACGACCAATTGAAGACTGTTCCTAGCTTAGCAATGGAATCAATGAAGAAACTGTTCAAAACAATAATAAAAAGGTAGAAGGTATAAAAGTTTCTTTAGCCTGACAAGTGCCATACTGCCATTGATCTCAATGATGATAACGCGTAAAATTGAAATCTTATTATTGTTGTTGTTACTGCTGTTCTAGGGACTCCGTTATTTTAGTATCTCCTTCATTGTTTTCTAATAACAATCTTCTTTTGTCTCTCTTTTTTTGAGTTATTTTCTCTTGTTAATGCATTAGAGTTTATTTGTGAAAGCAGAACCTTTTTCCTTTCCTTAGTTTGAATGAGACCTTTTGAACTTTTTCAGATTCATCGCAGAAACTACATGAAATCGAACTCTCTGCCCAGTCACAATTTTGCAGCCATTTTACCAGGCGATTCAGTTACTGGGATCGTGGTAGCCAATGGTATTCTGAATTTCTTGAACATTTACAATACACTATTGGTTTGCAGGCTTGTTCTAACGTGGTTCCCGAACTCTCCTCCGGCCATTGTTAGTCCCCTCAGGTATCCATCTAAAAAAATGCAATTTCCCTGTTGCAAATAGTAATTTCAATTGAAATGAATTGATTCAGCTGACTTTATTTGTGAGGTTGGTGAGCTGTTACCTGCCTAAATGATGCAGTGAGAGTTGCTATTTAGAGAAAGATTAATGGGAGGATGAGTTAAGGACATGAAGTGAATCTGAACTAGAGGTTTATTACTCTAGAAAACTCAAGTAAAAGCTGAAGTAAGCTTTTAATAGTAGATAAAAAAGAACTGATGTTATTCATATCTACCCCAAAAGTTGCAGTACATTAGCTTTTCTTTTATATTCTCTAGAGTCAAGAAGTCAACCTGTCCTCAGAAATGGTTACTCTTACTAGTTCCAGAGCTATTCTTAGAAATTCTGGAACAAAACATGGTAGACTTAAATACAAACTTAATTCGCAGAATACTTTAACAATCTAAGAACTTTTCAGAAAATTCTTGACAACTTCAGAACTTCAAAAGAGATCAATGAATTTAGTACCAGATAAATTCAGAATTCCATCCACATAACTACAATCTACAGTTTTTTGGTATATTTGTTTATATATGTGGAAGACACCAAAGGAGAGGACAATAGCCTAAAAAGTTACCGTACATTTTACTATCCTACAGATTATAAAGACTTGAGTGCCATTGCATAATTGTATATGTCAAATATATATGTATATCGATCGTTAAAAGATTAAAGTAAGATTAAATTTATCTGGAAACTGGCCAAGTGGGCTAAATGCATTTTGGTATTCTAAACTCAAAGTCATACACTTCAGTCTTTGACAAGGAAATTATGCATTGAGGTATAGGTCATTGGCTCGGAAGTCCATAGACTTGCTTTGGGGCCAGGAGGTTCCCAGTACACACCAAAAGATGGAGTCGTGGAGGGTTCCTCCGAGAAAAACAGACACACACACACTTGATATATATATATATGTATTGCTTATTGTAAGTATGCAGTTTCCCACAATATATCCATCTTCAATGACATGTTTGTTGATTATTGCTTTATTTCGTTTGATAAAATCTGTTAGTATTCTTAACATCAGTGGTACTTCTTATTCAGCACTTTATGTGACCCATACCTGAACATATTCCGAGGACTCATCCCACCTCTAGGAGGGACTTTGGATCTTTCTCCTATTCTGGCATTCCTCGTCCTAAATGCCTTTACAAGCACTGCTTCTGCACTCCCTGCTGAACTTCCATCCGTGGGAGTATCTCAAGGAAATCCATCATCTCGTATAGAACTATCTGATCTTACGGCATCACAGAAGAAATGGATGAGAAGGTTTGCTGCAAACAGGTCAAAGAGCTCCAGCAATGATAACTAAGTCATCCAGTTATAGCAAACACCAACTTTTCTTGTTTTTATGGCTGCTGAACTGTGCTAGCCTCTTTTGTGTACAATCTTTGTAGTTCTTTTAATTCCCGAAGAAAGGCATCGTGCAGCATTATTCTTCATCTAAACACTCCAAGTGTATAACATTTTTTGTTTTAATATCGATATATGCATATATTTATTTCCCACAAAGATCCCCCCCCCCCCCCCCCCCCCCCCCCCCCCCAAAAAAAATCAATTTTCCACCATTTTTGCGAAGGGTACTACTTCTGTGAGAATTGAAGGTGATATTACCATCTCCTGAAGGACCTCAACACAACCACTTGACTAATTGTGTTTTATGAAATGCATCTATTATAGGGATAATCTCCTTAGACCTCATGATTGAATGTAAATGGACTAATAGGGAGTGAATCCAAAACCGTACGATAAGTGAGTTCTATATATTCATAAACTCAACTGAGCCAAACTTTAGTTTGTGCAAATTCATTACATTTGTCACTGGGATGAACACATAGCTGTTTATGAACAACTTGTCTCATTCGCAACCCTACAAACCGGTGTCAACCTTTTCTTTTTTGAACTTTATTTTGGAAAAATATTAAAACTATCTTCGTTTAAGATGATATGTTAGGAAAATTTTATTTGTGTAAATAATTTTTGAGCACAAAGCTAGCATGTTTCATTCTTTGAGAAAATATCTCATGTTATTTTCTTACCTATGGTTTGCATGAAATTCGAGTTACTCTTGGGTTAAGAGCACGGTTAAATTTAGTAAAATCTTGCACCTTGAATTCTTATCTCATTAGGCATTCATTTGGATTCGTATTATTAATTTGGTTAAGCCTCTTAAAAAGCGCATAACTTTATGCACCAAGTACAACCTACAAACAGCGGCTATAGACAATTTTTGGTCAAACTCCCGTGGGCCTCACATATATTTATTATAAACTCTCGCTTGTGATGTGAAACTTTCATAAACAGACGGTGTACTATTTAAGCATGATAATATCCATGTTAATGCTACCAGCATCAGATACTGCATAGGTATGCAGTATGAACCAGCATCAGCTATATAAAGTTCACTCTACAGAGAATGATTTCTCTATTTTTCTGCTACCTTACTCACGTCCAATAATATATAGTGTCCAAAACTTCATGAACAAGTTGCCATTCTCTTAGCCTTCCAAAGAAAGACTTTAGCCTGAAATTAGAATACAATATCCGACTCATTTTCTACTAGCGTCAAATTTTAGTTTCCCCTGAATTGTAGTTCTAATGAATGGGGCATGAGCTGCTATGTGCAGGAGTCGAAGGCGTTCTTCATCTGAGAAGCTAGTTCTTCTAAGCTTTGCACTTCTTGCCATAGTCTCACCTCTGTTTATTGCTAGGAGAGAGATAATTGAATTGGAGCCGGAGGAGGAACCCATCGACATCTCTTTTTTTTTTCTTTTCTGCCAATTCTGCTGCTGTTTCTGATAATTGTAAGGCGAGAGCTTCACCAGGTTTGATGCTTACTGGATTTATAGGGTTGGTGGTTCTTCTGATGGGATTTTGCTAATTCTCATGGTTCTTGCATTGGTTTTAAAGTGTAAAGCTTCTTCTCCCAAGGACTTAATGGCTTGAAGCAAATGGTTATAGAGCTCCAGTTGATATTAGTCGGCTTGATGCTCATTTTGTGCTTTATTCAAATGTTTAGAAGCATAGATAACATAATTTACATTCCTCTTTCCACCATCCCTTTTAAGATGAGATCATGTACAAATTTCATGGTCTACTGTCATTGTAACCTTAATCTCTGCAGTCCGGTTTTCAACCTTTTGTTTTCCTAATAAGTAATAGTAGTGGCAATTCGGTTTTCAATTATCCTTTCTTTAATTTTTTCCATTAGAGAATAAAAACATCCATCCATCCATCCATATATACATATATACACGCACTTATACATATATATAAACACACAAAATTGAGGGGGCCAGGGAGGGGAGGAGACGGTAACTCCCTCCATTCCATATAATTATATAAATAGTCTTACTTTCCACAAAAAAAAAAAGATACTCTTTTTATTGATGGTAATATAAAATGACATAATATCCTCGAATATAATAACACAATTACATTACTATGCCACTACTACTAAACTAAACACAAACTCAACACAAACTCTATTTAAGGATAAACATGGAAGGAAGGTATATACTAGGCTTGAATTTTTTTCCAAATGGGACTCTATTTTGTGGAAAGGAGAGAGTGCCTTCTTTATTTCCCTTTTGCTGGATAAGAGATTTATAGACAAACAGGAAACAGAGAAGTAAGTTGGCAGAACGTAGTCTCTATCCTAGGAGATAGCAGCTCTAACAGATTACAGAAGTTCATCAGCTAGAGAGGTGAATACCATTCCCTTGAGAAATCATATGCATCATTATTTAATTGTCTTAAAACTTGCCAAGAAGGAAATCCAAAATTTAAGAGTGCGCAAGAAAGAAAGGCTCTGAATTGCGCGTGACCAGCACTGACAGAGTTACTCTCTTTAAATCAGGGCAACCATTCAATAGCTCTCACCCTTTAACTATTACAAGAAAGAAAGCAAGTATTACTTAATATTCTCCATCCAGCCAAAGGAAGTGTGTTCTATGAATATGTCCTGACAATTTAAGTAGTCGGGAGCAATAGATTAGTATATATCCTAATGAAAAGGAAGAAAGAAAAACTCTCTGGGGCACCTCAGAGAGTTAATATGTCATTTATCAGCCTCAAAAACTAAATTTCTTTTCACCTTATCCCAAAGGGGTACTCATGGTAGTAAATAATTTTTGCGCCAAAAAGTGTTGGCGGATAAAAAGGTTCTGACATTACAACAAAAGTGTTGTGACTTATTATTGATTTACAATCTGCAACATGCCAATGAGGCTGTATTCATAAAAGAAGAACCAAGTATTGTTTATTGTGGATGACAAGTTCCAGACTATGAAGATGCATCAAATATCTTGGCGATCCACATTTTGAGATTCGGAAAGAATTGGCAGAGGCGAATAGCGCAACAAGGCTTCTTCAGCTTCAAGCATGCCCACATGTTCTAGTACAGAAGTCAAGTTCAGCCCAATGATCCGCACTAGGGAGTTTGAGTGGCCATTCAGAAAAACATTTGTGATCTGTTACAATACCACCACTCATTTTCTCTTTAACATGCATTTAATCCGATGCGATAGAGAAAGTGTGAAGAGTAATCAATGAAAATATCAACAAACTATGACAAATGCAAAAAGGGTTTATGCATATTTTGCAGTCGGTCTCAAAAGAAATTTTGCGACAAAAACAATCACTTTTCAACACTTCTCTGAGTAAACATCCCAATTAATCTTAATATCCTTCACTTCATCTACGTCTTGCCACATTATAATCAACATACATAACTAAACCATCTAGATTTATGTTACACCTACAGAGCTACTAAAAGGATGATCAAAGTTGAACATGTAATATGAGATATATGCACCTGCCTATATATCATCGAAGTGTCCACTAATATCCTGCGCCATTGCACTTCTAGTTCCCAGTTGTCACAGATATAAGCTATCTTCAGGAAAGTGATGCAAGTACTCTAATGCATGAATTTGAGGACAAAAAGGAGAATACAAGAATAATAAAGAGCATGATGCTAGTATGCAAGAAGAGACATCACTGAAAGCAAGAACGCTTAAATAATATGCTGCAGTATCAGTTTTCTTAAAAATTTTAACCCTTCAATTAGAAACTTTATATTTTGCAGATAGGCATAATATTTGTCACTCACTTATCAATACTCCCTTAGTTTCTACAAAAAGAGTCTACTTTACAAAAAATTGTGAATATTAAGGATATATTGTTATTCCATTTATACCTTAAAAATCATAAGTTGTTAGTTTAGTAGTGTGGCATCATAATGAAATTATGAAAACAAACTTAGTGGACATTATTTCATTTTACATTAATATGACTAAAAAGTGGACTCCTTTGTGGAACCAAAAAAAATTGATAAATGGGACTATTTCTGTAGAATGGAGGCCGTATATAAATTAATGTGTTAGGAAAGGATACCTGTGTACATCCAAATAGTTTGAGCAGCTTCAGGGAAACGCAGCTGTCCACAATCAATCCCAGTGCCTCATTATTTACTTTCCGACACCATGAGAGATCCAAGCTCAACAACTTTCTTGAACATTTGGCAAGTGATAAAGCAGTGCTGGAGCCAACCTGTTAAAGAGTCGCTAATGGTCACGGGATCTAGCAGATATGTCAGGCACCTATTATCTCAGGGTTGCATGAATAAATAAGATTATCGATCAGAATGTCACAAATACTGTTTAAGATAGCTGGAAAATGGTATTATTATGGGACTGGTATAGGTTTTCTTCTATAATTGGATGCAAGATTTATGAGGTGGATAATTTAAAAGCAGAAGTACAAAGCGAAGCACAAAGCGAGACAGAGAAACCCTTTTCCGAAAACAACATACGTCATAAGCAAATTGTAAAAAAGCAGGTTACAAAGAAAACATAGTCGATAATCAACTTTGTAGCAACAAGTTTAGACATATTTACCTTGAGCTGAAATGTTCTCAGGAATCTGAAGAATGATATTAACATTCTTGATGAACTGCATCCTCATATAAATTGGGACTGGCATTTGGATTGTGTCGTTCCTAGACTATCAGCTATCATCTTCACATGATCAACATATTTCGAGCTTCCTTTTTACCTAAAGGGATACTATCTTTCTAAAGCTCCATGACTAGATTTTTAGTAATAACTGATTCTAGAGAAAAGCTTGGCTTAACTTCTCAACATCCTTGATTTCGTTTTTCATCTCCTTCCAATAATTGAGCACTTGATAGCTCTGGTATTTTTCATGTAACCTTTTTGTTGGTTTTCCTTGCCCGCTCTCTAACTCCTCCTTCTTTACCTTTATCCAGTTTTATTTAGAAAGTTGTGGTTCTCTACATGATCAAGGTTTTGCTTGGTTTACGGTCTAAAATAGACTCAGTCACTCAACACTATGATCTTCGGTGGGTACAACGCCACGAAAAAGTGTCAAAGTGTAAAGCTCATAAAGATACCTAGTCACATTTTATTTTACACATTCCAATGGTCTGGTGTCCTTGGAACAATCTTCTTGGGGTTCTTGGTGAGCCTCACGTGTGCCCTGCTACTTGGAATTTCTGTTCCTGACTAGCTTCTGTCTTATGAGGATGTGGGAAAGACAATAAGCTTATTTGAAGATATCCATTTGGTACAGCTATTTTTAAGTAACTTGTATTTGGTTGGGGTGTAGAGTACGAATTTCAATGATTATTTCCTTCTAGACCATCTTTTATGGAACATGGTGTTTTTTGCTTCCCTGTGGTCCTCCAGAGGAAGGAGTTTTATAGGAGAAGCTCTTTCTGATGTTCAACTGATTGGGCAACCATTCTTAATATCTTTTTGCTTTCTCATGTCCAGCTTCATTATTTTAAGTTATAGTTTTCCCAAGGACTTCTTGTTCACTTAGGTTTACTTTGGTTCTCATCTAAAAATCTTCCTTTAATTTATTTTCAATTTTTAACAAACGGCTCTTCATATTCCAGTCAATCAAATATTTCCTATCCATTCTAGCCAATTGAGAAAAATATCCACTAAACCAGTTTTCACTGGAATAATGAAGACTTCAAAAATTAATTGAACTTTACAACTGCGTCGTAAATGCGGCACAAGTAGAATAAAGCATATCGGGGACATAAATTTTTCTTGCTGACAGGCATTCAGAACAATTCAAGTATATATTTAGCAAGTCATACTTTTACCAACCTTACTGACATGATTTAATGAGAGTTCGTCTAAAGACTTTCCGGACATTTCCAAGAATGTAGCAACAGCTTCATCACTGCCATGTAAAAATGTTACACAATCAGACCACAGATATGAAGAGAAAGCAACATCAAATGATAGGAAAGATACATCACTTAGAATGAATAGACATAATGAAATAAATGAAACTTGAAAAACAAGTGAATATGTGATTATCTGTTCTACACAAACCCCAAATCTTTTGATGCAAACCACAACAAACTGAAACCTAAAGAACACTGAGCACAAATTATGGTGAGCCCAGAAGCAAGTTTTGTTCCAAAGGGGGGAGCTGGTGGCAAGCACCTAGAGCTATCATAGACTCACATTCTAATTGTAGAAATATGAATTCTGATCTTAGCATTCATGTGTTGTTTCCAACAAAATTAAAAAAAAATAATAAATCCATCCATTGATCTAAATATCCAAATCAGCTAATATAACAAACATTGTCCAAAGTGGCCAGAAATTGATACAGTTGGTTGTACCATTATTCGTAAGCGTTACTTCAATTTCAGTGGAACGCCACTGACAGAGTGACAAGGATGGTCAAGGTCATATCTTGGTGACTCTTTGCAACCAGCCCTAATTCTATGACTATGAGCCATTCAAAGTATACCGCTTAACCCTCATCTTATACTTGGCGAAAAATAATGATTATGTAAACCAGAAGACATCACAATTTTGTAAAATGAATATAATTATCAAATTATGCCACTTGCATGAAACTAGATTTATCAGAAATGGAAAAATAATCACATAGAAACAACATTCTATGGCAGTCTAAACATTAATTCACTCACTCTCATATGATCACAAGTTTATTTTAAAGAAGCTGAAAATTGAGTAATATAAAGACAGAAACCTGAAATCATTTCCACAAAGTTTGAGCTTTTGAATTGATCTACAACCATTAGCAAGATTAAGCAATCCCCAGTCTGTTAATTTGTGCAATTTTGCAATGTTAAGGGCACGTAACCCAGAACAAGTTTTCCCAATGCTTTCCAAAGAAAAATCAGTCAGCCTCCTGCGTCCCATGAGAAAACAGTCAGTTTCCTCAATGTTAAGGAAACTTTTATAAATCTCAGCACCTAAACTACTTGAAGAACAAAAGTAGAGCAAGGTCAAATGGACTTACTCACAATCAGCCAGATCAAGATCCTTTATATTTCTACCGCATGCAGTCATTATGTCACTAACAAATCCATCATTTACAGTCGGAATTCCTGCTACTGACAATACTTCCAAATTTTCAAATTTCTTTAATGCTGGTGCTATACGCCCAGCATCTAGTCCGCTGCAATAATCTATAAAGAGCTCCCTCAAACTGGATCCCAGAGCATTAGCCAGATCACTGATGCCAACAGAGGTGAGGAGAGAACACTGACCCAAATTTATAGAACATAGTGCAGGTGCTAACTTAACAAGTACTTTCAAACCATCATCAGATAAACGACATGCACCTCTCAGGGATATGATACCTAAACTAGGCAAGCTGTTTGAAGACTGCACTAAAGTTTTAGCTATTATGTCATCAAGGAAACATTGCCCACATAGGTCAAGTTGAAAAACCTGATTAGCAAATCAAATTAAGCTTGATCAGTAATCAGCAAAATAAATTTTCAAAAGAAGGACATATAAAAGTTGGACCTTGCTAAAGTTTCCACTCCATTTAGGTACCAAATGCAAAAATTGAGGTTGTTGCAGATAAAAGGGCAGAAAATTTTCAAGTATGTTACAGAATTTGAGTAAGTGTCATGTCAGTGTGGAAAAACTTAATTGCCAAAAATAGGGTTTATACTGGCTACTAGTATGTAAAGCAATGCAATGATTAACAGACTAGTCCTAGCATAATTTATAAAAAAAAAATTGACAAAAACTAAGCAAATTCTAAATACAAAATTTATCACATCTACGAGAAAACTACCAAGTCTATAACACACTGCATAAGGTGCAGTCAACTCAGGATATGCTAGTAAGGGAATATGTCTAACACTGTTATTGAAGGAGAAGGAAACTATTGAAGGAAGTTTGGAGATAAGCCAATCTTGTAATTTAAGTGAGTGGTTCCTAAGACAGACATGGTATCTTAGAGTCCACATAAGAGGATATTCAAGCTAATTATAAGGTAGCAGATTCGCTCTGCTACTTAAAAGTTAAAAATAAAATTAAAAGAACATATAAATATATAAATACTGAAAGAATTTAATAGTACAACATACCCTCAAATTTCTAGGGTCAAAACTCTCAAATGACTTTGTGAATTGGTTTTCTGTTATCCATGAACAGTCTTTTATGCGTATCTCAGCTGGAGACCCTCTTACAAAGAGATCCAAAGTCTTGACATTCATTTTCCGGAAATCACAGATCAAGTTGCTGAGTCTCCGCTTCAGTACATCTGGAACAGCTTCGAGTGAAACAATTGTGTCAGCATTATCAGCAAGGACTTTCAAGGAAAGATCCAGCAACGAAGGAACAAAAGGCTTTGATATATTACGATCACGATCTTCGGAGGGTTTCCATCTTATCAGTTGTTGGGCACTCTTCTGCTTTGATATTCCCTCTCTATGCATATTCAGTTCAGTAGAAAAATGATTTGGAAAATTTTCTGATCCAATGCCAATTCCTGCGGATGGTGCTTTCTGTATTCTCTCTAAGGACTCCCCGTGACCATCCTCTTGTAGAGGACGTGCAAGTCGACGATGAGTACGTAGCCTTTCTTCAGCTTCTCTTTGTCTCTGTTCTTTACTAAGCCTCAGCGTAAATAATTTCCGTTCCCTTCTTAATTCCAACTCTTCAGCATCCCTTTTTTCCCATTGTTCACTAATATTCAACCTAGATAATTCCTGTTCCCTTCTTAATTCTAACTCTTCTTCAGTTAGCTGCAAATTAAGGGCGGAAACTGCAGACTGCATCTGTTCCTCCAAGTCAGGTCCCAAATCCAATTCCATTGAATTTCCACCCAGTGATATCCAAGATTGTACACGTTTTTCCTTCCCCTTCTCCTCTCTAGTGTATCTCCTCCCACCACCCATTGAATTACTCTCACCAGCAGCTTGGTTTACCTCCATTTTCCCCAAATCAAGATCAAGATCAAGACCTGGCATGCTTTCATCATTGTTTCCTTTCTCAATTTCTTTGCCCTTTCCTCTATCATCTCTACCATCTTCTACAGCAACAAAAATTTCACCTTCATCCTCGCTTTCATCAGATGAAATGTTAATAACTTCCATACTTACAGGTCTTAATTGGGCATTTTCTCGAACACCAGGCTGACCTCCACCGAATTCTTCACCACTGAAAACCGGCTCATTAAGATCAAAATCCAGTTTTCTCCCCTCTTCCACAACAACAGAACTTGACCCCATTTTCTCCAATTCTCTCACTCGATCACTGTTCTCAATTTCTTCCACCTTCTCTCCAATTTCCTCGTTCTCTTGACCTCCAATGCCCAAACCAACTCCTTTAGAAGCTCTTACTTCGCAATCATTTCCCTCAAGAACCCTAATTTTCCTCTTCCCACAATTCCCACCCACAAAATCCGAGCCTTCATCGTTTCTTAACTCCAGTTCACCACCAATTTCTTCAATAACTCTCTTACTTCCACTCCGATTACACGAATTCGAAGCTTCCACACAGTCTTCACCTCCAACCATTGCAACCCAATTCAGGAAAAGGACCCAAATTTCGACCCAAACCCTAAAAATTTAGGGCTTTATCATTAAATTCAAATCGCGTGACACAACTACAGTGACGATGAGAGAGAATCTCGGAAAGTTCTGGTTTTGGAGGTTTGGATGGTCATTTATTAGGGTTTTATTAGGGTACGTAAATGATATTGTCGGATTGTCCAGATAATCTAAAACCGTCATTGACGTGGTGGAAACGGGGGTTGATTTGATATATCACGTAAGTAGCAAAGAACGAACCTACTGTTATATATATAGAGCGAGAAATAGGAGACCGTTTTGGAAGGGAGGCTTTCTTTTTCTTGGACAAAGAAGGCTGTCCTGCTCTTTGCTTTTGCCGCGTAAAGTTCAACTTTCATTTTTATAGGGCATAACCCGCATAACATGGTCCAAAAATGAAAAGCAGGAGAAAAGATAATAAAAGAAAGAAGGGTATAATTTCTTTTTTGTCATTTGAATTTGTTGTCACCCAACAAAAAAGATTAAATGATTCTGAATTAAGTGATTAGTCATTTAATAAAGTGGTTTTGTTTTATTCCTTTATTACTAAATAAGCATGATTTATCTAACAAAATAAGATATATTTATCCAATACAAGATTACATGCTTTAAGTAAATTATGGAAAGAAATTTTATTTAAGGAGTTATTTTGTGTGTTAAAATTTGTAAATATGTTTATGACACAAAAATGTTTATAACCAACAATAACATTTTTGTTATGTGACATGTTCGTGATCTTATTCATGTTATCTCATGTGTTTTCGTATCATGATTGTATTGTATCATGTGATGTTCGTATCGTGATTTTATTGTGTCATGTCGTGATTGTGTTGTGTCTTATTCTTGTCATATTGGACATTACTCCTCGTAGTTATAACTAATTTAATATTAAGGTTAAAAAGTTTGGTTGTGTTACTAATTTGGACTTCTCCATTAGTTTTTCTAACACTTGTTTAAAGATGGAATTCTTTTAGTTGTTTCCTACTGTGACACACTAATTACGCTATTTTTTAAAATTGTTTACTTGTGTTTTCTCAAGTCAGCTTGTTAACGATGAAGTTTCGTTATCTATTTTTTTCTTAAATCATTAAATTGTAATCTTTTAAGTAAGTTTCTTAATGAGGAGGTATCTTTTTCATATTTTTAAAATTATTTTGTTGTAATTCTTTTTAAGTCGGTATCCTAAAGATATGGGTTTTCTTTGCCATCTCTTCTTAATTATTTTGTTTTATCATATAAGTAAAGGCCTTGCATATTAATTAAATGATAATATTTTGAACTCTCAAAATGACTATTTTTCACTAGGGTGATGCTAAAGATTTTAATTTATTTTAATCTCAAATGATGTGTCATTATAATATTGGTTGATTAGATCTCATGTGATTGAATATGTCATAAATTATCAATAAAATATTTAATGGCATGTTATTTGAGACAAAAAATTTAAGACTCCTACCATTACTCTCTTTACTATAAAATATATTGCTTATAGTATTTTTTGAACGAAGTATTTCACCCTATAATAATTCATGATAAATATACGGCACTAATTTGTTTTTCCTAATTTTCTTTATTTCTAATTTGATTCTCTTATTTGCTGCTTTATTTTGTTTTTATGTTACTTATTTTCTTGTCGTGTAATTTATTTATACATTATTATAACAAACAATAATATATGTTAGCCATGTAGAGTTTATGCTTGGTATATAAGCGATAACGGCTATGAATAATTTACAAGTAGTTTTATGAGTTATTATTATATTATTATTTAATAAATTTAAGATACACTCGAATAAAGTCACATATTTATTTAAGTAATTGTACTGAGTTCTACCAAATAGAGCCTATTAAAGTGTGAGAGGTTAAACAAAACAAGTGGTTACATAAAGAAGATGACTTGGGATTAGGGAGCAAACTCTAATAATTGAAAAAAAATGAGAAATATGAACAATTATATTCATTACAACATGAATTAGTATATATATATATATATATATATATAATAGGGTTTAGAACAACTTGGAGGACTAGGAGTTGAACTAAGGAAAAATTATGAAATGAAAAGAATACATTATTATGTCACCCATGTCTCGACTTTTGCCGAGGAATAATATCGAATTTGAGATCATGTTTAGGCATTATGTAACGTCTATACTGACCTTGTTGAGCGATAAATTCAAACATATAATCATATCTATTAAATAAAGATATCTTTCCAATTATATCCTCTATCCATTATCTTTTCATTTGTTCATTTTTGTAATTACATGATAATGAAAGATACATACACACCTGTCAACTTTAGAAGTTCAAAAAGGATAATTACAAAGATTTTGAGTGGCTCAATGGTGCTCCCCTAGTGTGGCTACTTTTAGGGTTCTAGCCAAGGTAGTATCCTCTCTCTTCTTTCTAAAAGTTAACAACATTTAGAAAGCCTCACGGTGTTTTCACTTTCCAAGAACAACTTGCAGCAATATTCATTTATCATACCGCATTCATCATTCAGCACCAATTTAGTATAAAAGATGATAAAGCTATTTCACACACAAGTTAAAGGTTGATTTACAGAGTCTTGCAACAATAGCCTGCCTTTCAGTTGGTACTACATATATAATGGTGGTGTACCAACCTATTTGAGCTAGATAAACCATCTAACTTTAGTTCAAGTGGGAACTAGCTATATTTAAAACTCCATGGTCCTAACCTTTATAAAAGCTAGAGGTTCACTTGGACTTTTTTGTGCATATTAAAGTTTGTTCGAGACTTTCCGGATGCTCCTTTTCAATGGAATACTGATGTCTAAAGTTTGTGCTGCTATTTTTTTTTTCTTCAGAAAATCCTGAGCAAATGCACTCACATAATATCCAAAATCATATCAGGTTTGAATTTGAAAATATATCAAATTGACTATCAAAAATTCGATAATAATCTCGTATCTCGGAATGGAAATTCCAGACCTTCCAAGTTCCAAACACCGAAATCAGACGCCATCGCCATGTGATGGAAATGCTCCCGCTAGGGTTAGAGGAGCATAAAACAATTGCTGTCAAGAAGATGCAATCGTAAATGATTTTGAAAGGCATAAAGTCTAATTATTTGAAAATAAATACTAATGTCCTGGGAGGTGTGAAAATCAGGAGGCCAAGCTTATACAGAAATAATGAAAATGATGTGCCATTTGTTCGCAAAATACGCATCTTACTCATCAGAATAAATATACGCCAAATAGAACCACCAACACTTGCAACAACATAACATGATCAAGGATTTTTGTATCACTTACTTTCATAGCTCCTACATTAGTAACTTTATACCCACATAAAGTTGGAGCAAAATAAAATTTGAGCATTTACACAACACAAAAGACAACAATTGTAGATGCGACACCAATCTAACAGCTACTGAAATCAAAGCAAACAAAGTAATGAAAAGAAAACACTTAAAACCCTTCACTGCATCATATAGAAGCCAGGCTGCTGAATATGCGTTTCAAGTTGGGGCATGCTGCTCGTAAACTCCCCATGCTCACGGGGTGTATCTATTAATCACCACAAGACATTTGAAAAGAAAAGAAAAGACATTTCAGTGACCTTTAAGTATCAATAAATAATACGATAGTGATGAAAGTTCAAATTTATTTGTATTTTTGGCAAACAAAAGAGAACATCTCATAGTCTACAGATGCAATCAATGTTATGCATGATTTACTCTCACCTTTGGACAAAAACGGACATCAAGGGTCTCCAGCATATGACACTGTGATATGGCAACTTCAACAGCTTCTTCATTTATGTTGCATGACTACAAAAATCTCAATATAGCATTAATTACTAAACAATTAAATAAATAAATAAAGGGCAGTGATAAATCAATTTTGCTATGAGTAATGACCCATATGAGTAATGACCCATGCAATGATGAGCATAATGATCCAATGTAAAAATAATAGAACCCACACTGTAAAAATGATGGGTCCCACCATTTTTATTGAGTCATTGTACTCGTTATTACATATAGCAAAACTCGTGATAAATACATTGCACTTTTAACCATTGGAGCTCCACTGTAATGTTAAATTGGAGCATATTTTGTTCCATCATCACTGGTAAAAATTGGGGTGTATTCATCAAATACATAAATCAATGATAAGGCCACGTAGACAAAACAGTAAAAGGCCAAGGTGTTATATGGTAACTTTAAAGTTTCTTCTAATATTATAATGCAAAACTGGTACGTACGACTACGCGTGTTGGAGCTGGCCACAAGATTGGTAGTGGCAATATGGGGGTTTGATGCACAGATATCATTAAGTAAAAAAAGGTCAGCAATTTAAGAAATTACTCCCCTTCCCACTTTAAAATTACAAAATATATAGAAAAAAATCTACACCGTCTCACATTTATTGCAACCATCGACTTTTCACGCATTTTAAGGATTTAAGTTGATATTATACAATTTGTCTAAAACACCCTTGTAACAATACACTATTATTTATTAAAAAAAACAAAATTGGAGCCAAAAATTAAATTTTAATGTGTAAAGCTAAGTAGGAAACATTGTCATAATGATGGTGGGACCAATAGCTTTAAAAGTATCATTGGTATGGGACCATTAAGGGTAAATTGGGCATTGAATTATTAAAAGTTGAAAATTTAAGAAATGTCGCAAAAATTCGGGCACATCCAAATAAGGAAAGTGTTGCAATAATTTCAAAACGGAAGGAGTATTTAAATAATTTTTATGTGCCTTAAAATTCTTGCCAAAAATACCAAGTGTTGAATCGAGACCTAGACAGTATTAACATAGTAGCAATAACTCTTTTATTTTCCAATTTTGAGCCCAAAATGTTAAAACATTTTTCTACTTTAATGAAAAGAAGAGGAAACTGTTAAAACGTTACCAAGCCTATTTTTGTTGTGTTTTCTCAAAAATAAAAGAGGAAACAAACAAGTACACTTACTAAACCAGGCTTAACATTCTACCATCAGTTAATGAAATAAAGTGCACTAAACAATGTTTCTGAAATCAGTTTGGGATGCCAATTTCTTGGAAATGCATACCTGAAGAAAAAGGCTGGTCAATCTGGGGCACTCGAGCTTCAAAGTTTCCAAGGAGCAACAGTTGCTGAGTAGGAAGTATAATAAGTAAATAACATGCTAACAAAGCAAATGCAAAATTCAAAAATTTATAGAACCAGAAGAAGCAAAAGAATACCTCAGATTAAGAAAGCATAAATTGAAACACGCAATATCAACTTCTTTCAAATTTGCAGACAAGGAAAGGTTCAATGACGACAAGTGGAAACACCGTGCCATTGAAGGAATGAGAACTTTCTTGATATTTGGACAACCAACACAGTTGAGGTTCTGCAGCAAACGATTCGGCTGCTCAACTGACAAGTCTAAATCATTTTGAGCAGGCAAGCCAGATGAATCACAACCAAGAGCCAGTTCAGATTGTTTATCCGCACCATAACCCCAGTTAAGGTCATGCATGTTTACACATCCATTCAAGCTCACATGAGTTAAATGTGTACAACAAGCAAGAAGCTCCTCAATGGCAAACTGGCAAAGGGTTCCATATGACAAGTCCAACTCACTGAGCAAGGGAAGAGCACCATGTTTGTAAAGAGACTCTAGTGACGAGTTAGTCAGATACTTGCATGCTTGCAACTTTAGAACCTACATAAATAAATAAATAAAAGTACATAAATAAACAATTGAAATATTAAAAAATAATTAATGCCAGTCAAATCAACAAAAATTACATGACTATCATTGTGTCCTTTCACAACTTTATAGGGTTACAATGTCAAAGTGTTCAAATAGTGTCATGTAGTACGTCCATAAATGTCAGTATGATGACACATTTATATTGGCATTAAGAATCCCTCTCCACCAGATTGTCACTTTAAAGGTTAGAAAAATGTTACCAGGAACATTTTCGTTTATAGGACGGGAACGTCGAAATCTAGTTACTACAGAAAGCGGTAGCAGTAGGCTTCTTCAGAACAATTTTAGTAACAGCTATAAAAATAAAAACTCGCAATAATTCTCTTATCAATTATAAATAATACTCCCTCAGTTCCAAAATATAAAATCATTAGACTTTTTGAAGTCACTTGAGCATTTTCATGCTCAAAATTGATGCTGATTCTTTAATTTTAGTTAATACAATGATGAATATTGTAAACTATTCAAAAAGTATTACTAATTATAAGATTGTTGTTTCATAATTTTTAATAAATCATCCAAATTTTGAATTTGAAAATGTCTCAAATTAACTTTTAAAAGTCAATGATCTTATAATTTGGAATGAAGGTGGTATTATGAACTTTTATGTGAAAAGATACAAATTCTTAATTAAAGTTCATTACACCAACATAAAATAATGTTCACAAAGTCATAAACAAAATACTTAACAAACCAAAAAACCTCTTAAATTTTGTTATTAATTATAATATAACAATCTTGAAACAGCGCAAGATTAATTATGGCAGTTATTCCAATACCATTTTAGTTCTGGTGGTATTTTTTTAATTCTGGTGACTTCTTTTGATGCACTTTAATTATGAAAACTGTTTCTTACCATTTATTGGTAACTATTTCTAGGGGGAGAATCACCATTTAACATCAAGGAAATTAATTAATCACGGATTTTTTTTTACCTTTTACCATAACAGTAAGTAATTAATTATGGATGTTATTTTTATCATTTACCATAAGTAATTACCATTTATCTTATTAATAAGACCTATTTTTTTTGGGGTTTGATATAATATAAGAGATAACTGCAGGTTCCCATTCAATCACATTCTTTCACCTCCTCTTTCTTCAACTGGTGATGACATCCCTAATCCATACACCAACACTCCTATTCTATTATATGGCCTCTGATTATGACCTAGAGAAGACGAATGGAAGATTCAAATATTCAAAGGTGCTGTGAATATCAAATTAAAGACAAAAGCTGCCTGAATTATTCAAAGTCGAAGGACTCCATTTGGAGTTGGCGAATATTAAAGATACAAGGTTAACTAGTCGACTTGGGGCTCTGCTTCCTCGTTAGTAATTGCTTTTTTCCCTCTCTTCAAACTATTACGGTTAATTTTTTGGAATGCCAAAATCACCGATTCAAAATGGAAAAAAACCGAGGTTGGGATTCCAAATCACAATTCGCCGGGGGTAAGTGATTTATGGTAACCCCAGGGTAAATATAACAAGCAGTAATTGACTGCAATATATATGTTGATACTAATCTCCAGGTTGATAATTGTTGAGCCATTAATTAGGTCTTACCAACCTAACTTTGGAGGTTAGACCAAGGAAAGTGATATTTCCACAACAATTTTTTATATTTCCACACGTAGGCCCCACATAAAAACCAATCATGTACCTCCACAATAGTTAATATGTGGGCCCTACATGTGAAAATATCAAAAATTGTTGTGGAAATATCAATTTCCTAAACCAATATTCACATAATCGTTTTCATACACTTGTAGAAGGATGGAATCCATCATCTGATAAACTCCATCTTTGCCCTCACAACCATCTTGACAACCAATAGCCTAGTCTTAAAAATAAGTGTGAATTTAATAGAGGAAATGAGCTGGTGTTCTTTTACTCCAAAAGTTTCTATCCTAGCTCAGAAAAGGGATCTTTATTTATGTCCTTTTGAAAAGCTTCATTTCCACAGCCCATATTTTGATCTGCCTCTTCTTCGATTCGGGATTCCCAGCAAATCCTTTTGTAGTGTTTCTTATAAGGACTCATCCCAATAATTCAAACTTCAGTCAAATGATTGTCCTTTTATTCCAAATTCACATGCAGGTACTTGACCTTTTATTTCAAATTCAAATGCGGATTTCATCTCATTTCAAGTCAAATTGTTCGCCAATAAATTATGTGTATAAATTTATTTTACATGTGGGTGATCTTTATTTCATTTTAGCTCCATTCTTTTCTATTCTATTATTTTCAATTACTTATTTTATACTTTGTTATTTAATATGTTTTCTCTTTGTCGTTTTTTACTTGCCCCTTCTACTCTTGTGATATGGGATTCATTTCCAACCTACCCCAAGTAGTTTTATCCAAAAGGTGTTGTTGAGTTGAATTGAGTTTGTACAAGCCAAGGACTGGCCTTATCCGCATAATCATCTAGTAAGTTGATAGGCCTTATCCACTTAATCATCTACTAAATGTTAGATGGGTTACAGTCAATATTATCATAATAAATGCCCCCATGTGATCCATGGAACAGCAGGCTTCAGCTTAAATGGTCAGAAAATATTGTTAATTTTTTTTGTTATGGTTGTGGAAGTTATTTTCAGTATATCAGATGGAGTCCAATTACTAATACATCATTTAATCATCTCTACCTAATGCTTTCCCTCTTTTTCATTCCTCTTAATCGAGTGTTCAAAGCTCAATTTACATGCATTGAACCATTATTTGACTCAACCTAATATGGGACTTTCATCTCTAATCTATGTGCCTTCCACAACTCAACATGATTGCAGATCAATGCAATCCAATGACGCCCAGCCCACGACAAGCTCTTGAAAGCTTTAAGCATTGTAATTCCCAATAATATAAGGAATCAGAAGTGACCAGTGATCTATGTTATACGGACTCTTCACTTTGCCCTAAAGTACTCATATTTGACACTTAACACTCGGACAAGGGTATGAGTAGTGGACATTTCATTTTAGTGTAAAAATTAGCAAAATTGAAGAGTACCCATGCCAGACTCTACAAAACAGCATGTCCAACTGGACATTCCATCTGAGTTCGTGTAACATTGCTAGTTATTCAAGCAGTAAAACAAAATGCATTGATTTATATATCAACATTATATGAGGCTGAGCATAGACACTCACAGCATACAAACAACAAGATGCTAAGTACCTAAAACTAAATCAGCACAGGAAACTAAATAAATTATACAATTTACCTTTAACTGCAAACATGACTCAAAAACAGGCTGCAAATTCATCAAGAAAGTGTAGGATAAATCAAGCAAGGTCAAATTCATAAGCCCAAGCAAAGATGAGAGTCCGTCAGAGCCAATAGAAGGGCATGACATTAATATTAATGATTCAATGAGAGGGCAAGAAGTAGTTGTTGCAGACAAGCAGTCGTCTTTGAGTTGGCTGTGAATGTTAAACAGATTAAAATGTCAGCTTGGGCAAGGGAGAAAGGCAAATATGCAGAAATTAGGTATCACCTTTAATAAGGGCATACAAAAAACAAGTACCGTATAAACTAATATTACCTGCAGAACGAAGCATCCAAAGACTTTAAGAGAGGGCAATTAATGTATGCTTCAGATAAAACACCACACCCTTTCAATTCAAGCAACTCCATACGTGCTGCTTCAATATGGAGAGAGTTTAGTTTGGGACATATTCCCAAATTAAGTGACTGAAGACCAACCTGCAACAAACACAAAGGTTTTCAGCTTTATTACATATGATTGTGATACATTTCCATGCTTATTTATTGTTGTCATATGATGCAATGCATGTTGGCAAACAAAATCAGACACAAGTATCAGTATATCAGAAAGCATTACAGTAGAGTAATAACAATGCCACATCAAATATGAGCATGTATGAAACAAGTTTAACAATTCCCAGACATATCTCAATGCTTGAAATCAGGCCCGCCGTATGTAGAAACCAACATATCTCTTTGGGAGGGCTGTTGACACAAGTTTAGAATATTGTATATAGCCTTTCCAGTTATGCTATGTCATTCCTTCCTTTCTACATTTCAGTTGGGAAAAGGTTAAACAAAACAGGTGTAAGTTTCCTATATCACTTTCTGTGGAAAGGTTCAGAAGATGAGTTAAATGCCACTTGTTGGATTACTTGCCCTAAAAAATGCCATCTTGGTTGCACTACTATCATAGAAGGTGACCTTGGTATCAAGAACCTTTGCATTTACAATTCTTCCCTGCTGGGAAAGTGGGTATGAGGAGCACCATTTACATTGATGCGCCACTGATGATAGGGGTCAGAGATGGATGCCCTTGGTTGGTGTACAAGCTGTACTTTACGCAAACGTATTGCGAAATGGGCGTGGGCCTGTGGCAGGAATTTTATGTTTGTCTTTACATAGTGCTGATCTGCTAAGGATGAGATTCTGGCATGGTTTCTAGGTTGGGACAGCCTTTTCAGACCTTGTTTCCTACTCCTTATTATGTTCATCAGTTTTGAGTGCACGTGGAACCTAGAGGCATCAGAGATGTGGTGTTTACATTCCACCTTTCAATGCTCTCCTCCTATGTCTGTAGCCAGTCACGTTCCATGGCTAGGCATTTCGAAACCTACAGCTCAATTAAGAAGTTGCCTTCTTTTCTTAGCAGAAAAGCAAAGAAGATATTCAGTATTGAGTCCTTGGTTTCTTCAATTAAGGAGGTTTTTCCTGGCATTCTTTTACCATTTGTAGGTTTTTCGAGTGAGCTGGAAGATTGTTGGTGTACTTTTTATGCTCTGTTGTCAGTTGACTTAGTTCTCAATGTTGAGCTGGATAAGATGTTTATGGGTTATTAATTACTAATATGGTTTGATCTTTTCATCCTTTCTTGCACACTGTGTATGTGTGGTACATTACCCTCTTTTTAGTCGCTTTGAGCACAGTCTACTTGCATATATATTAAAGTAACTAGCACTTAGATCAGGTGTTAGGGTTATAAAGTTAATTAAAATTAGCTTTCAAACTCTCATACCAAATAGAACAAAAGAAAAGAATGAGATGTAATATAGCATTTCAATTATGTTAAGAAAAAGAAGCAGAAAAGGATAAACTTCATACAGGGTAAAAGGATGCTCTTTCAAGATGATCACATCCATCCAAAGAGATTTGCTCGAGATAAGGGCAAGTGAGATCAAGAGAAGTAATAGCACGGCAACCAGCAAGAGAAAGATTGACTAAGGTCGTACTGCAGAATCCCACTACTGTCAGGCTCTGAAAAGAAAAAAGAATCACATTCAGTAGAATAATTATAACCAAGAGTGTTTTTTTTTTGGGAGGAGGGGGAGAAGTTAAAGAAAATATCATAGGTCCTAAGCACAGCATGTCAACCACCACAATATAGCACCGTGTATGCCATTACCACCCCTTAATCCAGGATGCTGGCAAGGATAGCCTTCTAAGTATAGACATGGTAAGTGACAGTAATTATGCACATTGCACATATTGTATGCCTACAGTGTTATCCTACTTTCTCATACTAGACTGCCGGAGCTCTTTAGTATTGCACCATGCAATATTCTCAGTGTCATTTAATATTCCATTAGCGTTCAAGGAAAAACACAAACACAGGAAAAAAGGTATTTCAACAGTTAATAGGAACTCCATTAGGGAAATCAAGTGGCACAATCACCTCACCCAACCCCAAATATGGATTAACCATAAATACTGACACATTTCTTTTTTCATATGTAAATTACGTGGACTCGTTTCTCATCCGCTTCATTTTGTAATCCTTCTTTTTCTAATAAAATCTTCTGTTTCAATTTAAAAATATCCACATAAATAAGCAAGTTTTACCAAATAATGAAGTTGGCAAAATCCCAGGTTCTATTATCACAAACCTCACAGTTATCAAGAACCAATGATTTCAGCATAGGACATCCACCGCCATCACTAAAAACTTCACAAACAGAATTTGTCAGGGATTCACAATCTGTAAGGTCCACTTCCTGCAAACACTGGCATTGCAATGCTAATGTAGTTAAGCTTTCTTGTTTCTGCAAGACTAATTTCTGCAAGAAAGTAACAAAGTTTTTTTCAGTTCAAAACCTGTCTGGAAATGTGAAGCATTAAAAGAACCAGCTAGTCCATCTAAACATACTTGCAGTGAATTCGATGTGATATTTATTCGCTGGAGTGAAGGGCAGTTAGAAACTTTGATGGATGATAGCACTATACTTCGCAAACTTAACTCAATGAATCTGCAAAGAAAAATAGTTTAAAATATTAATGTTGATTACAAGAGTGCTAATCAAATTAGATCCAGTAAGAAAATCCTAGGAGAAAGGTGATGAGAACATATCATACTTGCGACAATGTACAAGTCTTATGTTCTGCAGGCGAGGAAGATCCAAGGAGACAGATGTCAATAAGCTGCAATTATCAAGCTCCAAAACCTGCAGCAGAGACAAGTTAATATCAAATGTCTGAGACAGTTCACAGCTGAAACAAAAATAAAACAGAACATCTAGGCAATTGACAAGAATGGATTTTCAAACCTCCAACATATAACTGTGTGATATTGCAGCCATTGACGCAGATGTTATGCCCTCACAACTGTGAAGCTTAAGAACTGTCAACATTGGCAGTCTTACAGACTTCGAAGAAAAACAATAAATAATGTTAAACAGGGTATCTCTAGGTATCACATAAATAGCAACAGTAAACATGTATCAAACTGACCTCAAGCGAGATGTTTGAGCAGTATGAAGCATTGAGAACACGGATATTAGCACATGCAAGAGCAATTTCACGAAGCGTCTCATCACTAACACATAAGCAATTTGACACATCTAATGACTCCAGAAGATGGCATGATATCGCTGCAGAACGAATTGCAGCATCTGAAAGCTTGTGGCAAGAGGCTATATCAAGGTCATGCAAAAGAGGGCAGATCAGTGCAGCATGTGCCATGCTGCTCCTCTTCAAAGACAATGTTTGAAGTTGTGGGCACCTGCAAAACACAATAATTTTACTACAGAGTTGAGTAGCAAAACCAAATTTGATGCTTGTGCTTAATTTCTGACTAGATTATCACCTGACAGATATTCGGAGCACGCGACATTTCACAATTTGAAGATGATGCAGTTGATCATGGTATATAGGTATCTCTTGAATACCATTACCAAGAGTTGCATCATTAACAATCAGTCTCCTCAGCCTCTGGCAACCTGTTAAGTCTTGAAAAAAGGTTTCTCCCAGTTGTCCTTTACCCAAGATTAAAACCTCAAGATTTCTAAGAATGGAATATATTAGCAACTACATAAAATTCATAAGTGAATCCAAGAAAGGACAGGCTAGCTACCTTAGCGAAGAAATTGCCTTCATAGCAAGCAAGTGAACAACAGGTGCACCATTAATGTTCACTTGAGTTGCTCTCGGATACCGATGACACATATCCTCAACTAAAAATTAATAGAACTAGTGAGAAATTCTGTAGCCATATAATAATCTTCACAAAATAAAGGGCCGCTAGTATTAAACTATTTGTAGTTTATAGCATCAGCAACAAGTAAAAGATATTAGTATCTCAAACTATTTATAGTTTATAGTGTCAGCAACAAGCAAGAAGTAGAATTATCAGAATTCCAGTGCACAAATCACTATATATAGCATATACTTTTATGGCAAGTTAAAACTCAACAGACTGAAAAATCTTATTCTCAATGATTACATAACTTGTGAACCGAAACTCTGATACAATCAAGGGAGAATAATTGTAAGTGAATACATTTGTTAAGAGAAGTCCTAAGCCATACAAAACAGCCAAATATAAAAAACTATGGTAGATAAAATACAGCTCCTTGCTAGAAAGACTACATACAATCCACAGTTATTACAGGCAAAAGGCTCACCTTGGAACCTATGGACGCAGTGCGGGTGTGTCTCATTGAGATGAGGCACACATCCTCAAAAGGTAAAATTAAAATATATATGGTGTCATATTTGTAACAATACAATATTTTATAGTATAAATTGGCAATATATGGCATAAATAAATACTAGAGGAAAGAAAGAAGATAAACAGAGGTAGAAAAAGAGGAAAAGGAAGGAGTGGGACTAAGTGGAAAGAATAAAAATAGAAGATGGGGGGAGGGGAAGAGAAAACAGAGGAATTAAAAAAAAGGTCAGAAAAACAAAGGTCGAATAAAAAAAAAATAAAGAAAAAAAGGGACGAAAGGAGAAGAAAAGAACGAGATGAGAAAAGGGAACAAAAGAAGGTGAATAAAAACTGGGGGAAAAAAAACAAGAAAAGGAAAGAAGACGAAAAAAATACCTAGAGCCTTCTCTTAGAAGAATTCAATAAGGTCGCTTCAATAATTTCTTACATCTCACGCATAGGCCCAAAAGGCGTGATCCGCACCTTAGCCAAGGCAAAGCCCTAGAGGCGCATCTTTAACTTATTGGCACTTATTCCAGGAATTCAAGAAAATATCTTAAGATAACTTATCTTCCATAATCAACCCCCACATCCTTCAAAGCTACTATTGTTGCACCATAACTCCATCACCAAAGACAAAAGGGGAACCAGCAGCACAGTGCCTTTCCATGTCTTCCAAATACAAACATTTCTCCAGCAGAAGCCCATTCAAATAAGACATGACTCAAATGACAACATATAAGGAAAATAATAAAGCCAAAAGTTCACAAGCAAAGATATTCATTGCCATGCACTATATATAACAATATCACCCAAATGGAACCTAAAGAACTGACTAAACTGTCAACTAACCCACCTATTTTGAAGGCATAAAACACCAATGCTGTCTTATGTACATAGCATGACACATCGCGTCACTCGTCTAATGACTCAAGTTCTAAGAAAAATAAAAAAAAAGGATGACTATGGAAAAAGAGAATGGTAACCTCATACACAATTACAAATCCTCCATAACCATTCCACTTCTAAATAAACAATATCCATTTTGCAATTAAAATCTCCACACAATCCCCAAAAACACCCATGCGAGACCAACTTCCAATTGCAGTTGCAAACACGCCTTTGAAAATAGGAGTCAATGTCCAGTTGTTAACTAAAACAGAAATTTAATCCCCATTTTTAACTGCACTCCAGGATAGGATTATTGAAATACATCTAACCCTCGCCACGCAGATGATCTTGGCAAACCCACATATTCAGTCCATAACCAAGGACCAATGTAACTGATATACAAGTCTCTGCACACTTTTCTTCTGCTTTTCAAAAGGCCAACCCCATATTTCATCCCAAAATAAACCCCTCCCATTTCTTCAACAAAACCTCCATAACCCCTTCCTTCCACAAAGGACCAATATCACTGATATACAAGTCTCTACAAACTTTTCTACTGCTCTTCAATCAGCTAACCCATATTTTATTCTAAAATAAATCCATCCCATCCAAACCTCCATAACCACTTCCAGAAAGTTCCCAGGTTAATTTTTTTCCATATTATGTACTACCCAAAATATAGTGCTTCTCAATAGAAGATATAAGAATAAATACATAAATTCTCTAATCACTAGTGGTGCTTAAGTCATTAGCTGGAATTCTATCTTAAAGAAGGGGGTCCTTCTCTCAAGTTTATCAGGTCATAATGAGAAGGTTCTAAGAGATTATTCTTCATCAGGACAAAATGACCTGCCTTTATTATACAAGAACTATAGTAGCAAATCAACTCTGATGTATAGTAATCAATCATTCTAAATAGACTTGGTTGTATCTGAAGAGGCAAAAGCCTAAAAAGGATTAAGGAACTATTCATCAAAAAACAAAAAAAACTGGACGAGAGCAGGGGAACTCAGATAATTTGCTAATAAAAGGAGAGACAAACTACAATGACGATAAATGTTCAAATTTAACAAGTTTTTTTCTATGTATTTGTTTATAGAAAGAAAAACGTTATGGAAATCGTACAGGTCTAAACTTGATGGAATCCTTAATTTGCAAACTTATCATCCTGAGCAAAAAATTTCTAGATTTGACATCTGTAGGTTGGAAGTATTTTGATAATATTATCATTTGTTTGAATTTACAGTAAAAGAATAACAAAGAAAAAAGTACTCTCAGAAAGAAAAAAAAATACTGCATATTAATTAAAAGTCAGTAGTTTAGCTCAAGATCAAAACATCCTCACATTGTAGTAAAGATATATTCCGCTTCTCAAAGTCCAAGATTCTCCAGAAATCTTCATGAGCACTAGCCATGCGCCACTGCCTGCAAACCTTGGCTGCTCGACAAAGATTGACGGGGTCCAAAAAAGAGAAAACCTAACACCACATAGAACAGTATTAAGAAAATAGCAACTAGAAATTTATAACATATAAACCAAGAACTTTCACACGAAACCATTCAGTACCATATGCAATAAATCGTCAGTAAGATCCATCCTCACTTCCAGATCTTCCATTTTCGGAGTATTGCATCCATCTCCTTCATCTTCTCTCTGACTTCTAGAATCAATGGAATTTTCATTGCATCCATCACACAATATTGGAGCAAGGTATTGAACTTCGTTTGTGAAGGAACTCTGATCAATATTATAATCCCTTCCAAGCAAACTATAGCCGTCATTATCCGAAGTCACAGATGCAAAATGGCCACCCCAATCCCTGCAAATGTTTCAATATCAATTCAGTATTTGATCCACCAGAATAATGTGATCTACTAGAATGTTAACATTTTAGGACATATCAAAACATGCTATGTCTATTAACAACTAAATTCCATTGACGCAAACTCTGGACAAGTAACAGCACATGAAACTTGACACAATAAAAAACCGGAAGGCCAGCTTAGAACAATGGAGGACAGTTAATTGATGTAGGACAAGATTTGACGAAGAAAGATTGTCGAAAACAAAGGAAAAGTTAACTCGGGTGAGACTCTGCACCTCACTACCCCAAATATCTTTTACTTGGGTGATACTCCACACATCCCTACCCCAAGGGTTTCTCAACCGCAAAAGAGAGAAACATAGATCATAGCTGCATTCAATAATCAATAATATATCTGTAATGTAATTAACTTGTGAGAATTACATCAATATTTATAGAGACTAAACTACTAAAATACCCTTCCTAAATGTTAAAATCCTAATCACTATTAAATGTCCTAAATCCCCACTAATAAATAAATGCTTACATAATTTTTTTCCAAATTAAAAATAACAAAACTTTCAAAACTCGTGGTCCCCATCATTAATGGTATGCATGAATCTCAAATTACTGCGAGATATAGAAGCCAATGTACAACAAAGATGTATTGAGGTAAACATGCCATTGTTGTTTCTTCATTTCTTTCAGTTCAATTGCCAGATGATAAACGCACAACGATCATGTTGAGACCTTCTCAACTGATGCACTAAAGTCACAACAATGACAATGCAATGGAAACTTACAGCCTACTTTGTTATTATTTGCTCAAAAGCCTCAAATTGTAGATTTACATTTTCCTTCAAAAATGAATGATAGAAAACAACAATGCATTGGGCAATTAAAGATCTACTACCTTATTCTTTGCTAAAATTGTAGATTGAGATTTTTCCTTCTGAATTAAATGCCAACAACTAGACATTATATCTATGACTATAAACAATTACATACCCCGGAATTTGGTACGTTAGTACAACAATTCAGTTCAAAATAACCCAAACGAACCAATTGTACTATTAAGTTTTCAGATCACAGGAAAGGAGATAGAGGGTCTTACAGTGAAAATGAATGAACTTTAGGTCGTTTATTGTGAGAATCACGATCAAGATTCTCTCTCCCCACAGCAGCTGATGACGACGAAGACTCGCCTCCCAAACCTAAATTTAAATTAACCTCCATTACACCCTGCCCACTACTCGAGGATTCCGCCGTGCCATGGAAACTTCTCAAACTCCCAATAGTCACCCCATCACTAGCAAAAAGACATTCTCTCTCATCAAGACCCTTAATTGCATCTCCATACTGTGACTCCGAAAACCCTAAATCAAAAGCCAAAGGCTGCGGCACCTCGTCATTTTCCATGTCCTCAGGCTTAGCCTCACTCTCATTTCCCAATTCCATGGCCTCTTTTTCCTTATTTGGTTTTTCTTCTTCGCCGAAGCATAAACAACACCAAATCCTCATACAACAACTCAAAACACTAACTAAAGACCTGAATGCTGAGACCTTTACGTCAAAATGACAGGATCTCACACATTTTAGCCCTAAATTTCCGCAAATTTACGAACCCAGAAACCCTAGAAACAATAAATCAATTCAGTCAAATAAATTCCAGACAAAAAGGGTATTTCATATGAAATACAGAAATTCAACAAAAAAAAAAAGGACTCTTTCAGCTCCATCTGCGAGTACAATTGATCAGATATGGAGATTTACATACATGTAGAAACACATAAACATCACACAGAGAGAAATTATACGGGAGAATTAAGACCAAAAAGAGATAGTAGATAAAATTGAAGAGTAGATCTGATTGAATCTTTGAATGTTCTTCTTCTTCTATCTGTAATCGTCTATGCTCCGGAAAGATCGGCGGCAATGGCGATATATGTGTCTCTCTGTTTCTTTCTGTAAGAAATTGTTCTTGTATCAAAGTTTCGGGCAGCTGTAAACTAAAAGTGACATTTCGGACTCATTTTCAAACTTTAAAACTTAATACGACGCCGTTTCTATTTAACACTGAATTTTCATTTCTGTTTTTTAAAATAAATTAAGAATTTTAAAATTATTTTTACATTATGGCAAAAAGAGAGGCGAGGAATACCGTATATAAGTGCGTTACCTATCGCACGAAAACAATATTGTTTTGTGTAACAGAATACATTTTCTTTTATATTGTGTACAAAAAAATATTTTATAATTTTATCAAAATAGTTTTATTATAAGGAATAACTCGAGCGAGAACATGAATGTCAATTATCTCACATATCCATTTATTTTATTTTATTTTTTGTATGAAATAAAGTTTTATCATTTTTTAACGTGGATGATTTTATTTTTTGATTGCACATTTTATTGTATTACGTGCAACATGTTTACAAAATAGGATATGTTTTATAGAACTTTATAAATGTCCTGACCAAATTCTTCATAGTTTAATGATAAAATAATTACTTATAAGACTTTGGGTGCATGAAGTTTTGAAATTCAATATCGACAAAGTTAAAATTATTAACATTTTACTCAAATTACCAAAAAAAATAAAAATATCCTAACATATTTCCTAGAACAAAAAGTACAAAAAACCACCCTATTTTTCGTCACCACCATATGGGATAGAAACTTCTGTAATGAAATATAATTTATTTTATTTTTTGAGAACATCAGCTTCATCGTAGATTATATAATAATAATAATAAGCTTTGACAACTGGAATTATTTTCAAACTTATAATATTACTAAGATTATTATTATATATACTAATAAATGTTATTTATATATGATGTTTTTGGAATTAAGTTTGGGTCGAAAACTTAATTTTGAAGTGCATACTAAAAACAAGAGGATTTAATCTTATTTTATTACTCCATTCATTTTAAAATATAAGAGCAATTATGACTCTTTTTTATAAACTCAATTTTAAATTTTAAATTAATGCGACTTGATAGAATTTTGAATATATATATATATATATATATATATATATATATATATATATATATATATATATATATATATTTAAAAATATGTAGTATTTTTAAAATTGTTTGCAATATTCATAAGGATATTGATAAAATAAAATTAATTCATGCCAATTTTTAGTTTTAAAAAGTCTTAAATTGATTTTAAAATTAACTATTTTATTTTGAAACAACTTATTTAAAAAAAAAATAAGATTACTACACATGAAAATTATTTTATTTTATTTGGGCTGGCTGTGAAAATATTGCAAGCCCAACTGCCCTGTTAAGTTGCAACCCAATCAATATTTTTTGAACTTTTGAAGTTTCTAGCCCAAGCTTTGTCTTTGCATTGGAGTTCAAGACGTGTAAACTCGACGAGTGGCAACGTAGACTTTTTATACCCTAGAATCATAGCTTTTGGAGAATAAAATAAAATAAATTCATAAAGAAAGAGTTCATGTAGCAAGATTAAGAATAGTTAAAGGAATTGATATTTTTATAATATTTATATATATAAATTATTGTTATAGACCTATAATAACGATTAAAACCGTCGTTATATATCTATAATGATATTTTTTTATGTGAAAATATTAAAAAAATCTGTAAAAATATCAATTTTTTAATTATATTTGCAAGGTATCTGCCGGCATAAATTAGTCAACCTAAGTAAGTAATGCAAAAAAATTAGACAAAAAAAATTCCAGTCATCATGTAGATTTTTACATAAATGTTATTTCATCCGTTTTAAAATCAAATAACAATATATTAAACTTTAAAATTAGTATAATTCAAAAAAAATTAGAATAATTTTTTTTTTATAATTAATAATTTTTGTTATATACTGTACAATTATAATAATTATATCAACTAAAATTAAATAAATTAACATTAATTTAAAAATTAATATATATTTAAGCTTAAAAATCAAGTTATATATTTAATTCTATAAGAAGGAATATATGTAAGCATGCGGGTACACTGGCCCCACCAAGATATAAATAAATTTACATTATTATAAAAACTATAGACTGAGGAGACATAAAATAGAAAAGTGAGAGAGTTGGATATAAAATAAGATGAGACAAATATGACCAAAAAAAATTATAATATTATTATCTATCTATCAATCTATATATTATATAAAATTGGAGGACTCCACTTGTTAACACTTTTTGTGAAGCTTTTTGGCATTTCGGAGAATCCTCTTTGAGTCTTATGATAATTTTTATTTTGTTCTTTTTATATTATTTTTTTATTTTATAATTTTGTAAAATTTTTATTTTATTCTCACATAATTTATACACGCAGAATAAAACACGTCGTTATTCTCTTTGAGTCTTATGATAATTTTTTTATTTCGTAATTTTGTAATTTCTTTATTTTTAATTCTCTCTCTTTACCTTTTTTTTTTTTGGGAGCAGAATAAAACACGTCGTTAATGATCGGATGACAAACAAAAGACTTCCAATTATGTTTCTAAGTTAAATCAAAGACTAAGAATATGATTTAATCCACAGCTGGGTGACACAAGGGCATTGGCACCCTTGTGATAAAAACATGTAGGTCCCCTTTGATCAAAGTAATGGTGATGGACAGAAGTTATTAGATCATGCGGTCCACCAAATCCTTGACAATTTCTATACATTTTCAGTCAATGTGGCCGACAATTGACTATTCCTTCTCATGCCTAGGAAAAATTATTAGTTGGTTATGGAATAAGGTCAAGTAATGTCTTACACCAATTATATATTATTATTTATATGAGATTTGAGCAAATTTTAACAAATTAATGAGTTCAAATATGAGATCTGTGTAAATTTCATATAAATGACAATATATAATTAGTGAAGAGTACCACCTAACCTTGTCCCGAAATCCCGAATAATTACTACATATCTAATTGTCACCATAGTTGAAAAATAATATTATTCCACGGTGAATAACCGAATGGGAAATTGGGAATTCTTATTATTGCATTAAGTTGCTCTCCATATCAAATCGAATACTCTAAATATTATGTTTAGATTGGAGAAATGAATATAGAAATAGAATAATTCATTTCTATTAAATGTAAAATAAAATTATGTTTGGTTGTTCTATTGGAATTAACTATTTTTATTTTTTTCAAATTTATGAATTTTATTCCTTGAGATGATGATATAAAATAACTTATTCCTTATCCCGTTGAAATGGAATGGACCATTTCTATCTCTTCCAAATTTATGAAATTTATTCATTTTGATGATAATATAAAATAACTTATTCCACCTTGAATGGAATGACTTATTCCGCCTGAAATGAAATGAATCATTCTACCCTCTATTTGATTCCTTTCTCTATTCTATTCCTTCAATCCAAACATAACACAAATGAAAATAAATCCATGCTCACTTTTTTGATTTGCTTATTCTCTCTTATGTTATGTTTGGATTGAAATAATAGATAGGATAAAAAAATGAAATACAGACAAAAATGGAATAAAGAGTTGAATGTTTCATTCAATTTCAGATAGAATGTGTTATTCTATATCATTTAAAGAATAAAATTCATAAATTTTGGAGGAATTAAAATAGTCAATTTCATTCTAATAGAACAATCAAACACAATTTTTTTTCTTCTCATTCCATAAGAATGAGTCTTTTCATTTACACTTTCATTCCTTCAATCTAAAAGTAAGATTACTACACATGAAAATTGGTAATGACACTACTCTCATACTTCACTTCATTATTTTTTTTTTAAATAGAAAAGTTTACTTATAGTTTGATAAAACTCCTTCCGTTCTAAATTATACTTCATCCGTTTCAAATTATAAGATTAGTATTGATTTTTAAAATTAATTTAAAATATTTTTAAACTCAAAATTGGGATGATTCATTAAAAATAATGAAACAATAACTTTTATAATGAGTAGTGTTTTCTAGATAGTTTATAAAATTCATTATATAAGTTAAAGGAATCCATGTCTATTTATTTAAAAGTGCCTTAAGTTGACTTAAAAAAATCAATAATGATCTTATATTTTATAATGGATGGAGTAGGAGTTATTTTGATTTTTAAAATTAACTTGAGATTTTCTTAAATTCAAAATTAATATAAATTTGTGTAGTTTTGATTAATACAATTAGGAATATTATAAAGAAAAATGATATTTTTATAAGCAAAAATGATATATGTATTAATCTGCATCACAATCTTAATTCAAAAAAAAAAAATTTACAATACATAACAGAACTCTTAAAATAATTCTTGAAAATAAAAACTAAATAAAAATATAAACAATTCTCTCCCTTTTTCTAGGAAATAAAATTAAAAACCTTATCAACGCTATCCGAATAGGCCCCAAAGTACACGTACTAAAACTGTTTAAGGCTCGTACTATGTGTAGTAGTTAGGCCCATCCATCTTTAGTAGGCTTTCACTTGGAAAAGAAATAACCTCGTATTCTCAGTTTATTGAGATGGTCCAACTAAAAGTGTGCCAAAATGAAACCCAAAATATAAATATTATTTTTATTTTGTGTACGTTCTAAAATAAGAATTTACTTTTGATAATAATTAAATTATTATAAGTATCCTTAACGAAAAGTGGTTAAACGTAATATTCCTAATTTAGGTAATATTAATATAATTTTATTTAAATTATTTTAATACATTATTTTTATTTTTATTTTATAAAAATAAAACTTTCATTTTGAGACACCCAAGTACATAACTCTCTTCAGTCTTCACGACTTCGACCACATTATGGTTGTTCTAGTTTACGTGTAAATGAAGAATATCCTTTTAATTGCAAAATTGAACATATAATAGATAGGGGTCACCATTCTTATTCATAATCAAGGTGGTCAAATTTCGTGTACTTTTGAATAATTAAAATCCGGGTCTCTTTTCTGGTCCAAAAATGTGAATCTAATTTTCTAAATTTATATTAAAGTTTATTTATCATGCATATAAACATATTTTTTCCTCAATAAATATGAATAATTAATTGAAAATTTAATAAAATTATATTTAGGGTCCATAAGAGCTCATAAGTCCTTTTTAAAAATGGTCAACAGTTTAATTTTGTGAACATAATTATGCCTAAGGAGTTTTCGTAGATTTTTTTTTTATTAGTCTTATACTTTGTGCATATATAGTCTCGTGTCTTGAAATATTTATATATGAAAAAAACAGGTCGAACTGTCATGTAAATTTTCAATTTGGATTAACATTTTAAGATACAAAGGTTTTTATTTTTTATTTTTTTTTATCCGGTATCGTTATAAACTTAGTATACATATTTTTAATTTCTCTTAATTCGAAAATTCAGAATTTAAATTAATGTCCATTCTGATGGACGGAGTATTGAAAATGGAACTCCCATTTTCACTGCAGGAGACGTGGGTGTTCGCTAATGGTAGCACCATGATTCTCACGACAGACAGACAGTTATTACGAACTCATTGACTAATTTTTCATTTTTGAGGTTGTCATTGAGCTTGCATAATTATAAATGATATAGTCGTAAAAGGGCTCAGATCACCTATTATTAAATTTCTCTTTTTCCTTGTATTGAGTTCTATAGCAACGGTTTTTAAGGTCTGTAGCGACGGTATGTCCCGTCGTCGTAGATTTACAAAAAAATAGAATTATAGTGACGGGACATACTGTCGCTATATGTTTAAAACAAAAGACTTTAGTAACAGTTGATCTCAACCCGTTGTAAAGGGAGAGCCATTGAAACCGGGACCAATACCAATGAGACACTTTATATATATATATATATATATATATATATATATATATATATATATATATATATATTCTCTCATCCAGCTAGCTATTAGTATTATGAATCCAAAAAGCCAATTGACATTATGTCACTCATGACTAGCTACAACTGTAAAGTCCATTACCTAGCTAGAGAAATCATTTTGTAATATAATTGTGGACAAAAAAACTGAGCTCTCTAACTCGTGTTTGGATTTCATTGTCAAACAATCAAGACAAGTTGTGCAGCCACTAGTAGTGCATGTCTATTTTTTCACATAGAATTATTGTAGTTTATGTTGAAGTCATTCTCGTCTCTCAATCACTCTCCTCTCCGTAAGTTCAAATGTAAAGAAAAGGACTTCTCTACTAAAGAGTGTTATTATTCATTCACCCATTACCCAGTTTAAGAAAAAAATGTAATTAAGATTGGTCAGATCTTCAAATTAAGTATTTTTTTAATTTTTTCCCTTCTTGATGGAACCTGACTTTACGCTCCATTTGGTTGAGATTTGAATCTCACATGAGTTGTAATACCTGCATCCAATTTATATCCAAATATGCTCATATATATACGCGTGTTAATTAGATTAAATTATATAAAATATCAAACTCTACAATCAAGAATATCAATAACTTATTACGATTTTTAAATGAATTATTGGCGAGTCAAAATGACTGATTTGAGTTGCTTTTGCCATTACATCACAATATTTTATCCGTTTCAAAATATAGTATCAATATTATCGATTTTTTCAAGTCAGATTTAATTGCTTTTAAATTCAAAATCAAAATAATTTATATTTTTAGACAATATATATATATATATATATATACACACACACATACATACATACATATATATGAAAGCTATTAATTACATAAAAGGTTCTATCAAATAAAGGATTTATTGTATTTAAAAGTTAAGTGAATACAATAAATGGAATAAATCTTTTATTTGATAGTACCTTTTAAAGTTAAATTTAAGTTTATCCCATAAAATTAATAAAATTTGAACTTATATATATATTTAAACAAGAAATTAGTGTGATTATATATGCCATCATGGGATAATCTAATGGTAAAAATTAAAGGTGATGCACAACGTACCAATCTTTTAAGAAATGTGGCCATGTGGGTAATCAAATTCAAGTAAAAAAGCACGTCCGTCCATTCATGAACATGGGACAAAAATCGAGAAGGTATCAGTTACTTCACGCATGAGAAGAAGGAGAAAAATCCTTTTAAAGCTAATTGGTTGGTTCATCTTACAAGAAATCATGATCTTATCATTGCCTTGTAAAACAACTTTAATTTAGCCTACCTCAGACTCGCTCTCCTAAGTTCCTACGACCCCTGTTTCAACTTTTCTCTACTTTTCATGAGAGAGAAAAAGGAAAAGGGAAAAAGAAAAAAGAAAAGAAAAGAAAAAAAAAGAAAAGAAAAGAAAAGAAAAGAAAAAAAAGGGGATGTGGAAACCAAGTAGATTTGATTTATGCATAGAACCAAACAAACATATGTTGTATATACTTCGAGGGAAGGGAAGGGAACGAAAAAGAACCAAATCCCTTTAGAAAAATATAAAGCTTTTTTAGTTTTGGTCTTTTTGCATGCAAGAGAATCTCATGTCATGTAGCTGGCCTAACCCTCCCTCACTCCCGTATCTATATACATTTTTTTTCATATATATATATATATATATATATATATATATATATATATAATCTTATTTCATATATACATGTGGTCAAAATTAAAAGGTAACAAACTACTTAGACATGTGGTCAAATTAAATAGCTTCTTCACCAAGTTCGACTTTTTTCTCATATCCAAGTGTCTAATGGTGAGTTTTGTTTTAAAAAGAAGAAAAGACCGAACATTTTCTGTTCTTTCTAAAGTTGGAAAGAAAGTATGCAACTTTCCTCTATTGTCCCGTTATATCTCCCAAATATAAAATTCACAAATAAGCCATAAACCAACGGATAAATGTGTTTCATTTCTAAATTTTTGAGTCCGACATTAATTAAGAATAAATAAAAATTTTACTTGTATGGTTTTGATTAATTATTGAAATCCAAATCTCAAGAAAGTATATATATATATGTATATGTATATATATGTATGTATGCAAATAAAGTAAGATGGAGCAAACACCAAATATTTAAGGCTGAAATTTGCCAGCTCATAACTTTTTTGAAAATAAAAATATTGAAACAAAATAAAATTATTAGCACCACTAACATAGCCGGACAGGGACATGTTAATAGAGTAGATAAGCAGATAACATTCGAAGAATAATATATAGAAAGTTAATTTTATAGTTTTTTCAAATATATTTATTGGATTAATTCACATGAGAATTAAGGCGTGACCTTAAAAAAGAAAATGAAATCTTTTCTGAAGATTTTCATTTACACTGCTTGATACTGTTTTTTCTTAACCAATTGCAATGGACACCTTCCAACAGAAATTAAAATAAACGGGCATGAACAATACAAAAATGAAACAATGGAATTACTACTGAGGTTTATACAAGGAAGCTAGATAGCTAGCTAGAGTTGTTGATTCCTCCTGAATATTTTCTGGCCAGGTGCAAGAATGGCCATTGGATCAAATCTAGCCTTCCTCTCGACGAACCTTGACCATTGATTCCCAAAATGTTGCTTCCATTCTTCTTCCGACTTGTAATGAGGGAAGTAAGGCTTGAAATTGAAGCCATTTCTTATGCAGCATGTGATAATTTCGCGATTTTGTGAGACCATTTCTTCGACTGGAGGTCCCCTTGGATATGGCAGACTAAATCGGAGCAATGCCACTAGATAGAAGATATCCCCTTCCGGCAACACCACCGATGTCCGATCATCCCACCTAATTCATTCATAGAAAATAAAATTGTAAATTTTAGCAAAGTTTAAAGCAATTCAAGATTATTCCTAAGGATTCTATAAATGCTGCACAGCCTACATGCGTTGTAGTATCGTAAAGAACACGTTTTCAATGCATATATCAATCTAAGGTGGGCATATATTTATACCTTGTCCTGTAACTACAATTATATGAAATGTTTGTCAGAATCTATGACGGCCCACATGATGCTGAGAAATATATTGAAGCAACAATGATACAAAAGAAACTTTTATTTCTAAAAATTATTTTACTAGTTTCACCGAATCATTGACGTGTACCCTACACTCGTGTGAGAGAGGAACCGGATACAACTAACAAAACATGTTTTGAAAATAGACTGTCCCGATATATATTTACATTCTACCTACTACAAGTTTATTCATACATTATTGAAAATGATGAACTCTATTCCAATAGAAAAAACAAAAGAAAAAGGATTGGAAGAATATTTGTGCCTGAGATGAGAGAACGAATACTACTACATCACAGCTAGGGATAATTTGCTCCAAGGAAAAATCATTGGTGTGCCAAGACAAATAATGGTGTCACTTTTCCCGGGTTGGCCAATAAACATGCTTGTGGTCAGTTATGTGGCATGACTGTCACTGAGAGCTAGTCACTTTAAATCTCATTTTCCACAAAAAGATAAATTCAAAAAGACAAAGATGCCCCTCTAGTAGAAAACCAAAGTAGATACACACGATCGAATCCTAAGTACAGCGTACATACATTGAAACATACACCCTCTTGTTCATTAATTCAATTTGTTAGGTTTCTGTCCTTCCACTAATTTAATTTATTTTTATTTTTTATTTTAAGTAAAAACAAGGACACTCTCATTTTGATTTTCTTTTAATATATAAAAATGACTCGTAAACTTAGTATTCTATATTATCCAATAACAAAATACCAAACATATAATAAGAGAAAATTAAGAGATTTGAATTATAGTAATAAATTGTGTAATTATTACACTGAATTTAAAATTTAAAATTTTATTCTAAATTAACTATGTGGCATGTTTCTATTAGGTAGTATAAAATACTAATTTTACGGAACATTATTATATTATTTATTTTCCTTGTTTTGATTTGACATGAAAGGAGTATTAGGAGTATACATCACATTTTTACATTACCAAACAAAACAAATTGTGAAGTGAACATAAGAAAATTGTAAAGATCACACATAGGAGGGTCCATGGTATCTTTATCCCAAAGTCTTCTTATCTCTAATTGTTTGCTTATACGTTTCGCTTACAAAAACTAATATATATTTGCATAATACTAATAGAATAGGCAAGGGAGAAGAATAGGGTACATCACATAACCATCAAAGTAAATACAGATCACCTAAGCAACGTACAACGGCATGCGGTGAGAGAGAGAGACGGTACAAACCGTCATCACGCAAGTAATAAGGTGTACAAGTACCAAACTACGTAACGTAAGGGTCTAATGTCGGTCCTACTTGGCTGAGCCTGTAATAGGAAAAATGTAAGACTTTAAGTTCAAAATCTTAACCACCCGATTTTAAGATGTTCAGCAAAGGGTCAGCATATCTGGTTTTAATCGAGTCAGGTGCACCCCCATCTACTTGTATCCTCCAACTAGGTAATAATTCGGATCCCACACAAGCTTACCACATGTAGCCTGTTTAATGTTTGGAAATCTCGTAAACAAGTCGAAATGAGTTGAGTTTTGTTAGGACTGAACTCAAATTCAACTAATTTTTATATAAAATTGACTCGATGTCTAGACGAGTCAGAACTTGCATATATTTTTACGTATTTCATTAATAAATGAGTCAAGTTTATGCGTATCAGAGTTTAGTTGAACTCAAATTTTAATTGAACATGAGAAACTTAAACTTATATTATACTCGTGTTAATTAATATTGCTTACGTTTTAAAATATAAGATTCAGTTCAAGTTTCTAAAGTCATTTATAAACATTTACAAATTATGAATATAAAAATTTCATGTCATTATCAGAAGGGTGTTGCACATATATTATTAATATCATTACTCGTTAAGATAAAAGAGTTGGGTGGTGGGTGGGGGGAATAGTTAAAGAGTGGCAATAGTAGTAGTAAGGCTTACTTGCTACGGAGTAGAGGGTAGACCAACATGGGCCCACCGACCCCATGCTTCAAGATCTGCTTGAATACCATACGATCAAAACCCGCAATGTCTTTTTTGGACACAAACAAATTGAGCCACGGGTGTGGGGCATCCCATGTACCGTTAAGCTTCGCATGTTGCTCGGCACTCTTCACCCGCAACAAAAACTCCATGTAGCTCTGCTCCACCTGGAACCTCAATCCCTCGCAAAATCTCAGCCGTCCAACCAATCTATCCACAACCTAATAATAAGTAATAATTACAAAAAAAACCAAATTAAAATTCCACTCCATAATTATCATGTCTTTTACTACACCCAAAAGAAATCATAAAAATGATTCCGGAAAATGATGGGCTATTTCGACCACTAGCGAACTGGTGGAGGGTGGTGTGGGGCGTAAGACGACAGCAAAATCTCCATGGCGACAAGCGAAGTTACTGTTTTTGACCTGACCCGGTTTGTCATTTACGAAAGGACACGGGTGGAGAAAGTACGGTGTCAATCTCGTAAAAAAGACCCGACCCTGTGGTCATATTCTTACACGTTTGTTTGTGTCAGAAAATCCAATGGAAGATACAATATAACACCGTATGGTCAGTTTCAAAGTTGGGAAGTGAGATAGCTACCAAGGTAAATATACAATTTATGAGGCATTTTTATTTTTCTGATTTCCGGTACTGGCAGGAAATGGAAAAGGGCAACCTGAGAAATTATTCGGTATTTCAGAAAAAATAAAAATTTATATTTTTTTTAAACATAATAGTGGAATCTATAAATAATAGAGTTTTCGTGAATTCCATTATTATATGAGAAGAAACATAAATTATTTATTTGTTCTGAATAATTTTTCCTTTCCCCTCCTCTCTTTCACTGACACGTGTAACTATGTTTGCGACTCTTTTTGACTTTTTCACTGTTCTTCGCCGGAGACTACCTTTTGTGGGACCCAAACCTGATTCATGGACAACATCTTTCTTTGGGTCTACCAGGTCAAAATTCAGTCCTTGGGTCCCACCCCCTCACCATTGACCCTACAGCCTCCATCTCAATAACCCTTTGCAATAAAAGGAGATTAGTTCATAATCTCTAGAACACTAACCAAAATCACATGCAGTTGTAGCATGTACAAATGGCATTTTATTAAAATGGGACGCGAAGTAGGGTAAAAAAAGCTATAGGCAAATAAGTAAAATAATTGACTTACCGTATTGACAACTGAGGAATCATCATCATTTCTGTAATGCATTGCCAGTTCGAGGCAGTAAAGCACTGGCCCGGCGGAGCGAGGGATACGGGTCGGGTCAAACTCCTGGTTCGAATTCAGTGGCACCAATTGCCACCCATTGACCGGGTCATCAGTGTTGGTGAAAACGAACCCTTCCACGTAATCAAACGACTCGTCACCCTCCGGTTGAGTCACCAGAAACTCGGCGTCCCGAGTGAACTTATCGAACTCGGCGTAAACTACCCTTATCCATTTCACCTAATCAAACAAAACAACCTTTTCGTAAACGTGTCGTTCATGTACAAGTGATATTCCTCCCAAAAATAAAATTTAAAATTAGGAGAGAGAAAATGAGGAATTATTAGTACCCACCATGTCCGGTGCGGGCTGAAGCAAAACCCTAGCTCTGGTGATAATTCCGAACTGACCGAGACCACCGAGAACTGAATGATAAAGCTCAGAGCTCTGATTCTCCGAGCAAATTATCGTATCGCCTTTTCCCGTTACGACCTCCAATTCCGTTACGTTTGACGTCTGTGGACCGTAACGGAACGCCTGCCCGCTGACGCCGGCGTTAGATAACGTCCCGCCGACCGTCAAGCCGAGATAATCCGTCCACGACCTCGGCGCTAAGCCGTACCCCGAAACGCACTGTTTCAATACGTCTTCCCATAATGCCCCTCCGCTTACGTCGACGAAGTAAGTGGACCCCCGGGAGCCGTGGGGCTTTCTCACCTCGAAAACCGTGCTCTCCGTCGATCTCATGTCGATGACGAGGCCGCCGTCGGTCATCGCCTGGCCGTTGATTGAGTGGCCGTTGCCCCTAGCCGCGACGGTTAGACTGGCTGACTCGGAGGCGAATTTCATTACCTTGGATATGTCGTCGGTGCCGGCCGGTCGAATGAAGGCTAACGGTTTGTAGGCATGCATGCCGCCGAAGTCGGAACTGGCGGAGGCGGTGGATAGGTAGTCGATGGTGCCGCGGAGGTCCATGGCCATGGAATTGGAGATGGAGACCGGAGACTCGTCGGAATCCGCCATTGTTTCCGTTTCGTTCTCCTGAACGAAATGCTCTAAGTAGGCTATCATGGTCGCCGTTGGAATCGGGATTTCTTATCTCTCTATGAGTTATACACATACGGGTGTGGAAGTTTAGGCTTAAATAGCGGCGGTTTGGATTTTACGAAAATTAGTAAAATTTAAATAATTTTGGGAGTATTATTATGGGAATACCAGTAGTAGTATTAATCTGGTGACGTGAGCATATCCCTTCCAATATTAAAAAATTACTCAGTATTTTTAGATTATTTTTATATGATATATTATATCAATTACATGTTATTATCTTAACGTATATAATAATACCTCACTGTATATATTAAAATAATAATATATAATTGTCTTAAAACATTAATAATACACACGAACACCGGATGACTTCTCCTCAATATCATGTTGCCGATCCTACAGACATCCTCCGTCTACCACTTCTACTGATATAATCTTGGTTATTATCTGCTGTACCTCCCCTCAGTGTTACCCTCTTTATTTTCTTTTTTCATATAACATACTCTATTTTTTGAAATATATGGTTTTAATTCTAATTAATGTGATTTAATTACTATTAATTTTGTATTTAGTAGTAAACTTTTAGAGACTAAAATGGAAAACATATCCGTATCCTAAGTTCATTATTTTGTAAAAATATAATACACAACTTTATAATATAACAAATTGTTACTTCACGATACAATTAAAAAAACAAAATTATACTTTTGAGTTATTTTTCACTTTTTTTTGAGAACTAATTGTATTATAATTTTATTTTAGCCATATATTTCATTCGAAGTCCTAGGGAAGAACCTGAGAGGGGCCAAAGGGAAAGTGAGCTTACTTTTTTGTTACTAATTGTACATTTAAAGATGCCCTTATCGTTTCACAGATTATGCAAAAATATAATTTATCAAGATAAAATCTATTTCATTAAAAGTTGATATATAATCGATACTCTTTCCATTTTAATTTATTAGTTGTTATAATATAAAACATGCATATTAAAAATAATTGATATAGATCTCAATTTTCATATTTATCTCTTCGAATGATAGTGTTTTATGAGAATAGATGTAAGGAGAAAAATTAGGGGTATTATTTAATCATGTACATGCATGATTTTATATTTCCTTTTAAAAAATAACATAGCTTAATTTACACACACACACACACATATATATATATATATATATATATATATATATATATATATATATATATATATATATATATTCCCTCTAGCTAGTTTGAGAATTTTGGTACTTCATTTTCTGATCAAATTCAACACAAAAATAATTCTTACAGAAATTCTTTTTTAATAAATAACCATGTGACATACATGATTCATATTTGCTATGTAATTTAAAAACCCTAATTACCTAAATTAACTTGATTGATTTATGTGAATTGTGACCCATCATAATTGTTGGGGCTACAAACAGGTTGATTTCATGCCGAAATCAAGTAAAAGAGAAAAGGACAAGCGGACAACCATAGAAGGAATTGGTGAAATGGTTGGTCTTTTTGAAGTATCGATTCCACTTGATAAAATACTTGAGTAAAGAAAATACATTACAGTAATTTCTCGTTTTAAATTATAAGATTAATATTAATTTTTTAAAAATTAATTTTAAATATTTTTAAATTTAAAATTAACATAAATTTATTTAATTCATTTTAATATAATTATGAATATTATAATTTATTTTAAAAATACTACTAATTATAAGATTTATTATTGTTAAAATTTAAATGAATCGTGTCAATTTTAAATTTAAAAATATTTGAAATTAATTTTTAAAAATTTAATATTAATATATATTATAAAGAAGTGGAGACATGGCCACATACATAATGTTTGGGAGACATCGTTCTGTTTTTTATTTTATTTTTTGTTACCCTACCATTTAATTGAACTATAGCATAGTATAATAGAATGAGCTTAAAATTAAAAAATGAAAGAAAAGTACCCCACCAATCTTTGTTTTTATATATATATATATATAAGTACCCCACCAATCTTCGTTTATATATATATATATATATATATATATACTTTATTATGATCTTCCTTTTTAATAAGAAAGAAAAAGGGATTTAATCAACTTTTACACTTAAATCTCATTATTAAGATTGTGTTTCGCCGTTCTCGCAATCATTCGGTTTTCTCAGAACTCTTTATCTTGTTCGGATAACTGTGATTTAGCTACATGACAAGGTACGTACTATTTCCTAATAAACCAAAATATTATCTTAAGAAAATTTTAAAAATATGTTTTGTGCATATGTCATCTGTCTTTGATAAAGTTTATGAAAGCTTATCGCGATGATTTTTCTATAGCACTAATGCAATTCAACCAAGGTCATTAAGCACCACTACGATATTTAATATTGCGAAAACAGTGTCGAGTGACTCAGCACAGATGAAGGTGACATAAGTATAAATTGAGGGATTTGGCCTTTTGTTCCTTTATTTATTTATTTTATTTATAAAAAAAGTGGTTAGAATTCCTAATTTTTTTCTTTTAATTAAAAACTTTGAAGCACTTGCATCCAAATTTTTTTACTCAATCATTGACCCATTGGTTAGTGAGGACGGTATAAATAAATCGAGTCAAGTTGAATATTAAGTTGCTTAGATTTGGTTTATAAAATATATCGAGTATGAAATAAAGTTTGATTGAGATTCATTTAACTATCAAGTCGGGTACGATCTTGAATCGAGCCTGAACAGTTTGAACTTTTCAAGCGAATATGATCCGAGTATCAATAGAAAATTACAATTTAAAGAGATTCAAGTAATTTATCGAATTTTAAACTTTATTTATATTTGAATCGTTTATATTTTGAGTCGATTTAGAATCCAACTTTTAGCTAAACAAATACGAATCGAGCCCGTTAATACATAGTTTAGTTATTTATAGTAACTTTATCTAATTGGACGATATAATTGAAGTCCTCCCGACTACCCTTATCGTTTTTTTTTTCTACCTTTTACTGAGCTCAGCCAAATATATAAGTTATGAAGTCTGATTGTACAATCCATGCATGAAGAAGATTGGATTTTTTTATTAGCTATGTCTTTAATTTTTATCTCTTACTCACACACCTATATAATATTTCAGCAACCTGCAATTTAACTTCTAATTTTTCCATATAGAAATGCAAAACAAAATAATTATATATATTTTCTCTCCAAAATGTTGGTAGTGGGGGGGGGGGGGGGGGGGGGGGGGGGTATTTTTATACTAATATATCAGTTGAATGACATTTATGATTTTTGTCATAAAATTAAAATTTAATAATGACATTAATTACTTGCATGACGGAAAGAGAGTGAAATTAATATTTTGGATAGAAATAAATAGAGTTTAAATGGGATAAAATTATACAAAATTCAATTCATGCACCAGATATTGCATTTGCATAAATAAAGGCCCCCTCTCGGACCCCACCTCCCTCAGGATGTGAGAATCCGAGGCATGACCTGATCACATAAAATTTGCCAGAAAATGCCAATATATTCATGTCTTATGCTATTGATATCTAAATAGAAGAATACTTGAGCAATTTATCCACTAAAAAAAAGAATAATTAAGGACCATATATATCTTGAACAATTAATTAGAAGTTAATCATGTTTATTTTAAGTAACTCAAGAAAGATATTTACTTGAAGGATTTGCTATTGTCACCTTTTCATTATTTTTAATCTATCTATCTTCTTGATATTAATCCTCTCACCATGGTTTTTATTGTGCCAAGGGTAGAAGATTAGAGCTAACTCCTTATGTTTATGAGCGAATTTTTTATTTATTAAAAATCTCAAATTTTATATAACGCACGTGTAATTCTGATGCCACGTTAAGTTATTTAGTATTTTAAATAATAAAATTTAATACGAAGATTCGTCAATTACCTTTTTCATTAAAATGTTAAAACCTTATATTTTCTTGTCGCACTCAGCATAAAAAAATTCTACACTATTGTTTACCCTTATATTTTCATTGCTTTATGTAAAAAAAAAAACAATTGCATTACATAGGCGGGGTCCCCAACCGCTTTGGACGATAAAGGTCGTGGGGGCCGGGGTGAATATTACCTTTGTGAATCAAACATGCAACTTCTTTGTGATGGTACATTGCTCTCGACACCAGCCAACCAGAAGCTTGCTATGCTATTATTTGTAGAAAAGTAGTCCCATGTAAAAATAATTTAAATATCATGTATCCAATTGTTGGTATTCATTATTTCTGTCTTTTGGATTCATTTGAGTTGGGTGGAGGTGGGACCATGGGGCTAATGGAGTCAGATTTCTTCCATGAATACCAGTATATATTAGTTGGTTGGTTGTAGGTTTATACTATAATTTCATACTTATTACATTGTACATGTAATAAATTCATACAAACATTTCAAGAATAATAAACTTTAGCCCAAAGAGTTTAATTTCTTAGTTGAAATATAATGAAGCTTATGAAACAAGATTAACACACAATTTGAACTTATCAGATGTACGAGATTTATGAGATATAACGTGTAATTGATAGTTGTCTCGGTACGCAACAAAAAGGCAATGACGATGGATTCATGAAACATTGGGCAATCTCTATAGTTTGTTGACAGTTGAACTACCATGAGTGTCATTAATTGTGAAAAGCAAGTTTAACATTTGATTTAAGCAGTATAATCACATTTGATGACGAAAAGAGAGGGATTCTATGTCTTTCTCGGTACGTATATGGTGTGTAGGCGTGCAGTTTTGAACAGTAACCCTTGATGTATCACTCTCAGAAGTCTATATAAAGAAAATTATGTGTATCTTAAGGTTAGGAATAGCAAGTTTTAACTAGGATAAGCTTACAAATTAGTAGATATTGTACAATCTACTTATGATGGTTTGGTGTCGGTCCATTTGAGCTTCTCAATAGAGTTAAATTCATGAAATTGATCTCTATAAAAGTCGGCCTCCTTTTTATATAACGAAAATAAACTTTTTCTCTAATTGATAACAAAACACCCTACTTCATTTAGTCGAATACTCTTTTCCTTCTAAAATATAAGATAAATGTTTTTTGATGTCAATTTTAGACACTTTTAAACTCGAAATTGTCATAAATTTATTAAATTTTAGTCAAAGTGATGATGATTACTATAACCCATCTAAAGAATACTCCTAATTATACTATTTATTGTCTCGGAATTTTTAGTCAATCTTATCAATTTTGGATTTAAAAAATTTTCAAATCCAATTTCAAAAGTCAATAAGAATTTAATAATTTGGAACGGAGAAAATAGTATTTATAGAAAATTGTTATTTTTGTACAATACAGTTCTAAAAGTATCCTCTCACATAAGCATAAGACTCATTTACTATGCATGTGTGAAGAAAATCTTGTCAAAATATCAAATTTATATGTAGATATATCAATTCTCATTCCCTATATATATATATATATATATATATATATATATATATATATAAAACGGTTTAAAAATATATCTTTTAAATAGCATACCTCCTTAAGTAACATACTTTTATCAAAACGATGTCGTTTTAAAAATTCTTTGATGGCATTTTCGTAAATAAATGAAAAATAAGTGGGGCCGCGGAATGTCACATCATACCACATATTCTTTTAATATTATTGTTTTAAAAAAAGAATATTTAAAACGACGTTGTTTTGATAAATATATGTTATTTAAGAGATATACTTTAGTATATATAGTTTAAACGAAAAATAAATTTTCATTTATTATGGAAAAATGCTTTGAGGGAAGGTTAGTATCATTTTACAGAAGGATTTGAGTCTAGTGTTCTACTATTAATATTTAGGCAGTCCGAGTATTATTAACCCAAATCTCCCTTTTAAAAGCATGGCTCAAGAACATTTCATGGCATGTATCAATGTGTTTGCAACCCCATTTTTTATTTTTATCATTTTATCAAGTTTAAAATAATTAAGCCGGTGTCAAGAAAATTAAGGTAGACCGATGGATCAATTCATATTTATGTAATTTTATTATAAAATAAAAATGTATAGAAATTAAGAATCTTAAACATAGCCTGCATGCTCTCCCAGCTTGCTGCTCTATCTACAAATACAGATAATTAATTAACTGTCACATTCTTTTGGTCAGTCTACTGTTTATTTAATTCATAAATAATCTGCAAACTTGGTCTTATATATATCTCTGGTCTCAAGCAGATCCAAAACTTGTCATTCATTATTTTCCTTAGTATGAATATGAATAAATTAATCATTTCCAAGATCCTAAGACAAAGAAAGCGTAGATTTGCTCAGAATTTAGCATGTTTAACTATGTTAATAAGTCCTCTATTTGATTGAAACATCTTCAAAGGCGGCCATATTTTAGATTTTGCTATGGAAGTTGATTCCACTTCTTGATGTAGATTTGTACCAAGAAATCAACCTTATTGTATTCAACTTATGCAAGCTAAAAGAAAATTATAGCAGTTGCTTAGATCATCTAATTGACTAACAAATAGTTGTTACCTAAGTTGATTGTGCACTTTGAGACCAAATTGTGTCTATAGTACACACTCAAATGACAAATATATATTTCTAGGTTAATATTAAGAGATTCACGAGAGTAGTTATCATAGAATTAGGAGATTTATGAGTAATTATTTGCGATTTGAATTAGAGGGTTAGATGTGAATTATAAGATTGCAAAATTTACGAATAATTATTTGCAGTCTGAATTATCTGGTTAAAAGATTCACGAGTAATTACTTGCCATCATTCTGAATTATATGTACTCTAACGGTCGACTTTCAAGATTTTTTTTAAAAAAATTGCCAATTAAACTAATGACTTGGCCAAATTGGATTAATATGTTTAGTTGTTATATGTAAATAGCTTTTTTGTGGGGTTGTTTTGGGGATTTTGATTTGGGAAGAAATCAATTAATTAGGCATGCCGCTACATGGATCATCTAGAGATCCTCTAAAGATCTTTATATTACATCAATGAGCAGATCCATATCTGATAGAATTAGTTGACCGTAATGTTTTTAGAATAAGTCTCAACCTAAAAAATGTTAGGTTTCATGAAATGATCCACCAAGTCAATGAACAATCTAATTAGTACCAGAAAAATATGATCTCCCTAGAATTTGGTTATAATATTGTAACTATTCATGCAGATTGTGTACGCAAGTAAGGTTGAAATTTGCAATTTATGATTTAGAGCATGTGTGGTTGATTTTCTTTTCTTTTCTTTTTTTGAATATCCTAATATATCCTAATCTAGGGGACGGCTAAGGTCTAGGTGGGAGAGGAAATAATTTATCCTCTTTAATTTTCATTGTTCCTGCGTTCTAAATTTGTCATTGTTGAACCTTTTTCAACATTTACTGTTAAAAACAAGAATTAATTCACTAACTCAACCTCGTTAATTGCTAGTATCACGAAACCAAATGAATTATATAATGATTTTATAAATGTGTGTAATTGATTTTCTAATTTTTTTGTATGGCAAAAGTAAAATAGATCAAGTCTAGAAAATATAAATATTCATAAATCTCAGTAATACTTTTAAACTTTTTTGTGTTAAATCTTAAAAATTATTATATTCTTAGTTACTATTTTACTCGATCTTTGTTACCATGCATTTCCAAAATATTTTATTTTTAAACTAAACAATAAAAAGCGTCTTTAATTAGATATTCACTAGAATTTAACTTATCAATTCAATAAATGCTAATTGCCACCAATTTATGAACCCGTTTATGTGTCGAGGACATGGTTGAAGTCAAATAAATAGCCATACTCATGATTTTATAATTTAAAAGAAGGTTGTTGATTAGAGTAAAAAAAAATATATACATATTTATTGGAATTTTTATAAAAACACTTGACACTTTAAATAATATTTATTACTTAATTTGACAATATTATTTTTATTCTGACAATATCAATCGCTTAAAAAAAGATCATTATCTTTAGTAGACTTATCTTTTCGTCTGCATAACCAAAGAACAAAAAAAAGAATAAGTATAAACATTACTTCAAATACTACATTCATCTACACCATTAAAAAGTGGAGTATGATATTGAAGTCCGTATAATACCCAACTTTTTAATGATGTAGATGAATACAGTATTTGATGTAGTGTTTGATTGTTTTGTGTGTAGATTTGTCTAAAAACAAAAAAAAGTTGAACTGCCATAGCATGATAATCTTGAATTTGTACCTAAAATATATCGTGGATGAGATACGCTCTTGGACATAATCATAACTTACATAGTAATAAACACATAAACAACATTAGCAAGTAACCCATAGTCTTATTTTGTCTAAAAATCATCAAATTAATTCCACAGTTCTTACCTGTTTTACTCCTATATATTAAGGGAAAATGATGGACTTGTTGCTTTAGAGTATTTTCTTTAATTCCTATTTATTTCCTCATCATTGTGTTTGATCGTTCTTGTCTAACGCTAATTAATTAAGTTTTTTAATCAATCAAATCGTACAACAAATTAATTAGATGATATCGATCATAATCTTGCTTTTTTGTGTCACTTTATTAAAGTGTAATTTGTGTACTTTCATTTGTATAGTTAATAGCCTGGTAAGTATATCTAAGTATCAGTTAATTATAATCCTTTTTGATGAAAGGGATGAACTCATTTAAATAATTTTATTAACAATAAATTAACGTAACACAATCCATAGGATTAGCATACTAATAGTCCCACTAATCTTCTATCTTGTTATTTCACTTGTGTCCAAATGAATCATTTAGTATCAGAGGTTTGAATTGCATGGCACATCTTGTATCATTTTGTGATCAAACAAATCGTATGAAAATCTTTTGGATAGTAATTGGACCAATCAAATATTGTTGGTATTATGTTAGGTGATTAGGAGCTCTTGAATAAGTCATGAATTCATGATGATCCATTAGTCATGTAGAATTTTATCACCTTGGGGAATCATTAACTTGTTCAATCAGTAGATATTTCAATTCATACATAAATGAGGTTGAACAAGGCTCGTATAATGTCATAGTCGAATATCATGGGTGATCTTTCTGATGTGCCACTGATCTCTTTCTAGAAGGAGAAAAAATAATTAAGAAATTAGCTACAACAATTATTTGTTAGAACTGGCACACGTTGGGTGTATAAATTACGTGGGATAAAATAATTTTTTTACAAAAATTTAAAGGATGAAATCGAAAGATAAAAAAAATTAATAAAAAAAAGATAATATAGTGATATAACTAAACTTAATACTAAAACAGTTATTAATGAAATTTCTCAAAATAATAGACACAAAAACTTATTTATATTCATATATAACACATACTCCTTTTACCTTTCATATAATATATGATAATCTCATTCATAAATTCACGATTCCTTAGATCTAGTCTCCCCAACTATTGGAGATGTATAATATTCCACAAAGTTGAAGGAGAAGAGATAACAATTTTATTATATTTTCTTAAATAAGAAATTTTTTCTGATCGATTCTTTGAAACATAAACTCAAAACGTTATCGTTTTTTTATCCTTCTAAAATCTATGAAAAATACAAATAGAAAATAAGTTTTAGGCTGCTACCAAAACAAGCCTAAGCCTCCTTCAAACTTAAACGGAGTTTCGAGAAAAATTAAGTTAAATCATCTACTCGTAATAACAAAAAAACAAAATGAATCTGTGCATCCGATACATAAATCAGTTAATAACATAATAGTAAAAAAACTTTTATTGTATCACTCAAGTTATATAAGAATTTCTGAGCCTAGAAATTAAGAATAATAACAAATTCTTCGTTGCTCGAAATAGAATAGCCACTTTGAATAATTAAATCGGCAATTTATATATCAAATGACATAGCATGACAATAATCAATGGCAAAACTAACATTGCGAAGTCCAGCAATAAAGCTATAAAAGTTCAGTATTTATGTTGGGCACTATATGTCCCTCTTATATATAGGATGGCCCAAATTTAATTAGGCCTTTGACGTAGAAGATTGTTGGAACGACACGACCCGGCCGGCCCAAATTAAATTCACTGAAAACCAAAGATGATAGCTCAAATTTAATTTCCAGTTAAAATGAAAAAATACAAGAAGAGGAGCCCAATTAATTAGTGAAAAAGAAGAGAGACTATTTGGTAGCCTACTTCATGGAAAAATTCCATTTGATTCCTTGATGGCCCATGGGTAATTTCCCAACATATTTTTCAAAGAATAAAAATGAACACTACTATATATATAAAAATCAAACACAAAATTCATTTCAACTATTAAAAAGTGGGGTCTGATACGAATTTTCGTGTCAGGCTCAATTTTTTAATGATTGAGATACATTTTGTATTATATTTTGTCATTTGTTTTTGTCAACTTATACTTTTCAAATAAAAATATGAGAATTATTCGTTCCATAAGTGTGGCATTGCAGTAAAAAATATATAAAACACCTGCCCATTTTTGCCTACTTATAAGTTTTGTGAAATATATATTGCCACTAAATTCTAGAATCAAGTCGTTTCTATCCGTTGAGCTATTTACTGTTTGTAGAAGAAATAAATAACTTACAAAGGTTATAATATATTTCTTCATAATTATGTATCAATTCTTTTTATGATTTTTTTTTCTTTTGAAAAGAAATAGAAACAAACATAAGAAAAAGAGATTCAAATCTTTGCCTTTGCTAAAGCTAGGGGTGCACACGGTCGGTTTGGTCGGTTTTTTGAAGAAAAAAAATAATCAAACTATTTAAGTCGATTATAAAAAATTAAAAACCAAAACCGGTCAATTTTTTACATCGTAATCGGTTATCGGTTTATTCGGTTTCGGTTAAATCGGTCGGTTTATTCGGTTCCGTAATTGATAATTTGATATTTATTATATTGTCAATTTTTCATAATAATTAATAAATCACTAACTCAATAACTACTAATTATAATAGAAGTTCTCTAAATCCGAAAAACAAAAATCACCTAACTCACTCACTAGGATAGAAGTTTTACAAATTCGTTACAATAAAAGCATATAATAAATATATAATTATATAAAATAAATACTTATTAGAAAAGTATATAAATTATATTATAATTTTAAATTGTTCGGTAGGTTTGGTCGGTTTCGATTTTTTGAGAAGACAAACCAAACCGGCCGAACTAGTCTCGGTTTTTTAGTTTTATAGTGTTCGGTTTTTCGGTTTGAAATAGTAACGGTTTGGTTCAGTCCGATCGGTTTTTCGATTTTGTGTGCAACCTTAGCTAAAGTAAAGGTGAGCTGATATCTTACAGTACATAAATATGAATTATTTAATATACTATACACTTACTAACTTTTTCTTAAGAGATGATAAAAAGAGGTTAAGAGGGAAAATTATTGTCTGTTTTTTAGCATGGAGAACAGTATACTGTCCTTCTCACATGCATGTAGGTCTCTTGTGAACCCCACCACAGAGGGTGTCATATGCATATAAGAAGAGGAGTAAACTGTTCCTCATACTTCAGAAGTAGAGAATAGTTTCCCGGTTAAAAGGTATATAGATATATAACAACATTTGTAGACAGGGGCGGAGCCACGTTCTCTGTTGGGGTGTCATGACACCCCCTGAATTTTTAAGATCTTCAAAATTACATACTTTACAAATTATTATTAATGCCATAATGACCCACACAAAATTCAACCCAGCACAAGAACCCATAAGTTATAAGCCTTTCCTTATAGTTATCCTTTTTTTTTGCATGTTAATATATTTCTTATATCAAAGTTATACCATGACACCCCCTGAATTGTCAACCCGGCTCCGTCCCTGTTTGTAGGTATAATAAATTGTCTATGTCCCTCATCACGTAAATATAGAACTAGTCATTTCTTGTTCAATCGACATAAAATAGACCACCTAATTTAGAACTTTGTTGGTCCTCATATTAAATGTTAACTACATCATACTTGTAATCAACCGATTTATTCAAGCTACATAATAATTACATATAATAAAGCCCTTAGACTTGATACTTGGCAACTAGAAAACCAAAATCTCCTTAGAGCTGATGTAGAATAATTGGAGCTCCATGTTGTGGTTGAAGAGTGATAATACTGTAGGGAGCATGTGTATATGAAGGTGAAAGCTCGAACGAAAAATTCTGCAAAATCATTGCCAGTGCCAATTTTGCTTCAATCACCGCAAAACTTTGGCCTAGACAGAATCTCGGTCCCCATCCAAATGGAAAGAATGCCTTTGCAACTCCTTCAGAAAATCTCTCTGGTTTGAATTCTTCAGCATCGTTACCCCAATATTCAGGATCATGATGTATCATTATTGTTGGTAACACGATTTCAACCCCAGCAGGAATAGACATGTTCCCTATATTTGTTTTCTGGTAAGTATTTCGAAATATTCCAGTTACTGGTGGATATAACCTCAGGACTTCTTGTAGAATCAATGAGACCTGAAAATTAGTGAATTATGTAAGTTTTTCTTTCCTTTTCTCATAGCTAGTAAAATTTAAGTACTAGTTCCTCATTCATGTTAAGAATGTCATAATTGAATTTTTTCCCTAAAATGATACACTTTTTCAAAGACTTGGGGATTATGACATTCTTTGCAGCATGGAAATAGAATGTGATTATGTAACTCAAAACTTACAATCTTGAGGTGGTTTATGGATTCATGATCAGGTGTCGTGTTCTTCCCACAAATGCGAAAAACTTCTTCTCTAGCCTTGTCTTGCCAGTCTTGATGCATGGACAAAATGATGATTGTCCATGTAAGCCAGTTTGCTGTGGTTTCTTGGCCAGCAAAGTAGAATAACTTGCACTCTTCTATTACATCTTCAGTTGTCATTTCATTGTCAATATTTTCTTTGCATTGTAATAGCAAGCCTAGTAGATCATCTCCAAAAGGTTCTCCATTTTGCATGGCATTTTCTCTCATTTTGATCATATCTCCTAGCATGGCTTTGATCATTCTGTCAATCTCATATCTCCTCTTGTTCTTCTTAGTAGGTATAAATCTGGATCAAGTGTGTTAAAACAATATTGAGACGAAAATGTATAGATATGTCGCGTGAAGAAGAAAATAGAACAGAGGAGTTTTGGCAAACAGATTGAATAGTAAAATTAAATATGAAGATTTCCACTATTTTTTTTTGAATTATGATATGACTTTTTCCTTACCACAGTCCTGTCAAACTCCGGCCTTTTCAAATTGATATTAGGGACCTTAGGACTATTTTTAATACTGGTCTTAACCCTAGCTAAGAGACTCAAACTAGTGACCTCAAGGATCTCCTTGAAGATTTCCACTACTAACTTATAAAGCCTAAGGAATTAATTAAATTTTCAATATAAAAGATTATGATGTGTGACAGTTAAGAAAAAATGCATTACATTATGACTTTTCTAAATGGATCCTAATTCATTGGAAAACAGATCTAAACAAGAGTACTTGCTGGAAATTAAAGGTCTCATTTATTTTTTCCAAATAACGATTTTTAGTTTTAAAATTTGATGCTAGAGTAAATCATCAACTAATTTCAATGAAGTTTAGAAATGAAATTTCACCTAAGACCAGGGATATAAATTGATCGGGCTGCTTCAATCACCAGCACTATTTGCTCTTTCTGAAGTTCAAATATCTTCTTTCCTTCCTCAAAGCTGCTTCCAAATGCTGATCTAGCGATTACATCTGCTGAAAGATTTTGCATTTCGGTTGAAATATCAATTTCATATGATTCTTGTGAACCAGCCAACTTCTTCCATTTATCGACTAGGTTGCAACAACTAACTGAAAATGCTGGCACCATCCCCTACATAATAACATAACGCATTTTAAGTAAATATAGATATATGTACAAGAGATCGCACCTGGTACATAAGGCCATCGCAAATAGCAGGATTGACATAAATAAATAAATAAATAAATAAATTTAACAAATAAAGAAGACAGAAGATCGTATCTAGTGCATAAGGCTCATGCAAATATAGCAGGGTTCGCACAAAAATAAATATATAAGTATTAAGGAATCAAGCCCAGTAGCACATACTCCTGTTCTAACTCAGACTCAACCAAAGGAAGAGAGCAGGGAGAATAGAAGTAACTGCCTCAGTAGTATAGCAGCATGTGAAGTCTTAGATAGTAGCATCAGTGTAAATGCAGCTGCAATACAGGTGTTACTATTAGCTTAAATCAAGGAGATCAGTCAGATGTGTTAGTGTGAATGTAATAGCATAAATAGATATAATCCGTGTACAAATTCATTCATTGAATTAAATTTTAAAATATTATAACTTACCTTGAAAAAGCCAAAACTAATTTTATATTTTGGATTAATAAGGAGAATAATTTGAATTAATTTAGTAATTATGGCATAATAATAAAATTAAAATGACTTATATGAGAATATTGTGCATTTTTTTACTATTATGATCAAAAAAAGGGAAGGGACTCGTATAACAAAATAAAAGAAATATGGGAAATGCGATTGCTATTGCAGAACATTGTTAAAGAATTGTTTTCGTTAAAATCTATATTGGTGAATGGTGATCAAATCCCCCCTAGCTAGCTAGGTAGCTTTCAGAAATCCAAAAATGAAGTCCCCTTTCTTTCGGATCCTCTGTTACAAGCCTTTATGAGGGATCACATGCACCTTCAAGGAAACCATGCATCGTCGTCCAGAAAATTGAAGTCTTGTAAGACTTAGTCCATCAAAATTCAAAATTAATAACAGAGGAACGTAGCTAGCTAGGAAAACTATCTGTATTCATGAGGGTTGATCGATCACATCCCGGTCTGCATGATTTTCTATTTTTAGTAAACATGACTGAGTTCAATATAGTTCCAGCTACCGCAGCCTAATCAGTATCAAATAAATTTAAGAACGTCGGCAGCATAATGATGATAATATATACTTGGATCCATTTGTTTATTCATGGTGAGTGGTTACCAATAGGCAACAAACAGGGGCAGTGGTGTAGTATCACAGTTAATTAATCATAGAACTGGATTTGTCAATCATCGCTTAATAGGCTTACTCAATTATTTTGAATTTGACCACCCCTGTTCAATGAAGACAGTTGGGAGGTGGCTTTTCTTTATGTATATGTATTTCCACAAACTATCAATTGCCAATATTTACACCTATGATCTGTGTGTGCATACATTCGCAAATTATATTACTAGTATATATGTTCATGCAATGCAATGCAATTATTAAACATGAATGATCCTAATTGCTGTAATTAATAAACACTCCTGACTGACTGACTGACTGAGTACACATAAAATCCACGGAAGCCTGAATTTAAGACAATAATGGAGGAGGCAGGCAATATAAATAAGGGTCAAGCTTCCGCATATGACCATGAATCAAAAATCTATCTCAGCCGCGGACGCTGAGGACAAAACCCAACATTTGAATTTCTTCAATTATATGACCTATCCTATCCTAGTATTAAATGCTATTATACTCTAATCTAAGCTGTTATTTTTCATCTTCTTACACCGCTCCCTGTCAATCTCTCTCTATATATACTGCTTCTTGCTAGACATCAACCATCTTTATACATAGACAAAACAAAGCTTTTTTAACTCAAAACAAACACAATCTGTAGGAATGGAATGGAAGGTCTAGGTGTCTAGATCATGTAGGAATGGAAGGTGGATTTCGATCAAAGATAATTTACGATAAGGAGCAGCCACTAAGCTGATTGGAAAATAGAGAGGCAATAACCGAATCTCTTAATTTTAAATTTATTTACTTGACTTTAAAATTCACTATAAAATATAATATGTATTGAAACTTAAAAATTAACTTTATATGTTATTTTGGACCTAGCATAGTTTAAATTTATATTTTCAAAACCTGAGCTCGCTACTATAATTTTTTTATAATAAAATTATAAAATTTATAGCCTTGGGGAAAACTTAAATCAAAAGAAGAAGAAAAAAACCAGAAACAATTTTTTTTCTATAATAAAATCTAATGGAGATCTCAATGGATTTCCAATACTTCTTTTACAAGGGAACAAAAGTGTTCTTTTTCCGCCCAAACACTTGCTCTACACGGAAAATTACCAATAATTTTCCAAGAATCCCAATTTTCCCCATGTGCTACATAAAAAATTTCAACACTGGGCTCAATCATGTCATGTTACCGAACAAACATTGATTCACATTGCACTGCATCATATATATGGCTTAGCTAGCTTTATGCATACTCAAAAACACAATAAGGGAAAAAAAAGAAAGACAAGGTCGCATCTAGTGTGTAAGCCTCTCGCAACCTTACATACATATATTACTGTCTTAATCTCATAAATAAAGAGGAAAAAAAACCTTGATCATTGGGGTTTAATTCTCTCTGTATCCTCAAGATACAAATATATGAAGGGAAATGATATTTTCACATGTGTTTTTGATATTTTCGCATGTTCATCTCACACGTGTATAAAGTGAGACCCACCTTCATGACTATGCCAAGATATCAAAAACACATGTGAATAATGCTCTATGAATAGTGCAAAAGTAAGTTGTACATAAATTCATAGAATTATCCAACTAAAAATGGGCACTATTATTTGTTATGAAGAAGATGGCTAATGGATGAGAAAAAAGTTTTATGACCTGAATTTTTTCTTGGTGGAAAGCAGGAGAAATTATTTTTCTGCGTTTGGCCCATTTCTCTCTCTCCAAGGATGTGAGTCCCATTGTTAGAAGATACACTAGAGGGTTGACTCGTATCTTTTGAAAGTGGCCATTTTTGTCGGCTAAGATCAGCCTCATCAGCTCTGGGTCATTTACTATAAGCCTTGGTCTTGTTCCAAACCAAGTCACACAAAAATTTCCTATTTTCCATACAAATCCATAAGTATATATATATATATATATATATATATATATATATATATATATATATATATATGTATATATATATACACACAAAAGAAAATGAAGGTTAATAATTAAAAAAAATTGGATGTGTGATTGGTTGTTACCATATTTTTGCACCATTTGGTAATACAAGGGGTCGGCACGTTCAGCAATCCGGTGAGATAGAGCGATGGGCTTGGACAAAGTTTCCATCATCAACCTCTTATATTCCATCAAGTCGCCGAACAAAAACTTGTAAGAAGTGCCTTTGATCCCTTGTTGGTTTAACTGTTTTTCTAGGGTTTTGGGTTTCCACCAAACGGAGTAAAAAACTCTCACAACCAAGCAGACAACCAATAAAACTATGGCCTTGAAAATTATATTTTCCATCTTGTGTTCTTGAGCTAATAATGTTTGAGCTTGTTTTTGCAACACTAATTATATTAAGCTTATTAAGCTTGAAGGAAGGAAGGGAGGAAAGGTGGACCAATTATTATAGATTACCTATGACAAGAAGGATGAGAAACTATTCGTGGGGCCCATTTATGAGACATTTCACCTAAATAAAGTAATCACACGAACTACGAAAATGATTTAATTTGTAAATTTTTAAAGTTTAACTATATATATTTTTATGTTTATTTTTAAATATAATAAATATACAATGTAGCATTGCTAGTATGATTAATAAATTAATGTTGTTATATTTAAGAATATTATGTTATTTTATATTATCATAATTTATAATAATTATTTTTATACAATATTTTTATTTTTTTATGTGTGTGTGACAAATAAAATTATTTTTGTAGAACATATGAAGAGTGTCGTTTAATTGTCTTTCTTAAGCATTTGAAAAGAACAAGTTAATTACTCATAAAACTTAAGTTTATTACTTGATTATTTTTCTTCTATACACCACAAGATATTCATTTCTATAAAAAATAACAAGTACAATAAGAATAAGAAAGAAAAATTAAGGAAAGTTAGGCATTAAACAACTTAAAGTACTTTTTGTGGACACATAATTCTAAACAAAAAATGTATTTAATGTTTTGCTTGCTTGTGAAAAAATATACTCACTCTCTTTCACCAAAACAAAATAATCCATTTACTGAAGAAAAAAAATTAATTTCATGTAAAAAGTTTTTCATTGATCGATAATAATAGAAGACGATATAATATTCTTTGATAATGTTATAATTTCATTATCATATACTACTATTATTAAATTAAATATTTGTTATATCTAAAAAAAATAAAATAAATAATATATTCTTGAAATTTACAACTTATACTTTAGAGTATTTTTTTTCTTAGGGTTGAAAGAGTCAAATTTAAAGATACTTGCACAAACTAGTCCATAGCCTTGCACCCCAAGTTGAATTGAGTAATTGAGTGGGCATGTGACAACATTTGCTTCTTTGTTAATTGCCCACACCGACTACAATGATTTGACAGGCAATGGTAATTATGCAAGCCTCAAAGTCCAATTCGTTACTTCTTTATTATTGAAGCTGGACGACGCAATGGGTAATGACATTTCAATGGTATTGGTAGGGCCCGGTTAAAATGTTTTCTCTTCTTTGATTCTACCTAACGAGGTGAAGAAGAATTCCACCATTTCCTTTCCCTTCCTTCTTATCTCTTATCATCCAATCAAGAGAGTTGTATAAATTGCCTCAAAATAAACGGCAACGAGGGCCCAATATTATTTTGGCTTTTAATCGGTTTGCGTGAGGCCGAGGCTCAATGTATGACGTTTGAAGTAATGAATTTTATGTGGACAAAGTATTTATTTAGATGATTTGCAGTATTTATAGTTATATTAATTAAAATTAAATAAATTTATATTAATTTTAAATTTTTATAAAAACACTCCCTCCATTTTGAAATTTAAAATATATTTCTAAAATTACGGTTTTGTGAAAAAACTATTTTTTTCAAGTAAATCTTTAATATGAATTACTTTTTGTGGTGTATAAATTCTTAATTAATATCTGTTAGAAAAATTATGTAAATTTTAGATGGTTCAAGTTATTTATTATTCCATAAATTTTAAGTCGTTGATATCCACGAACAAATTTTAGGAAAAGTTACGTTCTTTTATTTTTTTACATTTGAACGATTAACTTTATTAAAAAATAGAGATATCTATGTTTAATACAAACTGAGATATCTCATTTTCTCACAAAAACAAAATAATTGCAATTTTTTTTATTATACTAAATTCTTCTTTAATCTTAATTGTCTTCCTAATCATTTTTCAAATTCATGATTTTTTTTATGTACACATGTCAAAACTGTATTGCTACATGACATTAAGATGGAGGATCATCTCTATTAATAAAGCGAGAAGAAAAAATAACCGTTTGTTGGTGTAAACAATTTTATGTTTTTTATTTTATTTTTGAATTTACTTTTTGAAAAATAAGATTAGTTATCCTAAAACTCAATAACTTCTATTTCTATCTTTCCTTTCCTTGTCGATCCCTATTTTATCTCTGATATTTTTTCATTCATTTTTAAAATTTATTTAAATATTTTTTTAATTACACACATATTGTATGTGAGGAATACTAGTGTTTATAAATATAGATATTAAATAATTAATGCAATAATAATCCATTATTTTATATTTTCAGTGAAACTGTAAGCATCGAGTTGTAGTAGTAGTATGGTAGTAAGTATTGTTGTAAGCATCGAGTTGTAGTAGTAGTATGGTAGTAAGTATTGTCGCATATAACGTAGGTGATCATATCTCACGTCTTGAGAAAGTCAAAGATAAAATAAAATTTTAATTTTTACGATTTTATGAATAGAGAAATTCAGAAATAAAATGAAAATTAGGAAGGGATGTTGGGGAATGGTACACCGGCATCCCCATGACTTTAGCTCGACTCCTATTATGGATAGAGCTACAACAGGGAAGCAACCAAAGGCTTCTTAGCAGCCACAATCATAACAAATAGGCTTCTTAGTTGCCACAACCATAGCAAATACATCAAGTGACAACTGATGAACGAGGCTGACTAGCACCGCAACATTAGAAATGTTATATCACAACAGCACAAAGGAGAACTTAGAGGATTAGATTCTATATTTTTATTTTGGTCTCCATTTTCGATTTCCAGCAAAATACTTTGATTCACATAGCATTTATACATACATATCTTATAGTAATTTTTTTTGTTACTACTCTTTTCTCCATATATACGTATTAATGGCTATCATTTATTCAATTTAATTGCGTTTTCAAAATGATATCAGCATCAAATGTGACAATGCAAAACTTTTTACCCTCATTTACTTGAACTTCCTTTTATATAAGCATGATTAAAACTTTGCTTGATAATTTATATATGAGTATCCATGACTTATACAATCAATGTGTAACGACCCGGGTCAAATCTCGAGTCCAGATCAAATCATTGCAAAATGAAGCCTAATGCACTGTCTCAATAATGTCATCTTGGGTCATCTTAACCCACCACAGGCTCACCTTCAGTCATGACCTTTTGGGTAAGTTTGTGGTTGACTAAGATGATCCAAGATGATATTATTAAGACAGCGCATTGAGCCTCATTCTGTAATGATTTGATTTGGACTCGTTATTTGACCCGGGTTGTTATACAATGACTAAAATCAAATGTAGTGGAAGAAAATGATCGACTATCTAGAATCATCCTTAAAAATATCAAAGATATTATAAAAAATAATAATCACATGAATAAATCTAGAACACTTTATTATAAACCCAATATATTTGATCTTCTAGGTCTTAATAATTTTTAAATCTCCTTTGTTCTCTTGAGCTATGTCGTGTAAATGTGGTGAAGGTTCCTATTTATAGACCTCCAATGATTAGATATTTCATGTGAATATTCTTTTTGGATAATTAATCTTTATTTTGTCATCATATTTATGTGACAATTATCTCTATTTTATTTATAAAGATATTTGTTAGTTTAGAATTATCGCTATTCAATTTAAGTAGAGTGATTTTGGGTTAATCTAGTCTAATGAGTATTGGTTTTTCAATCTTCTTCAATATTTATCATCGTTTAAATTAAAATCAAAGAAATTCACGCAAGTTATAAACTAAAATCAAAGAAATTCATGCCAATTATGAGTTTAAAAATATTTTAAATTGACTTTATGAAGTCAATAATGATATTATATTTTGAAACGAAAAAAATATAATTCTTCTCTTAAACTATTACATTATGTTGTTGTTCTATTACATTATGTTGTTGTTCTATTAAACTTGACACATTTTTTTATCTAATGTAATAGTCATCATATTATAGATTATTACTAATTTTTTTTAGGTGATTTGTTTAATATTGATTTACTAGAGTATATATATATTTTTATATAAATACATTTGGCAATATTATAATTTATTCATTTTTATTAAACTGAATATTTAAAATTATCAAATAAAATTTTTAGACAACGCAAATTATTAAAATGGTCAAAATAGTGTTATTATGATATTTAAAAAAAATTAATTATCAAACATCATTTCTTCATTCAGATACAATTTTAATCATATATTCTATATTATTCAGATGTCTAAACTTTTCAGATCTTAACATTCAATTCTATCAAACACAACCTTAGTCTCCCCAACTATTGGAGATGTATAATGGTGTCTTATGCTGCATCATTAAATATCTTTTATTTTAATAAAAAAAAATATTATGTTAGAAGTAAAGTTTAGTCTAGAAGGGAAAATGCATGCATGTATGCATTGTAAGACCCCGAATTTTAATAAATAAATTTTAATTTTTTCTCATAATTTTATGCTTAACAGTAAGGTGTTAAATTAATAAAAATTAAAGTTAAGGATGTTATGTGCAAAAATTTTATGTCGGACAATATTCGATTGGTCGACGAATATATTCGTTTTGTCGGGGAATATTCGTACGACGGCGCCGAAATATTCAATTATGGGTGGACCCCACAACGAAATATTGTCGGATGAAGAAAACGATAACAGTAACTTTTCTAAATAAAAATAGTCAACGGTATTATCATTTTTAACTGTTAAAATACCCAGTGATAAAAGTATGGTAACATATGGTATTTTACTGTAGCATGTAATATCCCAGATAATTTCAAGATTTTAAATAATATCTTAATTGATTTTATTAAAGATTAAGGTTTAAACCTAGAAGGTGAGAAGGAAGATGTGTTGAAAATGGGTAAACATTTTTTTTTTAACATAAATTATTTGTTAGAAATTAAATGTGAGAATATTTTAATGATGCAGGTAGATAATTTATTTAAGAAAGAAATTCAATTGAGAAGTGAAGGTGAATATATTAATATTTATATATATACACCTATAGTTGAGTTTGTTAGTCAAACAAGATGATGTGTGAAGTAAATTAAATACTTAATAAAACTAATAAATTAATTAGTTTTAGTATGGATTAAAAAGAAAAGTCATGTAATATAATTAATTGAATTAATTATATAAGTTATGAATTAAGGTTATGAGTAACAAGTAGGGAAGTGGAATATTGCCTAGAAGGACAATATTAAGAAGTTAATTAATTAAGTAATTTACTTAATTAATAAGTTGTTATAGATGTAAGCCCAATATGGAGATATTTGCATGAAATGGGTAATTAAATAAGAGAGCCAATAAAAAATAAGTTATGTAGCCCAAACCATTAAAAGTCAAATGATGGTCAATGGTTGGGAGAAACATTTCAAGTATTGATTGAGTGTAGAGAATTAACTAGTGTCTAGTTAATTGAATAACCCTAGTTGGTTGACAAGAGAGATAGCATTAACCAATCATTGGTTAATTGCTAGATAAATAAATGTGGGGTTAAGAATTAACCGTGGATGGGTTAATTAAGTAACCCAATGTGGTAGAATTAATTATAGCAAATCTAATTGGATTATATTATAAGTCCACTTGAGGTATTAAACTAGGTCAAATTAATTTATCCTAGTAGTCCATATAATTTAATTTAAACATGGATTTATGTAATAATTAACCAAGCCCAATGCTTGTTTAATTAAATGTAACATAGGGTATTTAATATTAGCCCAATGTAGTAAATAAATTGAGCCCAAATCAATTAGTTGAATGAGCCAAATATATTAAATCCTAGGGTCCAATGTGGAGCCCAAATGGTAGTCAAAGTGGTGGTCAATATATATACATTGGTGTATATATATATGGATACTTATATAATGATATAGGATATAAAAATAAAGCTAAAATGGTGTAGTAAATTGATAAATCCCGAATTTTGGGGGGGCCCCACATGTGGATGTTGTGTGTGGCTTTATTTTTGCTTATTTTACACTCCACAAGTTGGTTACAAGCAACCTTGATGGATGTCAATCAAGTTGTCAATCAATCCATGCTATAGTAATCTCAATTAAGCTCTAAATTGACTATGTTGGTGAATTAGGAGAGTTAATAAAGTATTAGCATTTGGCTATATATAGAGTGCTTCCCACACTTGTGATATGGTTGTTAGTCTTTTTACTAGAAAAGCTAGAGAGAAAAAAAATAGAGAAAAACTCTAGAGAAAAAGAAAAAGAAAGTTAGATCTTGTGAGCATTGATGGTTGGATGATCTTGGAGCAAGGTTTAAAGATGGAGGTCTCCTCAAGAGGAAGTTATCTATGTAAGAAAATTGATCATCCAAGTCTTTTCAAAGTTCTAACAAAGAGGATAATCAACAAAAGGTATAAAACCTTCTAGCTTGATATTGTTCTTTGGGTATTATGTAATTTCTATGGTAGAAATATAATTTTCAAAATCTAAATGGATAGATCCATGCTATATTGGTATATCTAGGGTTACATGGGTTTAACATGGGTTTTTATATGTGTTTATGATGAAAAATTTCATCAAACTCATTGAATAAATTTTTACCGACGAAAACAAATTAATCTAATACGTAGCAGCCTATTCACGAAATTACTGTTCATGATCCGTAAGTCGGATTTATGATCCGTCAATTTTGGGTGATAGATCCATGAAATATGAAGATTCTCCAAGTTGAATGACTAAAATCCGATTTAAAATGAGCAAGATATGGATTTTCTACCAAAACACTCCATTGTTTTAGGGTTGTGCACAACAATCCGGTTTGGAGCCAATTTCCGTGACCAAAACAAATCCAAATTTGATGTTTGATGACAGAAAAATGTAGTTCGGGAAGTTACTAATCTATCGATACCAAATAGGCCTTAATCGGACTTGTGGATTTCATTTTATTCAAGTTCCCGTCGAAGACCCCAAGTCTGAAAAAGCATAAAAGTAATCTGCCTATTTTTTTTAAAAACAACGGCCGGTTCGGTTTTTTTTGGTTTTTCATGATTTCTAGGTAGGGCCGGTTCGGGCATTTTTAGGCCGGTTCTTGGGTTGGTTCCAAAAGAGAAAATGCTTATAATTTTATAAAAAAATTATCAAAATTTAAAATCCGAATTTTTTTGTAATTTGGTATTTATTAGAATTAATAGTGGATTAAAGCTTACTAAATGACTAATAATTATGGAAAAATTATTTTTAATTTCAGAAAAATAATATTTGACCTATTGGCATGCTAGTTAAGTGTTATAAAATAAAATTTGAAATTATTGGAGTGATTCACTATATATTAGCTATTTATTAGTGTATAAATAGGCTAATAATCTAATTAAATATTATTTAATAAATATTAAATAATATATGAAGTTATGTAATTAATTAATTATGATTTAATGAATATTAAATAATAATTAAAGGATGTTAAGATGAATAAGTTAGTTATTTATTATTTAATTGCACTTAAATAATAAGTAATGTTAAATAAATAATTAATTATTATTTAAATTAATATTAAATAATAATTAAAGAATATTAAAGTTAGAAAGCTAATTATTTATTATTTAATTAATATTAAATAATAAGTAAGGTTAATTAAGTAATTAATTATTATTTAATTAATATTAAATAATAATTAAAGGATAATTAAGGTTAATAAACTAATTATTTATTATTTAATTAATATTAAATAATAAGTAAGGTTAATTAATTAATTAATTATTATTTAATTAATATTAAATAATGAGTTCGGATAATTAGTTAATTAATTATTATTTAATTCATATTAAATAATAATTAAATGGTAATTAAGTGGAATAAATTATTACTTAATCGAAAGAAGATTATTAAGTAATTAAAATATATTGATAATATTATTGACTAACTATCAAATGATAATAGTTAAGAATTAAATCATTATTCAATAATTAATAATGATATGTAATTAATTTAAAATATTATTAAAGGATTAATAATATTATTTAGCATTTAATTAACTATTAAATAATAATAGTTAAGAGTTAAATCATTATTAAATAAATAATAATGATAAATAAAGATTTAGAATATTATTAAAGAATTAATAATATTGTTTAACAAGTAATTAACTATTGGGTAATAATAGTTAAGGGTTGAATCGTTATTAAATAATTACTAATGATACGTGAGGATTTCAAATATTATTAAATGATTGATAATATTGATGAACAATTAAATTATTATTAAAATGATTGATAATAATGAGAAGTCAATTAAAATATTATTAAAGGGTAATAATATTAGCAAACAATTAAATTATTATTAAAAGATTAATAATAATGATTAAGGTAAACTATTATTAAAAATAAATTAATAATAGTAATGATTATTTAAAGTGTTATTTAACAATTAAATAACATTATAAGTTATTACTAATTGATAGTAAAATTTAAAATATTATCCAAGGTGGGTAATATTATGATAAGTATCGAGATAAATGATGTGATTAAGTTAAATCAAGGGTATGGTCCATTAGTGATTAATTGGTGGATCGACCTAAATAAATATAGGGTCCAAGTTTTAATGCAGTGACATTAATAAATGTCAGAATTGCATAGTTTCGAACAAAAGATTTATGGTGTTGAATATGAAACACTGAGTCAAGTCAAAGAGAGACTAAAATATGAAATTAACCTTATTAAATAAAGGGGATGATAAGAAGAAATAAATATCTTTAAAATAAGATTTAGTATTGAGTCAAACTTTGACTGATATTGTGCACCGTTGATCTCACATACCGTGTAGGTGGTGCAAGGAACGTCAAAGATTAACGTAAGCTGGTTATACAAGTCCAGGCAAGTTTTTCAGAACGTGTTGTATTATGTGCATGAATTATAAGTTTGTTATTAAACTGAGATGTGCTCATACGTGGTTATGTGCAAAGATGTTTTAATGTGCCTTTGTGCAATAAGTTGATTTGAACTGTTGATATGCGGTAGTTGATTTAAGACAATTGTTCTGCATTGAACTATATGTCATGATAGAGGTTAAACATGAAGCATAGATTAAATGCGAGGCATGATATGCATGAGCAGTATGTCATAAACTGAAATGCATAAAAAACATGATGTTAGTATAAATTGTAAATTTTATGTGAAGCATGTAATGTGTTATATGTAGCTGTTAAACTTGCTGAGCCGTCGTGCTCACTTTTGCCTAAACCAACATTTTCAGATAGTGCAAGTTAGGTGAAGTTCTCGATAAAGAACAAGGAACAAAAAATCATATTACTTTCACTGAAGATCTAGATGTCTATTGTAGATATCAGTCCAAATTGGACAGGTAAATGATTTTGTAGCATAAGACTTAGTTGGTATGTTATATGAGTATTAAATACTCAAATTGATTGTAATAGAATGTCGTATCATGTATGATATTGAGACATACTAGGAATGTATAAAGATTTCGATTCTGGAATAGAAAGAGATGTTGTAAAATTGTAAATAAATTATTATTTAGCAATTATAATATTGTTGTAATTCATGAACAATAAGAAAAAGGTTGTACTCGTGTTGAACCGAGTTCGAGGTTCGGGGGACCCGGATTCGGGGTCGTCACATAGCACGCGATATTTTCTGTAGTTCATGGTATTGCATAGTAGCACACGTTATTACACAATATTTAAATTATTGAATTGATAAAGTGACTATTGTACAGTATTTCATCAATAATTGTCATTACACAGTATTTTACATTATTGAATCAATAATTGTCATTACAAAATATTTTACATTATTAATTGCACAGTGTTCCATATTATTGAATCAATAATTGTCATAATGCACAACATCTTGCATTATTGAGCCAATAATTGTTACAGTGGTAGTCACAAGTATTAAACAGTTAGACAAATTTATTATTTGAAAAACACAGTATGTTTAATAATTGAGCTATTAAATCAATAAAATAATATAAAAATGTGTAACGCGTGTACGTGTGCAACACGTGTAAATGTGTAACACGTGTAAGTGTGTAACACACGTAAATGTGTAACCCGTGTAAATGTGTAACACGTGTAGGCGTGAAACGCGTGATAGTCATTGAGCGGTGCAGATTAAAGTGTGAAACATGTGTTGGTCGATGAATGATTCAGATTAAAATATGAGATTAAAATATGTAACGTGTGTGTGAAAAAATTGGTTAGGCTCTAGCTATAAATAGGGGGTATAACATAAGCAGTTTCTTATATTCCTCACTCAATCTTCTTTTTACTTTCTAGATATTTCTTACTATAAGTGTCTCCCTAAGTGTATTAAAATTATTTTAAGCGTTGAAGATCTAGAAATGTACGAGTATTGTTCAAGTAAGTTTTTCTTTTAAAAGTTATATAAACGCTCACACACACATTAGTTTATAACTCTTCCTTTAGAAAACTCTTTTATTAGAAGATTTATTTTGAAAGATTTTACTTTGAAAAATTATTTTCTTTAAAAAATTATTTTGAAGTATATTTATATAGTCACTTGGATGATTTTATATACATAAAATTGGTATGTGTTACTTACTAATTAAATTATGAATATACAGATAGGTTGATCAACCTTATAAAAACTATATTTAGTCACGAGATAAGGTAAGGGATATCGCTTTTCTTTCAAACTCTTAAACTTATTACGGTAAGAGGTATCATTCTTTTCATCATCATAAAGGGATATCATTTTCTTTCTTATTTGTAAGGGATAACATCTTTTTCATCTTCTATCACTTAAACTTATTACGGTAAGAAAGTATCTCATTTGTATCTCTAATATTATTAAACAGTGAAAATTCTTGCATTAATATTTCCTTAATAGTTTGCATTTTATCTAATGCCTTTTGACAAAAACATTCTTATTAAATTTTCATAGTCATATTTGAACTGCGAACTTATGAACTTTGAACTTTTGAACTGTGGACATTTATTTGGACTGTGAACTTATGGACCTTGAACTTTTGAATTGTGAACATTTATTTGAACTACGAACATTTTGGACTAATTCCTTGTACCGTAAACCTTACCGTTGAACTTTTTCCCTGTGGATCTTGGACATTACTCTTAAACTTAAACACCTTTTTCTATAAATCATGTTGATAATTTAGACTTTATTTGAATCTGGATAAAGTCAAATTTGTTAACTCCTAATGTTATTGTTTATCTTGTTTCTTCTGTTTATTATTTATATATCTATTGTTATTTTAATCATCAAGTATCAGGTTGTTCTGAATATCTGTGGCATGGGGAACAGATGATATGTTAAAGGCGATATAGGTTAAAGGCGATATAGGGTAAAGGCGCTATAATTGTTTGGTGTCTTTGGTCAAATGACAATGACACGTGATGAATGTTCTCTTTGGCCGGGGGCAAAGAAGAATTGGTGTTTGGCATGATCATGACCAGTGGTGTTTCAGATGATAAAAGTTTATGATAATTTTCTCAAAAAGAGAGGCTAGTAGACATCATGATCTGCTTGATTCTATTAGTGGTGGTTATTTCGATGCAGTGAAACTTTGTTTAAGAACTTAACTATTATTATTAATCTTGTTATTTATAACTCAACTACAGCTGTTGATTTAAAACATGTTGTCTATTATCTTCAATTAAGAACTCAACTGTTGAAGGCTAAGAATAATTTATTTTTTATTATCTTAGTCATGATATTACTTACTGGGTTATTTGAGCTCACTCTTTCCTTTTTATTCAATAATTCAAGAAATGAGAGCGTAGCCGGGACTAGCGGGGAGGAAAGGGGAATGAGTAGCGGTCTGAGATAGTTGCTATAGTAGTCTTCACTGTATTGTAGAATAGTAATAATTGTGAAGACTTAGTTGTGTATTATTGAACAGTATATTGTAATAATTTTGTTATAATCTTTTGACGACTCAAATTGGTTGGTATTGACCCGATTTTGGGGGCATCACATACACCACCTAAGGAAAATGGTAAACTTATTCAAGAACTCTCAATTAGATCAACTACCATATCAAAATGATCTCATCGATACTCGAAGATTGTCCTCTCTTCAAATTCCCTACATATATACTAAGGGCTGAAACAGGCCCTAACAATCTTCAAGTTGAATATAAGATCAAGCTAATCTCATTAATTGATACGAAAGAGAAATTAGTCTCATAGTTTAATAAGTTATTTCTGTTCCAACAAAAAAAAAGTCTCATATATAAATGAATGCATATATAACTTGTCAAATACATATATAACCATATTCCATATTGCCATATTCCACAAAGTCGAAGGAGATGAAAAAACAATTTTATTATATTTTTTTAAATAAGAAATTTTTTTTAGTCGTCATTTCTTTGAAACATGAACCCAAAACATTGTTGTTTTTTTAACCTTCGAAAATCTATGGAAAATACAAATAGAAAATAAGTTTGAGGCTGCTACCAAAACAAACCTAAGCCTCCTTCAAACTTAAACGAAATTGTTAGAAAAATTATGTTAAATCATCTACTCATAATAACGAACTTGCAAAATAAATCCGTCTATCCGATGCATAAATCAGTTAATAACATAATAGCAATTTTTTCTTATTGTATCACTTAAGTTATATAAGAATTTCTGAGCCTAGAAAATAAGAATAACAAGTTCTTCACTACTTAAAATAGAATAACCACTTTGAATAATTAAATCGACAATTTATATATCAAATGACATAATCAATGGCAAAACTAACATTGCGAAGTCCAACAATAAAAGTTCAGTATTTATGTTGGGCACTAATATATTCATCTTATATATAGGATGGCCCAAATTTAATTATGCCATTGACGTAAAAGATTGTTGGAAACAGCAGGACCAAATTAAATTCACTGAAAATAAAGAGGATAACCCAAATTTATTATATAAGAAAAAAAAGAAAAGAAAAGAAGATGAGCCCAATTAATTAGTTAAAAACAAAAGAAGAGACTGTTCGGTAACCTATTTTCATGGAAAAATTCCATTTGATTACTTGATGCGTATGGGTGTGCACCCGGTATTTATCGGTATTGAAATTAGTCATATCTCGATACTAATATCTGCGTTCACAGCGACGTTGCTTTTTGATCATTCGATGTCGGCTCTTTCTATCATTGTGAAGCAGAATTCACCAAGTGTTGGATTGTTCACCCACCAATAGGGAACGTGAGCTGAGTTTAGACCGTCATTAGACAGGTTAGTTTTATCCTACTAATGAAAGTGTCGCAATAATAATTCAATCTAGTACGAGAGGAACCTTTGATTCGCACAATTGGTCATCGCGTTTGGTTAAAAAGCCAGTGATGCGAAGCTATCGTGCGCTGAATTATGACTAAATGCCTCTAAGTCAGAATTCGGGCTAGTAGCGACGCATGCGCCCGCCGCTAAAGGCACGTGTCGTTGGCCAAGCCCGTGTGGTGGATGAGCTGCACGGGTCGTGAAGTACAACTCCCACCGAGCGGCGGGTAGAATCCTTTGCAGACAACTTAAATACGCGACAGGGTATTGTAAAAGGCAGAGTGCCCTTACTGCCACGATCCTCCAATCCGGCATATTGAATCGGTAGGTCGGTTCTGTGACGCCCCCAAATTCGGGTTCCAAATACCCAGATCCGGTCATCACGATCCAATACAAATATTCACCTCTAAACAACATAGAATAACTAAATGCGGAATAATAAACGTATGTTGTTCATTCAAAAGGTGTTACTAGTCCCAAGATACGATAACCTTACATAAAAATACACAAATACCCTTAATAAAGTACTTAGGGTTTATATTACATAACAATTAATTTATTTAACTACAAGGCTGCATCTCGAAGTCTATCATTTCATCTTTCCTTTACCCTTGTTCTTTCCCGAAGTCTCGGGTTGCACTACAATAAGGTTTCATGATATAGCAAGAGTGAACAACTAGTTTGCTCAACAAGTTTAAATAACAACAAGGAACAATATATCATGAATGAAGGGGAATAGCTAAACAATTCAATAATGTGAATAACATAAGCTGTAAGGACCGAGAATTTTAATCCCATTATAAATAAAATCAGTAATTATTTATTTGTGTGTTTTGTATGTTGCGAATAAATTTAAACCAACGCGCGATTATTTAAATTCACATAAATATGCGACACGCGGTAGAAATTAAATTAAAGGTGACCCACTAATAAACTACAATTAATTAGTGGACTAACCTAGAGTTAATTAATATCGAGAAATCGATAATTGGAAAATTAATTAAATGTTCAATTAAATTGAATATAGTTTGTGTAATATGTTGAGTAAATTAATTAGTATGTTCACTAATTAATGGGGAGGGGGAAAAATATTTAAAATTTCAATTAAGAGTTCAAATTAATTAAATAATTAATGGACTAACTAAATTGAATATTTTTCAAGTCTAATTAATTATTTAACTAAGGAATTATAATTTTTATAAGGTTAATTAAATTAATTAGTCCACTAGTTAATTAAAGAGCCCAAATGGGAGTCCAATTTAATTATTTTTCTAAGCCCAATCTAGTATGATATGGGAGCCCAAATGGATGATCTAAGTTGGAATTTTAGTGACCCATTATATATATATAGGTATATATATATAAGTACTCACCAAAGTTGGAAAAATAAAAGGAAAAATTAATTATATATCTATATATATATAGGCTGCGGCAACAGCCATTCTTCAGCCCCTAAAGTGGGTTATTGGCTCCATGAAAACTATAAAAAAATTCCTTGGAAGCAATGTCCCAAGATCCCTCCCTAATTCATGGGTCTTGGTTGGAATAAATTAGACTAATGTAGTCAAAGTATGCTTAATTAAGGGGCTAAGCTCATTTAACAATTCTCTATAAATATAACATCACCCAACACTTCCAATGTTGGTCATTTTATGTATTTAAGTTAGATATAGAGAGAGAAGCAGCAAGAGAGGAAGCAAGCTAGTAAATACTCCATTTCTCTTCCATTTCTACCAAGTTTCCATCACAAAAAAATCACCAAGACCCTCATTGAAGGAGCTCAGCAACTTGTAGGAGTGGTGTAGATGCCAACAAATCTCATTTCTTATTTTGGAAAGCTAAGATCAAGAGCATCGAAGAGTTTAAGGTAAAACACCCTTAAAAAACCCTAATCTTGTGTGCTATTTATGTCAAAAATGTGATTTTTATGCTAGGAAAATAATTTTGAAACTCTTGTTGGTTAGAAACATGCTTGACACGCTAGAATAGAGCTTCATGGGTTTGGATCATGTATTTGTATGCGTTTATGACAAAAAGTTTGACAAAAACCTTAGGAATCATTTTTACCGACGAAAACAACATAACCAAAAACATAGCAGCCCCTTACCGGAATTACTGTGCGCGATCCGTAAGTCGGATTTATGATTTGTCAATTTTGGGTGTTAGATCTATAAAATACGAAGATTCTCCAAGTTGAATGACTTAAATCCGACTTAAAATGAGCAAGATATGGATTTTCTACCAAAACACCCCACTGATTTTAGGGATGTGCGTAACAGTCCGGTTTGGAGCTAATTTCAGTAACCAAAACAAATCCAAACTTGATGTTTGATAATGGAATCTTATAGTTCGGAAAGATATGAATCCATCGATACCTAATAGACCTCAATAGGAGTTATAGAACTCAAGATATTCAAGTTTTCATAAAGGACTACAAATCCGAAAATGTTAAAAAACATTCTGCCTATTTTTGGAAAAAACCCGGCCGGTTCGGGTTTTTCCGATTTTTGCATTTTCTTGGGTGGGGCCGGTTCGAGCATTTTTAGGCCGGTTCTTTGGTTGGTTCCAAAAGCGAAAATGCTTGTAATTTTACAAAGAATATTATAAAAATTTTAAATCTGAAATTTTATGTCATTTGATATTTATTAGAATTAATGGTTGATTAAACCTTACTAATTAAACGAAAAATGCTAAATTAATATTTTTAATTTCTGAAAAATCATAAAACTACTAATTACTTATTATTTAAGTAATATTAAATAATAAGTATGATTAATTAAGAAAATAATTTTTTTTAATAGTATTTAAGGTGTAAAGAGTACACTAATTAACTATTAATTAGTTAGTAATTAGATAAAATTACTAATAAATTATTATTAAATAATAAATATGTGATTTAAGTATTTAATAATAATATAAGAAAGATAAAGTGAATAAATTAATTTTTTATTATTTAATTGAGAATTAAATAATAAATAAAGATAAGTAATTAACTAATTATTATTTAATTAATATTAAATAATAATTAAGGAAAGATAAAATTTATAAATTAATTATTTATTATTTAAATAATAAATAAAGATAATTTAGTAATTAATTATTATTTAATTAACATTAAATAATAATTAAATGAGGATTAAATTAAAGGATTAATTATTTATTATTTAATTAAGATTAAATAGTAAGTAAGGGTAATTGATTAATTAATTATTATTTAATTAATATTAAATAATAATTAAATAAGGATTAAATTAATAAATTAATTATTTATTATTTAATTAAAATTAAATAATAAGTAAGGGTAATTGATTAATTAATTATTGTTTAATTAACATTAAATAATAATTAAATGAGGATTAAGTTAATAAATTATTTATTATAGGATAATTAATTGATTTATTATTATTTAATTGATGTTAAATAATGATTAAAGAAGATTAAAATAAGTAAGCTAATTATTTATCATTTAATTATCAATTAATGATAAATAAGGAGGATTATTAGCACATGAATAATTATTTATTGTGTAATAACAATTAATAATTGTTATCATTTATTATAACAATGATAAATGAGGTACTAAAACAATTGAAATAAATTGTTTAATAGTTTAAATTTTTAAGCGATTGATGTTTTAATTAATATTACTTAGAGAGGAGTAATATTTGATAGTTAAGTCAATTACTTAAAATCAAATTAAGTAGATTAACCGAGTCAATAAGATGTTTGTGTTATGTGATAATTTTAGGCAATTAAACGAGAAGTAAATAATAAACTTAAATGTTTAAGTGAGCAATTATGTGTTATACTAATCGGTAGACTGACTTATCAATGTTAGATCTTTCGAAAGAGAATTATATTAAGCATTTAGCCGTAATTCGACAACCAGGCAAGTTCTCTAACTCAAACTCGAGTTATCTTTCTTTACTATATGCTAAGTGGTTTAATGTTGTAAATTATTCCACATCGAGATTATTGTCATTCGCACATAGTGCAGTTGAATTACATGTTCTATTATTAAATCATGAAATACTCAAAGTGTTTGACCTCATGATCTGTTTAGAGATAAAGTCTATGCCTTTGTTCGGGTAGACATATACATGTTGAATTTTAAAAGCTATCCAAACCATAGTGGTACAGATTTCTAGACTGAGAAGAACAACTCTGAATGGGGAGTAACCTAAGTATCAGATACATGATACAAATAGAATTAAATGTTACGCATATACATAGTGTACGAGAGGCTGATCCACTCAAGTACAGTTCTGAGATTATAACTTAAGGGGGTATATCAAGTGATTGATCCCTCAAATAGATGTTCATGGTCTGTTTGACCACTCAGCATTTAAATAATCAATTGTCTTTTATCATTTGAGCTTTGATTATAACAATGATATTATTGTTTCTAAATCCTTTGAGTTATTCATTTTTATTCATTCATGACATTCCTTATATTTATTCCATTAAAAAACTTGCTGAGCAAGCTAGTTGCTCAATCTTGCTATGTCATGAAATATATTGCAGTTAAACCTGAGAGTTTGAAGGCTGATAAAGGCAAAGGAAAGCTGAAACCTATGCTTTGGGATTTAATGCCTAAGAATATATTTTTGTTTATCTCTGATGATATGTAACACGAACCATCTTTTATATATTTAAATTCGTGATGTATTTTATTAAGCTTACGAACCTTGGGACATATAGTGAACCTTTCTATAAACAATATATGTTTATTTCATTCCGCATTAGTATATTATATTGTTTAGAGGTGTATGGATGTATGGATTCGTGAACACCAAGTTCGAGGTACAAGTACCTGAATTTGAGGGTGTCACATAAGCAGGAATAATAATTTGCTTTTAAAATTAGGATAGTCAAATAGACTATGAACTATAAATATCCGCTGGAGTCAATAGCAGGTTGACCCAATGGTTACTACCAGAAATATGTACCCGAGGGGATCAGCCCCAGTACAATATGTGTATGCATAACATTTAATTTTCGTATTTTGTACCTGATATTAGATACAGGGTACTCTCCTATAATAAAGGGGTGTTCATAATAGTCTAAGAATCCGCATATTCAATTATTTGGATAGCTTTTACAATCTTTAACATAAATGTCTAGCCGAACAATGACTTAGACCTACTTTGAACAGTTCTTTAAACAGTTGAACAATAATTAAGTACAAGTCAAGGGTTGTACGATATCAAATGCAACACGTGCGAATAACAATAATATCGATGTGGAAAATTTGTAAAGTAATTAAACCACTCAAAACATGCTTGGAATTACAGTTCAAGCTTAACTAAATAATTTGCTCAATGAAATGAGTTTAGAGATAAGGAACTTGCCTGTCCGTTCAGCTACAAATAATGTCTAGCTTTAACTAACTGGCTTTGGAAAGACCTAACATTAATAAAGTTGGTCTAATAATTAGTACGACGTATTTGTATAACTATACGCTCACTAAGTAACTTAACTATCACATAAGTGTTCACACATAATTTACATCAGTCAAAATAATATTATTAATCCTATAGACCCTTAATCATTTTAGGTTAATAATTTAATAAGTTAGAAAATATTTTTCTTAAGTGTTGGACACTTATTAAACTCTTAAACAACTTTTTACAATTGTTTAATTAAATTATAATTAAATTCAATTTATTTTATTACCTCAATCTCTATTTAATTACTATTTAATCTTGATTAAATAGAAATTAATTAATTAACTCTAGTTATTATTTAAAATAAATAATAACTAATTGTACTTACCTATTATTTAATAATAATTAAATAATAAATAATTATTGATTTAATTTTTAACCTTCTTTAATTTAATATTAATCAACCAATAATTAATTAAGTAATTAACTTCACTTATTATTTAATTTAAGAAAATTAAATAATAGTTTACTAATTTTAATCCTCTTTAATTATTATTTAATGTCAATTAAATAATAATGAATTCATCCTTATTTATTATTAATCTAATAACTAAATTTCCATTAGTCGTTATTTAATGCTAATTAAATAATAATTGATTACTTAATTATCCTTATTTATTATTTAATAATATTTAAATAATAAATAATTGGTTTATAATTTTTTTTATCTCTCTTTAATTATTATTTAATAGGAGTTAAGTAATAATTGCTAATTTATCACCTTTATTTATTATTAACATTTTAAATAATAAATAATAAATTTATTTAACTTAACCATGGTTTAGCTAATTAGATTAATATTTAAATATTAAACTTAATGAAAAATATCCTCCCCAATATCATTTTTGCATTATTATTAATTTTATTATAATTTTAAATGAATTTTTAAATATTTAAATTAATTAAAAATATGCAGAATGACAAACTTGTAAATAAGCTGAAAAACCGGACCGATGGCAATTTCGTAATTAATCAGAAAACCGAACGAAGGGGAAATTTAGTAATTTTGCGGAAACTGGTGCTCGCGCATTGCGCGCGTTAAGCCGTAAGCATTGGAGCCCAGGCTGTTAGCCTCCGCGCGTAACGCGCAGAGTAATTTTTTATTCTACCAAACGACGCCGTTTTGTCTCCGCGTTTTCTGTGAACAGTGTTGCGCGCATTACGCGGAAACCCTTTAATTTTTTTTCTCTTTGCAGAACGTGAACAGTGTTCCGGCAATACACACTTTAATAAAAATATACCATCAAGTAAGCTTTAAATCCTCAATAAAAATCCAAAAAAATTACCAATCACATAATGTAAATTTATAACCTGAAAATTTAATTTTTCATGATTTAATATCATTCTTTTTTTTATAAAAAATTTTACATCACATAAACTATCACAAATCATAACTTTTTGTGTATAACTCCATTTTAAGTGATTCAAACTTTGTTTTTCTCATGATTTAATGTTCTATAATATTAGAACATTAAATCTAAATATTATCAAAAATTATTTTTGAGATTTATTTTCACACCACCAAATACATGTTTTCCATCATTAAAACTCATAAAACATAAGTTAAACACATGATCAACTATATAAACATACATAGCATGATATTAACCATAAAAATTATTATACTAATATTTATACCATAAACTTGAAAGAAAAACAAGATTAGGGTTTAAAAAAATAATTACCTTGTTTTGATAGCTATTCTCCTATTCTTTCCAAAATATGTTGTGAAGGAGGATATCATGAACTAACTTAGGATTTCTTGTTCTTCCTTGATCTCTCAAATATTATTCTCTCACTTAAAGATTTTTCTCAACTCTCTCTAGCTCTCTTTTGCTTGAAAAATAAAATGAAGTGTATCTACCATTTCAAGTATATTTGAAAAAACTAATAGATACACATAATTGTCTCTATGACTCACCATGCCCCTAGATGACAACTTACACAAGGAATGGGTTAAATGACACATTAGGTGAAAAGAGGGATGATCATTGTACTTGAAAAAATAAAACAAGCAATCAATTAAATAAAAAATGAAAAATAAAAGAAAACGAAAGTCATTTCAATTTTTCTTTCCCTCCCACGCGACTGATGTGTGTCCTTTATCCCAAAATAATTGTCCTAAGTCACTTTTTTTAATTAAATAATAGTTTAAACAATTTAATTTCAAGTGGGCTCAAGCTTTGGGCTTTATTTAAAATACCAATTGGGCTCCTATTAAATTATTTGGGCTACTAATTTGCCAAATTTTATTATTCTTCACTTGGGCTACTAATTGATCCATGTTGGGCTAATTTAATAATTTACACATTAATTATTCAATCCATGATTAAATAAATAATTATATTGAATAAATAATTAAATACTCTAACCCATTAGTATAAAATTACTAAATGGACTAATAAATATTATTATTAATATTTCACATTATTTACATTAATTAATAATCATATTAATTAATTTATTATATTTAATTAACACATTATATTCAATTTAATTGAACATTTAATTAATAGTAAACTTATCAATTATTTTGATATTAAAACTTTAGGGTTTGTTCACTAATTTAAATAACATATTAGTGACCCCCTTTAAATAAATTCTAGTAATTAATTACATAATTATTTAATCACGTAATTAATTAATCACATAAAAAGATTTAAATAATCTCGTAAAACTAACTCGTTAGAATTTAAATTAATAATGACGTGAAAATTCTAGGACATTACAGGTTCGATATTGGTAAAAATTGAATAAATACTGAAAATTAATATCATTATTATTATTATTTTATTTATTTATTATTATAATAATAATAATTTTATTATTGTTATTATAACAATAATTATTTTATTATTGTTATTAATTATTTATTAATAATAAAAATTAGAAAACTAGTATAACTGGTACGGTTCGGTAATTACCGAACCATAAAAAATTGTTACCGGTACCGAAAAATCGATATATACATGTTTTTTGTATGGGTACCGGATCGGTTCTTTTTATTTCGAACCGGCCAGTTTGGACAGGTCCAAAAATACTGAACTATAAGCACACCCCTACTTGATGATCACATATTTTTTAAAAAATAAAAATGCACACAACTACATACATAAAAATCAAACACAAAATGTATCCCAAACATTAAAAAATGAGGTCTGACATGAATTTTTGTACCAGATAATACTTTTTAATGGTTGAGATGCATTTTATATTTTATTTTTTCATCGATTTTTTTTCAACTTATGCTTTTCCAATATAAATATGAGAATTATTCGTTCCATAAGTATGACATTGCAGAAAAAAGAATATAAAACACCTGCCCATTTTTGCCTACTTATAAGTTTGTTAAAATATATATTGCCACTAAATTCTAGAATCAAGTTGTTTCTATCAGTAGAGCTATTTACTGCTTGTAGAAGAAATAAATAACTAACAAAGGTTATAATATATTTCTTCATAATTATGTATCAATTCTTTCTATGATTTTCTTCTTTCGAAGAGAAATAGAAAGAAACATAAGAAAAAGAGATTCAAATCTTTACCTGTGCCAAAGCAAAGGTGAGCTGATATCTTACGGTACATAAATATGAATTATTTAAGATACTATATACTTAATAAACTCTATTTTAAGAGAGATGATAAAAAGTGATAAAAAGAGGAAATTGATATTTTCACAATATTTTTTGATATTTTCACATGAAAAGTTTCGTTATAGGTTTAAAACAATGATTTTGACCATCGTTGTAAGTCTATAGCGATAGTTTATATGTAAAAATATCAAAAAATCATGTGAAAATATCATTCCCCTAAAAAGAGGTTAAAAGGTATATAAATATATATCTAACAATATTTGTAGATATAAAAGATTGTCCGTCTCTCTCATCACATGAATATAGAACTAGTCATTTATTGTTCAATCGACATAAAATAAATCGCCTAATTTAGAACTTTGTTGTCCTCATATTAAATGTTAACTATATCATACTTGTAATCAACCGATTTTTTCAAGCTACAAATAATTACATATAATAAAGCCTTTGAGACTTGATACTTGGCAACCAGAAACCAAAAATCTAATTAGAGCCGACGTAGAATAATTGGAGCTCCATGTTGTGGTTGAAGAGTGATAATAGTGTAGGGAGCATGTGTATATGAAGGCGAAAGCTCGAATGAAAAATTCTGCAAAATCATTGCCAGAGCTAATTTTGCTTCAATCACTGCAAAACTTTGGCCTAGGCAGAATCTCGGTCCCCATCCAAATGGAAAGAATGCCTTTGCAACTCCTTCAGAAAATCTCTCTGGTTTGAATTCTTCTGCATCGTTACCCCAATATTCGGGATCATGATGTATCATTATTGTTGGTAACACAATATCAACCCCAGCAGGAATTGACATGTTCCCTATATTTGTTTTCTGGGAAGTATTTCGTAATATTCCAGTTATTGGTGGATATAACCTCAGGACTTCTTGTAGAATCATTGAGACCTGAAAATTAGTGAATTATGTAAGCTTTTCTTTCCTTTTCTCATAGTTCATAACGAATATAAACATCATCATCAGATGGTATTTTAGGGGTGATACTAAAATTGTTTAGTAAGTTAGCATTGTTCTTAAAATTTACTTGTTAATTTCCGTGAAAAAGTACAAATTATGACATTTTTTGCAACACGGAAATAGAATGTGAATATGTAACTCAAAACTTACAATCTTGAGGTGGTTTATGGATTCATGGTCAGGTGTCGTGGTCTTCCCACAAACACGAAAAACTTCCTCTCTAGCCTTGTCTTGCCAATCTTGATGCATTGACAAAACGATGATTGTCCATGTAAGCCAGTTTGCAGTGGTTTCTTGGCCAGCAAAGTAGAATAACTTGCACTCTTCTATTACATCTTTAGTTGTCATTTCATTGTCAATATTTTCTTTGCATTGTAATAGCAAGCCTAGTAGATCATCTCCAAAGGGTTCTCCATTTTGCATGACATTTTCTCTCTTTTTGATCATATCTCCTAGCATGGCTTTGATCATTCTGTCAATCTCATATCTCCTCTTGTTCTTCTTAGTAGGTATAAATCTGGATCAAGTGTGTTAAAACAATATTGAGACGAAAATGTATAGATATGTGGTGTGAAGAAGAAAATAGAACAGAGGAGTTTTGGCAAGTTGAAGATTTCCACTACTAACTTATAAAGCCTAAGGAATTAATTAAATTTTCAATATAAAAGATTATTATGTGTGATAGTTAAGAAAAAATGAGTACTTGTTGAAAATGACTTTTCTAAATGGATCCTAAACATGAGTACTTGTTGAAAATTAAAGGTCTCAATTATTTTTTCCAAATAACAATTTTTAGTCTTAAAATTTGATGCTAAAGTAAATCATCAACAAATTTCAATTAAGTTTAGAAATGGAATTTCACCTAAGACCAGGTAAATAAATTGCCCGGGTTGCTTCCATCACCAGCACTACTTGCTCTTTCTGAAGTTCAAATATGTTCTTTCCTTCCTCAAAATTGCTTCCAAATGCTGATCTAGCAATTACATCAGCTGAAAGATTTTGCATTTCGGTTGAAATATCAATTTCATATGATTCTTGTGAACCAGCCAACTTCTTCCATTTATCGACTAGGTTGCAACAACTAACTGAAAATGCTGGCACCATCCCCTACATAATAACATAACACATTTTAAGATACAAAAAAAACCTTGATCATTGTAGTTTAATTTTCTCTGTATTCTCAAGATACAAATATATGGACGCGGTTACTATGAACAGTAAGTTCACTTCTAGACCAATAAGGTACTTACACGCAGAGAGAGAGAATACTCCTCAGCATGCATGTCAGCACTTTATTGGTGTAGAAATGAAATTACCAAATATATATTTCTATGTGTTTTTTATATTTCTACGTGATACTCTCATAAGGCGGCGGCGGCGGAACCGCCCGGGGGGGGTCATACGGCCTTAGTAAATGAGGAAGTCTCCTAGTAGCTTTATCTTTGTCTTTAGATGGTGGGTCCATGTTGCTTAGTTTTTCAGCCCATTATTCTTTGAAGCAGCTTTTGATTCAAAAAAATCCACGTGGATCCGGTAGAAGTGAAATAGCATATTGAAACATAGAGGACTTTTTATCAACAAAATTTGAAAACTAAGCAAAATAGGAATTGTAATTATAAATTAGGATATTGTGTATTTGATTTTAATTCCTATTAGGTTTAGAAAAATTAAATTGTATTCTTATAAATATTCTCATTCTATGTATAAGTCAAATGTAGAGAAAAAGTCAATAAACATTATGGGAGACTAATTCTCTTCCAATTTTTGGAGTTTAAGAGCAGACAAGATATTAACAGTGATGGAACCGCGCGGGGGTTATGGTCATTTTTTTGAAGGAAGTCAATATTTTTTGTGAGAAGAACACAATCCCAATAATTAATATGGAAGACTGCATGAGATCCCGTGGTCGTAGCAAGCACAATGGACAAATTATTACTAATTTTCATCATTATTGTGTTGATTTTTTTTGTCAAGTATAATCTGTATAAATCTTTTTTCATTATTCATATCCAAGAATTTATCTTTTTTTTGTTGATTTTTCATTATTACAATGTAGGTTATTGATTCAATTGTTCAAGAGATGAACAATCGTTTTTCAGAAGCAAGCACAGAGTTACTTTTATGTATATTATGCCTTGATCTAAGGGATTCATTCTCTAAATTTGACAAAAATAAGTTACTCCGTCTTGCTAAGTTTTATCCAGAAGATCGACTTCTCATTGATTGATTGCATGATACTTAGGGATCAACTTGAAAATTACATTTATGATATGCGATGCGATAATCAATTTTTTTGGATCGAAGATTTGGGTTTGGGAAGTCTTGCTAAGAAGCTGATTGAAACAAGAAAAAATATGACTTTTACTTTGGTATATCGATTGATCGAGTTGGCTTTGGTTTTACCAGTTGCGGTTGCTACTATTGAAAGAGTATTCACTGCAATGAAAATTGTCAAGACTCACTTGCGTAATAAGATGGGAGACAAGTGAATAAATGATAGTCTAGTAGATTATATTGAGAAGGGTATTTTTTCAACAATTAAAAACGAACAAATTTTGAGACGTTTTCAAACTATGCAGACTCGTAAGATACAGTTGTCTCCTCTCAGTCGTACAACCGAAAGAAGCACTCAAAGTATCAATATCCAAGACGAACACAATCCCAATAATTAATATGGAAGACTGCATGAGATCCCGTGGTCGTAGCAGGCACAATGGACAAATTATTACTAATTTTCATCATTATTGTGTTGATTTTTTTTGTCAAGTATAATCTGTATAAATCTTTTTTCATTATTCATATCCAAGAATTTATCTTTTTTTTGTTGATTTTTCATTATTACAATGTAGGTTATTGATTCAATTGTTCAAGAGATGAACAATCGTTTTTCAGAAGCAAGCACAGAGTTACTTTTATGTATATTATGCCTTGATCTAAGGGATTCATTCTCTAAATTTGACAAAAATAAGTTACTCCGTCTTGCTAAGTTTTATCCAGAAGATCGACTTCTCATTGATTGATTGCATGATACTTAGGGATCAACTTGAAAATTACATTTATGATATGCGATGCGATAATCAATTTTTTTGGATCGAAGATTTGGGTTTGGGAAGTCTTGCTAAGAAGCTGATTGAAACAAGAAAAAATATGACTTTTACTTTGGTATATCGATTGATCGAGTTGGCTTTGGTTTTACCAGTTGCGGTTGCTACTATTGAAAGAGTATTCACTGCAATGAAAATTGTCAAGACTCACTTGCGTAATAAGATGGGAGACAAGTGAATAAATGATAGTCTAGTAGATTATATTGAGAAGGGTATTTTTTCAACAATTAAAAACGAACAAATTTTGAGACGTTTTCAAACTATGCAGACTCGTAAGATACAGTTGTCTCCTCTCAGTCGTACAACCGAAAGAAGCACTCAAAGTATCAATATCCAAGACGAACACAATCCCAATAATTAATATGGAAGACTGCATGAGATCCCGTGGTCGTAGCAGGCACAATGGACAAATTATTACTAATTTTCATCATTATTGTGTTGATTTTTTTTGTCAAGTATAATCTGTATAAATCTTTTTTCATTATTCATATCCAAGAATTTATCTTTTTTTTGTTGATTTTTCATTATTACAATGTAGGTTATTGATTCAATTGTTCAAGAGATGAACAATCGTTTTTCAGAAGCAAGCACAGAGTTACTTTTATGTATATTATGCCTTGATCTAAGGGATTCATTCTCTAAATTTGACAAAAATAAGTTACTCCGTCTTGCTAAGTTTTATCCAGAAGATCGACTTCTCATTGATTGATTGCATGATACTTAGGGATCAACTTGAAAATTACATTTATGATATACGATGCGATAATCAATTTTTTTGGATCGAAGATTTGGGTTTGGGAAGTCTTGCTAAGAAGCTGATTGAAACAAGAAAAAATATGACTTTTACTTTGGTATATCGATTGATCGAGTTGGCTTTGATTTTACCAGTTGCGGTTGCTACTATTGAAAGAGTATTCACTGCAATGAAAATTGTCAAGACTCACTTGCGTAATAAGATGGGAGACAAGTGGATAAATGATAGTCTAGTAGATTATATTGAGAAGGGTATTTTTTCAACAATTAAAAACGAACAAATTTTGAGACGTTTTCAAACTATGCAGACTCGTAAGATACAGTTGTCTCCTCTCAGTCGTACAACCGAAAGAAGCACTCAAAGGATCAATAAATAATTTTTTTTCCTGATGTATTTTGACCCCATCTTTCTGGTTTCGCCACTGTTCATGTGAGAGGAACCATATAAAAATATCCAAAATCCAGGTGAAAATAATGCTCCCCCCCCCCCCCGGGCGCGTATATGAATAATGCAAAAGTAAGTTGTACATAAATTCATAGAATTATCCAACTAAAACCTGGCACTTTAATTTGTTATGAAGAAGATGGCTAATGGATGAGAAAAAGTTTTCTGACCTGAATTTTTTCATGGTGGAAAGCAGGAGAAATTATTTTTCTGCGTTTGGCCCATTTCTCTCCCACCAAGGATGTGAGTCCCAGTGTTAGAAGATACACTATAGGGTTGACTCGTGTCTTTTGAAAGTGGCCATTTTTGTCGGCTAAGATCAGCCTCATCAGGTCTGGGTCATTTACTATAAGCCTTGGTCTTGTTCCAAACCAAGTCACATAAAAATTTCCTATTTTATCCATACAAATCCATCAGTATATATATATATATACACACAAAAGAAAATGAAGGTTAATAATTAAAAATATTTGGATGTGTGATTGGTTGTTACCGTATTTTTGCACCATTTGGTAATACAAGGGGTCGGTACGTTGAACAATCCGGTGAGATAGAGCGATGGGCTTGGACAAAGTTTCCATCATCAACCTCTTATATTCCATCAAGTCGCCGAACAAAAACTTGTAAGAAGTGCCTTTGATCCCTTGTTGGTTTAACTGTTTTTCTAGGGTTTTGGGTTTCCACCAAACGGAGTAAAAAACTATCACAACAAAGCAGACGATCAATAAAGCTATGGCCTTGAAAATTATATTTTCCATCTTGTGTTCTTGAGCTAATAATGTTTGAGCTTGTTTTTGCAACACTCTTATTATATTAAGCTTGAAGGAAGGAAAGGAGGCCCAATCATTATAGATTACCTATGACAAGAAGGATGGGAAACTAGGGAAATACGTGGAACCAGTTATGAGACATTTCACCCAAATAAAGTAATCACACAAACTACGAAAATGATTTAATTTGTAAATTTTTAAAGTTTAACTATATATATTTTTATGTTTATTTTTAAATATAATAAATATATAATTTAGTGTTGTTGGTATGATAGTGTTCTAATTTCATTATCATATACTATTATTATTAAACTAAATATTCGTTATACTTAAAAATAAATATGAAAATAATATATTCTTAAAATTTACAACTTATATTTTAGAGTATTTTTTTTTTTAGGGTTGAAAAAGTCAAATTTAAAGATAGTAACACAAACTAGTCCATAGCCTTGCACCCCAAGTTGAATTGACTAAGGGAGTGGGCATGTGACAACATTTGCCTCTTTGTCAATTGCCCACCACCGACTACAATGATTTGACAGGCAATGGAAATTATGCAAGCCTCAAAGTCCGTTTCTTTACTTCTTTATTATTGAAACTGGACGACGATATGGGTAATGGCATTTCAATGGTAGGGCCCGGTAAAAGTGTTTTCTCTCTTTGATTCTACATAACGAGGGTGAAGAAGAATTCCACCATTTTCCCTTCCTTCTTATCTCTCATTATCCAATCAAAAGAGTTGTGTAAATTGCCTCAAAATAGACGGCAAGGAGGGCACAATATTATTTGGGCTTTTAATCGTTTTGCATGAGGCCTAGGCTCATTGTATGAAGTTTGAACTAATGAATTTTATGTGGACAAGGTATTTCTTTAGATGATTTTTAGTATTCATAATTATATTAGTTAAAATTAAAGAAATTTATATTAATTTTAAATTTTTATAAAAATAGTCCCACCATTTTGAAATTTAAAATATATTTCAAAAATTATGGCTTTGAGAAAAAACTATTTTTTTCAAGCAAATCTTTAATATTAATTACTTTTTGTGACGTGTAAATTCCTAATATCTGTTAGAAAAATTATATAGGTTTTAGATGGTTCAATTTATTTATTATTCCATAGCTGTTAAGTCGTTGAAATCCACAAAAAAGAATTTATGAAAAGTTACGTTCTTTTATATTTTGCATTCGTACGATTAAATTTATTAAAAAATCTAGACGGAATTATTTCAAGTCAAAGAGATATCTATGTTTGATACAAACTAAGATATCTCTTTTTCTCACAAAAACAAAATAATTGCAATTTTTATTATTATACTTAATTCTTCTTTAATCTTAATTGTCTTCCTAATCATTTCTCAAATTCATGATTTTTTTATGCACACATGTCAAAACTGTATTGCTACATGACATTAAGATGGAGGATCATCTCTATTAATAAAGCAAGAAGAAAAAATAACCGTTTTTTAGTGTAAACAATTTTATGAACTTTTTTATTTTTGAATTTACTCTTTGAAAAATAAGATTAGTTATCTTAAAACTCAATAACTTCTATTTCTATCTTTCCGCTCCTTGTCAATCTCTATTTTATCTCTAATATTTTTTTCATTCATTTTTAAAATTTATTTAAATATTTTTTTAATTACACACATATTGTATGTGAGGAATACTAGTGTTTATAAATAACGATATCAAATAATTAATACAATAATAATTCGTTATTTTATATTTTCAGTGAAATTGCAAGCATCTAATTGTAGTATAGTGGTAAGTATTCTCGCATATAACGCAGGTAATCATATTTCACGTCTTGAGAAAGACAAAGATAAAATAAAATTTTAATTTTTACGATTTTATGATTAGAGAAAGGCAGAGATAAAATGAAAATGAGGAGGGGATGTTGGGGAATGGTTCACCCCATGACTTTAGCTTCACTCCTATTATGGATAGAGCTACAGCAAGGCAGCAACGAAAGGCTTCTTAGTACACAGAGCATTTATACATACATATCTTGTAGTATTTTTTTTTGTTTCTACTCTGTTTCTCTATGTATACACATATATACGTATTCTTGTGTCTAAAGTAGTAGTAATGGTTAACATTTATAATTTAATTGCGTTTTCAAAACATAGTACACTATCAACATCAAATGTGGCAATGCAAAACTTTTTACCCTCGTTTACTTAAACTTCTTTTTATATAAGCATGATTAAAACTTTGCTTGATAATTTATATATGAGTATTATCCATGACTCATACAATCAATGACTAAAATCAAATGTAATGGAAGGAAATGATCGACTATCTAGAATCATCCTTGAAAATATCAAAGATATTATAAAAAATAATAATCACGTGAATAAATCTAGAACACTCTATTATAAATCCAATATATTTGATCTTCTAGGTCTTCATAATTTTTAACAGAAAATTAATCCATCAATACACACACACACACAAAAGAAAATTATCTCTATTTTATTTATAAAGATAATTGTTAGTTTAGAATTATATCTATTCTATTTAAGTAGAGTGATTTTGGGTTAATATAGTCTCATGAGTATTTGTTTACCTAGAAATTTTAAATAATTTTTTTATTATAAATGAAAAATTGTGAATAATTTTTTTTTGATAGGTACATAATTATATGTGTGGATTTAATTTAAGAATGAAAATGAAAGCCAACATATTTTTAAAAATATATATATAAATGTGTGATTAAAGAAGAAGTAAATTATGAATTTATTAAAACAAATTCATTTAATTATGAAACCACTGTAATATCCCAGATATTTACAAGATTTGTAAATAAGATTTTAAATATAAATTAAAGGTTATGGTTTAAAACCTAGAGTTGTAGAAGTGAGATGTGTGAAAAATGGGTGAACATTTTTTTAATATAATGTATTTGTTAGAAATTAAATATGGAAATATTTTAATGATGCATGCAGAGAATTTATTAAGAAAATAAATTCAATTGAAAAGTGAAGGTGGTTATATTAATATATATACACCTAATGTGTGTTTGTTAGCCCAATAAGAAGATGAGTAGATTAAATACTCAATTAAACTAATAATTTAATTAGTTTAAAATGTGAAGTAAGAAGGGAGGTCATGAAATATAATTAACTAGGTTAATTATATTAGTTAAGAGTTAAAGTTATAGAAAAACTAGAATGATTGTCTAGAATGACAATATTATGAAGTTAATTAATTAAGTAATTAACTTAATTATTAAGTTGTTATATATAGTCCATTAATGGATTTAAGCTAGCCCAATATTTGAATGGTTGAAAGTCTTGTTGATAATTATAGAGGTCCAAATAACTTTAAGGATCTAGCCTCATGAAGAGTCCAAGTAATTTAATTACTACTAGTGGACTAGTCCAAAAGAATTATAGATGTTAGCCAAATATGAGAATATGGATATGAAGTGGGTAATTAAATAATAAAACTCAAATGTTATGTTGATTATAGTCCAAGAGGTAATTAATATAAGTCAAATTAAATTAATTATCTAGCCCAAGTTATAAAGATGTGTGAGTTGTGTTGGGTACCCCAAATAATTAAATAAGGGAGCTCAATGCAAAATAAACTAGTAGCCCAAATATTGAGTCCAAATTTAAAAGTCAAATATTGGTCAATACGTTGGGAGAATAAATTCAAGTATTGTTAAGTGTAGAGAATTAACTAATGTATGGTTAATTGAATAACCATAGTTGGTAGACAAGAGAGAGAATTAACCAAACATTGGTTAATTGATAGAGGAAAGAAGGTAGTGTTGAGAATTAACTATGGGTGAGTTAATTATGTAACCCAATGTGGTAGGATAATTAAAAGTAAGTCTAATTGGATTATATTATAAGTCCAATTGATGTATTAAACTAAGTTAAATTAATTAACCTAGTAGTCCATATAATTTAATTTGAACATTGATTTATGTAATAATTAACCAAGCCCAATGCTTGTTTTAATTAAATGTAACATAGGGTATTTAATGTTAGCCCAATGTAACAATTAAATTGAGCCCAACCAAATTAAATAAATGAGCTCAATATAATTTAATTCTAAGGTCCAAAGTGGAGCCCAATGTACAAGTATAGGTGAATATGTATACATATATTGGTGTATATATATATGGATACTTATATAATGATATATGACATAAAAATAAAGCCAAATTGGTGTAATAAATTGCAAATCCCGAATTTTGAGGGGGGCCCACATGGAAATGTTGAGTGTGGACTTCTTATGGCTTCAATTACACTCCAAAAGTTGCTTACAAGCAACCTTGATGGATGTCACACCAATGGTCATTCATGGTAGTCATTCCATGCAATAGTAATCTAGTTTAAGCTCCTAATTTCACCAACACTAGTTGATTAGGAGGTTAATAATTGATTAACATTGTGCTATAAATAGAAGTGTTCCATTTATTGGTGAGGTTGGTTAGTCATTTGTAGCATTTTCTAGAGAGAAAAAGGGAGAGCTTCTTGAGAGATATAGAGAGTTACTCTTATGAGATTTATGATCCACCAAGCAAATTTGCTAGAGAATGGACAAGAGAGAGTCACAATCCAAGATCAAGTTAAGAGGAAGGAGAGCATCCATGTATAAAAGGTTAAAAAGTGTTCTAAACCTCATTTAGTTCATTTTTATAGTTTAGATATTATTTGAACGGCTAAAATGTATTTTTAACCGATCAAAACACGTTTTGATGTTCTAGAAGTCTTTAGCTATGTAATATATGTATATTCATAGTTTGATGGGTTTAACATGGGTTTTTATATGTGTTTGTGATGAAAAATTTCATCAAATTCATTGAATAAATTTTTACCGACGAAAACAAATTAATCTAATACGTAGCAGCCCCTTCACGGAATTACTGTTCACAATCCGTAAGTCGGATTTATGATCCGTCAATTTTGGGTGATAGATCCATGAAATATGAAGATTCTCCAAGTTGAATGGCTAAAATCCGATTTAAAATGAGCAAGATATGGATTTTCTACCAAAACACCCCATTGTTTTAGGGTCGTGCACAACAGTCCGGTTTGGAGCCAATTTCCATGATCAAAACAAATCCAAATTTGATGTTTAATGACAGAAAAATGTAGTTCGGGAAGTTACGAATCCATCGATACCAAATAGGCCTCGATCGGACTTGTAGATTTCATTTTATTCACGTTCTAGCCGGAGACCCCAAGTCTGAAAAAGCATAAAAGCAATCTGCCTATTTTTTTTAAAAAACCGGCCGGTTCGGTTTTTTTCGATTTTTCATGATTTCTAGGTAGGGTCGGTTCGGGCATTTTTAGGCCGGTTCTTGGGTTGGTTCCAAAAGAGAAAATGCTTATAATTTTATAAAAAAATTATCAAAATTTAAAATCCGAATTTTTTTGTAATTTGGTATTTATTAGAATTAATGGTGGATTAAAGCTTACTAAATTGCTAATAATTATGGAAAAATTATTTTTAATTTCAGAAAAATAATATTTGACCTATTGGCATGCTAGTTAAGTGTTATAAAATAAAATTTGAAATTATTGGAGTGATTCACTATATATTAGCTATTTATTAGTGTATAAATAGGCTAATAATCTAATTAAATATTATTTAATAAATATTAAATAATATATGAAGTTATGTAATTAATTAATTATGATTTAATGAATATTAAATAATAATTAAAGGATGTTAAGATGAATAAGTTAGTTATTTATTATTTAATTGCACTTAAATAATAAGTAAAGTTAAATAAATAATTAAATTATTATTTAAATTAATATTAAATAATAATTAAAGAATATTAAAGTTAGAAAGCTAATTATTTATTATTTAATTAATATTAAATAATAAGTAAGGTTAATTAAGTAATTAATTATTATTTAATTAATATTAAATAATAATTAAAGGATAATTAAGGTTAATAAACTAATTATTTATTATTTAATTAATATTAAATAATAAGTAAGGTTAATTAATTAATTAATTAATTATTTAATTAATATTAAATAATGAGTTCGGATAATTAGTTAATTAATTATTATTTAATTCATATTAAATAATAATTAAATGGTAATTAAGTGGAATAAATTATTACTTAGTCGAAAGAAGATTATTAAGTAATTAAAATATATTGATAATATTATTGACTAACTATTAAATGATAATAGTTAAGAATTAAATCATTATTCAATAATTAATAATGATATGTAATTAATTTAAAATATTATTAAAGGATTAATAATATTATTTAGCATTTAATTAACTATTAAATAATAATAGTTAAGAGTTAAATCATTATTAAATAAATAATAATGATAAATAAAGATTTAGAATATTATTAAAGAATTAATAATATTGTTTAACAAGTAATTAACTATTGGGTAATAATAGTTAAAGGTTGAATCGTTATTAAATAATTACTAATGATACGTGAGGATTTCAAATATTATTAAATGATTGATAATATTGATGAACAATTAAATTATTATTAAAATGATTGATAATAATGAGAAGTCAATTAAAATATTATTAAAGGGTAATAATATTAGCAAGCAATTAAATTATTATTAAAAGATTAATCATAATGATTAAGGTAAACTATTATTAAAAATAAATTAATAATAGTAATGATTATTTAAAGTGTTATTTAACAATTAAATAACATTATAAGTTATTACTAATTGATAGTAAAATTTAAAATATTATCCAAGGTGGGTAATATTATGATAAGTATCGAGATAAATGATGTGATTAAGTTAAACCAAGGGTATGGTCCATTAGTGATTAATTGGTGGATCGACCTAAATAAATATAGAGTCCAAGTTTTAATGCAGTGACATTAATCAGTGTCAGAATTGCATAGTTTCGAACAAAAGATTTATGGTGTTGAATATGAAACACTGAGTCAAGTCAAAGAGAGACTAAAATATGAAATTAACCTTATTAAATAAAGGGGATGATAAGAAGAAATAAATATCTTTAAAATAAGATTTAGTATTGAGTCAAACTTTGACTAATATTGTGCACCGTTGATCTCACATACCGTGTAGGTGGTGCAAGGAACGTGAAAGATTAACGTAAGTTGGTTATACAAGTCCAGGCAAGTTTTTCAGAACGTGTTGTATTATGTGCATGAATTATAAGTTTGTTATTAAACTGAGATGTGCTCATACGTGGTTATGTGCAAAGATGTTTTAATGTGCCTTTGTGCAATAAGTTGATTTGAACTGTTGATATGCGGTAGTTGATTTAAGACAATTGTTCTGCATTGAACTATATGTCATGATAGAGGTTAGACATGAAGCATAGATTAAATGCGAGGCATGATATGCATGAGCAGTATGTCATAAACTGAAATGCATGAAAAACATGATGTTAGTATAAATTGTAAATTTTATGTGAAGCATGTAATGTGTTATGTGTAGCTGTTGAACTTGCTGAGCCGTCGTGCTCACTCTTGCCTAAACCAACATTTTCAGATAAGGCTAGTTACCTGAAATTCTCGATAAAGAACAAGGAACAGGAAAATATATTACTTCCATTGAAGATCTAAATATCTATTGTAGATATCAGTCCGAATTGGACAGGTAAATGATTCTGTAGCATAAGACTTAGTTGGTATGTTATATGAGTATTAAATACTCAAATTGATTGTAATAGAATGTCGTATCATGTATGATATTGAGACATACTAGGAATGTATAAAGATTTCGATTCTGGAATAGAAAGAGATGTTGTAAAATTGTAAATAAATGATTATTTAGTAATTATAATATTGTTGTAATTCATGAATAATAAGAAAAAAGTTGTACTCGTGTTGAACCGAGTTCGAGGTTCGGGGGACCCAGATTCGGGGTCGTCACAACCACAAGGTAAGCTCTGTAAATTAAATTAACTACATGGATATTTAATTCAAAATTAAATAAAGCATGATAATGAAAGAGGTGGAATATAATTAATTTATTTAATTATATTGAGGGAATGGTAAATCCTTTTGCTAATTAAGTGAGTAACTTAAATTATGTGTTAAGAAATAATATTATTTATATTATTATTTAAGAAAATTCCTAGTGGTTAATAATTATTAAAATGAGTTATAATACGGTGCTATGTGACTAATTAGTTGATTGATGACAATAACATTTTATTTTTTTTGATAACCCAAACTATTTAATTTGGTGTGATAAGATGTTTTATATTTTTAAAGTAACCCCAAATTGGTTTATTAATCAATATTGTCCAGCCATATTCCAAAAAAATGAATAAATAAATAAAATCGAACAACCCAAACTATGACAACCTTTTATATTTTTAGCTAGTCTAGTGCAATTTGATGACCCAATGTATGTATCTTAAGTGAGCCCAAACGTCGGTATAAGACTATCATACATTAAAAAGTCAATATTTGACCTAAACTTAAAGCTTCAACCATGTTAACATTTCAGCAGCCCAAACTCTTTATCTTGGGGAATACTTTTATATAGCTTGGACTCTTATTATGGGTATTATACGTAGGCCTGTAAATGGTAACCGGAAAATTCGTATCTGTAATGTCCAAGAATTTCCACGTCTTTATTAATTAAATTATTAATTTAATTTCCAACGAGTTAGTTTTACGAGATTATTTAAATCTTTTTATGTGATTAATTAATTATGTGATTAAATAATTATGTAATTAATTACTAAAATTAATTAAAGGGGGTCACTAATATGTTATTAAATTAGTGAACAAACCCTAAAGTTTTAATATCAAAATAATTGATAAGTTTCCTATTAATTAAATATTCAATTAAATTGAATATAATGAGTGAATTAAATATAATAAATTAATTAATATGATTATTAATTAATGTAAATAATGTGAAATATTAATAATAATATTTATTAGTCCATTTAGTAATTTAATACTTATGTGTTAGAATATTTAATTATTTATTGAATCTAATTATTTATTTAATCATGGATTGAATAATTAATGTGTAAATTATTAAATTGGCCCAACATGGGTCAATTAGTAGCCCAAGTGGAGAATAATAAAATTTGACAATTTAGTAGCCCAAACAATTTAATAGAAGTTCAATTGGTATTTTAAATTAAAGCCCAATGATTGGCCCACTTGAAAAATACTTAATTAAACTATTAATTATTTAAAAAGTGAAATGTGACAATGAATTTGGGACAAAATAAAAGCTATCAGCCGACATGTTGGAGAGGAGAGAGAAAAAGTGATGTTTTGAATTATTTTTATTTTCCATTTATTTAATTAAGGATTGCTTGTTTGATTTTTTAAAATACATGGACCATGCTTCTTTTCACCAACTAAGTCATGGCTAGCTTTCTTGTGTAAGTATCCATATAGGGGCATGGGCTAAATTATTAAATATATTATGTATCTATCATATTTGCAAGTATACTTACAATTTAGTAGTTTTTGAAAGTCATTTCTCATCTTTTATTTTCAAACAAAAGAGAGAGCTAGAGAGCATTTGAGATGGTGAGAAAATTTGAGAGCAAAATACTAAGAGAAGAGAAGGAGTCTTGGTTCATGTCATCTTCCTTCACAACTTATTTTGGAAGAAAAAGAAGAATAACCATTAAATCAAGGTAATGGTTATTTTAAATAAAGTTTTATTTTTAAATTAAATAAATCATCATGTTAGTATAAACATGTTAATATAGTTATTAATGTGTAGTTGTAATATTTATGTCATGCTTGAGTTTAATAGGTTTGGTTTGTATTTTGGTATATTTTATATGCTAAAATATGTGTTTAATAGTGTGTAAATAAGTTTTGAAATTTATGTCCAAAAATATTTTTAGGTTTGATGTTCTAATATTATAAAACATTAAATCATGAGAAAAACAAAGTTTGAATCACTCAAAATGGAGTTATACACGAAAAGTTATGATTTATAGTAGTTTATGTGATGTAAAATTTTTTATAAAAAAATATGTTATTAAATCATGAAAAATTAATTTTTTCATGTTATAAATTAATATAAGGTGATTGGTAATTTTTTTGAATTTTTATTGAGGAGTTAAAGATTTATTGAAGGTATAATTTCATTTAATGGATGCACTGTTCACAATCTGCTGAAGAAGAAAAAAAAAAAAAAAAGCATTTGGCCGCGCAATGTGCGCGTACCACTGTTCACCTAACGACGCGGAGCCAAACGATGTCGTTTGGCGTCGGTAGGAAATTACTCCGCGCGTTATGCGCGGAGGCCATTTCCGGCCTTTCAAAAACGACCATTCTGCCCTCGGTTCAGTTTTCGAATTATTTACGGAAATAGCATTCGGGTTAAATTTAAATAATTTAAATATTTAAAAACTAATTTAAAATTATAACAAAAATAATAATAATACAAAAATAATATTGGGGAGGATATTTTTCATTAAGTTTAATATTTAAATATTTTAAATATTAATCTAGTTAGCTAAACCATGGTTAAGTTAAATAAATTTATTATTTATTTATTATTTTAAATATTAATAATAAATAAAGATGATAAATTAGCAATTATTATTTAATGCCTATTAAATCATATTTAAAGAGAGATAAAATTTATAAATTAATTATTTATTATTTAAATATTATTAAATAATAAATAAGGATAATTAAGTAATTAATTATTATTTAATTAACATTAAATAACGATTAATGGAAATTGTAATGACCGAGAAAATTACGAACCCAATTTTTTTTTTATTTAATTATATCCATAAGAAAATATGAGGTATGAAGTATGTGTATATGTGATAAGTGGTATGATGAGATGTATTAAATTAGTTAATTAAATTAATTAACTAAAGAAAGAAAAAGATTTCAAGAGAAGCTTATGTGATAAAATCACAAAGCTTGAATGTTGGCCTTGTATGACAATTAAGAAGATTTTTATTAAGCAAGTTAATTACTTGTATGAATAATGCGAAAGAAGAAGCAAATGAATTATTTGAGATAATCCAATGTGGGAATAATTGTTCGTGTACGGTTAACTATTTTATAAACCCAATTTGATGATAAGGGATAGTGAATGAATTTATTTAATCAAGTCAAATTACTTGTATTATTAAGTGTTAGGGTTTTATTAAAACAAACCCAAGGATTTGTAAGTGCTAGGGTTATGTAAGCTAATTTAATTGAGGAGTCCAATGGACTTATAATTAGCAAATCTAATTGGATTATATTTTAAATCCAAATGAGTTGTTAAACTAGGTCAATTAATTTTACCTAGTAGCTTATGTAATTAAATTAAACTTTAGTCCATGTAATTAATTAAATAAGCCCAATGCTTATTTTAATTAAATGTAGCATAGTTATTTAAATGCTAGCCCAATGTGTTAATTAAATTGAGCCCAACCAATTAATTGGATGAGCCCAATATATTATATCCTAGAGTCCAAAGTGGAGCCCAATAGCAAGTCAAAATGTTGGTCAAATATTATATATATGTATATATATAAATAAATGTATATATGTATAATAAATGTAATAAAAATAAAGCAAAAATGGGGGATTAAATCCCATTTTGCTGAGATTTATGGGGGGCCCACATGGGGTGGCTTGATTTTGCAAGGTAGCTTCTTCCACACTTCTTTCCATAGTTGGCCAACCACCCTAGTCATTCCAATTGGTCATTCATGCAATAGTAACCTCACTTAAGCTCCTAATTTCACCAACACAAGATGATTAGTAGATTGATGAGGGATTAGTAATGTGCTATATATAGAGTGCTACTCTTAGTTGTTATGTTGGTTAGATCATTTGTAGCATTTCTTAGAGAGAAAATGGAGAGCATTTTCAAGAGAGAAAGAAAGAATACACTTGTGAGTGTGAGAAATTTCTACAAGAAGGGCTTGGTGAATGTCAAGTAGCATCCTCACATACTTTGGTAGGAGAAGAAGAAGAGCACACAAATCTCAAAGGTTTAAAAGTACTCTAACCTTCTCATATTTCATTTTTGTAGCCTAGATCGATTTTGAACGGTTAAAATCTATTTTTAACCGATCAAAACTTGTTTTGATGGTCTAGAAGTCTTAAACTATGTTATATATGTATATTCATAGTTTGATGTGTTTATATCATGATTTGGTATGTGTGGTATGCTTAAAAAAAAGGTAGAAATGTTCATATCGAACTTTACCGGTAAAATCCTATGTAGCTATGTAATATATTTTGTGTAATTTCAAAGTGTACAAGTTAAATACTTGATTTATATGGGTAGAAAGTTTTATGTATGAGTTTATAAGAAAACCCAACTTGAATCTCAAAAAAATATGAAATAACAAAGAAGTTATAATTTTTACCGCAAGGTAGGTCGTTTTGAAACCCTAAGTGGTTCGATCTTTAATTTTGTGTCAAAACGATTTCAAAAATGCGATCGAACTATGAAATGTTGTAAGACAAGAGGTTAGAAAGACAACGACACTAAGTTGGTGTCATTTGGATGAATAGATTTCATTTTATTCAAGTTTGAACCTTTAAAACCAAGAATTTGTGATTTTAGTTTTCACTTTGTCCTTGTAAGCCGTTTTTAGTCCAGTTCCGTTCGGAATTTGGATTTGTGATGTAAAGTGAAATTGTAGATCATGAAATTCTAATGAATTCAGACTCAAGAAGCACCTCAAAATGTTTCCGTATGACAAAGTTATGACCAAATGAGTAAGAGAGGTTCCGGCAGCCAAAAAAATGGTCCGGCGTCTAGACGCCCTAGTGTACGCCCTTGCTTCTGTCCATGGGCGTCTTGACGCCCCAAAAATTCCTTGGAGTGGCGTCATGACGCCCGGGCTTGATAAAAAATTTTTTTTATTATTTTTAAATGAATAAATGTATTTTTAATGATAAATAATTGATTAATTATATTAGATAATAAATAAAATATTATTAAATAATTAATAATATTAGATAATGATTAAAATATTATTAAATGACTAATAATATTACTAAGATAATAAAATATTATTAAATGATTAATAATATTAGATAATGAATAAAATATTATTAAATGAATAATAATAATATTAAGAGATTAAAATATTATTAAATGGTTAATAATATTAGTAAGTTAATAAAATATTATTAAATGATTAATAATATTAGTAAGTTAATAAAATATTATTAAATGGTTAATAATATTAGATAATGAATAAAATATTATTAAATGGTTAATAATATTAGTAAGTTAATAAAATATTATTAAATGATTAATAATATTAATAAAGGATTAAAATATTATTAAATGGTTAATAATATTACAATATGAATAAAATATTATTAAATAGTTAATAATATTAGATAATGAGTAGAATATTAATAAATGATTAATAATATTAATAAATGATTAAAATATTATTAAATGGTTAATAATATTAGTATGAGGATAAAATATTATTAAATGGTTAATAATATTAATGAGATGAGAAGATATTATTAAAGGATTAATAATATTAGTAAGATGATAAAATATTATTAAATGGTTAATAATATTTATAAATGATTAAGATATTATTTGATAAATAATATCCTTGGGAATAGTGTAAAACATTATTTAGTTATTAATAATGTTAATAAGTGTTGAGATAATGAAGAGATTAAGATGATTATTAAATGGTTAATAATATTGAGGAACTAGATGATTTATTATTGAAATAATAAATGGTTAAAATATTATTATACGATTAATAATATTATTTGTGGTATTTATATATTATCAACGGTGATAATATTATAAAGCAATGAAGTGATAGTTATGTGATTTAAAATATTATCAAGGGATTGATAATATTATTATGAGATTTAAGGTTATGATTAAGTGATAGATGATTAAGACATATATGGTAAGGTTATTAATGTTAAATAAACCTATATGTGTTATGCTAATTGGAGGATCAATGTTGTTGAATATTAGGTCACCCAAAGGAAGTAATTTTAAGTTGAATAGCAGTAGTCAGCGGAACAGGCAAGTTTCTCTGAACCTTAACTTGTATTTATTTCGCAAGTTATTTATGTAGAAATTGGAATTTATTTCTAATGCATGATGAAATAATTATTAAGAATTATTTCATATCTATATTGTTATTGACAATCGCACTTAGGTGCATTTGCATGATCGTTCACATTATGAACTGTTTAAAGAGAAATATCTATGCTATTTGTTTCAGCTAGATATTACATGTGATATTATGACTGCTCTTGTTATGAACTGTTCTAAGTGAGGGTTCTATGCCAATTGTTTTGGCTAGACCATGTACGTTTTAAATTCATTAATCTGAATATTATTGAAGTTAGTCCAAACCATATTGTTGTGGTGCGGAATCTGATGGGATAAGCTGAAATGAACAGAGCAAAGTAAGCAGATAAGCTTACGGTCGGATGGAACATTCCCGATCAAAACGAACTAGATGGTTATATTGTGCACTCTATAAACGTACGATAGGCTGATCACCTAAAGTACCCATCACCGGATATGTCAATCGAAATGATTGTTAATATTCAAAACGAATTGACAGTCTACTGTCAACAGGGTATTGTAAATACTCAAAACGTGTGTTCATGGTCTTGTGACCCTTTCAGCTTGATGAAGCAGTATGTTATGTCAATTGAATTATATTATTCAAAGTTGCATGTCTTCATAATTATTGTATATTGTTGAAGTTTCCAGAGCTAAATCTTTTTCATTCATGATATATCTTTTATTGTTTAATTAAACTTGCTGAGCAAAGTAGTTGCTCACCCTTGCTATATCATGACCTATTTTTCAGTTAAGCCGACGAATATAAGAAGTGAACGACAAAGTAAAGCTGAACGAGTAGATGTAATTAGATGTTATTTCTAAGTGGTAAACCTTTTGTATTATAAGGTAATGTTTATGTATTAAGGTTAGTGGAACCTGGGATTGATGGTACGAATTGTGATACAATTATGTATATTTTCCGCGAGATATTGAAGATGTATTTTATGAATGTTTGACAAGTGTTGAATAGTGAGCACCAAACCCGAGGTTCAAGGGACCCGGATTTGGGGGCGTCACAGGTTGGTATCAGAGCTGTAGGTTATAAACCTTAGGTGGGGGAAAAACCTTAGGATTATGACCGTAGAGAAGACAAGAAAACTCATAAAGAGTTAGGAGATGAATTGTGGAAAATTCATCAAGTAAGAAAAGTTATGTGTAAGTAAGAACAGATCTGTTATTAGATCGGAAGAGTATGAGGATTCGGAAGATGATCCGAATGTTAGAGTTAAGCAATGATGAAGAAAAGAGAGTAAGGATTGAGAGATACTTAATCTATGGAGAATAGATAAGAAGAAGTGATCAGATGTAAATGTGGCTAAGTAAAATAGAAAGAAGTGATGTTAAGGAATGATTCGAGGACATTGATGATATCTTGAGAAGATTGATCTATATGGATCGGTGGTAATAAAGATGATCAGAGTAAATAGAGATGAAATGATGGGTTAAACACATAAGTTGTGGAAGAGTTAAATGAATGATAGAAGAATGAGCAGATTTTTGGAGTCAATCATAAAAGCAGATAATGATGAAGTGATTGAGAAAAAGTAGAGTGATGGTAGGAAGAGATAAGCATGATAAAGAATTACATAAGAATGATAATTGTGTATGTTGAGGAGTCTAACTTTGGAAGTATATATCTTTGGGAGTTTGACTTTAGAGAATATGTTTGAAGAATTACGTTTTGGAAGTTATTTTAGAAGATTTAAAAATCGGATGATTTTCTAATCTGTAAGATTGAATTTGATCTATGCAAATGATGAAAGAAGTTATAAAATTTTGAAAATCCCAACTTTGGAGTTAAGAAGCGGGATATGTTATTAGCATGGTGCTGAGAACAAGTATAGTACTAAGTACTAATGTGATGCATATTAAGATGTTTATTAAATATGCAATTGGATGATAGAAAGACAAGGTGACGATAAGATTAAAGTTTGAAGAATGTGGGTTGAATGTGAAGATCGAGATATAGCGGTTAGGCTATCAAACGATCTGAAGATAGGTGACTGATAATTGTGTGTATGATTAATAAGCAAAAGAATGTTTAAAAGTGTGTAGCTGTATAAATGATAGGGTACTACGTACCAAGGAAGGATATGTTAACAAATTTTAAGTGATGGATTATGTGTTGGCATTAAAGGTATATGCCTAAAATCTATAGAGAGGTAATAATACTACCGTATTATGCAAACATTAATGTCAAGAGAAAGTTCTAAAGAAAGAATGCTCTAGACAATAGGGAAGAAAGTTAAGGAATTAGACCATAATTCCTTACAGACAATTGATGAGTCTAATAGTAGACGCTTTTGAGGAATGAATCAATGAAATTGGAGAAAATCCCGAGACAAGGAATAAATATCTGAAAGAAGATATCAAAGAAGTGATAGAAGACATCTTATAATAAGATTGTTGTGTAGTAGAAAAAACAATAATAAGATCGTGAAATGATCTACGAAGTTGACCTCGTGAGGAGTTATGTGTTAAAGTATGGATTAAGAAAATTCATACTAAGTTAATAAGAAAATTAGAGGTTGTAGATTTTATTTGAGGACTCATATTAGTGGTTGAGTTGTGCAATTCCTTGTATGGGCGGGGAATTAGTGCTTAGTTTTAGAACCGCTTAGCTTCCTATAGTAATATAGTGGCCGAGTTGACCAATTTCTTGTATGGGCAGGAGATTGTGTTTGGTTCGACAACCACTTAGCTTCCTAATTATGATAATCATTGGAATCTTGGGTCGCGCTATTCGATGTATATATGGTAAGAAGGTGAGTCTTTTCTCATAATATATCGGATAGGTAGAGAATGTTGAGATTAGGTGCGTGTTCTTAAAACTCACACGTATGGTAAGTTCGTGACTCATAATTGTATGGTGGAGCCCCTCAGCGAATGGACGATTAAGGTCTGACTAGGATAAGCTCCTCAAGCCACGCGATTGTGGTAAGTTCCTGAACTCATACTGGGTGGTAAGTTCGATGAACAATTTGTAATGTAGGATAGAACAAGGTCATAGATAAGGATTTAGTTATCAGTGAATTGAGAATTGTGTGAGGACAGTATTGTTCTTCTGAATACTACTGGTAGGTTGTGTTATATAGTGAAGTCTTGCATCAAGGAGCAAGCTATGATTTGAAGAAGGATAAGGTGGGTAATCACGTTTGTGGCACCACAGTTACTTAGATTTAAAGGGAATCATTATCAGAGAAGGTGTGAGTATTTGTTTTAAAGATACAGAGACTTCATAAAGAGGAAGAAAGGAAGAAGCTGATAAACAGCATGAGAAATTTTCAAGAATACGATGTTGGGTACAAGACTAATGAAGGATATAATGAGGAATAAATGACAATGTTTAGCATGATAGTGAAGTTTTTCTGGATGAGGAGAAATTAAAGAAGAATAGTGATACACTACTTAGCAATCAAGTACGTGTAAGAAACATAATAAGAAGAAGGCATTTGAGTTATTAAGATCCTTGGTAAGGAATGTAAAATATGTATATAAAAGGAAGAAGAAGTGAATAAGAGGACTAAGAGACAACAAATAATAGTAAATCCCAAACTCTAGGAGTATGTGGGATATGTGGTTGAGTTAAATCCCGACTTTTGGTGGTCAGTATGGGATATGATCATTTATGTATAAATGTTTCAGAATGTAATGTGCCAAGGCACTACTGTTTGCGTATAAATAGAAAATGCATAATGTTTATATGCTTTGAAGTAATTAATGTGAGCATTAAATAGTAAATGCTATAAGAATTATTGTAATAGTCAAAAACTATGATAATAACGTAAGTTTTGTGTTAAAAACAGGCAATGCCGCCACGTAGACAACCCCGAAACCCGAGAGCAGAAGGATCAGTTAATAATGAAGGAGGTCAGGTAGACCCGATGCAAACTTTTGTTAATATGTTAGCAGAAGCAATTCAAAATCAAACCCCAGCAGTTGGAAGTTCGCTGGTAAATCAATTGGCGAACTTTAAGGATTTTAAAATAGTAGGACCACCGGAGTTTCGAGGAACAATAGATCCGATCGAAGCTCAGACGTGGATAGAAGAGATGGAGAAAGTGTTTGAAGTTACGCGTGTTGCGGAAGAACAGAAAACAACATTTGCCACCTTCATGATGAAGGGAGAGGCTAATTATTGGTGGAAGGCTAATAAAAATCGAGTAGGAGAAGGAATTGTTGCGTGGACTCGATTTAAGGAGTTATTCTTTGAAAACTATTTTTCAAATAGTACTCAAACAATGATGGAAGTAAAATTTTTAGAACTCAAACAGGGGAACATGATGGTAGCAGAATATGCCGCCAAGTTCAATGAACTAGCGAGATTTGCGCCACATCAAGTGGACACGGAAGAACGAAAGGCAAGAAGGTTTGAACAAGGATTAAGTCCATGGATCTACAGTAAGGTTTCAATTCTTCAGATTAATACATTTTCAACAATGCTGGAGAAAGCAATCATAGCAGAAGGCGGGAGAGAATCGTTGTCAACATATAATCAAGAGATGAAAGGAAATAATAGTGAGGAAGAAAATGGTAAAGATAGTAAAGATAGTAGCGAAGATTGTAACGCTCAGAAACGAAAGAGGAGCCATAAAAATGGTAAGAATGGTCAAAGAAAAGGCAAACGAAAAATTGAAAGTTGTGAAAGTTGTGGAAAGAACCACATAGATGTATGTCTAAAAGGGACATATAGTTGCTATAGATGTGGAGGGAAAGGACACGGTGCTTCAAACTGTCCTGGTCCAAGGAAAAATAGAAAGTGTTTTATTTGTGAGGGAATGGGTCATCCATTTAAGGACTGCCCGAAGAAGGAAAGCAAGGCGAGAAGTAATATCAAGAAAGTCAAGAGGCATGGTGACAGGTATTTTTCGATCAATAATATAATCGTTTAGGTATTATTTGATTCGAATACTATCTGTCCGAGAATTTCACTAAATAAATAGAATTTCTCGAAGAAAATAGAATACTTTATTAAATTAAAATGCCTTTAAATCAAAGGATTATGTTGGTTAGATAAAGAGTAAGTTATCCGTAAAATGAATCCGGATATACGAGGAAAAGAGTCAGGAAAAGATCAGATGATAAGAAAATTTTAAGTAATCTTATAACGGTGATTCTGGGGACAGAATCCTTATAAGGAGGGGTGAATGTAATGACCGAGAAAATTACGAACCCAATTTTTTTTTTATTTAATTATATCCATAAGAAAATATGAGGTATGAAGTATGTGTATATGTGATAAGTGGTATGATGAGATGTATTAAATTAGTTAATTAAATTAATTAACTAAAGAAAGAAAAAGATTTCAAGAGAAGCTTATGTGATAAAATCACAAAGCTTGAATGTTGGCCTTGTATGACAATTAAGAAGATTTTTATTAAGCAAGTTAATTACTTGTATGAATAATGCGAAAGAAGAAGCAAATGAATTATTTGAGATAATCCAATGTGGGAATAATTGTTCGTGTACGGTTAACTATTTTATAAACCCAATTTGATGATAAGGGATAGTGAATGAATTTATTTAATCAAGTCAAATTACTTGTATTATTAAGTGTTAGGGTTTTATTAAAACAAACCCAAGGATTTGTAAGTGCTAGGGTTATGTAAGCTAATTTAATTGAGGAGTCCAATGGACTTATAATTAGCAAATCTAATTGGATTATATTTTAAATCCAAATGAGTTGTTAAACTAGGTCAATTAATTTTACCTAGTAGCTTATGTAATTAAATTAAACTTTAGTCCATGTAATTAATTAAATAAGTCCAATGCTTATTTTAATTAAATGTAGCATAGTTATTTAAATGCTAGCCCAATGTGTTAATTAAATTGAGCCCAACCAATTAATTGGATGAGCCCAATATATTATATCCTAGAGTCCAAAGTGGAGCCCAATAGCAAGTCAAAATGTTGGTCAAATATTATATATATGTATATATATAAATAAATGTATATATGTATAATAAATGTAATAAAAATAAAGCAAAAATGGGGGATTAAATCCCATTTTGCTGAGATTTATGGGGGGCCCACATGGGGTGGCTTGATTTTGCAAGGTAGCTTCTTCCACACTTCTTTCCATAGTTGGCCAACCACCCTAGTCATTCCAATTGGTCATTCATGCAATAGTAACCTCACTTAAGCTCCTAATTTCACCAACACAAGATGATTAGTAGATTGATGAGGGATTAGTAATGTGCTATATATAGAGTGCTACTCTTAGTTGTTATGTTGGTTAGATCATTTGTAGCATTTCTTAGAGAGAAAATGGAGAGCATTTTCAAGAGAGAAAGAAAGAATACACTTGTGAGTGTGAGAAATTTCTACAAGAAGGGCTTGGTGAATGTCAAGTAGCATCCTCACATACTTTGGTAGGAGAAGAAGAAGAGCACACAAATCTCAAAGGTTTAAAAGTACTCTAACCTTCTCATATTTCATTTTTGTAGCCTAGATCGATTTTGAACGGTTAAAATCTATTTTTAACCGATCAAAACTTGTTTTGATGGTCTAGAAGTCTTAAACTATGTTATATATGTATATTCATAGTTTGATGTGTTTATATCATGATTTGGTATGTGTGGTATGCTTAAAAAAAAGGTAGAAATGTTCATATCGAACTTTACCGGTAAAATCCTATGTAGCTATGTAATATATTTTGTGTAATTTCAAAGTGTACAAGTTAAATACTTGATTTATATGGGTAGAAAGTTTTATGTATGAGTTTATAAGAAAACCCAACTTGAATCTCAAAAAAATATGAAATAACAAAGAAGTTATAATTTTTACCGCAAGGTAGGTCGTTTTGAAACCCTAAGTGGTTCGATCTTTAATTTTGTGTCAAAACGATTTCAAAAATGCGATCGAACTATGAAATGTTGTAAGACAAGAGGTTAGAAAGACAACGACACTAAGTTGGTGTCATTTGGATGAATAGATTTCATTTTATTCAAGTTTGAACCTTTAAAACCAAGGATTTGTGATTTTAGTTTTCACTTTGTCCTTGTAAGCCATTTTTAGTCCAGTTCCGTTCGGAATTTGGATTTGTGATGTAAAGTGAAATTGTAGATCATGAAATTCTAATGAATTCAGACTCAAGAAGCACCTCAAAATGTTTCCGTATGACAAAGTTATGACCAAATGAGTAAGAGAGGTTCCGGCAGCCAAAAAAATGGTCCGGCGTCTAGACGCCCTAGTGTACGCCCTTGCTTCTGTCCATGGGCGTCTTGACGCCCCAAAAATTCCTTGGAGTGGCGTCATGACGCCCGGGCTTGATAAAAATTTTTTTTTATTATTTTTAAATGAATAAATGTATTTTTAATGATAAATAATTGATTAATTATATTAGATAATAAATAAAATATTATTAAATAATTAATAATATTAGATAATGATTAAAATATTATTAAATGACTAATAATATTACTAAGATAATAAAATATTATTAAATGATTAATAATATTAGATAATGAATAAAATATTATTAAATGAATAATAATAATATTAAGAGATTAAAATGTTATTAAATGGTTAATAATATTAGTAAGTTAATAAAATATTATTAAATGATTAATAATATTAGTAAGTTAATAAAATATTATTAAATGGTTAATAATATTAGATAATGAATAAAATATTATTAAATGGTTAATAATATTAGTAAGTTAATAAAATATTATTAAATGATTAATAATATTAATAAAGGATTAAAATATTATTAAATGGTTAATAATATTACAATATGAATAAAATATTATTAAATAGTTAATAATATTAGATAATGAGTAGAATATTAATAAATGATTAATAATATTAATAAATGATTAAAATATTATTAAATGGTTAATAATATTAGTATGAGGATAAAATATTATTAAATGGTTAATAATATTAATGAGATGAGAAGATATTATTAAAGGATTAATAATATTAGTAAGATGATAAAATATTATTAAATGGTTAATAATATTTATAAATGATTAAGATATTATTTGATAAATAATATCCTTGGGAATAGTGTAAAACATTATTTAGTTATTAATAATGTTAATAAGTGTTGAGATAATGAAGAGATTAAGATGATTATTAAATGGTTAATAATATTGAGGAACTAGATGATTTATTATTGAAATAATAAATGGTTAAAATATTATTATACGATTAATAATATTATTTGTGGTATTTATATATTATCAACGGTGATAATATTATAAAGCAATGAAGTGATAGTTATGTGATTTAAAATATTATCAAGGGATTGATAATATTATTATGAGATTTAAGGTTATGATTAAGTGATAGATGATTAAAACATATATGGTAAGGTTATTAATGTTAAATAAACCTATATGTGTTATGCTAATTGGAGGATCAATGTTGTTGAATATTAGGTCACCCAAAGGAAGTAATTTTAAGTTGAATAGCAGTAGTCAGCGGAACAGGCAAGTTTCTCTGAACCTTAACTTGTATTTATTTCGCAAGTTATTTATGTAGAAATTGGAATTTATTTCTAATGCATGATGAAATAATTATTAAGAATTATTTCATATCTATATTGTTATTGACAATCGCACTTAGGTGCATTTGCATGATCGTTCACATTATGAACTGTTTAAAGAGAAATATCTATGCTATTTGTTTCAGCTAGATATTACATGTGATATTATGACTGCTCTTGTTATGAACTGTTCTAAGTGAGGGTTCTATGCCAATTGTTTTGGCTAGACCATGTACGTTTTAAATTCATTAATCTGAATATTATTGAAGTTAGTCCAAACCATATTGTTGTGGTGCGGAATCTGATGGGATAAGCTGAAATGAACAGAGCAAAGTAAGCAGATAAGCTTACGGTCGGATGGAACATTCCCGATCAAAACGAACTAGATGGTTATATTGTGCACTCTATAAACGTACGATAGGCTGATCACCTAAAGTACCCATCACCGGATATGTCAATCGAAATGATTGTTAATATTCAAAACGAATTGACAGTCTACTGTCAACAGGGTATTGTAAATACTCAAAACGTGTGTTCATGGTCTTGTGACCCTTTCAGCTTGATGAAGCAGTATGTTATGTCAATTGAATTATATTATTCAAAGTTGCATGTCTTCATAATTATTGTATATTGTTGAAGTTTCCAGAGCTAAATCTTTTTCATTCATGATATATCTTTTATTGTTTAATTAAACTTGCTGAGCAAAGTAGTTGCTCACCCTTGCTATATCATGACCTATTTTTCAGTTAAGCCGACGAATATAAGAAGTGAACGACAAAGTAAAGCTGAACGAGTAGATGTAATTAGATGTTATTTCTAAGTGGTAAACCTTTTGTATTATAAGGTAATGTTTATGTATTAAGGTTAGTGGAACCTGGGATTGATGGTACGAATTGTGATACAATTATGTATATTTTCCGCGAGATATTGAAGATGTATTTTATGAATGTTTGACAAGTGTTGAATAGTGAGCACCAAACCCGAGGTTCAAGGGACCCGGATTTGGGGGCGTCACAGAAATTAAGTTATTAGAGTAATAATTTATTATTTAATTTAAATAATAAATAAGAATGATTTGATTATTATTTAACCTTAAATAATAATTAAAATTAATTAAATAATTAATTATTATTTAATTGACATTAAATAATAATTAAAGAGGATTAAGATTCGTAAACTATTATTTAATTTCCTTAAATTAAATAATAAGTAAGGTTAATTACTTATTTAATTATTGGTTGATTAATATTAAATTAAAGAAGGTTAAAACTAAGGTAATAATTATTTATTATTTAATTATAATTAAATAATAAGTAAGTACAATTAGTTATTATTTATTTTAAATAATAACTAGAGTTAATTAATTAATTTCTATTTAACCAAGATTAAATAGTAATTAAATAGAGATTGAGTTAATAAAATAAATTAAATTGAATTATACTTTAATTAAACAATTGTAATAAGTTGTTTAAAGGTTTAATAAGTGTCCAACACTTAAGAAAAATATTTTCTAACTTATTAAATTATTAACCTAATATGATTGAGGGTCTATAAGGTTAATAATATTGTTTTGACTAATGTAATTTATGTGTTAGTACTTATGTGGTAAATAAGTTCATTATTAAGCGTATAGTTTTGCAAATACGCCGTACTAATTATTAGACCGACTTTATTAATGTTAGGTCTTTCAAAGCAAGTTAGTTAAAGCTAGACATTTATTGTAGCTGAGCAAACAGACAAATTCTCTAACCCTACTCATTTATTGCTGAACAAGTTTCTATACTTGTATTTATTGTCAAAGCTTGAAGTGGTTTAATTATTTAAAATTATCCCACATCCATATTGTTTATAAAATCGCACTTAGTGCACTTGAAGCTTATTAGTTCTTGATTCATGAACTGTATTAAAAATGTCTTAAGCTAATAATTCAGCTAGACATTACGTTTCTAAATTCAATAACTTGAATACTTTTAAAAGCTTATCCAAACCATTGTTGGGTGCGGATTTCTTATATTAAGTTTGAGAATTGAACAACCCTAAATTAGGGGATTTTGTGTCGGGAAACCGACTTTGGGCGCCAGTGACTAAATGTAATGCATATACAGTGGGTTGAATAGGCTGATCCCTTTGAAAACCAAACAACTCAAAGGGTCAGAGGAAACTCTATAATACCCTCGTTAGTTCAGGGTCCTTAGTGACCACTCAGCATTTTGAGATTCAAATATTCTGTTTATTAAAATTTGAATCCTGTTTCATTCACAATTGTTATATCTATTGTTGAACCATTGATGACATTTCTCATTCATTCATGATATATTAAATCTATATGATTGTTCTAAACTTGCTGAGCAAACTAGTTGCTCATTCTTGCTATATCATGAATCATTTTTCAGATAATCCTGATTGCTCAAAGAAGGATAAGGGAAAAGGAAAGGTCAGAGCTTAAGTTAGTTTATGCATGCTAATTAGAAGCTTAAATTTGTGTTTACTGTTGTTAAACCTTTTGTAATTCCTTATGATAGGAACTGTATATGTTAAGGTTAATAGACCCTGGTATTGTAACCTTTTTGTAAGGGAACCAATATGTATTATTCCGCGATATTTAAATGCAATGTATGTATTTAATTGTTAGTAATATGTTGAATAGTGATAACCAAACTCGAGGTTATGGAACCCGAATTTGGGGTCGTCACAGTATCCGTTCGCATCCGTATTTGAAAAAAACCGGATATTATTCAAATTCGAAAAAAACGGATATATCCGTATTCGGTTTAAAGATATCCGCAAAAAACGGATACGAATACAAATATAGACGTATTCGTATTCGTTTAACATCCGTCCATAAATATATCCGGCGGATATCCGGAATCCGATATCTAAATTTGTATCCGTATCCGGAATTCGTATCCGAATAACTTATATATATATATATATAATAAGCAAAATAATTTTTTTTAAATGGTCTTCCTTATATAATAATTAGTTTCACTATTATACAAAAATTATTTTTAAAATATGTCATTTCACTTCTAAAAAGTAGGAAATGACACTTTTATTATAATATTAATAAATTGATTTAAGTATAATTAATGAATTTTTATTATTATAAAGTTAAAATATCTAAAATGTATCATTTAACAAGTGTTATAAATATCATTTAACAAGTGTTACAATATAACTTTTGGATCATTTAACAAGTGTTATAAATGTTATAAATATAATTTAAATGTTATAATTATAGTCTATAGATTATAAATATTCATACACACTACAGTATTACTCCAAATTAACACATAAAATTGACATCTACTTATTAATGGGCATCTAAACATTAATAAGTTGAGCATTCATTTTGAATTTAGGATTTCAAAAATAATGAAAACTTATTTGAATTGTAATTTTAAGCATTGATTATTGTATTTATTAAAAATAAATAAATTAACATTAATTCATTAATGAACTATACTTTAAAACTTATTACTTTTCCCTTTATCCTAGTTATATATAGTGTTACAATATATCTAAAATGCATCATTTAACAAGTGTTATAAATATCATTTAAATGTTATAATTATATATTATAAATATTCATACACACTACAGTATTACTCCAAATTAACACATAAAATGAACATCTACTTATTAATGGATATCTAAACATTAATAAGTAGAATATTCATTTTTTAATGTTGGATTATAAAACTAATAAAAATTTATTTGAATTATAATTTAGAGCATTGATTAGTGTATTTATTAAAAATAAATATATTAACATTCATTCATTAATGAACTATACTTTAAAACTCATTATTTTTCCCCTTATTCTGGTTATATATAGTGTTACAATATATCTAAAATGTATCATTTAAGAAATGTTATAAACATAATTTAAATGTTATAATTATAGATTATAAATATTCATACACATTACAGTATTACTCTAAATTAACACATAAAATGAACATCTACTTATTAATGGACATCTAAACATTAATAAGAAGATCATTCATTTTGAATTTAGGATTTCAAAAATAATGAAAACTTATTTGAATTGTAATTTAGAACATTGATTATTGTATTTATTAAAAATAAATAAATTAACATTTATTCATTAATATGTATGGTTTAAACTTTAAATTGTGATTGGTTATAAGTAATTATTCAATTTTTTTCTTTATTTTTATAAATAATCTGAATGAATTTTATATTAAGTGATTGATAAACGTATTCGGATATCCGGATATCCGAATAATCTGTTTATTTGACTAAAATTAACGAAAACAGATATTATCTGTATTCGGATATTATTTCGAATACCGAATACTGATATGATTTTTAAAATTCGTCAGATACCGGATACGAATACGGATAGCAAATTAATTTTTCGGATACGGAAACTGCTATATCCGTATCCGTTTACACCCCTAGCTAAAGCAAAGGTGAGTTGATATCTGACAATACATAAATATGAATTATTTAATTTACTACATACTTAATAAACTCTATTTTAAGAGAGATGATAAAAAGAGGAAACTGATATTTTCAAAAGGTTTTTTGATATTTTCACATGAAAAATGTCGCTATAGGTTTATAACGACGGTTTTAACCGTCGCTATAGGTCTATAACAACAATTTACCTATTAAAATATAAAAAAACCGTGTAGAAATATCACTTCTCTAAAAAGAGGTTAAAAGGTTTATAGATATCTAACAACATTTGTAGATATAAAAGATTGTCTATCTCTCTCATCATGTGAATATAGAACTAGACATTTCTTGTTCAATTGACATAAAATAGACCACCTAATTTAGAACTTTGTTGTCCTCATATTAAATGTTAACTACATCATACTTGTAATCAACCCATTTATTCAAGCTACATAATAATTATATATAATAAAGCCCTTAGACTTGATGCTTGGCAACCAGAAAACCAAAATCTCCTTAGAGCTGATGTAGAATAATTGGAGCTCCATGTTGTGGTTGAAGAGTGATAATAGTGTAGGGAGCATGTGTATATGAAGGCGAAAGCTCGAATGAAAAATTCTGCAAAATCATTGCCAGAGCTAATTTTGCTTCAATCACTGCAAAACTTTGGCCTAGACAGAATCTGGATCCCCATCCAAATGGAAAGAATGCCTTTGCAACTCCTTCAGAAAATCTCTCTGGTTTGAATTCTTCTGCATCGTTACCCCAATATTCAGAATCATGATGTATCATTATTATTGGTAACATAATTTCTACCCCAGCAGGAATAGAGATGTTCCCTATATTTGTTTTCTGGGAAGTATTTCGTAATATTCCAGTTATTGGTGGATATAACCTCATGACTTCTTGTAGAATCATTGAGACCTGAAAATTAGTGAATTATGTTAGCTTTTCTTTCCTTTTCTCATAGTTCATAAAATTTAAGTATTAGTTCCTCATTCATGTTAAGAATGTCATAATTGAATTTATTTTTCCCTAAAATGATAGTCACTTTTTCAAAGACACGTGGATTATTAATGCAAAAAGACTATATTTTGGACACGTCTATGATTGTGTTAGGGCGGGCTAGCTGCCGAATATCAACATCATCATCAGATGGTATCTCAAGGGTGATACTAAAATTGTTTAATAAATAAGCATTGTTCTTAAAATTTACTTGTTAATTTGCGTGAAAAAGTACAAATTATGACATTCTTTGCAACACGGAAATAGAATGTGATTATGTAACTCAAAACTTACAATCTTGAGGTAGTTTATGGATTCATGGTCAGGTGTCGTGTTCTTTCCACAAACGCGAAAAACTTCCTCTCTAGCCTTGTCTTGCCAGTCTTGATGCATCGACAAAACGATGATTGTCCATGTAAGCCAGTTTGCAGTGGTTTCTTGGCCAGCAAAGTAGAATAACTTGCACTCTTCTATTACATCTTCAGTTGTCATTTCATTGTCAATATTTTCTTTGCATTGTAATAGCAAGCCTAGTAGATCATCTCCAAAGGGTTCTCCATTTTGCATGGCATTTTCTCTCTTTTTGATCATATCTCCTAGCATGGCTTTAATCATTCTGTCAATCTCGTATCTCCTCTTGTTCTTCTTAGTAGGTATAAATCTGGATCAAGTGTGTTAAAACAATATTGAGACGAAAATGTATAGATATGTGGTGTGAAGAAGAAAATAGAACAGAGGAGTTTTGGCAAGTTGAAGATTTCCACTACTAACTTATAAAGCCTAAGGAATTAATTAAATTTTCAATATAAAAGATTATGATGTGTGATAGTTAAGAAAAAATGCATTACATTATGACTTTTCTAAATGAATCCTAAACATGAGTACTTGTTGAAAATTAAAGGTCTCAATTATTTTTTCCAAATAACAATTTTTAGTCTTAAAATTTGATGCTAAAGTAAATCATCAACTAATTTCAATTAAGTTTAGAAATGGAATTTCACCTAAGACCAGGGAAATAAATTGCCCGGGCTGCTTCCATCACCAGCACTACTTGCTCCTTCTGAAGTTCAAATATCTTCTTTCCTTCCTCAAAACTGCTTCCAAATGCTGATCTAGCAATTACATCTGCTGAAAGATTTTGCATTTCGGTTGAAATATCAATTTCATATGATTCTTGTGAACCAGCCAACTTCTTCCATTTATCGACTAGGTTGCAACAACTAACTGAAAATGCTGGCACCATCCCCTACATAATAACATAATGCATTTTAAGTACGTATATATGTATATACAAGAGATCGCACCTGGTACATAAGGCCATCGCAAATAGCAGGATTGACATAAATAGATAAAAAAAATTAACGAATAAGGAAGACAAAAGATCGTATCTAGTGCATAAGGCTCATGCAAACATAGCAGGGTTCACACACAAATAAATATATAAGTATTAAGGTATCAAGCCCAGTAGCACATACTACTGTTCTAACTCAGATTCAACCAAAGGAAGAGAGCAGGGAGACTAGAAGTAACTGCCTCAGCCTCTCGGAACCTTACATACATGTATTATTGTCTTAATCACATAAATAAATAAAGAAAAAAAAACCTTGATCATTGCAGTTTAATTTTCTCTGTATTCTCAAGATACAAATATATGAATAATGCAAATGCAAAAGCAAAAGCAAGATACATTTAATTTTCTCTGTATTCTCTGTGTTTTTTATACTTCCACGTGATACCGTGGAAATAGTGCTCCCCATATATGAATAATGCAAAAGCAAGTTGTACATAAATTCATAGAATTATCCAACTAAAAACTGGCACTTTAATTTGTTATGAAGAAGATGGCTAATGGATGAGAAAAAGTTTTCTGACCTGAATTTTTTCATGGTGGAAAGCAGGAGAAATTATTTTTCTACGTTTGGCCCATTTCTCTCCCTCCAGGGATGTGACTCCCAGTGTTAGAAGATACACTAGAGGGTTGACTCGTGTCTTTTGGAAGTGGCCATTTTTGTCGGCTAAGATCAGCCTCATCAGCTCTGGGTCATTTACTATAAGCCTTGGTCTTGTTCCAAACCAAGTCACACAAAATTTTCCTATTTTATTCATACAAATTAATCCATCAGTATATATATATATAGACACACACACACACACAGACACAAGAAAATGAAGGTTAATAAAAATAATTGGATGTTTGATTGGTTGTTACCGTATTTTTGCACCATTTGGTAATACAAGGGGTCGGCACGTTGAACAATCCGGTGAGATAAAGCGATGGGCTTGGACCAAGTTTCCATCATCAACCTCTTATATTCCATCAAGTCGCCGAACAAAAACTTGTAAGAAGTGCCTTTGATCCCTTGTTGGTTTAACTGTTTTTCTAGGGTTTTGGGTTTCCCCCAAAGGGAGTAAAAAACTCTCCCAACAAAGTAGAGAATAAATAAAGCTATGGCCTTGAAAATTATATTCTCCATCTTGTGTTCTTGAGCTAATAATGTTTGAGCTTGTTTTTGCAAGGCTCTTATTATACTAAGCTGGAAGGAAGGAAGGAAGGAAAGGGGAGGCCCAATTATTTTAGATCATGCTCTTTGGGGAAAATGAACAGAAAGCTCATTCCTCACATATATTTGTCATTCGCTTGTATTGAGGTTCATAGATACGCAGAGAGAATGACTATACTGTTTACTTGTCACATAGATATGTAATAATAAAGATGGGATACTAGGAAAATATGTGAGCCCATTTATGAGACATTTCACCTAAATAAAGTAATCACACAAACTACAAAAAGATTTTTATTTTTAAATTTTTAAAGTTTAACTGTATATATTTTTTCATGTTTATTTTTAAATATAATAAATATATAATTTATCGCTATTGTTATGATTAATAAATTAATGTTGTCGTATTTGAGGATATTATGTTATTTTATATTATCATAATTTATAATGACTATTTTTATAGAATATTTTTATTTTTTATGTGTTTGTGTGTGTGACAAATGATACTATTTTTGTAAAACATGAAGACTGTCATGTAATTGCCTTTCTTAAACATTTGAAAAGAACAAGTTAATTACTCCTAAAACTTAATTTTATTACTTGATTATTTTTCTTCTATAAGTCTCAAAAATTTCATTTCTATGAAAAATAGCAATTACAATAAGAATAAGAAAGCAAAATTAAGGGAAGTTAGGCATTAAACAACTTAAAGTACTTTTTTTGCACACATAATTCTAAAATAAAAATGTATTTAATGTTTGCTTCTTTGTGGAAAAATATACTCACTCCCTTTCATAAAAAATAAAAATAAAATCTATTTACTAAAGAAAAAAAATCAATTCCATATAAAGAGTTTTTCACTGATCGATAATAGTATAAGACAATACAATATTCTTTGGTAGTGTTATCATTTCATTATTATATACTATTATTATCAGACTAAATATTTATTATATTTAAGAATAATTATGAAAATAGTATATTCTTAAAATTTACAACTTCTAATTTAGAGTATTTCTTTTCCTAGGGTTGAAAAAGTCAAATTTAAAGATAGTAGCACAAACTAGTCCATAGGCCACCCCAAGTTGAATCGACTAATTGAATGGGTATGCGACAACATTTGCTTCTTCGTCAATTGCCCACCACCGACTACAATGTATTTGATAAGCAATGGTAATTATGTAAGCCTCAAAGTCCATTTCTTTACTTTTTTATTATTGAATCTGGTCGACGCAATGGGTAATGACATTTCAATGGTAGGGCCAAGTTAAAATGTTTTCTCTTCTTTGATTCTACCTAACGAGGGTGAAGAATTCCACCATTTCCCTTCCCTCTTATCTCTTAGAGCATCTCCAACAGATCGAAGATGCTTTAATTTTAGACTAAATATAGTTTAAGACTCAAATTTAACACAAGCAGTAAGATTAAATATAGTCTGTGATTTTTTTTGGTGAACTAAATAGACTATATCAAGGAGCAAGATAGTTTATGGACTATAATTTTAAATATATTTAAAAGGTATAGTGAAAGAATAATTAGAGTTTTTTTTGAATTCATTGATTATTTTAATATTTTTATATTATAGTCTACTGGATAATCCATTTGCTAGAAGGATTGAAGACTAATGTCAAGTTTGGATTGAGGGAATGAAATGAAAGAATGACTATAATGACAAAATAGTGTATTAGATGATCATTTTAGATGATAAACCATTCTAGTGGATGTAATGAATCATTTCATCCATTTGATTTTTATTCCATGTGAAAAGTGGTAGAATAAAATTTATTTCAATAGAATGAATATGTATGATAATTTTACCATCATATTAGACAATTTACTCCTACCAACAATTAAACATATATCTGAAATACTTTAAAATCATTCAATTCCTTCTTCTATTCTATTTCTTTAATCCAAATGCAACATAAAGGATATCTGTTGATGTCACATGAACTAAATATAATTTATAAAATAATCCACTTGTTGAAAATGCTATTACTATCCAATCATAAGAGTTGTATTAATTGCCACAAAATAGACAAGGAGGGGTCAGTAATATTTGGGCTTTTAATCGGTTTGCGTGAGGCCTAGGCTCAATATATGAAGTTTGAACTAATGAATTTTATGTGGACAAAGTATTTCGTTAGATGGTTTGTAGTATTCATAATTATATTTGTTAAAATTATATAAATTTGTATTAATTTTAAATTTTTATAAGAACACTCTCTCCATTTTGAAAGTTAAAATTTATTTCTAAAATTACGACTTTGAGAAAAAACTATTCTTTTCAAGCAAATTAATATAAATTACTTTGTGGTGTGTAAATTTCTAATATCTGTTACAAAAATTATGTAAGTTTTAGATGGTTCAATTTATTTATTATTGCATAACCGTTAAATTATTGATATCCACAAACAAATTTTATGAAAAATTACGTTTTTTTATATTTTTGCATTTATCCGATTAAATTTATTAAAAAATCTCGGGGGAATTATTTCAAGTCAAAGAGATATCTATGTTTGATACAAACTAAGATATCTCTTTTTCTCACAAAAACAAAATAATTGCTTAATGAACAATTGAAAAGTTTTTATTTATTATGCTTAATACTTCATTAATCTTAATTGTCTTCCTAATTATTTCTCAAATTCATGATTTTTTTATATTTAAAATTTATCTGCTAACTCCACCTATAAAAAAGATAAAAAAATATGATCCTATTTTATTTATATTTTATAAATAAAATAAGATTATATTTTTTTATGTTATATAAAAATAAAATTTATGGGTCAAGTTTAAGGGTTAATGTAAAAGTACTTTCTTTTATATCTCGGCGGCAACGTGATATATCTTTTTGTGATTTTCTTTTATATCCTAGGTCCTCAAATGGCATCATAGTCACACTTTTTGGGCATCAGTGTGTTGCGAGGGAAAATCTGAGTGGCAGATGGTGATGAGACGGCGCCGTGGAAGATGGAAGTATGGCGGTTTTCGTCAGCGGTGCAACGGCGGAGAAAGACAAAAGGTATGCCTCTTCTGTCCATTTCTTTTATTTTCTTCCTCTTCTTTTCTTTCATTTCAAATTCCATTTAAATATGTATATTAATTTGAACATAAATTAGTTTAAATGAGCTTTTTATGCAATAATTTCTCCAAAATTACTACTTCCCGTCTGCATAAATGTCACTATAAAAAGTTAAGCTGATTATAAGTTGTTAAGCTAAAAACAAGTGTTCGGGAACAATTTTTTGTGTGGTTATAAGTTAAAAAAAAAGTTAAAAAAAATAAGTCAGTAATTATTACTTAAAAAAATGACTTATTTTTTTTAAGTCAGTCAATTATTACGAAATGACATAAATATCTTTTTATATATTTCTAATGTTCTTCTTATTAAATGATATTTTAGTAATCTTTATATTTTACTTAATTTATAAGTTATTATTAGCTAAATACATCTAGAATTAGTACTTATAATTTCCGACTTACAAGTAAAAGTGATACCGAACATTTTTACTTATAAATCTACTAAAATTTTAATTTTAAATAAAAAAAAAAATAAGTCATTCCCGAACAGGCCGAACAACTTGGTATAATTGTGAAGATTATAGTTTTTGAATTTTTTCTGTATTAAAGATATCTAGATTAGCTGTTGAGCGGTGGGGTGCTTAATGATCCTAGTTTCGAGAAAGGCAGAGATAAAATAAAATTTTAATTTTTACGAATAGAGAAAGGTAGAGATAAAAAGAAAATTTGATTATTATTTTGGATGGCTGATGGCGGCAGGTGGGGTGTTGGGGGCATGGTACACTCATGACCTTAGCTCCACTATTATGGATAGAGCTACAAGAAGGCAGTAACCAAAGGCTTCTTATTAGCAGCCACAATCATAGCAAATAGGATTCTTAGTAGCCACAACCATAGCAAATACATCAAGACTAGCACAGTAACATTAGGAATGTCATACAACAACAGCAGAAAAGAAAACTTAGAGTGGGTTAGAATCTATCTTTTTATTTTGGTCTCCATTTTCGATTTACTGCAAAATACTTTGATTCACAGAGCATTTATACATACATATCTTACAGTAATTTTTTGTTTCTACTCTGTTTCTCCATATATGCACATATTTACGTATACAGTAGGAGTAATAGTTAACATTTATTCGATTTAATTGCGTTGTAGTACACAATCAACGTCAAATGTGGCAATGCAAAACTTTTTACCCTTATTTACTTAAACTTCTTTTTATATAAGCATGATTAAAACTTTGCTTGATAATTTATACATGAGTATCCGTGACTCATACAACCAATGACTAAAATCAAATGTAATGGAAGGAAATAATTGACTATCTAGAATCATCCTTGAAAATATCAAAGATATTATAAAAAATAATAATCATATGAATAAATCTAGAACACTATTAAAAATCCAATATATTTGATCTTTTAGGTCTTCATAATTTTTAATAGATTTTTAAAATCTCCTTTGATCTCTTGAGCTGTGTTGTGTAAATGTGGTGAAGCTTCCTATTTATAGGCCTCCAATGATTTGATATTTCATGTTCTTTTTGGATAATTATCTTTATTTTGTCATCATATTTATATGACAATTATCTCTATTTTATTTATAAAGATAATTGTTAGTTTATAATTATCTTTATTCTATTTAAGCAGAGTGATTTTGAGTCAATCTAGTCTAATGCGGGTCAATACGACCATAATGAAGAAAATTTAAGCCCACAAAAATAAATTTTGATGACCAACCAAATTAATTCAATTTGTGATCCTCTGTTGAATTATTATATATAGTTGACTAAAAGACACTTTGCACTCCAAACTTTACACTATTGTTGAGTTTTACACCCCAAATTGGAAAAGGTGTCTAAGTACATCATAAACTTCAATTTTTCATAATAAAAAGCACACTTTCGTCACTTAATTGGTCAAAAGTGACCGGCTAAGTCTGTAATGTTTATTACAGAGGGGTAATTTGGGTAGTTTACTTTTATGCCCAAATTTTGCAGGGATAATTTAGGTACATCACAATATATTAAAGGATAAAATCGTAAAAGAACAACAAAATAATCTAAAAATAAAATTATCGTGAAATCAATATAAAAATAAAAAACAAAATTAAAACTAAAAAATAATACAACAAACACATAATAAACTAACTAAAGACTTAATTAATAAACTGAATTAAAAATAATCAAACTATCAAAAATTCCTTTTCCTCAATTGGGGATGAAGAAGGGGTTTTTGATTGGGGGAGGAATGGGTTTGGGGAGGTTTGGAGGAAGAAGACTGTGAAGGAGTGGAAAGGGGTCCGTGGGTTTGTAGTGGAATTGGGGAAGAATGTGGTGGAGAGAGAGGATTCGGTGGTGGCGAAGAGATGGGTGAGGCATTCGAAGACGGCCATTTGGTGGATGACGTTGTGGATGTATGGGACGTCAGTTACAGTGGCGAGGCGAATTCGGGAGAAAAGTGGGTAGCCCACTTGGTGGGTTTCTGGGAGGGTGGTGTTGGGTGTCGGAGCTGGAGATGGCGGCGGTTTTGCCACTGCTTGAAATCTCCCGTTCCTTTTGAAATTTTGCTGGTCCAATTCTACGTAAATCCTCTCATTCTCCAATCGTGAATTATCTTCCACAAACCCTCCTCATGTTAGATTGCTCAATTGCTTGAATAACTACTCAAATCTTGGTTTACCGCTAATTTCAATTCCAGTTCCCATTCGTGAATTAGGCTGCTGATTCCTAAATTGGATTGACCGTGCTGTTCCTAATATGATGGAGAATCAGATTGCCGAAGATTGAAGGCTAATCCTGCTATGAATGGGATTTAGTTTAAGTTGAGATAGCTTGCATTCCACCTTGAATTGGAATTGATTCCTGCTACAATTAGGATTGCAAACAACCACGAATTAGATTGCATTTCCCAATGATGAATTTGGAAGAAGACGAAGAACAGTGATAGGGGTGGGGCTTCTAATTGTTTAAAGAAATTTACCCAAATTAAGTATGGGGTGTATTTAGGTACCTTTTCCAGTTTGAGATGCAAAGTCAACAAGGGGGTAAAGTTTGGGGTGCAAAGTGTCTTTATTCTATATAGTTATTGGTGACTTAATTTTGAATATAACTATAATATTCATAATAATAATAGAGTACAAAGAGATAACTTTTAAACGTTTAGAGTGTGACAGTGTTATGACATATAAATATTGGAGTGTAAATTGTACTTTAGTCATTTTAAAATTAAGGGAGTATAATATTTAAAAAATAAAGACTAAAAGTACAGTTTTTACCCCATAATTTACCTATTATACACCTGTTGCACCCTCAACTTTAAAAGGTGTGCATTTGCATCCCAAAATTTATATTTTCTTTTTAAGTTGCGCTCTCCGGACATTTAGTCTCGCTTTTACTTTAAACAGTAATTGTGTTAAGGTAAAATTATCAAAACACTTTAAATAAAATATTTCTCAATTCATCTCCTTCACCTCTCTCTTCACTGTCATTTACTCTCCTATTTCCTTCCATTCTCTCTTGTAAAGCGCTTAATTGATTTGGCTTCATCTGATCTAACTACTCTCTAACCACAGCTAAGCGTGGCCTTAATTATTGGCATTACCGGCATTGTTGGCAACAACCTCGCCGATATTTCCCCCCCTTTTGACTCCCTAGGTGACCCTTGGAAAGTCTACGACATCGCCCTTCGCTGCCGACCACCTAATCCCATAAATCTCTGCACCTTGTTAAACCATCTCTTCACTCGCTAACTAAAAAGCTCATTCTCCTGTTCTTAATTGTGCCTCCGTGGCATCAACGATGTTCTCCCGTCATTGCGACATTCTCTTTAAAACCGATTTGGTTGAAGGGGATTGTTAGTATTGAAAATCGATGGGGAGTACAATGATTCCAGGCGAAGATTGGGGAAATGGGTTGGGTCTGTCACTTCAGATCCACCCATTCTTGAATCCAAGTTCAATTTATTTTGGGTTAGTTTTCAATTTCTAGACTATGGTCCTTCAGAAAATTTCCTGCTAAATAAAAGGAGGGTCAAAAAGAAAAAGTGAATATGTAAAATAGAACTCTCCAATCCCCAAAGGAATGCCTATTCTGTTCATAATAGCCAGCCTAATGAATGAGGAATCATTCTCGTAACTCCAAAGAACACAAACAAACACAAAAAATATTCAGCCTCTTGGTAACTCAAAATCAAGTTTTTCACCATTTCCTCCGTCTTCTTGCATATACAATTTTTAAATAGGAAATTAGATAGGAACATCATGAAATCTGTTGAACTCGAGCACAAGCATTCTTATTTCAGCAGTTGATCAGTTTTTCTTTATATATATTAAAAATTCATAAATGTTGTTTTATTATATAAAATCATTTGATTTTATTCTGAGAAAATGAAAAGATTAAAGAGATCATGGATGGGATTTGGTATGGTGGCTTTGGGTGCTAGTAGGAGAGAACTAAATTGACCTAATTGCCCCTAAAAAAGTCACACGTGCACTCCTCCCGGTCAAAAGTGACCGATAAAATGTCCGGATAGTGCAACTTAAAACAAAAATAGAAACTTTGGGGGTGCAATGCACACTTTTTAAAGTTTTGGGTGCAATAATTGTTGACAAGTAAACTATGGGGTACAAACTGTACTTTAGTCAAAAATAAATAAATAAAGGGATTTTATCAAACATAATGAAACTAGAGGGACTAACCGAGAAAAGAGTAAAAAAAAACTAAAAAGTGTACAGTTGACTGTTTCAATTACGCATCCTCTTCCAACCAGGATTTGGGATCTTTACCATTAAATTGAAATTGGCTTCATCAATTCAATCCCTCAGCAATGGAAGATTTCATCAATTTTTCTAGGGTTTATACTTCATGGCAATCTCCTGCTGCTACTATCAACCCCGCACTTCCTTCTCAATTTTCATATTTGATTCTCCCCGATGATGATGAAGACGACGGAAGTCTCTAGTGATTATATGTCCTTTCCGGCGGCAGCACAACTCTAAAATCAATCCTGTCGGAAGCAAGCCAAAAGAGGTGTTTATCTGCTTGTGGATGGCTGCTGACCGTCGCCAAAGATGAGATTAAAGTGAAACTCATTTATCCGATAACCCGTTGGCAAATCGATCTCTCCCAAGACTAGAATATAATTCGAATGATAATATGCATTTCGTTAGCAATGTGATCTTTTCATTTGATCCTTTGTTTACATCAGATTTCCTGGTTATTATAATTTGGAGAGGTAATTTTGATATAGTGTTTTGCAAGTGGACTTCTTTCTCTCTACTTTCGCTCTGATCTCTCCCTTAGATCTTCAAAAACCCTAAGTTTTTATCTCAGTTCATGAGACAAAATCGGTAATGTTCGCTTTATTTTCAATATCAATTTGAATTTTGATTCCAAATTCATAAAAAAAAATCCAAGTTAATAACCCTAATACATAAAGGAAGAGCTAGCTGAACTTATCTTTGGATTTGACTTGTTTATGAATCGTTAATCAATTCAGAGGTAGAGACTAAATCGGTAATGAGTTGTTTTCAAGGTCGATTTATAGTTTTGATTTCAAATTCATGAAAAATATTGAGGATCTAAGTTAATTTTGGTTTGTAAAAACCTAATTCATAAAGAAAGTGCTACCTGAACTTGATATGTTTCATTATGCGTTACAATTGTGATTCAGTTCAGAGCTAGAGATGAATTGGTTTTGATTATTCTCTTTGTTTTCAAGATCGATTTAAAGTTTTGATTTCAAATTCATGAGAAATTGTGAGAATTTAAATTAATAATGGTTTTCTGAACTTCTTTGTGAACTTGATTCGCTTCGTTTTGTGTTTAAGTATGTTTGCTCACCTTACTGTCTAATATTTTTATCAATGTCGATCTATAGTTTTTCAATCTGTATTCGTTAAAGATTGTGAAATCTTTCTTTGTTTTCAAGATCGATTTAAAGTTTTGATTTCAAATTCATAAGAAATCGTGAGAATCTAAGATAATAATGGTTTTCTAAACCGTAATTGATGAACTAACTGAACTTGTTTGTCAACTTGACTAGCTTCATTTTTGTGTTTAGGATAACATTCAATCGTGAATCAGTTGAGGGAGGAACAATCGGTATGTCTACTCACCATACTATCTAATTTTTTTTTCAACGTTGATATATGGGTTTTCAATTAGAAGTCGTTAAAGATTGTGATATTTGCCAGTCCTGAGATATTATCGGTAGCTTGGAATGCTAATGTTGTATTTTTCTTCTGCCATAATATATAATATCATATTTCATGATATTATATGCATAAGCTAAAAAAATGATTCAGAAAATCAAAAGGAGGAAATAAATATTCAATTTCGATTGGAGATTTCCGTGCAAATAGAGAAAGATTCTAGGGGAGTAGTCAAAACATATAGAGGACAAGTAGCTAAAACTTAATAAAAATCCATATAGGAAGGGGTTTGGAGGAATGGTATCATAAAACTACCCTTCACCCCTGGCTATATTGAAAACTCGGTGGTCTTGAAAAAGGTAACTGCTAAGAAACAACCATGTTATAAGAAACAAATATAAATGTTTTGAACTTTCCTGATGTAGGAAAAAACATTGAGAAATTAGAGGATCTTCACTTTTCCCATAATCCCATCGATCCTGGAAATGTAACAATCCGAACTACTTCATTGTGTTAGATACAGATTAGCAAAAGTTACTTCCCCCACGAAGAGAACCAGATCTGGTTTCTTTTCATGTGGCCTCCTGTCTAAGTAGAAGTCTATGTTAAACCTAAGTCCCCCAACTCTACTATTATATTTGGGCAACTCCTTAAACTACAAACACGCTGGTAGAACAAAGAAATTTTGCAAGAGGCCCATAGTTCTAGATATTCAATTTATCCTGGTACTACGAAGATGTATCAAGATCTTTGACAGCATTTTTGGTGGCCTAATATAAAAAAACCACCCTTCTTTCATAAATTCTCACCAATTCACAAAGAAAGCTAGAGTTTTATAATACTTTCTATCAGAATGCATGTAACTTCCATTTTTTCTTACCAGATTAATACAGTTGATTACCTTTTATCTGTAAAAAGTGTACAATTGATAGCCTGAGTAAGCTTTGCAGGTGAAATGGAAGTTTTTATATGGTTTACTAAAAATATGGTCAAACTGTATTTGTAGGTTTTATGCTCATGTTAGAATGGTTCTTGTTGTTTGGAACTGTAAGGACATATGTGTCTGGAACTCAAAAATACGTAAACGACCGATCCTAAATTGAGGATTTTAGAATCATGAACTTTTGGTTATTTCTTTGGAATTTTAAAGTTTATTTGCTTCGTTTCGACAGTGGTTAGCTTTTGTGTATATTATACTCCCAAGTTTATATGGCTTGTGCTCACTTGGTTGCTTTGGTTTTATTTTTTCAGTTATTAAAAAAAAATACACCAAAAAATTAAAGGGTTCTATCAAGTATTTGAGCAGAATTTTGTGTCTTTATCACTAGATTTAACGTGCTGATTGGAATTCTAGAACTTCTCGCAAAAGTTTTATTGTATTGTATTTATTTTTGCTTGTGGCATGAGTCCTTTGACTATTTATTTTTTTCTTTCTAATGTGAATTGCTGTCTTGAACTTTTTGTGAAGCTTAGAAGTTCATTTTATCCTCTTAACAGACACCAAGCTATTCAAAATTTGTAAGCCGTGAGATGAGTAAAGCAGAACTATTACTAAAGGTGAGTGGTTGGTTGAGCAATTTTGGGAAATGGTAGTGACATTCTTTTGTCTTTGTTTTTGCAGGTTATACTGTCCCCAGTGGATTCTGTGGCGGATACATATTGTGCACTGCTACCTGAGGGAACACCTTTGGAGTTTAAACGCATTTTAGAGCTTAAGGTTGGAGTCAATTATTATTAATTTCTTACTTTAATTTTGTACCAATCCTGCCAAGGGTCTCAGAATTTATTTATTTATTTGCTAAATGGTCTCAGAAATTTTCATATGATGTAATTATATAACCTCAATATGCATTTGTCATTTCTTAGTGAAGCCATGGGAATACTAATATGAGCTGAGTCTTGGTCTCAAGCATTACTTTGCGATCACTGTTGCAGGCAAAGGGAGTAATGGTTTTGAGGTTTAGAATATCTCAATATTAGTTTAATTTGATGTCCTCTGACTACTGTGTTCATGCTGGTTTTCCTTTGAATATGATACGTGCAGGGTCTGAAAAAGGCTGATCAGCAAAATATACAGGACGATTTTGACAAAGGTGGGTCAGGAATCACTCACCGACTACCTTTTGCCACACCGGATGTCCCAGCTGTCCCCAGCCTCCCTGCACCTCCTGCCCTCACCAGTCCAACTTCTCGATCCTGGAATAATCGCTTTAAGAGAGGATGTGCTGACAAGAGCAGCTGCACTTGGGATTTAAGAGTTTCCTTGCTTTAACTGAAGCTGCCTGCTATAGACTGGAAGGATGGGTCGTTTAGGAAGCTCTTCAAATGCATGAAAAACAAAGAAAATGCAGTCAGTCCTTTTCTTTTCCCTGCTTATTAACTCGTTGCAAATATGAAACAGAATTTTCAATAAGGCGAATGTGTAGTTATCCGATTCGTGACAGTATGACTTTAAATTTGTGACAGTTTCCCCCTTTATAGAAATACTAACTTTAGTCATTTGGCGAACTTCTGCCAGCATTACCTTTAAGCTTTAACTATGAAACGTTATTCTAACATAAACATATTTTCCTCTGTATCCCTTTAATATTTCTACCAGCAAAGTTTCTCCATGTTTTGGTAAGCACTCAACTCAATTTGGAGTTTCTTTCAAATTATGGATCTTGATTTTTTTCTTATTTAATTAATGGGTATTTTGTTTGCTGTCTTTTGTTCCTTTACTTTTGGAAAAAAAAAAAATTTAAATCCAGAAGCAGAGCTCAAATAATAATATTAATAAAAAGGAAAAGTATAAGTTTACAAAAACCAATGACAGAACTAATGACAAGATGTATTTTAATTATTAAAAAGTGAAATCTGGTATAAAAATCCGTGTCAGGTTTTATTTTTTAATGATTTAAATGAATGTAGTATTTGATTTTATGTTTGATTTTTGTATATATAGTATTGTCCTAATAAAAAACAGCACTTGAAGTTGGCAGTACTTATGTAGTTGCTGTCCTAATATTTTAAAGGCCAACATGTTGAATGTGTAGTTTTTAAAGGGGAAACTTTAATTATTGGAGTATGAATTACACAAGCACCAACAGTCCATTGAACCAACAAAGCAACTGTTACCTGCAAAACAACCATTTTATACAGATAACACGACCATCTTTCCTTAATTGTTTTTGTTCGATTTAGGGCTATAGACAGAATGGATGTAGGTGTATTTTTATTCGTATTTGAAAATCTTATATAATGTCTTTATCCACTTCCACATTCCACGGATAGTTAAACCTAGTAGCTGTGACCGATAGTTAAAGCCTATACATGGACTGAAGTGAACAGTGCACTGCTATTCTTCTTCTATCTCATAATTCCCTTCCACCACCATTATTGGAACTGCAGACAGGAGAGCATGCCTAAATCTGAAATCATAATTTCATGATATTATACACATGCATAAAAGATTTAGATTAATAATTTTGATTTGGACATTGTCGTACAAATGGAGAAAGATTCAAGGGGAATGAAGATGAATTTTTTTAAAAGAACGAGAAACTTGATAAAAATCAATTCCTTAGGTCCTTCAATCCTCTGGCTAAAATCATGATAGGCCATTTTCTTGTCGAATTAGTATGTATGGTCTTGAAAAACGTTACTGCTTAAGCAACTGTTTCCCCTGATCTATTATGCATTATATACGGTTACGGGGTGTGAATGAAATAATTCTGAATGCTTAAGTAATGTAAATAAGCTGAATAAAATAGATTTCTGAATACTGAATGGAAAAAGTTGTTTGATAAGTAACATGTATGAAATATCTGAATAATATATTTTTACTATTTTATCCATCTGAAAAAATTTAAAGTTGTTGTAAATTTATTTAATACTACTTAATATAATATTTAATATTTTTTAATATATATTTTTTTATTTCATTCAGTCAAAACTTAACCATTCAACCAAAAAAAAATTAGACTTAGTCATTCAGCCCAAAAATCTGACCGATTCAACTATTTAGTTCCATTCAGCTCTAAACAAACGCATTGAATGATTTACCGATTCAGCCATTCAGTCTTATTAAGTTATAATCAAACAATCCCTACAATAGAATGAACAAGTCTAAGTGTACAAATATAAAACACAAATTCAAACACTAACGACATCTATACCATTAAAAAGTGAGGCATGACATTAAAATTTTTGTCATGTCCCACTTTTTAATAATGTAAATATTATTAGTCTTTGAATTTGTATTTTATATTTGTGCACTTAAACTTGTCCAAATAAAATTAATTGATACTTACGCAAGTTCAATAGAAATAATTGATAGTACTTCATCCTCCTTGCGTATTATCACGAAATAATTGATTATTTGTTAACATCATTCATTTGAGTGAATTTTAATAGATAGTCTTATGTTTAACTGATCAAGATTAACATAATTAAAAGTCATGTAATATTCTAAGAGTGAAAAAAAGGTATAAGTGAATTTTATATTTGTGTGAGGGAGAGTTTTTTATCGTTTTTATATTCTGTGTAAAAAAGTTTTATCATAGAGGAAGGATTTTGAAGTTTTTAGTCAGTGAAAAAATTGTGTCGTGATATTGTGGAACTTTAAATTTTAAGATGTAAAACTTAGGACTATTATTCTAAGTCATTATTCATATAGTAGAGATTTAAAGTTTGGCCCGTAATATTTATCTTTAAGAATTTTTTATGTTATATCTTGTGTTATTATAAATATCTTTATTTTATATTGTTTGATTTTCGTCCACTATGTAGTTATGTACTAATTTTATGGTCACTCAAATTAATTCAACTGTAGGATCTTCTTTTAAATTATTGTTATTATATATATATATATATATATATATATATATATATATATATATATATATATGTAGGTTTAGATTGATATATGAATAATATACATGAATAAGTAGTAGAGTGATTTTGAGTTAATCCTTGATTAAGAAAATTTAAGCCCATAGATATTTATAATTAACCAAATTAATTCAATTTGTGATCATCAATTAAATTATTATATATAGTTATTGATGACTTAATTTTGAATATAACTATAATATTCGTAATAATAATAATAGATTGCAAAAAGACAACTTTAAACGTTTAGGCTATGTTTATTTACAAAAGAACATACTTGAAATCAGACTATTTTATTTCATAATGAGAGATTAATAGTCCTTTAAATAGTCTTATATACTATTTTTTTTTTATCATTACTAAGACTATTTATATAAAATTATATAATCTCATGAAAAATTTAGAATTAATAATCCCTCTATTTTAAGTTATTAAATGGGTTTATGAGACTAATAGTTCAACATTAAGTGATTAATAATTCCTCATCAAAAGATTAAATAGTATAAAATAATATTAAATTAAGATAAATAATTCAATCCCAAATATATTTCTTATAAATAAACATAGTCTTAGAGTGTGAAATATTCTAAACTATAAACATTAGAGTGTAAATTGTATTTTAGTCATTTTAAAATTAAGTGAGTATAATAGTTAATAAATAAATAAATAATGGGATTTGATCAAACATAATGAAACTAGAGGGACTAATCGAGAGAAGAGTTATAAAAACTAAAAAGTGTACAGTTGATCATTTATCATAAAAAAAAAAGTGTACAGTTGATCGAAATTCATTATTGTTTCAATTACGCATCCTCTTCCGAGTAGGATTTGGGATCTTTACCGTTAAATTGAAATTGGCTTCATCCATTCAATTCCCTCGGTAACGACAATGGCAGATTGGTCTGCGTTTTTTTGTTTGATCTTCTGGTAGAATTCGCGAAAAAGCTAACTTATTGTTAGAATTTAAGATGAAGAACGGAAAAGTAAGAACACGCGATATACCCAGGTTCACCAATTTGGCTAGTCCTGCTTGTCTGATGTATTCAATAGATGTCTCACACCCTCTACAATAATTTACACACCAAACAATTGTTTTTATAGTAACTAGAAAACCCTAGCTACTATAACATGAGCTTAAGCCCAATACATTAGTAAATCAAAGACTGGACCACTAAAAAATCCCCAAGCCTAATTACACCATTGCGCTTGGCTTCCAAGGGGCGCTGCCCCCTTGCAACCCTCGTCAGCGAGACCCCCGACCACCATGTCGTAGTGGCCATTAGTCGAACTTGTAGAAGTATGAACCAATCCCAACACTTATTACGAAGATTTCATCAATTTTTCTAGGGTTTGTACTTCATGGCAATCTGCTGCTACCATCAACCCCGCACTTCCTTCTTGGTTTCCATATTTGATTATCCTCGACGATGATGACGACGAAGGAAATCTCTGGCGATTCTATCTCCTCTCTGGCGGCAGCACAACTCTCAAATCAATCCTGCAGGAAGCCAGCAAAAAGAGGTATTTATCTGCTCGCGGATGGCTGCTGACTGTCGCAAAAGACGAGATTGAAGCGAAACTCGTCATCCGATAACCAGTCGGCAAATCAATCTCCCAAGGCTGGATACTCTACCCGATGACGAATATAATTCGAACAATAATATGCATTTCGTTAGCCAGGTGATCCTTTCATCCAATCCTTTGTTCACGTCGGATTTCCTAGTTATTATAATTTGGTGAGGTAATTTTGACATAGGGTTTTGCAAGCCGGGAGATGTTAAGTGGAATTGTGTGTACCACTGACCTCGTATGATTTTCGATATTGTTTATCACAAGGGAAAGGTTTATTGTGTGGATACACATGGTGAGATAACGGTATGTGACATCCATGGCTCCAATCCTACTACATTGATTCCAATCTCGAAAATCCGACAGATTCCTCGAATTGAGCTAATGCATATACTGGAATGGTATGATGATGATAATTATTTGATTGATGATTTTCGCCTGACGTATTTCCTGAAAATGAAAATCCTAATGAATGGGAAAACTTGGATTATAAGACCAAGCTTTTCCGCGTGTTTGAGTTCGATTTAAGCCATAAAAAGTGGTTAAAGGTTGAGAATTTGGGTAATAGAACTATTTTTTTAGGTTACAATTCTACTTTCTGGATTAATACGTCGTCGGATGGTTGTATCAAACCTAATTGCATATACTTTACAGATGATATTTGTGATTTTTATCTCAATACTTTCAAGGGAGGAGGCAAGGATATGGGAGACTTTCTTCAAGCCGCAATTACAGAGCTTTGTTACTCCTCCTACATTGGTTGAATCAAGCATTTAATTGTTTTGTTTTATTTTTTGGATTTTGTGGTCGAAAATCTAGTTTTCTTAATTATTGTTAAGATCGATTTCGCGATTTTTAAGGAATTATGTAGTAGGTACTAGGAAGTAGGAACATTCTTTGGTTTCTTGTCTAAATGTTACATATTGGAGTTATGTTCTTGAGCACAACAATTTATCCCTTTGGCTAATCCTACTAATTTGACATGTTTTTGGAAACTCTCTCCCGAATTTTAATGCAAGTTTTTTTTAGTGTTTGTGTTCCCGAAGTTAATGCAAGTTTTTTTTAGTGTTTTTGTGGTCATTATTTATGTTTTTGTGGTTATTATTTATGGATACCTCGATTGAGGAGTACCACTCATGGGTTGAAGAGTGAGGAGTACTACTCGAGTCAAAAGTCTTCGTTTTGACAAAAGTCTTGGGCCAAAGGTCTTCGGTTTGCCAAAAGTTTTTTCGTGTGCCTTGTTGCAATGGGTTTGTTTCAACGACGAACGTTTTTTCTTAGTCTTTTTTGGTGGTAGATGATTTATGTAACATATATGAGTTATGTTCTTAGCGCAATAATTGCACCCTCGCGAGCAGGAATCTGACAAATATTTTGTAAATGGGACTGTTTTTGTAAAACACGAAAGTATCATTTTTCTTCTAATTTTATAAGCTTTTCAAGTAATTTTATCATAAGGTTCTAAAGTTTTAAGCGGAGCAGAGAGACCTGTCATTTGAAAACTTGTTCGAAATCCTGCTTGGAAGAGGATGTCTAATTGAAACAAGAATGAATACCGATCATCAATTCTCCTTTTTTTTTATTAGTCCCTCTAGTTTCATTATGTGTGATCACAACCCTTTATTTTATTTTTCTTAATCTATTACACTCACTTAGTTTTAAAGTTACAGATAACATTTTCAAAATATGTATTAAGCAAAATTGGAATAAAATACCTCTATTCAAAACGTGGTCCATTCGGAATAACTTTTTAAAAGATATAGTTAAAAGTAGTTGCTTTGTTTCTGAGTGTAGTCTCACAACAAGAGCATTTTGAATGAGATTACGTTATGTCATCATCTACTTGACACTCACAAAGTGCTCATTTGGCTTCCTCGTGTACGTATAAGACCGAATCCATTCGATTTCTAAAAAAGATTATTAATCCTTAACTTTTCAAGGAATCCTTTATCAGTGGTTGTGAATGACTTATTTTTTCAATCTTTTCGATCTTGGTTCCGTAGAAGCAAATCAGAAAGATATTAGTTGACATTTCTTAAAATTTCTTTTAATATTAAGGTTTCTAATAGAGTGTTCTCGATTTACTCATGTAATTATTATTTTTTGTAATATCTTTTATATTTTCGAGGATGATTCTAGATAATTGATCATTGCCTTTCACTAGATTTGATTTTAATCATTAGTTGTGTAGTCCATATGTTATATACCCGGATACCTGTCTAAATTATAAAGCAAAGGTATAGTCATAATTGTTCTAAAAGAAGTTTAAGTAAGGATAAAGAGTTTTGCATTCCCACATTTTATGATGTATCGATCGTGTATTATGTTTGATACGTCAGTACCAAAACGCAACAAAGACACAAGCATGTGTGCGCACTTTGCAAAGGAAGGTTTCACTTCAAATTGCAGTTACAAGAGCAAGTCTTTCAAAATCCACAACAGCATGCAATTTAGAATCAAAAATCTTAAAGAGTTAGAGATATTGGTTGTCAGGAAAATCTTCTTGTCCTGGATATTGTTTTGTTATTTGTATCTGTACCAATTATGTCTTGATTAATCTTTTATTTACTGGTATTTTAGACATGCTTGAATTGGTATCATTTTTCTTATGATGTTGACCAGCAAAAGAGGGTTCACTTCTGACGACAGCTTGCTTTATTGTAGCTTCCATGGGTGCTCTAATTGATCCTGCCTTTGATCTTGTGCTGTTCCTGGATTCTTATGTAAATATATATGGAGTTTTTGTCCGAGTGTTTCTGTTCCTGGATTCTTTATGTAAATATGGAGTTTTTGTCTGGGTGTTTCTGGATTCTTGTGTAAATATGGTTGTTTAGTATTGTAGCCTATTTTACCTCGAGCATTTAATACTAGTGGATAAAGTTTATGTTCCCCCTATTCTTCTAAAAGTGAATACCACTATAAACATTCAATAATTTGTAATATTAATATGCAATCTGGTTACCTTGCCTATTATTGCTTCTAAGAGTGAATACCATCATAAACATTCAATAATTTGTAATATTAATATGCAATCTGGTTACCTTGCCTGTTACTGCTTAAGCTTCTGATATAATATAGGATTCTAATATACGATGTGCTTTCCTCATTTCAAACAAGTGTCACTATTAGTTATTTTATGTTTATGACTCCTATATTTTAGTTTTAGATATGTAACATAATTGTTAGGGGAGAACTTGGGAGTCCGCGCGTCACGTGCGCGTACACAAAGCTTAAACTATTAAGTCTTTGGTCTATTCATTTATATTAGTCCTTCATTCTTTAATTATTTTTTCGGTGTGAGACTTCAACTCACTTGTGATATCTTAATAATTTTCTTCTCACAAGTGAGTTCATCACATCAAGAGTTATCCCTCACTTGAACATGCATACCAATCATTGACTAACTATTCTGGGTTCGCGCATCAAGAATTGAATATCTTCTCTTTCAATCACAAATTCTATCAAGAATTGAACATCTTTTCTTTCAATCACCGCGGATCACCAATTCTTTGATAACCACTCTCATAATTGATTCTCGACTAAACCCATCGAGAATTCAACATTGAGAGTCCTTTTGAAAAATATCAACCCTTCATCAAGAATTCATAATCGATTCTTTGTTAAACCTATCGAGAATTGAACATTGAGATCCCTTTTGGAAAGTACTAGCCCTTCATTGAGAATTCACCACTATCGTGTGTCTTTTAAAGATACTAGACTAAAATTTAATTTTTTGATCCAACATCGCATATATTTTGAAGAGGCTATGTGTCTTTTAAAAAGATTGACCTGAATTTAATTTTCCAAACCACCATCGTGTGTATTTTGAAGAGGTTCACTTGCTCAGGATTAATACTCTGTAGCTCTGATATTAGTTGTTGAGGGAAAACCGGGAAGCCCGAGTGTCGCGTGTGCGTATACAAGGTACTAGCATACATGTTTGAAACCTAACTTCGTTAGGGGTGTTCACCCACAATGAGATCTTCTCTTCTATATACAATACAGTCAAACAAGCTTTCAAGCATCAAGTCTCTCAGTTGTGCTTAAAACTTAGAACATTTTAATAAAATTTTATTACACTACTATTCTCTGCCTCAAATGAATTTCGTTTCGCTTGTTTGCAATATTATAATCTTGGGACTATATTTTCGAAAATTATAATTCTAAGACTATTAATTCTAGGATTAAATAATCATACTGACATGTTTGTTTAGAATGAGACTATTTATGAGATAACTTAAAAGAATCTCATATTATATTTGTTTTGTTTGGGATTATTTAAAGAACTGAATAAAAATTTATTGTTTAGATTGTTATACCCCTACTAGTAATAACAAATGGATAGTATTCTTAGTATTGTAGGTATAAATGGATAGTATATGATACACCGTTCATTTAAATAAGGATACAAGTTAATTTTGTCAACAAATTTTTATCTCAAATGGTAGGAGATTATAATACTTCGTTGTACATGTATGGTATTAAATAGTCCCTAATTCTAAGTCATTTTGTTATCTCTAAGCTAATAGTCTCAAATTCAATTTTTGAAACAAACAATTGACTTAAAATTAATAGTCCAATTCTCAATATTATCCTTGCAAATAAACATGGTCTCATATTTCTAGGTTCTAACAAAAACTTCTTTGTTCTGCTGTGTAATTGCGAATTGCAGGTGCTGTAATAAGGCCATGAGGATTTGACTCTGTATTCGGACTTTTGAAGTACAGTGCTGGGCTGCTTTTGAGAAACCTCTAGGATTCAAGTTTGTATCTCAAGGATGGTGTTAGTAGGGTGTTTGCTAATTTGACAGTTGCCTTTACAATGAAATAATCATAGTATACTCGAAGACAATGCATCATTTTATTATTGTCTACTTGATTATGGCAATTTATTACATTCGTACTGCATTTCCAAATTGGGATTTCAAGAAAATTTTAGAAAGGAAAAAAATTGGAATTTTTATCGCAAATATATGATTTTTTTTTTCTTCCTGAAATACTTGGAATATATAATTATGGATCAAAGTCAAATGAATTACAATGCCAAATTGAGTAATTGGAGCCGTAAATGAACCGAGTTGCTAGCCAGGGCCGGCCCTATAGTATAGAGAAAAAAATTTGTACTTTAGGCTCCATTTTAAGAAAGGCCCTAATTTTTTGAATACCATAAATAATCCATATAAAAAAGGTCTTATAAAAATATAAGCCCAATTAATTTTTTTGGATCCATAATTCAATCCAAATATTAAATACATAAAAAAAAATTAACAGTATAAAAAAAGTCTCATTTAAATAAAAAAATATTAATACTCCCCCAATTCCAAAATAAAGTCCTCGATTGATTTTTGTAGTTAAATTCACTATTTTTAAAATTAACAATTAAATATATATATTTAGATTTTTAAAAAAGTAAACATTGAAATTAGTACTAAATTTTATGTAATTTATAATATTTATAGGTTTTTAACATATATATTAAATAATAATAAGATATATGAATTTAAAAAATGGTCAATTTAACCATAAAAGTCAATAGAGAGAATGCATCAAATATAGAAGATCTTATTTAAAAATATTATTTTAATTCTTAAATTGTCTTGAACCACCCCATTGCTGCTAGCAAGTTCGATCTGATTTGACTAAACCCGACTCGAAGTTAATCGAATTGAGCTTGACCAACTTTTTTTTGACATCATTCATTAGTGAATATGTTTCCATTTAGGCGTTTAAGGTGAATCAACTTACTAAAATATGCCCAAAAGAGCTAAACCTGCCAAAAAACTAAACAAATATGTATTGAGCTTAATTGAAACAAAATATAGTTTCCAGTTCTCAAGAGCTTCGAATCAATGTTGAAGAATATATAGACAACCAACAGAGTTGCACACAACATAAACTATATAAACTAATACAACATAATACTGTTGAAGTATATATAATGAAGAAGAAACTTCACAAAACTATTGATTTAACTCCGCTTGACAGGATCAAAATTGGAGACACCAACAACAGCCCAAACAATGGCAAAAAGCACGGCGCCACCTGCGGCAATGCTGAGCAAGAAGTTATTGAGAGATGGGGAGAAGCTAGAAGCTGCCTCGGCCGCATCCGGCATCACAACTGAAGCTGTCAATGCAGCTGCTGTTAGCCCTGTGACTGCCTTTTCCTTCAAAGAGGCTTGGACTTGAAGTCTAGCTCTTGATTTTGAGTTAACAAATAGTGTCTTCTTTGTTGGCTTTAATAGCAATGGATTAAAAAAGGCACTAGAAATTGGTGATTGAAGACCCTTTTGGCTAGCAGTGGTTAATGGCATAGCCATTGAAACTGAAGCCATTTTTTGGGGGTTTTTTTGTCCTTGTTTTACTCTTCTCTGTTTCAAGTTCTAGGTGTTGGTATTGAGATGAGAGGGGTGGGTAAGTAGGCTGTAGGAGGTGTGGACGGAAAGAGATAGAGAACGAGAGGTGGTAATCGGAGTTTTTTTTTTGCTGACATGTCAATTCTTTCTGTCCTAATTGGTTGATATCCATCCTGATTTTTGGGATAAGGTTATCCACAATTTGTAGGAAGGAATTAAATTTTAATGAATACAAGAAGACCCATCTGTTGTTGATTAATGGCATCCTTTTTAGGGGAGGTAAGTTCTACCTTCATTTATTTCTGTATTTTTTAGCTATGTTAGCCAAGATTGTGCTCCTTTGTTTTGCATTAGCGCAAGAATGTACATTTCTCTACTGGAAATATCATACCGGGTCTAAAAAGGTAATTATTTAGTATATGAATAGTGAGGCTGCTTGTTTCCGATTATTTGAGAACTAAATTATTTCCTAAATCACTTGTCAAACAATTATAACTTCAACTCAATAATCTTTTTTGCAATTATTTTTGGCTGGAAAAAAGATCATTTAATTATTGCCCGTTCATGGAGTTCGTATCGTATATCTCTCCTATAGGTCTGAACTTTTGACAGAGTTCTAGTTGTACTTTGTATTAAGCATTTGTAAATATAATGCACCAGAGATGACATGGCTTGAAGTGCGCAACAGAATATGATTAAATTGTAACGTTTTAATACAAATGTGATTTAAATATTTAAACAAATTAACAAGAACTTAAGATAAACCCCTAAATCCAAAAAAAAAAAAACCAAAAAAAGCCTCGTAAGGAGAACAAAAGATAATAATGTTAATTGATCAAAAGATTTTTGTTAACACGCAGCAGAACCTAGTTAGATTATAATGGTCTAACATAAACGTGATTTGAAAGTTTTAATGTACTAACAAGAATGTAAAATAATCCCTTGAATCCACAATGAAAATACGAACTCACAACGAGAACAAAATATAATAATATTAATTGATCAAAATGTTTCTGCTAACAAGTCCTAATAACATATTTATAAAATTAAACTAGTTTCCTATAACTAATTATAAAAGGAAAACAATTGAATCATAATCTAAATACAATTACTAAAACTAAAGTCCAAAACATAAAAGAACTTAATATAAATTTAAAATAGTGATTTTTTCTAAATAATAAATTAAAATACATTAAATAAACTAAAACTCTATAAAAAATAAAATATATGAAAACTCTATTTTTTCTCGTTATTTTCCACATCTTCAGACTCCCCTTCTTAGAAAAAAATTTTTGTCATCGAATTTTAAAACAAATAAGTATCAAGCACCAAAAATCAATTTGCAATCTTTGCAAGATCAAAACTCCATATATTTTCTTCTCAAAGAATAATTTTGAAAATAAATGTGACAGGACCAATACCTTTCAATTTAGCTACATGACAAATAATTTTTCAAGAATAATAAAATCAATAATTTCAATGTTCTCAAACACCAGAATAACATCATGACCAATTTTGTCTGCCGTAATATCCCTACGCGTAGTATCTCTATCCTCAGAGTTTGGAGCATCTTTTATACTTTTCTCAATAATGAGAAACTCGTTAGGAACTTGAGATTTTTCAGCTACACTAATTTCAATCTTTTAGGTTGACTTTTCTCCAAAACAATACTTTTGTGAGCTTCCAAACATGGTGATTCTTCAACTCTAACCTCTTCTTTAGATTCCTTCTTTAAGTAAACAAAAAAAATTTGGGTATCAAAATGTATCCCCAACTCACAATCTATAACATTACCTTTTGACTTTTGAACAACTGTGGACATCTCAATAGATTTTTTGAACTCTCAATTTTTAATAGAGGTAGACATATTGGATAATTTGTTTTGAAGCTTTTGTAAACATTTTTGACTTTTAATTAAAGGATTAACATGAAACTCATGATAATAACTCATAAATTTTGCAACTCATTGATTCAACTTATAATGAATGTACTTCTAACATTGCCAATAATATTCAGAAGTCAATATATCTTTTATATCATCCCAATAAAAAAATTTCTCATACTATTGGGAGAAAAAAACAAACCAAATAACACTAACAACAAAGCGGAATAATATATTTCTCCCATCTTGTGTAAACCCAATAAGAAAATAAACTAAACAGTTAATAATTGAAAACAAACACACACAAGAACACAAGCAAATTTTTATGTGAAAACTCATTCGATGTGAGAAGTAAAAACCACGGGATCGTAGTCCACTAAATCTTCCACTATCAATAATAACGGGCAATACAACGTTATCTCTAACAACAACTAGAAGCATAAACCAGCAACAACTATCAAGAATAACATGTTCTTGGCATACATCTTCAACAAGAAGAATAATAACGAGAATACTTAAAAACTTCACCAACTCTCACAAAAAATGTATCAACAATATACATAAAAACCTGATGCTAGGAGACTCCAATACTCAATCCCACCGTTCAGATTGAAGACCAACAAGTTACAGCGTCACCCACCAAAAAACAGCCTAATCGGACCACGAATAACCTTCCGAACGCTGAGTTGAAAAATACTGCACTATTTTCTACGTGAATCAATTTTTCCTTTCTCTCTTTTGTTTTTCCTGAAACCTATGTTATATCACTCATATGGGTAAATATACCATATAGGCTACTAATTGGGCCTACGTACATAGGAAGAAATAACCCAACAAATCTCCATTTCACGATTATGTGGAGGGGTTCGCTATCTCGGCGCTCAATCTACAATACTCAAGTTTTCCCATTGGTAATATCTTTGTCATTATAGCGGAACCATTATCGTCTGTATAAATCTTTTGAAGTTCTAGGAACTTTGCGTCAAGAACATCTCTAATCCAATGATAGCTCACATCAATATGCTTTGATTTGGAATGAAATGACGAATACTTACCAAGGTGAATAACACTCTGATTGTCACAAAATAACACGTACCTCTTCTATTTGAATCCCAACTCATTCAAAAAAAATTTCAACTATAGCAACTCGTTACTTGCTTCAATTACTACAATAAACTCTGTCTCTATTGTAGAAAATGCAACACACTTTTGCAGTTTAGACTTCTATGACACAGCCCCACCAACAATAGAAATCATATAACCTGAAGTAGATTTTCAGGTATTGAGATATCCAGCCATATCTGTATCAGTGTAACCAACTAATTAAATTTTTCTATTTCCGAAATAAAGTCTCAAATTGGAAGTGCCTCGAAGATATTGCAAAATCCACTTAACTGCATTCCAATGTCCTTTTCCCGAATTTGACAAATAGCGGCTGACAACACCAACTGTAAATGTCAAGTCTAGTCGTGTACACACCATGTCATACATTAAACTTCCTACAGCTGAGCCATATGACACTCTTTTCATATCTTTCTTCACTTCATCAGTTGAAGGACATAGTGTTGTGCTCAACTTAAAATAGGAAGTAAAGGAGTGCTAACCATTTTAGGCTTATCCATGTGTAATTTTTGAAGTACATTCTCGATGTACTTCTCTTGTAACAAAAATAAATGCTTAGCATCCCTATCCCGCATGATTCTTATGCCAAGTATCTGCTTTGCTGAACCCAATGCAAGTATTTCATCGCAAAAGACATATTCAATTGTTTTTTCAACTGCTCAATCCGTGAAGAATTCATGTCAACAATCAACATGTCATATAGACAATTATCATCAATTTTTTTTTGCACAAGTACACAATTATCCGAAGAAGTTTTCTTGTAGTCATGTTCTCTCATAACTGACATAAACTTCTTATACCACTGCCTCGGTGTTTGCTTTAAGCCATATAGACTTTTCTTCAATTTACACACACAATCTTCTTTTCCTTTCACTTCAAAGCCCTCCGACTGTTCCATATAAATCTCTTCCTCTAAATTACTGAGTAGGAAAGCGATCTTCATATCCATCTGCTCAACCTCTAAATAAAATGTAGTGGCTAAGCCAAGTATCACTCGAACGGATGTCATATTCACAATTGGAGCAAAAATCTCATCGAAGTCAACACCATTTTTCTGTGTAAATCCCTTCACAACCAATCTAGCCTTGTACCGTGGACATGCGATGTGTTCTTTTTGCTTTACCTTGTAAACCCATCGATTCTTCAATACCCTTTTACCCTTAGGCAATTTCACTAACTCAAATATATGATTCTCATGCAATGAATGCATCTTATCTTGCATGTCATCAACCCACTCCTCTTTATGTTCATCTTTTATAGCTTCCTCATTATTGTATAGTTCTCCTGTATCTGTCAACAATATATAATCATTATAAGAATAGCGTGTAGAAGCTTTTCGGTCTCAAGTAGACCTCTGAACATTAATATGTGGGTTTTCCAACTAGTGTAGCGACTAGGGAGCTTTATCATGTATTTCTTCCTGTATAGGAACATCTACCTCATTTAAATCCACGTTCTCATCCCGAATTTCTTTCGCAGGCTAAGAAAATTAGGATGTCAAAGGAACTGGATTTAAGTTAACTAGATCATCAAGGTTGTTCGGTACCATCTTCTAGAACATGTCAATATCTTCTATAGTCTGGTCTTCAATGAAAATAACATCTCGATTTTGAATTATTTTCTTTTGAATCGAATCATACAATTTGTAACCAAATTCATCTTGACCATACCCAATAAATATACAATGTCGAGTCGTCGCATCAACCTTTGATCTCTTATTTTTAGGAATATACACAAATGTCTTACATCTAAAGACACGCAAAGAATCATAAGAAATAGCTTTACCTGTCTAAACTTTATTCGGTACATCAAACTCTAACGGTACACATTGTGTCAAATTTAATAAGTACGCAGTTGTACTTAATGCTTCACCCTAAAAAGAAGTCGGTAATTTTGCTTGTAAAAGCAAACTTCTAACTCTTTCAACTAAGGTCATGTTCATTCTCTCTGCCAAACCGTTCAACTGAGGAGTCTTAGGTGGTGTCTTTTGATGCCGAATGCCCAACTCTATGAAATACTCGTCAAAGGGGCCTATGTACTTACCTCAATTATCTGTTCGGATACACTTCAGCTTTTTACCCGTTTGTCTCTTAACTGATGCCTGAAATTGTTTAAATACATCAAGTACTTGATTTTTTTAACTATATTTCGCTACGCCAATTAGTATCAGAGTCTGGATAATTGTATTAGAATAAGGTCTTCAATTGGCATTAGACCCTAGATAATTATATCCGAATAAGGTGAAAGTTGTTGTATCTCGTGCGTTATCTCGAAAATTTTCTAGTTTTTAGTAAAATCTAAATCTTAAAATTTAAAATTATATCTCTTGTACCAAGGCTGAGCGTAATTTTTGTTTATTAAAAAAAAAGGCATTACTCCGCGGATAAAGCTTCATCTTTTTTTGGGGCCGCAAAGTTTTAATTACGGTAAATATCAGTTTTGTACCTTTTAGTTTCTCTCATATTATTTTTCAACCCTTAAGTTTTAAATATTTGCATACGTACCAACAAGAACGTAAGATAATTCTTTAAATCCACAAGAAAAATAAGAGCTCACAAGAAGAACAAAAGATAATAATATTAATTGATCAAAACGTTTTTGTTAATAAGTCCTAATAACATATTTATAGTACTAAACTAGTTTTCTATGACTAATTGAAAAAGAAAAACGGTTGAATCTTAATCTAAATAAAATTACTAAAATTAAAGTCCAAAACATAAACAAAATGAATATAAATTTAAACTACTGAGTTTTCCTAAATAATAAATAAAAATACATCAAATAAACCAAAACTCCTTAGCTTAATTAGGCCAACAGAACTAAAACCAAGTCATAAATGCAACCTTATAATATACATTTTTGGTAACATGGACAAAGGTAACATATTTGGTCTTTAACAGAGCATTGAGAAAACAAGCATAACTAAAAGGTGAGAGTCAAATATTTCTTTGACTGAAGCTAGAATAATATCTATAGCAAAAACGATGCATTTTCCTATTTTGTGTCTAAGTTACAAGCGAACAGAAATTTTAGTGCCTTCCTCGAGGCAACCCAACTAGCTGTTGAGATACAAACAAATCCGTTAGGCTTCTCAAAGCACCTGCCAAGGCAATCCCCAACATTGTACTTCAAAAGTCCAAATACATAGTTGTTGGGACCTAATTTATTGGACCCCATATTTTAATATGAGCTAAAAATTATTTTATATTTGGAGTTGGGTTAGACTCTTTTTACATACTATAATGGACATGGACCGTGGGTCAACCCATTTAAATATTTTTATCTTTGAGGTGGTTTGGGTTAGTGGGAGAATATATTATTTTTCTACTTGATAAAGATAATGAGACTCCAGGTAGTGAAGTAATAGTATATACATAAAACGTTAACTAGTGAACCAGATAGTGTTTTTACATGTAAACTGAGATATCAAATATCTTACATCTATTCCAGCATTATTTTGGCTCTCTATTGTGATGTTTATTACTTATACTTGCTCTTACACCGGAGCATCTCCGGACGGTCTGAGCCGTGACCTGAGCTGTGAGGCGTTAACGGGTTCTTTTGAGTCCAAAAATCTTGCTGTTGGGCGATTTTGGCGGGAGAAAGATTCGCACGTCAACAATAGTCAAATCCTCATGACCTTGTTATAGCACCTGCAATTCACCATTGCACAGCAGAACAAAGAATTCTTTGTAAGAACCTAGAACTCTGAGTTTTCATTTTATGCGATACGAAATTCATTTGAGGAGAGCAGTAATAGCGCAATAAAATTTCACTAATATTTCTTTTGAAGCACAAGCAGCAATACTTTGTTGATACATATAAAGTTTCACAGGCTGTGCAGAAAAATAGTCTTAAGACAGATATGCATTTACATTCTGTTGCAATCTGAGCAAAAAAGGAAATAATTTTTGATTACCCATGCTATTGCTAACTGCTGCGGCTAGACCATTAGCACTTGTACTTTAATTTGCATATGTCAGTATCCAAATGCCAAGATCATAGATTATTTCAATAATATTTGTTTAGAGCACTCTGAAGGGATAACAATCTTACGGTGTCAGGTATTAAGGCCTGGTTCTGCAAACGGGGGAATGAGATTCTATCTGATAACATGTTGGGCACATATTTGTTAATCTTAATCATGGTAAACTTTTAGCTTTCATTCTAATCTCTACAGTTTTCCACCTTTCACCCAATAAGACAGAATAGAACGTACTCTGTTGCAAATAAGAGACTATTAAGATAAAGAATTCACTAATTTATTCTTGCACTTCTGTGGTACCATATTCAAACAAAACCAAATACTTGCAAATTTGTATGAAATGATGAAGTGGATTGCATTTTAGGCTGTGTAATTGTCTTAAGGACCCCAAAGTCAAGGATTTCTTAAATTTAATGGCGAAGTTTTGAGGCCCAAAATTCTATCGCATTACAACTTCGTCTTATTTGAGATTAGAGAAAATAAAATACATACTCGAACACAACAGCAGATTAATCATCTGGTTGCGTCTGACTTGACAAGGTGAATTTCTTTGGGAAGCAGATGGTATCTGATATTTAGCTCATCAAATATTTTCTTCATCTCTATGACCAGTTCTGATCTTCGCCTGGTCTTCTCTCCAAATTCTTGAAAGTTCATTGTATGACAGAAATAGAGACCCATCTGTATCTTGTTTACATTCTCAATCTCCTTCACCATCATACTATGGTTAGGATGCCAGTATTGGGGAGTTCTCTCTAAATACCTGACCATGCAGAAAAAAAGATTTTGAGCAGAACTGACAAACAATGGAGAATATTACTTAGGGCACAAGTAACAAACTGTAGGATCCAGAAACTCAAGTAAAATCTTAAAAATATTTCTTATCAGCACTGCTAGGGTCCAGTATATCTTAGAAAAACTGTTTTTCTAAACACTAGAAATTTATTCATATTTGCATCTTACATTTTTCGCTTTTCTACAGTAGGCAGAGACGTGTAAATAAGCAATTGCAGGTGCTAGTTCTAAACTGTAAATTCAATGCAAGAATAAAGAATACCACAACGAAATGTCAAAAAATCCAAGGCAATGATATAATGGAAGGTTTCAGTCGTAAATAATGGGAACTTCTCAGCGGAATACATAGCAGTAAGATAATATGTTCAAACTTGAGGCAACTCTATGGAAGCAACCACATGTTTGCTTGTCTAACAGGCCAACACATTGAAATGGGCAAGAAATTTAACTTCCAGCATAGACTATTGTCGGATGCTATAAACTCAACTCTCGTATTGACATAGGCAGAATACGTTGTGTAGGCTTATAAGTTGTTAATTGCACAACAACTATTGATTTCTATTCCTACTAATTCTTATCCTTCTCCGACTATACAATAAATCCTCTACATTAATGTGCATAAACCAATCAATCCCAAATAAAACAAGAGTGGACCAAATGTCCCTCTTGAGATGGTCAGAACTTCAGTTCCTAAGCTTTTAACATTAATGAGTACACATTCCAAAACAAAAAGGGAAAGCATAAAATACAGAACCAAAAACAGAAATCATCTATTTCCTTAACAAAATTGGCAAAATGTTCACACGGTACATATTGTGATACACTTAATTAGTGGAAGACAATTAAATCATCTACTTTCATTATAAAATTGGCTTTAAATGGTTGATTCTTCTTTTTATTCTTTCTTTTTAGTAAAAACAGGAGTATTTAGTTAAACTTTTGCTCTATGCCAGAACCATAAATGTTGTAGTATCGCAAGTTGAAGCTTACAACTTCTTGGCATAGAATTTCAACATATTAAGAGATTAGAATCACTAAATAATCAGTACTCGTTGTTATACTATCAAGATTAAGGAAAATACAAGTGCTTCTTTAAATTAGATAGAGCTACTTACTTCTTAGCTCTATCTTTTAGAGCCGCAATCTTCTCCACCGGTGTCTTGAAATCAATAGAGAACTCCATCGAATCTCCCATATCCGGGCTCCTATAGAAATTGCTGATGGCCTTGGTAGCCAAAATTGAATTTGGATAGTATATCTTTTCATTATCATATCTCAAGAATATTGTTGTGAAAATATTCATCTCTTCAACTATCATCTGTCAAATTGCATACAGATAAAACAGTTAATCAATCACTCCAATAAAACCAAACAAAGGGCACCTGGTGGTAGTTACCTGGACACCATCAATGACACAACGGTCACCAACATCAAATGGATGCATCACAAATACAAATATGATAGCTTCAAATATTGTCTTGCAAGTGTTTCCAAACAGAAAGGCTGCTGCTACAAGCTGTGATGAGAGGAAGACAAGTACTTTGGTTGTTGCAATTTCCACCAAAAGTAGCCACACAATAGTAATGATAATAATTAAGACCGCCGTGACAAGTTTGTTCAATTGCTTTACAGCTGATTTAGTATCATTTAAAGCATGCACCAGAGTTTTCCGACAGTGATAAACCTTCACCTGCACAAATAACAAGGATTTGAATGTTAATTAATGCACATCAGCTCAGTGTTTCTTCTTATCGTCACTGCAATCAACCATACAACAGGGTTGTTTTAAATTGAAAAACTTGCTACAAAACTACGCAGGTAGTTTTCTAGCAAGTTATTTTTTATATGTATAAATAAGTTTCTTGCTAATCATGCTAGAGGCTTAAATACAATCAAGCCTTCTTTAAGATAGGGAGAGTTACTTATTATACCATAGCCCAGCCATAGGATCAGGAAAAACTATACTTCTATCAAAAAAAATACTCGTAAACGACCAACATATGCACAAGGAACTTCAGAATTATGATTTCTCCATTGATCGCCAGAAAAACGTAAACGACATCTATATGTGGCATTACATAGCAATAATTCTATCCAGAAATTGTCTCAATTTCAAAATCCAGTGTTCCCCGTCCCCTGTTTGATTAGTAATAAAAGGAACGAGCGTATTCTGAACAAGTTACACAAGTGTGGGTCCATCTAATTTAAACTGACAATCCATTAGAGTTAAGATTTTGAAAACCTATTCAGGAACTACAAAATTAAATGAAAGATTTCGACAACAATTCTATCACCCAAGAAAAGGAATAAAAGTTTTACCGCCCACTCTGTCAACGCTTTCCTGTCTATCTGCCCCGTCTCAGCTACATTGATCAGAGGAAACACAAGATCGACCTCCTCCTTAAGCATGAATCTCCTTAGGTCTAATTCATCAATGTACCTATACATTTTAGACAGGAAACATTAATACTGCAGAAAGGGGGAGGGAGGCATATAAGAAATATCATGAACTTATTAGCAACATTCTCAAGACAAATATTTCTCACCCGGAACCAGGCTGAGCCACGTTCCTGAAACTGTGATAGGCAGCGGCAATTGCCTCCATCTCGCTGGTTATCTCCTTCTCAGCCTGTTCACCGTTCCCATCAAAATTACTTTCATCTAGGGCATTGGATATGATGGACAACCGTGAATTAGATATCACATCAACCAACATCTTCATGGTCCAAGCAGAAACTTTTTCTTGCTTCATCTGATGAAGCTTGTTTATGTCAATCACCGCCTTTTTAGTTTCTTCCTTCCCTCGTTTTCCTTTCTTCGTGGTTCGGAAACAAAATTGACTAGTACTATTTGTTCTCCCAAGCATCCCGGCAGACTCCGGAAGTGGAGGCCCTGATAGGACCTGGAGAACATACTGATGGAAGATTGATTCCTGAACTCTATCAAAGAACTTGTTCACATGGAACGATGATAAAAACATCTTAAAAAGCAAAGTCTTAAGGAGCCACAAGAATGAGCAAATGAGCAGAGAAACAATAGTCCAAGTAATGTAATGCAAAACCCGTGAGGCAGTGGCTGATCGCTTGAGCCTGTGATTGAACAACGAAAGCCAGGAAATAAGTACCAAAGTCGACCAAAGACAGACCTGAGCGTTCTTCTTTAAACTGTGAACAAAATATAACACCTTCTTTCTCAACAAAAAGTTCAATTCGATCAACCAAACCACAAAACGCATAAACCAGGTTGTAAACAACATACCAGACAAAATCACCATCACAAGAAAACACCATTTCCAAACCTCCAAACTGCAGAACGTTACATGCTTCAACGCATCAATGGTCAAGCACGCGATCAAATTCCCCAAAATCAATAAAAAGACTAACCATTCGATCAAAGGCTTAATTTTCACCCTCTTATACTTCAATTTATTTGGAATACTCACTTTTTTGCAAATCTCTTCATCCTCATCTACTCCTTCCACATCTCCCGGTGACGCCATCAATGGCGCAATTATCGACGCACTCCTAACTGTTTCTTTAAATGAAGTATGAGCGGAAGCCGCTCTACTATTGGGCGAGGCCAACATATTTTTCATAGGTGAATTACCACTTGAGTTTGTATAATCTTGCATCAATGAGATACTTTCCTCGAAAATACTTGAATCAACAAGAACAGGTTGTTCTCCAAATCTTGCCTTGGGTTTCGAGTACACCGACCTGGCAAGCGATTTTCGTCGAGGTAGAGCTCCACTTGTGGGGATTTTGGGAGGCCTGTTGGGGCTTGGACTGAACCTGCATGCAGTCTCAGGGGAAGGACAGCTCAATGGTGCGAACTGCACAGCTCCAATGTGGGAATCACCCGAAACTAGGTGAGGTGAACTCTTCGCATCTTCTTCTTGGCCAGAAATCATTACAACAACTTCACTACTTTTCTTTCCCTCGGTCATGCTAATTTCCCCACTATTTGGACTCACGACATTTGCATCCATTAAACCCTAGCAAATCAAACAAAACAAAGAAAAAAAAAACTCTAAATTTCCTCACTCATCATGCAACTTAAGCAAAGAAAAAAAAAACACTAAATTTACTGACTCATCATGCAACTTAAGCTAAAAGGCAGGCAGAAAGAATGAACCTTAGCTCTCAACTATCCCAAAAATGTGACTTTTATAGGGAAAGTTGATGATTGAACTAATAGGAACCCGCAAGTGGAAAATAACTTATTTGCACCATATTAGTGAATTACAAATTGAATCATCACTTGATGGATTTTTCTGGCTGTCCATTAATATCAATCACCACTTGCTGGAATTTTCTGGTTGTCCATTAATATTATTTGGGCATGATCCTTGCCCCTGACACTGTTTATCACTGTTAGGCTAAGTTTACGAGTGAAGAGTCATTTAAAAATTTATGATTCAGAATAGTTTGAAATTATCCCCAACTAATTTTTTCGGATAACTTTCTATATTAAAAAACTTAAAATTCGAAACACTTATTTTCTCTCTCCTAAATTAAAACTTATTTTTTAAATCAAATTTTAAAATTTAATATTTTTTTTTATCACAAATTCAAAATTATCAATTTATATATTCTTGTAAAGGTGTCAAAAAGAGATATATTTTGACGTAGTTAAAATACTAAAAATTGCAACCAAAACTTACACAGTGTATTTCAAAATATAAAATTTTAACTCCAATTTTGATTATTTTAATTAAATAAATTTATTAACAATGGATCTTATTTTGGAGATCTTAGCAAAAACTTTTCAACATATAAATTTATAATTTTGAATTTGTAATAAAAAAAAATTATTGAATTTTTAAATTTTTAGAAGAAAAAAATCAAGTTAAGAGGTTTGAACTTCGCATAGGAACCAAGATTTGGTCATCTGAAAACAACCGTTTCTCCATTGATCTCATTTTATATGTTTTCGTCAACATGTTATGAAACTCCGGTCTTTGATAGTGTGAAACTTAACAAGTCTGGGACCAACGCTGACCTGGATCATCCCCATATTATATAATATTCAAACACAAACATTTCCTACATAATGTCAGTGGGTAACTAGAACAAATCCATTTATATATATATATATATATATAGGATGGATCTAAAATATATTTCTTAAGTTGCACGCTTATTTTAAATACTATATCTTTATTAAAATTACGTCGTTTTAAAGAAAGAGAAAAAAAAAAAAAAAAAGTAAGTGAAATGAGAGAGAATATAAAAAGGAGGATAGAGAAATAATATTAAAAGAGAGTAGTGATTATGATATTATTTTTTTTATATTCTCTTTCTTCAAAATGACGTAATTTTAATATAAATATGTTATTTCAGAGGGGTGTATTTTAGATCCGTTCTCTCTCTCTCTCTCAATATATATATATATATATATCAGTTCTTTATTTTTTGGGAATACAGACTAATTGGGTTTTGGGTATCATCAAAACTGCAAAAAAAAGATGCTAGATTCTTACCGAAAAATATTAGCCGGTAGAACAAAACTGGGAGACTGGAAGGGCAGATATAGAAAGGGGGAAAAGGGTATTTATATTGAGGAACGCAGATTGGGAGCTAGGGTTTTGCATAAAGGTTTAAGAAATCAGGTACTATGTTCTTGTTCATATTTAAGACCACCCCAATAATTCTGGAAAAATTATTCAGTAGTTCTGAAGCACCACCACGTGCTACTTGAGACCAATTAGATCTCTCTATTTCAGTAGTACTTCACTGCTTGTAACTTTGAACCTACTGAAATAAGAATATGTAATTTGCTTAGGACACTACGTAGTAATACTCAAAATTATTGAATAATTACTCATAACTGAGAGCTGGTAGACTAATATGTACACTTAAAATTACTAACTACTACTATAAATAAGCAAATAATTACCCTTGTTTTAGAAAGGAGAGAAATTGAGAAGGGTGATAATTATGTGAATGTGCTAATTAATTAATTAATTACAATACAATAAAATAAGAAAAAGAGAATAGTCCATATCCTTCCTTTTTATAGGGATAAGTTTGCGCTTATAATTTTTAAATATTATTTTAACTTTAAAATTTGTGTTATACATATATTTTTAATTATATAAATAATATTAATATTTAAAAATTATCAGTGTAGACTTATTCTTCTCACAGAGTACATAATATATAATAACTGCACTGAGAATTATAAAGAAGAACTTTCTTCTTTCTAGCAAAGTGAGATCGTAATTCATGTGTTAGTTCTTTATATTTTGTTTAATTCTTCATAAACGGCAATTACTTCATTTAATTACTTACTACTAGTTTCTCAATAAAAAATTTCTTACTACTAATACTCTATTTGAATCAATTTGATCCAAAAAAAAGCAATTATTTATGATAAACATTGTTTCACGGAAAGAGGATAATGGTGGGTGTGTGTGTGTGTGTGTGTGTGTGTGTGTGTGTGGGTGTGTGTGTGTGTGTGTGTATATATATATATATATATTAAAATATTACAAATAAACTATTTTTACGGCCGGAAAGAAGATTATAAACATTCAAAAGAACTTAGGAAAAGGCAAAGCTAAATAGCAAGTAAAACATTTATTTATATATTCTTAATGAATTATAAAATTTTCATTTCAGTAATTACCATTTCCCTCTTCGCTCATTTTCATAATATTAGTATTATTTTCTTTTTTAAGAATTTATATTATTACAATTTAACTTTAGAGATACATTTCATTAATAGAAGTTTAGAAAAAAAAATATGGGGAGGTCAAGAGAGAAAACCTAATAGAAACTTACATTTACCCTATACCGTCTAGTAAATTATGACAGTTAGGAGATACTTAACTTCAGTCTGGTTAATTTTGATTTCTGCTAAAAAAATATATTCAAAATTGTGACCTTACGTGATAAAAAAAAAAGAGTCAAAATTAACCAAGCTTTACATGTTGAAGGCAAATGTCCCCTAATTTCCCTCTTAGCTCCCCCTCAAGTTTCCTGTCTCATAAATTTTTAAAATAAAATGTATCTTTAAAATTAAATTATAATAATATAAATTCTCAAAAAAGAAATATTAAAATAATTTACTATTAATGTGAGAGAAAATTATGTGAAAATAACACTCTATACAAGAAATTATATTTTTCTTAATAAAAAAACAAATGAGATCAAAAGGCAAGGGCATATGGGCTTGGGGGCGGGCATATGCCACCATAAAAATATCCTAAAAGAAAATTATTCAGTATTTTTGAGATATTATCATACGATATTTTAAATTAATTATATGCTGTCATTTTAGCATGTGGAATAAATATAAATATAAAAGATTCACTACACATATTAAAATAACACCATATAATTAACCTAAATATCATGTGATAATACTTCAAAAATATTAAATAATTTCTCCAACGTTTATAGAGAATTTAAAAGTGGAAATACACTCAATAATCCAAGAAAACATTCTAGAAGGAAAATCAATTACTTTCAAGACATTAAATAAAAAATTCCACTCTATTGAGTCATGTACCCTAAACAAATCCATTTTGATTGCACGCCTGGAAGTAGGACGCTGTCATCCTCGCACGCATCTCAATTCTTCTACGCATTCTTTTGTTCAGTTGTTGATTTCGCTCCTCCTGGATTTCCCCTTTTGGAATTCCTCTTCATTCGTTCTGTCATGTATTATTTTCCACTTATTTGCAGCTATCAGATATTTACAAGTGTTATTAATATCTTCACAAGTTTACTTTAGGTAAATAGTAATTAATATCTTCACAAGTTTACTTTAGGTAAAGAATAAATTAATCTCGCACTCGTATAAAAGTGAACTTAAAGAAAATCACTTGTAAAAATAATAATTTTTATTTAAAAAATAATTCACTTGTGAATTTTCACCAACAACAGGAATTTCAAAAAATTAAAAACGGACCCATATATTATTATAGAATATGATATATAATGTGAATGTTTACTTTAACTTTTTAATTGTCAATTACGTGGATAAATATTAGCAGTAATTCTTTTAAGGAGATGTGTAATAAGTAGAGCTTTTTTAGAATTCTATTCAATTTTATATATTATCTTTAGGAATGACAATTTAAACTGAAATCAATCGTATTGGCCAATTTGTATCCGAATCATTGGCTTCACCGGTGTGGTATTGTTACAAAAAATTTAAAACTGGGATTTGTGCAGTATGATTTTGGTATTTGCATATGAACCGTCGGTGCATTGCACCGCACCAATTTTTGAATTGACTGTGCATCGATCCTTTAATTGTTCTATATATACTTGTATTTTAATTATATCTCTATATTTTATAGTATTATATATAATCATAGATTACTCAAACTTATATTTTTTTACTTTTACAGATCAAAAGTTAATTTATGAATATTTTCATATATAGTTGATATATATTAAAACTATAATAATGTTAAAATTATAACAATATTATTTTAATTTTAATTGAACATTAATTTCTTCTTAGATTATTTGTTAATATTTCTTGAACTACTATTTTTTTGAATGTTATTATAATGTGAGTTGTAAAAATATTAAGATAATTTAATAAAAGTTAATTAAAAAATATTATTAATTTTGGATCGATGTAAGTAGGTGCGGTGCGATTCAAAACATAAATTGGTCGGTATAATTTTAAAATAAATATTTTTAAAACCAATGTCAGTGTGGTGCGATTTCTATTCAAAATTTTCTTAGATTAATGCGATGTTAATCACTAAAAAATTAAAGTCGCATTGTATCATTATCATCTTTAAATATATTTTATAATTATAATTTAATATAAATTTATGGTACATACTAAGATTCCATTACCATTCTTTCTTTAATATGATTTTTAATCGTTACTTATAAAAGATGGCAGAAAGAAAGAGCCTGAACTTCAAATATCCCAAAAAAAGTGACTTTATGGGGAAAGTTAATGATTGAACAAATAGTAACCCACCCTTAAGTGGAAAGTTAATGATTGAACTAATAGAAACCTTTCAGTTTCAGAATTACAATTCGGTATAAATTTATTAGTATAACATGTAACAGAACTCTCTATTGTTACTCTATCCTATTAACTAGAGTTATACGTTACTAATAATTTAATTTTATTGTAAAATTTATCAATATATATATTATTTTTTATAATTATTTTATTATATAAAAATGAGGACAAAAAGAAAAGGTCAAATATGATAGACAAATGAGCAAACTTGAGTTTATATTCCTTACGAAAATATTTTAGATATTGAGTCTTCCCTTGTTTGTTTGTTTGTTTAGAAGCAATAAATGATTAATATTTGCTCAATTTAATTTGATATGCATGAAGTGGATAAATTAAAATAAATTTTTATAATCAATTTTACATTCATAATTGCAGTATCGATAGATCTCACACTATGATTGGTACAAAATTACAATAATTTGTTATTAATAATTCGCAAAGCAAAATGATGAACATGTTTTAGTCTGAAACTCATCCTTCATTCATTTATAAAGTATCAATCTCACACTCTCAAATTCAATTACAGCATTAATTAAATTATTAAAATGGGATTGACGTTATTTTCATAAAATCTTTTTATATTATTAATCGTAAATAAGTTTTGCACGGATGTAAGAAAGAATTTAACGTCTATTATATATATTAAAACTTAGTACATTTTAATTAACTGCAGTCTATTATGTGTTATGTTCACATTAACTCAACTTCTCACCAACATTTATTACAATTGATTTATTATTATATTTTTCCACTACACTCAATCAGAATATTCTCATACAGACAAATAACAATCTAAAATCATCTAATAATTTGGTACTTGAAATTATCCAAAAATTAATTTTTTGTTCTTTATATAGATAATCTTTGATTTTTTAATTCCTTAACATCTAATTCTCACACACACAAAAATATGTAATATTATCCTATAATTTTCACATATAAAATTTTAAAGATTTTTTTAATTTCATACTCACACAAAAAAATACTGAGATTATAAAGTTAAAAATTACAACATACAAATCTAAACTGATATTTATAAAAAAAAAATTGCAATAAATCCAAATTGATTTTATATTACATAATTTAAACAATTCCAAATTGATATTATCTCAAATTCATGGGTGATTAATGTAAACATGTTTTTTTATTTACAATATAAATAGAGACTAACACTTTAATTCTAAATCACACCATAAAGAATTCTCTCCTTTTTATTATTTTCTGCTATACAATAAGATTAATTTTTTTTTTATTCATCTGTTACTGTTCCTAATACATTCAGTTGTTTTACCTCACCCTAAATTAAACTTCAAATTTGTATCATTTGATTATATCTCAATATAACAACAATTTCAAATTGATTTTATCCAATAATTTGATTTTTGAATTATTTTGGTATCCAATTTTTGCAGATAACTTTAACACATAAATATATCATATTATCCAATAATTTGAATTTTTAATTTTTTCATTTATAAAAAAATTTCAGCCACAAAATATATAACATTATTCCATAATTAGGCTTTTGAATTTTTTTTACAGACAATTTTCTCGCATAAATTTTTAATTTTTTTTAATTCCTCACTCACACAAAAAAACGTAACATTGTCCCAGAAATATTTCACTCATACAAATCTCAACTGATCTTAAATCGTAGCAATTACAAATTAATATTATCCAATAATTTGACTTTTGAATTGTTTTATTATCTCATTTTTGCAAATAACTTTGACACAGAAATATCTGATATTATTCAATAATTTGAATTTTTAATTTTTTTACAAATAATTCTTAGTAAAAAAAATATGTAATATTATCTCATAATTAGGCTTTTGAATTTTATTTACAGAAAATTTTCACGCATAAAATTTTTAAAATTCCTTAATCACACACAAAAAAAATATAACATTATTCTATAAATACAAATATAAATTGATATTATATCCCAAAATTGCATCAATTTCAAATTAATATTATATTTCATAATTTTAATTTAATATTATCTTAAATTGATAAGTGATTGATCTAAATAATTTTTAATTATACATATTTTTAACAAAATAAATACTTTCTCTGTAACGCGTGAGTTGTATCTAATTATATTTTCATAATGAACATATTAGATCATGATATTTTTATGGAGAATATTTCAGTTTCCATTGTAACAACTGTATCTGCTATTACTGACTTGTTAAATTTGTTTTGTCACATACAAATCCATTTTGATTGCACGCCTGGAAGTAGGACGCTGTCATCCTCGCACGCATCTCAATTCTTCTACACATATTCTTTTGTTCAGTTGTTGATTTCGCTCCTCCTGGATTTCCCCTTTTGGAATTCCTCTTCATTCGTTCTGTCATGTATTATTTTCCACTTATTTGCAGCTATCAGATATTTACAAGTGTTATTAATATCTTCACAAGTTTACTTTAGGTAAATAGTAATTAATATCTTCACAAGTTTACTTTAGGTAAAGAATAAATTAATCTCGTACTCGTATAAAAGCGAACTTAAAGAAAATCACTTGTAAAAATAATAATTTTTATTTAAAAAATAATTCACTTGTGAATTTTCACCAACAACAAGAATTTCAAAAAATTAAAAACGGACCCATATATTATTATAGAATATGATATATAATGTGAATGTTTACTTTAACTTTTTAATTGTCAATTACGTGGATAAGTATTAGCGGTAATTCTTTTAAGGAGATGTATAATAAGTAGCGTTTTTTTATAATTCTATTCAGTTTTATATATTAATATGTTTAGGAATGACAATTTAAACCGAAATTAATCGTATTGGCCAATTTTTATCCGAATCGTTGGCCTCACCGGTACGGTATTGTTACAAAAATTTTAAAACCGGGATTTGTGCAGTATGATTTTGGTATTTGCATATAAACTATCGGTGCATTACACTGCACCAATTTTTGAATTGACGGTGCATCGATCATTTAACTGCTCTATATATACTTGTATTTTAATTATATCTCTATATTTTATAGTATTATATATAATCATAGATTACTCAAACTTATATTTTTTACTTTTACATATCAAAAGTTAATTTATGAATATTTTCATCTATAGTTGATATATATTAAAACTATAATAATGTTAAAATTATAACAATATTATCTTAATTTTAATTGAACATTAATTTCTTCTTAGATTATTTGTTAATATTTCTTGAACTACTATTTTTTTGAATGTTATTATAATGTGAGTTGTAAAAATATTAAGATAATTTAATAAAAGTTAATTAAAAAATATTATTAATTTCGGATCGATGTAAGTTGAGCGGTGCAGTTTAAAACATAAATCGGTCGGTGCAATTTTGGTATAAATTTTTTTTAAACTAATGTCAGTGTGGTGCAACTTCTATTCAAGAATTTTTAAGATTAATGCGATGTTAATCATTAAAAAATTAAAATCGCATCGTATCATTATCATCTTTAAATATATTTTATAATTATAATTTAATATAAATTTACGGTACATAATAAGAATCCATTACCATTCTTTCTTTAGTATGATTTTTAATCATTACTTATAAAAGACGGCAGAAAGAAAGAGCCTGAACTTAAAATATCCCAAAAAAAAGTGACTTTACGGGGAAAGTTAATGATTGAACAAATAGTAATCCACCCTTAAGTGGAAAGTTAATGATTGAACTAATAGTAATCCACCCTTAAGTGGAAAATTAATGATTGAACTAATAGAAACCTTAAGTTTCAGAATTACAATTCGGTATAAATTTATCTTATTAACTAGAGTTATACGTTACTAATAATTTAATTTTATCGTAAAATTTATTAACATATGTATTATTTTTTTAAATTATTTTATTATATAAAAATGAGGACAAAAAGAAAAGGTCAAATATGATAGACAAATGAGCAAACTTGAGTTTATATTCCTTACGAAAATATTTTAGATATTGAGTCTTCCCTTGTTTGTTTGTTTGTTTGTTTAGAAGCAATAAATGATTAATATTTTCTCAATTTAATTTGATATGCATGAAGTAGATAAATTAAAATAAACTTTTATAATCAATTTTACATTCATAATTGCAGTATCGATAGATCTCACACTATGATTGGCACAAAATTACAATAATTTGTTATTAATAATTCGCAAAGCAAAATGATGAACATGTTTTAGTCTGAAACTCATCATTCATATATAAAGTATCACACTCTCAAATTCAATTAATTAAATTATTAAAATGGAATTGACCTTATTTTCATAAAATATTTTTTATATTATTAATAATAAATGAGTTTCGCACGTATTTAAGAAAAAAATTGTCATTATATTTTCATGATGAACATATTAGATCTTGATATTTTCATGAAGAATATTTCAGTTTCTATAGTAACAACTGTATCTGCTATTACTAACTTTTTTTTATCAAACTTGAATTAGTAGACTAATAACTCCTTTCAAAATAGAGTAGATCAAGTTGGAATCATTAAATTTTATAGTAATCTACTCTTCCATATTATTTAAGTCTCCTTTATCTCAGTCTTTTATACTCGCATTTATTGTTGGGGGTTCTCTTGTTAATATTTTTATTTTACCTTTATAAATATTGTCGAGTTATGCTATATATGAAGGTATTAAATAAATGTATGTCAAAATATTGATATACGTGAATATATTTTATATGAAAAAAAAATTAAAAACAGACCCATATATTATTATAGAATATGATATATAATGTGAATGTTTATTTTAACTTTTTAATTGTCAGCTACGTGTATAAGTATTAACGATAAATTTTTTAAGGAGATGTGTAATAAGTAGAGCCTTTTTATAATTCTTTTCAATCTCATATATTAATATGTTTAGAAATGACAATTTAAACCGAAATCAATCGTATTGGTCAATTTTTATCCGAATCGTTGGCCTCACCGGTACGGTATTGCTACAAAAATTTTAAAATCAGGATTTGTGCAGTATGATTTTGGTATTTGCATATAAACCGTCGGTGCATTGCGCTGCACCAATTTTTGTATTGACGTTGCATCGATCCTTTAACTGTTCTATATATACTTGTATTTTAATTATATCTCTATATTTTATAGTATTATATATAATCATAGATTACTCAAACTTATATTTTTTACTTTTACATATCAAAAGTTAATTTATGAATATTTTCATATATAGTTGATATATATTAAAACTATAATAATGTTAAAATTATAACAATATTATCTTAATTTTAATTGAACATTAATTTCTTCTTAGATTATTTGTTAATATTTCTTGAACTACTATTTTTTTTGAATGTTATTATAATGTGAGTTGTAAAAATATTAAGATAATTTAATAAAAGTTAATTAAAAAATATTATTAATTTTGGATTGATGTAAGTTGGTGCGGTGCAATTCAAAACATAAATCGGTCGGTACAATTTTTTATATAAATTTTTTTTAAACCAATGTCAGTGTGGTGCGATTTCTATTCAAGATTTTTTTAGATTAATGCGATGTTAATCACTAAAAAATTAAAATCGCATTGTATCATTATCATCTTTAAATATAGTTTATAATTATAATTTAATATAAATTTATGGTACATAATCAGATTCCATTACCGTTCTTTGTTTAGTATGATTTTTAATCATTACTTATAAAAGACGGCAGAAAGAAAGAGCCTGAACTTAAAATATCCCAAAAATAATTGAACAAATAGTAATCCACCCTTAAGTGGAAAGTTAATGATTGAACTAATAGTAATCCACCCTTAAGTGGAAAATTAATGATTGAACTAATAGAAACCTTAAGTTTCAGAATTACAATTCGGTATAAATTTATCTTATTAACTAGAGTTATACGTTACTAATAATTTAATTTTATCGTAAAATTTATTAACATATGTATTATTTTTTTAAATTATTTTATTATATAAAAATGAGGACAAAAAGAAAAGGTCAAATATGATAGACAAATGAGCAAACTTGAGTTTATATTCCTTACGAAAATATTTTAGATATTGAGTCTTCCCTTGTTTGTTTGTTTGTTTAGAAGCAATAAATGATTAATATTTTTTCAATTTAATTTGATATGCATGAAGTGGATAAACTAAAATAAATTTTTATAATCAATTTTACATTCATAATTGCAGTATCGATAGATCTCACACTATGATTGGTACAAAATTACAATAATTTGTTATTAATAATTCGCAAAGCAAAATGATGAACATGTTTTAGTCTGAAACTCATCCTTCATTCATTTATAAAGTATGTATCACACTCTCAAATTCAATTACAGCATTAATTAAATTATTAAAATGGAATTGACCTTATTTTCATAAAATCTTTTTTATATTATTAATAATAAATGAATTTCGTACGTATTTAAGAAAAAAATTGTCATTATATTTTCATGATGAACATATTAGATCTTGATATTTTCATGAGGAATATTTCAGTTTCTATAGTAACAACTGTATCTGCTATTACTAACTTGTTAAATTTGTTTTGTCACATCCAACTTGCCAAATAATACTGAGAAGATTTATTTTCAAAAACATCTATACTTGGTCAACTCAACAAAAATCTTATCTAATTTAATGTTTTAAGCCAATGTAATTTAATGTACCATGAATCAGAGTTGTGTTTGTTTATTTTTTAATATCTCTTTTAACACTTTTATATTTGAATTTATATTTAAATCGATAAGAAAATAAAGTTATTTATTAAAATTTTACTTGTCTCTTAATACCTCTTAATCGGTAAGACAAAAAATCAAGTTTAAATTATTAAGAGTTGCCTCTTAATGAAAAAAAATTGGTAATTTTTTTTATATAAATACATTCAGTACTATTATCCACTCGTTTTTATTAAATTGAATTTTTAAAATTATTAAATAAAATTTTAACCTTTAAAATGGTAAAATAATGTCATTAAGAGGCAGTTCACTTTTAGTTATTAAATAGTTTTTTAAATTTAAATGTTATTTCACTCAGATAATCTAATTTATTAAGTTATAAAATCTTAATTATTTAATTTTATCAAACACCGCCTTATTTTTTGCACATATGCTTCGTATTTGTTCTCCTATAGAAAGAGCTATTTAAGGTATGGAGAACCAACAATAAGTCTATATTCCATATACTGAGGTGAGCTTAATTGTCTACAAAACAATGGCATCTTCAAGGCTTCTCCTCTACAACATCTTCTTGATTTTGTTCTCTATTTCTTATCTTCAGTCAAAGGCAGCAGTTAACCGGATTCCCGCCCCTTACGACATTGCTGTTTCTGCTGGTAATGGCATTATATATGGTAACCCTGTTGTGATGATGATGCCACTACTAGCAATGTCACCACCTCTCTGTACCACAATTAATTTAGATTTCATATAATAAAATAAGGGTGCTTTTATATTTATTCTCAAAATTATTTATAAGTTTAATTTTTATAAAAGATAAAGTACAAATAAAGTAAGACCATACTCTTTCGTCTTTTTTTATAGATAAAACTTGCAGATAATTTTTTTGAATAAATCTAAAAAATTTCATAAAATAAATATAATTGTCCGACTTAAAATAGTTTAAGAGATCTATGGTCGACGATGATTGTATACTGCTTCTCTATATTATCTCAGATATTTCAAAAAAAATATTTATTTTGTTCTAAAATTTGAGTTATGTTTTTATTTTATTATTATAAAATCACAAAAAAATTATTATTTTTACTATCATGCACACCAGCTATTTCACCTGAATTTCTTTCATCAAGAACAATCAATAATCTTGCCATTTCTTCTGATTTCCCCTTGGCCAGTTAGCTGGCATACGCATATATATATATATATATATATATTAAAAAAAACCCTTCCGTCGGCCACTCTTTCAAGTGGAAGCAAAAGAAAGAGGAACGGAAAGTGAAATGATAACTTTGCCCCTCGTTTAATATTAAAAAAAGTCCCTTCCGCCACTAACCAACTATACAGCTATAATTCCATAATAGTTATCCATAATTGTAATATAAAATAACACGTTGTCTATATTATTATCATAATTTTACAGTCCTATTATATATTATGATAATTTTATATTAAATTATAATTGTAAAATATATTAATATATGAGATTATATTGAATTATAAAAAAAAAATTATTTATTATATATCTCTTCAAAAAATTTATCATTAATATTTATCTCCAACTAAAAAATTGACCCAACAATTTTAATATATATCATTTTTGAATTTTTTTTTTATTAACATATCATTATTACTAACGTAACTCTTACTAAATTATAGAGATAAATATAAATCTATTTTTATATTAGTAAAATACACTCACACCCCCTATAAATAATCATAATAACATTTACTACCCCTCTAGTTTTTTAAGTAACACTCACTACCCCTTTGAATAACATAATATAACATTCACTACCCCTAAGGTGATTGACTTGATGATTTCAGTAATTTTAAAAAATTAAATGCCCAAAATGCCCTTAACTACTATCAAGACAATTATACTTTCAATTTATGATGACTAATATACCCTTTAAGCAAAAATTTTGCTTGAATTTCACTTTCATTTAACTAGAAGGACAAATTATTAACTTAAATAAATAAAAGTTTATTTAACAAATGTATAATTTTAAGGTGAATAATTTAATAATTACCATCTAATATATGTACCATTCATAGCTTAGTCATAATATTCAGTCATTCCTGTTAAATGAACAAAAATAAAATCACAATTCACAAAATGAATATTTACAAATTATGCAAATAAGATTTATTTATTTTTGAAACGGAGGTAGTATATATATATACTAGTAATTGTCCGTGCTTAAAGGCACGACGTAACGAAAAATTAGATTAAAATTCAAAAAACACTAAATTACTTTAAAACGTTTTACAACCTAAAATAACTTACGATCACACATAACAATTATCATATTTCACAACACCACCATAATAATTAATTTTTCTTTAAAAATAGATATCCAGAAAAATTTAAACATGTCTACAAAACTTACAATCATCAATAACAATTATCATAATTCACCACACCACCACAATAATTATTATTATTTTTGTTTTTGTTTTTGTTGTTGTTGTTGTTGTTATTATTATTATTATTATTATTATTATTATTATTATTTATATTATTATTATTATTATTATTATTATTATTATTATTATTGTTTTTATTATTATTATTATTATTATTATTATTATTATTATTATTATTATTATTATTATTATTATTGTTATTATTATTATTATTATTATTATTATTATTATTATTATTATTATTATTGTTATTATTATTATTATTGTTATTATTATTATTATTGTTATTATCATTATTATTATCATTATTATTATTATTGTTATTATTATTATTATTATTATTATTATTATTATTATAATTATTATTGTTATTATTATTATTGTTGTTGTTGTTGTTATAATAATAATAATAATAATAATAATAATAATAATAATAATTATTATTATTATTATTATTATTATTATTATTATTTAAGAGTGGTGAATGTAACTTGATCGTATGGGTCAAAATAGGGTACTTTTGTCATTAGCAAAATAAGTATTAATTCATTATATTTTAAAATAGTAAAACATGAGGGTAAATATGTAACTTCCCTTATTTGGTCAATAATAAACATCTACAGGGGTGGTGAGTGTTATTTGAAAAATTAGAGGGATAGTGAGTGTTATTATAGTTGTCTATAAGGGGTGTGAGTGTATTTTACTCTTTTTATATTTTAACAAAGTATAAATGATTTTTTTTGTTGTTGGTGGTGGTGAACCGGAGAGAACAATATTACGAGAACAACTAACATATTTACTTTGTAAAAATAATTATCCCTAAATAAAAAGGTGAATAATATACATACACGTGACTGTTGACATAACCGATATAATAAAACAAAGCAAGAACAACGTGTCACCAATTTAAAGCTTTTAATCGGTACTTATATTTATTTAAAGGATTTTTTTAGAATATATTCTTAAAGTGCAAAATTTAATATATAATATTATTTATTTATATATTTATATTGAATTTAATGTATAAAAAAATTATGTACAAATGGACTCTATATATTGAATTCAGTGCAAATATATAAAGAAATAATATTTAATGGAGTCTATCTCTTATTTTTCGCGTTTAATATGTATTTAAAAGGGGATTTGAATTTAGTTTTCATTTATTTGGAGGGTGAATCGAATTAACTCGATAATAAATTATATTATTTAATTAAATTAATTCAATAATAATAAATATAGTGTTTTAAAGGCCGACTTCAATTAATTGAAGAATCATCTACAAATATATGAGAGAATACATTTTTGCTATAGTCTGGTATAAAACAATTCGTATATTATTGATTAATAATTCTTTAAGCTGCTGCCAAGTCAAATGATAATTAAAGACTACATGGCAGGAGTTTCTTTAAACCTTAGCAAAATAGATTAAGGTAACAATTGTTCATTAACAAAAAAAACACGTTCACATATCAGTATTATTAATACTTATTGAACATTTAATTAAAAAAAAAATCACACTCTAATAATATGCTTGAATAATATTATTATTTTTATATAAATTATTATAATATTTACAAATTGATATGTTATTATTTAGTTATACAATTTTAATAATTATTATACATAAAAATTATAAAATTACCTAAAAAAATTATAAAATGACAAAAAATAACTAGACTAGTTATTTTTTAAAATAAAAAATTGATATTTTCACAAGCTAATTTAATATTTTTATGAGTGCGTCTTATTTGATTTTGTGAAAATATCAATTCTATATAAGAATTGATATTTTTACAAGTTAATTTGATATTTTTATAAATATATCCTATTTAATCTTATAAAAATATTAAATTAATTTATAAAAATATTATTTCTCTTTAAAATAATGACAATACTACATGTCTACATCTTGGTATTAGTAGTTTGGAATTAGTAGAATATCTCCTCCTTTTTCTTTTTGAAATCCAAGTTAATATTACTGGCTGCAAGGCATAATCACTATTATATATCAACTGAATAAACAAAAATATCAAAGTAGATAAATCCAATGAATTCAATATGTGTTTTTTTTCTAATAAGAGAGTAAAATTTTGGTCCACAATATTAAATAAATAGAGTAGAATTCTGCGCATCCCTGGATAGGTTTAAATTTTGGGATCTAGAGGTGGATATTGATGGATCTGACACAACTGTCAACAACAATAAATGCATTTATGCTCATATTAAAGGTTAGATTCTTGAAGGTTTTTTTTTTTTTTTTGAGTTAAGTAGATTTTATAGGTTTTTATGTAATGATATATCTTCTTATTTTAATTTTTTCTAATTACATATAAAATATGACGAGTCAATTTAATAATTTTATTTAATATTATATATATCACAATTATTATTTAATAAAAAAAATTCACAAATTTTGTTCAAAAAAATATGTTACAGGTAAATTCGGTTGGCCCTCGCCTCCCTCTCTTCAAATCATATAGTCTTTTGAATTTAATTTTATGAGCTTTAGTCTTGATCTTGGAAGGATTTGCTTTCCCCGAATCATTTACCTTCCTTGGAATAATTTTCACTTATTCACATGTTGCTCTTAAGTATTCTTGAAATCTTCAATTTGTAATACAGTTTCTGTCCTTAGTGAATATGTCATATTTTTCAATTTTTCTTCCATGCATACTTCTGTCTTTTCCTTCGATTTTCTGTTCAATCTGATCTTTACTGTATGACTCAGAGTGAGCTATGTGAACTGATCTTGTGCTCTGCGATTGTCATTACTATATGATTTATTTTGCAATATGATCTTGACTTAATATACTATAATCAGAGTTGCTAAACGATCAAGGCTTCTTACTTTACGATCTTCATGAGTTGACCACTTAAGGTGGTGAGTCTAAACTTATTGGACTTAGGAGTCCTACGTGAGCGTATTAGGCCGAATGGACTGTAGATATAAGATCTAATATAGGCAACTCATTTACACAAATAAATACGTAGCCTAATATTGTTCCCCACTCATCGTTTGACATATAAAATGAGGTGGAAGAGTGGAGTAAAGAAAAAAGTTTTGGGATCGCAGATGGTTTCTGGGAGCAAAGGCAAAGTCTAGATAAATGAGAATTCAATTTATAATTGAATTAGTCATCCTCAATTTTGAAGCGGTGCAGTTATACTTTTTAAAAGGTATAATCTATTTAAATGTGAGTTAATGAATATCTACTAAATTCATACGAACTTCTAATAAATGAGCTTCTAGAGTCCGAAGAATTACCCGACCGAAAACAAGTAAAAATGCAGATTATGATAATTATGTAAAAATGTAGTCAACACCCGTGGCAAAAACAAGGTCAATTTATAAAATTTCGGGGTACTAGGGGATACGCATAAGCGTTCAAATCACATTATTAAATGTAGGGGACAAGCATGCATAGATATTTTTGGACAAATATGTGCTGTTCTTGGAGTGATAATAATATATATATATATATATAGTAATAACAATAAAAGCACAATATTCGCCTATGTATAATGTGTAGTATGAATTTGTGAGCCGCGTTCACATACGGTATCGCGTGAATTTATTTATTATCCCGCCCACAAAGTAACAACAAGTGCGAATTTGTGAGCCGTGTTCACATATGGGTATTGTGTAAATAAACTCGATCATACTACAATGTTCGAGTAGTAATCCCATTCATTGTTAATTTACTGGGGGAAGATTAAGAAACTTGCGCGTCCTCTATTCATTGGAGTATTAATTTATTGGGGGATTGTTGAGAAAGAATTAAGGAACTCGCGCATCGCTTTTTTATTGTCAATTTATTGGGGAACGTCTTGTAATTCTATTCATTATCAATTTGTTGAGAAAGAATAAGAGAACTCACGCGTGGTCTATTTATTATAAATTTGTTGGAAAAAATCATAAAGATCGTGCGTCGTCTATTCATTATCAATTTGTTGGGAGAGAACCTATAAACTCCTATAAACTCGTACGTCGCATGCGTATACACAAGGTATTAACACATGTTTTGTACTCAACTTGAACCAAAAATTTAAATCATTAAGTATGTAACCCATTCATATATATTACTCATTCACTTTTTTTTTATTATTATTATTAAAATAACATTGAAATAGATTTTTATTGACCAATCAAAACTGTCTGCCAAGATCTATAATTGTCTTATAAAGTCTAATATATATACATTATTGGACCTTTTGAATAACAATCAAGAAAACCTTATGAAAATTGATCATTTATGATATTCTAACACAATTATTAGTAGGAGAAGATTGTGAGGAATTCTCAAGCATACGTTTTATTGTGAGAAATTTCTTGGTTGAAATGTTTGACTCAAGTTCGGTCCATTTTGATAGTGCTTTCTTTTAGTTGTTCACTTTAATTTGGTGCTTTGCTTAATCACCAAATACTAGGGGTTAAAGCATCAAATTGTCTATTTATAGAAAAGAGAGGAATTGTGATAGTCTCAAGAAAATTATAAATTTTGTGATAGAGTCTCAAGAAAATTATGAATATGGGATATAAGAAATTTCTTGGCTGTTGTAATGAAATGTTTGACTCAAGTTCGGTCCATTTTGATAGTGCTTTCTTTTATTTGGTCACTTTCTTTTGGCGCTTTGCTCAATCACCCAATATTAGGTGGTCAAAATATCAAATTATCTATCTATTCTATTAAGCACAAGGGATTGTGATAGACACTAAAAAATTGATAATTTTTTAAAGATTGTGAGTAATTCTCATTAATCATACATTATGAATATGGAATATATTGTGAGAAATTTCTTGGCTGTTGTACTGAAATGTGTGACTCAAGTTCGGTCCATTTTGATAGTGCTTTCTTTTATTTGGTAACTTTCTTTTTGGTGCTTTGCTCTATCACCCAATACTAGGGGTCGTGATAGTGCCTCAAGATTTTTTTCTCTTTTACCCTGAAAAAATTGATAATTTTATACTTTCATCTTTTTTAATTTAATTTTTTAATATATTCTACTTATATTTATTAAATTTAACAAAAAAATATCTTATATCGTAATATTATTTTGAGTCACTAATCTTCCATAGTCATATATATATATATATATATATATATATATATATATATATATATATATTCAAAATATAAGATCATTAATTATTATCTTTTTGAAGTCAACTTGAGACATTTTTATTTCAAAATTGACATAGATTCGATATCTTAATTTTAGTCAATACAATAATGAATATTACAAACTATCTAAATAATACTACTCATTGTAAGTGTTTCATAATTTTTAATAAATTATTTTAATTCTGTGTTTGAAAATATTTTAAATTAACTTTTTTATAATTTAAAATATAGGGAGCAGTATATAGTTATATAGCTAAAGAGCTTAAATTATTCTCTTTTGAATCTCTCGCAGACGACAAGTAATTGTTGCAAAAGAAGGTCTATTTGCAGCGTCTTCATCCCATGAAATTTGTATGAGCTCATTCAGCTCTTCAAGTTGTTCATCTTGCTGCTCTATAATTGCTGGCCTTAGCTTACCCTCTGCAACTTCCAAAGCTATCTGTCCACAAACATATTAATTATGCATGTAAATATATTTTTAAATACCATATTATAGGTCGATGAAATTTCAGAATTTAATAAAAAAAATTAAGTTTACAAGGAGTGGATATCTATAAGAGTAATTTTATAATACGTACTCTTGAAGGACCATAATCTGTCTCAATGTAGGGATGCTCGCCAGTGATGAGCTCGTTAAGTATAATCCCAAAGCTATAGACATCACATTTTTCGTTGTAAGGCTCACATCGGATCACCTCTGGAGCCATGTACACGTATGTTCCTGTATAATTTAGAGAAAAATATATTTAAAATTATAATCCTTATATAAACGTTTTTTCTAGAATATTTTATAGGCTATCAAAATCACAATATTACGACAACACCAAAACTGGGACTGTGGGGTCAGTATCAGATTTCAGATATAGATATGGATTTATTCAATGAAGTTAAAATTATTAAGTCTATTTGACAAGGATAAAATTAAGAAAATGTCTTATATGTATAGTGCGCACTACGCAGTTGCATTGTTGCGTAATAAAGACAATTGTACGCAACTTTGTGCTATGCGGATGCAACGTTTAGTTTTCTATAGTATTGACATATGGACAGTTTTTAATTTAGGGTTCTCTTAACATGTGCCCTAAGGGCACATGCTAAGCACACGGTTCAAGAGAATATTCTCTTGAACTGTGTGCTTATTCTCTTGATTTCTGCATTTGCACCAAATTCAAGAGAATAAACACACAGTTCAAGAGAATATTCTCTTGAACCGTGTGCTTAGCATGTACCCTTAGGACACATGTTAAGTTTTCCCTTTAATTTATAGCTTTAGCCTTTAGGGTTGGCACATTAATGCTAAAAAATAGATTGAAGTTGTCACATCATGCACTACTATGAAATTTACGACATCAATTGTAATAAAAGTTATACTATTTTAACTTTAACATGTTGTATGTGAATCAACACAAATATAACATTTTCTATATCCTATGTATAATAAAAAATTATAGAATTTCACAGTAATATATGTTGTGACAACAATTCACCATAATCAGAACCCTGAAAAATGGTCAATCAATTAAATACTTGCCTGTTTCACCAGTGAGTGCCTTTTCACCATCAGTCAAGAACCGTGCATGTCCAAAATCCGCAACCCTAACATGCAATGCGTCGTCCAAGAAAATATTACTAGGCTTCAAGTCCCTATGAATGATCATAGGCTTGTGTTCATGAAGGTACTGCATGGCCTGAGAAATTTCAAGTGCCTTTGTAATTCTCTCCACCAAAGGCGGCAGCGCCACCGTTCTTTCTTTCCTCCGGTTACCGGCTCCGTGCAAATATACCTTCAATGTCGTGCTCAAAAACTCGGTCACGACCCAACCGTGGAAAGGAGGGTCAAGGCAAGCGCCCATTAGGTGGAGCACGAACCGGTGGCGTTGTCTTGATAGGGTTTCGACTTCTTGAGCAAAGAAGCTAACGCCATGCTCGTTTGATTCGAAGAAATCGGGGTTTATGCATTTTACTGCTACGTCAAGTCCTCTCCATATGCCTTTGTATATGTCTGCGGTGCTTCCTTGGCATACCTTTTCGTGTAATTCGATCTGCTCCAATCAAGAAATATATATAGCCATGGTTCATGAAGATGTTATGCATGAATTTTCACAATTCCATGCATATTTCCAAAGAATGTAGATGACAATTATAGTGGTATATACATGTTACGGGCATCTTATAATATTTTAATTTTTGTGCATCCCAAATTGAGAGTCTCATTCATAAACAGACTCTTGACTCGTGATCATCAAACCTGGCTTTCATTTGATATCAGTATTGTTATTTAAAAATTGATAAGAGGGTACGTAAATGCACGGAAGATTGCTAACTTCTTCAAAATGCATATTTTTTTTATATAAAAAAAATGGGACTCTTAGTTTTGGGACGAACGAGTAATATAATTACATTAAGAAAAAGTTTGATAAATGTCATAATGTTCAAGCAAATTAAATAAATTAATTCAAAGTATTGTGATCAATGTGTGTGCTAAATTGCTTTCTTAAATGTGATGAAAAATCGAACAATTAAGGATCCATTGCATATCATCTTTCACCTAATATTTCTCAATATATATTTGGCTACAAAAATTTTGCACTTAGATTGTGTTTGTTTGCAATGATTATAATTCAGGAATTATAATCCTAAGACATAGATTATAATTCCTATATTATATTTATCTGTAAGGATTACACTTAAGATAAAATTATTAATCCCAAAAATATCTTGTTTATTTTTAAATTTGAATTTGAGACTATTAATCCAAAGATTATAAAATAACTTAATTGTCTTGGGATTATAATTCCTGATTGAATATGGTATTAAATAGTCCCCCATATTAAATCATTTTATAATCATTGGACTAATAGTCTCAAGTTCAAATTTAAAAAGAAACAAGACAAAAATGGGATTAATAGTCTTAACCCAAGTGTAATTATTGCAAATAAACATTACTTTGGATTATAATCTATGTCTTGGGATTATAATTCCGAGATATAATCTTTGCAAATAAACGTAGCCTTAGAGATGCAAGCAATACCATTAGTCAAATTAATTTGTTATTGGTATAGTTGTTAAAAACAATATTTGTATCATTAAATATGTATGTATAAAGAGAAATTCGATGAAAAGTATAATAGAGAATATCTTTTCCGGAAAAACATATACGTACCTCATGTGGTTCAATATACCACCCGTTCATCTTGGCTTTATCTACAACCGCTGAAATATCAGAATGGTGATGCACCGGTGGTGGTGGCGTTGGAAGATTGGTGGTAGCGCCATCGATGTTAATGTCTTTGTTGTTGTTATTGAGTATAATATCCAAGAAACCTTTGTCTTGTGCTATCTGAAGACAATACCTAAGATAATCTTGTGTTCTTTCCATCCTCATCTTGTACATGGCCCTCAGTTCTTTCTGCTTTCCCAGCTCAGTTTCTAGTTCTACCACCTTCATTCTCATTTTTAGTTAAATATTAAGTTGTAAATACAACAAATTGATATATAATGAATGTTCATTTCAAGGCATGTTGATTCAAGAATAATGCTTTGATTAATGAAAACTGTAGGAAGTCCTTGCAAACATGAGATAAATTTTGTCAACCAAAAATTTAAATTTAAATTTAAATTTAAATTACTTTTATCCTTGTCATATCTTTAGTCTAAAAGTTTAATATTGAAAAGGATACCAAAAGTAATTGTATTGAATTGATATTTGGACAAATTTTAATGTGTACAGAGTATAAATCCAACTATAGACTATATAACCAACCGCATTTGTCCCCACTGTCGTGACCTTGCGTTAAGGATTTAAAAGTACCAGGAAAAATAAATAAATAAATAAATAAATAATGAGAATTTGGGCCAGTCCCAAGAAAATAATGGACTTTTTGTAGCTAGCTAGCTAGGCCTAGCAAATATATACCTGTTGGTTGGGCTCGGGAGAAAGTTGGCGGTGGGGCTGTTTAACAGCACTAGGCGCCAATATTTTGCAGTCATTAAACCCCCGGCAACATGATGATGATGAGCTGCTTGAATGGTTTGGTGTCTCTGATAAAGTGCTACTACTCTTCCCCTGCTTATTATTCGCCAGAGAACTATTACCGGCCACCCGCGAATGCCGTGGACTGAACAGATCAGAGGCCTTCTTCTGCAGGGTGGCGCCACCAGCATTCATTATGTATGTATATATGTATATATGTTAATAGCTTCTTCTTGGGGGAAGATCAATCAGGAAACTAAAGCTTAATATTGTTATGGTCCTTTTTATTGTCATCAGTCCCTAAATGGTGGTGCATATAAGACAGATTAATGGGCGGACTTTGCGAGATGAAGGCCGGTTACGATATATTACATAGCCAAACAACTTATGATATGATAATAGTTTTATATTTTATTGGTCATAGGTAGATAAAATAATGATACTATATTTATATATATAAATACTTGTATCTATTGTGTTTGCATCATTGTTATTATTACAAATTAAATACCCCGCTAGCATATTTTCCGTTCTAGACAAATTATATGGGTCAAAAAAACTATGGGACATAGCAACCGTTTTTTTTAATTAAAAAATATGCCATTTGTCATTAAAATAACCTGTGCTACCACAATCGATCATTCCAAAGCTAATTGTCTAAGAGTAATCTAATTGATAAGAAGAGCAAATTAATTTTTCTAAATAAAAATAATTGCATTGTACCCATAATTTTTTTCTGCAAAAATAGGTTTAAGCATTTAGTTTTAGGATGTGAAATTTATTCTACTTAATTTATAGTAAAGGGGACCAAATATTGGATTATAGTTAAAAAAAATTAAAAGGATGATGCCACCTAGAATAACTAACTTGATACTCCCTCCATTCTAAAATTAGATATACAATTTGACTTTTGATATCAAACGACGATATATTAAAACTTTAAATTAATGTGAATTTATTTAAAATTAGTTAATACAATTATTATAATTGTACAGTATATAAGAAAAACTATGAATAACAAAATTTATTTCATTCTAAACTTTTATGAATCATACCAATTTTGAAATTTAATATAATATCGTTTGATCTCAAAAATTAAATTGTATCTCTAATTTTGAAACGAATATAGTAAACTTTTACACAATGTGCCACGAAGAAAAAACGGAGCGAATAAAATTCTTTGTTAGCAAAGTAAATGGCTTCTCTCTAATTACAAATATTTTCCATTTTGTCGTTTAAAATTTTGGTGGAGATGTGAAGGTGCTTGTAATTACTTGGGGTGGATTTTGTATGTACATGCCTATCTCCTTAGCGATGTTGCCAATGACCTCTTGGACGGTCACACACAAGAAAGGATAGAGACATTTATGATGGGAAGTGGGAACATAATTTAAATAAATTAGGGGACTTTGTATTAGCTAGATTTGAATTTATTTATTTTTATTGCCTTTTCTCTCCTTTTTATTTACCTAAAAATCTTAATCTTTAAATTTTAAAATTTGAATCTGGGTAGAGTCTCATTTCTCTTTTGAAAAAATGGTCTCTTAAAAATATCACTAGTATGAATGCCATACCATATGATAATTTTTTAATAAATAAATAATCAAATAAGGCAACAAAAAAAATTACCGCATACTAGTGATTATTAATTAATGATAGTGTCATGTGTCACATTTTTAAGGTTAATATAAACCCAAGAAATTAAGCTTGATGACTCATTGGTTGGTCCCAACCCATCTAATTAATTAAGGGAGAAAATGTATAAATAGGCAACTCTCATATATTAAGGCCAGAGCACTACATACTTGGATTTTGATATTTTTCTAGGATCCAAGTGATCGATGTATCATGTTGGGATGTTCCCTTTCACTTTTGTACTTTGAAGAGGAAAATTAAAAGTCCTTCGATCCTTTTTAGTTGTTGTTTTAGATAGAAAATTTTGTTCTTTTTTATTCATTATTTGTAAATTTTAATATTATTTTTTATAATTAAATATTAATTTATTTTTCACTTATATTTTTAATACATTTTAAAAAATTAATATTAAAATTTTATATTTAATTTAATTAATTAAATAAAATATTAATTTTTTTTTAAATTTATGTGCATAATTTTAAAATGTGAAAAAAAATATGTGAGAATAATACAGAAGAAAGTCATGGAAACCGACTGACCTAGGGATCACCTACTCTATATGATAAGTTGTAACACCACTCAAACTGAACTGTGACTAAACCTGACATTTTCCATTTTTTTTTACTGTTGGTTACTGATTCACTGCCTCAAATTTTTACCTCACCATTCTCACTTTATTCAAGATGGAAAAGCAATTTTTCAAAAATTATCAATCATTTAATAGTCTTGTTTTTATCCCATATGATCCCAAATATGAAAAATTATTCGGTGTTCTTGAATTATTGTCACGTGATATTTTAAATTAATTACATACTGTTATTTTAATATATACAATGAATTTTTTTATATCTAGATCCATTTCACATACTAAAATGACAATATGTGACTAATTTAAGACACCATATAATAATGTCCCAGCTCTCAAGAGTACTGAATAATTTTTTCCAAAATATGATGCTTTAAATGTTCTTCCCTAGACTATCAAACAATGTCATGTTCTTCACCAAAGTTTGGTCTGCTTTACAGAAAACCAACATAATAATTGTAATGAGATACACACACATGCACTGTACCAACATAACTGCATTTTGGAAAAATCTCTACCAGTCGACAAAATTTTCACATGGAGGACCCAAAATCTTCACTTGTAATTATCCTTTCTATGTTGTCCCTCTGTTATGATTTATGTACTTCAATTTTTTGGAAGGATTTATGTCCCTAAGCAATGACACGTGTAGTCTAGTTAATTTCAAATTTTCGGTTATTTTTTTGTACGTGATTCAAGTCTCGTCAATTACAAAATACAATGGTTTGTTCCGTTTTTCTTAAGTTATAATAAAATAGGCCCAAAAACCTTCTTGATTTTGCTTAATATTCAAAAGCAACTACAAATTAAAAAAACTCAAACGTTGAAACGAGGTAGGAATCAAATCAATTAATTTAGCAATTAACATAGAGATTATGAATATTAATGCTAGGGAATTTCTTGATTAGGATAGGATTGAATTAGTTGCGAATCCACCACCCATTCAATCCAATGAAGTTCATTCTTATATAGTTTAATCATTTGTTCAGGTTGGATTATAAAGGAAGACTCTTTTAAGTGGACAAGCTGATTTTTATATCAGTTCCCTTCTTGGCATGCAATTTTTTAAGCATCATCAGTAGCTCTGATAAAAAAAAATGATTTTTTGTAATAATAAAATTTCCATAATCATCCTCTCAAAAATCACAATTTCAATATGACCCCCCCCCCCCCCCCCCCCCCCCTCTTTTCATCACACGGAATTTCAAGAACTGAAAAATTGAAGTGCAGAATCTCATGATAAAAAAACACATACAAGTAGAAAAAAATTATACCAAAACCCTAATAATAATTTCACTAAATTTCATGAATCTATTACAAGCTAATGAATCGAGCCACTAGCCATGGCACGATTCATACCCAAATTTGTAGTTTCGTACACCGGAAGATCGTAACAAAATTTATCATTTTTGAACAACGCCAGATGATCAAGCTCAAATAAATCCAAACTTGAATCACTGGCTCAGGGGTGGCTCAAGACAATATGAGGCCTAAAGCGATATTTTTTATTTTTTTTTATAATGCTAAAGTGATATTTTTAATGAGGCCTTCTATGTTTGATACATCTTTTATTGACTTTTATGATCAAATTGATCATTTTTTAAATAAATATATCTTATTATTATTTAATATATATGTAAAAAGCCTATAAATATTATAAATTATATAAAATTTAGTACATATCTCAATGTTTACTTTTTTAAAAATCTAAATATATCTATGTTTAATTGTTAATTTTAAAAATGGTCAATTTGACTATAAAAATCAATGGAGAACTTTTATTTTGGGACGGAGGGAGTATTAATAATTTTTATTTAAATGAGGTTTTTTTTTATACTGTTATTTTTTTTTACATATTTAATATTTGAATTGAATTATGGGCCCTAAAAAATTATTTGGCTTATATTTTTATAAGACCTTTTTATATGAATTATTTATGATCTTCAAAAATTTGGGGCCTTTTTTGAAATGGGGCCTAAAGCGCGCGCTTTTTTTTTTATATAGTAGGGCCGGCCCTGCACTGGCTGCATCATCTTCATCATCCTCATCACGAATATTTCTAGCTGAAATTTCATTTTTTTCTTTATTTTTTCGATCCATAAGAGGCGATATAGGCTTATCCCCATTTGCTTGTGGAAGCATTGGCATCCCAAATCTCTCAAAATCTTCATCATACGTGAATTTATGGCCACAACCATGAGAATCTTCAGTCCTTTTGTTGAGTTTCTCCTTCGAATTTGGTGAATTTTTGCTCAAATAAAACCTTGAAAATGAAGAAGCTTATGAACATGTAGAAGATGTTTGCGTTTTCCGATCCACATTATAACCCCCGTTGCCAGTGGGATGTAAATCCTTGCTTTCTTGGGATTCCCATTGGACCACCTGGTGACATCTCCTGCTTCACCTTCTTCAAATTGTCATAAATCTTTAAAGCCCGGGTTTTTTACTTGATCAAATCCTCAGTTTTATCTGTTTGATGATTATTTAGACGATAATCATCAAACAAATAAAACTCACTCTGCTCAGCAGATTGTTCCAATTTCTCGGATACGACGCTTGTCCTAACCGGTTTTGGCCTCGGTGCTGTGGAACAAGAAGTCCTCGCCTTCTCAGCACCAAGAGATTCAGTTTCGGAAGACGAAAATCCTTCAGGAAATAATGATCCACGTCGAGCCGATACTTTTTCATTAACCTTCTTTTCCATCCATTTCTCGAACAAACAAGCTCGCCGGAAACTTGCCATTTCTTCATCTTCAGTAGAACTTCTAGCCTTTGCTCTGCCACCACCATTGCTGCAACCGCTATGTTTCTTCAAAAAAAAATTCTTTGGGCTGTTTTAATTCCTCGCCGCCATCAATCTCACTGTAGATTTCATCGAGAAGAGTGGAAGAAAATGATGGGTTCTTCGGATTTGTCCTCATTTTGTCTTCTCTCAAAGATTTCTCCCAATTATACATATTTCTACTCAATTTATGTATTTTTGTGTGTATTTATGTATAACAAAGAGGGGGAAGAAAAGGGTGGAGAGAGAAACAACTGAAATGATGAACAAAAGGGATTTGTTTAGAGAGAGAAGTGCGTAATGAACAAAAGGGATTTGTTTAGTGGGCGGCAATCACCGGATCACTAGTACTAACTAATTTTTACTAGTATTAATTCTCAGATAAAATGATAGCAAGCCGCAGCATAGTTTTTATTTTATTAGAAAATAAAAATCTTCCTAATAAATTTTACTACCATATTAGTTAAGATCACATAATAGAAATATAAAACAAAAACCATATGGTTCAGTCTGTAATTTCAATATCTTAACATACTGGGTCCCAAGCTTTCTTTTTCCAAACATATTGGGACGTTGTTGGTCCTGATGTGCATGAGGAGTTTGTTGCGGAGGCTTTTGAAAAAGGTGAACGAATTACAATTTCACCTATTTGTATTTTTACTCTCAATTTTCATGTCGAATTATCATGTCCACGTAAAAAAGCTCTTTCCGGAAGAGATTAATGCCACTTTTATCTCTTTACTTCCTAAAATTGAGGGTCCGGAAGTGGGTACTCAATTCAGACCCATATCTCTTTGTAATGTGTTGTACAAGATCCTCATAGCTCTGCAGGCTCTGCTCGATAAAATTGTGAGCCCTCCCATGCAAAGTAGCTTTGTGCCGGAGAGGCACACGTCTCGCAACATCCTTGTGACCCAAGAAATCATTCACTCTGTTAGGAAATCAAAAACCAAAGAGAAAGGCATGATCGTGAAACTTGACCTTGAGATGATAAAGCCAATTGGGATTTTCTCGAGTCTAGTTTATGTCATTTTGGCTTTCCTCAAAAAATCATAGCGATCATTATAATATATGAGATAGATTTGTTCGGATGACATCGTTGTCTATTTTGTGGAATGGAGAGCCTGCCCCTGCCTTTAAACCATCCCAAGGTATTCGGCAAGAGGATCCTTTATCCCCTACTTGTTTGTCCTTTATATTGCGTAGTCAAGTATCAGTTAAAAATTATGGAAACCTCTTAAAACTGGGATGCGAGGACCATCTTTTTCTTATCCAGTCCGTTACGGCTGTCATGCCTGCTGTCTATACTATGCAATCGGCTTGGTTGCCCAAAAGTACTTGTCAGTCCTTTGATAAAATTAATAAAAGATTTTTATGGTCAAATAAATCAGGGGAAAAAGGAGTTCACCTTGTTAATTGGAAAGAGGTTACTAAACCCAAACATCAAGGAGGATTGGGGATTAGATGGGACGCTAATGTTGCTATGCTGGCTGAAAAATTATTAGATGCGATAAGAGCCTTTGGGTTGAGGTGTGGAGGAAGAAATATATTAAAAATTCAAACATTCTTGTTTGAACTCCTAAAAAATGGCTTCAAATGGAGAGTTGGGGACGGCTTCAAATTTATAAACACTAAAAGATGTACTTTTTTTTTATTTTTTATATTTCTCTCTCAAGATAATTAATATTTAGTTTATTAGTGATAGGGTGGTAGTGAAATTGTGAAATCATACTAGAAGATGCAATGTCATTACACCATTATCTATAAGATATATTACTAACTTTAAAAATATACTCTTCTATGGAAATGATTAATATTATTTTACGGAAATTTTAAAAATATATTCTTTTAAGAAGATGATTAATTGATAATGATTTAAATTGTGGGAGCAAGTTGAAACAGGCTTGTCCAAAAGTTCAATACTCCATTATTGAAATACTCCATAATAAAATAAAATAAAAAACTGCCTGACGTTGTTATAGGTAATCCATCCATTATTGAAATAATAAAAATATAACAAAATCTACCAACTACTTTTCTCTGTTCTGGAAACGATGATATTTTCCATCACCAAAGAAGCAACAACCAACACCATCTTACAATATTTTGATGTTTTATTTGAGTCGCCAAACATAGACCTGATAAGTATGATAACACAAATTTGAAACAGGATCTTCTCCGAGCATTGTAGCAACTCCTCCGTTCATTGAGAATTCAACCTCTGAACATCTACAACCTTGTAAAGATCACTGCGACGTTGACGTTCTAGTGTAAGGTTTGTCCTGAATATATAAGAAAATAAACATAAGCAGAGAAGAACATAATAATCCAGTAGATGAAAATTTACTGCAGGTTGTATGTATAGTGTTTCACCTCCTTAGCTCTATTTGTGAATAATCAATCTCCGATATGATTATTGCCTCTTCATGTTCTGTAGTAGCCAGTACTTCTCCAAACTGTCACGTATACATCTATCGGTAAGTGGCAAAAAGAATTTGATCGTCTACAAGTCTAAAAGGCGCAACAAACTTCAGCCATCAAAGAAACCAGTGATCTAATCTCTGCTTGTTCAGAGTTTTGTCAAAGATCGATTAGTAAGATGAACGAGTCAAACCAGCTTGTTTAATTAATATAAGTTTCAAACTATTCAAGCTCGGATCACTTTTGCTCGTATGAGATTTATTTTAATTTAAGCCCTTAGTCCTCCAAAGAAACAGGTAAAGCCAAGGAGGACTTTCTGATATTCACAAGCAAGCACGCTTAATGCGTCATGCCATATGGCATAATACATCCCACAGTTGAATCCTCCAGTCAAGGAATGCTCAAGATAGTTTACACATAGTAGGAGAACTAGAAATATGTTTACTTACAGGACCAACCAATGTTGAATGCCCCCAGGCCACATAACCTGCACCGGTATCTCGAGCAGGAGAGCAAGTCGCTACATATAACTGAAATAAGAAATGACAAAAATAAGAACTTAAAACAATAGCGCTGTAGAGCTGCCGCGCAACAGTTGTCTTTGGTCATGCTTTAAGGGTACAGCATCTTCTGACGGTAATATACCTGTTTTCGAACTGGCAATCATTGTACAGCAAAGTTATCTAATTGGCTTTAATTTTTTGCTGAAGAATAATGAATTAGAGTCGTTTACTTCTGTTTTCTGTTACTTATTTCCATTTTCTTATCCGTTCTCAACTTTTTGAACAATTGGAGTAGACTAAGATGAGAAGAAAACACAAGTGGTCACTGTTTTAGTGGATTGGCAACAGATTAGTTGCAGACTATTCAACTTTATCACCAAATCTAAACTGATATATTGTGAGGACAATAAGTGACATATATGGCATTTGAACTATTTTAAAATTTTGCAAAACAGAGCTTGTGAACATTTTGAACTTCAATCGGGCTCAAAGCAAGACTGGCTTGGGTATTTAGTTATGAACAATGTGGTTCATTTACAAGTGCACAAAACAGAAAGAATAAGAAGTTGATGATGTTTCTTGAGATACCTGGTTATCTGCAGCCCTGCATGTGGAAAAGAAAAGACACCAGTTAGTAAGGTTAGGATGACAAATATAACCTGCAAATAGAATAGATCTCACGTGCCATCCTAATATCACATACTATCACTGAAGTATTAAGGTGCAGACACACATGAGCTAAAAACTATAAATAAATCCTGGCATGTGATTGACATTGTGGCTTGTGAATATTGCTAAACTATGCCAAAAACTTTGATTTCTTGAACACTTATGTCGTTAATCAAACAGACTAACCTATGTGTCTCTAACCAATGATTATCAATGTTTTAAATTGATAAGATATTGGTCAATGTTGATATGAAATGCCAATTACAAGCTATGCAAAAACTCGATAATCAGCAAATAGACAGTGAAATAAATGAAAGGGCAAACTAGAAAAATTAACCATGGAAGAAAAATTAATTCATGCCTGATACGAACGACACATTATTATTCATTACCTTGCCCTCTGCAGTAACTCCCAATGCGTTGGTCCAGTAGTCATGTTGAAAGCCCCAGGATAGCAAAGCAAGTGAGCACCTGGTATGCACAATTTATTTTTTTAAAATCTCAACACTAACTTAAGAATTATGGCACATCAAAGATCAACAGAGTAACAAACTAGTTTGCCAAGTATATTGGTTCAAAAAGATGATAATTCGCACTGGCCTTAGTATACAAGGAACATAATCGTAATTAGAGGAGAAATATGAGAGAAAAACTAGCAGTCAATGTCATACTTAAAACCTAGATGCAAGTTATAACCAATTGCAATCTATAATTTGTCAGTAAAACCTTACGTAGATACTTGAAACCTTATATACCAGGTACCTTGAGAATTACTTTTTGACAGAAATACACTAAGAATCATGCAAACAAAAGGCATAAAATCTCAGTTGGAACCTTTAAAAAGAAGATCCAGGAGACACCTCTTTCTCAAGTTAATATTATTGAAATAGAAAAATTGTATATAAGACCTTGAAAAAGAAGAAAACACCACCTTTACTGACCAAGGTAACGACTGTTAGCTTTGCAGATTTAGTATCTACCCTCTTTTTTGTCATAAAACATATCTGGTCCTCCTAATTCATTAACAAACATTTCCTCTTGCTACTTAGGAAAAAAATGTATATAGGAAAATTGTTGCATGAAATTGACAAAAAAAGGATTTAAATATTGTTGATAATACACATATATAATGCACCCATTTGAAGATTAAAATTTATAATTTTATGCTATCATGATTTCCAAGGATAATATCAGCTACCACCGCCCTAAAATAGATAAAATTATATAAAAATTTAAAGAACACTATTAAGATCAAACAAACCTCTCGCTGCATATAATATTGCCAGTTCCTGAAAGCCGATGTCATGGCAGATACCTATACCAATACGTCCAACCTCTGCATGAATTAAAAGATTTGTAAGAATGACTGAACTTTCATTGATATAATCAACATGACTCACCAATTGTCAATTATCCCAAGAATGAAATTTGGAAAAAGATCTGCTTCACTAAAATCACAACTCAAGAACTAAGTACTGCATGGATTCGGCAATTAGTTTTGCCTCAGATTGTACATGCTGTCAAGTATTGATCCCTTTACCTCAAATCAAGGCATCAAAGATTTAGGCAATCTAAAGATGGTAACTTATTCTTAGATTAGCATGCTTATTAGTCATTCGATACTACTTAACTCTCCCAGAATATTGTCGTTGTAAGTATTGCTCATTGGGGAGTGTGCTTGTGAGGCATGTCATAGTTGCTGAGTTATGAAGAATGTTAAGATGGATCAGGTGATAACACAAGCTAGCATTGTGGGCTGATAACGGCAGAAGTTAGAACCTGTAACAATCTTCAATTAAGGTAGAAAATTCACAAAAATTGGCAGCTATGCCAGTTCTCGAGGAAGATGTCATCAGAGTCCAACTTCTAATGTCTCTTTTGCTTTCTAAAGTTATTAAGATCTTCAACTTCCAATTGAAAAAATAAAATGAAGTTGCGGTGCTACTCCTACTCCAAAGTAGCTTGCATTAATTTACTAAACACTTCAAACTTCATTTGTGGTTGAAAATTACAGAAAAGCCTGGGAACAATATTATATGCAAGAAAGGAAAGATTAAGAGCTGAAAATAGAACGCAGTGATCTGAAGTAACATTCTATTCAATAAATGTGAAAAGAAACTGGAGACTTGAAACAAAAATAAATATCTTAGTCATGACAGCAACAAAGAGAAGAACCTGTATCAACAATGGTTGGAGTCTCCCCTGCTGTAAGAGTCTTTGATTCTTGGAAGGTAATCTTCCCCGGAATATCAATATCAAAAAGGTGTATCTGTCATGTACTCAAACACATATGTCATGTGTTAGGAGTTTGTTTAACCAACAATGCATATCTTCTAAATGATACTAATAAAACTCAACTAAGAAGAGGCCCTAATAAAACCCGTCTTATAGCGATTTTGAAGTATATAAACTGGCTCTTTATTATATCATACATTTTCAGAACCATTTAGCACTTTAATACCTAACAAGTCCCATTGTCGGAAGTTTGAGATCCATTAAATATTAAGTGCAGAAAGTGCTCTCCAAGCACCCAGATTAAAATAGTCTCATGCTTATGGAATCGTGAGTTCATATAGATATAGTGTACACTGGCAAATTACCTTTCTGTGTTTGGCTTTCAGCTTCCCATCAGTATCAAAAACGCAACACGTATTGTACAACCTATCCCCGGATCTTTCAGTTATCGAGCCACCAACTATTGTGATCTTTAAAGTACGAGCAACTTCAGACAGCATTGCAGTTGATGGAGATGCGTCACTGCCAGCATCAATGTCTTCAGCATAAACTGGGAAGTTATCATTTGAGTATGGACTATTCCATATTTCCTGATATAAGAAGGAATGAAAATCAAAATTTGCAACCAATTTTTTAGTCAATAGTGACACTTATTTTCTGTTCAATTGTACCTCATTTGCCCCTTTTGCATTTTAACATCAAGCGCGCCGCAAAATAACTGAACTTTTGCATGCTTCAGGTTTCATTCAGATACAAATATATCTCTAATATTGCAACGGAGGGAGTAATAATTGATTATGAGCTAGTAATTTATCAGGAAATATGCACATTCATATAAACCCACCACCCATTTCACATTAAGAGTCCATATAGACCATTGATTTTACTAAAAATGATTTTCTTCTCTCAAAAGATATATTTTTTTTAAATGGGTTTTTTTCCTTTCTAAGTTTATATTCCCCCCATAACAGTAGGACTGTGTGTGTGTGTGTGTGTGTGTGTGATTACTAATTAGTATGAATTGGAATAGAAAGAAAACTAAAAAGAAAAAAAATACATACAGGCAAAAGAACAAGCTTGGCACCCTTTTCAGCAGCCTCAACAATGGCAATGCGAGCATGAGAAATGTTCCTATCCTTGTCCGCTGTCACCGACAATTGGCACAGTCCAATCTTGAACTGAAAACAAAAACACCCACAAAAAAATAAGCGATAAAATTTGTAAATAGATAAATAAAAATAAATAAAAAACCAATTAATCTTTACATATAAAGTGAACTGACTTTGGTGAGGGGAGGGGTGGGCAATTGGAGGGCCGGAGGAACCCTAGCTTGCTCATGATTGAAAGTAGAAGTCATTGTTGCAGAGGAACGGATTGGATAGTTGTAATTGTGGTTGGTTTTGCTGAAATTGGTATGAAGTAAAGATCGACGGTGGAAGATGAAGGGACCAGTAGGGCGTGTGATGGAGAGAGAAAAAGGTGATCGGAGACTTCTTCCTTTTGAGCAAGATGACGAGATTGCTGTTGTTCCTGCTGTTACGAAATTGTTTATCAAAAAGGAAAAAATGTTTAGAGGATTGACACGGTAATCCTTAACTTTATTGCCCTTTTATTAAAATTAGTTTGTTAAAAGGTTAATGGCAACATACTTTCGAGATATATTTTAAGTTTATTCTGTTTTCTTTCCTCTCTACTGTGATAGCAATTTACGGGTGAATTATATGAAAATTACTGTGTAAAGGTAGAAAGAATACAGGGTAAGGTATTAATGAAAGTTCAGTTTTGTTAGAAACACAACCGAGTTTTATTATTTATTCAAAAAATATCAGTTATAAAATTAATTCTTTCATTACAAAATAAATTTTGTAATAATATTTCTTTGAATTAAGTAACTGTATAATTTTTCCAAGTTATATTATTTCTTTGTAACTGGTTTGCATATTAAACTATTTATAACTGATTATTTAACTTTGTTTGCAATGAATGGCTTTGAGAATCGTAGATCAGCTCATGGAACAACTACAGAATCGCAGAGTAGTTATAAAATCGTAGAGCAATTACAAAATCGTAGAGTAACTACAAAATCGTAGAGCAACTACCTAATAATATAGCAACGTTATAACATATTCGTAAAGTATCTCAAAATCGTTGATCAACACTTCAACATTCGTAGAGCAACTCTTAGAATCGTAGAGTAGCTTAACAGAGAAGAAAAACTAGTTTTATAAATAACAATTGTAAGACCCCGAATTTTATGAAATACAAAATTTAATTTTTCTTCATATATATATTTTTTTGAAACAGTAAGTGGTTAAATCGATAAAGTTAAAAGTTAAGGATGTTATGTGCAAATTTTATTTTGTCGGACAATATTCGCTTTGTCGGGGAATATTCGTTTGGTCGGGGAATATTCGTTTGGTCCGACGGCGCCGAAATAACAAATTATTGGTGGACCCCACAACGGAATATTTATCGGATATAGAAAACGACAGAAATAACCTTTTTAAATAAAAATAGTCAACGGAACTGTTAAAATACCGGTGATAAAAGAATAGTAGCATACGGTAGTTATTGGTATTTTCTGTAGCACTCGGTACTCTACAGTAACACGCGGTATTGCATAGTGTCTCATATTATTGGTCTGATAATTGACACCGTAACTGTTACGCATCATTTCATCGATAATTGTCACTGCATAATATTTTATATTATCAATTCAATAATTGTTGTTACACAGTATTTTGCATTATTGATTTAATAATTGTCATTACACTGTATTTTATATCATTGAGTCAATAATTGTTGTTGCACTGTTTTTAAAATTATTGAACCTAATAATTGTCACAGTAACATATGCACAGTAATTCACATTATTGAATCAATAATTGTCATTACACAGTAACGTATGCTTTATTTTACATTATTGTTATCTCTATTATGATGTTATTTAAACAGTTGTATTTCATTAATTTATTGACTTGATATCTAAGAACTAACTATACTGTATTTGTAACAATTAGTCATAATAATTGAATTGATAAAGTTATTTGTTTATAATATAAAGTTAGGTGATTATTAGGTGATATGAAATGAATGGTGTAGATTAAAGTGTGAATTATTGTTGAATAATTGAATTGATTTGTTTATAATATAAAGTTAGGTGATTATTAGGTGATATGAAATGAATGGTGTAGATTAAAGTGTGAATTATTGTTGAATAATTAAATTGATTTGTTTATAATATAAAGTTAGGTGATTATTAGGTAATATGAAATGAATGGTGTAGATTAAAGATAATATAAAATTTGAAATGGATGGTGTAGATTAAAAGATGATATTTAAATGAATGGTTTAGATTAAAGGAATGATAAGATTTTTGGCTATAAATAGAAGCCTTAACTTAAGGATTTTTCATAAACTTCCTTACTTGTTCTTTCTTTCTCTCTCTAAATACTTCTTGTGAAAGTTCTCTCTAAGTGTGCTTAAGTCATCTTGAGTATTTGTGAAGATCTATAAGTATACGTGTACTGTTCAAGTTAATCAACCTCATTTAAATCAATATCCAATCACGTGTTGAGGTAAGGGATACCATCTTTTTCATCTTCCATTATTCAAACATACTATGGTAAGGGATTATCATTATTTGATTCTCGATAATAATATTGTTTCTTCCTTACTCATAAGACGTGCCTTTTATTTCCATGTATTAAATTGTGGGAATAACCTTACGGAGCGGATTGCCGCCTGTTGGTGAATAACCTTTCGTATTCATTCATTATTAATCTCTGAGAATAACCTTACGGAGCAGATTGCCGCCTGTTTGGTGAATAACTCTTTGTACTCAAATTCTATTAAATTGTGGGAATAACCTTACGGAGCGGATTGCCGCCTGTTGGTGAATAACCCTTTATATTAATTTCCTTCACCTTTTGTTAATCAAACCTGCTACGGTAAGGGATATTATTTTCTTTCATACTCCTAAATCGAAATTTATTATGGAACTATTGCTTCTATAATTCCTGAAAATATTATATGTTCCATAATAGTTGAACTTCATTATTTCAACTGAACATTCCTATTTACGTGAACCTTTCTATTGAATTGTAACCGTTATTCTGAACTGTGGATCTTGAATATCATTTTTAAATTTCACTCCACATCATGTTGACAATTTGGACATTATTTGAATATGTACAAAGTAAACTTCTGATACTTATTGTTATCCTATTTCTTCTGTTCATCATTTATATCATTCTAATCATCCAAAAATCAAGCTGTTGTGAATATCTGTGGCCGGGGGCACAGATGTGATATATTTGTTGAACAGATGATAGGTTAAAGGCGATATAATAGGTTAAAGGCGATACATCTGTTCGGTGTCTTTTATGGCACGTGGTGAATGTTCTCTTTGGCCCGTAGTGCAAAGATGAACTGTTGTTTGGTATGATTATGACCAAAGGCTGAATTTGGTATAATCATGACCGTTGGTGCTATATTGAATATCTTTGGCCCGTAGTACAAAGATGAACTGTTGATGTGCATGATTATGATCAGGAACTGTGAATTTGTATTATCTTAACTAATGATATTTCAGATGATAAAAGTTGATGATGTTTTTCCTAAAAAGAGAACCGAGTGGACATTATAGTCTGCATTATTCTTCTAATAGATTACTCATTCCGCTGCTATTATTGATCTGAACGTTGTTTAAGAATTTAACTGCAGTTTTTGATATAAACCTTGTAGTCTATTGTATTCTATCAAGAACTCAACTGTTGAAGACTAATGATAATTTATTCGTCATTATCTTAGTCATGATATTCTTTACTGGGCTATTTGAGCTCACCCTTTCTTTTGTTCCATTGTTTTTCAACAGGAGATGAAAACATAACAGGGTCTAGCCGGGGAATGGAGTGAGGGTCCGAGGAATAGTTATCATAGTCTTCACGTTTTGTAAAATAGTGTGGCAATAATAGTGAAGACTTAGTTGTGTATTATTATACACTGTATTGTTGTACGTTGTGCTTTGTTGTAATAATTTTGTTGTAGTCTTTTGACGACTCAAGTTTGGGCTGTGTGGGCCCAGATTTGGGGGCGTCACAGTTGGCATCAGAGCTTAGGGATATGGTCTTTAATGGAGATCTAGGGTAGAACTAGGAGGGGAGAGACGAATAGAATCAGTCACTAGTGTGTCCTACCTAAAATAGATTTTATTATCTAATGAGTCGATTTGAATGTAGGAACATGAAGTGATGAGTCAGTTTATTTGAACTAACATTTATTTTGTGACCATAGTTAAGTATGGCATCTGAAAATCAAGAGGTTAACTATGGAATACTCGAAGCAAATGTAGCCGAGAATCAAGAGGCCCCAAACAATCCTCCTGCCAACTCAGGAAATAATGTTCCTGATAACATGATGAACGATGGATTCTTTAGGAATTTCATGCAGTTCATACAGAATCAAGGAAGAGGAAATCCAGTCAATAATAACGGTAGAAACGCTGGCAATTTGAGAATGGTCACTGTTAAGCAATTTAAAGAATTAGGACCACCTGAATTCCACGGGAAGCCTGACCCACTCAAAGCGGAGGCATGGCTGAAGCAGACGACAAAAATACTTGATGTCTTACAATGCGCTGATGATCAGAAGGTGTCATTTGCCACTTTTATGTTACGAGGTGAGGCGGACCATTGGTGGAAAGCGGTAAAACGTATCCAACCTTCAGCACTCGAAATGTCTTGGACAGAATTCGAAGAACTGTTTAACGAGAAGTACTTCCCAGAAAGCATCCGCCATATGAAGGAAGTGGAATTCATTAAGCTGGAGCAGGGAAACATAACAGTTTCTCAATATGAAGCTAAGTTTGCTGAACTGTCTCGTTTTGCGACTCATCTAGTAGATGACGAAGCACGAATGAGTCGAATGTTCCTGAGAGGTTTGAGACTCAAAATTCGTCAACAACTTAGTTCTCATAAATTCAGTTTGTATTCAGATGTTGTAGATAGGGCTCAAAGGGTGGAGCAAACAGATGAAACATTGCAGCCAAGAGTTAATGATCAGCATAGAGAAAGGAGTGACAACAACCACAGGAACGAGAACCATCGAGGAGGTAACCAACACTTCGGTGGTAATTCCACACCAAATAACAGAAGAGGAGAATCTAGTGGGAACAATTTCAAAAGAAAGAGATTCCATAATAATTATGGAAGGGCACCAGTACCAACACCAGCACCGACCCCAGTTTCAAGGGGAGAAGATCGACCACCAGTGAGATGCTATAGGTGTGGTCAGGAAGGTCACATCAGCCCAAACTGTACACTGCAGTCCAAAAAGTGCTACAGTTGTGGGAAAGAGGGTCATCTTGCGCGGTTTTGTCCTGCCACAAAATCAAGTCCAGCTGCAATGATAATACCAAAAGCTAGCGCGGATAAAGGAAAATCTGTAGTTCAAGGGAGAGCTTTTGTTGTGACATCCCAAATGGCACGAAACTCGAACGAGGTGATAACCGGTAAGCTATTCATAAATTCTCGTGAAGTCTACGCTTTGTTAGATACTGGCTCTACCCATTCTTTTATCTCACCTACGTGTGCTCAGCGTTTAAACTTAACTCCTGAAAATTTGGACTTTGACTTATCAATTGAAACCCCATTAGGAGAAATGACCATTACATCTACTGTCTATAAATCTTGCCTAGTTCAAATCAACAACCTCACATTACCTGTTGACCTTATTTCTTTGGAGATGCATGAATTTGATGTGATTTTAGGAATTGATTGGTTGACTACCCATCATGCTAAAATTGATTGTTTTCATAAGATTATTAGTTTTCATATTCCTAATCAACCTGTCATGCAAATTCAAGCAACTAAACCATTGAAATCTATAACTGTTATTTCTAGCCATAAAGCCATTCGTTTATTGAAAAACGGATGTCAAGCCTTTTTAGCTCATGTCACTGATTTGAACAAAAATACGTCAAACTTGAATGATATTCCCATTGTTAATGAGTTTCCTGACGTTTTTCCTGAAGAACTTCCTGGCTTACCCCAAAACCGTGAAATTGATTTTTATATTGATCTTGAACCCGGTACCAAGCCCATTTCCAAAGCTCCCTACCGAATGGCTCCCATTGAACTTCAAGAGTTAAAAGTCCAACTACAGGAATTGTTGGATACCGGTTTCATTCGTCCGAGTGCATCACCTTGGGGTGCTCCTGTTCTATTTGTGAAGAAGAAAGACGGGAGTATGAGATTGTGCATTGACTACCGAGAATTGAACCATGTCACCATCAAGAACAGGTACCCGTTACCTCGGATTGATGACATGTTTGATCAATTGCAAGGCGCTCAACATTTCTCAAAGATTGATCTCCGTTCTGGATATCATCAGTTAAAGGTTAAAGCTGAGGACATTCCAAAGACTGCTTTCAGAACTCGTTATGGGCATTATGAGTTCTTAGTCATGCCTTTTGGACTAACTAATGCTCCTGCAGCTTTCATGGACATGATGAACCGGATATTCAAGGAACATTTGGATCATTTTGTGGTTGTCTTTATTGATGACATCCTCATATACTCCAAGAGTCGCGAGGATCATGAACAACACCTGAGATTGATACTACAAAAGCTCCGTGAAAACAAATTATATGCCAAGTTGAAGAAATGTGAGTTCTGGCTTGAGGAGGTCGCGTTTCTTGGGCATGTGATTTCTAGTCAAGGAATATCAGTCGATCCTACGAAGATTGAAACGGTACTAAATTGGGAACAACCCAAAACAGTAACCGAAGTCCGAAGTTTTCTGGGTCTAGCTGGTTATTATCGGAGATTCGTAGAAGGATTTTCTCGAATCGCCACTCCATTAACGCAGCTTACTCGGAAAAGCACAAAATTCATATGGAGCGAGGAATGCGAGAAAAGTTTCCAAGAACTCAAGAAGAGACTGGTTTCAGCTCCTGTTCTGACCATACCATCAGGATCAGGAGAATTTGTTATCTACAGCGATGCTTCTGGCAAAGGTCTAGGCTGTGTCCTTATGCAACATGGAAAGGTTATAGCCTACACCTCTCGACAACTCAAAGATTATGAGAAAAATTATCCTACTCATGATCTAGAGTTGGCAGCAGTCGTTTTCGCGTTGAAGATCTGGAGACACTACTTGTACGGAGAAAAAGTGGATATCTATACGGATCATAAAAGTCTCAAGTATTTCTTCACTCAGAAAGAACTCAACATGCGACAACGACGTTGGCTTGAGTTGTTAAAGGATTATGACCACACAATCCAGTATCACCCGGGAAAGGCGAACGTTGTAGCTGACGCTTTGAGCAGAAAATCTTATGCAAGTACAAGTGCACTACTGACAACACAAAAGTGTATTTTGTACGACTTGCAAAAGATGGAGATAGAGCTAAAGACACCAGGGACCCACTCGAAGATTGCTCACGTGCGAGTAGAACCAACTTTAATCGATAAAATTAAAGCTGCTCAAGCTACCGATCCGGAACTGATAAATATGATAAAGAAAGTACAAGAAGGTGTCATTCCCGAAGCAAGAATCGACGAGAAAGGAATACTTCGAGTCAACTCTCGACTATGTGTTCCTAACGATCCTGAATTAAAGCATAAAATCATGATGGAGGCACACAACACGCCGTTTGCAATCCACCCAGGAGGTACCAAGATGTATCGAGATCTTCGTCATACATTTTGGTGGAACAATATGAAAAGAGAGATTGCGGAGTTTATCTCAAGGTGCCTAACTTGTCAACGTGTCAAGGCAGAGCATCAAGTTCCTAAAGGTCCATTACAATCACTTGAAGTTCCCGAATGGAAGTGGGAACACATTAATATGGACTTCGTGACGGGTCTTCCAAAAGTTTCTCAAGGCTTAGATGCAATTTGGGTGATCGTAGATAGATTGACCAAATCTGCTCATTTCTTGCCTATACGAGAAAACTTTTCACTTGAACGTCTTGCCGGTATGTACATAAATGAGATCGTGAGATTGCATGGCATGCCAGTTTCCATAGTTTCTGATCGAGATCCTAGATTCACTTCACGCTTTTGGATCAGTCTACAAAAAGCTATGGGCACTAAACTACGTTTTAGTTCTGCATACCATCCTCAAACGGACGGACAATCGGAAAGGACGATCCAGACCCTCAAAGATCTTTTGAGACTTTGTGTATTAGACTTCAAAGGAAGTTGGGATAAGTACTTGCCGTTGGTGGAATTTTCTTACAACAACAGTTACCAAGCAAGCATAGGCATGGCTCCATTCGAGGCATTGTATGGAAGGAAGTGTCGCTCTCCAATATGTTGGAATGAGGTAGGAGAAGCAAAATTGTTGGGACCCGAGTTGGTACGCTTGACGACCGAAAAGATCCAAATGATCCGACAATGAATACAGACCGCACAAGAACGACAAAAAAGTTATGCTGATCTTCATCGGAGAGACGAAAGTTTCAACGTCGGAGATCATGTATTCTTACGTGTTTCTCCATGGAAAGGGGTTACGAGATTCGGAAAGAGAGGAAAGCTCAACCCTCGATTTATTGGCCCATTTGAAATCCTCGATCGAATAGGAACCGTAGCCTACAGACTAGCCCTACCACCAAGTATGTCTCGCATCCATAACGTTTTTCACATATCTATGTTACGTAAATATGTGAAGGACCCAAACCACGTCATTGAGTTAGAACCAGACGTTATAGCAGATGATTTAACATACGAGGAGGTACCTGTTAAGATCCTGGATAAGAAGGAGCAGATCCTACGCTCAAAGGTTATACCTCAAGTTAAGGTTTTATGGAGGAACCAAGATACTGAGGAAATGACCTGGGAGCTAGAATCTGAGATGAAATCTAAGTATCCTTACCTCTTCGATATGTCAGGTACGTCAATTTCGGGGACGAAATTTCATAAGGAGGGGAGGTTGTAAGACCCCGAATTTTATGAAATACAAAATTTAATTTTTCTTCATATATATATTTTTTTGAAACAGTAAGTGGTTAAATCGATAAAGTTAAAAGTTAAGGATGTTATGTGCAAATTTTATTTTGTCGGACAATATTCGCTTTGTCGGGGAATATTCGTTTGGTCGGGGAATATTCGTTTGGTCCGACGGCGCCGAAATAACAAATTATTGGTGGACCCCACAACGGAATATTTATCGGATATAGAAAACGACAGAAATAACCTTTTTAAATAAAAATAGTCAACGGAACTGTTAAAATACCGGTGATAAAAGAATAGTAGCATACGGTAGTTATTGGTATTTTCTGTAGCACTCGGTACTCTACAGTAACACGCGGTATTGCATAGTGTCTCATATTATTGGTCTGATAATTGACACCGTAACTGTTACGCATCATTTCATCGATAATTGTCACTGCATAATATTTTATATTATCAATTCAATAATTGTTGTTACACAGTATTTTGCATTATTGATTTAATAATTGTCATTACACTGTATTTTATATCATTGAGTCAATAATTGTTGTTGCACTGTTTTTAAAATTATTGAACCTAATAATTGTCACAGTAACATATGCACAGTAATTCACATTATTGAATCAATAATTGTCATTACACAGTAACGTATGCTTTATTTTACATTATTGTTATCTCTATTATGATGTTATTTAAACAGTTGTATTTCATTAATTTATTGACTTGATATCTAAGAACTAACTATACTGTATTTGTAACAATTAGTCATAATAATTGAATTGATAAAGTTATTTGTTTATAATATAAAGTTAGGTGATTATTAGGTGATATGAAATGAATGGTGTAGATTAAAGTGTGAATTATTGTTGAATAATTGAATTGATTTGTTTATAATATAAAGTTAGGTGATTATTAGGTGATATGAAATGAATGGTGTAGATTAAAGTGTGAATTATTGTTGAATAATTAAATTGATTTGTTTATAATATAAAGTTAGGTGATTATTAGGTAATATGAAATGAATGGTGTAGATTAAAGATAATATAAAATTTGAAATGGATGGTGTAGATTAAAAGATGATATTTAAATGAATGGTTTAGATTAAAGGAATGATAAGATTTTTGGCTATAAATAGAAGCCTTAACTTAAGGATTTTTCATAAACTTCCTTACTTGTTCTTTCTTTCTCTCTCTAAATACTTCTTGTGAAAGTTCTCTCTAAGTGTGCTTAAGTCATCTTGAGTATTTGTGAAGATCTATAAGTATACGTGTACTGTTCAAGTTAATCAACCTCATTTAAATCAATATCCAGTCACGTGTTGAGGTGAGGGATACCATCTTTTTCATCTTCCATTATTCAAACATACTATGGTAAGGGATTATCATTATTTGATTCTCGATAATAATATTGTTTCTTCCTTACTCATAAGACGTGCCTTTTATTTCCATGTATTAAATTGTGGGAATAACCTTACGGAGCGGATTGCCGCCTGTTGGTGAATAACCTTTCGTATTCATTCATTATTAATCTCTGAGAATAACCTTACGGAGCGGATTGCCGCCTGTTTGGTGAATAACTCTTTGTACTCAAATTCTATTAAATTGTGGGAATAACCTTACGGAGCGGATTGCCGCCTGTTGGTGAATAACCCTTTATATTAATTTCCTTCACCTTTTGTTAATCAAACCTGCTACGGTAAGGGATATTATTTTCTTTCATACTCCTAAATCGAAATTTATTATGGAACTATTGCTTCTATAATTCCTGAAAATATTATATGTTCCATAATAGTTGAACTTCATTATTTCAACTGAACCTTCCTATTTACGTGAACCTTTCTATTGAATTGTAACCGTTATTCTGAACTGTGGATCTTGAATATCATTTTTAAATTTCACTCCACATCATGTTGACAATTTGGACATTATTTGAATCTGTACAAAGTAAACTTCTGATACTTATTGTTATCCTATTTCTTCTGTTCATCATTTATATCATTCTAATCATCCAAAAATCAAGCTGTTGTGAATATCTGTGGTCGGGGGCACAGATGTGATATATTTGTTGAACAGATGATAGGTTAAAGGCGATACATCTGTTCGGTGTCTTTTATGGCACGTGGTGAATGTTCTCTTTGGCCCGTAGTGCAAAGATGAACTGTTGTTTGGTATGATTATGACCAAAGACTGAATCTGGTATAATCATGACCGTTGGTGCTATATTGAATATCTTTGGCCCGTAGTACAAAGATGAACTGTTGATGTGCATGATTAAGATCAGGAACTGTGAATTTGTATTATCTTGACTAATGATATTTCAGATGATAAAAGTTGATGATGTTTTTCCTAAAAAGAGAACCGAGTGGACATTATAGTCTGCATTATTCTTCTAATAGATTACTCATTCCGCTGCTATTATTGATCTGAACGTTGTTTAAGAATTTAACTGCAGTTTTTGATATAAACCTTGTAGTCTATTGTATTCTATCAAGAACTCAACTGTTGAAGACTAATGATAATTTATTCGTCATTATCTTAGTCATGATATTCTTTACTGGGCTATTTGAGCTCACCCTTTCTTTTGTTCCATTGTTTTTCAACAGGAGATGAAAACATAACAGGGTCTAGCCGGGGAATGGAGTGAGGGTCCGAGGAATAGTTATCATAGTCTTCACGTTTTGTAAAATAGTGTGGCAATAATAGTGAAAACTTAGTTGTGTATTATTATACACTGTATTGTTATACGTTGTGCTTTGTTGTAATAATTTTGTTGTAGTCTTTTGACGACTCAAGTTTGGGCTGTGTGGGCCCAGATTTGGGGGCGTCACAACAATGCACATTTTTCATATACCCGCTTTGTATATAACACAATATATAATTTCTACTTGAATTACATAATTTCTATCTTAATCTTCTTGTAATAAACTATCAAAAATATCTTTAATTTCATCTAAATTCAATCATCTAATGAGCTTATATTAAATCCAAAATTAATTAAAACTCATGAATTATAAAAGTGCATTTTAACAATCCCCCACTTGTTTGAAAAACTATTTTCCTTCAAACAATTTTCTAACTATCAACTCCAAGGTTCATATGCATAAAAAAATGTGAGACGAACATTGAACATTTTCTTAATATAAACAACTCAAAGTTGTTGTTAAATGACACTACCAAAGTTGTCATACACATCCAAAACCTTCCTTTACGGTGAGTATTCTCAATATTTTACGCTATTATTACCATGCACAACATCCTGTTTCATGAACCTTTAAGATAGTAAACCATAACTCTCTATAAGAAGCGACTCCACTTCAAGTTCATATAAGCAAAGTGTTTCTTAAGCACTTCTATTGCTAAGAGTGCAACACTTTGTTAAGAGTATATCTCATCCACGGTCGTGCAATAGACGTTATTATCATAAACTACATATGAAACCAAGTAGATAATAACACAACCAACAACTGTGACTTGTTTTTTCCATCGAACCTATAAACTAGGGGTAACTTAGATATAGGTTGGGTTCCCATTACCCCTGACTCAGAATGGTTTAAGTCTCATATTTCATGTAGTCAAACTTATTAAATCTCTCGTTAAAGACTTAGTAAGTAGATCGGCCAAGTTTTTACTTGACTCCACAAAGACAATAGTTATAATACCATCTTGTATCAATTGTTTCATAAATTCATGTCTTAGACCAACATGTCTAGACTTACCATTGTAGGTACCACTTTATAGTGAAATTTTAGGTATTGGATTTAACCATAGATTTATGTTTAACAACATATTTCTAATCCACTAAGCCTTTTTTCCTGCTTGAGCCAAAGTTATAAACTCTGACTTCATCGTAAAGTGGGAGATACAAGTCTGTTTCTTGTTTGCCTAAGAAACAACAGCACTGACAAAAGTGATAATTCACCCACTTGTAGATTTATTATCTCCCACACTATTAATCCAGTTTGCATCAGTGTATCCCTCTAAAACACTAGGGAATTTATCATAGAACAATCCTAAGCTACTAGTTCTTATAATGTATCCAAGTATCCTTCTAATAGTTTTCCAATGATCAACATTAAGATTGTTATAATATATGCACTTATCTACATTATTATATTTAAACTCAAAGTTTAAAATAACAATGTCAAATCTCTCGTGCCACTGTTTTAGTGCTTGTTTTAGACCATAAAGGGATTTAACTAATTTGTATACTTTAGCCTCGTTACCAAGAGAAACAAAACTTTTGGGTTGTTCCATATATATTTCTTCATTCAAAAAAGTTGTCTTAACGTCCATTTGATGGACAAAAAGATCAAACAATGAGGCTAAGGTAAAAAGAATGTGAATAGAAGTAACTTATTCTACTAGTGCATAAGTATCAAAATAGTCAATACCTTTTACTTGTCTAAAACATTTTGCTACTAATCTTGCTTTAAAAGCAGAAATAGTACCATTAGTGTTATATTTTGTTCTAAAAACTAATTTGCACCATATGGGTTTAGAACCTTAAGGTAAATCTGTCAATACCCAAGTATTATTTCCAAAGATTGAATCCATTTCATCATTTACTGATTCTTTTCAAAAAACAGCGTCCCTAAAAGTAATAACTTCTTTAAATGATTTAGGATCAATCTCAAGACTATAAATATTAGGATATTTCATTTACCACCTTATTATTTTGGTCTCCCTCTACCAAAAATAATAAGGACTGAGAAGAAATAAAATCATTGTCCAAATCTCTCTCTTTTCTAGCTCTAATGTTCCTTCTAGGTTCGCTTGGTTGACTTGGAACACTAGATTCTCCAACCTCAATATATGACCTTATAGGACCTCTAGGCTCATCTAGTTTACGCATGTTGGCATTCTCAACATCTTTTGAGAATTTATTTTTAAAAAATTCCACGTCCCTTGACTCAGTTATTACATTAGACTCTAAATCAAGAACTTTTTATGTTTTACTATTCATAGAGTACCCAACAAAGATACTCCTAATAGCTTTAGTTCCTAACTTAGTCCTCTTAGAATTAGGAACTCAAAAATAAGCTATACACCCCCACACTTTAAAATAATCTATGTTAGATCTCCTACATTTCCATATTTCATAAGGACTAGTCTTCACACCAATACTAGGAATCTTATTTAAAATATGGCAGACAGTTAGAAGTGCACCACCCCATAGATTATATGGTAAAGAAGCATGATTTAGCATACAATTAATCATATTATTAAATGTACAATTCTTTCTTTCTGTTAAACCATTTTGTTATGGTGTATAGGCAACACTTATCTGATGTATGATGCCATTTTTTTCACAAAATGTATCAAAATCATTCAAACAATATTTTATACCTCTATCATAACATAGAATTTTACTCTTCTTCTCAAGTTAGTTTTGTATTTCTGATTTGTATATTTTAAATGTGTTGAATGCTTCATCTTTTGTGTTCAACAAAAACACATAACAATATCTATTATAATCATTTATAAAAGTAATAAAATATCGTTTTCCTCCCCTAGTAAATATTTCATTTACTTTGCAGATATCAATATATATTAAATCTAACAATTGTGATTCTTCATGCACATTTAAAAATGACTTTTTTCACAATTTGTTATTTAACACATATTTCACATTTTTCAAACTCACTATTACCAATATCAATTAATCTCATTGCATGCATATTCTATAAATTATTTGAATTAACATGTCCTAATCGACTATGCCACAAAGAAATTTCACAAGAAATATAGCAAGAAACAGAATTAATTTTATTGATTACTAACTTGAACATTCCATTACAAGCATAACATTTTCCGACAAAGACACCATTCTTTGTAAGAATGACTTTGCCAGGCTCTACAAAAAATTTAAAGTCTTTCCTATCTAAAAGATCTACAGAAATTAAGTATTTTCTAATTTCTGGTACAAATAACACATTAAGTAAAGTCAGCTTTCTTTCCGGGGATGAAGTTCAGTTCTACAGTTCCTTTGCCGCCAACACTAGCATGAGAACTATTTCCCATATGAACCTCCTATCCAAAAATTTCTTCAAATGTTTTAAATATATCTCTATTGTTGCAGATATGTAGCTCTGGAGTCCAACCACCAACTATTAAGCTCACTCGCCATGTAAACCTCAGAGATCATAGTCACATCAAGACTAAGATCGAGACCATGGCAACAAGGCTTCTCCTTAAGTATGTTAGCAGAGCCGCTCTTGCGATACTTGCATTCTTTGGCATATTGTCTAGTTTTTTTTCACAAACATGATACTTGCCCTTTCTTTTATTAGGATTAGACTTATTTTTCTATACGATTTTTAGAACTTGTTATTATTCTTTTTAACCCCAGATCCTTTCTCTTTAGATGAACCTGCCTCCACATAATTGGTACTTAACTGTCCTTATGTCAAATTTTTAGCATCACATTTTTGAGCTTCTTCCTCAATATGTGTATCTTTTTTAATTTGATATAAGGAAAAGTTCTCAGATTTATGCATCAAATTTTTGGCAAAATTCTTCTGAGAGGGAGGTAATTTTGTAATTATAGCTCCAACTTGAAAGATTTCAATCAAAATAATTTTCAGGGCCCTCAACTTGTTAACAATAAGTTGAAGCTTATACATTTGCTCCAAAATTGGTTTACTGTCAACCATTTTAAAATCTAAATATTTAGATACTAAATATTTAGATACCAATGGATTACTCCATTAGGGTTGTTCCCGTTTCAGCATTTGGTTACTAAACTCTAAAAAAATAGAATTAGGTCACTGTACTTTTTAAAATTTATTAATTGGACCATTTTTCAAAAAAAAAAAATTAACAGACATTAAATCTATCCTACGTGGCATTGAAAAAACGTTAAAAAATAATAAAAATATTATTTTCGTACGTAGCAACACCAAAAAATAAAATTATTAATTATGTGGCAAAAAAAACAAATTAAAAAGACTAGACAAGAATTAAAATAGACTACATAAATTATATTAACAAAAATTTAATTAAAGCTTTAATTTGAGAGAATTCATACCTAAATTAGGTGAGGGTTTTTGTTAATTGGAATTTAGGGAAGAATGAATAAATTAATTTTAATTCTATGAGTTTGATTTGGGGAAGATAGCTTGAATCTAGCTACAGATGATTGTGGAGAAAGGAAAAGGAAAATGAATGTGATTTGATTTTGGAGAAGATGGTTGAATCTATATGTATGATTGGAGGAGAGAAAATATTTTATGGAAAAAGAAAGGCTTTAATCCTTTTTGTTTATTATCAGCCTCTAACCTCTATGTAGAATTATTTATTAAAAATATTAAAACTTGATTTAGGTTTGAGCTTACACAAAATAATATATTGACTAGTGTTTGGATTAAAAAAAAATCAATTAGTAATAATTATTGAATAACCTTAATTTAACTCAAATATAAATTCGATTTTCAATTTTTTTAATTTTAGACTTTAAATTTTAATTTTTTATAGTTTACTTTAAGTATTATTTTTTTTTATTTTAGAATTTGGATTTAAAAAAATTCAGTTAATAGTAATTATTGACTATTCTTAATTTAGCTCAAATATAAATTCAATTTTTAAATTTTAGACTCTAATTTTTAATTTTTTATAGTTTAGCTTTTTAAGTATTAAATTTTCTAATTTTGCATTTACATTTTTTATTATTGTTTATTTTATGTCATATGCCATCTCACATGCCAACTTAGAAATATCAGCATTTACTTTTTTTTTCTTTTTCTTTTTTTAAAAGCCATCTAGGAAAATAGAAGAAGAATTTTAACGCTCGTCTGAAAAATTGGACGGAATGACCCAATTAATAATTTTTAAAAATTACAGTGACCCAATTCTATTTTTTTAAAGTTCAGTGACCAAATGCTTAAACTGGTATAATCCCAGTGGGTAATCCTATGTTTTGCCCTAAATATTTATTAATATATTTTCCCTCAACTTTGTACTTGAATTTCAAAACCTCGCAGAACTCCCTTGGGGACTGTACACTACAATAATAATCGTAAAGACGATCAGACAATGTGTTGAGGATATGTCAACACGCAAACTCCTCATCTTCAGTCCTCTTATTTCTCTGCTCCTTTAGTGCCTCAATTGTACTAGTGTCTGGCTACTGACCTTCTGCAGGTTTGGGATCTTTAGGAATAGACTAAAGATTAGAGTTCAACACATATGCAATCCTGAGCACTATGAGCAGGAACTTCAGCTTGTCTTGCTAGTGGCTGAAGTTATTTTCATCAAAGTGATCTAGCTTGACAAAATCCTGATTCATGATTTTAATTGATTCTGAATCCATGTTAATAAACACCTTAAGATTGTTAAGAAATTGTTTATCAATAAAGAAAGATGGTTCAGATGGTTGATACGAGTAGTCCATATCCTTAAGGTGTTTATTGCCCTTTTATCAAAATTAGTTTGTTAAAAGGCAGTGACAATATACTTCCAAGATATATGTCAAGCTTATATTTTTTTTCCACTGTGATAGCAATTCACAAGTGAACTCAATGAAAACTATTTTATAAAGGTTGAAAGAACAAAGAGTAAGGGATTACACAAAGAGAATGAAAGTTCAGTTTTTTTTATAAACACAACTAAGCTTCACTTTTTATTCAAAAAAATGTCAATTACATAATTAATTTGTCAGTTACAAAATAAATTTTGTAATAATATTTATTTGAATTAAATAACTGTACAGTTTTTCTCAATTATATTATTTTTTTATAATTAATGTGCATATTAAATCATTTATAATTGTTGTTTTATTTTTTTTGCAATTAATTGCTTTGAGAATCGTAGATCAGCTCGTAGAGAAACTAGAAAAACATAGAGTAACTACAGAATCGTAAAGTAGCTATAGAATCGTAAAGTAGTTACAGAATCATAGAGTAACTACTTAATAGTAGAGTAACGTTACAATAAATTCGTAGAGTATCTCAAAATCGTTGATCAATACTTCAACAGATTCGTAGAGCAGCTCTTAAAATTGTAGAGTAACTCAACAGAGAAGAAAAACTAGTTTTGCAAACAATAATACACTGTTTTCATATACCCATTTTGGATACAACACTATAATTCCTACTTGAATTATGTAATTCTCTCTTAAACTTTTTGTAATAGACTATCAAAAGTATATTTAATTTCATCTAAATTCAATCATCTAATTAGTTAAAATTAAACCCAAAATTAATTAAAACTTATGAATTATAAAGTCAGCAGTTGCTGCTCTAATTTTTGGGGTTGTATTCGGTGAAGGAAGCCCATTTTCTCTCCCAAAAGTGAAAGTAACAGTGATAGGTGACGTACATCTCTTCATAAAGAATGTCGTTGTTTTGAATTATACATAAATTATAATCTACCACCTAAGTGGGCCAAATCCTTACCACAGAGCAAAGAACACAAGATCCGGTCCTCACTTATTTTAGGGTTAATTACATATTCTAGTACTTTTTATAAAAAAATTACAATAAAAGTGCACTAAAAACATATTTACAAAAAGAGTGCATTTTTAATTTTTTATTACATAATCAATGCAGTTAGTTTTTAGTTTAAATTAATTGGAGTGCTGATGTGGCCATGATCCCTTTAATTTAGTTGGGTAATTTCAAAATTCAAATTTCAAATTACTTAACAATATCTATACTAGCATATACTCTGATATTTCTTTTCTTCTCTCTCCTCCAAATACCCAGTCACCATGATTTCTTACAGTACAGTAAGAGGAAGAAGATTTCATTTAATGAATTACTTACAAAAGTCCCATCATTTCTGTATGCATCATTTTAATTAATGAATTATCTTTTTCGTGTGAAGGTTAGACATCTCGTCCTCCTCTGTATGCATCTTATTCTTCTTTTATCTCTTCTGTGGCCTCCATCTCTTCCATGGCCACTGCCTACTCCACGACCATGGCTGACGCCGCCTCATCCGCGGTCACCTCCTCCGCGGAAGCCCCCTTCACGACCTCCTCCGCGGTCACCTCATTCCCGGCCTCCTAGGCACCACCACCGCTTGCGGCTGCAGTTCCTCCTGAGGATGGAGGAGACGCATATCACGGTCCCCCTGATCAAAGCCCAACATCGTTTCAGCAACAACAAAAGGAGGAGCAGCAACCATGACCACAAAAGTAAATATAGGTAACCAAACAATAGTACGACGATAACCAATTCATGAATGTGCAGTAACTACGACTCAGTACCTGAATTCAACCTGATGACCAATTAAAGACTGCACAAGTAAATCTAGGTAACCAAACACTGTTATGGAGGTAACCAAACACTAGTATGAAGGTAACCAATTCCTGAATGTGCAGTAATTTATTTTTTCGTGCAGTAAATATAGGTGACCAAACACTAGTATCGAGGTAACCAAACCCTAGTATCGAGGTAACCAATTCCTGAATGTGTAGTAACTAGTTTTGGTTACCTTTGTATTAAAAGTTGGTTACCTCTGTATTAAGGTTTGATTACATTTGTATTAAGGGTTGGTTACCTTTATATTAAAGTTTGGTTACCTTTGTATTAAAGGTTGGTTACCGGTTACCTTTGTATTTAAGGTTGGTTACCTTTTGTATTAAAGTTTGGTTACCTTTTGTATTAAAGGTTGGTTGCCTCTGTATTAAGGTTTGATTACCTTACTACTATGAGCAAAAACCTACTATGTTAGATTTTTCAGCCACCAACAAGTGTAATGATTGAAAATGGTCAATTTGTTGGGCATCTCACAGAGCAGCTACATCCATGTATATCCCATAATATTATATCTTTTCCCTTTTTATTCCCTTTTTGTTTCTCCATTGATGAACAGGGCTAAGCTTTTCTCCAATGACGAAAACAAATCAACAATAAAGAAGCATAAATCTAAAAAGAAAAAAGAATTCGAGTTCGTGGTGGACAGTGAGAGATGGTCATTCCAGATCTTCTTCCTCTGCCATTTCTTCTCAACTCCATTCGTGAACTGCTTATCAGAATGATGGTTTTTTATTTTTATTTTGTATTGTGAATTTTGTTTTGATAACTGTCGCATATGACAGTTAATTATCCTTGATTTAAGGAATTCCTTATTTGTAGGAAACTAAATAATTTAATAAATGTATCTTGTTGTACTCTTTTTGTAATTAGTTTGTTAATGCACTATTTTTGTAATTATTTTCTAATTGTTGTATATTTATGTAAAAAACCCCTTATTTTACTCCCTCGTCAAAAAAAGTTCTTATTTGCAAAAATTAGAATTTTAAAAATGTACTTTCACTCAATATATATATATATATATATATATATATATATATATATATATATATATATATATATATATATATATGTAAATAATAAGTTGTATTGATAACAAAATAGGAAGGTTGGAGGTCTCAAAATTTTGATGTATTCAAATGGCATGATATTAAATATTTTAATAATTATTTATGATATAGTCAATCACATGAGATCTACCCAATTAATAATATGGTGACAAATCATTTGAGACATTTTTTGAGATTAAAAATTTGAGACCCCTAACATTACTCATAATAAAATTAGGTCGTTAATAATGGCAAATCAACTATTATATTGATAAAGTCGTTGAAATAAATGTAAAAATGTCGTTAAATACATATTTGTTTTAGTAATATAAAAATTACTCAGAAATAAGCAACAACATAAAATTATGATGACAAACTTGACAATATATATTATTTTTTTAAAAATTGTTGTTATATACTATGATAAATTTATGTCAATATTAAATACCGACGTACATTATACGATAATCACTATACACATTCGACATAAAATTACTTGTCATATAAATTATTTTCCTTCTAAAAATTCCTTAGAAAATATTGACAAATGCGATTTATTAATTTTTTTAAAAGGAGGGAGTTAAAACACAACAGTTTCAGTTTAAACAATTGTCATTAAATCAAAGACCTTTGGCAGGAGTGATAATCATGATGTTGAGGGTTCAAGCCTTGGCATGCCAAGGTAGTGGGTGTGGGTGTAGGTGTGGGTGTGTCTAAATTTCGGTCTAAATTAGCATTAAAAAAAAAAATGTCATTAAGTGCCTTTTTTCCCCCCTTTCTTTCAAAACTCAATTATTTTTTACTCCCCTCTCTCAAGCACCACTAAAACTTGGTGCCTGGTGCTTGAGACAGGCCGAACGACCACCACAGCGGTGCTTGGTCCACCACCAGGTGTCGCCACCACTACCAAAAAAATCTCCCAAGTGAAAATAAGTTGATCAAATGGCAGACCCATTTGCCGTTGTTGTCCATTATTATCATGACCCATTTGAAGCACTCCATACCCTAGGAAGTATACTCATGTATGATGAATCTCATTACCAAATTCCGTTCACTCTTCCATTACTCAATCCCTGATGTGAATGCTAATGATCCCTTAATTGATCCATGGATATGGGAAATTTGTAACAGTCAAACAGTTGATAATTTACAAGCAGGCCCTTCTATATCCATAATGAAATTAATGGGCATGAGACAAAAATTTGTAATCCGCAAAGTCCCAATATTGGAAATCCAATTCAACTCTATTTTGGGCAACCCACCAACGCCATATAATTGCAAGTTTTGGCAAGTGGTAAGAGAAATAATCCATACTAATGGTATATACATATAAAATTCTGTAAATTAGTAGTAATTTTAATTTTATGCGGCTTTTTTCTTTCTTTCTTAGTTTTAGAATAAAAATGATTTATTGTGCCCAAAGTTGTACTATTTGTTTGTTTAATTTCCTTTTGATTTTTTTTTTTTTTGATAATGTTAAGTATTCCAACCGCAGTCGGACTAAGTCTCCCTACCCTGGGTCAGGCTTTGCGCACAGGCTTTGCCTAAGACATGGTTTCGCCCTGAAACGTGCAACCCGTGACCCCGTTACCTGTTAAGGCATAACTATTGTTGCAAGTGGGACTCGAACCCAGGACGTCCGAGTTTACGACTCGTCCTAAGGCTAAGCTTAAACTTGATTGTGCTTTTTTCTTTGTTTGTTGCGTTTAGGCCTAGAAACAACGAAGCTTGAGATTCATGGAAGACTTGGTATGATTTGTCATGGAATTCTTGAAAGGCACAGTGTTGATATGACTGCTGATCAGTACCAAATTTTGGAGTAAGTTTTGATTGACTTTAATCTCCTTTCTAATTTATTCTATCTATTAACAACCCTTTGTGCCAACTGAAATGTAGTTAGTTATTGCTTTTAGATGTTGACTTAATTTATCAATTAATTTTTTCAAGGAAAGTATATACAGTTTCTAGTTCAATACTGTGAAGAGCGTAAACAGGAGGGTTACACTATGCTGCAAGATCCACTTTTGAACTTCTATGAAGCCCTTTCAATTTCGATATTGATGGCATTCTTCAGGCCTCTCCATTAGATTTATGTTTGTGAACTTCACTCGTAGTATTATTTTCTTTTCTTCCTTTTTTCTTCTGTTTTTCTAGTAACAATGTAGTATCATTATTTCAACAAGTTTGTGGGTACATGTTATGAGCTTGTTATTGATCATATAATGATTTATATTTCAATAAGTGCAAATGAAATGAACCTATCAGAAGCCATGAATCAACCAGAGGTCTCACACCCCCAAGCTTAAAATAATGCAGTTAGACCAACTAAGAGGTCCTTTGTAGCACAGGGTAAGGCATGGACACCGGACCCCTCTCGGTGCGGCCCCAGGGTCAGGCACGTGACCGCGTCGTAATAATACTTTAGGCGCACTTTGCACTTGTTCATCCTCATTAGGAGCCTTTGCCCCGAGTCCGTGTTCTAGGTCAAGTCTATTCTTTTTTACAATGTCCATCCAATTTATTGAAATTTGATCAAGACCTTTCATTTGGTCAGGTACGATTAGAACCATCAAATTGTTTTTAATAGATATAATTGTCATTAGGGGTACACACGGTCGGTTTGGTCGGTTTTTTGGAAGAAAAAAAATAACCAAACCATTTAAGTCAATTATAAACAATTAAAAATCAAAACCGCCCAAATTTTTACATTGTAATCGGTTATCGGTTTATTCGGTTTCGGTTAAATCGGTCGGTTTATTTGGTTCAGTAATTGATAATTTGATATTTATTATATTGCCAATTTTTCATAATAATTAATAAATCACTAACTCAATAACAACTAATTATAATAGAAGTTATCTAAATCCGAAAAACAAAAATCACTGAACTCACTCACTAGGATAGAAGTTTTGTAAATTCGTCATAATAAAGACATTTAATAAATATATAATTATATAAAATAAATATCTATTAAAAAAGTATATAAATTATATTATAATTTTAAATTGTTCGGTCGGTTTGGTCGATTTCGATTTTTTGAGAAGTCAAACCAAACCGGCCGAACTAGTCCCGATTTTTTAGTTTTATAGTGTTCGGTTTTTTCGGTTTTATGTTTTTCGGTTTGAAATAGTAACGATTTGGTTCGGTCCGGTCAGTTTTTCGGTTTTGATCGGTTTTGTGTGCACCCCTAATTGTCATCTAGACAATTATAATATGGACCATCCAAATGAATTAGTTATGATATTAGAAGGAAAAAAATCCAAGGGATAAACTAGCAACTAACAAAATGTATATGCTTAAACAACAGGTTAACATTCTCAACACCATTATACCAACTAACTGTTTGGTTTCGTTGAGCTGAGTCTTGAGACAACATAATCCACCTCCCGCCGGTACAAAATCATTGGTTGCAAATCCTAGATCAGATAGTTGGTAGCTTAAGAAGAAGCCCTCTTTATACAAGCAAAAGACCGATCAAGAGTTCTTTGTTAAAACCTTTGAAATGCTGGGTAGGAGATAATAGTCTGCTTCTCCAACATAGAATTAAGAACTACTACTTCAAAATATGCAAACCAAGTATATAACCTTCATTGGTAATTCTTTTACTTTTTGACTTGTTAACTCATCTGATAATAGTCAACAAAATTTGATCCATTCAACACTAAGCAATTGTTTTGCATCATCAGATAGAATTTGATGTTAACTAAGTTTCTATTTCCTAATAATATAAGAGGCCAAAGACTCCTTCCTCCCGCGGTGGAAAGTCAGGTAACCTTGCAACTTCCGTATATCATCCACTGGCTCTCCATACAAGTTAAGCACTTCAGGGAATTCTTCACAAAATTTCACCACAAACCTTTCTAAGAATCGTTTCTCCAACACTGCAATGAATGAACTCAAGGTTAAGTCCTTCTCTATCACACCCTTAGACAACAAAAACTGAACAACTAAACACCGCGGAATAGTCCACTTCTCCAAACTATGCATAACAACAGCAGGACAAGATGCAACCTTTGATGCATTGCATCCCATTTTGTTAACCAAAAAACCCATCACCCGCTCCACCTTCTCCTCTGAAACTGCCATAAATTGTGGTTGCCTCCTAAAAGCCGAAAGAATCTCATCGTCTGACCAACCCCACTTCCTATAAAGATCCCACTTTCGTTTAAACGTTGATTTGCTCAACCCAACCAACAATTGTAATCCCCAAATAAAATGACTCTTTACCGGTTCAAAACCCATTCCCTTAATCTCTTCAACAAACAATATAAACCTATCGGGAGTCTGAATCAATGCCCTAGGTTGGGTCCTTAGCATTGTGCAAATCCTATCATCGGACACGCCACAATCGCGCAACACAGCAATATTGGGTTCTAAGGTTTTTCTAAGGTCTTGCTTGAGTACCCAAGTGGACCTTTTTATTGTAGCAATTACACTCCCATTATCCCTAAGCACACTCTTCAAGAACTCACAGGAAGGTATAATTTGATTATCAAGGCTGCGATTCATGATACCGGGGTCTCTAGTGAGTATTTTATCAAGGTCAGAGGGTGAAAACCCATATGAATTGAAGAAATCTAATTTAGGTTTAAGTATTTTGTTCGGATGGGAAGATAACAGTACTGGGCTATTTCTTATGAGAGTGGAAATTTGGGTTTCGGTGAAGCCATAGACTTCGAAGAGAGAGAAAATAGATTCCTTTCGTTTCTCACTGATTTCGGATCGGTAAAAATATCTTTGATTCAAAATACTTATAAACGAACCAGTAGCAGTGTTTTTGAGCAAATTTTTGTATAGAAAACTGAGCATCATGATTTAATAAAAGGGGTTGTATGAGATTTCAGAAATTACCAACCTTTGATGAAGCTTGTTTTGAATCTATGACCTTCGAATTGGATGTCATCAGCCCGAGACGCCTGATTCAGCAGTCATTTTTGTATTCCGCGGCAAAACGATTCTGAAACTTATTTGGTCTTATTTTTGCTTTTAAAATAGAGATCCATTTTTATTCCGAATATAATTTAATTTTTGGCATCAAACTATTATATTTAAAATTTTAAAATTAATATCACTTTTAAAAATTTTTAAAAAATAAAATTTTGATTAATCGTTTTTATTATATGCTATATAAATACAATAATTGTATTAATTAAAATTATATAAATTCACATCAATTTAATATCCTGTCGTTTGATTTCAAAAATATGTCACTAATTTTGAAACAGAGTGACTATTAGATTTATATTAAAGATATAAAATTCTCAAGTATTATATATTAAGAATACATCATCATCACAAAAAATTTAAAAAACAAAAAAATATGGACAAAATTATCTAAATATGAAATTATTTATTTTTTATTAGTAAAATAACTAATGTTATGAACTACTTTAAAAAAAAATAAACAAAATAAGTGTTTCAAAAACCAAAAATGATAATAGTAAAATATTCTCATTTTATTGTGCAAGTTTATATATTCGAGTCTGTCAAAATTTAACATGCTTGCAACAGAATTGAAGGTACTTTTATACTAACAGCATAGGTTCTCAAAAAACAAAAAAAAAAATTGTTTTATAGTGATTGATGATACATAACAGCAAATAATTTGTAATGACAAAGGTTATATACCTGTAAAGACAAAGCTATTGAGTCTCTTTCTTCGTTTCATTCATTTTATAGGGGTGCAGGCAGTTGGGAAACTTTGAATTTAGATATTGGAGTCTGAGTATTAGTGATTATACAGTTACTGCATTAGGCAGTAGATTTGTATAACTTTAAATTCCATTTCCCTGAGGAGTTCGAATTCTGTGTCTTGTTTCTGAAACATGCACTCAGTTATTCAAAATTCTTGGATATAAAGTTGATGAGATTGTATGTGGAAGTACAGTTGTATCAGCTTCAAAGAGAAAGGGAAGGGCAGAGCTAAAAAAAATGGTTTGTGTGAAACAAGTAATGCAGGAAGTGGCAGTAGAATGGGTTGAAACTATGCCCTTGCATGGGGACGTCATTTTGCATGCATAGCAGAAGAAGCTAATTATGATCTCTTGTTCATCAAGGCAAAAAAAGGGTCAGAACTTAGCTCGCAACTTGGGAAAATCAGTCAACACATGGAGGCCTTATGGAAGATGGTTAAAGAGGGGGGAAAGTGTAGTTTAAGTTCCAGGTTTATGTCATGCCAGATGGGAGTTCCAAACTTCAGAAATAGTTTACACAATCTGAGCAGCTTCAAATTGCAAACAAATCATGGTTTTAGTAGACTTGACATTTGTTAAGTGTACTGAACCGCAGGGTAGGCTAAACTCTCCTCTCTCGCTCTCTGTATTTGCAGAACAATGGTAGTGTATATAGGCAACCAAGGTAAGTATTATTTGGTGGATTTAACATGTCTTGTGCAGAAATGAGCAGTTTGGTGGTGAAATGAAAAACAAAACTCATTAACTTCAACGTATAAAATGTGCATCCACATTCAAGATGACCAGACTATGATAATTTGCCAACAAAAGAATGAAATTAAGTTATAAATCATAATTTCAAATTCACTATGTTAGTATATTGACCTTCACCTGGTCTAGAATCAAGGCCCACTATTGATAAGGACTCCACTTGATGAGAGACGATCAAGTGCCAAGTAATACAAGTGAAATCTTTTGAAGAGTCATATCAGTCGTTCGTGCAGGATATGAGACAGTGTATAATCATCATATGATAGGACAATTATATACATCTCACGACGTAGGTTAACCCCAACCACTCTTGATCGGACATACCTGAGATAACTTTTCAAGACTGTCTCATATAAAAGAAACATCTAGCTAGATGTTAGATATATATTATTACATTTTAAACCTTTAAGATTGATATTATATATCTCTTTTCACTTACTAATGATTACACCGGAGGCGTCAAACGACGGCCTAACATCCTTATCTATCGTGAGAATATTTGTGTAGGTCTGAAGAAGTCGAAGTCCACACCGAATATGTAAATATAGCATTATCATAATACTTGCTCCACCTCCAAATTATCTCCCCATATATAAATCATTAAAAAAAAATATCTTCAAAACTAATCAGAACTTGTACATCAAGAAGATCCTAATTGCTCATTTTACAATAAAATGACATAGTTTTATTATAAAATAACATTAATTCTTTTAATGAATAAGAGAAAAATTGCAGTGTGTATGCGCACAATTTTTATTTTTTTTACTCCAATCATTCACACCATATAACAGCCAGCTCTCAGTTTAGATTAGCATTGGCAATGGCAACTCGAGGTCTAACCAGGACAAACTCTACTCAATTCTCTACACCTCCATCACTTGTATCCTCCATCACTTCTCTCCTCCAAATCCTAAACCCGCAAAACCCTAAGCTTTACCAGAACCCAGATCCTTCCCCTCTCAATCAATTCTCTCTACACGTAAACCCTAGTTTTGTCATTGAAATTATCAAGAACCAAACAAGCCCTTACCATGCTCTTTTTTTCTTCAACTGGGCCTCAAACCCTAACCCTAATCCTAAAAATTACTCACACACTCATCAATGTTACATTGCTATCACTGACCTACTAATTTCTCACAACTTATTTTCTTTAGCAACTAATTTACTTGAATCCTCAAACAAATTCTCTGATTTTATGGTGAGTAAATTTATCAAAGCTCATGGTGATCGAGGCCATATTAGATGGGCTCTTCATTTGTTTAATGGTGTAAAGATGAGAGAAAAAGGGCAGTGTTTGTTTTCTTATAATGCCATTTTAGGGGTTTTGGTGAGAATTAGTCGTGTTGATTTAGCTCGGACTTTCTTTGATCAGATTGTTCAGGAAGGAGTTGTTAAACCTGATGTTTCAACGTATACTACAATGATTAGAGGGTTTTGTAAAATGGGTATGATTGAAGAAGCGTACAAGGTGTTTGATGAAATGACTTGCCAGCCGAATTTGATTACTTTTAATACTATGGTTAGTGGGTTGTGTAAGAAGGGTTTAATAGAGAGGGCACTTAGAATTGTTGATAGGATGATGGAAAGTAAGGAGTGCTTGCCAGATACGGTGACTTATACAAGTTTAATTGATGGGCATTGTAAAAAAGGTGATTTGGATCAGGCAAAGAAGTGTTTTGATGAGATGGTGAGCCGGAATTGTAAGCCGAATGAGGTAACATATAATGCTTTGATTTATGGTTTGTGTTTGTGTGGGAACATTGATGAAGCTAAAAGAATGATGACAAGGATGAGATTGAATGGGTTTAGGGATAATATCGCGACACATACAAGTTTGTTGAAGGGGTATTGCATTGTAGGAAGATCGGATGAAGCCATTAAACATCTCAAGGAGATGATTAGTCTCAGTATGGAACTTGACGTGAAGGCGTATGGAGTAGTTGTAATTGAGTATTGCAAATTGAGAAGACCAAATGAAGCAATCGCTCTTTTATTTGAAATGAGGGCAAGAGGCCTTCATCCAAGTGTATCTAGTTACAATGCCGTCTTGAGGATTCTTGTGGATTTGGGGGAGCTTGATAGAGCTATTCTTCTTTTAAATCATATGCCTCAAATGGGTTGCCATTCGAATTTCTTTTCGTATTATATGGTAATATCTAGTCTTGTTAGAGCCAAAAGAAGGATGCTAGAAGTTGAAGGGCTTGTTGGTGACATGCTTCGTAATGGTCATGAGCTTGATGCCACCTTGTACAGTTCCTTAGTTGAAGGATATTGTGAAGATGGTAATGAGAAAAGGGCGATGCAGGTTTGCCAAGAAATGACCGATAAATGTTATTTGATCAATCTTGACAGTTTCTCAATACTTGTGACAAAGTTGTGTGCCAGTGGCCAGGTGTTTGAGATTCAGAACCTCTTAAAACAAATGAATAGAAAATTTTCTGTAACTGATTTAGGTAGTTTTAGGCAGGTTATAGACGAGTGCCTTTCTTAGAAGTACATGTAAATTGGTGGGAGGGTCTGCATTATGACCAGCTGCGAGAATTTGGGGATGCAAATGAGCAATGCAACAATGGTTCACTTGGGAGACTTAAAGACGGGATCACCTTATCATATATGGTTCATGGTTGATGGAGTCATTTGGTTCCATTTTTGTTGGAGACAAGAAGTTGCTCGATGGACTGAAATCCTACAAAAGTGTGATTTTAAATTAAGAAACAAAGTCGGTATCTAAATTAATTTATAATTTTGAGAATATTATAGAGTTGGGCATCTAATTTAGCTCTTTAAATATTCATCCAGTTATCTCTAGTCATATAAAATACCAAGAAGCTAATTTTTTGAGAAAAAAGTCGAAGAAGATTGATTGAATATCATAATCAATGCTTGTAAAATTACTACGACGCTTTTTTTTTTTTCTACATCTGAGCTACTTAATTCATATTTTCTGAAAATTGTTATTTTTATGAGTAAAATTGTTAATTTTACAAGGTTTTTCCTAAATAAATATGCTTGTGTTTTTATTTTTTTTAATTATATAACACGTGTCAAAATTGCTCTAAATTAGTTACCCCCGAATAAATAAACTGTTCTCACTAAAATTCAAAGTAAAAAGAAGAAAAATGAAATATGTTGAACAAAAGCATATAAAAAAATGAAAATACTTGTGTGTAGAAAAAAAATAAAAATAAAAGTATATTTGGCAAAACTTGTTGTTTAATTTTTCTCATATTTGATGTGACGATAAAAATTATATTAGATATATTTTAATAAGAAATTATTTAATGATCTTACAGTATCACGTGATTATATTTCAAGACGATAAAATATTTTTGTATTTTGACTCAATCTCCTATTTTATCATTCTTTTTATATTGATTGAAAAAATTTATGAGTCTACTCTTCTTCTCATATGCATTCTGATTTCTGATTTTCAAGCTTAATGAATATCAGTCCTGGTCCTTTTTGAGGACTGTTTCACAAAAATAAATTAAACCCACACTGGCCCATGCCTAGATATTATGCGCACGTGATTGGTATCGCTGGTTACATACCCTCCAAAAGCCGCCAAATATAGAATTATAGAGATAGCGGAGTCATTTTCTCTCTCCTCTGATAAGAACTGAAGCAGCAGCGGCGATCAATGGCGTTCTCTTCTCCAATTCCTCCCTCATATGCCTACAATCACTCTTCCAACCCGTTGTCACGTGATGCCAACATCAAGAACAGGATCGCTAGTTCACCTACTTTCTCTGTCCTCCATCACCCTCCTATCTGCAAGTAAGAACTATTTCTCTTTCCTTCATATTTGTCAAAATTCGTATAATTGGAGCATTTTCATGGAAATGAGATGTTGTGTCTGTATTTGTTCGTAAGATTTTTGTAGAACTGGTGGCTGTCTAATTTTATTGTGACATAACTGCTCATTTTTTGAAGGTTCTGGGGAATTGGTTATGACTTATGAAATTAGTTGAATTGGATTCAGAATCTTCACACTTGAATTTTCTCCCTTTATCGACCTCGTACTTAATATTTTCCGAGCATTCCCTTCTAGTTTTCCAGTTAAATTTGTTATTTTTTACTTGAAAGAAAGAGGGAAACAAAAAAAGGGAGTCAGGTCTTCCTTAGTATCCATCTAAAATTATGGAAAGAGCCCATTCATTGAAAAAGAAAATTTAGTAAGAATTTGGTTAAATAAAATTCCAATCATCTGTATCTCCTTCCAGTGGCGGAACCAGAACAATTTTTAAGGGGGTCAAAATACATTAGTAAAAAAAAAAAATTATTGACGCTTAAAGTGTTTTTTTCGGTTGTACGACTGAGATGAGCCAACTGTATCTTGCGAGTGTGCATAGTTTGAAAATATTTCAAAATTTATTCGTTTTCAATTGTTGAAAAAATATCATTCTCAATATAAACTACCATACTGTCATTCATCCACTCGTCTCCCATTTTATTACGCAAGTCAGTCTTAATCAACAGTTCTTGGTTGCTTAATCAAATATTTATCCATAATCTAAAATAAATAAAAATATCAATTGCTAATCAATAAATATACCATCAGTATACTATATATCATAAATATACCATTTTTCAAATTTATATTCAAATTCATTTTGTCCAATTATAGTATTTCACAATAATTTCATCAATTTAAACATTTCATAATAATTTCATCATTCATCAATTCAAACATTAATATTATGAGTAAATATTTCATAATGATAGTTCTTATTACTGTTTGAAAAGGGAAAAAATGATGGAAACCGCACATACAAACACACTCACATACACCTATCGTGAGACACCCATTTTATGTAATTTTGGAATCGCTAATATATACAATAGACCTGCTCACCTCTTAAATCCCTCTGTAACCGGAGTGCTTACAAGGTATTTCTTGCACATTATTAATATAAGTAATTTTAATGAGGAGGAAAGCTAGATACACTTGCAAGGTTTCTGTTCCTATTGATGTTGTTAATTTTATATGTTGAAAATAGCAAATATTCAATAATTTCACAAACAATATATCATAATTCATAAATATATAATATTAATTCAAATATTCAATGAAAATAAAACATTATCTGTAATTCATTATTTATGGCATAACAAACTCTAAATAACACATCAATTTCTAACATTTACATGCTAGCTTAATATTATTGCCAACTCCTTTCTAAACTTCTTGTTAATTGCTCTAGATTTATACAAGAGCTCCTCCCTTCTGATTAAACCTTCCAAGTTCTTCCTCTTTCTGTCCAGTATAGGATAGCTCACTGATTTGCTTTTTGTGAAGGAATAACGCAACTACACAAGTGTCTTATGGCTAGGATTAAAAGGTTGAACACTCTTGTTAGTCTATTACAAATTCTGCAGACTAGTGCCTTAGCTTGCCCCTAGGTCACATCCCAGCTACTCTCAAGTTGCTGCCCTGGACTGAGGACTTGCAACAGTTGCTGCTTCTTGTCTGTCAAAAAGGTCCAAAAGTCAATGCCTACTTGCCCAACAGGTCACTTCTAAAACCCCTTTGAGGTTGCCAAATATGATACCCAAATTGACTACTAGCAGGTGACCTCCCACGTACTCTATAAGGTGTTGAAATGAACCCCATTTGCCTGATTACTTGACCAACTAAGAACATGTATCCAGGATCTAGGGGGGTCATATGACCCCCCTCGCCCCCCCTTGGTTCCGCCTCTGTCTCCTTCCCCTTTCGAGATACATACATGGGAATCATTCGTATATCTCTTTCATTTATTCCATTAGAACTGTAATTCCAAAATAAAGATTTTTTTTTAAGAAAAAATATTTCAAAATGCATTGCAGGAGGATCTATAAAATAATTGATATAATTTGATTCCTCACTCAGTTAGTAGTACATGTAGAGTTCACTTCTTCCACATACTATGAGTGAAAGGGAAAATATAAAGGTTACCACTAAAGTAAACCCAAGGTGGAAAAGTTGAAGAAGTGAACTTCAAATTGACATTTTATTTGATATAGCTATTTGTGCAAGGATTTACTTCATCATCGATAAACGAAAGAAAACTTTCATTTCCAAGTCTTACTCGCACGTAACTAAGGCTGTAATCGAGTCGAATCGATCCGAATTCTAAGTTGCTTGGATTCAACTCGTAAGATTAAATTTGTACTCGAATTCGACTCGGATTCGAACTATATTTAAAAAACTTTACTCAGATTCGACTCGACTCGAATTTTCTTTACTTGACTTCGATCCGACTCGGATCAAATTATATTCAAATTACTCACGAACTTCAAATTCAAACTCGAATTCGACTCTCCACATAGTAACTAACTTTATAATACATACAATTACTAACTAAACTTATTATTTTACTTAAAAATGAGAAAATATAATTATAATTACACTTTACAAATGTAAAATTATAATTAAATTTACAAATAAAAAAAATAACTACTAATTATTCAAATTTTGTTTAATTGTGTATATATTTTAAAAGAATGTATCGAGTATCTATTCAAATATATATCAATTGAGAATGTATCGAATTATAATTGAAAATTTAAGTAATTTGAATCCTAAACGAGTTGAGTATAACCTTACTCAGATTCTACTCGTATTTTTATTCGAGCTATTTTTTTTGTTCAAATTTGAATCATATTAACGAATTCGAGTCGAGCTCACATTTTTTCGATTCAAGCCCGAACTGTTTGACTCGAGTTATAGCCTTACACGTAGCTTCTATCGAGTCTTTAGCTTTTCTCCATTCTTGTCCACGTTATTTGTAATTCTCTTCCTTCATCTAGTGAATGGTCTCCTTTACGTAAAAAAATATTTTATTTCTGTGAATCCTAGAAGATTTTAGTGCTCAAACTTCTTTTGTTTGTCAGATTCTGAAGAAGTTAGCTTTGTTTCTTCTTCTCTATTTCAGGACAGGTTTTACTTCTCAGTTGGGAAGAAGGGACTCATCGAACTTTCACAGTATTGCTTCAGTTACAACTGGAGGTTCTCTGTCACTTCAATTGAACTTTGAACACATGCTTAATGTTGCTTATGATCCTTGTACATTTGATGTCTTATTTATACCATGCCTTATGATCATTGGCAGTTGCTTCAGTAGATGAATCTGCAGAAAAGATTCGGCTTCCCAAGGGTGATTCTTGGTCTATTCATAAATTTGGAGGCACCTGTGTGGGGACCTCTGAAAGAATCCGAAATGTTGCAGAGATAATCATAAAGGATGATTCTGAAAGAAAGTTGGTTGTTGTTTCTGCAATGTCAAAGTTGACAGATATGATGTATGATCTTATTTACAAGGCGCAGGAACGAGACAATTCTTATGAATCTGCTCTGGATGCTGTTCTGGAGAAGCACAAATTAACAGCACTTGATCTGCTTGATGGAGATGACCTTGCAAATTTCTTACTTAGGTTGCACCATGACATCAACAACCTCAAAGCAATGCTTCGTGCAATATACATAGGTCCTCTCTCTCTCCCTCTCTCCCTCTCTCTCTCTATATATATGTGTGTGTGTGTGTGAAATGTGTGTCTCTGTTTGTTTCTGTGTGCATTTGTAACTGGGAATTTTGGGGATGGAGAAGTTCAATTACACTGGTCACAACTGATGGACTTCTGCTTGGACATCACCACACAACCTTGATTCGAAGATTTATTGCAGGGTCTTTAGAATTGAATACTTTTACCCTTAAAATTAAATTCTTTGTTTTTGGTTTTATTATTTTCCCCATTAGTTCTCTGTACTAACGGAGCAGTTTGTCGTATAATATTGACCTGAAAGCTTATTATATTGCAGCTGGTCATGCGACAGAATCTTTTGCAGATTTTGTTGTGGGACATGGAGAGTTATGGTCAGCTCAGATGTTGTCATCTGTAATCAGAAAGGTGGTGCTGTGGTTTGTTGCCTTTTGTATGAAAGAAAATTTCACCAGTGTGGCTCCCTCAATTTTCTTGAATGTCACATTTTTTCATCCTGTTTAAGTGTGTTTTTATATTGCTGCAGAATGGAGTGGACTGTAATTGGATGGACACACGTGATGTCCTTGTTGTGAATCCTGCTGGTTCTAATCAAGTTGATCCGGATTATTCAGAATCAGAAAGAAGACTTGAGAAATGGTTCTCTCACAATCCATCCAAGACTATTGTTGCAACTGGTTTTATAGCTAGCACACCTCAAAATATTCCTATTACTTTGAAAAGAGATGGAAGTGACTTTTCTGCTGCTATAATGGGTGCTTTATTGAGGGCTGGTCGAGTCACAATCTGGACTGATGTTAATGGTGTATATAGTGCAGACCCTAGGAAAGGTTTGTGCTGACCCCTTATTTGTTTTCTTATTCATTCTTTAATTACATAACTATCCCCTTTCATAGTAATAATTGATCCAAATTACTTCATATACTTAACCATTGTTTCTGTATATTAGTCTAACATAACTGCTCTAGAGGCGGAATTACTCTCTAAAATATCTACAATTTTAAAAATGGAGTTTAATTGTGATGCTAAACAATTTTTCTGCAGTTAGTGAGGCTGTGGTACTAAAGACATTATCTTATCAAGAAGCCTGGGAGATGGTGAGTTCAAGAATCTTCTTATACTTGTCAAAGTTGTGGTCGTTTGCTATTACACTTTTGCTAATAAAATTTGCACACCACCTGTGCAGTCATATTTTGGGGCAAATGTTTTACATCCTCGTACGATCATTCCAGTGATGCGATATGACATTCCAATTGTTATAAGAAATGTATTCAACCTATCTGCACCGGGAACAATAATATGCAGAGAGTTTGTTGATGAAACTGAAGATGAGATGAGATTGGAATCTCATGTCAAAGGGTTTGCTACTATCGATAATTTGGCCCTTGTCAATGTTGAGGGGTGAGCTTGTATTGCATCGATGTGTGCTATCTTGTATCTGTAGCTGTATATTTCATAGACTTTTTTCTTTTCTCATTCGCCTTGCAAAATTTGTTCTAGAACTGGGATGGCTGGTGTTCCTGGTACAGCTAGTGCAATTTTTGGTGCTGTGAAAGATGTGGGAGCTAATGTTATCATGATATCTCAGGTATCTGAGTCCTTTTATATCTGCTAAATGTGTGTCCTGAAATTGTAAATTTTAAATCAATTCGGTTCTAATGCAGGCTAGTAGCGAGCATTCTGTTTGCTTTGCTGTGCCCGAGAGGGAAGTAAGAGCTGTTGCCGAGGCTTTAGAGTCTAGATTTCGTCAAGCTTTGGATGCTGGCCGTCTTTCTCAGGTACAGTTGTATTGTGATTATCAATTGCATACCTGATGACCTGGACATGTATAAAACCTTGAACAAGAAATTATATAGAATAACATGTTCAAGTCACTCTAGTTTGCTGAGCTAATTTCATTGCTAGCTTACCTTTCATTATCTCATAATCTTGAAGCCTCAACTTTTAATCACTTTTGTTGTGTGGAGGAATGAAGATATAATTGGCAGTCATTAAAAATTTACAACTTGGATTTTATTTTTTTTCAATTTCCAGCTTAAGACACGTTCGCATTTTATCAGGTTGCTGTCATTCCAAACTGTAGCATTTTAGCAGCAGTTGGCCAGAAAATGGCAAGTACTCCTGGAGTCAGTGCTACACTTTTCAGTGCACTTGCAAAGGTTAGTGGATCTTATAAATATCTTTTAGATTATTAGTATAGTTCCCATATTTCATCTCCATCTCCATCATCATCACCAATTCACCATCATCGTTTCCATTTTAGTTTCATTTGAATTTACGTTTTTGAGTGTGTTGAAATACTACAACAATTGGGGAAGTTGAGTGTTGATATAGTGACACAGGATGTGTTTGGAGATAATTGTTAGTTTCAGATAAATCTGACCTCCCCTTCATCCCCCCTCCTTTTTTGCTCTCGCGAGGAACTACTGATCCCAGTATTAAAGATTTTTTTTATAAGGTTGTCTCTATTAACTTGTAGAGGACAAAGTTGACAAGTAGTTACTTATGCAGGCTAACATAAACATCCGTGCAATAGCCCAAGGTTGCACAGAGTACAATATTACTGTAGTTCTCAAGCGAGAAGATTGTGTGAAGGCCCTAAAAGCAGTCCACTCAAGATTTTATCTTTCAAGAACCACAATAGCAGTGGGTATAATTGGACCTGGATTGATTGGTGCCACATTACTTGACCAACTCAGGGACCAGGTACATCCTTAATTCCACATCTTTGGTTCTTCTTCTATACATTAGCAATTGGGTGTTGTCGAGTTACTATTTTTATATTTGTGGTTTTGTTTTGCTATTTCCTCTATTTAAATATCTGCCTTTTATTTGCCATTAGAGGCTTAAATACAGGTGATTTCCCACTGTCATTAGGGGCTTAAGTCCTCTTGACTTTTTTTTGTAGATTGTATAAATGAATCTGGCATGGGTGCCTTTAGGGGATTTCTATTTCTGATCTTTGTAGATATTAGAGAGCTGCTTATTTTTGAGTATTTTATTTTTTTCCACTTCTTATAGGCTGAATGGACTACTAGTTCTCCCGAATGCTTGTAAAAAGGAATGAACCAGGCAGTTGCGGGACATAAACAACTGCTGACCCCTAGCTCCTTACTTCTAGTGTTTTTGTCAGACATTTAAAGGTTTTGCTTTGTTTTTTTTCCTTTTTGGGAAGGAAAGGAGGGGGGGGGGGGGGGGGGGGGGGGAGTGAAAGGGTTGAAATGGATACTCTTGTAGTGGCAGTGTTCTAAAAATCCCCGCCTAGGTCCGATTAATCCCTTCCTAGGCGCTAGGCCCCCCCTTGGCGCCACGCCTAGGTTGCCTAGCGCCTCGCCTATGCCCAAGGAGGAAAAAAATCCCTCCAGGATATTATACGGGATTGGGCAGGCAAGACGGAGAAATTAGGTGGAGCCTAAGCGAAAAATTTATGACTGCAATTGTTTATTTAGAAATATTAGAGCAAGAGAATTCCATGAAGAAATTTTTTTGTCTGATTATGACACGAAAGAAGAGGAAGACGAGGAGTATGAGTCTGAACCCGATGGAGACATTATCTTGGAGGGATATGGAGAAGAAGAGTTAAGAAAGAGATATAGAGGGATATGGAGATGAGAACTATTAGTTTGTATTTTTTTTATTTGTTTGTGTTTGAACTTTAAACAATTGCATGTTTCTGTTTGAACTTTGACATTAGCAATATAGATATGTGTTTGAAGTTTAAACAAAGGCCTTTATTATCTTTATTATAGATTGTTTTCCTTTATATTATTGTTTTGTTTGGATAAATGTAAGATAAGATATTAAAATTGACTTAAAATAAAAATCCGGCCTAGCCCCCCCCCCCCCCCCCCCCCCCCCCCGGCCGTCCGCCTCCCGCCTAGCGCCTTTTAGAACCTTGTGTAGTGGTATTAGAGCAAGGAAGCACTTTGTTGAATAAGGTTTTACTCTTTGAATTGCATTATTTTAAACATCAAGTAAAAAGTGTTACTGATTCTGGGAAATTTCATAACTCAGATATATGAAGGTAAACTATCATAGCTCTCTGATGCTGGACATGTTATATCAATTATCTATGGCAGGCAGCAGTCCTCAAGGACAAATCTAACATCGATTTGCGTATCATGGGTATCACTGGATCAAGGACAATGCTTTTGAGTGAAACGTAAGTTGCGTGTTTCTACAGAACATTAATTTTTTCTAATATAGTAATATTATATAATAAAATGTTTAACATAATGGCATTTTGTTCCTTTCAATTAGGTTTAGGCTTAACCTTATTCTCACCCAAACATAAATAAGTAAAATAAATAAAAGGAATTTATACCAAGTTTGTGAAGATGGGAATAGTTTGTGTATTACATACAACATGACATGGGTGATAAAGTTTTCAATATTTGTTTAAATCATTGAGAAATTTATCTTTTCTTTGGTCCCCTGGTTTATGAAGTTATTATAGCGTGTATCATACCTTTTGTTGGTTAACTACTCAGAATGATAAAACTGATCATTTGTTTAGGTTCCTTCAGAAGGAGTTGCTAAACAGATAATCATTGTTTTTTATTTAATCTAAAGGAAAAAGTTTTGCCTATCTTGGATAATTTTCTGTTTTTTGCTTGGCCGTCTTTTCTTAGTATGTATTGTCTATTAGGCACTAAATTCAGAAATCTTTTCATAAGTTTATTTTTAAGAACCCGAAATGGTGGAAAAACTCATGCTCACAAGTATATAAATTAAAGGCGCCCTAAAAAAGTGAAAAAGCAAGAGCCAAAGCTTGATCATCCACAACCACTTTCCCATGAAGTTCCTCCTAATGTTTTGTCCTCTCAAGTAGTCCTAATCAACCACTAGGATCATGAAATACTGTTTTTAGTTGATGACTCACTTTTTGTATTGGTACTTGTATATTGAATGTTGAATAGGTAGTTTAAGAGTTCTCTCAATGACCGTAATAACCCTTGTACATTCTCATCTTTGGTTCTAGTGGTATCGACTTGAGTAGATGGAGAGAAGTCCAAAAGGAGAAAGGCGAAAACGCTGACCTGGAGAAATTTGTTCAGCATGTGCATGGGAATCATTTCATCCCAAATACTGTTTTAGTAGATTGTACAGCAGATTCATATGTTGCAAGCCATTACTTTGACTGGTTGCGTAGAGGAATTCATGTAATTACCCCAAATAAGAAGGCAAATTCAGGACCTCTTGATCAGGTAAATTTTATTTGCATACCTTGCAGTGATAATTATTGCTGAAAGTTATGGGCTTTTGTGCAAATATCATTTCTTTGATTAACTACTTACCGGTGTTACACTAGGGGTGTGGTGTTCACCAATAAGTTAGCTCTTTGTCTAACTAAAGAATAATTAAGTTCTAGTCACTTGATGAATCTTTGTTTAACATCTTCCTGCAATTTTTTTCGTCCAAGTTCAGTATTTGAAGTTGAGAGCCCTCCAACGGCGATCCTATACACACTATTTTTATGAAGCTACTGTTGGAGCTGGTCTCCCGATCATAACAACGTTACAAGGTCTTCTTGAAACTGGGGACAAAATATTGCGCATTGAAGGCATTTTCAGGTTAGTCCTACAATATATTTCAGTAGAATTTACTAACAAAGAAAACCCACACACATAAATTCACGACTTGATAGAAATCCATAAATGACTTTTGCACAATTATGCAATTTAAGGCTATACAGGTTAGTCATGATAACATATTAATTCACATTGAACTTGTTCTAACGCTGTAATATGTTGATGCAGTGGAACTCTTAGTTACATTTTCAACAACTTCAAAAGCACAAGATCTTTCAGCAAAGTGGTGAGTGAGGCAAAAGAGGCAGGGTACACTGAACCAGATCCAAGGGATGATCTATCTGGAACAGATGTGGCTAGAAAGGTATCAGTTGTTTATTTTGTCTCATGTACCTTTGTTTTTCTATCTTATGTATGCCGCCTCAGGTTGCCTACTGTGGGGGAAATCACTAACCCTAGACAATCTTATTACATCAGTAAGTCAGCTTACCAATGCCCTCACTTTACCCTTGGTAAGAAGCAGTTGTCTCATTGCAACTGCAACTATATTTTATTACTGGTGGTACTTAGATTTGAACACCTAACCATCAACAAATGCCAGCTGTCTTTGTAGGTACTTCACTTTATGAAAATGCATTGAAATATATATGAGCTAATACATAAATTTCTAATATCGCAGGTAATTATTCTTGCTAGAGAATCTGGATTAAAGCTGGAACTTTCAGATATCCCTGTTCAGAGCCTTGTGCCAGAACCATTAAGGGTGAGAATACTGTTTGCTTCTAATGATCTAGTACTCTATGGAAATGACTACTATTTTATTGAAAGGGGTAAATTTTAGTCCACAAGAATATGTTGCTATCTAATACTCCCTCCTTCCCTCCGCTGAAAGGATTCCTACAGCTCCATTGTTTTCATTTTAAAAAAAAAAGTTTATTGAGGTTTTCATTTGACACACTTGGACAGTTTTTAACGTTTTTTTATAAATATTATTGACGACTAAAACTTATTTTTGGAAAATGTTATACCTAAGCTAGCAATTTCCTTTCATTATAGCTAAATGTCCTCTGTCCCACGCATCTAACCAGCTCACATAGTTCACTGGCTAACCGCTATACAGACCTTCATATTCATTTATAAAAAAAAATATGAGTAGTCAACAAATTAGTAGATTTCTTTCTCCAAATGGAGATAGTAATAGTATATGAATTTTATCAGTGAATGTATCTCTAGTACCATTATGTTTGAAAATAGCTAAATCAAATAAAAATTTCAAAGTATGGTATTCTATATGCTAAACTGGATTGATATTGAGATCTTAAATTCAAATATTGCATCCTTTATGTCACAAATACCATGGATATCTTATTGCATGCTTTGATGCTTTATTCTTTTTCTTTATTATCTCTTCAGAAGATTGCATCGGCTGAGGACTTTCTTCAGCAGTTACCACAATTTGATTCAGAAATGACCAAGGAACGACAAGATGCTGAAAATGCAGGGGAAGTGAGTATTTATATGTCACTATTGTCAGATAGGAATGTAGCTCCAAAATTAAATAAATATCACTGCAATACTTGTTAAACCCTTTTCGCCACTTATCTCAGCCTTTGAAAAGAAAAGAAAAGGTCACATTCATATTTTGTTTCTCAAATCTGGTAGTCATCCAATGGAGATCGTTCAGCATACAAGGACATCTAATGAACTTCGAAAGGTTTATCTTTTAAGTTTTAACTAATTAAAGAATGCCTTTTTTAGGATCTGACAAAGTAACAGTACTTTTGGACTACAAAATATTGGCACTTCTCTAATTCTGAATCCGATTTTTGTGGTGGATATGTAAATTCTTGGTCATAGATTTGTACGAAATGTTACATAAACAAATGGAGGTGTTAAATTCCTAGAATGTCACAAATCTCCACTAGTTCTAAATTCTAATGTGGGGAAATAGGAGCATGATACAAACTATTAAAGTTAATTTCACGGTAGAGTTGGGACCTTATGTAAGTCGCATCCGTAGTTGTGATGGTTAGAAACCTCAAACTCTATTTCTGAAAGAACTACGGAAATTTTTCTTGTTTCATATTTTATTCATCTTCATTGTGTAATTAATTTTATGAGCTTGAATATTCTGAAGGTCTTGAGGTATGTTGGGGTGGTGGATGCTATAAATCAAAAAGGTGTGGTTGAATTGCGAAGATACAATAAAGAACACCCATTCGCACAGCTTTCAGGGTCCGATAACATCATTGCTTTCACAACTGAAAGGTACGAGAAGCAGCCTCTAATAGTCCGAGGTCCTGGGGCTGGGGCTGAAGTGACAGCTGGCGGAGTATTCAGTGACATTTTGCGGCTCGCTTCATATCTTGGTGCACCATCATAGTTATTTATTGCCATGAATTGCTCGTCAAGTCCCGAATTCTTTGCCTTTTTCCGTCCGAGCCTATGGCAGGAGTAAATGAGCGTGTAATCTTTTTTTGTTGTTGTGTTTTTTCTTCTTTTCCCCCTAGCATTAGGGGTCAGTATTGGAAGCTTTCTTTAAGACTGCATAAACCATACTTGTACGCAACTTGAGATTAACTTGAATACATCTCCCTACTCAGTTTTGTAGCTCCTTAAATGTGTAATTTCTTGGCCCGAAGGCAAGGTTGGTTGGTTGGTAGAGAAGGGATTAGAGCAACCTTTGTCTGGTAAGAGGTTACTGGGTATAAATATGCCATCTTGTACCATCTTTCTTATATGAATGAAAGGAATATGATATTTTGTGGACGCAGGAAGGGTGGATTTTGGTGTCAATAGAATTAGCATAGCAAGCTAGCAAAATGCAAATGAGGTAAATAACCTTTGATTACCCACTGATTTCTTGCTTGTCTGGATTTAAAGTACTTTTTCTAATAACAAAATAAAGATTTTATTTTACCATGCATGCAGGCTTGTTATCATCATCGTCAACAGAGTTTCAACTTCTTCACTAGATCAACAAATTTTACAGACTACATGTAAAAATAAGGGGAAAAATTAATTAATAAAAAAAAGAAGATGCAAAGATGAAATAAGAAATATATTAACACTTAGCTCCCCCACACCACAAATCACATTTTTTTGAAAAATAAATCATGCCCTAATGTTAATTCATGAGACAGTTTCAATCCCTTTTATGATGCCACAAAATTACCAAATATAATTTGCCCCAAGAAGGAAACAAAATTTCTTTCTTGGCACTTCAAAATTATTCAAATCCAAATCCAAATCCAAATCCGGACCTTTATTTTGGGCTATTTATAAGTACACACCATACCAAAGTACATAACAAGCGTCAAGCTGCATAAGGTACGTATGATGGGATACTTCTCCCTAAGCATGATCCACCATAGAAAAGCCCAAACTCAACTAAATATTACTGGACCCACACAAAGGAAATAAATTCATTATTCTATTGGGCCAACTTGGTTTTTAGGGCTTTCTTTTCTATTTTATGGGCCAAAAATCCAAATCCTCATCGGACTTCCGTCTTTATCGAATCGAATTACTCCCTCTTTCTCATTCCCCTTCACCTCCCTCTCTCTCCGTCTCTCTCTCATCTGGGGAGGTCAAAAAAAAAAATTCCAAAATTTCCCTCCTCTCTTCTTCTCCATTCTGTCTCCACCTGAAGAACTATTTTCTTATTATTTTCATTTTTTGATCTATTGTTTCAATTTCTCTCTCTATAAACACCTGTATATAATTTTTATAGAGCTTCGAAGTGATGGATGGAGGTCAACAGTACAATCCTCGAACTGTGGAAGAAGTTTTCAGAGATTTCAAGAGTCGGAGAGCTGGAATGATTAAAGCCCTCACCACTGGTAAAATGGGAACTCTCTCCTTTATTTGTTCTTTTGCCATTTGTACGACAATGCATTTATTTATTTTGTTTTTTGTCTTTATCTTGTTGGTTTTATTTTCAAAAACAACTAAATTTGGTATGATGTTTGTGTAACTTTTCTGGGTTTATGCAGATGTTGAGGAATTCTACCAGCAGTGTGACCCTGGTTAGTTTTTGTGTACTGAACTTAATTTCACATTATTGTTAGATGGATTTTAGTTTGATGGGGTGTGTTGTTGAAGAGTTTATGATTTTGAGGAAATGCAATTTTCCGTTTATTATATGCTTATGAATGAGTGTATATTTTTCTGTTTTCAAATATCTGTGACTTATATTTATATGGTCTTATTATCATCTTTTATATACTCTCGGTCAATGTTGAGAAAACCGGATAGGACCGGCAGTCGGACTGTGGTTCGACCGGAACCAGTCGACTTTCCGGTCTGATCCGGTCAAAAAACTGGAAATTCAACGAGCCGGTCAAAAATCGGTTGTCCACCGGTAAAACTGGTAGTTGAACCGGTGACCCGGTTTTCAAGTGTTTTTTTTTTTTTACAAAAATATTTTTAATAATATTATAACATTATTTTACTATATTTTAGCTTATAAAAAATTAGATATTTTATTTTATTAATTATTAATAATATATTTTTTTATGTATTTATGACGTTACTGGTTCAATAACGGTTCGACCACTGGTTGGACCAGTGACCCATCCACCCGGTAACTTTTTCGGTTCGATGACCGGTCCGGTTTTCTAAACATTGCTCTCGGTACCACAAATGGAGTCCCATTTTGACTTTAAATCAGTTCCTAAAATCCTAAACTTTAAAGTTGATGTGAATTTATTTGTAATTAGTTGTATACTTTTGATAGTTTATAATATTAAAAATTTATTGACTAAAATCAAATACGGCTCAGTATTATTATGTATAAATTTAAAATTTTATAGTCCGAATCATCATTTTTCCATGAACTATATATTCGATTAATTCGAGTGGCAAACCCCTTCAACCCCTGCCCCCCTTTCCAAAAAACAAAATAAAAATAAAAATATTGAATCCCATGATTTTTAATCAACATTACTCCCTTCCATTTCGTTCCCCCCTTTCCAGAAAATAAAATAAAATAAAAATAAAAATATTGAATCCCATGATGATTTTGAATAAACATTACTTCCTTCCATTTCGTTTACTGTCCACATCAATATTGAATCCCATGATGATTTTGATTCGAACATGTTGTGATTCAACTGTATGGTTGTAAAGTGCTTACACGCCGTTGAAGTGGTCAATTCTAAAGAGTAGCCTAGTTTTCCCTGTGGCGTTAGACATTTACTCATGACACTTGTCATCTTACTTCATCATCTCTCCTAACCCTAACTGCTTAATCTGTTTCACTGCTGTCATGATATTACTCTTTGAAGAGAAAAGGAAAGAATGTCTAAATGTAGAATTTGTGATGTGGTATGCATTATTTAATCTGAATGTCTACCGCTTGGATTTGTTGATGAATTTATGAAATATTTCCTGAACTTGCATTAATTTTGCATCTGCTTTGAGTTTTAAGTCGTGCGTTTGTACATACGCTGGCCAATCCTTTAAAGGATGGTTCTTAAATCTTAATTGCAAGTTTTGATAACCGTACTACTAAACTTAGGAGTATTCTAGAAGTATTTCTCACGTTACTATTACTATGTCCCTAAGTTGTAGGATTGTTAGCTTGCACATGGTTATTTAATAATTTTATTTGTCCACTAGTCATCTTTGTCCCCAAGTCAATTTAGGTTGTGGTTCTTTTACTAGTATAAATAATAAATATGTACTGTGTGATTGATGCTGAACAAAATGAACATATGAATTAGAATGGCTTAGTCTCGGTGATTCATAAACTAGTATAAATAATAAAATATGTAATGTGTGGTTGATGATCAATGAAATGAACATATGAATTAGAATGTCTTAGTCTAGCTATCTTGTTCTCTTACTTTTTAAATTTATTATTTCTCCCAAGTTTTTAGCTCATCTATTTTTTATCTTTATTTTGTCTTTGACTTCTTACTTAAATTCTACAAACCAAATCCTCACTGTTCACTAAAACGCTCCAATGTTACGTTAGTTGAACTCAAAATGAGGTTCATGGGGATATATTAACTAAACATATTCGTATTGTATTTTGAACTGTTGCTCCTAATATGGGCTTATATGAATTGATCTATCAGTCCATATTTTTTTTCCATATACTGATTTAATATGGATGATGCGTTGCATTTAGAACCAGTGAGTTTTATGGTTGCTTGGTATTCTATAAACTGCAAAGTTTTGTATTAAGATTTTACATACAAATTTCTTATCCAATCTAGTCTTATAGGTGTATCAACAGTCCTTTTTGTTTGGTTCTAGAAAAGCATTTTCAATCTTAAGTTGCATGCTTGTTTCATATTCTTGCTGTGTGTTCAACTGAAATTCTGGATTTTGAAGTAATAGAATTTTTTGTTTAATTGGGAGAAGTCTTTTCTTTATTGAATAACAGAGAAGGAAAATCTTTGCCTCTATGGATTTCCAAATGAGCGATGGGAAGTCAATTTACCTGCTGAAGAGGTGCCTCCAGAGCTTCCAGAGCCTGCGCTTGGTATTAATTTTGCCAGAGATGGTATGCAAGAGAAGGACTGGCTGTCTTTGGTTGCTGTTCACAGTGATGCATGGTTACTTGCTGTGGCATTTTACTTTGGTGCTAGATTTGGGTTTGATAAAGCTGATAGGTACATTCTTCTTTTAATTTTATTGTTGATGGTTATTTTGATTCTCACAACGTCTAAGTCTGAAGTAGAGTGGGAGGGTGGATATATGGAAGTAAAATTTACAGTATCTCACTTAAACTTTAGTTCTTTATTTCTTCCTTTATCCGAAAATTGTGCAATTGGCATCTAATCAGATGTATAACATATTAATACTAATCAATCAAATAAAATGTATGACATTACGTCTCCCTTGCATAGATGTCATAATTGGTATTTCATGCAATAGAATAGTCAACTGTAGAAGGCAAAATGTTGGTTATACAAGAAATTACAGTATTAACTTAGATATATGTGCTTGTACTTGCTGTGACCATATAAAACAATAGTCTTTTTCCAATAATATTTATTTTACTTTTGAAAGAGTGAGTATTATGTTGGACAAATAAATTTCAATAGTGACATTCTTTGTAGGTCGGATGTGGTATATTCTTGATGTAATTTTTGCCAAACCATTCTTTAGCATCTAAATTGTAGTTTCGATAGTATCTAATTATGCCATGGGATCGTCTTTAAATCTGCGTCATTAGCATTGTTTTGAAACATGTCACTCCAAATGGGACATAGGGAGTAATTTTTAGTTTTTTTTTTGTTTTGTTTTAAACTGTTCCCAACTAATTTACGTATTAGACCTAAATAATGCCTTTGAATAAAGATCTGAATTGTGTGGCTGTCGTATTATTGTTACTTTTTTGTAGTATAGCTTTTTACTTTGTACATCTCTTGTATTCTTACTAAAATATCTTCCCAGCCATGTTAAATAAGTTGACATTTTGGAGAGGTCTGAAAACTACACAATGAATGTAGTTTCACATTTCAAATGAACATTGATTGGAAACCACAGTAAAATGTGGTTCAAGGTTTAGTGTAGCATGATTGATGCAGGATGAGCCTGCGGTGCATGGTTGGAGTAACATAAGAGACTTTGGAAGCTTATGGAAATAAAAGAAGATTCTAGAAATTGTATTTAATTAATTTAATTTATTTGTGATTTTGATAGTTATCTTATTAGAATCCAATTTATGTTTAGGTAAGTTGTTTAGGAGTATTATAGATGTGAATGTACTTTGTTATTTTTTACTTATTGAATAATTAGACAATTGATTGAAATTTTTGTAAGATATCATTCGTACCTAAAATCCTCCCCCCCCCCCCCCCCCCCCCCCGACCAAAATAAAAATAAAAAAATCAGAGCATCAAAGTTTTCATATATAGCTCATTAATTTATTTTGAGCTTGTTATATATATATATATATATATATATATTATCAGCTTATGAAAAAACAATTTCTATATGTAGACCTTAAATCCTCATCACTTTTAATTAAATTATGATCATGCGTAAATTGAAAAGGAATGATACATCTTATTGGATAGCAGAGCAAGGAAATGTCTTACACCCTTATTAAGGGCCTAAGGCTAAATATCTGCTTTACGAAGTGGAAACACTGATTTTAATTCGTTCTCATTTGTAGTCCTCCAGTGGTATACGTTTCTTATGAGGATGACAGTTTCCTTATCTGAAAAGAGATATACTTTATGGTTTCATTACCTTTCCTATGACATCTCATCTGTATTAATTATGCAGGAAGCGACTTTTTAACATGATAAATGATCTCCCAACAATATTTGAAGTTGTGACGGGGGCTGCCAAGAAGCAATCAAAGGAGAAGTCAGCTGTGTCAAATCACAGCAGCAGCAAACCCAAATCAAATCCTAAGGTAGTAAAGGACTTCTACTTTTCTACCGTTTTTATTGCATAACATGTTACTTTTAGGTTCTCAACTTTTACCTTTTAAATCCCATTTTGAAAGCCGCAAATCGAAGTCAAATCCCAAGGTAGTAAATATTCTACTTCTCTACCTTTTGCTTTTCATAACATATTTCCTCCGTATCCTCTGCTTTTACCTTTTTAATCCCATTTTATGATTATAAATAAATAAATTACTGGTTGACAGGGCTTGTTTCTGGTATAGTAGCTAGCTGGATTATTTTATGATTGTAAGATCAGAAATTAAAAAATAGTTTTGGATAATTGTATTAATGGAAATTGAGCAGCAATGTAGAGCCAACCTAAACAACAATTCATTGCTCAAGTGTATATATCAGGATATTAGAAAAGAAACCTCGTATAACCATAGCATTAGTCTTTATTTTGTACTTTAAATTTCTCTTGAAAGGCGGCATTCAGCAGTGATATTCTTTACCTGCTTGTGTTCTAAAGTGTATGCAATGTTCTTGTATTCCTCTGACCAATTAGGATGGAGAGAGTCATAGTTCCCAATTTTTTTTAAAGGTATTTTAAAATCTTGGTGCATTGAATGTATATATGAATACTTCACCGTGTACTCCACGGTTTTATAGTTCAAGGGTTTGGATGTGTCCTGCATGATGGTGCACCAGTGTCTACATTTGTGCCTGCTAATCAAAACAACTTTATACTATTTTCTTTACCTCATCCGTATATGCACTAAGTTTATAGAAGCCCATGATATCAAACGTCACCAACAACCTTATTAGACTCATAAATGGACCAGAAAGGCCTCTCTGTTGCAGCTCTTCTGATTTTTCTTTGTTTCTTTATCAAGCGAGGATATGGAAAAGAAAGAATTAGCCTCTTCAGTTGCATAAATCCTGTTTATGTGGAGCAAGTTTGCTTCTTTTACTTATTATTTGTTTTCTTGTTCTGATACTTCCGTGAAAAGCAGCGAGGCTCAGAATCTCAGGGTAAGTTTCCAAAAGTGTCACAACCAAAAGATGATGATGAGGATGAGGAAGGCTTGGAAGAAGAGGAAGATGAGCACGGGGATGCATTGTGTGGAGCATGTGGAGAGAATTATGGGCAGGATGAGTTCTGGATCTGCTGTGACGTCTGTGAGAAGTGGTTCCATGGAAAGTGTGTTAAGATCACCCCAGCAAGGGCTGAGCATATCAAGCAGTACAAATGCCCTGCTTGCAGCAACAAGAGGGCACGCCCTTGATTATAGCTGGGAAAGCAGAATCCCTCCACGGATTTATTCTGCTAAATGACGGGTTCTACTCTCGGCAATGAAAACAAGTATTTTGATGATCACCCTTAGATGCTGTGTAGGTCTCAACTGTTACAATTAATCGTGTAGCTTTTAAGTTTTAAAAGTTCCATTAGTTGTCTAGGTTGCCATCAGGATTTTTTTTTCTTTTAAATATACAATCAGGATATTTTTTCTTTTGATTATACAATCAGGATATTTATTACTTTCTTAACTAGAATATATGTTGCTCATGTGGAAAATCACTTCTTTCTTTTGTCAGTTGGTGGAAAGATTCATCCTATTGTTGTTTGATTTTAATGATATATTTCAATGTTGAAATAGTGAGCTCCATGCCTGCATTTTATCGACTAGAGTGAAATCACCCATGTCGTTTAAGCTGATTCTGAACTTTGGTCCTCCATGTTCAATGTCTAAGAATTTTATGCTGCTTTGGAGAGAAATAATGAATTAGAAAGAGCAAGTTTCTTGATGAATTTGCTTCAATGGAGGAAAGATATTCTGTTCCGAAGTGATATAAATGTGTTGCTTTTGTTTTCTAGGTGGCTCTGCATTAGGTAGGATCCATCCACCGTCTACTATTGTCAGTCTAGTGCACTGAAATTTTCCATCAGACGGAAGCCACATGAACTTTTCATCAACTCTCAGCATTGATTCGAAGTAAAATTCTTATCCTAGTAATTTATAGAAGTAACCCAATATCTGCATATCTGCAGGCGACCAGATGTCCTGGTGAATGCTTAAGGATAAGAGTTGCAGTGTCATAATTGTGTGCATTTTTCTTGAATTTTGCCGAGGAATCAACCAAACTACACACTGCATTGTACACTGGATTAAAAGTGTTGTTATATATGATGACAAATTTTTGTCATTATTAAATACTAACTTATGCGAATACATGGAATAGATAGGAGATAGCAAAGAAGGGACACATTACCGTAATAAAATATTTTATTGCTTTCAGTTTCATGGTAGTCGCAGTTCACATTCTATATATAATTAGTAGTTATATAAATAATTTTCCTTGGACCAATGACTTCAATGTAAACCGTTGATATGTGTAGTTCCTAATAGCTGTCTAAGTTTTGCCGACAGGGATTACACATTATACTAATGACTACACTACAAATCCCGAATATGTATAGTTCTCTGTCAGTAGATAGACTTGACTTTACACTCCACCCTCTGTACTATTTTGTTCCCGAATGTGTATGAGCGAGTGCAAGAAATACATTCAAGTCCCTCTGTTTCTTGGCTTGTCGTCCACAGAAACAAAAGTAATAGCAGCCCATTGAATTTGTATTGGTATTGTGGTCCATGGAGTATAGGGATGCAAAGTTTGTTGCTATATTATCCTTCAAGCTCATGGTTTTACACCAGCTTTATGGCTCATTCTCATTGCAGACCATAGTCTTATCTGTTCTGTTTTACCCATTCTGCTGTTTTGTGAAAAAAAAATACTCTGTTCGGCTGTTTCTGCGGCTAAAAAAATACTCTGTTCGGCTGTTTCTGCGGCTATCTACTTTCAAGATTGTTGAAGAGAGAACAAAGGTGGAACATACCAACTTGTGCAATTGGTAAAAAAAATGTTCCTGTTCTCGGCAGTTGGCAGTTAATTCTCTCCCTCGGTTAAAACTTTGATAGGTTAATGAGTAGAAACATTTATGTTCCTGAAATTCCACTTGACTAAATGCCATATTGGTTCAAATTTAATCTAAAGAATGTCAAATGTTTTTTTGTCAATTTAGCTGTTGAAGGATCCATTTTACATACAAGTAATCGCAAGGTTGAATTTTAATTAGATAGAGGAACTTGGACAAGAATACCTAATCTTCATTTGTAATCCAATCTTTTTGAATTAGTAGATTAACAATCATATACGATCAATTGGGGCAATTGGCCATTTGTTATTATTATCCTTCTACATAACCTATGTTCCCCACTTCTACAAAAACTAGTTAAAATAGGACCTGTCTGTATCTCATTGACCTTTAGAAATTTGATGAAATTTGATCTGCTGCAGATACTATTCCACTTCTTTTTTTTGGGGGGGGGGGGGGGGGGGGGGGGGGGGGGGGGGGGGATATGATCCAAGAACCAAGATGATGCATACCGAACCCCTTCAGCCTTTTTATGCATTTATTGATGATCAAATTCTTACGGTCAGTACATGTGGGCCAAACCGATGGATTGCACATGTTGAGCTAGGATTAGTAGGGTGTTAAGAGAGGTCAGAATGCCTTGATCTTAGAATATACATAAAAATTTACACTGATAACAACAAAAAAACAAAAATGAGGATCATCTTTCTGTACAATATTGAACACCGTAAATTGAATTATTTTAATAGATAAAAGCCAAACAAACCATAACTACATTTGTACAAATTTACATTGATATTCAATGAGGCAGGCCAACAGCAGAAGGCATTGTAAGAAAGTCAGGATGGGTTGAAAATTGACAACAAAGCATTTCTCCTAATCACTAGTTTTCCTTTTGCTCAGTTCTCAAACCCCCAAAACTCATTAAGCAAACATTTCTTGATTTTTTGTAGACATCCTCTTGAGAAACTCGTAAGTAGTGATCATTGTTGTTGCAGACAGAGACATTGAAGCCCACCTTGGCCCCAAACCTCTATAACAAGCACCAAATCCACCCTCTTTCACCAACTTCCTCACTGTCTGAGCAATCGTAGGCCGCCCCACTCCATCCAAAACTTGCAATCTCGTCTTAACTGTATCGAGTGGCATTGTAACCAAAGCCGAAACTCCACTAGCCATCGCCGCGCTCACCCCTTGTACTGCTATCACTGCTGTTGAACCTGGCCTAAAACCACCCTCATCTTTCTTACAACAATAACATCCGATTCCACCCCAAATCAACCGATGGGCCACAGAATAAGATGCCCACCACATTGCATTCGATGGCGCATAAGTCAATATAGAAATCCCAAAACCCCTATAAAGTCCTCGCAAACCATCCGAAAGTATAATCTTTCGAAATGCATCAATCCCACCATTATATCTAAGTGTACTCAAGGCAGAACTATTCAAATTACTTCCTCCTTGTACCATTAACCTCTGGCTCACAACATCAATAGGAGTCCAAACTAGCTGCGCTGACATGGCAGCACTCAATCCAGCAGCAGCATTAGCAATAGCCGCTGCAGTTGCCTCTGAAAAACCCAAGTTAACAGTGGCAGTGCCCACATTACTTTTGGTCACTTCAAGTGCCCCCATATAAAGGGCTCGAGCTGGGATTGTACCCATCAACGAAGTACCAAAGCCTCTATAAAACCCTCTAAATCCCTCGTTTTTTAGTATCGAACTCGCCATTTTAAAGCAGGGGGTTTCCTTCACTAATACTTGTTGCCTTGTTTTCAACACCACAATAGGATACAAAGTACCCGATACACCGGAAAAAAGAGCGGCGCCGAGGAAGAAAAACTTGGATTTGTCAAGCATTTCCCAATCTATATCAGCCGGAAGATGAATTTCTGTTGCTGAATCATCCTCAGCCGCCCTAAAACTCATTTTTCCCACTTTCTTGGAACTGTTCCTAAAAATCTAATTTTCTATTTTCCCTAAATTAACTCTACTATCCAAAAAACCTAACTACAGAAACAGCACAAGATTGATGCTATATATAAAAAGTCAAAAACTAAAATAAACCCTAATCCTAAAATTGGAACTTTACAAAAGGGTCGAGCTCAATTTTTACAAATATGTATAGTATATGTGTGTGAGATTGGTCCGAGGGTTTATATTCACTTTTTTCCTTTTGCGCAAACAGATTAAAGAACGAAGGTTAGTTACCATAAATGGATAGAACATTTCTTATAAGATTCAAGTGAGATTCTCACCGGAAACCTCATCGGAATCTATCGGAAAGATCTGACGCCGTCGGAGAGAGAATTTAGAAAGAGAAAATGGCAAGGAACAGATTAGGTAGAAGCTGATTAGCTTCAACTTAAAGTGATAAAAAAGAGAGGCGGCTGAAGAAGGGAGGGGAGACAAAGGTTACGGATTTATATGGAGGGTTTTGCGGACACGTGTCGGTTACAATGTCAGTGCTTTTTTCACAATTATAGATCGGCCGGTTACCTTAAGGCTGCCGTGTGTTGATGGTATTAAAAGGAAGTGAGTGACAACTGCATTGTGCCATAATAATTTTAGAAAATTGATATTTTTACATAATTTTTTAATATTTTTATATAAAAAATATTATTATAAATATATAATTACAATTTTAACTATTATTATAAATTTATAATAATAATTTATATATAAAAATATTAAAAAAATTTATGAAATTGTCACTTCCCTCATCTTATAACTCTATGGGTCTACAAGTTCTAGTGGTGGATAAGTGGGTCAATCATTTCTTTATGGACTGCTCATAAATTTCCGTGACTTCCTTGCTAGGTGTATATACAAAATATACATACATCCATAATCCATTGATTGATCTAGTCCTAGGTGCTTCGAGGGACCGGGATATTAGATCGGGAATATTGATCGATTTAATTTTTAATTTTAATTTTTTGATTTTTATAATATTTATTTTAATTTAAATATTTATAAATTTTAATTATTTATATGTAATTTAAATACATATAAATAATTAAGGTTATATAGAAAAAAAAAATTAAATCATCGTCACTTTCGATCTAATATCTTGATCTCCCTAAACTTTTTGAATCGTTTGTTTACCTCGATGATCGGTACGTAGCAATTCTAAAGACCTGTACGAAAATAATTTATTTTAAAATAATTTATAAATTAAAATTTAAAATAACTTACAAAATATTTTAAACTGTAATTTATAAATAAAAGTGTTTAATATTATTTTAAGACTTATAAATAAAAGTGTTTGATATTATTTTAAGAAAAATAATATTTTCACAAGTTAATTTGATATTTTTACAAGTGAGTCCCATTTAATCTTGTGAAAATATCAATTTCCTATTTTAATTTACAAGTAAAAAATTAAGTTAAAATAAGTTGTAAAAGTATTTGGTTAAAATGATTTGTAAGTTAAAAAGTTATAAATATTAGTAAAATAAGGACAAAAGTGTTTTTACATTTGGTCAAATTTACTTATTTTAAAAGGACTTATAAGTCATTTTAAGTTGTGATTTTTAAGTAAAAATGTGTTACACCATTTTGACTTATAAGTTAGAAATTAAGATAAAACAAGTTGTGAAAGTGTTTGACTAAAATAACATATAAGTTAAAATATGTTGCAAAGATTACTAAAATAAAGGAAAAAGAATCGTTACATTTGATCAAACTTACCTATTTTAAAATGACTTATAAGTTTTTGAGAAGTAAGAAATTGTTACTTTCCAAAATCTACTTAAAAATCAATTTATAAGCTAGAAAATAAGTCACATACAAAAACTCAAATAGTAAAAAATTACTTATAAGTTAGGTATCATACAAACAACTAGCTAGTTTATTTATTTTTACAATCAACTCATTGAACTTTAGTTTTCTAAAAAAAATAAAATTTTGTCACAGGTGTTAATTTTTTAACGGAATATTAACACATTAATTTATTCCAACTTAAAACATTCAGTATGGGCGACCAAATAAGTTTTGACAGATTTCATGGTCAAATCTCTTGCATTTTTTCTCTCTCCTATTCTTCTTCTTCATTGATGCAAGGTAATCATCCAATCAAGATTTTTCCGCTGCATTTTATACATTCCCCTTAAGCTCCTCCAAATTAACACTACTTTTCCCATATTCTGAATCCATGGAAACACAAATCCTCCTCAATTGGGCGGAACCAAATTGAAATTAGCAAAATGAGACTTTCCTTTCAAAGTCACTAGACCTGAAGATTTAGTGAAAAAATTATAAAACTCTTACATGAGTTTGACTTTGTAATAGATCTAAATCTGAAATATCACTAATCTCGCATAGGTTTGACTTCACACACACACACACACACACACACACACACACACACACATATATATATATATATATATATATATAATATTTTTATAAGTTAATTTAATATTTTTAATTAATTTGATATTTCTACAAATAAATTTTATTTGATCTTATAAAAATATTAAATTAACTTATAAAAATATTAATTTTTTATATATAATAAATTTTGTGCTGATTTTTAGATGTTTTATTCGCCTTTAATGGTGAAATTACTTTTCGTTTTAATGGATTTTGAAAGATCTAAAGAATGAGCAGTTTCTAAATTCTATCTGATAAGGGAACACTTTTATTCTATTATAGAAGTATTTGTTAGAATATTTTATTTCCTAATGTGGCCTTTATTTTTTATGTATTTATTGGGCTTACATATTGTATTAATTTAATTACTTTATTTATGGGCTTGGTAATTATATGACCCATAAGTAATATTACTAATAGTATTTGGCATAATGGGCCCTAGGGTTTCATAATCTTGATGGACGATTTTGACCCTTAGCTATTCTATAAAAAAAAACAGTTAGGGTTTGGTCCTAGTTGTCGTCTCAAAAATTTTTATACACACCCATATATCCATCCTAAGATTGAGAGAGACAATTGAAGACCTTCACCCTTAAGCGCAGCGAATACGTGATACGTACGATATGTCTTCTCTCAATTCATGTAAGTACTTATTTAATTTTATATTTATTCTATGAAATAGCACGATCCGTTAATAATTATTTAACATTTGGTATCAAGAGCTTGGTTAGGCTATTGCATAGAATAAATTAATTATGATGTTATGCTAGAAATTTTGTTTCCGTTAGTTTATAGCGATTATGATTTCGCGCGTTGCATAAGTATTCTGTCAATGAATGAATTCTGATTCTATGTATTCAAGATGTTACTTTAATGTGTTCCTGCATTAGTTTCCTGCAATAGTTCATGTTATCAATTGACAATTAATATGAAGGTTTGTTTCATGTATTCTTATTATGTCAAAATAATATAATTTATTTATTTATTTTTGTGAATGTTCCGTAGAAAGCATGTTTCAGTTTTCTTTATTAATCAATGTTCCGTATAAAGCATGATCCATCATATTAATCAATATTCCGTATAAAGCATGTTCAATCATATTAATCAATGTTCCGGTTTTCTTTATTTGATTTTGTGAAACTAACGCGATATGGATTTACATGCTAATTGAATATGCTTAAGGATTTCATACTAATTCATTATGCTGATGACATGACTTTATATATTTAATTTAGAATTTATGTGAATATTTTATAATTTATTCATGTTCATAATTATGTATCTTAATAAAGATTTTGGAACATGAAATATTATTGGGGCTTTTAAGTTGTTACATGTAAATTATAAATAATGTTAATTTTCAAACTTGATTATTATGTTATAAATTTAATTTTTATGAAAATTGAGTTTGATCATAATAATTTACATGTATGCGTGACTCTTTTATTGTTAAAATTAATAATCAGCCCAACGGAGGGTTATTAATTAAAACAATTAAAGATTAAGAAAGGTCACATAATGTTACATTTAATAGATGAAGTTTTAATTTTACCCAACGGAAAATTAGAATTAGAATTTATTAAATGGAATTTTATTGCATAAGTAATATGTTTATTTCGTTTCTGCCCAACGGTGATGCGTGAATAAATGTGTTGTGCATTATTTTATGGGGATGTTATTAGCATATTATTAATTGGACCAACGAAAGATTGATAATTATGCATCAACTTCTCATTAAAATCTATTTTGGGTGTCGTAAATAGATTTTATATAACTAACTGCTTGCCCTACAGTTGGTTTTTTATTATGATTAATTATTAATTATCGTTGTACATTGTGGATTTCTTTTAGTTTTTTGTAAGCATACTTATGAGCTTGATCATGTTTCAGCATTGACTCCTACTACTATTTCTGGATATCTCTCTGGAATTGAAGCATTGAATGGGACTAAGTTTACTGTTTGGAAAGAGCAAGTGAAAATTGTTCTCGGCTTTATGGATTTGGACTATGCATTACGAGTGGATCCTCCTGCTCCACTTACAGCTACAAGCTCAAATGAGCAAAAAGCTATTTATGAAAAGTGGGAGCGATCCAACCGCATGTCCCTTATGATTATGAAAAACTCTATCACGACAGCCATTCGAGGAGCCATTCCTGTGACGCCCCCAAATCTAGGCCCACACAGCCCAAACTTGAGTCGTCAAAAGACTACAACAAAATTATTACAATGAAATACAACGTACAACAATACAGTGGATAATACAACACAACTAAGTCTTCATTATTATTGTCACACTATTTTATAACACATGAAGACTATGATAGCTATCCCCGCTCTCTCACTCCATTCCCCGGCTAGACCCCGTTACGTTCTCATCTCCTGTTGAAAAATAATGGAACGAAAAGAAAGGGTGAGCTCAAATAGCCCAGTAAGAATATCATGACTAAGATAATGACGAATAAATTATCATTAGCCTTCAACAGTTGAGTTCTTGATAGAATACAATAGACTACAAGGTTTATATCAAAAACTGCAGTTAAATTCTTAAACAACGTTCAGATCAATAATAGCAGCGGAATGAGCAATCTATTAGAAGAATAATGCAGACTATAATGTCCACTCGCTTCTCTTTTTAGTAAAAATATCATCAACTTTTATCATCTGAAATACCATTAGTCATGATAATAAAAATTCACAGTTCCTGGTCATAATCATGCAAATCAACAGTTCATCTTTGCACTACGGGCCAAAGATATTCAATATAACACCAACGGTCATGATTATACCAGATTCAGCCTTTGGTCATAATCATACCAATCAACAGTTCATCTTTGCACTACGGGCCAAAGAGAACATTAACCACGTGCCATAAAAGACACCGAACAGATGTATCGCCTTTAACCTAGTATATCGCCTTTAACCTATCATCTGTTCAACAATTATATCACATCTGTGCCCCCGGCCACAGATATTCACAACAACTTGCTTCTTGATGATTAATACAAATAACAGTGATACAAATGATGAACAGAAGAACAGGATAAACAATAAGTATCAGAAGTTTACTTTGTGCAGATTCAAATAATGTCCAAATTGCCAACATGATGTGGAGTGAAATTTAAAAATGATATTCAAGATCCACAGTTCAGAATAACGGTTACAGTTCAATAGAAAGGTTCACGTAAATAGGAAGGTTCAGTTGAAATAATGAAGTTCAACTATTATGGAACATATAATATTTTCAGGAATTATAGAAGCAATAGTTCCATAATAAGTTTCGATTTAGGAGTATGAAAGAAAATAATATCCCTTACCCTAGCAGGTTTGATTAACAAACGGTGAAGGAAATTAATATCCCTTACCATAGTAAGTTTGAATAATGGAAGATAAAAAAGATGGTATCTCTTATGAGTATAAAGGAAAATGATATCACTTACGAATATGGAATAAAAGTGTCAAGTGATAATTCGTGTAGACAAATTATTTCCACACGAGACAAATAAAAAGGGTTATTCACCAACAGGCGGTAGTCCGCGCAGTAAGGTTATTCCCACAATTTAATAAAATTTGAATACGAAGAGTTATTCACCAAACATGCGGTAATCCGCACCGTAAGGTTATTCTCAAAGATTAATAAGGAATGAATACGAAAGGTTATTCACCAATAGGCGGTAATCCGCGCCGTAAGGTTATTCCCACAATTTAATACATGGAAATAAATGGCACATCTTAAGAAAGAAACGATATTATTTTCGAGAATCAAAGAATGATAATCCCTTACCTTAGTAAGTTTAAATAATAGAATATGAAAGAAGATGATATTCCTTACCTTAACACGTGACTGGATATTGATTTAAATGAGGTTGATCAACCTATATATTTATAATATAAATTAGTAATTACCACATATAAATTTCAAAGTGTATGATAACTCGTATATTATGAACTATCAAAATTATATATATTTAACATAATTTTTGTAGTATAATATAATAACTTTAGAATAGTTTTTAAAATAATATTTCAAAATAAATCTTCCAAAGAAAGCTTTTAAAAATGAATCTTCTAATAGAAGAGCCTTCTAAAGGAAGATTTCTGAATACCGCGAAATATAGGAATTTATGAAATTACTACTCTTTAATAAAAGACTTACTTGAAAAATTCCTGCACTCCTTTTGGCTTTCAAACTCTCAAAATAACCTTACTATTCTCAGAGAAAACTCATAAAATTCTTATATAAAAATTTTATGTTTTAGGTGTGATTTTTCTATTCAGCTGAACAATCTATTTATAGGAGGAAATAAGTTACTATGCGAGGGTAGGTGGATGGCGTGCTGCACGCCAGCCTGAGAATTCAAAGCAACAGCCGCCCATGCCAAATTTCTGCATTTTGCAATTTCATTCCTCATGTGGCCCCCACAAAGGGCCCACATGTTTACTATTCCAAATAGTAAAATTAAATTAATTTTTTTTTTTTTTTTTTTTTTTTTTATAAAATTTATTTATTTATTTATTCTTCCTTTGGGTCCAACATATAAAATAAAATAATGCTATAACAATAATTTAACAATAATAAACACGTTACAGATTATTATTAATTTAATAATATAAATTACAGTGTATTTACTACTATGACAATTATTAGGTTCAATAATTTTAAACTACAGTGCACCAACAATTATTGACTCAATGATATGAAATACAGTGTAATGACAATTATTGAATCAATAATGCAAAATACTGTGTAGCAACAATAATTGAATTGATAATATAAAATATTATGCAGTGACAATTATCGATGAAATGATGCGTATCAGTTACGGTGTCAATAATATGAGACACTGTGCAATACCGTGTGCTACTGTAGAGTACCGCATGCTACAGTAAAATACCATAAATTACCGTATGCTACTATTCTTTTATCACCGGTATTTTAACAGTTAACACCGTTGACTATTTTTATTTAAAAAGGTTACTTCTGTCGTTTTCTATATCCGACAATTATTCCGTTGTGGGGTCCACAAATAATTTGTTATTTCGGCGCCGTCGTACGGCACGAATATTCCCCGACCAAACGAATATTCCCCGACAAAATAAAATTTGCACATAACATCCTTAACTTTCAATTTTGTCAATTTAACCATTTACTGTTTCAGGAAAAAATATATATGAAGAAAAATTAAATTTTGTATTTCATAAATTCGGGGTCTTACAACCTCCCCTCCTTATGAAATTTCGTCCCCGAAATTGACGTACCTGGCATTTCGAAGAGGTATGGATACCTAGACTTCATCTCAGATTCTAGCTCCCAGGTCATTTCCTCAATATCTTGGTTCCTCCATAAAACCTTAACTTGAGGTATAACCTTTGAGCGTAAGATCTGCTCCTTCTTATCTAGGATCTTAACAGGTACCTCCTCATACGTTAAATCTTCTGCTATAACGTCTGGTTCTAACTCAATGACGTGGTTTGGGTCCTTCACATATTTACGTAACATAGATATGTGAAAAACGTTATGGATGCGAGACATACTTGGTGGTAGGGCTAGTCTGTAGGCTACGGATCCTACTCGATCGAGGATTTCAAATGGGCCAATAAAGCGAGGGTTGAGCTTTCCTCTCTTTCTGAATCTCGTAACTCCTTTCCATGGAGAAACACGTAAGAATACATGATCTCCGACGTTGAATCTCTCATCTCTCCGATGAAGATCGGCATAACTCTTTTGTCGTTCTTGTGCTGTCTGTATTCGTTGTCGGATCATTTGGATCTTTTCGATCGTCAAGCGTACCAACTCGGGTCCCAACAGTTTTGCTTCTCCTACCTCATTCCAACATACTGGAGAGCGACACTTGCGTCCATATAAAGCCTCGAATGGAGCCATACCTATACTTGCTTGGTAACTGTTGTTGTAGGAAAATTCCACCAATGGCAAGTACTTATCCCAACTTCCTTTGAAATCTAGTACGCAAAGTCTCAAAAGATCTTCGAGGGTCTGGATTGTCCTTTCCGATTGTCCGTCCGTTTGAGGATGGTATGCAGAACTAAAACGTAGTTCAGTGCCCATAGCTTTTTTTGTAGACTGATCCAAAAGCGTGAAGTGAATCTAGGATCTCGATCAGAAACTATGGAAACTGGCATGCCATGCAATCTCACGATCTCATTTATGTACATACCGGCAAGACGTTCAAGTGAAAAGTTTTCTCGTATAGGCAAGAAATGAGCGGATTTGGTCAATCTATCTACGATGACCCAAATTGCATCTAAGCCTTGAGAAACTTTGGGAAGACCCGTCACGAAATCCATATTGATGTGTTCCCACTTCCATTCGGGAACCTCAAGTGGTTGTAAAGGACCCTTAGGTATTTGATGCTCTGCCTTGACACGTTGACAAGTTAAGCACCTTGAGATAAACTCTGCAATCTCCCTTTTCATATTGTTCCACCAAAATGTATGTCGAAGATCTCGATACATCTTGGTACCTCCTGGGTGGATTGCAAATGGCGTGTTGTGTGCCTCCATCATGATTTTATGCTTTAATTCAGGATCGTTAGGAACACAGAGTCGAGAGTTGACTCGAAGTATTCCTTTCTCGTCGATTCTTGCTTCGGGAATGGTACCTTCTTGTACTTTCTTTATCATGTTTATCAGTTCCGGATCGGTAGTTTGAGCAGCTTTAATTTTATCGATTAAAGCTGGTTCTACTCGCACGTGAGCAATCTTCGAGTGGGTCCCTGGTGTCTTTAGCTCTATCTCCATCTTTTGCAAGTCGTACAAAATACGCTTTTGTGTTGTCAGCAGTGCACTTGTACTCGCATAAGATTTTCTGCTCAAAGCGTCAGCTACAATGTTCGCCTTTCCCGGGTGATACTGGATTGTGTGGTCGTAATCCTTCAACAGCTCAAGCCAACGTCGTTGTCGCATGTTGAGTTCCTTTTGGGTGAAGAAATACTTGAGACTTTTATGATCCGTATAGATATCCACTTTTTCTCCGTACAAATAGTGTCTCCAGATCTTCAACGCGAAAACGACTGCTGCCAACTCTAGATCATGAGTAGGATAATTTTTCTCATAATCTTTGAGTTGTCGAGAGGCATAAGCTATAACATTTCCATGTTGCATAAGGACACAACCTAGACCTTTGCCTGAAGCATCGCTATATATGACGAATTCTCCTGATCCTGATGGAATGGTCAGAACAAGAGCTGAAACAAGTCTCCTCTTGAGTTCTTGAAAACTCTTCTCGCATTCCTCGCTCAAATGATACCGATATCTAATAATCAAACTTTCATCTCTTGGCGTTCTATGGGAGCCATTTGGTATTGAGCTTTGGAAAAGGGTTTAGTATCGGGTTCAAGATCGATACAGAATTCAATTTCTCGGTTTGGGGATAAGCTAGGAAGTTCCTCAGGAAAAATGTCAGGAACTCATTAACAATAAGAATATCATTCAAGTTCGACGTGTTTTTGTTCAAATCAATGACATGGGCTAAAAAGGCTTGACATCCGTTTTTCAATAAACGAATGACTTTATGGCTAGAAATAATAGTTATAGATTTCAATGGTTTAGTTGCTTGAATTTGCATGACAGGTTGATTAGGAATATGAAAACTAATAATCTTATGAAAACAATCAATTTTAGCATGATGGGTAGTCAACCAATCAATTCCTAAAATCACATCAAATTCATGCATCTCCAAAGAAATAAGGTCAACAGGTAATGTGAGGTTGTTGATTTAAACTAGGCAAGATTTATAGATAGTAAATGTAATAGGTATTTCTCCCAATGAGATTTCAACTGATAAGACAAGATTTAAGTTTTCAATAGGCAAATTTAAACGTTGAGTACATATAGGTGAGATAAAAGAGTGGATAGAGCCAATATCTAACATGGCATAGACTTCTCGAGAATTGATGAATAGCTTACCGGTCATCACCTCATTCGATTTCTTGATCATCAAGGCTGTCATCATCAAATCGAGTCCCATATACTTCATCCGGATCTTCACGTATTTCAACCATGGGGATACCACGAAATAGTTCTCTAACGAACTGTTTCTCAGATTCTTCAACTTCATCAGTAGTAGCGTACCAATGATTTCCATTAAAATAGTATTTTCGATAGACTACAGTTTCCACGATAGTGACTAACTTAACCTGAATTCCTCTAAATTGTAACGCCCAAAAGTATAGATACATCATTTTTAAATAATCTTGAAAATCATAGCTCGAACACCATAAATCCCAAAGACTTATATGAAACGTCCATATATTCTGATCCTTTGTTATCGAGCATAACCAGGTGATGATATGTTTCCAACTGTCGAGCAAATTAAAGGCAACAATTTCCGCAAGTTCCGGATATCCTTTAAAGAACGAATTTGGAAGAACGACGGTAGAACTTTCACCTTCTTCTTCTTTAGATCGGATACAAATAATTTTTGCTTTAGGCAAATTATTCAACTCTGAGTTTGTAGAAGAATTGTTTGTGGCCTCTACATTCACTTCGGGTACTCCGTGGTTAACCTCCTGATTTCCAGATGCCATACTTAACTGTGGTCACAAAATAAATGTTAGTTCAAATAAACTGACTCATCACTTCATGTCCCTATATTCAAATTCACTCATTAGATAATAAAATCTAATTTAGGTAGGACACACTAGTGACTGATTCTATTCGTCTCTCCCCTCCTAGTTCTAACCCCAGATCTCCATTAAAGACCATATCCCTAAGCTCTGATACCAACTGTGACGCCCCCAAATCTAGGCCCACACAGCCCAAACTTGAGTCGTCAAAAGACTACAACAAAATTATTACAATGAAATACAACGTACAACAATACAGTGGATAATACAACACAACTAAGTCTTCATTATTATTGCCACACTATTTTATAACACATGAAGACTATGATAGCTATCCCCGCTCTCTCACTCCATTCCCCGGCTAGACCCCGTTACGTTCTCATCTCCTGTTGAAAAACAATGGAACGAAAAGAAAGGGTGAGCTCAAATAGCCCAGTAAGAATATCATGACTAAGATAATGACGAATAAATTATCATTAGCCTTCAACAGTTGAGTTCTTGATAGAATACAATAGACTACAAGGTTTATATCAAAAACTGCAGTTAAATTCTTAAACAACGTTCAGATCAATAATAGCAGCGGAATGAGCAATCTATTAGAAGAATAATGCAGACTATAATGTCCACTCGCTTCTCTTTTTAGTAAAAATATCATCAACTTTTATCATCTGAAATACCATTAGTCATGATAATAAAAATTCACAGTTCCTGGTCATAATCATGCAAATCAACAGTTCATCTTTGCACTACGGGCCAAAGATATTCAATATAACACCAACGGTCATGATTATACCAGATTCAGCCTTTGGTCATAATCATACCAATCAACAGTTCATCTTTGCACTACGGGCCAAAGAGAACATTAACCACGTGCCATAAAAGACACCGAACAGATGTATCGCCTTTAACCTAGTATATCGCCTTTAACCTATCATCTGTTCAACAATTATATCACATCTGTGCCCCCGGCCACAGATATTCACAACAACTTGCTTCTTGATGATTAATACAAATAACAGTGATACAAATGATGAACAGAAGAACAGGATAAACAATAAGTATCAGAAGTTTACTTTGTGCAGATTCAAATAATGTCCAAATTGCCAACATGATGTGGAGTGAAATTTAAAAATGATATTCAAGATCCACAGTTCAGAATAACGGTTACAGTTCAATAGAAAGGTTCACGTAAATAGGAAGGTTCAGTTGAAATAATGAAGTTCAACTATTATGGAACATATAATATTTTCAGGAATTATAGAAGCAATAGTTCCATAATAAGTTTCGATTTAGGAGTATGAAAGAAAATAATATCCCTTACCCTAGCAGGTTTGATTAACAAACGGTGAAGGAAATTAATATCCCTTACCATAGTAAGTTTGAATAATGGAAGATAAAAAAGATGGTATCTCTTATGAGTATAAAGGAAAATGATATCACTTACGAATATGGAATAAAAGTGTCAAGTGATAATTCGTGTAGACAAATTATTTCCACACGAGACAAATAAAAAGGGTTATTCACCAACAGGCGGTAGTCCGCGCAGTAAGGTTATTCCCACAATTTAATAAAATTTGAATACGAAGAGTTATTCACCAAACATGCGGTAATCCGCACCGTAAGGTTATTCTCAAAGATTAATAAGGAATGAATACGAAAGGTTATTCACCAATAGGCGGTAATCCGCGCCGTAAGGTTATTCCCACAATTTAATACATGGAAATAAATGGCACATCTTAAGAAAGAAACGATATTATTTTCGAGAATCAAAGAATGATAATCCCTTACCTTAGTAAGTTTAAATAATAGAATATGAAAGAAGATGATATTCCTTACCTTAACACGTGACTGGATATTGATTTAAATGAGGTTGATCAACCTATATATTTATAATATAAATTAGTAATTACCACATATAAATTTCAAAGTGTATGATAACTCGTATATTATGAACTATCAAAATTATATATATTTAACATAATTTTTGTAGTATAATATAATAACTTTAGAATAGTTTTTAAAATAATATTTCAAAATAAATCTTCCAAAGAAAGCTTTTAAAAATGAATCTTCTAATAGAAGAGCCTTCTAAAGGAAGATTTCTGAATACCGCGAAATATAGGAATTTATGAAATTACTACTCTTTAATAAAAGACTTACTTGAAAAATTCCTGCACTCCTTTTGGCTTTCAAACTCTCAAAATAACCTTACTATTCTCAGAGAAAACTCATAAAATTCTTATATAAAAATTTTATGTTTTAGGTGTGATTTTTCTATTCAGCTGAACAATCTATTTATAGGAGGAAATAAGTTACTATGCGAGGGTAGGTGGCTGGCGTGCTGCACGCCAGCCTGAGAATTCAAAGCAACAGCCGCCCATGCCAAATTTCTGCATTTTGCAATTTCATTCCTCATGTGGCCCCCACAAAGGGCCCACATGTTTACTATTCCAAATAGTAAAATTAAATTAATTTTTTTTTTTTTTTTTTTATAAAATTTATTTATTTATTTATTCTTCCTTTGGGTCCAACATATAAAATAAAATAATGCTATAACAATAATTTAACAATAATAAACACGTTACAGATTATTATTAATTTAATAATATAAATTACAGTGTATTTACTACTATGACAATTATTAGGTTCAATAATTTTAAACTACAGTGCACCAACAATTATTGACTCAATGATATGAAATACAGTGTAATGACAATTATTGAATCAATAATGCAAAATACTGTGTAGCAACAATAATTGAATTGATAATATAAAATATTATGCAGTGACAATTATCAATGAAATGATGCGTATCAGTTACGGTGTCAATAATATGAGACACTGTGCAATACCGTGTGCTACTGTAGAGTACCGCATGCTACAGTAAAATACCATAAATTACCGTATGCTACTATTCTTTTATCACCGGTATTTTAACAGTTAACACCGTTGACTATTTTTATTTAAAAAGGTTACTTCTGTCGTTTTCTATATCCGACAATTATTCCGTTGTGGGGTCCACAAATAATTTGTTATTTCGGCGCCGTCGTACGGCACGAATATTCCCCGACCAAACGAATATTCCCCGACAAAATAAAATTTGCACATAACATCCTTAACTTTCAATTTTGTCAATTTAACCATTTACTGTTTCAGGAAAAAATATATATGAAGAAAAATTAAATTTTGTATTTCATAAATTCGGGGTCTTACAATTCCTGACTCTGAGAATGCCAAAGAGTATTTAGCATCAGTCGAAGAACAATTTAAGGGATCTTCTAAAACTCATGCAAGTACCCTTATTTTAAAAATGCTCACCAGCAGGTATGATGGGGTTAGTGGAATGCGCGAGCACATTATGATGATAAATGATACTGCCTTTAAATTAAAGGGTATGGACATGGAGATTTCTGAGGGTTTTCTCGTTCACTTCATTATGACTTCTCTTCCTGCACAGTTTGATCCATTTAAGATCAATTATAACACGCAGAAAGAAAAATGGAAGATGAGCGAGTTGATCGCCATGTGCGTACAAGAGGAAGAAAGGCTTAAGATTGAAAAACCTAATGTTGCTCATCTGACTACCACTGGATTCCATAAAAAGAAGACCCATAAAAATGACAAAGGTTTTAAAAATAAGGATAAGCCAATTTCTACCAAAACAAATAAGGCAAATTATTCAGGTAACAAATCTGAGGCTGGTCCTAAATGTCACTTCTGTAAGAAGCAATGACATATTCAGAAAGACTGCCCTAAGTTTAGAGAATGGCTTGAAAAGAAAGGTATGTCCTTCAATTATGTGACTTATGAATCCTTTCTAATTGACGTTCCTTCTAATACATGGTGGCTTGACACTGGTTCTATGGTTCACATTACTAATTCATTGTAGGGATTCCTTTCAAAGAAGACACTCCAAAAGGAGGAAAGAACCATTAAAGTTGGCAATGGAGAGTCTATACAAGTTGAAGCTGTAGGAACTCTTCCTTTAGTTTTGGAGAGTGGTTTCATCTTGTATTTATATGATACTCTTTATGTTCCCAGTATGACACGGAATTTAATTTCTGTATCTAAACTTGACGTTAATGGTTTTTCGTTTAAGTTTGGGAATAATAAAATAATTATTTATCATTACTCTCATGTTGTTGGTTCTGGCACTTTAGAGGGAAACCTCTATAAGTTAAATTTGGATAATGTCTTTGCTGAATCCTTGTTAACAATGAATCTGACAGAAAATACCTTTAAAAGCGGAAATAAGAGAAAACTAGAGAATGAGAATTCTTCAAAATTGTGGCATCAACGTTTAGGCCATATCTCAAAAGACAGAATGCAACGTCTTATAAAAGATGGAATTCTTCATTCACTAGATTTCTCTAACTTTGACCATTGTATTGAATGTATAAAAGGAAAATTTGTGAAAGGTAGTAAGAAATGAGCCACTAGAAGTGGTGCACTCCTTGAGGTGATTCACACTGATATATGTGGACCATTTTCTCCTAGAATTGGTGGACACAAATCTTTCATTACGTTTATTGATGACTATTCTCGCTATACTTATGTTTACCTGATTAATGAAAAATCTGAGTCACTAAATATGTTTAAAATTTTTAAGGCTGAAGTTGAAAATCAACTTGACCGAAAAATTAAAGTAGTGAGATCAGATAGAGGCGGAGAGTATTATGGTAAACACTCCGACACAGGTCATAGTCCTGGTCCATTTGCCTTATTTTGTCAAGAAAATGGAATCGTTACTCAATATACAATGCCTGGTACACCGCAGCAAAATGGTGTAGCTGAGAGGCGAAATCGTACCCTTATGGATATGGTACGTAGTATGTTATGCAATTCCAGCTTACCTATATTTTTGTGGACTGAGGCATTAAAGACAGCTGTTCATATTTTAAACCGGGTTCCTAGCAAATCTGTCCCTAAGACTCCTTATGAAATTTGGGCAGGTAGGAAACCTAGTTTAAAATACTTACGGGTATGGGGCTGTCCGGCCGAGGCTAAAATTTTTAATCCACAGATAAAGAAACTTGACTCTAAAACCATTAGTTGTCATTTTATTGGATACCCTGAGAGATCTAAGGATTTTCGTTTTTATTGTCCCTCACATACTACTAGAATTGTTGAGACTAGGCATGCAGAGTTTTTAGAGAATGGCGATTTAAGTGGGAGTGGTGAGCCTAGAAATATTGATCTTGAAGAAAATGGGATTTATGTTCCTTATCCTGTAATTCAAGAGGATGAGGCGAATGATGCTCCTGAGATAGCTGAGCCACCACCTAATGTTGAACCCCACATTATTGAAAATCATATTCCTGAAATTGTGCAGCCTTTACGTAGGTCCGAAAGACCCAGAAAGCCTGTTAATTTTGATGATTTTATAACATCTCTTAATGAGATTGACTATGATTCAAGTAAGATTAATGATCCTATTTCCTATAAAGAGGTTATTACGACTGTTCAATCAACTCAATGGCTTGATGCCATGAATGATGAGTTGAAATCAATGGAGCTTAATAACGTTTGGGATCTTGAAGAATTACCGAGAGGTGTTAAACTTGTTGGTTGTAAGTGGGTCTATAAGACCAAATTAGATCCTAAAGGGAACGTTGAAAGATATAAAGCTCGATTGGTTGCCAAGGGTTTCACTCAAAAGGAAGGTGTGGATTATAATGAAACTTTCTCTCCAGTATCAAGGAAAGATTCATTTAGAATAGTCATGGCTCTAGTAGCTCATTATGATTTGGAGTTACATCAAATGGATGTTAAAACTGCATTTCTTAATGGTGACTTGCATGAGAATGTCTATATGACACAACCAGAAGGTTTTCTGGTTAAAGGCAAGGAACATATGGTATGTAGACTAAAGAAATCCATCTATGGGTTAAAACAGGCCTCTCGACAATGGTATCTTAAGTTTCATGAGGTGATGAGTAATTTTGATTTTAAGAAAAATATAGTAGATCAATGCATATACTTGAAGGTCAGTGGGAGTAAATTTGTTATTCTTGTTTTGTATGTTGATGATATACTACTTGCAAGTAATAACTCAGACATGTTGTATGAGACAAAACGTTTTCTTTCTGAAAATTTTAATATGAAGGATCTCGGTGAAGCCTCTTATGTCATAGGTATTGAAATTCATCGAGATAGGTCTCGCGGGATATTAGGATTATCCCAAAGAGCTTATATTGACAAAGTTCTTAACAAATACAACATGCAAAATTGCTCCCCTACTGTTGCCCCTGTTGTTAAGGGTGACAAATTTGGCTCATATCAATGTCCTAAGAATCAGTTGGAACGTGATCAAATGAATCTTATTCCTTATGCTTCTGTGGTTGGGAGTCTTATGTATGCTCAAGTCTGTACTCGTCCTGATATATCGTATATAATTGGTATGCTTGGACGTTACCAATCAAATCCAGGTTTAGATCACTGGAAAGCAGCCAAAAAGGTGTTACGCTACTTACAGGGTACTAAGGATTTTATGCTTACATTCAGAAAAACAGATAACCTTGAAGTTGTTGGTTATTCTGATTCTGATTTTGCTAAGTGTAAAGACGAAAAGAAATCTACATCAGGGTACATTTTTATGTTTTCAGGAGGCCCTATTTCGTGGAGAAGTCATAAGCAAGAGTTAACTACTACTTCCACGATGATGGCAGAATATGTGGCTTGTTATCATGCTACTTGTCACGCCATATTGTTGAGGAATCTTATTTCAGGACTTAAGATTGTAGATTCCATTTCAAGGCCATTGAAAATATTTTGCGATAATAATTCTGCAGTTAGTTTTTCCAACAGCACAAGTTCGAGTGGTGCTGGACTGTACCTTGACACTAAGTACTTATTCGTTAGGGAAAAAGTTGAAGATCAAAATGTTGTCATTAAATATATTAGTACGCATGATATGTTAGCGGATCCACGTACGAAAGGCTTACCACCCAAACTCTTTTTAGAACATGTTGTCGGCATGGGTTTAACTGGTAGTCTTAATTAGTAAGTTGCTTTGATGTAAGACAACTTAATTTTGAGCTCATTGTTTTGACTTCACATTACGTTTATGGTTTGTTATTCTCTTTATTGTGCACACTTGAGAACTTATGAGCAAACAGTTATGTTTGGACCATATGAATGAGTTTAAATTATTACCACTTATGTAAACTCTATTCATACCTGTTATGCTTAATGTTAATCCTTGTTTTAATTAAAGTACTAGTTATGTAACTAATGGGAATCTTGTGTTAATTGTGACACAAAGATTGTATTAATTCGTGTTGGTGCTTTTGTTTGAACAGGATGTAGATATTAAATTAATGCTTGGCCAAATTAATGATTGTAAGTATTATGTTTTGTATATAAAGAGTATTTCGGCCAAGTGGGAGAATGTTAGAATATTTTATTTCCTAATGTGGCCTTTACTATTTATGTATTTATTGGGCTTACATATTGTATTAATTTAATTACTTTATTTATGGGCTTGGTAATTATATGACCCATAAGTAATATTACTAATAGTATTTGGCATAATGGGCCCTAGGGTTTCATAATCTTGATGGACAATTTTGACCCTTAGCTATTCTATAAAAAAAAACAGTTAGGGTTTGGTCCCAGTTGTCGTCTCAAGAATTTTTATACACACCCATATATCCATCCTAAGATTGAGAGAGACAATTGAAGACCTTCACCCTTAAGCGCAGCGAATACGTGATACGTACGAGATGTCTTCTCTCAATTCATGTAAGTACTTATTTAATTTTATATTTATTCTATGAAATAGCACGATCCGTTAATAATTATTTAACAGTATTTTGTTGGATCCTTTAATTAGTATTGTATCACCTTTTGAACTAAATTAGAGAAAACAAAGGCATGCAAATATCTGAGATTTTAACACTGCCGCACACCTTACTAAAAATTACAAAACTATCCCGGTTAAACCCTAACTTAAACTTCTCTTTATTCAAGCAAGGGTAAAGAGAAAATCATGTGTAAAAGGATCTTCTTAATGTGTCATAAAAACACATGTTAAGTGCAAAAATTGAGAGACAAAACCCACTAAATATTATTTGTTTATATACACTGAATTCAATATTTGAGGTCTACTAATATATTATTTTTTATACATTAAATTCAATACAAATATATAAATAAATAATATTAGTAAGTCATGTCTCTTAATTTTTGCGCTTAACATATGTCCATAAGACACATGTTAAAAAAGTGAAAAACTCTACACTTATCCGGAAAATAAAAAAAAATGAAAAAATTTATGAATGCGGATAGGTCGCGGGTACATCCAACGTGTAAGTGTAAAACTGCTCTAAAAAAGTCCATTATAAAATGTAATGAAGTTCCTGACATATATCTATCTATCTATCATGTCACCGCAGAGCAGTTACAGATTTACAGTTCTAACCAACTTTACAAATACATCTAAATGAATGAGTAGTTCTACATGGACATGGAAATTGGACATGAAAATTGGACATTTTCATGTTCCCTTAGTTTTTTTTTTTTTTTTTTTTTTTTGGTATATATCCAAACATATTTATACTATGGATTTAAAAAAAAAAAAATTAAAAATCCAAAAAAATTAGGTATAATTTGGATATATATCAAAAAAATGGTTGTATGGGACCCATACAATCATTTTTTTGATATATATCCAAATTATACCTAATTTTTTTGAATTTTTAATTTTTTTTTTTTTTAAATCCATAGTATAAATATGTTTAGATATATACTAAAAAAAAAAAAAAAAAAACTAAGGAAACATGGAAAAAAGGGGGACCGGTCCAATTTTCCTGTCCAATTGGCCGGTCCGCCCAGACTTATTGCTAAATGAATAGGATAATATCAAACTAAAATGCAAATGGCATATGAATCATGCGTTCTAGAACTACTACAGGGAGTAGATAAGACTTGGCTTTGGGACAAACTAAAAGATGCAGTAATATGCAAATATTTGAAATTAAATTATTTATATTAATTTAATATTATTTTAAATTATTTTATTTTATAATAAAAAATTATTAATTTTTTAAAAAGTTTTATAAAATATTTTTTAATCATTTATAAGTTTATTTATGTAAAATTATATAATTTTATAAAAAAATTAAAATTAATATTCCCTTATTTTAAATTATTAAATAACTTTATAAAATTAATAATCTAACATTAACAGATTAATAAACCCTCACGAAAGAATTAAATATTATAAAATAATATTAAATTAATATAAATAATCTAATCAATTAAATATTATAAAATAATATTAAATTAATACAAATAATCTAATCTCAAATATATTTTTTACAAACAAACATGACTATGGCAAAACACAGAGTTTACTCCTTCACAGTTCACAAGCAGCAACTCTTTCGTTTGCTTCTTAGAGACGTCATAGCTAGTATACTTGGGATAAAAGCTGCTAGATATCTAAGAACAAAATACGGTACAATTTAGTACAAGAGAAAGAGAGAAGGAAAACACTATCAAGCTAATGCTTCAGTTATTATGATTGCAAGCGAAGATATGATCCAAGGTTTTCTGCAACAGCCACCATGGGAGAAGCAAAGACGGAAAAAAATAAACATGGCACACTGCATAACTTAAATCCACATTAAACCTTTCCAAATCCCCATTCCAGTCCTTCTTTTTTTCAACCTTTCAGAATGAATCAAAACTTTTAACTACTGGCCCAGATTTGTATCTTGAAAAATCTGCCAGAGCCATGGCTTATAAAATACAACCTCTCAACTAAAGAGGAGTTGTCGATGACCTTTTAGCAATAATAACCATCATAATGCTAAGATAAAGACCATCATTGCATCCAAATTAGATCTTTGGCAAAGCATTTCCCCTCAAATATATTACCCATACAGCAAACAAATTTTAATGGGACTTGTTTGCATGCTACCAATGCTCTGATTACTTGCATGTTGCAACAAGTAATGAAGTTACCATTTTAGGAAAAACTATCGCAACAATTTCTGCCTAACAAAGCTCAGGTTTTTCTTCACATATCATGAAGCAATAAAAAATCATCTCAAGCAAAAATAATAGGTGATACAATAAAGTAATTTTCCCACGAAGAGTTAAGAATATAAAGTCACAACATTAGAGCCCCAAACCATGGAATTTACATTTACACCCAAAAGTGAACTACACTACATGTTGAATCGTCTAGAAGCTAACTGCTGAAAACTTGAGGAATATTTACTACTATTTAAGGAGAAGTATCTACCTTAAACATCCAATGCCAGTAGATGATAAATGCACTCCAGTCGATTATAGCCAGCTCCTTTCAAACTATAAGTGATCTAATTATTAGAATGCACACCTGGGAATATTCAAATCACCTAAGGCATCTTTATAGCTGCTGAATAAACTAAAATAGAAAATAATTTAGCATCCAAATATTGTTATAACCTAGGCCTTCTAGACCTTTACGAAAATAAAATAAATTAGAATCATTTGCACCATCAGGTAGCAAGTCAAGCAAACTCGAAAAAACTTTATTTTCAAACCCTATCCTTGTCTGACCTCAAGTATAAGTCATATCACCTCCCTTTACCAGTGTAGTCCTAATCTCCTTGCACAGACAATGCCATTTTAGACAACATTCTCAATAGGGATACACAAAAATTAATTGTACAACAACATTCGAAATTCTCTTCGAAGTTAGGATATAATGTGCACTTCTCCACATTTTATTTTCCCCAGTCAGTCTTGCCAGTTTGAGGTTAAGTTACCTATGATCACCTTCGATCATGGTCCTCATGGATGATCTACTAAAATGTGAAAGTTCCCTCAACAACTGTTACAATACTCATATGTTCATAGATTCCTTTCTCAATATATAGTTTTAATTACTGAAAATACTCCATACTTCTACTTACATGCCAACACTGACTCAATCTTCTCCTCCCCCTTACCTTCAATCTTCAATAAAAGTACAAGAAGCTCATGCAAAACCAATGTCGTAGATGAAAGCTCAATGTTAACCACTAAAAAAGATTTAAAAAAAAGCCCTTTTAAGAAATTGGAAAGCCACTTTTTGTTCCAGTAACCATTCTCATGATGCTATTCAACCATGTAAGGTTATCTAAACATAAATCATAGGCAAAGGATATCTTACTTCCAGCTAACAAACGGGTGAATGCTATAATTTCAGATCTAAACACATTATTAGCAACCTAACGACAGTAATAACCAGATGAAAACCTTTTTGTCTTTTGACTTAATGAATTCAACTAACTACTTCGCTGAAATTCAACTACTCGGCCTTTTCTTTACTTCACTTCCGATCCTAAGTTTCTAACTCTTGGATTCCCCCTCAATACAATTCAGCGATCAACACCTTGAAACACAATCACTGCTGCTTCTAAAAAATCAAAAGATTAAATTGCAAGGCAACATATCATGCTCAACTTCATCACTATTTAATTATACTACTGACCATACATAAACTTCATTCAATGTGTTATTACCACCTGGTAACTTACCAATTTTAAATCATATAGCAACCGTATTATAAAAGCCTGCGGAGATAAATATATAATTTGAAACCCTATATTCCATAATTTTAATAATCAACCTCACAAGTAGTTAAATACAATATCATTCTTCTCCATCATTTATGTTATAATTACACATAAATACAACCAAAAACACCCTCAAAAGGCAACTAGGCTAACGAATAACGACACAAAAAACCTAACGGATTTATTGGATCGACATTTAATAACGAAAGCAAAAAAAATAACAGGACAAGGAAAGCATCACCTCCAGATTTCGAGCAACATTATCATACTAATATACAATTATTTCTAACAAGTGATAAGCAGATGCGAACTAAATATAAACAGCAAAAACAAAAATATAACCGCACTCTAGACGTCAACCTAAATATCAACTCATACTTAAAATGGTCAAAGTAACTAGCAAACTTGCCATCCAGGAGTAGCATATTTTCATCTAAGATGCAACCCAATACAACACAAATAAAATTTACTAATTTAGTTAATAACAAGATACACCACCATAGATAATAATAATAAACAGTAAGCTAATAGAAATTCTTGTCTCCTGCATCGATCATAGTCAACTTATCATCAGCCCAAGACCCACATTTTACCTGAACAGCACTCTAATTCTCTCCTGATTTTATAGCTTCCAAAACCAGTTTCATCTGCTCCCGAATCAGCTCCACCCGCTTCAAGTAAAGCTCAGCTTCCTCCACCCTCAGCTTCTTCCACTTCTCCTCCAACTCCACCCTCTTAGACTCCTCAATCAAATCCAGCCCATCCTTTAGAATCTCGTCTTCCAGAACAGGGTCAGCGACAGTCCTCCCATATTGAACATTCCTACTTTGCCCTGACCACTGTCCAGGCCTTGCTTTGTTTACAACCTCCGCAGTGGTCACCTCTGGCATCGAGACACTCTCCACTTGTGGTGAAACCACAGATTTTCCAGCCCTTTTATTCGAATTCTTCCTTGCAGAACCATTAACCTTTGAACTATCAACCCCCAGAAGTTTACCACCAGGCGCCCAAATCTTTTTGGACAAATCAAAAGCTTTCTGCTCATGGGCTTTCGAAAAAGACCTATCTTTCCCCTCTTTCTCTTTGCTGACATTGTTTTCAAACTTCTTCTTCAACCTGCGCACTTTATCTTGCAACTGGGTCTTGGTAACATCAATATGCAAAGATTTCCTAATGAAATCATGAAACGCATTCATGTCATTAACCGGATCCGCTCCTTTTTTCGCCACATAATCCATGATACCCTTCAAGATCACAATCTCATCATCTTCACTCCACAACCTCTGAAACAACTGTTTCTTCTGATCATCAGTATTAGCCTTCACTCCATCTTCCAAAACAGGAACTTTCTTCTTCGCCCTCGAGTCCTTAGCTTCGCTCTCCGCCAGCCGTTTGGCTCCGGCACCGGATTTCGCCGGAGTCGGGGAGGTGGGTAAGCTGGGTTTCGATCTGGGCCTCTTGACGGAAGGTTTGACCGTGTCCGGCATGGGCTTGGAAGCGATGGGTTTGACGGTCAGGTCGGCTTTGAGAGATTTCCCGATGGGTGAGTCGGAATCCGAATCTGTTTCAGATCCAGATTCATCATCCGCTGGATTTTTGGTGACCGGAGGAGTAGCCGGTGGAGCCTTGTTGTCCTTCTGTTGGCCTTCAGGTTCGGATTCCGAATCGGAGCCTGTTGATTCGGATCCTTCGTCTTCTTCTGTAGAGGTGACAGGGGGTTCGAGATCCAACACACGGTTGGGAGCCATTCTTTTCTTTCTAGTAGATTGAAAGAGCGGAGGAATTGGAGTGAAATTGAAGATTTGGAAATTAGGGTTTATACACTACAGAGTCATGAAGAACTCGCGGAGTGCCGATTGCTGAAGTAAGAGAGACGGAGTGGTGTGACGAAAATTCAAGTTGGTTTTGTCTCAGTCGAAAGAGCCCTTTTCACCATTTTACCGTTTTACCCTCTTTTTTCCTATACGTTACAAAAGTAATGGGGTATTTTTGAATGAATACAAATAATTATTTTTTTATGCGGATAATGAATACAAATAATTGGAAAAATAGCATTTGTTTTAGTACTTTTTTTATATGAAATTAATTAATTTAATATTTACTGTTTTAAATTAAAAAATAAAATTAATAACATGATTTTATAGGGATAAAAATTAGTAATATAATTTTATAAGAAAATAATAAATATAAGTTCATCTTATTTAATATTATTTTTTTACTTTTGTTGAAATATATATGTACAACGGTATAAATTTAAGTAAAATTATAGTACTACTTAAATAATATAATTTTAGAAGGAAACAAAATTCATCTACATAGCTTAAATTTGTTACTAATTAAAATATTATTATATTTATAATTTCAAGTATAAGTAAGATTTTATTATTTCTTAGATTATATAAATTTAGATGCAACATATTTTTGTATGAAAATAATCTTATCAAATATTAAATTATAATATTATTATAATACATAGAGGTATAAATACAATACTTTGACTAATAATATGATTCAATTATTAAATAAAAATTATTTAGTTTATCTAGTAACATATTTATAAAAAAACTATGATAAAAATTTAACAATATCCTAACTGTGACGCCCCCAAATCTGGGCCCACACAGCCCAAACTTGAGTCGTCAAAATACTACAACAAAATTATTACAACAAAACACAACGTACTACAATACAGTGTATAATAATACACAACTAAGTCTTCACTATTATTGCCACACTATTTTACAAAACGTGAAGACTATGATAACTATTCCTTGGACCCTCACTCCATTCCCCGGCTAGACCCTGTTATGTTTTCATCTCCTGTTGAAAAACAATGGAACAAAAGAAAGGGTGAGCTCAAATAGCCCAGTAAAGAATATCATGACTAAGATAATGACGAATAAATTATCATTAGTCTTCAACAGTTGAGTTCTTGATAGAATACAATAGACTACAAGGTTTATATCAAAAACTGCAGTTAAATTCTTAAACAACGTTCAGATCAATAATAGCAGCGGAATGAGTAATCTATTAGAAGAATAATGCAGACTATAATGTCCACTCGGTTCTCTTTTTAGGAAAAACATCATCAACTTTTATCATCTGAAATATCATTAGTCAAGATAATACAAATTCACAGTTCCTGATCATAATCATGCACATCAACAGTTCATCTTTGTACTACGGGCCAAAGATATTCAATATAGCACCAACGGTCATGATTATACCAGATTCAGCCTTTGGTCATAATCATACCAAACAACAGTTCATCTTTGCACTACGGGCCAAAGAGAACATTCACCACGTGCCATAAAAGACACCGAACAGATGTATCGCCTTTAACCTATTATATCGCCTTTAACCTATCATCTGTTCAACAAATATATCACATCTGTGCCCCCGGCCACAGATATTCACAACAGCCTGATTTTTGGATGATTAGAATGATATAAATGATGAACAGAAGAAATAATATAACAATAAGTATCGGAAGTTTACCTTGTACAGATTCAAATAATGTCCAAATTGTCAACATGATGTGGAGTGAAATTTAAAAATGATATTCAAGATCCACAGTTCAGAATAACGGTTACAATTCAATAGAAAGGTTCACGTAAATAGGAAGGTTCAGTTGAAATAATGAAGTTCAACTATTATGGAACATATAATATTTTCAGGAATTATAGAAGCAATAGTTCCATAATAAATTTCGATTTAGGAGTATGAAAGAAAATAATATCCCTTACCGTAGCAGGTTTGATTAACAAAAGGTGAAGGAAATTAATACAAAGGGTTATTCACCAATAGGCGGCAATCCGCTCCGTAAGGTTATTCCCACAATTTAATAGAATTTGAGTACGAAGAGTTATTCACCAAACAGGCGGCAATCCGCTCCGTAAGGTTATTCCCACAATTTAATAGAATTTGAGTACAAAGAGTTATTCACCAAACAGGCGGCAATCCGCTCCGTAAGGTTATTCTCAGAGATTAATAATGAATGAATACGAAAGGTTATTCACCAACAGGCGGCAATCCGCTCCGTAAGGTTATTCCCACAATTTAATACATGGAAATAAAAGGCACGTCTTATGAGTAAGGAAGAAACAATATTATTATCGAGAATCAAATAATGATAATCTCTTACCATAGTACGTTTGAATAATGGAAGATGAAAAAGATGGTATCCCTTACCGTAACACGTGACTGGATATTGATTTAAATGAGGTTGATTAACTTGAACAATACACGTATACTTATAGATCTTCACAAATACTCAAGATGACTTAAGCACACTTAGAGAGAACTTTCACAAGAAGTATTTAGAGAGAGAAAGAAAGAACAAGTAAGGAAGTTTATGAAAAATCCTTAAGTTAAGGCTTCTATTTATAGCCAAAAATCTTATCATTCCTTTAATCTAAACCATTCATTTAAAAAAATCATCTTTTAATCTACACCATCCATTTCAAATTTTATATTATCTTTAATCTACACCATTCATTTCATATTACCTAATAATCACCTAACTTTATATTATAAACAAATCAATTTAATTATTCAACAATAATTCACACTTTAATCTACACCATTCATTTCATATCACCTAATAATCACCTAACTTTATATTATAAACAAATCAATTCAATTATTCAACAATAATTCACACTTTAATCTACACCATTCATTTCATATCACCTAATAATCACCTAACTTTATATTATAAACAAATAACTTTATCAATTCAATTATTATGACTAATTGTTATAAATACAGTATAGTTAGCTCTTAGATATCAAGTCAATAAATTAATGAAATACAACTGTTTAAATAACATCATAATAGAGATAACAATAATGTAAAATAAAGCATACGTTACTGTGTAATGACAATTATTGATTCAATAATGTGAATTACTGTGCATATGTTACTGTGACAATTATTAGGTTCAATAATTTTAAAAACAATGCAACAACAATTATTGACTCAATGATATAAAATACAGTGTAATGACAATTATTAAATCAATAATGCAAAATACTGTGTAACAACAATTATTGAATTGATAATATAAAATATTATGCAGTGACAATTATCGATGAAATGATGCGTAACAGTTACGGTGTCAATTATCAGACAAAAAATATGAGACACTATGCAATACCGTGTGTTACTGTAGAGTACCGAGTGCTACAGAAAATACCAATAACTATCGTATGCTACTATTCTTTTATCACCGGTATTTTAACAGTTCCGTTGACTATTTTTATTTAAAAAGGTTATTTCTGTCGTTTTCTATATCCGACAAATATTCCGATGTGGGGTCCACCAATAATTTGTTATTTCGGCGCCGTCGGACCAAACGAATATTCCCCGACCAACGAATATTCCCCGACAAAGCGAATATTGTCCGACAAAATAAAATTTGCACATAACATCCTTAACTTTTAACTTTATCGATTTAACCACTTACTGTTTCAAAAAAATATATATATGAAGAAAAATTAAATTTTGTATTTCATAAAATTCGGGGTCTTACAACCTCCCCTCCTTATGAAATTTCGTCCCCGAAATTGACGTACCTGACATATCGAAGAGGTAAGGATACTTAGATTTCATCTCAGATTCTAGCTCCCAGGTCATTTCCTCAGTATCTTGGTTCCTCCATAAAACCTTAACTTGAGGTATAACCTTTGAGCGTAGGATCTGCTCCTTCTTATCCAGGATCTTAACAGGTACCTCCTCGTATGTTAAATCCTCTGCTATAACGTCTGGTTCTAACTCAATGACGTGGTTTGGGTCCTTCACATATTTACGTAACATAGATATGTGAAAAACGTTATGGATGCGAGACATACTTGGTGGTAGGGCTAGTCTGTAGGCTACGGTTCCTATTCGATCGAGGATTTCAAATGGGCCAATAAATCGAGGGTTGAGCTTTCCTCTCTTTCCGAATCTCGTAACCCCTTTCCATGGAGAAACACGTAAGAATACATGATCTCCGACGTTGAAACTTTCGTCTCTCCGATGAAGATCAGCATAACTCTTTTGTCGTTCTTGTGCGGTCTGTATTCGTTGTCGGATCATTTGGATCTTTTCGGTCGTCAAGCGTACCAACTCGGGTCCCAACAATTTTGCTTCTCCTACCTCATTCCAACATATTGGAGAGCGACACTTCCTTCCATACAATGCCTCGAATGGAGCCATGCCTATGCTTGCTTGGTAACTGTTGTTGTAAGAAAATTCCACCAACGGCAAGTACTTATCCCAACTTCCTTTGAAGTCTAATACACAAAGTCTCAAAAGATCTTCGAGGGTCTGGATCGTCCTTTCCGATTGTCCGTCCGTTTGAGGATGGTATGCAGAACTAAAACGTAGTTCAGTGCCCATAGCTTTTTGTAGACTGATCCAAAAGCGTGAAGTGAATCTAGGATCTCGATCAGAAACTATGGAAACTGGCATGCCATGCAATCTCACGATCTCATTTATGTACATACCGGCAAGACGTTCAAGTGAAAAGTTTTCTCGTATAGGCAAGAAATGAGCAGATTTGGTCAATCTATCTACGATCACCCAAATTGCATCTAAGCCTTGAGAAACTTTTGGAAGACCCGTCACGAAGTCCATATTGATGTGTTCCCACTTCCATTCGGGAGCTTCAAGTGATTGTAATGGACCTTTAGGAACTTGATGTTCTGCCTTGACACGTTGACAAGTTAGGCACCTTGAGATAAACTCCGCAATCTCTCTTTTCATATTGTTCCACCAAAATGTATGTCGAAGATCTCGATACATCTTGGTACCTCCTGGGTGGATTGCAAACGGCGTGTTGTGTGCCTCCATCATGATTTTATGCTTTAATTCAGGATCGTTAGGAACACAGAGTCGAGAGTTGACTCGAAGTATTCCTTTCTCGTCGATTCTTGCTTCGGGAATGGCACCTTCTTGTACTTTCTTTATCATGTTTATCAGTTCCGGATCGGTAGCTTGAGCAGCTTTAATTTTATCGATTAAAGTTGGTTCTACTCGCACGTGAGCAATCTTCGAGCGGGTCCCTGGTGTCTTTAGCTCTATCTCCATCTTTTGCAAGTCGTACAAAATACACTTTTGTGTTGTCAGCAGTGCACTTGTACTTGCATAAGATTTTCTGCTCAAAGCGTCAGCTACAACGTTCGCCTTTCCCGGGTGATACTGGATTGTGTGGTCATAATCCTTTAACAGCTCAAGCCAACGTCGTTGTCGCATGTTGAGTTCCTTCTGGGTGAAGAAATACTTGAGACTTTTATGATCCGTATAGATATCCACTTTTTCTCCGTACAAGTAGTGTCTCCAGATCTTCAACGCGAAAACGACTGCTGCCAACTCTAGATCATGAGTAGGATAATTTTTCTCATAATCTTTGAGTTGTCGAGAGGCGTAGGCTATAACCTTTCCATGTTGCATAAGGACACAGCCTAGACCTTTGCCAGAAGCATCGCTGTAGATAACAAATTCTCCTGATCCTGATGGTATGGTCAGAACAGGAGCTGAAACCAGTCTCTTCTTGAGTTCTTGGAAACTTTTCTCGCATTCCTCGCTCCATATGAATTTTGTGCTTTTCCGAGTAAGCTGCGTTAATGGAGTGGCGATTCGAGAAAATCCTTCTACGAATCTCCGATAATAACCAGCTAAACCCAGAAAACTTCGGACTTCGGTTACTGTTTTGGGTTGTTCCCAATTTAGTACCGTTTCAATCTTCGCAGGATCGACTGATATTCCTTGACTAGAAATCACATGCCCAAGAAACGCGACCTCCTCAAGCCAGAACTCACATTTCTTCAACTTGGCATATAATTTGTTTTCACGGAGCTTTTGTAGTATCAATCTCAGGTGTTGTTCATGATCATCGCGACTCTTGGAGTATATGAGGATGTCATCAATAAAGACAACCACAAAATGATCCAAATGTTCCTTGAATATCCGGTTCATCATGTCCATGAAAGCTGCAGGAGCATTAGTTAGTCCAAAAGGCATGACTAAGAACTCATAATGCCCATAACGAGTTCTGAAAGCAGTCTTTGGAATGTCCTCAGCTTTAACCTTTAACTGATGATATCCAGAACGGAGATCAATCTTTGAGAAATGTTGAGCGCCTTGCAATTGATCAAACATGTCATCAATCCGAGGTAACGGGTACCTGTTCTTGATGGTGACATGGTTCAATTCTCGGTAGTCAATGCACAATCTCATACTCCCGTCTTTCTTCTTCACAAATAGAACAGGAGCACCCCAAGGTGATGCACTCGGACGAATGAAACCGGTATCCAACAATTCCTGTAGTTGGACTTTTAACTCTTGAAGTTCAATGGGAGCCATTCGGTAGGGAGCTTTGGAAATGGGCTTGGTACCGGGTTCAAGATCAATATAAAAATCAATTTCACGGTTTGGGGGTAAGCCAGGAAGTTCTTCAGGAAAAACGTCAGGAAACTCATTAACAATGGGAATATCATTTAAGTTTGACGTATTTTTGTTCAAATCAGTGACATGAGCTAAAAAGGCTTGACATCCGTTTTTCAATAAACGAATGGTTTTATGGCTAGAAATAACAGTTATAGATTTCAATGGTTTAGTTGCTTGAATTTGCATGACAGGTTGATTAGGAATATGAAAACTAATAATCTTATGAAAACAATCAATTTTAGCATGATGGGTAGTCAACCAATCAATTCCTAAAATCACATCAAATTCATGCATCTCCAAAGAAATAAGGTCAACAGATAATGTGAGGTTGTTGATTTGAACTAGGCAAGATTTATAGACAGTAGATGTAATGGTCATTTCTCCTAATGGGGTTTCAACTGATAAGTCAAAGTCCAAGTTTTCAGGAGTTAAGTTTAAACGCTGAGCACATGCAGGTGAGATAAAAGAATGGGTAGAGCCAGTATCCAACAAAGCGTAGACTTCACGAGAATTTATGAATAGCTTACCGGTTATCACCTCGTTCGAGTTTCGTGCCATTTGGGATGTCACAACAAAAGCTCTCCCTTGAACTACATATTTTCCTTTATCCGCGCTAGCTTTTGGTATCATCATTGCAGCTGGACTTGATTTTGTGGCAGGACAAAACCGCGCAAGATGACCCTCTTTCCCACAACTGTAGCACTTTTTGGACTGCAGTGTACAGTTTGGGCTGATGTGACCTTCCTGACCACACCTATAGCATCTCACTGGTGGTCGATCTTCTCCCCTTGAAACTGGGGTCGGTGCTGGTGTTGGTACTGGTGCTGGTGCCCTTCCATAATTATTATGGAATCTCTTTCTTTTGAAATTGTTCCCACTAGATTCTCCTCTTCTGTTATTTGATGTGGAATTACCACCGAAGTGTTGGTTACCTACTCGATGGTTCTCGTTCCTGTGGTTGTTGTCATTCCTTTCTCTATGCTGATCATTAACTCTTGGCTGCAATGTTTCATCTGTTTGCTCCACCCTTTGAGCCCTATCTACAACATCTGAATACAAACTGAATTTATGAGAACTAAGTTGTTGACGAATTTTGAGTCTCAAACCTCTCAGGAACATTCGACTCATTCGTGCTTCGTCATCTACTAGATGAGTCGCAAAACGAGACAGTTCAGCAAACTTAGCTTCATATTGAGAAACTGTCATGTTTCCCTGCTCCAACTTAATGAATTCCACTTCCTTCATATGGCGGATGCTTTCTGGGAAGTACTTCTCGTTAAACAGTTCTTCGAATTCTGTCCAAGACATTTCGAGTGCTGAAGGTTGGATACGTTTTACCGCTTCCCACCAATGGTCCGCCTCACCTCGTAACATAAAAGTGGCAAATGGCACCTTCTGATCATCAGCGCATTGTAAGACATCAAGTATTTTTGTCGTCTGCTTCAGCCATGCCTCCGCTTTGAGTGGGTCAGGCTTCCCGTGGAATTCAGGTGGTCCTAATTCTTTAAATTGCTTAACAGTGACCATCCTCAAATTGCCAGCGTTTCTTCCGTTATTATTGACTGGATTTCCTCTTCCTTGATTCTGTATGAACTGCATGAAATTCCTAAAGAATCCATCGTTCATCATGTTATCAGGAACATTATTTCCTGAGTTGGCAGGAGGATTGTTTGGGGCCTCTTGATTCTCGGCTACATTTGCTTCGGGTATTCCATAGTTAACCTCTTGATTTTCAGATGTCATACTTAACTGTGGTCACAAAATAAATGTTAGTTCAAATAAACTGACTCATCACTTCATGTTCCTACATTCAAATCGACTCATTAGATAATAAAATCTATTTTAGGTAGGACACACTAGTGACTGATTCTATTCGTCTCTCCCCTCCTAGTTCTACCCCAGATCTCCATTAAAGACCATATCCCTAAGCTCTGATGCCAACTGTGACGCCCCCAAATCTGGGCCCACACAGCCCAAACTTGAGTCGTCAAAATACTACAACAAAATTATTACAACAAAGCACAACGTACTACAATACAGTGTATAATAATACACAACTAAGTCTTCACTATTATTGCCACACTATTTTACAAAACGTGAAGACTATGATAACTATTCCTTGGACCCTCACTCCATTCCCCGGCTAGACCCTGTTATGTTTTCATCTCCTGTTGAAAAACAATGGAACAAAAGAAAGGGTGAGCTCAAATAGCCCAGTAAAGAATATCATGACTAAGATAATGACGAATAAATTATCATTAGTCTTCAACAGTTGAGTTCTTGATAGAATACAATAGACTACAAGGTTTATATCAAAAACTGCAGTTAAATTCTTAAACAACGTTCAGATCAATAATAGCAACGGAATGAGTAATCTATTAGAAGAATAATGCAGACTATAATGTCCACTCGGTTCTCTTTTTAGGAAAAACATCATCAACTTTTATCATCTGAAATATCATTAGTCAAGATAATACAAATTCACAGTTCCTGATCATAATCATGCACATCAACAGTTCATCTTTGTACTACGGGCCAAAGATATTCAATATAGCACCAACGGTCATGATTATACCAGATTCAGCCTTTGGTCATAATCATACCAAACAACAGTTCATCTTTGCACTACGGGCCAAAGAGAACATTCACCACGTGCCATAAAAGACACCGAACAGATGTATCGCCTTTAACCTATTATATCGCCTTTAACCTATCATCTGTTCAACAAATATATCACATCTGTGCCCCCGGCCACAGATATTCACAACAGCCTGATTTTTGGATGATTAGAATGATATAAATTATGAACAGAAGAAATAGGATAACAATAAGTATCGGAAGTTTACCTTGTACAGATTCAAATAATGTCCAAATTGTCAACATGATGTGGAGTGAAATTTAAAAATGATATTCAAGATCCACAGTTCAGAATAACGGTTACAATTCAATAGAAAGGTTCACGTAAATAGGAAGGTTCAGTTGAAATAATGAAGTTCAACTATTATGGAACATAAAATATTTTCAGGAATTATAGAAGCAATAGTTCCATAATAAATTTCGATTTAGGAGTATGAAAGAAAATAATATCCCTTACCGTAGCAGGTTTGATTAACAAAAGGTGAAGGAAATTAATACAAAGGGTTATTCACCAACAAGCGGCAATCCGCTCCGTAAGGTTATTCCCACAATTTAATAGAATTTGAGTACGAAGAGTTATTCACCAAACAGGCGGCAATCCGCTCCGTAAGGTTATTCCCACAATTTAATAGAATTTGAGTACAAAGAGTTATTCACCAAACAGGCGGCAATCCGCTCCGTAAGGTTATTCTCAGAGATTAATAATGAATGAATACGAAAGGTTATTCACCAACAGGCGGCAATCCGCTCCGTAAGGTTATTCCCACAATTTAATACATGGAAATAAAAGGCACGTCTTATGAGTAAGGAAGAAACAATATTATTATCGAGAATCAAATAATGATAATCTCTTACCATAGTACGTTTGAATAATGGAAGATGAAAAAGATGGTATCCCTTACCGTAACACGTGACTGGATATTGATTTAAATGAGGTTGATTAACTTGAACAGTACACGTATACTTATAGATCTTCACAAATACTCAAGATGACTTAAGCACACTTAGAGAGAACTTTCACAAGAAGTATTTAGAGAGAGAAAGAAAGAACAAGTAAGGAAGTTTATGAAAAATCCTTAAGTTAAGGCTTCTATTTATAGCCAAAAATCTTATCATTCCTTTAATCTAAACCATTCATTTAAAAAAATCATCTTTTAATCTACACCATCCATTTCAAATTTTATATTATCTTTAATCTACACCATTCATTTCATATTACCTAATAATCACCTAACTTTATATTATAAACAAATCAATTTAATTATTCAACAATAATTCACACTTTAATCTACACCATTCATTTCATATCACCTAATAATCACCTAACTTTATATTATAAACAAATCAATTCAATTATTCAACAATAATTCACACTTTAATCTACACCATTCATTTCATATCACCTAATAATCACCTAACTTTATATTATAAACAAATAACTTTATCAATTCAATTATTATGACTAATTGTTATAAATACAGTATAGTTAGCTCTTAGATATCAAGTCAATAAATTAATGAAATACAACTGTTTAAATAACATCATAATAGAGATAACAATAATGTAAAATAAAGCATACGTTACTGTGTAATGACAATTATTGATTCAATAATGTGAATTACTGTGCATATGTTACTGTGACAATTATTAGGTTCAATAATTTTAAAAACAGTGCAACAACAATTATTGACTCAATGATATAAAATACAGTGTAATGACAATTATTAAATCAATAATGCAAAATACTGTGTAACAACAATTATTGAATTGATAATATAAAATATTATGCAGTGACAATTATCGATGAAATGATGCGTAACAGTTACGGTGTCAATTATCAGACAAAAAATATGAGACACTATGCAATACCGTGTGTTACTGTAGAGTACCGAGTGCTACAGAAAATACCAATAACTATCGTATGCTACTATTCTTTTATCACCGGTATTTTAACAGTTCCGTTGACTATTTTTATTTAAAAAGGTTATTTCTGTCGTTTTCTATATCCGACAAATATTCCGATGTGGGGTCCACCAATAATTTGTTATTTCGGCGCCGTCGGACCAAACGAATATTCCCCGACCAACGAATATTCCCCGACAAAGCGAATATTGTCCGACAAAATAAAATTTGCACATAACATCCTTAACTTTTAACTTTATCGATTTAACCACTTACTGTTTCAAAAAAATATATATATGAAGAAAAATTAAATTTTGTATTTCATAAAATTCGGGGTCTTACACTAACTCTAAATTAAGACCATGTATTTTGCATGAGGTGTAACCATATGATTTAATTATTAAATAAAAAATAAAAAATTAATTACTTAATTTAATAATATTTTTATGAAAAAATAACAAAAAATTAATTAATAATATTATAATTTTAGAATAAGACCTTGTGTTGTGTACATGCTAATTCAATTATGAGAAAGAATAGTAATTATTGGATGACGAAGTATTTATTACTTCACATTCAAATTTGATCTCTTAATTTTCATATCTCACAATTAAGTAGTAGCTAGTGTAGGATTCCATTCAGCAATCTCACAGATACTTTTATTATCTTTAGTGAAAATTTAATGTAAATATTTTAATATAAATTTAATAAAGTATAACAGACTTTCACGATAATTTGATACATTTTTTACAAATAACAAATTTGTCAAGGACAATACATTCTCGCGATAATTTGATACATTTCTTTACTAAAAACAAATGTGTTTTTTTTTTGTATGATATCGACAAAAAATTGTCAATTTGTCATATTTACATAACCTAAAAAGTATTTATTTAAATTTATCTTATAAAATGTCCTTCTTTCTTGTAAAGTTGTGACAAATTAACCTTAGCAACATATATCATAACTCTTTCTTCAATAAAGATTTGAAACTCTCATTTTTCCTTTCCTTCATTAATACTCGATCGACTGTGCTTGCCAAGATGTATCTAACCTCAATTAAGTAGTACCTAGTTTGGGTTACATTTAGCAATCTCGCAGATAATTTCATTACCTTTAATAAAAATTTAACACAAATGTTTTAATATATATTTAATAAAGTATAGCGGGCACTCACGATAATTTGATACATTTTTTACAAAAAAATAATTTGTCGGGGTATAATACACTCTCATGATAATTAATTTGATACATTTTTTTTACTAAAAACAAAGGTGTTATTTCGATATGATATCGACAAAAAATTGTCAATTTGTCATATATACACAACCTAAAAAGTATGTATTTGAATTTATCTTATAAAATGTCCTTTCTTATAGAGCCGTAACAAACCCTAGCAACATATATCATAACTCTTTCTTCAATAAAACCTTATTTTTTCTTTCCTTCATTAATGCTCGATCGGATCTGCTTGCCAAGATGCATCAAACCTCAATTAAGTAGTAGCTAGTTTAGGATTCCATTTAGCAATTAATCTCGCAAATAATTTCATTATCTTTAGTAAAAATTTAACATAAATGTTTTAATATATATTTAATAAAGTGTAGCGGGCTTTCACGACAATTTGATATATTTTAAAATAAAAAAAAATTGTCGAGGTACGATATACTCTCGCGATATCGACAAAATTGTCAATCTATCATATATACACAACCTAAAAGGTATGTATTTCAATTTATCTTATAAAATGTCCTATCTTGCGGAGATGTAACAAGCCCTAGCAACATATGTCGATCATAACTCTTCATGAATAAAATTTGGAACCCTCGTTTTTCCTTTCCTTCATTAATACTCGATCGATCAGCTCTGCTTGCCAAGATGTATCTAACCTCAATTTTTATATTGATTTCTATCATAAATATCGTTAACACTAGAATCCACAACAAACTCAACATGACCATTAATTTAAGAATAAATATAAATACACAATATTCAAACACTACATCCATTGTAACCATTAAAAAGTGAGGTATGATTATAAAATCAGTGTCATTCTCTATTTTTTTATGATTAAGATGGATATAGTGTTTAATTTTATATTTAAATATTGTATATGTAGACTTCTCCTTAATTTAGAGACTAGAACTTCAATTTCGAATTTCCGTCTCTTGTACAAAAAGATTGATCCTTACTGCTTGCTATCTTTTAGAGCGATCTATATGTTGCGTACTTCATTATACAAATAAGAAAGAAGAAAAAAAAATCATTTAATAGAGTTAATTAACAGTTCAATATCTTTAAAATGATAATTTCTCCAGTTAGATTTATGAAATAGTTGGATCTAATATATAAAGATATCAAACTTTTTAACTCAACACTAATTGATAATAAAAAGAGTTGACCTAAATTATTATATAATAAACATATTTTCTAAAAATATTCAATATGTGACTAGATATGTACACTAACAACTCCCACTCGAATTTTAATTCCATCCATCATATTCTGGGAATTACTGTTTTTAAAATTTTATAAATAGAGAGGTTTTGCAAGAAAATTAATTCATTCCTTTTTCCCTCCATTTCATATATACCAAATAATTTAGTCTATGTTTGAAATTAGAATATGAACATCATTCTAGTATAAGATTTTCATTCCGTAACTTTGTGCACTAGTGATTTGTTTATTAATACTGTTAAAATATTTTAACTATATATATATATATATATATATATATATATATGCATGAGGATTATCACAATTGTTACGAACTTCTGTCCGCATCTTGAGAAGCATGATTTTCGTCGGTTAATTGCCTCGGTTGTTTTTTCTTTTCGTGTTTTCTTATGGTGAAATGAAAATTTTAGCATTTATTTAAAAAAATATTAATAGATTACGAGTTATGTATTAAACATATGGCTTAATAACAATAATAAAGGAATATGTATTTATATTAAATGTAATTTTCAAATATTAGATATTTATACAATAGTTACATTTAAAATAAAAGATGAAGAGGCAACTCAAGCAGTTGTTGAGTTGGAGTAAGATTTTGTTTTGGTTGATACTAGCATTTTACATCTTAAATGAGTTATGGGAATTTTAATATATCAAATTAAAATTGTCGACAAATATTATAAATATCATCTATTTAACTATGAGTTAAGTTGTTTTAGTCCCAAAAAATATTACATTAAAAATTTTCTTATGGTTTCTAGATGAATATTCTTGATTTTTATCAATTATAATATTTTATTATTTTTAAAAAATGAATAGATAATATTAATTTAAAATTTAAATTTTTTTAAATTAAATTAAACATGTAAAACTTGAGATTATATTTTAGAATTAATGGGAGGGAGTAGTTTTAACTTTATGTAACCTTTTATATTATTTCATTGAAATTATTTTTAAATAAAACACTGACAACTTTTAATATATATATATATATATATATATATATATATATATATATATAAAGAGAGAGAGGTAAAACTTTAAAGTCAAAGAAAAATTTAAATTGGTATAAAAATGGAGTGCTTTTATATTTATCTACAAATCTTATCTATAAAATTTATCTATAGAAAAAATAAAAGAATATATGTAACACCCCAGTCCCACATCAGTTAATGTGGGATATTTGGATGTGTTTATAAGTACCCAAGTTGTTATCATTAATACCTTCAGTCATGACCTTTTGGGTGAGCCTGTGGTGGGCTAAGATGACCCAAGAAGATATTGTTGAGACAGCTCATTGGGTCTTATTATGCTGTGATTTGATTCGAACTCGGGATTTGACCCGGGTCGTTATTTATGGTATCAGAGCCGACTCTCGAAAGCTCGACCCGGGCCAAATCCCGAGTCCGAATCAAATCACAGCAGAATAAGGCCCAATGAGCTTCGAACTCGGGATTTGACCCGGGTCGTTATTTATGGTATCAGAGCCGACTCTCGAAAGCTCGACCCGGGTCAAATTCCGAGTCCGAATCAAATCACAGCAGAATAAGACCCAATGAACTGTCTCAATAATATCTTCTTGGGTCATCTTAACCTACCACAGACTCACCCAGAAGGTCATGACTGAATGTACATTAACTGATGTGAGACTGGGGTGTTACAATATAGCCCCGCTATATTCATCTTAATAATTAAAAATTGTGCCATACTTTTTTATTTTTTTTGTACAAATAATTATCCCGAGTAAAATTTGTGGATAAATTTAAAAAATTTCATAAAAATTATCTCTTTACTATAATTTTCTTTTCTTCCTTCCGTAAGCATAACCACGTGGCAACATGGATATTAGCATTTTACATCTTAAATGAGTTATGGGAATTTTAATATATCAAATCAAAATTGTCGACAAATATTATAAATATCATCTATTTAACTATGAGTTAAGTTGTTTTAGTCCCAAAAAATATTACATTAAAAAATTTCTTATGGTTTCTAGATGAATATTCTTGATTTTTATCAATTATAATATTTTATTATTTTTAAAAAATTGAATAGATAATATTACTTTAAAATTAAAAAAAATTTAAATTAAATTAAACATGTAAAACTTGAGATTATATTTTAGAATTAATGGGAAGGAGTAGTTTTAACTTTATGTAACATTTTATATTATTTCATTGAAATTATTTTTAAATAAAACACTGACAACTTTTAATATATATATATATATATAAAGAGAGAGAGGTAAAACTTTAAAGTCAAAGAAAAATTTAAATTGGTAAAATAAAAGAATATAGACTCGCGATATTCATCTTAATAATTAAAAATGGTGCCATATTTTTTTATTTTTTTTTTTTATAAATAAGTATCCCGAGTAAAATTTGTGGATAAATCTAAAAATTTTCATAAAAATTATCTATTTACTATAATTTTCTTTTCTTCCTTCCGTAAGCATAACCACGTGGCAACATGGGTCAAACAAACGTCTAACTACGTGGACTATCCACAACAAAAGTACTCACCAAATGTATAACATGCATTGCTCACAAGCCTTCGTGGACACAAACATCCTAGCTATCCTACACGTGTAAAACTCAAATGATAAAATAGCACCGCTTAAACCACTATATATACGTGCAAAACATGCAAACATATATACCATTTATTTTCAGCTGACAGCACTACCCCAAAAAAAAGAGGAAAAAATGGATTTGAGGCATTTGGGTTTGGATGAATCCATGCTGCTGGCAATCCACGACATGCTAGACTTGCCGGAGGAAGCCGGCAAGCCTCACGCTCCGTCACGCACCTACGTGCGCGACAACAAGGCGATGCGGGCCACACCGGTGGATATTATCGAGTACCCGAACACCTATCAGTTCGCGGTGGACATGCCGGGTCTAAAGGCGGACCAGATCAAGGTTCAAATAGAGGACGGGAATGTTTTGATGGTGAGTGGAGAGAGGAGGAGAGAGAAAGAGGGAGTTAAGTATTTGAGGATGGAGAGGAGGCTTGGCAAGTTCTTGAAGAAGTTCGCGTTATTTGATGACGCGAATCTGGACGCGATTTCTGCCGTTTATCAGGACGGAGTTCTCACCGTTACCGTCGAGAAGCAGCCGCCGCCGGACCCCAAGAAGCCGAAGACAATTGAAGTTAGGGTTGCTTCACCAGCTAGAATTCAAGGTCAAGGAGAAGGAGAAGGGGTTCAGACCCAAGAGCAGTGAAATTAAGCAGGAGCTTCTTTTGTGGTTATATCTATATATTAATATTATGTTGCATGTGGTATGTTGTAATATGGTAAGTTTCTATATAATTATGCATGCATTTGCTCTGGTTTTCTATATATGTAATATGGTGTTTAGGGCAGTTTGGGTAGACTGCATGTAAAATCGAATATGATCAAGTGATATTATTAATTACATCTAATAGTACTCATGTTTTGTACTATGTATTGGTAAGAGTTGGGAAATTTGGAGTTATTTGGTACCAAGGATAATAAAAGAAAATCAATTAATAAATTTAGATTAACACGCAGAGAGAGAGAGCACTCCCGGGCTGTATGTCAACAGTGTATTGGTTTATTGTCCAATTTATCATAAAGTTAATTTCATATTAATCGAATTTCATTCATTATTTTGGTTAGGGCATGTTCCCGAGATTAATTATACTTACCTTTTTGTTGTAACACGTTGGAAGGATATAAAATTTTACCTTTTTCAACCAAAAAAATAAATGTGACCAAATTTGGTGTTCAATTAATAATGCCGCACAAGAGTTGTAAGATATCTACGAGATGCCCCACCGGCTCACTACATGATGAAAGTAGAATCGTTCTCCTTAGAGATTGAAAAATATGAATCACCACATCACGTTCGTTGCGTGCGGGTGGGTATAAATGGTAGGAATCATTATTACAGTATTATTTATTTATTTATTTATTTATTTATTTAAGTTCATGTATTTTTTTTATTCTTTAATTACTCAACAAGTAATTACATACATACATGGGAGCTGAAAAATAGTAAATTGTGCTTACGGGCATATTTTTAGCTATTATATCTACACTATTTACTTAGAGATTCTAGAGCATAACTAAAAAAAGAAAAATATCACTACCCTGCCATAAGACTGTGTTGCGGTAGGCAAGTCTACACGAGTTGTTTTCTTACATTTTGTTCGTCAAATTTTATGATTAAATATGTAAAATGTGACGGTCATAAATAAATTCTTATACATTGTTTGTTATGTATTAACTCTCGATATCCTTTGTGTGTGTTTATATATAATGAAAAAGGAAGACACATATCGTTGTATCAAGTGGTATACCTATCTCTTAAAATTTAAGACTGAATATAGCAAATAATCACACATAAATTAGACAAAAATTGATACACATCCCAAAACACATGATGCCCAATTAAACATTTTCGACTACTCTGTTGTATCTGTAAAATTATGAGTCAATCCTTATATTTTTGTATGACACTTACTTTACAATAAAATCTTAGTACACCCTAAAAAAGTTGGTTAAGAACTAAGGTAACGATCTGTTTCGGCCTGTTTTATATATATAATATTCTCTTTGCTTAATTGTTTTTGTTGCAGGAAATTAAATCTTTACCCAAAATGGAAACGGAAAAGGAAGTGGGAAGGATCACATATCTCTTTACCTAGCCATAACTGAGCCAGAATCTCTTCCTCTTGATTGGAGGTTTATGTAACCTTCAAAATGCTTGTGTATGACCACAACAAAGATAATTACTTAACCATCCAAGGTAGCTTACCTCTTTCTTTTTTAATTCCTACCTCTCAAAACAGAGTTCATCCTGCATTTGACTTGTTTATGCTTTTTTAATGCATACTAAGGTTTTCTTCGTTCATATATTTATTGATGGGAAAAATGTGTGCTGTTTGAGACAAATCATAATAATGCAAATAAAATAGGACTCCCATTTCTAAAGCAAGGTAGTATGAACCTATGACACATTATATTGTAAATAAATTCTTCTGAAAGTTGAGCGCAAAATATAATTGGGCCTAGGGATTGGCTCATACTTCTACAACGCCCTCTGTAAGCCAAATGTAAGATGTAATTAAATTTGAGTATTTATTGGTAACCCAATCTTAAATTTTACTAATTTATTTAGCATCTAGATTCTTCTAGTTATTATAAAATATTATTTAGTATGTGAATTATTGTATAACGTATGAGATATCTAAAAAATACATCAAATAAACATGACAAAACAAATTAGCAAACTTGAATATATCGTATGCTTTTATTTTTCTATTTTTATTGTCAGGCAAAGACAGTGGAGTTGTGACAAATTGATATCCCTACATACATTCAATGTTCCACTAATGGATTTCTTGTGGATGACTCGTGTATATTCGGGGGTCGAGGCTTTTGCAGTTAAATCTAATGGCAATGGCGAATGTATTACCATGATTAAAAACCCCGATTACATTATTTTCACTTGGAAAATTCCTGGTTTTTCCGCAATAGATAACGATGGTGTTTCATCTGAAGAGTTTATTATTGATAAATGTAAATGGTTGGTATTAATTTAGGGCTATTAATATTGTCGAGATAAAATGACGTTGTCAAAGCAATTATATATATAGTCACGCCATTTGAAAATATAACCTTATTAAAAAAATATGTGCATCACAAATGATTCAAACTTAAAAGGGAAAAAAAATAAGTTCAATGAACAAAAATAAATCAAAATACTAATTTAGAGGACGAAATTGTCCCTTCTCAATTAAAAGACTATTTTAAAGTTAGATAACAATTTAGAGGAATAAATATGTAATTCAGTTTTAATTTATTACATAGGGTAATTAATAAATATGAGGTGACAATATTGCATATTCCAGCATGTTCGAGAGAGCACGGGAATTTCTATAAGCTTTTTCTCTCCTCCCTCTCCAGAAACTTCCGGTTCCTCCCATTCATCTTCTATAAATTGCCTCCTCCATAATCCAGCATCTCACTGAAAAAAATCATTCAAAAAAGCTCAAATCAAAATCACCCATATCCAAATTTCTAACACTCAATTCCAAAAATTCGCCAACAAAAGAGAAAAATGGACATCAGGCTAATGGGATTCGACACCCCACTCTTCCAAACCATCCACCACATTCTCGACGACTCAACAGCCGCCGACGACAAGTCCGCGGCGAACCACCCCAGCCGCTCCTACGTCCGCGACGCCAGGGCCATGGCGGCGACACCTGCGGACGTGAAGGAATACCCCAACTCCTACGCCTTCATCATCGATATGCCGGGGCTGAAATCGGGGGATATTAAGGTTCAGGTAGAGGAAGACAATGTGCTGGTGATTAGTGGAGAGAGAAAGCCGGAGGAAGAGAAGGAAGGGGTGAAGTTCGTGAGGATGGAGAGGAGGATCGGAAAGTTTATGAGGAAGTTTGCACTGCCGGAGAACGCGAATACCGATGCCATTTCCGCCTTTTGTCAGGACGGCGTGTTGACTGTGACGGTGGAGAAATTGCCTCCGCCGGAGCCGAAGAAGCCCAAAACCATTGAAGTCAAGGTTGGTTAATTGTGTGGTCAGAGGAGAGATTTAACTCTCTTTTTTTTATTTCAATTTGTTGTGCCGTGTTAATAATGGTGAGAGTCGATGAGTGTGGGTTTAATTTTCTATTTCCATTGAAGGTTTTGTGATTTGAGATTAACGGGGTCTTGTAAGTGAGGAAGTTATGGTTCTACTATGAAAAAAATTAGCTTGCAAATGAATATGATATATGAATTATATGTTTATAAATTTTGAATATGATATATGAATTATGTGTGTATAAGTTTTGTATCATCTTTCACAACAAAACAATTCTAATGATTCAAACTGGATACAACTCTGAATGAAAGGGGAGAGTAGGACGATATGGGAAAAGAGCATATAGAAATGGGAATTTGATATATTTTAGGGAATTTGATACAAGATTTGGACACGAACAAATGGGAATTTCTTGTAGAGCTATAACTGGCTTTGAGCCAATTTAGGATGCAAGGGAATAAATTTACCATCTGTTGTGTCCTTGATTTGCAATCACAATTGGTGGAGCTCAGAATCTTTTATAATCCAAAATTGCTAATGGTATTTGCTTATAGGCGCTTTTGACTGATCAGTGTTCCAGAGCTATGAAGAAACCTTCCTTGTCCTCGGCCGGATCAGTCCGAAGCAAACGTTCAGCTGAAAATTAGGAGGACAAAAACAGATGTCAAGGAAAAGTTATTCATAATGGGGTTTACTAGAACAATGTACGGACATCACAAAGATGTTCAAAATAGTGTTTGGAGTGAAAATGTCAATCTAGTAATACAAACTTATTTTCATATACTAAAAAATTTATCATCCATTTATATAGCAGACAACATGAAACTTGAAAAGTGGGCTGGGCGTGGTTAGTGAAATTCATTTCCAGGACAGCTTCACAGGGGATAAGATCACACAATTCTAAAGTTGTTCAAATCTTTTAACAATCTGGAACCAGTTTCTGGCTGATATTGTATTGGGAATGTGATGAATGGTGAAACCGGCTTTTCATCATCTTACATGATTGCTCCACTACACTGTTACCAAAGAAGTATAATAAAAGCGAAAGGCACAGCTGGAGGTTAATGGTGGAAGAATAGTGATGGACAGAAAGGGAGGGGTGCCCACTGTGTAGTGTGGGAAGCTCTAGACAAAGTAAGCTAAAAATTCAACACATCAGTTGAAACATGAAAACAAAATTATGGGGCAATGCAGAAAATCACTTAAACACGGCCGCGCGCAAGGGGGGGGATCAGAAACTCTACTCAAACAATTTTTCTTTTTTTATTTTTAAAAGCATGCAAGTTACAACTACTTATTAGAAGCAACTAACCTCCACATATTTGGACTAGAATAATGCAAGAGCAGGCAGCATGCAAATGAACTTTTGCATAGGCATAAACTTACAAGATAATGCATGTTCCAGAGCCCTTTTCTGAAAAGCAGCAAGCTTTGATAATCTATCTCCGTCTCTCGAATCAGCATCATGACCTTTTGACAAAACATAATGAGGGGTATAAAAAAAATGGATCGACATTCAGTTCTCTATCTAACTGCTTGGGATATATTTTACATGTTGAAAACCAGGTGCACACCACCGTTACTGCAAAGCTTAGGAGTTAGGACACTTTTGGATGGTTTAGACTTTAGACTTATGAGCGGGTCATGTTCCTATAATTACTGAAAAAGAAAAGTGAGTGCATACAAAATGTGACATCGGAATAGAAACACGGTGAGTTAACATGTGTTCTGTATCTTTTTCTTTTTTAATGAAAAATGGAACATATGGATAACATACAAAGATGCTAATAATAGTATTTATACAGGCCCTTCCAGTCAAACATAATTCATAGTAGTGAGTAGAATGAGTGGAATCCAACAAACACTGTAATAGACAATGGGAAATGTTAGGAAATAAACACGCGAAGATGAGAATGAGGACCACAAAAAACGAAGCAGCAAAAATTCACCTGAACTGTAAGACGGGAGAAGATGATCTAACCTATCAGCAGCAGTCCCAGATCCAAGAACATGAAGGCTCTAAGAGTATCGCACGAATCTGCAAGGAGAATGTAGTCAAAAGATTAAGATATTTAGGTAATCTAGACTCTAGAATGCAGTCAAAATATGAAATATGGTATACTCAACGAGAATCTTACATCTATTTCATTTCAAATATTAGAAACCAAACTGAAAAAAAAATAACCTTGATATGGTCCACTTTCATGTGTCAAAAAGGAAAAGATACATATGCAGAACCTCAAATGAAGGTAAGGTACTTTAAATCTCATTCTATTTTCTATTCTGTTCTACATATACTCTATCTTGTTAGAGAGAGAGAAAGAGGGGAAGGCTGAAAGGGTGACTGAGAAATACAATCATCCAAATAAGAAACTTCTTTGACATCTTCGACTTCGGTTCAGATACTTCAAATCTAAATTCTAAATTTCAAGAGGAACCTTTACACAATTTTATAGCATTAGAAAATTATACGTCAATCAATCATATCCCTATTACAGAACTATATCACTTGGAAACATGAAATGCAACTAGGGCTTACCTTTGAGCATGATGGATCTGTTGGGTCTATGTTTAAGAAGTCTTCATTCAGAACTTCCACATCTAGCAGCCATGGCGTTAAGTAATCAATTGATTCAATTATACCCTAAGGCTTGATATGCTTATGCTAAATAGAAATATTTACACTTGCAAAGAGGGTATAAAATCTTTGAACAAGATAGAAAAAATACAATGCTAAATTATGATACAGAACATTCACAGGATCATAAATCGTTTGAAAGGATACTAGTAGCACCAGCCAGTTTGACAGTGTCTCTCAACCGCTTAACCCTCTCCTTATTAAGTTCACAAGCTATAATCTTTCCCTCTCCTCTCATTAGGGCAACAAGGTGCACAGTTTTGTTACCTGGGGCTGAACATGCATCAAGAACCTTTACCAGATCACAAACAATCATAATTTAGCCATTGTAGATGGTACAAACCGCAAAATGTCAAAAACAGTTGATTCATAGATCTCAGCACCTGCTAACATTAGCATAACTCACCTCCCACCCTGGTTGAGGCCCAAGGGCTACAGCCACCATGGAACTTGCCTTACCCTAATATAAAGAAATTATATAGATATAAAAAATGTGAATAAAAAATTTAAAATTTTTGTACAAAGGACTGTTTCTAGAAAGTCATTAAAGTACATGTACTTCATATTGATATTAAGTAATATAACCAAGGCATAATATGATAACCTACAATCATAAAAAGGCACTTTATATTCCAGTCAAATATAGGAAAAACAACATTCTTAATTGCATAAAGATACTTCCATTTGTGACCAAAGGATGATTGTGCAAATCTGTACCCGGTGGGAGAATTAACAAGTCGGGAACTATGTCATCCTTGTGAACCTATTTGACATGTGAAACAATAATATCATGACAAACAAGCTTTAATATAAATAAAAAGAAAAAGAAAATGGAGAAGCATGCTTTAGAAATTGAGCAAGTACATACCCAGGAGACGAGTAAATTGATAAAATTAAGGATGGTATTCACTACAATTAAATAAAGCCTGACGAACAATAATACTCATATTATACTCAAACGTTGACTAAAGTCAAGTACAACTACTACAGATGTTTATACAAAACCCTTTACCATTGTTTCTGATGTATTAAGAATTATACACTCGACCAGTTCCCCCTTCCCTCGTTCAAATATTTGGCAAAGAATATATGCAAAGGGGGCAGAACAATAAAGTATGACCAAAAGTCCCAAAATTACTTATTGGATTTCTCCAACAATATGTATTAACTAGCTTTTCCTTTCTGGTCATTATTCAACAGAGAATTAAAACATGCAGACCCGGCATAATCTCCAACTGCGTCCATTAGTAAAAAGAATTATCATTTCTCTGGTTTCAACCAAAAGCAGTCTCAAATCAGTCATTTCTATTATTAAAATGTCAGATTTTGGTTGAAAAGAATACCTTATTTTATTTGCCTAATTCGTACAAGGCAGATTCGAGATCCAACTTCAAAGTATTTACACGAACATACCAAGGTTTTGATACATCTGCAGAAAAAATTGAAAACAAAGATTCAGAAGTGCCTTCACAAGCAAAACTGTTTCACGAGATAAAATTGAAGTTTAATGTCCATCTAAAAGAACAACAAGATTAACGAGGATATAACTTCATGTGAATTCCACATTAACTTCAAAGTAGATATAAACACTCATAGTAAAAGGTGGAAAGGAGAGACTAAAAAATGTATCAATTCAGCAACAGAACGAAGTCTTGTTTAAGATTTTAGTGGACAAAATCCACCATAATCAAGAATGCAGTTAGTAAACCGACCAGGAATTTGATAAAGAGCCATCATATCTTCTACATGTTTCACCCTCTCTTCCTCACCAGAAGTCGAGCAAGAGCTGACTGTATAGCATCTTTCCTGTGAAGGAGAAACTTTTCAGCATCACCAACTAATGAAGCAGCCTATGGAGAAAAACCAATTTAAAAATCACTAAAAGATGAAACCAGAGCATCGCAAAGTACAGATGCAATATGCAAGCTTTGGCTTCTAATATCAATAACAAAGATTTTATTATAATTATTAAGCAGGAATCTACTCTTAAGCAATGTTTTGAAAACCTGTTCGGAACCGGCGGTCGAACCTGTTGAAACGGGAACCGGTTCACTTTTCGATCCGGTTTGGACCGGTTCACCCAATTTGGTCAATAACCGGTTAACCACCGGTTCGACTGATGGTTCAACCGGTAAAATCGGTTAGTTGACTCGGTTAAACCGGTTTCGAAGTGATTTTTTTTTTTCAAAAATTTTTTTAACAGTAATATAACATAATTTCACTATATTTTACAAAAAATTAGATGTTTTAAAATTTTATTAATTATTAATAATATATATTTTTATATATTTATGACGTCCCTGGTTCAATAACGGTTCGATCACTGGTTGAACCAGTGATCCATCCACCCGGTACCATTTCCGGTTCGATGACCGGTCCGGTTCTAAAAACATTGCTCTTAAGTGCACTAACTCATATTCAGAGATACAAGATTTGCCACTCTGCAAAAGCTAATAAAACAGGAGAGGGGGGGGGAGAGGGGGGGGGGGAGGGGGGGGTGAAATTAGCAATAGATAGTAAATATATGAGAAGTGAATCAATATACTCCAACCAAATGAAATTAGTAGCTCCATGTTCAGTGACTTCAGTCATTAGGCCTTTTGAGAAGGCACTGGGTAATGGAAGAATGAAGCTTTAGCATACTCATGCCTCATTATTGGCATATCCATTTACATCTTAGAAGTCATGACTTCCTTACCTATAGTAATATTCATTTACCATGGATGGCTTGGCTTAAATACCTATATTGACATTTTAGCTAAGATCAACGGAAGGCTTTACACATTATAGATTGCTTATATCATAAAGACAACTGGAAGCTTGGCACAGTTCCCAAGTCAAGCCCGGCATATAAATTTACAGAGAAAATTTGTTTCTTTCCGCCAAAAAAGTAACTACTATCTGAATATCAAAGTTTGGTACAATTGGGAAAATTGACTACCTGGCCAAAAAGAATATCATATGTGATTAAGTACATAAGTGCCCCTTGCTTCTGCAACAAACACAGTGAATGCTATGAATATAGGAAAATGAAAAGCTAGCCAGAACAAGATGGATTACTTGTTACCAACCAGATAATTTTATACCAACTTTTTTCTTCATTGTCAAAAACCAAAAGTAAACTTCCTATCTATTAGCCTTTTGTTGATGTAACTCCAATTATCAAGGGTGTGAGACAATATTCAATCAAACTCGCACAGGCAATTAAGAACTCCATGTTTTTCATTTTTATCAATAAAAAAATAGTTTTGGCAATTGTGCTTCTTCAGTCCCCTTCCCCATACTCCTTGCCTAAACAGGAGAGAGAGAGGGGCAGAGAGAGAAGGGAAAAGGTAAACACTCTTCAGTGCCTTCCCCACTGGAAGACAAACTGAGACTTTATTGTTTGATATATAAAGCAACTAATGCATAGATTTAGCTTTAACATCAAAAAGAAAATTGTTTAGATTTAGGCCAATCTTTTTACCTTCCACTTGCTATTTAGAACACCAAAAGCTTCCAAAACATCGTTGATAATTGGAAGATCTATAAAAAAATATATACAAAAGTTTATCAACTATCAACTCTAAACATTTTTTCAAGAAAATTTGGTCATATTGAAACCTTGACTTACATGCCCTATTTGAAGAGTACTCATTCTAAACCAAATTTCAGTTCATTTCATCTTTAAACAAAATGTCTGCCATGTGATCACGAAACTTGGGATTTTCCATTTAATCCTTACTTTTAGTCAATAAATAATAAAATTGTATTGGGGAGGGCTGTGGTGGAATCAGACATGATTACTGTACAATTTAAGCCACAAAATAGAACCTTTTTACCATTTAATAAATCCTTAAAGCTAATCAAATTCGTAACAAGTTTATGGCAAAACAAAATTTGTGAATATCACTGTATCAGATACTTTCGTTAAGAACCCTTATAGTAATTTTTATTTAGAAATGCTATACAAACTGTTGGGGTGCAAATATTTGGGTGATGACTCATCACTAAATATCCTGAAAAGTCAAGCTAGTGGAGAGATAAGGACAAAATTTATTTATAAGACAGTGGAATTTCACCATAACGTCTTTCTAATAATTTAATGTGAAGGAGACAGTTACTTTATGTAACATTTAATGTGAAGGAGGCAATTACTTTATGCAACATTTAATGTGAGGGAGGCAATTACTTTATGTGCTATATATACCGGGACGAGGATCAACACAAAGGACACGGAATTGGGAGTACTCCATCTCGGTTACACTCTGACACACACTGATATTCACAGAGTTATAGTGATTGTAACTTGAACACACAAACTCCTTTTATACATATCGGCAGGGTCGAAGGGTAGTGACGCGTTCCGAGGGTATATCGAAGGGTAGTGGTAATAGAAATATACACCGTGTGTATGAAGGAACATTGTTTTGTCTCGTTATAAATTACTATATATCGACATATATTGGTATGTGTCGGCCCGTGTACGGATGAGTATTTCCCATATGGGAATGTTGTAACACTTTCAACATCGTTCTAATGGATTTCTGGCGCGTCTCCCGTGGTTTTTTCCCATTTTGATTTATATTTCCAGCATGTGTCTGGCGCATTTTTTGGCCTGCTCTTTTGGTGATTTTGTCAGGTCTAAAATTTGGGGTTAACACAAACTATTAAAACTCACTGATGTAATTTGAAAATAGACAAAGAAGGAGATTAATTCGAAAAGCTCTTTTATTTGTATTTTTTTGATAGGAACCAAAATGTTAGGGGCATTAAAGATTATAGAGACTAACTATCAAAAAATTGATTGTAGAATTGGAAACTTACACTTGAGGGTTTGACAACCAGAGCAAATGTGGCTCTCTTGTTCCTAATGGAGGAACTGTAAACGAGTGATTTTATGGAGCCAACGGCTCGGCGCCGAGCGTCTCCTTCGAGAATGGATCGCAACACCTTCGCCGCCTCTCTCCGGGCGAAGTAGGAAGACCGCTCGGCGTTACTCATCCGACCGCTCTGCGGCTCCTTGGCGACTGCTTCCATGGTTAGTACAGGCTGCAATCGTACGCGCCATGCTTCTCAACACTCGCAAATTAGTAGAACTAAAAAGAAGTCGACAAAGTATGGGCCGGAATATCAATTTGGGCTTATTGTATAGCCCAACAACATTGTAACTTTTATTTCGGTTTTTTTTTTTTTTTTTTTTTTTTTTTTTAATTTCCCCCCATTTGCACTTCTAGCTATTGTGCTTTTTGGTGCAGAAGTAAATGAAAACCTATGTTGACACATATAATGTCCATATTGGACAACTAAAATTTGGAGATTCAATATATAATTTTGATGAGTTAATCTACTCATTGTCATTTTGAGTTAAAAGCAATTATTTATTTATATGTAAATTCAACGATTTATATGATTTACGTTATTCAATTAAAATTATCAACGTATTTGGTATAAAATTACACCACGTATCAAGAGACATGTTAAAATATGAAATTTTTCATCGAACAACTAATAATTTTTTTTAAAAAAACTACATATATAACTTTGATAGATTCCTCTACCAATTGATTTTAAATTGAATTTCTAACCACCTAAACAATGTGAAGTGTAAGGATTATGTTCGAGTACCATTAGTCAAACTATAAGATATGTGGGCTCCCTTTTTATGTAGGTGTATTATTTTTTTTTTCCTTTTTCTTTTTTGAAACTATATTTCTCTTTTATTTTTTGTTGATCTTTAAGAATCAAGTCCAGTTGACTTATGTGTTCAATGCTTGGCAATGGGTGGTTGCATGAACAATAACTACAAGTAATTTAAGATCTTCCCTCATCTTCAAATCCTTTGAAATTACAATTTTTCTATATACTTGTCTTGGTCTTGGTATACGAAAGAAAAGTGATTAATCCCAAAATATAGCCAATCAAAGGGAAAAGCTATCACCGACGAAGTCTTTATTCAATTTTGCACAATTCTATTGGCTATATATATATATATATATATGAGAAGTCATTCGTAATAATTGTTGTTAAAAGTATTATTTCAATTTATCACCGTTTATCACAATATTCAATGTCTTAATTCTATTTAATCTCAAACCTTGAATATTATGATAAACGGTGATAAATATGATTACTAAAATAATACTCTCAACAACCAATTATCACGGATGAACTCCCTATATATATATATATATATATATATATATATATATATATATATATATATATGAGAAGTCATTCGTAACAATTGTTGTTAAGAGTGTTATTCCAATAACCATATTTATCATTGTTTATCATAATATTCAAGGTCTTAATTCTATTTAATCTCAACTCCTTGAATATTATGATAAATGGTGATAAATATGATTGCTAAAATAACACTCTTAAAAATCAGTTATCATGGATGGACTGTAACTCTCTCTCTCTCTATATATATATATAACACTTTAGTGGTGGTGTGCCTAACTTTGACAGAAAAAATGAGTCCCCTTTTAACAAGATTACAATTGGATTTTGCTCAAAAGCATCAATGGTGACATTAACTATACATAAATCGATTTTTTGTCTCCCAAAAATGATGGAGTATTTTATTTTTATTTAGAGGGTCATTTAATAGAAGTGAAATGACTCGCTTGAATTCTTGACATGAATGAAGCAAAATGTGATTCCTGTTACAGTTTTAAAATCTTGGTGGTTATATTTGGGTAAAGGAAAAATAAAAGAATATATATTAAAAGAATTATTATTTATAAACGTTGAATTAATTAGATATTTTATGCTCAAAGAACGCAAATGTGAGCAATTGGTCAACTCGATTTATAAGAAAATCAAGGTGGTCAATATAAATTTTGATAGGATAAAAGTAAAAATATATTATCTCTGTTTTAAAATATAAAATCATTTAAAACGAATGAGAGAGTATATATATAGATTTTGAAATGGAAAATAATATATATATATATATATATATATATATATATATATATTGACTGTCTTTGCTTTATAAAATGGAACGAAAATAAGGTCAACTACTTAAGTCCCATCTCAACCATATTCTCCATTATACAAGCTCAGCAGAGAGAGAAAGAGAATGCACATGTTATTCCTTGAACTTTCCTTAATGCTTATCCTTATTTTATTTATAATGTGAAAAAGGGGCGATGAATATCCAATTAGTATACCTTAATGAGTTATAGAGATGGTACGGCCATTTAAAAAAAAATTGGATAAATTTTAAAAAAATATTTAAATATATAAATTTTTGTATGATTTAATGATATCTATTATTGCACTTATAGTAATGAAAATTCAATTAATTTTAATAATTAATAAATATATTTATTTTATAATGATATAATAATAGTACTACACAATCTCAAATTAAATAAAAATTTATGTTTACTTATATTTTTTGCATGATCTTTCCATCCGTAAAATTAAATTTTATTAAAAAATTTGAGATAAACTTTTTTTTATAAAATTAAGGTATATAAATTATATACTCTAAGATTATGTTTGTTTATAAAAAATATACTTGAGATTGAACTATTTGTATTTATTTAACACTACTTCGAACTATTTTATTCCATAGCGGGAGATTAATAGTCTTTTAAATAGTCATAAAGACTATTTTTTTTTATCATTCCTAAGGGTATTTATATAGAATTATATAATCCCATAAAAAAATTAAGATTAATAATCCTTCTTATTTTAAACTATTAAATAACTTTATAAAACTAATAGTTCAATATTAAATGATTAATAATCTCTCATTAAAAAATTAAATAGTATAAAATAATATTAAATTAAGTAAATAGTACAATTTCAAATATATTTTTATAAACCACAAGCCCTTTTATTTATAATTATTATTATGCTTATTCAAGTCTTTGAACCTTTCAGAAGTAAGTTTCCTCGTATCAACACACACAAAGAAAATTCACACATTCTTTGAGCACAACTCTTTTGACACGACTCTGATGTTCTAAGATGTCAAAATAGCCTCAAGTGTAAATCTAAACAGTTAGGCCATATATTCCAAAACATCATCCAACATACAATATGAAGGATGTTTACCGAAAAATATCGTCTTACATACAATATATATAGGTGTATATGTATAAATATATATTGCTTATTCACTCGTCCTACATATTATATCATATGTCATATCGGCCGATAAACGGCATATAGTCGGACATACAATATGAAGACGTTGCTGTGACTTATAGATCATTCTCATGTGCGTGTAGATGAGGACTCTAAGAGAATGGAGAGAAGCATGGGCAAGGCTGTGCCTTGACCCAAAACGAAAAAGCAAAAATGACAGGGTCAATAATAAAAGTGACTTCGTATTCTTTTCCGTTGTGATGGGTTCCTGAATTTGTCTAAGCAAACCAACAAGTCTACGCACAAGTCTTCCTGATTGTGCCCCACTATCTTGTCATCTCATTTTAGCATCATGACTTCATTTTAGTTCTTCTAGGCCCCAAAGCATCAAATCTTGGCCACCACTATTAAGCATCAGCTATGAAGCTTCTTGTTCTTGGAAGGAAGGTAGCACGAAGGATCCACCTTGAGAGCACTATGGCCATACAAGTACATGTTCAGCAAGCTCAGTTGATCGGGTAACCATGGCAGGAAATACCCATGATGCCACTTTTAGATCAATAGACTCACAGCAGAGTGATTATACCACCTTTGAATTTTCAGAGCTTTTGGACTTTGACGAGTGGGCAGAGGAAGATCTAACAAAGATGGTTTTTGGGTACCCCATGAATCCGGTTTATGCAGCAAATGAAGCTGGGAACTCCATTGGAACTAGCAGCCGCCTTGAAGGACCTGATGGCAGTAAGCAACTCAGCGACATGTCTTTTTGTAGTTATACATGAATGTTGAGATGTATGGACTTGTTAGAAAACTTTCATATATACACAAAAGCACATATATGCATATCACTAGAACAAGAAAATGCAAGTTTTGTTGGTTAATATGCTGATTTTTTGTTATTTAGGGGGCCGTGGGAGCGGATGGGAGAAGATAGATAGTAAAGAAAAGGTTGCTTTTAAAATAATGTCAGAGGTTGAAATTCTAGATGATGGTTTCAAATGGAGGAAGTATGGGAAGAAGATGGTCAAAAACAGCCCAAATCCAAGGTAAAGTAACAATAATTACATCAAGCAGTAGCATCCATAACAATGCATTTGTTTGCACTCTTATTATCTCTACATGTCACAATTTTAGAACTTAATATCGACCAAAAAACCCTGAAATGGTAGTTAGGTTACATGCCCTTCTAATTTTAAGTAAAATAAAGTTGCAAGCATGTTATATGATTATGATACGAATCACCAAAAATAAAAACACAAAGGAGTTTATAATGCTTGCCTGACGGATGATGTCATGATATAGACTTCATGAGGCCTACAATCTTCTTTTGAAACTGAATCCTTCCTGCAATGAGCTGCTTTGATGGCCTTGACAAATTGCCCAAAATATCTGCTCTTACAACTCATGATTCTAAGCATTATACAGTATATTTAGTTTTTGAAACCAATTTATTTATAAAAAGGAGAATCAAGCAGCAGCCTCCCTAACTTCTGTACCACGTAAATTAATTATCAGAATTGTAAATTTGTACTAATGAAATGTAGGCAGAAAACAGCTAAAACTCCCAATGATACGATTCACATCTGATACCATATCCGATCAACAGGAACTATAATATAGTTAAAGGATGTGCAGAAGTTACAAATTTTACAACGAAATATAGCAGAAAACAGCTACAACATAAAGCATGCAACTAACATCTTATACGATATCATGTCATCAACAGGAACTATTATAGGTGTGCAGTTGACAGATGTGCGGTGAAGAAGAGGGTTGAAAGGGATAGAGAGGATCCAAGGTACGTGATAACAACCTATGAGGGTGTTCATAACCACCAAGGTCATGCATGCTGATAAGTTTTGAAGAACTATATTATAGAACTTTGTTTAGAAAAGTAGTTTGTCATTTAGCCAGTTACCACCAGAGTAATTCTGTGCCTGAGACGGCATAGACTTCATAGGTCTGGAACCCAGCTAAAGAAAACACGTCTACTGACAAGTTTTGATGGTCAATGATACTTTTGTGACTGGGACCAGTGTTCTTGTGTTGGCATAAACATTCATACAAGAATCAGATTGTGCATTTTACCAACTGCTAGTGCTAGGTATGAAATATCTTAATTCTCAGGAGCTCAACTACGAAATGAGATAATTTTCATAGTAACATCAAGCGTTGACCTTGAAATACGAAATGAGATAATTTTCATAGTAACATCAAGCGTTGACCTTGAAACTATACCTCTATGGTTTGGCAATTATTGTCTCGAGAGTAGCCCGAATTCAATCAAAGTTTCCTACAAAAAAATCAATATGGGAAAAGGGCAAGCATGTTTCCTTGTGAAGTGCAGGACATGCTGCTCAGATTCCTGCCATACTTCACAAAATATTTCAATCAAAGAATTCATAAAATTACCATGGACCATAAGAAATGGTCCAAAAGAAAAGATGCACCAATAAGCATAAGATATGCCGCTTCTTTGAGCAATAACTAAACTAAATCGAAGCCAATTACCTGCCATCTGAAAAGAATTACTTCTGAATGTGTGATGTTTGACATGTGCAAATTAAACAGTTTAGTTCACATTACCAATTCCATCTTAATTAACAACCACGCCCTCCAGCCCCACCAAAACTAACGCACGCAGGCACATGGTTAGTCAGAAAATGCATTCTCTCGGTAATAAAAAGTAAAGCACTAAACCAGATAAGCAAATAATAGAATGCATTGCACAAATACCAACTCTTCAGGGGACAACAGATACACACACATGAGAAACTCAAGTAGGACAATAACACTCCTATGCTTGGTATTGCAAAGCCCCTGTTGTTTCACAGAGATGTAGAGCAAGTGCCATTACCCATGGGAATATATTGAAGGTGAATTAGACACAAACCTTTCTAATTTTAATTATGTAGGGCTGTCATGCTAGCAGACACAACCAATCAAAGTTATCCTAGAATGGGCCATGGAGAGTGCAAGACAAAATAAAAGGCAAGTATTATATATGAATAGTAGCAGTTTCTGATGCTAAAACACTATGCCCAGTAGAGTTTCCAATTAAAACAGACAATAATTAAAAGCGAACACTTGTTCTCTACATTTACCATCCATCATCTCCACCTAATTATAATTAAATTGCATTATATGTTCAAATAATTATATTGTTCAGGCAGGTAACCGTAAACTTATATAAAGTTAAAGAAGAATTACAAAAACTCTACTATGATAGCCCATGCAAATAATAAATTCATCTGAATTTTTATACAATATGAACTCATAGATTCACTAGCTAAGAAGAAATATAGGATAAAAGATGTCACTTGTAGCATCATTGTAACAACATATCAACCAGATATTAACAAAGGAGATCTTGTTCAAAAACAAAAAGAAGACGCCTTTCATAATATATTGATTAATCTTTATATTTTGTCTTATACCCACTCCATTTCACTAAATGAGTCACATTTGGCAACTTTTTTGTTCCCAACTAGAGTCCCATTTTTTTATTTTACACTCCCTTCGTTACAAATTATAAGATTAATACTGACTTTTAAAATGTTAATTTCAAACATTTTCAAATTCAAAATTGAGGTGCATGAGGTTTTAGGATCCAATCTTGGCAAAGCTAATATTGTTAAAAATTCTACTCAAATTACCAAAAATAAATAAATAAATAATCAAAATTGACATGAATTCATTTAGTTTATGTTATTAAAATTATAAATATTATAAACTATCTAAAGAATACTAGTAGTTATAAGATTTATTGATTTCAAAATTTTAATAAATCATATCAATTTTAAATTTGAAAATATCTCAAATTGATTTTTAGAAAGTTAATATTAATTTTATAATTTGTAATGAAAGGAGTATTAGTTTAATATCACATTTATGGCCCTATTTGGGAGTAAAGCATTACTTATACATTGGTCAAATCAAATTATAAGTAATTTTTTACTATTGGAGTATTCGTACAGGACTTATTTTTTAACTTATAAATTAACTTATAAGCTAATTTTGAGAAGTAACAAAAAATTTACTTATCAAAAAATAACTTTTAAGTAATTTTAAAATAAATAGGCTCCGACTAAATGTAAAGACTTTTTTGCTATTATTTTAGAAATCTTTACAACTTATTTGAACTTATAAATTATTATAGGGAAACACCTTCACAACTTACTTGAACTTAATGTCTGACTTATAAGTCCAAAGAGTATAAAACACTTTTATTTATAACTTAAAAGAACTTATAAATTATTTTAAATTTTAACTTATAAGTCATTTTAAAATAAATCATCCCCAAACAGGATAATAATGCTAAAGTTTCCAGTCACAATTTCATAATTTTCATGTAATCACTGCTCAAATTTGGGGTAAACGAGGAACAAAATTAATCATATATTTACAACCTTAAAGTTTGTAAATTTTGGAAATGGTACTCTGGTTTTTGGAAGCAATATGTACCATGTGTATATAATACAGCTAAGAAAATAAAGAAAGGATTAGAAGGGAAAAGAAGAAAGAAGTGAGAGGTGACCTGTTAAAGCAATTGCTGTAAGCAGCTCTGAGATCAACTCGAGGCTATGTTGATCTCTCTTATAATCAATCCCCGTCTCAATTTATAAACTTATATATTCCTACTGCCATGGATTGAGTTACCGCTTGATCTTACCAGTTCCTGTATCTTCCGCTCCGAGTTGGCCCAAATGATGAATAATACAAGATATTTTTTTGCAGATTATATATTTTGGAGATTAAGGGGGTGTATTCAATCAAGACTTTTAAAAATTTTTAAAAACTGTTTTAAAGTGATAGATTTTTGTAGAGTTCGTTAAAACTTTAAATTAGTATTAAGAAAATAAAAAGTAATTGTTATAAATAAAAAATTGCTTTTCACGCACATTTTTAAGTGTAAATTATTAAATATAGTATATTTTTATAGAAGTAAAAATGGGTAATAATTAAAATTATTAAAATAATAAGAATAGATTAGTAATATATTTGTTCAAATTTAATTATTAGATTTTACAGATAATCATAAATTCCAAATTGGTGTTTATGATTATTTTTATTAAAAAATAATTATAAATAATTTTAAAAATTAATTACTAAATTAAAACTGAATATAAATAAATTTGAGTGACAAACAAACTCCCTCTAAATTATCTACTTTTTAAAAAGAAAATTATACCCTATTATAAAATTTTTGATTTATTTTCACAAAACATTTTGACAAGTCAACACGTTATTCTTGTAAACTTAAATGAGGATACATAGGTAAGGCTGCAAATGAGTCAAATCGATTCGGATTTTAAATTGTTCGGATTCGACTCGTAAGGTTAAATTCATACTCTAATTCGACTCGGATTTGAATTATATTTGAAAATTTTTACTTAGATTCGATTCGACTCAATTTTTTGTTACTCGAATCGAATTATATTCAAACTACTCTCGAACTTCAAATTCAAACTCAAATTCGAGTCTCCACATAGTAATTAGTTTTATAATACATATAATTATTAATTGAACTTATTATTTTACTTAGAAATGAAAAAATATAATTATAATTATACTTTAAATATATAAAATTATAAATAAATAAAAATATAATAACTAATTATTCAAATTTTGTTTAATTGTGTATATATTATAAGAGAATGTATCGAGTATCTATTCGAATATGTATCAATTGATTATGTATTGAATCATAATTAAAAATTCGAATAGTTTGAATCCTAAACGAGTCGAGTATAACCTTATTCAGATTCTACTCGTATTTTTATTCAAACTAATTTTTGTACTCAGATTTGGATCATATTATTAACGAATTCGAGTCTTACTCATATTTTTTCGAGTCAAACCCGAATCGAGTCCAAACTGTTTGGTTCGATTTGCAGATAGGCATCAACGTCTTAATATATTCTGTGTTTGGGGGTGGGTCATATTTAGCCCCCGGGAATGTTTGGGCATATTTGATACGGTATAGGTAGTCTACGACAGGCTATTGCGTATTTGTAAAAGGTAATTTGATATCCTGGAGGAGTAAGAAGTATAGTGTGGTAACTCGTTCTAGTGTTGAAACTGAATATATGGTCAAGGCACAATCCACTTGCGAGCTTATGTGGTTACATCATCTTCGAATTGAAATTAGTTTTGAGAGGTCTTCGCCTATACAATTATGGTATGATAACGAAGCAGCCATGCATATAGCTTCAAACTCGGTTTTTCATGAGAGAACCAAGCATATTGAGGTGAATTGACACTTTGTTCGTAATAAGATACAACAACTCATTGTTACTAATCATGTTAGGACTGGTGAACAATTAACCGATATTTTCACAAAAGCTCTTAGTGGAGGACGAATTGATTTTATTTGTAACAAGATAGGCGTGATTAATATTTATACTCCAACTCGAGAGAGAGTGTTGAATAAATATATGTATGTCAGGCAGATTATTATGGGTTTGCTTTAGGGGGTATTTATGACATTTATTTCCTCTGTTTTTGGTATATATATAATTTGAAGGACTAATAATTTGAGCAGATTGGTCCAAGTACTTCAAATTTTGGAGTTAAGTGATGCCAACTCCAAACTACACTATAAGGATAGCCAATATCAGATATAAGGGTTCTTTGGTGCGGGTTTGTATTATTGGTTGTTGGTTTTTCATTGAGCTAGTCCATACTTGCAGGTCAAAACTTATAAACAGGGCAACTTATGTATATATTATATTATGGAAAGGGATATGTCAATATATATATATATATATATATAAGCGCTCACACAAAAACCTATTTACATTATAAAAGCTGGATTTATATCACATCCAAGGAAAGAAATGGCTAACAGATCTATAATGTCAACACTAATTTCCATATTTGCTAAAAAAAATTACAAGTCACCACATTGTCAAAAATAAAAATATTATAAAATGCCTCACAGAGCCTTTAACTCGGAGGCACAATAGTGAATACAAATGGTCACAATGTCACTCTCGCCAAATGCAAGAGCAGGAAGCTCCAGGGATCTCTGGTCTATTCCTAGTTCAAACAGCTAATAACATTTACATAGACAGTACTTGGACAGACTTATAAAAAGATTCCCCAGAATGATGCATCTTCTTTTATGGTAGTGCTGCACTCACAATGCCAAAAAAGGCCGGGTGAAAAAAACAGATGGGCTAATATCTGTATTTGGCATATATGAATTTTTACTTCCTGTAGACCAATAAATCAGAGAACCCTAATTAGGAGTGAAACTGTGTGTTTAGGTCTTGACCTTAAACTTTCTTTGGGCTTTCAAGTCCACAACAATGACAGTTATGTTGTCCTTGCTGCCCTTTTGAAGAGCTCGACTCGACAAGCACTCTGCAGCTGCTTGAGCTGCAGGATCAATCATTTCACCCCTCTCAACAGGAAGCGTGGCACCATTCTTTTTATGCCAGAGAAGAATCCGCTTTCGAGCCATATCACATACCTCCTCATTGGTCATAACATCCCACAAACCATCACTGGCCAGAACGAGGCATTCATCTTCTTTTGTTCGAGGAATAAACATCACTTCTGGATCCGGAATAATCCAGGGTTTCAAATACCTATCACCTGCAACCAACAGCAATGACGGTCTAAAACAAACCATAAACAAGGTTATACCAACAAAATGTAAACAAGTTTATATATGGGTGCACATGATTAAGATAGTAAATGTGACGCCCCCATATCTATGTACTCGCTACATTAGATATAGTGCTCACTATCTACTGTTCTACACACTATCTACTAGTTATATTATTAATTTAACTAATTTATTACAATATGTACATTACATTCTCAGGTCTCAAGTTAGAGAACTTAAAAAGCTACCTACACTCAAAGTTTCAAGTTCTAACTCTTAATACGTTAAAAGTTGTACTTTCTACAAAAACAATGCAATTTTGGGGTTTTCAAAGTGCTTATTTCAAAGTTTTCACTTTCACTTCTCTTAATATTTAGAACTTTCTTGCTTGATTCTTGTTATCACCGCTCTTAAGACATGAAATTTAAGCTTAAATACAGTCTAACTGCATATATATCATAAAAAATTTGCATACAAAAGCAAGTAAGCAAAAATTAAATTAGGTTTAGGGTTAATACCTTTTCCTAGTTTTGCACCTCTTTCTTCCTTCCATCCTATTTGCTAAAAAAATTTCCAAGCTTTTCTCTCCCCTCTAGTAACTGCCAACTCCCTCTCTCTATTCTCTAAGTTGCTGATCTTTTCCCTCTTATTTGGCCAAGTGTTAGTTTAATTATCTATTTATAAAGAAAAATAAATAATACGCTGAAATCTTCTTTGGCATATTCTTTTTGGCTACCTTTTCCTTGATTAGCTTCCTTGAGAGGCCTCATGTGGCTTCCTTGGAAAACTTGGCCGGATTTTTCATCCCATTTATTTCTTCTTTTTTTCAAACTTTGACTTGTTGACCAACTTGATTTTTTTATAAAAATTTTGAATTGTTGACTAGCATGTATACCTACATTACTTTACACCTTTCCAACTATGTACAACTTCTTTATATACATTTACATTCTCATGCATTATCATCTGTTATTCCTTACATTTCAATGTTCATTATAATCAACTACTAGTTTACATTTCTAATTGAAAATTTGAAATCGGATTTACATTTCGTATTAAAATTTTAATTTACATTGCTTTCTTTACATTTATAATCTCCTTTACATCATTTTAAAATCAAGGGTATTATATTTTCTCCCTCTTATAAGAATTTCGTTCCCGAAATTGCTATTACAATTTTATTCCACCAAGTGTGGATAGTTCTTCATTTTATCTTCAAGCTTTCACGTAGTTTTTTCTTGAGAATGATTTCTCCAAATTACCTTCATGGAATGTATTATTTTATTCCTTAGTACTTGCTCCTTCTTGTCAGTTATTTGTACAAGAATCTCTTCATAACTTAAATTTTTTTCAATCTGAATAGACTCATAATTTATCACTTGTTTATAATCTAGTTTATAAGGCCGCAACACTGAAACATGATATACACTATGTATATATTCCAGTTTTGGAGGTAAGGCTACTTCTTCCACTCTTCTCAAAATTTCAAAAGGACCTAAAAACCTAGGACTTAATTTTCCTTTTTTATCAAATATTATATTTCCCTTCCAACGACGCTTTCAAAAATACATAACTACCAACTTCAAACTCTCTGTCCGTCTAATGTTTATCTGTATACTTCTTCTGTCTATCTTGCGCTGTTTTCAATTTATCACAAATTTTTCAAATAGTCTCTGTTGTTTGTTGAACCAATTCTGGCCCGAGTAATTGTCGTTCTCCAACTTCATTCCAACATAGAGGTATCCTACACTTCCTCCCATATAAAACATCATATGGTGGCATTCTAATGCTTGTGTGATAGCTATTATTATATGCAAATTCTGCCAAAGGTAACTATTCATACCAACTTCCTTTAAAATCTACAACGCAAGCTCAAAACAGCGTTTGTATCATTCTCTCACTTTGCCCGTCTGTTTGAGGATCATAGGCGGTACTTAATCTCAAGTGTGTTCCTAAGTGCTCCTGAAGACTCTTCTAAAAATTTTAGGTGAATCGCAAATCACGATATGATACAATCAATATTGGTATTCCATGTGTAGAGATAATCTCCTTGACATAAAGTTTAGCTAACTGGTTGAGATTGTACTTTACTCAGATCGGTAAGAAATAAGTTGATTTGGTTAAAAAAACAAATTGGATGAAAAATCCAGCTAAACTTCCCAAGGAAGCCACATGAGGATTCTCAAGGAAGCTAATCAAGGGAGAGTTAGCCAAAAATAATATGCCAAAGAAGATTTCAACTTATTATTATTTATTTTTTTATAAATACATAATTAAACTAACACTTAGCCAAATAAGAAAAAAAAAATCAGCCACTTAGATAATAGAGAGTGGGAGTCGACAACTACTAGAGGGGAGAGAAAAGTGAGAAAAAAATTAGTAACAAAGGAAAGAAGAAAAAGGAGCAGTATAACCCTTAACCTAGTTTAATTTTTGCATACATGCTTTTGTATGTAAATTTATGATATATATGTAGTTAGACTATACTTACACTTAAATTTCATGTCTTAAGAGTGGTGATAACAAGAATCAAGCAAGAAAGTTCAAAAGATTAAGAGAAGTGAAAGTGAAAACCTTAAAATAAGCACTTTGAAAACCCTAAAACTACACTGTTTTTGTAAAAACATAACTCTTAGTATATTAAGAGCTAGAACTTTAAACTTTGGGTGTAGGTAGTTCTTTAAATCCTTTAACTGTAGGAAAAAGATTGAGACCTGGGAATATAATGTACATATTGTAATAGATTAGTTAAATTAATAATATAACTAGAATAATAGTGAGCACTACATATGATGTAACGAGTATACAGATATGGAGGCTTCACAGGTTGGTATCAGAGTTGTAGATTATAAAACTTAAATGGAAGTACCTTAGGAGATAACCTTAGAGAAAGTGATGAAGATAATAAGAAATAAACTCACATAGAATTTTAAGAGATAAAAGGAGAAAATTTGTAAAATTGTGGTTGTTATTGCAGGATGTCAAGTGAGGATGACGTCAGAGATATATACGAAGTACCGAGCAAGGCGCCAATAATAAAACCAGAACCTAAAGTGGGAACCTGAAATAGAACCTTCAGAAGAAGAAGAAGAACCCCGAGAAGATCTGGAAGAAGATTCAAAAGACGACCCCGAGGAGGATCTTGATCTGGTACAAGGAGAGGAAGAAAGCATAGAAAATAATATGGGGTTATAGGTAATAGTGGGGAGGGAACGTCTGGAGGGCAAGCCGGAATAGCAAAAAGGCAAACCTCATTTGAGGTGCAAACCTTTAAATGAAAAATTAAAGAATTAGAAGATGTCTGAGATGCAGAAATCCGGACAAATCTTCGAATGCAACATATTCTATAAAGGATGGAACACCAAATTAGGGTTATGAACAGACAGTTTGATTGGCAAGAATATATCTTTAGGAAGTCTTATCAGAGACTAGTGGAGAATGGAGGATTATCCATGGAGGTATGTGAACGGTGCTATTAGCAAAGCCTTAGCATCCCAAATGGTGCGCAATGCCTATTTGGCTACAAGGGATGAAGGGCTATGAGAATAGGGAAAATATGTAATAATATTGTATATAGTGTAGAAAGGTTGTGTAAGATATGAAGTAATGTAATTATGTAATAGAATAGTAATAGTGGTTGAGATCTGGGAATTCGTGTTGCTTGGTTATAGTACTTGACCATACGGAAAGAAAATGCATCTTATCCTGCAATCTGACATTATGAAAACACAAGAAATGCATCATCTCCTCTTGTGACAGCATTTCATATCACAATTTTCATGTCAAAAAAAAGGACGATGCATGTTAATGCAATTTTATTTGGAAACATAACAAAGCACTTTAATCCATGGTTACCAGGAACGTTTATGATACGTGGAACGAAATCAGGTTCAAGGCATGCTACCTATGGTAGTATGCACAAAGTATTTTAGTTCTCATACAACGATTCGGAACAATAGAATCCGGTACGCAGAACGTAGGGCAATTAGATTTGCCTGGTAACCTTGCTTCAATCTCAAATAGCCTTTATTCTTCCAGGATCTTCTTTGAACAAAGTAGATTTGCAGTATTATGAATAAATTCTTTCTAGATAACCACACAGAAAGTCTAAATAACGTAGAATCCATGATAAATATATCGGAAACTATTTTCAGACACAAGGTAAATTATTTCAGCCAAATTAGCTGCCTCATCCACTTTAAATAATCCATCTCCACGTACCAAGTCTTCAACCCATCTATCTCCGCAGGCTCAAATTTTGACCCTGGCCACACCACCCCCATGCAATTAAGAATCCAAAAATGAAAGAAAGGAAATGTTTCCTTTTTCAGTAAAAATCTCCCCATTGAAGAGATTTTCAGTTTTCACCATTTTTAGTAACAGTTGTCGGGGTTTAATGAACAGTACCAATTATATGCTCACTTTTGAATGCTTGGTAACGGTTTCAACTTTCAAGTCATGGAAACAACCTCTCTGTAAATAGAGGTATGGCTACGTAAATTTGACCTTAACCATACCTGCTTTTCGCAGGAGTACTTAAGGTACCACCAATTCAAACATAGCTTACCTATGATTTTCTGTTTGTTGCATGTTCCTCATCTTCAATATAAAATCAACCAGCTTCATTCTCAACAAAATGGGTTCCACTACCTTTCTTCATAATAATATTTTTTTTTAAACTGAAGAAAATTTTTGGGGCTTGGTCCTATGTCCAAGAGGTCACTTCGCCTTAAACCTTCACCCGAGGATATTGCCAGATATAACTTCAGGATTTTAGAACAGTAACTTCACCACTGATGATATCTGACTAATCTCAAGTAAAGAAATTCAATCCTACTTTCATATGTTCAAGTACAGCATGGAATTAGTGCTTCCTCATCAGCAAGGCATTCTACGAATTCTTAGTGACTACAATGTAGTACCCGAGGGGTTAGATTACAAATTAGACTGCGGTTATAACTGTGGGCACAATGTGATCTTGCATTCTTGCCTGCTTCCCAGATTGAATGTAATCAATGTATACTTATCAACTTCATGCTGGCATCCTACAAAACAAAGTTGCTAACAAACTGAAATTCTAACAGCTGTTAAGTTCCCGAGATTACTAGGTCAGAAATACTCAAGCTGTACTGGTCACATCCAAATGAAGAAAATTAATGATGTAGAGCACAAAGAATGAAGATAATATGGTGGGACGAAGAAGAGTGTTCCATTGTGTCTACAACTAACACAGCCAAAAGTGGAAAACCTCTACACAAACTAATAATTAAGTTCTAACATGAATATGGGGCTTAAATAAATTATATAGCTTAATTAAGAAACATACTACTATTTAAGAATCTGACTAACTGATCATAACACCAATAGAGAAAGAAAGCTGAAAAAACAATTTCCTAAAATGACACTAAACAAACTAATTTATCCAAAAGACCAATTAAAATTCCAGATATTGTTCAATGAAAGCCCTGCTCTCTCATGCACGGGTCTAGCTTCAAATGAATGTAATCGTTAAAAAAACACATGACGTACCAATGGACCTCGACATTGCAAGAACACCAAACACACGATGCCCATTCCATTGTATAATCTTGCCTCCAGCTGCTTCGATCCTCATATACTCATCTTCTCGATTTGGCTACGTCAGTAGAAAAAAGAACATAGGAAGAATATCAGTTCACAATGACCAGTTTTGAAATAAAGAGATGCAGAATACAATACAGTAATGAGAGATCTTTTACTTTATGATCCACTGACAACGCCAGGGGTTCTTTCCCACGGCACAGGACCGCTCTAGAATCACCACAGTTTGCCACGATGATATGAGAGGAGCAAACGATGGCAACAACAGCAGTAGAGCCAACAGTTTCAGGAGCAACATTAGCTTCTCCTGCAATCTCAGCATCAACCTTGAGAAAAGTGTTGGTGAATGCTTTTCTCCACTGTTCTTTGCAATCACTAGTACGTCCATCACTCGATCTAGCCATAACAAGTTCCAACTCTTCAGTCAAAGCATGATGAAATCGATCGCGACAATAATTTGCAACCTGTAAGCTCAAAACCAATTTGAAATAAACTTATTTCCAGCAAAAAATTCACACAGTTACAAAATGAAAACTAACCATCAGAGAGAAAAGGAGCGCTACCTGGGAGCCACCATGACCATCATACACTCCGAAAAAATGAGCTGTCAAGTGACTTAGACATTTTGTCATTCCATCAAGTACTCGATCACCAATTAGCATTTGAATAGGAATTTTCATAAACCTAGGCACAGTTGCTAGTGCATCCTCCATTTCTGGTCTCCTTCCACACAAAGAAGTGAATCCCCAAAGGGGCACATAATCCACCTCAAAAACACTACGAACTACAGGTCCACTTGACCCCTTTTCTAGTGGCAACTGAATAACAACTGCAGCTGCTTTCGAATCAGACCCAACTACAATATCTTCCTCTTGACCCACAGCAACAGCAAGAGGATCATTCACAATCTCTGTCATATTTGACTCTCTCAAATCTGAGGGATTGGCGATGATCTCCATATTGGAAATACTTTTCTCAACATCTATAGACCTTGGTGTTCCTACCTCAGACAAAACCTCAAAAACTAAGAAATCGTCACCACATATGCTGCTAGAATCACTTATCATGGAAAGAGTACAAGAGCTATCGAGGATTGGATCTCCCTCCAGTGATAATGAATCATCCTCCTCAGTTTCCTGGATTACATCATCATTAGGAATCAAATTGTTTTCCTTTCCAGACATCACATCAAGCAAAGCATCCCCTGCACTTCTTTCTACAGGCACAGACGCCCCTACGCAATTAATTTCCATCTCAGAATTATCACAATTCACATCCTCATTCTCACCAGAAGTATACTCTGCAGAACTTTTAGTTGCAGAGTCGACCAATAAGCTTGCTGTGTCTGCCATCAACTTGAGCTTAGTAATATCCATATGGGTTCCTGTGCTTGTGTTATCGCATATTAAATTACCTAATCTAAATGGCACAGCAACCGCCGAAGACATCTCCTCCATCAAAATCACTATCTGGGTTGTAGTAAAAGGTACCCTCCAGCCCCTCTAAATTTATACAACCTGTCATTGTTGAACTAATTGATCACCTTCTTCTATCAACCAGAATAATGTTGAAGTATACATAATGGGTTTCAACAGACCATTTACCATGTATAAGGAACTCAGAATAAGCAAAAGAAGAAAGTAAGTTCACAATCAGCCACGTCTCGCTAAAAGGCTTTGAAATGGAAATGGGTAGACAGATCTAGTGAACAAAAATGGATACGTACTTCCATTTGTGAAAAATTTACCAAAATTAGAGGTCAAACTCCTTCTCTGGACTCTTCTTTATCTACCACTATCAACTACAGTAAGAGAGAGATCCTTAAATCCACACAAATTATTCAGAATATATATATTAAAAAAAAGTGAATTAAATCAAGCCTTTTATCTCTAAACACAAGAAAGACAAAGAAAAGGGGGTTCATGAGAAAGAACCTAGGAAAGGCAAGGCAAAGTCCCAATAATCACAGGAAAATCATAGGGGGAAAAAGTACCCTTTTCACATAAACTTGAGTTCCCTGGATCTGAGGCAACCCATATCAACCTCTTGATCGGAGTCTCTTTTCTCTCTCTCTCCTCACTCTTTCAAACAATGATAATGACTTCAAAATAAAGAAAAGAAAGCAATGAACAGAGTGAAAATTAAAAGAATCACTACCTAATTTTCTGGTTCACAAACAATAGTCTTCTTCACCATTTCCATCCATTATTCTTTAACTACACAAACATCTGCTGAAAGACCAAAGCATTTAAGGATCAAGAGTAATAAACAAGATATGGGTAGCTTAGTAGTGTAAAAAGTGAAAAAAAAACATCTCAATGTGATCACTCAAAAGGGCTTCCTTTTCTTGATTCTTTTGGAAATTTTTGGATTAGAGAGAGAGTCTTGGAAGAGCAAGAACGATAGTGGAGAAGAAGAAAGAGGATTACCACAAAAATAAAGAAATGGAGGGAAAATAAAATAAAATAAAAATCTAGAAAGAGAGAAGAGGACAGATGTCAAATCAAAAAAAAGCATATTAAAGCACCTCCACCTATTCTACCATGCTCAAGCCCTTTTTCATTCTCCAATCCAAAACACCCCATGTCCATTTTCAGCAACTTAAATTAAATTAAAGAGGGTCTTTTTTTAGAAAAATAAAATAAAATAAGATTTGTTTGGCATCAGTGCAAAAGTTGGTCTCCGATTTAAAAGTTTTTTTTTTTTTTGTCATTTGTAATATCAAAATAACAACTATGTCGTTAAAATAATAAATATAATTAACAATTTAAAATATTGTTAAAACAATTATATAAATACTATTAAATATATATTTATTTTAATAATATATATAATGAATATATTATCTAAAATTTAAGCGTCGCTAATAATTTAAAGTAATGTTAAAATAAGTATATATCATTACTATGATAACGTAAATATGATTTTGATATTATTAATTGCCTTTTTATATTTTAATAAATCAAATTAGATTTGTTTGGCATCACTATCCCCAATTAAAAACATTGTTTGATTTGGTTGCAAATTATTCTCTCTCTCTCTGTAGATTATTGGTTGGACGGTGTTGAGGTGTCATGTCACAGTGAAGGACCTGGCTTGTGGACTTACCTGCATGGCACGGGCTCAACACGTGAATGACACTTTCTTCTGACTTTATTAGGGGGGGGGGACTTATTTAGTGTGTTCGGTACGTAATTATGTTTTAAAATTATAAAATAATTTTTTATAAATAAATTCTTAAAATTTTAGAATTTTTTTTTAAATAAAAACTATTTAGTATCATATCTTTTTAAATTTTTACATATCAAACTTGTTTTAAAGTTTCTTTTCCTGATAATTATTGATTTATAAATTTAATAAGTAAAAGATATTACTCTTTTAATATGCATATAATTGATAGATCTGCTCATAACGTTTATAAAAATAGTTCCACTAGGCAGCAAATCAAATAGTTCCCCAGAACCTGTCACATATTATAATGAAGGTTGCTTTCAGATCAAGTGTCAAGCTATTTATTTTCTCCTTTTTCTATTCATTGCTTAATTATCACTCTTTTGCTTACTGGCTAATCACATTATGACTTATTAAAATTGACCCTGTCGTAGACCTTTCACTATCTGTTGGGAATTTGTTAAATGTAATTTTTATTTTTTTTTCCAAGCCAATATATATAGTTGAGAGTTGATTAAGAAAATTTTATAAATTTTTCAAATCGATAAACAGTCGAAGTTTGATTATGAGAATTTTATTTTATTTTTCTCGTAAGAATTATGAGATTATCCTAAGGATGTTTTTGACATCCAAGGTTCAAGGACCGATCATGAACCCCTGTTTAATAAGTGGAACATATTAGTTGTTCACTTACAGGTAGAGTAATAGGGATCGAAGAAGGACAATCACTTAGTTTTTTAGGCCTGGACCAAGGAATTCTTAGATATGATGCAAAATAAATCTTTTTCTATCATTGATCAAAGATTTCTCTATAAAAAAAATAAATCGAAATTTGAATAATCACTATTTTTTCCTATAAACCAATAATGGTGGAATAATGGGGCAACTCTTTTATAAGGTGAAGTATCAATTATAATAACCACTAATTTCGAGGAATACAATCCTCACATAAAAATGAGACAAAATAGATTCACACTTCATTGTTAAGAATCGAATATGACCAAAGATGATGAAGTCTCGATCTTAGTCATCAAATTAAGACTTTATTGACGAGGTAAATCGAAGGTAATTTAAAATTATATGCCGAACAATTTATTCATATTCGCAAGCATCATAATATAATTTGTTGAACTTAGCTTAATGCAACTTTATATTGCTCAACAGCTACTTGTGCATATGTTGTTGCAACCAGCTGAAGCAAAAAGGTTTGTGAACACGTATAGAAGAGAGAGAGAGAGAGAGATACTTATTTCATGTGTAGTTGGGGTGGTTGTGATTGTTGAATTTAGGCAGACTCCCTGCATTCAATGGATGTTTCCTACTAGTGTCCTTGCTCCATAATAGAGAGACCTAAAACAGACATACATACTGTGTATATATAAACAGTTGCCTTGCCTATATATACCTTTTAGCATCTGAATGCATGCTGCATTAAAACCAAAGATTGCTGTTAACTTTTTATGGCATTTTGTGTGACTATATATATATATATATATATATATATATATATATATATAAATGATTCATAATAAATACTTACTATAGTAGGACAAATATCATCACTCGTGTCTAATAAATTAAAATTGCAAAAGTTTATTCGCTAACAGTAGCGGATGATGATGAGTTACATCCGCTGCTATTACTAACAGGCACGCCGCTGATGGTGAACTAAAGGAAGAGCTCTTTTGTAATCGTTTTGCTTCAGTTGAAAGTGAGTTATCTATGCTCTAATAACGGATCGTACTTATAATTTCTCTAATATGTATTGGCTATTTTTTCCTTAAGACTGCAAAACTTTCCAAACAAAGATTGAAGAAATTGTGGAATCTCAAGAGGTGACATCTGCAGAGAGTGAAGAAGGAAATTCTGCTGCTAATCTTCCGGAAAAATTGAGTGCAGGGGACAGCAAAGCTCAAGAAGAGAAAAACCAAGGAGACTCCACTTTCTGCGGAGAAGAAAGAGGATGAAAATGTGGTGAAGCATGAATCACCGAGCAAAGATCTAGAAAGAAAGAAAGACCAAGGACGCAAAAATGTGAAGCCGAAGAAATCTTTAAGCGATGAGCAGGTTTGTGTCGGTGTATGAGTAGTTTTCGTCCTGGAAAAATTTCATCTGTGTTCTGTATTTATTGTGGATTGTAGAGCAAGTTTGATACAATTGTTGGGTCGTCTGCTTCTTGAATGCTTGGCATACATGTGAACAAGAGGAGTGAGGAAAGTTGATTGTAGAGATGGTATTCGGCTACTAAAGGGAGTGTTTTGTCAGATGAAACTGGCTAGCAGGACATATTCCAGTCCATATCATACATAATACACATTATAATAAACATATTACATTTCAGGATAATTGCATCTTGGTTTCACCTGATCCCAGTGGCAAAAGACTGTTGCATGATTGTTAACTTTTAAATTACTGAGTTCTGCCTGCCTGCCTTTATTCACTATTAATTAGTTGTGGTAAATTCCCTTGATAAGAAAAACTATAATAGCCCTCACATTGGTAAAAGGTCAGACCACCGACAATTGAAAAGATAGACAGACACATACCTCCCTTTACTTGATTATAAAAAATGTTGACATCATTAGAGAACATTTATAAATATGCCATTGGCTTAGAATGTAAAAACACCCAATCCTAGTCAAACAAAACCACTACTATTATTTTGTGGGGATAACTTAATAATTTTAAATAATAATATTTAAATGTATTTATATAATACATTAAAAATCAAGGAGTGTGTATATTATCACAGCAGCAGATGCAGGGATTGTAATGTGTTATTTCAATAAAAACACGGGTGTGAGCAAAATTTACACCAACAGTTATAACTAGCACCATAACACTTGCTAATATTTAAAATAAACATCAACTGCAAAATATTCAAGAAAAATTACTGTAAACTGAGTCTTCATTCTGACCTTTTTGACAACAACTGAAAGTTCTGACCAGAAACTGCCACAAGAGAAGGCAAGTTTTTCCAATTGCCAACCTGGGCAGCCAGGACACAAGAGTCCCATTGCTCCCTACTATAAATTTCTATTACAAATCTCTTAGGCCAAGAGTATTACTTGTTCTACCAGTTTAAAGTTGGCCTTTTATGAAGTTTATCAAACACCACTGTACATCACTTCACAGGAAATGTTGATTCGTGACAAATTACCTGATTAAATACGCAGGCATATGCCCCCCTTTCCTCAAAAGGCATCCCCATTTGTTAAGATACATGTCCTTTATATTATGGTGACATTGCATCACCGGTTGATGCCAGCATCTGCACATCAGCTTCCTCGGCTTTTCCGTTTGTTGTGTGATTAACCTTAGAATCACCTGCAGGTGCATCATGTTAGACTGCTATTTATAGTATACAAATATCTTAAATCATTAAACAGGATCACTTGCCAAATAATGAATTGATAGATGGCCGCTTTGGTGATGTACTCCTCATAAGATCTACAAGAGTTACACAGGAATAAAAATTGTCACTTGTCAGGGAAGCAGTTATGGTATTCTTCTTGGCATTTAAGAGCAAATCAAGATAACCCAGATAATAATAGGTAGACATATATACAAATGACGGGGTAATTACTGACAAACTTGGAAGTTGACATACATTCTGGAAGAACAAGAATACATACCAGAAGAATTTCGCAGCGCCTTGACAGCATCAAAGTTCTTGTATGTATACCCCACAAAACTCAGGTCTTTCGGAGTTAATAGCATCTATCATAAAGTTATACAAAGACAAAATCAGATACGAGATACCTTTACAAAGCTGCTGAAATTTCCTTTGATGAAGCAGTACATTGTGAAAATTTGGAAACAAAAAAACAAGCATGCAATATCACTCAAAATGAAAGACACTAGACAGAGAGTAGGCAACATTACTATGAATGGTCTCCATTTTGAGAAGCAAACTATGAATGGTCTCCATTTTGAGAAGCAGAGCATACAATATAAAGTATCTACGAGAACATATTACTCATAAGTTCCCGGATTTCACATTATTCTTTCCCAGCTAATCTAAGATTCTGTTTCCGCACCACTATTTCCACATTTTGAACTTTTAAAACGGTATAAAGCATCTGCAAGGCATTGCCAACTTATTTATGAACCCATCTACAAATGCAACCAACAATTTTATATAGTAAATACTGACGTAAACGCATCTCACAGTACATGGTAAACACTCACAGAACCTGTTTTACAGCAGGTCACATATAGGACAAATGGATCCTCACATCACAAATCTTTACTCTGTTTCTAAGTGGGGAATGAACAACTATATTAGAGAACTACAAGGCACAGAATAAGATTAAGCACATATGCTCACTTAGCGTCAAGGTACTCGTTAAAATGTCCTGGTTTGAAGTTTTTGGAATAGGTAAGCGTGGCTAAGTTTGGGGGCGGGAATAGGAACCCAGGGACCCTGAGGTTATTTCTCAAGGCCTCTCCCATTTCTCCCACCCCCTTGGGGAACCCTGGTGACAAATTTTCTGAACTGAACTGTGCAGGCCTCTAAGCAAATTTCTATAAGCCAAAAACACTGTACAGTAAAAGTTCAACTTAAAGTTGTTTACCAAGGCTGTCTTTAACCCCTATCAGTGCTCTGGTTCCCTTTCTTTCCCAAAGGAAACAGAAAAACTAAATCCAATGCCTTGCAGTTTCAGAATCACCTCAAACGCCTCTCAACCCCGTAGGTAGACTAATAGTATTGATAGCTCAGTGGATTGAGATGCATTGCAGCCTCAGCATCTTCCAATTGGTTCTCAGGTCTCAATAAATTAAAGGATAAAAGACTTGGATAGAGCCAATTAAAGTTTTACATCAATGCATTCCATATCTTCTAAAAAAGATTATCCATTTTGCTTATACACAGGTATAAAATAAATTATCACATAAAAGATAATTTCACAGAAATAATGATGGCAACTACCAATCACTAGTGCATAATACCATGTTTGCGTAAACAAAGACACATTAATATATGCAGTCACAGACCTTCCGTGAGGGTCCCGAACCGGTTCTTGCTGGAGTTGGAGGGTTCAACTGATGAAAATACAAAGTATTAATTCCACAAATTAGGCAATTTCAATAGAAACATAAATCTACAAAAACAGAATCTGAAGAATATAAATAACACACATAACAAGGTCAATATGTAAAAAGGTATACACAATTTAACAGATGATGAGATTCACATATTCTAAAACGTCATCTAAACAAGCATTTGAACAGAAGTAACACTCTTTCGCTGAAAATAAAGAATAGCCGAGTCTCCTACATTACTGAGAAGGCCAAAACGATTTCAAGAGACGATATCATCTCTTTGTGATCAGATGATGTTAATATGCTAATAAAGGCTAGTTCCTTAAGATAAGGATATGAGTCATAGGACTAGTACATACAAATTTGACACCAATACAAATTCCATTTCAAGCAAAGATACATAAATTAGAAGACTGACAGGCATGAAAATAGGATAATGCAACTTGGGTGGCATCCATCTCACATTTGAATTTGATTCATATTAAAACGGGTAAATTAGGTACAAGTTTCTATTTCTTTCTATGTAAAACTAGGAACATTACTTTTAACAGGGAAATGGTATGATTTTAATTCGACAGCATGTGACCTACTGTGGAACTTAATGTTGCAAAACAACTGGAGTAGATTCCTCTGGTGACAATCACAATATGCCACTGATTTAAATGAACAAGACCATTATTGAAATTATTATCACTATAGTTACAGTATATTGTAATTATTTACTAAATGCAATAATCCTAAAAGAGGAAGACCAAAGACAATAAAATAACAGATGATTATGGGTGATACTTCATCAAACTTCATAAAATTCTGAGTGTCTAGCTCTCCGTTGACCTCTGGTTTAAATGCTGCCTCCATCTCATATAGTTTATCCCATATAACGTCCTTGAACCAAGGATGAGCCTGATAAAAACAATTGTAATGATACGAAAGGAGGAAAAAGTTCAAGGAAATCATCTAACATTTAATTGATTCAAATCAGTACCTTAATTTGGTCTGCTCCACCAGTACCCAACCTATGTTCAACATCGCACAGTAACCTACAAATGAGATCCTTAGCCTCAGGTGACAACTTTGCTTCTTCTGGAAATTTTAGGTGATTTCTCCAGTTAACAATCTGACAAACGTCAAAAAATGTTTGTTAGAAAACAACATGCTTGACCCTAATCACATGAGCCAACAAAACTAATGACACAGAACAATTATTTTTCAAGTAACCACTGTTACCTGATAAACACAATGTCTGCAAGCAGTTAGCACTAGAACAGATTCAATATGATGCCGTGCATTATAGGTTTTCACCAATTTATTAATGTTGAACAAGTTTTAGAGTATAGTAAAACTAATGCACAAGATGTTGTTAAACAGAGAGAAAACATTCTTGACTGCAAGTCCTAATCCCAGAAGTTACATCTAAAAAGTCTCAGAAAAGTAATTATCAAGACATCGCGACCTGTTCATCCAAAAAAATAAAACAATACATTGCGACCTCAATCATATTTTACAGTAGTAAATGTCCTACCAAGTTATTTCCTGCTTCATTTTTATTAACTAAGAGTGACTAATTAAACAAATCTATATTCAATATAGTTGTTCTATAGCATTTTAAAACATGTCAGTATCATATTATAACATTTTCTAATACAAAACTCGATTGATCCCAGGTGCTTTCTATTTGTGAAGTTATGATTGGCTTCCTCCCACCTCTTTTAGACGCAATATAACTAATGTTAAATCATCAACAGTAGACTTAATTCATTTCAGGAATAACATTAAGGCAGAGTTAATGTGTTTGGCTAACTGGCCATCCACTTTGTTTTCTTCTTTCAAGATAATAAAAGATTTCATTAGGAAGAAAAGAGAATACAAGGAATCTTTTAAAGAAAACAAAACGTGTAAGAAAATAGAAAGATCTTAATGGATGTCCCTCTTATTCTTAGAAATATCTGAATTCTGTACACACTTGCTCCAAAATGAATGCAAGAAAAACAGGCCCAAACTAAAACAAGAAATGTCATTCTATCCTTCAGGAGATGAAAATGCAGATAATGATCAATGAAGACTTATACGGAATTCTGCTCTGTCTATAATCTGCGCACTCACAACTCAGAAGCACCTACATCACCGGAGGATCTTACCTTAACCGCACAGAAATCCTAAAATCTGATAACCAAACTCTCCAAGTCACAAAGGATCAAAACTTTTTTCACAAACTCAAGAGATTTGAGATGGGGGGAAATAAATGAAATTATATCTTGCTATCTGTCATAGACATTACACATATATCTAGAGATTAAGAGGCCTGCGTGCTAAAGTACATAACTGGAGTTAAGCCTCTTAAGTACCAAGCTCAATCCTTAATTTCTAAATCTCAGTTTTATCGTATATATATTACTAATTCCCATTACACTTCCATTTTCAATCTGTTGTTAGGTAAATAGAATGAGTGATGACTTATTGACATGCCCTCAATCTAAGGGTTTAACGACTAGGTGAATCTAATAATTGGGCTCACATTTGATAGTTAGACATACTAATCATGTAAAATAGGATGTAAGAGTAATTATTAACTATAAAACAAACAAACAAACAAAAAAACCATAGTAACAAATTGCAAAGGATATTACCTTTCTGCAAGCGGATATAGGATCATCCGAGTAAAATGGAGGGTAACCTACAAGCATCTCATACATTATTGCACCTAACGACCACCTGTATGAAGTGCAGCAGATAAGATGACATGATCAAATACAGCAATTCATTCTTTGAAAGATGTAAGAGCCATATAATCAAAGAACCTTCGCTATGTTTCTATATCATCATGTCAAGTGAGAACTAACAAAATCAGTAGAGCAGCCATAAGGGAAAGATTAGCCTTCGATATACTTAAATCCCCACTGAAACTTGTTATCTTTGATACATTAAGTACATGAGCCTCAAATTCAAATATAAATGCTTTACTATCTTCAAGAGATCCATATTATGTATGCAGAGCATGTTTCAAAAGGAATGGAGAAGCCAGCTTTCTCTAATATATTCTCGTAAGGTGTACCAATAATATGAGCAAACTCTTCAAAATGCTAAAAGAACATACTAATCGTTCAATAAGTATGGTAGGCATGCACAAAAGGCTCACGGCCAGCCAACCTAGGCTTGGCCTAGTCAAAACCGGGGCCTGGCCTGATTTGAAGGCTTTGAATAGGCCATGGTTTTTAAGCTAATATCCGGCCTGGCTTGGCCTATAAAATTGCTTGCTCTGGCCTAGCCTGAAGCTTAGACCAACTTGAGGCCCTACAAAATAGCCTACTCTGACCTGGCCTAGACCGACCTGAGGCTTGAGGCCTGGCCTGGTTCGCCTACCAATCCAACTTCCAGCCTGCCACAGCACAGCCCACCACTCCCACAGTCCCACTCCCATGCTTAAATGGCCCAAGGCCTAAGCCCACTTCCAACGACCAAGGTTTAAAAAAAATGAAATAGCAGACCAAGCCAGGCTGCTAGCACGTGCGCCTGCGGCCCAGCCCAGGCCACACCTCCCAAGTTTCAGGCCCCAGTCCATTCCCTAGCAGGCCAGCAACGTTCAAAACTAAAAATTCAAAACTGACCCAAAAAACAAAATTGTCCAAGCTTTTGTAAATACATTTAATTAATATACTAGTTAGTTTAATACTTTAATTAATATTTAACATTAAAAGTTAGTTGATTAAATATTAATAATAAGTTAGTTCTTGTAAATACTAATATATAACATTAAAATTTTATTAATATTTCTTACTACTTTTAATGTTAAATATTAACATTAATTAATACATCAATAAACTAACTTTTAATGTTAAATATTAATAATAAGTTAGTTTCTTTTAAATACTCTAGAAAAAAGGGAGAAGGTCAACCGGCCTCGAACTGGCCTGCAAGTCTAACCAAACCACAGCCTAGAGGCCAAGGTCTGGCTTGGCAGACCAAAGTCAACAGCAAAGCCTAAGGCCTAGCCTACCCAGGCTTGACCAGACCAACTGACTTGTTTTGCATGTTTAAAGTACGACAAAAAGTTAGAGATAAGAGCATTATAGAAGGATAAGGGGTGAGAAAGACATGGAAAGATAAAAGCCCTCTATTATTTTAATATACTCCAAGAAAATAAATAAGAGCAGTAAAAGAACCGAACTGTAAACGAACAAAGCTCAGCTCGTTTAAGCTCAGTTCCACTCGACTCGAGTTCATTTATCAAGTCAAGCTCGAACAAGAAATTGTGTTCGTTTAACTAAACGAGCCAAGCTCAAATTATACTATGTTCGACTTAAACTCGGCTCAAGCTTGCTTAAGCTCAACTTGTTTAGTATTTAAATAATTAAAATAATTATTTTTACATACTATGTGTAAAATTATAAAAATAATTAATTTGATGATTAATTAAATTTAGTTTAGTTTGAGCTCGATTAGGCTCGACTCAAGCTCAATTAGGCTCATTTATAAATGTGCCAAATTCGAACTGCATATTGAGACTCGTTTAAAAGCTTGGCTCGACTTGACCTCGTTTAACTTTTAAGCTCGAGTTCGGCAAGCCAAAGCTCAACTTGGCTCGACTTACTTACAGCCATTGAAGCACATGCCAGATGTGGTGAAACCTAAAAGATAAAGATATTCAAACATGACTAGTAAAGCTAGGCCTACTAGCTCATTACCTTTTTCAGTAAAGAATTTGATTCAAATCGATACAATTCACAAGCATTTTGCATCCGCGCGAGAGATTGGTTTTTAGACACCAAATTTCGAAACATTCAGCCATATATCACCAAATAGAGATCCATTCACATATCATCTTATTCTCACCACAATCTCATTAACGTCTCTAACCTCTTAGTCACACCTGCTGCAATTCTAAAAAATAAGGGAAATTCAAAATTATTATAGAAAGACAAGGCTGAATCAGAGTGATATGACCTCCAACTCCAAGACAGAAAAAAAATCTTTTTCTAGTCAGTAAGCAAACCTCTCCAATTCATATCACACAAATAGGACTACCCAACACTCAAGATCAGATGCATTTTGAAATTTTACAATACATGGGTACCGCAGGACCTACAGAAATTAAATAACCATAAATTATGTTCAGTCCAAAACTTCTCTTTGGAAGAAAGCTTTGCAAGTTGCAACATTTTCACTTAATTACTTTAGAATAAGCAAAGCTTGCAACCACTTATAAAACCATTTAAGCATCCACAATGGACTAAGGCACGTTAGGAAACATTAAAAGCACTATTATGTAATTTATGTCTTAAGACCAACCCCACAACCAGTAGGAGTGCCTCTACTGGCTACATTAACTGTTTACTCTTTCTTTCTGTTTGCGCATTATCCCCTTTCTTTTCAACTTGCTCCAAGCTTCACATGTTGCTTCTATTTTTACTTTCCAATCTTATCTTTTCTAATATTTCTTTCATCAACACCAACGCTAGCAAGTAGCAAGACTGCGCAATGGTTCAAGATCTTTCTGCATATGGTCCATCTTCAATTAGACCAAACCTAATTACTATTTCTTAGACAAATTCCTAACAAGGGCTTCAAAATAGTATAAACCAATAATTTTTTATCTAGAACAGCCAGAGAAGGGCTTAACACGGTGTTTATGGGAGGCATTCCACAAAGTAAAATAATCTCCCCAAAATAGTTTGTTTATCTAGATTTGACATAATTATCTTCTTAATAACCGGTGGACATGGTATTCCCAAGTCAAAGATTACTTTGACCAAAGTGCACAAATAAGCAAAACTAGATCCAAGAAAAGCAAAAGAAAATATAATAAAAAGAAGGGAGGAAAAGTAATGTTAGCGGTTCCAAATGAATTTTCAAATTTTGGGTATCAAGGAAACTTGTCATGATTACATTGGTTGTTCAACATTATGGTGGGTTTTAACAAAAATGAAGATGTTGAGCAACTAACGCAACCATTTGAACCCTAAATTTGGGAACTCATTTGAGACATCTAGTATCACACTATAATATATTCTTAGAATTTAAATTACTTGGAGTATTGGTATAAAGTTCTATTTCAACTGTAAGAAAGAACATAATAAGATTAATGAAAAAATATCAGACTTACCAGTCACACTCAATGCCATATCCTTTCTTCAGCAGTACTTCAGGAGCAATGTAGTCTGGTGTGCCGACTGTTGAAAAAGCCTTCCAATACAAAATAAAGTAACACCAAGAAAATGTCATTAATGTCAACCACCAAGAGATTGGAAAGTCTTCATAATACTCCTCAGTCACACATCAAGGGCACATGAACAGCAAGATTGATTAGTATAAAGACAAATTCAAATTAAACACTCATCACCGCCAACAATCCTTTTGATATTTTCTGGGCTTGTTTTGTGCCGCTTTAAAAAAGACATATATTACCTTCCCAAAGTTGACAACACATGAAATTTTGGAGACAAGATTATGAAATTAATCAATTTTTAAATGATCCAAGTTTTTGTATGAAAGTATATATTTTTTCCTATCAATTCATGAAAAAGAATATATCTTTTTATTCTAATAAAAAAACCGTGGATTTTTAAGAAAATCAGAAATTTTAAAAAGAATATATCTTTTTATTCTAATAAAAAAAAGGGGATTTTTCAGAAAATCAGAAATTTGAACACCTTGTCAAACTTTACATCAAATCTTTTTATTCTAATAAAACTTCTGCCATTATTTAATTGTTACTTTTTTATGTGTGTTTGTTAATGGAGCATCTATAAGTGATAGATAATACAACCAACTTCCTTGGTAAAGAGTAGCTGCACACTAAGCTAGTTCATACAAGTGAAAATGGAGCACTGCTCCTTTTTTCGATCACTCTTATGGGAAAATATTCCATTTAGGACCCTATAATGGATATCGTACGTAGGATTTCAAGAGGCTAAAAATATTAAACAATCATGTGGAACTCATTTAAGCCCTCTCAAAAGTGAAACAAAAGGTTCAAGGACACCCACCATCGTCTGTTTACAAATTAAAGAGGATAAAAGTGGACTAAACTTGAATGCTTTTGCCTAAACTCTGACATCTAAATTGGGACAGAGGGAGTAAGGTACAAGAAATTTGGCAGTAGTATATACACAACTAAAAGGACTAAAATCATACATAATTTTAGAATAGTTCATTATCTAAGTAACAGTAAGAATAAGAAAGTCTCAAATCTCAATACAGCCAAAAATTTACTGGATAGGCTGACGGCGTGATGACAATTCTTTTTAGATATTCAATCCCATTATTTTACTAAATCAGTTCTCCTTCTTTCAGAATATTCAGTCAATTACTTTTATAGATTTCATAAGGCATTAACTGTGTGCGGATGTGATCCTAGTATATTGTGTAAAATAAAACCTAGTTGATTTAAAATAAAGGGCAGTTCTATTTTGTGTTTCTAATATAACTGCATACCAACGTCCTCCTGTTCATCTGCCAATGCTGAAGCTGTTCTAGGGGAGTTTTCCATCTACTTCCTTTACTCGTATCAGGGAAACAGCCATCAATATCCATCGGCTCCCTTAAGTTCTCATCATCCATGGGTTCATTTTCATTCAGTGTAGATAAAGTTCTACAATCAAGAGGCTTACAAAGACCAAAATCTGAGAGCTTCATGTGACCATTCTTGTCAAGAAGAAGGTTGTCAGGTTTAATATCCCTGAAAGATAACAAAAAGAAAATCGGAAAAGTTAAATTTCTGACGCACTACACTGTCTATATCACTAGATTATTTAAAATTGTGATGCTCTAAATATTAAAATGTTGCAGAGCTGCATACAAACCTGTGAATGTAATTATGTTTGTGGATGGACTCTATGGCCAGAACACTTTGAGCTATGTAAAACTTAGCCACACCTTCAGTTAGCGTGTCTTCTCTCATCAGCAGAGTCATCATGTCACCACCAGGCAGGTATTCCATAATTAGATATAAGTACTCTGCATCTTGGAACGAGTAATATAGTTTTACTATGTAGTGACTGGCCACTTCTGCCAGTAAGTTCCTCTCGGCTCTAACATGTTCTACCTGTAAAGAAAAGATTCACTTTGTGATTTAAAAGATAGGGTAACCAAAGGTTGGTGATCACATGCTTGAGTTGCAGCTACATGAATTGACAAACTGAATGTATGGTGAACATGTTATAGTACCCAAAAAATATGATTCGTACCCACCATGTAATTACTCATAGGTACCCAACGGCCAGGTCTACAACTAAACGACCCCAAAAAAAAACACCCCTACCATACTCCTACCACAGAAAGTGGCGTTACCATTGCTTTAAACATAAGTATTATGCCTCTTTTAAGGAAATTGTGGCAGGACTCTCTAGGTATAATAAACACACTATAGTATAGTATCCCGATGGTATGGATGTCATGAAAGGTCCTTTCTGGTCCCACTGGTAGCTTGTATGATACCACAACACACACCACATACAATTTCCACACAATAAATGTTAGTGATGAAAATATTGCACAATTATCAAGTGACTCCTCACAACAGACTTGGCAGTTTTATATTTCACCTCACCTGTCCCCTCATCACCATTTCAGACTTTTTCAACTTCTTCATGGCATAAATATTGCCAGATTTTTTCTCCCGACATAATCGAACCTGCAGTTCAACAAACAATTAGTAATAAGATGAGTAAAAAGTAATGCATAACAAATATCTAATCTAGTCTCACAAGAAAAGGTTGAATATCAAGAACTATGGATTTCCAACTATTTGCAACTGCAATAAGTCATATTGAGTTAACAAGCATGTGATAATAGGAAACCAATTATAAAATATGAATGGCATTTTGAGCATAAGATACTTATAATTTTCTACTTTAAGCTTGCTTGCCATAAAGTTGCCAGTCTGACATGACTTCATAGTAGATTGATAATATTACTGCTATTCATTTACATCATACTTTTATCTTCAATTTTTCCATCTCCTCCTTTTCTGTCACTTCTTTTGGATTCTTCTCATATTCATTCTTATGATCAGATACACCTCAGAAGTAGAGGCATGGAAACAGTATGCTTGACTTTTCAAAGCTACAGCAAAATGTTATTTATGCATTTCAATTGCATCAGTGTGTGATAATTTGTTTCTCGGGCACAGGGAAACTAAAGATTCTCTTGCATCTTGCTTTTTGCATGTTATCTACATGACGAACTTACCATTAATTACAAAGTTATTACTATTTTACGGACAAACCAAACTCAATATTAGTGAAAGATCAAGTGTATAATGCGTTGCATGTACGTCATGCACAATACTAACCTCACCAAAGGCTCCTCTCCCAATGATGGTGAGAAGTTCAAAATCATCGACGCATATCTTGTGCCTTTTGAGTCGCATAAACTCCGTCTCCTTTTGCTCTAAATCCTTGATCATATTCATCTGTTCCTCCACAGGCACATCTGAAGAAGCTAATCTTCTTTCTAAAATCCATCGCCTGGAATGAAAGTGCATGATTTTAGGAATTGCAAAAACCGCTATGGAATTGCATGAAATTATATTCTAGAATAAAAACATTTTGATATAAATACATAAACATGGGGAGAAATAAACATTTTCATAATTATTTCCAAAAAAAAACTAACTTGATTAAATTAAGTTGAAGAATTTTAAACTACTTCTAAGTAAGAGTGTTCTCAGCAGCCAAACACCACTGAAGTGGAAAGTTAATTACAATACTAGATCCCACGCAACTTTAAACTTTGATAAAAGTAGAATGAGTTGATTTGGTGTTTGCTTCAGATAAATATCTCTCTCTGCCCTCTTGAATTATTTTCATCCGAGTTTTGTAGTGATTCTCTATGAATTCTTTACTTCTTCCATCATCCACCTTGATCCCGGAACTTCCTTTTCTATTTCCATTTCCTTCACCTCTTTCTTTATAAATATAAGCGGTTTGTTTATTTACGGAACCTCACTTATTTTATAATTTATACGGGTCATTTCATTTTTTTTATTTGATTCTGCATTCATTTTGACGATCGCTTCATAACAAGACAAAGGCATAATGCATCATAAAGTAGAAGACAAAAGAGTGATACTTAAGGTTATAGCCAGCTGCCCAACAACTTAAAGGTTAAATTCCTGCACATGGTTATGTTACACCAGAAGCATCAGTTGTTCCATTTCCAAGTAGTTAGGCCCATTAATCATAACATGACATCTGGTGTTTGCTTTCAACTTAAATGCATACTTTTCTTTGTGTTTTTGAACGTTCTTCGTGTTAGTTTTGTAATGATTCTCTATGAATTGCTCAGCTTCAGCTACTTTCTCCACTGTCAAGCTTGAGCCCAACACCTTCTCCCCCTCCATCTCTCTGTCTCTCACTAAGACCTAATCTGGAAATAACTCTCTTAATCTCTCTATATAAGCAGTTTCACTATTTCAGTAATATATTTTGTTAGTTTCAGTTTTTTGATCTATTCTACCAGCACTTAAAATATTGCTAAAAAATCGATACAATAACATGACCGAGAAATTAGCACTCGTTGATTAGAAGACAAAAGCAAAAAGCTCTCAGAATCTTGGGTTTTCCCTATAAATTTAATCTTGCAATCCTCCAGTTAGACCACCACACCATTCCTAGTGAGCTCCCCTCAAGATTAAGAATGACACTAACTTCACAATCTACCTTCTTCATCTACAGTATTTATCACCTCCAAGATCATCATAAAAATACATCTTAAAGATTTTGTTTCCTCCTACAATGGTCTCTCCGCTATTCTTAATCCAATATCATTTCCTTGTTATTTCTTCCCTTCAGATTTACCTCTCTTGAAGAGGCATGCCCCTTTCCCTGCCAAATCCTGAAAAACTCTTCACCTACTACCCTTTTCCTTTTTGCACCACGAAACCCTAATCCTCCTCCATACTGTTACACTGAAGTTTAAGCCCTTCAATGTGTACTTCAATAATGTAGTTGTCTACATAAACTCCAACAAGATAGATTAAACATTTCGAATCTGTACGGCTTTGACTATTAAATCACACACACAAAAATAGTAATAATAATAACAATAATAATCACTAAATTAGGCCATTGGAGGAAACTGAAGTTAACAATCTTTCCCATTTCACCATAAAGTTGCCATATTAAACTGAATTAAGTAGAACAACAATAAATGAGTATCAAAATTCGGCATTTTCTCAGCAAGCAAACACTAGTGGAGTAGAAAAACCAAATTAAACACTAGATCTCATAGACCAGAAGAAAAAAATTAAAATAGAATGAGTGAATTTAGTGTTCGATTAATGTGTGTAAGAATCAATATATACCTCTCTTTGCGCTCTTGAATATTCTTCATCTGAGTTTTGTAGTGATTCTCTATGAATTGCTTCGCTGCAGCTACTTTCTCCATTGTTAAGCTCGACCCCGTCATTTCCGCCTCTTCTCCTTTCTCTTCCTCCTCCATAGCTCTTTCTCTATCTAGAAATCTGCACCGAACACTTTCTATCTCTAAAACTCTTGTATTTCTCTCTATATATGTGTATATAAGCAGGAGGGTATTTATATGGAAGAAAGAGGTGAAACGGAAACCTCAGAAAAGCCCCCTCTCTCTATCGATCTCTGCTTATTAGCAGCGACCTCTGAGAGTATTTGGTGAGTTTTTATCTGGTGCTTGACGTTCAACCGAGACTGACCACCTTCTACGATACAGCTGGCATCATACTGTACTTTTGTCTGGTTTTGATCTTTTGGAAATATATCTATTACAGAAAAATAAAAATAATTATATATACAAAAATTATAAATAAATAATTGTGTATAAAATATAAGACTTATGTAATATATATTAATACAAATGTGTACACATTTAAATAATACGTTCATTTTTTATTTTTTTTAATGCTTTTTGTGTACACTTTTTGCACGTATAAATACTGTACATAAAGAATAATACTATATACACATATTATACCAAAAAAAAATATTATTTATGTATTGCATACCAATGTTGAGGACTAAAACTTCCAATAATAGGTTTTGTTTTCTATTTTCTCTTCTTTTTTTATAAATATTATTTATGTTATATTGCAACTCAGTTTCGCATCGGTTAATATGAGATATTTGAATGTATATATAAGAACTTAAATTGATATCTTTTTTTTGTGAGCTGAATGATTTGCCTTATTATGTTTAGACTCGAGAGTTAACGTATTGGACCTTATTATAATTTATTTTTCTAGCATTATTTGTACATAAATTCAATATATATTATTATGTTCGGATTTTAAATTTAACTCGGATTGTTACACATAATTTCTTATATGTAATTTTTTTTATAGCTTTATTCATACATAAATTCAATTTATATTAAGGATTGTTTAACTTGCATTTGGGTTGTACTTGTAAAACATTTATATTAAGGATAGTTTAACGTGCATTTGGATTGTAATTGTAAAATTCATATTGATGCATCTAAACAAGAAACACACTCTTCAAAATTTTATTTCTAAAAATTAAATTTGAATTAATTTATAACCTCTAAATCAAATATATATATATATATATATTAATTAATTAATGCAGTGCTACTTTTATTGTTTTAAATATTTTTCGGCACTGACTTATAACTTTTAATGCATGCAATACAATTTTATTTTGAATTTATTGCATTGTTAATATTATTTAATTTTTTTTATAATTATCACTAAGGTCTTTTAATCATAGTCAATTAAAAAATATTATTTTTTGTCGTACAAAGAAAATATGGTACTCGTAAATCATAACATATGTAAAATAAATTTCATAACATATTATTTACGCTCTTGTGGCCAAAAAATTGTCTAGAAATTTTATAAAAGCTATTAATAATTTTTTTTAAATTTATTAATTTCAAGAATACATGTTTAAATCTTTTTACTTGGTAAGAGATCGAGGTCAAATGTAAAATTGCCACTTTTTTAAAATGAAAAAAAAATGTTTAATTCATTTTCTATAATTTTCAAAAGATCTTTAAAGGTTTGACCACGTGGCATTCTCCCGTACTAGATTGCATTACTCCGCGAAGTTGCAAGATCTCCGTAATAAACAAGTAGGAAGTCTTTTCAATTGGGGACAGTGGTCAATTGAAGGACCCACTCGCGACTTCACGTGTGTGGGTCACTAATAAAGCAGTGACATGTACACAATGATCGGTTTAGTGGGTTCTGTATTTAAAAAAATAATCAAATTATTTAAAATTGATATAAAAGTTAAAATTCTAAATTATCTAAATTTTTATTTCATAATCGATTATTGACTTATTTAATTATTGATTAAATTGAACAGTTTAAGCAGTTTAAATTAAGAATAAATGAATAATTAAATATAAAATTAAATTATAAATTATTAAACAACCAAATATAATAGATTAAACATACATGAATAATAAGTATCCATTAAGAATAATTTTTTTAGCACGATAAATAAAATACCAATGATACTAAAAAATTTGAGTATTATTTTATATAAGTAAAAGTATATTTTATATATAATTATATTTATAAATATAAATATATTTATAACTTTATATATTCGGTCGGTTCGATCGGTTTTAATTTTTTTTAAAAGCTAATTTAATATGTTTATATCAGTCTATTTAATAAAAGTTTATAAGTGAAGTACAATTGCAACAAATTGAATTTAAATCAAATATTTTTTAATAAATAAAATTAAATCAAGTCCCAATCTATTGTTTTTGTAATATCTTTTCGGTTTATTTTAATTAATCCTCAAGAAAATACTATTAACATAATAAATTGAGTCTAGGTACAATTTAATTTGTTTTGTACTCAAAATTTGAGCCAATTTTTTTATAATACCCTCAACATAAATAAATTTTTTAGTGACATGCTGTTTTTTAGTAGATTATTGAACCATTGTTTATGGGTCACTTTAATTAAATTATTCCCTATGTTATTTTTAATTGATATTTTATGATAAAGATATGAAGATTAAAAAATATGATTAATATTTTGTCTAATAGATCAAATTGAATATAAAATATTAATATTATTTTTTAAAATTTGATTGAAAGGATAAAATAAATAAATTAATGTATGTATAATATAAACATTAAGTTATTTATGCATTTTTAACAATTATAAATGACAATTACAAAAGAACAAAGAGAATAATAAATAATTTTTTCATTTAAATAAAAATAAATTGCTTCAAACAAGTCATAATTTCCATTTCATAAGATCAATAAACTTATATGTATTTGGATTAAAAGAATAAATGTGAGAATGTAATGACTTATCACGTAGAATAAAAAAAATTATGTTTGATTGCTCGATTGCTCCATTTAAATGGAATGAACTATTTTTATTCCTCAAAAATTTTATATTATTAAAATTAAATCAAGTCCCAATCTATTGTTTGAGTAATATCTTTTCGGTCTATCTTAATTCATACTAAAGAAAATACTATTAACGTAATAAATTGAGTCTAGGTACAATTTAATTTGTTTTGTACTCAAAATTTGAGCCAATTTTTTATAATACTCTCAACATAAATGAAAATTTTAGTGACATGATGTATTTTAGTAGATTATCAACTTAGACGGCTATATTGTGACGCCCCCAAATCTGGGCCCACACAGCCCAAACTTGAGTCGTCAAAAGACTACAACAAAATTATTACAACAAAGCACAACGTACAACAATACAGTGTAAAATAATACACAACTAAGTCTTCACTATTATTGCCACACTATTTTACAAAACGTGAAAACTATGATAACTATTCCTCGGACCCTCACTCCATTCCCCGGCTAGACCCTGTTATGTTTTCATCTCCTGTTGAAAAACAATGGAACAAAAGAAAGGGTGAGCTCAAATAGCCCAGTAAAGAATATCATGACTAAGATAATGACGAATAAATTATCATTAGTCTTCAACAGTTGAGTTCTTGATAGAATACAATAGACTACAAGGTTTATATCAAAAACTGCAGTTAAATTCTTAAACAACGTTCAGATCAATAATAGCAGCGGAATGAGTAATTTATTAGAAGAATAATGCAGACTATAATGTCCACTCGGTTCTCTTTTTAGGAAAAACATCATCAACTTTTATCATCTGAAATATCATTGGTCAAGATAATACAAATTCACAGTTCCTGATCATAATCATGCAGATCAACAGTTCATCTTTGCACTACGGGCCAAAGACATTCAATATAACACCAACGGTCATGATTATACCAGATTCAGCCTTTGGTCATAATCATACCAAACAACAATTCATCTTTGCACTACGGGCCAAAGAGAACATTCACCACGTGCCATAAAAGACACCGAACAGATGTATCGCCTTTAACCTATTATATCGCCTTTAACCTATCATCTGTTCAACAAATATATCACATTTGTGCCTCCGGCCACAAATATTCACCACAGCTTGATTCTTGATGATTAGTACAAATAACAGTGATACAAATGATGAACAGAAGAAACAGGATAAACAATAAGTATCGGAAGTTTACTTTGTACAGATTCAAATAATGTCCAAATTGTCAACATGATGTGGAGTGAAATTTAAAAATGATATTCAAGATCCACAGTTCAGAATAACGGTTACAATTCAATAGAAAGGTTCACGTAAATAGGAAGGTTCAGTTGAAATAATGAAGTTCAACTATGGAACATATAATATTTTCAGGAATTATAGAAGCAATAGTTCCATAATAAATTTCGATTTAGGAGTATGAAAGAAAATAATATCCCTTATCGTAGCAGGTTTGATTAACAAAAGGTGAAGGAAATTAATACAAAGGGTTATTCACCAACAGGCGGCAATCCGCTCCGTAAGGTTATTCCCACAATTTAATAGAATTTGAGTACAAAGAGTTATTCACCAAACAGGCGGCAATCCGCTCCGTAAGGTTATTCCCACAATTTAATAGAATTTGAGTACAAAGAGTTATTCACCAAACAGGCGGCAATTCGCTCCGTAAGGTTATTCTCAGAGATTAATAATGAATGAATACGAAAGGTTATTCACCAACAGGCGGCAATCCGCTCCGTAAGGTTATTCCCACAATTTAATACATGGAAATAAAATGCACGTCTTATGAGTAAGGAAGAAACAATATTATTATCGAGAATCAAATAGTGATAATCCCTTACCATAGTATGTTTGAATAATGGAAGATGAAAAAGATGGTATCCCTTACCTCAACACGTGACTGGATATTGATTTAAATGAGGTTGATTAACTTGAACAGTACACGTATACTTATAGATCTTCACAAATACTCAAGATGACTTAAGCACACTTAGAGAGAACTTTCACAAGAAGTATTTAGAGAGAGAAAGAAAGAACAAGTAAGGAAGTTTATGAAAAATCCTTAAGTTAAGGCTTCTATTTATAGCCAAAAATCTTATCATTCATTTAATCTAAACCATTCATTTAAAGATCATCTTTTAATCTACACCATCCATTTCAAATATTATATTATCTTTAATCTACACCATTCATTTCATATCACCTAATAATCACCTAACTTTATATTATAAACAAATCAATTTAATTATTCAACAATAATTCACACTTTAATCTACACCATTCATTTCATATCACCTAATAATCACCTAACTTTATATTATAAACAAATCAATTCAATTATTCAACAATAATTCACACTTTAATCTACACCATTCATTTCATATCACCTAATAATCACCTAACTTTATATTATAAACAAATAACTTTATCAATTCAATTATTATGACTAATTGTTATAAATACAGTATAGTTAGCTCTTAGATATCAAGTCAATAAATTAATGAAATACAACTGTTTAAATAACATCATAATAGAGATAACAATAATGTAAAATAAAGCATACGTTACTGTGTAATGACAATTATTGATTCAATAATGTGAATTACTGTGCATATGTTACTGTGACAATTATTAGGTTCAATAATTTTAAAAACAGTGCAACAACAATTATTGACTCAATGATATAAAATACAGTGTAATGACAATTATTAAATCAATAATGCAAAATACTGTGTAACAACAATTATTGAATTGATAATATAAAATATTATGCAGTGACAATTATCGATGAAATGATGCGTAACAGTTACGGTGTCAATTATCAGACCAATAATATGAGACACTATGCAATACCGTGTGTTACTGTAGAGTACCGTGTGCTACAGAAAATACCATAAACTACCGTATGCTACTATTCTTTTATCACCGGTATTTTAACAGTTCCGTTGACTATTTTTATTTAAAAAGGTTACTTCTGTCGTTTTCTATATCCGACAAATATTCCGTTGTGGGGTCCACCAATAATTTATTATTTCGGCGCCGTCGTACGGCACGAATATTCCCCGACCAAACGAATATTCCCCGACAAAGCGAATATTGTCCGACAAAATAAAATTTGCACATAACATCCTTAACTTTCAATTTTGTTAATTTAACCACTTACTGTTTAAAAAAAAAATATATATGAAGAAAAATTAAATTTTGTATTTCATAAAATTCGGGGTCTTACATATATAATGAACCATTGTTTATGGGTCGCTTTAATTAAATTACTCCCTCTGTTATTGTTAATTGATATTTTATGATTTAACTATGAAGATTAAAAATATGATTAATGTTTTGTTTAATAGATCAAATTGAATATAAAAATATTAATATTATATTTTAAATTTTGATTGAAAGGATAAAAAATATATTTAATGTATGGATGATATAAAAATTAAGTGATTTTTGTTTTGTTGACATTTATAAATGACAAATAAAAAAGAACAAAGAGAATAATAAATAATTTTTTCATTCAAATAAAAATAAATTGCTTTAAACAAGTCATAATTTCCATTTCATAAGATCAATGAACTTATGCTGCATTTAGATTGAAGGAATAAATGTGAGAATAAAATAACTCATTCACGTATAATGATTTTTTTTTTGTTTGGTTGCACTATTGAAATAGAATGGACTATTTTTATCTCTCCCAAATTTATGAATTTTATTTCTTAAAAGAGAGTATAAAATGACTTATTTTTATTATAATGAAATGTTTCACTCTCTATTTTATTTATTTATTTTTTATATTTTTTAATTTATTTTATTTTTTTAATCTAAACATAATATTAGTGTAAATTAAATAAATTTGGTCATTTTAATATTTAGTACATGAAAGTTACACCGGAGAGCGGAGACCCCCGAGAAATATTGGCATTAATGGGAGGGTGTTACCTACTTGCCACGTGGGGACGTGAAAGGTATATAATTCTATGGGGCAGTAATGAGGTGTCAATGCACATAATTATCAAGTGGTCTCATTTTGACTCGTTACTTTGACTAATCAGCCGTACAAATACAGAGATCAGAAAGAAAGAAAAAAAATCGAAAGTGCTATTTACTCGTTAAAATTTATATGTCAAAGAATTATCGCATCTCAAATTTTAAAACATATTTATTTATATATTTTAATTATAATTAACGTATAAATTTACATATTTTGATTTTTTAATAAATTAAATATAATCAGTAAATTAATTTTAAAATTTTTTAATGGTAAAAAGTCTTAAATCTAAATCTAAATTAAAATAATATACATCATATCCCTAAATTCAAACTAAATCCAAAGTACAATTGCCAATTAGACCAAGCTAAAATCTTCGATATAATCAAGATTGCTACATCGACATCCTACCACATGTTCTATCATTACAATCGTTGATTGCTTGTTATACACCTCCATTATCACAAGAAAAGGGATATATATGAATCTTTAAAAAAAAAAATTAATAGTGAAAATTAAAAGAGAATTTAAGTATGAGAGGGGATTTATGGAGGAAGAAAGATGAGTGACGCTTAGGCCATCTCCAACAGATGGACTATCCTATGGACTATATTTAATCCATATGACATCAGCAAATGTCCTTTAGTCTTGCATCATTCCAGCAGATGGACTATCCCATGTATTATAATATAAAAAAATTAAAATATCAAATAAATTCAATAAAACTCCTATCATCTTTCTACTTTTCTATTTAAATATTAGTAAATTTATAGTCCATGGACTATCTCATTCATAGATATAGTCTTTTGAGAATATCAAATATAGTCATGGACTATATTTAGTCCATCTGCTGGAACGGAAAAATAAATCCTAGACTAAATATAGTATAGGAAGCTGTGACGCCCCCAAATCTGGGCCCACACAGCCCAAACTTGAGTCGTCAAAAGACTACAACAAAATTATTACAACAAAGCACAACGTACAATAATACAGTGTATAATAATACACAACTAAGTCTTCACTATTATTGCCACACTATTTTACAAAACGTGAAAACTATGATAACTATTCCTCGGACCCTCACTCAATTCCCCGGCTAGACCCTGTTATGTTTTCATCTCCTGTTGAAAAACAATGGAACAAAAGAAAGGGTGAGCTCAAATAGCCAGTAAGAAATATCATGACTAAGATAATGACGAATAAATTATCATTAGCCTTCAACAGTTGAGTTCTTGATAGAATACAATAGACTACAAGGTTTATATCAAAAACTGTAGTTAAATTCTTAAACAATGTTCATATCAATAATAGCAGCGGAATGAGCAATCTATTAGAAGAATAATGCAGACTATAATGTCCACTCGCTTCTCTTTTTCGTAAAAACATCATCAACTTTTATCATCTGAAATACCATTAGTCATGATAATATAAATTCACAGTTCCATATCATAATCATGCACATCAACAGTTCATCTTTGCACTACGGGCCAAAGATATTCAATATAGCACCAACGGTCATGATTATACCAGATTCAGCCTTTGGTCATAATCATACCAAACAACAGTTCATCTTTGCACTACGGGCCAAAGAGAACATTCACCACGTGCCATAAAAGACACCGAACAGATGTATCGCCTTTAACCTATTATATCGCCTTTAACCTATCATCTGTTCAACAAATATATCACATATGTGCCCCCGGCCACAGATATTCACAACAGCTTGATTTTTGGATGATTAGAATGATATAAATGATGAACAGAAGAAATAGGATAACAATAAGTATCGGAAGTTTACTTTGTACAGATTCAAATAATGTCCAAATTGTCAACATGATGTGGAGTGAAATTTAAAAATGATATTCAAGATCCACAGTTCAGAATAACGGTTACAATTCAATAGAAAGGTTCACGTAAATAGGAAGGTTCAGTTGAAATAATGAAGTTCAACTATTATGGAACATATAATATTTTCAGGAATTATAGAAGCAATAGTTCCATAATAAATTTCAATTTAGGAGTATGAAAGAAAATAATATCCCTTACCGTAGCAGGTTTGATTAACAAAAGGTGAAGGAAATTAATACAAAGGGTTATTCACCAACAGGCGGCAATCCGCTCCGTAAGGTTATTCCCACAATTTAATAGAATTTGAGTACAAAGAGTTATTCACCAAACAGACGGCAATCCGCTCCGTAAGGTTATTCTCAGAGATTAATAATGAATGAATACGAAAGGTTATTCACCAACAGGCGGCAATCCGCTCCGTAAGGTTATTTCCACAATTTAATACATGGAAATAAAAGGCACGTCTTATGAGTAAGGAAGAAACAATATTATTATCGAGAATCAAATAATGATAATCCCTTACCATAGTATGTTTGAATAATGGAAGATGAAAAAGATGGTATCCCTTACCTCAACACGTGACTGGATATTGATTTAAATGAGGTTGATTAACTTGAACAGTACACGTATACTTATAGATCTTCACAAATACTCAAGATGACTTAAGCACACTTAGAGAGAACTTTCACAAGAAGTATTTAGAGAGAGAAAGAAAGAACAAGTAAGGAAGTTTATGAAAAATCCTTAAGTTAAGGCTTCTATTTATAGCCAAAAATCTTATCATTCATTTAATCTAAACCATTCATTTAAAGATCATCTTTTAATCTACACCATCCATTTCAAATATTATATTATCTTTAATCTACACCATTCATTTCATATCACCTAATAATCACCTAACTTTATATTATAAACAAATCAATTTAATTATTCAACAATAATTCACACTTTAATCTACACCATTCATTTCATATCACCTAATAATCACCTAACTTTATATTATAAACAAATCAATTCAATTATTCAACAATAATTCACACTTTAATCTACACCATTCATTTCATATCACCTAATAATCACCTAACTTTATATTATAAATAAATAACTTTATCAATTCAATTATTATGACTAATTGTTATAAATACAGTATAGTTAGCTCTTAGATATCAAGTCAATAAATTAATGAAATACAACTGTTTAAATAACATCATAATAGAGATAACAATAATGTAAAATAAAGCATACGTTACTGTGTAATGACAATTATTGATTCAATAATGTGAATTACTGTGCATATGTTACTGTGACAATTATTAGGTTCAATAATTTTAAAAACAGTGCAACAACAATTATTGACTCAATGATATAAAATACAGTGTAATGACAATTATTAAATCAATAATGCAAAATACTGTGTAACAACAATTATTGAATTGATAATATAAAATATTATGCAGTGACAATTATCGATGAAATGATGCGTAACAGTTACGGTGTCAATTATCAGACCAATAATATGAGACACTATGCAATACCGTGTGTTACTGTAGAGTACAGTGTGCTACAGAAAATACCATAAACTACCGTATGCTACTATTCTTTTATCACCGGTATTTTAACAGTTCCGTTGACTATTTTTATTTAAAAAGGTTACTTCTGTCGTTTTCTATATCCGACAAATATTCCGTTGTGGGGTCCACCAATAATTTATTATTTCGGCGCCGTCGTACGGCACGAATATTCCCCGACCAAACGAATATTCCCCGACAAAGCGAATATTGTCCGACAAAATAAAATTTGCACATAACATCCTTAACTTTCAATTTTGTTAATTTAACCACTTACTGTTTAAAAAAAATATCTATATGAAGAAAAATTAAATTTTGTATTTCATAAAATTCGGGGTCTTACAACCTCCCCTCCTTATGAAATTTCGTCCCCGAAATTGACGTACCTGACATATCGAAGAGGTAAGGATACTTAGATTTCATCTCAGATTCTAGCTCCCAGGTCATTTCCTCAGTATCTTGGTTCCTCCATAAAACCTTAACTTGAGGTATAACCTTTGAGCGTAGGATCTGCTCCTTCTTATCCAGGATCTTAACAGGTACTTCCTCGTATGTTAAATCTTCTGCTATAACGTCTGGTTCTAACTCAATGACGTGGTTTGGGTCCTTCACATATTTACGTAACATAGATATGTGAAAAACGTTATGGATGCGAGACATACTTGGTGGTAGGGCTAGTCTGTAGGCTACGGTTCCTATTCGATCGAGGATTTCAAATGGGCCAATAAATCGAGGGTTGAGCTTTCCTCTCTTTCCGAATCTCGTAACCCCTTTCCATGGAGAAACACGTAAGAATACATGATCTCCGACGTTGAAATTTTCGTCTCTCCGATGAAGATCAGCATAACTCTTTTGTCGTTCTTGTGCGGTCTGTATTCGTTGTCGGATCATTTGGATCTTTTCGGTCGTCAAGCGTACCAACTCGGGTCCCAACAATTTTGCTTCTCCTACCTCATTCCAACATATTGGAGAGCGACACTTCCTTCCATACAATGCCTCGAATGGAGCCATGCCTATGCTTGCTTGGTAACTGTTGTTGTAAGAAAATTCCACCAATGACAAGTACTTATCCCAACTTCCTTTGAAGTCTAATACACAAAGTCTCAAAAGATCTTCGAGGGTCTGGATCGTTCTTTCCGATTGTCCGTCCGTTTGAGGATGGTATGCAGAACTAAAACGTAGTTCAGTGCCCATAACTTTTTGTAGACTGATCCAAAAGCGTGAAGTGAATCTAGGATCTCGATCAGAAACTATGGAAACTGGCATGCCATGCAATCTCACGATCTCATTTATGTACATACCGGCAAGACGTTCAAGTGAAAAGTTTTCTCGTATAGGCAAGAAATGAGCAGATTTGGTCAATCTATCTACGATCACCCAAATTGCATCTAAGCCTTGAGAAACTTTTGGAAGACCCGTCACGAAGTCCATATTGATGTGTTCTCACTTCCATTCGGGAACTTCAAGTGATTGTAATGGACCTTTAGGAACTTGATGTTCTGCCTTGACACGTTGACAAGTTAGGCACCTTGAGATAAACTCCGCAATCTCTCTTTTCATATTGTTCCACCAAAATGTATGTCGAAGATCTCGATACATCTTGGTACCTCCTGGGTGGATTGCAAACGGCGTGTTGTGTGCCTCCATCATGATTTTATGCTTTAATTCAGGATCGTTAGGAACACAGAGTCGAGAGTTGACTCGAAGTATTCCTTTCTCGTCGATTCTTGCTTCGGGAATGGCACCTTCTTGTACTTTCTTTATCATGTTTATCAGTTCCGGATCGGTAGCTTGAGCAGCTTTAATTTTATCGATTAAAGTTGGTTCTACTCGCACGTGAGCAATCTTCGAGTGGGTCCCTGGTGTCTTTAGCTCTATCTCCATCTTTTGCAAGTCGTACAAAATACACTTTTGTGTTGTCAGCAGTGCACTTGTACTTGCATAAGATTTTCTGCTCAAAGCGTCAGCTACAACGTTCACCTTTCCCGGGTGATACTGGATTGTGTGGTCATAATCCTTTAACAGCTCAAGCCAACGTCGTTGTCGCATGTTGAGTTCCTTCTGGGTGAAGAAATACTTGAGACTTTTATGATCCGTATAGATATCCACTTTTTCTCCGTACAAGTAGTGTCTCCAGATCTTCAACGCGAAAACGACTGCTGCCAACTCTAGATCATGAGTAGGATAATTTTTCTCATAATCTTTGAGTTGTCGAGAGGCGTAGGCTATAACCTTTCCATGTTGCATAAGGACACAGCCTAGACCTTTGCCAGAAGCATCGCTGTAGATAACAAATTCTCCTGATCCTGATGGTATGGTCAGAACAGGAGCTGAAACCAGTCTCTTCTTGAGTTCTTGAAAACTTTTCTCGCATTCCTCGCTCCATATGAATTTTGTGCTTTTCCGAGTAAGCTGCGTTAATGGAGTGGCGATTCGAGAAAATCCTTCTACGAATCTCCGATAATAACCAGCTAGACCCAGAAAACTTCGGACTTCGGTTACTGTTTTGGGTTGTTCCCAATTTAGTACCGTTTCAATCTTCGCAGGATCGACTGATATTCCTTGACTAGAAATCACATGCCCAAGAAACGCGACCTCCTCAAGCCAGAACTCACATTTCTTCAACTTGGCATATAATTTGTTTTCACGGAGCTTTTGTAGTATCAATCTCAGGTGTTGTTCATGATCCTCGCGACTCTTGGAGTATATGAGGATGTCATCAATAAAGACAACCACAAAATGATCCAAATGTTCCTTGAATATCCGGTTCATCATGTCCATGAAAGCTGCAGGAGCATTAGTTAGTCCAAAAGGCATGACTAAGAACTCATAATGCCCATAACGAGTTCTGAAAGCAGTCTTTGGAATGCCCTCAGCTTTAACCTTTAACTGATGATATCCAGAACGGAGATCAATCTTTGAGAAATGTTGAGCGCCTTGCAATTGATCAAACATGTCATCAATCCGAGGTAACGGGTACCTGTTCTTGCTGGTGACATGGTTCAATTCTCGGTAGTCAATGCACAATCTCATACTCCCGTCTTTCTTCTTCACAAATAGAACAGGAGCACCCCAAGGTGATGCACTCGGACGAATGAAACCGGTATCCAACAATTCCTGTAGTTGGACTTTTAACTCTTGAAGTTCAATGGGAGCCATTCGGTAGGGAGCTTTGGAAATGGGCTTGGTACCGGGTTCAAGATCAATATAAAAATCAATTTCACGGTTTGGGGTAAGCCAGGAAGTTCTTCAGGAAAAACGTCAGGAAACTCATTAACAATGGGAATATCATTCAAGTTTGACGTATTTTTGTTCAAATCAGTGACATGAGCTAAAAAGGCTTGACATCCGTTTTTCAATAAACGAATGGCTTTATGGCTAGAAATAACAGTTATAGATTTCAATGGTTTAGTTGCTTGAATTTGCATGACAGGTTGATTAGGAATATGAAAACTAATAATCTTATGAAAACAATCAATTTTAGCATGATGGGTAGTCAACCAATCAATTCCTAAAATCACATCAAATTCACGCATCTCCAAAGAAATAAGCTCAACAAGTAATGTAAGGTTGTTGATTTGAACTAGGCAAGATTTATAGATAGTAAATGTAATAGGTATTTCTCCCAATGAGGTTTCAACTGATAAGACAAGATTTAAGTTTTCAATAGTCAAATTTAAACGTTGAGTACATATAGGTGAGATAAAAGAGTGGGTAGAGTCAGTATCTAACATGGCATAGACTTCACGAGAATTTATGAATAGCTTACCGGTTATCACCTCATTCGGTTTCTTGACTGTTATCGTCAAATCGAATCCCGAATACTTCATTCGGATCTTCACGTATTTCAACCATGGGAATACCACTGAATAATTTTCTAGCAAACTGTTTCTCGGATTCATCAACTTCATCAGTAGTAAGGTACCAATGATTTCCATTAAAATAGTATTTTCGATAGACTGCAGTTTCCACGATAGTGACTAACTTAACCTGAATTCCTCTAAATTGTAACGCCCAAAAGTATATAAACATCATTTTTAAATAATCTTGAAAATCATAGCTGGAACACCATAAATCCCAAAGACTAATATGAAAAGTCCATATATTCTGATCCTTTGTTATAGAGCATAACCAGGTGATATCACTCTCCCAATTAGTGAGTAAATTAAAGGCAATAATTTCCGCAAGTTCGTTACTTCCTTTAATTGCTTCTAAGAATGGATCTGGAACGACTGTAGCAGAGCTTTCACCTTCATCCTTACTGGATAGAACACGCATAATTTTTGCCTTAGGCAAATGATTCAACTCTGAGTTTGTAAGAAGATTATTCGTCGCCTCTTGTTTTGCAGCTATATTTGTTTCAGTAATTTCATAGTTAACCTCCTGATTTCCAGATGCCATAATTAACTGTGGTCACAAAATAAATGTTAGTTCAAATAAACTGACTCATCACTTCATGTTCCTACATTCAAATCGACTCATTAGATAATAAATTAATGAAATACAACTGTTTAAATAACATCATAATAGAGATAACAATAATGTAAAATAAAGCATACGTTACTGTGTAATGACAATTATTGATTCAATAATTTGAATTACTGTGCATATGTTACTGTGACAATTATTAGGTTCAATAATTTTAAAAACAGTGCAACAACAATTATTGACTCAATGATATAAAATACAGTGTAATGACAATTATTAAATCAATAATGCAAAATACTGTGTAACAACAATTATTGAATTGATAATATAAAATATTATGCAGTGACAATTATCGATGAAATGATGCGTAACAGTTACGGTGTCAATTATCAGACCAATAATATGAGACACTATGCAATACCGTGTGTTACTGTAGAGTACCGTGTGCTACAGAAAATACCATAAACTACCGTATGCTACTATTCTTTTATCACCGGTATTTTAACAGTTCCGTTGACTATTTTTATTTAAAAAGGTTACTTCTGTCGTTTTCTATATCCGACAAATATTCCGTTGTGGGGTCCACCAATAATTTATTATTTCGGCGCCGTCGTACGGCACGAATATTCCCCGACCAAACGAATATTCCCCGACAAAGCGAATATTGTCCGACAAAATAAAATTTGCACATAACATCCTTAACTTTCATTTTTGTTAATTTAACCACTTACTGTTTCAAAAAAATATATATGAAGAAAAATTAAATTTTGTATTTCATAAAATTCGGGGTCTTACAGAAGCCATTGCTGGAGATGCTCTTAGGCATAGAGGTTATATTTTTGTCGTGCACTGTTGTCTCCAAACAACGAGCAAATTTGCTAATCAGTAATTGGTATTTTTAATGTGATATTTTTTTTATTCTTAAAAATAAAAAAATTAGTATTGTCGGTTGGTCATATTTAATCGATTAAAAGTTAAAGTATGCAATTTTATACGTCAATTATAATCAAAAGGAGTAAAGAGATATTTTAAAATTTAAGATATGAGAGTTATTTGATGTGTAAATTTTTTGGTTCAATAAAAAAAAATTAAGACCATGTTTATTTTTTAATTCAAGATTATGATGTGTTAGTAATGAGAATAAATAAATTTGACTTATTTTTGTAGTATTAATTATAATAATAATGTGTTAAATTTTTTAAATCAAATAAAAATTGAAGTCCCTCACATTCTTTTCTCGAAATTTAATGGTTTTAATAAAAATACATCGGGACTAAAAACCTAACTACTCTGATAGGGAAAATTACAGAGCTCCGTCAGTCATCGCGTGGGAGAAGATAGCAAAGAAAGGCTGATGGCAGATCCCTACTGGAGATACGGTGCTCCCGCTGACAGAGGTTCGTTATTTCGTTCGTTGATATTCATATGTTCTGACCTAACCCTGATTATATTCTTTCATGTATACACTTATGTATACACTTCAATGTACATTTTCATATTCGATTATCACTCTATCAAGGTACCTAATTTAGGATTAAAAAATTGGCGAATGTGTGGTCGAATTACGTGTACATAGACTATATACATAAAGTGTTGATATTTGAATTCCCTGAGATACTCCTACACTATATGCTAAAATTTAAAATTGATTGAAAACTTGTAATTAGTGGTACTTTTAAATATTTTGCAATACTTAGAATTTTATCAATAGTACTATGCTTATAAAAACATTGAGGCTAGATGCGAATGGGCCACATAACTACGACCATCCATGAAATTCTTTGGTGTAGGAATTAGTACAAACTTAAAGGCAGAGGCATTAAGTATATGTAAGATACATTGTATTCTAGGGAGTGTGTGAGCTTTAGAGTGCTTAGTCCATGTCTTTACCTTGTTCCAATATATAGACACTGATAAGATCCATGATACGCTTGTGCAAGGTGAAAGCTGTCCGGATCGTTTTCTTGTAAAGTCGTATTGTAGAACATGCATAACATCTCAACCCATCATTTATATTGAAGCGAGAACCTTGATACAATTGCTTGTGTCAGGAAAATTGCATTGAATGTAACACCAACGACACCTAAATCCGTTGTCTATAAAGAGACAAGTACCTTGGTACAATCGACGATTGATGCAGTAGAAAACGCCACGCATAACTATGAATTGTTGTATGATAAGTCAAATTGAATCTCAAGAATAACTAAAAAAAACGCTCAGAAATTCTCAAAAAATCAAAAGATGAAGAACAAATCCTTTCAAGAATATATTGAATGAATAATAATGAATTGTTGTGATTTACACACATTTGATGTCTATTTATACTAATTCTATGAAATCTTAATCCATAAATCAATAGGAAATAACATTAGAAAGAAATTTAATCAACTATGGTAATAAAATATCCTAAGTGGAATAAAAAACTACTCAAAAACGCTTTTATTTTCTTTCTCCCGTCGGGTCCAAGTGTCGGGGCGCTGTTCCTTAGGCCAAAAATAGCATCGAGGTGTGTCTTTTTTTCAAAAGCGTCGGGGCTCTCTCTGAAAGAGCTGGGGGCGCGTTGCTCTCGACCAATATGCATTGGAGCGCTGGAATCCCTCACAAAAACAGCACCAGGACGCTTGGGCAGATTTCAAAGTTTGATTTTTTGTTGACTTTTTGGAACTTGGCTTGTACTTGCTTGCAACATATAAACTATCTTTGGGTGTTCTTCATGATTTGATCCACTTGCAATCTCTCTAGTTCATACTTCTTGAATTAATCCAACAAGTCTTTCCTTGAATCATTTAGCTCGTGCACGCGTAACCGGTCCAACTGGAACTTGAATCAGATCTCCCAAAGTTTTGATCTTTGATTCTCATCCATGCGAAGCATGCCCTCATCAGAGACTTAGCCTTATGCAATGTTTGCTAATTGGCTATACTTAGTGGAGAATTTCCCTTGGGCTAAGCAATGTCCTTATAGGAAATTTGGGTTTTTCTATTGGCGACCCAGTTAGTCAGACCATATCATAACATTACCCCCCAACTCCCTTATTTTACTTTCTTGATATGGGGAAGTAAGAACAAATTTTTTAAGACTTTTGCTTCGTTATCCAAGGAAGCCTAAAGACTTTTACTTCATTTTATGAAAAAGCTTTTGGAAGTGTGTTAGACACCCTATTTTTGCTCTGAAGTAGTTTGATATAGGAGGTGTAATTTTGTGACCTTATTGAGGTCTTAGCCAAAGTTGCATGATATGTGATTATTGTTCATCAGAATGAACCCTCTTAATGAGGTTGGCTTTCAGTGACGGATAATCTTAGGATATGGTCTTAACAATTGGGCCCAATAAACAAAACCCAAATGTCCCATACGGACATGGCTAAGGCCCAAGGTTCCTCCTCCACCAACTAAAGCTCAATTGCACACATTATGGCTAAAGCTAAGTCTTTCTATGTATATAAGAATAAGAAAAATGTATGAACTAAGCACACTAGAGCTCGCACTCTCTCTAGAATACAATGTTACTCGCATAAAATTAATGCACATATTAGTTTCTACACTGAAGGGTTCTTTGGCAGCTATGATCGTCGGCTCACCAATTTGCTACTCTTGTGTTGACTACTAGATCTGGCGACGATTCCTCAGCGAAATATGGCGTTAATGGTAATTATAGCAATACTCTGATTGTATTATTAACTTAAATCAAATAAATTTAAATCAATTTTGAATTTTAAGATTTTGTAAATTGACTATAAAAAGTAAAAAATGAGACTTTTTTTTTTATGGAACTGAGGGAGTTTTAAATACTTGCCAATAAGGCCCAAGAGGATTAATGGCCCACAAACTGTTGGTTTGGGACTTGAAAAACTAGGTTTATCTCCAGCTAAAAAAGGGGCTATTTATTTTATTAACTTATATAAAAATTTTCATCCCCTTTCAATTTTTAATCTTCTTTTTCAAGAATTCTTTAATCTAGAGTCTAGATATTTGTTGTCATGATTGGCTACTCTCATTTTCTTTCACATTTTACATTGTTCTTTTTAATGTTTCACCTTTTTACCCCATCTAAATCTGCCGTTTCACTTCCGTAAATCTGCGTATAATCCCCTGATTGATCGTGCTTACTGTAGCAGCCAGCATTCTGACATCAAGCTTTCCTGGCTACTTACCGTCTGCAGCGCCTACATTATCAACCCATCATATGTGGGCCTCCAGTGATTTGCATGGTAGTTTATCCGATTTCCCGCAGAAAGAAGTAAGTATTTCACATAGTGTTGTTATCTTGGGCTATATCACTTATTTTAAGCATCACACTTTTGGAGCACGCTTTTTAAGATAAGAAGATAATGACAATTTTGGATTTTGATGCTTAAGGTTACATTACCAAGTTTGTCTTGTAATTATAGAACATCAATTTAAAGTCGGAACACGGTTCTGCAAAAGTAATATTGCTAGATTGTTGACTGAAAATGATTCTTTTAATTTTTAGATCTCATCATTCCGTACTGGAGCTTATGGCTTAGGGGATATCATGGGTGTTGGTATTCGTTCTTATCCTGCTTTAGGTGGATACATGACTGGAACAAGTATGAAAGGTCACTCAACTCCTATAGAAGATGCAAGTCTGCTTGGCCCAAGAAGAGATGTTGCTCTAGGCATTAGTCCTAGTGTTCCTGACATATTAAATGAAAGGCGAAGCTCTTTTGGAATGGTTGATGGCCTTCCAGCTGTAAACAAGGAATCAAATGTTCTGTTTGTTGATGGGCTTCCAAATGACTGTTTGAGAAGAGAAGTAGGCCGTATCCTCCCTTTATTTATTAAAAATGTGTATATTATAGTGATTGACATATTGTTGGTGCCAAAGGCAGTATTAAAGATATGTGTAGGCTACTTGGGGAAGTACTACGAAGTAAAATTGTTTTTTTTATTAAAATTGTCTAGGTTTTTTCCTGGTAAAATTTGAAAATTGAGCATGCATATGAAATCCACTTGGGTGACCATAATGAAGGAAGGAGGTGAACTTGCAAGTTCTTTGGAACTAAAATAAAATTATGAATGCTTGCCAAAGGTATCTGTCAAGTGTAATGTTTTGATCATGTATTTATTCCTTGATTTGGAATTTTAGATCTTTTTCGCCCTTTCATTGGCTTCAGAGAAATTAGAGTTGTTCATAAGGAGCCTAGATTGGTAAGTATGACATTTCATTTTGTTCATTATTGTATAAATTATAATAATTATGTCATGCTTACTTTTGATTTGTCGAATAGTGTTTTCATATTGTCATCATAGAAAGATTTTGAGCATCTCTATATTTTATATTGACGTGCTGTATATTGGATGAAGACCGCATATCATTATTCTGCTTACCTTTAATTGTGCCCCAGACCGAGTCGGACCAGAAAAAGGTTTGTGGCTTTATTTATGTGACAGTAAGTTACTTTATAAAGTTGACTGTGGAGGTCTATATGAAGTCCGTATTGGAAAGAAGTTTGTTCAAAGCCAGTTCAAACAGGATACTTCTTAGATATCCTTAACAATGAGGAGTTATCTTTTAAATGATCAGATTAGTTCAGACTCTAAAGTGTAGTTTGGTTTGGTATAATGAAGTGCCTAGACTGATTTGTAGATTTGGGAATCATCTTGAACATTATTCATTGGCTTTATGGGAGTAGATCTTGTTCATAAGCGTAATGTGTTACCTTTCTTGAATTAGCATTTACTGTGACTCTAGAATTATAACAACATTTGCTTTGTCAATTAACTTTTTCTAATAGAATTGGTTCTGAATCCTGACAAATTGATATATTGCAGGCTGGTGATATGGCCAAGGTTTTGTGTTTTGTTGAGTTTACAGATGCAAAGTGTGCTTTTACTGCTTTGGAAGCTCTACAAGGTTTAGTTAATTCATAAACTTCGAATACTTTGGAATTTGGATTATCTTGACCTTGTTTATATAAGCTAATCATGCACTATGGATGCTGAATTTTCTTGTGCTATATATAAAGTAAAGCAATCAAAGGGTGACGTAATTTTTATTTTTTAGTGTCAGTCACATGGATAGAGATTTATCAAATTTTTTTGACAAGTGAGATTTGATTATTATACATAATATTTGATTTACTATCGACTTGCCCATACTGGCGAGTATGTTGGAAATCAATGCATATTTGAATACAAATATTCTCAATGAATTGCCACGTTCTATTATAGGCTTTTTGACAACTTCATTTGGTTGCATTATGTGGGATCATCCTCAGGTTACAAGTTTGACAACAAGAAACCAGAGTCCAATGTCTTGAGGATACAATTTGCACATTTTCCCTTTCGCCCGCCATCTGATCATGAAGAGCTACCATTTGGAGGTTCTCGGTGATCACACACGGTCCTTGGAGCTGGTCAGTATGTCTGAGAGCTATGATACAGAAGACTTGTATTCTATAAACTTTGTGAACTCTGTGGGTTGGTTGCCTAAAAACTACTAGCAGAGGGTATGTAGTTTTGGATGATAGCTCGATCAGTTGTATTCTGTTGTTGGTTTAACATATTGTTTGGCGTAAAAGTTGTTTGTCCAGCAGTGTGTTTCGTACTCGGGGGTACTTGCAAAAGGGGTGTGAGAAATATGGTATTATTTCCAGTTGCATGGAGTAATTGCTTCCGGGTAGCTGTCTTGCTATAAACTAATAAGAGTAATAGCTTTAGGCTAGGCTAGGCATATCCTCTTACGCCAGTCTTTAAGATATACTATACACACTACAGTCACACTTTTGATATCAAATTTAGTGGTGTTAACATTGTTTGGTAATATCACCCCATGCATTACTTGCTTAATCATTCAAATTCTCAAGCTTAACGCTTAAACTTTATTGAACTCTGCATGGTTAGTGTCACTATAGCTAGTTTTCCCGTGTAATGAAGTTATTATTTATAAAAATTTGGAAGAAACCATGTTAGAGCAAATAGAAAAGAGGGAAACTGAACAAGGCCCAGGGGTGTCTCCATGTTTAGCTGAACTTGGTGTCAAAAGTCGAAAATAATGTGCTCTTTTTCCACTTATTTTGGCTATGTTTAGAAGCACACGTAACTTATTGTAGTGATAAGAAAGACGCAGAACTTAGCATCAAATCTTACATAGCAAGGACCATAACAGTTTACAATGGTGGTTCAACGGTTATAAAATAATGTCATCTCAATTGGATCCACCTAAGTCCCATCCCCACCCCCTCAAACAACATAACATTGTGCTCTACTGGTGCCGAAGAGTTGTGAGTGTTCCGAGCAATGATGTACCCATGGTTCAAATGATAAACATTAATGTTTTTTGTTTTTGACACAGAGAGAAATTGTGGCCCGTGAGTCACCATTCATTATTCAAAATGAGTTATATTAGAAAGTGATGGGGGTGAAGTCACTGATTAGCTAGTGATAACAACATTTAGGCTCCTGGCTTTTTTGATATTGTCATCCAAGACCAAGCTCCACGCCTCAATCTTGACATGTTCCTAAACAAAATTATCTTTTTCAGATACCTGCCAACAATTTCCCTCTATTTTTTTTGGAATTTCTGGTCTAGTGGGCATGAAATTTGCCATCTTGCAAATATTTGTTTATCGGCTATCGCATATGGTTATAAATTATAATAGTTTTTAAGCCAAGACATGATTTCTACCTATACATAAAAAAGAAAAAAAATGTGGAATATGAAGTTCTAAACAGGCATTTTACCAAACCTATTAAATGTTATTTGAAAAAGTACAAATGCATAATATTCAAACACTATATTTATCTTAACTATTAAAAAGTATGGCATGATATTAAAATTCGTGTCATATTTTACTTTTTAATAGTTAAGATGGATGGATTGTTTGAATATCGTGCATGTAAACTTATCCATATTCTTTTGCATTTGACATGGACTCGACTTTAGATATTTCAGCATAAACCAAACTCAGTGACCCCAACAAGTATTATTTGTCTATTAACTAATATGTCAGAACTTAGCATTTTCTTCTTCCTCCCAATATGAAAAGAATATCACAATCCCTGTGTTAGTAAATACTAAATGGTAATGCAATAGAAAAGGGCACAACATTAAGCTACTACAGTTGCCGTCTAATCTTATCTTTCTAGAACTATTTTCTCGAGCTATCTCCGTCTAAAATTACTTGTCCCCTTTTAAATTTTTGCCGTCTCAATTTCGGGTTGTTTGCATTACAGAAGGGTATGTTTGACACTCTTGCATCCAAAACATAAAATCAATCTAGAAGTTGGCTTAATTGATAACTAACAACACTGAAAGTGAATTTTATACTACTTGTGTACCTACCTGATGTCAACAAGCTTAAAACCAACCACCACAAAATGTGAATCAATCAAACTCAAGGTAGTATTGTATCTTGAGATAATGAGAAACTGACTAGGCACAAATTAAACACTATAAGTTCCATCACATTAATGCATCAGATCCATATAACATTCAAAATCTTTTTCATAAAAGTTACATAAATTCTAATGTCTTAGTCACAACTCGTGATGTATGATTTAACAGTTTCTGCATAATAGGGGTAGAGGTAGAGGTGGTTTACATGGTATCACATTATGCTTTGAGAAGCAATTCAACACCTTAGAAATGCTCATAAAACATTAAATTTGAATCAATTAATCGACTTTTATTACATAAACAATAATGCTACAAATGAATTTCCAATACTATATTGATCAGTCAATTGTTGTTAATTCAAGTATAGGAACTAAGGGCACAACCTGTGTCTGCAATCTATTTGAATAACTTAATCCTAGACAGACAATATTCATCCATCTGAAGAAGGGGAAACACTATGATCCTACACGCTATAACACAAATGTTACATGTAATATGCAGAAACAAAAGAATACAATCAGAGTACAAAATGTTGCAACTCCTTTTCAAGACAAAAAATAAGTACCAGCATGATTATGGTGTAAAAGATTATGAGCAATTGAATCCCTAGCCTTCATTGCGCTTCCCGATCTCAATGCAATCTCAGGAACCATCTCATCATCAATGAGCTCGATCATCAACTCTGGATCAATCTCCTCCTTCCTCATTTCACATATGTTATGCAAAACGCAGCACGCCCCAAGCACCACAGGCAAATCTTGAAGTTTCACTTCTGTTCGCTTCTGCAAGCAAGACCACCTTCCTTTCAACCTCGTAAACGCTTCCTTAGAAACCCTTTGGATCTCCCCCATTTTCTCATTGAAAGCATGTTGAGTCCAAGTCAAATGTTGCTGTTTATAAGGCACCAACAACCAGTCCGTCAAAGGGTACCCAGAACTCCCAACAATCCACACACCCTTCAAAAGCCCTCCATTAGCCCTCTGATAAAGTGCAGACTTCTCCAAAACCTGATCATCAGGCATGGAACCAGGCCAACCAATGCACACATCAGTAAAAACCCCATTTGGATCAACAACCCCTTGAACCGTAATCGAGTATGAAGTCTTTTGATTTCTCTCTGTACGATGCTTATTAAAATAAGCGCACACACTAATCTTAGGAGCAATAATCGGTATATGGGTAGTATACATCGATCCCACCACATTAGGAATCCCTGAAACCGATTCAAACTCATCCTTAATCTTTCCCAATGACCCCTCATCAGGCCATTGAAGATATTTGGGCATCAAAACAGTCCTAATTGCCAAACAAACCTCAAGAACAAGCTTATGACAAGTAGATATCCCCAAGCCAAACCTTTTCGACACAAGCCTAAGTGGCTCTCCAGTTGCTAACCTCCATATACAAACTGCCACACGCTGCCTAACCGGCACAGCATCCCTCAACATTGTATTCTCTTTTGCCACAACCGAAGTTAACTCATTACAAATCATCTCAAAAGTATCTTTCCCCATCCGAAACGCCTTCTTAAACTCTTCTTCCGGGAAATCAGCACTGCTGCATTGATCCCACCACGCCTTCGATCTATTCCTCACCCACAACCGCCTCCGAGGGCCTCCTCCCGCCGCTCCACCACCAGAAGCAGCAGCAATCAAATTATTCACATCAGCCACAGCAAGAGCAGCAGCAACAACATTTCGCGACTTTCTTTTACGAATCCCATCAGAATTATCCAAATTATCATGGTAATCCTGCAACTTAGAATAATACTCCATCGTAGCTTTCGTATTTTCCTTGTGAATCCCCTCGAACAAATAATTTTCTTCCTCTTGGGATTTCTCCCCGTCCTCCTTATCACCCTTTTCCTGATCTTCAAGCAGCAACAAAGAAGTAATAATCTCTTTCAACCCTTTTGACTTAACAACCCCACCTTGCAACCCAGTTGCTTCAACGCTCAATTGATCACCCCCACCTTCATTATTTTCATTGCCGATAGTTTCATCTATTCCCCTTCTTCTCTGCCTTTTTCTAGTAGCTGTATTGTCATTCATTTGATCGAATGTATCTATAAACAAATTGTAGATATACGAGGAATCAGCAGCTGGTTCAACTTGTTCGTGGGAAGATGGGAGTTTCATATAGCGAGAGGAGTGGAAGAAAGAGGGAGAATTGGGAAAGTAATTGCCGTTGAAGTGGTCGATGAAATGTTTGAATGGAAGTACGAAAGCTTGAGAAATAGAATTCAGCCGCCGCATATATATACATGTATGAATATATTTTATGGGTTTGTAGATTGCTGTGATAATGATGCATACTTGCATAGAGAGAGGGGAGTTGACAAGACCAGGTGGATTTGAAAGAGGAGAGCGAAAGAGACGAGTGTGAACGCAGGGGTTTGGGATTTGAGGAAGTTTCGAGGGAAATGTAGGTAAAGACGGTGACTTGAGAGAGGAGAGAGAGACTACGCGGTTGGACACTTTGTTTTGGCCTTTTATTTTTTATTTTCTTCTTTTATTTTTTAAAGCATTTACATTTTTAAACACTTTTATTACTTTCAAAGGCACTTAAATTTTTATTTTATTTTTAAATAATTTTTTTAAATATAATTTATTTTATTTAGAGTTCAAATATAATAAGTATATAAAAAAGATATAATATATTATTTCTAAACACTACAAATATTACTGTCGTAAATACTGTTAATCAAAAAAGTTTTTAAAAGGAAGAAAAAAAAATTAAGAAAAAAACATCTTGATGTAGATAGAGAAAAATGGTAGATTTTACTAGTCTTCAAAAGAGAATTATCATTTATGTAAATAAAAATTAATATTTTTATAAATTCCCTTTATATTTATTATTTATGTAAAAGAGATTTTATGAAATTATTATTATTTTATAAAAATATTAATTTCCTTTTTCAAAATTAATGAGCAAGATTATTTTTGAAACAATTGAGTGAGTGTTTTAAACATTACGCCACGTCGTGATAACATAATTAGGTTGCTTATTTAACTTGGGCACGACAAACAATTTATTGATATGATTTTTTTAATTAAATATGCATAGTGACAAATCCGGGTTTATCTCATATAATGAAGTAAAATATATATATATATATATGTGTGTGTGTGTGTAAGTATTTTTTGATTTTTTTTTGTAACGTCCGTATAAATGAATCAAAAATTTATTGATCTTGAATCTTCTTTACAATAAAAAAGTACAAAATAATTTAATTATTATTTCTATGACATCAAAGAGTAAAGAGTATGTTTGGAATTTCCAAACTAGAATAATTTTTTTTTATTGTTTTTAAATATTTTCTGACCATTCATCATACCGCATTAAAATATGCTGTTAATATTAGTTTTTTTTTTTAAATTTATTTTTATTTTTTGTTAAATTGTCAAGGAAATTCATACTCTTCCTTTCCTCCCAAATTTTACACTCTTTTACTTAATTAAACATCTCATAGATAGAAAATGATATAGTACTATTTTGTTCAATAAGAGGAGTAGCATTATTTTCAATAAAAACTATAATTTTAAAGACTCAAATGGGATAGACCAAGAAACTTGAGGTGGTAAGACCACCGACCAAGTGTTGAATTGAGTTTGAAAGTTTCTAATCAAGCAAACCCATTTCCAACACCACAGAATCAAGATCTTGCCATGGAGATTTGTTAGACATTTAGAAAAGAAAAAATAAGCAAAATAAAGTTGTACATAAATTATCAAAAAGTTCCACAAATTGTCAAAAAGTGTGGCTAATTTGAAATTTATACAATCTTGATTGTTTTATGGGATGCCATCTAAATTAAAGTACCTGAACCGTTGCATAAAAAGGTATGAAAATGTCAAAGAAAAGTATTAGAGTGTGTTATTCAACTCACGATAATTATGAAATTAGAAGATCAAACTTTGATAAGATAAAATAAATGTGCGTGTGTTTAAATTTCAGACTAATATAACAAAAAAAAGAAAAAAGAAAAAAAAAAAGAGATGCATCTGCCTTTTTCTACAAATTTTAAAATTTTACTGTAAATGTTGAAGTACTATTTATTTTTATACATAATAGATTCGTCGAGATATATTCTCTTTTAAATTTATTTTTTTATATTTATAATTTTAATTGTACATATATTTAAATATACTATAAATATAATTTGTAATCTCAACATGTATAATTGAGATTATAAGTAGGGAAGAATAAATTTAGAGAAAATAACTCTTGTATTCGTGTTCCTTAAAATCCACAAAGTAATAAAAACGTTTATGTTGAAAGTCAAAATCAAGATCAAAAAAGTCAAAAGCTTTGAAATTCTAGTGTGGTATATAGCGGGTGGGGTTGGCCAATATCAAATATTGACGTTCATATTGGTGAACTACATGTGCTCAATTACCGGTTGCTACCGTCCATTCAAGTAAATTGCCGTGATTTTTAGGTAAATTTTTAATAAATTAAAATGACTATAATAATTAAAATTGAGTTTCATTTTGAGCTCAATATTTTTAATACAAGGTAGAGCATTATTCCAACCGAAAATACAAATTAAGTTCGTACCTCACTTCGACCTCTGTTTTTATGTTCCACCCATTCGAAACGGTGCCGTGTTCCTTCATTTTCTTCTAAATCGGTGCTACCCTAATTTTTTAATTTTTTTGAATATTCTTAATTTGATTCTGTCCAACTTTACATTCCCACATATTCATTTTAATATTCTTATTTAAACAACACATCGACTTGTTTCATAAAACTAAAAATTAAGCTCCAAAAAAATTTAAAAAATTAAATTATAAAAAGAAAAAACCTTTAAGTTACCAAATTTTAAACAATGATCTTTTTATGAAACTACATGAAAATAATGACTGAAAATCAGAGTATAATATAAATAAAGGGGGAGGTATTTTCTTAGACTAATAATTCAAGAATAAAGATATGATATAAATATGCAGGAAAAAAGAAATAGTATACACCTTGAGTAAATATTAGAAAATACAAAATGATATGTTTGACTTTGGTCGATTATAATTACTGAATCCATTCATATATGGTGAATTATCCAATATTACACTTTGATACGTTATTCTGTAAGTTAATTTTCTCATTATATATACTCACATTGCCTCTTAATACCAAATAATATTAGAGACTAGTAAGTTAAAGCAGTCATATAAAGCTTAAAATCATGTAATAATAATAATATTAAGTAAAAAAAGAGAGGAAAAAGGTAACATATAAATGAAGATTAGAGTTAGTTAGACTTAATTTCGAAACTCTCTTCCAGTTAGTATTATTTTTGTAAAATTTATCTTTTAACTTTTATTTTTACAAAATTTCCCTCCAAGTTATATTAATTATGTAAAATTCATCCTCTAACTTTTATTTTTGCAAAACTCTCCCACCAAGATGTATTAATTCTGCAAAAATTGGTGTCCTCCATGACACACATGTTAAAAAGTTAGAGAGTCAATTTTTGCATAATTAATATATCTTGGAGAAAGAATTTTGCAAAAATAAAAATTAAAGGGTGAATTTTATAAAATAATACAACTTGGAGGGAGAATTTTGCAATTCAATCGAGTTAGTTAAGTCGGTTTTGTTCATTAAAGCAGTCCATCTCCACAGCAAGAGGGGGGCAGAGAGAAACGAAACCCATTTCAATTCTCTCTTCCGATTTCGTTACAAATTAATTTTTTTTCCGGCAGCCGCTGGGGGGCGGAGATGGCGATTAAGCTTTTCCATTTACGGTGGAGCTAGAATTTCCTCTCTCCTCCCAATTCGGGCTTGAACACAATCAATCACCCATTATTTGCAACAATTATCAAATTAATTGTTGCCCCTAAATCTCCAAAATGGATCACCTTCTCGCAGCTGAAGACGGCGTTGCTCCAGCCAACAATGTCGTGGCGGTGGCTATTGATAGAGATAAGAACAGCCAATGTGCTGCTAGATGGGCGATCAATAATCTCTTGATTAAGAACAAGGACCCATCTCTTATTCTCATCCACGTCAGGAAAGAACACAGTAGGTACCCTCTTTCTTAATTTCTTATCTCACTATATTTACAAGTTGTTACGCAATTTAAAAAAAAATTGATTTTTTTTTCAAAGTTAATGATTTATATATGTGTAAATTAATGGTAATTAAGCTCGTGGGTGTTTTTTTTTTAATTTTTTTATTTTTTATTTATCATTTTGGTATCAGGAAAGTTCTGGTAATTTGTTCAGGAGGTCATAATCTAACTAGCCCGGCTGGCATTTTGAAATAGATGTAACACTTGATAATTAATGGAACTTCCTTAATATTACAGAAAGGGATGAAGGTCATAACTCAATTAACCAATTCGGTATTGTTAATCAAGGATTTCGGGATTGGTGAACTGGAAAAAACTTAGTCTGTTGACAATTGATGCACTACCGAAAAAAGAAAAAGGAAAAAGGTTAGCAGCATTATTTTCCTTGTATAAAATGAAAAATGACTCGATGAGGTGTGTTCTTGAGGCTTTATATGGAGTTGAAGACTGCATTATGTTAACCTGTTTGAACTTAAAATCTGTGAGATTAATTAGGTCCCGTAGACCTGTTGCACCACTGCCCATTGTGGTACTGTGGCGTTCCTTGTCTGCCATTGACAGACCATGACTATTTTGGTTGTGCCCTTAGAATCGAAATTGTTAATTGTAAAGCATTGTAATATAAATGTTTGCGGCTCTAATTGCATATACAATGAAACATTTTGCAGAGACTTCTGATATGGATTGTACTGCTCCAAATGGGCAAGGTGAATCAATTGATGCTGGTACGCAACGGCTTTTTAAAGCCTTTCGTACATACTGTGGAAGAAAAGGGGTATGTTAATTGGTGATATAATGCAATGTATAAGACCATGTAGCATTTCGACTAATGTTTTAATTGATTTTTATTTTGAATGCTATTTCAGATTCAAGCGAGAAACATTGTTCTTGATGGTAATGATGTTTCGGAGGCACTTCTAGACTACATAAATGAAAACAACATTACCAATATTGTTCTTGGTGCATCAATAAGTAGTGATCTTCAAAAGTTGCTGTCTCTCTCTCTCTCTCTCTCTATCTCTCCCTCCTCCCCGTTACTCACACACATGCACAATATCTAACTATTAACGCCTTTGCTTACACTGGCAATGTAGGAGCCATGATGCTCCAACTATCATTAAGGAATTTGCACCAGGGTTTTGTTCAGTGCATGTGATTGCAAACAACAATGTAAAATCTATCCGACCAGCTTTACTGCCTGAAGCTAATCTTTCCAATCTTCAAAATACACATCAGACAGTGCCATCTCAATTTTCAACTGAGCACTCTGAACCAGGGGAAGAAGTGAGGTAATAAAAAGAATAGATGTGTAGACTTAATTCACCCAATAAATCCAGTTTTCTGTGAAATCTTGTGTCATTGCTTCTAAAATTGGATATACGAAGTTTAGCTGTGAAGAGAAAATACGTGGGGGGAAAGAGTTGAACAAAATTTTATTCGGTTCTGATATTTTTTCTTTAGCCAATATTTTAGTCGTGTTCTTTTGAACTCCTGATTAGAACAGCACAATGGTTATTAGGGCAAGGCAGAGAAGTATACGAACTGAGAGTAGGAGGTGCGAGAATAGATCGGCCAATTTGTTGACTGACACTACTGATCTTTCATTCAAGGGGGAGAAGAATTCGTCTAGCCGTCATTCCCTCGGTGGTGGTTCTACCACTTCATCAGATTCTGCCATGGACGAAACTCACTCATTGTCTTCTGTATGTGTAGCAAACATGGCAGTGATTTCCATACGAAATGGCTCAACTTAATGGGCTGACATTTTCAATTGCTCGGTTGGCAGAAAGATATCGAAGCCGAGTTGAGAAGGTTGAAGCTTGAGATGAAGCAAACCATAGGTATGTATAACACAGCTTGCAAAGAAGCAGTTACAGCCAAAAAAAAGTTAAGGTTACACCTCATGAGAACTTTTAATTATGTCCTGTAAAAATGGTTCTTTTTGTTTCAGTTTCAAATAAAGAACCCCAAGGTAAAATTTGTAAAAAATAAGAAAAGCTGAGCACTGGTCTAAGAAAGGTTCCTGGGAGAATTGTAGCCTTGAGCTTGTGACTTGTGACATCAACTTATCTCTGAAAAGATGTAAATTTTAAAATCTTACGTATCCACTAAATTTCAGGGTAAAGAGATTCGTCAATGGAAAATTAAAGAAGCTCGCATGTTTGAGCAAGCACGACTTGCTGAAGAGGCAGCTCTTGCCTTGGCCAAGATGGAAAAGGCTAAATGCAGAGCTGCCACTGAAGCAGCTGAGAAGGCTCAAAAGCTAGCTCATATGGAAGCAGAGAGAAGAAAGTATGCAGAATTGAAGGTCAAGAGAGCGGCAGAAGCAAAGACCAGAGCATCGAAAGTTTTATCTAACATTGATATTCGTTACAGAAAATACACCATGGAAGAGATTGAGTCCGCCACTGATTTCTTTTCAAATTCCTTGAAGATTGGTGAAGGCGGATATGGGCCTGTTTATAAAGGCAAGCTTGACCACACAGGAGTTGCCATTAAACTTCTTGGATCAGGTTCTGCACAAGGGAAAAAGCAATTTCAACAAGAGGTATATTGTTCTTTTACTGTAATATTCACAGAACTTAATTTTCTTAGTGAAACATGATTATATATGCTCGAAAACAACTTTCTGGGTGATTGTCTGCACCGGTAGAGCACAATATTTGACTTTCATGGAACACAGCACTGGTGTTAGCAATATATTACATATTAAAATAAAATTATCATGGTGATGAAAGTTTCCTAATCCATTGTCAGTTTTGGTGTATATCACACTTTAAGAATTACTCTGTATATAAAATGCTCTTTTGGCATGGAAGGAAATATATATTTTCCCGGTAATTGAGTTTAATTTCATATATTTTGAATAAGCCAAATACGACAAATACTAGGGGAATGCCCCAGCAAAACAACACAGAAATACAAAACCAAGATACCTATACATACATGTCTACAAACCAAAACGACAGAGGGTAAAGGTAACACAAAAGATATGTCGTACCACATATATACAGCCTATCAGCTATGACAAACAATACAAATACTATAAACTATTAACAAATACAAATCAACCATTGACACAAATCTGGTGAACAATCATGATGGAGATCCGGAGATAGCAAGATATTACCAATTTATTCTTCTTCCAGTAATAAATGCACTTTCAGAAATATCAGCAAGCCCATCTCAAATCCTTCAATCCTATTAGCAATAATTTTGGAAATGCACTTATAAATTGTATTGCAGCAGGATGTAGGTCTATGATTATTAACTTCTTATGGATTTCGCACCTTAGGAATTAAAGCAATGGCTGCATTATTTGCTTCTCTAATTGTAAAACTAGAATCACAAAGTGATTCAATTGCTTCCATACCTTCGTCACCCATGATAGGCTATAACTTTCTAAAGAATAAAGTGGTGTATCCATCTGCACCAGGGCCTTTACCATGCTTTATGGAAAAAAAATCAACGTGTTTAATTCCTCCCTAGAAACTCTCCTTGCCTACTCAAATTTCTGATCATCGTTAAGTTTGTTGAACACATTGGCTTTTAAAATCTGAGATCCAGGGTAGTCATTAGAAGTAGAGATGAAAATGATCCCGAATCGAGTCAAACAATACCTTGCTCAGATTTTACTCGAAACTTTTTTAAGGTACTCGGATTCGTACTCGAATTCGAATACAATTTTGCAATCTTTGCTAGGATTTGAATTCGATTCGTTTAATTGTACTCAAGTTTGACTCGACTTGTTTTTTAATCAAGCTACTCGCAAGCATTTGAAACATACATGAATTAGAATTGGATCATTATGATAACGTAGATAAAATTAACTCAGACAACTATTTGGAATAATTTATATTTGAACTCTTCTTACTAGATCTCGAGCCTTGTAAAAAAATTAATAAGATGATATTATCACTCTTGAATCAATTGATGGACATGTATGAGAAACATATAAATCCCTTCCACTTCTCAAATTATATAGAGAATTTAATTGCTAAATACTATATATTAACTAAATTGAGTATACTCAATAATGTATATGAGTAAGGATCAATGAACTTGTATCGAGTATGGATCAGTGAGGTAAGAAAAATTCTATACTCTAAATGAGCGAACAGTAGGTGGCTCATATTTGACACGTATAAGTGCCCGAGTATCAAAATAGATTCGAATTCGACTTGTTTAAATATCAAATCCGAGTCTCACTCGAATTTTTTGGGTCGATCTTAAACCGAGTTTTGAACCACTCGGGTTTATTTTCAGCCCTATTAGAAGGATCAGTCCCTGGATTTTTTTTTTATAATCACCAACAAACTCATTTTTCAATTGACTCGACTCTACTTCTCTAAGTACCATCATCCCACTGCAATAAAAAAATTCTGTTAGCAACCTGTGTTTCTGTAAGAATCTTATAGATAATTTATTCAGTATTCCACTTGAAGCAACCAAACTCTAGATCTCTACTTAACAAACCCCTCCTCATCTTTAGATAAGTAGATATATTGTCTGCTGCAAACAAAGCCTCTTTTGCATTCACAAATCTCAATGAAATCTCACTATATTCTTTTTGTATAGAATTTTTTTAACTTTAACTTCTTATAGAGTCTCAACATTGGAAAAATTAATGCTATTGTATGATAGATTTACCTATTCTGAAGACAACTCATTAAGATGTATTAGAACATCCCAATAGAAACTGAGATACTTTACTTTTCATAAATCACTCGAGCAATTGATTTCACCTCATTATAACAAATTGATTTCTCACAGTCCTCTACCCTTAAAAGTGTTGTGGCTTTCCCTTGTATGGTAATCAGCCATATTTGATGAATTTCAGAAGGAAACATACCTTAGTTTATGTGATTCAAGTAGTTTACTTAAAAATTCTTTGTGAAAGTCTCTTCTTGTAAAAGGTGTTTCTGTCATATGCAGATTGAGGTTCTATGTTCCACGAGGCATCCAAACATGGTTCTCCTCTTAGGTGCCTGTCCCCAGTATGGATGTTTAATATATGAAAACATGGATTATGGCAGTTTGGAAGATCGATTATTTCGAAAAGGTAACACCCCTCCAATCCCATGGGGAATACGGTTCAAAATAGCGGCTGAGATTGCAACTGGACTTCTATTCCTGCACAATGCAAAACCAGAACCCTTGTGCACCGTGATCTTAAGCCAGCCAACATCCTATTAGACCATAACTATGAGTGCAAAATTAGTAATGTTGGTTTATCACGATTAGTCCCAGCTGCGGCAGCTGATAATGTTACTGAATATCGCATGACTTCAGCTGCAGGGACTTTTTGTTACATAGATCCTGAATATCAGCAAACGGGTAAATTGGTTGTTAAATCAGATATATACTCGTTTAGGGTAATGCTACTCCAAATTCTCACAGCGAGAACCCCAATGGGTCTCACACACCACGTGGAGAGGTCCATTGCGGAAGGAACATTTGCATATATGCTTGACCCAACCGTGCCAGAATGGCCTGTTTAAGAGGCTCTTGCCTTTGCAAAACATGTACTTCAATGTGCTGAGCTAAAGAGGAAAGACAGACTAGATCTTGGTACAGTTGTTTTGCCAGAGCTTAGCTGGTTAGGAGAATTTGGAAGGAATAAATCAAGTCATAGCCATCTGCATCTTTCTCCAATGTTAAATCCACCGGAAAGTTCAGAAAATACGGGCGAGGTTAGTGAGTTACTTACTACAAACAGAAATTTAAATGCATTTCAACTTTTTAAAGCAAACATCTTGGGTTCCCATATTAGCTTAAAATTAATATCAGTGTTTACGTTTTCTAAATTTAAGGGGGTCAAAGTTTTACTTACATAATTACTTTTTCATACTCATTATTTAACCTTGGAAACTATACTTAGCCCTTGGAGAATTTTCCCTTGTTACCAAGTTGAAAATGTGATTAAGTGATGCAGAAACATACTAACAATTAACTACTCATCTAATTAAACAACTGCCTGTTACATACTTCAGTATCTAAGTTACTTTAGATTCTTATGTATGTTTTCTTCTTATGAATTGTTAGGATTCAAGGAAGACTAATAACACATCTCTAGAAGAAGGTAGCACGCCTTGACATTAAAGCCTTATCGATCAATGGAGCTGGAGAGCCAGTAAGCATAAAGTTTCGTGCGCTTAATGGCTTAAGAGTTTAATATATTTTTCCATGTACATTTGGAGGTTCATTTACCTGATTCCAAGATTTTTGTGCTCTCAAGTTTCAATAGAGAAGTTTCTTCAATACTAGCCCTCCAACATTCTTTTTTTGAACACGAGCAACCATTACAGAAACAGCATGATTGTAGATGTAAATGGAAAAGCGGGAAGCCTCTGGTCAATCAACATTGGACTGACTAGAATGTGGAGTGCAAAGAGCAGAAAGAAAAGCTGCAAGTATAACTGGATGAATTGTCTGCGATAATAATAGTACTAGATGTTTGAAGTTGTCTTTAGTCATCTGTCATTTGCTTATTACTATGAAATAGAGTTGGTTTGTGGTGCTAATTCCTTATAATGGGTATTCAATCTTTCTGTTGTCAGATGAGATTCAATTTGTTATTTCTGGTAAATTATATGAAAGCCAAAAAATTATTGATGATTAATGAGAGTTGAGGGAGGAGACTAGTTTTCAAAATTTAGTTTTAGGCAAACTATTCTGGCCTAAAATTGAATCAATAGATTTGCCTTATCAAAGTAAAGGGAAGTCCTTCGATATTCTATCCGGACTGTGGAGCTCATTTACATGTGGACTTCTAACGGATGCTTGGCTGTTGGTAATAGTATATCTACTACATTGGTTAGTATAATGTCTAGAAGACACCTAATCTCTCTCTTGGTTGTAGGTGTATCAGCAGCAATGCCTGAATTACGACCCTGTACCCCAATACGTTTGAAACACATAATCGCTCAAGAATTAATCAAGGGATTGCATGCTGTTTCTGATTCTTTGTTGAGGTACAAAACGACTAGGATGCTCAGAGAGAATGAGTCTATTTTTTCTTCCACTTTCCCGAGCCTTCATTGCAGTGAAAACTTAATTCTTACCAACTTGTGCTGTTTTTTATTTTTTCACGCTTCACAACTTGTAGCTTTCTCGTTGTTGTGCATATTTTCAGGTTGCTTTGGTCCCGGTGGAGCTTCTATTAGCCGCTTAGTTGCAACATCTACCTCAGGAGAAGTACCCAAACCAGTTAATGATCCAGACAAAAAGAGTACATCTGCCTCCTATGGAAGATGGGGTGACGGATAATGGCGAACAAACAAAGAGGACTGTTGAAGATGAGAAGGAGGGAGAGAGCAGCATGTTGGGAGTCTGCAAACTGACGAGGAAACACATGCTGATGCCTGAATCAACACAGGCCTATATATGTAGTATAATCCAGTCTAGTTTATAATGATCAGTGATGCTTAATTTTAGACATGAACATCAAAAAATTATCTTTTTATTGGCATGCAAATTCGTGCGTAATGGCTTGTGAATTGATTCAAACTTGCTATCAAATGCCTTTGATGGTGAACGTACAGGACCTGTTCATGCGATGCTAATTGTTGGGGCAAGTATGAACTTGTTTATTTTATTGGTTCTTCTTAATAGTATAACAAAATTCATACCACTTTCCACCTCAATATATGATTTTCAATAGGTGGTTAATGTCTCAGCCATCATATATAGTTTTCCAAAGATACCTTACATTTTTTATTTTATTTTAACAATTCCTTTTTCCAATAACATATTTAGTCTTAAAATTTAATATTAAAACAATTGTAAAAGTTTTTGGAGTGATCTTAAATAAATATCAACCTATACTTCTAGGAGTGTTCAATTGGTAGTAACCGTAATGGACTGGGACCGGATCGGGACTGAACTGGTACCAAATCTCGGTATTAACTAGTTCAGTATCTGTTAATACCGAAAATATATCAAATAATAATAATAATAATTTTTATTATTAATAATAATAATAAAATAATAAAATAAAAAACCAGTATAACCGGTACGGCTTAATATTTACCGAACTACCAAAACTTTGAATCGATACCGGACTCTTGAATCGATCGGTTCAGATCGATCCAATATACCTATAATATCGGTTGTACTGAATTATTTGCCCACCCCTATATACTTCTATATAAAAATTCGACCAAATTAATTAAGTCAACCCTTAATTAATTAGTGTAATTTGGGTGGGTGAATTAATAATTGTTAATTCGAATGAGTTAATTGAGTGGCTATGAGTTAACTCGACTTGTCATTATTATATTTAATATTTACTTTGGCAACTAATAATTATAATTAATTTGCCTTTAATCTTGGAGGAAGGATACAAATTTTTTTTTTTTTGAAATACTAAAAATTATATGTAATGTCAATCAATAACAAATAAATGCAATTAATTTTTCTCAAATTGTGGACACAAATATATGAAAAGTTTTTTCTTGACAATTAATTTATAGTTTTTAATCACTAATAATAAACGTAATTAAAGTTCCTTTAATTGTGATAGAATATGAAGCCTTCATTTTTGTTAATTTGTACCATAAATAGAACCTTCCTACTCATGCTCATCTATTTGTGTTTAATATATAATACAATTTTAATTATAATATTAATATAAATTATTTTTAACATTATATATGTATTATATCAATAAAAAATAAAAAATATATATCAATAAAAAAAATATTAAAATTTTATGAAAAAAAAGGTCATATAAACTAGCCCTATCAAACTTTTATGCATAAAAACATCAAAAGTTTTAAACGTGTCTCTCATTTTCAGATCTATAATTAATTTTTTATTTGTGAAAAGATCAAATTTAAAGTAAAAATCATTCTGTAGGGTTTTAAATCGACAGAAAATAGGATTTAAAGTGTATAATGAAAGAGTGCATATGACCATCAGTATTTTGATGCTGCTTGCAACTACGAGGTTTCTGATTGACTTCACTTTTTGAAATCCCTCCCGAACCGCAGACCTACTGGGCCACAAGGTACACAGAATCGAAACCACAAGGCGCGCAGCCGCAAATCTTAGCTTATAAGGTTGGCTTATTCTTCACGTTAATCTCTGATTCAAGTTGTTATATGTTCCAAAATTAATTTCTTGTTAACAAAATTACCTGTTCTGCTATATCTGCATAGCTGATACTGGTCAGATTCTAAACTAAAATTGGAAACTTTTGCTATCTGACACAGTTTGTGATAACTGGTTCACAAAATTAGCCAATCTGCTCTATTGTTAATTGTTATCCCAGCTGAATTTGTCACTAAGCTACTAATTAGAGTTGGGCTAAATAACATGAGCTACAGGAGTATCATCTAATCGTTGATTTTCCCTTATAAGATATGAAGAAAATGGGAATTGGAAAATGTGTTCTGGTTACAAATGCAAAATTTTGAAACTTTTATTGAAATGTTACTTTATTTGATTATGTGGGCAACTCAAATCCTTGATTATCTTATTAAATGGAACTTATTTGGTTTAAGAATGTCAAAGAGAATGCCCTTTCCTTTATGCACTTGGTTTATTTTAAAATGAACTCTTCTGTGTAATAGATTTATAGTATATTCTATTATTACCTGTTTGAATCTTTGAAAATACGAGGGGAGACAAAGGTAAAGGTAAATGAAGGAGAAAGCAAAGAAAGATAAGAACTTTATGAACTTACATTAATTCTAATGTTAGATATTGTGATGAATTTTGTAGAAGTAGATGTAGTTGACTTGTGTTATTTTGATCTCTCAAAACTTTTTTTTCTTTCCTTTTTCTCACTTTCTCCAAATTGGAGAGGCTTATGTTTTTCTTTTACTAATGTGCTTAATATTTGAACTTATACATACAAAAAAAACCGAGGGTACTGGTTGGAAGTGTAAAAAATAAAAAACTGTGGGGAAACAATCTATTCATAATGTGATTTGCATTCATGTGGTTGTTCTAGACCAAAGCCTTTAGCAATTTTTACCATGATTGATCAAATTTGAAGTGGGAGTAGATGCAAACATGAAATTTTCTCTGGTAGGATATAGTTATATACCAATTGACAGACCAAGACCCACACTTGGATAAAAAATAGAAATAGAAAATATTTGTAATTTGTTTTCCAAAATCTCTGTTTATCTCTCTTTTTTCTTTCTCTCAGTTGTTGTAAAAATCCCAAATTTATAATAGTGTTCTTATATCTATTATGCTTATGATAGCTTTGGCATGGCATCTGATACACAAGACGGTGTGGAGCAGAAGCAGCAGCCACCTCCGAAGATACAGATATATTCTACCCCAAGCAGTGAAATTTCCCCTTTCTGGAGAGGTTCTCTCTCTCTCTACACACACACACACACGCACACACGCTCACGCGTGCACACACACTCACGCGTGCACACACACTCACGCGTGCACACGCACGCTCCCGCTAGGGTGTATGACACAAGAGCTTGCATGTACTGATCCAATCATTTTAAATGTCTACTTTTGTATGGCAGAGAAGTATGAGAGAGAAGCTAAGAAGTATTGGGATAATTTCTACAAACGCCATCAAGACAGAGTCAGATTTTCCCCAATTATAGCCACTAGTACAATTACTATTAAAGATAACTGCTTATTGCTATTTTGTTATCATCTTCGCGAAAGCAACAGATTATTACCCATTCTGATAGTTTACAACACACATTTACTGTAACTTATATGGCAGGGGCTGTATAGAAATCTTAGCTAATTAAAATGGCTGAGGCCTGTCTTTTTTATTATATAATTATTGTTTTAACACGTAAATTTGAATTTTCCTCTTATTTTTGTAAAACTGAGCCTTTTAGTGCTCTATTAAACCTGTGCGTTGGTTGTGTGTTGATACTGGCTTATCCACTTCCTGATGATTTCTAACAGTGCCTTGAATTATGCCGTGTTGCTATTTGATTGCCAATGACTAAGATTAGATGTATATGTTTCTTTCATCAGTTCTTCAAGGATCGGCACTACTTGGACAAGGAATGGGGACACTACTTTTCTGTTAGTATAAAGACAATAATGATGATTAATTTTGGTTAATTGTGGTAATGACTTATATTATCTGCTTACCTTTCTGATTGTTCTACAAGTTTCTTAGCTTTTGTTTTTCAGGGAGCAGGAGAAAAAGTTGTTTTGGAGGCAAGTTTCTTTGATCCTTCTCACTATGCCTTTTATATGTCTTTATTTGCACAAGGTTACTGAGTTTATTTTATTTTATTTAAAATTTTTAAATTGGTCCACAATCTGAATGTAATTATTTTCGTTGCTATTTGTTTAGCCATCCATATTTTGGCCGGTCGAAGAACTTGATTCAGTTGTACTTCACTGTATTAGATCTTGGCATGAACTTGGGGTTGATAGTTTGAGTTGGAGAGAGAAATGATGACCATCTCTTGCTAATTGGCTTTTGTTTTTCATGGTTGTATAGATTTCGCTTTGAAACTTTTCATTTGATGAGTCATTATTAGTATTTACAATCTGATTAATGCAATTGTATTGATGAGAATCATTTGGGTAACATCTCCATCTGTAGAATTGAAAGCACTGCGATAATTCACTACCTTTTCTTTGCGTGTTGGTGTGTAATTCAATTTTATGATCTACCTGTTTCCATGTACTAGTATAATTTTCTTCAATTGGGTCTGCACATTCAATAAACAACTATATGGTGTGAGCTACTTCTGTATGGACTTAGGAGTCACTACTATTGTTATTATTACACTAAATGCCGTGCTCTTCTTTTGAAGTGCTTAAACTGCTTCTGTTTAATTACATATAGTGTTGTTGCTGAACAGGTTGGCTGTGGGGCTGGAAACACAATCTTTCCCTTGGTTGCCACATATCCGGATATATTTATTCATGCATGTGATTTCTCACCACGTGCTGTGAACTTGGTTAAGGTTTGATTGCTTATCGTTTTTTTTACCACAATAATGACACTAATATTTATATGCAATTGAGAAATTCCTCATCCTTAGGTTTATAATTTGTAAATTGTTGGAACCATTACATTGATTATGCCATTCACTTACTAGTGTTAATAAGTAGTAAAGATGGAGTTGATCACTTGATGAGGTTTAATTAATAATTCTTTACTAAAAAAAATATGAAACTTGCCAGACTGTCATCATCCTGGGTTTCTACCTCATTAAAGATACACATCAAGATCTTGTGCTGCTGCCACTTTAGCGTGTAGCAGTGGTACGATATCTTGATTTGTATCCTTAAAGAGTGCACATGACATAAATATGTTCCAAATTATCCTGCTGTATGTTTAATTAGAGAATAAATTATGCTTAGTGAATTGGTTGGTAAAGAATCCTTCTTGTGTTAATGAATCTATTTGCTCATTGCAGATGCATAAAGACTTCATAGAGACCCGGATGAATGCATTTGTCTGTGACCTGACAGCTGATGACCTAAACAAACAGATATCTCCATCTTCAGTTGACATTGTAACCATGGTATTTGATAAAGTCATAAAGCTTTTGTTCTCGGAAAATTTGAAATTTAACTGAACAGCAGTTTCCTGTAGTTCAGAGTTGCTTAATTGTTTTTTTGCTTGTAGCATGTCAATTGCATTTTATTCTTTTGCTTAAATCTACTTGAAACAATGTGCTGTCAAGTAAGGAGCTGACTTGTTAAGCAGATCTTTGTCTTATCTGCAGTATCCCCTGAGAAGATGTCTCTAGTGTTACAAAATATAAAAAAGGTTCTTAAGGTATGCCACACCAGTATAAAATGATTTGATATCATCACTTGCATTTACATTTTGGGTTTTTAATATAATCTTAAATGCACAAAAACTGAATTTTCATGATATTACCTTTTAAACCCTGGGAATTGACCCCTAAATCATATTCTATTGGGTCAAATGAACCTTTAATCCAGTTTGACTGAGTTGACAAAGGAATCTATCAATTTATTCAAACGAGCCTTTATTCTCCTTCATCTTCATCATTTCATTATATCATGAAAACCTAGTCACCACATCCCGCCAACTTTACGCCTTCAACCACCTATGCCTCCCCCCCCCCCCCCCCACTCTCTCTCTCTCTCTCTATATATATATATCTATTTCCCCTTTTTCTGCCTTTCTCACTTTCCAGATCTACCATTACAGACCACCACCAACCGCCATTCCAAATAAACCACTACCATTAAAAGGGCCACTGTGACATACAGTTGTCTCTACCAACACTAACGAAGATTATCACTCCCTACCTAAACATCACCATCTCACCACCACCTAAAATCCCCAAATCACTAGATCTGGTCACCACCATCCAAATCAAACTCTCATATCTCCATTAAAGCCATTCAAACAAAGCACTGCCGTTAAAAAGGACCACCATTACCTGTGAACAATCACTACCATTAACAATCAACACCACTCCCTCTACCTAAACGTCGTCACTGTACCACCTAAAGATTGCCAAATCACTAAATCTGGTCACCACCACCTAGATCCTAACCTATTATCTCCATTAAAGCTTTAGATTCTCCGTTGAATCTCTTTTTGCTCAATTTGAGACAGAAAAAATGGAAAAAGAGGGGGGAGGGGGGTGGGGGGGAGGTAGACCAAGTTCAATTTGACGTATATTAGTCAAACTTGGTCAAATAAGAGAAAAAAGTTCTATTGACATCATTAATTGTACTTCATGTTCAATCTGTGAAAGAAAAAATTCAGGGTTTAAAAGCTAGTTCGTGAAAACTATAGGTTTTCTTCTTCTTATTTGTTGCTTTGACCTTTAAGCCTTTTTAATATGATATTGTTTTTTTCTCTTTCCAGCCGAATGGTTGTGTGTTGTTCCGTGACTATGCTTCTGGGGACCTTGCTCAGGTTTACTTCGACTGTATCATGTTAAAAATGTGATTCATATTGTTTTGTTTCTTCTTTTTACATTGCTTATCTTTTGCATCCTCAATTGTAATCACTCTGTTCATGGCTATGTTGTCTAATGATGGTCCTGGCATTTGAAACACAAGTGATTGTTATTGCTCTGACTTGATAATTATGCATTAGTCATAAAAGACTAGACCACTTTATCTTGGTATAAATTTATAACATCGCACTTTGCATTATCTCGGTATTCGTCCGTACTGATTAAGTCATTCGTGATACCAAAAACAGTTGCTTCAAATTTTAATTCTATTTTTACGAAAATAAAGTTCTGCGATTTTATATTTATAGATATCCAATTTTACTAAAAGGAAATTCAACTTTTTTATGTTCCCAATTTTACCACTATGTAGTTGTAGGGATCCTACATATATCATGTCTTGTATGGCAAAGTCGTCTGCCATTTTTTGTGTGTGAATATTTCTTCCGTCCTAAGCTTATAATTTGGTTCAACTGAGAATATCTGATTCCCAGCCATGCTAATTAATAAAAAATAAGCTAAAGGAGTAGGATTCTGTAGTGGTTCAGGAGATTTGATCCCCTCACAGATAATTGATACAAGTACCTAAAGGTGTAGGATTCTGTAGTGGTTCAGGAGATTTGATCCCCTCACAGATGATTGATATAAGTACCGTTACTTTTGTAATAGAAATGGTAGACCATGACACTAAGCCCTCTAAATATTGGGTCTCGATCATTTTCCCTGTGACTTGACAGGAAAGACTTGCTTCAAAGGATCAAAAGATCAGTGATAACTTCTATGTCAGAGGTGACGGCACTGTAAGTTCTAGTCAGTCCTATATATTATTTATTTACGGGTATCAGTAACCTTTTATGTCCAGCTATTTAGTGTACCCTATATATGTTTCCAGCGAGCATTCTACTTTACCGAAGAGTTCTTGACAAGCTTGGTCAAAGAAAATGGATTTGATATGAAAGAGCAGGGTTTGTGCTGCAAACAAGTGGAAAATCGTTCACGAGAAATAGTAATGAATCGGTGAGTGATCATCTATGTGTTTTCTGCGAAATATTGTGATTGTATTAGTTATTTCCCGTGGGTTAAGAGCATAGCCATGGATTGCAAAACTAGGCATATCTGCAGCTTCTTGTGTATTGCCATATTTCCTACAATGGTACTTGGTGCCCAACAAAGTCCAACTGCTAACTGAAAGTTAAGAACATTTCTTTTTGCATTCTATAGAATAAATAGATTGTCTCTATTAACATTGCTTAAGCTTTGCTACTGCATTATGTCATCTTGTTTCAGCAACATAACATTATAGAAATCTTATTCCTGTAGTTATAAAAGCTTGTTTTAAACCTTAAGAAGAACTGCCGGCGATTCCTTGATGCGTATTGAAAAAACATTGCTATGATCCGACAAATTTTATGTTCACTTCTCAAAAATCTCTCTTTTATTTTTTTCATTTTTTTGTCTTTTCTTTTAATACATGAAATAGAGAACAGAAATAAAATTGTATATATGTGCATGTTTTCAGCAATATAATTGTGATTGTCCTCTCATTATAGGCGATGGTTCCAAGCTGTCTTCCACTTAAATGGTGTGAGCAAACAAACTAACAAGGTAGAACTCCTCTCTAAGGAGAGTTCTAAGCCTGAGAACAATTTCACAGACCCAGCAATTGGGTATGAAATTGACATGTCGCAAGGAATGGCTGTTGAAATGTTTGGTATCTCAAATTCCAATGACGAGGTAACACATTATTTTTAGCTTTTTATCTCTACCATATTCTGTTGAAATATGACATCATCTATCGATATCTCTGTCCCAGTTTTTATGCCATACTTTCCATTTCCTTCCCAAATGTTTGCAAGTTTTACCATTGGAATGCAATTATAATTGGGATGAAGTTCATTACCCATCAAAAAATAGAGAAAATCATGTGAACCCCACCTTTTTAAAGATGTCATTTGGTATGTACAGTCAAAGGGAGGGTAGACTGGATAACATAGTCGGCCTTCCTTTTCCTAAAACTCTCTGCCAAGTTTACTGGCATATAAATTGGGAGAGAGGGTGTATAATCATATAGCATGTTGTCTTTATTCATATTATGCTATATCGTCTAGTGCCTCTCAGCTGAAATGTAAAAGGGCACCTTGATATTTTTATTTCCTTTTGGTTTGGAGGGGGGAAGGGGGTTTGATGGTTGCAAGCTATATTTATACGCACTGAACTTTTCCTCGGGTTTTGTCAACTTATTCTCTTTGTTTGTATTGTTTCCTCTTATTAGATTATTGATGTGAACATAACAGACTGGAGTTTCAAGATAAAAGTACTTCCTAAAGAGTACCAACACACCTGCAAATCAACTGGTTTAATGTTATGGGAATCAGCTTGGCTTATGGCTACCATCCTTGCAGCAAATCAAAGTATTGTTGCAGGGAAACGTGTGTTAGAGCTGGGTTGTGGCTGTGGGGGAATCTGCTCAATGGTTTCCACTAAATCTGCTGACTTTGTGGTAGCCACTGATGGAGATGAAAAAGCACTTGAATTGTTGTCCCAAAATGTTGCTTCAAATCTCCAATCATCTTCTCTAGCCAATCTAACTGTTAAGAGACTAGAATGGGGGAACAGAGACCATATAGAAACAATTAAGACGCTGAATGATGTAGGATTTGAGGTCATTCTAGGCACGGATGTAACTTATGTCGCAGAAGCAATTATACCCCTCTTTGCAACTGCAAAGGAACTGCTTTCATCTAGTAGAAGCATCAAAGAGGAAGTGAAACCGGCTCTTATTTTATGCCATGTTTTACGCAGAGTTGATGAACCATCTATACTTTCAGCTGCATCTCAATTTGGTTTTAGGCTGGTTGATCGGTGGCCTGAAGAGACATCAAGTGCCCATTCTCAAAGCATCATCAGCAGTTGGTTCTCAAAAGATAGGGAGGAAGAGTGCATTCAAAATACGGCGTTGAATATTCTGTACTTCACTGCAGATTAGTTGGGCCTTTCAGATGCCTTTTATCTTCAAAATTATTTATTATGTCGAAATATTCGGAAGACGAAATAGTTGTTAATCAAGTTTTGTGAAAGTAATATAGTTCATTTCTTTGTAAACTATTAAGATATATGTTTTTGTACCAGTAAAATTATGGTACTGAAGCAGCTGACAATAGTATTGTTTTGTTTAGACTGTTTCCGGTGAAAGTCATATTTATGTACTTCATTATTTGTTATGGCCAATATTTACAGAAGGGGGAGAATATATATATATATGTGTGTGTGTGTGTGTGTGTGTGTGTGTGTGTGTGTCTATATATATATATATAGAATTGTTTTGTCTTGCTTTTCTTTTTTTCCTTGACTCACATTATGCTGAGAAATTACAAGGATATAGAAATTCGAACTTAAAATTAAATATTCTCACTTAGAACTACAGTACAAGATTACGATCACACCCAAAAGAAAGAGAAGTAATAGATATATCAGTACTTCAACTTTGATATATATATATATATATATAGTGATTAAATTGTTGATTAAATTTCTCGATTTTATTTTTCGTCTCCTTAGTACGTAAATTAGTCACACATAAATTTAATTAGTGCTAAAGTAAAATATGAATCGCAATAAATAAACTAATTCAACGTACGTACATTTTTGTTAGGTTGTCGATGTGTATACAATTGATTTTCAATGTTCTCAAATTAATTAGTGGAATATAGGAATTAATTGACATGCATACCTACTACAAATGCTAGACTTAGATCGATCAGTTCAAACAACAACAATATTTATTACATCTTTATAGGAACCTTATTTAAATCTTATTAGTATGAATATTAAATAACATTACTCGGCATTAATTCTTTTCAAACCCATAATCAATATCGAAATTAATCCACAATCAAATGGTCATTCCTTACACTATTTTTGATTTTTAAATTTTAACTGTTGTTACAAATTTCATCTTGCCATTTATTTAAACATTAATTGAAGTTATCTATCTACACAGAATCTGTAGAAAGAAAACAGTACGTACAGGTAGGCTGTTTATATATCTGCATGCATGGCTTTATATATGAGAAAAACAATCTCGAATCGCTTCTTATATATATATATATATCCACATATGCAAGTAAACCTTAATTACAGATTGCATAGAATTAATACTTCCCCCGGAACGCCTAAGCTTTGATTGAACCGAAAATATGTATAGAGTACATGTTTACAATGGACAAATCCGATGGAGCATAGAATCATCGGACAGGCCAAAGCAAAGAAGAAGAAAAATATACATAAATTGCCTTTCTTTAACAACTTAATTCAAACAAGCAAGGAGAATTTACTCCAAACCATAACTGCTAGATGTGAAATTAATTTTGGATACTAGTATTCGATGACATTAATTGACACTAATGAGTAGCAGCCTCTGGCTCTCTTGCCAACTATATACAAAGAAGCTAAGCATCAGCCAAAATCTTCAAAAGAGCACCAAGTTGCAAGTATTCGGATAATATATAGTAGAAAACCAGTTGCGGCAGGTTGCAAGCTTTGATAGCATAGATTACTTCATCTGCATGCAGCCACCATTTGCAGAATTTAAAAATTAACACAAGTTAAAAAAGGTGCTGTTAATGCTTATTTTTTTTTTGAAAGAAAAGAGGAACTTATATTACATATATAAACAGAACCATAGTTTTTAGAAACCAACCCAGAAAACAACAAAAATATAATAATATTAATAAGAGAAGGAAATGAATATACCGGAAAAGTTGCAGCTTATGATTTCCAATTCTTTAGGATTTTCTTGTTGCTTGGAATTAACCTGCAAAACATGATTCAGAGATCAATTAAATCAATAATTTGGGATTAGGTGCTATCTCGAGACAATGAGTTTGATCATATGAGCTTAAATACAAACCATATAATTTCTCTAACAAAAAATGACAAATAAACCAATTGGTTAATTCGACATGATCAAATAACTTGCTGATCTCCCTAGAGCTATGTTTGGAATTCAGAAACCGTGAAAGAAAGGAAAGGAAAATGAAATTTAAACAATTTTATTATATTTCTAATACCGATTCATAAAAAGAGTCTCATTTGTCAAATAATTTTGTTAAAAAAAAGTCTCATTTCCTAATATGATAGTATAAAATGACAGTCTTAAATTTATCATCAAATTCCATTATCATGTCATTACTATATATACTAACCAAACACTCAATAAATATAATTTAGGGTAAACTGGAATGAAAATATATTCTTGAAGTTTATAAATTTTTAAAAATAAAACTCTTTTTGTGAGTGATTTATCAAGACAAGAGTACATTATGCAACTTTCTAATTAATAGTAGACATCATATGGGAACAGGCTGCTGCAAAACGCAAACTCACATATATATACACATTCAAGAGAGAAATTGCCAGATAAACTACCAATCATAGCACACAAAAATATATTCATATAAATATAAGTCCAACATTAGCTACAATAAATCAATACTTATATCAAGTAGTCTTGTTTATGCACATTCCTATAGAGTTCAAATAGCAAAAGAAGAGACGAGTACGAGCAAGCGATACCTGAAGGAATGCTCAGAGGAATATGTAACTCCATACAGGCTCTAGTCGAGGAGGACAGCATTGTTTATTCAGAAGGAAATGCCGACCAAGCTATATGCTCTTAATGCATATCCCCCGATAAAAGGAATTGTGCCCTTCCCGAATCAATCAATTGAAAAGAAGTTAGAGGTACGTCCATCAATCAATTGAAAAGAAGTTAGAGGTATGTTCATCGCATAAACAGCCGAGCTAGAAAAGACTCCCTGTAAATATTGATAAAGAGTGTTCCACTCATAGTCAATTGATTTTGAGTTACAATAATTCAACATAATACCAAAACAAAAAGTGTGTGAGGGCGCGTTGATATGTAAATTTTCTATATCCGACAAATTAATAAGATATGGAGACTCATTATATATATAACTATTACGGATTATTCAATACAAACACAAAGAGAGAGCACATGTGATGGGGGCGACAGATAGAGGGTGTGCACACAGAGCTTCAGGCATCTCAAATGCAAGAAATTACTATGTGCACTTACTCTCTTCTGTCTCCTCCCTTGCCTCCCAGTCCCTAGCTTCAAATGAACAAAAATAAACCCTAAAATTCAAATGCTCCCAAAAACTCACACATAAATACATATATACATACAAACGTACATATATGTAGACATGTTTAGATACACGTACTATAATAGAAACTAAGAATACAAAAACCCTAATCATATATCAAAGCTATATATGATCATCACATTATCCACAAAAGTGTCTATTTACTGTGTCTTTGATGTGTGTTTCATCAAGGGCGGAACTAGGAATTCCTGTCGATTTAGTGAGTATCTCTTAAAAGGATCCGGCTATGGTGAAGTTGAAAATCAACTTCACCATAATAAGTTGTAAGGTTTTTGATTACATTGCCACCAATACACATTTAATGTAATCAAAAACCTTACAACTTAATATGGTGAAGTTGATTTTTAACTTCACCATAGCCAAATCCCTCTTAAAGCAACACTGATATGAGTTAAAAACTTAAAACTTTCTATTTGAACAAGTTAAAACTTTCTATTTGAGTTAAAAACTTAAAACTTTCTATTAATGAGGAATTAATTCCCTACCATATTCTATCTTCCTGAAAGTTGCAAACCAATTAATTGGTTCCACCTGATCAAATTACTTACTGATCTCCCTACATAGCATTTAGGCCATGTCTGGAATTCAGAAAGCGTGAATGAAAGGAAAGGAAAAATGAAATCTAAACAATTATATATGCACTCCAATCCACAAAAAGAGTTAACATTTGTCATCAGGGGTATAGCCAGAAATTTAAATTGAACTGGACTGGCAAAATTTATTCCAACTTAGAGCTACTTTGGGCAGAGTTAACTAAGACTATTCTAAATTAAAACTACTTACTTATATAGTATATCTAATAAAAAAAAAATTGGGACGGGATATAGCCGGCAGAGCTGACTAGTGGCTCCTCCCCTGTTTGTCATATAATTTTGTTTTAGAAAAAGAGTACTCATGTTTCTTTTGATGGTAGCATAAAATCATACAATGTATTCAACTATATCATCACAATTCCAATATAAAGGCATTAATATACGCTAAACACTTGATAAGTTTGGGGTAAACATGGAATGAACTTAAATTAAGTTTGTAACTTTTTACAAATGGAACTCTTTTTGCGTGTAATTTATCAGGAATACATTATGCTATTTTTTTTAAACATAATAACCTAAAAAACAGTTAGATCTTATGGGAACACACATGCACAATTAGGAGAGATATTAATAGATGCACCACACAATCATCGCACACAAAAAATATATTCATATATATATATATAAGCCTCTATATATCAACTGAGAAATAAGACTAGAAGACTACATATAAAACATTACTTGATGAGTTACTCCACTCCTAGTCAATTGATTTTGAGATGAATTCTTCGAACATAGTATCAGAACAAACTGCATATGAATGGGCTTGTTGAGATATAAACTTCAATATTGAACAAATATACAAGACCTGAAGACTTTTAATACATAATTATTATGGATATATACTTCACTCTCATAGCCAGTTAATTTTGAATTGATCGAATAGAATATAAACATGAAAATTAAATAGGGCGCCATACTGAAGACTTTTAATAAATAATTATTATGGATACTTATTTTAAATTGATCGAATACAATATAGACACAAAAATTAAAGAGGGCATACGAGATGGGGGTGACAGATAGAGGGTGAGCACGCAAAGCTTCAAGCATCATATATGCAAGAAATTACTATGTGTGCTCACTCTCTTCTGTCACCTCCCTTGCCCCGACCTGACCACTAGCTAGCTTCAAATGAACAAAAAAGTTAAACCCTAAATTCCAAATGATACCAAAAAACTCAAAAACATAGATGCACACACACACACACACACACACATATATATATATATATATATATATATATTAGATAGACAAAGAAAAAAAAATTAGAGTTTCAGTGAAGTGGTAGGGGTGACAGATAGAGAGTGAGCACGCAGAACTTCAAGCATGGAGAATACATGCAAGAAAAGGCCATGGATGCTCACTCTCTTCTGTCACCTCCCTAGCTTACCCCCCATAAACACCCCAAGCCATATATATCAAACACCTGTTCCTGTTGCTGGTTCTGTTGCAGCACACAAACCCTAAGTATTTGGAATGCTCCCAAATAATTAGCAGCCTCTCTCTCTACATCTCTCTCTCTATATATGTATCAAAAGTAGTTTTAGTGTTTCATTATATTGAAACACTAGCTAGCTAGCTACTAGTACTCGTGATGATATGATTTAATGTGAGAAGAAGTGGGAGGTATGTTGTGCTTTTTATAGAGATAGAGAAAAAGAGAAAAAAGGGGGAAGAGAGAGAGAAAAGAGAGTACGCATAGAATGGAATAATTGTGTGTGGGCTTAATTGCTTATCTTTTCTTTTTATGGCTCTATATATCCTCAATATTTTACTAGTTGTCTTTTGGCATTTCAAACTTCAGAGGTCACATATAGTCATTTACATATAGAGATTTATATATGTATTATACTCTCTCCTTTTGTTTTAAGATAAAATACACAGATTAATAAATAAAATTAATGTTTAATTTGTTTATTTGATAAATTGAGTATAAAATCTCAAATTATACTTTTAAAATTCATTGGAATAATGAAAATGAAACACAATGGTATTTAATGTTAGTGATAATATGAAAAATTAAAACGGTAGTAAATTTTAAAAAAAAAAATTACATATGACAGATAAAAGAAATACATTTTTCTCTCTAAATATGACAGATAAAGAAAAAAGATTTTTTTCTAAAACCAAAAGATAAAAGATTATATTTTTGTACACACCCAAAGTATACATTCAAAGAGACACTTAAATGTAAAATATTACTCCCCTCATTCCAATATATTAGTCGTTATCTTGTATTTAAGTAGAAAGTTATCTTCATTCCTATGATATCACTAATTTTTCTCCTTTTTACAAGGACATTTATTCTCATAAAACATTATTATTCTCTTTTTTTTATTTTATGTAACGTTTTCCAATAAAAACATAAAGAAATAAATGTGAAAATTGAGACCTATATTGATTATGAAGTAATGATATTTTTAATATGTGTGTTTTATATTATAATTATTAATAAATTAAAATAGAAAGAATAGTAAAATATTTTCTTTTCTTCTCTCTATAATATTTTCTCTCTTTTCTTTTATTATTATTTTATATTTAGATATATTTTTAAATTACATTTCAAGTGTTTACATAAATAGTATATTCTAGATATAAAGGTACTGACTTCTGACCTTCTAACAAGACTCATTTAATAGAATTACTGTTACCAATGCTTCTTGTTATTATAAAACCCTAACCCTATCAATGGTCGATCCTCAGCCTTTATCACCTTCCCACCGCCTAATCCTGTCTTTTCCACATGCATATTAAATGCATGCCCATTATTCAAAATGTTGCACTAGATTTGTGTGACCCAGGAGTGTAATCGTATATATTTAAATACGGATATAGTAATTTTTATATTCGTTTATTTATGAGTATTTTAAAATTAAATATAAATATATTTGCTTAATTTTGAATATGTTTTATTTCGAATACGAATACAAATAGATACAAATTTTTTGGTTACTATTTACATTCCTAAATATAATCTAAATTTTAGCACAAAAAATAATTCGAATAAAAATATGAGTAAAGTTATACTCAACTCGTTTAGGATTCAAAATGACTACTCGAATTCTCAATCATTATTTGATATATACTCGAACCATTATTGTATTACATTATATCATCGACAATGTTTCAAGTGTTAAATAATAAATTATTGACATTTAATTAATTTTAATGTTATTATCAAAAATATGTTGATTTTAATATGAGTTAAGATAAAAAAATTACAAAATTAAATTATTAGTTATAAACACTTTTTTTTCAACGAGACGTGTATTTAAATTTTTTAAAAGGTAAAATTCAGATTAGTACAAAATTAGACATGTGGAGTATAATTGTATATCATTTGAAAAAATTATTTTACTTAATATATGATGATTATATTACATGCACATAGAAAAAAATAACACAAGAATATCCAAAATGTTGGAAATTATGGGAAAAAATAAAATGTTATTAATTTTAACAATGTCAATTTGAAAATTATGAATACTTTGCTAATATAAAAATTTGAATTTAAACTATTAAATAATCTATAAAAGCTTATCTTACATAAGTTTTGAAAATAAAATGCATGTACTAAACTAATAAATTATAGTTTTGTTCTTTTAGTATATATATATTTTTTTGTTAAATGATATATTTTAGATATTTTATATTTTTCAATCGTAAAAATGAATAAATTAAAGTTCTCAATTGACTAAATTGTATGTAGCTAATAATGTTTATTAATTTTTTGTAAATATGTAAAAGAATAATAAGATATATTGATTTTGGTCAATTTGACCACAAAAGACAAAGTCATAGAAGACTTTTATCTTGAGAAGAATTAAGTATAAATTATTCATATACAATAAATTATTTTATTCATATTTTCAATAAATTATTCCAAATTGTAAATTTTGATATTTAAAATTATTCATATATAATAAATTATCTTATTCATATTCTCAATAAAGTATTCTAAACTGTAAACTTTTATATTTAAATTTATTCATATACAAATTTCAAATACGAATTTGAATATCAGATACCGGATATTCGTTATTTGTCAGATATATTTACGGTCAGATGTTAAACGAAAATGAATATTGCTATATCCGTATTCGTATCCGTTTATTTACAAATACCTTAAAATTAAATACATCCGTTTAATTTTAAATACGAATAATATTTACTTTATTTTAAATATTAATACGAGTTTAATTTTTTAATTACCATTTACGGCTCTATTTATGAGTGTCATGTGGTATGAATAAACAATTATGTTTGTTGCTAGCTATTTATAACCATATTAATTAGTTTGAATTATGGAGTAACAAATTTTCTACCAGTAGGTTGAGTGCCATACATGTATTAATTGTACTGCTGTACTGGTGGAAATATTCATAATATTGATATTAAAATTTTGTACATTCCTTCATCTAATTATCGGTTGCCAGCCATTTTTTTCAAAATACTTTCTATGTCTAATATGCTGCAGTAATCCAATCATAGAAGATTAATATCTTTTACATGCTATCCTTGCTCAGTCCCGCTTGTGGATTATTGGCTATATTTATTTGCAAATTTTAACTTAATTAATTTCTATATGCATGATGAGTATGCATGCATGCATGCATATACTTGCAGTACTATTTCTCAATTTTAATTTTAAAGTCCTAATTAAGATGCTCCAACTTATATATATATTAGCATGATATATATTTGTTAATGCTCGAATTTGTTCGCATGTTCAATCACCGGTTGAGACGTTAACCTGTACAGATAAAATCGTCAAAAGTCATTGACGGCTTGGGGCCGTCGGAAGACACTTCCGGTGTGAGAGTAAGTACAAGTTTACTCTCATATCATATTAACGTATGTTCTGAAAACATTTAATAGGGTTTGCTCTTATATCATATTAACGTATGTTCTAAAAATATTTTTTAAGGTCGGACAAATGATCTTCGGTTTCCATACTCTTGACTATCATGTCGTAAACATATACCTCTATATTCTCACCAATTTGACTATCGAATACTTTATTCATCATACGTTGATATGTAACGCCGGCATTGATGGGGTCGAAATACATAACTTTGTAAGCATAAATGGCTAGGTGAGTGATAAAAGCTGTCTTCGGGATGTATATCAATCTGGTTGTATCCCGAGAAAGCATCAAGGAATCTAAGCATCGTATGCCCAGATGTGGAATCAATGAGCTGATCGAAGCTTGGCAAGGGATAGTAGTCTTTTGGACATGCTTTATTGAGGTTAGTGCAATTAAAGCACATCCTTCACTTCCCATTGTGTTTCTTGACCAGAACTACATTTGCAAGCCATTTAGGGCAGTCTATTTCAAAAATAAAACCCACCGCTATAAGTTTGCTGATTTTTTCATCAATTGTCGCATATCGCTCGGGAGCTATATTCTGACGTTCTTGCTTAACTGGTTTGGCGTTGGGGTTGTCTATAAGTTTATGGACATCAACACTTTTATCTATCCCAAGCATATCTGCTGGTGTCCAGGCAAAAGCATTCGAATATTCCCTTAAGAGATTTATCAATTGAGATTTGAAATCTATCTGAAGGATACGCCCGATCTATACAATCTTCTCGTTATTCCCAAGGAATAATTCTATTTCTTTTATTTCTTCAACAGTCATTGCTATCGACTCTGTGCCTCCTTCCGTAAAGGGTTCCAACTTAATTTTCATTGTTGCTTTTTGTTTGTTAACCCCTACGGAAGTCGTATGTATGGTCTGAAGATAACACATTCGGGAGAGATCTTGATCTCTGATAACTTCTCCGGTGCCGTTTTTCGTGGGAAACTTTATCTTCAAATGGGGAATGAAAGTGACTACTCTTAGTGCTGATAAGATGGTTCTCCCCAAGATGGCATTGTAGTTTATTTCCACTTGGACCACATAGAATTTAATCACGATGGATGCTTGTTTCGGGGCTGTGCCGAAGATCACTGGCAACTATATTGTTCATACAATACGAATAGGGTTATTGTCGAAGTCGTACAGCGGGGACTCATTGCATATCTCTAGCTTTCTACCCCTCAAGTCTAGTCGATTGTACACATGACTGTAGAGTACATCATTTGAACTTCTGTTATCCACAAGCATTCGTTTCAAATCCATGGTGCTGACCTGTGCCGTTATGACCAGAGCGAACTTCTTTAATGAAGGCTTTACGTTTTCGATTGGATATGATCGATGTTGATCTACTGGATATTACGTCCATGACGCCCCTTGTGGCAGAGTTAGGGGTGGCGGTACTATCCGGTCAAAGGGTGACCGTGTGTACCTCTTGTCGATGTAGCAATCAAGATTCTCGCTATGTACCTGTGTTTCCAAAAAGTCTCTCAACTGGTAATAGTCTTCAGTATTATGACCTTTTGCCTCATGGCAGGTATAGTATCGGTCTCTGTTCTTTTGTCTGGCGAAGACTCTGATCTTTGGGGGTTTCTTGTAGAAGGGTTAATTCTTGATGTCGTTAACAATGTTGGCCCTACTGGTATTCAGGGGAGTGTAATCCTTATTGTTTCTGTTTAACAGATCTTTGAGGCTGTCATTCTTCTATTGTCGAATTATTTTATAATCTTTTTTCCCATTCTCTTTATTGTGGTCTTCTTTCTTATCGGTTTTCTCGCTTCTGGGGTCTTTCTGGTGATAATCACCTATACTTTTCGAAGTACCTCAAAGATTGGTAAGGACATCTTTCAGCTCTACATATTTATCAACATTTTCATAGGCCTCCGATAGAGTTTGAGGAGTCTTTGAAACGATTTTTTCGATCAATCTGCTGCATTTGTTGACACTTAGGCCCATGGTTAAAAATTGGATCACCTGCTTCGGGTCTATAGTGGGGATTTCGGACACTACATCTCTGAATCTCTTAATATACTATTGAAGAGTTTCGTTCGGGCTCTGTTTCACCTAGAGTAAAGATGTGATCATCCTAACACATCTCTTATTGTTACTGAAACGTGTATGAAACTGATCCTGTAGTTTTTCCCATGAGTCAATAGATCGGGGAGGGAGAGAAATAATCCATTCCCTCGTTGTTTTCTTCAGATTAAAAATAAATAGGTGACACATCGTCGACGGTTTATGACCATGAAAGTGCATGACCTGCTTAAAAGAGAAAGTGTGATTATTGGGGTCACCTACCCCGTCGTACATCTCGAAAATTGGGACTTTCAAACTTCGATCGATCCTGGCCCTTTCTAGCTCCTTTGTGAACACTGATTCGAGTGGTTTTTTAGGTTTTGTACTGTTTGTCCGGAGTTTCTTTTGGGCATGACTCTCTGGCTCAACAAGGCGTTTTTGTCCTTCTCCAATTGTTCATATTGTTTGTCAAGTTCTTCATGCTTAGCTAGATATCGAGAGCTTTTTTTCGATCAAGAACCTCTTAGAGGCAACGTTTTTTTTCTAACTTCTGTTGTATGGCGAGACTTTGATCATGCTTACCCCTGAGAGTTGTTTTGGTTCTTCGGGGGTGGTGAGTTCGCCATATTGGTTATTTTTGGTTGAAAGAAATCTCTATTAAACACTAAAAGACCCTCCTTCTAGCATCAATGTTAACACTTAAATTTGTTCGCACGTTCAATCATCGGTTGGGACGTTGACCTGCACAGATAAAACCACCAAAAGTCCTTGACGACTTGGGGTCGCCGGGAGACACCTCAGGTGTGAGAGTAAGTACAAGCTTCGAAGAGTGTTAACAACGGTGACATGAAGTATTTAGCAGGGGAGAGTATTATGAAAGCTATATTTTTATCTCAATTATTCACCTTGTATTTATAGTACTTACTCAACTCCTTAGAGTTAAGACTCCTTTTAGGAATCGTATATTGGAGATATTGTTGAAGAAAGTAACTGTCTTCCTAGTCACAACTGAATATGTAACTTCTATATTAACTCTAATTGGATATGATAAGTCGTTAACTATTCGAAAGCGACTAAGAGACTAGCCCAAACATATCGGACCCAAAGGATCCTCTTATGCGCGTACTAAGCCTATTGAGTTGCCGGGCCAGGCCCAACGTTGGAAGCCCATTTAAGCTTTTGGTGCCTCTTTCTAATAGCTTAAACTTTTAAATGAGTTAGTTACTTAACATAGTATCAGAACTCTAGGTGTGCAATACTTATTTTATAGTGTAAATGCAACATAGGTTGTCTGTTTTCCAAAAAGTTGCATTTATTGTTGGTGTCTTTTTCTAATAGTTTTAACTTTTAAATGAGTTGGTTACTTAATAATATATGTGTGTATGTATATGGACATAATAATCAAAATTAACATTGGAAAATAAAGATTCCATGGATTATGTTACATGCATCTCAAAATTTGGCAGCCTTAGGTTTTTATTCATGAGCCATATATACAAATTAACCCATGTAAAGTTAATGTTTAATTATGAGAAGGTATACATTATAATCATGTTACTGTCCTTTCCTGGTATATATTACTTTTGCTAGCTTTACATAATTTTCACTTTTGGGTAATTAAATGTTGCTAATTATTTGGCCTTTTTGACAGGAATATATTCACCGTCTATGGCTCCTTAATGGTCACGAAAGTAATTCTTCATGCATATGTTTAATATTTATCACCAATTAAAAAGTGAGGTAGAGCACCATTTTACTTTTCCCCACCTTAAGTGCTACCATTCCAGGTAATAAATTAATCATTCTTCACTTGTCATGCCTATGACAAACAAACAAAAGCAAGTCCGATATTCCATTGGATGGAATAATGTTTGAATTATGGTCTATAGAATATTAAAAAAACATGTAAAAAAATATACAAAGAATTATCATGGCAGCCCCATTTAATCTGGAAAAAGAAAAAGTTAAAAATATGCGGCATTTTTTTTATGAATCGATGGACCAATTATAGATGAACAGAACATAGTATGAAGAACACGCGAAGATCTTGTATGGTGTTAAAGTATATGGTGTTAAAGTATATATGCTTTTTATTAAATAAACGATTAAAATAATAAAGCTAGCATATTTAGAGAATCATTGACAATTAATGTTTATTTTAGGACGTCACACCATCCCCATTGATCAGTAGTAGTATAATTCGATCTGTCTAAATATATAATTAAGTGATAATCCACCTTAATCATAATTAAGTGATCGGTTAAAGTATCTGTACTTTTATCATGCATGCACCAATATAAAAATTAATCTGCATTTTAATTTTTATTTAGTTGAAATATAAATAAGAAAACATTAAATAATATTGACAGGAGTAGATGGATCATGTATTTCTTTCTATTCTATCTGCTAAATGATTGAACGAACGTTGAGGATTGCATTATATCCTGCTTTATTATGTTCTTGCATGTAATTCTTGGTCTAATGATGTCAAGTTGAGGGTATAAAAATAAAATATTAAAAACTTTCCCTTTATGGAGTGGGAATTTTTTTTACATGGTTTGGACTTGCCCTTTTGGGAGTGGGAGATGAGGAAATTGCTTACATATATTCCAACTGCTCTCTCTCTCTATTGTGAGTGTGTGACAGAGAATGAATGAATGATATATATATATATATATATATATATATATATATATATTTGAAACTGATTCATAGTTAAAACATTTTAAAACAATTTGAATCGTCAGCAAAATACGTTTGAAATTATTTCGATTATATCGCGTCCGCAACATTGAACATTGAGCAATAGATAACATTTCCAACATTGTGATGTGGAGGGGTTCAGAAAAACAATATTGTAACAGTAGAATATTTCAATAGACAATATTAGATGAGTTGGCTGGTAAATGCTCTCTCTTTCTCTCTCTCTCTCTCTATATATATATATATGTATATATATTTCAAAGGGGATCCACTTGGGTGTCCCCGCTGTTCACCAATAATGATATGCAGCATCTTCTTCTCTGGCAATAAGGAAACCCTCCTCTTTTCCGTGGTAGCCCTAATGGGCAAGAAGGAAAAGTCCAATTGATTGCATGTTCTCATATCCTATCCATTTCTACTTTCGGCCATCATGTATCTATCTATATACTCATCAGTCATGAGGCATGGAGGGAGGTCCCCTACTCTTCCACATGGCTTCTCAGGGTTAGCCTTTATGGTGGCTATAGCCCAACCACAACTTTAAGATTCTAAGTTTTATTTATTTAATTAATTCTTTGAAATGTGTATTTTATCTCTTTTAGGGTTAAGACAACGAGATACTTGTAAATCAAGGATGTATTATTGTTTGTTTTATATTTATTCATAAAAAATATTAAATTATTAATTTAGTAGCGGTGACATGACTAGATTATAATGATTAATTTAAAGTATTGTGTTATTTATATATTACTAGTAAAAAACTATCTTTTTTATGGGAAAATTGACGAATAAAATTCTTTTCAAAGAAGAGATAGAATAGTTGAAAGCCAGCTTGTAGAATTTGTCAAATCAATATGTAGTCAAAGTATTTTGAAAGAAAAAACTCATTTTTGACTTCCCCGTTGCAAAAGAATCAGTATGTGGTTAGGATGACAACTATCACTGTATGTCCCAAAAATAAAAGGTGTGTGAGAGTACTGATTATTAGAACCACAACAAAATAGAATGGGTGTGTGACTGATTATTATATGGTTGGATGATTAAAACTTTATTAAGAACTTGGAGGGGTGGAATCTGTAAAGGTTAATGGGATAAGAAAGTCCCGAGTCACTACTCAAGTAAAAATTGGCAAAGTTTATTAGTGGTGAAACCAGAGAGTCAGTAATATATATATATATATATATATATATATATATATATATATAGAGAGAGAGAGAGAGAGAGAGAGAGAGAGAGAGAGAGAGAGATAAATAAATAGATAGACATGTATACTTCTCTTTTTATTTTATTTTAGTGAAGTTATGAAAAATATTTTTAGTAAGATTTAATGGATGATAGTATTAAAGTTTGAATGGATTCTTGAGTTGTTAAAAATTGAATAAACAATTATTTGTTTTTTCACTTTTTGTTGTCGATTTTCAATGCAAAAACAGTTGGTACTAAATAAAGATTTGCCGCTACCGATCAAACGGACCATAAAGTTTTCAAAAATATTATACTATTTATTATTGACAATTTAAAATTGCCATGTTTAACTCTTTATTATAATTTTCACTTCATATATAACATAACGACATGCACGAACACGAACACAAAAAATTAGAAAAATTGATATTTTCATATGTATTTTTATATTTTTACATGATTTTTTCTCACATGAACATAAAATGGGTTCTACTTTCACGTGAGAGAAAATCATATAAAAATATTTAAAAAGTATATGAAAATAGTGTTCCCCAAAATTTGATATGAGGTTAAATAACATCTATAGATTTCCATATTTATGAACATCAATTTTACCTAATTCAGGAGAGAACTCTGTCAAAAGATTTCAAAATAGTGAATATGTATATTGCTTGTTGAGGTTATGTTGGAGTTTATATATAATGATCACACAAACTTAAGCTCAATTAAATAAATACACAAAATCCTACGTACACAACATAAAAGATAACACCTATCAAGTTTGCTACTAGTTAGCTCCTACAAAACTGAGCCTTGGGCATCCGCAGCAGAGAAAAGATGTTTTAATAAAATAATGTTGCTTCTCTATACTTTAATTTTTTTGAGCCATATTTTCAACACTCACAAAGTTGATCGACACACACCTTTCCTTTCAAATCTTCCACTACGACCAATAAGATAGAGGTAATTCTCTGATTGGCTAGTGATTTCCGTCCAAATCTTCCACTACGACCAATCTATGATAGAGGTAACTCTTTGATTGGCTAGTGATGGGATATACATTCGAAGAAGGAGCCAAAGTAAGCTTGTGTGTCCGAAGTACGCAAATGACGAAGCCACTTTCGGATAGGATTCCTGAAGAAGATCGACTTCGGCTTTTAATAGTAAAGTTTCGGCGTAATCTGGCTTAAAGTAATTTCTAAGCATCTTGAATGGACAAGTGTCCCTAATTTTAACACTTATCTCATGAGCTTAACAATATGCAAACTCATTAATCAAACATTCTCTTAGTCACTAGCATTTATTGCCATGCAAAAAGAATAATTAATGGATAGAATTGAAAAGAATGAGTGGATGTCATGTGGTTTTCGGCCAGTGGCTGCCGAAACTCTATGTAAGGATGACTGACTGAGATAATGCCACTTTATATACTCAACTCTCTACCCTTCATTCCTTACCCTACTCACCTTGTGTTAATCTCATACTGATGCTATCACCTGGCAATACCTCGCCATCAAACTCAAGTGAATTGTTTTATTGTGCAGGATTCAAGTCCATCAACTCATGTGATTCAAACTTTTGGGACAAAACGCGCCTTAACAACTAGACAATTTATAATTAATAACAACCAAAACTTTGTTGGACATCGATCAATCCCCCCGCCAAACGAAATTCATGGATAGTAACATCCCTCACATTTTGATCCATGTCTCCATGAGTGACTGATAGACTCATGTCCCCTCATTTTCTCAGTGCATGAGCCAATCAACCTTGCGTCGTCTGCTAGCCGTTCACAAAGATTACGCTCTAAGCCATTGCCAGAGGTTCATAAAGGTCATTGATCAAGGACAAGCACCAAGATTAACAACATTGTACTCTGATAACAACTGTAAAAATCAAAGACAAGCACCAAGATTAACAATACTGTACTCTCACAAGAACTGTAAAAGGAGAAAGTCGTACAAATTCAAGATATACGTCGAGTTTAGTTTAGCATATTAATTTATTAATTTTTTTTGGTATCATTAAGACATGCTATTGTATCACAATTTTTTATTTTTTTTGGGGGGAAGTATGGAACACTGGCATCCGCCATGGGCAGGGGCGGAGCTACTAGTCGGCTCCTAATTTTTTTTATTTATATTAAATATACTATATAATTAAGTAGCCTTAAGTTAGAATAACCTTGGTCTGCCCATCTCAAAGTAAACTTAAGTTGAAATAATCTTGGTCAGCTCAGTCCAATTTCAATTCCTGACTCCGCTCTTGACTACAAGCGACTGAGTCCTTGCCAATCTCAGCATATCAAAATTGAAGGCCTGACAATATTGTAACTTCAAGGGAGTAAAAGATTAAACCTTTATTACCAAAAGATAGTACTCCATTAAAAAACGTATCTAGAGAGTATCAAGCAAAACTTGAGGCAAATTTTACATAAAAATCCTAGAGGTCATCGCAAACGTTCATGTAAATCAAAGATTGGTCATATATGAAGTGTGCGTAAGCATATAAAAGATGCTGCTTTCAATTCCTATACCAACACCCCTAAAATTTCTATCTTCACATCATAAATTGCAACCAAATAAATCCGGTTCAAATATGATGTCTGACCTATTTTTGACCAGACAAAATTCATAATTTCCTCACACATGAGATGAATTCGAGTTGAAAAAGAATTTACTTGTTAGCTTGATGACTAAGACAAATAAATGTAATTCTTAATTTGATTAGGAGAATAAGTTGTTAGTCAACAGAATATGTGGTCAGCCTGGAATTGTTTTCCAATTCATAATAGAAATAGATTAAGAAAAAATATTATAAATAACACTATGAGATAGTCTATTATCATCACGGGAGAGACGCAAGAAGGCCGCCGAAAAAATAAATTGGGAAGTGGTGAAGTTAGTTAGGTTTCTCAACTTAATTAAAGGTAATTTTATATTCTTTCAGTTTATTGTGCAACCTCAAGTTTCAGAGATAAAACTTAGGCTATGTTTGTTTGCAAAATACATACTTGGGATTGAACTATTTATATTAATTTAAAACTATTTTCGACTTTTTTTATCCCATCACGAGGGATTAATAGTCCCTTAAATAGTCATTGGATTATTTTTTTATCATTCTCAAGGCTATTTATGAGGGATCATAGGATAAAAAAATCGGAAATAGCTTTAAATTAATACAAATAGTCCAATCACAAGTATACATTTTGCAAACAAACATAACCTTGTAAGGTCATTATTAGTGACATAGTGGATATTTGAAATTCGACCCGTGAGTACTTTTCCAAGTTAAATATTGTGTTTTGCTTGTGGATTGTTATTTGTTATTTTTGTTCTCATTATTGAGTTTGTTAATTTTTTAATTAATTAATTGCATAAAAAAGAAAAAATAATTTCTAAGATTACGATTATTTTAATTTCTCTTTTTCCTACAAAATTAAAACTATCGAATATCTGATTTCAGTGAACAAAGCATGAGACCATACACAACCAAGTACTCAGTTGAATGTAGCAAGTGAATGGATTCTTACAATGCTAATTATATATAGTCCAATTATTCAAAGTAGGAAAATAAAAAATTCCCTACCAACTACCAAGAACCCCATTGAATGTAGCAAGTGAATGAATAATGTACCTAAAATTGGGCATAATTAGAGCAAAATTGAAATTGGATAATGTATACTTTTTCTACGTAGTATTTATAGCGTCTGTAATATAAACAATAAACTTAATTATAATTATAAAAAATAGGATTCCATTTGATATCATTTAACAAATAAATTATTTAATTCTGAGTTTTAGACCAATAAAAAAAAACTTTTATTTTTCCTAAAAGAGAGTTGGATACATTTGATGGGCTTAAGGAAATAGGCTTACAGTTAAATATTTAAACGCAGACCCAGCCGAAGCCTAGCCTGGCCCATTTACAATTTCACACCACCTAAAACCCAGTATTTGGGTAACCACTTGAAACGCCGTCGTTAGCCTAGGAAAATTTGAAAGTCCAAACGACGCAGTTTCAATGGAAACTGAAAGAAGAAGAAGTTTCAAATTAGGGCTTTGAGAAATCCTACGCTGCTTTCTGTCTCTATTCAAAGAATTTTATCACTCTCTAAACCACATAGTTGTCTTCCTCAACTCCGCGGTGTAGATACGAGGAGTTTGAGAAAACCCTATCCCTAGTCTTCAAAATCTTCCAATTCCCATCTTTTTGTTTATCTGAACATTTCAACTACTTTTCACTCCTATCAGTAAGTCATTCAAATGTTTTTTTTTTTAAATTGTATGTATGTGTATTTGTTGAAGTATTAGGGTTGGTGGGTTCTGCTTCCTTTGCTACTAGATTATCATTAAGTTGATTAATTTGCTTTGATTGAAGATCTGTTTAAAATGATGCTATTCAATTATAGTAAAACATGATTTGTTTTTATTTTACTTAGGTTATATACTGTTTATCTTTGACATTAATGTTATCCAAATATAGTTTTGACTTTACACCATCCATCCCATTATTTGAAACATTGCAGGATTAGAAATGTAGAAGCTTTAATTGGAGTATACTTTTCAATACTCCTGTTTTTAATGCTTGATGTTGGTTGGGTCTTCAATCAGTGTGCTTCTCATAATTTGCATGACATGGTGTATTTATATGTGAGATATGTACTTGTTTTAGTATATAATAAGTACAATTGACTTAATCAGATTGACATATCAATGCATTTGTTTGCTTGATTGTATAAAGTTTTTAACTTTATCGGTGTCTGATATCTTGTTGAGTTCTGTTGGAGCATAAACAAAGTTATTACTTTAAGAGACAAGGTTGTTAATATAACAATTGACACTTGTCAATATTATGAGGTAATGTTGCATTTGGCCCCAACTACTACTACCTCCCCCCTTGTTTATCACCCAAACACCAGGAAAAGAGTAGAATTGAAGAGCTGCTTGTTCAATCTATAGTTGTAAAAGGTTTTTTCCATTTATCATGGAAAAGTGTGTAGCATTATTGAAATACCTTACCTAGTGCTGCAATCGAATACAGTATTTGCAAACAGCCAAGGCTTAGATTTTTCTTTTTTGCTAATTTAACTCAACTACTTATTAGATGTGCCAACTTTAAGCTAGACCTTCTCGACAAGAGCGTATGTAGTGTTATGGCAGGTTAGTAATTTTTGTATGATGTCTATGTTTTGTGCGTATAACTATGTTTGAGCTGTCATGCTCAGAGATAGGACTGAGCTGTCATTCTTAGAGAGGTGACCTGAGCTGTCATGCTTGAGAGCCTATGCCCCCAATGAGCTGAGTTTGACTGAGCTCAAACTCCTCCAAAGCATGTTTGATGTAGAACAAGGTGAAAAGAAAGAATAAGAGTACCTATCTCCGTAGAGAATCGGTAAAGAAATACAAAAAAAAAAAACACACAGCTTTAATCTCAAATCAATTCATTCAATAATCTGTCTACAATAATGAGTTTACAACTCTATTTATAATTCTCTTAAACACTCTCCTAATCCAATTTGGACTCTAAAAGATACATACAAATTAATTAGATAATTACAAATTATAAAAGATAACTTAAACACAACTTTTAATTGAAATATAACTCCTAATTAAAATCTACTACTATAATAAAACCATTCTAATTAAAATAAGACTCTTATAAAATATCCTATAAATAATTGTATTAATTATCCAATATTTATTCCTAACTAACAATACAAAATTAATAATAAAGAATTTCTTTTTTCTTTCCGCATCATTCTCATCTCCTTTGAAAAAAACTCGTCCTCGAGTTATGAAGTATCGAAGAATAATAAACCATAGCCCGGAAGATGCAATCCAACAAAACATGCACATCCGATATCTTGTAAGCACAATTTTCAGGAATATCATCGACACAAGTAAGAAACTAGATGCATCCTTGGACTCAAATACAAAATTGGCAAAAAAAAATCAACTTGCTCTACCGCAACTGTGTCTCTCTTCTTGTGTTTAACTTATTGGTCAACATGATTCATCTCTTGCAATGCATTTCCTTCCACGCAAATCACCTTGGAATCTTCAATTAATACAACATTTTCTAATTCAGTCACTTTAAGATCCTCACAAATCTTAACAAGTCGAGGTTTTTGTTCTTGAAGAGTCGCACTAACGCTTTGTAATTTATTTGTAGGATCCAACAACAGTGTTAATATTTATGTTGATTCCTTGACCATGTGTTGGAATTGCGGCGATGTATTGTGAAATATTTGCTTGATTTGCTACAAGTATTGCAATGGATTCTTCAATTTTACTAAGACAATCCCTCCAATTATAAGTTACCATAACTGCTGTAATATATATATATATATATATATATATATATATATATATATATATATATATATATATATTGAATAGGGACTAAATTGAAAACTATTAAAATTTTAGGGACTGAAATTGAAGAAAATGAAAATACAAGGGTTGATATGAAATTAATGAAACTTCAGTGGCTAAATTGTAAAAAAATAAAAGTTTAGGAGCTAATCTGTAAAAAATTAAAAGTTTAAGAGGTATTTTAAAATTTTATGAAACTTTAGGAACTAAACTAGAAAACTGTAGAAACGTTGGGGGTATTAAACTGTAATTTACCAGAAACAACAGATTTTTGTTTTTTTTTGTTCGGGATAGATAGAGACTATGGCGATGACGGTTCTGGCTGCATATCGTACTTTCATTTCGGAAAATTGTTGTCGATTCTCTAGTAAACTTCGACAATTTGATGGAGGCCAGAAAAATAGGTTAGGAAGGAATTTGGTGAAATCAAAAGATATCAGGAAGCTCTGGATGCCAAATGATGTAGAACAAGGTGGAAAGAAGGAATAAGAGTACCTATCTCCGTAGAGAATCGTTAAAGAAACACAAAAACAGGCACATGACTTTAATCTCAAATCAATTCATTCAATAATTTGTCTATAATAATGAGCTTACAACCCTATTTATAATGCTTATAAACACTTTCCTAATCCATTTTGGACTCTAAAAGATAAATACAAATTAAATAAGATAATTACAAATTATAAAAGCTAACTTAAACACAATTTCTAATTAAAATATAACTCCTAATTAAAATCTACTACTATAATAAAACTATCCTAATTAAAATAAAACTCTCATAAAATATCCTACTAAATAATTACATTAATTATCCATTATTTATTCCTAGCTAACAATACAAAATTAATAATAAAAAATTTCTTTTTCCTTTCCGTATCAATGTTAAAGCTTAAACATTTTGGCATTTAGCCTGGCTTGTTTACCCCAACTCACAATGTATATACTGTCTTCGTATGTGTGTGTTGTTTGCATAGTTGTCAAATCATGAATCGTATCGTGTATAGAAAACTCCCATGTCGTGTTTCATGTAGCAAAATAAATATAATTGCTTTGTATGTATATGTACCAAATATAATTGCTTTCATGGAGGCCTGATTCTTTCCTTTTACACGAGTTGGTAACAAGGCCGTTATTTCAAAATAGTCAAAATAGTCGGCAGTTCTAATTTGTGCGACTCTCTGGTTTTCATCTAATTATATCAACATCTTCATTTGTCACACGTAACTGTTTTTGTTTATTTTCTGCCATTGTTTTTGTACTGCAATATATGCCTCTTTTACTTGTGTAAATTTTCCCCTCAAGTTGACAGGGCTGTACAATAATTAAAAGGAATGTGGTTGCATATGCGGTGTTAGGATGCTTTAGACTGATTCTTTTGTCTTTTTCATATGAGTAATATATCTCTCTCTCTCACTTGCAATAGTTATGGCTAGCTCTGCTCCAGAAGGATCTCAATTCGATGCACGTCAATTCGATGCAAAAATGACTGAACTGTAAGTTCTTCATATTCAAATTTCAATTAATTGAACTTGCTTCATAATAGATTTGCCTTTTGTTTTCTAGTTACACTTTGTTTCTTACTTTCTGATGAAGAAGAAGCGTATTTTCTTCCTTATATGTCAATGATAGTACTCATGTTATGGTTTGTTGAATTGATTGGAGTAGACTTGGGGCCGATGGAGAGGAATTCTTCACATCATACGATGAGGTTTACGACAGTTTCGATGCTATGGGATTGCAAGAAAATCTTCTTCGAGGCATCTATGCTTATGGTAGAGAAGATTTTAACCTTGTTTTCCCTTTTCTTATGTTATTTGTTTTCCTTAAAAACCTTGTTCTTCAAGACGGTACATCATGTGAGAACTACATCAAACATATTTATATTCCCTGACTACTTGATGGGCAAAGTGATTAATTTTTTAATTCTCCAATAGAACCCTAATTTTGACTTGCTTATCAGAGCTTCTTTGAGAATAACCTATATTTATCTTGTGATTGCCAAAGTTATCAGTTTTATGTTTGCCTGTCATTTCTTTAGTTTACTGCCGATTCTTATATAGAACCAGTTTTTGGGGAAGTGGAGAACTGAAAGGTGGGTTCAATTTTTTGAAGGTTTTGAGAAGCCTTCTGCAATTCAGCAACGGGGGATTGTTCCATTCTGCAAGGGACTTGATGTTATTCAACAGGCACAATCTGGTACTGGGAAAACAGCAACTTTCTGCTCTGGAATTTTGCAGCAACTTGATTACGGTGTAGTTGAATGTCAGGCATTGGTCCTTGCACCTACTCGTGAACTTGCACAACAGATTGAGAAGGTTATGCGAGCACTTGGTGATTATCTTGGTGTGAAGGTGCATGCTTGTGTAGGAGGAACTAGCGTCCGCGAAGATCAGCGCATTCTCTCAAGTGGTGTTCATGTTGTTGTTGGTACACCTGGCCGTGTATTTGACATGTTGCGAAGGCAAGCACTTCGTCCGGATTACATCAAAATGTTTGTGCTGGATGAAGCTGATGAAATGCTTTCGAGAGGTTTCAAGGATCAGGTATTTATCATTGCCAGTTTTCCATGATCTGTATTTGTTCAATTGTTGTGTTGTCCGTATCTTTTAGCCTGAATGGTCAATGTGTGGTTGTTTGTGCTTTGTTTAATGGGGTATAGGATGCAGTATCAGAGATTATCTCATTACAAATTATGTACATTCAAATGTTTTTATACTTTTAGTATTTCGTTTGACAGAAAAGCTTTTGGGTATGAACTTATTTAGATTTTTTCTTATATAACTGGAAAAGCTGCTGTGTTCTGCAATACTGAATCCAGATTGTTTACCACTCAAAGCAGTTTCTTACCCTTAACTTTATTCTTTTCAGATCTATGATATTTTCCAGTTGCTACCACCCAAAATTCAGGTTGGGGTTTTCTCAGCCACCATGCCTCCTGAGGCTCTTGAAATCACAAGGAAATTCATGAATAAGCCTGTGAGGATTCTTGTGAAACGTGATGAGCTTACTCTCGAGGGTATCAAACAGTTTTACGTTAATGTTGACAAGGAGGAATGGAAACTTGAGACACTTTGTGATCTATATGAGACTTTGGCCATTACCCAGAGTGTCATATTTGTTAACACTAGGCGCAAGGTTGATTGGCTCACTGACAAAATGCGCAGCCGTGATCACACGGTCTCTGCAACCCATGGAGACATGGATCAGAACACTAGAGACATCATTATGCGGGAATTCCGCTCTGGTTCCTCTCGCGTGCTCATCACCACTGATCTCTTGGCTCGTGGTATTGATGTCCAGCAAGTGTCTCTTGTAATTAACTATGATCTCCCAACTCAGCCAGAGAACTACCTTCATCGAATTGGACGAAGTGGACGTTTTGGAAGGAAGGGTGTTGCGATAAATTTTGTTACCAAGGATGATGAAAGGATGCTGTTTGACATACAGAAGTTTTATAATGTAGTAGTCGAGGAGCTCCCTGCCAATGTTGCTGATCTCCTTTAGTGTGGTTTTGATGCGATGAGTTAAATTGTTTGTTATTTGGAAGTAATTGAAGTCTTATTTCCTAGGGTTTACCAGTCAACATGTCTTGGACTTTCAACTGGGAGATCAATTGCAATTGGGAGGATTCACTGCGCAGTTTGGTTGTGATTTGAATACATTGTTGCAAATTTTGTTGGTTTTCTTTGTATTGTAAGTTTCCAATACGACTTGCAAAATGGAATGATTTGTATTCTCTATGCAGGTTATTTATTTATAAGCGTGACATGATTTGCTATTCTGCTCAAACTAATCAAAGATTTAAAATTAAAACTGATTCTGCTGCCGTCGGTGTTTGTATTTTATAGGAGAGTTTACGCAATATATATATTTTATGTAGTTTATTTTATAATTGGATACTTTTGCAGTTATTGAAGCTAGTGTTTATAATGGGAATAAATTATACAAAGATGACCTATAAAATTAGAGTTTTTTACACTCTAATATTAGGGATGAGATTTTTTGTAATTAAATTCTCTATTTCTTTGTGTCGAGACTTGTGAAGATTATTTTTAGAGTTTATGGCAATGGTATGTAACGTCGTCATAGTTTTATCTTTTTTAGGGCTACGGCGACGGGACATACCGTCGTTACAAACGTTAAAAATCGTCGCTATAGAATTCGATACAGAGAAACAAAGAATTTTAGTTACAAACGATTTTATGTCCTAATACTAACATGTCATCCAAAAACAAGAGGGACATCTTTATCAATTGTGTAATTTTTTTTTCGTCTTGTTCTTTTGTTGGACTCATTTTTGGGAGTCTGAATTGGTACATCAATTTGAATTAAAAATTCATCCAACAAATTTGGATCATCAAGTGAAAACTCTTGAGATAATAATGAAGAATAATATATTGGAGGACCATGATTTTCTATTTACAAAATAAATTAGAGATATATTATTAATAAAAAAACAAAAAACAAATATAATAAAAATACAAACTATTTAACCAAATAATTACAATTACTAAAGATTGAAGTTGTTGATTGAGAGATGGTAAAATTTATTGAATCATTGTACATATTTATAGATTTTTTAATCATAATTTTTAATAGGTTTCGTTGATGATTATTTTTTACCGTTGCAATTATTTTCATAGCCGTTCTGTGACTTGTTCTTTGTTTTTGTTTTTTTTACCGTTTTGTGACATTTGTGTTCTATCACTTCAGGCTATGTACTGAGCATATTTTTTATTTTTTCTTCAGTTGCAGCCTACCCTTCATCTTCTTCTTCAGTTGCAGCCTCCGCCCCCTTCATCTTCTTCCTCTCTCAGTCATCCCCAACCCCAAAAACTTCATCTCCTTCTTCTTCACCCTCTCATTCTCTGTCATTAAAATATATTAACAATTTTAGTCCATCAAAATCAGATTTGTGAATATAGTCGTTTTGTTCCGTCGGAAAATTAGGAAGACTATATTTGTTCTATCTACTGGAGTGGAATAGTTTGTCCTCGACTCTATTTAGTCTAGGACGTGTGAATCTCCGGCCTGCTGGAGATAGCCTAATATTAACATCCCATGTTGGGAATTCAGGAAAGCTATTGTTTTGTAGGCCATCTTTGATAATTTATTCTCGTTTATAATAACCACGTCTTCTTTAGCATATGCCTTCTCTGCTTGTGCTTGATAGATTATAGGGTCATAATTCGAGTTATGCTAGAATTGCCCAGTTATTAGAAAATTTATTTAGCCGCAGAGTTCTGCTCCACTCTTTAAAAGTAAGCAACTTTAGTATTCTAGTTGCAAAATGATAAAGCAGGCTACTAGCCCCATTACTAAAGATGGTGGTAGAAAGTTTGTTCCTCGTGCTCGCCATTGGGTCATCATGGCTTACCCTTTAGCTGCATGTTATATGACGGGCAGTGTGTGTCAAAGCTTAGACACGGCACTTAGAAATGCCCGTTCTGTGCCATGTAGTGTCGGCTTGGATCATTCTTGGAGGCAAAGCACATGCATTACTATGCATTATATAAGTGGTGGTGATAGCTTCATGGCCTATAATACCTTTTATTCACAGGTCAAGGTGTTTTGTTGCATCATATGTGGGTCAATATTTCTGTGTGGGAATAATTTTCTGTTAAAATTATTATTATTCCTCATCCATGTGACATAATTATTTATACTTCCCTGAGTATGAAAAAGGTGCAGCTATACTTCATTCCTTATCTTTAGTTGAGGAGAATATAAGGAGATGGTCGGTGATTAATGTTGGGACTTGTAGAGACCAGAAAACATGATCATTTGTACTTTTATGATGTTGGGAGCTGGCGGCAATGCATTATTATTTATTTATTTATTTATATATATATTTTTTCTTCTATATGCCTTTTCAAGAAATTCTTAAGATTATTATGTATGTTAGATTGGTTTATTAGTTGAACTTAGGCAAGAGATTCCTGGTAAGTAGAGAAGTCAGATTCCTGTAAATGTTTGGGAAACTTGAAAGGAAAAAAATAGTCCATCCTTTTCTGGGCCTTGCTTTCTATTTTTTCTTCTATTCAGTTGCATCCAATTTGGAATATTTGGCCTCTTGGTAGGTATGGTGGATTGACGCCTCCATCAGACACACCACTCAAAACAAAGATTATGCTACTGAGATTTGTGATTGTACAAAATATACTGCACAATGTACAAGGTAGAGTATTTAAATACTATTTCATAGAACTCTAATTTGGAAATGGTCAAATAGGAGCAATTTTCAAATGGGGATATTATAGTTCTGTCATAATCCCATTGACTCTGGATTTCGTGTACACAATCATCACAACGTGATAACCCATAAAACGAGCTACAAAAAAATAAAATAAAATTTCAAATTACTGCTTAATAAATTCTTTAGAGCCCAATCTGTTCATATTGCCTCTCTTTACCCATCAAAATAAAGGTCAGGAAGACCCAAATCTTTTCTTGAAAATCCATGGGAGATTACGGATCAAATTCATATGCTGATGGGAGGATGCAGATGGAGAGATACTATGGGCCCACAAGCGCCTCATCAAACAACCCTCGTGATTTCAGGTCTTACGGTGCTTCTTCGCATGCTACTTCTTCCTATGGACCTCAATCCACCCAAATTGGTGGTGGCAAAGAGACGAAGTTTAAAAAGGGGAAAGGTGTAAGCGGGTCTACTTCAAAATCATGGAGTTTTAGTGATCCTGAGTTTCAGAGGAAAAAAAGGGTTGCTAGCTATAAAGTCTACGCTGTTGAAGGGAAGGTCAAAGGGTCTTTTAGGAAGAGCTTCAGGTGGCTTAAAGATAGGTACAGCAGGGTGGTTTATGGATGGCTGTGATTTTTGCAGTATTATTGTATTTTTTTTTTTCCACTTATAATTTGTGCTTGTTGCTTATTTTGATAATAAAAAAAAAAGTCATTATTTTGTGTAATATTGGGATTTCATGATAAGTTCATTATGCAGGTTTTTCTCGATATGAACAAATTTGTTTATCTAACCTTGGTGGTTGATATCTCCATGCTAATATTAGGATCTCTTAAAAATATTCTTCATGAAGCTCTTACTGCCATTCTTTTAGTCATCATATATACCACTTCCACAATTATGTTTATATGATCAGAGATGCATTTTAGTCCTTTATAATCGGACAATCTTGCTTTCCGTTGGAGTTTTACTTTCCCTTCATCTATATGCTGATTTGCAGCATTCCATCCATCCTCATACTTTTCGGATTATATTCATTCCAGGAGTTGATGATGATAATATCATTGAAACTCCTTATATTCGATGATTTTGATTGATTGGCCCAAGGTTGACTTGTTTCGAGTAGTATCCTCATTTATCTGAAATAACTTCCTTGGCCACAAACTGAAGAGAGAGACTTAGTTAGTTGTCCGTCCACCACACAAAACTATACTTTTGAAAACTACTACTACTCATGGCACGTGATACACCTCCCGTGCGCTTGCCAGGAAGTGGTACTCGTCCACATCTTGCCGTTTTAAGTATGCTTATCCCAATATCCAGGGACAGATGCAATCATTTCTTCCGAACATCTTGCCGTTTTGTGTGTTTAGAAGGTTCGTTTTGGCATTGTGGATTTGTTATCTTGTTAGTTTATCGATAGGATCCGAAGTTATAGTGTGATTTCTTCCGAACATCATAAACTAATAGGTTTCAGATTATACATATCCTTACATAGTAGACAAAGTAGTGTAGTACATATTTCATACTGCACTTGTTTAATTGCAAACTTGCTATGAGGGGGGAGGTGTTCTCTGAGACTTTAATCTTTCGTCCATTTTATTGTTGGGTTTGTGCTCTATTATTATTTATGCATGGAAGAAAGCATAGTGGAATTGTTTCACTTCTGCAACATCTAAGCACCCCCTTTCTCCAAATCCAGCGCTGCGGTTGGGTGGAACTTCAGCTTAGTCCACTTTCAGAAGGCTTTATCTCAACCAAAAATAATCCTGGGATATCTTAGCAATGGTCAAAAACCACGGGAATCGGAGTTTATCTCAAACATCAATAAGCCACTTTCGGAAGGCTTTATCTCAAACAAGGGTGAAGGGTCACAAACCTAAGATCAGTTAACAAGTAAGGTGATAGAGGTTTAAGGATTTGGAGTTTAGTTTGGTCATTCGGACATTAGAAGAATTTTTTTTTGGAGTTATTTTGAATTTTTTTTTAATGTTTTTGCCTAATGAATGACTGGTACTTGTTCACTCATCTCTATAGGAAGGCAAAGACAGCACAAACAAAAGAATTTAGGATACATTTTATGCTATAAATCTTAAAATCATGCTACATATGACGATAAATTTATATTAATATTAAACGTCAACATTTGTGAATACACGGTATATGAAGAAATTAAAATGTGATGTACAAATTATTATTTTATTTTATCGCTTAAAGTTTTACTTTAGTGGCAATTCAATTTTTCATAATTTTAAGATGTGCGTGATTTCTATGATATTTAGCACGAAGATGAAAGTAGTATTATATCTATATTTATTATAATAGCACAAATAACATTTCATTATATGAGTTAACTGACATGTTTTGATTGGTGCTGCACTGAATTGATTCTTGAAACTTTACTTAGATTTAATTGGGTAATATCCTTGTTTTTATTGTGCTTATATTATCTCATAGATAATTGGTAAATTTTCTCTTTGTAAACAATTCATTCATAAGTCATATAATAGAATTTGTAAGCAATTCAAATATATTGTGTCTAATTTTATTTTTTTGTAAAAAGCCTACAATGTATTATATATTCATTTAGAATCTTATTTTATTTTATTTTATTTTTCTTTCTTTTTTTTATTTTTTAATTTCTATATTTTTGTCTTGATGAGCCAAGGTATTTTACTAAACACTAAAAACAAATATAATTCCATTATTAATTTGTTGAGTAAGATTACATATCTAATTATTTTAATATATAATGATTAAAATAACATTTCATTGCTGCTGCTGCATCACCTACCAAAGAAGGTGATGACGACCTAGAATTAGACATGCCGCAAGAAATTGAAAAGCCATTGCCACCACCACCACCAGCATCATCATCCTATATATAACCGTCATTCAAGTGCATCTTCTTTTCATTTTCGATCAAATTCTAACATGAAAGTACAAGGAGGGATCAAAGCAATTAGGCAATCGTCACGAAGGGAACTAGATTTTGTCAAAAAGAAAGAGAGAGATTTGAAGCATGGAGACTCACTTTGGAAGAAGCAAATTATTTTAGGGGAGAAATATAGAGTTCCGAATGACACCATAGTTTACGAAGAAAATGGACATAAAATTTCAGCGTTATCATAAAAAACCTTTGATTATAATAATGTTTAGACAATCATTTAAAATTGATACAAATACAACGTATCATAAGAATTCTCGATTAAACTGTGAGAGTGGTGGGTTAAAGTCAATACTGTCGTCATAATTCTCAATTAAAATAATTCAATTAATATTTTATATATCATCGACTTAATAAATTACTCTTAAAAAATATGAACATGTCACATGATGAGTCTCTATTCAAACTTTTTGGTCCTATTCAAACTTTTGTGGTGCAGTGGTAGATGGTGTTTGAGGAGGTTGATCTTGGCATGCAACGCTACAAACCTTACGTGCGTGAGTCCTATCTACCTCACTTTTCCTTATGTTATGCCTATTTTTTAGGACAAAAAAGTGGATTAGCAATAAACATTCTCTCTTTGTTTTCTATATTAATTATATTTTGATGATTAAAAATTAGTTAATATATATATATATATATATATATATATAAAATAATGTAAATGATGATTATTGATTATAACTACTAAATCTATCCATATATGATAAAATATTTATTAATTATAATTTAACATATTATTTTACATCTAAATTTTTATAATTATTTTTATTACCGTAATATTACTCTTCCTACATAGGCCTTTACACTGTGAAATCTATTCATTTCATTCCAACTTATTGGTCAATCAAAGCCTCAACTCTTAAGCTTCACAGTTGGTAAAAAAATACTTGAACAATACACGTCCCTTGCATTTTTACCCAAATTCTCTTTTTACATATTTAATTATAAAATAATATTTTTAATAATAATATTAACGACATAATTATTAGTGCCAATTAATGTATTAAATATATTTTTTCTTACTAAATATTTTTTGAAAAAAAATTAAATAAAAATATAATAATTATCAAATCTATTAGTGCATGTAAAAGACGAGATTTATGTTTTAAAATAGAAAGAACATTTTAATCTTATAAAAGACACTTTTTTTTTCAATGTCATTTTATTTCGCCAAAGTCATCACATAAGAATGATTACTTTGACAAAATAAAATGACACATAAAAGAAACATGTACATAATTTTGTTCACAAAAATAGTTAATCGTAAATTAAAAAATTAGTTTAATGTGAAGGGTATTTTGGTCTTCTAGTATTATTAGGACAATTGCTGATTAGTTGCTTTGATGTTTTCTTTGGGATTTTCTGTTTTGACTCTTTCTTGATGCACTAATCACGTTTCTGTTAACATGGGCTGTATTTTAACTTTTCTGTTAGTTTCTGTAAGGCTATTTAATAGCCATTGTTGATATTCAATAATAAGTCATTCGATCCGACATTGTTGAGTTCTTATTTACAACAATTTAGTTATTGATCTTGTTCTCAATATTTTGATATCAGAGCCATCACTGGGCCTGAGAAGAAAAGCCATAGCTTTGAGTGATTCCAACCACTGAAAAAGGATGACTACCCAGGGGTGGCTCAAGACATTTTGAGGCCTAAAGCGATATTTTTAAATGAGTCATTCTATTTTTGGTACATCTTTTATTGATTTTTATAGTCAAATTGATCATTTTTCAAATCATTATATCTTATTATTATTTAATATATATAAAGCCTATAAACATTATAAATTACATAAAATTTAGTACTAATCTTAATATTTATTTTTTTAAAAATCTAATTATATATGTTTAATTTTTAATTTTAAAATTTGTCAAATTTGACTACAAAAATCAATTGAAAACTTTTATTTTGAGACGGAAGGAGTATTAATATTTTTTATTTAAATGAGATTTTTTTTATACAGTTAATTTTTTTTACGTATTTAATATTTGAATTGGACTATAGGTCCTAAAGAATTAATTGAGCTTATATTTTTATAAAATATTTTTTATATAAATTATTTATGATATTTAAAAATTTGGGGCCTTATTTCAAACGGGGCCTAAAGCCCATGCTTTTTTTGGTATAATATAGGGCCGGCCCTGTGACTACCGAAGAAAGCTTTGTGCAACCTTCCATACCACGCTTCGATGGTCATTACGACCATTGGAGCATACTTATGAAAAATTCCTTGGGAGTAAAGAATATTGGAGTTTGATTGAGCCTGGTTATACGGAGCCGGAACCAGAAGTACCACCATTGACTGAGACGCAGCAAAAAAGGCTAGAAGAGTTGAAACTGAAGGATCTCAAGGCAAATAATTATCTTTTCCAAACGATTGATAGAATGATTTTGGAGACGATCTTGGAAAAGGACACTGCAAAGAAGATCTTGGAATCAATGAAAAAGAAATTTGAAGGTAATGTTGGGGTGAAGCAGTCTACACTACAAGCTTTGAGGAGAGATTTTGAGATTTTCGAAATGAAGGTTAATGAAACAATTACAGAGTATTTTGCTAGAGTAATGACAGTGGCCAATAAAATAAGAATACATAGAAAGACTATGACTGATGTTACTATCTGTGAGAAAATCCTTAAATCTCTCATAATTCTTAATTAAAATAATTTAATTAATATTTTAAATATCACGGATTGAATAAATTACTCTTAAAAAATATGAGCATGTCACGTGATAAGTCTCTATTCAAACTTTTTTGGTCCTATTCAAACTTTTGTGGTGCAGTGGTAGATGGTGTTTGAGGATGTTGATCTTGACATGCAACGCTACAAACCTTACGTGCGTGAGTCCTATCTACCTCACTTTTCCTTATGTTATGCCTATTTTTTAGGACAAATATATATATATATATATATGTATATATAATAATGTAAATGATGATTATTAATTATAACTACTAAATTCAGCCATATATAATAAAATATTTATTAATTATAATTTGACATATTATTTTATATTTTATTTTTTATAATTATTTTTTATTACCGTAACCTTACTCTTCCTACATAGGCCTTTACACTGAGGAATTGGTGAGTCAATCAACTTAATTGGCCTATGTGACATCTAGTCATTTCATTCCAACTTACTGGTCATACAAAGCCTCAACTCTTAAGCAACACAGGTGGTCTAAAAATACTTGAACAATACGCGTCCCTTGCCTTTTTTCCCGATTTCTCTTTATACATATTTAATTATAAAATAATATTTTTAATAATAATATTAACGACATAATTATTAGTAACAATTAATGTATTAAATATTTTTTTTATTATTAAATATTTTTTGAAAAATATTAAAAATATATATAATAATTAACAAAACTTAATGTGTATGTAAAAGACAATAACACTAGATTCATGTTTTAAAATAAAAAGAACATTTTAATTTTATTAAAGACGCTCTTTTTTCCAATGCCATTTTATTTCACGAAAATGGTTAATCGTAAATTAAAAAATTAGTTTAATGATATAATTTTATTAAAAATTAGATGAAAAAAAATTAATCTCAAAATAATTAAATAGTTCAGAAATTTTTATAAAGATTTTATGCTTGCTTGCCTCGTCAAATAGGTAAGCAAGACTCTATAAATATTCAAATATAAACGCTGAAAGCGCCCCCGAGAATAACATTTAATAAGCAGGAATTTCTTAAAGCTCTGAGAAAACCTTCTTCACACGGTTAAGGAGAACGGGTTTATGTTAATCTTTTAAAATTTTGGGTTTACCTGTTCTCCTGTAGCAGCAATTTTCCCAGATACTCAACTGTCCTCGTTTGTTTATTTGATTCAATTCATAAATCTCATTCATCAATTTCAACTGGGTATTTGCTGAATTTAGTTTAGATGGTTCGATCTTTTTTCGGTGTATGATTGAAATATCGCTTAACTTTGAAAAACTTGAATTGGGTTGGTTATTTGGTGGTATATTTATCTGGGATTCGTTTATTTGGGTTATTGGATCTTTATACCTGGTTTTAGGTGAAAGATCTCAGGTTGGAATTGATGAATTTGTCGAAATTTCATGGGAAATTTGATTGATTTGAAAGGGTTTTTGATTATTTGATCTTGGTCAGTTTTTTGTGCATTTGTTGATGTATATGATTACTAACAAAGTGGAAGATTGGCATGTGAACATACCATACTTATTTCCCTGTGTTCTCAAGCCATTATTGTCTCTGCCTTTTGAGCATAAAGCTTTCTCATTTAGTATTCCTAGAGATAGATGGGATAAGGAGTTCTTCAAATTGCAAAGTGGGTAACAATTGGTTGTAATCTTTATTCACAAAAGCTTTCCATCAAAATATCTTGTTTGATTAAGAATATTTTGAGATGGGTTCTTCTCAAAATGTGACGGCGGGTTTTGTTGATGGATCTTCTGCACATAAAGAGGTTTCGCACCTTGATGGTTTGCCGGTCTATGTGAAGGAGCTAATTGCTGGAGGTGCCGCCGGAGCATTTGCTAAAACTTCAGTTGCTCCACTGGAGCGGATTAAAATTCTCTTGCAGGTCATTTTATTATAATTCATTTCTTTTCATGCTATTATATAATTGTTTTAGTTACTAAATTGATTCTGTATATAGACAAGAACCAAAGGTTTTCAATCTCTTGGAGTGCTTCAATCTTTAAAGAAGGTACTAAAGCATGAAGGCGTTCTAGGATTTTATAAGTGAGTTTGAAGACTTTGTAGAATTTAGTGATTTGTATCTGGATCTGTTTGCAGCCAACAAATTATATAACTCATACTTATTTTGTCTTTCTAGAGGAAATGGAGCTAGTGTCTTTCGAATTGTTCCATACGCTGCATTACATTTCATGACATATGAGCAGTATCGATGTTATATTTTGGATAATTACCCTGTCATAGGATCAGGGCCTGTTGTAGATCTTTTAGCTGGTTCAGCAGCTGGCGGAACTGCAGTTTTGTGCACATATCCCTTAGATTTGGCTCGTACCAAACTTGCTTATCAGGTAAGTAGGCGCATTTAAATTTGTGGCTTGGCAATTTGCTCAAATACTGGAGGTGATCTATTTTATTGATGCCTATAAGGGGACTAAGTGCCTGTTTGTGTATGTATTTGCACATGAGGCAAATCATAGGGGAGTAAAATGTAATTAACCCTATTTGAAGCATCTTCATAAATAAAATGTCTAGAGTTTAGTTTTAAGTCACACGGAGTGCAAGCAAAGGTGGTGGCGAGGGTATGAAAAAGCAAACTTTTGTTTTTGAGTGAGCTGTAGTGTTTGAGAGCGGATGAAGTTATGCATGTAATAATAGTATTGTTCACAAGTCTTACACTCGGTGCTTATTTTTATATCGATATTGTTATATTCAATGCATAAGTGGACGGTAGTTATATGAGCTGTTTCACATAGTTGATATATTGCTTCCTGTTTTTATAGGTTGTGGACAAAAGAACTTTGCAAAATAATACAAGAGGCCTTCATGCTCAGCCTCCTTACACTGGCATAAAAAATGTTTTGGGGACCGTCTACAAAGAGGGGGGAGTGCGTGGGCTGTACCGGGGTGTAGGTATATATGCACTTGCCCCGTTAGTGTTTAAAACTCTTTTATTGCGTGTCACAGTTGCAGCTATGATTAGTATTTGAATAAAAAACACCTCTTTATTTTACGACTGGCACACTAGCTTTTTGCAAACTTTCTTATGAGCCTCTTGGTTTAGCTGAAACGTTAATGGTAACTGAAATTGAAACCTATTACGAAAATTGTTTGGGGTAGATAACCTGAAATGCAAATAAGGCGTAAACTAAATAAGGTACCGAGTAAAAATAATAAAAATAAATAAATAACAATAATAATAATAATAAAGAAAGAAAGAAAGAAAGAAGAACACCCAGCTTCCCAGCTTATTTCATGTTGATTCAATTAGCTATCCAAATGGGCTCAATGTCTTGTTGTGATTATTCTTGACTGGTATAAGTGAAACTTAAATTACTACGTATATATGTGATTCAAGCCACTTTTGTAATGCTTCGTAAATTCCTCATCATATTTTTAGTTGAATTTGTAATTATCTATAGAATTATTTGAGTGAATGGGAATTGATGAAATATATTTACACAGGCCCAACGCTTATTGGTATTGTACCTTATGCTGGTTTGAAATTTTACATTTATGAGGAACTTAAGAGGCTTGTTCCTGAGGAGCACCAGAAATCCATTATAATGCGTCTATCCTGTGGAGCTTTTGCTGGTTTATTTGGGCAGACCTTCACATACCCGTTAGATGTTGTTAGAAGGCAAATGCAGGTAATTTTCCATCGACTTACTATGAGAGGGCATAAATATTATCTACCACTATTCTAAATAATGATATATTCATTGCACCAATCATAGTTGGAATTGTCCTGGTATGCACTATACTAAGACTTTAATGAGTGGGACCCTAAGAAAATATGTTGTTGATGTAAAAAAGTCAAATAATGTTTGGAAATATGTTGTTGATGTAAAAAAGTCAAACAATGTTTGGTAAATATGTTGTTGATGTAAAAAAGTCACAGCTTCCGGATATTCAGCTCTAATATCATGTCTGGGCATCCAAACACATTCTAACTTTTGAGCATTTGAATTTAGCATCACGGGACAAATTCTGTCACAATGCTATGTTTTTATTTTGTTTTTTCCTTGTATCAAAAAACTAGATTGTAAAATTTTATTCAGCTTTTTGGTGTTTCATCTTTGTAGAAAATAAACTCGGTAATTCCTTTGGTTTGCCAAGAACAAATTGTTCATTTTTATGGGAAATATGCTCAAATTTGCAATCTCTTTGGCAAAGGTTGGGTGTGTTTAAATTCCGTCTTAAACTATCAAAAGAAAAAAAAAAGAACAAAAAAAGAGGGGCTTGTAATAATGTTATATCATATTCAGGTTTGATTTAATAATGTTATATCATATTCAGGTTGAACATCTGCAATCTTCGATGCATGCTGGAGCCAGATACAGGAACTCGTGGGAGGGGCTTGTAATTATTGTTCGTGATCAAGGTTGGAGACAGCTATTTGCCGGCCTCAGCATCAATTATATTAAGGTAATTCCTTAAAATGTATTCTCACAGTATTATTGCTTTTTAACGTTTTCTTGATAGGTTGTAAATATCTTGCATGTAGATTTATTGTCATATTGTTTGTTGGTGACTACGCTTTTCTGCTGTGGTTAGCCACTGAGGGATTTATATTGGCCCCGTACCTGATGCACTCACTCCAAAGCTCAGTAAAATTAGAGATGCATCTCATGTAGGATACCTGTCACATTGGAAATTAGAAGTCGTTTGTACGTGTGACCTATCAAACTAGGTTCATATCCTGGAAGATCTTTATAGGCCCCAAAGCACCAGCTGACGTAAATTGCCATAGGCTTTCATTTTTAAATTTGAAAATGTAAGAAAATTCGGAAAATATATGAGATGCACTTTAAACAAAACTTCTTGAAGTCTCACTTCATTTTCATTTTGGCATGTGCCATTCACTTTTAGAGGCCTTTGAAAGTGTTGAACTAGTACTTACCACGGATTCAGTTTGGTCACTGAGATATAATCACCAAATTTTATGTTGGTTGGTGGTGGGTTCTTTTTGGAGGAATAGTTGGTAGGTTATGGCACTGTATAGTCTGTATATAATGTCTTCTGTTAAGTTTTTGATGCCATAATGTCCTTCGAAATTGGAGCTGTCAAATTTATCATGTTCCTTATCCCTATGCAAGATACTAACTGATATCTAAACATCACCATTTTTTTACTACTTGGCCTAGTTTCAAGCTTGTTTCTTCGCCTCTGATGTACTCAACCTACTAAGCAAAACAAACTTAAAAATGGTCTTCTATATACATTACAGTTGTAACCTTTTTTTTTTTCCTTCTTCCAGATTGTTCCTTCAGTGGCAATTGGATTCACTGCATATGACATGATGAAAGCTTGGCTTCATATACCACCTCGGCAGAAATCAGGATCAGCATCTTCTGCCTATAGCACATGACCTAGGAGGTGTCAACAGTTGAAATATTACATACACCGAGCACTAGTGGACATTGTTGAATCCATTGACGACCAAGACGAACTTCAGATACGATGTATTGTTGAGAATTAGAAGCAGCCCCAATCTTTTGGGGCTAATTATCATCAACCGAAGAGCCTAATTCAGCAACTGAGAACTGATTGCAGAGATATTGTGTTCTATATCCCCAATTCTACATGCTCTTAGTTGCTGCCAAAACCTATTTGGTATTTCCTTTTTTGTTTCACAAAGACGGTATGAAAAATTTAGTGATTAATAATATAAGCGACCGTTTGAGAAATTTGACATAAGGGGTCGATTGCAGTGTTTTTAGTTTAGTTGTTTGATTGCAGATTTGTTTACTTCTGGAAAATATGACACTAAACGTGATAATTTCAGTGGAGTAAAGATTATTTTTGTAAAACATTAAAAATTATGTTAATGCAATCAATCAACTTGTGAGAATCATTTGATTCTATCCAAATATTTTTTTCAATTCTCCTTTTTCTCTTGGCGGGGGTTTCAAATTTTTTGGAACCAAATTTTATGTTTTCTTGTGTCAAGAGTTATGTGACGGTTGTTAGAGTATATGGCGACGGTAGTCGTCATAGCCTTACAAAAAAAATAGGGTTACAACAACGGGACAATCATAGGCCTTGACACAAAAAAACAAAAAATTTTGATTATAGAGAATTTCATGACCTTAGCGAAACCCAACTCATGTAAAGTAAGTAATACTATAATTCTAAATTTTTAGTAATTGCCACATAAACAAGCCTGTAGGCAATCCTCTAGCTTAATATATAAGATTTTAATTAATATTTTCTACGTTCACAAAAGATATTTTAAATTCATTTTTTACACAAATAAAGAATATATAAGTAGAGTAGAAAGTATACGCAAGTTCTATTTTTATTCATAATGGACCTAAATAAGATACACCTACGTTAACGGACTTGTGTACTTATAAGGGTATATAGCTTTTATCACACATTTGAAGTAATTTTTTTAAGTTAAAGCACACGAATCTAGATAGATAAAAAAAGGGAAAAATTAATTAAACACAGCCTCTGTGTCAATTTTTAAATTATAAAATTATTATTAATTGTTAAAAGTCACTTTACTTCATCACTAAGAGGTGAACTATTCCATAGACTATATTTAATCCATATAATATCAGCAGATGTCCTCTAGTCTTCAATTCTTCCAGCAGATGAACTATTCTGTGGACTATAATATAAAAAGATTAAAATAATCAATGAATCTAAAGAAACTCTAATCATTCTTCCACTCTCCCATTTAAATATATTTAAAATTATAGTTTATGGACTATCTTCTTCCTTGATATAGTATTTTTGATCTACCGAAAAATCTCATATACTATATTTAGTCTTGCTATTGAAGAGAGAGGATGAGTCCTTGATTATATTTAGTTAAGAATTAATGGATCTCCTGTCTGCCGGAGATGGATTTACCATGTCCATTTCCTAGTTACACTCGTTTTCTATAGTAGAATGTGTCCTGTTAGTATCATGGCAAATAGAAAATCTTTCCATCCCACGAAAAATTATTCCATATCTTTGGGACAAGTGAACAATATGCTCATCTCTCTCACATATATGTGAGTTCCACCATAAGATGTATGTGAAAAAAAGAAACATATTGTTCACTTGTCTTAAGAACATAGAATAATCTCTCTCATCCCACGTAGAAAAGGCGGCTGCAGTCTTACCAAGCAGTCGCTTAGGAAATCAGTTTCAAGAGATACTTGGGCCTCAATCGCGGATCTCCGAGGTATTGGTTCTGAGCCCTTTACACTTCTACAGTCCATGGGCCTCTAAGTTTTCTAGTATTATTCTTTTGCGTATTAGGCCTCCAACCCAATGAGGTTCCGGTCCTAAATCTGAACACTCTTATAGGACCTGCGACTTCAGCTCGATCACACTCCTTGATATTTTTATATTTAAGTGCTTGATGTGCCTATATCAACATTAATTGTAAAACACCGAAGATCTCTCTCTTTTATTGCACGGAGTTATAGATAGGACATATTCCGAAATAATTTATTTTAAAATAATTTATAAATTAAAATTTAAAATAATTTATAAGTCTTTTTAAATTGTGACTCGTAAATAAAAATATTTGATATTTTTTTAACTTATAAGTTAAAATAAAAAATAAATAAAATGACTTATAAGTCAATTTTTAAAAAATAAAATAATATTATTTTTTAAAAATTACTTATAAATTAATAAATAAATTATATACGAATGCCAAAATAATATTAAAAAAAAGGACTTATAGGTTGGTACTCAACTTATAATTCACCCCAAACAGGATAAGTTCTGTCTTTTTCTGCTTTTGGTCTCTCGGTCTTCACCCTTTCTCTAACTTTGTGCTTTTTTTATGACCAGGGTCGTGCATATATTTCTTTGGACAGTACTGAGGAGATCATCTACAGTAACAATCTGGTAAATAACTACTCTCTCTCTCTCTCTCATATTTTGGGGCCCTGGGCCTGCCAGCCTCGTCTTTCCATGTTTGAATTTCAAATATCAAAGGGCTCATTCACCAATAGACACCATTTCCTTCTTTCTCACCCTTGATTATACCTCACCCATTTTTTTTCTCAGTTAATTTCTTCAAGATTTAATTTCTCTTTTTATATCAGAGCTTTGGCTTGGAATCTGAAGCTCAAATCTGCTAAATCAAGAGTTCATGCCAAATGGGTGCTTCAGGGAAATGGGTAAAATCTTTGATAGGACTTAAAAAGCCCGAAAAAGATGACCATGTAAATCTCACATAAAAATCTAATCTCTATTCTTTTATATGTTTATATCTACTTTTATGGTAAAATGATTTTCTGGGTGTTTCCTTTGTAGGAGAAGGCTGGGAATAAAAGCAGGAAATGGAAGCTATTTAGGAGTTCTTCAGTGGATTTATTCTCAGCTTGGAAGGGTCTGAAAGGGAACAACTACCATAGATCTATTGCTGCTGCTTCTGAGAGTTCTGATTCTTCATCAGTAAATGCTGATTATGCTTTTACAGCTGCTGTTGCTACTGTTGTTCGAGCTCCCCCCAAAGATTTTAAGGTTGTCGGGCAAGAATGGGCGGCCATCCGGATTCAAACCGCGTTTCGGGGCTTTCTGGTAAATGGATCACTTTTATTTTTGCCACTTGGTTATCGGTTTAGTTTCTCTGAAAATGTGGGAAAGTATAGAACAAGAGACGGGTCTCCTTTTTCTTTTTTTTTAACCATTTGATTATCTGTTTAGTTGCTGTGAAAATGTGGGAAAGTATAGATGAAGAAATGGGTCTCTTTTATTGTGTGTTTCAATCTGTTTATCTGTGTGGTGGTTGCTGAGAGAATGTGGGGAAGTATGGAAGAAGAAGGTATTACAGTTTGAAATTGAACTTGTTGAATTTGAACCTGAAGACACAAAAATATCGAGGGCCTAATGCACTAGTGAGCTGTATATGTCGCTCTAATCTTTAAACGGTTGAACATTATCTGTTTATTCTAAAGAATATCAAGGGCCTATGCAACTAGATTTTCCTGAAAGCTACTCAACATTGTGTTATAATATGCAAAAACCTTCTATTATGATAAAGTTAGCAAATTTGTTGCATTTCTTAAATTTAAAACATGGTCAGTTGCATGTGGTCTTTATAAGTATTTTCAGTTATATTCGATAACCTTTCTTCATTAAGTATCCGCTTAGGCCATCTCCAGCAGCATAATTCTAGACTAAATATAGTCTAAGATTCATCTTCCCTCTTTAGTAGATAGATTAAATATAGTCTCGAACTATATTTGAAGCACCTAAAAGACTAAATCAAAGAACTTGATAGTCCATGGACTATAATTTTAATTATATTTAAATAGGAGAGTAGAAGAATGATTGGAGTTTTTTTAAAATTTATTGATTTTTTTAATTTTTTTATATTATAGTCCACGGGATAATCCATCTCCTGAAAAGATTGAAGACTAAAGGACATTTTTTGATGTTATATGGACTAAATATAGTCTATGAGATAGTCTAAGCGTTAGAGATGCTCTTATAGATGTTGTGTCATGTGAAAGTACTAATTGCTGTTTGAGAGTTCAAAATTTGGTGCTGGAAACACTGTAAGCATTTAAACTATCAAGTTAATTCTAATTTGATAATTATAGGCAAGAAGGGCTTTAAGGGCCTTGAAAGGAGTGGTACGGCTTCAAGCTTTAGTCCGTGGCAGACAGGTGAGAAAGCAAGCTGCGGTGACCCTAAGGTGTATGCAGGCTCTTGTTCGTGTACAAGCCAGAGTCAGAGCTAGTCGTGTGCGTATGTCCATGGAAGGGCAGGCTGTGCAGGATATGCTGAATGAACGCCGCAGTAAGGCTGATCTCTTAAAAGAAGCTGAGGTATAATAGCCATTTGTATTACATTTCTCATTTCCTTCAGACCTGTTTGTTTCTTTAGCCTGAAATCTTTCTTTACCTTCCCAATAGTATTGGCAATATAAAAGAATATTTCTTCACTTTTATAATTCATCTTCTTGAAATTCAGGAAGGGTGGTGTGATAGTAGAGGAACGCTACAAGATTTCAGAGCAAAGATACAAATGAAGCAAGAGGGAGCCTTCAAGAGAGAAAGAGCACTTGCTTATTCTCTTGCTCAAAAGGTACATAATTAGTACATTTGATCCAGATATTTTTTCGCTTGATGCTCTCTTTTACCAATACAATATTTACATTCTTCATTTTTTTCCCTCTCAGCAATGGAAATCAAACCAGAATTATTACTCCCAAACTAATATCTCAATCAAAAACAATGAGTTTGACAAAAATAGCTGGGGGTGGAGTTGGTTAGAACGCTGGATGGCAGCAAAGCCATGGGAAAATCGCTTGATGGAAAAAGTCCAGTCTGATCCCTCAGAAACAACTCCGCCTTCTAAACTCTATGTTAACAACAACAAAAGCAACCATCCAAAATCTTCTGAAATGTGCTCGGTGAAAATCAGAAGGAACAATGCAACCACCAGGATTGCAGCAAGACCTCCACTGATTGGGCAAGTCACTCGCTCTTCTTCCAGCCCAAGCTCTGAATTTCGTTATGACGAGAGCTCAGCTTCATCATCATTCTGCACATCTACAACGCCTGCTTCTGGAAACACCAACTTGGCATTGGATATAACAGAGGAATCCAGCAGTATCAATAAGCCAAGCTACATGAACCTGACCGAAGCAGCGAAGGCTAAGCACAGAAATACACCTCATAGAGCTCCGAGGCAGTTCACAGATGAGTTTCAGGTTTTCAGAAAATCGGCAGTACTTGGTAATGGTGTTTCTTCTGATACCAGTGCTGGTTCTGATCCTTCTTTAGTCGATATGTCCAGGCAACTTTGCAATCCCACTCGAGCGGATAGAAGCCTGACAAAAGTAAGGGATAGGGAGAATTGTTTCTAAGACTAAGAGGTTCATGTTGTCCTTCATTGTAAAGTTCAACTACTTGTTGTTCTATGTATGTGAGATTGTGTAATGGGTTAAATTGGTTATTTTATGACCTGATCGGCAATGAAAACTGGTGAGTTGCCTGAAATGTGATGAGGATTCTCCTGTGTGTAAAATAGTTAGCCCCGTTCTCCAATTATTTTTTGCTTTCTTGTTTCATGTACTATATAGTATCTAGGTGCGAGTTGTGTCAAAATCTTCCAGAGTTCATGACTAGAAGTTATTCAAGATATCAGAGGCAGATGTATTGTCATGCTTCAAAAGCTTGCTTATCAATGTAACAAGTTCAATCTCTTCAAGCAACTTTTTCACAGCCGCTGAATGCAAGCAGCTTTTTAGCCATTAGCCTAATTTCTTAAAAAGAGTTGTATGCATTGCAAAGAGCTACTACCGAAGGCTGTTCAGATACTACAGTCCCCTAAAATATTATCAACCTTTCAGTGGATTGCTTCATATAACTGTGATGCATGGCAAGGAACTTAGTTGGGGTAATAGTTGGCTATAGAGGCCTGCACCACAAAGTTAAAAGCTCAAGACCATAAAAGTGCCAACTTTACTACTTCTAAGCTCCAACTTTTGGTATGCAAAGGAAAACAAAAATGAACAAAAGGTGTTGATACTAACACATCCTCAAATATGGCGATAAAGTTACTCAGCCGACTATATAACCAGCTCATATGTGAAAGGATGCGTTTAGGCCCAAGCTCAAAGAACAAATCGTCAATTACGTTGATAAAGTTGCTCATTCAACTATATAACCAGCTCATACGTAAAACGATTTGTTAATGCATTTGCATATTCTTAAGTTGCCACCCACAAATCCCTCCTCAGCAACCCACCTTGGTGCTTCAAAGGGCATTTGTGCTATAGTTAGCTTAAATCAACACTTCAAAAGAAAATAACTGGACCAGAACACTTCTGAATCTGGTAATCTTATGTGCATAAAAGAATATCACTAGCAAACAGAGTCCCATTGTATATATCACAAACTCTTTTATATACTATATATCATACAAAGAGCATGATATCTAACACTGTCATAGTTGATTATCTATCTTCATAAGAGACGGACAAAATACTTGGAGTCGACCAGAGTGACGTCTCAAGAAAAGATCAAGGCTTCCAAACCCTCCTCACACTAACATGAGGGTTGATTTTCCTGCAAAATGCACCAAAGAAACATGATCAACACAAAAATAAATTTCCCAAAAATAAAGATAACAAATGGTAACCAAAAACTATTTTTGGTGACATCTTCAAAAGGATACAGAATAGAATATTGGCCTCCTTGCAACTTTCACCATCCCCTGCTGTGTATGAAATAACGTTAGCTATAAACTTAAGGTAGCATATGTATTTGAAAGGCACAAATTCAAAAACCACACTTGAGACTGAGGAACAGGGACCAAGTTGCAGAGACCAATTCAGCACATCACTTCATCCCAATGAAATGAGACTTCATGGATTCGACCTGAGATATTCTATTTGATCAACTGAATCCTGCAACTCCTTGCTACCCCAGTCCTGTGATTGTGCAACCAAGTTTTCGACTTCCATGTCAGGCTGATCTCCTACTAAAACTTCTTCCTCTTCATGCACAAATTTGAGATCTTCATTAAGTAATTCCTCCCATAAAGTCTCATTGAAAGCATCTGACTCGCCACCACTTGCTGAGACATTTGGTGCATTTATATCATTGCTCGACTCATCGTCCAGTGCTGCTGACAACAATGACTCCATTTCTGTTTCAATATTTCCCAGCTTTTCTTGTTGTTGACTTGAAAAATCTAGTGCCTGATCTTGTAAATTCTCCACAGTCGGGCTCATAGTCAGCCTTCTTTTTCTTCCCATCTCAATTTGTTTCGGATCTATCTTTTGCACATACTTGTCCATGTATTGCTGGATGAAAGTAGGATTACTAACAGCCTTGACGAGAAAACTCAGTATCTGTTGTTGCTTAGTCTCCGTGCTTTGAATTCTATTCGCCATTGCTAAGATTAGATTCTTAGAGTCCTGCTGTTGCTGTCTGAATTTTACTATTTCTTCCATTAGCATATTCCGATCCCTTCTCAGTTTTTCGAGCTCTCCTTCAATGCCATGATGTCCCAACTCGACACAAGACACTCCTCCTTTTTGTTGTATTCCTTGTGAGACATTCCTCCTTCTTTTGATAGTCTTTAAGAGATGCTTTTGGCCTCCTAGAAACCCCTCATTTGCAAATTCCCATTGATCAGGATCCACTTTTCTGAAACCCTGCAGTAATTGCAAATATTTGAACTCAACCAGGGCAATAGTGATTTGCAAAACAAGGACCATATTATAAATTTAAACAAACCCATCAGATAACAATTATAATTCGAAATACAAATAACCACAACGACAACACAGACCGCATAAGAATGACACTGAACCAAAGTAATCACAATTGTGCATAAGTTTCTTGTTATACATACAGAGCCCAAGCGACTTGGAAAAGATTTATAAACCAAACTTGAGTAACAAATAACCACCATGGTTATAAATATAGATCCTAGACTTACAACCTGAATTGGTCCATAAAAAAATACTCAGGACTCACAACACATTGAGCAAGAAACTAAATTATGTAACCTATAAAACCAGCTCTGTTATACTAAAACTGAATAATTAAACTAAAAAAAATGACAGTGACAGTAATTAGCCTAAATAATGTTACTAATAAACAACACTATAAGCAATCTCTTATAACGTTCAACAACTAGATAAATTATGATTAATCAAATTAATTAACAAAATCAACAAATCATCGCACGGACCTGGATCATATTTACGTATGCAAAACTGAAGGAACTCAATTCACAGAAAATGATGAGAAAAATTAGGAAAAGCCCACATAAATTTATCACCATTCAAGCACAACTATGAAGAAAATATTAGATTTTTGATGGGTTTAAGGGGACTTACATAGGTATTGAGCTGACGAACAAAGCTGGAGAAATTATTGTGCTTGAAATATTTAGGAAGCAGAGAAAGAGAGAGTTGGTGAGAATCCCAAACAATGAAACTATTCCTTGCTTTACTCCATGAAACCACAGTATCAGTCGATGGGTCTTCCACCATATCAAATATCTTTGCCAGAAATGGAGGTGGGCCCACTTCATGTAATCCCTCAATTGGATGCGGTGGAGAAGAAGAAGATGATGAAGATCGAGTGACAGCAGCTGGAAATTGAGTGCAAGAAGATAATGCTGTTGGTTCTTCTTCTTTCACTTTCACTTCTTCCATTAATTTCTTGTAATCCATTTTTTTCAAATTCAATAGTATGGCTATTTTTCAAAATCAGATTCAAATTGATTTGGGAATTTTATTGGTGAAGCGATTTGAGGAGATTGTGACTAGTGAGAGATTATATTTTGAGAGAGAGAAAGGGATAGGTTACATTGAGGCGATGTGTAGAATGTTCTAGAGAGAAATGGGAAGGCGGGTGTCAAGAGGAAGGAAATTTGGAAGGAAGGGAGCGATTTTACGTTATCTTTGACCTTTTGTCAAAATTGAAGTCACGGGTGGCAGAAGTTGGATGTGCCAAGTGGACAAATAAATTTTATATTCAGGATAAGGTAATCTAGGATATTCTACAAGTTTCTAGTAGTTCATGATCTTAGATCGAGGGCTTAGGCCCTAATAATTTTGTCTGACCCGAACCGGCTGATTATTATGATGGGTTTGGAGGCAATTAAACGGGATTAAAGAGATTAGAAAAAATTGTGTAAGATCAAAGTGATAATTTAGTGATATAAAAATTTAATTCTCAACAGAAAATTAAATATTTTAATATAAAAAAATGTAAATTTTTTTTTAGTTTTATCCTAAATTATTTTTAAGCCTTCGGATAAAATATATTTTTAACATCGAATTGGGATAGAATAAGTTAATAAAAATTAAAAAAAAAAGACAGATTATATATTTTTATAGAGTTCAAGTCGGATATAGAATTTATAACTCGATCAAGTTGTATATGTAAACAGATTATTATAAAAATAAGTATAAGTGCACAATATCTAAATACTACATCTATCTTAACTATAAAAAAGTGAGGCATGACATTGAAATCCGTATCATACCCCACTTTTTAATAGTTGAGATAGATATAGTGTTTAGTTTTGTATTTGAATTTTTTGCCCCTAGATTTATTCTCGTTATAACATAATTATAGCCATTATTTACTTGTTATTAATTTCATGAAATCTTTGTGGATTAACACTAGTAGATCTGCTAAGTCTTAACTCCTTTCATGGGATGGGCCGTTGGTCCAGTATTAGTATAAAGCTTCATAAGTTCATACAATCATGTCAGGCCCTTCCTTCCATGTTGCCCAATATCATCAGTTAACCGATAAGTCTAGAGCACACTCGAGCCCAATATCTGGCCCCGGAATCTACGTACTCTGTCCCTCTGCTTGCTGATGTGGGGGTTGCCTCCTTAATCCTTCCAACTATGTATAACTTCTCGTTCCTTTTGACAGATTATATTTTAATGCATTTCTTGGTGCATCGAGATTGATTATTAATTAGATCAAGTCCATTATCCTTATCCATCTTCTTATGATTCTGTAATTTTGTTTTTACTATGACAGTAATGAAAAATCAATCTGGTTTATATAGTAATCAACGTGCAATTTAAATATAATGAGTCGAACTCAAAGCGACTGATATGAACGTAATTCATGCAACAAATTTGAAGCGGAATTGAACGATCCAATTTATATTAATTTATTAATAATAAAGCGTTTGTGTAGACTGATCTGATAAACATACTTATTAATGTGGAATATCTAAGTTATATCTGCTCGACTATAATACTATCTCAACATATTTGTGTAAACTGATTCAATAAATATATTGAATTACCTTTTTATCTAAAAAATTAATCTTTTAAATTAAAATTCCGTCATATTTATTAATTTATTTATATTTTTAAATTTACTTGATGAAATATCTCAACATAAAGGAAGTGGTGGACTGATGGTGGTAACAGCTAGAGACCAATAATTATAAAGAATTGCATATCCAAAAAGAAAACATGAACTCCTCCGAACACAATTGAATAATATCTCTTTTTATGAATTTCATGATGTATTGTAAATTATTTTTTTTGTCAAAGTAACATATATTAATACATAAAATTACAACATTAATATATTATATTAAATATATCGTTAAAATAATATTAATTTTAATTCTCCTACATATATTTAAAATTAAATATATATTTTAAAATATTTACAAGGATATAAAATAATTTAATTTTTTTAAAATGGAAGGAGTAATATTTTGACTTTTGTGGTATAAATAATTAGCGACGGAGGACAAATGTTTGTTGGTTAGAGTATACGTATTGATTGGACACATGGCATTATTTGAATAAGAATAATAATTCAGCTAGCTTTTGAATAAAGAAAGATTCACGAAACTTGAGGCTGAGAGCGAGCAGGTGATGTTAGGCATGACGAAAATGGGTATGATTTGAACTTGAGATTTGACTCTTGTTTACTAGACTTACATATGCGCATGCACGCACACCGCTACTCCATTATTTTTTCTCTGGTATTAAAATTATGGTTATGCTGTAAAGACACATGTTAAGTACACAATTCAAGAGAATATGTACACAGTTCAAGAAAATATTCTCTTGAACCGTGTGTTTAGCATGTGCCCTTAAGTTTTTCCTAAAATCATCCGAAATAAATTTTAAGTCAAATTTTAAGTTTAAAAAATAAATGTTGAATCAATTAAATTAAATTTATTTAAATAAAGTCTTAAATTTATTTAACCAATCATATAACCGAACAAAATAAGTTTTCTTGAGTTCTCTCCTAATTAAAATAAAAGAAAAAAGAAAAAAGTAAAGTGGGTCCAATCTAATTGGAAGAATGGGGTGTAGTGGGACCTCAGGCCGGCTGATGATGTAACCAACTTAATTTCCAAATTGGCAGACACCATTACTTTGACACCATCAACGGTCCACCTTAAAGCATTTCAACTCCTATATTCATCATGCGGGTGCCTCTGGCCCACTACCCCCCCCCCCCCCCCCCCCCCCCCCCCCCTCGATCCCCCAAATGCTCTCCTTGTCCCCATGCCAATTCGTTGCCATCTTTTTCTCCTTTCGTACGACTTGTAGGTATTTGTATTGTCAAGTTACTAATTTCGTAAGACGAGGCATAAATAGTTAGAACTTAGAAGTACACCTAATATTTAGTTACCCTTAGGGCCTTATGACTTTAGTATACAAGAAACCAGATGATACTAATGAATTTGACGTCAGTACGCTTACCCTTAGGATTGAAACAAGTGTATTATGGCCATTGGCTAACTTCACGAAGGATATCATAAGCGACACAATGAATGATTTTTTTTTCTTCATCTTTTTTATTACTAATAAAAAAGTCAAGTTAATGAACTTTTATTTTTATTTTTATTTTTCATGAATTTTTATTTTAAATAAATATTTGAGTAATATTGTTCGTTATCTTATAATATTTATACGTTACAATGGTAATAAATTGTATCAATTAAGATGATTTCCAGAACCAGATTATTTATTTATAAAATTATATTGATGGAGCATTAATAAAATTTTATTTAAAAACACGAATAAATAATTATATTTATATTTTAATAATAATACATATTAAATATGATAGGGATGATCTACGTAAGTAGATTATTTTCTTTTAAAATTATTGAGCAAAATATTAGGATAAAAAGGGAAAGTACTCATTATAGAAATATATTTAATTATAAATAGTATTCTTTTTTAAAAAAATTATAAGATTAATATTATTTTTAAAAAAAAATTATTTGAGATAATTTAAAATTAACATGATTCATTTGAATTTTTTAAATATTAAATTTTATAATTAATAATATTTTTTAAATAATTTATAATATTTATAATTATATTAATTTAAATTAAATTAATTCGTATTAATAGAAAAATTGAGTTTATCGGGCCTAAAACTTAAGTTTAAACGAAAAATTATGCTATATATCGAAAGCAAATGAATAGTTTGTTTCTCCTTTTTATATAGTAGTGGAGTTCATAAATAATAAAACCTTTATGAACTTTATTGCTATGTGAAATGAGGAGTAAATTGTTCACTTGTTATCAGTGTATAGAATAATTTTTCCGTTTAAACTTTAGTTTAATATATAACATATTCTACGTGCACGTGTCACTATCTCATTAGTTCACGCCATGCATACTTCAAAAAGACCATGCATGCCCTGTGTATATTTAATCCACAATCCGAGGGAAGGGGCGTACATCAAACGTCAGGATGACGAGGGAAAAGAAAAGCTCCCTGCTCCGATGATTATGTCACTTCCGCGGGGTCCACTTGGCCGGCATAGCACTCTTTGTACACGTCGACCTTACGAGCTTTTACTTTAGCTTGAGAACCTACGTCAGCTGCCGTTATCGGGGCCACGTTGAAGCGGGGTTAAATTATTTTTTTCTATTACACTGAGTATCAATTTATATGTATATTACTTAATTAAATTTTTTTATAATTATATTATTGTATTAATTTTTTTTTATAGAAATTAAATTTTTTTTTAAATTTATTAAAAATTAACGAATTGCTGATGTAAATATGTCACATCATGTTTTATAAGAAAGTATAATTATACACAAATTAAACACAATATCATTTTTATTATTAAAAAATATTGTGTGATACAAATTTTAATATAAAAAATATATTTTTTATCAGTGAATATAATAATATGTTTAATTTATGTTTATATAAATTAATCTTATTTTATATATTAAATTGATGATATGGTATGTCACGTTAATAGTTCATTAATTTTTAATAAATTCGGATGAAAATTTTAAATTTTGTATATGAAAATTAGTGTTGGATTGAGAAAAAATAATTAAACCCGTTGAAGTGAAGATGACGTCAGAAACATTAAATGCACCATCAGCTCATGTGATCGGCCCACGCCACCCAGCCCCGCCACCAGCCAGCAAATGTCCGGTATTCCGGAGCTACCCGTATTCCACTGACCTGGACACAACATTTGCTACTCGCACTTTGTGGCAGGTGTATGCAATCGCCATGGTATTGTATTATACCTTTAAACAATTTTATTTAGCTTAAATTTAATATTTATAAAAGTATTAAAAAAATACTTATCAATTATATATATATACTAGTAATTACCCGTGCCTAAAGGCACGGCATAACGAAAAATTAAATTAAAATTAAAATTCAAAAAATATTATTATTATTTGTATTATTAGTAAAAAATTTTATAAAATATAAAAATTATTATTATAGTTATTATTATTATTATTATCAGTATTATTACTATTATTGTTATTACTATTATTATTATTATTATTATTATTATTATTATTATTATTATTATTATTATTATTATTATTATTATAATTATCGGTATTATTATTATTATTATTATGAATATTATTATTATCAGTATTATTATTATTATCGATATTATTATTATTAGGGATAATATTATTTGTGACGCCCCCAAATCTGGGCCCACACAGCCCATACTTGAGTCGTCAAAAGACTACAACAAAATTATTACAACAAAGCACAACGTACAACAATACAGTGTATAATAATACACAACTAAGTCTTCACTATTATTGCCACACTATTTTACAAAACGTGAAAACTATGATAACTATTCCTCGGACCCTCACTCCATTCCCCGGCTAGACCCTGTTATGTTTTCATCTCCTGTTGAAAAACAATGGAACAAAAGAAAGAGTGAGCTCAAATAGCCCAGTAAAGAATATCATGACTAAGATAATGACGAATAAATTATCATTAGTCTTCAACAGTTGAGTTCTTGATAGAATACAATAGACTACAAGGTTTATATCAAAAACTGCAGTTAAATTCTTAAACAACGTTCAGATCAATAATAGCAGCGGAATGAGTAATCTATTAGAAGAATAATGCAGACTATAATGTCCACTCGGTTCTCTTTTTAGGAAAAACATCATCAACTTTTATCATCTGAAATATCATTAGTCAAGATAATACAAATTCACAGTTCCTGATCATAATCATGCACATCAACAGTTCATCTTTGTACTACGGGCCAAAGATATTCAATATAGCACCAACGGTCATGATTATACCAGATTCAGCCTTTGGTCATAATCATACCAAACAACAGTTCATCTTTGCACTACGGGCCAAAGAGAACATTCACCACGTGCCATAAAAGACACCGAACAGATGTATCGCCTTTAACCTATTATATCGCCTTTAACCTATCATATGTTCAACAAATATATCACATCTATGCCCCCGGCCACAGATATTCACATCAGCTTGATTTTTGGATGATTAGAATGATATAAATGATGAACAGAAGAAATAGGATAACAATAAGTATCGGAAGTTTACTTTGTACAGATTCAAATAATGTCCAAATTGTCAACATGATGTGGAGTGAAATTTAAAAAATGATATTCAAGATCCACAGTTCAGAATAACGGTTACAATTCAATAGAAAGATTCACGTAAATAGGAAGGTTCAGTTGAAATAATGAAATTCAACTATTATGGAACATATAATATTTTCAGGAATTATAGAACCAATAGTTCCATAATAAATTTCGATTTAGGAGTATGAAAGAAAATAATATCCCTTACCGTAGCAGGTTTGATTAACAAAAGGTGAAGGAAATTAATACAAAGGGTTATTCACCAACAGGCGGCAATCCGCTCCGTAAGGTTATTTCCACAATTTAATAGAATTTGAGTACAAAGAGTTATTCACCAAACAGGCGGCAATCCGCTCCGTAAGGTTATTCTCAGAGATTAATAATGAATAAATACGAAAGGTTATTCACCAACAGGCGGCAATCCGCTTCGTAAGGTTATTCCCACAATTTAATACATGGAAATAAAAGGCACGTCTTATGAGTAAGGAATAAACAATATTATTATCGAGAATCAAATAATGATAATCCCTTACCATAGTATGTTTGAATAATGGAAGATGAAAAAGATGGTATCCCTTACCTCAACACGTGACTGGATATTAATTTAAATGAGGTTGATTAACTTGAACAGTACACGTATACTTATAGATCTTCACAAATACTCAAGATGACTTAAGCACACTTAGAGAGAACTTTCACAAGAAGTATTTAGAGAGAGAAAGAAAGAACAAGTAAGGAAGTTTATGAAAAATCCTTAAGTTAAGGCTTCTATTTATAGCTAAAAATATTATCATTCATTTAATCTAAACCATTCATTTAAAGATCATCTTTTAATCTACACCATCCATTTCAAATATTATATTATCTTTAATCTACACCATTCATTTCATATCACCTAATAATCACCTAACTTTATATTATAAACAAATCAATTTAATTATTCAACAATAATTCACACTTTAATCTACACCATTCATTTCATATCACCTAATAATCACCTAACTTTATATTATAAACAAATCAATTCAATTATTCAACAATAATTCACACTTTAATCTACACCATTCATTTCATATCATCTAATAATCACCTAACTTTATATTCTAAACAAATAACTTTATCAATTCAATTATTATGACTAATTGTTATAAATACAGTATAGTTAGCTCTTAGATATCAAGTCAATAAATTAATGAAATACAACTGTTTAAATAACATCATAATAGAGATAACAATAATGTAAAATAAAGCATACGTTACTGTGTAATGACAATTATTGATTCAATAATGTGAATTACTGTGCATATGTTACTGTGACAATTATTAGGTTCAATAATTTTAAAAACAGTGCAACAACAATTATTGACTCAATGATATAAAATACAGTGTAATGACAATTATTAAATCAATAATGCAAAATACTGTGTAACAACAATTATTGAATTGATAATATAAAATATTATGCAGTGACAATTATCGATGAAATGATGCGTAACAGTTACGGTGTCAATTATCAGACCAAAAATATGAGACACTATGCAATACCGTGTGTTACTGTAGAGTACCGAGTGCTACAGAAAATACCAATAACTATCGTATGCTACTATTCTTTTATCACCGGTATTTTAACAGTTCCGTTGACTATTTTTATTTAAAAAGGTTATTTCTGTCGTTTTCTATATCCGACAAATATTCCGATGTGGGGTCCACCAATAATTTGTTATTTCGGCGCCGTCGGACCAAACGAATATTCCCCGACAAAGCGAATATTGTCCGACAAAATAAAATTTGCACATAACATCCTTAACTTTTAACTTTATCGATTTAACCACTTACTGTTTCAAAAAAATATATATATGAAGAAAAATTAAATTTTGTATTTCATAAAATTCGGGGTCTTACATGAACAGTACACGTATACTTATAGATCTTCACAAATACTCAAGATGACTTAAGCACACTTAGAGAGAACTTTCACAAGAAGTATTTAGAGAGAGAAAGAAAGAACAAGTAAGGAAGTTTATGAAAAATCCTTAAGTTAAGGCTTCTATTTATAGCCAAAAATCTTATCATTCATTTAATCTAAACCATTCATTTAAAGATCATCTTTTAATCTACACCATCCATTTCAAATATTATATTATCTTTAATCTACACCATTCATTTCATATCACCTAATAATCACCTAACTTTATATTATAAACAAATCAATTTAATTATTCAACAATAATTCACACTTTAATCTACACCATTCATTTCATATCACCTAATAATCACCTAACTTTATATTATAAACAAATCAATTCAATTATTCAACAATAATTCACACTTTAATCTACACCATTCATTTCATATCACCTAATAATCACCTAACTTTATATTATAAACAAATAACTTTATCAATTCAATTATTATGACTAATTGTTATAAATACAGTATAGTTAGCTCTTAGATATCAAGTCAATAAATTAATAAAATACAACTGTTTAAATAACATCATAATAGAGATAACAATAATGTAAAATAAAGCATACGTTACTGTGTAATGACAATTATTGATTCAATAATGTGAATTACTGTGCATATGTTACTGTGACAATTATTAGGTTCAATAATTTTAAAAATAGTGCAACAACAATTATTGACTCAATGATATAAAATACAGTGTAATGACAATTATTAAATCAATAATGCAAAATACTGTGTAACAACAATTATTGAATTGATAATATAAAATATTATGCAGTGACAATTATCGATGAAATGATGCGTAACAGTTACGGTGTCAATTATCAGACCAAAAATATGAGACACTATGCAATACCGTGTGTTACTGTAGAGTACCGAGTGCTACAGAAAATACCATAAACTACCGTATGCTACTATTCTTTTATCACCGGTATTTTAACAGTTCCGTTGACTATTTTTATTTAAAAAGGTTATTTCTGTCGTTTTCTATATCCGACAAATATTCCGTTGTGGGGTCCACCAATAATTTATTATTTCGGCGCCGTCGTACGGCACGAATATTCCCTGACCAAACGAATATTCCCCGACAAAGCGAATATTGTCCGACAAAATAAAATTTGCACATAACATCCTTAACTTTCAATTTTGTTAATTTAAGCACTTACTGTTTCAAAAAAAATATATATGAAGAAAAATTAAATTTTGTATTTCATAAAATTCGGGGTATTACATTATTACCAGTACTATTATTATTATTGGTATTATTACTATTATTATTATTATTATTATTATTATTGTCGGTATTATTATTATTAATTATTATTATTATCCGTATTATTATTATAATCGATATTATTATTATTATTAATATTAATATTATCTATATTATTATGGATATTATTATTATTATTATTATTATTATTACTATTATTATAATTATAATTATTATTGTTGTTGTTATTATTATTATTATTATAATTATTATTATTACTAATGAAAAATTAGATTAAAATTCAAAAAATAAAAATATTAATATTTGCTATTTTATTATTAAGGAAATTATTATTGGTATTATTATTATCAGTATTATTAATATTATTATTATTATTATTATTATTATTATTATTATTGTTATTATTGTTATTGTTATTGTTATTATGATTATTATTATTATAATAATAATTATTATTATTTAATTATTATCGGTATTATTATTATTATTTTAATTATTATTATTATTTTATTATTTTTATTATTATTATTATTACAATTATTATTATATATATATATATATATATATATATATATATATATATATATATATATATATATATATTGAATTAACTTTGCACCTTCCGCTCTAATATAGTAAAATTTTGCTCATTTTCTTTAAACCAAGAAGCTAAAGATAGACGTTAACGAAACAAAAACTTACAACTTTTTTATCGAAATATGTGTATCATTTAATATCTATATAAAGATTTAAACTGATTAATAAGTGTTTTTTTATCTTATCATCGTGATCTTTTAAGTGAATTTACAATAAGTTAAGAAAATCTATTGAAACATTATATTAGTTTGTGACAAGTATGCGCTATGATTTAATTTGGATCATCTAATCAAATTGTCAAAGTAAGAATTCGAAGGCAGCTGGTATATATCATTCTCCAAGACTTTAAATAAGGAAAATTATAGCACATCAGTCTCGCATTAAATTGTATCAACTATATAATTAAAAATATAAATTTGATTTAGCAAATTTTGGTTCGGTCTTTCCTTTTCTTATTCAAATTCATAAAAATTAAATATTATTTAAATTTATAAAGTATTCAAAAAAAACATCAATCAATCAATTCGAAAAAAGTAAATTATTTTTGTATTTATATCTCTAATAAAGAACTTCTAATTTTTTTTATTTTTGGCTTTACCAATATTATTATAAATAAAAAATTAATCAAAATTTTATGTAAGATAATATATCTTTAATAAATTTTATGTAAGATAATTTTATTAAGATATTAAGATATCAAATATATCTCAACAAATCAGTGTTTTAATGATATTAACATTAATCTTGAAATTTATTTTTAAATTAATATCCTAATTAAATTAATTTCATTAAAACTTAAAATTTTATCAAATCACATGATTAATTTTAATAATAATATTTGTGACTTTTTTTTAGTTTGAAACATAATAACTATAAACTTAGTAGAAAATTATAGTTAATTGTTACTAACTGATTGTCAGTTTGTCACATCTAAATTAAGATTTATTTGAACTTGAGTTTCATAATTTTATATACATTTTGTCAATATAAACACTAATTACAAACTTAAATAAAATATAAATATATATTTTTCATAATTAGAAGTAAATATATATATATATTTACACTCTATTAAAATATTTAACTTAATAATTAATTTTAAATATATATAATATATAATTCAGAATTTTATTATTTAAATAAGTTTTTAATAATTTAACCTATAGTTATTTTTTTAAAATTTTAATTTAATATTAATTTAATATTTAATTAATGAAAAATCACTAATAAAATGAGAACATTAAAATTTATATCAGTTTTTATTTTTTAATAATTAAGATAAATATAATATTTAATTTTATTATTCATTTTTATGTATATAGTATTATCCTAGTTGTAATGGACTAGTCAGAAGCCTCTGAGAGTACAAATTACGTAGGTACATTACTTTTGTGACGTAGTAGTATTAGTATTAGTATAAACAAATAATCACTCCACCTTCCAATTCCCACATTCATTTATAAAAAACCCAAAACCCCCCATATTCTACATACTACAACGTCCTTTATTTAATATCCCACTCCATTTTCCAAACCCCCCGTTGAGATATATAAAACGCCGGAAAATCAATTAATATGCAGGGACTCCGTGGCTTCCACCCTCTCTCCGACGGCGGAGTCCGGCTAGAACTCACCCCTACCACCACCTCTCCTCTAGCCATTGACTTGGCGGAGTCAACGGAGATGAGGATCCAACGGCTCATATCCGAGAACCCGCTCATCATCTTCAGCCGCTCTTCCTGCTGCATGTGCCACGTCATGAAGCGCCTGTTGTCCTCCATTGGGGTCCACCCCACCGTCATCGAATTGGAGGAGGACGAGATCGGCGCCCTCGCGGCGGAGGACGGCGACGGCGGCGTTAACGCCGGGAGTCCTGCGCCGGCAGTGTTCATTGGAGGGACGCGTGTCGGGGGACTAGAGAGCCTCGTGGCACTTCACTTGAGTGGTCACCTTGTTCCTAAGCTTGTAGAAGTTGGTGCTCTACCGGGTATGAATGCGATATTGTAATTAATAACAATAATAATAATAATTCCGGGTATGTTAATTATTATTGTAATTTATGGAAAAAAAAAGATTAGGAGATAAAATAATAATTAAGCTCTCTCCTTTTTTTTTTCTTTTGTCAAATGATTGGCTTGGTTTTATTAATGTTAATTAGTAGGTGAAATTGAATTAATAATGAAATTAAATTGTTGATTTTGTGAATTGGCTTAGTGGGTCAATTTTCACTTAATGAATGGTTATGATCATGCATGACATGCATAATAATAATTATGTAATTGTAATTTTCAATTGTTATATATTACTATATGATTTTTATGTATGAGAAATGTTGAATATTCTCAAGTTCCTTTTTGGTAATAGAAATTATGAAAGTAGTTTACTTTTGTTTTAACAAATATGGACAATGGCTTCTTCTTCTTTTTCGTCGTCGTCTCTTGTTCTTATATATTGTTTGACTGACAGAGAAGAGATTATTTTAAGCTTTCGGAGTAAATAAATAATATATATATATTTAATATATTTATGGGACTTATTTGTAATGACGTTTACAAAAATATATTAAAAAAATATACTGTTAACTTATTTTAAAAATATAGAATAATTTTTTCTGACTGCTTGTCTAATATTATTATCTGAGGAATCTAATCCAATGAATTCCCTGGTGTAGAATATAAATATTCTAGTAATTTAATTGAAATTTTTTGGGTTTGACTGATCGAGTTACTTGAGCTTTTATTTAGAATACAAAATATAAACCTAAAAGAACAACTTTGTCCAATGGAACTGATACATTTTATGGATCTAATTATATATATTGATAATCGATCAAATTAATTAGATTGAACTTTAATGAGAAAAAAGTTCTACTTTGAGCAAATAACACCCCCCCCCCCCCCCCCCCAATTTCATTCCTTTTAGTGATATGATTACCTAGGCTGGCTAGCTCTCTCTCTTAGTATTATAAATATTTTAGAAAGATGGCTTTAATTTGCGTCATAAATGTAAAAGTCAATGGATGAGATAAGTTTGAAGAAATAGCAAAATGATGAAGCAATTTTATTTATTTATTTTATGTGAGTGATGCCAAATTGCATTAAAGTGTATTTCCCTGTGTAACGTTAGGTTATGTTTAATTCAGGTGGGACCTAAACTTGGGATACACACATCTCCTATACACGAGGGGTACGGTGGAAGAAAAAATCATTCCCATTTTATTCAACTTAATTTATGTTTGGCATTTCAATGTTGAGTATCCAAATTAAAATTGAATGTAGAATTAAATTAAATTATAATTATAATTATATGAAATATTATATATGTTGTCCCATCGGTTTGAATTTAAATGTTGAAATTGAGTTGCCAACATTATTGACGTTTACTTTCAACGAGTGTGGCCCTTATCATCTTTTCAGTGGACTTTTTATAGATATGGAATCTTCACTTCATGAAATTCCATTCAATTTAGGTATGTGCACAATCCATGAGTAGAAACCTTGATAGAAACTCTACAATTTGCTTATGCCGACTTTGATAAACATTAATGTTTTCTTTAGATGGGAGGAATTAACGTGATAATAAAATGACTTATTATTATAGAATGGATAAAATTATATTTAATTGTTTTATTAAAATAGAATAGGTCATTCTTATTTTCGTCGAATTTATGAATTTTAATTTTTAAGGGAGGGTATAGAATAATTTATTTCATCTGGAATTGATGGAATGAATCATTCTATTCTTCATTTCATTTCATTCTCGACTGTTTTATTTCATTCATTCACTCATTTTATTCCTCCAATTCAAACGTAATATAAAAATATGTTTGAAATTGAGAAATTGCAATAAAAATAACAGGAAATTGAGAAATTGATGTACATTAGGCTACATTTTTAGAATTGTACCTCAAAGAAGTTAAAAAGATTTATTGGATAAGTAAAATGATGTTTAAGTTTTAGGTTCAATTTTTACATACCGAAAATAAGATTTTCTTTTAATATTATTATGCGACATGTATTTCTCATTATAGCGATATTGAAACTTTGAATAAGATAGCTGACGTTGATTATTATCTGTAATTTAATTTCTCAATATAGTGTGAACATTAAATAAATTAATTATTTTTTCTTTTTTCTAAATTTGTTTTTCAAACATAGCTTAACAGAAGTTATCTTTCTATTCTATTTTTTATATTTATTTTTTATACTGCCAAGTGTTAGAAGGAGTTTAGTTTACACGGTCATTTCCGCATAAATAATTCAATTTCATTATATTGTGGACCTTTTTTTTATTGTTAAATAGTCTCTTAGTGGGACTCGAGTGATAACTTGTGTGGTGTGGAACGAGGGATGGTACAGAGGTCACATTTGCGAACGTGACATTTTAATAATGCAAATTAAGTAAAAATAATGCAATATAATAAGTGTGAAATCGTGTCCTGCAAGGAATATGACATTCACCAAATATAAGAAACGGTCCATACTAAAATGGCCTTTAATTTAAAAATAATCACAAAAGAATAATAAATTTTCTGTTACATTTTAACAGTCATGGACGGAAATTTAAATTTTATAAAAAAATTATAGTTCAGTGATGCGATTGTAAAAAAAATCAGTTCGCACAAATTTTTCAAGTGAAACACTTTAATATAATCCTAAATAAACCATGCAATTGGTATATGTATGAATGGAATGCTAAAAGTGAGTATAAGGTAATGCCAAACACACTTGAAAGAATACTCCTAATTACGTAAAAGGGAAATGGAATGGGAGATGCCAATACAAGGTGAAGAGCTTGAACCCCACATCATGTCAAACCCTCTCCTTTGAGTTTGGAATGGTGGTGACAACAACAATACGCTATACAACTACTATTGCCTCTCAACACTCACAAGGCAAAGCCACAAATCAAGACTTTTCCTTACCAAAAGAAAGAAATAAAGAAAGAAACCCTAGAATCTTTAGTTTAATGGAATCACAAGTGGCAAACATCAAAGGCTTTGATGAAGACCATTTGTGGAGCCCACTAAGAATCTTTTATAGTGGCCTAACCTTAGAAAAAAGAATCAAAAATTGAATCTATTAAAATTTAAAAAACAGCTACCAGACCACTCTGAACCATTTATTATTTAGGTCATTGATTATTTAGGGTGAAATTATTTGTAATTAAATTCATTGTTTTTTTTTTATTTCGAGACTTATGTCGATAGTTTTTAGAGTCTATGACAACGGTATATATAGTCGTCATACCCTATTTTTTTGTAGGGACTACGGCGACATGACATATCATCGCCATAGACCTTAAAAACTGTCGTCATAAGTTACGATATAGAAAAATAGATAATTTTGATTATAGAAGATTCCATACCCACAAAAGTACTTAATGGCTAGCTAGATTTTGATTTATACTGATTTCTTCTAAAGCAGTGTTTTCAAATTCGGATCTGACGTCGAACCAAAAAAAATTGTCGGTAGATGAGCAGTAATCGAACCGTTGTTGTCATAAATACATAAAAAAATATATTATTAATAATTAATAAAATTTTAAAATATCTAATTTTTTGTTAAGATAAAATATAGTAAAATTATGTTACAATATTACTAAATATATTTAATTTTTAAAATAAAAATATTTTTGTACAAAAAAAATTTAAAAGCCAATTTTTTAGGTTAACTTAATCAATTTTACCGGTGATACCATTGGTTCAATCTAAATTTTAACCAAAATAATTCAACCGAATTAAATCGAACCAAAATATAGACCGATTCCAATTTAAAGCGGTTCAATCGCGTGTCCGATCCGATTTTTACGATCATGCTCTAAAGTTCCAAAAAGTCTCTCTTTTAATAGCATTACTTTTATATGTAGCGTTCTTCGATTGCCTTCTTTAGCAGTATATAGAGATGATGTCATGGTTCCTTTTGCTTCTTCGTGGGGTTCTCACTTTGTATAATGGCTCATGATTAATTCTTTACCTAATTAATTGGTTTGATTTTTTTATTTTTTTGAGTTGAATTCATCACTAGTTAGCACCTCCCCACAGATCCTTTTCACATGAGTTCAATCTTGCATTCTTTATTTTTCCCATTTGGACAGTAATAAAAGTATTATTTTTTAATATATTGAATAGATACGATACTTGAAACGCAAAATAAAAACGTAAATATTAGTTTATGTGGTACAGATAGATTTTTCAGATTGTTTTATAGATATATAATATAATACTTAGAAATTACTTTTTTTTTAAATATATTAAAATTAATTAAAATATAATTAAATTTTTTTGAGAAATAATTGAAAATAATTGCGTTGTGTTAAAAAATATATTAAAGTTAAATATAGAGAAGAAGAGATAAAATATTAAAGTTTTTTTGATTAATTATATTGTTTATGAATTTTCCAATTAACAGAAAAAAATAATAATTTAAATGATGAAACAGTTTGCCACTTGACTTGCCAAATTAAATTCTCGGCATGAAAATTTAATAAATTTTATTATATTTTCTGAATACAAACACAATAAAATTAATATAAGAATAAAATAATAATTTGTAAGACCCCGAATTTTATGAAATACAAAATTTAATTTTTCTTCATATATATTTTTCCTGAAACAGTAGGTGGTTAAATTGATAAGGTTAAAAGTTAAGGATGTTATGTGCAAATTTTATTATGTCGGACAATATTCGTTTGGTCGGAGAATATTCGTTTTGTCGGGGAATATTCGATTCGTACGACGGCGCCGAAATAACAAAATAATGGTGGACCCCCACAACGACTTATTGTCGGATATAGAAAGCGACATACGTAACCTTTTTAAATAAAAATTGTAAGACCCCGAATTTTATGAAATATAAAATTTAATTTTTCTTCATATATATTTTTCTGAAACAGTAAGTGGTTAAATCGATAAAGTTTAAAGTTAAGGATGTTATGTGCAAATTTTATCTTGTCGGACAATATTCGTTTTGTCGGGGAATATTCGGGTCGTACGACGGCGCCGAAATAACAAATTATTGGTGGACCCCACAACGGAATATTTGTCGGATATAGAAACGACATAAGTAATCTTTTTAAATAAAAATAGTCAACGGTGTTAACTGTTAAAATACCGGTGATAAAAGAATAGTAGCATACGGTAATTTATGGTATTTTCTGTAGCACACGGTACTCTACAGTAGCACGCGGTATTGCACAGTGTCTCATATTATTGGTCTGATAATTGACACCGTAACTGTTACGCATCATTTCATCAATAATTGTCACTGCATAATATTTTATATTATCAATTCAATTATTGTTGCTACACAGTATTTTGCATTATTGATTTAATAATTGTCATTACACTGTATTTTATATCATTGAGTCAATAATTGTTGCTGCACTGTTTTTAAAATTATTGAACCTAATAATTGTCACAGTTGCAAATATACTGTAATTTATATTATTAAATTAATAATAATCTGTAACGTGTTTATTACATTATTATTGTAGCATTATTTCATTTTATATGTTGGACCCACAGGAAAAATAAAAAAATTTTATTTTTCAAAAGTTACTATTCACTCCCGGAATTTACTATTCATTCCCGGAAAAGTTACTATTCACTGACGGAAGTTACTGTTCATCTCGGGAAAGTTACTGTTCATCTGCCGACAAAAGTTACTGTTCGTTACTGTTCACTTTTTGAAAATTTTAAAGTTACTGTGCAAGTATTGAAAATTTTTAAAAACGTTTGCGCAGCCTCTGCTGAATTTTTTTTTTAGTTCACCTACCACGCATAGTAACCTCTTTTCTCCTATAAATAGCTTGTTCAGCTGAATAGAAAAATCACACCTAAAACATAAAATTAATCTATAAGAATTTTATGAGTTTTCTCTGAGAATAGTAAGGCTATTTTGAGTGTTTGAAAGCCAAAAGGAGTGCATGAATTTTTCAAGTAAGTCTTTTATTAAAGAGTAGTAATTTTATAAATTACTATTTTTCACGGTATTCACAAATCTTCCTTTAGAAGACTCTTCTTTGAGAAGATTCATTTTTAAAAGCTTTATTTGGAAGATTTATTTTGGAATATTATTTTTAAAACTATTTTAAAGTTGGTATTTTATACTACAAAAATTATGTTAAATATATATAATTTTGATAGTTCATAATATATGAGTTATCATACACTTTGAAGTTTACATGTTGTAATTACTAATTTTATTATAAATATATAGGTTGATCAATCTCATTTAAATCAATATCCAGTCACGTGTTAAGGTAAGAAATGTCATTTTTTTACACTCTTGAATTTGCTACGGTAAGGGATATTATTTTCTTTCATACTCCTGAACCGAAACTTATTATGGAACTATTGCTTCTATAATTCCTGAAAATATTATATGTTCCATAATAGTTGAACTTCATTATTTCAACTGAACCTTCCTATTTTCTGAATCTTTCTATTGAACTGTAACCGTTATTCTGAACTGAGAATCTTGAATAACATTTTTAAATTTCACTCCACATCATGTTGACAATTTGGACATTATTTGAATCTGCACAAAGTAAACTTCCGATACTTATTGTTTATCCTGTTTCTTCTGTTCATCAATTGTATCACTATTATTTGTACTAATCATCAAGAATCAAGCTGTTGTGAATATCTGTGGCCGGGGGCACAGATGTGATATATTTGTTGAACAGATGATAGGTTAAAGGCGATATAATAGGTTAAAGGCGATACATCTGTTCGGTGTCTTTTATGACACGCGGTGAAAGTTCTCTTTGGCCCGTAGTGCATAGATGAACTGTTGTTTGGTATGATTATGACCAAAGGCTGAATCTGGTATAATCATGACCGCTGGTGCTATATTGAATATCTCTGGCCCGTAGTGCAAAGATGAACTGTTGATTTGCATGATTATGACCAGGAACTGTGAATTTTTATTATCATGACTAATGGTATTTCAGATGATAAAAGTCGATGATGTTTTTACTAAAAAGAAAAGCGAGTGGATATTATATCTGCATTATTCTTCTAATAGATTACTCATTCCGCTGCTATTATTGTTCTGAACATTGTTCAAGAATTTAATTGAAGTTTTTGATATACACCTTGTATTCTGTTGTATTCTATCAAGAACTCACCTGTTGAAGGCTAATGATAATTTATTCGTCATTATCTTAGTCATGATATTTCTTACTGGGCTATTTGAGCTCACCCTTTTGTTCCATTATTTTTCAACAGGAGATGAGAGCGTAGCTGGGTCTAGCCGGGGGATGGAGTGAGGGTCCGAGGAATAGCTATCATAGTCTTCACGTGTTGTAAAATAGTGTGGCAATAATAGTGAAGACTTAGTTGTGTATTATTATACACTGTATTGTTGTACGTTGTGCTTTGTTGTAATAATTTTGTTGTAGTCTTTTGACGACTCAAGTTTGGGCTGTGTAGGCCTAGATTTGGGGGCGTCACAGTTGGTATCAGAGCCATATAACGAAGAGCCCCGAGCCTCTCGCTGGTGACTTCCTAGGGAAAGGGGATGCACCGAAGCCAGACTCTCCGTAGGGGACGCCTATAGTACAGGTGGCAAACTGATAGGTACCATTGTGAGGTGCTGTCCCTATGGTGGGATGAGAGTCACAGTTGGCATCAGAGCTTAGGGATATGGTCTTTAATGGAGATCTGGGGTTAGAACTAGGAGGGGAGAGACGAATATAATCAGTCACTAGTGTGTCCCACCTAAATTAGATTTTATTATCTAATGAGTTGATTTGAATATAGGGACATGAAGTGATGAGTCAGTTTATTTGAACTAACAATTATTTTGTGACCACAGTTATGTATCCTTACCTCTTCGAAATGCCAGGTACGTCAATTTCGGGGACGAAATTTCATAAGGAGGGGAGGTTGTAAGACCCCGAATTTTATGAAATATAAAATTTAATTTTTCTTCATATATATTTTTCTGAAACAGTAAGTGGTTAAATCGATAAAGTTTAAAGTTAAGGATGTTATGTGCAAATTTTATCTTGTCGGACAATATTCGTTTTGTCGGGGAATATTCGGGTCGTACGACGGCGCCGAAATAACAAATTATTGGTGGACCCCACAACGGAATATTTGTCGGATATAGAAACGACATAAGTAATCTTTTTAAATAAAAATAGTCAACGGTGTTAACTGTTAAAATACCGGTGATAAAAGAATAGTAGCATACGGTAATTTATGGTATTTTCTGTAGCACACGGTACTCTACAGTAGCACGCGGTATTGCACAGTGTCTCATATTATTGGTCTGATAATTGACACCGTAACTGTTACGCATCATTTCATCAATAATTGTCACTGCATAATATTTTATATTATCAATTCAATTATTGTTGCTACACAGTATTTTGCATTATTGATTTAATAATTGTCATTACACTGTATTTTATATCATTGAGTCAATAATTGTTGCTGCACTGTTTTTAAAATTATTGAACCTAATAATTGTCACAGTTGCAAATATACTGTAATTTATATTATTAAATTAATAATAATCTGTAACGTGTTTATTACATTATTATTGTAGCATTATTTCATTTTATATGTTGGACCCACAGGAAAAATAAAAAAATTTTATTTTTCAAAAGTTACTATTCACTCCCGGAATTTACTATTCATTCCCGGAAAAGTTACTATTCACTGACGGAAGTTACTGTTCATCTCGGGAAAGTTACTGTTCATCTGCCGACAAAAGTTACTGTTCGTTACTGTTCACTTTTTGAAAATTTTAAAGTTACTGTGCAAGTATTGAAAATTTTTAAAAACGTTTGCGCAGCCTCTGCTGAATTTTTTTTTTAGTTCACCTACCACGCATAGTAACCTCTTTTCTCCTATAAATAGCTTGTTCAGCTGAATAGAAAAATCACACCTAAAACATAAAATTAATCTATAAGAATTTTATGAGTTTTCTCTGAGAATAGTAAGGCTATTTTGAGTGTTTGAAAGCCAAAAGGAGTGCATGAATTTTTCAAGTAAGTCTTTTATTAAAGAGTAGTAATTTTATAAATTACTATTTTTCACGGTATTCACAAATCTTCCTTTAGAAGACTCTTCTTTGAGAAGATTCATTTTTAAAAGCTTTATTTGGAAGATTTATTTTGGAATATTATTTTTAAAACTATTTTAAAGTTGGTATTTTATACTACAAAAATTATGTTAAATATATATAATTTTGATAGTTCATAATATATGAGTTATCATACACTTTGAAGTTTACATGTTGTAATTACTAATTTTATTATAAATATATAGGTTGATCAATCTCATTTAAATCAATATCCAGTCACGTGTTAAGGTAAGAAATGTCATTTTTTTACACTCTTGAATTTGCTACGGTAAGGGATATTATTTTCTTTCATACTCCTGAACCGAAACTTATTATGGAACTATTGCTTCTATAATTCCTGAAAATATTATATGTTCCATAATAGTTGAACTTCATTATTTCAACTGAACCTTCCTATTTTCTGAATCTTTCTATTGAACTGTAACCGTTATTCTGAACTGAGAATCTTGAATAACATTTTTAAATTTCACTCCACATCATGTTGACAATTTGGACATTATTTGAATCTGCACAAAGTAAACTTCCGATACTTATTGTTTATCCTGTTTCTTCTGTTCATCAATTGTATCACTATTATTTGTACTAATCATCAAGAATCAAGCTGTTGTGAATATCTGTGGCCGGGGGCACAGATGTGATATATTTGTTGAACAGATGATAGGTTAAAGGCGATATAATAGGTTAAAGGCGATACATCTGTTCGGTGTCTTTTATGACACGCGGTGAAAGTTCTCTTTGGCCCGTAGTGCATAGATGAACTGTTGTTTGGTATGATTATGACCAAAGGCTGAATCTGGTATAATCATGACCGCTGGTGCTATATTGAATATCTCTGGCCCGTAGTGCAAAGATGAACTGTTGATTTGCATGATTATGACCAGGAACTGTGAATTTTTATTATCATGACTAATGGTATTTCAGATGATAAAAGTCGATGATGTTTTTACTAAAAAGAAAAGCGAGTGGATATTATATCTGCATTATTCTTCTAATAGATTACTCATTCCGCTGCTATTATTGTTCTGAACATTGTTCAAGAATTTAATTGAAGTTTTTGATATACACCTTGTATTCTGTTGTATTCTATCAAGAACTCACCTGTTGAAGGCTAATGATAATTTATTCGTCATTATCTTAGTCATGATATTTCTTACTGGGCTATTTGAGCTCACCCTTTTGTTCCATTATTTTTCAACAGGAGATGAGAGCGTAGCTGGGTCTAGCCGGGGGATGGAGTGAGGGTCCGAGGAATAGCTATCATAGTCTTCACGTGTTGTAAAATAGTGTGGCAATAATAGTGAAGACTTAGTTGTGTATTATTATACACTGTATTGTTGTACGTTGTGCTTTGTTGTAATAATTTTGTTGTAGTCTTTTGACGACTCAAGTTTGGGCTGTGTAGGCCTAGATTTGGGGGCGTCACAGTTGGTATCAGAGCCATATAACGAAGAGCCCCGAGCCTCTCGCTGGTGACTTCCTAGGGAAAGGGGATGCACCGAAGCCAGACTCTCCGTAGGGGACGCCTATAGTACAGGTGGCAAACTGATAGGTACCATTGTGAGGTGCTGTCCCTATGGTGGGATGAGAGTCACAGTTGGCATCAGAGCTTAGGGATATGGTCTTTAATGGAGATCTGGGGTTAGAACTAGGAGGGGAGAGACGAATATAATCAGTCACTAGTGTGTCCCACCTAAATTAGATTTTATTATCTAATGAGTTGATTTGAATATAGGGACATGAAGTGATGAGTCAGTTTATTTGAACTAACAATTATTTTGTGACCACAGTTATGTATCCTTACCTCTTCGAAATGCCAGGTACGTCAATTTCGGGGACGAAATTTCATAAGGAGGGGAGGTTGTAAGACCCCGAATTTTATGAAATATAAAATTTAATTTTTCTTCATATATATTTTTCTGAAACAGTAAGTGGTTAAATCGATAAAGTTTAAAGTTAAGGATGTTATGTGCAAATTTTATCTTGTCGGACAATATTCGTTTTGTCGGGGAATATTCGGGTCGTACGACGGCGCCGAAATAACAAATTATTGGTGGACCCCACAACGGAATATTTGTCGGATATAGAAACGACATAAGTAATCTTTTTAAATAAAAATAGTCAACGGTGTTAACTGTTAAAATACCGATGATAAAAGAATAGTAGCATACGGTAATTTATGGTATTTTCTGTAGCACACGGTACTCTACAGTAGCACGCGGTATTGCACAGTGTCTCATATTATTGGTCTGATAATTGACACCGTAACTGTTACGCATCATTTCATCAATAATTGTCACTGCATAATATTTTATATTATCAATTCAATTATTGTTGCTACACAGTATTTTGCATTATTGATTTAATAATTGTCATTACACTGTATTTTATATCATTGAGTCAATAATTGTTGCTGCACTGTTTTTAAAATTATTGAACCTAATAATTGTCACAGTTGCAAATATACTGTAATTTATATTATTAAATTAATAATAATCTGTAACGTGTTTATTACATTATTATTGTAGCATTATTTCATTTTATATGTTGGACCCACAGGAAAAATAAAAAAATTTTATTTTTCAAAAGTTACTATTCACTCCCGGAATTTACTATTCATTCCCGGAAAAGTTACTATTCACTGACGGAAGTTACTGTTCATCTCGGGAAAGTTACTGTTCATCTGCCGACAAAAGTTACTGTTCGTTACTGTTCACTTTTTGAAAATTTTAAAGTTACTGTGCAAGTATTGAAAATTTTTAAAAACGTTTGCGCAGCCTCTGCTGAATTTTTTTTTTAGTTCACCTACCACGCATAGTAACCTCTTTTCTCCTATAAATAGCTTGTTCAGCTGAATAGAAAAATCACACCTAAAACATAAAATTAATCTATAAGAATTTTATGAGTTTTCTCTGAGAATAGTAAGGCTATTTTGAGTGTTTGAAAGCCAAAAGGAGTGCATGAATTTTTCAAGTAAGTCTTTTATTAAAGAGTAGTAATTTTATAAATTCCTATTTTTCACGGTATTCACAAATCTTCCTTTAGAAGACTCTTCTTTGAGAAGATTCATTTTTAAAAGCTTTATTTGGAAGATTTATTTTGGAATATTATTTTTAAAACTATTTTAAAGTTGGTATTTTATACTACAAAAATTATGTTAAATATATATAATTTTGATAGTTCATAATATATGAGTTATCATACACTTTGAAGTTTACATGTTGTAATTACTAATTTTATTATAAATATATAGGTTGATCAATCTCATTTAAATCAATATCCAGTCACGTGTTAAGGTAAGAAATGTCATTTTTTTACACTCTTGAATTTGCTACGGTAAGGGATATTATTTTCTTTCATACTCCTGAACCGAAACTTATTATGGAACTATTGCTTCTATAATTCCTAAAAATATTATATGTTCCATAATAGTTGAACTTCATTATTTCAACTGAACTTTCCTATTTTCTGAATCTTTCTATTGAACTGTAACCGTTATTCTGAACTGAGAATCTTGAATAACATTTTTAAATTTCACTCCACATCATGTTGACAATTTGGACATTATTTGAATCTGCACAAAGTAAACTTCCGATACTTATTGTTTATCCTGTTTCTTCTGTTCATCAATTGTATCACTATTATTTGTACTAATCATCAAGAATCAAACTGTTGTGAATATCTGTGGCCGGGGGCACAGATGTGATATATTTGTTGAACAGATGATAGGTTAAAGACGATATAATAGGTTAAAGGCGATACATCTGTTCGGTGTCTTTTATGACACCCGGTGAAAGTTCTCTTTGGCCCGTAGTGCATAGATGAACTGTTGTTTGGTATGATTATGACCAAAGGCTGAATCTGGTATAATCATGACCGTTGGTGTTATATTGAAAGTTCTCTTTGGCCCGTAGTGCATAGATGAACTGTTGTTTGGTATGATTATGACCAAAGGCTGAATCTGGTATAATCATGACCGTTGGTGTTATATTGAAAGTTCTCTTTGGCCCGTAATGCATAGATGAACTGTTGTTTGGTATGATTATGACCAAAGGCTGAATCTGGTATAATCATGACCGCTGGTGCTATATTGAATATCTTTGGCCCGTAGTGCAAAGATGAACTGTTGATTTGCATGATTATGACCAGGAACTGTGAATTTTTATTATCATGACCAATGGTATTTCAGATGATAAAAGTCGATGATGTTTTTACTAAAAAGAAAAGCGAGTGGATATTATATCTGCATTATTCTTCTAATAGATTACTCATTCCGCTGCTATTATTGTTCTGAACATTGTTCAAGAATTTAATTGAAGTTTTTGATATACACCTTGTATTCTGTTGTATTCTATCAAGAACTCACCTGTTGAAGGCTAATGATAATTTATTCGTCATTATCTTAGTCATGATATTTCTTACTGGGCTATTTGAGCTCACCCTTTTGTTCCATTATTTTTCAACAGGAGATGAGAACGTAGCTGGGTCTAGCCGGGGGATGGAGTGAGGGTCCGAGGAATAGCTATCATAGTCTTCACGTGTTGTAAAATAGTGTGGCAATAATAGTGAAGACTTAGTTGTGTATTATTATACACTGTATTGTTGTACGTTGTGCTTTGTTGTAATAATTTTGTTGTAGTCTTTTGACGACTCAAGTTTGGGCTGTGTAGGCCTAGATTTGGGGGCGTCACAAAAATAGTCAACGGTATTATCATTTTGAACTGTTAAAATACCTGATGGTAAAAGAATAGTAACATACGGTATTACATAGTAACATACGGTATTGCACTGTAGCACACGGTATTGCACAGTGTTTCATATTATTAAATGATAAAGTGGTTATTGTACTATATTGATTTTATTGAACCAATAATTGTCACATGCATAATAATTCATATTATTGAGCTGATAATTGTCACAGTAGCATATGCACAATAATTCACATTACTGAATCAATAATTGTCATTACACAGTAACGTGTTATTTTCTTATTTATTTTCAGCATTATTGTTATCTCTTTTGTGATATTGATTAAACTGTTGTATTCTATTATTGGGTGATTTTCCTATTTTTCTAACTCGAAAAGCCAACTACACTGCATTTACAACAATTAGCCATAATAATGAATAATTGTGAATTATTGTTGAATAATTGAATTGATAAAGTTATTTGTTTTTATTATGATAAATTATATAAAGTTGTTTGTTTTTATATATAAAGATAATTGATTTATTTAAAGTTAGTTGTTTTATATATAAAGTAAATTGAATGGTATAGATTAAAAGATGATCTTTAAATGAATGGTTTAGATTAAAGAAATCTTAAAAGATAAAATGAGTGGTATGGATTAAACATTATCTTGAAATATACGGTTTGGATTAAATTAGGAAATCTTGGTGATGATAAGAATTTTTGCTATAAATAGAAGCCTTAACTTAAGGATTTTTGATAAAAACTTCCTTGCTTATTCTTTCTTTCACTCTCTAAATATTTCTTAGTATAAGTTCTCTTTGAGTGTGCTAAAGTCATCTTGAGTATTTGTAAAGAGCTATAAGTGTACGAGTTCATATCTAGTCACGTGTTAAGGTAAGGGATACCATCTTTTTCATCTTCCATTATTCAAACTTACTATGGTAAGGGATTATCATTATTTGATTCTCGAAAATAATATCGTTTCTTTCTTACTCATAAGACGTGCCATTTATTTTCATATATTAAATTGTGGGAATAACCTTACGGCGCGGATTATCGCCTGTTGGTGAATAACATTTCGTATTTATTTCCATATATTAAATTGTGGGAATAACCTTACGGCGCGGATTATCGCCTGTTGGTGAATAACTTTTCGTATTTATTTCCATATATTAAATTGTGGGAATAACCTTACGGCGCGGATTATCGCCTGTTGGTGAATAACCTTTCGTATTTATTTCCATATATTAAATTGTGGGAATAACCTTACGGCGCGGATTACCGCCTGTTGGTGAATAACCTTTCGTATTCATTCCTTATTAATTTGTGGGAATAACCTGACTACGCGGACTACCGCATGTTTGGTGAATTACTCTTCGTATTCATTTCTTATTTGTCTCTTCTTGGTAAAGTTTCCTGAAATGAATACATATTCCTTAATAGTTTGCGCTTCATCTAATATCATTTCAACTGAACCTTCCTATTTTTCTAAATCTTTCTATTGAACCTTAACTGTTATTCTGAACTGTGGATCTGAAATATCATTCTTGAATTTTAGTCCACATCATGTTGGCAATTTGGACATTATTTGAATCTGCACAAAGTAAAGTCATAAACTTTTGATATTTATTGATCATACTGTTTCTTCTGATTCATCATCTATATCACGGTTGTTATTCTAATCATCAAGAACCATGTTGTTGTGAATATCTGTGGCCTGGGGCACAGTTGATAGGATAAAGGCGATATAATTATTGTGTCTTTTAGGGCACGTGGTGAATATTCTCTTTGGTCTGGGGCAAAGATGAACTGTTGTTGGTATGATTATGACCAAAGGCTGAAAACTGGTATAATCATTACCGTTTGTGTTATATTTGAATATCTTTGGCTCGTAATGCAAAGATGAACTATTGACTGGCATGATTATAATCAGGAACTGGAAATTTATATTATCGTGACCAGCGGTGTTTAAGATGATAAAAGTTGAGGATGTTTTTCCTAAAAAGAGAACCGAGTGGACATTATAGTCTGCATTATTCTTCTAATAGATTGCTCATTCCGCTGCTATTATTGATACAAAGCTTATTGTCTATTATATTCAATTAAGAACTCATCTGTTGAAGGCTAATGATAATTTATTTGTCGTTATCTTAGTCATGATATTTCTTACTGGGCTATTTGAGCTCACCCTTTCTTTTGTTCCATTGTTTTTCAGAAAAAGAGAGAGTAGCCGGGTCTAGCAGGGGAATGGAGTGACGGTCTGAGTGATAGCTATTGTAGTCTTCACATGTTGTATATAGTGTGAAAATAATAGTGAAGACTTAGTTGTGTATTATTGAGTTTTGCATTTCTGTTTTATGAACTAATTGTATTAAAGATTATGTATTTTATGGCGTCTCAAATTGGGCTATGTAGGCCTAGATTTGGGGCCGTCACATAATTCATATATAATTTATTTTTATTTTTTTATGAATTCAGTAATAACATGTAAAAAAAAATTACTTTTCTTTTATATCATAATTTAAATTTCTCGTATTTTTTTTCCGTCCACGGGAAAAGAAAACTAATCAGTTGACGTCGTCGAATAAACCTTGACCAGACAAAAATGCAGAGTTTGACTTTCTTACAGCTGTAATATGTCAACAAGAAAGCCATTTTCACAATCACTGCCGCACAGAGAAAGAGAGCTGTGAATACAGGCAGTGAAGCTAACCGCACTAGCTCCTTCGGCTGTTTCCTCCTCTCTCTATATATACACATCGATACAGACATATACACATATATACATATAATTAGTGTAATCAATCTTCAATTGAAAGCTCTGTTTCTGTGTTTTAAAATAGACAGAAAAAAAAAAAACAGAAAATTTAAGTTTTTTGTTCAATTTTTATGTTTCTGAATTTTTTAACAAACGAAAAAGAAAATAAATAAATAAAAAAATTGACCATTTTTTCTGTCAAATTTTTTTATTCAAAATTGACAAGATTTAGACGGAAAAAAAAATTAAGATATATAATATTATCATAATTTCCATATTATTCTCAATCTTATTGATTTTTTCCAATTCTTTTTATTACCTTGATTTCAAATATCAAATGTATAAGACTCGCTAAATGCACGTGAATATAAATATCAAATTCTCTCTCACATAAATATATGATCCACTTATTATCCATGTGAAGAAGATATTGTGAAACTATTAATTTTGATTCATAGTTTAATAGTTATAACTATAATTAGTATATCACATATAATAATAAAAAGATAAATCTATTAAAGTGTTCTTTTTTTTTTCTTTTCATTAGAACCGAGAAATACAAGAAAATAAAAATTTAAAATTTTTTATTCTTTTTTATTAAAAATTCAAAAACATGACAAAGAAAAATTTTCTATTTTCTATTTTCTATTTTTTTTTTCTTTTAATCTAAGTCTTCTCTATTTTTTTCCCGTCCAAAACTCAGAATCAGAGTATAAATGAGCAATCAAAAGAATCCCTTAAATATAGCTTATCTTCGCTCTGTGCTCCCTGCTGATTCTGCTGGTATAATCCTACTCATAAACCCATCTCTCTCTACATATGTATGTATATCACTTTTTGCAATTTCTCTGTAATAATTTACTGTTCTGTTTGTTATTGTAGGTCTTGTTTCTGGGGATCGTGCTGGTCTTGTTAATGCAATCAAGTTGATAAATTTTTCTACTTTGATTGCATATATACTTATTTAGGTGTGATAGATTACTGGGTTTTGATTAGAATTTAGTTTTGATGATTGTATTTTTTTTATGTCTGATCAGTAAATTTGTTGATTGCAGGATAAGCTTCAAGATTTGGCGGCAGATCACTCTGATTTTCTGGAGACTTTACCTGCAAATGTTAGGAGGAGAGTTGATATCCTGAGGGAGATTCAGGTTTTATAATTTTACTTGTGATGTTTCTGCATTTTATCCCTTCTATTGATTTGATTTATATTTGATGAATTTCTTTTCTTTTAATTTTCAGTGTTGGTGGATATTTATGAATTGAACCTTTTAAATTAAGCAATGTTTATCACTTCAAATAGTCATACCTCGTAACCCTAAGCCACTCCTTAAAGTTGAAGGCAAAAAAATATTTATGCCCAGTAGGGGATCAACTGGGTGATATTCCTTGTGGACTCATTCTGGCCATTCTTATATCCTATAAAGCATATGTAAGATCCATACCTGGAAACTTGCTTTTAGGGCTTTAATAGTCATAGTATTCCAGCCAGGTTTGGCATTCTTATTTTAATTTGCTTATCTATATTATACATCTGTATAGCAGATATTTCAAATGACCATTACTTGGTTGGAAATGTTGCAAGTATGTTTTATATATATCTCAAGCACTTGGATGGGGTAATCATGGTTTTGAAGATGTAATATTAACCCGTCCGAAAAGAGTCTCATTTGAGCATTTCTTTACAGTGAATGTTGAAGTTTGCGAAGTGACACTTAGAGCATCTCCAGCAATGGTTTTCTAGACTATATTTAGTCTAGGATTTATTTTTCTGCTCCAGCAGATGGACTAAATATAGTCCATGACTATATTTGATATACTCAAAAGACTATATCTATGAATGAGATAGTCCATGGATTTTAAATTTACTAATATTTAAATAGAAAAGTAGAAAGATGATAGGAGTTTTGTTGAATTTATTAATTATTTTAATCTTTTTATATTATAGTCCATGGGATAGTCCATCTGCTGGAATGATGGAAGACTAAAGGACATTTGCTGATGTCCTATGGACTAAATATAGTCCATAAAATAGTCCATCTGTTGGAGATGGCCTTAGAGACAGTGATTTTAATTTCACTCTTACAAATATAGAGTTAAGATGTATTCTTATTATTGGGGCCAAAATCACCTATCCATTTTTTTTTATTGTTAAGAATAATATTTTGCATTTGAAAAATATAATAAAACAGATTATGTGACGGCTCTTCTTCTTGTGCTGGAAATGCTCCTTGCAAGATTTTTCATGAGATATATTCGTACAAGCAACTACAATTACATTAAATATGATAGTATGATCTATAATCCATCTCTGCTTGGCTGGTTAGTGGATAAGTTAAGAAAACAAAGTTCTGAGTTTGTCTTGTTCTTTTGTCTTCTGACACTCTCCTTACAGGTTCAACGCGATGAATTGGAGGCAATGTTTCTTGAAGAGAGGGCAGCACTTGAAGCAAAGTATCAGAAGCTGTATGAGCCATTATATACAAAGGTCTGGCACTAAATCCTCGTTTCAGAAACCATTCCAAATCATCATGGCATCATGTGGCCTTTGCTTCTTCGTGCATGTTAAATTTTATGAATTTGAAAGCATCTTTTCACTGATGATAAGGGTTGTAAGTGGGGTAAGGTAGTCAGGCTGGGGTTTGAATCTCAAGTTGGCAAGCTTCCTCTGGGATACCTGAGCCCAAATTCCTAATTAAAAAAATAAAAACTTAGTTTCAGAGTCCGTGACATTTTATACTGCAGAGCATGCTGTGTTCTTATTCCAGTTCCACATACCAAAATTATTAACTTTTTAGGTAGCAGTGCTGGCAATCCTACAGTGCCTACAGCTAAGCTACATCGATGTATGTTTTACTTTGATGACTGAATGTCCTGCTAAAATTCATTTAGGAACTTTTCAAATTATGAGAGTATTGTCTTTTGTAGTTTGATATTGATATTTTTCTTGATCACCTGCAGCGATATGAAATTGTGAATGGTCTCCTTGAAGTTGAAGGAGTTTCAGATGAGGGTTCAGATAACCAGCACATTGATCAATCAACCGGAGGTAATTCTGAGTAATTGGCTCTTACTAATATATTGGATGAATTTTTGAATCAAATAAGAAAATATTTTCTTACATGCAGAAAAAGGTGTGCCAAATTTCTGGCTCACTTTACTAGCCGAGGAGGTAAGGAATGGAGACCGTCGACTGACTTTTATGTTTTTCTCCTTTCAAATTAGTTGGACTTTTGCTTATTCTATACTTTTTCAATTTTATCAACCCAGATTTCGGAGCGTGATGGAGGAGCTTTCCAGCATCTTAAAGATATCAAATGGTATAGGATTGATGGCTCCTAGGGTTTTTAAACTTGAGTTCTTCTTCGGTCCTAATCCATATTTTAAGAACTCTGTGCTGACAAAAACATATCACATGATTAATGAGGACGAGCATATTTTAGAAAAAGTAACAGGGTAATACTGCTCGAGTCCTTTTAGTCATTCCTAAGGGGTCCTGTTAATAAAGTGAATATTTTAATTTTATTGGACTGGGTATCTTGCAGAACGGAGATTGAATGGTTCCCAGGGAAAATCTTGACTCAAAAGATCGTGATGAAAAAGCCAAAGAAGGGATCCAAGAATTTGAAGACAATCACAAAAACTGAAGATTGTGAAAGTTTCTTCAACTTTTTCGATCCACCAGAAGTTCCTGAAGATGAAGATATTGATGAAGAAACAGTAAGTTCGACATTATATACTCATTTCAAAAGTCAGAAAAAACATTAATGTATTTTCCCATTTTTTTTGTGTATGCTTGATGAATGATTCTTTACTACATTCTTTAAACAGGCTGAAATTCTTCAGAATCAAATGGAACAAGATTATGTGATTGGGTAAGTAGTGTGTATATTTGTTGTTTACTTCTGAGGTGCAATATAAGGTTTATAAACTGCTTAATATTTTGAACTTCTGACTATTTGTTTGGCATCTGAAGCTGGGACAAATCATACTTGAATAAATTGCATCTTCATCCTAGTCTGTTATATGTGTGGATGTGTGTGTATTGCTTGAAGCAGCCTTCAAATTGTTATTTTGCTTTGGCAATTTATCACTCAATCTAATGATGAGTTTAGTGCTCTTATCTCTGGGTTAAGTTATTCAGAGTTACTGATACTTTATGTTTTGTAACTGAGCATACACTCGTATGTTTGTTGGCAGCTCAACCATCCGCAACAAAATAATTCCTCATGTTGTCGCTTGGTTTACTGGGGAGGCTGTTCAGGACGAAGAATTTGAAGACACTGAAGATGATGAAGATGGTGATGATGCAAATGATGAGGATGAGGACGATGAAGAAGAAAATGAGGAGGATGAGGACGATGAAGACGAAAAGGAGGAGGATGAAGAAGATGAAGAGAAAGGAAACGCTCTGAACAAGGTACTTAATATACTAGGTCTGACCTAGAGCAAGTTGTAGTTGTTTTAGGGTTACTATGCATGATGCCATTATTGTTACTATATATATATATATATATATATATATGTTTGTATTTCCATTATCCACCATGTTTTGCTGATTAATTGTTTATTTGCCTGCAGAAGGGTGGAATAGCAGTAGAAAAGGTAGATTAGCAGGCTGGTTGCCCCTCTCAACTCCTAGGAACAATATTTTGAGAGTGGATTGGAATCCATGAACACTTATCATGTTGTGCTTCTCTTTCTTTCCTTCCATCTTTTTCTTTTTTCATTGGTTTATCTGTCATGAGGTAAATCCTTTCATATTTTTTTATTTTTTATTCTTTAGGAGGCTTGATTTTTTCCTTAGATTGCCAATGCAGTCATATAGAAATATTATAGGGTCCCTTTCCGCTGGATTGTTCTTTGGACTTTATTTGTTCGTCTTCTTGGGTTCCCTGGCCGTGCTGTGTTTTGAAGTAAATGTAGAACCATAAATTAATATTTATTTTTATAAATGAATGATTACCAATTTGTGGTAGTGATGCTCTGGTCTCCTTTTTTATATTGGAAAATTGCATGATACAAATATATTTACTCTGATGGTTTCGTAAATTGACAGAGTACTTGAGTCAGGTGCCATCTCAAGTGATTTTCAGGTAGGTCTGGTACAAACAAGCATGCAGACCATGGGTTTCCCTAATCCGCTACAGAGGGGAATAGTGGGCAGTGGCAAATTAGCCCACACCCTTTGCATAAAAAGTCATGTTTACTAAAATAACCCACAAGGCAGAATCTAGCTACTTATCCATGACAAAATCAAAAGCATATTCCAGTATGACTGTACGAGACTCGACTTTTACCAGGTATTTTTACCCCTCAAAATTTGGTTGTAACTGTACAAATTAATAGATACAGTAGTAATGTTACTCCTTAATTATGATGGCAAATAACACTATCGTTAAAAAGTTAACCCTTTTTTTACAAATGAGACTTGTTTTTGGTGGAATGAGGAGTATAATACAAGCAAATTAACCATTTTGCAATTGCCACCCTCATTCTGGTCCAGCATTATTAGACATCCTGGCAGGCAATGTTTATATATAAACAAAAACACACAAATGTTAGCTGCTTCAATAAATTTATGTGGCGCAGGATATTTCTGAATCACTCCCCCCCCCCCCCCCCCCCCCCTAAAAAGTAGTCATGGGACTAAATTCTGCAATTATTTGCGAACAAAAAATCAAGGTGTATCATATCAGCTCATTTTTGTTGGTACAAGATTTTAATTTCTATGCTGTGCTTTCCCATTCTACACTAATTCCACCCCACCCCTCCTGAAATGAAATGTAAAAGCTAAGCAAAAAAAGGATTTCCTGCTATAATCCACACTCCAGTTCATGAACTTCTTCACCTCGTCATACAAAACTAAAATGGCAGCAGCACCAGTACTCCTAAACATATTTGAAAGAGCACCTCGGTAAAATGAAGCCAACCCCTCTGTCCTATAAATCTTCCTCCAGCACTCCATAGTGCTTTGGTACATCGGCTGTTCTAAGCCGGATTGCATCATCATCCTCCTCCGAATAGTATCCAGTGGATATGACAGCAATCCGGCAGAAGTTGTGACTGCCTGAGCTGCTACCCATCTCTTCCACAGTGCCATCTCTACTATTGAATCTTCTGACATCCTTTCTTTTATGGTATCAAAACCACCAAAGTAAAGGCCCCGATGAACAACCATCCCATGCAGGGATGCAGGAAGGCCTCTGTAAATCCCTCGGATTCCATCTTTCTGTCTTATGGTGCTGAGGAAATGGTAGATACCTCGGAATTGACGAGCTTCGGCTCTTCCAAGGTCAGCAGCTAGGTGGGTGTGTGCAATATCAAGAGGATAAATGATTATCAGTGTTGTACAACCGGCTGCGGCCCCGGCAATGAAGTTTGCAGATGTACCAGTTAGAAAATGACCCTCTTGAAAGAATCCACGACGTAAGATGTTTCGATATAGATCCTGAAGACAGAATATCAGTCAGTACTTCAACATTTTCATGCTAAATTTCAACTAGAACCAAATATATATGAACTCTACTAGCTGCATCTAAAGAATACAAACTATAGATAGAATCACAAGGTTTAAGATAATTCCATGGTAAAGCTTGTATTCGTTACTTTCAAACCAATTATGCACCCCTTTGGCAACATTTTATTATATTAAATTATAAATACCTCTTTGCTATCATCCAGAAAGTAGCAAGTAGCAACTAATTCCAAATACAAGCATAGGCAAGTAACACCCACTTTATCAGTCAAAAGGTATTGACAATAATAAGCCCCTTCAAATTGTAAATATTAAACCACGCCCCTTACAGTCTTTTCTTACTGTTCATCTAAAGCTTCTAATTCAAGTGGCAGCCAAAACAGTTAAATCTTGATGCTCCCTTAGACAATTAGCACATAGTTAATGCATAAGGAGGGTGATCACAGCTCATAAGAAGAGAGAGATCCTGCAAAGATAGGCCCCTCTTCTTTTCTTTTTTTTTGGCACACATTGAAAATGTGTCGAAAACATATCTATACATTATATTACAACAGTACACTTTTATATCTACAGTATATTTGTATATTATATTTTCAGCTATATGAAGTATACTTTTAATATGATATCTCAATATGTTTTCAAGGGCATCTTAAAATCCGTTTAGAGAAAAGAAGAACAGTAGTAGTATATAAATCAAGTGACAGAATAGGTGACCTTATAGGTCTTGTGGCAGGGGAAGGACAATATCTAGATAGCTCTAGACGGAAATAATTGCTCCAGTACTGTACTACTGTCAGAAACGTTCTTCTAAATGATTTTTCTTGTTAGATCATTCTTATATCTGAAAATTTGTATTATCATCCCAACCTTAGTGGGAAAAAGATAAAAGAATCTGTTACACCAAAGGAGTCTTCTCTTGGTAACAAGAGGTGAAAAATGGTAGAAGCAAATGTAAACTTTATTTTGCAATTGAAATGAGATGGCTCAAAGTTCAAGTGTTCAACTAAATTGTCACCAAAAAATTAGTCTTGCTTTAGGTTAGATCTGGTAACCTTTTAAAGAAAATAAAAGGAGAAGAAAAAGAAAATTAATAAACTGAAAAGGGTAGAAAAGCATAACTACACTAACAGAAAAAATGGGATCTTAAGCTAGATGACTGAGCGAGTAGAGCATCAAACAACATGCATTATGGAAACCCTCAAACTAAAAGCTTTAAAATATTGAGAAAAGAGAGAAACTGCAATACATAAGCTGATACGCATGTACTCTCTCTGATGTAACTTAAAGAGTAAACAATTCCTTTTGGGATATCCAGAATAAGCAAATCCATTATGAATATCAAGGTACCTAATCTCATGAAATTCAACGAGGTTTTAATCTTTATTGATGAACAGAGTAAAATTATATAATCTATAAGCTTTGACTTGTGATATTGGGACTCTTATCTGGGGCTTGATGGATTTATCTATAAACAAATTCCTTACGCTTTCAATAACTCCAGCAATGGTGAGCTATTAAAAAACTTGCTTCTGATAAATGGTGGAGATCTAGTCAAGTCTTAGGTTACAACAAAAAATTATTGGATGCGAGACATCATGGTCTGGGAAATTCTAGGGGTTATGGTGCTCTAGGACTTGATATTCATCTAAATATAAAATTTTACCAAGTGGGCACCTAACAATGTGATAACAAAAGTCTAAAATTTATGTTAATTCGTATATTTACGTTGTGTGAGTTTCAATCAATAGCTCAAAATTGAAGGGAACTCCTGGGAAGGCTCTAGGATGTTCAAATCACTGAAAGTGGTCAACAAACAGTATTAATTTCTATAATTGCTACTTCCACTGCTGCTACTACAGTCTTAACTAGTATATCCTGTTATTCTAATAAGGGGACAAACAGGCATATAATCCATGTAGAGTTATTTGACTTTACTGCATTCAACAAATAGTAGGAATCTTTGGGCATGCCATTAGAGCATTGCTTCTGTCGATGTTTCTATCTGCTATTTTAAAACTAAAAACTAAAACAAGTTCCTCATCAAATAAGGCTAATACTAAATTGCTATAAGAAAATTCCCACTAACATCACTGATGTTAAAGCCATATATCAATACTACTGTCAAGAAAAATCCCTCTTCGCCTGAATTATCCTTTCCCTTCCTTGTAATGGATATAAGAGTGTTAATTGAGGAATGAGGATAATGAGGACATTGACAATCTCATGCCAAAAATCTAATCACGATAGTATAGGAGTACTAAATACTTCTTTGTTTCTCTATAAGGCCGAGCATTATCACATGTGTGTCCTCTCCTAGAAGCAATATAACCACTGAACATATCCCACAGACTACCCTTCTTGCCTCCACAACATCATCCATTGACAGGCTGCACCATTGTATCTACTTAAAGCTCCAGACAAGCTCAGTTTCCAACTCTATTTAGTAATATCTCACATTTCTAAGAGTTTCCTATCCCGCAGTCTAGCTCTAGCCATCATAACCCTGAGAAAGAATTGAAGTACTCACATTGATTAAACTAAGAACTAAATCTCTAGTTACCCAATAAATAATAAGGGAAGAAACATCTGCTTTGGCCGTGCTGATCCCCCTAACCAACCAAATCCCAAACTGAAGAAATGAGTAGTTGAAACCAGCAGAAAACCTCCATCACAATTATAAGAACATTAAAGATTAATGGAGTATAGCCTAAATAGATTTAATGGGGGGGGGGGGGGGAAATGAACATATGGCTAAATCCTTACATTAGAGATGACGATAGCATATGATGGAGTACCTAATACATTGTCAGGATGAAGCGGAAATAACTCAAAGTCTCCAACATGAACTCTACAAATAATTGTTATCTTCTTGTTAGACCAACTATAATGTACACTTTAAAGTTTGAATAAGTTAGAACATACCCATACATCAAAATCAAAACTTACAAACCAAACATCAAAATCAATACAAAAGCAAATATATAAATTAAAAAGAAAAACATTTACAGTCCTTTCATTTCAAAATTCATTACAAGAAACAAACTAAGCGGGACAAACAAACACATTCATTTGCCAAAAAACATGGTTTCATTAATCCAAACCATACATAAATAGATACATACACATTAAAAACCAATATGAAATGTGTAAAAATAGTACCTTGAGAGAGAAATTCAGGGCAACTGATGGGTAATATCGAAGAACACTGCTACCATTGCCTCTCCAAAGAGAGAGAATACCTTCTTCTCTAAAGGTACGGACAATACAATCAAACATTCCCTTGAATCTCTTGTGTGGGCCAGCAAGAATGGCAACATTGCTCTCTTGGGTCTGTAAAAGAAGCTTAGCCCTCTCTATTGGGGCAACAATGGTGTGAACCACACCACCCATCACCGCCCCAGCCATTAGATCTCTGTGGAAATTTGTCAACCAGTTGACCTGCACTGTTGATCTTGAAAACCGATTTGATTTTTGTCCCAATTTAGAGTCACTGCTGCTCTCCTCTCCATCTTCCTCCGCAGCCATCCTATTTTTCTCTCTCCAAAATACAAAAACCCAACCAACAAATTTGTATGTATATATATATATATATATATATATATATATATATATATATATTTGTGTATTTGTGTGTATATCCTATGTTTCTTATCTGGGAAAATCAAGCCAACTTCTGATTGTCTTTGATTCTTCTCTTCTGATTATCACTCCATAAATAAATGGGCCGAAATTCACTACAGGCAGTTCATTTTCCGATGATTACCTGATCAACAAAACTCATTGAGGTTTCAAATCAGCAGCTGCAATTGAAACCTGAGACTTCCTTTTTGGGACAGTGAAAGTAGCTAAGAGCATCTCCGGCGGATTATCTGCCAGACTATATTTAGTCTCTGTGAAATCAGCAAATGTAATTTAATGTTCAATTATTTTAACAGATGAATTATCTCATTAACTATTATGCGGATTATAATATAAAAAAATTAATAAATTTTAAAAAATTCTAATGACCATATTTCAACAATTATATTCTAACGGATATATTTTAAAAAATAAATAACTTTTATAAATATAAGTTATATCCAATCTTTCATATTCACTCATCTCAATTTCAATTTTTCAAACAAATACGTTATTTTAAATATGTTTCATCAATTCGAATTAGTTATGTTACACGTGGATGAAAAAGAATATGAAGAAGCATATGGATAATTTGTACGCTTGGCAGTTATCGAAGAAGAACAATAAAATATCAATAGACATACATCATGTCATCGTGGTTTTGTAGAAGATTGTATTACCATTGATCGTGGTAGACATGAAAGTCATAATCAATTTTTTCGTGATTATTTTGTTAAACATTCTACATACCTCAGTATCTATTTCGGAGAAGGTTTCGAATGCGACGCCCACTTTTCCTCCGAATTCAAAGAACAGTTGAAGCGTATGATTTATACTTCGTCCAAAAAATAAATGCTGTAAGACAATTCGGTTTATCTTCTCTTCAAGAGATAACTGTCTCAATGCGGATGTTTGCCTATGATGTTTCAGCAAATTCCGTTGATGATTATGTGTAACTCGGCGAAAGCATGGGTATATTGAGTCTTAAATGATTCGTAAATGTAGTTATTGCAATTTTTGGTGATGAATATCTCAGATCCCCCAAAAGTGATGACATCGTTAGATTGCTATCAAAAGCTGAAGACTGTGGTTTTCCTGGGATGTCGGGGAGCATCGACTGCATGCATTGGAAATGAAAGAATTGTTCGGTTGCGTGACATGGTATGTATTCTGGACATGTGAATAAGCCAACAATTATTTTAGAAGCAATGGCTTCATACGATCTTTGGATATGACATGCATTTTTTGGATTACTAGGCTCTCATAATGATATTAACATTTTGGAGAGATCATCTATTTTCTCTGCTCTTATTGAAGGTCGTGTTCCAGCTGTGAACTTACTTAATTAATGAAAATGAGTACACGATGGGATATTATCTTGTTGATGGTATATATCCCCTATAGGCAACATTTGTTAAAACCATTTCGGCACCTTGGGGAAATAAAAGAAAACTATTTGCTAAGACTTAAGAGGCGCTTAGGAAGGACATTGAACGAGCATTTGGGGTACTCCTAGCACATTTTGTGATTGTTCGTGGTCCTGCACGATTTTGGGATCAAACAACACTAAAATAAAATATGACTGCATACATAATACTACATAATATGATTGTTGAGGATGAATGAGATGAAAATCAAGAACCAGCAACCTATGATATACATAACGAGATTCCCATTGTAGAAGTGTCTCATGAGCATACCCCATAATTACTTGAATTCATTGAAGTCAGTCGTCGCATAAGGGATAGACATGTTCATTCTCAACTTCAAGAATATATTATTCAACACTTGTGGTCACTATATGACGGAGCATAATCCATTACATTATACTACAATAATAAGCAAATCATGATTCTGTAATAATAAGCAAGTCGACTACTAGATGCAACTCTTTTCATGATTTCTTTCTTGCATTGTTTGTAATATTCAGCTACTTCAGGCTCCATGTTAGTGGTATCAATCATCATGATCCTTTCATTCTCTTGTGCTTTCATTATATTCAACTTCTCTTGCTCTTGAAAATATATTATGTCCATGTTCTCTTGTCTCTTTTGTTGGTTCAATTTCATCTTATGCTCGAACTTCTCTAACCTTAATTCCATAGGTATACTAGTATCACCGGTTCCTTTGCTTTTTTTATCTTGTGCTTTCGAAGTATTTCTTCCCATTGGTCTTTCCAATCCTGGAGAGATTATATATTCAATATCATCGTCTTCATCCAAACTTACTTATTCTACAGTTGATGGAGAAAATGTTGTTGGACTTGACCTTTTAGTACTTTTTTATTTTTTTTAAATATTATCGATTCTCCATTTCGGCGCATCCTTTAATAGTCTCTAACAATGCATAAATCCAAATGGTTGCTTTTGGATACTTTTGAACATCTCTAATGCTTGACATATCTATTTTAAAAACTATTTACAAAGAATAAACTTATTGAAATTTTATATGAAAAAAACTAAAATACCTTATCTTGTTCACTTACACCGCTTTGTTGCATTCTTTCAATTGAAGCATAATATTCACAAAATTTGTTCACCACGAGTTGAATTGTTGACCAACGTTTCGCCAATGCAGTAGAATTACGTTCAGACTCAAAAAATTTGTATTCATGAAATGTTTCTGATCGTTTCCTTGAATTGGATCTATGCTTAAATTAAGTCATTTAGAAACAAGAAGTGCATCTTCATCAATTGTGTAATTTTTCTTTCACTCTGTTTTTTTGTTGAACTCATTTTCGGGAGTCTGAAGTGGTACATTAGTTTGAATTGAGAATTCATCCAATAAATTTGGATCATCAAGTGAAAAATCTTGAGATAATAATGAAGAATAATATATCGGAGATTTTTCATCTAAAAAATAAATTAAAGAGATATTATCAATAAAAAAATAAAAAACAAATATAATAAAAATAAAAACTATTTAACCAAATACTTACAATTATTAAAGATTGAAGTTGTTGATTGAGAGATAGTAAAATGTATTGAATCATTGTACATATTTATAGATTTTTCAATCATAATTTTTAATTTTATCCGTTGGAATATATTTTACAGTTGCACTAATTTTATTTTTTTTATAACCGTTTTGTGACTTCTTTTTTTTTTCCGTTCTGTCATTTTTACCCATATATTTTTTTTATATCAGTTGGGGGCTTGGAGCATGTACTGAGCATAATTATTTTTTATATCCGTTGAGATGCAGGCTACGTCCCCTTCGTCTTCTTCTTCTCTCAGTCATCCCCAACCCCAAAAGCTTCATCTCATTCTTCTTTTTCACCCTCCCATTCTCTGCCATTAAAATATATTAAAAATTTTAGTCTACAAAAATCAAATTCGTTGATATAGTCGTTTTGTTCCACCGAAAAAATAAAAAAACTATATTTGCTCTACCTACTAGAGAGTGAGGGTTTGTCCTCGACTATATTTAGTCTAGGATGTGCGAATCTCTGGCCTGCTAGAGATAGCTTAAAGCCTAAGAGGAACTCTCCTCCTCCCCTGGCCTGATACATGCCTCCAACAATCCACCAACCTCCATTTTCCTTCTCTTTTAGCATATTTTTTGTTATTTATTTTTGGTATCAAAATAGTTAAATTTTTATATCTACTTCATTTATTTTAAAATAAAAGGTCATATTTAACTTTTTGAAGTGAAAAAAGGCATAAAATTTATATACCATATGATGACTAAAATATAAACTATTTTAAAAATACTATTTTCTCTATTTCACAAAAACAATTCCATTTGCAAAAGAATTTTATCATGTAAAAATAGTACTTTTTTTTATTGTTAGTAATACTTAATGACACAATATTTTCTTATACTCTCTATATTCTATGTTATTTGATCATTGTTGACTTTTTAAAATTAGCTTAAGAGATTTTTAAATTCAAAATTAACATAAATTCTTTTAATTTTAATCAATACCTATCTAAAAAGTATTACCTATTGTAACTTTTATTACTTCATAATTTTTAATAAGTCATTTCAACTTTGAGTTTAAAAATATCTCAGATTGACTTTTGAAAGTCACGTAAAATTTGAAATGGAGGAAGTATATCATTATAATTTTATTACTATGTTATAAAAACATTTTAAGTTTTATTTTCATTATTTGAAATTAATGGTATAAAAGAAAAGGTTATTTGGCACACATTTTTTTTTTTGAAATTAATGGGGTTATTTGGCCAACAGGGGCGGAACTACAAATTGTGTTGGGAGTACCATGACACCCCATGAGTTTTGAATAATGAAGATCTTTTGTTATATATATGTGTGTGTGTGTGTATATATATATATAATTAAGTACATATTCTATATATTTGGGCTTTGACATCTCTTATAAAAATATAAAAGTAAAAAAAGTTTTAGACTTTACTTAAATAAAAAAGTCTTTAGACTTAAGACTTTACTTGGACTGCTGTGTATTATATAATTTTTAATGGGTCTTACTTACTTATTCTTTAATAAGCTCATAACTTAAAATTACATGATTTACAATTAATGTCATAATGGCGGACACAAAATTCTGTAGCCCATGTCATTGGTTGGTAAGGACTAGAAGATCAACAGTCTACCAACTTGTTATTCGTGCTTACTCTTTCAGTTTCTACTATAATTACTGATGAGTGGGTTTTATACCTGCGAATTAGTACTTATATTTTAATGATTTGTGAGTTTTTGAGAGTTATTTATGCGTATATTTATGTTTTTAGGGTTCATAATGTCTCGTCTGTGTTTTGTAGGGTTTTTGAGCTAAAAGGGCATTTTAGTAATTTTCATTCAGGACCACCGCCCGCAGCAGTCGACCATGCTAATTTCTGACGGGATTTTTCCTACTTAAGTGAGAAGGTGGCTAACCCTAGGTGAGGAGATTTTTACGCCTCAGAGCTGTTCTTCTTCATTTTTTCCAGTCTTCAAAGCCACTTGGATTGGTGTTAAGCTCAAGAACAAGAAGACTCATCAAGCTTGGATTGCTATATTGTGAAGGGAGTTTATGTATTTGAAACTTGTGTTTTAAGAAGTTTCAACCATTTAGTTATCTTCATTCTATGTATTTAAGCCTAATGAGTAACTTGTTAATGATTTTTAGTCATTTAACTATGAACTAACTTCATTTCTAGGATCACAATGGAGCTCATTACTTGATTTTAATCGAATATCTCTCTTTTTGATGTGAATGGATTGCTAATGAATGACTATCATGCTTTGTTCTTCATGTATGGATTATGTACTTTGTATATAATGTGTGGTTGTTTATGATATTGAAAAATGGATTAAATAACTTGACCTAAAGCATGATAGCACGTGTAGGATGCTTTATCTTCCGATGGAGTGCCTAATTTGTATCTCAGATAGGAATATACCGGTGTACCTTGTGTAGCCTTGTTGAGATTTGCTTTTATTGCCATCTTGCTAAGTTAGGTCACATAGGAATATAGTGAGCTAATTAGTAGGGTGTGAATCATTTAGCTATCGAAAGAGGTTATTGGTTGCTTATTTTCTCTAGTTATCAGTCGAGCGATCTTAGCATTGAAAAGATGGGTGTGAGGGTTAAATGAGGTAATGAGTGAAGTTGTGATCTTAGCTTGTCTAAATTGAATCTTTGTTGTTAAGTTTTATTTATTTTAGGATATTGTGTTAACAAAAGTTCACCATCATTAATCATAGTTTAAATTGGATTAGATTGCATTAAGTTTGCTATGCAGATAATGTTAGTATAACTCCTCGTGGGATCGATAACTTACTTTCATTATATTACTTGTTGACCGCGTATACTTGCGCGTAGCATTCATTCAAACGAATTCGGAATCGCGTACTTTTTATATGTGCCGATTTCGCTCAACAATTACCGAACGATCATTTTCAACTATGAATATCATCAAAACTAGACTTCTCAATTTAAGATGGATGATGATTTTCTCAACTCTTTGATTTTATATATTGGAAGAAAAATTTATGCAAAATTTAGTATAGAATTAATCATATACAACTATCGGGATTTGAAAGAACGTTGGATTCTATTTTGATATATAATTTTGGCACCCCTTAAAACAAAATCTTGGCTCCACTCCAGTTGGCCAACAGTTTTTTGCTTTGTTTCAAAAAGAGGAATTTTCATATCAAAGCCTCTTGATGCTCAAAAACTGAACTTAAATATTGTACCAAAGGAGACTTAATGACATTCTAGCTTTAATTTAACAAGATCCATCCAACATACTTAAAGTAATACTTTTTCTATTATTATAAAGAAAAAAAAAATTCACTCTTTTGTTTTAGTCAGTTTATGAAATTTAAAATTCATAATTGATCTAAACTTATTTTCTCTTGATTACTATAAGTTAACAACTTAATAAGATACTTTAAAAATATTACTATCTACAAAATTATTCTTTCTAAAATTAAAATAAATTTATATCATTATAAGTTACATATTCTGCCGTGCTTAACTGAACAGTTAACTGAACAAGTTAACTGTTTAATCAATTTGCTAAACAAGTTTAATTTGAGATTTAAAAAAAATAAACCTATTCAACCCCATTTCTATATCTCTTTTGTACCTTTTGGGAATAACAATCATGTTTCGAATAAACGTAATTTGTATCAATTAAGTGATTCGAAAAAATCCACACCTTTAATGTATTCTATACCATGAAATGTGATGTTTTATGTTTCTATTCTCGTTTCATGTATCACATCGAACCCTGAAAAGTAAGGAAACGTGATGTTTTGATTCCTGTAGTATGAAACATAATGTTTTGTGTTTCTAATTTCGTTTAAATTGTGTTTTTTTTATAACACAAGATAACATACTTATAGAAAACTGACTAAAAGAATTAAAACTCAATATTTAAGGAAAATATAACAAGTCAATGACATATCATATTTATTTCTTAATTCTTTTTAAGAAACATGTTTAATCGTATCTGTTAATAATATGTGTTTAACCTATTTAATTTTTTTGTACTAAATTGCATTTGAAGCTCTTAATTGATTATACTAATGCTAATTATCTATGTTTTCACTACCTTTTTTTTTTAAAAAAGAAGAAGTTATTTTACCATTCACATCCAAATACTTATTTTTTTTCCTTCCTTAATTACACATACAAAGTGTATGCAATAGGTACGAGTATTAATAAAATATAAATAAATAGTAATGAATTAATAATTTCTTACTATTTTTGACAACTCAATTCTAACTTTTGAAATTGAAATTGTGTTCAATCTAATCTAAATTTCAATTACATAATATTGTAAATATTGTTTCAATCTATATTTCAAACTTTGATATTGAATTGACAAACACAATTTTTGTATCTCTAATTTTAAATATAATTTTTATTATTCTAACAAATTTTATATAAATAAAAGTTATATATAGGGGCCAAAATAAAAATATATTTTGGCCGATGTTCTACATAAGTCTCTTTTCTTATAAAATATTTATTTACAAAAATATCTCAATACAATTTTTGGATTTTCATTCTACCCTAATTTTATCATTTAGAAGAGAGGGAACAGTGATGAGAAGGAATCGATGATTTCGTATAAAATATAATCACGCGATTTTTTTTTTATAAATAATAATTATTTTTACATAAATAATAAATAAATTTAGTTTTAGGATATTAATAATGTTATGAACATAGTTACATAGCTACAATAATAAATATCGTTAAAAATTTAAAATATTATTAAATTTAATATAAAAATATTGTTAAATACATGATTGTGAAATTTGGATCAGACCGACCGTTGAACCGATTAAAATCGAAATCGATCCACACTCTAGTCTGATTGAACTGTTTTGGTTAAAACTTGGATTGAACCGGTTGACTACCGGTTAAATCGTTGGTTCAACCGATAAAACCGGTTAAGTTGACACAGTGAATCGGTTTTTAAGTATTTTTAAATATTTTTTTTTGTGTAAAAATATTTTTAATAATATTGTAACATAATTTTATTATATTTTAGCTTAAAAAAATTAAATATTTTAAAATTTTATTAATTATTAATAATATATATTTTTATATATTTATGATATCATCGGTTTAACAACAATTCAACCTTGAATTAATGATGTACCTATTTGATATTTTTTTCAATTCCGTGTCTGAAAACCATATATGTATCTATTTATGTGTGAAGAGACGTTTAAAAATATTGTTTTGACCGGATGGTGGTGTCATCTTTTTATAAAATAAAGGACGCGAGATTAAACTTTGATATTTTGATATATTAAGATAAAAATGTGTGAATGTCTTTAAATTTTAATTGAACCTTAGCATCGGAAAGTAAAAAATGTGTAACTGTATTTAAATTTGAGTCTAAATTAGTAAAAACAAAAAATTGTACTCCGCAGTAGCACTCTGGCAATTCTTGGGAAATATCAGTTTAAAATTTTACAGTTAGTACAACGTACATAAATACTTGTATATCTGAGACTTGGAGAGAAAAAGAAAGAAAGCTTCGGAGAGGGAAAGATCGGATTTTTTTAGCAACTTTTCAGATGACTCTGAGGCGCCTTTTGATGGAGGTCAATTGAATTTTTTCTTTCATGAACAAAATTTAAATCTATTTGTATGTTTTTTCTCCACATAATATTCTACATTTCTTTTGATTCTTCTTACAATTCTCTGTCACAATTCATGAGACTGGCTTCAATTTTGAACCCTAATTTCAGTTATTCTTTAGGTATTTTTTTTTTGTGGAACAATTTCTAATCAGCCATTAGTAGACTCCATTTATAGTTTTATAGTTGGTTATAGAGTAGGGGTTTTGCTTTATGGTTTCAAGATAGAAGAGTTTTGGGAACATCGTAGTGTACCTTTATTGTGAGCTGAGATGTTATGAAAATATTTCATTTTCTTGTGACCCTATTCAGTTTACCTCTTTTTAGCTAGGTTTTGCTTTTTATTTTTCTATGCTTTGTGGGATTTTTGCAAGGTTGCCTTGATATTGAATAGGAATGTTATCTGTAGCTTTTAAATTGTTTTTGTTAGGTGGAGCATTTTTTTAATATTCTGAATTGTGATTTTTTCCGAAGCATGAGTATTTGTGTAAAGATTGCATTTTTGTTAGCTTCTGTAGCTTCTTTCTGTTTAGTTCTTTTGTAAGATTTTCTGTATATAATGCAAAAAGGAAATGTACTAATTATAGATCACCTTATCATGAAAATTCGGCATAGTTAAGCTGCTAGAGTTTTCTTGTTTGTATTAATGATCTAATGCAGACTTTTCCGTAATAAGTATTGGGATCATCTATCATCTTATTATGCTTTATTTCCTTGAAACAGGTTGCAAAGAAGCAACCACAGTTCAAGCAGTTAAACAAGTTGTCGGCTAGGTCTTATCTAATTTCACGAAAGTCAGGAGTTGCTGGAGGTATGTACCTACTTTTGTCCATCAATAACTGTGAACTGTGATTAGTATGTCATTGTTGTACTTATTTTGTCAACCAGAAATCGCTTCTGCTTTTCATTTTTTTGTTCCTAGTTTCCTCTTATTTCAAGCAACAATAGATTTGTAGAGTTTATTTCATCACCTTAAGTAACAATTTTTTATTTTTTTTTTAAAAAAAAAACTTCATTTCCACTTAAAAAATGATAAAATAGTCGAGTTAAAAACTTTTCATTTTGTAGCATTGTTGTTCAACAACATATTGGATGTTGCTATCCTTTTTTGCTAGAAGCTCATTATATAGCTTCTTTTTCTCATAAAAATAGCTAATGTTCCTGCAGTAGCAAACTTCCTGCTTCCTTTTTAAAATTTAACCTGTATAAGTTAGTACGATGATGCTTATTTCTCATTTTCTTGTGGGTCTATTATATTTAGGGCTTTCAAACAGTAAATGGATAGCTTTAAAGTGTTGGAGACTTAGTTATAGAGGACTTTGCAAGAAGGAATGTTGATGAATGGTGCCATCACCTTTATGGTCAAGTGACTCAAGTCTACTTTTTTTCAGGCTAGGACTTGAATACACAACCTAGATGATCCTTTTTAGATGGCATTTTTTATGTAGATGATTATGAAGGCAAGAAATTATTTGGATGTGACGATTTTAGCTCCTTCTTGATTATGCCTGTTCACAGTTCAATGTCTTTCTTAATGATACTTATGCATGGCCACAATTTCATACAATGACACTGGGTAAGACCATGCTTATTTCATGAACTGGTGATTTCTTTTTAAAAGTTGCAAATGAAATTAGTTTATTGGAGTGTTCTCTGTGTATAAGGCAAAGAATGATTACATTAGGCTGGTATGAGTACGTGTCAGATATGAGTGCAGTTTCCAATATTGAATTTGGGACATTTGAGCACTAGAAGTTTGGGAATCAAACTATTGGGGAGAAGGACACAAATTTACCTATTTCTAAAAGAGGAATCATAGAAGCAATTGCCATGTCATATATTTTCCTTGCTTGGCTTTCCAATTGCACTGCAGCATCTTATTTCATGCCTTATGGATGGATAGTTTATTTTTTGACATAACTCTGTTAACTTACCCCATGGCTGATCATATTACTAGGCTGTAGTGGCTCAATCTGTTGATGATATGGATTCAAGTCATAGTGCAATTTTTAGACAGTGCTTATTTTTAACAAATGCCATAGCAAATTTCTTCAACCTAATTGGTGCACAGCGAGGGTATTTGTTCTTCTTAGTATCACTTGGCATAATAGCTTCTTTCTTCACAATCCCCTGTTTCTTAGCCAAGTTACGGTGAAGATAAATCTTAGTATAACAGTAAGACTACTTCAAATTTTGCGGATTAATTCCACGTTTCTTAGTCTTTCCATTGTTAATTTTTTATTCAACGAGAAAGTTGTATCTTTGTATCTTGGGTTTCCCAGCATTTCTAGACTCGATAAGTCTTAAACAATTGTTTAGATATCATACAATGTTTTTTCAGTAAATGTTATCGAAAAAAGAGCATTTCTATTATTTGACACTTGATTAACCAGAGATTGAATAAAGTCTCCGTTGTATAATGCTAGTGGAAAGTTATTGTTGTTATTATCCAGATTTGTTATTCAGAATTTAAATATTATTTAGGAGGTTGAGAGAATCTTATATTGTATGACAATACTTTTGGCTTATATTAGGTCATCTATGCAGTGTGCATTCTTGTATTTACTCCCCCATTTTCTGCTGACCTGTTGAGTTCCTACCACGTAGAATGACTTGATGTTTGTTGTCTATTCCTCTGCATCTTCGTTTACTGTTAACTACCAAAGATGAAACCTTGAAGGTTGGATATTCATCCTTCAGTAATGGCAACAACTTTAATAGACTGTGTGAATTGAAATTCTATCCATTTGAGGAAACTCTATGATAATATTGGACCGACTAATTTTGACCATTCTTCTATATCATTGGCTTCGTAGATGATTAAATGCAGATAAAGTATTAGGGTTTGCTTTATTTTTCGGGTGATGATGGTGTTAAAGACATGAAATAATCTGTCATATAACTTGCACCATTTTACGACAGCATGAAAGATGCAGGAGACTTGCACTCAAATAGCTGAAGAGGTCACATTCCCCAACGATTATGCTCTGGATTGATTCCTGATGATGCGAGATATGGCTTTTGCTGTGCTAATTCCCTTGTGCTGCTTGAGGGAATTGTTGGGTTTAGAAGAGTTGGAAATCACAAGGAAAGCATATGCCTCTCTAATATAACATGTAAAATGATTTATAAAGTCAACATTCAGTTATTTTTGGCGGATATTGAGATGCATTTGGGAGTATATGTTCTTGAATTTTTTGTTACTTTATTTGTTTCCAAACAATTAAAGCAAAGGTGTTCAATTCTTTGGTGATGGTCTTAATTCTTTTATAGAGCATTTTTTAAAGAGAATATATTCTCTCTGTTCTTCAATACAGGAAACTGCTTTATTAAATTATTTTCCCTCATTATTGTGCAGTAAATAGTCTTCCTAGTGCTCCTCGTAGGTTTCAGTCGAATTATGTTGAAAGTTTAGCTCGCAGAATACATGAAATGGACAGATCACTTGATGCTGCTATTCTTAAAGAGCTTTATAAGGGAAATGATCCGGAGGCAATGATAATATATTTTGAGAGTCAACCTTCATTGCACAGCAACCAATCAGCAATTGCCGAATATGTAAAGGCGTTGGTTAAAGTTGATAGGTTGGATGAAAGCGAGTTGCTTAAGACATTGCAGAGAGGTGAGTTTGTGATGGGAATTTCTTATCGGTGTTTTGTCCACTCCTAGACATTGTTGTGTTTTTTCTTTCCTTGTTTTGTTGGTTTTTTAACCTTTTAAGTCCTTGTCGGAGTTAATACTTTTGTTGCACGAGGAAATTGCATTTTGGTATTAGACTCTTAATTGTATTTGTACTTAATCATTCTGTTACCATTATCTACAAAGTACTCCCTCCATTCCAGTTTGAGTTTCATTGTTCAAACCCATTTTTCTGGCACAGATTAAGACATTCAGAAAACACAAATAGAATTAATAATTTTGTAATATAGTTTTGCTTAAACTATTATTTTACTTTGTCTGACAGTATATGTTACCGCACTGTGAAGCAAAAAGAAGTACATCTGTTATATAATTTATAAATGAGTCTTCCATAGCGTATTGCCAAATTGCAAAGTGCGAACTACATTCCTAGAAGTCATCTGTTGATGGAGGTGAAGTTAAATAAGAAACAGATGGACGTGTTTGAATGTTTATCTAGATTTTGTGGCCTGCTCATATTTTTCTTTCTTTTTGAACTGCAAGCACTTTGTTCATAGTCCTAAGAAAATTAGCAATTGATTTCACGTCTTCGATTGTGCTTTCAAATTTTTTCTTTAATAGCAAGTTAATGAAAGCTGTTCACAGGAATTTCTGGTACTGGTGTCCCGATGTTGGGGGAAGAAAGTATCGGTAGCCTTTCAGCTTTTAGAAATGTGGGGAAAACTACTAAAGATGGTATCCTAGGAACCCCTAATGCTCCTATACATATGGTGGCTGCCGAAGGAGGACATTTTAAAGAGCAGTTATGGCGTACTTTCCGAACTTTAGGCTTGGCCTTTCTCTTGATTTCAGGTGCCGGAGCACTGATTGAGGATAGAGGAATAAGTAAAGGTATGCTAATTTCTTATTTTCTAGTGCCATTTTGTTTTTTTCCAGATAGGTTTATAATTGGATAAGCATTCTCCATTTCTTTGTTGTGTGTTCCCTTTTCAGGACTCGGTCTCAATGAAAAGGTGCAACCCAGCATGGAGTCTAAAACAAAATTTAATGATGTAAAGGGTGTTGATGAAGCAAAAGCTGAGCTAGAAGAGATTGTTCACTACCTTCGAGACCCCAAGGTATTTAATTAACAGAATTTCTGACATTGTTGTTAGCAACTAACCCAGACTCCTTGTCCTGCTCTCTTCATGTATAAAAACATTTTAACTTGTAACTAGGAAACCAAGTATTACTGTAATCATGTATACTTTGGTCCATTTCTCGTGAATTCTCCTAATCTTCACTTGCCCTGCTGTCTCTTCATGTATAGAAGCATCGTTAACTAGTAAACAGAAAATCGAGTATTACTGAAATCATGTTTACTTTGATCCATTTCTTGTAAGTTGTGACCATTGGATTCTAAAGTTTAATATCTAGTTAAGATGTAAATTTTCAACTTTGTTCTTTACCCTCTTGTTTGTTTACAGCGGTTCACTCGTCTTGGCGGGAAGCTTCCAAATGGAGTTCTGCTCGTTGGTCCTCCTGGCACTGGCAAGACTATGTTAGCAAGGGCTATAGCAGGAGAAGCTGGGGTTCCATTCTTCTCATGCAGTGGCAGTGAGTTTGAAGAGATGTTTGTTGGTGTTGGAGCCCGGCGAGTGAGAGATCTATTTTCGGAAGCAAAGAAGAGGTCACCGTGCATAATATTCATTGATGAGATAGATGCCATAGGAGGTAGCCGCAATCCAAAGGACCAACAATACATGAAGATGACTTTGAATCAGCTACTCGTTGACCTGGACGGCTTCAAACAAAATGAAGGGATTATAGTAATTGCTGCAACCAATTTCCCTGAATCATTAGATAAAGCACTGGTGAGACCTGGACGGTTTGATCGTCACATTGTTGTACCAAATCCAGATGTTGAAGGTCGGAGGCAGATCATGGAATCTCACATGTTGAAGGTACTATTGCTGTTGAAGAGTAAATCCTTTTTAAATTTTTTATATTTTTAAGAATAAAATTGAATTTGGAAATTAGTGAAATGTCCATTTTGGGTTGAAAATGAGTGTAACTGAACCAAATAGGGTTTAACCGGATCGGAAGCAACAATCCTGCTTAGATTTGACTGCCTCAAATTTTCATTGCTTGGATACAATTTTAATCTGATCAAATTATAGTCAAACTGCTCACGAGTTTTCTAGTCTATTCAAATTTGAGCTGGCACGTGATATCGAACTTTTTAATACAGATTAATATCTTAAAAACTTGTTATTAAAAATGAGAATGTATAATTTAATTTACAAAAGGAAAAATATTAACTATTTTTTTAATGTTATTCTAGCTTGTATACTTTTTCCGATTATGTATCAAGCATCGAGCATATGTTTTAAGTATGCATTAGATACAAATAGTCAATGGCAGTCTTTGTACTTGGAAGCATACAAGTTCATGGTGGACAATGCTATCTTCTTCTTGCGTTGACTTGTTGATAGAATTTCTACTATTATGTGTCATTCTCTCGCAGTTGAACTATTTATGGCTCCTTCCTTACTTTAGCATCAATAATGATTTAAAATTAGGGAAAGGAATGGGAAAATATGTAAAAGTGAAAGAAAGTGCCGTTACAGGATTGACCTGTATGTTCAAAAAGAAAAGGGATAAAAGGTTAGATATCACTTCTTATCCAAATCTCATGTGATTGTGCATGAGCTTGGGTTGCCATATCCTGAGCGCAGCATTCATCACCGTCCAAGGATGGCGTGCAAGTGAATGTGCGTCCTGGTTATGTGTTATGTGGGCTATTGCCAATTTAAAGGCATTGAACTCTTGCCCATGCCCTCAATGCATGTTGTGGAGTGTAGACTCTTGCTATAATTTGAAAAAAAAAATGCCCAGACAATTACTGTTGTCTACAAGAATTCCACGAAACTATAGTAACTTCTAAATACCGATAATCATAATGTGTGATCAAACATGATTTGACAGGTTCTCAAAGGAGATGATGTTGATCTGATGGTAATTGCCAGAGGAACTCCTGGATTCTCAGGTGCTGATCTAGCAAATTTGGTCAACATTGCAGCTCTTAAGGCTGCAATGGATGGTGCAGAAACAGTGAGCATGGCTGATTTAGAGTATGCCAAGGACAAGATCATGATGGGAAGTGAACGCAAATCAGCTGTTATATTAGCTGAATCGAGAAAGCTAACAGCTTTCCATGAGGGTGGCCATGCTTTGGTGGCAATCCATACTGACGGTGCTCTACCAGTACACAAGGCAACAATTGTTCCACGTGGTATGGCTCTTGGAATGGTTTCTCAATTGCCTGACAAGGATGAGACAAGCATATCCCGTAAGCAGATGCTTGCTCGGCTTGATGTTTGCATGGGTGGTCTAGTTGCGGAAGAGCTCATCTTTGGAGAAAATGAAGTTACTTCAGGTGCATCTTCTGATCTCAAGCAAGCAACCAGTCTTGCTAGAGCAATGGTTACAAAATATGGCATGAGTAAACAAGTTGGGGTTGTTACTCACAACTACGATGACAACGGAAAGAGTATGAGCACCGAAACTAGGCTTCTCATAGAGAAGGAAGTGAGAGATTTATTGGAAAGGGCATACAATAATGCAAAAACCATTCTCACAACCCATCACCAGGAGCACCATGCAATTGCTAATGCATTACTTGAGCACGAGACACTTAGTGGAAGTCAGATTAAGGCCCTACTTGCTCAGGTCAACTCTGACCAGAAGCAGCAGAAGCTAGTTGCACCTCAGAGCACTTTACAGTCCAACCCAATTCCCCCGTCAGGACCTACTGCTGCAGCATCTGCAGCAGCAGCAGCTGCAACTGCTACAGCCAAGGCGAAAGGAGTTGCTCCTGTTGGATCTTAGCACGGGAGAAGGGTAAGACTCATGTTCATATTATTAACAGGCACTTCTTTTTTCCTTGGGAGAAATTATGTAGTTTGACCGGCAGCGCCACTGAGGTCCTATTTATGTACACCATTATGAGTGTGGAAGTCAAAATTTGTAGAATATTAATTGCAGGAAGTTCACCATGTCAAAATGTAGCAGTTGCTTATGACCATTGGACCAAAATTACTATCCTTTGATTTTATTTAGCCATACTGTTAACAATAATGAATTTTGCTTAGCTTCTACCTTACCCCCTCTTCTTTTTTCACATAATTTCCAGGCCTGGAGGTAAATTGTAAAGTTACGAGTTAGGAACCTCTAATTTGGAGTTTTAGGGTACTCATCTCACTTTGGAATGCTACTTTGTGGGATTGTAAGCTTATATAAGAGCCCTTGAAGAGGTTGATCTTGATTTGCACCTACATTATAGCTTGTGTACGCCAATATTGAATTGGTCTTCTGACAGAATTTACGTTCTTAAATTCATTGCTTGATGAATCTTCACACAAATACCGCTGTACTGTATTTGATATCTTGAACTTTATACTTGAGGAGTAATTCCATATAGTTTACAGAGAGACTGGAGTCTTGGCCAATCCTAAATGAAGGTTAGACAGCCATCTCGAGTTTACAAATTGATCTTAAGGGGTGTTCCCTTGGCTTCATGTAATTTTATATTTTCTATCGGTCTTACCAATAGTGGTTAAGCCAACACCTTGATCCATCCAAATCAGTTCTATAGATTAATCAAGGCTGATCCATCCAATAAGTAGTGCAAGTAAAGTACAGCCAAATTGATCTGCCATGAATTCTTTATTTTCTTAGTTAAATCCAGTTATTTCCTAACATAAATCCTTTAAAAAATCAGAAGTGGATTGAGCAACATTTTTGTGGGTAAAGTAATTCTCCAAACAATGCTTGCAAATACCAGAAAGGCCAATAAATTTTCTTCACTGATGTTTGCGGTGAAGCCAAATAACATTGGACACGGCATACATAGATAACCTTTCTAAATTTCTTTTTGCTTCTAGACTAAACAAGTTCAAATGTGTCATTTCTATAGTGCCATAAAAAAGTGAGATCAAGTAACCTTGTACAAATTTCACACCGATAAACATCATATTTAAAAAGTTGTGCTCAAGTGTTGATACAACAAGGTAGCCTATAAATGGAAATTTAATACCTTGGATGTCATTTCTACTACCATTTATCAGGAAACATAGCTCCATAAAGATGCATACTAAGCCCTCTAAACCCTATCTTCTTGACTAGGCTGCAATAGTCTTTGGCTTGACACCGATTTTTCTCCAAGAAACACTTGGCATTATTTGTTTTTTGTCGACACGATCCTTGAATTTGACAGCAAAGTTGAGCAGCGAGTCAAGAAGAGAGTCTGAAAGAAGATGAGGCTCAAGTCCCAGCTCGATGAGTTTGGTGTGCTTTGCATTGTAGTAATGTTCTTCCGCCTCTACTCTTGGGTTGGGTACAGATATGGTTTGCACATCAATCCCAAGCTTTCCTCCTGCCTTTGTAACGAGGGCAGCAAGTTCATTAACAGAAAACTGCTCAGTAAATTGATTGAAGACTCGGAACTCTCCCCGCTGTGCTGGATTTGCAATGGCAAGCTCAACGCACTGCACTGTGTCTCTTATGTCTAGGTATCCTCTAGTCTGCATGGCACAAATAGAATGCATCGGAACAACCAGCAAAGAGAGAAGGACTAAGGAAATTCATGATAGGATCAAGTAAAGTAATGACTGCTGAGATGCTAGAGGAAAAACTTGCCATCACTATGCTGCCCCTTTTTAAAATTAACAAATATACATTTTGGCACATAGTATTTTAACAGTAAAAATTTACCAAATTGAAAATATAGTACAGGCACTTCCTCTCATCTTTAGATGTGATCAGTTTAATGTTTTGGAGGGGAGGTCAGATCAGGCAAGGTAGAGATCACACAAGTTATTAAGGATGACCTTAATCTACATATGTGACACCCTTAAACTAGAATTATGCTATCAACTTTCCATGTACAGAAATATATGTTGATTGTTGATCAAAAAGATTGGCACTCAGTTTTTCTCAGCTAGAGGGAATTTTTGGCAGGTTGTGAACATCTTCCACTAAATAGCAGGACTCCTGATTTCTTTCAATACATGCTCCTTTCCAGTTTCTAACTCGTTCAAATTTACGCATTTGAAATTTTGAATTAACATGCTATTTTTTCCCCTTTTCTTTTCTTTTCTTGATCATGTAGGAACCAAACTTTCATATTATTGTAAGTCACATTCAACGATTTAACCTTCTGATTCATAAGGGTAACAAGACCAATGACGAGTTCTCAAAGGAAACTAAAGGGCTGGCTTCATTACTTGCAAATATAAGCAGTTTGACTAGAGGAACATGCAAGAGGCTGTATTAAAAGCACCAAGATTTTCTTCAAAGTATTTAAATGGCATTTGAAAATTAAATATAGCATATAAAAACTATTTCGCTTAGGGAACAGCTCCAATAACAGCCTCAAATGATTCTGAAAACCAAACTTAGTTTTATTTTTAAAAGTGAAAGCTTACCTGGCCTCCTTTGCCATAAACAGTAAGCGGATGACCAACTGCAGCCTGAACGCAAAACCGATTCAAAGCAGTTCCGAATACTCCATCATAATCAAATCTATTATGAAGCTCTTCATGCATCTCAGTCTCATCTGTTCTCACGCCGTAGACTACTCCCTGGTTCAGATCAGTTGCCCTAAGCCCCCATGCTTTGCAAGTAAATGCTATATTGTTTGAATCATGGACCTTGCTCAAATGGTAGAAAGAGCTTGCTTGCTTAGGATAAGGCAAAGTATCTGATCTTCCATTATGAGTAATCGTTATGTAACCCTCCTCAATGTCTATGTTTGGGGTTCCATATTCCCCCATGGTCCCAAGTTTCACTAGATGACAGTCCTCACTAAACTCTTTTATAGCAAAGAGAACATTTAGTGTTCCAATAACGTTGTTATGTTGGGTGAAGACAGCTCTTGACCTATCAATCATGGAGTATGGAGCAGACCTCTGTTCTCCAAAATGGACAACAGCATCGGGTTCGAACGACTTAAAGGTCTCTGATAAAAACTCGAAGTCACAGACATCACCAATATAGAGTTCAATAGTCTTATCTGTGAGAGATTTCCAACGTCGAATGCGGTTATGGATGGATGAGATTGGTGTGAGAGAGGCTAGACCAAGTTGGTGGTCAAAGTGACGCCGGACAAGATTGTCAACAATAGCAACTTCGTAATTTTTGTTGGATAAGTGGAGGGCAGTAGCCCAACCACAGTAACCATCACCACCGATAACCATTACTCGCTTCTGCTTCGATGCTTCATTGGAGGTCTTGTAAGAACCAGAGCTAGGTTGGCTATTGACTTCTTCGCTCAAAGGGAGAGTCGTGGCACGGATAGAGGAAAGTCTGTGTGATTTCTCTCTTTGGGGAACAAGCTTTTTAAATGGCAAGCTAGAAGTTTGCAAACTAAAAGATGCAAAACAGGCCTTTGAGCCAAGGTTCACTTCCTTGTAACAAAATTTGCTTCTGGATGAAAAATTCAAAGAACAAGAGGTAGAAATCAAATGTGCCATATTAAAATTTAATTTCGCCTCAAACTTGTATCACTACCTACAAAGGAAAATAAAATCAATCAGACTAAAGTTCAATGTCTTTGTTACTGTGCGTCTATAAATGTGAAAATCGTGCAAGAAACTGGATGAATTCTTTACAGAGGAATAAAATCACAGAAAGAAGAAAGAAAGGAACACAATTTGCAGTTTGAAAGAAGCCTCAGGTACTCCACAATACTCTGCATCTTAAACTTGTATAGTGCAGAGAATGAGGCTTTCTCTCAAAAGCAAATATCAGTCTCCTAAAGAAATACAATGGCACATTTTATTATGGATTGTTGGAAAATATAAAAATACTCTCAACAGGCAATCCAAAATATGGCTATTTTCACCATACCATCACGAAACATTTGCAGAACCATTAACTCATGCAAGGAAAATGAAACATATTTTGCAGGTAACACACATGATGACTAACAATACAACGTAAAGTTGACTTTATACTGATAGGGACCATCATTTTTAGCAGCCTATAAGAACACTCAAAAGAGCAAGTTAATGAAAGTAGAGTCCTCATGATATCCAAGGCTTCCTCCGAGTTATCGAATTACGAAGAAAGGTTCGATTTACTGTCACAAGTCCGTTACTTAGTGCTATAGATCAGGCCATTATCTTAATGTTCTCTATAAACACACTTGTTATGCCAAAAAGAGAAAAAATAGAGTTTACATAACAATGAGGTTGGTTGATCCACTAAATTACACAAAATAATCATACAAAAACAAACCACATTAGCTTACAAATCATAAATGCACATAAGATTAGCACCTAATTTGTTTCCACTACGTATAATTTTCACCATCACAATGTTCACACTATCCAGTATAAATATAAGTGTGTTGGTTGTTTTACATCATTATCTTACATAACTCATCAATTATCACCATTTATTTTGAAACTTAAGAAAAACACTAACAATTAACCTCCATCAACCACATGATGCCGAAAACATTGATAATATTTCATGCTACTTTCGATTTAAAAATAAAAAATAAAAAATTTCTTCGAGTCATTTCGGCAGTCATAAACCCTGCATGCTGACCGGAATATAATTAGTGGAACTATCAAGATCCATTGCTGATCAGAACATAATTAGTCCATTTATCCAGATACCCAGTTCATCAGTAAACATATCTAGACTTGGGCTTTATGATTAAAGATGAAAAAAAAAGTATTTATCCAGATGCCCACTTCATATACACTGCGAATTAGTCTCCCTAGAAAAGACAAGCCCAGATATTACTCTGTACTAGAATTTGTTGTGTAGAAACACAAACTAGTTCAAACTATAAATGAGAGAAGAAAATTATAGCAAGAAAAAATATTAGGATAATATTTTTTTCTAGAATTTCAGAAGGATTTGGAATGATTTGAAGTGATTGATTTGAGTGCATTTGCAACCTATTTATAGGTTTTCAAGCACCCTTTTGAAGAGATACATACTCCTTTGAAGAAGAGATACATCCTTTGAAAAGGTATTTAAATATTAGAAATATATTCCTTTGACAAGGTATGATGAACCATCCAATGATCTTACCAATTTGAACCATTGCATCGATTCAGTTGTTTAATCCCGAACCATTGTATTGGTCCAATTGTTTCTCAACCCTAATCAATACATGCCTACCCCAGTCCTAACAGATCCCTCTTGTTCAAAGAGTTATAGTCCTTCAAACCAAACCAACTGAACCAACACATCTGTTGGTTTTAATTGCAACATATAATAAATTTATTATATACTTTCCAGATTTGAAAATATCTAACACTATTAAGATCCATTGCTGACCAGAACATCATTTATCCAGATACCCAGTTCATCTGTAAACATATCAAGACCTGGGCTTTATGATTAAAGATGATAAAATAAGTATTTATCCAGATGCCCTCTTCATCTACAACTATAAAGACTTATACATTATGATTTAGAGATAATAAACAAGTTAAGCTCCAATTACATGTGGAAGTCTGAAAATAAAAGAAGCACACAATCAGTCAATGAGAATGTTGAGCAACAATTTAGTACAGAAAATCACCTGGTGAAAAATATGGAATTAGAAAGAGTACTTAAAAGGGTCTCTTCAGAGCAGCCTCGTATAGTGAGATTGTATATAGTATATACATACAACATATATATAATAGCAAAGCTAGTGTTCCTGGGTTTCTCGTGTTCTTCAGGGGGAGCATCAAGAGGAACAACGGCAATGGATATTCGTCATATCCAATATTTTGCAAGTTAAATTACAATTCTAACCCTTCATAAAATAATGCGGCGTGAAGTTTCTGCAATTTAAAATAATTTCAATTTTTAAAGATTTTTACACTTTAAATTTATATAATTTATTTTGTTTTAATTAATATAACATTTATTATTTATATCTTAAATAAATTTCACCAATTAAAATGTATAAATTTATTTAAAAAAATTAATTTTGAACTTATATTTGAGAACAAAAGTACATGTTTTTGGTGGTTATTTACATAACTTTTAAATATGACACAGTAACAATTTTGCATGTACCTTTGTGTATGCTTCTTTGAATATATGGTGGATAACTGTTTTAAAAACAAATTAAAGAGAGATAAATAAAGAGAAGTCAAATCAGTAAAATAACTAATGAGCCCCTTTCGTTAATAATAAAACAATGTTTTTGGAGTATAAATTTTATCAAAAGTTAATAATAGAGTGCTTCTGAGTGGATCGGGGGTTAGGACCGGTTTAGCGACCGGTCTAATTTTTATTTTTATTTTTAAATGACTCTTAAAAAATAAATTTGATTTTTTGGAATTATTTTTTTTACAGAATACAGTGATTTAGATGTAATTTGAATGCATATAAACAAATAGTGTTTATAGTATTACACCTAAATCACTGTATTCTGTAAAAAAATTAATTCCAAAAAATCAGATTTATTTTTTAAGAGTCATTTAAAAATAAAAATAAAAATTGGATCGGTCACTAAACCGGTCCCCCTTTCCCAATCCCCTTCCGTCCTTTCTCGAAAGGATTAGTATTTTTTTGTCTTAAAAAGATGCGATAAAATACATAAAGTGAAAAATAAATATGTTATTTAGCAGAATTTATTAATATAAAAAATATAAAAATACTCATCACTATATATAATCTTGTTACTTTTCTTAATGTGTGTAAACTATATTTTGTTCATTCTTTTGAGAGTAGAGGGAGTAACAAGCTAGACTTGACAATCTGTATTTTCCCTATTCAACAAAAGGGCTGCCAATTTAATTTTATAATATCACTTTTATAAAATTCTAGACTTTCAAATTAATTTGAATTGTTTTTATTATAATTTACGTGATCATAATCATGGCAGACTATCTAAAAAGTATACATGTATATATTCTTTTGAACGTACCTGAATCACATCAATTATAATATAATGTTAAGATTTTACGAATTTACCATGTAGATCAGAGGAGGGAGTATCAAAACTAAAATATACACCACCAACACAAATATTGCCATCTAAAATAGGCTTATATAACTTCTTTAATGGTGAGAACTTTGAACATAGAATGGACGGTAGAACAAAAACTGATCTATGACAGTTTGGGCAAGATGACTTTAAGCTAGTGTTGAACTATAAACCAATAGAGATATCCATACAAATGGTCATATAGAAGCTTTGCCATCCTGTTGCTAGTAGGCAGTAGCACTCCTTGAGATATCCTAAACACGAAATGCTTAGACGGAAAGATATAAATATTTGTATAAAAATGTGCATTGAAAAAGGCTACTTAATTTGGCATTCTCTCGTGGAAAATAGAGGGGCCACAGCGGCAGCGGCGTCTTGTTGGGAAATTAGAACTCATCACACAAAAAACCTAATAGCTTCTTCAAACAGTAAGGACTCAAAAATTGGAAATCAACAGTTTATAAGGCGCTCCACCATTTCCATTATGGAGTTTACTCGGTCTTTGTGAAGATGCATTCAGATTTCTGCAGCTCCATCTTGAAAATTTAAAGTCAAGCTGCTGGAACCTTTTTACCGTCCTCAATGAAGTAGATGGTAGCCTCAGGCACCTAGTAAGAGTAAAATTTGTCTAGCTTTTGTTATTAGCAGCAATCCAACTGATCAGTTTATATAGGCGATGCTCTTACAAGTCCATAAGCTTAATCGAAGATCAGTACTTTCTAAACTCAGTTTACATTTAGTAATTGGCCTGTTTAAAAAGAAAAGGTCCGATTTCATTTCTTAATAGCTTGGAACAATAACATGATCTGATCAGCCCCAATATTGCTTAGAAAATGTCAAAGCAACTTACATCAGGCCAGGTTTCTGTTATATAAAGTCCACAACATCATATGCAATGTCCCCTTGAACATCAATATGCTCTTTGTCAGTTGGCCCCTGAAACCAGCCATTTTCATATAATTATGCAATAATGTATTGTTCCAACAAGTTCCCTACTAGTACATGTAAGCTATTACCTTAACAATAGATGCTCCAGTGGCGAATTTTTTCCCAAATCGTTTTGAAGCGTCACTAAGTTTGACACCTAAAGCAACATCCTAACAAGTTAAAATATAGTAACTTAGCCAATAGTCGTATCATTCATCTCAGTGTATCACAACAGCATATGACTCCCCGAAGAACTCCAGTCCTTTAACGGTGGTGATACATTTGCACTTGTTGCGCACGACCTTTTCAATAATGACTACTTGCTTCTCCTGCAATAGATTCCACTAATTAGTATTGTTCAGCTTATTATTCTTATTATTTGATATGAAACAACTTAATAAAATCGCAGGAGGGAGAGAGCCTGTAACCAAACAACTGACCAAGCAAAGCTGAAGGTCAAATCGCATCAAACTGGGGAGGCAGGAGGCCGTACACCATATAAAACCCAGAAATCCCTCCTACAGGGGACAGCCCCTTCAAAATCAACCTATACATCGTAAAAGGGAACTACAGAAGCAAAAAGCCATCCGAGTGCCAGCTCCTCCAAAAAATCTAAGAGGTTGGCCTCCTGCCCCTCCCCTTCTATATTTTCCTTACTCCAATCCCAACAATACAGACCCAATCCAAAACTCTGCTACAGGTACCAAGAGCATCAAACTAGTTATCTAATGGAAGAGGTTGGTATCTCCATTATTTATAGGTCTACTTAGCCATTATTAGAAAAAAGAAAAAGTCAGACTAGTTATCTAATGGAAGCATTAAATCTAAGAGTGTCAATGATCTAATTCCATCTAGTAAATGCTACCAAATAGTAATATATTACGCCAACAATGTAACAAAACCATATTAGCATTTCTAATAGTTTGCTGTTGTTTAAGAGTTAGACGGCAGATAAATGCTACAGATAGATCAAGTTTACAAAACAAGGGAGGCTAAGACATGCTCGCTAAGATATTGTAAATGTGCAAAAGTTGCAGAGGAAATGCTCTACTTGAATAACTAGACAATGAAGACGTGGGAAGTAGCCTTACTTTCTTCTTTGTTTTTCCACCAGGGAGACGTTTCACTTCTGGCTTTGAGGATGATGATTCACCTGAAATACCAAAAAAGAAGGCGAAAACAAAATTTAATGTAATGTCACGTTTTTCAGATGTATATGCACAATACAAAACGATGCAACTTATGCATTAAATCATTCTCAAAATTACCATATTTCAAGTCCGAAGCTCCAATATATGGGTTGGTTTCATGGTGAAGATTAGACCCAAGGTGATTGTGCAACCAGTATACGTATATATTTGTGGGTCTATTATTAATTTCCCCATCAGGAACCAAACTAAACCAATGAGTTTCAGTTCATAATCTCAAGAAAGGCAGCTAAATCTACATTTCTTAGCAGAGAAAAATATCTTAAATTTTGTCACAAATTTTCTGAGAAATCTAAAGGAGCTTAAAACCAATAATTACCACTTGTAACAGCAGTTCCATCAGAAATTCCAGTAGATTGAAGCTTTGGAGATACATTATCAACTCCTTTATCCCCCGCTTCTATTTTTTACGTAATCAAATAAAAAATCATATCTTTTTCATCAGTGTGTGAAAATGGAAAAAAGGGGTATAATCATGAAAAATATATAAATAGGTATATATATGAAACTCGCCATTTTTGAAGGAGTTGGGGGGGGGGGGGGGGGGGGGGGCGTTAGTGATCAACCAGGTTTGCATTTGTCGAAATCAGGCCCGAATTCACAGTACTCCGCTGGTGGGTTACAAATTTACAGTACAGAACTTGAACTGGTTCACCCATTTCTGTTATGTTTGTGCTCCTTTTCTCTCTCCTGTTTTCTTGAAGAAGAAAATGACGGATTTGCAGAAATGGCCACCTGAAGTCTAAGAAAGAATTCAGAAAAGTTGATCTAATTGTTCGGCGAATTTGGGATTTTAATTTTATTAGAGCCTCTTGAATGGCGAGCTTAAGCCCAAAAAACAAGTGTTACGGCCAAATTGTTTTGCTGATATCTGATTGTCAAAGTTTTAAGCCGTTCGGGACTGTTGAATATCAGCCCAAGGTTGTGCGCTTTCAAGTCCAGAATATTAATTCTAGAAAATCATAGTAAGAAGAGAAGAAGGAGAGAGAAGATTGCTAAGTAGGAGCTTAACAATATATATATATATATATATATATATATATATATATATATATAAGAAATTGGATTGTATTAATCTAATTCGGCAGTGTCCACGGAGAGGTCGACCAAGTTCAAGAACACGAATTGCAGATGTTAACCTTTCTTAATTTTATTTTATTTCCGCATCAATATGAAAATCCATACATATGATAAAAATGTTTTTCTAGAAGGGAGGTAATAGATTATTATCTCAACAAAAAGTTATATACCATAATGCGACCTGCATGTGTTTTTTGTTCGCAACAAATGAGGGGTATGAATTTTTTTTAACTTTTTAAAAAATATATTACGTCTATAACAATCACACATATCTTAAAAAAATTTTAAACACGTGAATTCAAGACGTATGATTGTTGTGAAAAAATTATTAAATATTTATAAGATAACTGTCACGTAATATTTTATATTATTTATATGTTATTATTTTAACACTTAAAATACATTAATTTATTTTAAATATTTAAATAATAACACATAATACATAAATAATATAAAATATCACAATGCATGAAAATCCTACAAATGCTGGAGCACCTTTTAACATTTAAGTCTGTACAAAGTTTAAGAAAATCCAATCGAGCAGAAGGCATGTGATCTTTAACTTAAGAAGACAGGAACACATGCCGCCCTGTCCATATACTCCAATACGACAATGTCCCACAACATTTCAGGCTACTACCAAGAAATTTCCAATTAACAAGACGCCAAAAAAATAAACCCTACCTTCTTCTGCATGGCACTATTTAATTATATACCTGATCCTAAGGAATTCCAAATATTTTTGTGTCCTTCTATGCAAACAGGAATATTGGACCGGAGAATTAGATATTTTTAATTTTTAAAATTTTTATAATATTTATTTTAATTATATAATCTTAATTATTTATATGTATCTAAATTACTAAATTTTATAAATATTTGAGTTAAAATAAATATTATAAAATTTTAAGAGACAAAAGAAAATTGATTTTTTTTTTAAATGTCCAATTTTTCGATTCAATATTTCTGTTGGCGTAGAGTTACTTGTGATGATAAATAATAGAAAATTATCACAGTATTTTTTGATATTTTTATATAAAAATTATCGATATAAGTTTATAAAGTTAATTTTTATTTAAAAATATTATAAAAATATTAATTTTTTAAATAATAACATAGTATGTTACCATTGTATTGAATATCGTATATTCATTAATAAGTTACTATTATTGCGTATATTCACGTCTAACTCATTTGGATTTCACAGTTATTTATTCTTTACTTGTTTAGTAAACAAATTTTGAAATTGAAATCAGGTTTAATTTGTTAAGAAATTTATTTGAAAGGTAATAATTTGTTTAAGTTAATGTACAAACACTAGCCTACTCGACGTTAATGGCATCAACTGCAAGCCCATCACGAGCACCACTTAAAATGTAAGTATGTAACATTATCAGGTAGGGAGTTGAAATTGACATCTCCTCCTCATTCCTTCCCTCACAATTAATACTCAGCAACACACTTTCTCTCTCATTATCTATTTGGTCAGATTTTATCTTTAAATTCATACCTGGCGCTGTTTCACTCGTCAGTCTCTTACAGCACATAAGTATCCCCATGGCCATTCCCATTTAAAATTTGATTTTTTTTAAATTTATTCATTTTTTTTACCTTATATATAAGATAAATAAGTATAATCTATTTATTTAAATTAAAAATAAAATAAAATAAAATTACATTTATTTATCTTATATACAGATAAAAAAAGTGAACAAGTATAAAAATACTCTTAAAATTTTAAATTTATAACTCAAAAAAATAAAAGTGATGCTTCTATCACATTTCTTTATTTAAATGATATTTCATTATATATAATTTTAGACTCATTAAAATAAAAAAATATAATTAACGTGAAGAATCACGTGACGTTGTCTAAAACCACTTAATAATTACTCCATTAAAGCTCGGACAATTAAAGCTCACATCATCATTCTCTTTCTTTCTTTCTTTCTTTTTCTTTTATAAAATGAGTAACTTTATTTCTACAAACAGCTGTGTACAAATATTATCACCCCATGAATAATAAAAAAGAGTGATTTTATTTTAATAATATTTGTGTATAATTATTTGAGGTAATTTGTGCACATAAATTTTTTCATAAAAAATGATGTAAAAAGTTAATCAATTTTCACCATAGTTTGATTCTATAAAATCCACCACTAGAAGAGGGGATTTTGGTCCTTCCCTCAGATCTCACTATACTGTTGTTTTTAACCATTCTTAAATCTCTATGGCAGAAACCAGGAATTACATTACACCAGATGAGCTCAAGAGCCACAACAAACCAGGGGATCTGTGGATTTCTATACAAGGTAAAGTCTATGATGTCTCAGATTGGGCCAAAACCCACCCTGGTGGTGATCTTCCATTGCTGAATCTTGCTGGCCAAGATGTAACTGATGCTTTTTTAGCTTTCCATCCACCCACTGCCTGGCAATATCTTGACAACTTCTTTAATGGGTTTTACCTCAAAGATTACTCTGTCTCTGAAATTTCAAAAGATTACAGAAAGCTTCTTTTCGAGTTCACTAAATTGGGTCTGTTTGAGAAAAAAGGGCATGTGGTTTTTACACTAATGTGCGTCATTGCAGTGCTGTTTAGTGTGAGTGTTTATGGTGTTTTGTGTAGTGATAGTTTTTGGGTACATTTGTTTTGTGGTGGATTAATTGGTGTTTTGTGGATTCAAAGTGGGTGGATTGGGCATGATTCTGGGCATTACCAGGTCATGATGACCCGAAAATTTACCCGAATCATGCAGATTCTTTCAGGTAATTGCATTGCTGGGATTAGCATTGCTTGGTGGAAAAAGAACCACAATGCCCACCACATTGCTTGCAATAGTCTTGAATTTGATCCTGATCTTCAGCACATGCCTGTCTTTGTGGTGTCTTCAAAATTCTTTAACTCTTTGACTTCATATTTCTATGAAAGAAAGCTGAATTTTGATTCTTTTACTAGGTTCTTGGTTAGCTATCAGCATTGGACTTTCTATCCTGTTATGTGTTTGGCTAGACTTAATTTGTTTGCACAATCATTCTTGCTTTTGTCATCCAAGAAAAAAGTACCCAGTAGGAGTCAGGAGATTCTGGGGATTCTTGTGTTTTGGATATGGTATCCAATGCTCATTTCTTGCTTGCCCAATTGGGGTGAAAGGGTTTTGTTTGTTATCGCAAGTTTTAGTGTCACTGGAATTCAACATGTTCAATTTTGTTTAAACCATTTTTCTTCCACTGTTTATGTTGGAAAGCCTAGTGGGAATGATTGGTTTCAGAAACAAACTAGTGGGACATTGAATATCACTTGTTCAGAATGGATGGATTGGTTTCATGGCGGACTACAATTTCAAGTTGAGCACCATTTGTTTCCTAGGTTGCCTAGATGCCACCTTAGGAAAATCTCTCCCCTTGTAAAGGACCTTTGCAAGAAGCATGGTTTGCCTTATGATACGGCATCATTCTGGAAGGCAAATGAATTGACAGTCAGGACACTTCGAAATGCTGCTCTACAGGCTCGTGATCTTAGCAGCCCTGTCCCTAAAAACCTAGTTTGGGAGGCTGTTAATACTCATGGTTGAGACGAGGGTTACAGTTTAGCTCTTATTGTCCTAAGTTCCGGTATGGGTCCTAGTACTATGTTCCGAATTTGCATTCTACCATAATAACGGTCCTGCGTACCCAGTCGATCAGTGTTCCTTGTAATCATGGCTGAGACAAATCTTGTGAAGCATTGTAAGAACTTGTGTTTTGTATGTATGCGTATTGTATTGCAGCTGGTTGTAGTTATGTCTCATCTTGTTAGGTCTAATACACCTGCAAGATGATAGTTCTTATATTTACTTTTAGTGGCATGTTTTGTGCTCGACTCCATCCCATCCGGTCTTTGCTTTTGGTAATGAACTTCTCTTTTTTATGCAGTTTCAATTATTTTTACGTATTTGTGTTTGGTTTTGAGTTCCATGGTAGACTAGGAAGTTTTTGAACTGAAATAACTTTGTACAATTCCTTTGCCCCTTAACCATCTACAATGCCTCTATCATCAAATAGTCCACCACAATAGGGCTAAGGGCTAAGACATGCATATGGGTTGGGCTTGTAATTCTAGTTTAGCCACACTTTTGTGAGCCCAAGAGAATAGAAGGATAAGCATTGAAAATTTGATATTGAGATCTTTGGAGAGCTTCATATTAAGGTAACAAGGATTGAATGGTATTTCCTATTGAAGATAATAAATAAAAACAACATATCATCAATTTTTGACCAATACTGTTTTGGTGATTAAAGAATAGTTATTAAAGATGGACACAAAATGATGTGGTTGGTTGAAATTGGTTATTATCACTAGATCTATCTATACAGTGGATCATCAACTAATTATATTCTGCCGCGTTAGTTTGTAAGCTATTTGTTGTAAAATTCTTGTCGTCATCGTAGCAATACTCATTTTTAAGAGTACTGCTATAAATATAAGGACATATATTAATGTTGGATTATTTTGAAAATAGTTTTAAAAATTGAATCATAAATTGATATTTTGGGTTTTATAATTGATTTCTTTAGCTTGTGTGAAATCAAAATTGTGATAATCTACACATGAGAAAGGAATGCGTGTTTAGGTGGGAATAGAGTTGTTGCTCATGTTCTTGCTGAGCTCCCTCAAGTGTTTAAGTTCCATAAACTAATGTCTTGGTTGGAATATGTCCAATTTAATGTCATTTTCTTTTGTTGTTCATGTTATTTTGGAGTAATATTTGTCTAAATTATAATCTTATGACTGTAAATTTTAGGGGTGGCGAAACAAATAGGAGTATTAAACAATGGAGGTTTAATATTTGACATATTGTTGTTTTCTTATGGAGCGGAAGAGTTGGAGAGAGAGGAATAATGTATAGAGTTTAGTTGTTTTCTTGATTAGGTAGAAGAAGTAGATCGTGATTTCATAATTGACCTTCCCATGATCTAATAAATGAATCAAATCTCATATTATTTTGTTATTATTTTATATAAAATAATTAAGAGGAGATTAAAAATGATAATCACGTAATAAGATATCTCTTTTTATTGTGCGAGATTGCCCCTTTAATTGTCAATATTATTTGATATATAATAATAAAAATTTATTATTTACTTTTGCGCACGTAGTGTCTGATCTAAAAATACAACGGTAGATCATCATATATTCGTGAAAATATTTTTAATAAATGAAATTTGCTGGAAAAAGTCATATTGCATTTTTAAAAATTAAAACAACAATCATGAATATTCTGAAATCTCTAAAAATTGGATCAGTTTAGTAAAATTAGTATCAACAATGAAGAAATAATTAAAGTTACTAGACTACTGAGGAATGTTCAACTTACCAGAAATCGCCTCGTACTTATAGTAGACGACTTTAACTGATTTTTATCACTTCTATGCGTTCATAAAGGAATAGAATAAGATACGAGTTCTCATTTCAACAAAATCTAGATTTCCTCTGATTTCATAGACTTCAACACTCTAATGGGGTTTACCATGTTGGTAATTGCAACTAATATGAAATTAAAAACCATAATAAGTTATTTAATTTTTAATGTATTTATATAAGTCAATATTTAATATCAATATAAATTTATCGAGAACATAGGGAGAAGTTTCTGGCCAAAGTAGATTGAGATTTGAGGACTTGCAAGGGCTACTAAAAGAACATAAAAAACCTTAAATTTCTCCAAATTAGGTTGGGTCTAGAAAGGGTTAATAGAAGAACATAAAAAAAAATACCAAAAAAATAAAGAGCAGAAGGACAAAGTAGGTTAGGGTCTAGAAAGGGCTATTAGAAGAACATAAAAAATAGAGTCATTCGACACTGAAGTGACGACCGTGAGTCTCACTTCTTCCTAATTTTTGGCATGAGTGTAGTCGACAACTAATACAGGAGGGTTTTACATTGTTGGAGGTGACTGGTCGCCACTCTCGATCGCCATTCCCAGTCGTTCCAGAATTTTTGTAAAAAATATATACCAAAAAAAGAACATAATAAAATTTTAAAATTGCCAACAAACATCTGCACCGCCTTTTTTATAAAATAAACTCAAATCTGTGATTATACATTCTAAAAGATTTTTTTTTATCCCTATTAACAACTAATTTATTGTTAGATGAACTCAAACATATTAATTACCATACACATTAAAAAAAGAAGAAGGGAAAAAAGAGAGACCTTGCCACCTTTAATCTTGGAAAAGGCATATTGCAGGTAAAAAGAGAGATCAATTCGATGCTATTGAAAGTTTATAAATTCTTACATCATAATTAATTTTCACAAGCCAAAGAAATATGAAAATTCACTAAATTATATTGAAATTTATTATGAGGATGATCTTATCATTTATTTGGAAATAAATGGTTGATTGTTGTAAGACATTTAGATACTTTTTCTGGAACATTCTTTTATTTTGAAGATCCTGGACATCATTAAACAAAAATATATTCTTTGTCCTCATATTCTTTAGAGTGAAAGGGGAAATTAAATGAAAATAATAGTCTACAATTAGTAGCTCATCTGACTTCGAAAAATGATATATTTTATATACGAATTTTGTTGTTGTTGTGGACAACTATTATTGTGGATAACAATAATTAAATTTGATATATGGAGTCAATCTTATAATTATAATTGGGATGTATATAATGAGATTGAGTAGAACTATAAGATTTACTTATTATATTAAATATATTGTTAAAATATTATCAATTATAATTATTTATGTAAATCGTAACAACAATGATATCAGATATAATTATAAAATTAATTCACTATATCACAATACATACGCGTGACCATCAAATATATTGAGGGCGTGACCGTCAAATATATTGAGGCATTGACACGAAAATTGATCAGGTAATATTGATAAATCCAATATATTAGTTAATAAATTAAAAAATATTTCGTTATTTATAATTCTAGTACCCTCTAATATCTCATAATTTAAGTTCATATTAAAAAAATTCAAGAAAACGAATTGATGTTTGAGTGGCCAAGTTCCATCAAAATATTTGCAATTTACAAACAAAATTAAAAACCGACATGAACCACATTCTAAGCGCGACATTCATAAAAATTTAAAATTGGTTTTGTTAGAAACATTAATCTTTTATGAAACAATTCCAACAAATACAACAAGCATGATGTTCCTCTTATAAGCATGCCTCACTTATCCTTTAACGTGGTTTAACTATTAAAAAAGTTAAAGAATTGATATTTTTATAATTAATAATATTAATTTTACAAGATTTTTCTTACATAAATGATAAATAAGGTTCACCCTTATATAAAAGAGAATTTTATGAAACTAATATTTTTATTTATAAAAACTATTAATATGAAATTTTATTTGAATAATAATAAAAATTTATTATTTATTTTTGTGCACGTCATGTGCTTGTAGGATGTTGTTACTTAAAAATAGGACGGAAGATCATCATCTATTCATGGAAACATTTAAAATGAAGAGATGTTGCATTTCATCAACCACTTCTTTTGTTATTTGGATTTTGCATATAAGTAATTAATAAAATTTCTTGAAAAAGTCATAATACAAAATTGATAATTTCTCAAGGTCAAGGTCACTACTCTCACATAGACATGCATAAAAAGTCTGCGGCTCGCAAGCTAGGCTGATCTGGCCTGAGCCTGTCTCGTTCAAGACTTGACCCGTTCAAGTTGCTGTTTGAAAACTAAAGCCCGGCCCAAACTGAAAAAAAGCTTGGCCTGTAGGCCGCTGTTATAAAATAATATTTAATTAATATGTTATTATTGTAAGTATTACTTTTGTCTTAGAAATGTTTGTCTATATTCAGCCAATAATAAAATAGTTATCCACTCATTCTGTTACATGCTTAAGATATTAAAAAAGTAGTCCACATACCTACAAATCTCCCATTACAACTAAAAAGAGCGATGAAGAGGAAAATAAAATGAAAAGTTAAGATATAAGAATATACCATTTAAAAAACTAATAAATTGTATACATTCTCGAGGAGACTTGCCTCGTAGATTGTTTCTTCAGAAAATGTTACTCCTTTCTCAAGTTTATATAAAATTACAGATCCCTCTAAAGATTTATTTATATAAAATTACAGAAAATGACATGGATTAAGACCTAGTTTATCCTGCAAGCGTTAACAGGCCAAATTTTTGTTGAGAAGCCTGGTCCGGCCTGGCCTGGCCTACAGACCCAAAAGTCAAAGCCTAATCTGACTTGGTCAACGGTCAAAGCCTGCCAAGCCAGACCGACTTGTTGTGCAAGCCTACTCTCACATGAACACTAAATAGAACTCACATTCATGCAGAAGGAAAGTTATTTATATAGTATGTTATCGCTCAAATTTTTCAACACATTCAACCATTGGTTTGGAAGTGAACTTACACAGAAAGAACTACCATAAAGTATTTGACGGCTTGGAGCGCATGGGAATATCTCTAGTGTGACAGTAAGAATATGTTTCAAGATGTATTAACAACGGAGGTAAAAAGTATTTTATATGATAGAATATCGTCTCCCGTACCTTTATTGTTCATCTTGCATTTATAGTAGTCACACTTTCTTGATAGAATTACAATTCTTAATTGAAATTGTATAATAAAGATCTTATTGAAAAAAATAATTACCATACAAATTAATATTAAATATGATAACTAGTTAATGTCTTAAGTGACAAGGCGGTTCAACATATGAGGTGAGGTGGATGAGTAGTGTATAGAGAGGGTTTTAAGAGCCCAAAAAGGTTTCATGATTGAAGGCAAAATCTAGACGAAGGGGAATTCAATTTATGATTGAAATGATCACCTTTAATTTATAAGTGATGCAATTATTCCTTTTAAAAGGAACGACATGCTTTGGTGTGGACTGATGGGTATCCACTGAATTCATATAGACTTCTAAGAAGTGGATTTTGACCCAAATGACATACCATACTCAATTTCGAGTTTAAAAAGGGGCTCCACGATCTGAGTTACCCAGACGTGTAAGAATATCAAGGGGTTGCAACAACTTAATGGATGGAATTCTAGGCACACGCGCGTATGAAGAGGGAATAATGTTCCATTACCCTTTCAATTGTAAGATAGTGGTTAATTAAGCCATCAATTTTGGGCATAAGTAGAGAGAGAGTAGAAAATTATTTTACTTTCTGGAATTTGTGAGATCAAAATCTTTGAAGAGAGAGAGTAGAGCCTTAGTTTTCTTCTGGTAGCAGAGTCGACGTTGATCTTTTTATCAATCTCAAAATTTTCTCATATTCTCTATAAGATTTTTCTATTCGTCTTAATTTCACTTTTCATTACTAGCAAATGTTTGATTATTCTTAAAATTTAGGCATTGACACGAAAATTGAGGCATTGACACGAAAATTGATAAGGTAATATTGATAAATCCAATATATTAGTAAATAAATTAAAAAATATCTCGTTATTTATAATTCTAGTACCCTCTAATATCTCATAATTTAAGTTCATATTAAAAAAATTCAAGAAAACGAATTGATGTTTGAGTGGCCAAGTTCCATCAAAATACTTGCAATTTACAAACAAAATTAAAAACCGACATGAACAACATTCTAAGCGCGACATTCATAAAAATTTAAAATTGGTTTTGTTAAAAACATTAATCTTTTATGAAACAATTCCAACAAATACAACAAGCATGATGTTCCTCTTATAAGCATGCCTCACTTATCCTTTAACGTGGTTTAACTATTAAAAAAATATAAAGAATTGATATTTTTATAATTAATAATGTTAGTTTCACAAGATTTTTCTTGCATAAATGATAAATAAGGTTCACCCTTATATAAAAGAGGATTTTATGAAACTAATATTTTTATTTATAAAAAATATTAATATGAAATTTTATTTGAATAATAATAAAAATTTATTATTTATTTTTGTGCACGTCATGTGCTTGTAGGATTTTGTTACTTAAAAATAGGACGGTAGATCATCATCTATTCATGGAAACATTTAAAATGAAGAGATGTTGCATTTCATCGACCACTTCTTTTGTTATTTGGATTTTGCATGTAAGTAATTAATAAAATTTCTTGAAAAAGTCATATTACAAAATCAATAATTTCTCAAGGTCAAGGTCAAGATCACTACTTTCACATAGATATGCATAAAAAGTCTGTGGCCCGCAGGCTAGTCTGGTCCAATCTGAGCCCGTTTGTTCAAGAATTGACCTGTTTAAGTTGCTGTTTGAAAACTAAAATCCAGCCCGACCTGAAAAAACTTGGCCTGTAGGCCACTGTTATAAAATAATGTTTAATTAATATGTTATTATTGTAAATATTACTTTTGTCTTAAAAATATTTGTCTATATTCAGTCAATAATAAAATAGTTATCCACTCGCTCTGTTATATGCTTAAGATATTAAAAAAATAGTCCACATACCTACAAATCTCCCATTACAACTAAAAAGAGTGAGGAAAAGGAAAACAAAACAAAAAGTTAAGATATAAGAATATACCATTTAAAAAACCAATAAATTGTGTGCATTCTCGAGGAGACTTGTCTCGTAGATTGTTTCTTTAGAAAATGTTACTTCTCTCTCAAGTTTATATAAAATTACAAATCACTCAAAAGATTTATTTATATAAAATTACAGAAAATGACATGGATTAAGGCTTAGTCTAGCCTGCAAGCCTTAAAAGACCAGATTTTTGTTGAGAAGTCTGGTCCGACTTGGCTTGGCCTACAGGCCCAAAAATTAAAGCTTGACTTGGCTTGGTCAACGGTTAAAGCTTGCCAAGCCAAGCCGACCTGTTGTTCAAGCCTACTCTCACATGAACACTAAATAGAACTCACATTCATGTAGAAGGAAAGTTATTTATATAGTATGTTATCGCTCAAATTTTTCAACACATTCAACCACTAGTTTGGAAGTGAACTTACACAGAAAGAACTACCATAAAGTATTTGACGGCTTGAAACGCATGGGAATATCTTTAGTCATGTGATGGTAAGAATATGTTTCAAGATGTATTAACAACGGATGTAAGAAGTATTTTATAGGATAGAATATCAAAATCTTTGAAGAGAGAGAGTAGAGCCTTAGTTTTCTTCTGGTAGCAGAGTCGGTGTCGATCTTCTTATCAATCTCAAAATTTTCTCATATTCTCAGTAAGATTTTTCTATTCGTCTTAATTTCACTTTCCATTACTAGCAAATGGCTAATTATTCTTAAAATTTAGGGTTGTCTAGCTAACTTCATCCTCCCATACTGAGGATGAAGTTACTGTGGCAATGGAAGAGATCCCTAAAGGGTAAACTTATAAATTACCTGTGGTAGAATACTTTAGAACCCCTGAATAGGTAGAGACGCATAATAGAGTTAAATGTACTAACGACATTTATAGGATAACCAACAACCCTTTAGACATCTCTAAAGAAGACATAGAATTGTTGAGGAGTGAGTTATATATTCTTGAGAATTACGAGGTTAGGAAGCTTAACAAAGAGGAAACGATGTATTGGCAATCCGAAGATGGGTGGAGAGCCATGTCAAGATAATTCCTTCTTTTTTGTCTTTGTTTTCCTCTTCAAGAATTTGTTCTTGAACTCTCTCATACCATTGGTCTTAGTTTGAATCAATTGATACCAAATTCTTACATTCATCTTCATAGCAACTTTATGTCCTTCTGCTATTCTCAGGGTGTTAAGCCCTGTTTGGATTATTTATATCAATTCTTCTCCATCAGTGCTTATAAGGAGAAGGGGTTCTATTAGTTTAATAAACAAATAGGTAGAGAAGTTTTGATGGCAACCATTTCGAGTAACAAAGGATGACATATGGATTGATTTTACATTAAGGGACCAAATATCGTGTTGATTGGTCCCTATGTAGAGTAAAACAGATCCTAGCTGAACCCTGCTAAGATCAGTAGGGTCAGATTGTTTAAAACTTTATATTCCAAAAGATCCTCAACCAAGGAGGACAAAGGAGTTCTAATGATTGTGAGCAGTTAACTTCTCTCCTTCATAATGTTTATAATATATATATATATATATATATATATATATTAGTGCATATGTTATTGAATATTTTGGCCCCAACACTGATTTTTTTTGTTGTCATGATTGCATTGGCCAATCAGCCAAAAAAGACATATTTGATATTAAAAAGACCTATTGCCTAAAAAAAAAAGAATCTTATGTTAATTATCACATTTAATCTTAAAAAAGACATTGGAGGCGAAAAAGAAATCTAGATCAATTCGATGTTACTGAAGTAGATTCTTACACCATAATAAATTTTCACAGGCCACAAAATTATGAAAAATGACTAAATTGTAGACAGTATATTCAAACTTTTCACCATGTCACATAATTGAAAAATACTTCAGTATCTCAAAAATTATTTATGAATTCAGTTACACAAATTATTCTGCGTTTCTTGTGCTTGGGGCTGCAAACGCAGCTAAAATCTTGCTCGGAACGACAAACGCAGAAAGCCAAACTAGTTATAATGTGAGTTGCAAAAACATGCAGCTGGTTTCTCAATTCACCATCCAATTAAATTTGTTCAGTACCCACAATTGTCACTCCAAATCCAAAGCTTCCTTTAAAATTGTATATTAAATTCTTGTTCTATGTAAAAATTGCCCTTCTACCTCTCATCTCATCGATTATGAAAAAAAGAGAAGGGTGAGAATACGCGGGTAAGAAAAGTGGTTAAGTTTAGAATTTATCAAGAATATATATGTAAAGTATGATTTGTTTGCCTTCATGGTTAGGAGATAAGGTTAGGACAAATTAAGGTTGGTGGAGAAAGTTGTGGGCTAGAGAATTTTTGGTGGATACAATTTATTATTAGCGAATTAATATTTTCACAAACAAAAATAATAATTTCACATGATCTCTCTCACATGAATAATAGATAGATCTTATATTCATCAAAGAGAAATCTTGTGAAAATATTAGTTTGTTTGCAAAAAGCTACAAATGCGATGCCCCCAAATTGGGCCCATACCACATAATTTGAGTCGTCAAAAGACTACTACAAAATTATTACAATTCTACAATACAGTGAAGACTACTATAATAACTAACTCGGACCGTTACTCCATTCCCCTTTCCTTTCCGCTAGTCCCGGTTATGCTCTCATTTCCAGAACAATTGAACAAAAAGGAAAGGGTGAACTCAAATAGCCCAGTAAAAAATATCAGGACTAAGATAATAAAAAAAATAATATTCTTAGCCTTCAACAGTTGAGTTCTTAATGGAATATAATTGATAACAAGTTTTAAATCAATAGTTGCTGTTGAGTTGTTAATAGAGTAATATAAACAGCAATATTTAAATCAACAACAACAGTTAAGTTCTTAAACAAAGTTTAACTGTAGTGAAATAACCACCACTAAGAGAATCAAGTAGATCTTGATGTCTATTAGCGTCTCTTTTTAAGAAATTCATCATCAACTTGTATCATCTGAAACACCATTGGCCATAATCATGACAAACAACAGTTCTTCTTTGCTCCTGACCAAAGAGAACATTCATCACGTGTCCTTGTCATCCGACCAAAGACACCCAACAATTATATCGCTTTTATCTTATATTGCCTTTAACCTATATCGCCTTTAATTTATTATCTGTGCCCCAGACCACATATATTTAGAATAACCTAATTTTTGATGATTGAAATAACAACAGAGATATAAATAATGAATAGAAGAAACAGGATAAACAATAACATGAGGAGTTAGAAAATTTGACTTTGTTCAGATTCAAATAATATCCAAATTGTAAACATGAAGTAGAGAAAAAGGTGTTCAAGTCCAAGAGTAATGTCCAAGATCCAAATAGAAGAAGTTCAACGGTAAGTTTTACAGTACAAGGAATTAGTCCTTAAGTTCACAATTCAAATAAATGTCCACAGTTCAAAAGTTCAAGATCTATAAGTTCACAATTTATATATGACGATGAAAATTTAATAGGAATATTTTTGTCAAAGGGTATTAGATGAAGTGCAAACTATTAAGGGAATTTTAAAGAATTATTAATTTAAGATTTTTCATCGTTTAATAATATTAGAGGTACAAATGAGATACTTTCTTATTGTAGTAAGTTTAAGTGATAGAAGATGAAAAAGATTGTATCCCTTACAAGTAAGAAACAAAATGATATTCCTTTATGATGATAAAAAAAAATGATACCCCTTACCGTAATAACTTTAAGAGTTTAAAAGAAAATGATATCCCTTACCTTATTTCGTGACTAAATACAGTTTTTATGAGGTTGATCAACCTATATATATTCATAATTTAATTAGTAAGCAATACATACCAATTTTATGAATATAAAATCATCAAAGTGATTATGTAATATAAATATACTTCAAAATAGTTTTTAAAGAAAATAATTTTTCAAAGTAAAATCTTTCAAAGAAAGTTTTTCAAAATAAATCTTCTAATAGAAGAGTCTTCTAAATGAAGAGTTGTAAACTGATGTGTGTGTGAGTGTTTATATAACTTTTATAAAAACTTACTTGAATAATACTCGTACCCTTTCAGATCTTCAACGCTTAAGATAGTTTTAATGCACTCAAAGAGACACTTATTGTGACACCCCTAAATCTGGGCTCACACAGCCCAAACTTGAGTTGTCAAAAGACTACAACAAAATTATTACAAAGTAGTACAACGTTAAACAGTACAGTGTATAATAATACACAACAAAGTCTTCACTATTATTATCACACTTATTTTACAACACGTGAAGACTATAATAGCTATCCCTCGGACTCTCACTCCATTCCCCGGCTAGACCCAACTACGTTCTTATTTCCTGTTGAAAAACAATGGAACAAAAGAAATAGTGAGCTCAAATAGCTTAGTAAGAAATATCATGACTAAGATAATGGCGAATAAATTATCATTAGCCTTCAACATTTGAGTTCTTGATAGAATACAATAGACTGCAAGGTTTATATCAAAAACTGCAGTTTAATTCTTGAACAATGTTCAGATCAATAATAGCAGCGGAATGAGCAATTTATTAGAAGAATAATGCAGACTATAATGTCCACTTGCTTCTCTTTTTAGGAAAAATGTCATCAATTTTTATCATCTGAAATACCATTAGTCAAGATAATACAAATTCACAGTTCCTGGTCATAATCATGCAGATCAACAATTCATCTTTGCACTATGGGCCAAAAATATTCAATATAACACCAACGGTCATGATTATACCAGATTCAGCCTTTGGTCATAATCATACCAAACAACAGCTCATCTTTGCACTACGGGCCAAAGAGAACATTCACCACGTGCCATAAAAGACACCGAACAGATGTATCGCCTTTAACCTATTATATCGCCTTTAACCTATTATTTGTTCAACAATTATATCGCATCTGTGCCCCCGGCCACAGATATTCACAACAACTTGATTCTTAAAGATTAATATATACAAATAACAGTGATACGAATGATGAACAGAAGAAACAGGATAAACAATAAGTATCGGAAGTTTACTTTGTGCAGATTCAAATAATGTCCAAATTGTCAACATGATGTGGAGTGAAATTTTAAAATGATATTCAAGATCCACAGTTCAGAATAACGGTTACAGTTCAATAGAAAGATTCAGAAAATAGGAAGGTTCAGTTGAAATAATGAAGTTCAACTATTATGGAACATATAATATTTTCAGGAATTATAGAAGCAAAATTTCTATAATAAGTTTCGATTTAGGAGTATGAAAGAAAATAATACCTCTTACCGTAGCAGGTTTGATTAACAAAAGGTGAATGAAATTAATATCCCTTACCATAGTAAATTTGAATAATGGAAGATGAAAAAGATGGTATCCCTTATGAGTATAAAGGAAAATAATATCACTTACGAATATGAAAGAAAATGATATTACAAACGAATATGGAATAAAAGTGTCATGTGATAATTCGTGTAGACAAATTATTTCCACAAGAGACAGATAAAAAGGGTTATTCACCAACAGGCGGTAATCCGCACAGTAAGGTTATTCCCACCATTTAATAAATTTGAATACGAAGAGTTATTCACCAAACAGGCGGTAATCCGCGCCGTAAGGTTATTCTCAGAGATTAATAAGGAATGAATACGATAGGTTATTCACCAACAGATGGTAATCCGCGCTGTAAGGTTATTCCCACAATTTAATACATGGAAATAAATGGCACAAGAAAGAAACGATATTATTTTCGAGAATCAAAGAATGATAATCCCTTCCAGTAAGAAAGAACATAATATCCATTTATGATGATGAAAAGAATGATACCCTTTACCGTAGTAAGTTTAAATAATAGAAGATGAAAGAATATGATATTCCTTACAAGTAAGAAAAAAAATGATATTCCTTACCGTAAAAAATTTAAGAGTGTGAAAAGAATGATATTCCTTACAAGTAAGAAAATAATACCATTTATGATGATGAAAAGAATGATACCCTTTACCGTAATAAATTTAAGAGTGTGAAAAGAATGATATTCATTACCGTAATAAATTTAAGAGTGTGAAAAGAATGATATTCCTTACCGTAATAAATTTAAGAGTGTGAAACGAATAATATTCCTTACCTTAACACGTGACTAGATATTGATTTAAATGAGGTTGATCAACCTATATATTTATAATAAAATTAGTAATTACCACATATAAATTTCAAAGTGTATGATAACTCGTATAATATGAACTATCAAAATTATATATATTTAACACAATTTTTGTAGTATAATATAACTACTTTAAAATAGTTTTTAAAATAATATTCCAGAATAAATCTTCCAAAGAAAGTTTTTAAAAATGAATCTTCTTAAAGAAGAGTCTTCTAAATGAAGATTTGTGAATACCGTGAAAAATAGGAATTTATGAAATTACTACTCTTTAATAAAAGATTACTTGAAAAATTCCTGCACTCCTTTTGGCTTTCAAACACTCAAAATAGCCTTATTATTCTCAGAGAAAACTCATAAAATTCTTATAGAATTTTTTTATGTTTTAGGTGTGATTTTTCTATTCAGCTGAGCAAGCTATTTATAGGAGAAAAGAGGATACTATGCATGGTTGGTGAACAACAGGCGTGATGCACGCCTGCCTATTTTTTTTTTAAATTGGCACCGCAGTCGGCTGCCAACTCTTTCTTTAGCACAAATTCTCATTTCAATTTTCATGTGGCCCCCACATGGGTCCCACATGTTACTATTTCAAATAGTAAAAATAATAATAATTATTATTATTATTTTTTTTTTAATTTATATATATATATATATATATATATATATATATATATATATATTCTTCCTTTGGGTCCTACATGTATAATAAAATAATGCTACAACAATAATTCTACAATAATGTAATAAACACGTTACAGATTATTATGAATTTAATAATATAAATTACAGTGTATTTGCTACTGTGACAATTATTAGGTTCAATAATTTTAAACTACAGTGCACCAACAATTATTGAGTCAATGATATGAAATACAGTGTAATGACAATTATTAAATCAATAATGCAAAATACTGTGTAACAACAATTATTGAATTGTTAACATAAAATATTATGCAGTGACAATTATTGATGAAATGATGCGCAACAGTTACGGTTCAATAATCAGACCAATAATATGAGACACTGTGCAATACCGTGTGCTACAAAAAAATACCATAAATTACCGTATGCTACTATTCTTTTATCACCGGTATTTTAATAGTTAACACCGTTGACTATTTTTATTTAAAAAGGTTACTTCTGTCGTTTTCTATATCCGACAAATATTCCGTTGTGGGGTCCACCAATAATTAGTTATTTCAGCGCCGTCGTACGACCCGAATATTCCCCGACAAAACGAATATTGTCCGACAAAATAAAATTTGCACATAACATCCTTAACTTTCAATTTCGTCAATTTAACCACTTACTGTTTCATGGAAAAAAAAATATGAAGAAAAATTAAATTTTATATTTCATTAAATTCGGGGTCTTACAACCTCCGCTCCTTATGAAATTTCGTCCCCGAAATTGACGTACCTGGCATTTCGAAGAGGTAAGGATACTTAGATTTCATCTCAGATTCTAGCTCCCAGGTCATTTCCTTAATATCTTGGTCCCTCCATAAAACCTTAACTTGAGGTAACCTTTGAGCGTAGGATCTGCTCCTTCTTATCTAGGATCTTAACAGGTAATTTCTCGTACGTTAAATCCTCTGCTACAACGTCCGGTTCTAACTCAATGACGTGGTTTGGGTCCTTCACATATTTACGTAACATAGATATGTGAAAAACGTTATGGATGCGGGACATACTTGGTGGTAAAGCTAGTCTGTAGGCTACGGTTTCTACTCGATCGAGGATTTCGAATGTGCCAATAAATCGAGGGTTGAGCTTTCCTCTCTTTCCGAATCTCGTAACTCCTTTCCATGGAGAAAAACGTGAGAATACATGATCTCCGACGTTGAATCTCTCATCTCTCCGATGAAGATCAACATAACTCTTTTGTCGTTCTTGTGCGGTCTGTATTCTTTGTCGGATCTTTTCTGTTGTCAAGCGTACCAACTCGGGTCTCAATAGTTTTGCTTCTCCTACCTCATTCCAACATACTGGAGAGCGACACTTGCGTCCCTATAAAGCCTCGAATGGAGCTATGCCTATACTTGCTTGATAACTGTTGTTGTAGGAAAATTCCACCAATAGTAAGTACTTATCCCAACTTCTTTTGAAATCTAGTACGCAAAGTCTCAAAAGATATTCGAGGGTCTGGATCGTCCTTTTCGATTGTCCGTCTGTTTAAGGATGATATGCAGAACTGAATCGTAGCTTAGTGCCCATAGCTATTGTAGACTGATCCAAAAGCGTGAAGTGAATCTAGGATCTCGATCAGAAACTATGGAAACTGGAATGCCATGCAATCTCACAATCTCATTTATGTACATACCGGCAAGACGTTCAAGTGAAAAGTTTTCTCATTTCGGCGCTGTTGTACGAATATTCCCCGATAGAACGAATATTTCTCGACAGAACGAATATTCCCCAACCAATCGAATATTATCCGATATAAAATTTTTACACATAACATCCTTAACTTTAATTTTTATTAACTTAACACCTTACTGTTAAGCATAAAATTATGAAAAAAATTTAAAATTTATTTATTAAAATTCGGAGTCTTACAACAAACGCAACACCGACTGCTATCGCTGACACGTAAACAAACAAACCCTAAGTATCGTTTATTTGGAAATAAATGCTTGTTTGTTGTAAGACAAATTAGATACTTTTTCCAAAATTTTATTCTGTACATTATTAAACAATTGTATATTATTTTGAGGATTCTGTACATTATTAAACAATTGTATTTTATTTTATCAAACAATAATCTATTCTTTGTTCAGATTTGAACAGATTATATATCCTTATATATATATTTTAAAATGAAGGGGGAAATTAAATGAAAATAAAAGTGAATGAATAGTACAATGTACAAAAGTAATGAACGGTTGTAATTTAGTAGAGTAAGGTCAGTCGCAAATATATTTTTAGCGGTCAGATTATATGCATTCGAAATTAACAATCAATTTTGATCGTTATAACATATCAGTTATTGAAATCGATATAGATGATCACAAGTAAATATTTTTTTTCTTGTATGTAGTGGTAACTATTGTATAATATTTGAAAAAATAAGAAGTTGTATTAAGGTCAATCTTAAAATAATAAAAAAATAAATAAATGTGGACTATGTTATTGAGGTAATTTGGAAATTAGTCATTAATTTTAAATCTACAAACTCAAATAGATAGGGGGAAAAATATCTCATAGATAATTAGGAATATAGGGAGTAGTATTTTGATTGACAACTCTTCTATGTTTTTCAGAAGCTAATCAGTGACAGTTTTCCTACTTAATGTCCAAGCAAAGTAATTTATGATAGTTGACTAAAATTAAATTTCAAAAAACATAACTGAACCCATCAAAAACTTTACCTTATTTTCAGGAAAATTATCATCAGTATATAAAATTTATGTGTCATTTATCAACAGTAAATAAAATACATTAAAATAAATCTGAAAATATTTGATAAATACCACAATCCTCAAATCTCTTGGAAAATTACTTAATTCTTTCTTCAAATAAAACTTAAGAAGATATATATAGGTCATTTACAACGTAAATACACAAGTATATAAAACACATAAATGATAAACTTAATCCAAAATTTACCCATTGAGCTCCGTTATAAAACAAAATTTACTCAATGTTAATCTTACACTCTTAACTGCCTTTTTCCATTATATGAACTAAATATAAATTAAAAAAAAAAGAAAATTTTAAGAGTCCTGTTATGTATATTGCAAGATTATTTTTTTTATCGAATTACACGTATTAAAATACTATTATTATAGTTATCCTCGTAAGTCCTAACAAGAAAAATGTATGGTAGCAACACAAAAGTTGACATATATAGAAAATGGCAAGATATATTAATTATTTTTAAAATTTTTATTTAAAAACTTTTAAAAATCAAGGCGGTTTTTTCTTCTTCATTACATTCACACGTACTTTACACACTAACCCACTAAAGAGCTAAATGAGTACATGTCCCGTAAGTATCTCCATCACTTTTTGATCATATCCCCTTAAATACAAAAACAATATTCCTAAAGATTCCCCCCCCCCCCCCCTATATATCTCTTCCTTTATTTTCTCTCAACAAACATTTCGAAAAGACCGGATTATTGACCGGCATCAAACCTGCCGATATTATATAACCCTAGCCCTAGAAAAATGACTGGTCCTGGTCCTGGTGCCTCGAATGTCTCACAAGCATGTGCTGCATGTAAACACCAACGTAGAAGATGTGTCCCTGATTGCCCTTTGGCCCCTTTTTTCCCACCTAATTCTCACAAAGATTTTTTAAATTCCCACAAACTTTTTGGGGTGAGAAATATTATGAATACGGTTCGAAAAGTTGAGTCTCCGAACAGAGAAAACGCAGTGAAATCTATGATTTTAGAAGCTAATATTCGTGCTCGTGATCCGGTTGGTGGCTGTTGTCGAATAGTTAAGGAGCTTGAATTGAACATTAGTCAAGCTAAGGCTGAACTCGATTTTGTTCTCCATCAATTAGCTATGTTTCGAGGGCATGATCAAATTCAAAACCCTAATTTTTATGATCATGGCATGCAAAATGGGTTTGGGGGAATACAACAACCTACCTATATAGGCGAATCGTCTAGTAATATAGTCGAATCGGAAGCACTTGCTGCAATGAAAACATCTCCCCCTCCGCCCCCTCCGTCGAGTATTCATATGGAAGCACTTGCTGAAATCAAAACATCTCCCTCTCCGCCCCCTCCGTCCCCAAAGATGGAAGCACTTGCTGCAATTAAGTCATCTCGCCCTCCTACTACAAAGATGGAAGCTCTTTCATGTGCAAAGCAGGGTAGTTTGGAGAAAAACAAAAAAGGTGAATCGAAAGAGATAAAGCCAACTGTAGATGGGATAGGATGATTTTCAGTTGAATCCAAATAATACAGGTTTGTGTTACAAGTCTCATTGAATAATTACAATTTTTTTTAGATCATAATTTTGAAACTATTTTTTTGTAATAATATTTTTGAGTGTAGTTTGTGGATCGGATCTATTTGAAAATAAAGGATTTTTTTTTTTGGATATTGTTAAATATTATTCTCCCTTTTCAGAACAAGGGTACTATTTGTAGAATTTACAAATGCTAATGATCTATTTTTGTTTCGCGCTCAAATCCTTTGTATCATTTCTCTGTTCCATGTCTCTAGTAAACAACAGAGACAATGGAACAGAGAAATGATATAGAGGATCTCACGCCTTTTGTTTCTTGCTTTACTGCGCCTAGAATCACAAATCATTGGTTTAGTAGTTTGTGATATGATAGTAAAATTAGGATGCAAAGTTGAGAATATTTTATCATTTTATACTATTACCAATAAAAGAGGACCGTGGTGAATATACTCTTTTTATATATTTTTTGTTATCTATTTGTTAAACTTAAATAAATTGTAAATGTTAACTCTTGATTTTGTTTGTCGTAGAAATCATCAAACCATGATCAACCTACTCCAAGTGTGACGAGAAAATAATTGATATTTGATGTAGAGAATAATGTGTAAAGAGTTAAAGAGTTGTGTGTACCATGATGCCTACTTATGGTTTTATATGATGTTGATCGTTCAATTCTTATCACCTTAAGATTTTGAATTATAATTTAATTTAGAATCTTAAGTCAATATTTTTTACCCTTCTAATTTTATCAAACCGTCCAAAAAGGAAAAATACACATTAATGGGCCCGCCCATCATCAAGCCCATTATAGTGTGTAAAATAATATAACATACTACGTTTAATTATATCCTAACAGTAAATATGATAAATTAAATTGTTATGCAATTAAATTTTTATATAATTAGCTAAGTTTGGTGTAGTGCCTTGAAAAAATTGCTTTTATAAGATTTTTAATTCAAACACTATTGAAATTTCAATAATTTAGGGGGTGTTTGATTGGAACTAAATGTATCTGAATAGGTGAATCGGTCAACCATTCAGTGCGTTTGTTTAGGACTGAATGACTGAATCAGGCAAATTTTTGGGCTAAATGATAGTATAATTTTTTTGACTGAATGACTAAGTCCCGGCTAAATGAAGTAAAAAAAATTAAAAAATATATTAAAAATTATATTAAGTAATATTAAATAAATTTACAACAACTTTGAATTTTTTTAAAGAGATAAAATAGTAAAAATATGTTATTCAGATATTTCAGACATGTCACTTATCAAACAATTTTTTTCATTCAGTATTTAGCAATCTACTTCATTCAGATTACTTAGGGGGTGTATTCAATTAAAACTTTTTTTAAGTGACAAACTTTTGTAGAATTTGTGGATTTTGATGACTTTTAAAGATTTTTTTAAAATAACTTTTAAAGACTCTATAAAATAAATGACAAACTTTTATAGACTTTTTACCAAGACTTTGGTAGACTTTTGTATACTTCTAATGTATCTTGCAGTTTATATTAATTGTTAATTAGCTCATGTGTACAACCTCTCCCTCTTGTTAATTATTCTATACAAATTGTTAGAAAAAATTTATATTACGCTATACCTATATTTAAATTTTGTATATACCTATATATATGTAAAAAAGTCCAAGTACATTTTCAATTATAAGGGTGTCAACTATTAGATATTATACATCTTTATATTTTTATTTGTTTTTTCAATTTTACTTAAAAAATAAATTATTTTTAAACTCTAATTATTTAAATTATGAATGGTTAATTTAGTGGATCAATAACGACGTTAATCTAGTTATGGTTACTATAGTTAATTTATTCATTATTTTAATTATCATTAATCAAAATAAATATTATTCTTGTTACACCAAAAAGAAAAAAGAACACTTCTAATAAATACTTTAAATAAATTATAATCTCGTTATTTAGTATTAGTGTGGTTAATTGTTAACCGTGTAATCCTTGACAAGATTCATTATGATATAAGCATTTAGTTTAGTGATTTATGATAAATTGGTATATTTTGATTGTGTAATATCCCAATATCCCAGATATTTATAAGAATTGTAAACAAGATTTGAAATAATTAATTAAAGGTTATGGTTTAAAACCTAGAGTTTGAGAAGTGAGATGTGTAAAATTTGGGTGAACATTTTTTTTTAACATAATTTATTTGTTAGAAATTAAATGTGGGAATATTGTAATGATGCATATAGAGAATTTATTAAGGAAATAAATTCATTTGAGAAGTGAAGACGGTTATAAGGATATATATACATAGTTATATATTCAATTCCTAGAGTGGTGTTTGTTAGCCAAACAAGAAGATGAGTAAATTAATACTCAATAAAACTAATAAATTAATTAGTTTAATTATGAAGTAAGAAGGAAAGTCATGAAATATAATTAATTATATTAGTTATGAGTTAAAGTTATATAAAAACTAGAAAGTTTGTCTAGAATGACAATATTAAGAAGTTAATTGATTAAGTAATTAACTTAATTATTAAGTTGTATTATAGAGTCTAAGTAATTTAATTACTACTAGTGGACTAGCCCAAAAAGATTATATGTGTTAGCCCAATATGAAAATATTTACATGAAGGTGGGTAATTAAATAGGAGAGCCCAATGGAAGGTAAACTATGCAGCTCAAATATTTAAAAGTCCAACGTTGGTAAAAGTGTTGAAAAATATTATTTAGTATAGAGAATTAATCAATGTAGGGTTAATTAAATAACCCTAGTTGGTAGACAATAATAAGAATTAACCAATCGTTGGTTAATTGCTAGGAAAGTGAGTTTGATGATTAGAATTAACAATGGATGAGTTAATTAAGTAACCCAATGTGATAGAATTAATTAAAGCAAGTCTAATTGGATTATATTTTAAATCTAAATGAGTTATTAATCTAGGTCAAATTAATTAACCTAGTAGTCCATGCAATTAAATTTAAACATTGATCTATGTAGTAATTAATCAAGACCAATGCTTGATTTAATTAAATGTAACAAAGAGTATTTAATGTTAGCCCAATGTAATAATTAAATTGAGCCCAAACTAATTAATTGGATGAGCCCAATATATTAAATCCTAGAGTCCAATGTGGAGCCCAAATGGTAGTCAAAATTGTGGTCAATATATATACATTGGTGTATATATATATGGATACTTATATAATGATATAGGATATAAAAATAAAGCCAATTTGGTGTAATATAAATGTAAATCCCGAATTTTGGGGCTCACATGGTCAAAAAGGTTGCTTGTTGGTGATTTTGGAGTGAAAAGTTGGTCAACAACTCCCCACCAACCCTCTTTCAAGTGGTCATTCAAAATGTCACTCATGTGGTCATTCCATGCTATAGTAAGCACAATTAGTACCTAAATTCACCAACACTAGTTAATTAGTGAAGGTTGATGGTGATTAGGGAGAGTCTATATATAGCATCCATCACACTCTTGTTATGTTGGTTAGTCATTTTTCAAGAACTCCAAGAGAGAAAAGAGAGAGAGTTCTAGAAAAAAGTAAGCAAGATTTGGGATATGGATGTTCCACCTAGAAAATTTGCTAGATAATGGACAAGAGGAAGTCATAAGCCAAGATCATGTCAAGAGAAAGGAGAGCATCCATATATATGAGGTTAAAAAGTGTTCTAAACCCTTTTTAGTTCATTTTTATAGTTTAGATATGATTTGAACGGTTAAAATGTATTTTTAATCGATCAAAAGTTATTTTGATGTTATAAAAGTCTTAAGTTATATTATATTGGTAGAATCATGGTTTGATATAGTTAAATCACGTTTTGGTATGAGCGGTATGCATAAAAATGCAAGAAATGTCTATATTAAGTTTTACTGATAAAAACTTAGGTAGCTAGGCGCTATTTAATATTGTAATTTGAAAGGTACCAGTTGGAAATTGGATTTCTATGGCTAAAAAGTTACCTCTATGAGTTTTTAAGAAAACCCAACTTGAATCTTTCAAAAATGTGAAAAAATAAAGAAGTTATGGATTTTTCCTCAAAGCATGTTGATTTTAAAACCCTAGGTTGCATTGTGAGCGATTTTAAGCATAAATCCATTTGGAACTTGAATTTGTGATATAAAGAGAAGTTGTAGAGGGGGAAATTCTAATGAGAATGAACTCAAGAATCACCCCAAAATATTTTAAAATGAAGAAGTTATGCAAATTTTAATTAAATGAGCAAAAGTTGAAAAATCTAAAAATGACATTTTGGCAGATTCTGCAACACAAGGGCTGGGGCCCTTGTTTTGCACTATAAAGGAGGGTCGGGGCCCTTGACACTGTTCACAGGCAGTGCACTTTTCTGTTCTGAGTCAGGTCGTGCCATTTGGGTCGGTTCGGTTCGGGTCGGGTCATTTAAGTCCAAAATGGATAAAAATGCTTAAAAATTAATATAATTAATTTGGGACTCAAGTTTAATAATTATTTATTGTTTATAATAAATAATAAATAAAGTAAATAAAAGCTATTATTATAATTAATTATTATTTAATTGACAGTAAATAATAATTAAAGCAAATAAATACAATAACTAATTATTTATTATTATATAATAAATAAAGAAGGATATGAAGTTAATAAAATAATTATTTATTATTTAATTAATATTGAATAATAAATAGTTAATTAATATTAAATAGTAAATAGCTAATTAATTATTATTTAAAGGATATTAAATGGTAATTAAAAAAAGATGAAGTTAATAAGGTAATTATTTATTATTTTAATAAATAAGGATAATTAGTTAATTATTATTTAAAGAATATTAAATAATAATTAAAGGGAGATAAAGTGAATAAAATGATCATTTGTTATTTAATGAATATTAAATAATAAATGGGGTTAATTAATTAAGAGATTATTATTTAAATAATCATTAAAGGATTTGAGGATTGTTAAAATATTGTTAAATGATTAAATATGTAAGTAACTAAAATGTTATGAAATGAGTACTGACATTAGTATATGATGAAAATTTTATTAAATAATTAATGACATTTGTAAGTGATTAAAATATTATTAAATGGTTAATAATATTAATAAATGATTAAAATATTATTAAATGATTAATAATATTAATAAGTGATTAAAATATTATTAAATGGTTAATAATATTAATAAGTGATTAAAATATTATTAAATGGGTAATAATATTTTAATGTAGTTGTATATTATTAAAGGTAGATAATATTTTAAGGTATTTGGTACATTATTAAATGTCCAAATCATTAAGTTATGTAAAAGAAGAAAGTTTAATTGAATTAAACTAATGTAAATAGTCCTCTGTGACTAATTTAGACAACTTATTAAAAGTGGGTCGTATGAAGAATGTGTAGTGATTGTGTAAGTTGGTTAAGTATACTCGACATGTCCAACTAGGTTTGGACTAGGGTTTTTGTCCGGAACTTAAGGGATCGTTTGTCAGACATCTTAAGAGTTAATAATTTAAAGTTAGAGTCTTATATAAAGGCTAAGTAATAGTCATTATATCTAATGATTATTTCAATTTCCTATATAAATTGTAGGTTTAACGAAAGACGCAAATAAGTGTAAATGGTAGAAGTTAATCAGACAAGTTTTTTAGAACTTGCTCCTATGTGCATTAATATGCAATAATTTGATGTTATATTATTAACATGAAGATATTTTGATGATATTTGTGATATATGAATAACATGAGATATGGTTACATGTGAAATATGTACCGATATGAAGCATGATTTGCTAGATTCTAGTTGTTTATTGTATGTGATGCATAAGAAGTATGAAACATTCATAAAATGACATGCATGAAATGCATGATGTAATAATAAAATGCAGAGCATGTATAATATGTGAAGCATGTAATGTGTAACTGTTAAACTTGCTGAGCCGTCGTGCTCACTCTTGCCTAAACCAACATTTTCAGATAGTGCAAATTATTTGAAGTTCTCGATAAAGATCAAGGAACAAGAAAACATATTACTTTCACTGAAGATATAAATGTCTGTTGTAAATATCAGTCCGAATTGGCCAGGTAAATGATTGTGTAGTATAAGACTTAGTTGGTATGTTATATGAGTATTAAATACTCAAATTGATTGTAATAGAATGTCGTATCATGTATGATATTAAGACAGACTAGCAATGTATAAAGATTGTGATTCTGGAATAGAAAGAAATGATGTAAAATTGTAAATAAATGATTATTTAGCAATTATAATATTGTTGTAATTCATGAACAATAAAAAAAATGTAGTACTAGTGTTGAATCTGATCCGAGGTTAAAGGAACCCGGATTTGGGGTCGTCACAGATTGATTATGTAAAAACTCTTGATAGTATTATAATATTATCACTCATAAGCAACATTTATAAAATATCTTGAAAGTCCAATAAAAAGAATTGAACAATAAACTAACTGATAATTCATTTGTATTAAGTATAAAATTTATATAAAAATTATATGTTCACTTTCTATTCAACATAATTCGGGATGATTTTAATTGAATTACATGTTTCAAATATATATTTTAGTAAGTTATGGTAAATTGGTAAATTTTGATTGATTATGTAGAAATTCTAAATATTATTATGATTTGATCACCTAGAAAAACTTATAAAATGTCTTACTCGTCCAATAAAAAAGATTAAATAATAAACTACACAACTCAATATAAAAAATTTAGATTAATTATATGATCACTTTTTATTCAATATTAATTTTTAAAACACCACTGAATATATGACTTCTACTCTGTCTTAATGTTAATTTAGTCCAATTAGTGGTATGTAGTCAAATAGATATATATTTAGTCCAATTAATGGTGAGAGGTAAAGATTAAAAATATATAGGTGAGATTCAGGGAGACAAAACATTCCAGAAAGTCAAAACCTCATAACCAAAAAGACCAAGAAAAAAAACCCCTAATAATACACCTGATTAGGAGTTGAGTCTTTTATGTATGTGAAATGTTGAAGGGTCCTTTTTTCTCACTTCTCACGTCTGTTCATCTTCTTTCTTTCTCATATAGTTGAAAGTCTTTGGACATGAGACCAGACTTTGGATATGAATATTTCTTATTCTAAAGTTTGTTAAACTCCACCATTTGATAGAAATCTGAAAAATCTATAACTTTTTGAATACCAAAATACTTTTATAGATTTTGTAAAAGTCTCAATTCAGTATCACCTAACTTTTAAAGACATTATAAAAGTTGTAATTGAATACCACTAAATTTTTATAAACTCTTTAAATGTCTTGATTGAATACAACCAAACTTTTAAAGTCTTTATAAGTCCTTAAAAATTCTAATTGAATACACCCCTTAAGCATTTAGAACTATTTCATTCAGTTTTTATCAAACGCTCCCTTAGTGCCTGATCTTATCTCTCATGCGCGCAGGAGCTGAGGATAACGATGCTATGCCTAAACCTGAAATGTGTGAAGGTTTTAACGGATCTCACCTATTTTATTAATTAGTGAAAAAACCAAGTTGCTTATTAGTCATTTTTATTTTTATCTTTTGTATAGTGTTGTTATTTAAGTGGTATTGCATGATCTTTTTTTATTCTACTTTATTAATTCAGGATATTTTATTTACAAACTCGTAATTATACACAAAATAAGTAATTTTTTCTTTTTCTCTCCATTGCTACCTCTTACCTCTCCCTTCCACTATTTTATATTTAGGAGACTAAATTTGAGGATGAATATGCAAAACTAAGGGAACTTAAAACTGAAATGGAAGTTTAAACTCTTTAAATTTAAAACCTTGAAAAGAGGTAGATTGATTGTGAAAGGACTAATTTGTCCAAGAAATTCTTAGGGTGTCCTTTAAGTAAGGGTGGAGATGTCTAGATTGCCCCTAAGAAGAACAAGGGCATTGAATATTTTACTAACAAAGGTGGAGAACAAGGGCATTGAATATTTTACTAACAAAGATCGACAAATGTCGATATTTGAAGGTTATCACAATCTATATAGCTTGAAAGAGTGAATTTGACATACTAAAGGTGAGACAAAATTTAGTATTTAGTCATAGGAGGGGGTGTTGATACGATATTACTCAATCAACTTATGATATAAGTGATTATATTTAAAAAAAAATCACAACCCTTTAAATAGTTTAAAATTAAAAATATATATTTTTAAATTTAAAATTACAAAAAGATATATCATTATCATATTATTCAATTTTGTGGATTCTCATATTATCAATCAATCTCTCCCCTATTCAGCCAATTAAGTACAGAGCTCATTCCCTCCTAGTCCTAGAGGGACAATAGGAGTAACCAACACAGGCAAACGTATACAGTTAGCCTCCATCTCCCTTTGTCATATCTTTTTCATCCAGTTGCTCTGTGTTTCTTTCCATCTAAACAAAGTTTGATCATAGATCTAAAGAACATGGCCTGGGCCATATTTATTCTTTTTAATGTCATCCATTTCAGTGTCCACTGATTGTCAGTTGCAACTCTAGTCCCACACTAGATGTCTCCATTACACAAATAATAATGTAATAATTATTTCATCTTTGATTCGTTTGAGCCTTATGCTAGCAGTATTTATTGACTTTTTTTTAGAGCCATCAATAACGTTAGAATAATAATTATATTATTAAAATAATAAATATTTTGAATATTTAAAGTGTTATCAAAGTTATTGTTGAATTTTTGTTATAAAACTTTTGTTAAACCTGTAAATTAAATTTTTTCTTGTCAAATTAAGACTAGAAAATTCTAAAATAATATTAAAAAGAATATTTTTTCTGTTTTAAAATTAGAGATATATTTTTATTTTAGAATTATAGGATGACATAATATTTTTAATTTGTCATTATTTTTTAATATTATTTTTAATATCAAATTATCATAACTGAATTAATAACTAATACCAACGAGCTATATTTAAAAATATAAAATTATTTTTAAAAATTATTATTTTATAAATATATCTCTAATTTTAAAATAAAAAATATAAAATAAGATGAGAAAAAGAAAATGTGAAAAAAGAGACGTCCAAATTAAAATCAGAGGGAGTAGTCCTGTCACTCAATTGTTACTGATAAATATACCATCCACTACTAGTTTTGGAGGTGAGTGGACGTCTATGTCGAATAGCTATTTTTGTGATAGGCATTAGTCACCTTTTTTTATTATTGCCAAGGAAAAACGACTCTTAATAAATCGTTGTATTTTTGTGAATTTGATTTCGAATGCATTCGTCTACCTAAATCACGCGGCCAAATTTAACGGCTAATTTGGTTGTCCTTACATCGGTATTATAATGAACTAAGTTTACGTAAAGAATTAATATTTTTACAAATTAAAGTGATAATTTTATAAATAAAAAAAATTACATAAATAATAAATAAATTTTATATTTATGTGAGAAATAACTTACAAAAATATCAGTTTTTAATTGTGAAAATAACAATTCCCTTCAAATATTATAAAGTCGATAAGATTTAACTTGATGGTTAAGAATTTATTCAACTATCCGCGTTTACAACATTTGCAGCGATAGCGTTTGTAACATTTAGATCTCCAAACACACTGTAATAATTTTGGTATGTTACGTTTGAGGTCTAAATAATGCGTTTGTAAATTAAATAAATTATTATTATAATAAGTTACTATTAAATGAACAAAAATTTCAAGCGCACTTTCAAACGCTCAAACAAATGAATGAGAATTTTAAGCACTCTAACTGCAGCAAACACCGAATAACCAACACTTATACTAACAGTTAATACTAAATTCATGAAATTTCTGTCTCAGATTTAATTCCCATTGCTATGTGTCGTTCGGTATTTGGCAAATACTCATAAGGTTTGGGTGTATGAGATCTTGAGATTCAATCTTGACGAAACCAATGTTGTTAAAATTCTACTCAAATTACCAAAAAAAAATAAAAGTATTTGGCGGAACGATATAAAAATGTTTTAATGTTTGACGACTATCTAAAAATACTTTTAATGAGTAATTTTTTAAACAAAAAAATACTTTTAAAAGAAGCTAAATATTAGTGCTTTTGGCGAAACACAATGTATAGATTTATTCTTAAATTATTAAGAAAAAAATGAATTCATACAACATTTTTGTATAATTTAGTCTATTAATTTTCAAAAATATTTTAATAATTATATAATCAAACATTATTTTAAGAAATATTACATTTAAAAGTGTTATATCTCGCGTCAGCACAAGCTGAAACAAACACTTTATATTTACTTTTAAAAAACACTTTATTTATTAAAGTCAATCAACTTATGATTTAGCTAAATATTCATAAAAAATTGATATTTTTACAAGACTTTAGTCACATGAATAATAAATAAAGCATATCTTCAATTACAATTATAAAAATGTTTGATCATATATATATATATTCACTCCGTGCTCAAATAAGAGTTAAAATTTAAAGTAAGGAATTACAAGGGAAATAGAGCCCTTTTTTTCTTTCAACTAAAATTATTAATTCACCAAAATTGAGGGAAATTCTATCATATTTTTTGAAGAAAATTTTCACTTGTGACAGTTGACATAAACAAAAGCAAAGTATATGCATCAAAACATGGAAACCACAACAAATTGGTGAAGGCCGAAAGCTGGATGGAACAGAAGATGTGGCTGATAAGATTCTGTGATCACACTATCATTACAGTTCACTGAAACCCAAGCTCAATTACACAACCAATAATTAAAATAAAATAAATAAATAAAAACCCAAACTTTATATGTTTCTCTTTCTCTCTCTCTTGTCAATTCTTCTAGAAACAAACCAAAAAATTAAGGAACCACAAAAAAAAAATAGTAATTAAATTAAACAAACACCAATTGATCAATGAAAAATTAAAAAGTCCATTTCCAGATCTTGATCCGAAGATCAACCTTACATTTTGCTTTAGATTTAGAAGCAATTGATGGGGACTTACCCTTTGGGATCAACGCATGAATTCCTTCACATTTGATCCTAATCCCAATTTTTTTGCTTTTCAATTTATCCACCTTGACAATCACTTGGGTATCCATAAAAATTTTCAGTGGCAAACCAGTTTTTTTCTTCAGATCCGATCTCAATGAAGTGACAGAATCTGCATCTAGAACTTGTGAGTTGCTAAATAGTGATGAGTGTATATATGTAACGTTTTTTGGGTTACTTGTGAAAGATGGGAAGGACCCATTTGCAATTTGAACATCATTCGATGAAAAAGTGATGATTTCTATGGGGTCATAGGCGAATATGAGCTTTTTGTTGGGGTTTGTGGAGGAGAGAGTGAGATTGAGCTTTGTGGTGAGGCGGGAGGAGTCGTCGGCGGCGGTGGTGAGGTTGAATTGGGAGATTTTGAGGGAGGTGAAAGAGAATGTGGGGCGGTGGGGGCGGTAGAGGACGTAGAGGGCGGCGCCGGCGATGGAGGCGAGGAGGAGGACGGCGATTATGAGGAGGATGGACCAGAAGCAGCAGCAGCAAAAGCAGCTCCGGCGGCTGCGGTGACGGCGGCGGCGGGGATTTGGGTTTGGGCGGTATGGGTGGCGATTGGGGTTGTAGAGCTGGGATTTGGCCGGCGGTAAAGCTAATGGGTTGTTGGTGGCGGTGGCGCCGGTGGTACCATTAGTGGCGGTGCCGTTTGGCTTTGTTGATGGCCTTGATGGGTAAACTCTGTCTGTCATTTTTTTGGGGTTTTTGTTTTTCTGGGATTTGGTACCGAATAAAAAGAAGCACAAAGCTTTTACAAAGCTCTCCTTAGTCTCTACCAACAAGGGATGCTTCCACCTCACCACAGAATGGACTATTTTCTTGGTACAAACTTTCTCTCTCTAGAATTTATTTTTTTCCTCTCTCTCTCTATATTTGCTCTAAGTTGTAATGGTGATATACTTATCAAGTTCACGCTTCTCACGTCTTTGCGATTTTGGCTTTTGGCACGTTGTGAGTAATAAACAGCATTATTGATTAGGTGTTGTCTTTTCTTGGTATGGTTTTAAGACAAATAATTATCTTTCTTTTATTTTTATTTTTGTGTTTTTAAATATTTTAAGTTTACTCCCTTGGTTTTGAAATTAGAGATTAATGTTTCAAAAAAAAATAATTATTTTTTCAAATATATCGTTGTAAACTTTAAACTAGACCGTAAAAAATAGTCTCACATCGGTTACAAATGTAGTATATAGACTTTATCCTCTCTTTTTGAATAATTAGTTTTTAATATGATAATGATCCTTAGAATTAGATTAAAGATAGGGAACTAATGTTAAAAACTAATCCAATATGGTATATGGAATTGATATTAAAACTAATCTAATATGAATTGATATTTTCGTAAATTGATATGATATTTTCACAAGATTAAATGGAATTTACTTTCAAAAATATCAAAACAGCTTGCGAAAATATCAATTTCCAAAATATATACTCCCTCTATCCCTCAGAAATTAGTTTAGTTTGACTTTTTTAATTAAATTAAAAAATTAAGCATAATTATTAGATTTTTAAATTTATGAAAATTAGAGTTAATAATAAATTCAAAATAATTTTTTATGATTATAATTTGTCCATCAATATTCACAAGAAAATAATATATATATTTTAATTACAAAATTAATCAATTTAATTATAAAATAAAACAAATTTTTGCAGGATAAAAAAATACAAATTTTTATTTATTAATTTCTTATCCCATCTCACCATATCGTATTACTCCGTGAAAATGATTAATTAGATGGGTGTCATAGAGACACGTGTGCAACGAACGGCTTTAAATTAATCGGATTATGTTCCACGTGCAAGGACCAAGGAGCTTTTGAGACATATTCTTTACGTATCCCATCAACTTACTTGTTGAGATTTTTATTTATTTTGATTTATGATTAAATTCTACATTTCTTACTAAAAAAATTAATTTTTTTTCTTTCTACATTTGTTATGCTTAGGTGATGGGTCAATTAGATGTCGAGCTAATTTGTCATATAACTGAGTAATAGGAGAAAATAACAGCTTAACCACAAAGGTTAAATTTTTATTTTATTTTTTATAATTAAATTGATAAAAAGTTGTCACTTACATATTAAACTTCGATTTTTTATGTTAAGTTACACTCTCAGACTATTTAAACGTTTAAAAATGATTGATAATCCCACACGTGTGACTTTTTTTTTAAAGATAATTGAGTCAATTCCATTATCTTCTTTATAATATATATATATATATATATATATATATATATATATATATATATATATATATATATGTAATGAAACATAGCACAATAATCTAATTATGTTAAAATATTTAGAGGTGTTTAGAATACTAAACCTAGATAATGAATATTTATTTTCTACACCAAGATTCCAATAATATAATCATCCCGAATTTAATAAAATATAAATAAAACGATAATTTAACAATTAGTTTAAAAAAAACAAAAAATTAAGACACTCTAGCATGAAAACTTTTGCGGAATTATAATTTGCAGATGACACTAGAGTTGCTGCCTTACCCCTTCTATCTTAAAAGGGTGGATTATTCTGCTTCCTAGGCAAAGAGCTTATCTTTTTATCTATTCTCTAACATGAACATCAAATTATACTAATCTTTTTATATTAATATTGATATAAAGGGAATAATTTTTTTTTTGATATTTTTATACTATTTTTTGAAATTTTTATACGATGAACTTTACAAAAAATATCACTATAAATATATAACGACGATTAACCGTCATTATAAATTATATATATAAAGTCTACGTGTAAAAATATCAATTCTCTAAAAAAAAAATAAAAAAAATATGATGTATGACCGACAATTCATAATCTCGGGAGTGGTGTAGAAAAATCCCATTAATATTAACACAAAAGTCCATAAATCACACTAACAAGTGGTGGTCTATTTGCTTTTATTTGTCCTGAGGCTAGAGGATGATCTAGTAGTATTAATTAATTAATTGGTCAATTAATTACGGTGGATACCAACCCACAAACCATTATTGGGAAACCCTTTTATTAAGTGTTGGATTATGTGGCAAATAAGTTAGACTATTACCATTACTTTTTGTACTTCCCTACACCGACACTGCTTGCTTCCATTTTTCTATTTTCATTCGTTTTATGATTTTATTTTTGACAAGTACAACCTAGTATGGGTTATGTCACACCTTCTCCGTTATTGTTTTTTGTAATTATTACATCACTTTAATTTAGGCTAATTTAATTCTCAAAAAGTCTACTCAAAATCGTCTAGTCGAATCAGATTTAAACTTGTCAAATTTAACATAAAATTATACTTTAAACGAGTTTGTGATTTAATATACAAATTCGATTCATTTAATAAAGGAGTCAAATTTAAATCCGAATGGTATTTGAGCTAACTGAACAGTAAAAAATGAATTCTCATAATCAAATATATGTAACACACGCCAAAAAAAATTCAAATTGGAATAACATCTCAATATCTACTCATGCTTCCAATGTACCAAATGAGGACTTACGGGTAATCACTCTCTCCAAGCTAACTTGTGTTAATATTCACCCCTTCTATAAAATTTGAGTTTTTTTTTTTCTCTCCCAGTACAAAATATTTTGTTCATCATTATCACGACAAATATTGAATTCAACTTATTCTCTTTATTTAAAATAATATAATCATTTATTGGGAATAGTTGGTGCAAATAAAATAATATAAAATAAAAGAAAAAGAACAACACAAGATACACAAGATTTAACGTAAAAAACTTTAAAAGAAAAAATCACAGATTAAACTCCGAATCTCCACTATTCAATAATATTGTGCTTACAAATTCCACCAAATTTTACGCCATAAAACTTAAGATTATACAATACCACGACACAATTTTTTGAACGGAATAAAAGCTGCAAAACTCTCTCTCCAAAAATATGACTTTTCTGCACGAAATATAGAAACCGCAAAAAAAACTATCTCCTTCAAGCAAAACTCACTCACATGCTCTCTCAACTCTTAAGATGCTACATGACTTTTGATTGTGTTACACTTCAACAACTAAATATAATATTTTATTTATATAGTGTACAACTTTTCTCTTCTTATTTAAAATAGGACACTTCCTTTCCATAATACCAATTCTTTTTAAAATTAGATTTGAGGAGTATCTAAAACATTTAACAATCAATCACGTCAGAAAAGCTTGGCATACATGTACTTTCAGAGGCTACTTGTGGACCAAGAGCTTGGCAACCGAAGAATACTTAGCTTCCGATACATTCATGGCTGGAGGGTATAAGTGGGAATCACTCTTTACCGGGGGAATAGTTGATGCAAATAAAATAATATAAAATAAAGAAAGAAAAATAACACAAGATTTGACGTAGAAAACCTTAAAAGAAAAAATCACAGATCAAACTTTGAATCTCTACTATTCAATAATATTGTGCTTACAAATTCCACCAAGTTTTACGTCATAAAATATAAAGTTATATAATATCACGACACAATTTTTTGAACGGAATAAAAATTGCAAAACCCTCTCTCTCAAAATATAACTTTTTTGCACAAAATATAAAAACTGCAAAAAAAAACTATCTCCTTCAAGCAAAACTCACTCACATCCTCTCTCAACTCTTAAAATGCTATATGACTTTTGACTGTGTTACACTTTAACAATTAAACTCATAATACTTTATTTATAGAGTGCACAAATTTTCTCTTCTTATTTAAAATAAGACACTTTCTTTTCATAATATCAATAAATAAGAAACTTTCTTTTCATAATATCAATTCTTTTTAAAATTAGATTGGAGGAGTATCCTAATACATTTAACAATCAATCACGTCAGAGAAGCTTGGCATACATGTACTTTCAGAGGCTACTTGTGGACCAAGAGCTTGGCAACCGAAGAATACTTAGCTTCCGATACATTCATGGCTGGAGGGTATAAGTGGGCAATCACTCTTTACCCGGGGGCAAAAAGGACCAAGACATCGAATACATATCATTGTATATCAGGTTCGAGAATGAACAAACTGATGCGAGCCCGCTTTTAGAATTAGTGCTTGTGGTTCAAAGTGGCAAAGGGAAGCATAAAATACAAACCCAATTTGGGAAGGAATCTGAAGAAAGGCCTTGTTTGATGAGACACGGGGGAAGCCACCGGGGCTTCAGGTGGTTTATAAGAAAAAAATACTAGGAGGAATCAGCTAAAAGACGGGCTAATCTTTGATGGAGGCCGTGACAAAATTGATCACTAACTGTAGACGGTGGATGATATTCAGCAATCAATCACGTCGGGTACGATCTCAACTTATGAGTGTGAAGGAATCAACCTGATCCAAATGACCATGAAAACACTCCAGTTAGTGTTGAAGGGCATACTAGATAGTTCAATCAATATGGTCAAAAATGATAGTTTGAGTTCCACGACTTCTTCAAGCTCTGTAACTAATAGTTACAGCTATGAGTTACATGAAGGTGAGCATTTTGGCCATGGTGAGCTGTCTTTGGAGCAAGTTAATCATCTCCGCAGTATAACAGAGAGGCTGAACTCGGCAGGATCTCTTGGTGACTGCATTGAAGAGTACAAAATTTCAAGGAAGTCCGGTGGATGCGAGGTTTCTAAAATTTGGCATCCGGAAATGGAGCATCAATACCGAAGGCCTTTGGCCCGAGTGCTATTACCCAACCCATAGTAACCATGAAGTTGTGAGATCAAGCCTTGGCATGCCAAGGTAGAGTGTGTGAGTGTGTTTAAGTTTCAGTCTAAATTAGCAAAAAAAATAAAAACCGGAGCATCAATGACTTTCTTAGTTCGGACTGGGAAGAGTCCGCTGTAAATATCAAATTGTGGATACGAGCAGCTCATATTTGCTACCAAAGCATCTTGCCTTTGGAGAAACAGTATTATGAGCACATTTTTAATGGTTTCGGGGCTCCCACATATGATAATTGTTTTCTTGTTAAACATGTTGCTGTTGAGTTGAGCAACTTTGCAAACGTGGTGACCAGTACTCCTGGATTATTTCAGAAGTTGTTTGACATTTTGGATTTGTACAATACTCTTTTGCAATCATGCCAGAGATTAAAGCTATATTCCACACCGATTCATCAGCAGCAGATATTTATCTTGGGGCAGTTTGGACTATTGATGGGCTCGAAAAATCTGGTGAGCAAATTCTTTTGAACTTTGAGAATACAGTGCTGAATGATCAATTGAATACTCCACTTCCCAGAGGCATAATTCATTCCTTGACAAGGTATGCTATGGATTATATTACTCACATTTTGACTTGCAAGGAATTGCTGACTAATATTATCGTCTCTGAGCCAATGAAAAGTATGGGAACTCCAGAAGAGGTGCAGTTCTTGGAAGTTGCGGGGAAAAATCCACTTGGACTCTTTTCTTGATTGGCTATTGACAAGAGAATATTAAATAGTGGACTCGTCGGTTAGGAGACTTGATGGACTAAACTCATGGCTCTTGACAAGAAAATATTGAAGAGTGGACAAGAGAATATAGAAGAGTGCAAGCTTGTCCGTTAGAAGAGACGTATTGGGCTAGTAATTCAATGAGTTATAAATATTAGGTGAATTATGTACTCTTCAGTAAATGGTGGATTGTCATGGTGGATTAAACAAGATAAATTGAGAGTGAATTGTCTCGGTGGATCAAATAAAAGATGCTGAGAGATAAACTCGTTAGATAGAGAGACTTGATGAGTTTGACACATGCTTTTGGTGGATCAAATAAGAGATAATGAAAAGGATGATTCGTCAACTAAAAGAAGTGACGGACTAATGCTTAAAGGAATATGGTTAAAGTTCAAGGGGGAGCTCGGTGGAAGTGATGGGCTAATGCTCAAAAAGTATGGTTAAAGTTTAAGGAGGGGCTTGGTGTTGATGTGGACGGAGATATCACGCATTAAGATGAAGATTATTGTGGTATTGCATAATAATAAAGTCTCACATTGTAATATAAGGAGAAAGGTTGAGGACTTATATATTCTATTAAACCATACACCTAATTGATTAACCTTTTGGGTCCTGATATAGTTTCAGACGAGCATAAGCCGAATATTCCTAACAATCCAAAAACTTGAGTTAAGTCTTGGAGCATATTGGGCTGTTTGATCACTGTGGTCAACAGTACTGAGGGTCTGAGCTCCACAGCCTTCACAAACTTACTCAAGTTCTGGTACCAACAGGTATAGCTTGTTGTTTTTTTGTAATTATTACATCACTTTAATTTAAACTCACTTAAAGTCTACTGTAAATGAGTCGAGCCTAGTGGATTTAAGCTTGTCAAGCTCAAACTTGTTTAAAAGTTAAAAGAGTATAATTAAAATTTAAATGAGTTAGAGATTTGGCGTACGAACTTGGCTCACTAAATAAACAAGTCAAATTCAAGCCCAAACAGTACTTAGGAGAGCCGAACCGTAAAAAATGAATTCTAAAAATCAAATGTGTAACACACACACCAAAATCCTTTCAAATAGGACTAACATTTCTATTTATACACATTATTCCAATGAGGCCTTATGGGTATAACTCCCTCCAATCTCACTTGTGTTGATGCTCAGCTCTTTCTATCTGAAATCAGGCTATCTGAAAGATGATTGTACTGTAGTAAATTGCCGACTAATATTACCGTCTCTGAGTCAATGAGGAGTTCCAGAAGATTTGCAGTTTTTGGAAGTTGTGGGGAAAAATCCACTTGAATTCATTTAATTTGGATTATCATAAGCTTGAAATCCAATCTGGAGGTCAACTCTAGACACTACTACATGGAAAGATCCTGGAAAGACTCTTTAAGATGTCCCGGTAATCACGGCTCTGACTTGGTCTACCAAACAAGACTTGAACTGTTTGCAACACCAAATTTAATTGCCGCCCAAAATTGTCTAAGGTAATTTTCCTTCCTTCAAGTAGAATCTATTTCCAGAAACACTAAAAAGAGGCATAGCAATTTTGTACAATCCCATAATCAGATGCTCTCGTGAAACCGTAAAAAAGTTACTGTAATTAGTTACAGCAGTCAATCCATCCTACCGTGTGGATTAAACTTAATTTGACCGCGTTACTATTTCACCACTCGGACTGAAACCTAAGTTAAAAAACATTTGAACTAGTTTATATACATAACATTCAAATACAATATTGAATATTATATTTATTTTAATTATTAAAAAATAAAATATAGTACATGTTGGGTTGAGATAGTTTGGGCCCGGATTTGGACTAGCTCATACTAGTTTATTCGGTTGGTCCCTATTAATTTATTGGGCTGGGCCGGACAGAGTTATCTATTGGACCCTTCATTTTGACGGATGGGCTGTTTGGAAGAGGAAAAACCAATTTACTTGGAAAATGAAAAGTCTGCTAACGGTTGTTTGAAAGAGAGACGTTTATTTGGTTGATTAATGCTGGTAATTATGGCTGTATGGGCATATAAAAAGGGAACAACAAGAAAGAAAAAACACTTACTTATTTTACTTACAGATTGACATAGTTACGTTCATTTGGATTTTGAGCTTACTAATTCACACACAGAACCAATTTTCCAGCATACTCTATTATCAGAGAAACCTGTAACCATCAACATTATACTAGTGAATTGTTCTTTTTTCCCGTGATTTTTTTCCGATTTGGGTTTCCACGTAAATCTCTCGTGTCTTTACAGTAATTTCTCTGAATTAATTGTGTTTGACGTTTGATTTCGCTTGTTATTTTGTGATTTAAACGGGTGCTACAAAATTTGACATTAACGGTACAAATTTTAATACTATGTCTTAATTTTTAACAGTTAAAACAAATGTAGTTTTGGAGGTACCATACCTGGGTTACCAAAATCAGTTATTCCTCTTTTTTCGACTGTTTTGAAGCCATTAAATTGCGTTTTGCAATTTTGGAATTTTAAAAATTAAAATGCATCCAAAGGTTGACAATGCACTAAGATTAATAAAACAGAATTTTTTGGAACAAAAGATTTGAGCCGGTGTTTGGATGTTATATTTCAATATCGTGTACTTATATTTATTCAAAAAAAAAAAAATATTAAAGCACGAGAAAATGTTGTCAAAAAGATATTATATGTCAATACCTACCAAATTCATTGTACCCAATCAACAAATTTGGCCTTCCCATCTTGATACCGTATTCCTCCTGCAATCCTCTTATTCAATCTATTTTCATCATCAAGATACTGTATTCCTCCTGTAATCCTCTTATTCAATCTATTTTCATCATCAAATTCTCTTATAAAACCCTAATTCCAATAAATAATCGATCTTTATACCGACGACATGGGTAAAGCCTACTCAGAAACAACAACCAGCCCATCATCATCTTGGACACCCACAGAGGTCATTGCCACGGCATTTAGCTACACAGCTGCCTACCAGCCACCACTTACTTTAGCAGCACCGGCCCCGGCCTCCGTCGAGGTCATTGAAACCTCCTCACATACATATACTTTCAGAGGCTACTCACGGACCAAGAGATTGGGGATCGGAGAATACTTGGCTTCTGGTACATTCATGGCTGGTGGGTACGAGTGGGCGATAACTTTTTATCCCGAGGGCAAAAAGGACCAGGATATTGGATACATATCACTTTATATCAGGTTGGAGAGCGAACAAACTAATGTGAGCGCGCTTTTTGAAATAGTACTTGTGGATCAGAGTGGCAAAGGGGAGCATAAAATTCAGTCCCAATTCGTGAGGGAATCAGAGAAAAGGCCCTCTTTGATGAGGCACAGAGGAAGCCAGTGGGGCTTTAGCCGGTACGTAAAGAAAAAATACTTGGAGAAATCAGGTTACCTGAAAAACGATTGCCTTGTGGTGAACTGCAAAGTTGGGGTTCTTGGGGTTCACACGGAAAGTCCTATTAGTTGTATTTCAGATTACTCAATTTTATCAATAGCAGATCAGAATACCCATTTTGTGGAAGGACAAAACATGGAAAATTCAGATCTCAAGGGTACTAAGTTGTCACAATTGAGGTCAGCTGCAAAGATAATCTTGGAAACTGGATCTCCCCTGCAGCTAAAAGAAGGACTAATCTTTGATGGAGACCGCGAAAAAATTGATCACTACTTGCACGCGGTGGATGACATTCAGCAATCAATCACCTCGGGTGTGATCTCAGATTATGAGTCTGACGACATCAATGTGATCCAAATGGCTATGAAAACACTCCAGCTGGTGTTTCGGGGCATACTGGACAGTTCAATCGCTATGGTTAAAAATGATGGTCTGAGTTCCACAGCTTACTCAAGTTCAGTAACTAATAGTTTTAGCTATGAGGTACAGGAAGGTGATCATACAAGCCATGGTGAACTGTCTTCGGAGCAAGTTTATTGCCTCCGTAATATTGCAGAGAGGCTAAACTCGGCAGGATCTCTTGGGGATTGCATTGAGGTGTACAAGATTTCAAGAAAGTCCGTGGTGGATGCAAGGTTTCTGAGATTCGGCATCGGCAAGTGGAGCATCAATGACTTTCGGAGTTCGGACTGGGAAGAATCTGCTGCAAAGATCAAGTTGTGGATCCGAGCAGCTGATAGTTGCTATCGTGTTATCTTCCCTGCAGAGAAGCGAAATTATGAGCAGATCTTTGATGGTGTTGGAGCTGTCACATATGATAACTGTTTTCTAGTTATAGTTAAACATGTTGCAATTGAGTTGAGCAATTTTGCGGAAGCTATAACCACTACTCCTACTTCACTTCTGAAGTTTTTTGACATTTTGGATTTGTATAATGCTCTGTCTGTTCTCTTGCCAGAGATTAAAGAAATGTTCCAATCATCAGAAGATATTTATCTAGGAGCAAGTAAGACTGTCAATCGGCTCGCGAATTTGGTGAGCCAAATTTTTTCAAGCTTTGAGGATACCGTGCTCAATGAGCAATCAAACACTCCACTTCCCAGAGGCGAAATTCATTCCTTGACAAGGTATGCCATGGACTATGTTACTCGCATTTTGCTTTACAAGGAACTGCTGACTAAAATTATCGTATCTAAGCCATCGAAAAGTTCGGGAATTCTGGAAGATGTTCAATTCTTGGAAGATGGGGGGAGAACTCCACTGGGACTCCATCTGATTTGGATCATCATAAGCTTGAAATTCAATCTGGAGGGTAAGTCTAGACTCTACCAAGATGCATCTTTGGGTCAAATATTCCTTATGAATAATGTCCACTATATTGTTAAGAAAATTAATGGGTCTTCGGAACTGTTAGAGATGATTGGGGAGGGTTATCCAACTAAGTTTAACGAAGATGTCTTGCAGGCAGCAAAATTCTATCTTGGATCGACCTGGTACAGGGTATTATACAGTTTACGAGATGACGGACTGAATTATAAGTTTGTGTTTTATAATGGAATTTCTAAGAATGCCCTAAAGGAGAGGTTCAAGAGTTTCAATTCTTCATTTGACGATGTTTGTAAGACTCAATCCACATGGTTAATTCGGGATTCTCAGCTTCGGGGGCAGCTTCATATGTTCATATTGGAGAAATTGATTCCAGCTTATGATTCGTTTCTGGTGCAGTTTAAGAGCCATATCGAGAGTGAAAGGTACCCAGGGAGATACATCAAGTTCTCACCTGAGGACCTTGAGAATAAGGTTCGTGATTTGTTTTCGGAACATTAACTATCAGCAAGGGCACTTGCTTAGTTACAAGTAGTAGATTTATAATTTAACACCTAACCAGTAGTATCATCTCTGTTGGGTATTGCATGCTTTAAATTTGTATCATCATTTCCTGAGAACTGTGAATGTTATTCAATAATTTGTTGCATCTAATTATCTAGTATGATCTTATTGAAGTTACCCATTATCCCTGGCTAGGCGTTACCAATGCATCAACATTAGTCAACCTCAATTTTCAAATAACACTTGAACAAGTTGAATAAAGTAATCTTCATACCTACTGGTGAAAAACTACATAAATAAACACAACCATAAAAAGGGCATGATTCGCCGGCTTAAGCTATGCTCTCTGTAAATTGTTTCTCAACTTTTGCATTACAAGGAATTGCTAACTAAAATCATATTGTATCTAAGCCAAAGACAAATTCAAGAATTTGTGATACCAGTATGCAAATTTGTGGAATTTTGGGTGCAAACTCCATTGAAACCATCTTATTTGGAACTTGAAATTCAATTCAGAGGAATATCTAAACATTAGTAAGTCACCTCTTATTATTTATAGATAATATCTACAATAACTTAAAATTCAATTCAGGGGAATATCTGTACTCTACGATTAAGATACTCTTCAATCGTAGAGTTTATCCTTCTCATCAGTTGTTCTACTATTCTCTTGATGACTTTACAATTTTGGTTGCCTAATGTCGTTTTATGATTTGCTGGAGTCGTTGTACTATCTTGTCTTGACCTACAGTTACTCGATGAACTCACAGTCTTTTGCATTCAGCTATACGACTTTGCCAGTTAACCTATGCAACGCCTCTAAATCCGGGTCTGTCGAACCACAGATTCAGTGTTCACGATACTACTTTATCATTCAATCTCAATCATTCATTTTTGAATAATAAAACTTAATTTACATTAATACATAACTATCCCAGGTTTACAGACCTTTAAATATTACAACACATTCATACCTGTCATAATACAAAAAAAATATAATATTTACATTGACTCAGTAGTCCTATAATTATACAATCACTGCTTGATGACCTTTCCCTTTCCATTATCTGAACTTGACCCATCGGCCTATTCGGGCTTAGTTGGGTGAGCATAAAATAGTTCAGCAAGTACATAAACAATAAATGACATGATATTTCTGAAATAATGAAAGGAAATCTAATACAATAGGGTTGAGCCATAAAAGGGTTCCATGGAAACTTTAAGAACATAACATGGATCTTTAAACGATTAACTTGAAACATGAATCTTGCTAGTTGTACGGTCACAATATCAAGAATTCGTTATGAACAATACCAATCACAAAGACTGATACTGCTCAGGTCAGTCATAAGACTGCATTTTCTTTCAGATGTGTACTCTAGGTGATCAGCCTATCGTACATTTACATTGTGCACAACATAAACATCCAGCGACGTAACCACGCTATAAACATATATTCCTTTCTTTACTTTTACTCCCCTTTTTATCAAGGTTGTTCTATTACAACATTTCATAGATTCCGCACCACAACAATATAGATTGGAGAACATAACAATGAATATCTGAATTCGACATGAATTATTACATATGTCTAGCCGAATCAAGATTGGCATCGACCTTTCTCAAAAACAGTTCAATAATGAATGAACTTTAAGATGATTCATAAAAATGCATGGCATAATTTACTGTTCAAGGAACTACAAAATAAAAGTTCAAAAAAAAATACTTGTCTTTGTCCTCATTTACATTTATCGATAATATCGTATCCCGATTATGTCATACATAATCATAATATTGATCCATGCATTAGTTATATACACATGCATGCTATACAAGTTACCTTTTACCTTTCCATAACCTTAACACGTAACACATCGTTAATTCATATCTTAATACCTACCACATTGATCATTTTTATCAAATTATGCTTTACAATACATGTCTCTATCATTTAATATTAAAATATTTCATTTCAGATTAAAAATATATTTTTTTCAAAATTCAAGACATCTCGCCCCGGCAAGATGTTTAATGTTAAACATCTCGCTGGCCACGAGATCCTCTCAGCCAAATCTCATCCCGGCGCCGATTGAATCCGCCTCAGCGAGTTCTTCTCAGGAGCACTGCGCCCCGGCGCAGTGCTGCAGATTTTGAAAAAAAAAAATTCCAAATTTCATGTTATTTTTTGCCCTTTTTCATAAAACTTGATTTTAACATTTGTTTTAGCACATATAACATATATATGACTTGCATGGGCCTTCAAAAATTTTAAAAATCTTTAAACGACCCTATTTTTTCATAAATTCAATTTTAGGTGCCGACGAACGTTTTTAAACGTTTAAATCCTCTTTTATCGCCATAAGCACCAAATGACTTTCAAATCGATACTAACACGTGTATTTACCTAAAACTTAATTGTTCAGTTTCATTTTACCTTCATTTGCATAAAATGGCCAAAAATCACCTTTTTGTGGAATTTTGTCAACTTTAACAAAATTCACCCTTAACTCATACATGAGGTCTTGAACTCTATACACCACATACACCAACACATGCTTATTTAGTAATTTTGTGTATTCATATAACACGTTGATGCACCTTTTAAAGCACTTTATAGATTATGATTTGATCTGCATGCAAATCATAACCTGATATTGTAATTTTCTTACACAAGTCATGCTTTTTAAACCATTAGTGAACGTATGATGCTATCTAGCATGAAAATATACATGATTCTTACATGATCATCACTTCAATCTAGGTTTTCACTAAAACTACCAACATATAACACATGATCTCGTTCAAATCATGATTTCTAGCATTGAATACATGTATGAATAGTTCATCACCTTTATAATACAACTTCAACACTTAGGGTTTCATCATATATAAGTCATGTAGCACATAACTCACATAAATCTTACTTTTGCCTACAAATACATGCATGGCTACAACAAATCTTGAATTTAATCACACAAATGATGAACTTTAGAATATGAACACATTTATACCTTCTATGAGCTCTTCTCCTTCTAGCTATAAAGCTTTTTAGTGTTTAATTCTCCACTTTGATGGCTAGTTTTGCCTCTCTTGAACACTTTCTTTGTAATATCTTTAATTCTCTAGCAAACCCCAACTTCTTCTCTTCTTTCTCTCTATGAACTCACACTTAGCTACTTGGAGATGAAATGAAATAAAGATAGAACATAAGATATCTTACTTATACTTGAAATATATATACATACATAAGTTGTATGTATATTCTCTAACACTTAAATCTTCTTTGGTTAACTAACCATGCATGGTCAAAGCTATCCAAGACAATTCACATAGCCATTTAATGACATTAATGACATTACACACAAAAAAAAGATACCAAAGTCATTATCTAAGTTGTCAATGGTATTTTGGACATTAGTCAAAAATCCTAGACAATTAAATTCCTATTTAGTCATAATTTACTTATTTTTTGATCTAATTCAAGTCCTTTTTTTTAATCCAAATTTGTTTCAATAGACTTGAATTTTATTCTACAATCAAATAATTCATAATTGACTTGTCCTAAAATACTTGTCACGCTTCAAAATTTTGATTTCATTAATTAATTATAATATTTACAATTTTCATATCATTACAGCCTACTTCTCTTTTCATTCCCAAATAACTAAGATTTCAACTCTACGAACTTGAATCTTTTGTTTATTTCAAGTTCTAGCTACTTTTCCTGAATCATCTTCCTCATAAAGACACTTGTTGTTTACAAGGTTGTTAACTCTACTTTGTTTGTCTCTGTTCGGTGAACTTTTTTTGTTATAGTGGATGTCGCATGTCCTCTTTACTTGATAAACTAGCCGTTGCTGAATAATGCTCTGATCATTGTCTTCTTCGGCTAGCTAACTTATTCTGGACTCCTTATTATTGGAGAATGCTTGATAAGGATATCCCAAATCCTCCTTAAATTATAAATCTAATGCAGCAATCGCTCACAAAAGACCCTAACTATCATACAACCTAGAACTGTCAGTCTAGATTTAATATAACAGTTGCATTAAAAATTAGAGAATCAGATTATTCCAAGCAACAATCATAACATCGCAGATTATTTAACTTGTCATCTTGATAATCATAACAATACTCAAAAGTTAGTCCACAATCAAATATTATTAATTGCTACTTATGTTCAGATAAAATATCGTTTGCTTAATATCAAATCTTAATCTAGCATATGATAAATTATTGATTAACTTAACAGGCCCTTATCAAATTAATCAAGCAAATATCATAAAACAATTAAAACAGATTATCAAGAATAAATCTCATGCATGAAGGAATAGAATATAAAACTCAATTAAAACATCAATTAAAAATAAGGTTCAACATCCCTTTAGAACTGAAAATAAAAACTTAGTCTGACATGCTTCAAAATAATCTCCACTAGTTGAAAAGCTCTCTCTAAGAAACTAGAAGAAAGATCTCCCAAAAAAATTTCAATGAATAATGAGAGATTGGCCCTCTATTTATAGGTCTCTAACTTGTCCAAACCCTAATAGGATTTACAATTAAAAATAAAAGAAAAATAAAATAATTATTATCTTAACCCTAATTGGAATTAAAATCCAATTTGGAATAAAAAAAAGTAGCAAAATTGGCGAAATAATCTGATCTAGAATAATTAACGCGCTGTCATATTTACAATTTTGCCACTGATCCTTGCAGAATTTACAGATTTGCCCCCCAAGCTTATTTTTCCTACAAAATAAAATATAAAATAAATAAAAATAAATAAAAATAATATAAAAATACTAAAAATAATAATAACACATAATAAGAAATAAAATTCCTAAAATACTAAAAATAAATAAAAATACATAAATAAAAAGAAATATAAAAATACTATAAAATTACCTAAATTAACTAAAATCCTATAAAACCTATTAAAACCAAAATAAGCTAAATAATTAAACATTTAAGCACACAATAAATATAAAAACTAAGTATTAGGGAATAAAAATATCGTATAATTTAACCCTTTCATTACGACCAAATAAAAATATATAATTCAAAAATACTTATCGTGAGCATTTAACCTAATAAACTTCACTTAAGTTAAAATTAGCTCAAACAAATGTACATGTGCATAAAAATTTAAAAGATCTCAAATAAAATAATAACCAATAAAAAGCCAAAATTTAGACTAATCAAATTTTTTCCCTTTTCCAAAAGTTATTAAAAAAAATTAAATTTTTTATCATCAACCATACTTTAAATTCAATTAATTCATTGCCCAAGTGACTCTACCTAATACTAAGTTACCCCATTTTCGTAGGAAACACGATTGCACTTAGCATGTGCAATAATCTTTTAAACCCCAAGGTTACCCCAAGTGAACGAGTTGTGTCTCGTGAGAGTTTGTAGTGAATACACCCACAAAATTTTAAAATTTAAACTAACAAAAAAAAAACCTAAAAAAAAATTAAAAATTCTTTCAAAAATTTACCCACGCCCCCAAACTTAAAATAGACATTGCCCTCAATGTATAAAATAAATAAAAAATTAAGAAGACTCCCCTGAATATGTAACATTTTTTCTCCTTATATGCTAAGTCTGAGCTGCATTGAATAAACCTGAAACAAAACAAAAATAAATAAATAAAACTAAATTTTACTACTAAATTTTTTACTAAAAATAAAAATAAACTAAAAACTAAAACTAAAACTTTGGTTACCTCCCAATAAGCGTTTGTTTTAAAGTCTCAGCCTGACTATTCCCTTTTCTCTAGCCCGGATCGAATTTATGCTTGATGAATCGCTTTGGAAGATGCCTTGACCATTTGCTTAACTTTTTCTTGAGACTTAAGACCCCTAAACTTGTGTTCATCCTTCTTCCTCTAATAAAATTGACCTTTCAATCCCACAACATCAACCCGAAAATATTCTTCTTGACCACTTGAAAATTTTATTACATTAAACACCTTGAAGGTCACCTCTTCATCTTGAACTCTCATAGTTGGCTCGCATTTTTGCACATCAATCAACGCTCCTCCCGTAGCTAAAAATGGATGCTCAAGAATAATCGGTATATTTTTATCCTCTTCAAAATCTAGCACAATAAAAATCGCAGGGAAGATAAACTTATCCACTTTCACTAGAACATCTTCAGCAATCCCATTTGGATAGGTAAATGACCGATCCGCCAACTATAAGGTGACATGGGTGGGCTTCACTTTCTTCAAACCACGCTTCTTATAAACTGATAGAGGTATTAAATTTATGATCGCTCCCAAATCACATAAGCATCGATTAAAGAACTGGCTCCCAATGGTGCACGAAATGGTGAAACTACCCGGATCTTTCAGCTTTGGTGATAGCTTATTTTGTAATATAGCACTGTACTCCTCCGTAAGAGACACTGTTTCGTAGTCCCTTAGCTTCCTTTTCTTAGACAAAATCTCTTTCGTGAACTTTAAGTAGTTAAGCATCTGCTCTAATGCATCTATGATTGAGATGATAATATGTAATTTCTTGAACACCTCCAAAAATTTTAAAAATTGCTTGTCGAGCTTGTTCTTTTGAAGTCTTTGCGAGAATGGCATGGGTGGCACAATCTGATTCTGCTTCGGATTCACAACTTGTTTTTCCTCTTTATGTCCATGCGGTTCATTTTGACTATTCTGCTTTTCAAGTTCACTATCATCATCCACATTTGGATTTGTCCTTTTCAAATTTTCTCTATCATCATCATGTAATTCCTTATCACTCCTAAATATGATTACATTGCATTGTTCATTGCCCTCCTTTCTTGGATTTATCACTGTATCATTTGGCAATGCAACTTGAGGTCGACTATGTATGGCAGTAGCAAGTTGTCCCAACTGGTTCTCAATATTCCTCACTGATGATTCTAGACTGTTCATTCTAACCTCATTATGCGCTATGTATTTCATAACAGTTTCCTCAAAATTTGATGTCTTTTCTGGCTGTAGTGGAGGTTGATTCTGAAAACCCGACTGATATGATGGTATTGGAGTAAAAGATTGTGTTTTATTGTTGCTCCATGAATAACTTGGCTGATTTCTCACTCCCTGATGATAGTAGTTGGCATTATTCCCTTGTTGTTGCTGATTGTAGTTTGCCACATATTGGATCGATTCTGCATTAATTGTGCATTGATTAACTGAATGGTTCCCAGTACATAGATCACAAGTTATTGTCGCAGGTTGATTAGGCTGCCCAGTCTTCGCCAGTGTTTCTACCAACTTCATTAATGTTGTCATTTGCTCAGCCATTGCAGAAACTGCATCATTTTTAATTCTCCCAATTGCCTTTGGCTGATTCAATCTTGCAGAAGGTCATTGGTAATCATTCACTGCCATAGTTTCCATCAGGTCATAAGCCTTATCCAAATTCTTCTCCATCAAAGCACCACCCGCAGCAGCGTCAATAATAGTCCTCGTTGTACTGAATAACCCACTGTAAAGTGTTTGAACTTGAAGCCACTTGGATATTCCATGGTGTGGACATCTCCGCAATAAATCTTTGAAGCGCTCTCATGTCTCGTACAATGATTCTAAATCAAACTGCATGAATGAAGTGATGTCGTTCCTTATTTTTACAGTTTTCGCTGGTGGAAAGAACTTCGCTAAGAACTTTTGAGCCAAGTCATTCCAAGTAGTGATAGACCCTAGTGGAAGTGAATGCAACCAACTTTTCGCCTATTCCCTAAATATGAAAGGGAACAAGCAAAGTCTTACAGCGTCATCCGAAACTCTATCATACTTAAAATTATCACATATCTCCAAAAAGCTCATGAGATGATCATTGGGATCGTCATTGGGCAAACCCACAAACTACACTTAATTTTGGATCATCTATATCGTGTTCGGCTTGATCTCAAAACTTGTGGCTTGAATTGCAGGCCTATGGATGCTAGATTTGATTTCAATGACTTGTGGCATCGCATAGTCTCGCAACAATTTTCAATTATCGTCTTTTATTTAACCTGAAAAGGAAGTAAAAATTAAAATAAAAATAAAAAAATGTTTAAATTAAAACTAATTTGATTATAATTAATATTGGCAAATAATTATTAAATTAATTCCCCGGCAACGGCGCCAAAAACTTGTTGGGTATTTTTTATATGAATATATGCGTGCAAGTATACACGGTCAACAAGTAATATACTAGTAAGTAGTGTATCGTTCCCACAGAGAATTAAATAATAATAATTATCAACATTAATTTAATATCAAATTAATTCTAATTAAACAAACGCAATTGATTTAAAAAATAAAATCTAATTAAAATTAACAACTAAATTAAACTAATGAAAAAGAATAAATTAGGTTTTAACTATTTAAGATTATAATTTTTCTCAATGCTTCATTTAAATCTCTTCAATTCCTTTTTAATTAGCTAATTATATAGAATTGTTAACCGAGAATTCTTTATAGTATTTATACGCATCTTCCAATGACATAGAAACAAATCCTTCTAAATTTGACCCTAAGGCAACAGAACTAAAGAGGAACACTCTAATTAATTAAATCACTATATTCCTATGTGAAATACGTTAATTAGAATATTAAGCTCAGATTCTCTTTATGGTTGCAAAAGATACATAGGTATATTCCTATCCTATATACTAATCATATAAACCCTTTCAGATTTTATGAACAAATGCTATCATATTCAGATCTAAATTTATGCTCCATCTTTTGATTTCATATAGATTATCCCATTAATTAATCACAATTAATTAATACATTAACGCGCAAAATAATTAATTAGGTCTAAACACTATAATCCATTCGTCAACTTCATGTAGATTACCAAATTAATTAATAAAACTAATTAAATACTTGAACATACAAAATATGATAAACAACTCATATATATTCATCAATAATTGAAAAGAAAATTAATTAATTTAAACTATACATTGGGTTCAATTGCAATCTCAAATAAAAATTAGTTCATAAATAAATAATTAATTAACCACAAATAATTCAACATCTCAAAATTATGAAAAATAAAAGAGAAAGAAAAGAAATCAAATCTGTGTTGATATCCGTCTGCCACTCGGATCACAGTCTCCAATTTTCGAGCTCCGCCTTCAATTCTTGAATCTTTCGAGCTGAATATTTGCCCCTAAAACTACTCCTAAATTACTCTAATATAATATATTTTGTTCTAACCTAATATATTCTGCGGAAAATTAAAATTATATAGTGTATTTATAGAAGTACAATAATAATCCTAAGCTAATGTGAAAAACAAATCCAATTTAGAATCAAATTAATGCTTAACTTCGCGAATAATCTCGTTTATGCCATTAATACGCTGCCAAACACGGCCTTCGTGAGGTTTGACCAGTCAACGCGCCGAAGCTGACCCTCGCGCAAGATGTCATGCATGCATCAGCCCATTCAAAATGATGTCGTTTAACTAAGAATCTTGTATCGCCCGACCGCTCATTACACGGACCTTGCGCTCCTGCCGCATGAAGCTAAACGGCGTCGCATCATCTGCTGATTTACTTCCTTTGCGCGCAATGCGCACCAGCCACCAGCTTTAGATTATTACGATTCTGCCACCAGTCTTGCTGTAATTAGAATAATGCCCTCAACTTCTTGCAGAAATTACAACAATGCCACCAAGGATTATTTTTCTACAAAACAAAATATAAATTAATTAAAAATAATATAAAATTACTAAAAATAATAAAAACACATAAAATTAAATAAATTACCTAAAATCAATTAAAATGTTTAAAAACTAACAAATAATTAAGCCTAAAAATATTTAATAAATAGGAATAAAAATCCATTATCACGTATGTGTCCTTCTACTAAGGAATGGAGAAATGAAATGCTAGTAATTCTCTAGTCTTCAACTGTAGGGAGTCTTATGCATGCAATAGTTTGTACATGGTTAGATATTCCTCATGTAGTTAGCGTTGTGAACAGGTGTTTATCAAATCCTGGTTGAGAACATTGGAAAGAAGTTAACTGGATTCTCAAATATTTGAAAGCTACTTTCAATTTGTATTTGGGTTTTGGTAGTTCAAATCCAGTCTTTGAAGGCTTTACAAATGCAAACATGGCAAATTCTGAAGATAAAAAGTCTACTTCGAGGTATCTGTTTACTTTTGTAGGGGGAGCTGTGTAATGGCAGTCCAAGTTGTAGAAGTGTGTTGCTTTATTTATAAATGAGTCAGAATATATTGTCGTTGCGGAAGCAGGCAATGAGATGTTATGGTTAAAACAATTTCTCCAAGAGTTGGGTTTGACACAGGATGAATATGTGGTTTATTGTGATAGTCAAAGTGTAACTGACGTGACAAGAACGCTAGTTATCATAATCGTACCAAGCACATTGATGTTTGTTATCACTGGCTTCGAGAAGTGATGAAAAATGAATTAATGAAAGTGAAGAAAGTTCATACCGATGAAAACCCCTCAGACACGTTGACAAAGGTTGTGACTCACGATAAACTCGACTTTTGCAAAGAGTTGGTCGAGATGTACTCCAAGTGACGGGGTCAGTCCTGTTTTATGGATTTGGAGGGGAGATTGTTGGGTTTAGTGTGTTATTTCCTAGAGCCACAAAAATGATATAGAAAGTGGGCTGAATAGATATTTATAAATCTTTGTATACTTTTTAAAACACGTTTACCAAATATTAATGCAGTTTAAATTAGTTATAAATAATTTAGTTTGCTAATAGAAAAATATCTCAAACAGTTATAGCATTTATGGCAAATACAAGAAAAGTAATGAAAGCAGTAAAGGGACAATGAGAGATAAGGATTTTTAAGAGGTTCGGATCCTAAACTACTCCTAGTCCTCTCTTTCACTCCACTGTGTAGGGACATTTCAATATAGGATAAATGGTTCCTTTGAACCTTACAATAGGTCATTCTGAACTACCCACTTAGGGTATAATTTATCTGAATCAGGTGAGCCATTGAAAATCAACTTTCTCTACAGGACATTTAGTTATCTTCCCACTCTGGGACTAATTTCTCTGAACTAGGCGAGCCATCAAAATTCAACTTTCTTGTTGTTGTTGATAATGTTTGAGGTGCTACTAAGTTGACATTAAGCTCTCTTGTGAAGAACTTAGCAGCTAAACGATTTCGTTGATCATTTCTCTTTGTAAGCTTTCAGCACATTTCTCTCTGTTTTGCTCTGGTTCTTGTATTGCTAAAATCGTTCATTGGTTGATCCCCCAAAGAGTAGAGTAGTTTTGGGTTGATGATGTTATCTTTTTCTCGATCGATCTTCTCTTTGGTCCTTTTTTGATCGACTGACATCTTTATCGTTTGAAGTTGAAATCTATTTATAGATTTTCTTTTGAAAAATGCCAGTTTAGAAGTTATCATTGCTCAGCAGATGGTCTCTAAAAGATCTGATCTAATCCAATCAGAACTTTTTTCAAACTTGAACACTATTAATCGAACTCGAACATGATCGAATCAACACACATGTGCAAGTTCGGATCATTAGCTATTCGCGAACATACTTGAGTTTGTGAAAAATTCGCGAACACATTCGAATAACATTATGTTCATGAACATCTAACCGTTCACGAACAAAAATGTTGGGCGAAATCAAAAGTATTATTTATATTTTATTTATTTATTTATATTAGTTATGTCTCTATTTCGAAGAATGATTGAATCAAATCACGTACAAGCATACACAGTCAACAAGTAATATAATGATAAGAAAAGTTATCGATACCACGAGGAATTAGTTCTAACATTTTTCAAATACCAATTTTATCAAGCCAATATTAATTAAACGGATAATAAATTTAGCAAGTGAAGTATAAATTAATTAATTTAACAACTAAACTAAATAAACATAAAGATAAATGAACCTAAGATTATAACTTCCCCCAATACCTCATTTAAATCTCTTAACTCTCTATTTGACAATACAGTCACGATGAATCGTTAATCGAGAATTCGTTGGTATTTATCCGCCTCTTTCGATGGTCTTATAAACGTATCCCATCTAAACTTAACCCATTTGACGGAATCTAGATAAGAACATCCAAGCTAAATAATTCACTATATTTCCTTGAGAATTAACATTAGCAAGGATTTTAAGCTCAGATTTTCAATTGGTTACACATGGCATATATGTATATGTCTATCCCATAAACAAATTATGGTATTCACTCATAGGAAAAATAAGCATAGCAGGTGTCATCATACTGTCACAATGGTTTCACATAGCCTATAGGTATGTCACTAACCTATACACAATTTATATATTCCAACCTAAGAAGAATAAACACAATCACATATTATCATATTTGTGGTATAAATCTATAATCCATCCGTTGAATTTATATAGATTACCAAGGTAATTATTGGCCAAGCAATTAAACATGAAATGTAAAATATGATAATCTAATTCATATAGTGCCAACCAAAAAGAGATAGAAAATCAATTACAACTACATAATGATTCTATTGTAAACATAGATTTAATTTAAGAAGATAGCAAATATGCAATACATAATCCATAAGAGTTCAACAATAATGAAATACAAAGATAAATAAGAGTTTAGAAGAGAAAACTTATTATCATCTTAGCTCCAATCTTCAAGCTTCATCGATCCATGGCTTCCATTAATGGTGTTCTTGATTGCTCTTCATTTAGATTTCAAAAATTGGAGAAATTGACTCTTTTAATTCTTGTCCAAATTGGGTTTAGAAGCCCTAAGGCCGCCTCCCCCTCTCTCATTGTTTCTTATTTCAGTCTTCATCTCAAACTATTTACAAAAGCCCCAAAAAATGAAACCAAAAACCCTAAAATTTGAAAAGTCGCAACCCAGGTGAGTGCCTACTGGGTGCCTACACACGCCATGTTGTTGTCCACTTGCGCTTAGTGGGCGTCTACTATTAGAATAGTGACTGTATTAGCCTCCTTCAGTATTTTAGGCATAACTCTCTCGTCCGAACTCCAATTGAGGTGATTTAAGATATTCCGAAAAGTTGATAAGTAGATTTACAACTTTCATGTTCTGAGAATCGAGAGATACTGGCTGGATAAAGGTCAAAAGTTGGCCTCAAGTGACTGCCATGATAGCGACAAGCTAAAAATCCAAACATGGTCACTATAAACTTTGATCCACCAAGCCCTTATTCCAAAATCCTACAAAATGAAATAAAAACACATAAAAATAATACAAAATCACATCTACAACAATAACATAAAAATATATAAAAGCATAATAAAAACTTAACCTACAAAATAAGAATAAAACTAACATAAAACACTTAAACGTAATATAAAACATAACTTATGACAATAACATAAAAACACCTAGAAATTAAATTCAATGCTAAAGAATTTATAAATTATTAAGCCTAAAGATACTCAATTTATAGGTATAAATACCGCTCATCAAATACCCCCAAACTTGAATCTTTATTTGTCCTCAAGCAAAACAACACAACTATAAAAAAAATTCTACTAATAAAAGCCCTATAAAATACTTAAAAAATCACAAATTATTAAAGCCAAAAGTACTCAATTCATAGGTAATAATACACTTATCAAATAGTCTTAAACTTAAATATTTGCTTGTCTTCAAGCAAAATAACACAAATTATAAAAAACGAAAACTAATAATACCAACTTGAGCAATGGGTCAATATGAAGAACCAAATGGCCACACAAATTACTTCAAATGATAACCACAGAAAAATTTCAAAATATCGCTATGTTTAGAATTTCAACTTATATGTTAATCTTATGAACCACAAAGTGTGTGTGTGTGTGTGTATGCGTGCGCGCGCGCGCGTGTGTGTATATACCATTTGCACCAAGCTAATTATAGTTCGGATGAGCTTATGTAAACAAATTACCTTATAAAAGAAAATAAAAACTTCAAAAGCATGCATATCACATCACTCTACACTAGTCCCAGCAGATAAATCAAAACAAATATATTCTTGACTTGTGCAACATCTCATTTCATTAGGCTTTACAGAGTTACCCATGTAACGAGGGTTCGACCAATGACTCTCAAACCAGCTGATTTTAGGGTACCAGATGTGAAGACACCCATAAAAGCTTACTCACTCAAGTAACAAAGGCCATAAAATTAAATTAGTCAAGCAACTTATATCTAAATTTATTATTTTTGTTTTTGTGTTTTTTTTTTTTTTATATATGAGTGTGTTTTCCACTCCATCTCATGCTACCACATAATATACAAATCAAAAATAAGGAATTCGCCTTGGGTGATGCAATAACAAGTTCTAAAGTAAAAGCTAACCTCCACAAGAATGTAGTCATATAAACCATCACTAAGCACATAATTAACTTATATCAAATGGATAAGTGCTTAAAGAAAAAGGGATCACAAGCAATGCAAAAATCAACAGTAAGTCAATCACACAAACTGAGCAAAGTTAATCCATTTTTCATGAGTTATAATTCAAACAATCATTTGTCTACTCCTTGATTATAGTTCTAATCAAATCAAAATAATACTCAAGCGACTCCACCCATACTACAACTAACACTTAAACAAAACACAATACATCAAACAACACATATGTAAGACCCCGAATTTTATGAAATATAAAATTTATTTTTCTTCATATACATTTTCATGAAACAGTAAGTGGTTAAATTGGTAAAGTTAAAAGTTAAGGATGTTACGTGTAAATTATATTATGTCGGACAATATTCTTTTGGTCGGGGAATATTCGTTCTGTCGGGGAATGTTCGTACGACGGCGCCGTACGAACCAATCATTGGTGGACCCCACAAAGGTGGACCCTACAAAGAATAATTGTCGGATATAGAAAATGACATAAACAATTTTTAATTGGTCAATGGTACTATTACTTTTAATTGTTAAAATATCCAGTGGTAAAAGAATAGTAATATACGGTATTACAAGTAACATACGGTATTGTACAGTAGCACACGGTATTGCACAGTAGCACACGGCATTGCACAGTGTTTCGTATTATTGAACTGATAAATTGGTTATCGTACAATATTTGACTTTATTGTCACATCCACAATAATTCATATTATTAAATTGATAGTTGTCACAGTAGCATATACACAGTAATTCACATTATTGAATCAATAATTGTCATTACAAAGTAACGTATGCTTTCTTTTACATACTTTCTGCATTATTGTTATCTCTATTATGATGTCGATTAAACTGTTGTATTTCATTATTAATTGATTTGGTATTTAACTCAGAAAGCTAACTACACTGTATTTATAACAATTAGTCATAATAATGAATAAGTGTGAATTATTGTTGAATAATTGAATTGATAAAGTTATTTGTTTATAATATAAAGTTAGGTGATGTAAAATGAATGGTATAGATTAAAGATAATATAGAATTTGAAATGGATGATGTAGATTAAAAGATGATATTTAAATGAATGGTATAGATTAAAGATAATATATAATTTGAAATGAATGGTGTAGTTTAAAGATGCTCTTTAAATGAATGGTTTAAATTAAAGAAATCTTAAAAGATGAAATGAATGGTATGGATTAAACATTATCTTGAAATGAATGGTTTGGATTAAATTAGGAAATTTTGGTTATGATAAGATTTTTGGCTATAAATAGATGACTTAACTTAAGAAATTTTTCATAACATTCTTACATACATTTCCTTTCACTCTCTAAATACTTCTTTGTGTAAGTTCTCTCTAAGTGTTCTTAAGTCATTCCTAGTTTTGAAATCTTTTGCATTCTTCTTTGAATTCCCGAGTGGAATTTTCTTATGTACAGTAACTCTTTCGAAAAATCATAGTGAATTCATTATTTGTCAGAATTTAATGAATTAAAAGCCTGTCTCTTCAGTTTTTCGTCCTCTACAACTTTGAAGAAGGAAGAAAAGTCATCTGAAGTCATCTTCATGCCTTAAAATACTAAAAACCGTAACCTATTCTGATTTTCGTCACTATTTTCAGTCTTAGTTTTGAAAATTCATAACTCATTCATATTAACTCCGAATTGAGTGATTCTTGAGTCTATGCCGTCTATCTTTCCGAGAGTAACATTATTTTAAAAACATAAAGAGATTTTCAAAACTCTAGAAGACTCAAAAATCAGATTCTTTACTGCTACAAACAAGGAAGGATTTGTCCGGCTATAAACTTGTTTCATAATATCAAGGTAAGGAATATCATCTTCTTTCATCTTCTATTATTTAAACTTACTACGGTAAGGGATTATCATTATTGGATTCTCGAAAATAATATCGTTTCTTTCTTACTCATAAGATATGTCATTTATTTCCATGTATTAATTTATGGGAATAACCTTACGGTGCGAATTATCGCATGTTGGTGAATAACCTTTCGTATTCATTCCTTATTAATCTCTGAGAATAACCTGACTACGCGGATTACCGCATGTTTGGTGAATGACTCTTTGTATTCATTTCTTATTTGTCTCTTGTGGAAATAATTTGTTTACACGAATTATCACATGACACTTTTATTGCATATTCGTTTATAATATCATTTTCTTTCATATTCGTAAGTGATATTATTTTCCTTTATACTCATAAGGGATACCATCTTTTTCGTCTTCCATTATTCAAACTTACTATGGTAAGGGATATTAATTTCCTTCACATTTTGTTAATCAAACCTGCTACGGTAAGGGATATTATTTTCTTTCATACACCTAAATCGAAACTTATTATGGAACTATTGCTTCTATAATTCCTGAAAATATTATATGTTCCATAATAGTTGCACTTCATCATTTCAATTGAACCATCCTATTTACGTGGACCTTTCTATTGAACTGTAACCGTTATTCTGAACTGTGATCTTGAATATCATTTTTAAATTTCACTCCACATCATGTTGACAATTTGGACATTATTTGAATCTGTACAAAGTAAACTTCTGATACTTATTGTTTATCCTGTTTCTTCTGTTCATCATTTATATCATTTTAATCATCCAAATTCAAGTTGTTGTGAATATCTGTGGCCGGGGGCACAGATGCGATATAATTGTTGAACAGATGATAGGTTAAAGGCGATATAATAGGTTAAAGGCGATACATCTGTTCGGTGTCTTTTATGACACGTGGTGAATGTTCTCTTTGGCCCGTAGTGCAAAGATGAACTGTTGTTTGGTATGATTATGACCAAAGGCTGAATCTGGTATAATCATGACCGTTGGTGTTATATTGAATGTCTTTGGCCCGTAGTGCAAAGATGAACTGTTGATCTGCATGATTATGATCAGGAACTGTGAATTGTATTATCTTGAGTAATGGTATTTCAGATGATAAAAGTTGATGATATTTTTCCTAAAAAGAGAATCGAGTGGACATTATAGTCTGCATTATTCTTCTAATAGATTGCTCATTCCGCTGTTATTATTGATCTGAACGTTGTTTAAGAATTTAACTGCAGTTTTTGATACAAACCTTGTAGTCTATTGTATTCTATCAAGAACTCAACTGTTGAAGGCTAACGATAATTTACTTGTCATTATCTTAGTCATGATATTCTTTACTGGGCTATTTGAGCTCACCCTTTCTTTTGTTCCATTGTTTTTCAGAAAATGAGAGAGTAGCCGGGTCTAGCAAGGGAATGGAGTGACGGTCCGAGTGATAGCTATTGTAGTCTTCACATGTTGTATATAGTGTGACAATAATTATGAAGACTTAGTTGTGTATTATTATACACTGTATTGTTGAACGTTATTCTATCTTGTAATAATTTTGTTGTAGTCTTTTGACGACTCAAGTTTGGGCTGTATGAGCCTAGATTTGGGGGCGTCACAACATAGACGATCCCATTTTCGTAGGAAAAATAATTGCACTTAGCATGTGCAACAAACTTTTAAATCCCAAAGTTATCCCAAGTGAACGAGTTGTATTTCGTGAGGGTTTATAATGAATATACCCACAAAATTCAAAAGAAAATCTTTTTCAATCTTCAATTTTTTTTGCCTTTTATCTTATGTTTTTTTTTTACTGACACTAACACAAATCAAAACAAAACACAACAAAACCAATCAAAGCACATCAAAACAAAATGTAGAAGACCCCCAAACTTGAAACTGACAAAATCATCCTTACTAATGAAAGAATTAAATGCAAAGGACTTCCCTAATTATTGGTCAGCTGTCATCTACAATAACGACCGTCTCTAAACATTTTGTTAAGATATAACCTAAACACGAAAAATAACACTAAACGATAATTAGTGAAACTTGGGTTACCTCCCAATTAATGCTTGTTTTATAGTCTTCGGCCTAACTTCATTGTTTCTTATTCTAGACCTTGAAAGTGTTGCGAACATAATCAAGAGTCCCAACAAATTAAACAAAAATATACGTTTAAATTAAAACTAACTTGAACGAAATCAATATTAAAAAATATTAGAAACATAATTTCCCGACAACGGCGCCAAAAACTTGTTGAACGAAATCGGAACTATTATTTATATTTAATTTATTTATATTAGTTATGTCCCGATTTTGAAGATTGATTGAATTAAATCACGTGCAAGCATACACGTTCAACAAGTAATATAATGATAAGAAAGTTATCGATCCCATGAGGAATTAGTTATAACATTTTCAAATACCAATTCTATCAAATCAATCTTAATTAAACAAATGATAAATTTAGCAAGTGAAGTATAAATTAACTAATTTAACAACTAAACTAAATAAACATAAAGATAAATGAACTTAAGATTACAACTTCTCCCAATACCTCATTTAAATCTCCTAACTCTCTATTTGATTATATGGTCACGATAAATCGTTAACCGAGACTTCGTTAGTAATTATAGGCATCTTTCGATGGTCATAGAAACGTATTCCATCTAAACCTAACCCATTCGACGGAATCTAGATAAGAACATCCAAGCTAAATAATTCACTATATTTATATGAAAATTAACATTATCAAGGATTTTAAGCTCAGATTCTCAATTGGTTACACATGGCATTTAGGTATATGTCGATCTCATACATAAATTATAATATTCACTCATAGGAATAAGCATAGCATGTGTTATCGTACTATCACAATGGTTTCACATGACATATATGCATGTCACTAACCTATACACAATTTATGTATTCCAACCTAAGAAGAATAAACACAATCATATGTTATCATATTTGTGGTCTAAATCTATAATTCATCCGTCAAGTTCATATAAATTACCAATGTAATTATTAGCTAAGCAATTAAACATAAAATGCAAAATATGATAATCCAATTCATATGGTGCCAACCAAAAAGAGAGAGAAAATCATTTACAACTATATAATGAGTTCTATTGCAAACTTAGATTCAATGTAAGAAGATAACAAATATATAATACATAATCCATGAAAGTTCAATAATAATGAAATACAAAGATATATAAGAGTTTAGAATAGAAAACTTGTTGTCATCCAAGCCCCAATCTTCAAGCTTCATCCATCATTGGCTTCCATCAATAGTGTTCTTGATTGTTCTTCATTTAGATTCCAAAAATTGGAGAGATTGGATCTTTTAATTCTTTTCCAAATTGGGTTTGAAAGCCATAAGGTCGCCTCATCCTCTCTTACTGTATTTTATTTCAGTCTCCATCTCAAACTATTTATATAAGCCCCCAAAAAATGAAGCCAAAGACCCTGAAATCTGAAAAGTAGCGACCCAGGCGCTTAGTGGACGCCTAGTCATGCTATACTACTGTCCACCGGTGCTTACTGGGCGCCTACTGCTGGAACAATGACTACATCAGTCTCCTTCAAAATTTTGGGTATAACTCTCTCGTCCGAACTCTGATTGAGATGATTCAAGATGTTCCCAAAAACCGAGAAGCAGATCTTCAACTTCATGTTCTGAGAATCAAGAGATAATGGCTAAATAAAGGTCGAAAGTTGGCCTCAAGTGACTGCCATGACAATGACAAGCAAAAAATCCAAACATGATCAATTTAAGCTTTGATCCACCGAGCCCTTATTCTAAAATCCTACAAAATGAAATAAAAACATGTAAAAGCAATACAAAATCACATCCTACAATAATAACATAAAAATATATAAAGGCATAATAAAAACTTAACCTATAAAATAAGAATAAAACACATAAAAATAACATAAAACACTTAAACGTAATATAAAACATAACTTATGACAATAACATAAAAACACCAAGAAATTAAATCAAATGCTAAAGAATTTATAAATTATCAAGCCTAAAGATACTCGATTTATATGTATAAATACCATTCATTAAAAAATTTATTTGCGAACAACTTATGAATATATTCGAACTTGATCAAGTTCATGAACATTTAAATCATCTATTTGAATTTAGAATTTAAAAATATTAAACATGTAAGAAATACAATTCTAACTCGAGTATCTCCTGAAATACTCGCGAACCAATTGAATTGAACTTGAATTGTTCACAAAGAAAGTTGAACCGAACCACATGGTTTGCGAACATGTTCAATCGAGCAATCGAATGCGATACTATCTGTGAACTCGACTCAATAAATTAATCAAATAGAATTTGAATCTAACCGAACTCAAACCAAATCGAACATGTTCACGAACGGTTCGACTTATTTGCAAGCCTATCAGCAAGTTTTTACCTCAAAAGTCTTTTGTACTCTAATAGTGTCAGGAAGATTACTGTAGCGGGCCAAGTTGTCAAATGTGTCAATCTTTTAGGTAGTATGACAGACTTAAGTTTTCAAAATATAGTTGCTAGAAATACGATTGATTGAATATATTTCTTTCTGTCAACACACTTTAAAAAATCTTAAGGGTGAAGATGTGTTGGAGATGTTTTTTGTCATAACGACTACTTTGTCAGTGTCAATAGTTCTTCTCTACGACTCTATATGTCTGGGATCATAGAGTCACTCATTAGATAAGTCATTTTATAGATCTTGTAGCTCTGCGTTCTTGTTCTGTTGTTTAGTAGCTTAGGATCTTGGAATATCCTTGAATCATTTTAGCTTTGTGACTGTCCTTCTTTGTCTGTAGTCTTTCTATTATCTTAGAGTATCATTGTTTTACTCTGCGATCAGTCATATCTGGCATTAAGCTGTATGACTTGGCCAAACATGCTTAGGTCACTCTGCACCCCTAGAGAATACAGACTTTTATCTCATTGAACTTGGACCTTTTGTCTATTTCAAGTTCCTGCTCCACTACTTGGATCAGCTTCCTCATAAGGACACTTTATTTCCTGTTTGCAGGTTTGTGTGCTCCACTATTGTTTATCTCTGTTCGGTGCACTTATTTGGCTATGGTAGAAGTCACGTGTCATTTAAACTAGTCGTATCTTGATAATACTTTGTATTCTTCTGTTAGTCTAACCTGGTACTCCTTGCTAGAGAATATTTGATAAGGATGTCTCAATCATCTATCGCATGTTAGTGAATCATCTTCTTTGTTTCATCTTCCCATAATGAAAGCAGCTATACGATTTTGTCATTCGGTGTTGTTGTTATTTTACGTTATGAACTCTATTATGCAACATTGATGCAGTTCAATAATCATGATGTGACTCTGTATTCTGAAGTAGCTCTGCGATCTGATAATAATCTTCCATTAAGTTTCATTTTGAGATCCTGAATTTCTTGACATTACTTTACGATTTTGAGTCTTTTTGTCTTCACTCTACGGCTTGAGCATTTTTGTCTTTACTTTGCGGTGTTGATCTACTCTGCTCAACAATCTATTCTGTTATGTTCGACGATCTATTATGTTATGCTCGACGATTTATCTTGTTCTGCTCGACAACCTTGCTCTGTTCTGCTCGATGGTCTGTCTTGTTCTGCTCGACGATCTTAATTACTTTGTTCTGTTTAACGATCTGTTAGTGATTAAGCTTTATGTTCTGTAGTCTTTATTGATCTCTTTACTCTACAATCGTCTAGTAGTTCTGTTTATTTTCAGCTTAGTCTATTATATTTTTCTATCTCTATATTTTTGGATCAAGTCAACAAATTTAATTACTAAGTCCTTTTATAATATATTATAATATTTTTTATTATAAAGATTGTACATAATTTATCTTTGTAGTTTGAATCAACTAAACAATTTTGATTCATAAGCTCTTGTACAATAAGTTCACTCATAAGGGTTGTACAACATTATATGTTTATACATTTACATCTATTCTTTTATATTATAACAATATTAAAATCAACACATATAAATACATAGAAAAATATAACTTGTTTTTTCTTTTGCACATTTGTCGTAATTAAATCAATATTCACTAACACAGTGGTCCAAATCAAAAAGTAACCCGCTGGAGAAATAAAGTCATTAGAATTGCTTGGATAATCACGTAGATTGATGGATGAATTTAAGAATTGGGAATTTGTGTGGCTCGAAGGAAAAACACAGGCGCACATAAAAGCAACAGTGAGTATTTTTTGCGGGGGAATTTTATCGTGGAGCGGAATAAAATTGAGAGTAGTTTGTGTTAGGATGAATATTTCGCTAAGCCTGGTCTGGTAAATATATGATGGGCTAGGCCCAACGGACCGTCAGCTTGGCAAATTCTTATGAGGACTCCTAAGTCCAATAGGCTTGGGATAGGTCCCTAACCAATCTGGACTGTGGCTATTTACTATATCTAATCCGAATTAGAATAGGAGTTAGGTTCTTAGATGGTTTAGGAGATTACCTTCCTATTCAAACTATACCACGTTGAGGGGCAATCCTAAAAGGAATCGGTAAGAGTCAGGTATGCACTATAAATACTCAGTCAATGATGGAGGAAAAGGTTACGCACACATACACTTTACTACTATACTAAATACTTGGACCTCCATTGTTGACCTTTCTTAGAACCTTCACTAACTCTTACACCGGAGGAGTCCCCCAACGGCCCAAGCCGTTAGGACTTTTGTGCAGGTATCTTATCCGGACGGCCAGCAGGACAGCCGGACAAAACCAGGCGTCAACAGTTTGTGAAGGTTTATTTATGGGTTTTTATCATTTATTTAGATCAATTAATTATTGAAAAACTTTAATTAATTTACAAAATTTTGGATAGTGAGATAATTTGAGTTTTCACTCAAATTAAGATATTTTTATACTATCTCAATTTTGTAATATTTCAAGTGTTTAGTATTAAAACATGGAAGGACAATTTATACTCTTAGGCTATGTTTGTTTGCAAAATGTATACTTGGGATTGGACTATTTGTATTAATTTAAAGCTATTTTTGATTTTTTTATCCTATGATGATGGATTATTAATCCCTTAAATAGTCATTGGATTATTTTTTTATCATTCTCAAGGCTATTTATGAGGGATTATATAATCCCATGATGAATTTGAGATTATATAATCCCTCATAAATAGCCTTGAGAATGATAAAAAAAATAATCTAAGGACTATTTAAGGGACTATTAATCCCTCATGATGGGATAAAAAAATCAAAAATAGTTTTAAATTAATATAAATAGTCCAATCTCATGTATGTATTTTGCAAACAAACATAGCCTTAATTGAATATAGTGAAATTTTTAGAGTTCGACCAGTAATTTTTACCTTTTAATTTAAAAAGATTTTCTGTGTAAATTTAGTGTCTTGTGTTTAACTTATTTTTTACAATTTTTATTTATTTATAGAACTGTATTATTTTTTTTTTGACGTGATTTGTTATTTAATTTATTACAAACGATTATGGTCGAAAGAGTTTTTCCAACAAAATCAGTAGTATTTTGGTTTTTGTGTATTTTATATCGTCATCATCATGCCCTGTAAAATGTTGAAGGTATCTAAGTATGATTTTATCCACTAGGTGCATCAACAACATTAGCTAATCTCAAACTTCAAAGACCAAATGAACAAGTTAAGAAAGTAAATGCAACTTCTGCGCTATTTACAGTTATAAATAAAGAATTACATGGAAAGATCCTGGAAAGACTCTTTAAGATGCCCGACGACTCTGAATTGGTCTACCATGGTCCCCCCAAACAAGACTTGAACCGTTTGCAACACCAAAATTGTCGAAGGAATCACTTGCATACTTCTTCGGCTTCTGTCCAATCCCACAATCTGATGCTTTCATGACACCATAAAAAAGTTACTGCAATTAGTTACCACAGTGAATCCATCATCTCGTGTGGATTAAACTTACCGTCACCGCGTTATTAATTCACCACTCGGACTGAAGCCTAGGTTAAAAAGCATTTATATGAAGCACAAGAAAATGTTGTCAAAAACATATTATATGTCAATAATAGTAATACCTCCCAAATTCAATTTTCCCAATCAACAAATTTGGCCTTCCAACCTTGATACTGTATTCCTCCTATAATCCTCTTATTCTATCTATTTTCAACATCAAATTCATTACAATAAATAATCGATCTTTATACCGACGACATGGGTGAAGCCTACTCAGAAACAAGAAGCAGCCCATCATCATCTTGGACACCCTCAGAGGACATTGCCACCACATTTAGCTACACAGCTGCCTACCAGCCACCACTTACTTTAGCAGCACCGCCCCCGGTCTCCGCCGAGGTCATTGAAACCTCCTCATATACATATACTTTCGGAGGCGGCTACTCACTGACCAAGGGACGGGGGATCGGAGAATACGTGACTTCTGGTACATTCGTGGCTGGTGGGTACGAGTGGGCGATAACTTTTTACCCCGAGGGCAAAAAGGAGCAGGATATTGAATACATATCACTTTATATCAGGTTGGAGAGCGAACAAAGTGATGTGAGCGCACTTTTTGAAATAGTACTTGTGGATCAGAGTGGCAAAGGGAAGCATAAAATTCAAACCCAATTCGTGAGGGAATCGGAGATAAGGCCCTCTTTGATGAGGCACAGAGGAAGCCAGTGGGGCTTTAGCCGGTACGTAAAGAAAAAATACTTGGAGAAATCAGGTTACCTGAAAAACGATTGCCTTGTGGTGAACTGCAAAGTTGGGGTTCTTCACACGGAAAGTCCTATTAGTTTTATTTCAGATTCCTCAGCTTTATCAATAGCAAATCAGACTACCCATTTTGTAGAAGGACCAAACATGGAAAATTCCGATTTCAAGGGTACTAAGTTGTCACAATTGAGGTCAGCTGCAAAGATAATCTTGAAAGCTGGATCTCTCATGCAGCTAAAAGAAGGACTAATCTTTGATGGAAACCGCAAAAAAATTGATCAGTACTTGCACGCGGTGGATGACATTCGGCAATCAATCACCTCGGGTGTGATCTCGGATTTTGAGTCTGAAGGAATCAATGTGATCCAAATGGCTATGAAAACACTCCAGTTGGTGTTTCGGGGCATACTGGACAGTTCAATCGCTATGGTTAAAAATGGTCTGAGTTCCACAACTTACTCAAGTTCAGAAACTAATAGTTGTAGCTATTATGAGTTACAGGAAGGTGATCATTCAGGCCATGGTGAACTGTCTTCGGAGCAAGTTTATTGTCTCCGTAATATTGCAGAGAGGCTAAACTCGGCAGGATCTCTTGGGGATTGCATTGAGGTGTACAAGATTTCAAGAAAGTCTGTGGTGAATGCTATGTTTCTGAGATTCGGCATCGGGAAGTGGAGCATCAATGACTTTCGGAGTTCGAACTGGGAAAAATCTGCAGCAAAGATCAAGTTGTGGATCCGAGCAGCAGATTGTTGCTATCATGTTATCTTCCCTGCAGAGAAGCGAAATTATGAGCAGATCTTTGATGGTGTTGGAACTGTCGCATATGATAACTGTTTTCTAGTTATAGTTGAACATGTTGCAATTGAGTTGAGCAATTTTGCGGAAGCTATAACTACTACCACTGCATCATATCTGAAGCTTTTTGACATTTTGGATCTGTATAATGCTCTGTCTGGTATCTTGCCGAAGATTAAAGATATGTTCCACTCATCAGAAGATATTTATCTAGGGGCAAGTAGGACTGTCAATCTGCTCGCGAATTTTGTGAGCAAAATTTTTTCAAAATTTGAAGATGATGTGCTCAATGAGCAATCAAACACCCCACTTCCCAGAGGCGTAATTCATTCCTTGACAAAGGATGCCATGGACCATGTTACTGGCATTTTGCTTTACAAGGAACTGCTGACTAAAATTATCGTATCTAATCCATCGAGAAATTTGAGAATTCTAGAAGAAGTTCAATTCTTGGAAGTTGGTGAGAGAACTCCTCTGGGACTCCATCTGATTTGGATCATCAAAAGCTTGAAATCAATCTGGAGGGTAAGTCTAGACTCTACCAAGATCCATCTTTGGGTCAAATATTCCTCATGAATAATGTCCACTATATTGTTGAGAAAATTAAAGGGTCTTCGGAACTGTTAGAGATGATTGGGGAGGGTTATCCAACTCAGTTGAACGAAGATGTCGTGCAGGCAGCAACATTCTATCTTGGACCGACCTGGGACAGGGTATTATACAGTTTACGAGATGACGGACTGAATTATAAGTTTGTGTTTTATAGTGGAATTTCCAAGAATGCCCTAAAGGAGAGGTTCAAGAATTTCAATTCTTCATTTGAAGATGTTTGTCGGACTCAATCCACATGGTTGGTTCGGGATCCTCAGCTTCGGAGGCAGCTTCACATGTTAATATTAGAAAAATTGATTCCAGCTTATGGTTCGTTTCTGGTGCAGTTTAGGAGCCGTATCGAGAGTGAAAGGCACCCAGGGAGATACATCAAGTACTCACCTGAGGACCTTGAGAATAAGGTTCGTGATTTGTTTTCGGAACATTGACTACCCGCAAGGACACTTGCTTAGTTACTAGTAGTAGATTTATAATTTAACGCCAAACCAGTAGTATCATCTCTGTTCGGTATTGTATGCTTTAAATTTTTATCATCATTTGCTGAGAAATGTGAGTGTTATTCAATAATTTATTGCATCTAATTATCTAGTATGGTCTTATTGAAGCTACCCATTCTCTCTGGCTAGGAGTTACCAATGCATCAACATTAGTCGACCTCAACCATTAAACATAAATTATTATTTAAAAAAGAAAAATTAAAACGAAGATGTTACACATTTCCTGTCACACTTAAAAGCTGGACCACCATTGTCTATAAGAAAGTATTATTTTTACATATATTTTTATATAATTTTTTTTATATAAAAGTGAACTCATTTTATGCTCATAAAAAAAAATTCATAAAAAAGAAGAGCATATAAAAATATTTAAAATATCAATTTAATTGCCTAATAAGACCATAAAAACTAAAGAAAATGAGAGCTCCACTAACATCACCAATAAAAGCAAAATTAATGTGGGTAGCATTTAACATCATAAGATTCACAACCCATGCACACGATGAAGTTGTTATTAATGTTTCACACCTAAGTATTATCCCCACGTGCACCACCAACCCTGCATCGCCATATTCGGATTTTGCATATGCCATTTGATTTTAAAACCATATTAAAATGACTAAAATGCCCATTCTTCTTCCAAAATCCCCAAAACAAAAAAAAAAAAAAAAAACTGATATTTTCTGTTTAGCCACGGAATTATTGCTATAAAATAACTGTAAAAATATCAATTTTTAAATAAAAGTTGTTGTTTCTATGTTGTCTTCGTCTTTTTACTCCACCATAGCCCATATAGCCAGACAATTCAATTATCATAGTGCCCCGAGGACAGATTAAGAACTAAGAAGGAAGAGAAGAACCGAGGATATGTTTGAACAAATTGTTCGACGTTACAGCCATTCAATTCCCAAGCAAGGTGAATCCCAACATTGGCAAAAATTACAAAAAACACCCTCTAAATTCTGAAATTATATTTCAACCAACTCAACCGATCTTCTCTCCACCAGTACGCCTTGTCTTTCCACGGCAATAACTATATGCAGAATAAAATTATTAAAATGCCCAATAACATCAGGATTCAGGAGCAGTAGATCTGAAAGCAACCAAACCCTATAATTTTCCACTAGTTCCAAAACGAACCCCAAATTTAAGAAAATATTCATAAATGACCCCATGAAATCTAATTCCTTACTTAGCACTCCCTCTGCTGATCAATTCCTTGTACCTCATAATGGAATCCAGCCTCTGCAACTTCAACTGTTGCTTGAATTTGTTGATGAAATCATCAGCTTTTGCATCAACCTCATCGTCGGCCTCAGTAGCTTTAGCACTCCTCTCTCTCACAGTCGCCGGCCGGCTATTCTCCACAATGTCACTCTCCTCAAAATGCCCAAACGCAGATTTCATACTCGCCGACTTCCTCATCTTCTGCGCCAGCTTCACCGGAACTTCTCCGGACGCCGGCTTAGTGTCAGATGTAGTCCTGCTAACGTGAAGGTCGGTGAGCTGCGCCAGCTGACTGTAAACCTCATCTAGGATCTGCGGCTCTCCATCTTCATCACCATGGGTTTCTTCGGGAACATAAGGGGTCTGCATTTTGGGGGATTTTGCTTCATGGGTTTGTTCAAAATCGAATTGGATCTGCGTTTTGGGGGAGGTTTCTTCATGGGTTTGTCCAAAATCGAACTGGGTATCAGTTATTATGGTTTCATGTTGATGGGTTTCTTCAAAGATGTAATGGGTATGTGATTCTATGATTTGTTGTACTTGATTGGCTTGTTGAGAAGAGTAATGGGTGTCTGAATCTACGGATTGTTTGAAGAAGGAAGAAATGGGAGGTGATTCTTGGGATCTGAAATTATAGAGATTGATGGATTTGAGGCGTTGAAGAACAGAGGGTGATCTAGCAAGCTTGGGCTGTTGTTGGTCATTTTGATGAGAATCTGCTTGTTCTTGTTTTTCTTGTTGCTGTTGCTGCTGCTGTTGTTGGTCTTGGTTTGATAAGCTTGAGCTGAAAAGAATGGTGCCTATCATGAGGTTAAGAAGCACAAATAGAACAGTGGGAGTGAACCAGCTGTTCATTGATGCCCAGAATGAAGAATTTGATGCAGAGTCTTCAAACATTGTGGTTTGATTTTAGAGAGAGAAAATGAGAGTAATGGTTGTGCCGTTTGCAGAGTTGGAGTGAGAGAGGAGAACTGAAAAGAGGAGGGGAAGAGAGATGATGGGCCTCTTCTGTATGTATATTTTATGGGCAATTATTTTTTTTTTTCGAGTAATTTTATGCACAGAAATTGTAAATAAATAATTGCACATAAATTGATGGAGTATTAGCATTACAAATGTATTATTGTAAGAGCTCTAACTTAGTGCATAAATTTTTATTAAATTATAATTATAAAATATATTAATTGATGAAGTATTAGTATTACAAAGAATTTTTATTAAATTATAATTATAAAATATATTTAATTGAATTAAATAAAAATTATAAAAATATCCTATTATATTACTTATTTAAAACTTATTCATAAATTTGTTAACAAAAATTCTTATATAAATTTGTATTATATATTTTTTTCATGTATTAAATAACAACAATAATATAAAAATTGTAAATCTTATCATTACTTCAAACAATAAATCTCATATTTACTTTTCAGTATTATTTGTGCTCATAAAATTGCTCGTATTATTTATTTATTATGTATTTAATTTATTAAATTATATTTAAATTTTAATAGGGTTTATAGCAGTAGTTTTATTTTGTAAAAATTTATAAAATAATTATTTAATAATTTTGAGACAAATTCAAATTATGCTCTAAATCAAAAAAAAAATTTATTTCAGTGAATCCATAAATATAAAGCACCACGTTGCCCTAGAACTTTTTGAATAATTTTTCGGATTTATAAGAGTACACGTGGCAGAGTGAGAAAGAGGAAGTGAAGAAATGGACAAAAGAGAGAGGTAGGAGCTCTTAAAGCATCTACAAAAATGAATTTTTAGATTAAATATCGTCTAGGATTTAACTTTTTTCCTTAGTAGATAGACTAAATATAGTCTCGGACTATATTTAAAATCCTTAAAAAATTAAATCTAAGAACTAGATAATCCATGGACTATAAATTTAATTATATTTAAATAGAAGAGTAGAAGGATGATAGGAGTTTTTTTGAATTTATTGATTATTTTAATTTTTTTATATTATAATTTACGGAATAGTCTATCTGCTAGAATGATAGAATGATTGAGGACTAAAAAATATTTATTGATGTCATATAGAGTAAATATAATCCACAGAAAATGCTCTTAGTTATTTGTGAGGTTCAAGTTGCCTTTAATAAACGGAGCAGAAGGAGACAGCAGAGAGAGGGTGGTGATTGCTGGTGAAACGCATCTATTATGGCATCAGAGTAACAGAGTTGGTGGGGTTGACGACGCCGTTCTGGACTTTGTTTGTATACATACCTCTGGACTGACCTGTGCATTTTAAGATTTTAGAAGGTGAAGAGTATTATATTATGCCATCACTCCATTTTTATACATGACTATTAGAAAAATAATTAAGACATCATTAATTATGAACAACTACTTGAATATATATATATATATATATATATATATGTGTGTGTGTGTGTGTGTGTGTATGTGTGTGTGTGTGTGTGTGTGTGTGTGTTTTTTCTTTAGGGGCTAAAGATTAAAAAGAGAAGAAAAATGGCCACCAATAATAGTTCAATTCTTCCATTGGAAGCAAAGCTTAAAAACAAAAATATGGAAGTAATTAGAATGGATAAAATGTCAGATGCTGTAATTGTTCCGGCCCAAGTGGATTTATTAAGACGTTCCAGCCCACGCTAAATTCTTTTATGAAACCAAAATAATAAAGTGATATTTTTATATGAGATTTTGATATTTTTAAATATAGAATTTATATATAGAGTTTATAACAGTGGTTTAATTGTCATTATATATCTATAACAATTTTTTTAGTGAGATTTATATATAACAATATTAAAACCTCAAGTAAAAATATCAATTTCCTAAACATATTATTCCATCCATGCAACAAATTGACACTTACAAATTAATTATATATAAATATAAGACTAGTACCATGATGGACAGACAGATAGAGTATATGACGAGAATTGATATTTGTATGAGTAAAAAATGATAATTTTATAAGTTTTTTTTTACATTAATAATAAATAAATTACACTCATGTAAAAGAAAATTTATGACATAATAAATAAATTATTGTTTATAAATTTAATAGTAAAAAAAAATTTATTAAAAAATATATTATTAAATAGAATAATTGTTTTATCATTAAATTAAATATATTAGTTACTATTGATCCATATTCTTAGTTTGATTTGTTAATTATTTGAAAATTTTTGTTTGCATTCTTTCATTAATTGTAATCTTTTATCAATTATAATAGATTTAATATTTTTTTTATTCTTTTGGACTATTTAAAAACAAGATCCAATAAATTTTACATATGATTTTCCTCTTAGGAGAATTATATTTAGTTTTACTTAATTATATTTTGTTATGGAGATTTATCGATATATATAATATAATTTTTCTAAGGAATACTAGTAATATTAATAAATAAATAAACAAGAAGTATAAAAAAAAAACTTAAACTAGACGAATGTTTATATAATTTATATATTCGTTTGTAAAAAATATATTTGGGATTTGATTATTTGTATTAATTTAACACTATTTCAGGTTATTTTATCCTATGATGAGAGATTATTAGTCCCTTAATGTTGAACTATTAATCTCATAAAGTCATTTAATAGTTTAAAATAAGGGAAACTATTAATCTCAAATTCATCATGAGATTATATAATCTCTCATAAATAGTCTTAAGAATGATAAAAAAAAATAGTTTATATGACTATTTAAAGGACTATTAATCCCCTATTATAGAATAAATTTATCCGAAATAGTATTAAATTAATATAAATAGTCTAATCCCAAATATAATTTTTACAAACAAACATAACCAAGTACAGTATTGTGACGCCCCCAAATCTAGGCTCATACAGCCCAAACTTGAGTCGTCAAAAGACTACAACAAAATTATTACAAAATAGAATAACGTTCAACAATACAGTGTATAATAATACACAACTAAGTCTTCATAATTATTGTCACACTATATACAACATGTGAAGACTACAATAGCTATCACTCGGACCGTCACTCCATTCCCTTGCTAGACCCGGCTACTCTCTCATTTTCTGAAAAACAATGGAACAAAAGAAAGGGTGAGCTCAAATAGCCCAGTAAAGAATATCATGACTAAGATAATGACAAGTAAATTATCGTTAGCCTTCAACAGTTGAGTTCTTGATAGAATACAATAGACTACAAGGTTTGTATCAAAAACTGCAGTTAAATTCTTAAACAACGTTCAGATCAATAATAGCAGCGGAATGAGCAATCTATTAGAAGAATAATGCAGACTATAATGTCCACTCGATTCTCTTTTTAGGAAAAATATCATCAACTTTTATCATCTGAAATACCATTAGTCAAGATAATACAATTCACAGTTCCTGATCATAATCATGCAGATCAACAGTTCATCTTTGCACTACGGGCCAAAGACATTCAATATAACACCAACGGTCATGATTATACCAAATTCAGCCTTTGGTCATAATCATACCAAACAACAGTTCATCTTTGCACTACGGGTCAAAGAGAACATTCACCACGTGTCATAAAAGACACCGAACAGATGTATCGCCTTTAACCTATTATATCGTCTTTAACCTATCATCTATTCAACAATTATATCGCATCTGTGCCCCCGGCCACAGATATTCACAACAACTTGAATTTGGATGATTAGAATGATATAAATGATGAACAGAAGAAACAGGATAAACAATAAGTATCAGAAGTTTACTTTGTACAGATTCAAATAATGTCCAAATTGTCAACATGATGTGGAGTGAAATTTAAAAATGATATTCAAGATCCACAGTTCAGAATAACGGTTACAGTTCAATAGAAAGGTCCACGTAAATAGGATGGTTCAATTGAAATGATGAAGTGCAACTATTATGGAACATATAATATTTTCAGGAATTATAGAAGCAATAGTTCCATAATAAGTTTCGATTTAGGTGTATGAAAGAAAATAATATCCCTTACCGTAGCAGGTTTGATTAACAAAATGTGAAGGAAATTAATATCCCTTACCATAGTAAGTTTGAATAATGGAAGATAAAAAAGATGGTATCCCTTATGAGTGTAAAGGAAAATAATATCACTTACGAATATGAAAGAAAATGATATTATAAACGAATATGCAATAAAAGTGTCATGTGATAATTCGTGTAAACAAATTATTTCCACAAGAGACAAATAAGAAATGAATACAAAGAGTAATTCACCAAACATACGGTAATCCGCGTAGTCAGGTTATTCTCAGAGATTAATAAGGAATGAATACGAAAGGTTATTCACCAACAGGCGATAATTCGCACCGTAAAGTTATTCCCACAATTTAATAAAAATTGAATACGAAGAGTCATTCACCAAACATGCGATAATCCGCACCGTAAGGTTATTCTCAGAGATTAATAAGGAATGAATACGAAAGGTTATTCACCAACAGGCGGTAATCCGCGCCGTAAGGTTATTCCCATAAATTAATACGTGGAAATAAATGGCACATCTTATGAGTAAGAAAGAAACGATATTATTTTCGAGAATCCAATAGTGATAATCCCTTACCGTAGTAAGTTTGAATAATAGAATATGAAAGAAGATGATATTCCTTACCTTGATATTGTGAAACAAGTTTATAGCCGAACAAATCCTTCATTGTTTGTAGCAGTAAAGAATCTGATTTTTGAGTCTTCTAGAGTTTTTAAAATCTCTTTATGTTTTTAAAATAATGTTACTCTCGGAAAGATAGACGGCATAGACTCAAGAATCACTCAATTCGGAGTTAATATGAATGAGTTATGAATTTTCAAAACTAAGACTGAAAATAGTGACGAAAATCAGAATAGGTTACGGTTTTTAGTATTTTAAGGCATGAAGATGACTTCAGATGACTTTTCTTCCTTCTTCAAAGTTGTAGAGGACGAAAAACTGAAGAGACGGGCTTTTAATTCATTAAATTCTGACAAATAATGAATTTACTATGATTTTTCGAAAGAGTTACTGTACATAAGAAAATTCCACTCGGGAATTCAAAGAAGAATGCAAAAGATTTCAAAACTAGGAATGACTTAAGAACACTTAGAGAGAACTTACACAAAGAAGTATTTAGAGAGTGGAAGGAAATGTATGTAAGAATGTTATGAAAATTTTCTTAAGTTAAGTCATCTATTTATAGCCAAAAATCTTATCATAACCAAAATTTCCTAATTTAATCCAAACCATTCATTTCAAGATAATGTTTAATCCATACCATTCATTTCATCTTTTAAGATTTCTTTAATTTAAACCATTCATTTAAAGAGCATCTTTAAACTACACCATTCATTTCAAATTATATATTATCTTTAATCTATATCATTCATTTAAATATCATCTTTTAATCTACATCATCCATTTCAAATTCTATATTATCTTTAATCTATACCATTCATTTTACATCACCTAACTTTATATTATAAACAAATAACTTTATCAATTCAATTATTCAACAATAATTCACACTTATTCATTATTATGACTAATTGTTATAAATACAGTGTAGTTAGCTTTCTGAGTTAAATACCAAATCAATTAATAATGAAATACAACAGTTTAATCGACATCATAATAGAGATAACAATAATGCAGAAAGTATGTAAAAGAAAGCATACGTTACTTTGTAATGACAATTATTGATTCAATAATGTGAATTACTGTGTATATGCTACTGTGACAACTATCAATTTAATAATATGAATTATTGTGGATGTGACAATAAAGTCAAATATTGTACGATAACCAATTTATCAGTTCAATAATACGAAACACTGTGCAATGCCGTGTGCTACTGTGCAATACCGTGTGCTACTGTACAATACCGTATGTTACTTGTAATACCGTATATTACTATTCTTTTACCACTGGATATTTTAACAATTAAAAGTAATAGTACCATTGACCAATTAAAAATTGTTTATGTCATTTTCTATATCCGACATTTATTCTTTGTGGGGTCCACCAATGATTGGTTCGTACGGCGCCGTCGTACGAATATTCCCCGACAGAACGAATATTCGCCGACCAAAAGAATATTGTCCGACATAATATAATTTACACGTAACATCCTTAACTTTTAACTTTATCAATTTAACCACTTACTGTTTCATGAAAATGTATATGAAGAAAAATAAATTTTATATTTCATAAAATTCGGGGTCTTACAACCTCCCTTCCTTATGAAATTTCGTCCCCGAAATTGACGTACCTGATATATCGAAGAGGTAAGGATACTTAGATTTCATTTCAGATTCTAGCTCCCAAGTCATTTCTCAGTATCTTGGTTCCTCCATAAAACCTTAACTTGAGGTATAACCTTTGAGCGTAGGATCTGCTCCTTCTTATCTAGGATCTTAACAGGTACCTCCTCGTACGTTAAATCATCTGCTATAACGTCTGGTTCTAACTCAATGACGTGGTTTGGGTCCTTCACATATTTACGTAACATAGATATGTGAAAAACGTTATGGATGCGAGACATACTTGGTGGTAGGGCTAGTCTGTAGGCTACGGTTCCTATTCGATCAAGGATTTCAAATGGGCCAATAAATCGAGGGTTGAACTTTCCTCTCTTTTCGAATCTCGTAACCCTTTTCCATGGAGAAACACGTAAGAATACATGATCTCCGACGTTGAAACTTTCGTCTCTCCGATGAAGATCAGCATAACTCTTTTGTCGTTCTTGTGCGGTCTGTATTCGTTGTCGGATCATTTAGATCTTTTCTGTTGTCAAGCGTACCAACTCGGGTCCCAACAATTTTGCTTCTCCTACCTCATTCCAACATACTGGAGAGCGGTACTTCCTTCCATACAAAGCCTCGAATGGAGCCATGCCTATGCTTGCTTGGTAACTGTTGTTGTAAGAAAATTCCACCAATGGCAAGTACTTATCCCAACTTCCTTTGAAGTCTAATACACAAAGTCTCAAAAGATCTTCGAGGGTCTGGATCGTCCTTTCCGATTGTCCGTCCGTTTGAGGATGATATGCAGAACTAAAACGTAGTTCAGTGCCCATAGCTTTTTGTAGACTGATCCAAAAGCGTGAATTGAATCTAGGATCTCGATCAGAAACTATGGAAACTGGCATGCCATGCAATCTCACGATCTCATTTATGTACATACCGGCAAGACGTTCAAGTGAAAAGTTTTCTCGAATAGGCAAGAAATGAGCGGATTTGGTCAATCTATCTACGATGACCCAAATTGCATCTAAGCCTTGAGAAACCTTGGGAAGACCCGTCACGAAATCCATATTGATGTGTTCCCACTTCCATTCGGGAACCTCAAGTGGTTGTAATGGACCCTTAGGTACTTGATGCTCTGCCTTGACACGTTGACAAGTTAGGCACCTTGAGATAAATTCTGCAATCTCCCTTTTCATATTGTTCCACCAAAATGTATGTCGAAGATCTCGATACATCTTGGTACTCCCTGGGTGGATTGCAAACGACGTGTTGTGTGCCTCCATCATGATTTTATACTTCAATTCAGGATCGTTAGGAACACAGAGTCGAGAGTTAACTCGAAATATTCCTTTCTCGTCGATTCTTGCCTTAGGAATAGCACCTTCTTCATCAGATTCATCAACTCTGGATCAGTTGCTTGAGCAGCTTTAATTTTATCGATTAAAGCTGGTTCTACTCGTACGTGCGCAATCTTTAAGTGGGTCATTGGTGTTTTTCGCTCTATCCCCATCTTTTGCAAGTCGTACAAAATACGCTTTTGTGTTGTCAGCAGTGCACTTGTACTCGCATAATATCTTCTGCTCAAAGCGTCAGCTACAACGTTCGCCTTTCCCGGGTGATACTGGATTGTGTGGTCATAACCCTTCAACAGCTCAAGCCAACGTCGTTGTCGCATGTTGAGTTCCTTCTGGGTGAAGAAATACTTGAGACTTTTATGATCCGTATAAATATCCACTTTTTCTCCGTACAAGTAGTGTCTCCAGATCTTTAACGCGAAAACGACTGCTGCCAACTCTAGATCATGAGTAGGATAATTTTTCTCACCTTTCCACGTTGCATAAGGACACAGCCTAGACCTTTGTCTGAAGCATCACTAAATATGACGAATTCTCCCGATCCCGATGGTATGGTCAGAACAGGAGCTGAAACAAGTCTCCTCTTGAGTTCTTGAAAACCCTTCTCGCATTCCTCGCTCGATATAAGTTTTGTACTATAACAAATGATACCAATATCTAATAATTAAACTTTTAACTCTTGGCATTCTATGGGAGCCATTCGGTATGAGGCTTTGAAAATGGGCTTGGTACCGAGTTCAGGATCAATACAAAATTCAATTTCACGGTTTTGGGTAAGCTGGGAAGTTCCTCAGGAAAAACGTCAGAAAACTCATTAACAATGAGAATATCATTCAAGTTTGACGTATTTTTGTTCAAATCAGTGACATGAGCTAAAAAGGCTTGACATCCGTTTTTCAATAAACGAATGACTTTATGGCTAGAAATAACAGTTATAGATTTCAATGGTTTAGTTACTTGAATTTGCATGACAGGTTGATTAGGAATATGAAAACTAATAATCTTATGAAAACAATCAATTTTTGCATGATGGGTAGTCAACTAATCAATTCCTAAAATCACATCAAATTTATGCATCTCCAAATAAATAAGGTCAACAGGTAATGTGAGGTTGTTGATTTGAACTAGGCAAGATTTATAGATAGTAGATGTGATAGATATTTCTCCCAATGAGGTTTCAACTGATAAGTCAAAGTCAAAGTTTTCAGAAGTCAAATTTAAACGTTGAGCACACGTATGTGAGATAAAAGAATGGGTAGAGCAAGTATCTAACATGGCATAAACTTCACAAGAATTTATAAATAGCTTACCGGTTATCACTTCATTCGGTTCTTGACTGTTATCGTTAAATCGAATCCCGAGTACTTCATTCGGATCTTCACGTATTTCAACCATAGGAATACCACTAAATAATTCTCTAACGAACTGTTTCTCGGATTCCTCAACTTCATCAGTAGTAACGTACCAATGATTTCTATAAGAATAGTATTTTCGATAGACTGCAGTTTCCATGATAGCGACTAACTTAACATGAATTCCTCTAAATTGTAATGCCCAAAAGTATAGAAACATCATTTTTAAATAATCTTGAAAATCATAGCTGGAACACCATAAATCCCAAAGACTGATATGAAAAGTCCATATATTCTGATCCTTTGTTATCGAGCATAACCAAGTGATATGATCCTTCCAATTAGTGAGCAGATTAAAGGCAATAATTTCTGCAAGTTCATTACATTCTATAATTGCTTCTAAGAAAGGATCTGGAACGACTGCAATAGAGCTTTCTCCTTCATCCTTACTGGATAGAACACGCATAAATTTTGCCTTAGGCAAAAGATTCAACTCTGAGTTTGTAGGAAGATTATTCGTCGTCTCTTGATTCGCAGGTACATTTGTTTCGGGCACTCCATTGTTAACTTCCTGATTTTCATATGCCATAATCAACTGTAGTCACAAAATAATTGTTAGTTCAAACAAATTGACTCATCTCTTCATGTTCCTACATTCAAATCGATTCATTAGATAACAAAATCTAATTTAGGTAGGACACACTAGTGATTGATTTTATTCGTCTCTCCCCTCCTAGTTCTAACCCCAGATCTCTATTTAAGATCATATCCCTAAGCTCTGATACCAACTGTGACGCCCCCAAATCTAGGCTCATACAGCCCAAACTTGAGTCGTCAAAAGACTACAACAAAATTATTACAAGATAGAATAACGATCAACAATACAGTGTATAATAATACACAACTAAGTCTTCATAATTATTGTCACACTATATACAACATGTGAAGACTACAATAGCCATCACTCGGACCGTCACTCCATTCCCTTGCTAGACCCGGCTATTCTCTCATTTTCTGAAAAACAATGGAACAAAAGAAAGGGTGAGCTCAAATAGCCCAGTAAAGAATATCATGACTAAGATAATGACAAGTAAATTATAGTTAGCCTTCAACAGTTGAGTTCTTGATAGAATACAATAGACTACAAGGTTTGTATCAAAAACTGCAGTTAAATTCTTAAACAACGTTCAGATCAATAATAGCAGAGGAATGAGCAATCTATTAGAAGAATAATGCAGACTATAATGTCCACTCGATTCTCTTTTTAGGAAAAATATCATCAACTTTTATCATCTGAAATACCATTAGTCAAGATAATACAATTCACAGTTCCTGATCATAATCATGCAGATCAACAGTTCATCTTTGCACTACGGGCCAAAGACATTCAATATAACACCAACGGTCATGATTATACCAGATTCAGCCTTTGGTCATAATCATACCAAACAACAGTTCATCTTTGCACTACAGGCCAAAGAGAACATTCACCACGTGTCATAAAAGACACCGAACAGATGTATCGCCTTTAACCTATTATATCGCATTTAACCTATCATCTGTTCAACAATTATATCGCATCTGTGCCCCCGGCCACAGATATTCACAACAACTTGAATTTGGATGATTAGAATGATATAAATGATGAACAGAAGAAACAGGATAAACAATAAGTATCAGAAGTTTACTTTGTACAGATTCAAATAATGTCCAAATTGTCAACATGATGTGGAGTGAAATTTAAAAATGATATTCAAGATCCACAGTTCAGAATAACGGTTACAGTTCAATAGAAAGGTCCACGTAAATAGGATGGTTCAATTGAAATGATGAAGTGCAACTATTATGGAACATATAATATTTTCAGGAATTATAGAAGCAATAGTTCCATAATAAGTTTCGATTTAGGTGTATGAAAGAAAATAATATCCCTTACCGTAGCAGGTTTGATTAACAAAATGTGAAGGAAATTAATATCCCTTACCATAGTAAGTTTGAATAATGGAAGATGAAAAAGATGGTATCCCTTATGAGTATAAAGGAAAATAATATCACTTACGAATATGAAAGAAAATGATATTATAAACGAATATGCAATAAAAGTGTCATGTGATAATTCGTGTAAACAAATTATTTCCACAAGAGACAAATAAGAAATGAATACAAAGAGTAATTCACCAAACATGCGGTAATCCGCGTAGTCAGGTTATTCTCAGAGATTAATAAGGAATGAATACGAAAGGTTATTCACCAACAGACGATAATTCGCACCGTAAGGTTATTCCCACAATTTAATAAAAATTGAATACGAAGAGTCATTCACCAAACATGCGATAATCCGCACCATAAGGTTATTCTCAGAGATTAATAAGGAATGAATACGAAAGGTTATTCACCAACAGGCGGTAATCCGCGCCGTAAGGTTATTCCCATAAATTAATACGTGGAAATAAATGGCACATCTTATGAGTAAGAAAGAAACGATATTATTTTCGAGAATCCAATAGTGATAATCCCTTACCGTAGTAAGTTTGAATAATAGAATATGAAAGAAGATGATATTCCTTACCTTGATATTGTGAAACAAGTTTATAGCCGAACAAATCCTTCCTTGTTTGTAGCAGTAAAGAATCTGATTTTTGAGTCTTCTAGAGTTTTTAAAATCTCTTTATGTTTTTAAAATAATGTTACTCTCGGAAAGATAGACGGCATAGACTCAAAAATCACTCAATTCGGAGTTAATATGAATGAGTTATGAATTTTCAAAACTAAGACTGAAAATAGTGACGAAAATCAGAATAGATTACGGTTTTTAGTATTTTAAGGCATGAAGATGACTTCAGATGACTTTTCTTCCTTCTTCAAAGTTGTAGAGGACGAAAAACTGAAGAGACGGGCTTTTAATTCATTAAATTCTGACAAATAATGAATTTACTATAATTTTTCGAAAGAGTTACTGTACATAAGAAAATTCCACTCGGGAATTCAAAGAAGAATGCAAAAGATTTCAAAACTAGGAATGACTTAAGAACACTTAGAGAGAACTTACACAAAGAAGTATTTAGAGAGTGGAAGGAAATGTATGTAAGAATGTTATGAAAATTTTCTTAAGTTAAGTCATCTATTTATAGCCAAAAATCTTATCATAACCAAAATTTCCTAATTTAATCCAAACCATTCATTTCAAGATAATGTTTAATCCATACCATTCATTTCATCTTTTAAGATTTCTTTAATTTAAACCATTCATTTAAAGAGCATCTTTAAACTACACCATTCATTTCAAATTATATATTATCTTTAATCTATATCATTCATTTAAATATCATCTTTTAATCTACATCATCCATTTCAAATTCTATATTATCTTTAATCTATACCATTCATTTTACATCACCTAACTTTATATTATAAACAAATAACTTTATCAATTCAATTATTCAACAATAATTCACACTTATTCATTATTATGACTAATTGTTATAAATACAGTGTAGTTAGCTTTCTGAGTTAAATACCAAATCAATTAATAATGAAATACAACAGTTTAATCGACATCATAATAGAGATAACAATAATGCAGAAAGTATGTAAAAGAAAGCATACGTTACTTTGTAATGACAATTATTGATTCAATAATGTGAATTACTGTGTATATGCTACTGTGACAACTATCAATTTAATAATATGAATTATTGTGGATGTGACAATAAAGTCAAATATTGTACGATAACCAATTTATCAGTTCAATAATACGAAACACTGTGCAATGCCGTGTGCTACAGTGCAATACCGTGTGCTACTGTACAATACCGTATGTTACTTGTAATACCGTATATTACTATTCTTTTACCACTGGATATTTTAACAATTAAAAGTAATAGTACCATTGACCAATTAAAATTTGTTTATGTCATTTTCTATATCCGACATTTATTCTTTGTGGGGTCCACCAATGATTGGTTCGTACGGCGCCGTCGTACGAATATTTCCCGACAGAACGAATATTCGCCGACCAAAAAAATATTGTCCGACATAATATAATTTACACGTAACATCCTTAACTTTTAACTTTATCAATTTAACCACTTACTGTTTCATGAAAATGTATATGAAGAAAAATAAATTTTATATTTCATAAAATTCGGGGTATTACAAGTATAATACTATATATAAAAAATTAATATTTTTATAAGTTAATTTAATATTTTCATAAATAAATCTTATTTAATCTTGTAAAAATATCAATTTTATATGAGAATTGACATTTTTACGAATTAATTTGATATTTATATAAGTAAATCCTATTTAATTTTATAAAAATGTTAAATTAAGTTCTCAAAATATCAATTCCCAAAAAAAATAAAAATAGGAAAAAGAGTACGAGGAAAGAGAAAAAAAAAATACTAAAGTTGAGGTGTCGACATAATCACGATCATTCTATCACCCCAAACCGCAACTGTTCCATAGCATCATCCGCCAAAACTCTTCGCCCCTTCAAAAATGTCGACATTTCTCTGTTTTCTCTCTCCGTTTCAACACAACCCAACACAAATAAACTCCACACACAGAGACACAGAGGGATCCATTTATCGTGCGCCGACTGTGCGCAGGATAAGCTCATTGTCATCACCTCCATGTCACCCCTCCATCTCTTTCCCTCTCCTATTGCGTGAAGTCAATCAATCTCGAACTCACACGAACAAGATTGCTTACTTCTTCTTCTATATAGGGATTCGTATATTCTTACCAAATTTCATCACAAACCCGGTAGAGAATTGGCGATAATATTAATGCCCATGTCATTAATTGAGGTTCTTTTCCCAATACTCTTATCTATCTGTCTCTCTCTGTTCATGAAGTATTGTTTTTGTTTGTCAAATAATGTGCTTATTTTCAAGATTTTCTTTCCTCAGGAGCTTTTCCTTGAGGAAACTAGAGGAAAGATTGGAGCTTTATCGGGTAATTAATAAGAATTTGCCTCAATTTGAGTTTAATTTGATGAATTGAGGGTCAATTCTTTCATCTATGGTGATTTTAGGTTTGGATTCTTGATTTTGAAAGGTTGATTTCTTTATTTGTCTTGCATGCATTTATGTGGAAAAGAAACCCTTGTTAATCTTTGGAGTTCATTATTTGTCTTGCGAATACTGGGTATGCAAATTTGGTATGCAGTACTCTGTAAAGGGAACCCACCCAAGTATAATCTTTAAAGTTTATTTTTTTTGGTAATAAATTAATAGTTAACTCTGTTTGGTTCTTGAAATTAGTTGGCTTACACGTTTAGTAAATGAAAATGATATAATTCCGAGAAATTTCCTTTTCTTAGCTTAAAGGGAGGTACATTTTCCTTTTTAGTTGATGTGAATTGCTTGCTTTTGGCCTCAGTTCAACAATTTTTTGTTCTTCAGTATTTATTTGTTTTGTATTGGTGTGAGCAACTGAGCAAGAGATTTTTTAGCCACATTATTCTTGTTCTAGGCTTCAATTCCTCCCTAATTTACTAAATCAGTTGGAAAATGATACTCATGTTTGTACAATTCACGCAAGTGGGGTTTCTAGTATTAGGAATATCTAGCTTTTGGGCATAAAAAGTTGTTATTACAGCTAATTTGTCTAATTTCTCTACATTTTGTTAATAACAAACGATTTAGCTGTGAAGCATTGCTCTTTTCTCCATTAAATTTCGCATAAAGTTTTAGTACTTCTTTTTTTGGCTCTAAATTCAGGATTTTCTTGTGGTGTCTACAATAGACTCCGTTTTGCAGAACCTTTCTGAATCTATGTCCACCGCCACATGTGGCGGCAAAGCTGCTGAATTAGAAACATGCCGAGATGAGAAAGTGGCATTCTTCCTCAAGATGGCGGCTATAGCAGCCATCCTCATCTCTGGAGTTTTTGGTGTAGCCATCCCATTGATTGGGAAAAAACGTCGGTTTTTGCAAACAGACTCTAACCTGTTTGTTGCTGCCAAGGCTTTCGCGGCAGGTGTCATACTTGCAACTGGTTTTGTGCACATGTTACCAGATGCAACATCAGCCCTTACTGATGTGTGTTTACCCAAGTACCCCTGGTCCAAATTCCCCTTCTCAGGGTTCTTTGCCATGATGGCTGCACTAGCCACCTTGTTTGTTGACTTTGTTTCCACTCAATACTATGAGAGGAAGCAAGAGAAGCAGAGTCAAGTTTTCCGTGTGGATTCTGTTGAAACGGTCTCTGAATCAGGGATTGTCCCTGCAGAGATTAAGGATAATAGTGGAAAGGTGTTTGGTGAAGAGGAGGGAGGGAGTATGCACATTGTGGGAATGCATGCTCATGCAACGCATCACAGATACAACCATCCTCACGGACAGGAAGCATGTGAGGGCCAAGCGAGGGAGCTTGTGCATTCACACTCACCTTCTCACTCACACTCACACGGATTTGGTGGTGGGGACGAGGAGGGTGGTGTGAGACATGTTGTTGTTTCACAAGTAATCTTCATAATTTGTTTCTTCTTTGCTGTAATGTTACCCTTTGCTCCTCTTTGGGGCAAGGGGCACTTCTATGTTTGATTACTACTGATTAATGCACTGCCATTAAATTATCAATGGAGAGGTCCCACTCAAGGATGACTTTTGTTCACTTTGTGTGGACTTGTCAAACTTGTATAAAGTTTCAAAGGGTCGTTAGCAACTCAATTATATGATATTATTTTAGCCGAGTATGATAATAAACTCTAAGCAGATATGACATGAAATCAGTGAAATATTGGAATCAAATATGTTAGAGTGAGGTTTTAATCATACAAAATCTATAATTATTAGATTGTAGGATTGCATGTGAAGTTTTGCTTTATGTTGATCTTATGCATGGTCAAGTAGCTTGTTACTCCTGCCGTGAGCCTCTTGCAAATCTATCGCGCTTGTTATGGACCTTTGGTCTAGCATGCTTTAGGTTTTGATTAGCGGTAATAATCATCTCATAGTATCACCAACTGACAGAAGTGTTATTGGTATGTATAGAAAAGGTAATTCTAATAAATTTGCTATATCACCCAAAAGTTTCATATGCTGATATATACTTATCTGGTTTTACCATTTTAAGATGCGGATGCTGTAAATATTGTTGGCAGAGCTTTTGTGCTTTTATTTTGTCAGGATTGTTGCATTGTTCTGACTCTAACCAAAACAGTGTTTTTTTGTTGTTGGTGTTGTTTTTTATTTTTTGTGTTTGTGTGTGTGTGTACTCGAGTGCTAGATTGTTCGACCATTTATTTTGGTTAAACTCGTACAATCGCCAATGTAGAGGGTCAAAGTGAAGAGTTCTGTTGTTTGATTCTAATGAATTCTCATTGCCGGTGGTAAGTCTAATAAAAAATTTAGTAGTACTAGATTTCAGAACTGACAGAGATATTTCAGAATTGTTTTGGTTAAGCAGGAAAGAATTTATTTTTCTTTTTTTGACTTTGTTAGGAGCATTGCAAAGTCTGGTTATTGTTGATGCTGCACTGAATGTAGTTTATACTCTCTATCCACTGTCATGACATAATTATGTGGCATGTTCTGTGAGTGTTAGGTACACTGAAATGTTATTCTTTCTCGTAGATGTGATTCTCTGATTGAAAATGCTGGCTGATATTGATTATTTCATATTTCTATTGTCTTTTACAGGTTTTAGAACTTGGGATTGTGTCACACTCAATCATCATCGGATTTTCACTTGGAGTTTCACAAAGCCCATGTACAATTAAACCCTTGATCGGGGCACTATCATTTCACCAGTTCTTTGAAGGGTTTGCACTTGGAGGCTGCATTTCTCAGGCTCAATTCAGTACCCTCCATACCACACTGATGGCGTGCTTTTTTGCGGTAACTACCCCCATAGGGATTGCCATTGGGACAGGCATTTCATCATTTTACAACCCCAACAGCCCAAGAGCTCTGGTTGTTGAAGGCATCTTCGATTCTATATCGGCTGGAATTTTAGTTTACCTGGCTTTAGTAGACCTAATCGCCGCCGATTTCTTGGGCAAGAGAATGAGTTGCAATTTGAGACTCCAAATTGTATCTTATTTCACTCTTTTCCTTGGAGCTGGATTAATGTCTTCTCTAGCTCTATGGGCTTAACTATTCTGCTTTGTAATTTTCTTTCTTTCCCCACTTACCTAGCTACTTTATGAGTATTTATCCTTTTTGTTAGTTTATGATGAAGGAAGTTGTTTACTGTCATCACACCGCTTTGGGCCTTGGGTATATAGGAAGATATATACTTCCTGGTTGATCTACAGCCCGATTATGGGACTAGTAAATGTACTTCATATTTCACAATCTGCAGTCCACTTGTTTAAAATTTGTTGTACTTTGTGAAGTGCATTCGGTATTCATCTCTACTCTTTTGGAAGTACAACTTGAATATTTTTATTGTAGTCGTTCCGTTCTAAAATTATAGATATATTTTTATATTTTTAAGTCAATTTGAGAAATCAGACTCGATACAAAAAAATTAGATTTTAGTACCAATAACTATGCTTGCTATGATATTTAACCCCTGCAAGCATAGGTTATTATTTGAAAATTGATATTTTTACACTGTTTTTTGATATTTTTACACGGTAAAATTTATATGTAGTGTTATAGCGATAGATATTATATATCTATAATGATATTTTTGTAAAAATTATCGTCTAAAATTATTAAAAATACGTGTGAATTTATTAATTTCTTACTATTTTACAGTTCAGAATAATTTGGCAATGTCTAAATTCTCTAGTAGCCAGTTTTCTCTACATCACATGCTACCTTTATTTTTTATTTTGTTTAATACTAAAACTTATGGCTCTAAGATGCTGGGTCCCAATGCGTACTAATTTATCCATGTTAGGTACTAATTTAGTAAACTCTGTCGCTATTAAAGGACAGTTTAGTTGTGGAATTGGACAATTTCTTGCCCCCCAATTTTACGTCATTTATTATTTATATTAAAATCACTAAATTTACGTGAATAAACCAATACGGATTCTAATACTAATAGCAAATTAATCATCCAAGATTTCAAAGTCCTTGATTTTATCGTAAAGTACATACGTAATATCTTATTATTAGAATATTTTTAGAAGCCGTTTTTATATAATTTATTTTCAAATTCTTTAATTTTCTCATAAATTATATATCTGACATGTTATTGGATGATGCAAAATAATAATTTTTAAAATAGTTCTTATATATTTTAGTCTCTTAATATATATGCATGAATAATTAATTGATGTTTTTATTTGTAAGAAAAAGCAATATGTTTTTTTTTATTGCAATATAAGTCTTTGAAAAAATGATTTATAAATCGTAAATGGCATGACAAAGGATTACCATTAAAACAAGATAAGTGATAATAAGATAGAATAAATTAACGTAATATTCTATTTATTTATTTATTATTTTTATAAAATAAATTTACATACATAATATTTAAATATAAAATTAAATATTATATCTATCTTAATCATTAAAAAGTAAGACATAATACGAATTTTAATATCTTATCATATTTTTTAATAATTAAGATTGATAAAATATTTGAATATCAATTTTGTTATATGTAATGACCCACGTAATGATGGAGTGCAATGACTCAATGTAAAAATAGTGAGATTTACAATGTAAAAATTATGAGTCCCACTATTTTCATATTGGGTTATTGTACCCATCATTATAATATGAGTTATTAAATATAGCAAAACTCTTTGAATATTTTGTACTTATCCTTATTCTTTTTTATATCAGCGTACGTTAATATTTGTTACCGAAATAAATTTACCATCCATCATATATCTAGATTTTAAGTCTTAATTTTTCTATCTACATTCGTTAATATTTATTATTATCTGTATTTATTATGGAAATTGATAAATTCACACGTTTTTTTTGATAAATTCACACAATAAATTTCACAAAAATATCGTTATAGATGTATAACGACAATTAAACCATTATTATACGCATTTTTATAGAATTCATCGTATAAATTTATTAAAAAATCGTGTAAAAATATCAATTCCCTTTATTATTTCTCGAGATAAATTTATAACCACGAGTAAATCTTTTGAGTAACTTCAACAGCAAGATTTGCAAATTTCGGGATAAACTTCCCATTTGTTGTTTTTCTCGTTTAAGATTCATAATACAGATTTCTCTGAATCCACCAATTAATGGCCGCACATTTAATTCCATTATAATCCAATGGCTACAAATTAAAGCTAATCTACCTTAACGTTGACTTTCCACGAAAGTAACGTATCCCCCAATTTCCTTGGTAGTTGGCAGTATTTGCCTCCAACTATCGTCAAAATTACTATACATATCCCTCCACGTCATCAAATCTCAAGTCTCTTTCCTACGTGGTAATCACTTTGCCATGCTGGCACTTACTTTTCTCCACTATATGTATTGGGGCGTGGAACGCTCCTTTTTCTCAATAGAAAACATGGAGGAAGTTGGGAAGTCGCCGGAGAGTTGCTTTACAGGCGATCTTAGGGCGCTGATGGAGTTGCATGACGGAGAAAATGGCGACGAGTTCTTGCCTGAAGTAGAGATAAAGGAAGAAAGGGTGGTGGAGGTAATGCAGGAGCTATTGAAGGAAATAAATACTTGCTGTGAGGTAAAAACATCACCTTCGCCGGCTAGTTTTCCGGCGACCATGCCCTCGTCTTTTGTAGTTGGTGGGGACAATGAGAGATGTGGACCCGTGTTTTCGGACCGGGCGTCCACGGTGATGGCTGGTGTTGGGATGGGACCCACAAAGAAGTTGGCCGCCGAGGAGGAGGTGGTTTTCCCGGCGGGGGGTGGTGAGGAAAAAATGGACGGTTGTGATGATGATGATGAGTGGTTGGAGAGAGTTCTTGGAATGGACCCACAAGAATTTGAGGAGTGGACCTGATTAATGATGATTTTTCCTACTTATTGCTGTAAGGCTTGGAGATATTAACATTAACAACAGGCTTAGAAGAAAGCACTAGTAGTAGTATTTGGGTTTTAATTCTCCAAAGTATATATATTATTTATAGATTTTTTGTAATTGGGACTTAATTAAAAATGAACAGCCAAACTTGACCTGTAAAAATGTCGAATGGTAAGTTATTGATTAATAATAGCGTTCTCGATCATGTATGCTCTAATTTTTATTTTATTTTTGTTATCATTTGTCTTAATTATTTAATTTCATCTTGATTAATAATTGTTTTGTTGATGATTAATAATGCTAGGACAAAACTGATATTAGTGGAAAAAATATATATTTTTATCTAAGTCACATTTATTATTCTGATAATATCTAGCGCCTTATTATATTTTGCTTTTTATTTTAATTATTATAATAACAAGGACACATTTATTCATAATAAAATAATTATCTTGGTTTCATATTTTTAATTTCCTAATATTATGATACATTAGACTTGTATATCTCTATCACCGCGGGTGTCTTGGTGCCAACTTTTGGATTATACATCGAGGGGTAGGGCATGGCTCAAACATGACAAGTGATTAATGCTAGTATTAAATGCCTTCACATTAGGAATTAATCAATAATGGTACTATCAAGAAACTCCCTTTGCACTTCACATTTGGGACGAATCATTTAACGCCCTTTATTGGCGCAATTTATTTTCGTAACACACGGATATTTTATGGCAATGCATGGTAAATAATGGATGTAGTGTTGGATAATTTTGTAAAATTATCTTATTTAAACTTTTCCACTAAAGTGCGATTTGTAATCCAGAGTACTTAACCTGAAAATTGATTTGGTACCTCAAACTTTAAAAGTGTTATTTCCTAAAGTTAATAAATAAATAATTAGTGCTTAATGCACCCTAATCCTCATTCCAATTAACATGGCAAAAGTTTGAGTTAAATTTTGAGTTTGAATTAAATCATAAAATATTAAGATCCGATACTTCTTTTCAATATTATTTTTTAGGTCAATTTAGTTCACCACAGACTCACTCAAAAAGTCATAACTAAAGTTATTAATGATAATAGCTTGAATTCTTATATAGACGTTTAAATATTTCATATTAATCGATGTGAAATTAAAATATTACAGGTAACATGTATAATTAAAAAAAATGATTAATATTGTCGAAATAAAAACAATAAATGTCACTTATTATATGTCGCTAGAATAAATAAAATTTGTACTTTTCTAAGGGCTACCTATCGCCTCCTTAATTCAGATAGACATATATTATTCATTAAAGGATTTTCTTAGAATGTGTCCTTAGGACACATGCTAGCCCTTAGGACACATGCTAAGTGCGAAATTTAATGCATAATATTATTTGTTTATGTATTTGCACTGAATTCAATACATAAGAAAATAATATACTAGTGGACCTCATATATTGAATTTAGTACAAATATATAACGAAATAATATTTAGTAAGGTTCATCTCTTATTTTTTGCGTTTAATATATGTCCTTAAAACATACATTAAGCGGTCCTTCATTAAATTACATATGAGCTTTGCATAAAACAAGCGCATCCTTATCTTACCTCATAAATTATCACATATGATCTCGCAGAGATATAATTATTGCATGCAATTTGCAGATCATATAAATAATATACACGGCTTCTATATATACACACACATAATGCCTCGAAAAAGAGTAGCCATTTTTGGTTATTCTTTCACGGGCTGCAGGCAGCAGCATGCCTAAACCTCTCTCATTATTAAAGGTAGATAGTGATGGATGATCATTTGTCAAGAAAATGTAAAAAGGATATAAAGGAGGATTAATCTAAACATGATATCTGAAATATTCTGTGAATTAATTAGGTTTGAAAAAAAATATATTCGAACCAAAAACAAATAAATAACATTAATTCTTCTTTTAATTAATTAGTTATCTATCAATTACTCACCCACATCAACCAATATATAGTATATATATATATATATATATATATATATATATATATATCTATATATATATATATATATATATATATATATGTGTGTGTGTGTGTGTGTGTGTATGTGTGTGTGTGTAAACATATGTATGATTAGTTACTTCCTTCATTTTATAAAAAGAGTTGGGTTCAATATTTAATTTTGTTTGTGCATAAAATGTGTCTTTTTTTATTAATGATATTATAAAATAATATAAAATACTCAGAGTTTTACTATTGTACGATCATAACATCACTTATTAGCTAATAACTTATTATTTTTAAAGAATTGATTTAAAAATGATGTAAATAAAACTCTTTTTATATGGCAAGGAGAGTATATATTATGTTGCGGAGCGAACTAATGAAGTTTATATTTAATTTTATATTTTTTTGTGAGAAGAGACTCCTATATATGTAGATGTACTTGTTAGAAGAAGAAAGCAACACTTGGCTTATGCTAATTTATGAGTATATTCTGTAATTGTATAATAAGAATTGATATTTTTATAAAAAATATTAATAATTCATCAAGATTTTACTTATATAATTAATAAATAAAATTTATTTTTATATAAGTTAAATTTTACGAAATTATTAATTTTTTTTATAAAAATATAACTCTTTCACAATACATTACTTAAATATGCAATCATTACTTATAAAATGTATGTGTATGTATCAGCACCCACCGTAAGATATCGTACTGCGGATTAATCAATGTCGTCGGCTGAGGAGAAATTGACATCTTATCAACAAATTGATGTCCCTTAGCTGCCATCTAAAAGGGTGAAAGGTTGGCCTCTTAATTCCAGTACAGAAGTATATATTAATACTGGATGAATGAGTCCCACAATGTCATTATTGCTTGGAAATGTGGTCTATCCTCATCATCATCATAAGGGTTCAGGGGTCTTTAGTCATGCCTCATAATTGTTTTTTTCTGCAATAAAAAAAGGCCAATGTTAATATTATGAACATTAATTATGTTGTCAATCAACAAGTATAGCTATAAAAAAAATAAAAAAAAGTACAAAAGTGCCTTTAAAATATATATTTGTTCTTACAGTACAATTATATTAATACTCTGATATTATCAATCGTCTAAAAAAGTTATAACTTAATTTTATTCATATGAATGTTGTAATGTATAAACAATATTTAGTTTGGGAGAGATTATTCTATCTTCTTGGAGTAAGTGAACAATATACTCTCTCTTCTTATATATATATATGTGTGTGTGAGGTCCGCTTGTGGTGGAACTTATAAATACGTGAGAAAAAAATATATTATTCATTTGCTCCAGAAATATAAAATAATTTTTCATCTATTGAGTTGACATAAAGCTTGGACAGATATATATTAATAAAGGAGTGCATTTTGATAAGTTCTTTTCCTTGATTATCCTAACAGATTACTCAACTAACGTACTAGATAAGTGAATTGAGGCCCACTTCTCAGTCCAATAATAAGGCACGTATTATCCAATCCTAGGTTTCACTTTGGCCCAAATGTATATCGTATATGATGTCATAATACAACGATACGTACGGCCGTTGGTTTCTCTAATCAGAATTTGGAAGAAGAAAAATACAAAATAATTAGTTGGGTAAATTTCATTTAATCACCTGAGTTTTATACCTTTTTGCACATCACAATTTGAGTTTCAAAAATGGACATATAAACACCCGAAGTTTTCAGGCGAAGTGAAAAACAACTTCTAGTTGTAACACCGTTAAACAAAATGCCCAAAGACAATTATACCCTTTGAAAATAAATTGAATACCTAACAAAAATCTCTCTCATTTTTATCAAACCAGCGGTCAGAGGTGGAGCAATAAATTCACGACGACGAAAAAATTGGTCATAAAGCAAGGAATTCTTCTTATTCGTCTCTATTTTTCCTTTTCTTTTCTACTTTCATCAACGGCGATGAGTGAGCGTTTGAATTGAGATTCATTATGTGAGGGTCTTAGATCAGTCAGCGATAGCTAAATTAACAACAATATCTTCTTCTTCTTCTTCTTCTTCTTCTTCTTCTACTTCTCTATGTTTTCTTTTTCTTTTTTTCCATCATCGGAGGTGATGAATAGCTTTTGAATGTTTTTATTAGAGTTTAGGGATTCTTCAAAAGGAAAAGTCTTGGACAACCGATTTAATTTTATTTTATTTTTATAAAGAGAGTTAAAACAATATAACATTTAACGTAAAAATATAGGGAAAAAAATAAAACTTTGAATCTCCACTAATCAATAATAATAGACTTACAATAAGTCTCATAAGTTTTATGCTTTAAAACTTGATGCTACACAATGTTAATGTCAAACTTTGTAAGTCTGCTGAAAATCACCAAAAGCACGAACACTTGCACCTAATACAAACCGTTAGACACCCCTAGATTAAGAGATGGCTTGGAGTCGTCCAATGATGTTCCGGTGTGAGAGTAAGTATAGGAAAAAAGTGTTATCAATGGATTGATAATCAAGTTATGCTGGAATAACAGGATTATGTGAATAAGAAAGTGTATACCGTATTTGTGAGCTAGTTAGCTGCTTATATACATGTCATGATCCCTAGAATTCAAATAGGAATAAGATGTTCACTTTCAAATCAATTTATGATGCCGTTTACTACGTTGTAGAATCCTTTCCATAACAAGCATCCTACTTCCGCCAGACAAGAAAATAGAATCCAAGAGGTATAAGTACATTGTCAACCCCAAGCCACCTTCAATATGGATGTGAGTGGGTCGACCACCCAATGACTCAATCTAAATATCCAACAAATCTAACTCAAAAATAATATGGGTTGACCCAAACATAAACCCAATCAATTATATCTCAACATTGCCCCCCACTCTCCTATTTTTAAAGTAAAATAAGAGAGTAATATCTTTAAAAAATATTTAGATTTAAACCTCCCCTCAATTGCCAAACACATCTGACGTCACCCAACCCAGCCACACATGTCAGTTTACTAACTTAGAACTCCGCGCCCCCGATCAAAACCCTATCTTTTCAAATCACCTGCCATATCAATAGTTTCTTTCCCCAAAACCCACCCAAAACCCCATTTTCTCTCTCCTCTAAAAATTGAAAAACATTTTGATCCTTACTCACAATTATACAGACGACCGACAAACATTCCCACCATCGTTCCACATCATACCTCCAAAAACTCAATCTCCAATACCCCCAAACACTTATAACCCCCAAAAATCGCCCCACCCCCAACAGATCTGAAATGGCTTCTTCCACCAGTGCAGCAGCTGCAACTTCCTCATCATCTAAAGCAAACTCATTCAGGCTTGCTAAATGGGGTATGCTAGGTATGTCCTTTAAGAAAATATGCTCTTGAACTTTATATATATTATACATATTAATAGGTATTATATTTATACATACAATATATTATTACATGTTTATAATTATTTATTATATATTAAATATATTTTATATTTAATATTATAACATATAATAAATATATTTAATATAAAATATACTATGTATAATATGATATTTTTTAATATGTATTATATTTATTTTAAACTATATATTTAATATATAATATATATTATATTATATTTTTTTAACATGTATTATATTTTTTTTATATTATAATACATGTTAAAATATATGTATTATATTTATTTTATATTATATATTATTCTATTGTATATTATAATTAAATACATAAATATATAGAATATCTAATATAATATATAATATTATATATGAATATATAATATTATTATATATAATATTATAATATTAATATGTATTGTAATTATTTTGGATTATTATATATATAGTTAGTCAATTAATTAAGGATATTTTGGTCATTATATTTTATTTCATTCCATTTTGATATAACTTTTAAGTAACCTACTAATAAACACATGAATAAAGTGTTCGATTTTGATTTATTCCAATTCTAACCATCATTTCATTTCGTCCAACCAAATGGTCTGTTAATTATGATAATAATAACGGTTTTATGTAACCATAATCCATAAAATGATAGTGATAAATAAGTTTAAGATACAATAACAATATTTGAAAATATAGCCAACATTTTAAAAATGATAAAATAGAAATTTAAATGTTAAAAAATTAAAAAAAAACACAATTTTGTAAAATAAAGCATAATTTTAGGGGAACTCTAGATTCATGAGTGAAAATTGAGAGGTCCACAGTTGTTTTACGAGTGAAAATAACGTACAGTTGCATTAGATGAAAAATCTAACAATTTTACTTAGACTCAATACTACAAGTGTGTATGCGTTGATTTTTGAAACTAAGGTGATGATATGTAAAAATATATAAGCCTAAGGTGATTATATGATTCACCTTTTATGAATTAATATATATATATATATATATAAAATAAAAGTGTGATTGTAATTGTCACAACTAATTAATACTCCAAAATCACGTAAACTTGTGACCTAGTGAGTACATAATTGAATCTCTTAATTGAGAACTCTGCACAGCTTTATTTCTTCTTCTTTTTTCCCCCTTCTTTTCTTATTTATTTATTTATGCATTTATTTTTTTCCATGCGTGTAGATATAGGTCATTCCATGGCAGAGCTTAAAGCCCTCTTTTCTTGTCCACAAAACACTATGCCACTTCATTGTGTTTGTGAGTTTGGGAAAAGAAGAAAAGAAAGCAACTTAAAATTTCAGAGAGAAAAAAAAAATGAAAGGAAATTTACTTTTTGAACTTGTGTTTGTGAGTTTTGTCAAAAAAAATTAACATAAAATAGCATATTACTATTTTACTCTTACGAGATTACATTTAAAAAATTATTATAAGGGTAGTTATGATATTTTAGTTCGTAATGTAAGTGTTTAGTAAATTTCTTTCCCAACTTTGGAAGAAAATTTGTTGCGAGAAATTTTTTAAAAATCTCCTTCTTTCTCTTTAATTATTTCTCGATATTATTAACACAAATGCGTTTATCAATGAGTAGTTGGTCATATTTAATTTAAGCAGTAAAATGAATAATTTGATCATCACATTATTTTTTATGAGCTCAATAGATAATACAAGAAGTAAGAAAAATAATGAAGGGTACTGTGGGCAGCTAGTTAGCAGGTAAAACACCAAACAGGAGGAGGAACCAGCGAGGGAACAAAACAAACAAACAGAAGTGAACCAACACGACACATATTACATCAACCTCTATCATGCCAGAGTTGATGGATGGATATATGTAGAAAGCAGAAAGTGCTTTTGAGAGTACAACCTAAACACTGGAGGGGAGGAAACAGGGAGGTGCTTGTTTTGGCGCATGGTTTTGAGCCATGTCCCTATCTTAGTGTTGGAGGGAATTAAATCAAACTAAACGGTTCAAATTTGATTGAAATAAAATTTAAAAAAATGTGAATAAAACTTAAATTCATTAATATATATATATATATATATATATAGAGAGAGAGAGAGAGAGAGAGCCGTTCCGAAACATACCCTCTTAAACAACATACTTAACATACCCCCTTTAGCGATGGACCCGGCGACGGTTTGGTCCGTCGCCATAGGTTCGTCCGTCGCTAAATGTTTTAGAGACGACAACAAAATCCGTCTCTAAAACATTTAGAGACGGACGAACCTATGGCGACGGACCAAACCATCGCCGGTTCCGTCGCTAAAGGGGGTATGTTAGGTATGTTGTTTAAGAGGGTATGTTCTTGATCCAATCTATATATATATATATATATATATATATATATATATATATATATATATATATATTTTATAAACTAAAATATAGTAAAATTATATTATACTATTGTTAAAAATATTTTTGTAAAAAAAAAAAAAACACTTCAAAACTGGTTCAACCGCACCAATTAATCGGTTAAACCACCGATCGAACTGAGTCAACTATTTTTTGACCAAATTAATTAAATCAGTCTAAATTAAATCAAAAAATGAACCAATTCCTGATTTAATCGGTCTGAGCCGGATTTCAAAACATTGCTCCATACATGTGTGTGTTAGGTCAGATCTGGTCCATTAAAATGAAGTGAGACAAAGACTAGCAAAAAAAATTATTACATCAAAAGACATTAAATCATTGGTTGGTACACCCAACACAATATATATGCACTGCATATAGTATATATACTAGATAGAGTACAATATTTCTTGATGTATTTCGAGCAGTTCTATTTATATATATATATGCACAAATTATAAATATAAAATTTTATATAAATAATAGAAAAAATGTGAAATGAAATTTATTATTTGGATTTTTACATATTTTATGGTTCTGTCTTTTTGTCCACAATTTTTTTTGTATAATTTATGCAAAAAGAATTATTTATTTGAATAAAATTAGGTTTTTTTTTTATAATTTACCTTTGTGAGAGTAGATAATATTATTTTTAGAAAGATACGACTTACATGTATGATAGAATTAATAAGAATATCCTAAAATAAAATTCAAGTTACAAAATTTTATGATATAAGCCGAAAAAAGAAAAAATAATTAAGAAACAACTATCGAAGTTAAGTTGAATCTCGCATTTAATTAACATATTTGTAATCATCAATTACTAGAGACGGAATCAACTCTCTAAGGAAAAACCAAACTCCTAAAAGCAAAAAAATGACTCCATATAATAGAGAAAAAATGAGAGATCCAACTCCAAACTATGAGAAAATAGAATTTATTAAATAAAAATAAATAAATAACTCCACAAATGAAGAAGTAACAATGATATAGAAGATTAATAATACTAAAAATATATAAGTGAGGGTCATTTCAAAAGAGAAGAAAGATACTTCCCAAACCCAAGTCTAAAAATTCTGGAGGTTAGAACTTTTAATTAGAGAAAAAAAAGGTAGGCTAGGTTTTTTTTATTTTATATTTTTTTCAAATAATATAAAGAAAACGTAAAAATGTTAAGATGGTCTTGTCTTTACTATAAGTTGTTTATAATGTCATAATAATATTAGAATATTTAGCAACATTTTTATACTAATTTCAATAATACTTTATACTTTCAACTACACTTATTACTTTCACAATATTTTTTTTCATTTTATTTATTTATTTATTATTATTATTATTATTATTATTATCAATAACCTTATTAAATGCCCAAGATTTCTTTTCCAAATTTATATACCTTATTAAATGCCCAAGATTTCTTTTCCAAATTTATATTAGAAAGTGACTCAGAGAGTCAACTCTTTGATATCGTTGGTGTAATTATGTTACGTTATTTTTTTCTCTTTTATTTTTATAAATTTAATTATATTTATTTAATTCTCTAAATTTTATTCTACATAATTTATAACGGTGCGTGTGCCGCCTTTGTGCGTTAGTCCACTAACAGACTTTGTGTGGAAGTTCCACTAATAGTAATAGAATCTAGTAATTAGCTAGATTCCTGTAAATTTGGGTGAAAATCAGAGCCCTTCTTCTTTTTTTTCACCACCCGCCCAACTTCCAATGGTCTCCCTAAACAAATTAAAGAACAAAGATAATGTACTGCCCATTATTAAAATTTTAACATTATTATTTCAAATTCGTTTTTCTCTTTCAGAGAGCACAAGGATCTGGGTGAGTCTCAATTTCTTACAACGCTAGATTCATGTGTATTCATTTATGTGTGTATCGATCCACATGTTTTTTATGTGTTTATTATGAATATATATATATATATATATATATATATATATATATATATATATATATATATATATATATATAGTTGGTAAGGTGAAAACTATGGAGTTTAAATCTTTCGTGAGGTGAGAGATGAAGATAAGAAAACTGTGAAAGAGAATCTGCCAACCCAGAAACTCAGACTGCCTCAAAATTGTTTTAATTTTTTTGATGTTTTGCTTTGTTTGTTTTTAGTGATAATTATTTTTAAATGCAATTTGATCCATTGAATGAAATTCAATCCACCCAATATTCATTTCCTTCCCTACATTCATATATATTCGAGAAATTCATGTTTTTTTCATCATTTTGATTTTGTATAAAATAAAATCACCCTAACGATTGGCTTTGCAAATTGCAGGGTCTTTTTTTGAAGACAAGTAGATCGCCACGTTATCAAAGATCCTGTCTTTTAGTAATCTAGGCACCCTTTTTACATCACCCACCACCACCAGATCTTGAACGCCTAAGAATATTTATATTTTATATACATTTTATGTTTTTATTAATGGTTTATGTACATATATATATATATATATATATATATATATATATATATATATATATAAAGATAGTGTATAATCAACAAACCCACCATCACCCATATACTCATTGAGCTAATGGAACAATAAAAACAAACAAAAATCAAAGACCCTTTTTGGGTTTCTTTCAAGTTCAACATTGTTGTTGAATCAAGATTTCTGTTAGTATATTCTTGATATCAATGGAGCGTGCTCGGAGGCTAGCAAGCCGGGCGATTTTGAGGCGCCTGGTTTCAGAGTCTAAGCAGCACAGGCCTAATGAATTGTCATCGGTTTCATCATCCTCTCCGGTGATTTATTCGCCCTCGAGGTACGTCTCCTCATTATCGCCATATAGTTTTAATGGAAAAAATAGTAGTAAATCAATAGGGAGAAATGTGTTGCACAACGTTGGGTTTGGTATTGGGTCTCAAGTTCGAACAATATCGGTTGAGGCATTGAAACCTAGTGATACTTTTTCCCGTAGACATAATTCAGCCACTCCCGAGGAACAAAGTAAAATGGTTGAGTTTTGTGGTTACTCGAGCCTTGATTCGCTTATTGATGCTATCGTCCCTAAATTGATTCGACTTCAATCAATGAAGTTTTCGAAGTTTGATGAAGGGTTAATCGAGTCTCAAATGATTGAATATATGAAAGATTTAGCTTCTAAGAATAAGGTTTATAAGTCTTTTATTGGGATGGGGTATTATAACACCTTCGTTCCCCCTGTCATTTTGAGAAACATTATGGAGAATCCGGGTTGGCATACCCAGCACTCCGTACCAGGCTGAGATTTCGCAGGGACGTCTTGAATCCCTCCTTAATTATCAGACCTTGATTACGGATTTGACTGGCCTACCGATGTCCAACGCGTCATTACTTGATGAAGGAACTGCTGCGGCTGAAGCAATGGCTGTGTAATAATATTCAGAAAGGGAAGAAGAAAACTTTTATTATTGCTAGTAACTGCCATCCACAGACTATCGATGTTTGTAAGACTAGAGCGGATGGTTTTGATCTTAAGGTTCTTACTGCTGATATTAAGGACTTTGATTACTCATCTGGTGGTGTTTGTGGAGTCCTAGTCCAGTATCCAGGCACTGAGGGTGAAGTATTGGATTATGGAGAGTTTGTTAAGAATGTGCACGCCAAAGGGGTGAAGGTTGTTATGGCAAGTGATCTCTTGGCATTGACAATTTTAAAGCCTCCTGGTGAATTTGGTGCCGATATAGTTGTTGGTTCAGCTCAGAGGTTTGGGGTTCCAATGGGTTATGGAGGCCTTCATGCAGCCTTCTTGGCCACATCTCAAGACTACGAGAGGATGATGCCTGGAAGAATTATTGGTGTCAGTGTTGATTCTTCTGGTAAGCCTGCTTTACGCATGGCAATGCAAACAAGGGAGCAACACATCCGGAGGGACAAGGCTACAAGTAACATTTGTACTGCTCAGGTATAAACTGTTCTCCAACTTAAAGATGGATCAGTGAATTATTATATTGCTGTAATTTTTGGTTCTATACTGCTTTCATGAATATCTTCTCTTTTGTGTAGGCATTGCTTGCCAACATGGCTGCTATGTATGATGTTTACCATGGACCTGAAGGCCTTAAACGTGTCCATGGTCTTGCTGGTACATTTGCTGCTGGAGTGAAGATACTTGGGACCGTTGAAGTCCAGGGACTCCCCTTCTTTGACACCGTGAAGATAAAGTGTACTGATTCAAAGGAAATTGCTGAAGCTGCTTACAAGAGTAAGATGAATCTCCGGATTGTTGACAAGAATACTGTAAGTATTATTTATGTGTCTTTTTGTTTTTGATTCATGACTCTGCTGTAAAATAATTGAATCTTGTTTTCCTTTCAGATCACAGTTTCTTTTGACGAAACTACAACCTTAGAGGATGTTGATAAGTTATTTAAAGTTTTTGCATTTGGGAAACCTGTGAGAATCTCTTCTTTCACATATGAATATAATTGGTAGTTATTCAATTTTTTCATTTAGCTAATAGTCTCAAGGTAAATTTCCTTGTTACTTGTCAGGTTTCGTTCACTGCTGCATCTATTGCACCGGAGGTTCACAATATTATCCCTTCTGGGGTTGTAAGGGAGAGCCCATATCTCACCCATCCAATCTTCAACTCGTACGGTCCTTTCTGTTGTGCTTCACTTTTTGTTAGTTTATAGTCTAAGAACCATTCTGAATATTTTCTGTTTTCTAGTTACCATACAGAGCATGAGCTTCTCAGATACATTCATAAGTTGCAGTCAAAGGATATCTCATTGTGCCACAGCATGATTCCCCTGGGATCTTGTATAATGAAGTTGAATGCAACAACAGAGATGATGCCTGTGACATGGCCCAGTTTTGCAGACATCCACCCTTTTGCACCTACTGAACAGGCCAAGGGATATCAGGTAGTTATGAGTTTTCATCACTTTAAATTATTGTTTGTGTTTCATTTCTGATATGTGAATAATCAAAAGCTAGCATTGCCGAAATACGTTAACGAACTATCAACATTTTTCCTCCAGGAAATGTTCAACAATTTGGGTGATGTGTTGTGTACCATCACTGGATTTGATTCCTTCTCTTTGCAACCAAATGCTGGTGCTGCTGGCGAATATGCTGGGTTGATGGTTATCCGTGCACATCGTATGGTATTATGATGCAAACTGTTGTAACAAATTTTACCTTTTGACATTGAGTTTACCAAAGAGCCCGTTAACATTTGTCCTTGCATAATTGTGAATCTTATAAAGGCCAGTCATGCTAACTTGTATTCCACTTCAAGAACCATCACATCGTAAAACAAGTTAGAGTCTAGCGCCTAAATATGCATGAATGATACAACAATCCTAGTTTCCAGAACTGAACATTTGTGTTTTATGTCTAGGATTCCTACGTTCCCCATTCATGTTGCTCAAATCTTCCTTTTATAGTCCTTTGTACTGCACATGGTTGTCCTCTATCTAATTAGCCAATCTTGTTATTGAAATGTAGGCAAGAGGAGACCACCACCGTAATGTATGCATTATACCGATCTCTGCTCATGGAACTAACCCTGCTAGTGCTGCAATGTGTGGAATGAAAATTGTCTCTGTCAGAACCGATGCGAAGGGAAACATCAACATTGAGGAGTTACGAAAGGCAGCTGAAGTGAATAAGGACAATTTATCTGCTCTTATGGTATGAATAATTTGCGCCACAAATTGGTAATATTATTATATTGCTTCAACCAAGAGTTAATTGTTTTTTATTTAAATTTCAGGTAACATATCCTTCTACTCATGGAGTTTATGAGGAAGGTATTGATGAGATATGTAAAATTATTCATGACAATGGGGGTCAAGTTTACATGGATGGAGCCAACATGAATGCGCAGGTTTGTTGATCCCTCATTCCCTCTTCTCAGAGACTTGATTATTTACAAATCCTTTTCATTACATTAATGCCTTCATGTTAGTTATCAATCATGTCATCTTATGAAAACGGCTAGTTATCAATATAACCAACAGCTTAGCTTTGTTAGGGATAGACCTAGCAATTTATTCATCTTTTTAAGGTTCCAGTTTGCACCTGTTAGGTAAACCAAGATGCACCAACTGGACAAACATAAGAAAAAAAACGGCATATTTATCTCTTTATAGGGAAATCTAATGCAAATAGGAAGACTTGACCTTACCAAACTCATCAAAAGCGTGACGCTATTTAAAAAGGCTAAATCGTCATCATGGTTAACTGAATTAGATACTTTTTAAACTTCCATATACTCACCTCTGTATGTGGTTGTGCATTTGTGCTTTATATGATATCATGCCTATGCAATCAAAACCTCTTTCATGTGGATCCATCAGCTGTTGGAAAAGAATCAGTTATCATTTATATGCTTAACTGATCTCTGCACATTCAGATTTAAAAATTTGTAATGATGCTTGGATTCTCATTCAATTCCGTGTTATTCTTGGCTTCTCGCAAATGACTGAACATGTAAATTGTCTTAGAAATGCTCAGTATCTCAGTGTCAGTTATCTCAAAGAGAGATTTTAGAAACTGCACGTATTAGGGAAGGGACCCGTCATTTTTTATTTTGGAACTGAACATTTGCATTTGTTCTGTTGCTACACATTGGAGTATAATCTTGTTGTACTAGTTTTATAAGTAATGTGCCACTAATCACATCCCAACAGTGATGGTTTTGTTTGCTAGTTCTCTCACATTTTGTCAATGTTTTATTTGCCATGGTGAGATTGATTTAATGCTTCACTTCCTTTGCTCGGTCATACCTCCACTCTTCTGTGCCAGTGGAAAATTTACTGGTGTCCTTTGTTATTTTAAGTAAATCTTCTGTGATCACAGGTTGGTCTGACAAGTCCAGGCTGGATTGGTGCTGATGTTTGTCATCTGAATCTCCATAAAACATTCTGCATTCCACATGGTGGAGGTGGTCCTGGCATGGGTCCTATTGGTGTAAAGAAACACTTGGCACCATATCTTCCGTCACACCCTGTGGTATGCTATTAGTCATTACGTTTTCTTCTGCATCAGTATATAGATACTAATATTGCCTTCATACGCATGTAGTAATAAGAAATGGTAAACTTATAATACATTATACATATGAGGTGTAGCAAGCTTTTTTCCTGGAATGATAATGAAGAATTCAGTATGGAAATCTGCATTGGCAAAAATATTGATTCATAATGCTATGATATGCAAGCAAGTTAGAATAGGCAATGGAAAATAAAATATTAGTTATTTATTATATCATCATATATTACTGTAAAAAAATGCGTATCACAAACATATTATTTATAATCAAGCAAGTTCAAAGAATGAATATGCATACGGCATACAAGTTCATTCTTCTGTGAATTAATTCTAATGCAACTTGAAATGACAAACTATTAATTTTATTTTTTTCTTCTTTAAAGTAAATTGAAAAAGGAAAAAAAAAACATGAAGTCTTCTGGGAAAAAAAAAGTACTGAGCTTTCTTTCTCAGTTTTAGCTTTGATTTTTTATTTTTATTTTTTTTGCAAGAATGTTATTTTTTCTTCATTCTCTTTTGGATCATCCTTTGCTAAAGTTATTCCTACATTGTTGTATGAAGAAAACTGTTCTTTAGATATTATTGGCTTCACATTCTAACATCTTTCTCTTTTTTAATGAAGATCTCTACAGGAGGTATACCTGCCCCCGAAAATGCTAAGCCACTTGGTACCATTTCTGCAGCACCTTGGGGTTCTGCACTTATTTTACCAATATCATACACATAAATTGCTATGATGGGGTCTAGAGGGCTAACGGATGCATCAAATATAGCTATCTTGAACGCAAACTATATGGCAAAACGTTTGGAGGTCTCTAATTGACTATCTTTGCATTTCATCTTTGAGCTCAAGCAAGAGCCACAAAATTTGAGCATTTGTTATCTAGCATATATGTGCCTAATTATATCTGTTGCTTGCCTTGAATGATGTCTCGTTGTTTGCTTTTAACAGAACCACTACCCAGTTCTTTTCCGTGGTGTCAATGGAACAGTTGCCCATGAATTTATTGTTGATTTGAGGGGATTCAAGGTAATTCTTATTGCCCTTCTCCGCCTTTTACCCTGCCCCTCAACCCCAAATTACTTTAACTGTTGTAGCTAGAGGTGGCAAATAGGTTGATTTAATGGATAATAGATAAAATTTAATGGGTAATGGCTCACTAATGGGTTGGGTCATAAATGAATAAGTTTACCATAAATGAATAAGTTTAACTGGGTAATAAATGGATACTTTTAAATGGATACGAATCAAGACCCACCAACCCATATATAATCCCCAAGTTAAAAGCTACTGTAGTAGCTTTGACATGCAGCAGAGAACATTGTGCCTCAGCAAGTTGAAGCATTGATTTTTTATCTCACGACTATATTACGCAACAATTCTTAAGGTATAGTATGTAGATACATCTGTGCCTCTGTAGATCTTCGTTGTACAGAAAAAAGACGATAACAATCTGACATGTTACCAATTTCCTTTTTCCGGCAAGAAGTGGTAATAGGAGAGAATGGAGGAGATAAAATATGGCGAGAAGATTGAATTGAGATAGAAATTGTAATTTATGGATAGGCCATTTCACCGACCCACAGGTTTATCCATTTAACCCATATATTTTTGATTACCCATCTAACTCAAACCCAATTATTATCCATTTAATTAAGTGGATAACCAACCCAATAAATCATGGGTTTCGTGGACGGGTTGGTGGGTAACTCAACCATTTTGCCGGCTCTAGGTGTAGCTAATGGAAAACTAATTAATTTATTGTAGAATACTGCTGGGATAGAGCTTGAAGATGTTGCAAAACGTCTTATGGACTACGGGTTCCATGGACCAACAATGTTGTGGCCAGTCCCAGGAACGCTCATGATTGAACCCACTGAAAGTGAAAGCAAGGTATAACTCTACATAAGAATATCCCTTTGAAAAATAAATGAAGTTTTCTTCGTTCGTCCTTGTATTTGACTATATGCGTATTTATTCTTTTTTCAGGCAGAGTTAGACAGGTTTGTGTGATGCTCTTATCTCCATCAGAGAAGAAATTGCACAAATTGAGAAGGGAAAAGTTGATGCCCACAACAATGTTCTCAAGGTAAAAACCATGGCCATTCTTTTCATCTGGTAATTACATTAATAATAATGGCATTCAAAAAATTGTTCTACACTTGCTACACGAGTGTTTATTATCGTAAAGAAACTGAGAAGCGTAATGCAGGGAGCTCCTCATCCACCGTCACTGCTTGTGGCATATAAATGGACAAAACCATACTGTCGAGAATATGCAACCTTCCCTGCTTCCTGGCTCCGGTCGGCCAAATTCTGGCCAACCACTGGTGTGTATCTCTCTATCTGGGTGTCTGGCATTTCTTTTCTGCCTAATTTCAAAAAAAAACATTAGAATAAGAAAAAATTATCCAATCCAAAGTCCAACAAAAAAAATTGATGATTTTTACCATGTGGTTTTTCTGCTCTATTCATATTGATGATTTTTACCACTAAATGTCACCACAATGCCTTGTTAACAACGAAATATTGTGGAATTTCTCCGTGCAGGACGTGTTGACAATGTGTATGGTGACCGGAACCTCGTCTGCACTCTTCTCCCAGCTTCACAGGTAGTTGAAGAACAAGAGGCATCTTCTGCATAAGTTCACTGCAAAAAAAGCATCGTTCCTTACTCGACATGAAATTACCCTCTTCTCCTTATCTACTACCGGCGCTGCTGCTGCTGCTTCTTCCTCGTAGTGTATATAATCATCTATACGCTTCACAGCTACTCTTTCATCTTCTTACTATATTGATCATCATCAGCAGTTTTAATGCAAATGCCAGCTCCCAATCGCTTGTAATTAATTATGTTTCTTTTTCTGGCAGTCATTTGTCTAGTAGTATATTATGATATGATCATTCATAAGCATTTTTACCCAATTGATGATAAGATAAGGATGGATGGATCTTTAGGAGTTAAAAATAATTTCTCAATCAGCTCAGCCCCCAACGCTTTGGCCAAGTTCAAGTGTCGGCAATGCATGCATTCGGTTGTGTATTAACTTAAAATATCCAACTCCTACTTAACAACCTCTCACCGTCTAACTGGACTTTTTATGCCTTATAATTATTAGGGTCCTTTACATAAGTATACAACTTTTAAAAAATAATTATAAAAATAGTGCACTAACAAAAATAATTAAAAAAAAGTGCACTAACAAAAATAATTACAAAAAGAATGCAAATGAGAGAGAAAGAAAAAACAGAGGAGAGGGAAAAGAGGACACATGTCCCTCCCTCCCTCCCTCCCTCCCTCCCGCCTCCTCCCTCCCCCCCGCTTCCGCCTGCCTCCTCCTTCCCCCCTCCCCGCCTGCCTCCGTCCCCCCTCCAGCCTGCCTCCTCCTTCCCCCTCCCTGCCTCCCCCCTCCTCCGTCCCGCCTGCCTGGTCCTCCCTCCCTCCTCCCCGCCTACCTCTTCCCTCTTCCCTCTTCCCTCCTCCGTCCCCCCTCCCCACCTCCCTCCTCCCTCCTCCCTCCTCCGTCCCCGCCTCCCTCCCCCAGTCTCCTCCCTCCTCCGTACCCTCTCCCCGCCTGCCTCACCCCTCCCCACCTTCCTCCCCCCACCTCGTCCATACAAAGGTAACCAACCCTGTAATACAAAGGTAACCAAACCTTAATAAAGAAGGTAACAAACTTTTATTACAAAGGTAATCAAACTTTAATACAAGGTAACCAATCATTAGTACATAAGTAACCAATCTTTAATACACAGGTAACCAAACCCCTAATACAAAAGGTATCCAACCTTAAAACAAAGGAAACCAACCTTTAATACAAAGGTAACCAAACCTTAATACAATGGTAACCAATCTTTAATACAAAGGTAACTAAACTTTAATATAAAGGTAATCAACCCTTAATACAAAAAGGTAATCAAACCTTAATACATATGTAACCAACCTTTAATACAACGGTAACCAAAAAGTAGGCGAAGGAGGTGGGGGGAGGGGGTGGCCACCACGATCAGATCTGGAGCTACCACGAGGGGAGGAGGAGAGGCAGAGTCGGGGGGATGAGAGGCGGGGGTGGGGGGAGGAGGTGCGAGGGTGGGGAGAGGAAGGGGAGGAGAGACGGGGACGAGGACGAGGACGGGGACGGGGGGGGGGGGTCGGAGGAGCTGGGGTGAGGGTGGGGGTGGTGGTCGGGGGGAGGAGGGGTGAGGGCGGGAGGAGGCGGGGGAGAAGGGAGAAGGCGGGGGGAGAAGGGAGGAGGAGGTGCGGGCGTGGAGAACGGGGGAGTGGCGAACGCGGGGAGGAGAGTGGCGCCACTAACTATGGAGAAGAAAGAAGATGGAGGAGATAAAATGGAGGAGAGAGAAATGAATAAAAATCATCTAATTTGGATTTTGAAATTTGAAACCAACTAACTACCCATTAAATCACTTACCTAAATTAAAGGAATAAAAATGCACTAATTTATAAATTAAATATTGAAGATGTACTAATTTTGTAAATATTTTATGTATGTTTTTTTATTGTAATATTTTAAAAAAATGTATTGGTAAATGTAAATCTCCCTAATTATTATTTGTGCAGGTATATACATAAGTTGCATTTAACTCATTATACCCGTAACAATCCGAGTCTAAAATAAGACTTAATTCACTATTCAGAAGTACTACTTGGGTTATTATGGCCCATCAAAGGCTAATCCAAGACTAAGTTCATGATCAAGACTTCAGATAGTAGAGTTGGGTCTTAAATATAAGTGTATAATATTCAAATAATATATTTATTTTAATTATTAAAAAATATAATATAATATTAAAATTTGTGTCGTGATTTATTTTTTAATGATTAAAATGAATGTAGTATTTAGTGTTGTGTATATAGATTTGTCTATAAATTATTGATACTCTAAATGAAGGGTAAAGATCTTATAAATATATCAGTCTAACTATAACCAGGTATTACAAAATTGCTGAAAATTTTGTAAAATTTAGAACAAAAGCTAAAGATAATTTTCACAATCATAAATGGAACCTTCACTTGCTCTCTTTGATATAGATTATACATAATATTAATGATGTTATGCAATCCATTGTACTTGTACTTGTGTCATATCTTTAAAATTAATAAATAAATAAAAAATTGATATAAAAAGTAATAATATTTTAATTACACAGATTGGATACAAAAAATAATACAAAATTATGTGTATGATAATTTTCGATTCATTAAACTCATTCATTCATTTATGGTATAACATTTATTAATTATAACCCGACAAATCATTTGCTATATACTTTTTTGTTACTATTTTTAGTATTACTCCTTTAAAATTTAGGATTTATAAGAAGACACATCTTAGAATTTATGTTAAAAATTATGTATGCTAAAAATTTCAAAACACTTATTAAATGAGATGGAGGGAGTGCATAAACTTGAACATTTATTTCTGAAAAATCAAATAACATTTCATCACCCACTTTGTCTTCCCATAATAAACTGCACCGAGTGGTGTTACTTAATTTTGTACTTACATATACATATACATATACATATGCATATACAGTCAATTGGAGGGAAGGAGAGCAGTTAATTTAATTCCAGTGGTACTAGCTTGACGAAGAAGGTGCACAGATTAAGAGAATCTTCTTTCAACAAGTGGGTGCAGGTTAAGCCCAGTATCGCCCAAAGAATTGAGAAAAAACTCTCTATATTCTCTCTCTCCCCGATGCGACTCGATCGACCATGTCGAAAATGAAACATTTACTGCGAAAGCTTCACATCGGTGGCGGTGGCGCCTTCCACGATCACCACCGAATGGCCACCGCCGAGACTGGCCAGGTGAACATCAGTCCTTCGCCACCGACAACGCCGCAAACGACGCCGTTTCAGTCATCGGCTTCATCGTCATCCTCGTCGGCATTGGCAGGAACCAGGGACGCTGAATCGGCGGCGGCGGAGGAGAATTCGCTGGATTTTAATTTCCTTGAAGAGGAATTTCAGATGCAGCTTGCGTTGGCGATCAGTGTGTCGGATCCCGAGGCGCGTGAAGATGCGGAAACGGCTCAGATCAAGGTTGCCAAGCAACGAAGCTTGGGGTGTTCGCCTTCTGACACATTTGTTGAGTTTCTCTCTCTTCGTTACTGGGTAATGACGTTCGAATTTGATTCTTGATTACTGTTTTCCATTCAACTGTTTGATGAATTAGGTTTACTTTGTATAATTTGCATTTGTCCGACAAGATTTTATTTGTTCATGGATATTAATTGTTTGCAATGAAAGTATAATTCAATTTGCCTAATTGTAATTGCTGTAACTAAAATTATGCTGGAATTTTTTTTCTACTACTGAAAAACACTCATATTAGGAAACCTTTTATTTTTATAAGTTAAATTTCCAAATTTTATAACATGCATAATAGTTCAGTTTACTATGCAGTTTCTGTAAATGCTGTAGGTATTATTCTTCGTCTCTGTCTTCCTCTTGTATGAATTCTGTATAACTTTGTGGCAATTATGATATTTGAGATGTTTTAGATCTACTAGCTGTTATCCTTGTTTATCTGTTTGGTTTCCTAGTGTTTAAGCAATTAACTAATTGGGAAAATAATAAATTTGTTGTCTGCAGAGTAATAATGTTATAAATTATGATGACAAAGTGTTGGATGGATTCTATGATGTTTATGGAATTCTTTCAAACTCAGTTACACAAGGGAAAATGCCACTGTTGGTGGATCTTGAAGCAATTTCTGTTTCAGATAATGTTGATTATGAAGTTATTTTAGTGAATCGTGCGGTTGATTCAGGACTTAGACTTCTTGAGGAAAAAGTATGCAGATTAGCATCAGATACTCAGACCTTGGAGAAGAGGCAGATTATGAATGGTTTGATCCTGAAAATTGCTGACCTCATTGTTGATAGAATGGGTGGCCCAGTCAGTGATGCGGATGAAATGTTGAAAAGGTGGACCATGAGGAGTTGCGAGTTACGGAGCTCTTTAGACTCTATCATCCTTCCAATTGGTTGTCTTGATGTTGGACTTTCTCGCCACAGGGCCTTACTATTTAAGGTTAGAAGAGTCTTGACCTTCTCTTGTATGCATCTCTTATATTGCTACTCTATCCCATTAGAATGTACACAGTCTTTTTTTTCACTTTCATGCAATGATATAATTAGTCACTTTTTACGAATGTGTTTAGACATTGAAGCCACTCATCTTATAGCAACTCTATGTTCAGCACTTGTTTACTTTCAAAATTTCCTGCATTTTCATGCCAGGAGTATGTGAGTGTTATAGTAAAAGGCAATCTATAATACATGAGATGTGTAATACTGTGTTTAACTTTTCTTCATTCTTATCCACTCTAGTTTTTCATTTTTAATAAAGATAACTAAATTGTTGTTTATAAGGTGTAGATATACTTTTGTGTTTCCTTTTTGTATCAAATACAACTTAATGCGCTGCCCGGTTCAACCCAACACATTTTACTTGCACCTTTCCTTCAGGGGTAGTTAAATTATATTAATTCTCAACTTTTATAGGAACTCCAACTCATATACATTCCCCTGAATATAACCCTTATCCCAAGTACTGGGAGTCTACTATATGAATCTTTGCTTACGTTCTGCTCTTGTTTAGGGTGAAATGGTCCTGGAAACCACAAGCTAACATGTTCTTTCTGATTACATCAAGCAATATTATTTGGTTTTCCTCCTAGCATTACCATCGATGATGACCTGTCATATTTTCTCACTGTTACAACTATAAACCTTCCTTCACATGATCAAGCTATATCAATATGCTCTGCTATTGATAATGTTTCTATGGTTCTACCCATTTCCAAATGTGCCAATACATAGTTTTATCTTTTTCTCTCTTACAAAAAATCTGTCTTTATATTCTCACTACAAGTATAAACCTATAGTTCTTGTACAAAAATGTTTTAGCTCTTAATATTAATCAAACTCCCCTTGTAAGTGGTTTACAAAAATGTTCACTAATCATTAAGTACTTATTGACATGGACATGTTTTAAACTAACAGGGAGAATATATTAGGACCTGAAATTTTTGAGTTAAAAAACCATGAAACTTAGAAGTTAAAACTGAAATGGACAAATATAACATACTGGAATTTATGCCATATCTTGCAAAGCTCAACTTTTATCTATCTTTTTTTTAAAAACTAAAATATTTACTTGGCCCAAGGACTCATAATTTGAAAACATATATTTGTGAAGTATCATGATCTTCTTTATTTGCACATATTTTCTGGAGCATTTAATGGTTACTTTTATTCTTTATTTTGGGTTCTAGGTACTTGCTGATAGGATCAACCTTCCTTGTATGCTGATCAAGGGTAGCTACTATACTGGCACTGACGAGGGAGCTGTGAACTTGATCAAAACTGATGATGGAAGGTAATGAAAGTTTTATTTTTGACAAATCAAGTCTATTTAAATCGTAAATTTTCATTTATATATTTATTTTGTCTTGCTTGCTTACAATCTCAATTGTGAATCTTCATACTTATATCTACCTCAGAATTACATCTTCTTAGTTCCTGTTAAAAATATATAAGAAGTAGCATTCAATAAGGATTAGTGTATGTTTGCTATGAAATATATTTCGCATTGACCTTTCTCCAGCTAATGCAACCTTCCTTGACCCAAGATTTTTTTTTTTTTTTGGGGGGGGGGGGGGGGGGGGGGGGGGTAGTGTTAATTTGTTAAGAGGAATAGAGACATGCTAGGCAAAGGCAGACTTTTTTTACTCCCATCATTTTAAGCAAAATAAATTTGAAGTGATTTTGGAAATTTCATTGGCTTGTGACCTCATATATGCACTGTAATTGTTCTTAATCTGTTCTATGTGATGTGATACTGTCCTTTATTATTGGATATTGCAAATCGCATTATATTCTAACCAATACTTGACAAGGACTTCACAACTTATCTGAGATTTCTTAGGGTGAACAATTTATCGTTTTTTGTTTCTTAAGAGTGGTGAGCTGAGTATTTGGTCAGGCTTAGATAACATAAGCTTGCCATAATTTATGTGTTAACTGCTGCTCATTTGTTTTCTGCCATTTTTGTTATTTAGCTGGGCTTGACATTATTTTGGTTTTAAGTGTGCAAAGTGAATATTCCTGGGTATTCTTCATCCTGCAATTTTTTATCTTTCAGTTAACTATTCTAGATGGCTTACAACAATGAACAATAATAGTTCTTGATAAACAAATTCTGATGTTGTTGCTGATTGTTGACTTGATGCAGCGAATACATTATAGATCTAATGGGTGCTCCGGGCACATTAATTCCTGCTGAGGTTCCCAGTTGTAATCTTCAAAATTTTGATTTAGATATAAGGAGCCCCATGGACACCTCTGAAAATGTCAAACATTCAATGCTAGAAAAAGTTACTGGAACAGTAGCAGTTTCTAATGATCTTGATAGAGTTGTCACAGCTTCTAGTTCAGATTCAGAAGCTGCGTCTTTGATACGCATTCAGTTAAAAACGGATGGTAGAAATGTTGGGGAGAAAAACCAAACTGAGAGGTTTGAACAAGACTTTGGGAAGCTTCTTCCATCATTACGTAGGCCATATGAAGGCTTGTCAAGTACTGGCAGGAAACCATCAGCTGCAAAGAAGTTGCAAGTCAAAGATGTCTCCAAATATGTCATCAATGCCGCTAAAAATCCAGAGTTTGCCCAAAAACTTCATGCTGTTTTGTTAGAAAATGGTCCGTTACCACCTTCAGATTTGCTTTGTGATATAAATCCCCAGGACCAGGGAGAAGAAAAAATGGTGGAAAAAATTGATTTAAACGATGGGGAAAGGATGGATGTTGGGGTGCCACATCATCCAGTTACATTTGTGCATGATTTTAGTGAAGTCAACAAAATGATTCAGACTGATGGTGCCGGTGGACCTATTGGTTCTTCTAGAATGGTTGCAAGAAATTTAGATGCAGATCACACTCGTGAATTGCCCTTGCCTCTTGTCTGTAACCCTTTCGATGTACAACCCAAAAATGCTCTTGCTGGTGGCTTTGGTCTATGCTTCAAGGAAAATGTGGCAAACATTTTCAGTAACACTGAAAAAGAAAAAGAAACTTGCATGGAATTGTTGGAAACTGCTAATATTGGTCAGCATATTGCTTGCACCACTAACCATGAGAGGAGTAGCCAAGTGCTGGGTGTGGTTGCAGAATGGGAAATTCCATGGGAGGATCTGCAAATTGGAGAACGCATTGGTATTGGTATGATTTTCCTCTTGAGTTTTTACACATTGAAGAACAAATTCAGTATTAACTCAAAATATTTAATTAGAATAAATAATGTTTGACATATAGCTGAAGTAGTTTTCTTTGTTCCAACTTCAACTGAAGGCTTGAAATTTGATTTGGATTGAGTTTTATAAACTTTTACATGGTTTTCAGTGTTAAACTGGATGCTGATGCATTGTTCCAAATTAATCAACTTATGTACACATTGTCTTATGTATCTTATCCCCCAAAATTAGTTTTTCCTCAATCCGACTTATCAAATATTCTAGTCATATTAGTTGTTCTGAACTTCAACATAAAAAAAAAGTATATCATTAAAACAGCAGCTCTAATGGATTTTTGGCAAGTTTTCAATAGAAGTTGACAATCAACAATAAAGTGCGTCTCTTGTCTATGTTAATTCAGAGCATCAGTTTGAATTAATCATAAGCCAATTCAGAAATATCCTTTTACTTTCACTACTAATTATTCCTATAACTTGCTGCTTTCACCAAGAAACACAACACCGAGTAACAATATGCCAAGGAATTGGAAACTGGTGTGCCTTTCTCATGAATCTACACTTAAATAAGCTTACTTCATATGGTAGGAAGTAGAGAGAAAATGACAGAAATTGAGGATGGGGCCTCATCTCTTGTTTAGGAGCCTACACAAGTTGGAAAATAAATAAAAAGCCAGAAGGAGAGATCTGATTATCACTTACAACATTTTTCTTCTTTTCTAACTCAAAGTTGAAATTAGGAATTTGGAAAGAAGAATAGTAATTTAGCTATTTCCATTATTTTTCTCTTTTTCTGATAGGATCAAGTTTATACCCAAAAGAAAACTTTCACTGAAGACACAAGGATAAAGGCTTGCCAAAACAAGCCAGTAAAAAAATTGTAAGAGAGAGAGAACAGCACACAAGAAAAACCATATCATAACCGATCCATGCTAAACAGAATAGAAGTTATGCTGCCTGGTAAATCAATATACCTACACATTTCAGACCATGGGTGAGATTATAAGGTTCTTTTACGCAGGTATAATTAATTATAGCTGCCGACTCAAATTGCTGGCTTTAGCATGAATAGGATAAGCACTTGAGAAATTTCTTCTTCCATTGGCCCATTGGATTTCTTCTTCCAGAAACTTGTTTCTGCCTTAAAATGCAGCATCTATGTGTGACAATTTTACCTAGCCTTGACCGCTTAAGTGAATGCTTAACTGTTCTATACTTCTAGAGAGGTGACATAGTGAAAACAAGCAAGGTGAAATTGTCGCCACCAGAGCAACTTATGAAGTGCGTTAAAATATGTAGTGAATGAAGTTTCAAACAAATAGCATCATTTTTCTTTTTCTCCTTACAAATTTCTCAAGCAAGGACTCTAATAAATCTCCCAAACAAAAAATGCTGTTCAAATAACAGTGCATCTATCTTTCATATATAAATGTAACAGTCTATAATTGTTTTAAATCTTTGGTAATATTTTAATTTATTTTCCAATTATGTGATTTTTATGAGAACTAGTTGAAGAGTTCTTTAAATTTACTCGCATCTTGTTGAAAGCCTGGTATCTGACTGTCAGCCGTACCATAGTTAACTAAGTGCAACCGCTCCTCTATTATTCCCAATTTACCTACTTTTCTGGAGGTTTTCTGCCAACAAGTATTGGAATTCTAATCATCATATAATGTTGAAAGCGTTTTAATTACTTTGATGAAATAAAGAATGAAGTGGTTTTAGTTTTGACCAATTTATTGGCTTCTTGGTCTATAAGCATTTGTGTGTGCAGTGAATATCATATTTGCTTTAGAAGTAGTCTCTTTAAATAATCTTATTCATTTACCTATGCTGCAGGTTCTTATGGTGAGGTATATCGTGCAGAATGGAACGGCACCGTAAGTTTTAATCCTAGCCAGTAGATTCTTTTAGAATGCTTGATTTTCCTTATATATGTTGTTATGAATCAAATTTTGGTAGGAGAGGTTTCAAACTGATTTTATAACATCTCTTAGATGATTACAGATGGTTTTCTATTTGCAGAATTTCATATGATATTCATGCATTATTAGATTTATATTCATCAATAACAGTTTATTCAAATGTTCTTCTCTTGGCATGTTAGAAATATATAATACGTTTTCCTGTTGGTTTGGAGGTAGCATAGTCTCAAAATAATGTCTTCCAAAGCTGTTTATAGCACTGTGGTTTAGTGCTGGCTTGGAATTCAAAAGGGAGGTGGGGTTAGGCTCATGTTTGATCAAATAATGGTCGTATTCTATTTATTGTAACTATAAAGTGTTGGCTGTTTATCCATAATCAAGTGTAGGACCTCATATCACATACTTGATATATTTGGTATTGCCCGACAGGAAGTTGCGGTGAAGAAGTTCTTGGACCAGGATATCTCAGGTGATGCACTGGATCAGTTTAAATGCGAGGTAAGCTCCATACTCCTCTTGCATCATAAAATGATGTTAGAATGAATTAAGTTGTGCTATAAGCAGAAATCATCGACCCATATTTTACTTTTTGCAGGTTGAAATGATGTTGAGGCTCAGACATCCTAATGTTGTTCTTTTCATGGGAGCTGTTCCTCACCCCCCAAATCTCTCAATACTAACAGAGTTTTTACCAAGGTTGATTTCTTTACTGATTCTGACAGAACTAAAAGAACTTTTTCAAATATATTTTTTGGAGTTGATTATGATGTTAAAAAATGTATACCTAGGATGTTTGCACCGACTGTTTCTAATTGTATCTAAAGTTTCTTAATTTCCTGTCCTGTTAACCCTGATCATGTGGCAGAGAACTATATTGTTTTCTCGTTTTATATTATTTATCAATTAACCTCAAAATGCTTTGATATAGAGACAACATTTCATCAACAACGACTGCATAGATGTATCTTATAGGTATATAGGCTTTCATTTATAACAACTGTCAGCAATGGTTTATGCCATTAACTTCAATAATTTATATAACAAAAAGAGTGCTCATTTGAGAGATCATTTAGCTTTTATCATTGATATAGGTCATACGAAGAAACTTATTTGAACATTATAATTTCGGTAAAAGGTTCCTTAAGGTCAAGATAATTTGTCAAAGGTCATTTCAGATCAAGTGATTTTGATCTTCATTTAAACAATCCAATCACACAGATAAAAAGAACTACAAAAACATGAGAACATGTAAATTTTTATATAATTTAGGGTTGTGGAGTACCATTATTATAATGGTGTAAAATAAGCATATATTTTGACGACTTAGATTTGATTATTTTTTATTATTTAAAGTCGTTGACGCGTATCACTATATTATATGAAAATTACATATTCTCTTATTTTTGTCTGCTCTTTACATATGTACGGTTGGATTGTCGAGTGAAGATCAAAATCATTGTGTATTTGAAGTGACTTTAGGAACCTTTTGCCATTATAATTTTCCTTGTGACCCAGTAGAAGATTAGTTTGTCTTAGTTCTTGTATGTTGCATAACCATCCGAGTCACTTGCGTACAGGGGGAGTTTATATAAGCTACTGCATCGTTCAAATGTCCAACTTGATGAAAAGAGGCGACTGAGGATGGCCCTGGATGTGGTATAAGTTAGAGAATGATGCTTCCATTTAATTTCCATGATCTGATTTAGTTTTTAGTTTGTTTTTTTCCCAATAATATTTTGCTATTTCCTTGCAGGCTAAGGGAATGAATTACTTGCACACAAGCAGTCCTATGATTGTGCATCGAGATCTTAAGACTCTGAATCTCCTTGTTGATAAAAACTGGGTTGTTAAGGTTGGTTTATTTTGGTCTTCAAGTCCTTATCGTTGGTTGCAAATCCACGTCTTTCTGCTACTAATGCCAGGAGATTATCTCATTAATTAAGAGCTACATGATTTCATATTATCAGTTTTTTTAGCAATTACAATATTTCTGTTGCGCACACATCTAGTGTGCCTTCTAGTGTTCAGAACTGAAACTTTCAAAGGTAATGTTTGTAAATCTCCTCAGGTTTGTGATTTTGGGATGTCTCGGTTGAAGCACCACACTTTCTTGTCTTCAACGTCTACTGCTGGAACGGTAAGACATGTTAAAATAAAGGTGTTCCATATTAATTAATGCTTTTCTCTGTAGTTCTCTATGAACTATTTATCTTGTAATCCCACTGATTTGCTTCTATAATGAGGGAAAAGGAGGGGGGGTTAGGATCCTGTAGGGGCAGGTGAGATCGTGCCAGTGAGGAGAGAGTTTTGCTTAATTCTTATATTATTGCATGTACTGATTCTCCATAAAATGCAGCCTGAATGGATGGCACCAGAAGTTCTAAGGAATGAATTATCCAATGAGAAGTAAGTAAATTCTTTCTATTAAGTTTAAGAGGGAGTTAAAAGATTTCTGCATGTTTATTTTAAAAATTGCTAATAGATTTAGTCAGTTGGTTTGCAGGTCTGATGTGTACAGCTTTGGTGTGATATTGTGGGAGTTGGCAACTTTGCGTATCCCATGGACTGAGATGAACTCAATGCAGGTTGTTGGAGCTGTTGGATTTCAGCATAGACATCTTGATATACCAGAATGGGTTGACCCATTGATTACAGAGCTAATAAAGGATTGTTGGAATCCGTAAGTTTACAACCTTACCTCCTGTTCTTGTCTTGGAATGGACTATAGTTTCACCAAAGCTAATAGAATGAAAATTTTATTAGAATTCCGAATTATTTTGGACTTCAAGTTTCCATATATTAAGATCTTTGCCTGTTGCCTAATATTGTGCCATTGTGTAATTCACTAAGAGCTCTTTTGGCAAAATATATTGATCTCAATGATTACTTTTTAATGGTTTGACGACTTGTTTGTTTCTTCTACAGTGATCCACAATCACGACCGTCATTTGGACAGATCATCTCTCGTATCAGACATCTTTGTCGTTTAGTTTCTGAAAGAAAAGAAACCAGTAAATTTAGCAATGAAATTGACAGGAACGAAACTGTTGTATGATATACATCTTGGAGCTTTCCTGGGCTCAAAAAGAGATATAGAGAACTGGAAGTAAGCGCTGTAGACGAGAAAGAAACATAAGCGGAAACTGGATTGGGAAGTGTTAGCTTCAATCGAAATGGGGGCTTAGCACAGCCAATTCAGAACAGAATGTCCTCCCATCAACGGATGCGCCAAGTGCAATGGGGGGATAACTTTTGGTAGTAGCTTCTACTGTAAAAGTAGTCATAGTAATATCTATCTATGTAATAAAGTTCAAAAAAAGATTAAAAAAAGACCGAGGGAAAAAAAAAAAAAAGAGAGAAAAGAGCGGGGGGGAAAATTTAATTTTTTTTTTAAAATTTTAGGCAACTTTGTATTAGTATTATTAGTATGTAAGAAGGTGTCTTAAAGGGAAAAAATTGCAAATAATAGAAGTGTACAAAACAAAACCCTTTCTGTCCTGTGTCTGTGTCAAGGGAGGAGTTGCAGCTCCTGAATTGTAAATAATTGTGTTGGCAATTGTTGTGCAAATGATAAAGATGAAAAAAGAAGAGAATTATTTTCATGAATTCGTCTGTCTGGTATGATACTGGGGACCCATGTCAACAGTTCATTAGAAAGATAAGGATGCCAAATTTAATTCTTTAGCCAATAAATTAGTAACGATGTGTGAATTTTGAAACATGTTGAATGAATAATATCTATTGTAATATTAGATAATTCTTGAATGCCTTTCAGTGTCCTAACTCGTAAGGGACCAGAAAAAGTTGCATCCTTGTACGTAAAAGCCCCGTGTAAAATTTCATTCTATGCATCTTCTCTACACAAATTTTCATTACATGACGATCACAATTTCTCTACGTAATTGTGTTATTTATAGAATTTAGAGAAGTTGTAGTACGTGGTGGTGATGATGGAATGCCAAATGGCTTTTACATATTCTACTAGTGTCATTTCAAATTACAGCCATATATATAGTAAGCTATAGATTCCACAGACATGGTCCATATGTATTCATATCAAGCAACTCAAGTGCCTTGTTTTGAAGATTGTCTCAAGATTTTTCAAAGCTTTACAAAGATTTTGCAAAATATGGATGAATTTGATCTTGATTTTGGTTCCATGAAATATGGGATTTGATTTTGGATAGATTTGGTCCAAGATTTGGTTCCATGAATTGTGGGATTTTGTCCCCTTCTCTTACACTATAAAAGGAAGCATTGGCTTCCCATTTCAACACACCAAGCCAAGAGAGCTAGCAACTAGAAAGAGAAAGGAGCTAGAAAGGCTTAGTGAGAGAAAATGAGAGTGAAAGGGTTCTAAGAGAAATTAAACAGTTAATTTATTTCTCAGTTGAGAGAGTTTGTAATTCTTTATATTATTTTTAGTGAATTTCTGAGATCTCTCCCCGTGGTTTTTTCCAGTTGAGTTTCCACGTAAAAATTCTTGTGTCATTATTTTTTATCTCATACAGTTGTGTGTGTGTGTTATCTTAGTGTTTATTTTATGAGCCTGATTTCTCAACAATTGGTATCAAGAGCTTTTGCTTCACGCCGTTGGTGTCTAAGAACGATTCATTTATTGAGAAATCTCGCAGGTCACAAATAAAAAGATGACAAGCACAAGTATGAGGTACGATGTTGAACCATTTGATGGAAAGTCAAATTTCAGTATTTGGTAGAATACGGTCAAAGATGTATTAGTTCAACAAGGATTGGCGAAGCCACTAGAAGGGATTGAGAAGAAACCAGCAAATGTGACAGAAGACAAATGGGCAGAACTTGAAGTAAGGATCGTGGCAACAATCAGACTGAGTTTGGCGCCACAGATCAAATATTAGGTTTTGACAGAAACCTCTCCGAAAGACTTGTGGGAAAAACTTGAGAAAGTTTACAAGTCGAAGTCTCTGTCAAACCGGTTATATTTGAAGAAGGAATTGTACAGGCTTCAGATGGAAGAAGGGTCAGATTTGACCAATCATATTAATGAGTTTAATAGATTGGTGACCCAGCTTACTAGTATAGATGTGAAGCTGGATGAAGAAGATAAAGTTTTATTGTTTCTGGTCTCTCTACCAGATTCATACTCAACTCTCCAGACTACTCTCCTTGTAGGGAAGGAAAAGCTTGCAGTTGACGATGTAATGTCAGCAGTCCTGGACCAAGATAAGTTCAAGGGCACTACTTCCAGAGATCAAGGAGACAGTCTTCTTGCATTTTCAGATGGGCGTGGCAGGGGTCCTAATCGGAAGAAGAATTTCGGCAAGGAACGAGGAAGGTCTCAATCGAGTTCAGGCAAGAAGGATATATCTCAGGTTGAGTGTTATCATTGCCACGAGAAGGGCCACTTCAAAAATAAGTGTCCATTATTGAAAAAGGCGAACAAGAAGAAAGGTAAGCAGATTGAAAATTCTGCTAATGTTGCTGAGAAAATGGATGTCTGCAGCGATGGAGAGCTGTACACAGTGGTAGAAAATGAAGCTTCACGAGATGATCTCTTATCCATTAGAGACAGTAGCAGCCTTACAGATTGGTACATGGATTCCGGTTGTTCTTTTCATATGTCCCCTCACAGGGATTGGTTTGATACTTTTACATCCTGCAATGGTGGTTCTGTGATATTGGGTAACAATGCAATCTGTAAAGTTACCGGGATAGGCACCATCAAAGTTAAAATGTTTGATGGGGTCGTCAGAACATTGGGTGATGTAAGGTATATTCCAGAATTGAAAAAGAGTTTGATATCGGTTAGAGTACTTGACTCTATAGGCTGTAGTATCTCAGTCAGAGATGGTGTCATGAAAATTACCAATGGTTCAATGATAATTATGAAGGGACAGAAAAAGGGCACCCTCTACAAGTTGATAGGGGACACAGATACTGATGGAGCAGCGGTTTCTGTGCAGGATAATTCCAACAGTGATTGCACATAATTATGACACATGCGACTTGGTCACTTGAATGAAGGTGGAATGAAAGAACTTCACAAAAGGCAGTTGCTGAAAGGTGTCAAAACGTGTAGTTTGAAATTTTGCAAGTATTGTTTGTACGACAAACAACGAATGGTCAGCTTCAAGGCAGGAGCACATACCAGTAAGAATGTACTTGATTATGTACATTCAGATGTTTGGGGCCCGATCAAAGATACGTCAATGGGTGGAGCCCATTATTTTGTCAGCTTCATAGATAACTACTCCAGAAAGGTGTGGGTGTATTTTATGAAGCAGATGTCCGAGGTTTTTAGAATCTTTAAGCAATGGAAAGCTAAAGTAGAAAATCAGACCGGAAAGAAGCCGAAGTATTTCAGATTAGATAATGGCATGGAATACAAGGACAAGTCATTCCTACAGTTCTGTCAGGATGAAGGTATCACCAGGCACTTCTCAGTTAAAAGAACTCCATAGTCAAATGGGGTTGCAGAGAGGATGAACAAAACTCTGTTGGAACGCGCCAAATGTATGAGGTTGAATGCAGGTTTGCCCAAGTATTTCTGGGTTGAGGCAGTCAACACAGCCTGTTATCTGATAAATCGATCCCCTTCAGCTGGAATTGATTACAAAATCCCCAAGGAGGTATGGACTGGGAAATCAATTGATTTTTCTGTAATGAAAATCTTTGGTTGTCCAGCTTATGTTCATTTGCCGGTTGATGAGCGACAGTCCAAACTTGATCCAAGGTCAAAGGAGTGCATTTTCCTTGGATATGAAGATGGAGTCAATGGATACAGGTTATGGGATCCAGTATCCAAGAAGAAGGTTGTTAGCAGAGATGTGGTGTTTAATGAGAAACACATGCTGAACAAATCCGAGAATGAAGAATTTACAACAAATGAGTTGCAGAAACACCCAGTTGAGGTGGAGCTTCCTGAAGAGAACAAAGAAGCTGAAGAGATTGAAGATGATCATCCTTCAGATCCCCAAGAGATGTTCTATAATCTTGTTAGAGATCGGGAAAGGCGAGTCAGCAAACCAGTGCAAAGATATGAGTTTGAAGACATGGTTGTCTTTGCCTTGATTGCAGGTAGTGGAGATCCAACTAGCTATCAGGATGCTATTCAGTCCGAGGATAATGATAAATGGGCGATAGCGATGGCAGAAGAGATGGAGTCTTTACAAAAGAACAAGATTTGGGAGTTAGTTCAACTTCCAAAAGGATCAAAGGCTATAGGATGCAAATGGGTGTTCAGGAAAAAGGAAGTTCAGCTCGATAAAGAAGGTGAAAGATTCAAAGCCAGATTGGTGGCAAAGGGATTCTCTCAGAGAGAAGGAATCGACTACAATGAGATCTTCTCACCAGTTGTGAAACACACATCGATTCGGTTGATCTTGTCTATCGTAGCATCACAAGATATGGAGTTAGAGCAGCTTGATGTGAAAACAGCTTTTCTCCATGGTGATTTAGAAGAAAAGATCTACATGAAGCAACCAGAGGGGTTTATTGAACCAGGGAAAGAGGGTTTAGTTTGTAGCTTGAAACAGTCTCTCTATGGTTTGAAGCAGTCCCCGAGACAGTGGTACATGCGGTTTGATAGCTTCATGGTGGCTCATGGTTACTCTCGTTCTGAGTATGATCCATGTGTGTATTTCAGATTGCTTAATGATGGTTCTCTAGTACTGCTGGCGTTATATGTCGATGACATGTTGATAGCAGCAAAGAGGATGACAGATATTATTCAACTGAAGAATTTATTGAGCAGTGAATTTGAAATGAAGGATCTTGGGTCAGCCAAGAAGATCCTGGGTATGGAAATTCACAGAGATCGTCAGGCAGGAAAGTTGTGGTTAACTCAGAAAAGATATGTGCAGAACCAGGGAAAGAGGGTTTAGTTTGTAGCTTGAAAAAGTCTCTCTATGGTTTGAAGCAGTCCCCGAGACAGTGGTACATGCGGTTTGATAGCTTCATGGTGGCTCATGGTTACTCTCGTTCTGAGTATGATCCATGTGTGTATTTCAGATCGTTTAATGATGGTTCTCTAGTACTGCTGGCGTTATATATCGATGACATGTTGATAGCAGCAAAGAAGATGACAGATATTATTCAATTGAAGAATTTATTGAGCAGTGAATTTGAAATGAAGGATCTTGGGTCAGCCAAGAAGATCCTGGGTATGGAAATTCACAGAGATCGTCAGGCAGGAAAGTTGTGGTTAACTCAGAGAGGATATGTGCAAAAGGTCTTGAAGAGGTTTAACATGCCTAATGCTAAACCAGTTAGCACTTCGTTGGCAACACATTTCAAGTTATCTTCACAGTTGGGCCCACAGACAGAGGATGAGGTGGAGTCTATGTCCAAAGTACCGTATGCAAATGCGATGGGTTGTCTCATGTATGTCATGGTATGTACAAGGCCAAATATCTCATATGCAGTAAATATGGTTAGCACGTATATGGCAAATCCAGGAAAAGAGCATTGGAATGCTGTTAAATGGTTTTTTCGTTATCTAGCAGGTACAACCAATTACGGTCTTATGTTTGATCCTGATACTGCGAGAAGTGAGGTTACAGGGTTTGTTGATTTGGATTATGCTGGAGACCTAGATTCAAGAAGATCTACAATAGGGTTTGTATACACCTTTTGTGGAGGATGTATATGTTAGAGGTCAGTGTTACAGTCTACGGTAGCATTATCAACAACAAAGGCTGAGTATATGGCATTGGCAGAGGCAGGCAATGAGGCTTTATGGCTAAAGGGACTAGTTGAAGAACTAGGTTTCATGCAGGGCAGTATCTGGATACAGTGTGATAGTCAAAGTGCTATTCATTTAGCAAAGAACCAGGTATTCCATGCCAGAACTAAACATATAGATGTTCGGTATCACAAAATTCATGAGTGGCTAAATAATGGTGACATTGCAGTTCGCAAAATTCACACAAAGGATACTGCTGCAAATATGCTCACAAAATCAGTTACAGCAGAAAAGTTCAAGTATTGCTTGGACTTAGTTCACTTCATCAATTGCTAAGTTCGTAGTGGAGTATCCAGGGAGAGGGATACATTCACAGACACGAAGAAGTTCACAATACGTAGTATTTGAAAAATATGAGCCAAGGTGGAGATTGTTGAAGATTGTCTCAAGATTTTTCAAAGATTTACAAAGATTTTGCAAGATATGGATGGATTTGATCTTGATTTTGGTTCCATGAAATATGGGATTTGATTTTGGATAAATTTTGTCCAAGATTTGGTTCCATGAATTGTGGGATTTTGTCCCCTTCTCTTGCACTATAAAAGGAAGCATTGGCTTTCCATTTCAACACACCAAGCCAAGAGAGCTAGCAACTAGAAAGAGAAAGGAGCTAGAAAGGTTTAGTGAGAGAAAAGGAGAGTGAGAGTGAAAGGGTTCTAAGAGAAATTAAACAGTTAGTTTATTTCTCAGTTGAGAGAGTTTGTAATTCTTCATATTATTTTTAGTGAATTTCTGACATCTCTCCCTGTGGTTTTTCTCAGTTGGATTTTCACGTAAAAATTCTTGTGTCATTATTTTTATCTCATGCAGTTGTGTGTGTTATCTTAGTGTTTATTTTGTGAGCCTGATTTCTCAACACTTGCCTACAGGTGAAGCCCGGGCTTAGCAGATTAAAGAACACTTTGGTGGGTCTTGCACCTAACCTTATTTGTTCTTCCACCGCTTGGAAATTCTTCTTTCTTTTCTATATCTGGTGTATTCCTGCAAAACAAAATTAAAGGCTAAAAAAATCTAGCCTCTATGAAAAATGAAAAGGAATATTATTAAATGAATTTATTTGTAATTAATTCGTACTTGTCATCTGGCAGTCCACATCACCCAAAAACATGTATTTTAACACTTTTAGTTCTTCAGTTTCATCATCTTGTTCATCAAATTGCCTTACCATTTTCTTCATATTCAGGATCACTCTTCTTTCAGGTTCATCACTTCCCCTTTTATTTATTATTATTATTACTATTAATATTCGATTATAAATGCATGCTCAAGTTGAGATCTTTGTTCTGTTTCATATTCTGCATCTGGGTTTTGGGTTATATTTAAATATGTTTACTGTACAATTTTCAAGATTCCTTTTTTTTGGGTATGTTTACAAAGATACAATAAGAAAGTGAAAGGTAAACTTAATTAGATGTCTCTTTTTCCCCCTTCTTCTGCCCCTTTTTATGGGTTTTGGGTATTTTTCCAAGTTGTATTTAGCTCTTGTAGTCCAGTTCTTCCATACACCTAATAAAGCGTATCTTCTTTGTTTTGATTAAGATAAAAAAATGAGTTAATTTAGATGATTCTTAATAGGATGGATTGTATAGCTGAATCCTTGCTATCTTATGAACGTTGGGAATTAATGACATTGATGATAGTCTGAATTGCATTTTGTATTATTATCCAGTTATGTAAAACTGAAAGGTTTTCAGGCTTCGTGTTCCATAATTGCATTAGCATAGAATGCAGGCTGATGTTTAAGGCTTTTGTTGGAAAAGTTTTAGAATTTGTATTTCTTTGCAATGGTATGCAGTTAGAGGTTGACTTGCTATGTCTGTTACTGTTTGGTGCTTGTGATCAATGATGAGGAGTTTATTGGTGAGTTATGAGATAAATCTATATTGTGCTCCACATTTTTAGGACAAAGGGTTGGCTTTGAATAACGGACATAACTGCAATAGCCGACTTGGGGACTTGGAATGAAGTAGGCATTACGTAATGGTCACGGACACTAGACGTGTGGATATGCTTTTTGAATTTACTCGAATCCAAGAACACGATGATATCTCGTATCTATAACTTTTGGGTCTATTTATGTCATTCAAAAAATTATTTTTGGGGGTTGGGGAATGGAGGAGGCGAGAGGAGCGTGGTTTCGCCTCCATTAAGGACTCCTAGTCTTCTTTCTTTTATATCTTTCAGTGGAGTCCTCCTCCATCTTTGATGAAGCTATCTTCTTTACATGGAAATTTCACTTTTTAACCAAAAATTTTTGTTTTGGCCTTGAGGATTAGGAAGATATCCAAAAATTCTCTGATTAATTTTGAAAATTGGAGTACGTGGAGAGTAAATTTTGGAGACGAGAAATGCTTGGGCCAACACTATGACATTTATATTCACCTATGTTGAAGACCAGCAGGACAGTCGTTAGATTACTGATGAAACTGCACTAATTTATATGATACTCTGATCAACATGAACTTTCCATATATATATATATATGGGCACAATCCATAGCAAGTATTTGCTATGGATAAAAAACTGGCAAACATTATCTACACCGTACAAAAAAAAAAAAAATGACCAAAATTAGAAGTTGAGAATAGACGTTAGCTATTATCAGTAGCGGACGCTTAAAAAAATTTAAACGAGCTTTCTAATATGGTTTGAGTTTCTGATCAGCATCCGGTATTAATAGTAGCAGACAACAACGATGTTCAATTTCTAATCATGACCGTTACTTCTTATTTTCAATGGTATAGATAGTGTATGTCAATTTTTGATTCATGACAACTACTTGCTATAGATCATTCCTTATATATATATATATATATTGTTTGATAGCTGTTTCTTATGGTTTCATGTCATTCTTTTATATTTGAAATTAATGATCTTATAGCCGTGTCTGTACTATGTACCCTGAATTTAGTGATTCTAGAATCTTGACACCATTGATATTTAAATTTTAATTAAATGGCTATTAATTTTCTTATAGAGGCAGATAGAAGAAATCCATTACTCGCTAGGAACTATCATTTGTTATAACAAACAATTGGTTTTCACCCCTTATCCATTATGTTAATTGGAGGATGTTTTTTGAGGCGGACATGTTTGGGAACACAAGCTTGTCAACTAACATTTGTCTTCAGGATATCTTTCTGTGACGGTGCTAAAACCTACTTTTGGCATTGAAGATAAGAGTTCTGTAAAAAGCATTCAGCATGAGCTGTGGCCACTTTGATGAAATTGATCCGAAGAAAGCGAAGTTCCATTGTTGTCTAGTTTGGACTCCTCTCCCAGTTGTCTCATGGTTGGCACCGTTCTTGGACATGTTGGTATATATAGGGAGGATGGAGCTGTTATAGATTTCTTGGGATCCAACCTTAATAATGTCAACAACGTCGCATACGGTGCTATAGCAAGATATATTCAACTCGATAGAGAGAAGGTAGACCTCCATGCTGCCCTAAATTGAGTAACATGTCATTTCTCATCTTGTTCACAGTATTAATCATAATCATTTTCCTATATCCATAACTGCTATTTCCATGTGGAAATATAATATACCCACAAGGCTCTCTTCAAATGAATAGTGAATGAGTCCCGCATCTACATGAGACAGACCCTCGTGGAAATATCAATTCCCTTACCTTACTTGCCCTCGGCACTAGTCCTTTCCTTCCTCCTAATAGCCTAAAAGGATTGGAACTATGTAGTTTCCTTTATTTTTCTTTTCAGTACTGAATGGCATGGGATTCGACTGACTACTTGCATCATTTGTTTGATTTATCATAATTTTTTGAATTTAAATGCTTGCACAGTGCTGTTTCCCCCCAAACCTTGCTGGTCACACATGTAAGCATCACTACATTCAGAGTATGGAAGTGCAATGGATGACGCCATCCGATCAAGTGTACAAATGTTACTACCTCGTCACGTGTAATTGCCACTCGTTCGTTGTTAATTGTCTGAATTGGCTCTGCTACAAGGAATCAATGAGTTGGAACATGATTGATGTAGCGGCTCTTGTATTGTTCAAGGGCCAGTGGGTGGACAGATTTTCATCCTAAGATCGTTTGTGCCAGTCATGCTGTTGCTTTGCTTGGGCATTATAATGGTTGGATGGCCTTTCTTGATCGGGCTGCTTTTATTCTCCATGCTCCTTAGTATTACTTGCTGTGAAGTCATAGATGTACTTGTAAACACTTTTGATATACAAAAGACTGGTCCAATAAAGATGCAGATTATGCCATTTGAAATGAAAATCAACAGGTTTTCATCTTTTATCATGTTAAGAACTCAATTGATTCTCATCTTGTTACTGTGGACCTGATGATTGTAATTATAAAGATTATATGAAAATGTCTGTCCTATAAAAACTAAAACAAAGTAAACATATCATACATTGCTCCAAAAAACAAAAACTGCATAATCCCAAGGAAAGGGAGCCCGAGTAACAGCCACAAAGAGGTGATATATAAAAGAAGATAATTAAATTTGGTTAAGTTGATCTTACAATATCCCTTCATCAAGAATATAAACATTGTATTTCTTGCAAATGCTGTAGTTCGACCAAAATTAAAGACGCATGAACATGATTAGATTAGAAACATGTATGATGATCAAAATGGTTCCATTGTTCCTGGTTACACATCCAGTGTATACTGTGGAGAGGAGCGAACGTGATTAGATTAGAAACATGTATGATGATCAAAATGGTTCCATTGTTCCTGGTTACACATCCAGTGTATACCGTGGAGAGGAGCGCTTTATATCTTCTAGGCTTCAGTCAAAATCTACCTCATGCTCCATACTTTGGGGCCTTCCAAAGCTTAAATGCTACTTCATGTAAAAATCTATCTGCGGGCACAGTGAGGTTTCCACAATGCTGCATGGAGGAAGGAAAAACTATAATTATTATATCATTATAATAGGCACCACAAACCATTGAACACATTCAGAAGGGCAGGGCAAACAAATCATAGAAGTACTGTACAGTTAATATATAAATCAAGGATGTATAAAGGCATAAATTATAAAGTATCTATGTAATAAGCCTCTTGTAGTTGACAAATTTTAATAGTTATCCACCCCTTCTTAGGTTGGTAAAACGACATTAAGCCAATCTGAAAGTTGTCAAGAATTTAACGTATGAATATGCAATGGAAACTATGGAAGTTAAAGTTTTAGAACAATGTTCATTCTCATGACAATATTCAAGAACCCAACCAGGTTCTAGAAACAATATGACCAAGAGGGTGCCATTCCCAAAAAACACGTAAAAACTATAACAGCATGAGTTAGAATACTTTCACGCAATATACCAGAACAGTCACAATTAACAAGTCACTGAATTGGTACCTCTTTAAAATCTTCAAAAGAAATCTTCTGCACCATATCCTTGCGGGTTACACCACTCTGCCATTGGGCCATTAACATTGGGCAATGGGGCCTGCAGTACAACAAATTACAAATCTATAAATCTGACTGTTATGACTTATGTGTAAATTAGTAGAAGAACCCATCAAGTTTCCACTTACCTAACATCCTTCCGAAGATTGCTTCCTTTCATAGTGTAACTTTGACGAGGGACTAGCAATGAAAGATCAGAGTTAGTTTTATGAATAGTGCTTGAAACAGATAAACTCAAATCATCATCCTGTGAGACATCCCCATGGCTCAAAATAAGAGACAGGTGCAAACGAGAGCCAATTTCAGATCCAGCGTGGGCTATGTGCATTAACAAACCAACTAAAGCATTGACAAATTCGATATCTTTTTGACCAAATATCTCCTTATGAGCTCCAATATGAAGAAAAACTAAATCAAACTGATTTGTCTCAAAAACATTCCCTTCTTGAAATCCAAGCAACTTCAGCAATTCAAAAGCTACCACATCATTTGATGGCCCAACTGAAGGTTGACAAGTATCAAATAACTCATTCAACTGCAGCACAATAAAGCCAAGTTTGCCTCCAAAGGATTTCAAAGTTGGATTATCTGTAAGTAAAGCAGCTCTCATTCCCATAAACCTGAAGTTGAGCAATTTATTTAGTGTCTTCTATATACAGAATAGCAGATTGTTTCGTATTGAAACTTAAAATTTCAACTTCATAAAAAATAAAGCGTTATACCTTTCCGATATGGTTGGGATGGACAACTTTTCTTGGCACTCGACTTTGGATGTACCCTCTCCATTCTGCAAAACCAATATAAGGGCCGTAATATTGTAATCAGTAAAAAAAGGGCTGTCATAGTATAGTTCATCATATGACATTATAACCATAGGTTATGTGAATTTCACCATGTCCGCATAAGCATCAGATGCATCCAGTAACTGGGAAAATTCTCTAACTATTCTTGCATCCTCGTTTTCTGCAATCATTTATCCAAGTAAATCCCAAACATAATAGATGAGACATGTAAAAGTAATATAGAGCAATCCCTTTCTAGGACAAAGAAGGTAATGCTAGTTTGTAGGCCAGTCCCAATAAGTGACAAAAGGGTGTGATTATAAATGTCTAGAAGATGGGTAAGAATGACTAAGAAAAGAAAAGATATATATTTTGAGGAAGAACAAATCAAATTCATGAACCAAAGAATTCTTATTCAGTGGATATGATTTTATTTTGTATTAGTCTTTAATGAATATAATTTACAGAGTTGGTAAAAAAACACTGATGGTGGGACATGAGAGAAACACCAAGAATGGTGAAAATAATTTCATGGCAGATAAGTTATAATCTGTAACATTTTCTAAACAAGAATTGCCTTAGGTCTCATTTCATTCACCACTATTACAAGCAAAACTAATCAGTTACTTGGCTCAAAATGAAAGCCAGGGGTTTAATATTTGGCCACACCCGCACTAATTGCTTTAAGCATCAGTCTACATAGTTAATGAAACCAACATAAAAGCTAACATTAAGCTCCACTATTTTCAATCAAATCCTTAAACAGATGGCAGATAAAAAACACAAACTTTCACTAAAAAACTCGACCCTTCTTAAGGCTTCTTATTACCATGATCATGAAATCAAAGTTTAACACTTTATATGAATCGAGCTGGTAGTATCATCACCATGCCTAATGAGCATCTAGAACTTTGATTCTAATTCTTACGTACGTTTCTTTATGTTGCAAGATGGCCTAGCTAAGTCTTCTATGTTTCAAAATCCAATTACTCTGGACACGGTTATTTATTCTTTCCCATTACACTTAAAAAATTTCTCATCATTTTCTACCAGCAAGAAATTTAAATTAGTACTCATATTTACCAATTTAATCCCACTTGAGCAAAATTGTATCTTTACAGTGTAAAACAAGAGAACAATCATGGGCGTGTCTCTGTTTGATTGGTTAAATACAATTACAGAATTTACTCATCTCATTCTAAAAGAAAATAGCGAAATACAGAATTATATATATATTTGATAGAGAGAAAAATAGAACCTGAAGGAGGGGAGTGAGGGAGGGATAAGAAGCTACAACAGGCTAGAGATGCGAGCGAATGGAGATGGGTATGAATCGGGTCGACGAATCGGGCCAACCCATCCCCGTATAACACCAGTCCTCTGCTTGGCCTGCCCGCCATTCTCTCCCACTCTACTCAAAAACTTCAGAGTAATGTGGAAGGAGATTCTATGTAGGAAGTATAATATACTAGTAGATCATTTCTTTTGGGTTGTGTAGGTTTCACAGAAGAAAGTTATGTATACGTGGCTCACATTGGGGTCGGTAACAGCAACAGTAGCACACTCTTGTGTAGCCTAGGTGAGGTTATACTGACTTCCATATAAACATACATAATAAAATTTGATATTTTGTTTTATTTACTTTTTGTATAAATTAAATCCTAAATTTGTATATTTTGCTGTCAATTCAATTGTCATTAAGAAAAAGTAGTCTAATTTCTTATAGTACTTTAGAACTTTAAAACATTATTGCAGAAAAAATCATTTGTAGATTAATATATTTCAGGCTCAAATAGATGTGTCTAAATGGTAAATATTCTAAATAAATTACTACTTCTGTGTTTGTGAGAAATGTCACATTTGCACTTATTCTTATCTCAGAATTATTGATCTAATATTTTTTGTCAACAAATAAGATGGATAAAATATAATTATTTATTGAAAACATGAGGGGTCTCTTGTAATAAAAATATTTTAAAAAGTTAATAGAACATCCTTGTGTATATTAACATGAGAAGAAGTGTTTTTTTTTTCTTTTTTTTTAGAACCTATTACAAATAGTTACTAAATATGTTGTTGAGAGTCGACCATGTAAACTTGCACAGTAAAGGAAGGGATTTTTATCATTATGCTATCACTTTTGCTCTAGAAAAAATATATTCAATTACACAAAACGACGTCATTTATGTATGATAACTTACGTAATTATATGTAATGTGACTCACCTCTTTCTTTACGCCTTATTTTTTAAAAAATTAAATCATTTTTAACTTATTTTTAGATAACAAAAGTTAAAAAATAAGTTGATGTTGGAGGTTTTTAAATTTTTATTCTCAAAAAGTATCTCAAATGATATATCACCGTAACATTGATTGCGTAAATCTCAAGTAATTGTATATATCATAAATTATCATTAAAATATTCAATTACATGTCATTTAAGACCTATTTAGGGGAAAAAATAAATTAAAACCCCACACATTTATTCTTTAAAAAACTCGAAAGTAACACTTTTCATGAATAAGGAGGTGTTTGATAAAAACTTAATGAAATAGTTCTGAATGCTTAAGTAATCTGAATGAGCTGAATTAAGTAGATTTCTGAATACTAAATGGAAAAAAAAATTGATAAGTGATATGTCTGGAACATCTGAATAACATATTTTTATTATTTTACCCCTCTAAAAAAATTCAAAGTAATTGTAAATTTATTTAATATTACTTAATATAATAATTAATATTTTTTATTTTATTTTTTACTTTATTCAGTTAGAACTTAACTATTCAGCCAAAAAAATTAGACTTAATCATTCAGTCCAAAAATCTAACCGATTAAACCACTTAGTAAAAAACAAATGCACTGAATGACTGAATTTCATTGGGCCAAAATCAAATAACCCCTAAATTTGGTCTTTGGAGGGATCAAAACCGTAGACTTTTATTATTTGAGAAACCAAATTGGTGTTCTCGAGTGGTTTTGTGGTGGTGTTACAGATTGTAACAGATTGTAACACCGTAAAACCATAATGCACTAATTGTGAGGTGAGAATAAAGAGCAGTCTGCACTCCGATGGATTGATAATTGGAAAACTGGGAATAAAACATAAATTTAAGACGAGCTTATTCATGAAGAATGGTTCTTTCCTTTTCATCGAGGAATATAGATATGGAAATAGGTAGAGGCTTTTTGTGGAACAAAGAATTTGAGGTAACACTCCTAATCAAACCTCTCACAAACTAAGCTTCAAAGCACAATAGCCAACCCAAAAGAAATCAGTATACAATACAAAGACCCTAAATTTAGATGCGATCAATTGAAGCTGCTCTTACTGCACTTGCTTGAATCAGCAGCATTATCTCCAGCAGCCATGTAACAAACGGCATGACCAAAAAAATTGTAGGAAGCTTAAATTGCAAAAGCCCCAAATCGGCTCTCTGCGTATCCAAGCTTTAGGAAGATACTCTTCGAGTTTATTGGACTTTAGGGTTCGAATCTTCAACTTCACTGTCGAATACAAAATTTGGAAATGCTGTGGTAATATCACTGGAAAATTGTGAAATTACATCATAAGGAGAATTAATTAGTCAACAAGGTATTTTTCAGCATAAAATTAACTACTAGTGTGATATTAGCTTTTAAGTTGAATCAAATCCACTTTTTTTTGTGAAGAATGATAAACATACTAATGTCACCATGTTATTCATTGTTTTATAATCTGTAAGAAGGAATATTTGTAATATCTGAATCTTTAAAAAAAAAAGTATAGGGTTAAAAGAAAGGAACTATATAAAAGTATAAAACTCTGAAGGAAGCAAGTTGCATACCTCAAATAAGGGAGTGTCATATTCTTCAAGATGGTGGGATTTCGAACAGCAAAAACCTTCCATTCCTCTTTACAGATTTTTCCGTCCTGGTCAGCATCAGCATCAGTAAAAGTCTGAGAAAGAACTCAGAAGAATGAGATCCAATGATTATAACCCAGAGTAAATAAATAAGTCGAGAAAGGAGCAAGTTTACAAACCCCAACCTTGTCAATAATAGCCTCAAGAAGTTCATCTGACAGCACCATGTCAGATTCTTTCAAAATTGCAACAACCATTTGCTTGACCTGAAAATTGAAGTGTTTTGTCCATAACTTGATATTCTAAGGACTGTGGATAGTCATTTCATGAAAAATATGGCCAAGAGACAGTCAGATATCACTAAAATGATATAAATCAAAACACTATTAAACAAGCCTTGATTTAGACCCATTTTGAACTCCGATAATTTTCTTTCAAGTAGAATACAATGACACAAATCTAGAGTAAAATGTTTACTTTCTCAAAAAACAAAAATAGATTAAAGTGTGCAGCAGAAACCTGCTATTTCAATGGGGCCTGCATCATGTTTGATATAATCGTCATGGAACTACTCAACTCCGGTTGTCTAAATTTCTTTTGTGCAGTGATAATAAAACATAACAAATGTCACCAAGAATAAAATTATTCAGAAACAGTATATTACTAATTCTTTTCAGCAAGTTGACGCATTTACTAGCAACATAAATAAAAATGAACTAATCCTGAGAAGTTAACAATGTGAATTGTTTATAACAAGAATGGCAGAAATATTAGATTTTTCAAACCATCTTTTCTTTTTCTCCATAAATTAGTTTGCAACTGCTGAGAACCAAAATCGGCTGTACAGAATACTCACTTCCTCTCGCTCAATGAACCCAGTTTGTCTTAGATCATAAAGCCTAAATGCAACTGCAAGCCATCAAAAGAAACATAGATGGGTTATATCCATGAGATGGACTTTCGTTTATAGCCCAAATATAGCCTACGATCCCTTACAGTCTATTTTTTCTTCAACTGGGGCATAGGGATGAAAGATGCTGAGCACATGGACAAATTCCTCGAATTCAATGACACCATTTTTCTTTTCATCAAAAAGATAAAAAACCTAGAGAGCATAAGCAACAATTAAGAAAATAACATATTATACTTATAAAGAAATGTTTTCGAACTAGGGATAAATGATGCCGCACTCAAACAAATGAAGAGAATGGAAAAAGAAATGTCTTAGTATATGTAAACCAGACTTTTCAATGTGGCATCAGTCTGCCGTAAGAGCACAAATAAATAAATCAAGTGGGCGAGCATAGCACATTAATTATGAAAAGCAGCAGTTTATAGTACCTACCACGTACTGTGGGGAATCCATGGTCTAAGGTATACAAGTGTTATAAGAAATTAGCATTTATATGTTTCATGGACTCGGGATTCCTAGAAGTAGCCTAAGAACTGTCCAACACTGGAATCTCCTATTTTGGGAACATTTTTCGTTATTTCTCACTATTTTGGAGGGTCAAATACCCACATCCATGTCATGTCCTGTGGACATGAGTACTTTTAGAATAATGAATAGTCCATGTAACACATAAATAGCGTATAGAAGGACTAACTAAAACAGAATGCAGAAACTAAGATGATAAGAAAAGTAATTTTATTTATTTTCAATTAAAAATTATGAAACATAAATTAGACAAGCAATTTGTCTCACAATGTACCCCATACAACATTTGCTACACCAAACAATGAAACAAGTAGTTGGGAAAAAGGGGTTGGGGGGGGGGGGGGGGGGAGGAGGTTCACAACTATGGTCCTAACCTCTCAAAAAATTTCAAGAAACAACGTCATTCTAGGCTTGATGAGACGAGTATAGGCCCCATCACTTCAAACAACTCCAAGTGTAGGAAGGTTTCCATCTGAAATATCTATGGTTGAATAAACAACATTGCTCTATTCGAGTAAATACCACATAATTATTTATAGACCACACATCTATAGCTCACCGGATATTTTCGTAATTTATCTTTGTCATAGAATAAGATTAACTTCTTCAGTGAACTAATTTGATCTCCCACACAGGATTCGACCAAGTAGAGATGGTACATATCTTCAAGTGCTATGCTTATAAACATGTTTTCTAACTCCAAATAAGCAGCCAAAATGAAAGTTTGTTTATAAACTCAAAACAGAGAACTATTTTTCTGTAGGACATTTACCCGATCTAGAAACAGATTCTCACCACATGGATTTCTGAACAGTGCTAACTGAAGCTCTTCCTATAGAAAATAAACATTGAAGTGAAAATCAGTACTGAGTTTAGTAATGTATTTACAAAGAGCAAGAGTACATGCAGAATGCAATAACTGTTGCATGCAAGCTGATTAATTGAAATCTATTATGACTGGATAGTAGGAAGTTGTTAATGATGACAATTGAGAATCACAATAATATAGAGACACACAAACAGTGGAACTGCTAACTGATTGTACTTCTTTTAGTCTTTTATAGTTGATTGATTGCATCCCTTTCTTTTAAAGATATGTTCATGATTTCCTCAGTTTCTGATGTATGCGTAAGTTTTTACTTAAGATCATACAAACATTTGACCATTATATCTTTTTACTGATAAATGCATTTTCAAAATAATTCACAAGTACTGAAAAAATGAAGTCGGAAAGACTGACCAAGCTTTTAATGTTTCGCCATACCACCGATCGTATTATTAGTCAAATTAGTTCGTTTAAGGAAAAAGTATTGCCTAGAAAAGAAAATTTCACAAGAAAACATCTATGTTAAAGCTAGTGTCAGCAATATCATATCTAGAGGATTCCTGTGAGATAATAATAACTAGAAATATTTCTACGTTAAAGACCCTTTCTGAGACATTTGGTTAGACATAATGGTATGCTAAGTTTGGTCAAAATGACCATTCCGACAGAATCGCAATTTCTTTATATGTTGGAATCGCGATTCCTTAAACACATAAGAAATAGCGATTCCAATGAGTAAAAGAATGAGAAAAAAAATGTTAAAGACAAAAATGTCATCACCCAAGCCATGTGTGTGTGTGTGTGTGTGTGTGTGTACATATATATTAATGAGTTAATGATCCACAGTAAGTATTTATTCCATCTTGTTATAATAAAACTCTGTAATTGCAAAAATGTCATTGATAATCAAACAATAAAAAACTTGATTAATTAAATAAAATTCACAATTAAAAGTTTTCAAATCTACAATTAATAGTCATACGAGAGACAACTGCAAAAGTTAATGTTATGCTAACAAAAAATAGAAGAAAAGTATAATAAACACTATGTAATTTAAATTAAAAAAAACAAAAACAAAAAAAAACGACGTCGTTTTGGCCATTATTGGTGTGGTGGACCGCAAAAACCAAAACCAAACCGCAAATGCGGTATTTCAACTCTCCTAAAATCGTCATATATGTCGAAACCGTTGGTGCGGTTTTATTGATGCGGTTTGGTCTTTTTTTGTGCGATTTCATGACTAATTTTGGTTTTTGGCTCACCCCTACCCCATGTTTATTAGTAATTTTTTTAGATAACCCACTTAATCACTCAATAAAAAAACACTAAAATAAGAAATAAACTTAATCTTACATTCATGTGAAACTCAATCAGATATTGACTGTTTAATCAAAAGCAAAAAGGTAACCAAGGTGTATCATTTTTAATCAGAGGTTCCTAGAAGAAGAATTAGGCCATAAATTAGGATAAAATATAGGAAAACCAACCTTCCATCAATGATTCTTATTGTATCTGCGTAACAGTCAGTACTGGTAAAAACTAATTTAAAACTGCTATTTATAAGTACAAGGTATAGTATTTTAATAAACAAAAAGAAAAACGCAAAATATAAATTTGAAATGACGCCAACATAATAATTAAAAAAGACAAGAAATGTATCAATCTTGCCAACTCAACATTACCTTGTGAATTAGTCCATCATCAATAATTGAACTACTTAACTTTTTAAACAACTCAAACAACGCCTCCACTTCATTCACAGCAACTGCAGCATAACAAAAAAATCCAAGCCACAAAATCAGCAAATTAAAAGGAAAAATAAATAAAACCAAAACCAAATAAAATTGCATAATTTACATCGAGATTCATTGGCAAGTCGAGAGAGCTCAGGGTACCCAAATCGCAAATTTTTAGGACGGTGTAAGCTTTCCCAATCAAAGCAACCACAAACAGCTAAATTCAAAACTTCAATTATGGCTAACAATGGCACCGCATAGTTTTTCTCTTATGGATAATGAGCTCGATATCTGGTTTCAAATTAACAAGCAGTTCCCCAAACAAACAAACAATCTAAACAATTTAGCATTGTAGAAAAGATGAACTAAACAAAATCAAATGCATATTGACCACATAAGAGAGATATTGAGCTCGAATTACCGAGGAATTGTCTGTTGAATCCATGGCGGAATGACAGTACTCTGTCACATTTTCTCTCTCCTAATTAGAGCAGAGGAGACAAAAAAGAGGGGAAATTGGCATATATTTAGTTGTGGAAAAAATAAATGCCCAGATATTTTCGGGAGGAAAATTTTATATATATAATATTTAAATATAAAATTATATATTATATTTATTTTAATTATTAAAAAAATATTACATTGTATTTAAATATAAAATTAAATATTATATTTATTTTAATTATTAAAAAAATAAAACATCACATTAATTTTAATATTGAATGTAATGTTTAAATGTTATGTATTTATATTTATGAAAAAATTTAGATTTATTCATAAATTTTATTCGGTATATTTATTCATAAAAAAAATAAAAATATATAATTTTATTTATAATTATTAAGATAAATATAATAAAATTATATTTTTTTATTTTTTTATAAATAAATATAAAAAGACTCTTTATTTATTCTTTTCGTCACACTGGCTTTTTGTATGAATATAGTATTTACCACGTGGTCCAATGACCTAGAACTCAATAATGGTGGGTTTTTTTTTCTTTTTATTTTTCTTAATAATAGTTGGTTTAATGTCTGCGTCCCATACTCCCATGTATAATTTCATTATACTCCTATAAATTATAATTTTATTTGGTATTGAAACTTGCAAATCACATGTTTACTACATTCTCCTCGTTCATTAATGAAATTATACTCGACTCAACAATAACACCAAACAAAATATTTTTGTGACGCTTCTAAATTTGAACTTACATAATTTAATTTGAGATTTTATAAAATATACGATAACTATAACAAATCGTATATATAATAGAAATATAAAATTTAATAATACACAATTAAGTTTTTACTATTATTGTTATACTATATACAATATGTAAACACTACTACAGCTATCTTTCGAACATTCACTCTATTTCTCGGCTAGACTTAACTATTCTTTTATTTTTTTAAAAACAATGGAACAAAAAAAAAAGGGTGAGCTCAAATATGCTAGTAAAAAATATCACGACTAAGATAACAATGAGTAAATTATCATTAACCTTCAACAGTTAAATTCTTAATAGAATACAATAAACAATAACTTTTAGATTAATAATAGGAGCGGAATGAGCAATCCATTAGAAGAATAATGTAAACTATGATGTCCACTAACTTCTCTTTTTAAGAAAAATATCATCAACTTTTATCATCTTAAATACCACTGGTCGTGATAATATAAATTCACAGTTCCTAATCATAATCATGCAAGTCAACAATTCATCTTTACACTACGGGGCAAAAATATTCAAATATAACACTAATGGTCATGATCATACTAGTCTTCAGTCTTTTGTCATAATTATACTAAACAATAGCTCTTATTTGTCCCAGGCCAAAAAGAACATTCACCACGTGCCTTAAAATACACATAATAATTATATGACATTTATCCTATCATCTGTGCCCCAGGCCACATATATTCACAACAATGTGATTCATAACGATTAGAATAACAACAGTGATGTAAAATGATGAACAGAAAAAAAAAGGATAATCAATAAATATCGAAAGTTTATAATTTTACTTTGTGCAGATTCAAATAAATATTCAAATTGTCAACATGATGTGGAGTGAAATTCAAAAGTAATATTCAAGATCTACAATTTAGAATAACGGTTAAAGTTCAATGAAAAGATTTAAAAAAATAGGAAGGTTCAATTGAAATGATATTAGATGAAGCGCAAATTATTTAAAAACATATAATTATTTCATAAAACTTTATCAAATAGTACTTATAATAATAAGTTAAAAGTATGAAAAGAATGATACCCCTTATAAGTAAGAAATAAAATGATATCATTTTACGAGTATGAAAAGAATGATACATCTTATCTTAACACGTGACTAGATATTGATTTAAATGAAGTTAATCAACCTATATATTTATAATTTAATTAGTAACTACTACATATAATTTCATGGTGTGACGCCCCCAAATCTAGGCCCACACAGCCCAAACTTGAGTCGTCAAAAGACTACAACAAAATTGTTACAACAAGGCATAACGTACAACAATACAGTGTATAATAATACACAACTAAGTCTTCACTATTATTGCCACACTATTTTACAACACGTGAAGACTAGGATAGCTATTCCTCGGACTCTCACTCCATCCCCCGGCTAGACCCCGTTACGTTTTCATCTCCTGTTGAAAAACAATGAAACAAAAGAAAGGGGTGAGCTCAAATAGCCCAGTAAGAAATATCATGACTAAGATAATGACGAATAAATTATCATTAGTCTTCAACAGTTCAGTTCTGAATACAATAGACTACAAGGTTTATATCAAAAACTGTAGTTAAATTCTTAAACAATGTTCAGATCAATAATAGCAGCGGAATGAACAATCTATTAGAAGAATAATGCAGACTATAATGTCCACTCGCTTCTCTTTTTAGTAAAAATGTCATCAACTTTTATCATCTGAAATACGTCAAGATAATACAACTTCACAGTTCCTGGTCATAATCATGCAGATCAACAGTTCATCTTTGCACTACGGGCCAAAGACATTCAATATAACACCAACGATCATGATTATACCAGATTCAGCCTTTGGTCATAATCATACCAACCAATAGTTCATCTTTGCACTACGAGCCAAAGATAACATTCACCACGTGCCATAAAAGACACCGAACAGATGTATCGCCTTTAACCTAGTATATCGCCTTTAACCTATCATCTGTTCAACAATTATATCACATCTGTGCCCCCGGCCACAGATATTCACAACAGCTTGATTCTTGATGATTAATACAAATAACAGTGATACAAATGATGAACAGAAGAACAGGATAAACAATAAGTATCGGAAGTTTACTTTGTGCAGATTCAAATAATGTCCAAATTGCCAACATGATGTGGAGTGAAATTTAAAAATGATATTCAAGATCCACAGTTCAGAATAACGATTACAGTTCAATAGAAATGTTCAGAAAATAGGAAGGTTCAGTTGAAATAATGAAATTCAACTATTATGGAACATATAATATTTTCAGGAATTATAGAAGCAATAGTTCCATAATAAGTTTCGATTTAGGTGTATGAAAGAAAATAATATCCCTTACCGTAGCAGGTTTGATTAACAAAAGGTGAAGGAAATTAATATCCCTTACCATAGTAAGTTTGAATAATGGAAGATGAAAAAGATGGTATCCCTTATGAGTATAAAGGAAAATGATATCACTTACGAATATGGAATAAAAGTGTCATGTGATAATTCGTGTAGACAAATTATTTCCACACGAGACAAATAAAAAGTGTTATTCACCAACAGGCGGTAATCCGCGCCGTAAGGTTATTCCCATCAACTTGAATACGAATAGTTATTCACCAAACAGGCGATAATCCGCGCCGTAAGGTTATTCCCATCAATTTGAATACGAAGAGTTATTCACCAAACAGGCGATAATCCGCACCGTAAGGTTATTTTCAAAGATTAATAAGGAATGAATACAAAAGGTTATTCACCAACAGGCGGTAAACCGCGCCGTAAGGTTATTCCCACAATTTAATACATGGAAATAAATGGCGCAAGAAAGAAACGATATTATTTCCGAGAATCAAAGAATGATAATCCCTTCAAGTAAGAAATAAAATAATATCCATTTATGATGATGAAAAGAGTGATACCCCTTACTGTAGTAAGTTTAAATAATAGAAGATGAAAGAATATGATATTCCTTACCTTAACACGTGACTGTATATTGATTTAAATGAGGTTGATCAACCTATATATTTATAATATAAATTAGTAATTACCACATATAAATTTCAAGGTGTATGATAATTCATATATTATGAACTATCAAAATTATATATATTTAACATAATTTTTGTAGTATAATATAACAACTTTAAAATAGTTTTTAAAATAATATTTCAAAATAAATCTTCCAAAGAAAGCTTTTAAAAATGAATCTTCTTAAAGAAGAGTCTTCTAAAGGAAGATTTATGAATACTGTGAAAAATAGGAATTTATGAAATTACTACTCTTTAATAAAAGACTTACTTGAAAAATTCCTGCACTCCTTTTGGCTTTCAAACTCTCAAAATAACCTTACTATTCTTAGAGAAAACTCATAAAATTCTTATAGAAAAATTCTATGTTTTAGGTGTGATTTTTCTATTCAGCTGAGCAAGCTATTTATAGGAGAAAATAAGTTACTATGCGTGGTAGGTGAACAGAAAAAAATTCAGCAGAGGCTGCTGCGCAGCCTCCACCAACTCATTCCCAGCAAACACATTTCTCACATTTCGTGTGGGTCCCACATGTTTCTTACTATTCACGTCACTATTCACGTTACTATTTCAAATAGTAAAATTAATTATTTTATTTTTTTATTTATTTATTTATTCTTCCTGTGAGTCCATATAAAATAATGTTACCACAATAATGTAAGAAACACGTTACATATTTTTATTAATTTAATAATATAAATTATAGTGTATTTACTATTGTGACAATTATTAGATTCAATAATTTTAAACTACAGTGCACCAACAATTATTGACTCGATGATATGAAATACAGTGTAATGACAATTATTGAATCAATAATGCAAAATACTGTGTAGCAACAATAATTGAATTGATAATATAAAATATTGTGCAGTGACAATTATTGATGAAATGATGCGTAACAGTTACGGTGTCAATTATCAGACCAATAATATGAGACACTGTGCAATACCGTGTGCTACTGTAGAGTACCGTGTGCTACAGAAAATACCATAATTTACCGTATGCTACTATTCTTTTATCACCGGTATTTTAACTGTGACGACCCCAAATCCAGGTTCTTTAACCTCGGGTTTGGTTCTCACTGTACAATACATAACAACAATGAAATACATATATTGTATTCAAACTTCGCGGAATAATACAAAAGGTTCCTTAATCAAAAGGCTACACTTCCCAAGGTCTATTACCTTAATCTTAACATTACATATCTTAAGGGAAATACAAAAGATTTACAACAGTAATTACATAACAGTAATATAAACTAACATGCAATTACTAAAACTAAACATTCGCTTTCCCCTTGCCTTTGTCCGATTTAGAGCTTTCGGGAATGGCTGAAATATAGTCATGATATAGCAAGAATGAGCAACTAAATGGCTCAGCAAGTTTATAAACAACAATCATACGATATATCATGATGAAGGGAAATAACTTCAAGGTTTCAACAATAGCAATTGTGAAAGATAACAAGAATCAATGTTCAATAAAAGAAGGAATTGACTCTTTACTGCTGAGTGGTCTTTAATGACCCTGAACTGCTACTAAGGTAGAACAGACATACAATGTCTGACTCCTTGTTAAAATAACGGGACACTTGAGGGGATCAGTCCTCTCATGTCCTATGTATATGCATCACATTTAGTTTTCTTGCGCGCTGTCGGGTCTCCGACAAATAAAAATCCCCTTTAACTAGGGTTGTTCTATCTCAGTCTTACTGTAAGAATCCGCACCAGCCAATGGTTTGGATAAGCTTTTATAATATTCAACTAAATGAATTTAACATGCATTTGTCTAGCCGAAACAATTAGCTTAGACGTTCTTAAACAGTTTGCAAAAGCACTATGTGCGAATACAATAATAAATAACGATGTGAAGTAATTTTCGATAATTAATTCACTTAAAGGTCTGTCAAATATCTACGAGTGTAGATATTTGCTCAACAATAATTGAATTGCTCAAATTAATTAAAGTTGAATAATAATTGCAACAATAAGTACAAGTTAAGGGTAGAAGACTTGCCTCGTGCGTCGTTTACTGCTAACCAACTTAATTTAACAATCCTTGAACGGACCTAATAATTAAATCAGTTTGATCTTAAATTAGTATCATATACTTGTAAGTATAATGACCTTTATAAACCTTACGAACCACATAATTATATAATTATGGGTATATAAACACATAGGAAACATTATCATTAATTACTTGATAATATTTCAAATACAAGGAACCTATATTAATTATTTAATATAGTTCATACACTTATATAATATTATTAACAATTTAATAATATTTTATTAGTCTTGTAGTATTATTAATCGTTTAATAATACATTATTAGTCTTCTAATATTATTAATCTTTTAATAATATTTTATCAATCACTTAACATTATTAATCCATTAATAACATTTTATTGTCCTTATAATATTATTAATTATTTAATAATATTTTATCATCCTTATAATATTATTAATCATTTAATAATATTTTATTCACCTCATAATATTATTAATCCTTTAATAATATTTTATTTATTATTTAATATTATTAACTATTTAATAACATTTTAAATCATTATCTAATATTATTAATTATTTAATAATATTTTATTAATTATCTAATATTATTAATCATTTAATAATATTTTATTACCTCATTAATATTATTAACCATTTAATAATATTTTAAACATTATCTAATATTATTAATTATTTAATAATATTTTATTTAATATCCAATATTATTAATCATTTAATAATATTTTATTATCTTATTAATATTATTAATCATCTAATAATATTTTAAATCATTATCTAATATTATTAATCATTTAGTAATATTTTATTTATTATCTAATATTATTAATCATTTAATAATATTTTATTCATTATCTAATATTATTAATCATTAAATAATATTTTATTCATTTACTAATATTATTATTTATTTAATAATATTTTATTGACTTATTAATATTATTACTCATTTAATAATATTTTAATCTCTTACTATTATTATCAATCATTTCATAATATTTGATTACTTATTAATATTATTAACCATGTAGTAATATTTTAATACTCTTTAAATAATACCAAAAGTTAACTTTTAAATTGGGTTAACCTTAGTATTTAATTTAAACATTTAGATAGCATTGATTTACAAATAGACTCCATATAAATTTGTTTAATACCCAAATATATTCATTTTACACCTATTTCAACTTAATTTTTCAAAGAAAGCTCGACCCGGATCGACCCGACCCGACCCGACCCGACCCGGAGCACCAAAAATCTGCTTAGCAGATTGTTCTGACGCAGCTGCGTCACTCCTGACGCGGCTGCGTCAGCCGTTTTATCCGAAAGTCAACTGTTTGACTGTTCGACCCTCCGACGCTCCGACAGCCATAACTTCTTCATACGAAAACATTTTGGGGTGATTCTTGAGTCCATTCTCATCAGAATTTCCCCCTCTACAATTTCTCTTTAGACCACAAATCCAAATTCCAAACGTAACTAGACTCAAAATGGCTCACAATGCAACATAGGGTTTTAAAATCAACATCCTTTGCGGTAAAAGCCATAACTTCTTTGTTATTCATTATTTTTGAAAAGTTCAAAAAGGTTTTATCTTTAAAACTCATAGATCTAGCTTTCTAGCCATAAAAATCCACTTTCCAATTTGTACATTTCAAAATACAACCATAAACCTAGCATGCATAGTTAGGGTTTACCGGTAAAATTGTGTTATGAACTTTTCTACCATTTTTATGTATTTCTAACATACCAAAACATTTTATAAACACATAGATCTATGAATATACATATATTACATAGTTAAATACTTCTAGATCATCAAAACGAGTTTTGATCGGTTAAAAATTAATTTTAACCGATCAAAAACTTTCTAGACTACAAAAATGAAATAAGATGAAGTTGAGAGCACTTTTAAACCTTGAGGTCTTGGATGCTCTTCTTCTCCTTCTACCAAAGTAAGTTGTGTAGCTTGAGGACATCCACCAAGACCTTCCTTAGCTTTTTCTCTCAACACTTAGGTGTTTTGCTCTCAAATGCTCTCTCTCTTTTTCTTTCTAGCAACTTCAAATGAACTAACAAACATTGAACAAGTGTGGAGTGTTTCTTTTATAGCCAACCACTAACACACCATTAACTCACTAATTCACCCATGTTGGTCAATTTAATTGCTAATCATGCTTACTATTTGATTGAATGACCATTTGATTGACTCATAGAATGACTAGGGTTGTTCAACCACTATATGACATGGATGGATTTCCAAGCAATCTAAGAAGTCAAGTTATCCATGTGGGGCCCCCAAGAATTCAGCAAATTGGATTATCCAAGCCATTTTTCCTTTATTTTTAATGCAAAAATGTGCATATATACATCTATATATATATATACATATATATATATATATTGACCAAAGTTTGACCCTTAATGGACTTCACATTGGGCTTGGGAATAACTTCTATTGGGCTCATTTAATTAAATTGTTTGGGCTCAATTTAAATACCACATTGGGCTAGCATTTAAATAACTATGCTACATTTAATTAAATCAAGCATCGGGCTTGTTTAATTAATTACATGGGCTAGTAATTAAATTAATTACATGGGCTACTAGGTTAATATCTTTAACCTAGTTTATCAACTCATTTGAATTTAAAATATAATCCAATTAGATTTGCTTTAATTAATTATACACTTTGCTTTAATTCTTTAAATAAATATACAAGCACATAAGTACATTTATTTAATTATCTAATGCACAATTAATTAATGAGAAAAATTTAAATTCATTGCTAAATATTTATTAAGTATATTTACAATGACTAATGAAATTCGTGGTCATTACATTCTCCCCCCCTTATAAGAATTCCGTCCCCGGAATTACAAATTTAAACTACTCAAAACAGATGCGGATAGTTAGCCCTCATCTTTTCTTCAAGCTCCCACGTAGCTTCCTCAGCGTTGTGGTTCCTCCAAAGGACTTTGACAGAATGTATAATCTTATTCCGTAATCTCTGCTCTTTCATATCCAGTATCTGGACAGGAATTTCCTCGTACGATAAGTCTTTCTCGACTTGTATTGGCTCATAGGATATGACATGTTTGTGGTATGACTTGTATGGTCGCAACACTGACACATGAAACACATTGTGAATATGCTCCAGTTCAGGAGGTAAAGCTACCTCGTACGCCACTTCACCCACTCTCTTCAATATCTCGAACGGTCCTATGAACCTCGGACTCAACTTCCCTTTCTTCCCAAATCGGATATTCCCTTTCCAGGGAGATACCTTCATGAATACAAAACTCCCAACTTCGAAGTCTCGCTTCTGTCGATGTAAGTCGGCATATTTCTTCTGACGGTCCTGAGCTGCTACTAGCCGAACTCTTATTACTTTGATAATTTCTACCGTCTGTTGAACCAATTCTGGTCCCAACAGTCGGCGTTCACCTACCTCATCCCAACATAGAGGTGTTCTGCACTTTCTTCCGTATAATGCTTCGTAAGGCGGCATGCCTATGCTTGCATGATAACTATTGTTGTATGCAAACTCAACTAATGGTAGATGGTTCTCCCAACTGCCCTTGAAATCCATCACACAGGCCCTGAGCATATCTTCCAATGTCTGTATTGTTCTTTCACTTTGCCCATCGGTCTGTGGATGATATGTTGTACTCATTCTCAACTGTGTCCCCAATCTCTCCTGAAGACTTCTCCAAAATTTTGACGTGAAGCGCGGATCTCTGTCTGACACAAACGATACCGGCACCCCATGTCTCGAAACTATCTCCTTAATGTACAATTTGGCCAACTGATCCAAACTGAACTTAATCTTGATCGGCAAAAAGTGCGCTGACTTTGTTAGTCGATCCACAATCACCCATATTGCGTCAAATCCCTTCTGTGTTGCTGGAAGTCCTACCACAAAATCCATTGTGATATGCTCCCATTTCCACTCAGGAATCTCTAACGGCTGTAGTAATCCACTTGGTCTCTGATGTTCAGCCTTTACCCTTTGACAAGTTAGACATCGGCTGACACATTCTGCGACCTCCCTTTTTAAATTCGGCCACCAAAAGTGCTGACGCAGATCTTGATACATCTTCGTACTTCCCGGATGTATCGAGTATCTCGTACTGTAGGCCTCTTGCAAGATCTCTTCTCGTAGTTCGGGCACTAGCGGCACCCAAACACGATTTTCAAATCTTAGCAATCCCATGCTATCTTCCTTGAACTTGACCTCTTCCCCTTCGGTCATTCTCATCCTTATTCTGACACATTCTTCATCTTTGTCTTGAGCCTCTTTTACCCGATCTAAGAGGGTTGGGCTCGCTTCCACTTCCATTGACTCATTTGGATTTCTTACCTCCAACTCCATTCGAGCCATCTCTTGAACCAATTATTCCTGATCTGTCAAGATGAACAATTTCTCCCTGCTCTTTCTGCTTAGAGCATCTGCTACTACGTTGGCCTTGCCGGGATGGTATAAAATTTCACAATCATAGTCTTTGATCAATTCTAACCATCTCTGTTGCCTCATATTTAACTCCTTCTGTGTGAAGATATACTTCAGACTCTTGTGGTCCGTGAATATCTCACATTTCTCTCCATATAAATAATGTCTCCAGATTTTAAGGGCAAACACTACCGCAGCCAGCTCCAAGTCGTGGGTAGGGTATCCCTTCTCGTAATCCTTCAACTGTCTGGACGCATACGCAACGACCTTGCCGTTTTGCATAAGCACACAGCCAAGTCCCTTGTGCGATGCATCACTGTAGACCGTAAAACCTCTCGTATAGTCCGGTAAAGTCAATACAGGTGCTTCACTAAGTCTCTTCTTTAGCTCCTGAAAACTCTCCTCACACTTCTCCGTCCATACGTATTTCACCGTCTTCCTCGTTAAATTTGTCAGCGGTGTTGCTATCTTTGAAAAATCTTGAATGAATCTCCGATAGTAACCCGCTAACCCCAAGAAACTTCTTACCTCCGTCGGCGTCCTTGGTTGTTCCCAATTCATCACCGCTTCCACCTTTGCTGGATCAACTGAAACTCCCTCTTTGTCAATGACATGACCCAAAAATTGAACTCTCTCCAACCAGAATTCACACTTCGAAAATTTAGCATACAACTGCTCCCTCCGTAAAATCTCCAACACCAATCTTAGGTGTTCAGCATGCTCCTCCTCCGTTTTAGAATACACCAGAATATCGTCAATGAACACAACAACAAATTTATCCAAGTACTGCTTGAATATTCTGTTCATCATGTCCATAAATGCGGCTGGCGCATTCGTCAGTCCAAACGACATCACCAGAAACTCATAATGCCCATATCGAGTTCTGAATGCCGTCTTGGGTACATCCTCCTTCCTGACTTTCAACTGATGATAACCAGTCCTCAAGTCAATCTTTGAAAAGTACTTCGCCCCTTTCAATTGATCGAAAAGATCGTCAATTCGTGGCAACGGGTACTTGTTCTTAATTGTCACCTTATTCAGCTCTCTGTAATCCATACATAGTCTCATCGATCCATCCTTCTTCTTTACAAACAACACAGGTGCTCCCCATGGAGAAACACTTGGTTGAATGTACTTATTATCCAACAACTCCTGTAGTTGGATCATTAACTCCTTCATTTCTACCGGAGCCATCCTATATGGTGCCTTTGATATTGGTGTTGTCCCCGGTACCAAATCAATTACAAACTCTATCTCCCTATCTGGCGGTAAACCTGGCAGTACATCTGGAAACACGTCCATGAACTCCCTCACTACTGGTGTAGACACCCAAATTTTGCACTTTTGTACTAACCCTGACAGGAGGGCAAAATCGTCATTTGACCCGACATGCGAAAAGGAAGGTGGACCCCAACACGAAGCCACCCCAACGATTTACGGTCAGAGCCGCCACAACGGACAACGAGCATTCGGTCACTTGAGGCAAGGCAAACAGTTGATCCAGAAAACCTGAGTTGATCACAAAAGGCGACTAATGGCCACTACGCTTACGATGTTCGGGGGGGTAGGGGGCAGCGCCCCCTGAAAGCCAGGCACAATTATCAAATTCTATATCAAGTCGCAGCCCTCCGAACTAGCCTCCCAGAACAATATGGCACGTTTTCCAGGGATTTCCGGATCGCAAAAATACAGCCTTCCGAAATAATACCGCAGAAATTGGCGAATTAAGACCGCGCGGCACGGAAATCAAGAAAAGCAAGCCGGACAGCCGCGGATGCACCTGCGGCCACCGACAAAGGGGCAGGTTCGCGGCTCGAGGACGGCACACGACAGCCGAGGTTCGGCGCGGACGGCTGCCGAGCCCAGCCGCAGATGCACCTGCGGCCAGCCGCAGATGCACCTGCGGCTGGTCTCGGCAGTCTATTAAGCGTCCAGATCTGCGTCCGAGAAGAAGAAAGAGAGAGACAAATAGATTTTTAGAGAGAGAAGGAGCGCGGGAGGAGAGAGAAAGGCTCGGGTGGAGGTGTTTTTGAGTGATAAATTGTGTGTTGTTGCTCCAATAGCTTAGATTTGCTTGTAGTTTGGCTCAAATCTTGGAATATAAAGCTCGTATTGGTGTATTGCAAGGTGAAAAGAGTGTTCTTTTGATGTTTTTTTGTTTATATTAGTGTGTTGATGTTGTGTTTTGAGTTTGTGTAGTGTAGTTTGTTGTTGTGTGGATAATGATCCGTGGATTAGGGGTTGTTAGTGAGGTTTCCATCGGAAAGTAACTCCTCCTAACACCCTGATGACATCCGTACGGTGATATATTGTTCGTTGTGATAATAGATGGGTTGTAGTAATTAAGTTGTGATATTTGGGTTATATAAAGTGATAGCAAATGTTTAGAGCTTGTTAGATTTGTTTTAGTGTTGGTTATGCTGTGATGGGATGGTTGTGAGCCTAGGGAGGAGATCCTAGTGGTCGAATCCCGATGATGGACGTTTTGGGTGTATGTAATCGTGGCATAGGGTCCATGACGATGTATTTGTAATATCGGGCCTTAACGCGATATCAATCGTGATCGGGTTAAGGCCCCGTGATAATAAAAATATGTGATTGTGGGTGTTTGGGGTTGTCTGGATGGCTCACATGCCCGTGGATAGCCCCGACATGTTGTGGATGCTTGTTTTAATTTACGACTCAAAAATAGTTTTCAAAATAAGGCAAATAATGAAGATTTTGTAAAAGTGATCAAATTTAGGATATTAGATTCACGAGGTTTAAAGGTTAAGTGTTTTGGGCAAACTTTAATCCACGATTGATGAATAGGCTTTAGTTGGTTTTAAAACGTCATAAAAAAAATGATTTTGCAATAAATAAATGTTTTCATTAAACTTTGTGCATAGGGTTAAAGAGTTCTAGAAGTTGCCCTCGTTTTATTTATATTAACTGTTAGAAGGCAATGTATAGTCTCGATTCCTATTTGACAAAAGTTTAAAACTATTGTTTTCTAAAATAACATCTAAATAAAAAAAAACCCTAAACGCTTTCGAAATTAAAATCAATCTTTCTTATAAAAAGCGAAGCCTCGTCATTTGGGTCAGAGAACGTCCAAAACACTTTTCAGATAAACACTTTTGCCATATAAAATAAAAGCAAACTTTTTATGCAAAATGCACCACAAAATTCCATTTAGGCACACACACACACACACACACACATTTTAGGATTTAAAAGGATAGGAAAATATCGAGATTGCGGTAACCGTGTTTCACGGAAGTCGGGGGGTGCCTAACACCTTCCCCTCACTTAAGCAAGCCCCCGAACTCTATGAATCTCGGGTTGCGGACCAATTAATCGGAGTCACATATGAGCCGACGATTACGAAAACTAAATTCGGATGAGTTGGTACATCCATTTCAAATATACCAACTGGCGACTCTGGTCAATTGGCTCATCTTAAAATCGACCTTTCAAACCCCGTCGACACTAAGCCGGCCCTTTTCAAAAGTCACATCTCAATCTAAAGGCCAAAATTGGAAAGGGACATTTTAATTATTAAAAAAACGAGACGGCGAAAATCCCGGCGTCGACAACTGGTATTTGCTCCATCTCGGGATTCACCATCTGTGTGTCCACTATGTGAGCCAAATACCCTACACAACCTTTCCTTAACAGTTTCTTGGCCTGCATCATCGTCAGACATGCTGATTGTCTAGACGACTTGCTGCCATAAAATACGACCTTAGACCTATTTGGTGTCTTAAGGTGTATACACTTCTTTTGACAATCAATTATAGCTCCGTGGTTAAACAACCAATCCATTCCAAGTATAACGTCAAACTCCCCCAAACGTATCGGGATTAAATTTACACTCAACTTCTGACCACTGATTTCAGCACAACAATTTCTATGTATATACTCTACAGGAATCACTTCTTTATTTGCCACTTCTATGTTCATTGGGTTCTCTAGTTTTTCTCTAGGCAATTCTAACCGTCTAGCGAATTCATCAGACACAAATGAACAGGTAGCACCCGAATCAAATAATACATAAGCATTTATATCATTGATCGGAATAATACCTGACACCACGTCTTTTGATTCAACGACGTCTTGCACCGTCATGTTGAAAGTCCGTGCCATTGGTTTGTTCTGTGGCACCGGGCCTCCAATGGTCAGTTTGGTGTTGTTGTTGTTTCCCTTATAGCCCGAACTCCCTCCGGTGTTCTTCTTCTTCGGACAATCTCTAAACTGATGGTCCATGGCCCCGCAGGCGAAACAACCTCCCTTCCTTTTTGGTGTGGGACAATTAGGAGCGATGTGCCCCTCTTGCCCACAGTTGTAACAGACATTCCTTCCCTTCATGCACTCCCCTGAGTGATTCTTCCCGCATTGACTGCATTTGCTTGCTTTCTTTGACTCACTGCCCTGGGGTGTCCCCGAACTGCTGTTGTTATTCCACTTGCGTTTGTTCGAGTTGCTGCCCCCGCTGCTACCCTCTCGGTTTCCTCCTTCACCCTTCTTCTTGTTCCGTTCCTGGTTGTGCTTGTTTAAAGCTTCGTTCCCTCCTTCAGCTATGATAGCTTTCTCCAGCAATGTTGCAAAGTTTGTGATCTGGAGAACAGCTACCCGACTGTAAACCCACGGTTTCAACCCCTGTTCGAATCTTCTGGCGCGTCTCGCCTCAGTATCCACCTGGTGTGAAGCGAATCTTGCCAATTCATTGAACTTGGCGGCATATTCGGATACCGACAAGTTATCCTGCTTTAGTTCTAGGAATTTGATTTCCATCCTAGCCTTTGTACTTTCTGGAAAATAGTTTTCCAAAAATACCTCCTTGAATCGCGCCCACGCGATCGTTCCCGCCCCTGCTCTACTCTTATTGGCCTTCCACCAGTGGCTGGCCTCCCCTTTCATCATGAAGGTAGCAAATGAGGTCATTTGTTCCTCCGCTACTCGTGCGACCTCGGAGACTTTTTCCATCTCCTCTATCCAGGTCTGTGCTTCTATAGGATCCGTGGTCCCTTTGAACTCAGGTGGTCCTATCAGTTTGAAGTCTTTAAAGGTTGCTAGTGGAGCGGCAGGGTTTGTTGCTCCAGTAGCCCCTGCGTTGCGTCCGCGAAATGCTCCCATTAGCATTTCTACGAACTCTTGGACAGGGTTTGGTGGTACCCCTCCTGCGTTCACTGACTCTTCGGGTGGTGGTGGGGGTAGTCGTTGATTTCTTCTTTGTGGCGGCATTTTCTGTATAAAGAAAATTTAATTAATTAAAGTTATTTTCATCTTTTTACTTTCGTTTTGTAGCTTAAGTATTTTAAACTAAAGCACAAATAATCATCTCGACACATATAAACATAAACGAAAATGCATTTATATTCATATGCTAAATCACAGTGCGTAGCACTTTTACATCATAAGCATACTGCTATAAACGCTGCTAACCCCGATAGTTAAAACAAAAGACGGGATCTAACATATCCCACAACTTCATAGCGTTGGGATTTACAACATACTAACCTTCTATCAAAACAAAAGTTGGGTTTCTACTGCATCTATGTACATACAACATAAATAAAGAAAATACTACTAACGGTGCATCCCTCGACGAACCGCATCGTCGTACTCCTCATCTCCAATAGCCCTGACCACACCCCTACTGATGGTGTGCAAGGTCTGGCCCTCCTCGGCAGGGTAATAGTGCACCCTACTCTGGATCCTACCAACTGATAAGCGATAGACGTAACTGAGTCTATCTATCCTCACCTTCTTCTCCCTAACCTCCTCCTCCAGTTCCATCATCTGCCCGTGAGCTGCATCACGCTGAAACTCCATATCTAACCTTGCCTTAACGGCCTGCTGCATCTGGCCCCTCATGGCCTCCCTCTCTGCCTGTGTCTGCTGAATCTTCAGCTCAGCAGCTACTAACTTGACCTCCATCTCGGCCATCCTCGCCTTCAGCTCTATGTTCTCGCCAGAGAACATATAAGCTGTATCTCTGTACTGCTGCTCCGTCTGCTGGTGGATCTGGTTCTGCTCCTCAAGGTGCTGAACCCTCTCCTCTAGCTCATCGTTAGCCGTAGTGAGAGTATAACCGTAGTGAGAGTATCGATGATGTCACTGGCGACAGTGCCCATGCCATCAACATACTCAGCTGGCTCCTCATCCTCCTCATCATCAGTATCGGCATCCTCCTCACTGAACTGCCCCATAACTCCGCCCCAGACAGCGTTCTCTCTATCTCCCTCCTCGGGATCTGACTCTGGCTCCTCGACAGGTGCAGACACCCGTGGCTGTGCGGTATCCATAGGGATATCCATAAAAATCACCTCCTCTACAGCAGTGCTCGACTGTCCTATCTCCGTCATCCTACAATAACATAAATAACACATGTTAGTACAACAATAAAATATATTCATTGATGAAATGAAATGATATTTTATCATGTACATCTCGGCTCGATGGATTTTCTCAATCCATCTCCAAAAATACACAACATGATGAATCTCCTCAATTCATCTCCTAACGCACTCGATAAGAGTTTAGTACTAAGGTTATAACCTAGGTTTCGCAATCCTAGCGTTTCTAACCTACGGCTCTGATACCAACCTGTGACGACCCCAAATCCAGGTTCTTTAACCTCGGGTTTGGTTCTCACTGTACAATACATAACAACAATGAAATACATATATTGTATTCAAACTTCGCGGAATAATACAAAAGGTTCCTTAATCAAAAGGCTACACTTCCCAAGGTCTATTACCTTAATCTTAACATTACATATCTTAAGGGAAATACAAAAGATTTACAACAGTAATTACATAACAGTAATATAAACTAACATGCAATTACTAAAACTAAACATTCGCTTTCCCCTTGCCTTTGTCCGATTTAGAGCTTTCGGGAATGGCTGAAATATAGTCATGATATAGCAAGAATGAGCAACTAAATGGCTCAGCAAGTTTATAAACAACAATCATACGATATATCATGATGAAGGGAAATAACTTCAAGGTTTCAACAATAGCAATTGTGAAAGATAACAAGAATCAATGTTCAATAAAAGAAGGAATTGACTCTTTACTGCTGAGTGGTCTTTAATGACCCTGAACTGCTACTAAGGTAGAACAGACATACAATGTCTGACTCCTTGTTAAAATAACGGGACACTTGAGGGGATCAGTCCTCTCATGTCCTATGTATATGCATCACATTTAGTTTTCTTGCGCGCTGTCGGGTCTCCGACAAATAAAAATCCCCTTTAACTAGGGTTGTTCTATCTCAGTTTTACTGTAAGAATCCGCACCAGCCAATGGTTTGGATAAGCTTTTATAATATTCAACTAAATGAATTTAACATGCATTTGTCTAGCCGAAACAATTAGCTTAGACGTTCTTAAACAGTTTGCAAAAGCACTATGTGCGAATACAATAATAAATAACGATGTGAAGTAATTTTCGATAATTAATTCACTTAAAGGTCTGTCAAATATCTACGAGTGTAGATATTTGCTCAACAATAATTGAATTGCTCAAATTAATTAAAGTTGAATAATAATTGCAACAATAAGTACAAGTTAAGGGTAGAAGACTTGCCTCGTGCGTCGTTTACTGCTAACCAACTTAATTTAACAATCCTTGAACGGACCTAATAATTAAATCAGTTTGATCTTAAATTAGTATCATATACTTGTAAGTATAATGACCTTTATAAACCTTACGAACCACATAATTATATAATTATGGGTATATAAACACATAGGAAACATTATCATTAATTACTTGATAATATTTCAAATACAAGGAACCTATATTAATTATTTAATATAGTTCATACACTTATATAATATTATTAACAATTTAATAATATTTTATTAGTCTTGTAGTATTATTAATCGTTTAATAATACATTATTAGTCTTCTAATATTATTAATCTTTTAATAATATTTTATCAATCACTTAACATTATTAATCCATTAATAACATTTTATTGTCCTTATAATATTATTAATTATTTAATAATATTTTATCATCCTTATAATATTATTAATCATTTAATAATATTTTATTCACCTCATAATATTATTAATCCTTTAATAATATTTTATTTATTATTTAATATTATTAACTATTTAATAACATTTTAAATCATTATCTAATATTATTAATTATTTAATAATATTTTATTAATTATCTAATATTATTAATCATTTAATAATATTTTATTACCTCATTAATATTATTAACCATTTAATAATATTTTAAACATTATCTAATATTATTAATTATTTAATAATATTTTATTTAATATCCAATATTATTAATCATTTAATAATATTTTATTATCTTATTAATATTATTAATCATCTAATAATATTTTAAATCATTATCTAATATTATTAATCATTTAGTAATATTTTATTTATTATCTAATATTATTAATCATTTAATAATATTTTATTCATTATCTAATATTATTAATCATTAAATAATATTTTATTCATTTACTAATATTATTATTTATTTAATAATATTTTATTGACTTATTAATATTATTACTCATTTAATAATATTTTAATCTCTTACTATTATTATCAATCATTTCATAATATTTGATTACTTATTAATATTATTAACCATGTAGTAATATTTTAATACTCTTTAAATAATACCAAAAGTTAACTTTTAAATTGGGTTAACCTTAGTATTTAATTTAAACATTTAGATAGCATTGATTTACAAATAGACTCCATATAAATTTGTTTAATACCCAAATATATTCATTTTACACCTATTTCAACTTAATTTTTCAAAGAAAGCTCGACCCGGATCGACCCGACCCGACCCGACCCGACCCGACCCGACCCGGAGCACCAAAAATCTGCTTAGCAGATTGTTCTGACGCAGCTGCGTCACTCCTGACGCGGCTGCGTCAGCCGTTTTATCCGAAAGTCAACTGTTTGACTGTTCGACCCTCCGACGCTCCGACAGCCATAACTTCTTCATACGAAAACATTTTGGGGTGATTCTTGAGTCCATTCTCATCAGAATTTCCCCCTCTACAATTTCTCTTTAGACCACAAATCCAAATTCCAAACGTAACTAGACTCAAAATGGCTCACAATGCAACATAGGGTTTTAAAATCAACATCCTTTGCGGTAAAAGCCATAACTTCTTTGTTATTCATTATTTTTGAAAAGTTCAAAAAGGTTTTATCTTTAAAACTCATAGATCTAGCTTTCTAGCCATAAAAATCCACTTTCCAATTTGTACATTTCAAAATACAACCATAAACCTAGCATGCATAGTTAGGGTTTACCGGTAAAATTGTGTTATGAACTTTTCTACCATTTTTATGTATTTCTAACATACCAAAACATTTTATAAACACATAGATCTATGAATATACATATATTACATAGTTAAATACTTCTAGATCATCAAAACGAGTTTTGATCGGTTAAAAATTAATTTTAACCGATCAAAAACTTTCTAGACTACAAAAATGAAATAAGATGAAGTTGAGAGCACTTTTAAACCTTGAGGTCTTGGATGCTCTTCTTCTCCTTCTACCAAAGTAAGTTGTGTAGCTTGAGGACATCCACCAAGACCTTCCTTAGCTTTTTCTCTCAACACTTAGGTGTTTTGCTCTCAAATGCTCTCTCTCTTTTTCTTTCTAGCAACTTCAAATGAACTAACAAACATTGAACAAGTGTGGAGTGTTTCTTTTATAGCCAACCACTAACACACCATTAACTCACTAATTCACCCATGTTGGTCAATTTAATTGCTAATCATGCTTACTATTTGATTGAATGACCATTTGATTGACTCATAGAATGACTAGGGTTGTTCAACCACTATATGACATGGATGGATTTCCAAGCAATCTAAGAAGTCAAGTTATCCATGTGGGCCCCCCAAGAATTCAGCAAATTGGATTATCCAAGCCATTTTTCCTTTATTTTTAATGCAAAAATGTGCATATATACATCTATATATATATATACATATATATATATATATTGACCAAAGTTTGACCCTTAATGGACTTCACATTGGGCTTGGGAATAACTTCTATTGGGCTCATTTAATTAAATTGTTTGGGCTCAATTTAAATACCACATTGGGCTAGCATTTAAATAACTATGCTACATTTAATTAAATCAAGCATCGGGCTTGTTTAATTAATTACATGGGCTAGTAATTAAATTAATTACATGGGCTACTAGGTTAATATCTTTAACCTAGTTTATCAACTCATTTGAATTTAAAATATAATCCAATTAGATTTGCTTTAATTAATTATACACTTTGCTTTAATTCTTTAAATAAATATACAAGCACATAAGTACATTTATTTAATTATCTAATGCACAATTAATTAATGAGAAAAATTTAAATTCATTGCTAAATATTTATTAAGTATATTTACAATGACTAATGAAATTCGTGGTCATTACATTAACAGTTAACACCGTTGACTATTTTTATTTAAAAAGGTTACTTCTGTCGTTTTCTATATCCGACAAATATTCCGTTGTGGGGTCCACAAATAATTTGTTATTTCGGCGCCGTCGTACGGCACGAATATTCCCCGACAAAACGAATATTCCCCGACAAAACGAATATTGTCCGTCAAAATAAAATTTGCACATAACATCCTTAACTTTCAATTTCGTCAATTTAACCACTTACTGTTTCATGAAAAATATATATGAAGAAAAATTAAATTTTATATTTCATAAAATTCGGGGTCTTACACATGGTGTATACCAATTTGTATAAAATCATCAAAAGTGATTTGATAAAATAAAGTAAAATAACTTCAATATAGTTTTTAAAAGAAAATAATATTTCAAAATAAATCTTTTAAATGAATAGCATTCTAAAGGAAGATTTATAAACACTGTGTTATATGTGTAGTTGCTTATATAACTTTTATAAAAAAAAATTACTTAAACAGTACTCGTACACTTACAGACCTTCAATAATACTCAAGATAACTTTAGCACACTCAAAGAGAATTTACACAAAGTAATATTTAAAGAGTAAAAGAAAGAATAAGCAAATAAGTTTTATGAAAAATCCTTAAGTTAAGACTTATATTTATAGCCAAAAATCTTATCATAAACTAAATTTTTTAATTTAATTCAAATCATATATTTCAAGATAATGTTTAATCCACACCACTCATTTCATCTTTTAAGATTTTTTCTTAATTTAAACCATTCATTTAAAAATCATCTTTAATCTACACTGTTTATTTAAAATTCTATAATTCTTATATTATCTTTAATCTATACCATTCATTTTATTTTATATATAAAATAACTTATTTTATAAATCTATTATAATATACGTAAAATTGTCCTAAAAACTGCATACATGCTTCGGTTAAAAATCAATAGAACAATAAATATGAAGACAATTAAAGTAACTACTTTACCATTATTAAGCTGTTGGAGTCAAATACCAAAAAAGTAAAAACGAATGAAGTTAACATATGAACAACTCTAAAGTGCCATTTCAACCGTAATGTGCCACCTGTCACCTATATCTCTGACGGAAGTATTACTTTCGATGGAATTTCCATCGGCGTTGAACTCCTTTTTCAGCAATAAAAAAAGAATTTTCTTAATGTGTGTCCTTATAGCACATACTAAGTGCAAAAAATAATATATAATTTTATTTATTTATATAGACGCACTGAATTCAATATATAAAAAAATAATATACTAGTAGACCCCATGTATTGAATTCAGTACAACTATATAAAAAAATAATTTTTAACGGATCCCATCTCTTATTTTTCGCACTTAATATGTGCTCTTAAGACACACATTAAACCAACCCATAAAAAAATGTCACGTGGTGCCCAACTTTGACAGAAGTCAACAGAATTTCCGTCGACATTAAGCTCCTCTTTTAACAATAAAAAAATGACACGTGACACCTTAATTTTAATATTAATTTCTGCCGAAATTATATTTATGCATGATGGAATGAGCATCGAAATTAACTTTTTAAAACGAATTACACATTTTAAAACGTTAACCATCGAATCAACAGATCAGCAAAAAGTTTTAAGTGGATTAATTTTAAGTAAAAAAATAATATATATTCCGAATGTTTATATTATTTTTTTAATTATTAATTACATAAATATATATTAATAATATTTAAAAAAAAATATTATAAATAATTATTTTATTATAATTTTATATATTAATATATTTCATAATTTTAATTTCACACAAATTTTGTTGACATACCTCTTTTAACATTGCTTAATTGGTTCATTGTAACAAGGCGTATATCGCTTTTTCTTCGGACCTCACGCGAGTATTATCTGCTTCTACGTGTCAACAGTCCCATCCCCGCTCTCACTCTTAGCAGTTTGCACCTTCCCAAACTCGTTCTGAGTGCACATTCGTCCGACTCAGACTCGGTCCCTTCGCTTTCTCACTCTCGCCGTGGTCATCGTAAATCATAATCATCCCTTCCGCCATTAGAGCTTGTCAATAATACCGCCATCGGTACTCTTTCTGCAATTTCTCATCGTTTCTCCCAATAATCACAATGTCAACTTTATCTTCTTCTTCTTCTACTACTACGACTAAATCCACAAACGACTGCGAAGCTCTTCGCCATAGGCGAGTTTTAGCAAGCAGGCTCTACTTCGATGTCCCTCTCTCTAAGGTAGTAGTAACCTCCAATTCACTTAGACTTTTAATTTTTATATTTGGTATTCAGACAGATTTGATTTGATTCTTGTCTATCAGGTTCCTCTAATTTATTCCTCTCACTACGATATTGCTTTCCTTGGCATTGAAAAATTGTAAGAACTCTCTCCTAATATGGATATGTGTGAATAGGAATTACAAATTTGCAAAACAAGTGAAACAATATGCATATGTATTATGTAACTGCTTGAATATTTTTGTGAACAAAACTAATGAAACAATGTATGTGTTAAATTATACTCTCTCCATTCCAAATTATGTGATGACTTTTGAAAGTCAATCTGAGTCATTGAACTCAAAATTGAAATAACTCATTAAAAATTATCAAACAATAAAAATTAGGATATCATAGTTTGCAATATTCATCTTAAAATTAAAAAAAATTTAAAAATCTCTTAAGTTGACTTTAAAAATTCAATGATCAAATAATATGGGACGGAGTGGGAGTGAGTATTTTATTGTAGCTGAATTTGAAACTGAATGGCAGTCCTATGCTAGTTTGCAGATATTTTGTTTTAATTGATTGTTCTTTTGTAATTGAATAAAGAGGAATAAATGCTTGGCAAAGGGATATATATATATATATATATATATATATATATATAAGCAATCAGTTGTACTACTATTAGAAAGGAAGAAAGCTCATATCTCGTTTTTAATTACCGAGATGATTCATATTCCATATTTGCTATGAATATGAATTTTTACATGATTACGTCCTCCTTTCCACAAAAAGAGTCCTATTTAAGTTTAATTCTAGTTAATTTATGAAATCCTGAAATTCAAATTGTGTTGTGAATTTATTTTAATTTGCAAAATAACAATTTTGTAGTTGCTAATTATTTTTAAGTAGTTTATAATGACAATTGTTGCGTTAATCAAAATCAAATAAATTCACATCAACTCCCTATAACGGAGGGAGTACTATTTAACCACATTTATTCATTTTACAGCAACGCTTGTATTTGACTTACTTTATTAATTTAAGGCTACAGACAACTAGATAAATGCGAGTTGGAGCTACACTTTGTGATGAAATCTCAAAAGTTAAAATGTTTTGGAGTTGACTCTTGTACTCAATTCCACTCAACTCATATTAATTCCACAACTATATAGGATAAAATAGTGCCTTGAGGTTTTAATAAAGGTCCTATTACGAACTTTTGAAATCTATTGGCATATTAAAAATTCTCGTGCAATTAAAACTTTGACATGTACAAAACTTCTAAAGTCTAAACCGAGTCCTTGAATAAAAAACATGTTTGAAATTTAGAAGTTCCGTTAAAGTTTGAATCTTGATTATCTTACCAACTATTTTACCTCCATATTGTGTGAAATGAAACAAATGAAGATATTTTTTAGACTGTTGTTGCAAGTACCACCTATATAGAATTTTCTTTGTTCTTATGAGAATTAGTATTGAGAATAGAGTTGACTCAACGACAAGGATGTGGAACTTCTAGAACGTGGACCTAAAACCTGAACCATGTGCCCATACCTGTGTATTTTCTTGTTGTGATTGTGTCTCACTTAAAGTTATTTGACATTTTAGTGTTTTCTTTTGGAGAAAATTTATGGTCACTCAATTGCTTAACTTTATGAGAAAACTCTTTTGAAAAATATGTTAATTCACTTGATTGTGCCACACAGTATGAATCTCAATTTATTTTGGGTCTCAAAAGTGCACAATGTTTGTTATGCGGTAATAGACCTTAGTGTTTACTTGTTATTTAATTTTCACCATTGTAGGCATCCATTTGATTCCTCTAAATGGGGTAGAATTTGCCAGTTCCTCATTGTTGAAGGTGTTCTGCACAAGAATTGTATAGTTGAGCCTGCAGAAGCTACTAAGGATGATCTCCTAGTGGTAACTAGTTAACTTTTTTAGAGTCATCAGTTTTAACTTTGATATTTACCTCATCTGGTGCTTGAAGGATATTGCGTCAACTTTGCTTTTGATGACATGCTGAACATTGAATCAATTCTCTCTCTCTCTCACTAATTTTGGTTGTATGCTGCACATTGAATCCAGAGACTAACTAGCTTTGCAACTTGCATAATGCATAATTTTTTTTATTTTATTGATTTTGAGGTCTATTTTACATTTTACGAGTGATTTCAGAAAGTCACATTCTAATTTTAGTGGATTTACCGTTCATGCATTTTACAGTATGCATATATCTGTTTGCTTGCTCACAAATAGGTTCACACACTTACTTTTGTTATTATAATATAATCAACATTCTGCTAAATTGTATGTAACCTTGACTTCCATGGAAGTATGAAGAATTTATATTCTGATTCTGTGTGTAGTCTATGGAAATGTAGGTGAGTGAAGAATAAGTGTTGGCAATTTGGCAAAAGAAAACGATGATAATAGTAAAACCACTTAAAGTGCTACCACTACTAATAAATAAATTAGTGAGGAAAAGAGGTTATGTTTCTATAAACATGTTTGGAGTGTCCCTGAATTTCCTAGTATTCTGGTATTGTGGATGGGTGACTGACTCATCCATATCTATGTAGCCCACTTAGTCGTTATGATTTCCCTATCTTCTTAAGATAGTACTATGCTGAAAGGAAAAACTTAGAAGGCAGTATGTGAGTTTTCTTTTCTTTATCTCTGTGATATTTGAGTTACGAAGTTCAGATTATCTTCTCACTGTTTCCATCAGCTTGACTAAATTATACTGTAATTAATTTTGTTCTTGTCTCAGATCCACTCTGAATCGTACTTGAATAGTCTAAAAAGCAGTTTAAATGTCTCCATTATAATAGAGGTGGGTTCAGTAACTTTGTTGCAATTCATTCATTTGATGATAAGGTCATTATTTATGTTATTTATCTGGGGCATTGTATAATTAGTTCAAAGAGAGCTTATACACATGTCAAGAATCTTGTAATTTTCTATTATCATTTGGTCCACACTTTATAGATTCAGTTGAAAATCTAAAAACCCACAAGTACACTTAAAAAAATCATAAAGATAATGCTTGTAATGCCTTTAAGAATTATGTGCATCTGACCAGTGTTTTAAAGATTTTTCATTAATGTGCTTTGATGTGTAGGTCCCCCCTGTCGCACTATTGCCCAACTGCCTTGTTCAGAAGAAAGTCCTTTACCCATTTCGCAAGCAGGTGGAATAATCATATTTGTATTGTACTATCTTTTGTTGTTTAAATCACACTGATCAGGTTTTGTAGGTGGGAGGGACCATTTTGGCAGCAAAACTTGCAACAGAGCGAGGTTGGGCCATCAATGTTGGTGGTGGTTTCCATCATTGTTCTGCGGTGAATGGAGGTGGATTCTGTGCTTATGCAGACATATCTCTTTGCATTCACTATGCTTTCATCCGTTTAAATATTTCAAGGTACTGACACTTGCAAAGCCATATTAAAAAACTGTGGTCATAAAGCCTTGTGCATTGATAAGTCAAGCTTTTTATATCTGAATTAACTTGAAGCATGAGTTCTCTTACTTGTTCATTTTGAATAATCTACAGAGTGATGATAATCGATCTTGATGCACATCAAGGAAATGGGCATGAAAAAGACTTTTCTAGCGACAGTATGATTCTTACCTTTGCTCGTGGTAGCTTTATATTCTGTTGTTTTATTAGCTGAATGTGTTTGGTTATTGCCAGGGAGAGTTTACATTCTGGATATGTACAATCCTGAAATCTATCCATTTGTAAGTTTCCATTTTTCAAATTATATGTCCTTATGCTTCAAGAATTCTGTATGTGACGCACAATTGCTAACAGCTGTTTATTCTCGTTAGGTAAAAGTATCTGATATTTCTGTGTGTTTTTATTTCTTTTATATTTATTTAGGATTACGAGGCAAGGAGTTACATTGATCAGAAAGTTGAAGTTGTGGTGAGCCATATAATTTCATAGTTAAAATTTGAAATTGAATAAAACTTTTGCGAACATTCTGTAACATTTTAATTGAATGGATTTGCAACAGAGTGGGACTTCAACAGATGATTACCTAATAAAACTAGATGAAGCACTTAAGGTATATCTGCATGATCATTTTGGGCTTCTTAACCTTCATTTGTTTGATTGATGCAGCATCAGTCAGCTTTTTATCCAACTTCAATTGTTATTGAGAAAAACACTTGGTCAAGCTTCCTATAAGATATCTTCTTAACTTGCACTTTTGATAATTAAGATTGAGAGTATGCTTCCACCAGGTCACCAGGAATTTAGTCCCTTGATTTTACTTGTGTTTATCGTAAAACACTGAATAACCAATGTTTGGAGTAGTATTAGCAGGAGCAGGGAAGATTAGCACTTAGCCCTAAGACTTTCACTTTACAACACCTATTGTTAAGTAGTGGTAATAGCTGTCAATACATGCCTATTGCTCTTTACAACACTACAGTGGACACCTCCTAGGATGTGACTTGTCCGGTTAGGACACTGATGCTTCAAAGACACATTTCTGATGGTATATACAGTATGTGCATTACTTTTAATTTCTGAAAGGGCAGTAGTGTTAATGACTGAATGTTTTGATTCATGTGTTTTAATTGTTCTGTCTAATACATTTTAATTTTAATTGATGAAACTTTAGGTTGCTGGGCGTATGTTCGATCCTGAGTTGGTGATTTACAATGCTGGTACTGATATTTTAGATGGAGACCAATTGGGCAGGCTGAAGGTAATGTTGCATATGGATTTGATCATTCAGATGCTTTTACTGTTTCTAATTTTATGTGTGCGGATGCTCCTACCTCCCCCCTCAAAAAAAAAAAACAAAAAACACAAAATAAATAAATAAAAGAAATAAAAAAAATAAAATCACATGCGTGCTAATGAAAAAGAACACAAGGCAGTTTAAAGCTGTTTGTTTGGAAGACAAAGGATTCTTGTCATAATTATCTTGTGAAGGACTAATTACACACAACAGGGCTGATCTTAAAGTCTACAGCAGTTCTTAGAATAGTGGTGTGATATAAAAATTGTACTTAACTCAGTTTAACCAAAAGATATGAATCGACAACTTTTAAGGATGTAAATTGTTCGTTCCTATAGTCCCATATCTAGAGAGATATGAGATGTGACATCTGATGCACAGAGAGATATATAGAGAATAAAGGATTAGGGTTATGTTTGTTTGCAAAAAATATGTTTAGGATTTGACTATTTATATTAATTTAACACTATTTCGGACTATTTTATCCCATGAGTTGGGATTAATAGTCCTTTAAATAGTCCTATGGATTTTTTTTATCATTCTTTAAGGCTATTTATGAGGGATTATATAATCTCATGATGAATTTGGGATTAATAGTCCTTCTCATTTTAAGCTGTTAAATGGCTTTATGAGACTAATAGTTCAACATTGAGGGACTAATAATCCCTCATAATGGGATAAAATAGTCCAGAATAGTGTTAAATTAATGTAAATAGTCCAATTCCAAATATACTTTTTGCAAACAAACATAGCCCGGGTGTCCAAGAAATGGCAGTATATGGAAGAAAAGAAAAGCTAATACTGTATAACTACAAGGACAAAATATTAGACAGGGCACCACTAGAACTTAAAAAAAATAAAATAAAAGATAATAAACAGAAAGGGCTCCAGAAGAGGAAATATGAATTTCATTAAATATATCATCATCTTAGCTTTTCCTTGCAAATACAACGTATATTAGTCATTAGTAATTAGACTATTTTGTCTATAGCTCTTGTTATTATTGTCTTTCAAGGGCACACATTTAACTTTTAATAGACAAGTGTTGTGATTTTGGTTCAGTATTTCTCTATATATTAATGCTTAACAAGGCATGATGATTGTAGGCTATGGTCACAGAGTTTAGTCCTAATTGTTGGATTGAAGAAAACATAAGAGAACTGAGAAGATCCTGTTATTGCTCCAACCAAGCTTCAGTTTGGAGTCGAATTATTTAAAATAAACTGTAGAGTAGGGTTCATGTTTTAGATTTCCATGTATGGGGTTTGGATGGTAGGAAAGACAGCTGAAACATCATGCAGTAGCATAAAATGAAACATATGGGAATTCTTGGTAACAGCGAAAGAGCAATGATTTTTTTGTTTTGTTGAATATATATGTCCTTCCAGAACTGTTTGTGCTAATCAGCAGTTTCTGCTGATATCAATCTCTGCAGATAAGTCCTGATGGGATAACCAGTCGGGATGAGAAAGTTTTCAGGTTTGCACGTGAAAGAAATATTCCTCTCGTCATGCTCACGTCAGGTGATGAACTTTGTTTCACTCTTCAACATACTTCTGCTCTGACTATATGATTGATCATGACAAGAAAATCTGCCCAATCTTTGTTTCAGGTGGTTATATGAAGTCCAGTGCCAAGGTTATAGCAGATTCTATCGTAAACCTATCAAAGAAATGCTTGATAGACATGGGGGGTTCACCGGGGAAAATTTAACCAGACATGGTTCTTTTCTTCACTAGGCTGTTTCTCTATGCTTAATCGAAGATTTGCTCCAGGGATTGTGGAGATATTATGGATACTTTTGAGACGAGGTTTTTGGCGATTGTTGTACATAATGGCATAGTTTGTACACAGGGCAGTGGAATGTAATTTAGGATGTAATCCAATATGAGCATGTGTATATAAGTTGTAATTATGGGATATAATATTTGTGGGATGTATTTAAATAGTAGTACAGAATTCCTTCTGTGTTTGGTTGAAACAGAGGGAAAAAGATTCGGTTGTGGTGAAGTTTTCTTGAATTGATAAATTCTATGGCTTTTTATTGTATTGGTTTAAGTAACATTTATTATAACCAATGCAATAAAAAGAACTTGCTACGATGAAGTTGGTCCGAAGACAAATATTAGTTTAAATGTTTTAAATTGTGTATTTTCGTATTGTGTTGAGTCTATTCTCATATTGTGTTGAGAAAGTCACGTTGAGCCTAAAAATAATTCACTCTATTGCAAAATAAACATCATAATCTTATTTTACATGATGATTAATATAAAGTTTGCTCGCAAATTGTCTTCTTATGCCTTAATTTGACTAATTATAAATTTTGCTTCTCTTATTCATTTATTTTGTTGCATCCCACCCGTGTCTCATAGGAAAAATTATTTTTTGAAATATGATTATAATATGTTCTATCATTTCACATGATAAAGGAGTTCATACGTGATTTATGGAATAATCACTCTCATGGAGGTCAGTAGGCATCTATTGTAATTATGGGTAGTTCACTATGTAGTGCATTTATTTAATAATTATTTCTCGCTCAACTATATCTATGAATGTTCATCCATCTTTCAATTCCACGGGAAGACAGTTGCACGAATACTATTTAATTAAAATATAATATTAAAAGAATCATATTATAAAATATAAAATTAGATATTTATTTTGAAACAAATCAAGATACTAGAAATTAATACATTTAGCTTAACACTATGCTTCTGAGTTTTAAAATGGACCAGACAAAAAAGTGGATCTATCCAATTCTTTTGTTATTAAATTTTTTAACGAGCGAAAAAGAAAAAAAATGAATGAAAAACTAAATCACTTTTCTTGTCAAATTTTTCTGTCAAAAAATGAAAGTATTTGGACAAAAAATTAAATAACATAAAATCATATTTTATAATATTTATTATACCTTCTAAATTATAAATATAATAAAGCTAATATAAGGTTGGATAACTTAATAATTTAAATGTAAAACTTAAGTTTTGCTTCTTCCGTTTTAAATTATAAGATCAATATTGACTTTTAAAAAATCAATTTCAAATATTTTCAAACTCAAAATTGATATAAATTCAATTAGTTTATGTTAATACAATTATAAATATTATAAACTACCTAAAAAATATTACCAGTTACAAGATTTATTATTTTTAAAACTTAATTAAATTATGTTAATTTTAAATTAAAAAAATCTCAAATTAATTTTTAAAATATTAATAGTGATTTTGATTTTTTTCCCTTTATAAATTATATAAGAAAATATGTACAAGTTTCTATTCTTCTCCGCTCTTTTTTTTTCCAAACAAAACTCAGAAACAGAAATTGTGACCGAGGGAATTGTACACTAATTTGTTCCACATCCAAACCTCGTCTTGAACGGCACCTCCAAAAAGACTAATCATAACGTTCTTCATTTTAATAATCAGCCTGATTACTAGTATTATTATTATTATTATTCATTTTTCCAATAACTTTTGATTAAAGTTAGTTGCACACAAACTACTCCCATTTCTATTTCGTTCTTTAATGCCTTCTCTTTCTCTCTCCTCTCTCCCTCTCCCTCTCTGGATACTTGTACTGGCTACCCTCCTCTCTCTCTCTCTCCTCCATTTGTGACCCATCGGACAGCCCAACCGACCGACACAGAGACACTCGCTTCCTCTTAACCTGCAACCGCTCTGCGTATCGTGCGCCACAGTCCGATGACTAGGAGGAGATCCTCTTCCTCCGCCGCCGCCGTCGTTGTCCTCCTCCATCTCTCTTTCGTAGCTCTGTGTTTTCTCTCTGTTCCGTCAGTTGGCGCTGTACCAGATTTGGATCAGCTTGATTATAGTACCGATAATGCAGTTGCGGTTACTACTGAATCGAAGATCAATGATTCTCGCTCATCTAGGCCGAGGGAGGACAGTTTCGCCGGCATGGTTGATCGAGCTCTCGAGAAAGAGTTCACTGAGGGTGATCAAATCGAAGGTTTTCTTCTTTTCTAGATCTGAAAACTTAGATTTTTCTAATTAGTATCTTGTTTGCTTGCTTAGAAACGATATAAGCTGAAAATTTCTGAATCCTTGATTGTTTAAGCTGTTTTTTGTGCTGAGAAAGTGAAGTAGTTACTCCAAACTAGAGGAGAACTTGATTTATGCATATATATGTGGAATTTTAAATTTCTGGTAGGTAGAGGATAATTTAATGCTTGTTTATGTCAAAACTTACTTTGAACTACTTTAGATTTTGATAAATCCATGACATTGATTTACCTTTTCCTTTTCTGGGAAATACTGGGCTTTAAACTTCACCCTATCTACGTACGCGTCAAATACTCATTTTGCCAACAATGTAATGCATATTGCTCCTCACATGCCTATTCATTATTCACTAAGGATTTGAATCATTAACTTAGTTGCTGATGTTATGTATCCACGGTCCGCACTAATGTGTTATTTTAACTACACGCCCTACTATAATTCTTATTTGAACTAACATTTCCAGCATTATGGAATAGTCTTTTGACCTAATTTCGCTCTAGAATATTAGCAAATTAATTTGGGGGAAGACATGGAGAATATAGAGAACATTGATAATTAGAGGAGAAATTTCATAATGTATGTATGAGAATATTATAGTCTTGTAAGTATTATTTGGAAGTGCATGGTGAAAGGAACGGTCTGCATAACTCAATTTTGTGATTCATTTTTTACTAATCGTTAACCTGCAACTTGGAATGATTTGAAAGCAGGTCACATGGTAAGTTTCTTAAAGAGTATCCTTCTTATGAGTAATTACCCTCAAAGCAGAAGTTCATGATTTGTAAAAAGTTTCAGAGTTAAGTGAACATTACCACAAACTCAAATTAAGATACACCAAAGTAAGAGGTTGACCAATCATTGCTTAGGTGTATGGTTAGTGAAGGTGGTTGTTATGAATAGCTAAAATTAAATACAAGAAGATTGACTACCAGGGACATTAGACAACCATGTCATGAAGTTGAAGGTTTGGGGTGGATATAGAAAACAGTGATCAGTAGCAATGACTAGCTGAGGCTATTTTCTCTAATAAGTTATTCAACTTTTTCGGTCAATACACAGAGTCATGTGAGGGATCATGTCTGTTGGATAAGTGAAGATTTGTTATTTTGACACATAGGTGGGTGGTAGGAGGGACTAGGGGAGAGGGTACTCCTCCTTGGTTCAGAGCCAAGTATTTTCCTAAAAAAAAATTGTTTCTGTTACGTCTTTATCTAAATATATGTATACGAGTATATCATTAACCATTTCGAAGTAAATTTTTTTCTCTGTAGACGTCCCTTTCCTTTTTCTTTATATACGCCATCTAGTGTGAAGAATTATGATAGAGCTCACATCTTTTTAGTGATCAGCAGCCTTTATGTTGGTTCTTTCGTTTTATAAACATAAAAAAAAATAGTTTGAAGAGTTAGTGCATGCCCATAACTCTTTGCACTTGCATTAATTTGGCAGCAAATGAAGCCGGCAGCTTCAACAACAGTGTGAATGAGCAACAGGTTTGTGGTATCTTCCTGTTTTTAATGTATCAACACAGTTTTCTAAGAAAGCTAAGTTATAATTTAAGAGGGATGAATTCAGTGCATAGTATATGTGAGGTACCTTGTATTACAATAGGGGAAGTGATTTTTTTTAGTAGTCTTTGATTGACTAGATGAGCTTTGAAGCTAGACGGAGAATTACTATATAGCACACATTACCAAACTTTTCTTTGAATCTATTTCAGTATTTAACAAACTTTCATGATTGCTATAAGTTATCATGCTAGTATCTCTTGTAGTGTGGTACTCTCATGGTGACTCATTAACTACTGTAGTGTCTTTATCCCTCCAAAAATAATTGATATAGCATAGCTTTCCAAATTTCTATAATAAATGAAGCTTAATTTTTCTAGATGGTGCATTTTCATCTCTTATTTGGTTCATTCAATACCAATTTTTAGCTTTTGAAGCTTTGCTGAATGTATCTGGTTTACATGTTTCTGTTCATCAGGCAGTCTTGGAAACTGTAGCTAGAGTTAAGTCCAAGAAAAATGACACGAAAGAGGAAAAGTACATGCTTATATCATAGTCATTAGAATTTTTATCAATTGTTTTCATTGATGAAGTGAACAGTCACTTAATTTATATATTTTTTCCCTCTCTAAAAGTTGTACTCTGACACAATTGAGAAAATTACTTAGGTCCTTTCAGCTCCATCACGTTTTCAATCTGGATAATGACAATGGAGCAGAAGAGACTCCAACATTGATAGATAGAAAGGTAAAGGTGGATCATATATAGAAAGATTTTGTAGTTATCAAATATCATAACAGTTATCAATGATTAATGATTTTGCTTTTTTTTTTATAGGATAATGTCTTCATCATATCCAATTTCAAATCAAAGTACCCCGTATTACAGTTAGACTTGAGGTAAACCTACTGATTTGTTCAGGTTTTACTTTCAAACTTATTTCAAAGTTTTTGATTTTGCTTAACTGATCTAATTTGTTTCAATTATGTAGGTTGATTTCAGATTTGGTGGTTGTCATTGTGTCTGCAACTTGTGGTGGCATTGCCTTCGCTTGTGCTGGACAACCGGTCTGCTCACTATTCATGATTTATGTTTGATCAATCGTGAACTTCTTAATGACTTATTCGGTATCTCTATGCCTAATTATTACCCATTTAAATTTTGCAGGTTATGACTGGATACTTGTTAGCAGGATCTCTTGTTGGACCAGGAGGGTTGAGTTTTGTCAGTGAAATGGTGCAAGTATGTAGCTTTTGTTGTCATGAAACTTGAAAATTCTCTTTATTATTTTATTTTATTTTTTTGTGCTTTTTTTTGGGGGGAGGGGGCTCATTTTGGCCAAGTAAAGATATGCAAAGCCTATGTTATGGACATTATAGACAGAATCGTCGAATAAATTAATATCAGGAACACATGCATGACAGCCAGTTTTGCTTCAATGGCTTGATTGCTACCCAAGTACCTCTTGGTTCAAACCATGCCAGGTGCATGTTAATTAAGATATTTAATTGAGAGTTAAAAACACTGGGTCGCTACAACCTGTTATGCGTTCAGCGAATCTAGTGGAACTGGTCTGGGGTTAAATGGACTTTGTTGGGTTTAATGCATAAACGATCCTCATAATGACCCAGCCAGGCTGTTTGTCCCGGGCCGGGTATGGTAACTTTGTCCATTGGAAGCGACTGAGAGTAACAAGGTAAGCCTATAAGGTACCTTACCTCTGGGAGGTTTCAGGTTTACTGGATGATATGCTTCATTACACATATCGCACTTGCTAATATAAATTGAGTTACTGATGTTAGTCACTTAGTCTTATTAAATTAATAACAAGAAGATGCTCCGCCAAAATGTTAAATCATTTCAAAATATATGATCTTAGTTTCCTAGAAATTATATTTACTTTCCATTCAAGATCTGGGGTAAATTGATATATTTGTTTCCAAGTATAGTCAGAAACTTCAACATGCCCCATTTCATATTCAACCTGTTTCTGTGCATATAGGTTGAGACAGTGGCCCAATTTGGTGTTATTTTTCTTCTTTTTGCTTTGGGTCTGGAGTTCTCCACCACAAAGGTTAGTTTATTTGTGTGTTGTAGTCTTGTCACCCCATCATGGACTATAATAATTTAATCCATAAAATTTATTCATCGTTCATCTTCTTCCCCCCCCCCCCCCCCCCCCCCCTATCCCGCTCTCCCCCATTTTATAGCTGAGAGTTGTTCGAGCAGTTGCTGTTCTTGGAGGGCTGCTCCAAATTTTCCTATTCATGTGCCTCTGTGGAGTAATAGCCTCGGTATGTTTGAAAACTTAATAAACATCCATGGAAGATTGTGCAAGTGATCTGTATACTTCTATCCATTTGTGAACAGTCTAAAGGGTAAAAGTAAATTGAACTAGCAAAATTCTTTTATATTTTAAAAGGAAAGGAGAATGAACTACCAAGAACCTGGATTGCTGAATTGATTGCTAAGAACTATAAGAAGTGGGCATTATCTTTGATCCATATGTATGAACTACCATGACGACTTTGTGGACTTGGTATTTATCATTGCTTTCTAATGTCAGTTAACGGATGTGACTTTACCTCGGCACACTTCAAGATGGCCTCGTAAAACTTATATACAACATTGAAATAGCATGCGAAGAAAAGGAAGTGATTTACTTTTATCATTTTGCCTGCTTTCAATCTGTCCTATTGATGTGACAAATTTCCTTTGTGTAGATTGACTATATACTAGAATCTTTCTACTTATAAAAAGACTTAGAATCTTTCCCATTCTTAATGCTGCAGTCTAAAATATGCAACTGGGTGATGTTTGCAGTTGTGTGGGGGTAAGCCTTCGGAGGGGGTATTTGTTGGTGCATTTCTTTCGATGTCTTCAACAGCAGTGGTAATGCTTCCGGGATTTGTCTCTTGCTTCACATGAACTTTTTGTTTTGTATATTAGTAAAATGCTCATGGTTGCCATGTTACTATTTTGTGCTGTAGGTCCTGAAGTTTTTGATGGAGAAAAACAGTATCAATGCCCTACATGGGCAAGTTACTATTGGCACCCTCATTTTGCAGGTAGATAGTTCTTCCATTCCTCATCTTCAGAGCACGTATTCTATAGATTTTCAATATTATTAATACTCAAGGATCCTAGTATCTTTCACTCTGAGTGAGCTGGGCTTGATAGAGCCTTACTTATTCAGTTCCTCGATTCTTAAATTTATTTTCTCATCCAGGACTGTGCTGTGGGCTTGCTGTTTGCTCTTCTTCCAATCCTGGGTGGAACTTCAGGTGTTCTACAAGGAGTAATCTCCATGACTAAATCGTAAGTTGACAAGTAGCTCAAGCTTATCTTGCTGTTTATTTTATTTTATGGGCTTGCGATATGCTACTGGTAGATAGAGGAGCTAAATATGGGCTTTAACAACCACTGAACTATAGGAGTTACATAACTGAAGCTCTGTGAGAAACTCTTCCAGGTTTCTATATTTTGGCAAAGTTAAAATGTTTTTGTGAAATTGACTGGTGTCATTGATACTAGGACCTTTCCGCAAGTGCCTATTGAAAGTGCCTGTGATGATCAATTTTGATGGTACTTGATGGTAGTTTAGGCGATCCATTTGGCTCTCATATCATTTAGGGAAGCCGTACAGAACTAATAGCATATTAGGAACTCTATATAGCTTGCATAATGTAATTACCAGTCGGTCTTTTTGCAACTGGGTATTACTAAATTTTCATAAACTGCTTAGAAGTTGGAACAAATAAGCTGAAACAAATATAAGCATTTGATTTGCATTTGTTAAAAGATAGATGGATGTAGTGAAGGACTGCTAATTGATTCTTGATGGCTTACAGTATTACTTAAAATCAAAGACTATTACTTGTGTTTTATAGATGTTTATTATGGATATCTTTCTATAAACAACATATTCTGATTTATAAATTGCCCAGGTTGGTGACGTTGATTGCGTTTTTGCTAGCTTTGTCAATTTTGTCACGCACTTGTGTTCCATGGTTCCTTAAGCTGATGATAAGCCTATCATCACAGGTATGCATAAATCATTGCTAATGATGCATACTCACAGTATATAATTTATGTGTGTGCTAACAGCTCTGCGCTTGCTTGAACAATCTTCTGCTTTTGTGGATGCCATAATGTGCACTTTGTCATGCTCTTCTAATCCAATTTTTTTCTGTGCAGACTAATGAACTGTATCAATTAGCATCAGTTGCTTTCTGCCTTCTCGTAGCATGGGTACGTATTTTGTACTCAACTTTTCCCTTTACCATTATAATACTTCCCCTCCCCCAGAAAAGAAAAGGGGAGAAAGAAGAACACAGAAAAACTCCACACCCATTTCTCAACTCAAGCCACTAGAAGTGTTGGTAGGCGGTTGATCAATCTTCTCTTCTTGATATTTCCATGTTCTTCAACCATGTGTAATGATGAGATTCTGAGATGTGGTTTAGACTGGTATCAGGAGATATGTTCCACATATGAAGTTAAGTGCCCAGTCACGTTTGTAGGAAATTAGGACATCACCTTGCTGATTCTCTCTTGCATGCCTGAGCACCAAAAAGTGATGTTTTTTTCTGTCTTTGGTGAATAGAGCACATTTATACAACTACACATTGGTTTGTGCTAGTGTACACGGCAGCTGCTCCTAAAATTGCAAGATAAATCGCTGTGGTACAATGTGTTAGTGAAAATTAGATTTTTTTTTGTTATGTGGAATTTTAAAATGTACAACATCCTTTAACTCGGTGCAAGTCATGCCCTGCATCCAACTGTTAATTGATCCTTCAGCAACTTGCTGCAGTGAGGCTTACTGTTGTGCATCATGATGAGATTTAACAAATAAGGCTGCATCTTGCATGAGTGAATTGTTTTCTTGTTCCATCCTGGGCTAAACTATATCAAATAATCTATGTCATTTCAGTGTAGCGATAAGCTGGGTTTAAGTTTTGAACTGGGCTCATTTGCTGCTGGAGTAATGATATCAACAACTGATCTTGCCCAACATACACTTGAACAAGTAAGATGGCTACTTTCCCCATTATTCATCCAACTATGTGGAGAAATATCTTTGTTTTGGTTCATTGGATTCCAGTAAACATCTTCCTATTTCTTTCTCAAGAAGTAAATGTCTTATTTGTAACATATGCATGAATGTATGTGTTTGTTATGCCTGTATTTGAAAAGTGTGTGCTTTAGGAATTACCTGGGGTATAACCTCTTTTTTTTGGTTGGTGTGTTTGTGTTTTTTTTTTGTAGGGGGGGGGGGGGGGGGGGGGCTGTATGACACTGTCTTTAACATTAGGTTCCCTTATGGTTACCCCTTATTTAAACATTGTTACTTGTGCAGGTTGAACCCATTAGGAACTTCTTTGCCGCCCTCTTTCTTGCCAGCATTGGAATGCTGATTCATGTTCATTTTCTCTGGAACCATGTTGATATATTGTTAGCATCAGTTTTATTAGTGGTGGTGGTTAAAACAGTTGTAATTTCGGTAGTTGTCAAGGGGTTTGGTTATAACAACAAGACTTCACTTCTGGTAAGATATTATAACACGGCTCTGGCACTTCACATCTTGATATATGTTTATTCACTGTTAAGGGCCTTGGGTTGTCAACTATGCAGATTGGGATGTCTTTAGCACAAATTGGGGAATTTGCTTTTGTCCTTCTCAGCCGTGCTTCTAATCTTCATCTTGTTGAGGTTTGTTCTGACAAGAATACTGCAATGTGTTTACATGAAACCTCACTTAAGAAAGAAAAAATAATAATTGTTACATCAAACACTCTCACCTTCATAAATTCTTTGGGCTACATGTGCTAGATTTCATAAACCTTAAAAGTAGAATAAAGTGTGGAAGATTAAAATTAATTTTTTTTTCAGGGGAAGCTGTACTTGCTTCTTCTTGGAACAACAGCTCTTAGTCTGGTATGATTTGATTTTCAATAAATGTATTTATGGGTTACAGTTACATCCTGTATCTCTGGATCCCATTTGCACTATGGCATATTCTTTGGTTTTCTTTTCTTTTTCATGCCAGTGTGTTATGATCCTTATTCCTACAATGAGAATGCAGGATTACAGTCATTCTTCACAAGGAGAAAAAATATGCATATGTATATATATATATATATATATTATATTATATGTAATAATAGTTTTATTGCCAGCTGGAACTGCTTGAGCTCAGTTGCCTTTTCCAATCATATATCATCTTCAATATTCGCTAATTGCTTGCTATGACCTGTCTTTACGCTTTGTAAACGGATTGCCTGATAATCTAATTACAATACTGTAGTAATGTTTTTCTCGTCGGCAGGTGACTACTCCATTGCTATTTAAGCTAATCCCTGCTGTTGTACATCTTGGGATTCTGCTACGGTGGTTCTCCCCTGATATTCAGACAGAGGTGATCACCTAAATTACATATATATATATAATTATAATTAAACATTTTTTTAATATAAAACCCAAAATGGGAAAACTATATCGTTTTACTAAGAGGCAAAACTATATCGTTTTACTAAGTAGGTTATTTGGTTAAGGCATATCTTAGATTACTTTTTTCCTATATAGATAGATATATGGGGGCTAATCCATATCCACAATTGTAAATTTAAGTTTATCTTTACAACAAATCGTGATTGTCCAATTGTAAATCTAGCGGATAAAATTATCACACATCTACACTTTAGGGAGCCTGCTCAACTAAAGTGCGAATTCAAAATTGGTCATTTTGCCCTCAAGGATCCGTACTACTAAAGTGCAAACGGTGACATCAATATAATACATCAGCTGATAGCCCCTTCTGGTTTAAATTCTACGAAAAAGTGAAACAAACACTTCAGACGCACAGCAGAGAGTTTTCCAGCACAAATTTACAATTGAAAAACACAATTAATTATCAAATCAATCTCTGTCTCTCTTAAATTTGTATTTCCAACACACTTTTAATAGTAAAACAAATATTTACCAAGTGAATTTTTAGAGGTAAAATTCTAAAAAGATGCAACTTTTTAAATTTACATAAAATTGTAAGATAAAACAAAGAGAGATTGAAATACCGTACAGAAAATAACAATATCTACAGTTTTATTGCACAAAATTGAAAAAGCTTGAACAATCAAAGAAAGAATGAAACAAGGGTTTTAGGAGGAGAGAGAAATTACTAACAATGGAGAAAACGGAAGACATGTCGGTTAACAAAATGAGAAGCTTTGGGATCACAATGGTTGTCATAGACTCCCACACAAGTAGTGGAGGGAGAAGTGTAGATTAGAGATTGGTCCTTCAAGCGAGGAATTTGCTTGAGCGATGGCGGTGGAGAAGTCGCCAGAGGCGTGAGGCTTCAAGTCAGTGTGCCACAACAAGCCATCGTCACTCTGAACACCAAAACAACTCTCCGGTGGCCTGTAACACGATCGCAATATTTTCTCTCTAGATTTCTTTGTATGTAGATGTAAATATTCTTTATCTATATTTGTAAGTGTATATTTTCTAGAGAGAGAAAGTATAAGTATAGAAGAAGAAAACGTGTGCTGAGGGTGTGGCGGGGGAATTGGATAGAAGAAGACAGAAAAAGATAAGGTACGCTAGGAGGATGGGATTAGATTACGGATTATCGCGTGAAGAAGAAGACGAAGATTGAAGTCACCGTCTGCACTTTAGTAGTGTGGATCCCTGAGGGCAAAATGGTCAATTTTGAATCCGCCGATTAATTTTATTCATTAGATCTGCAATTGGATTGCTGCCACTATTTGTTGTAAAGATAAATTTAAATTTACAATATATATATATATATATATATATATATATATATATATATGTTTATTGCGAGATGTATTCATTATTGGTGTCGAGAAGGCGAAGTCATATAGTTTTCTTTTTATATCTCTAATATTTTGTGGACTTTGATGACTTGCAGATGGGATTTAAAGGAGAAAACCTCCGTTCAGACAGTGCAAAGCAGCGCATTGCAATAGTTTCAAAGGATTTAATGATTCATGAAGTTTAAGAATTATGTTTACGTAAGGATCTTACGCCGCAATCGAATTCTGCAAGAGAGATGATTTGGATTTTTTCCACGCCATGGACAAAGTGTACGCTGATGTTCCTTCTTTTATTCATCTCTGACCAAAGTAAAGAACAATGAAGTAATTTAATCCTTCAGAAACAGGGGTTTGGATATGGTCAGAAACAGGGGTCTGGATATGGAGTAATCCAACTGACAAAAAGCTAACTAGTAGAAGCTTCACTTTTATTCGAGGTTTTAGTTTCACTCTGCTCTTTTACATGTTTTTTAATTTGTTATACTGTAAATTAGTTTGGGCACCTAAATGTAATTTTGACCGACGATATTTCCCAAATCGTTGTTCATGTGTTTGATCAATTGAAAATTTGTAAAGAAAAAACAGAATATATCAATCCAAGCCTCTCCCATTCGAGTATAGATGAACTGGTAATTTTATATTCTTTTTGTTGAAAAGTTCAAATCATTAAAAAAATTGTATTTCTGTTGACTTGACTACTGTTCTTAGTCAACTGTATATTTTCCCCGATTGACTTACTTGGTCAAAAATGACCTGCTGAATTGATAAGTCTTGGTGTTCTCGGTGTTCTTTCCAGGAAAGTCTTCCTCTCCTTATTTAATAAAGGGGCAAAGACTTGGTAAAGTCTCGCTTTGGTCTATTTCATTTTATTTTATTTTATTTTTCAGGAAAGAATTCATTTACACGGCCAAAGACTTTTGCTTTCCAATTTTAGTTAAATCTGAATATATTTAAATTAGAGGCTAAAATTAAAATTAAAAAGAAAGTTTGGGGAGGCCTCAATCGAGGAGAAGGTACTGGGACACCACGTGACTATATCTTAAGACTATAATAATAATAGGCACTTGATATTTTCTCATGTTATTTTGATATTTTCACACAGTAGGATCTACATTTAGAACTATTGCGATAGTTTATCGTCGATATATTTATAACTGTCACTATAACTTTAAAGTGTGGGTTCTACGGTGTAGAAATATTAGTTTCCTAATAATAATATTATCAATGGGATCCACATTTAGAGTTATAACAACGATTTACCGTGACTATACATCTATAACTCTAAAATATGGATCTTACCGTGTAAAAATATCAATTTCCCAATAATAATACTACATACATACAAGCCTACTCTATGAATGAGTTTCACTCCATTAATTAATTTTCAAATTCTGTTTTTTATTAGCCTAGATTTCCTTTATTCTTTTCCTTTCCTACACGCACGTATTAGGATTCTCTGATTCACCTATAAATACATTACCCAACAAAGCCCAAGCATTGTAAATCATAGTTTACTAAATTATGGCTTATTGCAATAATTCTTCTGCTTCTGCTGCTGCTGCTGCTGTTCTCGACGGTGGTGGTTCTAATCAAGAAAATTCTACATCATATGAAGGGGTTTGGAAGAGAAAATCGAAATGGGTAACGAAGATTAGAGACCCAATTAAGAAACGTTCGATTTGGCTGGGAACTTATGCATCACCTGAAGAAGCATCAAGGGTTTATCAAGCCAAGAAAATTGAATTGGAAGAGAAAGTTGAGGCTGCTGCTGCTGAGAAAAAAAATAAAAGAAAAAGAAACATACCCATTATTGTTGCCGATGATCTTCTTTCTCAACAAATTCAAATTAACCAAGGAATTGAGGGTATTAATGGAGTTGAGGAATCTGAGGAAAAGAAGAGGAAATTAAACAGGCCCACCCTTGTTCCTGATGAATCTGATTCACAAGAAATTGAAAGAAAAACAGAGGACTCTGTTTTTGATGAAGAAATTGAGGCTGCAAGTTCTGATAATGGTGGAGCAAAGGGAACAGAAAGTGAAAGTGAATCTTCTTCTTTGAGTGATGAAAGAATGGAAGACGGTGATATTCTGGTGAGATTTGGTCCAGTGATGATCAATAAGCAGGGGTTTATCTTGGGGGAATTCAAATGGATTGATGACCTTAGCATTATTTGAGCATTGATTTTATGCTTCTTTTTTATTTTTTTTATTTTTTTCATGTAGCATGCAATACGTATAAAGATTGAGAAATAGATCTGTATTTCTGTATTGGTAGATTAAATGTTGAACACTTCTTGGTCTTGGTGTTTATCAGAATTTTACAATTAATGTATTGGTATATCTTTTGTCCAAAAAAAAGTTAGTAAAAAAATTCAGGATTCAGTATTTGTTGGCGTATTTACTAATTTCTTGATCTTCACTTTGAAATTTGTAAGCCCTCCTTATTGGATTACTATTAAATTTAAACTTAACACCATATTAAATTTGGTTAAGTTTCTTTTCTTTTCCATCTTGCTTTCTTCGTCTCAAATTAATATATCAAACCTTAGGGTGGTTGTTATATTATATTTTATTTTTGAAGACTCGGTTTTCATAGGAGTACATACAATATAATCTCGTAATCAAGCACATTATCATCCATTACTGTAATTAAAGAATCAATCAAACCTCACTAGAGTAGAAAGAAATAAACTCAAACAAGTCTCACATAAATGAGAAAACACACTTCATAGTTCAAATGTATGTGATTACTGTAGACAATGTGTTATGCCATAAATTTAGAATACCTTACTTGTGTCCTATTTTATGTATCAAAAAAAAGTTATTGATGACATGACTCGATTTGGGACAGACCTTGACTCAAAAGGAATTGCATGGGAATCCATTTCATTAGCTTTACTTCCTAATAAAACTGGCCCGGACAAAAGAATAGTTGGCCCACTTGACTCCTAAAATGTGACCCAATTAGCTTATGCTTGAATTTCTTGATCCAACCCAAATCTTATGTTGGATAGAATCATAGAACGGAATCAACGATTGAATGAAATAAACTAAGGAATAGAAGGAGAATGATCGTTTTCTTTTTTATGTTTGATTGGTCCATTTCATTATTTTAAAAATGATTCCTTTAAGAATAAAATAAAAATTCATTGTTAGGAAACGGTCTACATAAACTAACTAAGGAAATGAATCAAAAATAAAATAATAATAATAATAATTGATTAATTAAATTTTAGAGAGAGTAAAAAAAAAAATTAGAGAGAGAAAGTAAAAATAAGTGAAAGATTGTTAGAGAACGTGAAAAATTTGTAGATAGCAAATAAAAAATTAAAGAGAGACAGTACAATATTTTTAGAGATAAAATTGAAGAAATTGGCAAAATTCTAGAAAGAGAAAGTGAAAAGATTTTAGAAGAGAAATTAAAAAAAATTATAGAGAGAAAGTGAAAATTATTTAGATAGAGAAAGCAAAAATTTTAAATATATATTTATAAGGCAATTTTGTCACAAATGTATTTTGAATTAGAATAAAATGGCTCAACCCACCTTTTTAGGAAGGAAGCAATTAGTGGGAACGAATGAATAATTGAACGAACGTTTCATTCTTATAGACCAACCAAAAAAATCAAAAGTTATTTCTTAAGAAATGACTATTCCATTCCAAACTTGTTTCGTTCCATTCCATTTCCACCAACCAAACACAACATGTTATAGAATGATTATCAAATTCGAAACTTTGTTTAAAAATTCTTCTTATATAATGATGAAAAGTTTAATTAAAGGAAACTGATGTAGTGCACTATGCCTTGTTACATTAAAATAGATGAAAATGCCTACAAAATATTAATAAAAAAATAAACTTTATATAAAGCAATAAAATAAAAACTCATCCAAACACAATTGCCAAATTTCATAAACCCTAGGCACAAAACATGTTTAATTACAAGCACTCACCAAACAATATCTTTGTGGCTTATATAAGGAAAGAGAAGTATAAAACAAAACATAATGTCGTTCACCATCATATAAGAAGAATTTTTAAACGAAATAGCAAAAAGAGTTTGATGGTGTTTGAGATTGTTTATAAACAGTCAAACATATTTATAATTAATTTTAAAAAATAAGAGATATTTGGTAACCTAATTTTAATAACTGTTCATAGAAATAATCAGAAACATTAATTTAGAGTTTTTGATTATTTGTTAAATCTAATAATCAGATATGACCAAGTATATTTATATATTCTTATTATTTTAATAATTTTATCTATTACTCATTTTTATTTTTTAAAATATTTCTTTTTAATAATTTACACTTGAAATATTTATCGAGTATATCTATATATGCGCCAACTAAAAATGAAAATGAGAGCAGAGTGACGTACTCATATATACGTTCCTCCTTACGTGCCACAGTTATAAATTTGTATAATAAATATAAGTGTATAATATTTAAATATAATATTTACGTACTATATTTATTTTAACTATTAAAAAATAAAATATGACATTAAAATTCGTATAATATCTTACCATTTAATAATTAAAATAAATATAATATTTAATTTTATATTTAAATATTATTTACGTAGACTTGTCCAAATTTGTACGATGATAAGGTCAATATTGTTCCTTCTGAGCAACAACAAGATGTTATTCAACTTCTATTACTTGTACCTTTTAATCTGTGATATGCTCATTAAATTACATAGGGTTGGTCAGTCATCACAATGAGAAGTTATTTAATATCACGTGATCATATTTTAAGACTATAAAATAATTTTTCTGTCATGACTAAAGCTAAATGTCGAGAGGGCATATTTGTTCGTGTCATTTTTATTATTGAAAATTCCTCCGCAAATTAAAAAAAATTATGTTTCACGCTTTTGAAATACTCTCAACTGCATAATTCATATAGACTAATTAGAAAATTAAATAAAAGTTTAAAATTTCTTAAACTTTATTCAAAAGAATTATTTTATAAATTTTGTGAGATGGAAGAAGTATACTCTTTCAAAGGATGTTCTAAGTATATTTTTTACATATTAAAAAAAATAAAAAAAATAAAAAATATTTCAAATTTAACTTTAATCATCCGACAAAATTATATAAAATAATGAGTTATTTTTATACTAATAAATCCTTATCTTACCTCATCCTTTACGCAATTATAATTGCAAGATGTTTTTATCAGAAGATGCATATTGTGCATTAACTAGGACTGTCAACGGGGCGGGTCTTGACCCGGACTCGATCCGTTTATCCGAATTTGAATCCAATTTTGAAATCCGATTGACTCGATTATCCGATAACTAAATGAATCGAATTCGGATTCATATCAATCTGACCCGATAATACTTCGATTCGCTAAAATATGATATATATACATTTTAATACTCAAACAAACTCTAATCGTAGTCTGGTACATGTTAGTTGTTACTGAGATATTGAAAGATTATAACATGTTACTGAACTTAATCAGATCGGATTATCGGAGTATTATCGGATTCGGATTCGGTCCTTGATATCTGAGATCCGTCGGATTATCGGATCTGCTCCGAATCCGATAATTCCTTATCGATTCGGATCCGGATCACCCCCGATCCGATCTGAATCCGACCCGTTAATAGCCCTAGCATTAACTGAAGGTCCGAACTCCAAACTGCACTGCAGTCCGCTTACATGAAGGGCAGAACAAGAGAAAAACGAAAAATTTATTGTTTTGAATGTTCATTAGTGTGTGAATTATGAGAGATTATTTAATTCAAGTTTGAATTTTTTTTATTATTGATTTGGTAGATTGTGATTACTGTTTATTTAATTTGGTCTGTTTGAGCTTTTGTTTTTGGGTTGTTTAATCTTCAATTGAAAATGGGATCATTTTGGTTGAGTAGTTTCTATTTTTTATTATGATTGCTTACAATGATTTTGCCTTATTTTATAATGAGAAATGAAAATTGAAAAATGACTATAAGTCTTTAGCAACCTCTCATTTCTAGTTATTATAATTACTTTACTTCCATGCATCTAATTAATGGATTTTGTATAATTTTTGGTGTTTTGATACGGATTCGAATTCGGATATCGAATTTCGGATATCCGCTATCCGTCGAATATATTTACGGACGGATGTTAAACGAATACAAATACGACTATATCCGTATTCGTATCCGTTTATTTGCGGATATCTTTAAACTGAATACGGATATATCTGGGTTTTTTTTCAAAATACGAATAATATATATATTTTTTAATACGAATACAGATGAATACGAATTTTTTAGTTATCATTTACGGTCCTAGGCATTATGATCATCGTCCACCAGTACAAAGTTCATTTGGTCGAGTTATTTTTCTCAGACGTAGTTTAAGCCAAATATATGCATAACCGAAATAAAAAAGGCAATTAAGAATGGTTGGGATAAAATATTTATTATTGAAAGAATAATCAAATTATATAAATTATAAAAGTATATAGTGTATCTTAGAGGTTGAGTAGACAGTCTAGTGACGACAAAAACTTGCACAAATTTTGATAAGAATACATAAAGTTGGGTTTGTTATATATGTTGCTTAGGTAAGAATAAAGGGCGACATGCATGCATGCAGGGGCGGATTTATTTATGGAGCAGCATAAGTAGCTGTCTTTGCTAGAATTTTTTTTTTTATTTTTTTTTTATAAGCATAGGAGCAAAAGTAGATATATAAATTAATACATTTAAGAGCTCAGATTAATGGAAGAATTAAACTTAAAAAGGACCAAAAAAAATTATAAACCAATTCTTAATATAAGTACAGAACTTTTTTTAATTTTGAGATTTAGTGAAATTTTAGAAGTATACACGATATTTTAAAAATACGCATCTTTCGCCCAAATAATCCAATTAGACATCAACGTGGAGCGAGAGGAGAACCAAACGGAGCAAACATTGCCCCCCAATTCAGTCATCTTTTTTCCCCTTGTGGTCTATCTGCATTCATTCAAACTTTTTATAACCCTCTATTAGTCTCTCATCCATCGCAGATACTTTTGATTCCAATCTAGTTTTTAAATTTATGATTTGTTATTATTTCTCTGTATTTCTTGTATAGTTTTTTGTTTTGAATGTTCATCAGTGTGTGAACTGTGAGAGATTGTTTAATTCAAGTTTAAATTTTTTTGTTATTGATTTGATTGATTGTGGTTACTGTTTATTTAATTTGATCTGTTTGAGCTTTTGTTTTTGGATTGTTTAATCTTCAATTGAAAATGAGATCATTTTGGTCGAGTAGTTTCTGTCTTTTATTATGATTGCTTACAATGATTTTGCCTTATTTTATAATGGGAAATGGAAATTGAAAAATGACTATAAGCCTTTAGCATCCTCTCATTTCTAGTTATTATAATCACTTTACTTCCATGCATCTAACATTTTGAGTATAAATTTTGGATGGTTTGTTTCTCTTATTTCAAGTAAAACTTATTTAAAACTTAAAAAACAATACTAATATTGATTTATGCTCTGAAATTAATTCATGATTTTGTTTGAATATAAAAAGTAAATTTGGTTTGAGACTTCGAACATTTGGTGAATCATTCAAATTAAACTATGACAAATAATCGAAGTAAAATTTTAAATTGTATCTAAATATTTTTAATTTGAAATTTATTTTTAATTTGGATTATGAATATTTATTGTAATTTATAAATATTATTATGATTAATTCAAATTTTTTTTATCTAATTTAAATAAAATTCGCTCATACTGATTTTTTTTTTTTTGAATCTGCCCCTGAATGCATGGGATCAGCCACAAAGTGTCAAAAGAAGCATCCTCAATTATATAAGCTGCTGCTGCTGCTGCTTCTTCCACAGTTTGATTTAATTTTACATACATATATGCATGAGAGAGAAAGTAACTCCAAGATTTGTTTTCTTCCCTTGTTTGGTCTGTCAGAATGAAATGGCCATGTCATTTTTGTACTAGTATTTGCTCTTTGCTTTTAATGGGGAGACTTCAAAAACTACATTAAATTATTCTATACGAGACTCTAATATTTTAACAATTTTCCCTCACAGTTCAGTTCATCGTATCAACGACTCGCTTTCACTTGAACACCACCCAAAAGCTTTAACTCGTTAAATTTTGGACCTAATCATATTTATTAATTCTTTAATTTTTTATTATTTATTTGATGTGTGATTTTAACTTGTGATATCATCTCAAAATCAATTCTCGGCTAAACCCATTTTTTTAAAGAGGTTTTTCGGAATTAATTTCATATATAGTTTGATATCAGTACGTGTACACAAGACATTAACATACAAGTTTGAAACTCAACTTAATTCAAAATTTAAGTCATTATGTCTTGAGTCCATTCATATATATTACTACTTTAATATTTTATTATGTATTTGATACGAGACTCCAACTTACTTATAATATTCTAACGTATATATTGGTGTCTCGCATTTGAATTTTCAAATATATGAAACGTTATTACTAGATATCTTCAAACATGTCTCACAAGTTAATGTCGATCCAATACTGCTCCAAACGTTGCGTATCAAGCAACCCTAAATATAAAAACATTTCATACAGTAGTTTTTCTGGCCTAAGAAATAATTAAATAACAGTCTAAATACAAGCTTTGTAGATTGGTAGTGGTTGGTCATGTGACAATTCTAACAAACCAACCAACTGCACCAATTCTCATCCTCGCTCTCCTTCTCTCTCAAATACTCTCCATCACATATTATATAAGTATATAATATGAGTCCAACAACTATTAATTAATTTTTATAATAGATAATGTGAGTCCAATAAATTTAGGATAAGTTTACTTGCACAACATTCGGACACAACTTCCGGACACAACATTCATCTACACCATTAAATGGTGTTATGTGACACGAATTTCAATACCACATAACACTATTTAATGGTGTGGATGAGTGTTGTGTCCGGATGTTGTGTATGTAAACTTGTTCATAAATTTATAATCTAGTATCTAACATTGTATTTTTTTTATTTCGTAGTACACAAAGATGTACCATTCATCAATCCAACTCACAACCTCAAATTCCTTGCCTATAATAAGTAGCAAGACATCTGCATCCAAGGCAAGTTGGATAAGCCCATTTCTTCTTTTTTATAAACCATGAGTAACTTTATAACCAAGTGGTAACCTAATTGTGGACATAGCATGTAACATTTTTAAATAGACATATTATTATGAAGTAAATTTTATGATAAATTTATTTTTAAATTAATAAGATATTGATACACAAATAGAGATAATATTTCTCAGACTGTGTGTCAACACTTTATTAATCTAAAAATAAACTTATCATAAAATTTATTTCATTTTAATCGGATCTTTTTTAAATATTGTAACGAATTGGCCCACAAGTCCACAACTCCTCTCGCTTAATTTTACACTAATTTCTATTTTTAGAAAATGACAAGCATGCTACTGACAAGTGGGTTATAAATTAAAAACCCAAAGGACATATCTGTCCAAAAAAAACACACAAACTTCCCTCAACGTTCACATAAATTAACACCCCGTTCAACTGTTCCCACCATCTTCTTCCTAGTTCCTCCCCCTTCATCAACTCCAATCCCATATACAGACGTAAAATTACCAGGCTAACCTTCCGTTTATTCCACATAGTAATTTCCATCGATGGACACTAACTCATTTCCCCACGGTTTAACCCGAGAAGAATTCTCCGAGTTAGAGCCACTAATCCAAACGTACCACAAATTCGACCCGATGCCGAATACGTGCACTTCACTCATCGCGCAACGAATCGACGCACCGATAAGAGACGTCTGGCCGTTGGTGCGGCGATTCGATAATCCCCAAAAGTACAAGCACTTTATCAAGAGCTGCAATTTGACGGCCGGCGCCGGAGATGTGGGGAGCATACGAGAAGTGACCGTAGTTTCTGGACTGCCGGCGTCGACGAGCACGGAGCGACTGGAGATTTTGGACGAGGAGAGGCATATTTTGAGCTTTAGGGTCGTCGGCGGCGATCATAGGCTGAATAATTACCGGTCGGTAACGACGGTGAATGAGTTTGAGAAAGGGGGGAAGGTTTATACGGTGGTGCTGGAATCGTATATTGTGGATATACCGGAGGGAAATACGGGGGAGGATACGAAGATGTTTACGGAGACGGTGGTGAAGTTGAATTTACAGAAGCTTGGGGTGGTGGCAATGGCGTCTTTGAATGGAAATGAATGATGGTTGCGGTGGCGGAGGATGGGGGTCGGTGGAGCCAAGTAGGGTGGTATTAATTTAATTTTTGCACTATTGGGTTTATATATATATATAGATATATGTATGTATTTTAGTTGACGTGAGATCTCATTTTATTATTCTCTATTTTATATCTCTTGTAACATAGACATGGAATAAAAAATAATAACAAGAGATTTGAGCACATTTTAATTTTGGTGTTGAGTGAAAACTTGACTTGTGAATTCAGGTATACCTTCATGGATTGTTAATGGAAACCTGCCATTTAATATTTTTCATATTTATATATATTTTTTGAATAAATGATTTGACTCATTTATCTTTATAGAATTGGTCAATATAAAGCTTGAGCCTGCAGCTTTGTACGTTTAGCATGCATTATCTTTGGATTTTGCAAGTTGGAAATTGGAATTGACTTTAGCTAGTTACCTAGCTAGGCTTTTATGGCAATTTTTTTGTTTTTGTATCTTTTAAATATTATTATAAAATAATGTTGCTATTTTAGTATGGAAAGTGTAAATTAGTTATAGTGATACAATGTATCTAGTACCATTTTTATAGAAAATTAATATTTTTATAAAATTCTTCTCACATAAATTGTAAGTGGAGTTCATCTCATATGAATGAGATCTTGTAAAAATATTAAATTTTTTTTTATATTGTGGTGGTGTTTTTATATACATATATAGGACTTATTGAAGTTCTTGCTCAAAAAATTCATACATGCGTGCAGAGCTGGCTACTTTATTTACACACACACGCATATATATATATATATAGTGCTATATTATATATATAGTTATAGTGCTATATTATCAATTTAATTTGAAATGGTGATTCAGTTTCTTTTGATGGTGTTTTAATTTAGTGTATTTGATATGGACTTGTCTCTCCCATGCACTATAGCAAAAAAAATCAAAAGTTCTTATGTATCATGAGTTTCTTCTACTTGTAATTAACATGGAAAGTTTTGAAGTTGTGAAAAGGCCATGAAAGATATGGACCTTTGTGAGTCATTACTCGTCTCTCTCTCTCTCTCTCTCTCTCTCTCTCTCTCTCTCTATATATATATATATATATATATATATATATATATATGTCCCTTCCACCACGTCTATTAGTAGTGGCTAGTACATTTTTTTTCTTTTCCAAATATGGCTTCGTTTCTCCTGTAAACTGTTAGAGAAGATGAGTTTGTTCAAAAATATATATTCCCTCTTTTTCAAGATAAAAAAATTTCATTAATTTTTATGATCAAATTAATTATTTTTAAAATTAATAATTAAATATTTATATTTAAATTTTTAAAAAACTAAATATTAAAATTAGTGTTAAATTATATATAGTTTATAATATTTATAGATTTTATATATATATATATATATATATATAAAAAATAATAAAATATATTAATTTAAAAAATAATCAATTTAACTATAAAAATTAATTGAAGAACGGAAGGAGGGAGTACTAAAGATAACAAAAATCACGAGTTCTTATCTATCATGAGTTTCTTGTACTTGTAAAGATGCATGGAAAGTTTTGAACATGTGAAGAGGGCATGCAATAGTTGGACCTTTCTGGTTTATTTTATATATGGGGCTGAGGCTTCTGTTTCAATATTTGAGCCGCTGATAGTGAAGGTACTATTAGTATTACTATTAATTATGTGTTGATAGGTAGGTGATAAGGAGGAGAGGGCGGCGAGACTATTATATTTTGTTGGGTTGTTGATTAGAGAGACCGTTTAAACAATTCAATTTATTTGAATAGTTTATAAAAACAGTTATATTTTATATATTTTTGTCATTCTCAAAAGGATAAAAAAGAATAATTTTTCATACAAATTAAGATAATTAAAAAAGTAGAAGAAAGTATTTTTTTTTTTTTCTCAATCTATCGTTGGGTTTTAGATTTGGAGAGAGAGAGAGTGTGAGTTAATGTGAACTACTCATTTGTATATAAATTTATGTAGTTGATCTTGTTTACTTTCGTCATGTTTTTAAAGACAAATATTTTTATCACTTTAGTCATCTTTTTGGAGACGTCAGATAATTTTTATTATATAAATATTATAAAATAGCAACTCTTTATTATATAAAATATAATTTATTTTGAAAATTGATATTTTTACAATAAAAATTGATATTTTCGCAAGACTCTACTCATATGAATAATAAGTTAAACTCATCTTTATACGAGTATAACCTTACAAAAATAATAATTTTTTTTATAAAAATATCAACTTCCTTTATTTTTATAAATTATCCAAATAGACGGTTCATATTGATGTAACTCAAATTTCTTGTGGCTTCAATGTCAACCCCAATTTCAACGGCAGGCAGCAATAAAATCATGAGCTAATTACCTGCCCTTGGTAAACATGTGAATGGAAGAAAAGCTGCTTCTATTTTCTCTACTTCAATCAATTTGGCTCATTGAATTTCACCCACTTATTTTAAGGTTGTTTAGCTCAATCAATCTCAATATATCTGAATTCTCAAACGTCAAAAATATTTGCAACTACATTGCCAAGACTCTGGAGTGTATAATCAACTGAAAGTGTCTCACAATTGTGTAGTGCACAGTCAATTATGAAGACGATTTTTTGGGCTACGGTGAGTTCAATCGTCGTCATGGCTATTTTCGGTCTATGGTGAAAATTCAACTGTTGCCCTAACCCAAAAAAATCATCGTCATAATCGATTGTGCACTACACAGCTGTGTATATACATATAGCCTATATATATATATATACACACATATACATATAAGTAGTATCTTTCAAGCCCAATTATATATTTTCTGTGGGCTTCAGCCCATACTTCCTTTCAGCCTAAGAATTATTGCCCAGAATATATCTCAGCGTTTGGCAGTAGTATGTTGGCACTAGACTTGCAAATTATTATAAGTTTACATAACATTATCAACACGAGTACGATAGTCCGTACGAGACATGAAATAATTTTTATCATTCTTTTGATAAATATTTTATACTTTTTATTGATATATTTTTTATTTTTTATTGATATAATACGTTTATAATGTGAAAAATAATTATATATATTTTAGGTCAAAAAAATAGAGATTCTTGAACGATTGATTTGGTATTGACTCATAATCAACCAAAATAACTCGATAAAATTATTAAATAAGATTTTTTAATGTCATTTTACATATAATTATTAATGTCTTTATTTATATTTTAAATAAATTGAATATTATTAAATTATCACTATTATATTCGTAATAAGTATTTATATTGTATTTTTTTTTAAAATACAATATTACTTTTGAAAAATTATCATTTCAAAATTGTATAATCAACCTATTCGTTTTGGGAGGTTTGAAATTGAAACATTTGAAAACTGCACTTGGAGGGTTTTTAAGTCCTAAATGTACCACACTATTTTTGTTGGGTGAGTTTAAGACTTAAAAAGCTATTTTTGTGAATTAAAAAATTATATTATTATTTAATATTTATTATATTATTATTTCATTCTAAGTTTGTATAAATTAATTTAAGAATAAAATATTATATTCAAACATACTATTCTTTCCCTCCTCTCACATCAAACTGCCTAAACCCCTTGGTATAAACTTTCTTACTCCCTTTGCTCTTCTTTCTCATCACATTGCCTAATTGCCTTAAAATTGCTAAAAAGTAAACCCCTTTTTTCTCCTCCTCTCAAAAATGGGAGCTCAGAAGGCCTGCCGTGAACAGGGTAGGGAATCCTGATACTATTATTTTGATTGTCATGATTACAGAAAATAGGCAGATAATGAAAGGGTCCGTAAGGAGGACAAAGGAGATCAGTTCAAAGATTAGCAGGGATAGGCCCTCTTTAAAGGCTGCAACTGAAATGAGTGGCAATTAGGCAACGTGATCATTAAAGATCAGTAATGTCCTCTCTCTCTCTCCCTCTAATTATATATATATATATAATATTTGGTTATACAGTAGTTAGAGGATCTAAGGACTATTTGATAAAATTAAATGAAATAATTCTGAAAGTTTAAACAATTTGAATGAGTTGAATATTAAATACTGAATAAAAAAATTATTTAATAATTGATATGTTTGAAATATTTTAATAACGATCTTTTATTATTTTTCCTCTCTAAATTATGCTGAACAAGTATATAATTTTGTCTGAATATATTAAAAAAAATTAAATACAATATTTATTATGCAACATATAAAAATAAATAATTCAAACAAAATATTAAATAATTCAAATAATTTTAGTCCAAATTTAATAAGAAAATAAAAAATACAATGAGTTAAACAAACGTGTCAACGTCATAAGAAAATGAAAAGTATAACATCTTCCAGTCTTATTGCAAATTTCTTTCACAACAACACTATCACCAGTTCATCACCCACCTTAAAAATCTTAATATGTGAATAATAGTACTTTTTTTATCAAATGTAAAAAGAGCATTCTTTTATTACCTGAAAGGATAATAACGTAATAGACTATTCAGTAATCCTGCTGACTCAATAAGCTTGCCCAATAGCGCTTATTCGGTCAGCACCATTAAGACTCATTTAGTCTCCTATTAAACTCAAACAAACAGTCTGAAACAATTCTACATATTCGGTCAACAGCATTTACTCCCATTAAAAAACTATCAAATTTTTCGATATTTAAATTTATCAAAAATAATTTATTTTAAACATAACTTATTTAACTCATAAATATAATTTTTCAAAAACCAAAAATAATGCATTTGAAGGCCTAAAATTTATAAATGCTGCGGCCAGAACGTTAGTAATCAAACAAACTTTTATATATATATATATATATATATATATATATATATGTATGTGTGTGTCCTTCTTTTACTCTCGCGTGGCTCTTTTTCTCTTTCTATTCGATGTGTGTCCATTCAGTATATCCTTCTACCACCACTCTGCATAGGCCCTTTTTATGGGCTTTTTATCACTCTTTTTCTTGCTTTTATTGGTTTCCTTCATATGGTTGTCCTTTCAGACGGTTGTCCTTCATTTATAAGGCTTCAAACAAATCGAATCAATTTTAATTTTAAATTATTTAAATTCGATTCATTAAATTAAATTCGTACTTGAATTCGACTCGAATTCAAAGTATATTTAAAAAAATTTATTCAAATTCGGCTCGACTCAAATTTTCGTTACTCGAATTCGATTCGACTCGGATCGAATTATATTCAAACTACTCGCAAACTTTAAATTCAAACTCGAATTCGAGTCTCTACATAGTAACTAGTTTTATAATACATATAATTATTAATTGAACTTATTATTTTATTTAGAAATAAAAAATATAATTATAATTACACTTTAAATATATAAAATTATAATTAAAATTATAAATAAAAATAAAAAAATAACTAATTATTTAAATTTTATTTAATTGTGTATCTATTATAAGAAAATATATCGAATATCTGTTCAAATATGTATCAATCGATTATGTAACGGATCATAATTAAAAATTCAAGTAGTTTGAATTTTAAACCAATCGAGTATAATCTTATTTAAATTCTACTCATATTTTTATTTAAATTATTTTTTTTAGTCAAATTTAAATTATATTATTAATAAATTTAATTTCCACTCGTATTTTTTCGAGTCGAACCCGATTTATTTGGTTGGATTTGCAGCTTTATTCATTTACAGCACCCCATTTGTGTTTTGATCTTTAAAGTCCTGTGGACATAGTGTCTTTCTTCTGTTTGGCTTTATGACTGTGAGAGAGAGTGATCATTATTCTTCTTGGCGTCTGACTCTGAATTTTCAGTTTCTTGGTTTTGGGATTTTATGAGGAATGCGATCTTACTTTTCTTTCATGCAAGCAAGATAAACCCACTTTTTGAACTGCCGTTTATTAATCTCTTTTTGTAGTTTTTGAAGATGGGTTGGGTTTTGTGCATGAGGCCTTGTTGGCTTTTTCATCTTTTTGTTTTTTGTTAAAGAAGAAACAAGACAAAATCTCTGTTATTACTGCTTCCTTAGCTTTTGATTTTGTTACTGTTTGTGGAGAAAAGGAAACCGGTGATTTCTTTGTGAACTTTGTGCAACATTCACTTGTTTTGGGATCTTTGAGGAAAATCCACCTTGTCCCTCTTGAATATTGGAAATATATCTATGTTCTAATTAGGAAAATCTAGTGATTTCATAAAAATGACTGACCCCGTTATATTATTGTGAAAAGGCTTTTGGAGGAGATTGCATGTCAAAGAATTTGATCTGTTGGTGGATCATATCCTTTGCAAATCATTGCAAGGTTGGTTTACATGTTTTCCACTTGTTGTCTTTGATTCAACTTCCTCTTTAAGTTTGAAACAATACATTTGCTCTAAAGAATTCTGTTTTAAACTTTCTAGCTGAACTTGTACCGTCCAAATTCATATCGCAAGTGTTAAATGTATCTTTAGCTAGTTGGTTTATATGATTAGTAGCTTTTCTTGTTGCCGTTTGTAATTTTAAGTTACCTCCGCAAGTGCTACCTCCTCTGCCATGATTGAAAATCCCCATTTCTGCTTCAAGTTCATATTCTATCTTTTAGTTAGCCAAAGCTAGATTGATGAAAATGGCTTCCAACTTTTCTGATGTGAAAATAGATGATGATGATGATGATGATAGGTATAGTGAAGTGGTGTTACTAGCTTAAAAATGCTCCTACTCATTGCTTTTCATGTGAGAACTGATCTTCTTTTCCAAGTTATGATGTTTTGGTGTCTCCTTTTGGTTCTTGATTGTGGGCACTATGTCTATACATCACATGTTTTTCGCATTTTTGTTATAAATTGTAAATTTTTCCAAGATGCTCCCCAAATGTAGTTGCTAACACTCATTTTCCTAGTTAATTGCAGTCCACATTGTTAAGACTATGTTTGAGGTTACATTTCAATATCAGAGGTATCCTGTGAAGAATAAATGTAGATCAGTCATCAGTGTACTTGACTTTTTGATTAAGTTGGGTTCCACATATATTTTTGTTTTTGGTAATTAGGTTCTGACTTTATGTATGTTTTAAAGTTGGGTTCATATACTCCTTTTAACCTATAATTGGTGTTAGGTGACTCTGCATCCTGGCTGATTTGACCTCTGTCTATTGCCTTTTCATTTTCATTTTTAGATTAGTTTCTGTTGATTTTAGGAGTACTCTTTGCATGTTAGACTTGAACTATTGATTCAAAGTTGATATATAGTTCAGTTGCGAGAATTTTTTTTCACTGCAATTTGCCTTTCGAGTATTTGTTTGCTCTCGCAACTAATTGGATTTGTACTTGTGCGATATATTTCTTCAGTATCTGGCCACCAAATGGAACAACACTTGCTTCAACTCTTATGCATATTGTCCGTGTGAGTGGCAATGGAACTAATTCTTGGAATTTAAATTTTCTAGGTTTTGTCGCAGCTTTATGAAGTACGCAGAACTAATTGGGGTCATCAAGAATATTGTGGTATAGTCTCTCTCCTGATCATTTGAGAGATCTTCTGGAAGAATTGGGAACATTATATTCGAAAGGAACCAGCTTCACATGCAGATTAAACCTTTGAGCTCTCAGAATAACTTATAGGTTGTGTAAAATTAATGCTTTTTGATTCTCTATCATCACATTATATAATGGATAAAGATGTATATAGCATGCCAATAGATATGGCCTGCCAGAACCCTATCATTATGAGTGGAAATTTTTCACATTCAACCTCAGTTTCCCTTTCTATGATGCAAGATGAACAACTAGATCATCTCCATGGGGGTCTTCACTTGACAAATCATGCTGGTATCGCTACGTCTAGTGCACTGGTCCCTAGGAGTTCACATCTTGAGAAAATTGCTATTGGGGATACCTCAATAGGCAGATCATGTCCAATCAGTAACATTGAGGTTCAGGATCGATTTATGGCTGGAATGCCTTTTTCTGCTGCTTCACTTGCAAACCTTTTGGCTGCTAGGTATGGTCCTCATGAGAATCTAAATAATTTTGAGACTTCGTTGCCTTCAGCAGATCCTAGGGAAGTTTCAAGAACTTTTGTTTCGAGTGACTACTCTGATACCATGCACTTTTCACTTGGAAATTCTGTAAACTATGGTTATGATGGAATGTTTGGTGATATTAGTAGTAAATGGGGCATCCAGAATTTTTCTGCTCCTCAACTTGCTTCGACAGTTCCTCAAAGAACAGGACTTGAATCATTCCATATTATGGGAAACGTGGATCAAAATGGGTGGATATCATCAGAAAATACCAGTTTGAGCTCTGATAGTACTTCTGGTTCCTCCAGATACAGTAATGAATCCCCAAGTCTTTCTACATGCCAGCCTGCACTTATTTTTGGAACAAAAATCCCAGAACATTGTTCAGGGATCAGTCATTCGAGCTTAAGTTGTCATCCTTTGCATGAAATACTGTTGGGTTCAGGACAAACATCTTGCAGCGGCAAGAATCTTTCTTTGAGTTGTGGCTATAAACCTGTCCAACTTTCACAATTGTTATCGGGATCAAGATTTCTTATTGAGATGCAAGAAATACTTTCTGCATTTGCTAGCTCCACACTCGAAAATTCAGAGCATTTAAGCTATCCAATTAGTGGGAGTGGAGTTGCGGAAAACTTTTCATTCTCTTCAAGTCAACATGCTGGAAAAAGTTGTATGGCGATGGGTCATGATAACCTTCTTGATGGCAATGACCCAATGTTATGCAGACGGGATGTTGAAGCTAAGAAGAAGCACTTGCTGGATTTACTACAAATGGTATGCTTATTAAAAACACAAATTTCATTTCAATTATTATCTTCATTGTTTGGTATACATAAATTTCTCTAATTTGACTTGGTTATCCTATATGAATTCAGAAAAGTGTCTTGATGTGATTTTAGGTTTTACACAATATTTGTTTGAAAACTTTAGTTCAACTTCGACATTAAGCTTTGCTTGACCATAATAATGCTTTCTGAACTCAGGTTGACAATCAGCACAACCGATGCTTGGATGAAATCCATAAAGTAATATCAGCATTCCATGCTGTAACTGAATTGGATTCTCATATACATGCTCGTTTTGCTCTTCAAACAATCTCTCTCTTTTATAAAAGCCTGTGGGAGAGAATTAGCAGATACATTCTTGTAATGGGAGCTAATCTAGAAGGAGGTACAAGGGAAGAGGAGAGGTCATTTGAAACCTCTTTCATCCAGAAGCAATGGACTATGCAGCAGCTAAGAAGAAAAGAACATCAGTTGTGGAGACCGCAGAGAGGCCTGCCAGAAAGATCCGTCTCAGTTCTAAGGGCATGGATGTTTCAGAACTTTCTTCACCCGTAAGTACTTTACCAAAAATAATCTATCATTTCATTCTATTTCCTCCCAATTGAACATTCTTGGGATTTCAATGTAGTTCTGTTTAGAATGATTTCTTGATCTTTACTAGGATTTGGTTTTTCTTGAAATTCTGATTAATTCCCATTTACGGATCATAACATTGCATATGCTTTAAATACATGTCCTGATCCAAATCAAGAAGGTTAAACTCTCTACACTATGTTCTGATGATTACTTAGCTATAAATAAAATAAAACTTTAGTACTTGCGATATAGAAATCATTATCATCCCTTATGAAGAAGGCCGGAATCTTGCTCGAATTTTGAATTTAACGGATTGCAGGTATCCAAAGGATGCTGAGAAGCAATTGCTTGCAGTAAAAAGTGGATTGACGAGAAGCCAGGTGACTCCTAAGCCCATGTTTGTTTGATTTGCTCCTACAAGGAGAATGTTTTTATAACTTTTACAGGATGTCTTATCAGTTTTAATGTTTTACTACTTTCTAAGCTTTTCTGGAAATAGTTTTATACTCGACTTTATATATATATATATATATATATACAACCTTGTACCTCTGCCTAACTGTCCATATGAATAATGTGATTGAATGATATTCATCTTTGTCTCTTTGACTGAAATCCTGAACTGTTAATTGGTATTATCCCAAGTTCCAATCTTCCTTCTTACTTTATCTTTTTTTTATCCGTGTTAATAATCAGGTGTCCAATTGGTTTATAAATGCTCGAGTTCGTCTCTGGAAACCAATGATAGATGAAATGTACTCAGAGATGAATAGGAGGAAAGGTCGTCAGAACAGTGAAGAAACTGCAAGTCAACACAGAAATCTTATAAGCATCGACAGCCAAAGATTGATTTAGAATAATTTGACACGGGAAAGAAGGTAGATATATTTGCAAAAATGGCACTGAGCACTGCTTAGCTTGATCATATAGGATTTAAATCAAGTGTAGATCTTAACTATTAATGTACATCATACTCTATAATTTCAATCAAGTTTAAGCTAATTACTTGACCATATGTTACAGTTATACAGCTTTTATTTTCTAATTGAACCCATTACAAAATTTATATATCTGTCCGTCTCTCCAAGTATTTTTTAGCTGCTTCTTTGTTTGCTTTTGCGCGTGTTGGGGGAGACCGGGGAGCTAGCACGTCCATGCCACACTTAGGCATTATTTTGTCTTGATACTTGTTAACGTAACGATGTAGCCACACAATTTATGGCCCAAACTAAAGGCAGTAAATGAAACATTTTCTTGTTTCTTAATATTTTAAAACATATATTTACTAAATTAATTAAATATTTTATTAGCACGCGTATTTCATCAAAATATCCAAAAATTGCCTGTGCACCTGTTAACAAAAAAATTAAGTTATACTGCAATAAATTACTAAATCTTTGTCCTAATATCAGAAAAGAAAATAAAGAGGTAAAGTAGTAGTAGACATCACATTTTCAAAATATGAATATTAGATTAATGCATATAATTTTTATTTATTTTTTGTCTAGATGGTAAAAGGGGCACTTGCCTCCTCCTTTTAATAGGTAGAAGTTTTAGTCACTGAACAGCAACATAACAAGCTGTCCTTCTAAACTTCTACAAAATAACAACAGAATGTATATAAAGAGCTGCATTACAGGATTTGATCATCCCATATCTTCCATGTCTTCATCACCATCATCATGAACTGTAGTTTCCATTTCATTCCCACGAGCCGGAGTGTTAACCTCACTTCCGCTAATCAAAGCATCACTGACAACAAAAGGCAGAAATTTCTCAGTGACTGAATTTTCATGGAAGTTATACTTGACAATCTTATTCCGCATTGCCTCTTCATTCATTTCTTCTTCACGCTTCCTTCTCCCATGGGGATTTGTTGGATTCACCAGACAGGCAGATGCTGGTAAATGGACCATCTCTTGATCCCCAGAAACTTTGTTTCCCCCATTCACGTCATTTTCAAGGTCAAAGAAGGTGTTTTCATCAGCTGGCTTAAATGTGGGGAGTGCATAATTCACTCCAGACTTGAAAATCTCAGCTTTAGCATGTAATTTAAAAACATTTTCGCTAAAAACTCTAATCCCCTGATCCTCGAGGACCAATAGCCATTCTGAAAAAACAGGGAAAAAATGCCATTAAGTACCCAAAAAAAAGGACTTAGTTTAGTACTTCTTCAAGGTGCTACTAACTTCAGATAAACATTAAGATAACCTACGATGAAAGTAAAACCGCGCCGGGGGGGGGGGGGGGGGGGGGGGGGGGGGTTTGGTGATGTTTAATTTTGCTTACAAAGATTCCATTTGAAGGAACCAAAACTAAAGTTCTTTATTTAGTAGTAAAAAAGGTAAAGGAAAAAAATTAACTTACTGATTAGGGCTCTAGGAGTGGGTGTATATGGTCTACCCAGTCTGTCCTCCATGCCAGTTTGATTAGTGAACCATTTGATTAACAGGTTAGGAAAGTCAGATTTAGAGAAGGCTTCTATGTAAGAAATGGCTGTGGCATGTTCACCATGTTCCCTGTAAGCCAACAAATTTCACAAATTATTGCAAAAAAACATTCTAAAATTCTGTAATTGCATCTTAACTACAATTGTAATCCTATACCTTACAAACTGTATGGCATTGTCTGCAACGAGCAACCATACCAAGTACATATTTATCAAGTCATTTCCAGGTAACTGAGTAGATCTACCAGATTTTAGAAACGGAAATTCTCCCAGTAACACAGCGTCATACAATACTTTCCTAAGAAAAACTTCTTCCTCAGAACTCTGCAGTCATGAAACAAATTGTTAATTGGCCCTTGAATTGAGATCCACCATAGTACCAATGTGCTCCCTTCTATGGGGAACAATATATGTCTGATTGTCTATCAAAGTATGACCGCAACAAAACAGCTAAAAAGACCAAGAAAGAAGGGTAGACTTGGCACTCTCAACATGAAAAACAGTGGTCTAGTGGCCAACTAAAAACAATATTTAACCCACTTGGGGGAAATGGAGAGTAAGGGATAATATGTCTAATTATCTATTAAAATATGAATGCAACATAACAAGCTAAAAGAGAGAGAAAGAAGAGTAGACTTGGCACTCCTAACATGATAAATGGTGGTTTGGTGGCCAGGTAAAAAACCACTTGGGGGTTATGGAGAATAAAGAAATTTCTGTGGTTCTAGACTGAATACACTATAATCTTCATAGGCGTTAATGATATGTTGATGCCATAAAAGTTTAGAATCTAGAACTGAACCAAGTCTAAATGAAAGAATAAACATACTAACCAATAGGGTGGTAACAGGCAAACTTGGTTCCAACATCATTCTGAGAAGCATATCTGACAGACGCCAAAAAATCAGGAAATATACATGTGAGAATTAACTTACCAGAATTTTAATTTCCCTAAAATGAGGAGAGAGAAAATGAAAGAAAAAGAGTCCAGCTCCTCTTGCTTACATAATATTACAGATGATCCATGAACATCATTAACTATCAACATAATAAACAACATATATAGTGTTGATTATTTTATTTCAAGTGAATATGGAATATATATGATATCAATGACACAGAACCAACTCATCTAACAAGTTCACTCCTAGCCTGTTTTGTGGACCAGAGAAAAAAATGTGGTTATAAATTAACCGATCCAAGTGAAAGAGCAAAATTATATTAAGCACAGTACGTATTACTTGTAGTGCTGGTACGAACTTTCCTCGTTTCTATATAGATCAAATCTTTCAGCTGACCATTCCAAACCATACTTCGCAATCAAGCTAGAGAAAGACTAATACTTTGTATCACATTGGCTATTACTTATCTTTTTGTTCTGTGAATTCCACCCCACTGCCCAAAAAAATTACAAATTTACCTTTATAGGAATTTATCAATTAAAGATCCATAAGAATAGTTAAAAGAACTCTACAATACATTATTTAGAGGGAGATATGTCAGCTCTGTTGGAGTTTATATACACTTCTATGTTTGGAAATTATAAGAACACAAAAGAAATAAAGCAATCTATGCTTGATCCTGAATATATATGTGTGTGTGCATAAAATGGTGAGTGAAAACCATACTAGGGATTATTTAAGTGACATCTTGTCACTTGACTAAAGGAAACTCCTAGCCGCAATTTGATGCTCTCAATTAGATGACCTGGTTGATACCACCCTAGTTACACCATGTATCTAAAATGCTGGAATAACTATTTGAAGTATGTTTTCACATTATGCAACAACATCACATAAGCTAAGGCCTCATTGGTCGGTGAAATGTTACATGATATACACTCCATACATTGTAAAGGACATGCAATAAGTATGTTATATGTATACATATACACATGTTAAAGTGTTGTAATACTATAATCAAACTATTTCTGCATTGTTAAATGCCACAGATTCAGATAAAGAACAACAACAATTCATCTAATTAAAGAGTAGTAACAAGATCATTAAAAAAAATTATTCTTCTAATCCCTTGATACAATAACAATTATTCATCTAATGAAAAAGTAATAAAAGCTCACCAAAAAAGATAAAATTCTGAAATCCCTTGATAGTCTGCATTGCCCAATCACCCATATCCCTCTGCAGATTCTCTCCCCAGACCCCCAAACCAAGTTTCAATTTTAGCATTAATAAAAATATTTCATTCATAACAACCCCAGCTAGGTAGTCCATCCTGTACCCTACATTTATTTTCAGTCGAACCTCATCACTTAGAAGCGGAAAAAATACCCTCAAATGGTCCACAAGATTACAACTCACTTCAACTCGATCCACAGTCCAAACCCGTATCAGATCTAAAAAATGCAATGTCAATTTATCCAACCCTTCACTTTGTTCCTCCAAAGGGCAACACATGCTAATATAACTAACAACCTTTTCTACCAGGCTTTCAATCTGTCTTCCCAAACATAAATCTGTCTCTGATAAACTAGTTACTGAATTATGGAAAACATATATGATCGGAGCAAGTGCAGAGACCTTTTTTAAGGCATTACACGGAGCTGAACACGAATGGACTAAATGGAACAACTCTTTAGTAACCAGTAACTTCTGTGAAGGATCTTGAAGGATTGCTTTAAAGCTGTGGTATGACACTGCCAAGTAGAAACACAGGATCTCAAGCGGAGGATCAGCCATTGTTTGAAGCAGGAGATAAAAAGTTGATTGGAAAGCGGAGAAATCTGAACCATCTTTGCGGAACTCTTTTAGAAAGAAATTAATTGAATCCTCAAACACGAGTTCATTGTCTTCACGCAGGTTTGGGCCGATGATTGTATCGATAGTTGGGTCATTCATGTTGAATTCAGCGTAAAATGGACAGATTTGGATCGGCAATGACTCAATTAGGAAGGTTTGAGAATCGAAAATGGAAGAGAATCGGTAGCCCTGTAGAGGTAAGAATGGAACCCTAGTTTTGCATTTCCAGTGAAGGATAATGCTTTGATGCCTTTATGTAAGTGAACCAACTTGAATGCAAGATTTTACACAAAATATCCAATGTTTACAATTTTGGTCAATATTTCTTTGCTTTCTACTAAGCCCTATAGCCATATTTTTGAAGCATTAAATGCTTTTCGCTATATTAAGTTACGTGTTTTTTTTTTGGGTCTAGGAAAGCTGATCAAATAAAGCACATCACTAAAACAACTGGAAGTTCACAATCATATCTTCCATTACGGTACTGAAATGAACTTTAAAGCTGAAAATGGGGAAGGAATTGCTGGCACTCATTAAAGATTGTGAAAAGATTTACATATATGTAAAACATGCAAATTACAAGCAATGAAGTAAGGCTTGTAGTTTATCACTACCAAATGTGTAAGACCATAACTATTGCTTATTACACGTGCGCAAATGAGATGATGGAACTGAAGAGTATAATTAGGAATTATAAATAGGAGGATCAAACATCAATGGAAAGAAGCTACAATTTTTGCAATGCATCGATGCTAGTCCCAGTTACTTTATGTGCATTGTTTTTACTCCCACCCCCATTTCACTAAACTTGCTTCACTTAAGCTACCCCATAGTATATTAATGAAGAGCACATCCAACTATAGAGCCACTAACACAACCACAATATAATCCTATATTGTTACAAAATCTGGTTAAGGTTAATACATATATTCCACAAACAAGAAACAACACCTCATCTAAATGGTATATACAAGCTTTGGTTTTATTTTGTGACGGAAATAAGCTAAATCAAATAAATAAAAGCATCAAACCAGCACCAACTCAAAATAAAATATCCAAAAAAATAACAAAATGAACTTTTGAGGAATAAAGAGGCCGAGGTATGGGTAGTACAGAGAGGATTTATAATATAATTTTACATATTCCAAGAAAACAACAAACTTTAGGCAAACTTGGCTTCAAGGTAACAAAATGAACATTGAAGCAAGATTTTTAATTTGTGGCAAACTAAAATTCAAGATCAAAGCATCAATAAAATGACCAATTGACCATGCATTTATGGGACCATTAAATTTGGTAAAAATAAGATATACCAAATTATTGTATCAATGATCAATTAATGGAAACTTTATCCATGCAGTGCTCCTTCCAAATAAGATAATTGCATTGCTTTAACTCTCACATATCGTCACCGACAAGCTAAAAAAAAATTCCAGTATTATTTAATACAGTATAAATTATTTTTGTACTCACTCAATAAAACTAAGCTCCATATGCAAATGAAAACCTCAATAAATAAGTTATCCATTACATAATTCACCATAAACTACAAATATAATACAAATTATGCAACCAAAAATATATTATATGTATTTAGAATATAACAACGCCTTAAATTTCAATGAAGAAGAACAAAAATTCACTGTTTCTACTTAACTATTAAAGCACTAACATTCAACATAGGAACTTGACCAAGAAAATTAATCAGTCCAGAGCAGTAACAATTCTCACCACGAAAACACGAATTTTGAAACCCCTTGACAATCTGCGCCATTGAAATTTGCATATTACCCTGAGACTCCTTTCTTGAAACCATCAAACATAACCTCAATAAAAAAAATTCAGCCATAACAATTCCAGCTAGAAACCTCATTCCACATCCAATGTTAACCTGTTGACGAACTTCATCACTCAGAAGTGGGAAAAATAACCTTAAAGCATCACCCATTTCACAACTCTTCCCAGGTTGGTCCACATTCCAAACCAGTATCAAATCAAGAAAATTCACCATCATATAATCACCCAACACATTTTCTTGCTCTTCCAAATCATTAACACAACATATGCTGATATAACTGACAATCAGTTCTACTAAACCCTCAATCTCTCCCCTCGTACTCAAATCTCTTTTCAAACAACTATATAAAATGTATAAAACCGGAGCAAGTACAGCCACTTTCTGCAACCCGTTACAAGGTTCCGAAAACCACACTATTGACTGAAGCAAGTCTTTAACTATCAAGACTTTCTTCGATGACTCCTGAAGTGTTAATCTAGAGCTATGAAATGTAACTGCCGAATAAAACCAGATAAATTCGAGAGGTGGGTCTTTCATTTTTTGGATCATCCGGAAGATAATCAACTGGAAATACGAGAAATCGGTTTGACCCCTTCGGAAATCCGCAATGAAGTGATCAATTGAGTCTTTCAATGTGGCTTCGTACTTCTCAAATGTTTCTGAACGGTTGAAAACTCTCATAATTGGTTCAGTCATGTTGATTTTTGGGCTAAATTAGAAAATATTGAGGGGAAGAAATCTAAATTTGGCACTATTTTGGTTGGATTTTGAGAGGGAATGGCTTTCAGTTCAGTAACTTCTAAAACCCTAGCTTTCAGGAGAGAGAAAGCGAGGTCCAAAGGGGGCAAAAGCGCGCGAGGGAATTCTTGGGTTATTGGGTAACGGGTGATTTTTTGAATGTGTACAATTTAAAATTTAAAATAATAATTACTTCCTCCGTCCCCTCCAAAATTACAGATCTACAGTATTTAAGAATAACATTAGTTTTCAAATAAATCTTTAATACTCGAATTTTATTATACGTAATAATTTATATAATATTTTTTTATAAAATAATAAAATAATAGATTTTATATTTTAATTATTCTATAAAATTCATCATTTAAACTGTTAGTACTCCAATTTTTCTATAAACAATATCATATATATGAAAATTTTAAATACCAAAAGTATAATTTTATTCATTTTAATTTTAAAAATAAAAAATTATTAATTTAATAATACTGCATGAGAAGGAATTTATCATGATAATAAGTATTTAAGAATAAAATTAGTTTTTCAAAAAACATCTTTAATACTCCGGTCTTCTATAAACAATATCACATCTAAAAAAAAGTAAATATTAAAAATATAATTTTATTCATTTTAATTTTAAAAATAATAAATTGCTAATTTAGTAATACTACATGAGAATAAAATTATCATGATAGTATTGTTTCATATAAAGAATGTGTGACGATTCCAAATTTGGGTCCACACAGCTCAAACTTGAATTATCAAAATACACAACAACTATTATAATACAGTAAATCGTACAATAATACATAACTAAGTCTTCACTATTATTGTCACACTATTTTATAGTATGGTGAAGACTATTATAGTGACTATCCCGGACCATCACTCCATTCCCCTATTTTTCCTACTAGTCCTGATTACTTTCTCATTTTATGAACAATTGAACAAAAAATAAGAGGGTAAGCTCAAATAGCCCAGTAAAGAATATCACGACTAAGATAATGACGAATAAATTATCGTTAGCCTTCAACAGCTGAGTTCTTGATAGAATAATTTAAACAATAAGTTTTAATTCAACAACTATAGTTACATTCTTAAACAAAGTTCAGATCAACAACAACAGCAAAAAAATAATCATTGGGAAAATCATATGGACCATGATGTCCGCTCGCTTCTCTTTTTTCACAAAAATATCATCAACTTTTATCATCTGAAACACCACTAGTCATAATCATACTAAATAACGATTTTTCTTTGCCCCATGCCAAAGAGAACTTTCACCACGTGCTCTAAAAGACACATCATCATTATATCGTCTTCATCCTATCATCTGTGTCTCAGGCCACAAATATCCACAACAACTTAATTTTTTGATGATTATAATAAATAGTGGTGATATAAATGAGGACAAAGAAAGAAAATAATATGATAAACCATAGATATCGAGAGTTTATAATTTTACTTTGTGCAGATTTAAATAATGTCCAAATTGTCAACATGATCTGGAATGAAATTCAAAAATGATATTCAAGATTCACAGTTCAGAATAACAGTTACAGTTTAATAGAAAGGTTCAGAAAAATAGGAAGGTTCAATTAAAATGATATTAGATGAAGCGCAAACTATTAAGGAACATATAATCATTTCAGAAAATTTTTATCAAATAGTACTTACCATAGTAAGTTTAAGAGTATGAAAAAAAATGATACCCCTTACCGTAGTAAGTTTAAATAATAGATGATGAAAAAAGATAATATTCTTTACTTTATCACATGAAAAGAGTCTACTTAAATGTAGTGGATCAACCTATATATTTATAATATAATTAGTAATTACCACATATAAATTTTATAGTGTATGATAACTCGCATATTATGAATTATCAAAAATATTTATATAATATAAATTTTTGAAGTGTAAAGAATAAAATATAATAACTTCAAAAATAGTTTTTGAAATAATATTTCAAATAAATCTTTCAAATGAAGTTTTTCAAAATAAATCTTCTCAAAGACAAGTCTTCTAAAGAAAGATTTGTGAATACCGTTTGAAATATGTATTTATGCAATTACTACTCTTTAAATAAAATACTTATTAGAGAAATTCTTACACTCCTTTTGGCTTACTAACTCTCAAAATAATCTTATTATTCTTAGAAAACACTCACAAAATACTTGCAGAAAAATTTTATGTTTTAGGTGTGATTTTTCTATTCAGTTGAGCAATATATTTATAGGAGAGGGGAAAACACTATACGCGGTAGGTGAGCAGCTGGCGTGCTGCACGTCAGCCTTAATTTTCAAAAGTGGCAGCGTAGCCGACTACCACACCTCACCAACTCCTCCAGCAACCAAATTTATATTCCATTATCAATTCTCATGTGGCCCCCACACAAGGTCCACATATTTCTTACTATTCATATATATAATAATAATAATAATACCCACTAATAATACTATTATTAAGGTAATGTTACAACAGTAATAGCAATAATTCAACAATAATATAATAAACACGTTACTAATAATTATTAATTTAATAATATAATTTACTGTTTATTTGCTACTGTGACAATTATTTGGTTCAATAATTTTAAAATACAATGCAATAGCAATTATTGGCTCAATGATATAAAATATAATGTAATAACAATTATTGAATCAATAATGCAAAATATTGTGTATCATCAATTATTTTGCATTATAGATGAATACTGTGCAATAACCACGTTATTATATCAATAATATAAGACATTATGCAATGTCGTGTGCTATTACGTAATATTGTGTGCTACTGTAGAATACCGTGTGCTAAAGTAAAATATCATAAATACCGTATGTTACTATTACTTTATTACCGGTATTTTAACAGTTAAAAGTGATAGCACCGGTGATTATTTTTATTTTAAAAAGTTATTTATGTCGTTTTCTATATCTGACAATATTCCGTTGTGGAGTCCACCAATGATTGGTTATTTCGGCACTGTCATACAAGTCGAATATTCCTCGATAAAACGAATATTGTCCAACATAATAAAATTTGCATATAACATCCTTAACTTTTAACTTTGTTAATTTAACCACTTTCTGTTTCAGAAAAATATATATGAAAAAAAATTAAACTTTGTATTTATAAAATTTGGGGCCTTACAGAATGACTTTTATAGAAGAAAAAAATTATTATTTTACAAATGGTGTTTTTTTATAAAATATAAAAAATATATTAAAATTGTATTATTATAAGCGTCATAATACTTAACCAGTTAAAATTAAAAAAATCAATCAAGTTATTTTATAGTTCATCATACGTTTATCTAAAAAAAATTTATCGATAATTTCATATTGCTTTATAGTTCATCATACGACTTATGTAAAATGTTATAAATAAAAATGTTATTAACAATTAACTTGAGTATCAATATACATATTAAAGTATATCACATGTTACACTATGAAATTGAGACATTACAAACTCCCCTCTCGCATGTTATAGTGTGGGACTGATGTGTGAAAAACTTCTCTATTTAAAGTTTTGATGTCCTCATCAAGTTCGAACACAATTCACACAAACATTTGCCTTTTTAGCTATTATATTATCCAACAACTTTTGTGTTCTCACCTTTAGCCCTCTGTCCATTATGCGGTAATACTAATCCCTTTGTGCCTGTACCTTCGACAATTAGATCGTATGACTCGAGCTTTTGAGAGATTGTGTTATCTCCAATTGTACAAAAGAGAACTAGAAAGGGTTTAATAGATTTTTTTATTTTTTTTTAAACATTGATTATCAAGTGAATTAAATAGGTTAACTTATTTAATTAAGTACAGCAGAATATGTATTTGAAAATCCCCTTCAAAGATATAATGAGATATCACGGTTCTAAATTTAGTTAAAATGTGGAAATTAGTCATGACATAAATCGTAAAATAACTGGAATATAAAAGTAGTTATAAAAACGATCAAGTAGAGTGACATAATTTTTAAGAAATTTGGAGTAAAAAATTCTCATAATCCTCTCTTTTACTCCGATACAAGGATGATCCACTAAGGATGGTAGGTTACAAAAAGTTAAGTTCATTAAGAATCAATACAATAGTTGATTCACTAAGAATCAAGCAAGTCACATAGATTTGACTTTAAGAGATCATTAAGATCTATAAATCACTAAAAGATGATATTATTTTTTATTGTTGCTAAGTAACTTTAAGTCTCCTTTTCAAATGGCTTAGTAGCAAAAGAATTTCTTGTGAATTATAAAGTGAAATTTTAAGCACTTAGACTTTCAGCATTTTGACTCTTAATTGATCGCCTATTTTTGTGTCTGATGCAACAATCCTTTTATAGTATATCATTGAGATTTGCGTGTTGGATTGTTACCGTTGCTATAATTTGTCTAAGACACTTGTCAACTTTCAATTCCTTTGACTTTTAATTGTTGTCTGCTGGACCACCTTTAGTCACTTTTCGATAGTACTCTCTTTGGTACAGTAGCAAACATGTGTCATTGGTTCTTACTAATAGGCTTAAATATATTTTACTACCTTAAACTATTACTTTTTTTCACTCCAATGCTTGACCTTTCAATTTTTTCAATTAGATGATTAAACTCTCAATTTTTTCCACTTCAATTCAATTGAACCTACCACGTCATAAATTAATGGCGCGGTATACAGACGTGATCAGTTCTTATATAAGTGTAATAAAAAACTAATTTTAAATAATTTTTTAATATATTCTTGAGTAAATTGATGACGTGGCAGAGACATATGACATTTTAAATCTGATGTGTCAAAAGAAAAAATCATTTAGTTATTATCTTTAAGCCTTTTTTTCTTTTGCTGAATTCATTTTGATCATTTTAAAAAACAAAATTATAAAAAAAAAAAATTTAATTGCAAAAAATAAATTATATCAATATATATGTATATGCATATAAATATATACAAGATATATTATGTTATTAATTTAAAATAAATATATAAAACTAAAATTATTTAAAAGAATAAAATATATATAATTAAAATTTACCTCATAAAAAATACTGCGAGGAAATTTATCCCAAAATTATCCATATTTCTTCATCGTCTTCAGACTCCTACCCCCTTTCCCCAAAAATCCTTACCAACTAGCAAATTAAGGAAGGTGTATTCAATTAGGATTTTTAAGGACTTTTAAAGATTTTAAAATTTTTGTTGTATTCAGTCAAGACATTTAAAGAGTTTATAAAAGTTTTTTGGTATTCATTTATAATTTTTTTAATGTCTTTAAAAGTTAGGTGGTATTGAATTTAAACTTTTACAAAATCTGTAAAAATATTTTGGCATTCAAAAAGTTATAGATTTTTCAAATTTATATCACGTGGTGGAGTTGATAGACTTTAGAATAAGAGGTATAAATACCAACTCATATTCAAAATCTGGCCTCATGTCCAAAAACTTCTAAATATTTGAAAATGAGATAAGATGAACATGAGTGAGAAGTAAGAAAAAGGAATGCTCCAACATTTTACATACATAAAAACCTTTACTCCTAATTTTCACTATCATCAGCTTAATCACAATCTTATCTTAAAAATCTCACCTATATGCACGTATTATCAGGTTTTTGTGTTTTTTTTATATGAAATTATCTATCGTGACAAAAAAGAAGAAGAAGAATATATCTATTTGACTACAGACCACTAATTGGATTGAATTAACATCAAGACAAAACATATATTCGGTGGTGTTTATAAAATTGATATTGAATAAAAAGTGACCATGTAATTAATCTATTTTTTATACCGAGTTCTCTAGTTTATTGTTTAATCTTTTTTATTTAACGAGCAATACATTTCATAAGTTTTACTTGTGAATGATCAAATTATAATAATATTTAGAATTTCTACATAATCAATCAAAATTTACTAAATTACCATAACTTACTAATATATATATATATATATATATATATATATATATATTCATATTAATGAAATATGTAATTGACTTAAAATCTACTTGAATTGTGTTGAAAAGAAAGTGGAGCAGACCAACAGCAGAGGCAACATGCATGTCAGACAATCGTTTGACTTAGTCAAAGGCCGAGACAGGGGCGTGTTTGGCTGCATATAAATTAACAAAAATGTGATTTTTGTTTATATTTGATTTCGAATTAAATTTCTTTTCCACTTTTGCTTAGGATTAATATTGTAATCTATAAATACACTATGAGACTCTTATATTTTCAGAATATTAGAATATATTATCATAGAGTTGAATAAAGTAGCTTAGGAGTAAAATAACATAAATTAGAGATAATGATTTTTATTAATTTTGAAGGAGATTTCAACGTGGAGAATTATAAGGATTGAAGAAAAAATTGGAGAACGCGCTTCAATTACAGATTTTTATTTCTAAACTCTTTCCTTTATTTTTGTAATATGTACTTTATGAATTATTTTATGGAATTGATTTCTTTTTCAGTTATGGGCTAATTTTTATTTAATATTGGAATTGAACCCAATGTGTAGTTTAAATTAATTTATTTTCTTTTTGCATGTATATGAATTGTTTATCATATTTTGTGTGTTCAAGTATTTAATCAATTGCATTAATTAATGTAATAATCTATATGAAATTGACGAATGAATTATAGTGTTTAGACATAATTATATATTTTGAGCGTTAATGTATTAATTAATTGGGATTAATTATTGGGATAATCTATACAAAATTGGAAGATGGAATATAGGTTTAGATTTAGATATGACAACATTTGTTCATAAAATCTAAAAGGGTTTATATGATTAATATATAGGATAGGAATACACATATGTATCTTTTGTAACCTTAAAGAGAATCTGAGTTTAAAATTCTAATTAACATATTTCACATAGGAATATAGTGATTTAATTAATTAAGATTTTTCTTGTTAATTATGTTGCCTTAGGGTCATATTTAGAATGATTTGTTTATATGACTATCGGAAGAAACGTATAACTATTATAAAGAATTATCGGTTAACAATTTTATATAATTAATTAATTGAAAAGGAATTGAAGAGATTTAAATGAAGCATTGAAAAAATTGTAATATTAAACTTTTAAAATTTGATTTTTATCCTTGTCATTTTTTTAGGTTAGTGGTTAATTTTAATTAGTTTTAATTATAATTTATTGCGATTGTTTAAATAAAATTAATTTGATATAAAATTAGTAATAATTATTTTTAATTTTTCGTGGGAACGATTAGACTTGCACAAACAGGCTACCTGGCCTGGCCTGGCCTGACCTAGGTCAACCAGGCTTTGACCATTGACCAGGTCGAGTTAGGCCTAAGCTTCAATAGAATAAGGTTAGGCCATGCCAAATAAATGGAACAAAACCATGGTTTGTTTAAGCTTGTAGGCCAGGCCAAGACCAGGCCCTTTCTAATAGGAAATAGAGTTCCAGACACCACCCACTAAGTAGTAAACTTTCAATGAATCATTAATGGCGCCCTCCAAAGTGAATTTAAAAGCAATAGAGCAAAGCACTGCAATGCAATGGGAATAACAAAAAGGCCCAATGCCTTATTTATAGTCTCTGGGTACTTTGAAAATACCTTTTACAAGCGATGTGGGATCTTTGTGAAGTTATATGGGGACTGGGGCTGAATGAACTTGACGGGATTGTGTAATGGTAACTGTCTGGTTGGAAAACTTAGGAGTGTAATTACAACGTTCTAGAACTATTCTTAATATGTTTCATGAACTCATATTTGAATTGACAATTTGTTAACATGCCATTAGCTATCACTTACGTGGTAGAAGAAAGAAACAAGTCAGTAGGATTCTTACAAGAAGTAGAAAATCAAGGAGAAAAAACTGCTTCTACCTTTGAGTTCCATTTAGTTTGTGAAGTCACATATTTATTCAGTTGTATACTTGTGTCACAACTTACAAAATTAAAGCTGATTTAGTGAAATATTATAACCAGGGTCGGTCTTGAGAGTTTGGAGGCCCTATGCAAAAAAAAAATAAGGGTCCTCTCTCGCATGTAATTTTTTTTTTATCAGCACCAATATATCAAACACAATTTATATCAAAATTCATCATTAATTAAAATAACAACCTGCTCTTTTTAAAGTATAATATACACATACAAAAATTCGTATTCAGTAAAAAAAAATAAAAAAAATTCGCGGGCCCTCTGAATTTGGGGACCCTATGCGGTCGCCCCTTCTGCACCCCTCAGGGCTGGCCCTAATTATAACCATGTAGGCTAAAATAACAGGTACATGAAGGACTTCTTACTGGAGCACACAAGAACAATATAGTACAACTAATATTGCATTACTAGCATCATTTATTGATAACTTTTCATTCATAAGAATAATGTGTTATATACCCTATTTTTAAAATGTAAGCACAACCTATAGTTGTAATGCCTTAACAGATAGTCACACGCGTACTAGTATTGATTTTGAAGCCCGCTAGTAGATGATTATATCAACTTCACTTCTAACCAAACAGAGAAGTAATTGGCCAAAACTGAAAATTTCAAGGTTATGTAATTTGTCCCACATCGAAAGGTTAAGGAATTGAAACTAAGTATATAATAAAAAAGAAAAGAGAGGATAGTAAGAATTACAATCTTAAAGGCTATGCTTGTGAACAAATGGTGGTTTAATGCACGTTTTGATGGAGCCATTGGTGATACCAGACACGAAGTTTCAGAACAAGTACAAGAAAAAAGTCCAATTTAAAGTAAGTAATTTGTCCCACATTGAAAGGTTAAGCAAATAAAACTAAATATATAATAAGAAAGAAAAGAAAAAAGAGCAGTGGTGATGTTGCATGTTTTGAAGAGCAGTGGTAATGCCAAGTCTGGCCGGAACAAGTGGTAGTTTAATGCACATTTTGATGGAGCCATTGGTGATGCTAGACACGAAGTTTCAGAACAAGTACAAGAAAAAAGTCCAATTTAAAGTAAGTAATTCGTCCCACATCAAAAGGTTAAGCAAAAAAAAACTACGTATATAATAAAAAAGAAAAGAAAGGAGCAGTGGTGATGTTGCATGTTTTGAAGAGCAGTGGTGATGCCTGGCTTGGTCGGGTCAGGCTGAAGGCCGGGCCAGACATTTACGCAGGCTAGATCGGGCAGGATCGGAGGAAAAGAAATGTGGTATGTTCGCAGCCTGCAGGCCGGGCTTGACCGATCCAAACTTTGACCAGGTCGGACTAGGGTCGAGCCTCAGCGCGAATGTGCATCACTAGGAACGATACATTACTTGTCACTGTATTGATATTCGACCACGTATATTTGCGTATAAAATTTTAAGTTAAAAATTAGCAAACAATAAGCCCATTACAAAGAACAAGTTTGTTAGTATGTAGAGCATTTTGATTTTCTAATGCAGAATTATGCAAATGATGAAGTGTTTCTAGCTGTAAAGACAGATCTCGTTCCTTAGTAGTCACAGATTCATCAGGCTCAAATAAAGCAAGGGATTTAAGGCATCCCAAAGTACATGTTACCAGTCATCACACAGTGCATAATCTCCAAATCTGCATGCTCAATCAATTTATCATGCTTACGAGGGATGATATTTTCCTTAATAATCTTACTTCGAAATTGTACCTTGCTTAGAGAAATAAATAGGTGAGATATTTTCTGGCGCATTTAACTTGTTAGGAGGAATTTCACTGTCACAAACAGTGGACAAGTGAAGTTGAAATGAAACTAATGCAGGAACAGAAAAATCAAAATATTCTATATATTTATTTACGAAAAAATGACTGTAAGATTATAAAATTTTAAAATAAAATAAATATGAAAAAAATACGTAAAACATGTTTTATGAAAAATATATCATGACTTAAATTATTTGGCTATCTTTCATATGCTGAGTTATTTATATCCACATTTAACTAGATAGTTTTTATTTTATTGTTTAAACTTTTCGTTTCTTTTACATTTAGTATTTCAAAATAATAATTATTTATTTTTTGATCATTTAAAAACTAAGTTTGATAGTATTTAATTTTTAAAATTTTATTAGTTACAATATTTTTTTCAAATTTATTTGTTAGTTTTCGTATCATATTCACTTTATATTTTTAAATCTTAATTAAGTTTTATTTTATATAATTTTAATATTTGTTACAATTTATCAAAAATATTTTCAAGTATTGAAGTATTAATTTTTGAAAACTAAAACAAAACTGGCTAACAAATAATTATATTGATTAATCATAAAAACAAAGTTATATAAAATTGAGAGCTTAGTAATCCCTGAAAAAGTAATTCGTGTGTGTGTGTGTGGTGTGTGTATATATATATATATATATATATGTATATTGTATATAATATAAAATAATATAGATGTGTACTAAAAAAAAAACCAATCCAACATAGTTATTGTGCATTTTTATTTTATTTAGAAACTACAGAATTCACGGACCCACAGGAGTGTTGTCCAAAAAATATCTAATTATTATTTCTTCTAAAACAGATTTGTACGTAGACAGGAATCCGATTTCTTTTTACCCCCTTTATCAAGATATGTGTGCGAAACACGCGTACAAAATGAGGGTACTAATTGCCAGTGAGAGGCAAAATTGTCATATTATTTATTTAATAAAATTATTTTTGATAATATAAAATATCTCATTTTTCCTTTTTTTTCCCATCTCTCCCAAATTCTTTTATTTTTTTAGGGGAAGGTTTGAGTCAAAAATTAAATCAATTTTATCTCTAAATTATTTATCTTTTCCCGATTATTTTTTTTATAAACATAGGATTTGGTGGAATTTTAATTATTTTCTTTTTCTTCCCTCTCAAGCAAAACCTTAAAACATAGTATTAAAGAGCTTACAATGTAGATTAAATTTAAGTACGAATAAAATCATAATGTACCAAGACCCATCTCAAATCCTATGTCCATTGTTGTTTAATATTAGCAACCTTCATATCCCACCTCGGCCAACTCAATCAGATAATGCAACTCAAGTTATCGAGAGTCGACTATAATACCATATGTAATAATTAACAATTTAGGTTAAATTTTGAATACAAATAAAATCATAATGTACCAATGTTCAATCTATTGTTTTTAAAGTATCGTATTTGATTATCTTAGTTGTGACGCCCCCAAATCTGGGCCCACACAGCCCAAACTTGAGTCGTCAAAATACTACAACAAAATTATTACAACAAAGCACAACGTACAACAATACAGTGTATAATAATACACAACTAAGTCTTCACTATTATTGCCACACTATTTTACAAAACGTGAAGACTATGATAACTATTCCTCGGACCCTCACTCCATTCCCCGGCTAGACCCTGTTATGTTTTCATCTCCCGTTGAAAAACAATGGAACAAAAGAAAGGGTGAGCTCAAATAGCCCAGTAAGAAATATCATGACTAAGATAATGACGAATAAATTATCATTAGTCTTCAACAGTTGAGTTCTTGATAGAATACAATAGACTACAAGGTTTATATCAAAAACTGCAGTTAAATTCTTAAACAACGTTCAGATCAATAATAGCAGCGGAATGAATAATTTATTAGAAGAATAATGCAGACTATAATGTCCACTCGGTTCTCTTTTTAGGAAAAACATCATCAACTTTTATCATCTGAAATATCATTAGTCAAGATAATACAAATTCACAGTTCCTGATCATAATCATGCACATCAACAGTTCATCTTTGTACTACGGGCCAAATATATTCAATATAGCACCAACGGTCATGATTATACCAGATTCAGCCTTTGGTCATAATCATACCAAACAACAGTTCATCTTTGCACTACGGGCCAAAGAGAACATTCACCACGTGCCATAAAAGACACCGAACAGATGTATCGCATTTAACCTATTATATCGCCTTTAACCTATCATCTGTTCAACAAATATATCACATCTGTGCCCCCGGCCACAGATATTCACAACAGCTTGATTTTTGGATGATTAGAATGATGTAAATGATGAACAGAAGAAATAGGATAACAATAAGTATCGGAAGTTTACTTTGTACAGATTCAAATAATGTCCAAATTGTCAACATGATGTGGAGTGAAATTCAAGATCCACAGTTCAGAATAACGGTTACAATTCAATAGAAAGGTTCACGTAAATAGGAAGGTTCAGTTGAAATAATGAAGTTCAACTATTATGGAACATATAATATTTTCAGGAATTATAGAAGCAATAGTTCCATAATAAATTTCGATTTAGGAGTATGAAAGAAAATAATATCCCTTACCGTAGCAGGTTTGATTAACAAAAGGTGAAGGAAATTAATACAAAAGGTTATTCACCAACAGGCGGCAATCCGCTCCGTAAGGTTATTCCCACAATTTAATAGAATTTGAGTACAAAGAGTTATTCACCAAACAGGCGGCAATCCGCTCCGTAAGGTTATTCCCACAATTTAATAGAATTTGAGTACAAAGAGTTATTCACCAAACAGGCGGCAATCCGCTCCGTAAGGTTATTCTCAGAGATTAATAATGAATGAATACGAAAGGTTATTCACCAACAGGCGGCAATCCGCTCCGTAAGGTTATTCCCACAATTTAATACATGGAAATAAAAGACACGTCTTATGAGTAAGGAAGAAACAATATTATTATCGAGAATCAAATAATGATAATCCCTTACCATAGTATGTTTGAATAATGGAAGATGAAAAAGATGGTATCCCTTACCGTAACACGTGACTGGATATTGATTTAAATGAGGTTGATTAACTTGAACAGTACACGTATACTTATAGATCTTCACAAATACTCAAGATGACTTAAGCACACTTAGAGAGAACTTTCACAAGAAGTATTTAGAGAGAGAAAGAAAGAACAAGTAAGGAAGTTTATGAAAAATCCTTAAGTTAAGGCTTCTATTTATAGCCAAAAATCTTATCATTCATTTAATCTAAACCATTCATTTAAAGATCACCTTTTAATCTACACCATCCATTTCAAATATTATATTATCTTTAATCTACACCATTCATTTCATATCACCTAATAATCACCTAACTTTATATTATAAACAAATCAATTTAATTATTCAACAATAATTCACACTTTAATCTACACCATTCATTTCATATCACCTAATAATCACCTAACTTTATATTATAAACAAATCAATTCAATTATTCAACAATAATTCACACTTTAATCTACACCATTCATTTCATATCACCTAATAATCACCTAACTTTATATTATAAACAAATAACTTTATCAATTCAATTATTATGACTAATTGTTATAAATACAGTATAGTTAGCTCTTAGATATCAAGTCAATAAATTAATGAAATACAACTGTTTAAATAACATCATAATAGAGATAACAATAATGTAAAATAAAGCATACGTTACTGTGTAATGACAATTATTGATTCAATAATGTGAATTACTGTGCATATGTTACTGTGACAATTATTAGGTTCAATAATTTTAAAAACAGTGCAACAACAATTATTGACTCAATGATATAAAATACAGTGTAATGACAATTATTAAATCAATAATGCAAAATACTGTGTAACAACAATTATTGAATTGATAATATAAAATATTATGCAGTGACAATTATCGATGAAATGATGCGTAACAGTTACGGTGTCAATTATCAGACCAATAATATGAGACACTATGCAATACCGTGTGTTACTGTAGAGTACCGTGTGCTACAGAAAATACCATAAACTACCGTATGCTACTATTCTTTTATCACTGGTATTTTAACAGTTCCGTTGACTATTTTTATTTAAAAAGGTTACTTCTGTCGTTTTCTATATCCGACAAATATTCCGTTGTGGGGTCCACCAATAATTTATTATTTCGGCGCCGTCGTACGGCACGAATATTCCCCGACCAAACGAATATTCCCCGACAAAGCGAATATTGTCCGACAAAATAAAATTTGCACATAACATCCTTAACTTTCAATTTTGTTAATTTAACCACTTACTGTTTAAAAAAAAAATATCTATATGAAGAAAAATTAAATTTTGTATTTCATAAAATTCGGGGTCTTACAACCTCCCCTCCTTATGAAATTTCGTCCCCGAAATTGACGTACCTGACATATCGAAGAGGTAAGGATACTTAGATTTCATCTCAGATTCTAGCTCCCAGGTCATTTCCTCAGTATCTTGGTTCCTCCATAAAACCTTAACTTGAGGTATAACCTTTGAGCGTAGGATCTGCTCCTTCTTATCCAGGATCTTAACAGGTACCTCCTCGTATGTTAAATCCTCTGCTATAACGTCTGGTTCTAACTCAATGACGTGGTTTGGGTCCTTCACATATTTACGTAACATAGATATGTGAAAAACGTTATGGATGCGAGACATACTTGGTGGTAGGGCTAGTCTGTAGGCTACGGTTCCTATTCGATCGAGGATTTCAAATGGGCCAATAAATCGAGGGTTGAGCTTTCTTCTCTTTCCGAATCTCGTAACCCCTTTCCATGGAGAAACACGTAAGAATACATGATCTCCGACGTTGAAACTTTCGTCTCTCCGATGAAGATCAGCATAACTCTTTTGTCGTTCTTGTGCGGTCTGTATTCGTTGTCGGATCATTTGGATCTTTTCGGTCGTCAAGCGTACCAACTCGGGTCCCAACAATTTTGCTTCTCCTACCTCATTCCAACATATTGGAGAGCGACACTTCCTTCCATACAATGCCTCGAATGGAGTCATGCTTATGCTTGCTTGGTAACTGTTGTTGTAAGAAAATTCCACCAATGGCAAGTACTTATCCCAACTTCCTTTGAAGTCTAATACACAAAGTCTCAAAAGATCTTCGAGGGTCTGGATCGTCCTTTCCGATTGTCCGTCCGTTTGAGGATGGTATGCAGAACTAAAACGTAGTTCAGTGCCCATAGCTTTTTGTAGACTGATCCAAAAGCGTGAAGTGAATCTAGGATCTCGATCAGAAACTATGGAAACTGGCATGCCATGCAATCTCACGATCTTATTTATGTACATACCGGCAAGACGTTCAAGTGAAAAGTTTTCTCGTATAGGCAAGAAATGAGTAGATTTGGTCAATCTATCTACGATCACCCAAATTGCATCTAAGCCTTGAGAAACTTTTGGAAGACCCGTCACGAAGTCCATATTGATGTGTTCCCACTTCCATTTGGGAACTTCAAGTGATTGTAATGGACCTTTAGGAACTTGATGTTCTGTCTTGACACGTTGACAAGTTAGGCACCTTGAGATAAACTCCGCAATCTCTCTTTTCATATTGTTCCACCAAAATGTATGTCGAAGATCTCGATACATCTTGGTACCTCCTGGGTGGATTGCAAACGGCGTGTTGTGTGCCTCCATCATGATTTTATGCTTTAATTCAGGATCGTTAGGAACACAGAGTCGAGAGTTGACTCGAAGTATTCCTTTCTCGTCGATTCTTGCTTCGGGAATGGCACCTTCTTGTACTTTCTTTATCATGTTTATCAGTTCCGGATCGGTAGCTTGAGCAGCTTTAATTTTATCGATTAAAGTTGGTTCTACTCGCACGTGAGCAATCTTCGAGTGGGTCCCTGGTGTCTTTAGCTCTATCTCCATCTTTTGCAAGTCGTACAAAATACACTTTTGTGTTGTCAGCAGTGCACTTGTACTTGCATAAGATTTTCTGCTCAAAGCGTCAGCTACAACGTTCGCCTTTCCCGGGTGATACTGGATTGTGTGGTCATAATCCTTCAACAGCTCAAGCCAACGTCGTTGTCGCATGTTGAGTTCCTTCTGGGTGAAGAAATACTTGAGACTTTTATGATCCGTATAGATATCCACTTTTTCTCCGTACAAGTAGTGTCTCCAGATCTTCAACGCGAAAACGACTGCTGCCAACTCTAGATCATGAGTAGGATAATTTTTCTCATAATCTTTGAGTTGTCGAGAGGCATAGGCTATAACCTTTCCATGTTGCATAAGGACACAGCCTAGACCTTTGCCAGAAGCATCGCTGTAGATAACAAATTCTCCTGATCCTGATGGTATGGTCAGAACAGGAGCTGAAACAAGTCTCCTCTTGAGTTCTTGAAAACTCTTCTCGCATTCCTCGCTCGATATAAGTTTTGTACTAGAATGAATGATACCGATATCTAGTAATTAAACTTTCAACTCTTGGTGTTCTATGGGAGCCATTTGGTATGGGACTTTAAAAATGGGCTTAGTGCCGGGTTCAAGATCGATACAGAATTCAATTTCACGGTTTGGGGTAAGCCAGAAAGTTCCTCAGAAAAAACGTCAGGAAACTCATTAACAATGGGAATATCATTCAAGTTTGACGTGTTTTTGTTCAAATCAGTGACATGAGCTAAAAAGGCTTGACATCCGTTTTTCAATGAACTAACATTTGTTTCAGTTTATTTGAACTAACATTTATTTTGTGACCACAGTTAATTATGGCATCTGGAAATCAGGAGGTTAACTATGAAATTACCGAAACAAATGTAGCTGCAAAACAAGAGGCGACGAATAATCTTCTTACAAACTCAGAGTTGAATCATTTGCCTAAGGCAAAAATTATGCGTGTTCTATCCAGTAAGGATGAAGGTGAAAGCTCTGCTACAGTCGTTCCAGATCCATTCTTAGAAGCAATTAAAGGAAGTAACGAACTTGCGGAAATTATTGCCTTTAATTTACTCACTAATTGGGAGAGTGAAATCACCTGGTTATGCTCTATAACAAAGGATCAGAATATATGGACTTTTCATATTAGTCTTTGGGATTTATGGTGTTCCAGCTATGATTTCCAAGATTATTTAAAAATGATGTTTCTATACTTTTGGGCGTTACAATTTAGAGGAATTCAGGTTAAGTTAGTCACTATCGTGGAAACTGCAGTCTATCGAAAATACTATTTTAATGGAAATCATTGGTACCTTACTACTGATGAAGTTGATGAACCCGAGAAACAGTTTGCTAGAAAATTATTCAGTGGTATTCCCATGGTTGAAATACGTGAAGATCCGAATGAAGTATTCGGGATTCGATTTGACGATAACAGTCAAGAAACCGAATGAGGTGATAACCGGTAAGCTATTCATAAATTCTCGTGAAGTCTATGCCATATTAGATACTGGCTCTATCCACTCTTTTATCTCACCTATATGTACTCAACGTTTAAATTTGACTATTGAAAACTTAAATCTTGTCTTATCAGTTGAAACCTCATTGGGAGAAATACCTATTACATTTACTATCTATAAATCTTGCCTAGTTCAAATCAACAACCTCACATTACCTGTTGACCTTATTTCTTTGGAGATGCGTGAATTTGATGTGATTTTAGGAATTGATTGGTTGACTACCCATCATGCTAAAATTGATTGTTTTCATAAGATTATTAGTTTTCATATTCCTAATCAACCTGTCATGCAAATTCAAGCAACTAAACCATTGAAATCTATAACTGTTATTTCTAGCCATAAAGCCATTCGTTTATTGAAAAACGGATGTCAAGCCTTTTTAGCTCATGTCACTGATTTGAACAAAAACACGTCAAACTTGAATGATATTCCCATTGTTAATGAGTTTCCTGACGTTTTTTTCTGAGGAACTTTCTGGCTTACCCCAAACCGTGAAATTGAATTCTGTATCGATCTTGAACCCGGCACTAAGCCCATTTTTAAAGTCCCACACCAAATGACTCCCATAGAACACCAAGAGTTGAAAGTTTAATTACTAGATATCGGTATCATTCATTCTAGTACAAAACTTATATCGAGCGAGGAATGCGAGAAGAGTTTTCAAGAACTCAAGAGGAGACTTGTTTCAGCTCCTGTTCTGACCATACCATCAGGATCAGGAGAATTTGTTATCTACAGCGATGCTTCTGGCAAAGGTCTAGGCTGTGTCCTTATGCAACATGGAAAGGTTATAGCCTACGCCTCTCGACAACTCAAAGATTATGAGAAAAATTATCCTACTCATGATCTAGAGTTGGCAGCAGTCGTTTTCGCGTTGAAGATCTGGAGACACTACTTGTACGGAGAAAAAGTGGATATCTATACGGATCATAAAAGTCTCAAGTATTTCTTCACCCAGAAGGAACTCAACATGCGACAACGACGTTGGCTTGAACTGTTAAAGGATTATGACCACACAATCCAGTATCACCCGGGAAAGGCGAACGTTGTAGCTGACGCTTTGAGCAGAAAATCTTATGCAAGTACAAGTGCACTGCTGACAACACAAAAGTGTATTTTGTACGACTTGCAAAAGATGGAGATAGAGCTAAAGACACCAGGGACCCACTCGAAGATTGCTCACGTGCGAGTAGAACCAACTTTAATCGATAAAATTAAAGCTGCTCAAGCTACCGATCCGGAACTGATAAACATGATAAAGAAAGTACAAGAAGGTGCCATTCCCGAAGCAAGAATCGACGAGAAAGGAATACTTCGAGTCAACTCTCGACTCTGTGTTCCTAACGATCCTGAATTAAAGCATAAAATCATGATGGAGGCACACAACACGCCGTTTGCAATCCACCCAGGAGGTACCAAGATGTATCGAGATCTTCGACATACATTTTGGTGGAACAATATGAAAAGAGAGATTGCAGAGTTTATCTCAAAGGTGCCTAACTTGTCAACGTGTCAAGGCAGAGCATCAAGTTCCTAAAGGTCCATTACAATCACTTGAAGTTCCCAAATGGAAGTGGGAACACATCAATATGGACTTCGTGACGGGTCTTCCAAAAGTTTCTCAAGGCTTAGATGCAATTTGGGTGATCGTAGATAGATTGACCAAATCTACTCATTTCTTGCCTATACGAGAAAACTTTTCACTTGAACGTCTTGTCGGTATGTACATAAATAAGATCGTGAGATTGCATGGCATGCCAGTTTCCATAGTTTCTGATCGAGATCCTAGATTCACTTCACGCTTTTGGATCAGTCTACAAAAAGCTATGGGCACTGAACTACGTTTTAGTTCTGCATACCATCCTCAAACGGACGGACAATCGGAAAGGACGATCCAGACCCTCGAAGATCTTTTGAGACTTTGTGTATTAGACTTCAAAGGAAGTTGGGATAAGTACTTGCCATTGGTGGAATTTTCTTACAACAACAGTTACCAAGCAAGCATAGGCATGGCTCCATTCGAGGCTTTGTATGGAAGGAAGTGTCGCTCTCCAATATGTTGGAATGAGGTAGGAGAAGCAAAATTGTTGGGACCCGAGTTGGTACGCTTGACGACCGAAAAGATCCAAATGATCCGACAACGAATACAGACCGCACAAGAACGACAAAAGAGTTATGCTGATTTTCATCGGAGAGACGAAAGTTTCAACGTCGGAGATCATGTATTCTTACGTGTTTCTCCATGGAAAGGGGTTACGAGATTCGGAAAGAGAGGAAAGCTCAACCCTCGATTTATTGGCCCATTTGAAATCCTCGATCGAATAGGAACCGTAGCCTACAGACTAGCCCTACCACCAAGTATGTCTCGCATCCATAACGTTTTTCACATATCTATGTTACGTAAATATGTGAAGGACCCAAACCACGTCATTGAGTTAGAACCAGACGTTATAGCAGAGGATTTAACATACGAGGAGGTACCTGTTAAGATCCTGGATAAGAAGGAGCAGATCCTACGCTCAAAGGTTATACCTCAAGTTAAGGTTTTATGGAGGAACCAAGATACTGAGGAAATGACCTGGGAGCTAGAATCTGAGATGAAATCTAAGTATCCTTACCTCTTCGATATGTCAGGTACGTCAATTTCGGGGACGAAATTTCATAAGGAGGGGAGGTTGTAAGACCCCGAATTTTATGAAATACAAAATTTAATTTTTCTTCATATAGATATTTTTTTTTTAAACAGTAAGTGGTTAAATTAACAAAATTGAAAGTTAAGGATGTTATGTGCAAATTTTATTTTGTCGGACAATATTCGCTTTGTCGGGGAATATTCGTTTGGTCGGGGAATATTCGTGCCGTACGACGGCGCCGAAATAATAAATTATTGGTGGACCCCACAACGGAATATTTGTCGGATATAGAAAACGACAGAAGTAACCTTTTTAAATAAAAATAGTCAACGGAACTGTTAAAATACCAGTGATAAAAGAATAGTAGCATACGGTAGTTTATGGTATTTTCTGTAGCACACGGTACTCTACAGTAACACACGGTATTGCATAGTGTCTCATATTATTGGTCTGATAATTGACACCGTAACTGTTACGCATCATTTCATCGATAATTGTCACTGCATAATATTTTATATTATCAATTCAATAATTGTTGTTACACAGTATTTTGCATTATTGATTTAATAATTGTCATTACACTGTATTTTATATCATTGAGTCAATAATTGTTGTTGCACTGTTTTTAAAATTATTGAACCTAATAATTGTCACATTAACATATGCACAGTAATTCACATTATTGAATCAATAATTGTCATTACACAGTAACGTATGCTTTATTTTACATTATTGTTATCTCTATTATGATGTTATTTAAACAGTTGTATTTCATTAATTTATTGACTTGATATCTAAGAGCTAACTATACTGTATTTATAACAATTAGTCATAATAATTGAATTGATAAAGTTATTTGTTTATAATATAAAGTTAGGTGATTATTAGGTGATATGAAATGAATGGTGTAGATTAAAGTGTGAATTATTGTTGAATAATTGAATTGATTTGTTTATAATATAAAGTTAGGTGATTATTAGGTGATATGAAATGAATGGTGTAGATTAAAGTGTGAATTATTGTTGAATAATTAAATTGATTTGTTTATAATATAAAGTTAGGTGATTATTAGGTGATATGAAATGAATGGTGTAGATTAAAGATAATATAATATTTGAAATGGATGGTGTAGATTAAAAGGTGATCTTTAAATGAATGGTTTAGATTAAATGAATGATAAGATTTTTGGCTATAAATAGAAGCCTTAACTTAAGGATTTTTCATAAACTTCCTTACTTGTTCTTTCTTTCTCTCTCTAAATACTTCTTGTGAAAGTTCTCTCTAAGTGTACTTAAGTCATCTTGAGTATTTGTGAAGATCTATAAGTATACGTGTACTGTTCAAGTTAATCAACCTCATTTAAATCAATATCCAGTCACGTGTTACGGTAAGGGATACCATCTTTTTCATCTTCCATTATTCAAACATACTATGGTAAGGGATTATCATTATTTGATTCTCGATAATAATATTGTTTCTTCCTTACTCATAAGACGTGCCTTTTATTTCCATGTATTAAATTGTGGGAATAACCTTACGGAGCGGATTGCCGCCTGTTGGTGAATAACCTTTCGTATTCATTCATTATTAATCTCTGAGAATAACCTTACGGAGCGGATTGCCGCCTGTTTGGTGAATAACTCTTTGTACTCAAATTCTATTAAATTGTGGGAATAACCTTACGGAGCGGATTGCCGCCTGTTGGTGAATAACCCTTTGTATTAATTTCCTTCACCTTTTGTTAATCAAACCTGCTACGGTAAGGGATATTATTTTCTTTCATACTCCTAAATCGAAATTTATTATGGAACTATTGCTTCTATAATTCCTGAAAATATTATATGTTCCATAATAGTTGAACTTCATTATTTCAACTGAACCTTCCTATTTACGTGAACCTTTCTATTGAATTGTAACCGTTATTCTGAACTGTGGATCTTGAATATCATTTTTAAATTTCACTCCACATTATGTTGACAATTTGGACATTATTTGAATCTGTACAAAGTAAACTTCCGATACTTATTGTTATCCTATTTCTTCTATTCATCATTTATATCATTCTAATCATCCAAAAATCAAGCTGTTGTGAATATCTGTGGCCGGGGGCACAGATGTGATATATTTGTTGAACAGATGATAGGTTAAAGGCGATATAATAGGTTAAAGGCGATACATCTGTTCGGTGTCTTTTATGGCACGTGGTGAATGTTCTCTTTGGCCCGTAGTGCAAAGATGAACTGTTGTTTGGTATGATTATGACCAAAGGCTGAATCTGGTATAATCATGACCGTTGGTGTTATATTGAATGTCTTTGGCCCGTAGTGCAAAGATGAACTGTTGATCTGCATGATTATGATCAGGAACTGTGAATTTGTATTATCTTGACTAATGATATTTCAGATGATAAAAGTTGATGATGTTTTTCCTAAAAAGAGAACCGAGTGGACATTATAGTCTGCATTATTCTTCTAATAGATTACTCATTCCGCTGCTATTATTGATCTGAACGTTGTTTAAGAATTTAACTGCAGTTTTTGATATAAACCTTGTAGTCTATTGTATTCTATCAAGAACTCAGCTGTTGAAGACTAATGATAATTTATTCGTCATTATCTTAGTCATGATATTCTTTACTGGGCTATTTGAGCTCACCCTTTCTTTTGTTCCATTGTTTTTTTCAACAGGAGATGAAAACATAACAGGGTCTAGCCGGGGAATGGAGTGAGGGTCCGAGGAATAGTTATCATAGTCTTCACGTTTTGTAAAATAGTGTGGCAATAATAGTGAAGACTTAGTTGTGTATTATTATACACTGTATTGTTGTACGTTGTGCTTTGTTGTAATAATTTTGTTGTAGTATTTTGACGACTCAAGTTTGGGCTGTGTGGGCCCAGATTTGGGGGCGTCACAAATACCATATGTAATAATTAACAATCTAGGTTAAATTTCGAATACGAATAAAATCATAATGTATCAATGTTCAATCTATTATTTTTAAAGTATCGTTTTTGATTATCTTAGCCAACTACAAATTCACCAAAAATATAATAATTGAAGATATATTGATAGTAATAAAAGATCATGATATTATAACTCCCCGCTTAAACACATGATATGAACACGTAAGTCATACAGAGTATACCTCAGATTTTTGCTTTTCTAGCTACCGTAGAATAATACCATTTTCATGTACATACATCTACTCCTATATTTATTATGAATAATACTAAGAGTCTTAATTTTTTAGTCTCAAATAACATGATATTAAATATTTTAATAGTAATTTATTATATAGTCAGTCACACAAAATCTACCCAACTAATGTTATGATAATACATCATTTGAGATAATTTTTAAATCTGATAACCTAAATAAATGTCCTCATTAGACCTTTCGAAAATTTAGATAAAAATATCAATTTTAATTTTAAAAATATATTTTAAAATAACTTTAGTAGTCCAATATTTTTAATGGAAAAGATATTAATTATAAATTTAAATAAATTACATCAATTTTAAAATTTAGATTTAATAAATTAACTTTAAAAGTCAAAAACTCTTTGAAAGAGGAGGGGTAATACTATACAAATAATAGTTACCCTTAACCACTACCAATTAAATATATAAAAGGTCATTGTAATTTACGCCAACCTCGTAATAAAGTTAAAAGAAAAGGGAAAAGTAAAAACATAAAACTATAAACAAATTCCTAACCGGAAAATTTAATATTATTACTACCTTTTCCCCATACAAAAACTAATAGTAGTAGAGAAATAAATAAATAAAGGAACAAACAAGAACAGAGATTAGAGAGCTAGCTAACACACAAAAGAAGAGGGAGAGAGTGTGAAAATCTCATCGATCAATCTTTCTGTAACCGGTTAGAGAGAGAAAGGCCGTGTTTGGTTCGATTAATTTAGAAAGAGGCATCGTCAATTGTTTGATTGATATTTCAGAGGGAGTGTATTTTTTTTTTTTTTGATTTTTTTGGTGGGTGTTTGAATTAATTGCGTTTTTGAATCAGTACGAGTGAAATAATGAATCTGCATAGAGTTGGAATTTATGATGATTATGCAATTCTGATTCAGATCGATTGTTGAAGGATTAAGTTAAAGAGTAAATTGGTGGAATTTGTGTAATCGGAGAGATAGTCTGAACCATGAGCGACGGTGGAGATGAGGTAATGACAGCGGTAGGGCCACCGCCTCCGCTCGACTGGAAATTCTCTCAGGTGTTTGGTGAACGCGCGGCCGGAGAGGAAGTTCAGGAAGGTATTTTAATTGTATTGATTTATTTGATCCGCAGTTTTATTTTAAAATTCGAGTTCTATGTAGCAGTTAACGTAATTATTAATTTCTGTAGGTAGACATGTGTATATTTGAGTAATAAATTTGGATTTTTGGTTTGCAATATATGTTATATTGGGAATTTTGTTTCTAGTTTTGGAGAAATGATAGTGAATATACCTTTCTTAAAGAACAGAAATTTCTTTAGCCAACATGTTATTTGATGTCAACAGAGTAGTCAGTTACACAGTATGATGAATTTGGAGCTGAAGCTAGTTGTTGTTGTTCTGGCTGCTTGGCCATGAAGATTATATTTTGCTTTCTAATGGAAAACATGCAAAAGTTTATTGTTGTGTAATAGAAAATTAGAAGCAACGGTTAGGGTGATGGTGTGGGGAGGAGGATTTAATCTTCAATTTATTAATAACAGATCTTCTAGTTGAAGACTGGTAAATGGTTACCACACACATTAAGATTAGACACGGACAACATACTTATAATTTGATTGGAAATAAGATGTTGATTTGTGGGTACATATAATCAGTTAATTTTATTGATGCTTTGGAGTTCAAACACAATAGGTTTAGGCACGGTTGTATTCAGCATCAAGTTGCTGTTAACCTTTTATTTTTATTTGATAATATTTTTATTTGATAAAGAAAGTATGTCACTTTTGATAACCACTAGGAATGATGAAAAGATACACTTTGGGGAATAACTTTAAGGTTGTTGATTTTCCAATCACACATTTGATGTGGGCCTTCGAGCAAAGAATAACATCATAGCAATGTGGAATCAGTGACAAGCTTGAAGACGAGGTATTAAGCCACGTAACCCTGCTTATAATTTAAAATAAATGATGAGAAAGGAAAAATCCTAGGCAGTGACACCTATTTATTTATTTTGAAAATAGTGACTAGGAGGGATGCGCTTATCAGTAGAAAGTTGGAATTGTATCAGAATTAGTGTGAATACCTAAGTACATCACTCAATAGAGAACTCATTGAGACTTGAACTTGAGGATGTAAATGAAGTAAAGCATAAGGAATAGCTCAAGTGATTGCACAAGAACGACTAATATAACCAACAAATATTAATAAATATTCCCAAAGTAGAAGCATATAGATGGCTCAGCTTTAATAATCTCACTATAGCTTGGAAGTAGAAGAACAATATCCCTTTCATGGGGTTATGCCCCTTGTAGGATTTATATTCCATTTTTGTTTGTTATACTTAACTTATGTACCAAAAAATAAGAAGTTAGTCAATGATAACGCTTCACTTATTTTGAGACTGTTGTACATCTCATTGATTGCTTGCTCTGTGCAAGCTTAAATGCCTTTGATTCTGCTAATGAGACAGCAGGTACTTAATCTTAGCAGTGAAAATGTAGCTGAGCAATATTGGAAGTCTTATCTGATAATTTGTTAAAAAAATGTGATTTAATTTAAATTCCTTTTTATGAATTTTTGAGTTTGAGATCATAAACAACAAATTTGTTTGTTTCTGTTCCTTTTTCTTTTTGCAGTTGACATTATTTCGGCAATTGAATTTGATAAAACCGGGGACCATCTGGCCACTGGAGATCGTGGGGGTCGGGTGGTTTTGTTTGAAAGAACTGATGCAAAAGATGTATGTTGTTGGTTGTTTGCTTATTCTTTTAGGTTCCTTTCCTTTATACTGTCCCATAAAACATTGATTTATTCAATTGTTGAAACTTTTATATAATATGAACATCTAATATGTAGGATGATTATCATCGAAGAGATCTCGAGAGTATGGATTGTTCAAGCAGCCGGCATCCTGAATTTCATTATAAAACTGAATTCCAGAGCCATGAACCAGAGGTTTTCATTTTTTATTTTGGTTTTGAGGAATAGAGTTAGTGTCTATTCCTTTTCATTCTCTTACTTGACTTGAAATATGAATCAATTATGCTCATTTTAATTTTGGGTTCAGTTTGACTATCTCAAGAGCTTGGAAATTGAGGAGAAAATCAACAAAATTAGATGGTGCCAGACAACTAATAGTGCCCAGTTTCTGCTCTCCACAAATGACAAAACGATCAAATTTTGGAAGGTGGGGTAGTATGAATTTTGTTGATTGTTTATATCAGACAATTATTATTTATGAGATCGTTTCTTTTTGTTTTATCTCCTTAGATTTATCTTTCTGAAAATGAGTTTCTTCGTTTTTCTTGCTAACATAGTAATAGTGTACATTGTAATATTTCATTGCAATAGTTTTAATATGCCAGCATGGCATGTTAACTATTTTATGATAAAAAGTATTGTTATTTTCTTCCATTTTTTTACCTTTTGTTTCTTGGACACCAGGGTAAGTGGGAGGAACTTAAGTTGGGGAAAGGCCGAAAGGGTGAATAATTGTGGCTTAATAGACACGGGGTTAGGTACAAGCAGGGCTATTTTCCATTTTAAAAATAAATAAGATAGAAAAGAGGGGAGAGAATGTGAAGGAAGGCTTGTTATTTATTCAGCCATGAACTCCAAGTACTGAGATCTATATGTACTAACCCTATGACCCAACACATAAAAGGACACTTAATTCTTAATGAGCACTTCCACACTTTTCGATTGCCTGCCGGCACCCAAAACACCCTAGACAATTCTCCCTAGGTACAACATTGACACTATAAACTACTGTGCCTACTCGTTTTGCGGCAAGTAAAGGGCGACTTTAATATATACCAAGATTAACGGACCGACTCTGTCCTGAACCCACTGAAAAACAGTCCCATCAGCCAAGGACAGTGCTTGCTGGCCCCTCACAATACGGACAACCAAGAATGGTTATTGAAACTCCCCTTAAGTCGAGCATACAAATGAATCAAGACCTCCTTGTTCCAAATGAAACCAGTTCTACTCATTCCTGAAGGACCTAAAGTCCTAAACACTTCAGTTTATAATTCCACAAGTTATTTTATTTTATTTTTTTGGGATAAAAGAAGAAGATTTTATTGATTAGAAGAGGAGATTACAAAGCATGACGAGGACAAGAAGTCCTCCCAAAAGAAAACAAACGAAATCAAAAGCAATCATAAAAAACATGAGAAAAACATTATGTTATGAAGCACTGCCCATCAATCTCTATGAAAATCGGACAAAGAAATTTCACCAGAAGCTCCAAAAAATAAGCAAAGAAAGACACTCTATCTCATAGCAAATCAATATTCGTTATTTGTCCACAAGAAATTTCTAGTATTCCTCTCAATTCAAATTCTCCATAAAATGGCAAACCAAACACATCTCCGAAGAATTCTCCTATCACTTGTATTGCTAAACCCCCTAAATTTGCATGGTTAAATATCTTCCACCTAATAGAGACATATCCAACTTTCAACCATCACGCTAAACAAATTAGAACACCATAACAGCCAAACCATGGAATAGTGAAGAGCTAAATGACAGCGTGACTCATTATCTTGCACACACATATGGGGATAAAGATTGTAAGGCTATGCCTTCGAGTCTTTGATGCATATCATTGATGTTAAGCTGACCAAGAGTTAAGGACTACATAAAACCCTTAATTTTTTAGGGAGGTTATGCTTTGCAAATATAAGAGGCTAAAGGAAAATGACGAACTGGGCGATAACCCATTAAGTAAATGAAAAAAGAATGACATGAAAAGATTCCTGAAGGATCAAAACACCAAACATGCCTATCCAAGGACAGAAAAATATATTCCTATGCTACTCTAGTTTTGAGGCATCAGTCTCTATCTTTATTGGTGATTAATGTGTTACCTTTAAGTCTTTTATTCCTAGTTCTGGTTTGATGTGTGGATTTTGTGAATACAAAAGTTATACATCTTCTTATTCTTGATCATGTACTTTCACCAGTTATTATATCCTTTTTTTAGCTTGCAAGCAATATCCACACAACCATTGATTGGCTAAGAACGTGTGTGTATTTACTAATGCGTTAATGTTGATCAGGTCCAAGAGAAGAAGGTCAAGAAAATATGTGAGACGAATGTGACCCCTTCAAAATCTATAGGAAATGGCATAGCTGGTGGTTCGAGGGTACCAGCAAGCTCCAAACTGCATAGTGCAAATGGGGGATACATTGACAAACCTTTCAATTATTTAAGCAATGATTTTTCATCGCGATCCGGGGGAATTGCATCCCTAAGTTTTCCTGTGGTAGTTGTACTTAGCCTGATCCATTCATTTTGTTTTTGTGTAACAGTAAAACTTTTGAATTAAAACATTGATTAGCTTCAATTTATCTAATATTAGTTTTGTCATTTATAAGAAGTATCCATTGTTGTTTTATAAGGATGCTTCTAGCTCTATTGGTATTATGAACTTGCTAATTGGTTCTAGAGGAATTCAAGGTATTTTTTTTACTATATGCAATATATGGCACTAACATTTGCCCAACTTGTGAGTTTTAGGTAACCGGTCACGATACAAACCTTGTAGCTAGATGTCGAAGAGTTTATGCTCATGCCCATGACTATCATATTAATTCCATCTCAAATAACAGGTACATTCACATCTTCCCTAAAACTATTACTATAGGCTTCTCATATTTTAATAATTCTGTTTCATATTTGTCATTTCATATCACACATTGATGCTTAGCTTTTGCACTTAGAAAGAAAACTCCACTCATAACTCCCATGCTATGTATACTGGGTGTGTACTTGGGTTCAACTCTTAGAAAGCATATATGGCACTTCTGTTGCAGCATATATCTCTTTTTATAGATGCAGTGCTTTTCCCATCTTCATTCTCTTTGTTTAGAGTTATTTTTGCAAGATATTTTCCAAAATTAGAGATACATTTTGACCTTTTGAAGTCAATTTGCAAAATCTTCAAATTCAAAATTGATAGAATTCGTTAAAATTTTAAAGCAAACAATTATGGTAACTAGTAGTACTTTTTTAGTTAGTTTATATTTTATAATTGTTAGCTGTTTATGCTAAAATCAAATGAATTCTTGTCAATAATGTATTTAGGATTTTGCAAATTGAATTTTAAGAGTTAAAAAATATCTTTAATTTTGGATCGGAAGGAGTATCAGAATGTCATTCTCCATGTTTTGTAACTTATAAAACAACGGTATAGTTTCAAGCTCATATTAAATTGAATAGTCTCATTGCCTCTTTGGCGACTTTAAATCTATGTGGATTCTCTTTAGAAACAAAATAGATTATATTTGAATAAGATCAATTTGAATTTCATTCACATTTCATTTACGGTATGGTTTTCTGCCAAAGCTATCTATAATAAATTGCATTCTTACTTGCAGTTTGACATTCTTTTAATATATTTCCTCTTTGTTTTATAGTGATGGTGAAACTTTTATATCAGCTGATGATCTGCGAATTAACCTTTGGAACTTGGAAATTAGCTCACAAAGTTTCAATATCGTTGACGTCAAGCCTGCAAACATGGAGGACCTAACTGGTAGGAATCTCAGAATTCTTAAAGGCACTTATGTTTCATAAATTGATAATTATGCTTTCTGATGTTAATTGTTTTCTATGATTAGAATGGGAATAAAGAATTGCAATTACCTAAAAAGCACGGATTTTAGAAAAAAAGGATGACGGTTACTTCTAAGTCATGATGCAGCTGTATCTTTAAAACACCATCAGGTGGGAGAAATGGCAGAGCCTTGAGGAATAACTTCAAGGATCCTAGTTCCAATCCCCAAACCTGAGGTCAAACTTAATAAAAAAACTAAAGATGTATGTGTATCTGTTACCTGTTGAATACAAATTAGAGAGGATGCTTTACACCACTTTGGATATGGTGTTTTTCTTAGGTCTGTTCACTTCACAATTTGAAAATAAATTCTTTGTTGGACACTTGTTGAAGCATGTCCAACAAATCTTGGCTATTCTCAAGTCAACTCAACTGCGTCTTTTATTCCAAACGAGTTGGGGTATGCTGCAAATGCATGCCATCTGACAGCTAAAAGGTAGAAAGAACATAAAAATAAAAAGAATAAAAAGGAATTAAAATATCAAAACTAGAAATACAAATATTATAAGCTAGAAAAATAAAATAACCAAAGGAAGGAAAAGAGGTATACAAAAAACAAAAACTAATAGTAACACCGTGGTGTGCTGTCCAATTGCCAAAACGGCATCGCACAATGTTGCAACCATATTCCCTGCGCGCCTGACGCAGATGCTTCATCCTTGCAACTTAATTATGATTATGCCATCCACTATAATTAATTCTTACAAAATAAAAATAAAAATATATAAAAATAATAAAAATGCATAAAATTAAATAAATTAACTAAAACACTAAAAATACTTAACTCATAAATAATTAAGTATAAAATACTTAATAAATAGATATAAAAATCTACTTATCAAATACCCCACACTTAAATCTTTATTTGTCCTCAAGCAAAACAAAAATAAAAACTATAAAAATGAAACTCTACTAAATAAACTAACTAACCCGAGCAACTTACTTGAGCAACAAATGAATATTAATTTAACATTAGCCTCAATTTTTTTTTTTAAATGATAACTCAAAGAAAATTTCAAAATCATGCAAAATCTAAAATTTCAACATATTTATTAATCTTACTTTATTCAAGACCCGTCGTGTGTGTGTGACTCCAAATGTATCAAACTAATCAAAAATTCAAAATAAGTTTAGGTCATCAATTTACCTCATAAAAAATATACAACAAAACTCTATATACTTATTTTTCACTTCACTCTCAGTTAATACAGACAAATACAAATCAGAAGATCAAAAGATTTTTAAACAATTAAATACACTAGGATTATTAATTTCAATTTTTTTTCAAATATTTTTTAAATATTTTCTCAATGGGTGCATTTTTTGCTCCATCCCATTATTTTTTCCTTTTTGGTGAGTGTTATACTCCATCTCACCAGCGATTGCGTGTTACGCTCCCTCTTGCTTTTTCATATTTTTATGAGCGAGTGCGTTTTATATTCTATCTTAACCCACCACAAGATTTTTTTCAATTTAACAATCCTAGAAAAATTATCTTAGTCATCTTCCCCAAATTATATTTTGTCTTATATTTCACTTTAAATACTGATTAAATAAGATATAGAGCTCAAAAGTCTCTTTCATAAGCATTTAACCATATAAATTTCTCTAAATTAAAACTAGCTCAAACAAATGGATGTAAGTGCATAAAAATTTAAAGGATCTCAAACAAAGTAACAACTAACAAAAAATTAAAATTTAGACTGAGCAAAAATTTATCTCTTTTCCAAAAGTTATAAAATTAAAATCAATTTTTTTTATCATTGGCTAAAAATTTAAAATCCAATTAATTCATTGCTCAAGTGACTCATACTAAAAATAAAAAAAATAAAAACTACCCCATTTTCGTAGGAAATATGGTTGCACTTGGCATGTGCAACAAACCTTTAAACCCCAAGTGAACGAGTTTTGTCTCGTGAAGGTTTACTGTGAATATACCCACAAAATTCAAAAATTCAAAAAATTTCAAAATTGGAACTAAAGATAACAAAAATCCTAAATCCCTTCCCCCACACTTAATATTTACATTGTCCCTAATGTAGAGTAAAATGCAAAGAAAAAGCACAAATAACTAAAATATAAAAACAAAAAATAAAAAGAAAGAAAATTATACTTCCATTGGATTGCCTTCCAAACAACGCTTTTGTTTATTGTCATTGGCTCGACAACATGATAAATCATCACGTCATTCCAATTTTATAAATTTTGAGTACCCCATCCATCACGTTATTTTTCATTGGTAGATTCAATCTCATTTGCATTCGACATGAAAGTTTAACTCCCTCTTCAAGAAACAAGTATTTGATATGGTTTGGGAGATACTTTAAATCTAGAATGGGAACCTGCAAAAAAGAAGATAAAAATTTGTCATGAGCAACAGGCAGTGGAATGAAAATAATTGCATTATTATCTAAAATCACTGGTAAAAAATTTAATGCAGCTTCAGCCTCCTTTAAATCTTTGTTTCTGCTCAATTTTTTCTTCTTCCTCTAACTCCAAATTGTTTGTAATTGCAATCTCCAAATTTTTCTTGTTTGTTTCTCCACAAATTTCCTCCACCTTAGGCATGTCATTATCAAAAATAACATCATCGTCTATATCCGCTTCATTGATGTTGTTCACTTTCTCTTGCTTCGACGATGGAATGAGTCTTTTCTGGATTTTCTATATCGTTACCATTTCTTAACACTCGTGCACTTGTATTCTCCGTTGGATTATCCACCATTTGAGAAGGTACTTGCTCAGAACTTTGCTATTCCAATTGATCGATTGCCATTTGTCCCATTTGAGTATCCAAACGTTGAATAATTGCATTATTTTTCTGAATACGTGTCTTCATGTCTTGTTGAAATTGCAAAGTATTCTGTTGAAATTGCAAAGTATTAGTTTCAATTAATTTAATTATATCTTCTAAAGACATCAGAATAAAATGATTGGCCCTGTTGCGATTGTAAAGTGTTAGTGGTAAGTTGTTTAATCATATATTCGAAAGACATATTAGAATTAAATGATTGGTCCTGTTGTTGTTGGAGATATGGCTGCCTGTATTGTTGATAACTTGAAAAGTTTTGATTTGTGGGTAGATTCATTTGTGGATTCTCATAGCTGAAATTAGGATGATCTCTTCATCCCGAATTATATGCATTTGAATAGGGATCATATCTCCTTTGAGGTTGACCAGAAAAATCACTTGCTACATTGACTTGTTCATAGGACCCTTCTCGAAGAATTGGACACATATCAGTTGGATATCTTATTACCGCACAAATCCTACAAGCTTCCATCGATTGCGCATTACCTACAACCATTTGATAAACAAGAGAAGTTAGACTATCAATTTGTTGCTTAAGAGAAGAAATAGTTACCTCATTGACATAATCATGTATGACTTCCATCTTTAACCTGTACAACTCAATTAAACTATGAAAAACTAGAAAAATAAAATTTAAGAAAAATTATTAAATTAAAATAAAGTTTACAAAAATACAAAATTAAATTAGAATCATTTCCCGACAATGACGCCAAAATTTAGTGTGTTGTCCAATTGCCAAAACGGCGTTGCACCATGTTGCAGCCATGTTCCCTGCACGCATGGCGCAGATGCTTTATCCTTGCAACTTAATTACGATTATGCCATCCACTATAATTAATTCTTACAAAATAAAAATAAAAATATATAAAAATAATAAAAATGCATAAAATTAAATAAATTACCTAAAACACTAAAAATACTTAAAAACTCATAAATAATTAAGCATAAAATACATAATAAATAGATATAAAAATCTACTTATCACATCGTATCGGCCTCCAAATTGCGAAACACATTCCGCCACTCATGCCTATCACAGTCTCATTCGCACAAATTTATTCTGCTCCAAGTTTCTTTGTACTACCTTCCCCCAAGGAATTTTTGGTCAACCTGTCCCCTCAATTCCTCTTAATAGCAGACACCTCTTCTCACCGGAGCATTTAAAGGCCTCAATAAAATCTTGGCTATTAAGATGTTATTATCTTTTTTCTCAAAAATAAAGATAATTGTTAAAAAAAGTAAATTGAAAAGCCTGTCAAACAAAAGAAAGATGAGAGAAAAATTGTAGGAACATGTGTTGCAGATGATAATTTTCATTGAATGATCAATAATATTATATTTCATGCATCCTGAAGGTATTCATATCATGTCATGTCTATCCCCCTAGCCGTATCTGTGATTTTCAGGTAATAACTGTAGGAAAGAAGTTGAATCGGTGAATTGTTTACTTCATGTGCTCTATGTTTCGCTTGTATTGTGTTGGATGATGGGAGAGCAAGGTATAATGCTCCCTCAACTCCAAAATATAAGATTATTATTGACTTTTTGAGGTCAATTTAACATATTTTCAAACTCAAAAATTGACACGAATTCCTTTAATTTAGTTAATAAAATGATGAATTTTGTAAATTATTTAAAATGTACTACTCAGTATAAAGATTTATTGTTTCATAATTTCTGATGAAACATCTTAATTTTGAGTCTTAAAATATTTCAAATTGACTTTCAAAAGTCAATAATGATATTTTACTTTGGAGTGGAGGTAATATTATTTTGTAACTTACTAGAAAAATGAACTTTATTTATATCATTTATGCTCCTCTGCCTCTCCACACATCTTTCAAAGTGCCGCTGTTTTACTGCAGAGGTGATAACTTCAGCAGAATTTCACCCTTCACATTGTAATATGTTGGCATATAGTAGCTCAAAAGGCTTAATCAGGCTTATTGATTTGCGGCAATCAGCTCTTTGTGATACTCATACCAAACTGTAAGTGGATCGTCCTCATTTATCTACATTTTTTAATTTTTGGTCGCTCGCATGTTTAAGGGTTATAATATTTAGGTGTTATGAGAAATTATGTTATATATTTAGGATAATCAAGGAAGTGTGAAGTGACTTATTTTTTGGATCTTCGTTTGATGGTACAGATTTGAAGAACACAAGGCTCCTGGTTCTAAATCTTTTTTCACAGATATAATTGCCTCAATTTCAGATGTCAAGTTTGCAAAGGATGGAAGACATATGCTGAGTCGTGATTACATGACTCTTAAGGTATGATTTCTATTTGTTATCAGTGTATTTATAATCTTTTGGTTGAAAAATATGCAGTGTGATTATGATTTGATATAAATGCATTAGATTGATGCGTGCTTGTGGTTACTTCCAGGCGTGTGTGAAAAAAGATAATGGCTTTCTGACAAACTACTTTTTTCATTTTATTTTTTTTGGAGAAAAGCTGCTAAGTGGTATTCATATTAATTATTAACTATCATGTGACATGGAATTAGGGGCAAGTATGGTGCGGTTTGAAACCCAAACTGCACATGAAACCGCTTAGGTGCGGTTTGACAAATCTAAAACCGCACATAAAACTGCATAGTGCGGTTTGGTGCGGTTTTAAAATGTGCGGTGCAGTTTCATTTAGTGCGGTTTCATTTACAAAACCAATTGAAACAATTAAATTTTATGCAAAGGAAATATTCCTTGTTTCCAATGTTTATTTAATATGCCAAACATACTGACTTAGATATGCTGTTTTGTCCTTTTTAAGCAGCTTTTACTCACTTTAGGTGCATTAACTTTGCAAAGAAAATGGAAATAAAGATAATGAAGTGTCAGATTTGCTTAATTTATTGTATGCTTTTATTAAATTAGGTTAGCCTATTTAACTAAGTATTCGGTATGGTTAAATAACCTCTCAGGACCTTGTTTTTAAAAAATAAAGAAATTTCTCACTAGTTGATTATATGTTTTCAGTAGTGTTAGGATGATTGTTCTGCAGCATGCCTTGTCTTTGGGGGATTGCTTCTGGAGAACAAAGTGACCATTGTACTACAACTTGATATTTATTAAGTACTTACTTATATGCAAAAATTTTGAACATCTCATACGCTACGTTAATGAGCATCAGTCATTTTGAAGCAACAAAGGACTTACTTTGAAACTTTGTTGTATCCTGCATTCAATGTTTATGTTTGGTTAATTTCATAGCAATGCAAGCAACAAAGGAATTATATGTAATTTTTTTAAAAAAATAAATAAATACCAAAACGACATCGTTTTGACCATTATTGGTATAGTGCGGTTTATGCGGTGCAATGAACTGCAAAAACCAAAACCAAACCATAAACACGGGTTTTCAACTATTCTAAAATCGCCATATACGCTGTAACCGTTGGTGAGGTTTTATTGGTGCGGTTTGGTCGGTTTTTGGTGTGGTTTTGGGATCAATTTCGGTGTTTTGCTCACCCTTACGTGGAATGATATATGAGTACTAAAGGATTGTTAATTGATTATTTTATATTATCATAAAATATATTAGTTGTAATTAAATTATATTCTTTAGTAGGTTATTTAATTAGTTATTATCTTTATTCACTGTTATTAGGTTATTTGAGATAATAGTGAAGAGTTTTCTTATTAAATTAGGTTTGCTGAGTTATAAGAAATTCAAGGTTTTCTTTATCCTATATAAACTGATGTAATCCACACTCGGCATTTCAGAATTGAATTATTAATTGATTTGAGACTGGCTTTATGCAATCATGGCCTAAGGGCGTTGTTCTTCTTTCTTGCCTTCTTTTCCTTCTTTCTACTCGTTTATCCAATCCCTAAACCATCCAGAACTTGTGCTGCATCATTAAGTTACGGAACAAAAGTCTCTTATTAGACTTTTCCTACCCAGGTTAGACGTGGTTGAACACCCACCCGTGGTTTAAACACCAAATAAATCTACCTTGTGTTTTTGATGGAGGAAGAAATTGTGATAATATTGTATTTAATTAGTGTGATTCATAATTTTTAGATTTTAGTTGTTAGAAAGATTTCAGAAGCATAATATTAGGAATTAGTATATCATGATTTAAGCTTGATTTTAGGCTTTAATTAGAGATTTTAAATAAGTATCAATTAGGAATATTGTAGGCGTAATTTTAGGGATTTAAATTATGCATTTAATTTTTAGTTTTGACTTTTAAATTGTAATTCACCCTTATTATAAAAGGGTAATCAACATGTAGTGTAAGTTAGCTTTTGAATAATAAAAATTATCTTTGGGTTGTTTTTCCCCCCTCTAGTGGATTCCAGAATTCTTTTTTTTTTTCTTTGTGAATTCAAGGGCCCTTAGTAGATTCTAGGGTTGTTTTCCTAGTGGCTTTTAGGTTCGTCTACTAGAACGATATCTAATATTGTTTTGTCGCTTCCGTTCTGCATCAGTTGGTAACAGAACTCTTTAGTATCCTAGTATGGAAGATAATAGTTTCGGAGTTTGTTACCCTAGTGAAGGCAATCATGAAGTGTATAACATTTTGGATGCATTTTATGCTTAAGAGGAAAGACGATATTGGGATTTTGAGAACTTTACACCTTCAAGAATTGATTATGAAGACATTGAGGAGATATTGGGATTTTGAGTACTTTATCGATCATTGGGTTGATGGCTTAGATAATTATTTTAATTATGTGTCGATTCCAGATGATAATAAAGTAAGGTTTGCGGAGAATAAGGTTGAGAACATAGTAAAGAATTGGTGGGAAGAAGTGAAAAAAATCCTGAATTCGTATCGGTAAACCTCTTATTTGTTCATGGTCTCTAATGGTAACAATGATGAAGTCACATTATTATCCCGAATTTTAATATTTCTTTGAAAAAAGGGTGTACCGTACATTGGGATGATATCATATATTATTCAAGTGAAGCATCAAAAGAAGAAAAGTCCATTCAAAATGCTTATGAAAATAAAGATTTACAACAATATGTTGATTTTGTTAGAGCTGAAAAATGTTACTTAATTCCAGACCTTGGATTAATTTTTTTCAGTGTTCTAAAAATTCTCGCCTAGGTTCGACTAATCTCCGCCTAGGCGCTAGGCCCCCTCTGGCATCTCGCTTAGGGCCCAAGGAAGAAAAAAAATCCCTACAGAAAATTAAACAGGACTAGGCGGGTAAGGTGAAGAAATTATACTTCCCTAGGCGGAGAAATTAGGGCTGCAATTTTTTTATTTTTATTTTAATAACTAAGCTACAAAACGACGTCGTGAAAGTGGATGATGAAGTTGAGGGCTGTTCGGGCCTTATTTGGAAGGCGATTGATGAAGCATCCGGAGCAGATAGCGTGCTAAAGCCTAAGAAAAGTAGTAGAAATGTTGGAGTAAGAGAACTTCGTGAATAATATTTTTTGTCTGATGATGACACGGAGGAAGTGGGAGATGAGGAGTGTGAGTCCGATGGGGACATTATATTGGAGGGATATGGAGAAGAAGAGTTAGAGATATAGAGAAATATGGAGATGAAGAGTATTAGTTTGTATTTTTTTATTATTTGTTTGTTTTTGAACTTTGAACAATTGCATATTTGTGTTTGAACTTTGACATTGGTAATATGGATATGTGTTTGAACTTTAAGCAAATGTCTTTATTATTTTTATTATAGATTGTTTTGCTTTATATTATTGTTTTGTTTGGATAAATGTAAGATAAAATATTAAAATTGACTTAAAATAAAAAATCCCGCCTAGGCCCCCCCTCCCCCCGGCCGCATGTTTAGCGCCTTTTAGAACATTGATTTTATCAATCAGTTCATGTTTAAATCAATAAAAAATCGAGTTGCAACATTCTTGAAAGATAAATATGTCAAAACAAATGAAGCAGTTGATGTATTCCAAATATCTTTTTATTTGACATAGAAGATTTCAAGATCAAAGTGTAAACTCGAGGTCGAGTTTTCTTCAAGTGAGAGAGAATGATGGAAGAAGAAATTGTGATATATTGTATTTAATTAGTGTGATTCATAATTTTCAGATTTTAGTTGTTAAAAAGATTTTGTATGATTAGTCTATCATGATTTAAGCTTGCTTTAGGCTTTTATTAGAGATTTTAAATAAGTATCAATTCAGAATATTCTAGGCGAAATTTAGAGATTTAAATTATGTATTTAATTTTTAGTTTTGACTTTCCTTTTCAATTGTAATTCACCTTATTATAAAAGGGTAATCAACATGTAATGTAAGTTAGCTTTTGATTAATAAAAATAATCTTTGGGCTGTTTTCCTTCTTTGATGGATTCCATAATTCTTTTTTTTTCCTTGTGGATTCAAGGACCCCTAGTGGATTCTAGGGTTGTTGTGGATTGTAAGTTTGTTTATTAGAACGATATCTAGGATTATTTTGTCGCTTATCAGTTTTCATGTGAAGTGCAATTGCAGATTGAATTTATGGCATAAACAAGATTTCAATAGTTATATTGCCTTTACCCCTCGGATTTCCAACGCATTAACTGTAATGACCCAAGTTTGCTATTTCCACATTGGTTGCTAATGTATCATTTGTCCCACATCACCTAATTGGAAACCTTTACCCTTTTCTAAATCTATAAATAGAAGGGCTTATCCTCTGTTTCATTCACTAACAATAATGACCTCCAATATTGAGTAAGGACCTTGTTGTGTGAGGGCTTTTTATAAAAAGACCTCCTTAGTTTAATTTTTGTCATCGAGGACGTAGGCAATCTGCGGAACTCATTTTTATTTTAAATATTGTATTTAGTTTGTTAGTTGATATTTTAGTATATTTTGTTAGTAATTAGTATTTTTGCATTGTTATTATTTTTGTAGTTTTAATTATTATTTTGTATTTAGATTATTAGTAAATAGTTTTAGATTAGTATTATTGGCTTTAATTATTATTTTGTATTTAGATTATTAGTTAATAGTTTTAGATTAACATTATTAGTTTTAATTATTATTGCAATTTAGATTATTGCTTTGGCATAATAGTAATATTTGTTTGAAAATGGATTAAATATTGAAAGAATATTTTTGTAAATATACTTACAGTTATTTTGAAAATAAAATAAAATAAGAAAGCTGTTAAATAATAGAATTGTCCTAATGACATTTATTTGTTCTAAATTTATATTTAGGAATCGTTCGACTATTAATTTTGTATTCAACAATATCGAGGTAAGTGACTTTCCGAGCTGTTTAGTATTTTCGAACTGTATAGTATAAGTGACTTTTTGAACTATTTAGTATTTTGAAATTATCGTTTATAATTATGTATGCTTTAGAAATTATTCGGATGCCTAAATGTATTGTTTCAAAAATTGTTATACTTTATTTAAGGCTCCCATTTGAATGAAAATGTTACTCTTTGTATTTTGTTAAAAACTCGGATCAAGTATGAAAATAGAATTTTGATTTAGAAAATGAGATTATATGATTTTGAACTGTGAAATAAGTATAGTTTTGAATATCGAAAATATTGAGAAATTGATTTTAGAAATCTTAGTCCGACTATGTATTGAATCCGTTAGTGTTTACGCTAGTTCCGGAATAATTTAGGACTTATTAAGGCGTACACCTTTAGATACCCTTCGGGGGGCGCTCTTCGGGGCGCGTGCATGATAAGATACCTTAGTAGAGAGCGTATCATTGACATTATCGAACATAAGGGTCGTGTTACAGGGCTGCTGTAACTTTAGTCGCAAGGGCTGTGGATTAAAAGATGCATCGAATATATTGAACATATCGAAATCGTTTATTGAACATATTGAAATCGTTTTCGAATTGTGTTTTATAATTATTGATTTTTGGTTTTGAATGTATATATCGACTATTATTATCGAATAAGAAAAGATTATTTTCAACAAGTATGTTTACTATTGTTATTGAACAAAAAGTTATTTCGAAAAAGTTTTGCAAACTGTACTTGATCCACCTAAATAGTAAAAATTGTTATTTGCTGAGCTTTACCGCTCACCGTTACATTAATTTTTTACAGGAAACATTGTTTAGAGCCGAGTATTGTTGATACTTTTGTGGATGATCAAAAGATATTTAGTTTAAGAAGTTTATGAATATTTTAGAATTATGATAAGACTTTTGTTTAATGGAGCTGTGTCTCCAAAGTTATGTTTTCAGTATTTAATTATTGAACCTTAGTGTAATTTTGATAATGAAAGATTGTTTGGTTTCAAGAGAGTTTCATTATTATGTTTTCGTTTGGACTGCGCTATTGATATTGTTGCCTTGCAAGCCTTCGAGTTTGCGGCATGTGACACTTCGAATATATAGCAGGTTCGAGGTGTTACATTAACAATATTCCTGGCATAAATTATATCACCTAAACACCTTGTGCTTCTAGTAGCTCCAAAGTAGTTTTGTATAACACTGCAATTGGATAGCTTCTGTTATCTGTGTGTTTGAATCTGGTATCCGAAACAAGTAACTTAGGTTCATTCTTGTAGTTTAAAAAATATTATCATGGTGGAAGGCGAACAGAAAGTAAGCGTGTGATAGTTAGTAGGGAAATGAACCCACAAGGTGGTAATGTGGTGACATTTGTATCACAGGGGGTTATGTGCAGCCACGCCTAAGCCTTACGGCAGTAAAGTGCAGTTTTCTCCTTGAAAGTATTAGTTTAGCATTTAGTAAGCTTTTAATAAGTGTAAATTGTTACTTCTCATAACAGAATTCACAGATTGATTATTCTAACAAAGTTGAAGTTGTTGAACATATTTAGTCTTTTGTGATCCACTAATAACTTAACAATATTTGTAAGGGTATGTGAAGTACACATAAAAACTCTAAAAATGAATTGTAGATGACCTTACTTCGAATTTGTTACACCCATGACTATGATTGTTGTATAAGTTATTGTTTTGATGTATCCCTACATTAGCTAAAGATAACCTAATTTTGCACTAGGTTACGTGGTAAATAAAAGATTATTAGTATAACTTTTTAATTAATTTCATCAAACATTCTTCACACATGAGCAGGTGCACACTGCACAGTTTAGGTGCACTAAGCACTCTCCTTGGCTAAAATATCAGAGAATATCCATAATTTATTCCCCATCCCCATTTTATCTTTTTTTCTTATGTAATTTTGCTTCAATCTTTGTCAGCTTTGGGACATAAATATGGATTCTGGCCCAGTTGCAACATTCCAGGTTCATGAATATTTGAGACCTAAGGTGATGTTTCTTCCAAGAAGTTCTATGTTGAGCCTCAATATTCTTAAATGAAGTTTGCAGCTTCATTTAATCTTTTGTACTAAGAATTTTCTCTTTAATCTTCATCAGCTGTGTGATTTATATGAAATTGATTCTATCTTTGACAAGTTCGAATGTTGTGTAAGTGGAGATGGACTGCGGTTAGCAACGGGTTCCTACAGGTCTTATTTATGCATTCTTGATCCCTAAATTTTTATTACTGTCTAGACCTGGTAAAAGAATAAAGATAGTTTCTGCTTCTGAATATTGATTGCAATTATTTCCTTTCATTCAGCAATCTGTTTCGTGTATTTGGTTGTTCTGAAGGTAGCACAGAAGCAACAACTTTGGAAGCCACCAAAAACCCCATGAGGTGCATCGCTAAAATTTACGAGAACTTAACGCACGATTCTTTGACTTGATTTTAGTTTTGGAACTTACTGATCAAGCTAGACAATGTCATGTAGTTCTTTACTTACTTTTGCTGATGTATTTGACATGCAATTAACGGTTTTATGTATGCCATATATTATTAGGAGGCAAATCCAAACCCCGCCAAGGTCCATGAGATCCCTTGGAACCCTGCCCCGTGTTATCAAGCGAGGTATGTGCTTTGTCTCCAATTGCAATTATTATTAATTCTTGTTTTCAGGGCCAGGGAGAAATCCTTTTACCAACTTTAACAGATAAGCCAATTATAAATATGTTCAAATCCACTTGAAATGACTCGTGCATAATTAGATTGATTATAATTGTTCAAGTTAATTGGGTAATAGTGGAATTGGAATGGTTTATCATAATTGCGTTTTAGAACACTATTAATACAAGTGATGAAATATTCATCTATTTCTAGTTTTTGTTTTGGTTTTCTTATTTTGAAAAGCTAAATAAACCCAACATGCTGTTTCATTTTCTGTTCCAATGGAGCAGATAACTCTGGAGTTGACATAAATGGAAATCCTGTCGATCTCACAACGAAGTTGCTCCATCTTGCATGGCACCCAACTGAAAACTCCCTTGCGTGCGCTGCTTCAAATAGCCTGTACATGTATTACGCGTGATGATGATCTAGGAAGATTGTACATTACTTCCAGGCTTAGCTATTTTTGTTACGGTTTTGCTACGACTGCTTTGCCTTCTACACTAACCAATATAGAAACTCCTGCACCTGGTTTGAGGAAGTATCAGAGCAAGTTACTTGCATTTACCTACCGGTCGGGCAGTGCATCTCCGATAACAACGTTCTCCAAGAGAATAGATGCAGTTCTGTCGGTATTATTTTGTTTAAATTGATCATAATGTGATTGTTTCTATCCTACGTAAAAAATCAAGCCTTTCCAATAGACAATAGTGCTGTTAGTTTGAGATCGACGGAAACGTATCATGAAATTCACGGAGAAAGCTCTTGTTAGGCATCAATCCTAACAATATAGGAGTATTGAATGCTGAGATTTTGAGGGCTTTCGAAAGCTTATAACGATATATATTGCCAGTCTCAGATTTTTACAGTTTTTTTTTTCCTTCTTTCGAAATTTGCCTGTTACTTTATGATCTCTACCCTTTTGTTTCATATGATAGATACCAAGAAATAATGTTGGTATCGTGAAGGGGGGTTGAGAATCAAACTCCTGCTGCTTTCATTACACGAGGGGTGTGTCAAAGCCAGTGGTACTGTGGTAGTATCAACGATCCGGAAGAGCTGCCTGCCTTCGTGTTTTGAAGGATATCATTTTATTGAGCTAAAATGTCCCCCCGCTTCAGTATTATTCATCAACTTTGATGTGGTGGTAAACCCATATTACGCAAAAGTCGACAATTTCCAAATCCGTTCCGTTATTTTTCTCCTGAAATTGATGAGGTTGCTACTTCTGTATTAAATAATTGGTTTAGGGGGAGTGATATTGAAGGAATCTACAAGTATCTTTGTTAGCAGTAAATATTGGTACAATTGGTTAAACTAATTTATTATTTTTTTTAAAAAAATAAAAGGATCTTTTAAAAATAGAGTAGAGAAAATTTTGGATATATGAAATCTAAATTATTTTAGCTGTAAATTCATATTCATTTGATATTTTGCTTCCAAAGGAAAAGGAAGTAGAAAAGACAAAAAAAATTGAATACATCAATCGAGTGTTTATATATTTTAATGTTTACTTGCAACAAGATTCGGACATATTTTTACCGTATTATTATATAAGATCAAAAGAAAATAGTAAGGAATCAAAAGTGTGTGTTAATACCCTCTTCGTTACAAAAAATAAAAATAGTTTTTATTTTTAAAAAATTAATTTGAATTTTTTTAAAAATAAAGTTTTATTTAATAATAATGATGATAATAATAATAATAATAATACCCTTTTCGTTACATAAAAAATAAAAAAATAAAGTTCTTTTCTTAAAATATTCTAAATTAATTTTTAAAAAACAAAACAAATCTTTTTTTTCTTTTTTGTGTAACGGAGAGGCTATTAATATAATTGTTATTATCAAAATTTATTTTTAAAATATCTAAATTAATTTTTTAAAAGCAAAATTAATCTTTTTTTGTATAACGGAGCGGGTATTATTATTATTATTGTTGTTATTATTATTGCTATTATTATTATTATTAAATTAAAATTTATTTTTAAAATGCCTTAAATTAATTTTTAAAAAGTAAAACTATTCTTTTTTGTATAATGGATAAGATATTATTATTATTATTTTTTCTTTCAATAATACAAGTGTAAATCGACTTTCAATTTAATGATATATTTATAAATTAATATTGTCATGTCAATTTTTTGTTAAATAATTAATAGTTTTTGACAAAAAAATTAAATTTTGTAATTTTTTTTAATACAATAATTTAATTATAAAAAATAATAATATATTTATAAATTTGTGTCAGAGTAAACTAACGAAAAAATGATTTAACCCGCCTATAAAATCACCCCAGCCCAACCAATCCACAATTCTTGCGGCTTGCGATATCGCGCTCTCTTTCTCTCTCTATCGTTCTAGGGTTTCCACAACCCTTATCTTCTTTCTCTCTCCTCATCAAGAGGCAAAGTTTCGAACAAAAGCACACTGATATCAATGGCGGAAGAGGTACAGTACTCGTCCGGTGGAGATTCAGCAACGAACAAGCGCAAGTACGATGACCAATCCACGCCGCCTCCCCCTTCCTCCGGCGGGAGGCGCGCCACCGGATTCTCGGCTCCTATCTCTTCTCAGTCGCCGGATTCAGCTCCTTCCTACAACAACGTTCCGCCTCCTCTCGATGAAATCCAGCTCGCCAAGCAGCGTGCGCAGGAGATTGCTGCTCGTCTCTTCAACAACGTTGAAGCTAAGCGTCCTAGGGTTGAAAATGGCGGCTCTGGTGGCTATGATTCCAGTGATGCGAAAGGTTTCAGCTCGGGTCCCACGGGTTCGACCTCCATCTCTATCTCTCTTTTTAGATTTTGTGATATCGATTTTGTTGTATCTGTCCCATTATGTTTACTTTTGAGTGTATAAATAATACATGTATTTATTTGTGTGTACAAATTTTGATTTATGTTTAATTTATTGTGTGTTCTATATTTATATGTTTTGTACTTGATGTTATTTCTTTCAATACCTGCTGATACAATGACCTGATCCATTTTTAAGATTTATTAGACTGGTTGATTGACCCTGCAGAGGCTGTAGCCTATGAATTCATTTTAACAATCGTAAAAATTGCTGTTATTAAGGACAGTAAAGCAGATCCCTTAGGGGAATATATTATATCCATGTATAGTTTGTATTTTGTGTATATGTTTGGTGTATCACGATTATACAAAGAGCCAGTTAGCCAAAGTTTCACTTGATATTTTATGGTTGGGCTTGTTTTAGAGTTTTTAACTAGTTAACAGTAGAATTTCATTTTTTTTTTGTATGGTTTATATTGGTGTTAATTGTTAAAAGTTAAAGGTGACCCTCAGCTATTGCTTTTTGCTAAATGCAGACTTGGGACAAAAGCTGATGATGAATGCTGTGGCTTCAATGCCAGCATCTTATGGTTACCCAGGCCCTAGTAAAAAAATTGAGATCCCAAATGGCAGAGTTGGCGTTATCATTGGTAAATCTGGAGAGACTATTAAGTACCTTCAGCTTCAATCTGGGGCAAAGATTCAGGTTACCAGAGATATGGACGCTGACCTTAATTCTCCAACTAGAGGGGTTGAGCTCACGGGTACTCCTGAGCAAATAGCCAAGGCTGAACAACTGATTAATGATGTTCTCAATGAGGTAGTAACACATGTTCTCACCTGATTTTTTAACCAGATTTGTTAATTTTCTTTTTTACGATAACTTCTAATTTATTTGCGGAAAATTATGATCATTTCTGAGATGTTGGTAACAGGCTGAATCAGGGGGTTCTGGCATAGTTTCCCGAAGGGTAACTGGACAGCAAGGAGGGGCTGAACAATTTGTTATGAAGATCCCAAACAACAAGGTAAAGTGCCATTGAAGCTTTGATTACTAATGACCAAGTATTTGTCTGTATTATTTTTTCTGATTTAATTTCTTTGTTTTCAGGTTGGTCTTATTATAGGTAAAGGAGGTGAGACCATAAAAAATATGCAAAACAATACAGGAGCTCGGATACAAGTATGTTAACTATATCCTTCTTCTATCTATTCACCAATTAGTTTCCTCTAGTAAATGGCAATGTTTTTCTTTGCAATCCTAGCATTAGCTTGCATAATCATCTCTATAAATTTCGTTTCCCTATGATTGAATAGTTACAGAAAATATGTTTTTCTGTGCTGTTTGTAAGTGTTTTGTATGTGCATTCTTTGCAGGTGATACCTTTGCACCTTCCCCCAGGCGATACCTCTACAGAGAGGACATTACAGATTGATGGGTCCAGTGAACAGATTGAGGCTGCAAAAGTTTTGGTCAATGAAGTAATCAGTGAGGTATGTACACGTAGGCTAAGATATCATGTTGGACTTGGTCTAACAAAGAATATTTTAGATTACATCCTTCATCATTTGTGTAGAATTTGCCTTGTACTTTTGAATTTTGTTTTCAAATTCTTTTACTTGATTGAAATATATAGCCAATGTGCTGCATAAATTTGAACTTAAGATCTCTTTTGCAAAAGATTTGTAGCATATTTTAAAATTTTCACCTGCTTTAGATAATACTGACACGTGCTTTTCTTACATGTTTCTGTTAGTTTAATTTAATTTCTGAAGTTCACTATTTTAGTGTTATTGGATTCTTAGTTTTTTTGTTAGTAGCTAATGATTAGAACTATTTAGTTTTGTGGTGCGCTTCTTTGGTACAAATGTACAATATTGTTGTGCATCAACTGTGTTTCTTCCCTAGTTATCAGTTGTATCAGATGTTGCAGATTTCTCTAGTCCGGTCTTATCTAATAACTGGCTTGGTTAGTATTTAAGTTCCTTTGTCTAGTAGAGAGCCTTGCTCTTGAACTTAGCTGGGCTTGCTTCTAGATACAACTACTGATTGAAAAATATCACGTTATTTGTAATGCGGTCGTAATATTTACCTGTATCCATATTGTATGTGGAGCCTCTGTATATCCAGACTGCCTATGCAGGCAGGATCAATTGGCAGCCTACAATGAATTGTCATTTGGCACTCTCCTCTATCTCCTGTTATGAGCCTCAGGCTTTGCAGAATTTGATCGGGCGGGTCTATTTTAATAAACAGATTGGTAGGTTGACATATTACCTTTATTATAAATAAAATGATCCTTGAATGGTTGCTCTGCACATTTTTCTGATGGAACAACTAGATGTTTGAATTTGACTTTTAAATTGAATTTAGGAATGGGTTAACACAGTAATTTGAACTGCAATTTTTATATCTGCCTGTATCCATAATGGATGAAAAGTCTATATATACAGACTGCATCTACAGGACCGTTGACAGCCCACAGAGAATTTCTGCACTTTGTTTCTTTTAATATCAGCTGGGATGAATGGTGGATAGAGTTGGGGACTGGTCAAGACTCTATTTGTGAAACATCAGGTTTTAATAACTGGCGTTAATTATTGTATCTACAATATGACTTGAACCTTATAATGATTTACTATATATTTGGCTTTGTGAGGCAGCTTTTATTTGTGACTCAATGTAAGGTTATTATGGCAGTACGTAGCTTTCCATGATATAGAGTATATATCTGAAGTCAAGTAGTACACATGTTATTAGTTGAATGTCAAAGTTAAGAGTCTTTGGATTAAAATGATCTAGTGTCAAATGTACGGTTTGTTTCTATATCCGTTGCTCATATTGCTTTTGAGAACTACTGTAGGGTTGGTGAGGATTGGGCCATTGGTGACACCAGCTGGGGACCCCCTCCCTCCCTCCCTCCCTCTTGATCATTACGAGTACTGTCTAGAGTTGTTTCCTTGGAGCATTGTTCTGGTATGGTTTAATCCTCGTATTGGTAATTTCACTGATTATTTGGAGAGAGGTTGAGGACCTACTTGTTCTGGGAGTCTATGCGAGGAAATAGACCATTACAGGATTGGGTTAAATTGAAATTCTTTGTAGTGCTAATTTACATAATTTAAACCCACTGAGGATTAAGTAATTTATTTTGTTGAACCACTAAAACCATAATTCTGGTGTACTGTGGTTTGCTCTTAGATTTGGTGAAGTAAGCTATTAATTGTAATTTCTTTTCGTGTCCTAGTGCATTGGATAATCTTTTAGTTTTTGCTCAATATTGTGAAGTCTAGCGTTCTTCTGGATGTTCATAACATCATTTCAGTTGAAGGAATAGGACAGAGTCTGATAAACTTGGTTTTCTTCTTGTTTTGTCATCTCACTCGTTGTTATGAAATTATTCTTTTCCAAACAATTTTTGTTTATTGGATTGAAGACTAGTCTGTTCACTTGCTCAATATATTAGTCTTGTATAAATTTGATTGGTCAGCTGGATATTATTCTTTCCTCGTGAATTTAATACCAGTGAAATGTTATGCCTTGGTGCATTGCGGTTCAAGGTAGCTCTTGGTATCTTCCTTTGATTGTTTTCTTAAATATGGTGCTTTGCTTGCCTTAATATTTATTTTTTTTGCTTGGATTCATATGAAATTAATTTTTTGTTGAAACCTTTTATATATATATAGCTCATGTTGACCCATTGTTTCTCTTTTTCCCTTTTGCTATTTGTCCTTAATTTTTTCTTCAACTATTTTTTAAATTCTCTCGTGAGGGGTTCCCACACGTTTAGCAATTGATTGAATAACAGTTGTCCTGTTTTATTTATATTAATTCATCTGAAACCTTTCTTATTCTCTGTGTTGATATCTTTCTATGGTTTGTTTGTTATCTCTTTTTATTGCTTTAATTGCCTAAAGGGTATTATGCAGTTATAATCTGTGGAAAGTATAGGGGTTAATTTACTAATTCCTTTTTTAGACATTCAATCAACTTCTAAGTATTTATTCACAAACCTCTCGGCAGTTCTCATTTTGCATATTCAATTCTTACTGATCCTGAAATTTCACTCTATTGCATATTGTGAAGCAATATTTTGTATTTAGCGGTATTACTAGTCTTAGGACATGTGTTTCTTTACCTGGGAGGTGGAACTATGAACTTAATAAGATCCTTTATGTCCCTTTGTGGAATCCATTAATTCTTATGTTGATAATTCAATTGATCAACTGGATGGTCGCTGCATATCTTGCTTTAGTACAATCTTGTATAGGTTTCTGCAATTTTCTTTTGTACCCATTCACTTCGAATAGGGAGAGGATGGGGCATCTGCTGGAGTAGCAATAGTACCACTCAATCAGTACGGTATGTATAGGCGCCTAACTAAATCCGTCTTAATAAAGTTATGCACTTCATTTCCGTGTGTAGTTATGATAGTGAATTGACATATTGTGCTATTGTGTTAGTTTCTGGGAATGTAATTATTTAGCTGCGAGTGTATGTATAATGCTTTTCATCTTGCACAAGGTTATTTCGTATGATTCATTGGATTAGGTTTCTTGGTTCATATGAGATAACTTTGTGCAGAATCGTCTTAGAAACCCATCAATGACGGGATATTCTCAGCAAGGTTACCAAGCTCGACCGTCTACAAACTGGGCCCCTCCTGGACAGCAACAACCTGGTTATGGTTATATTCAGCCTGGAGCTTATCCTGGACAGACACCACAGTATAATATTTCTCAACCACAGTATCCTGGTTATCCTCCGCAACCCACTTCTGGTGGATATGCTGCTGGCTGGGACCAGACCACTGCCGCAACTAATCAGCAGAGCACTCAGGGAGGCGGCTATGACTACTACAGCCAGCAGTTAGCTCCGCAGCAGCAGCAAGCCCCTGGTGGTGCCTCAGGTCCCGCAGAGAATACGTCCTATGGTTACAATCAGCAACCAGCCTCTGGTTACAATCAACAAGGTCAGGGTTATACCCAAGATGGCTATGGTGGGTATCATGCATCTGCCCCTCAATCGGGTTATGGTCCACCCCAGCCAGGCTATGATCAGCAACAAGGTTACAACTCTACTCCTGGATATGGTACCGTTGCCAACCCAACACCTGAAGGGCAAACTACTTCCTATGGAGCTCAGGGTGATGGCAGTCAAGCACTTCCTTCAACTCTGGGTCAGCAAGGATACAATACTAGCCAGCAGCCTAGCCCTAATCCTAGTTACCCACCCCAAGGACCTACACAGCCAGGTTATGGCATTCCTCCAACTTCCCAAACAGGGTATGGAACTCAACCACCTTCGGGATACGGGCCTGGTTATGCAGCACCGCAGACTCAGAAACCTGCAGCTGGTCAGGCAGCTTATGGGCAGCCCCAGCAGTCACCTACTGCCCAAGGGGGCTATGTCCAGCCTGCTGCTGTGCAGGCAAGTTATCCTCATTCTCAGCCACCGCAGGCACAAGCTGGTTATGTCCAGCCAGATTCTGCTGCCCAGAGAGCTCCACCATCTGCTTATGGTACTGCACAGGCTTCAGGGTATGCTCCGCCACCATATGGTGCAGCACCGGTGACTCAGCCAGGTTATGGGGGCCAGCAGCCACCACCATATAACAGTTCATATGGAAGTGGTTATTCTCAGCCTGCTGCGTATTCTGTTGATGGCTCTGCAGCTCCAGCTTCTCAGGCTGTTCCGCCTAGTGGGGTTGCCAAAGCTTCGCCCCAGAGTTGATATGCAGTAAGTGGACAATAAATTGTCGTTGCATCTCATTTTGGAATTATCGTGTAATGACATTTAATAGGGTTTTTAATTAGGTTTTGTAGTGCATCAGACTAGTAGTGGAGTTGGTATATTTCTGGTTTCGTGATTTTGATTTCTTGACTCTGGATGGTTTATAATGTTTTTTTATGTACTCGCTTAAGGATGATCGTTCTATGTTTAAAATGCATATGGATTGCAGCCGTTGTCTTTTATTTATATGGAAGTGCTAGAGATGGATAGCAGGGCCAATGCTTTTCATGGTTTGAAATGACATGGTAGGAGTTATGTAATTTCTTGGAGGTTATCTGAACGTATTTTATGCATGGATTTCTTCCCTGTAAATAGGAGCAAGTGGACAAACACGGAACGCTATAAAACTCATTTACTTGCATTGGGGGCCTGATACTTGAGATCTTTAGTCTAGCTCTGACATTTATTTTTTAAGGATTTCTAATGAGCTATTATTCTTTTGTCTGTGAGCGAGTTGCTTATGCTTCCATCCACAATATTGGCCTATATTTAAAGAACGCCATTATAATTATTTTAGTCATTTTTATTACTTTGGTAACGTCCAAGCACTCTAACATATCAAAAAATAATATTAATTGATTTGTGGTGACATTGATCATATTCATGTTGTAATCAATTTGAATGATAGCAAAATAAATAAATAAAAAGTAGAGAAAAGAAAAAGAGGTGCTCTCACTTCACTAGTTTATATATTTTTAAATCGTCAAACAGATTGTGTATCGCCAAAATAACATATCGAATTCCTTTTATTTGTTATTACTTTCTTCCTCGGTCGTACAATTGACATACACATGCGTTATATTTTTAAAATTCATAATTATTTCGTTGTAGAAAATATAAATAGTTTAAGGCTTGAGGGAGATACCCTTTAGGGGTATATAAGTTATATATCTTAATTTATAAAATAAGTTTATCTCAAGTTTTATAGTAAAATTTAATTTTACGGATAAAAAGATCAGGTAAAAATATAAGTAAATGTAATTTGAGATTGAGCCGATTAAATAAGTATATTTTTTGACAATTAAAATTAATTGAATTTTTATTGCAATAAAATTGATAATAGATAATATCAAAATATTTGAAAATTCATATATTCAAATATTCTTATATGTTTTTTAAAAATAGCCATATTACTCCTATAAAATATGCTAGTGAAATATCTTTTAAAGTATATCCCTTTTTCACATAGGTATAAGTTTGTAATCTGAAAAGTTGATATTAATTTGATTATTTATTTATGGAGGACTTATTATGTGTAAATAACCCATATACCTATCCAAAAAATGTCAGGTTTTATATTAACATCTTTAATTGCATTTACAAACTAGACTAAGTACGTTGGGCCGCCACCCAATAGAACCATGCAAACAACACTACAAAAAGGTTGTTATTGGAAAAGATAATGTAAAAAAAAGAAGACATGTAAGTTAGAGTACTAGGCACACATTTACATTATTTTTTTAAGTTCAATATTTGTTTTTTGAGTGTGATTTGAAGATGTGAGTTAACGATTTTATAATAATAAATATTTATAAATTTGAACTGTCAGAAGATATACTAATTAATATTATTTTATATTTTCGAATAAAATATTATGTAATCTCTTAATTTTATATATTTAATAGCCATTTTATTAACCCGAAGAAATTTATTCTACACATAATTTTACACATTCGGCTTATGCTTCAAACGGGATTGGTAAATTTATTATTGAAAATCTCAAAATTTAATTAAAGGGGCCAACTTATTCTTTTCTTTGCATTTAATTAAAAGTTAATAAATAGCAATTTAACTATAAAGTACAAACTAAAAAATAAAAGTTTTTAATTTTATTTTATAATAAAATGTCACATGACACAAGTTTTATTAAATATGGACAAGGTCCGGTCCATCCTACCTAAATGCCCAAACTTGTGGCATTACATGGCAGGACTTCAGTGGTCACTGTACAACACCCGAGAGGCGTTAACCTGATGGAACCGAACCATACCCCTATATATATATAGATACATACATACTGCGTGTGTATATTTTTTTGATCATCAAATACAAAACCCCTGCTTCACGAAAAGTAGAGAAAACTACCCTCGTGTCTCTACCGAGAATCAACAAGAAGCAATTAGGTACTGAAATTTCTTCTTTTGTTAAATTTTATTATAGTTGTACGTTTTTATTTATGTCAAGTGTGTGTGCTTGAATTCCAGTTAACAATTTTGTTATACGGTGTAATTTATGTAGTTGTTTAATGTGTTGATCCATGCTATCACATGGCTTTTGATGGTTTGTATTTTTGTATTTCTGTTCTGTAGTATTCCTAATGTCTTGTATATTTTTATAATATGAGCCTGTGAGTATTTCTTTTGTTTAGATTTGTATATATCTCATGTATCATTATTCAGTTTTTAATTGTTATTTAGTGAATTTTGATTGTTTTCACCCATTAAATGGTTAATGAATGCATATAGTAGAATGAGTAATGACCCATTAGATGCTTTAAATTTGTTCATCATAAATTAATAATTTTATGTCAACATGTATAAACAGTGATGGAGATATTTCGCTTCTAAGCGCATTTCTAATTTTCTTATCTTCTTTTTCCAGTAAATTGTTGTCTATGGAGTTCTGTAATTTGATAAATTTCGTGAATTTGTGATATCTATGTGCGGTTGTTTATAACTGTTATTAGGTTGGTTACTTGTAATGGTGTCTACAAATGTTACTGGAACAAAAACAGAGGAGACAAGTTTTTTTTTTCATTGAGAAGATGTAGTAATAACTATAAGTAATCGTGGTTGTTCAGTGTCTGTAGGTTTGAGAATTTATGGCGTCAAAGCTGACTAAGTTACAATCCACGGCTTCTCAAGTATCAAAGTATGTGGCCAAGAATGGACCTGCTTACTACAAACAGCTACTCGAGAAGAACAAGCAATACATCCAGGATCCACCTACCGTGGAGACGTGCAAACTTTTGTCGAATCAGCTGTTCTACACTCGTCTTGCCAGGTTTTGTGCTTTACCATAGACCGTAATGTTACTTAGTTGACTCATTTGCTTGACACAAGTAGTATATGATATCTATGAGACCCTTTCATACTCTATAAATGTGTGTGGGGTTGTGGGGTGGGTTTGCTAATCTCCTCAACTCTTACTATAAGATAGCCTTGTTATAAGATAGCCCTTGCTGCACCTAATTCTCAATGAAGATATTTCCCTTAAATTATAAAGTCATAAATTAGTATTAACTGATGATAATTTTGTCGAATACAAGTTGATAGTAGTGGCTATCTTGCAACAACAGTTGTGGAGCATAACCTTTGTTATAAGAAAGACCTTGCCATATATATTTTTAGACAAAAATATCCTTATTTCCATTAAATTGGCAAAATTTAGCATTAAGTAAAGGTAGTTTTGTCAAAAACAAGTCAATAGTGTTGGCTATCTTTCAACAATAGTTTTGGGGTTTAACTTTCTTATATATACATAAACAAGTTTAGGGTAGTCGATTTTTTGATTGCTATACCAAGTGGAGTTATCTTTCTTGTTTTTGTTTCTGGTATAGATTCTTAGTGTTCTCATTATAACAAGTATATGAACAAAGAAGCGAGTATATATATCCATTTCTGCTGTATGAGTGCCTAAAGTTCCAACTTCAGTTGTTTCATTTCTGTTGTTGTTTCTCTCTAAGTCTATAATGAATACCTTTGGCCGGGAATGTTTACAAATCACGATATAATTGTTTATATTTTGGAAACATACTGGCTTAAGGGATGGTGGATAAACCTCTCCAAGTATAATATATTAATAGGTATTGTGAATAAACTTAAAAGGATAATCAAAATATTAGCAGCAATGCATTGATGTGACAATCCAAATATTATCTCAGTTCCTGTAGTTCTCGGGTACACTTTAATCAGTAATAATTTATGTTACTATCAAGCTCTTATATTGGAGCTAGGTTTTCGTTTTCAAGGCTGTAAGGTAGTCTTTGTGAATGAAACTGTATTTACAACTTCTATCATGTGGTACAATTTCCACCCATCCCATGTATTCATGCAAACTGTTGCATGGTATAAATCATCCTGAAAAGCAAAATTTACCAATCTAAGCACCAGTGCTGGTAAGTAGCCTTATTACCTACTTATCTTGCAATGAAGATAGGGAAAGTGAAAACAATTATTGTAGCTTGATTTATCTGAGCAATTTTAACTTTTGAGATACACTTTGCTCATTTTAATATTTTATCTGTATTTGATGGTGTGCTAATTAACTAATCTGACTACTTGGAACAGTATTCCTGGTCGCTACGAATCTTTCTGGAAGGAAATTGATTATGTCAAGCAACTATGGAAGGGAAGGAATGAGTTGAAGACTGAGGATTACGGCATTGCTGCTCTTTTTGCGGTAGAATGTTATGCCTGGTTTAAAGCTGGAGAGGTTTTAGGACGAGGATTTACAGTCACGGGTTACAATGTCTAAGTGGTGCGGCAATAGTTGCTTTCCGAGGCTCCACTGATGAACTTCCTTAAATTAGAAATTTTATGTTCTGAGTCAGTAGTTTAGTAACCATGTGATAAATTTGAAACATATGAATTAGGATCAATTTTTTTTTGCCCTCGATCTTGCAATGTTAGATACATCACATAATTTTGCTAAGTTGTCGGACCGACCTTCATAATGTTTTTGCAGTTCAGCATGCAGTCCTAGTCTGACTAGCTCTCATGAGAAAGCTTTGCAGTTCATTTAATGAATGATGCATGTTGCTCATTGATCTTTATCATCTGAATATAGAATCTGAGAGAGAGGACTATACTTTCTGTATCATTGTGCATGAAAAATGGTTTATGTTGAACAGGGTGGATCAATTTGAACAAAGTATACTATGGATAAAAGTTCAGAAGGTGCAATCAAAAGATTTCAAGTAACCAACGCCTACGCTATAATTGGTCATTTCATGTTAAGGAAATTAATTTTAAAAATAAAATGATAGTTTGTGAAACAATATTTTAATATTACACTTCAAAAACATCAAAACAAGATATATGTACTTATAATTACCATAATCCTTGTAAAAAGAAGTAAAATCTCTTTGCGTTAATATTCCATAGACTTTTGAAACAATTGACTGTAGTTCTAGGAGCCAAAAATTAATTAATTCCATTGTGATTGTGGGGCAGAGGTGGTACTAAAATCCATTCATTCATAATATTAATGTAAGTTGTCAAACATTAATATAAGATGGTCAAATATCTACACATTAGGTTGGCAAAACCTGCTATTCCACCATTACTCTCTACAGATATTATATCAAGAAATTATCAGAAAGCACCAGTTTCACTGTTGCTCTGCACCAAATACCAGAAATACCATATTTTGTATAGAAAGTGAGGTTTCAGCTTCTCTTCTCTTCTACCACATTCATTCTACTCTTATTTCCAAAAATATCATATTCCTTCCTAAAGGATTTAACTCATCTATCTACTTTAGAAAATGTGATTCCTGAATGCTGATATCATTTTTGGTGATAAGAGCAAAACAAATGCTAGGATTGAACCGAAAAACATTTTGATAGCATATCCCAAGGGGTCAAGGTCAACATCCTTGGAGGTACTTCTTGCAGCTGATATTACCGTTGCAGAAGGCAAGGCTTCAATAACTGCGTCTGCCAGAACAGTTATGAAGGACGAAGTGCAACCGAGAGCAGGGACACTACCCCAATTTTCGATACCAGATTCGAGTGCTAATTCCTTGTATTCCATATCAATCTCTCCAAGAGTCTCTATGTGCTCACTCACAAAGCTGGAATTTGTGCGCAAAATCAAGTATGTTATACAATTGTAAACCAGAAATTTTTACCAAGGCAAAAGAAAGAATGGAATACTTGGAAAAAAAGAAGGTAACATTTATCAAAAGAATTAACCAGAAATTTGGCAGATATTGTCTTCTAGAATTAAAACTACAATCAGGAGGAGGGCATACATTAGCATAATCTACAACTATGATAGTTAATACCCTTCGACTAACAATTGTAATAGGATTTGTAAATTACTTTAGCTAAACTTACTAGCTTCTCATTTTCCTTTTTCCCTACTGTTAAGTGAAGAGGAATTATCTAACGCTCCGATTAAATATAATTTTGTGCCATAGAAACTACAGCAGCAAAGAAACTTGTAAATTAAAGTACAACTTAGCCTGTTAAGTTTCTTATACAGAAAGGTTTTCCTGTTTAGTAGAAGTATATAAACAAGTGCGTGCCAGAATGCAAGCATGTACACAAAGAGTAAACAGATCTCATCAATCTGTCCTTAAATACAGCTGCCAGTCTTTACATGGGAACATCTTTGTTATCAATATTGACAGTTCAAAGGATTTGTATTAAAGAACTCCTAACCTCCTAGGCCAGCGTAATTTGCATTTCTTTTCTGACATCTCTTGCATACAAGGTATTCAAGAAATATGATCAAGTAGAACACTGCAAAGACTCTGGAAGACTGGTGCAACAGCAATTTATTACGACCACTCTCAGAAAGACTTGGCATGAAAGCTGCTAGCTTGCTACAAACAAGTGTCTCACAATTGATTCTAGACTTCCACAATATTCAATATTTATCACATACGAAATAATGTGTCTTAGTAAGTCATCACTTAACATGCATTACAAAAATCATCAAACCCTGTCCCATGTATGTTGGGTCTCTGCGTTTATTTGCTGACAGCAGAAGATAACGAAGTCAACTTATCCTACATGTCTTGATTCACAGCATGTATGGAACATACGTGGACTCGTGCTTTACACAACATCCAGAAGATTTAAGTTTAATAGTCCATGAGACTGTTAAATAGCTGGCTTGTTTCCCTAATTATATCAATAAAACATGCACTCCAAGCTCCAATTGGAAAGGAAAAAAATTAAAAAGAATCTAAGTGAAACACCAAAATTTAAATGAATACTTTCAAATATGGAAATATGGTTATTATACATTATAGCTCATGAAAGATGCAGAAATGAATATCACAATTTTATATATTAAAGCTTTAAGCTTTATGCAACAAGAATGTGAGACCAACACCATTAGAACTTGATCTTTTGCAACATACCTTACTGGAACAGCCAGGAGACTTTTCACACCATTTTGACCAAGCTTAACAAGAACTTCATCAGTGTAGGGCTTCAGCCATTGAACAGGCCCGACTCGGCTCTAACATAACAAAACATCACAAGAATTACAAATTAAGAAGACCTTATCCTAGGTTTTACTTTTCTAAGGATCACCCGCATCCTCAATGTAAGTGACTGGTACCCCATGTGCACTGAAGAATATCATGACCTTGAATACCAAAAGAGACCAAACAACATATTTAGAGCAGGAACAAATTTGACACATTATATGTTGAAGGTTGAAGTTATTAAAATATTATGCAAAAATTTCAACTCTTGGAGAAACTTTTCAACTCTTTTTCAATCAAGTGAGCCATAGACTTTATATAACCTTCTCGTTGATACCAGGACTGTATCATAGAAACAGGTAATCTTGACAAAAGTGTGTCTTCCCTAATAGACAACTCAGGTTTAGATTTGGTTCTCAGAGTTGGAAGAAATTAAAAAAGGTATTATCAAATTTTACAACTTGAATACTATAAATACCTGAAAAGTCTTTCAAGATAATGGATGATTGAGCCTGCTGTAGAGATAGAAAATTGAGGAAATAGTGGCAGCACTACGAACCTTGAAATACCATCCATTTTAATCTATAGTTGAAAAATAAAATATAAAAAATTAACTGTTTGACGTGCAAATATAATGAAGAATGTTACAGTAAAGATAACGTGAAGTCATGGAAGGGCAGAAAATTAATGCATATATCAAACAAACTTTCAATAAACCGGACAAGTGTAATGTTTATCAACCCACCAAATCAGCTAGCAAGCAAGAGAATCTACCCATGATTTACATTTAGATAAAAGAAAAGACAACAAAATCTTGTCACAAATTGAAAGGTGATTATACCAGAAGCCTTAGAATATGTCCATTAAACCCAAAACCAAAAATGTACTATGGAAGCTATCAACTATTCTTGGTTAACAGACTATAATTATTTGGATCCTTGTGCAAATTCTTTTACCGTACAACTAAAATCTAAAAGGCACTTAATCATATCAGCCTTAGCAGTTTGGTTTGACAAACTTCTCACAGAGTCAGCACTGCTATCATTGAATAAACCTTACATGAAGTTCTATCCAATGGAAACTTATTTATTAATCATTTAATGAAAGTAGATAAGGAGGGGAGGCCTACAGGAAGCAGTTGAAGACAATATAAACCACATACAACAGTAAGAAATTCAGAAACCATAATTACATGTCCAGGGTGTGAATAATCATTAAGTTGGTAGCATATAATACTACACATCATCTGAAACTTGCCTAATGAACAGCTTCCTTGGTAAAAGGATGCCAGTAATGCATGGCAACGTAGACATTTGCAGGCACTTCCTTTGCTTCCAGTTCCATTTTAAGAGCTTTTGCCTGCAACAAACAGATCATCTCATTAACATGTTAAAACGAACCATAAATGAGAGTAACATGACAAAAAGGCACATGAGAATTAAGTGTTACCAGGGTTAATATGTTGATAATATTTATGTTTTTTTGCAGCAGATTTTGATGTTGCAGTTTTCATGTTAACTGGCACTAAAATTAGTTGTACTTTGGATTCTACTATATCATCACTCTCGATGTCTTATTTATAATCCCTACATCCTAAAATGAGAGTCCACTCCCAAAAATAACTGTACCAAATCTCTTTATGCTTATGTAGGTTGTGATCTTCGCAGGTGATTATGTAAAAGACACTCTTCCTAAAAACGATGACCTTAAAAAGTAGGATGCGAACTTTGGATGGAGGGAGCATAGAAGATGAGTGAGACTTTTAACTTGGGGGAAAAGTGGATCGGTTATAAACAACAGTAACAGATATTATAACCAACAAAATTCTAAAATGAACGGCACTAGATTTCTCAGTCTCACATGTTGCCTGATCATCTGTTATTTTTCTCAAAGGCGAACCACCTCCAATGGCAGCATAACCTTTTTGGCATTTGGGAGTTCTAACTACAGAAATGAATTGCGCCAAGGGACACTGAAGAAATCGAAACAACCTAGGAAGGCGTATGATATCCTGTTACAAGAATTTTGAATATTGATACAATCCATGGAAATTTGATATTCATCATATCTTGATATAAAAGTTCAAGTGCATAAAAAGATAAACATACTGGATCTGCAAATAAATTGAATAAAAATGGCTGAACATCTTGGAGCATATCTGGTCCCCCTAGATTCAAGAGAAGCACTCCAATTTTTTCCTCTGCAGTGTGTGAATGAGATTCAATAGACCTTCCTGGGTAAGTGCATGCCTCCATAGAGGAAAACATATTCTCAGCTAAACTTTTCGTTTGAATGGGGCCACGAAGTTCTAATCCTCCAAGAATGCTGCTATTTTTATCAGTTGAGCCAGAGAATGAAAGAACAGATGCTTTGTTAGCCTCGGGAACTCATTCTTCTGCATATGAGTGGCTGCAGGCAGGCATGACAAGTCTAGTCCGGGAGCACGGCCTGTGAACCAGAAGACTTAGTTGGAACTTGGAGATGCTTCCATTTAGGGAAAATGAAAAAAACACCAACTAAATTTGTTTTCTTACTGAGTGAATTCAATCAAAGAACTCAACAAGGAAGTAAGACCAACGTTAACATTGTAAAGGCAAGAATAGACACAAAAGTCCACTACATAGATAAGGAGCAAATCATATTTCTTGATTAAATTTCAACTATGAGCCTCAGCTTCTTATTCGAGAAACCACAAGATCATGTAATTGCTTAAAGTATTTTATTTACCTCTCAACGTATATATCATTTTTATTATTTTTCGGTAAGTGCCCATGGATAGGAATTGAACATGTGAACTTGAGGCTATTTTTTTGTGACTTTGTCGCACTGAAACTCAAGGGTTAAATTTTTTTAATTTGTTCATATTTTAGCATAATGGAATTCTGAAAGCACATTTTTTCCCCTTGTGTTTTGATAAGTTAACTTCTATGAGCACTAGAAACTAGTCCTATTTTTTGTTCTTGTGATTTGATTTGAATGTGCTTGAACAATGTTTTATGAAGCTTGTCGTCTGAAATCAAAGGGCTTTGAAGACTTGATCTTTATCTTCCCCCAAAAAATTAATCTCTGGTATTCAAAAAAAGAAGAAAACCATCACATGCCATGCATGTCTATTGTGACTAGTAATATGAAACTCTATTTAAGTAAATAAATAGATAAACAGAGACAGGTACCTATACCATATAGCTTTAGCACAAGTCCGCCTTACATAAGCTTCCTTCTCATTTAAAATTTACTAATATATGATATCACTTGCTATAGCTTGTCAAGTATGTAGGCGAGGAACATTCTAAATCCAACCAATAAAAAGTGTACAGGTCGATCATGATCATCCGACAAGCATCTGATTCCAAACATGGATTGACATGTTATTGATTCTGCAGAATTGGCAAATACAGGAATATAGAGCATTATCTTGCAACTTGTAGGTTATTAGTCCAGCTGGCATGTAATTAGTTAGGATGAGTAGATGGTAGGAATTTGGCGGGAAAGTTAGTTGAGAAGCAAGCTTGTCTTATAAGCAGAATAGAAGGGAGCGAAGACATCAGATTGTTTATTGTGTAAGTAATTTTTGTTTTCCAAACTTGTAACTGCCGAGTTTGGCTCCTATTCTAATACAGATTCTTCCATTTCTCTTCTCCCATTCTTATTTTCTTCTTTTCTGTCTGTTTCTTCTTTATTGATTCATCATTCAATTGTTATCAACAGAAACCATTAAACGACACTAAAATCCATCAACTTGATATCTATACAAATCAAAATATATCCTTGTTAAAAAGAAAAAGAGATGAGGTGAAACTCATTTTTTAGATGATCAACAAATTTTAAGAAATAAATAGTTTTAATATTAAAAAAAATATTTTAGTTTCATCACACCGGTCCACCAAAATGACATTTACTAACTTTTGTTAATACAAATTATTATGAATTTGTCATGAATTTATATATATATATATTACGAATATTTGTGTCAATTTCTTAATTATTAATTACATACATAACTATTAATAATGATGTTTCTGGAGAAATTTGGAAATACAAGTCTCTAATAAATTTCTCCAATTTCATATAATAATATATTTTATAATTGTAATTGGACATAAATTTACCATAATAAAGATTCTTTTCTTATTGTTTGCTTTGCGTAATAATGAGATAATTTTTTTTAATAATAGAGTTTTTAACATAAATGTTTCAACGACAAAAATAAAAATAAAAATAGTGTGGGGTTATACAATTATAAAAATATTTTAAAAAACATTAGAGTTTATAAAAATGTGTGTATATGGTATAAGCTTTCATTTTTAATTATCCAAAAAAAAGCTTTAATTTTTATGCACAAATTATTTACAAACTTGTATTTTTTGTGAAATATTCATTAATTTTGATCAACTGTTAGTAAAAGCGTGTATAATACCTCGGTCAATACTCAAAAAGTGCCTTGGAACTAATGCTTAATAATCGCTAAATATCAATATAAATATATATATATATATATATATATATGTTAATTCATAACAAACGTTTATTATGGACACTATTTCAACTAGCGCATCTATAGTCGTCCAATCTCAAATGTAAGGGCTAGAAGTTTAGTCTGACTGCTAGTAGGAGTAATACTGGACGCTAGTCTTACTAGCGGCCAGACCGAACTCATATTTTCTTAGATTTTAAATTAACCACTATTTCTATTAGCGGCCAAAGAAAATACATTCAGAGAAGTTTTAAAATTTTCTTCTTAATATTTTTTTTTTCAAACACGAGGATAGCATAGTCAAATTGTAACAAAAAATTGCATTGATATGAGAGTGTCAATCCGTATGGGCCACCTTACCAAGGAAATACGATCACTTAAATTGGGGTTTTGGGAGTATGAAAGATCACTTCTCACAACCGGAGTCTATATTCAAAGCAACAATTTGCAATCTTTTTCCAGGCATAACAGAAACATTATTAGCTTATACTTATAGGAGACGACCAAGCACCCAGCTCCCAAGGCATAATTTCATGGCACAAACCTTCCAACATCGAAACCACCAAGTCCCCAACCCCCTCCCCACCCCAATAATGTAACACCAAGACAGCCCAAATTATGCAAGTAAAAAGGCTACTAAACAGTTTCTTCTGCACATTCAGTTAAGAAGTAACAAAACATTTACTTTCTCCATAGAAAGGTAAGCTTTTACAATTAACAAGGAACATATATAGAGCTACATCTAGAAATAACTCCACAAGAATCAACCTTGAATAATCTCCCAATATAATTTTTGGAATTTATAACCTATTTAATCCATAAGATAAAGCCTCACTTCAATCAAACTCAATCCCTAAACTATAAAGCAAATCCCTTCAACTAAGGTAACAAAGTCTAATTTAGAGTTACCTAAAAGAGGCGGCAAGCAACATACATAGACGAGTCTAATACGTTTATTTGCTATATACGTATGAATTTATAAACTCCAAATTATGCATAATACCAAACATGTCCGCAAAACTGGATGATCTGAAAATCATACTTATTTCTTGCAGTTTTGATGAATTGAGGCATGAACAAGGGAATGAGTGAGAAACTAAATGCAAGAGGAGCCGCCTAACTGATCTAGGGCCTTCCCTTACGCAGATAGGCTAGACTCTTCTGAAAATTTACCAAGCTAAAGAATTATGCCACCAAGCACATCTTTTCTGCTTTTATTATGTATCTTCATAGGATTCTGCCATTTCAACAAGGTAATAATTTTCTGATTTAATCCAACTCCAGCATTCTTATTGCCTCCTTAAAGTAGCAGTTTCAAGCATTCAATGCTTTGTCTTTGCATGACTAATACAAAAATCACACTTTGAAAAGACAAAAAGAGATTCTTAGCTAATCTTGTTAATAAGACAAAGTTCCACAAAATTGTACATCCAAACAATGACAAACTCTTTAAATTTTATCAAAAATCAAATAAGACCAACAATTTCCATAGGGATCACAAAATTATGAACTTTTTTGAAACTCCTACACCTTGACCAGAAAAGAGGAACAAGATAGACTCCTGATAAGGGACAGAGTAGTCATCATCAGAAACAACAGTCACAATCAAATGGACAAAGACGGGTACCTCCAGCATCAGCCTTGCCAATGCCCAATTCTTCTTCTGTGTAGATGACAAGCCCATCCCCCATTTTCTTCCTTGGCGTGGTAGGTAGCTTGTCCACAGACCGATTAATATCTTTGGGACCTTTATTTCTAGCCTGAGAATTCTTTTTTTGCACCTTATTAGATTTTGTAGCTACGTTGTCTCCTGCCTTTTTTTCAGGCTCAGGCTTCTTCCTCCTCTTGCCAGAGAAGATATCATCAATCTCCTTACCAAATTTTTTAGGATCCTCGGCCTTTTCCTGTAAGGATTTCTTACTTTTCTTGCCAGAGAAGATCTCATCAATTTCACCACCAGGTTTTTTGGGTGTAGAAGATGGTTTGCCCTGTTCTACAACTGGGTTCTCAGGTGTTTGTGTAGCCGTGTTTGATGATCTCTTTTTGGCCATCGTATTAACTCAAATCTGTAAACCTGTTTGCTTACGAGTAAATAATCAGAGTAAAATACAAAACATATTAAAAAAATCCAGTTAGTATTCACACTTGTACTTGGTAGGTGAGAAATATAGGTATTCAAGATTAAAACTTTCCTTCAGTTGAAGCTGCAGTAACAAAACATCCATTTCAGGGGGTGGAGTCTAACGGAATTTCAAGTATCCTCATTATTAGAATTAGATGCAAATGCACAGACAATAAATTCAGGGCATTATTATTTTCTATGCTTCAATATTCTCAGCTACCAAAAATAGGTAACCAAATGAAAATTTAGCAGAAAAAACAAAATTAGCACAAGTTCGCCCCGCCCCTACCACTAATTTTAGTTGGCTACATTTCAACTATTAGAGAATCTTCCAACCATGATGTAAGTGACAAGATTTCAGAAGCAAGTTGCTGACTAATATTGTTTTAAACAATTTTCATTTAACAATGACTTGTTCATTCAAAATGAGATAAGGGGGGCATTAAGACAAACACATTACCAGCGTCACAATCTAATATATTGAATAAGTGTGTGTATATATATAATACAAAATTTCCTATAATAGTTTGAAACCTTTTAACATCAACATCGAACTTTTGCCCTCTAAATGAGAAGTTCACAACAAATCATGAGATCAAATCAATTATTCACTCAATAGCTCAAATGTCAAGAAAGGAGCAGGGCAAACGCAGAGTTTCATTATATCGAATAAGAGCCTCAAAGCGACAGCGTTTGAAGAATCAATCACTTAATGAAATGGAGTCGTTCAAGTGTCTATTATTAGAATCAAACAGTTAGCAAAATGAAGTCGTTTGGACTGATGGGTTTGTTAACTAGGTTGTTAGCATTGAAGCGATGGATTCACGAGTCAGTGAGGGAGAGGAGCATCATGCTGTCATAACCAATTCAGTTAGGAGTATATATAAGGAGCGCCTGTGTATAAAACGATTATGAATGAAATGAATGAAGTTTTCCTTTTCTAATTTTCTTTCTGCAAGTTTGTTTTCCTGCAATTTCTATTCCTTCTATGATAACTTGAATTCATGACAAATTGGTATCAGAGCAACCCTGGGCCATTAATGGCGGACACCATTTCCAAACCGAGCTTCTAGAAGCATGAGAAAGACATTAAGGTCTTGGAAGGCAGGATGGATCAGATACAGGAATATGTTGACCAACTTCAAGCAAACTGCAGCACAGATTGAGGCTATGGGTAATCAAATTGCTCAACTCAATCAGAAGGTGCAGAGTTCCAGTGATGAGTTCGCTCAGAAGATAATAGAGGCAATTGATGCGTTTCAACAATCGTAGAAGGAGAAGGCTGACGGAAATGAGGTATCCAAATCAGCTGCTTCAATTGTGTCAACTTCCCTATCCCTATAGCTGTCACAACCCCCATCACCAGCACCACACACTTGGTCATAGCTGCAATTTGGAACCACAACCAATTTCTACACTACTGCTGGAACCCTTACATCATCACTGAACCTAACCACTAAACCACCTCCGATCCAATTCAACCAACACCCTAACTTCCTTACCTCACAAATAATCCTACCATCCCTGACTACTATTAATGAATCAACATTTAAAACACGTACATTGAACTTGACTGGTCCGGTTACTACATGAGTTCCACCACAGACCAACCCCCTGGGTATTTGGCCTCACTACCCAAACCTAACTAATCCTATGGGAACTAATATTCCAATTTCAACTTCACCTCTCCAACAACTTTCCTGTGATAAATCGAGTGAAGTTCTAGCTATGCAACATTACAGTGTACCTTTCTCCGGTGGTGATCCTTGTGAATTCATTTGTGGCTATAAAGAGTTTTTCAAGATAAATCCTATGACCGAAATAGATAAGATTCAATATGTCATGCAGGATTTTGAAGGGGAAGTACTAGAATGGTACTATCAATATGTTGAAGGGAATTTCTTAGATACTTGGACTCCAGACTATTGGGAGGACTTTGTTACCGAGTTGTATGGAAGGTTTGCAGGAGATCGTCAGGATCTAAATGACCATGAGGATGAAGATCCAATTGCACCAGAGGTTGGAGATCATAAGAATTGAAGACTCAAGCTCAACTGTCACTCAAGTTTGCGCTAAATCAATTCATGATAAGGTAATTTTTGTTTCTCATAGTGACTTTTTATCTCTTAGCTTATCTACCAACACTGCAATAGAAACGATCTGTGCAAATAAAAAAGGATTTCTTGTTGACAAAAGTTTGAATCGAAATGGATATAATGTTGAGCTAAAACCGAAGCCACCAGATGATTATAACACGGCGATATCAACTTCCTTGAAAGAAAGCAAACCTGTATATATAAGCATAAGCTCTAACTTGTCGGGGATACCACATCTTACATTTACTCGAGAGCTCATTCCATTTTTACTCTCTCCCAAATTGAGCAACCAGATGGGTTTGGAAGCGGCAATAGCAGCAACAATAGAGTTATTGAACAAGGCAGTGAAACTAGTGATGGGAGGTGACCCAAAATTACGTGTGGCGAAGGCTAGTGATGCTTTTGTAAAATTAGCAGGTATTTGTGGTTATGCACTTGTTGTGAGGCCATCAGCAAAAGGACTAGTGATTGGGCATCATCTATACTTCATTGGAACTTATTGGGGTGCGGTGCGCACAGCCTTTTGTGTGGAGATTGTGGAATCAGCCGATGCTTACTTGTTTACTAGGCCAATATTCAGTGACTACAGCTCTATTAGGTATTCTTTGCTTCTCAAAGAGGAGAAGGCAATCATCTTGCAACCTGATCGTGACCTGAGAGTTCAACCACTTGTGATTTCTCAAGAGGAGCTAAGAGTAAAAGAAGTGGAATTTCAGGTTATTATCATTGATTATGGCTTAAGTTTAACAGATGTTGGGGTTAAACTTGATAAGCTGCATACAAGTACTAACACATCTATTGGACATGGTATGGACACTTTTGAAGGCATACTTGTAGCTGCATATACCAAAGAACTTTCAACAAAATATGGTGCTATGGAAAGCTTAGTTAGGAGTCCTTATGAAAATGGAGATTTCCTAACAAAATTGTGGTCTCTTGATTTCCACATCCTCTTTCCAAATGCTATTTTATGATTTTTCACTTGAAAATTACGACTAATGGTGAGATATATGTGCATACATTGAAAAGTGACAATGATTATAGTTTTGGTTTACATGGTCCTTGTGTAGTCAGGTTGTTGATCAAGCCATTTCCTCCATATATTGATGTCCATACCTTCTGGCAAGGATATAATTTTGCTACAGGATTAACCCAATTTCATGTGTATTGTCCTCCGTGCCTTGAAGACAAGGTGGGTTAAAGGCATGGAGTATATTGTAATCATAGATCCTAAAATTGATGTTCATTCCAATTATGGTGAGCCCGGTTTCTATGAAACTATTGATTTTGCAACTGGGAAATCGATTCTATTTGTTCCCAGGTTGCCTGCTGAGTATGCTGTTTGGTTGGGAGAAATAAAGCCTTTATCCTACTATAAGGAACGGTACATGGTTAACTCGTTCTTCTATACTGATGAAGTTGTAACAGTTTTGCATAATCAATACCAGGGTGTAGGACAACCCTTATTGTTTCTTTTACAAAGACTCACATTGATAGTAACAATTTTTCGAAGACAGCACAATTTGTAAGGATTTAGAGGAATGAAACAGATTTTAATACCTTGCATCCTATTTTGACTAAATGTCGTATGTTGGAGTCGGACCTGGAGTTCGCTGTCATCCCATATACCAATGATATAATCTTTGAAGCTCATGTTAAGGAGATGAGAAAAATTACAGTGGACATGAAGGAGTATCAGCTGGAAAGCATAATTCTTAATCACACCTACATGTATGGTGGCTGTAGACATTGTTCATACATGTGTATTTGTGCTACTGGTGAAAACAGTTCTGCTCTCCACTATGATCATGTCGCAGCTCCAAATGACAGAACTTTTGAAGAGTTCTTATTGAACCAAAGACTTGAAATTATCAGCATACTGCCTTTGCTAGAGTATATCCATTCCAAGAGTGGTCTTCTAAATGTTGCTGCAAAACTGCATTATTCATTGCAGAATAAGGTAGGGCCTAAAAATTTCATATCTTATGGGAAATATGAAGAACCTGGTCGAGGTGATTTAGTGAACAATCTCCATTTCAATATGCGTAATAAGGTATGCCTAGACTATTGTGGAATTGGGTCTGATATGGCTGGCCAGCAGAACAAATACAAGGGTACCTTTCCTCAATCAGCATTTCAGAAGATGCTTCGTGGGAGGAATAAAGCAAGACTAGCACTCAGTATCCAAACATCAATTTTTGGAGACAAGGATCATTTCAAGCAAAGGGGAATTGTCAAGCCTCAAAGCGGCAGCGTTTGAAGAATCAATCACTTAATGAAACGGGTCGTTCAAGTGTCTATTATTAGAATCAAACAGTTAGCAAAACGAAGTCGTTTGGACTGATGGGTTTGTTAACTAGGTTGTTAGCATTGGAGCGATGGATTCACGAGTCAGTGAGGGAGAGGAGCAGTTAGGAGTATATATAAGGAGCGTCTGTGTATAAAACGATTATGAATGAAATGAATGAAGTTTTCCTTTTCTAATTTTCTTTCTGCAAGTTTGTTTTCCTGCAATTTCTATTCCTTTTATGTTAACTTGAATTCATGACATCAAACTATATGTTCAATTGTGTATCTAGCGTGTAAAAAGCACAAGAAACACGAATTATCAATAATTTTAATGTATGTATATCCTGAAAAGAGAGACAGCGACGAGCAAATGGAAGCGATTTGGGAAATATAAATGCGTGAGTCTTACCGCGATAGAGAAGGCCCAGGTCACCGGAGGTCCGGCGGGTGAAAGCGGTGAAGAATTAGCAATAAAGATAAGCTTCAAAAGAACACCGAGGGAGTTGAGGAAAGAGGGAACTTTTTCCGGCCTTGTCGAGAGAGAGCTGAATACCCTACAATATTACACTGGCTAACTACCCTGCCTCTGCGCCTCACGGGATAACTATTTTGAAATGGATATTATTTGTAGGGGTCAACTTTTATATTTCTTTCTTATGTAATAATTTAATTTGGTTGAGAATTATAAACGAAAATGCTATTTTTTTATTTTTTAATTTATATATTTTGTAACAGTGTACACCTGCATTTCTCCTCGTGAACAAAGTGGAGATAGTGTCAAACTCCGCATCCGCCACTTTATACACCACCATCCGATTAGCGCACATAGTTGGAGTCATTCTTCCGAATTCGGTTAAGGTGAAATTAAAAATCAATTTTATCATAATAATTATAAAATAATATTCTATATTTTGATAAAATTCAATATCAAAATATGTAATACCATTTAAATTTATCTCATAATAAGTAATCACATTATTCTAATAGTTGTGAACCAAATTGTGTTACATATGAGAAATTATTCTATATTTTTAGAGTATGGTGAATAGTTTATTCCTTTTATTCCATTACAGAGAGTCTCACATGCATGTGAGAGGGAGCGTAAACTATTCACCATATTTCAAGGACATAAAATAATTTTTCGTCACGTACTCTCTCTCATACATGTAAGAAAAAGAGTAAACTATTCACTATATTCCAAATATATGAAATAATTTTTTGTCACATACTCTCTCTTTATCTCTCGTTCTTTCAGAAATCAACACATTTAAAAGATGTGGACCAAATTAAGCCACATATTTTTTTTCCCTTTTTTCCTGTTTCAATTGTTAATTATTTAAATTTTATATTTTTGAATAAATAATTTTTTTACTTAGTAATTCATGTATTTAAAAGAGATATGTTTTCTTATTTCTTAGTAATTTATATAATGGCCTAAAATAATCATATATGATGCATCTAACATGGTAATCATTAATTTTATGATTAAAAAGGTAAAACAAAATTTATGAATTTAAATCAATAATCTTCTAATTAATAAGTCCTATACTTAGAATATTGATAAAAAAAAAATCATAGTAAGTTATATATCACAGTTATATTTATTTTTAATTACTAACTACAAATAATTTTATAATATCAATTAAAAGATTAAATAAATTTATAATTTTGAATATATAAATTTAAGGATTCCTAATTCATAAATTTATAATTTTAATAATGATTTTTTAATTAATTAGGAAATTAAAAGACAGACATTTTTTGTCATATCATAGTAAGTTATATATAATATAAGTAATGACTCTCTAAAATTAAAATTATTGTTGAAAGTTTTAATTAAAGTATTTAATGTTCACACTTACCTACATAATATAAATAAATAAATTAATAATCGTTTCCAAGTTGCTTGACCGATTCTCTCAGTGTTTTGTGTTGTCCATATGTTATTTGTTAGGATAAAATACCACATTCATATCGTCACATGTTAAGTTAATATTGGTTGAAAGAAAAACCACCATCATGTATGCTACAATACATCAAACCACCTTGATGTACCAAAGAACAATACCACATAGTTGGGGAATCATGAAGTTCATTCTCTTCCTTTCCGATAACCAACTATTATCTGCAAAATCTGCAGTATCACTTGTATAAAGTGTGAACTCTTCCTCTCATTAAATATCACTCATAAACCGGGTAAAGGAAACTGGGTTGCCAAACCTTCAACTCGACTTTTCAAATCTAACACCTTATCCTTCAAAGGGAAATCCGGAGACGTTATGAACTGTATAAAATCTTGAATCCTTGGACTTGAAACCAACTTTTTTGCTTCTTGGGTAATCTTCACGCCCTTGTGAATGAAGTCTGCAACTGACATGAATTCCTTCTCTGTGAAACCTCTGGTTGTCATAGCAGGAGTTCCGATGCGGATGCCACCTGGCACTATCGCACTTTTATCACCTACAACGTCCCAATTAGACCGTGTTAGAAAAATGGAAACAGAATCAAAGAGAACACATAAAATATTAAAGAGAAGAAATTCACGCTGAACAATACTCACCATGTACTGAATTCTTATTGAGGGTGATGGATGCCATGTCAAGAATTTTCTCCACCTGAGCACCGTTGACACTCTGACAAAAAAAATCAGATTAACTCGTATCAAGAGTTGAAGATACGATCTACATAATTTGCAATTCTAAATCTCAGACACAGTTCAGACATAGTTCAAGATTCACACAAATGATTTAGCTCTAAATCCGACTCATTTGTTTTTACGTTCCCACTTCACCGGGGTAAGAAATACGCCGAGTTCACATGTATAATAGTCCTCTTTTCTCCCCCATCTTATCACTTGTAGAAGTTTGAAAGCAGTGCAGAATATAATGATTTACAAAACAAGAGGCCAATATAAAAACTGATTAACCTTATCCTACATTACTTGGTAGTCGGTTCTCAGGAATAGATATTAGGGAAATGACAAAATATATACATAAGGAACTCTTTCAAGACCTGGAAGAAATACAAGCTACTAACTAACACGTTGCTTAGACTTGCTTGTTAGATAATAATGTGTCTGTTCATTCAAAATGTATGTCCTACATTAACATCAAGATTCTCACACTTCAGGAGAAACTTACAAATGGCTGAAGATTCACAAGAACTAAGTGATTATCACTCCCATCAGAAACAAATTTGTGTCCTTGACGAATCAGTTTAGAAGCAAGACTTCTACAATTAGAAACCACCTAGAAGACAAAATAACTATAATAAGTTAAATTTCTTATATGAGCTGTGCCATATCCGGATCATGAAGAGTATAAAAAGCAATACCTGCTTTTGGTAAGCCTTAAACTCTGTAGTCTGAGCATACTTCAGGCAGACTGCAAGTCCCCCAATTGTGTGGTTATGTGGACCACCCTGCCACGTGATTCAATGTAATTAATTTTGCTTCAGAGACCAATTTAAAAACAAACAAGCAGGACCTTTGAACAAAACTAATCGAGTAATTCACATTCATTGTAACAGAGCAAAACCAAAGTCTAACTAACCTGCAAACCTGGGAAAACTGCATTGTTAATGGCAGATTCTAGATCAACACCCAGAACACGACCATTCTTGTAGAAGATCATGCCGCTTCTAGGGCCTCTCAAAGACTGATGAGAAAAGTTTATTAGGTTGTGCATGCATTGTGCGTGCACAAATTTGTAACCGGTGGCAAAACATGCTCATTTTAAGAAAAATAACACCATGTGGAAAGAACATCAATATTTTCACAAAAAAAACCCAAATTGATAAAAAATAAAAAAATCAATTATAAAGATTGTCATTTCCTAATTATGTTTGATTCTTTAATATTTAAGATCATGATGAACATTGAACCATATACTGGAGTATTCACCAATAAGTTGCAAATAACAAAAAATTAAAATATATTCTTATAAATAACAATGCCTTGAATGATATTTCGGTTAAATTCTCCAAAATATTCCTCAGTGCTACAAGTGTGTGTGTGTGTGTGTGTGTGTATTGTGTATATGACAGTAAGAAATGCTACTTTCTAGCTAAAGGCATTTGCAGCTATTCACAATTCACAAATTTCTTACTAGTCAAAAATAAAATTATTGTTCACAAAATTGTTAAACAAAATGCCCATGTTTCAAGTAAGTTGAGCGAAATGCCACCGTTACATATAGGATTATTTCTCATCCTTACAACCCTTTCTTTACCATCTCCAAGAATGAGAACCCACTATCTTTTCTCCTCATGCTCTACTCCATACACCACAATTTAGGGCAAGTTTGATATCATCTGAATAAATCTGAATGACCCAAAACTGAATCGGTAAGTTATTCAGCTTGTTTGTTTAGGCTAGATAAGGGTCTGGATGATTCAGAATCAGCCAAATATTTCAAGCTTATTCGTTCAGTTAGCTCTCTCAATGATTTTTTACTTAGATATCCTCTTCGAATCTTCCTCCCCATAGCTTCATCTCTTTCTCTTTGCTAATTTAGGTGGGCAGCTTCTGATCATTCTTTTGCCATACAGGAGATTTTGAAAGAATTTGGATTCTTGGAGAGGAGAGATAACGAGGGACAGTGAGAGCTTGAAGAGGGAGAAATTTTGTATGCATTTTTTGAGGAAGATCTCATAATTGAAGAGGAAGAAGAAGATGGAAGCAATGAGGACTCCATCAATGGCTGCAATGGCGAGCTTGGTTGAGTTGGGCCAAAAGTGACGCACAGTAGCAAACTTGTGTGGGTTTTGTTAGGTAGTGTTTGGGTGTGCATAAAATCTTGTGTTTTTCTAATTCTGAGTTAATCCTCCACTAAGTTATAGGTCAAAAGTGGTACAAACACTGCACGGTGGCAGTACTAGAAGCCTTCCCAGTTAATTAATCATAATAATATTTATAAATTATAATGCTATCCTTTAAACTCCATAAATTGAAAATATTCCAAAATAGTTTCATTATCAATAACTTCAAACACATTATTTTCGATGTACAATCATTCGATCATTTATTAAAATATTGTTTAATTAATATTGTATTAAACTTATTTTTTAGTACGTTTATACTTGTATACTTGTTCAGCAAAGTTTAGAAGGGTAAAATAGTAAAAAACTATTATTTAGATGTTTCAGACATATCAATTATCAAATAACTTTTTTCATTCAGTATTCAGAATTATGTTTCATTCAGATTGCTTAAATATTTAAAAGTGTTTTATTCAATTTTATCAAACAACCCCTTACTCCTGTAACTTTGGTGTCATCGAGATAATCAAAAGTAGTGATAGGAATCATCAAGAAGTGGGTAGTTTATTTATGGTTGATTATCTATATTGTTCTTGAAAAACCCATATCAATGCTTAAGATAGCCAGATCTTCATGTCATTAATCAGCTGTTTCACGTGTCCCTTCAACTATTGATTGATTTTACATCAGCTTAAGCTCAGATGTTTGGTGTCCTTCAAGACGTCGAGTATCAAAGAGAGGAGAGATCAGTGATCTTTGGTTTTGTGAAATAAGAGGAAGAGACATTATGACTCAACAAAACAGAACTATAGATATGTTCTATAACAATTACATCCCAACTATAGAGTTCCTTTTTTCCCTGATAAATAACTTTGGCGTTCCTTCTAAATTTTAGCATATGAGAATATTTAACTAATTTTGTAACGAAAAAATGGGGACACGAGAAAACTCCTCCCAGTAATGGGAAAATTTTATTTTCCCTAAATATATAAATGTAAACGGTAAACACATATAAACTCCTCCAGGTAATAAGGTTGCTTTTTCCCTATAGAAATCTATGTATAGTAAATTACTAATAAGCATGTGAATCAGTAAATTGACCTGCGCACTGACTTCTACATACTTGTTTTATGGGAATTAGGAAAACCATTTCTCATGCTAATAAGATAGGTCAGGAATTCATAGATGTCAAAAACAAACTTATCAGCAGTATAACTGCTGAGAACTTGCATAGTTTTCTAATTATCTACTGATGAAGGTGGAATTACATGGACTAAGCAATACGCCACTTAACTATATCTATATGGAATTATAAAGTGAGTAGAGCAAGAGAATTGAGTTACAGTAATCATAGTCTTTTGCCATAAAAAAATCATAGAGTTGGCTAACAAAGAATCATAAGTGAAACATTCCCATAAAAATCGTTAGCCCTACCTTATGAGTCCTTGTCATTACAATATCACAGTACTCAAATGGACCGGCAACTACAGAAGTGGCAACGAGGCCACTTATGTGAGCCATATCCATCATTAGAAAAGCACCAACAGCATCTGCAATCTTCCAATGTATACAGGAAACATATAATTAGATGCTAATAAGTACAGAAAATAGAAAAAATTACATATACCCAAAAATAAAAGAGAGAAATCATTCAACATGCTTCCAAACTAAAAGCCAAAGAATTGTACCATTCTCATACGAGGATAGTCAAAATCTCGAGGATAAGCACTAGCACCAGCAATAATGAGCTTTCGTCGAAAGAGGTTAGCAGTTTTCTCAAGCATTTCATAATCAACAAGGCCTACCAAATGTTGAAGAAAACCTTTTAACCATCCAACTGTAGTAAGATATCAACGGATATCTACTATATCTTTAGCACCTATCCCACCCAAGAAAAAGAAAAAGAAAGTTACTTAATTGTAGCTTTAAGAAATATCACAGTACAAATGTACAACCTGTCGATTCATTGAGCTGAAAAGGCATAGATTCAAAATAAACAGATGTTCCTGATATGCGTCTCTTAGGAGTCATGAACCCATGGGACAAGTGTTCCCCATGAGGCAAGTCCAATCCCTAATTGATAGCATTTACAAGTTAAAGTGGATGCATGGATTCCAATATAGTTACTTGACAAACGAATAGAGTGTTAAAAAATAAAACTTATCATTAGGCGGTCATGTGGGTTAAGAATGGCAGTGTAAACTTCAAAATTTGCTGGCGAATCAGATAAGGGCTGAACGTTCACACCCCACTTCTCTCCATCTAAGTGAAATGCTGCTAAAGCCCTTTCTTGATAAAGAATTTCAAGTTCATCACTCATTGCCACCATAGTACCTGAAAAAAATAATTAATTCAAATCACATTAGTGTATGACAAATCATAAAAAGAACAAAAAAGACAAATGCTCATTTACATTTTTGAACAAAGCTGACCTTTTGCCTGGTAGTCCTTCAGAATACTTGTTTGTAAGACAAGAACCAACTGCTTCCATCACTGCTCGGTATGTAAAGTTCTCAGATGCAATAAGTTCTAAGCATCGGAATTGACGTTGCTTTTCCTTGTCAATAAGTGCACGCACTTCTGAATCAACTTCACTCAATGCATTGTCTTGAAAGTTTTTCCCGTCACCTAAATAATGGAATTTGTAACTTTATGAATGAGAATTAATCTATTACAAATTCAGTAACTAAACTTTTCATTGCTACTATGAAGAGAAACATTGATCATCTGATAGTTGCCCCAAGCCCTATTACTATTAAGTTCAAACTGACAAAAAATACCAAAAAAAAAATAGCTATCTATTACTATGTACTAGTTATTTACCTCCAATTTCAGCTGCAGGAACAGATACAGAAGAAGGTTGCCTCCCAGTGATCAAGCTAGCTTCAAGTTGAGAGGAGCATCTACAAGGCTTCATTGAAGAACTTAGTTTAACCTGATGTTGGAATCCAACTACACCAGCAGACCCTTTTGGAGGAAAAGATGATGACCCTTTTATCCAAATGGACTGGTGAAGAGAACCCATCACTGCAGTTCCCTGCATACTGTATTCCTTCGGATATAATACTCGCAAAATTTCCTACATGTTTGATATTGAGCATAAACAATAAGCAACCAAACAGAATGAAATTCGCGTAACTACTCTCAATATAACATACAGTTCACAAAAGTCCATCTATTTTAAACAAAAGGAAATCAATTACCAGAAAAAATAAAACTTTTGAGCATAGCATATCAAATATAATCAATCCAACCCAGAACAAATTCGCATTACCACTATGATTCTACGTTTTTAGATAATCCTATTAGTGCTCTCAAAACAACATTTTAACCACTTCCTCTGTTCAAAATAAATCTATTCAATATACAATTTTTGATATTTGCCAAAGCAGAAGCTTATGGTATAATCCAAACACGCGTAACTTGCGTCTGGCATAAGCAAAAACTGCTCCGGCTATGTAGTTTACATTTAAAAGTATCAAAAAAAATTATATGAGCTCAAAATCTGCTCTGCTTTGTTCTTCTATTATCTGGAAATTCTGGGTAAGATTTGTACGCATGCACTGATAACGGTTCAATTAAGTACTATAACTTCTTATTAATCAAAACTGAATTATATGGCTGCAATAGATACAAAGAACAAGGAGATGGAGTATACAAAACGGAGAGAGAATTACTTGGAGATTAAAAGGGAGACAAATGCTTAACGGTGGCCTTGATTTTGAGAGAAACGTATGAGCGGAGCAAAATGAAGTGGATTTATAAACAGTGGAGGAAGCTGGTTCATCCTTTCAGTTTGTAGTATAAACAGTGTCACTGTCACCCCTTAATAGAAACCCTAGACGTTGGAAACCGCGCGCCTTGCTAATTAAAAACCAATAAAATGAAGAACTCAATATGCTCCCTCAATTTTAAATTATAAATACATTTTCTTAAAACTAATTATTTGAAAAAAATAAATATATTTTTTCAAATTTATTTTTAATATTAATTTAAAAATTAATAAAAAGTACATAATATTAAAAATTAAAAATAATTGAAATATCAAATTAAGACGCCCATATGGATTGACAATCCATTTTAGCTGCATCTACCCTTTGTTATTATTTCTTACATTTCTAAAGATTAGATTTTGACCGGGTCAAAAAAAGAACACTATCACATAGACTATAATCTGTTCTTATATTTTTCATTATATAAATTTTAATTATTAAAAAATAAAATTTAATATAAATTTATTTATCAGGTCACTTTTTTTAATAGTTAAATTTCATATAAAAAAAAATATAATGATCAATTGTAACATATTTAGACTTATTGTAATATTACAGTTTTGGACGATAAATAGTTCGTGTCAGATTTTACTATTTAACAATTCTAAAACAAAAATACAGACAATATAATAGTAATAAAAAATTGATATTTAGATTGATATTTCTAAACATTTTAATGATATTTTCATTAGATTTTTTTTATTATAATGTAAGAAATTCTTATTTTTTTATTTCAACAGACTTATTTTGAATAAGTTTTCAATTAAGATAAAAAAAAAATTGAAGCATGATTAAAAACAGTAATACAAAAAGCAATTTTTAGTGAAATTATTGATAGAATAATCTTACTATCAGAACTATTGAATTAAATTAAAAAAAATGTATAATGGAGGAAAGGATAATCGCAAATTTAAAACCTCTAAAATTGCTGAACATCTCCACAAGACCCAAACAAAGGGCTTCTCTTTTGTTCGTTAGAGAATTTATTATAGAAGTAATGTGGATTATTTGATTTTTAAAAGTTAATTTGATATATTTTAAAATTTAAATTTAAAATATTTTATTATAAATTATAAAATAATAAATTTTATAATTAGTATTATTTTTTATATAATTATAATATTTATTATTATATTGATTAAAATTTTAAAAATTATATTAACTTTAAACTTAAAAATACTTAAGTTAATTATAAAAATATAATAATAATCTTATACTATTTCAAAAGGAATGAGGTAAAACATCATGACATATGGATAATTTAAGAGAAAATAAAAAGATTTTTTAAGTCTCATTTTACTTTCCAGGTTCCCAACATCCCGAACATAGCGATACAATTGTCCTTTTTCCTAGAACATAGTGAAAACGGTTCTCGGTAGTGTGCCCACGAATAAAGAAGGAAACTTTCAAGAGGAAAACTAGAGAGATGGAGGGAAGAGAGGGGCAGAGTGGTACATCACCAGCTCGATACACACTTCCACCGTCACGGTTCGCAAGTGAAGACATACTATTCTGTATAGATGTGGACAATGAATCCCTCGTTGAAATGAAAGGAACTGGAACCGCTGGTCGACCCTTTACCAGATTGGACTCGATCAAGCAAGCAATTCTTCTTTTCATGCACGCCAAGCTCTCCATCAACTCCGATCACCGCTTTGCGTTCACTGCTATTGGAAAAACCACTTTTTGGGTACCCCTCATTTTTTCTTTTCTTGCTTTTGTGAAATTGAAAATATGTTTTGTGGGTACTGATTTTATTGGATGGAAGAGAAAAAGAATTAGGCTTTTTATGATTTTGTTTCAATTGACACGTGTTTATATTATGAATGGATGAATTCTCGCATTTCCCCTCTTTTTTTTGGGTTGTTTTGATTCTTGGAGATGGTTTATTGGTTATTTTGTTTGATTCTGTATGGATATGTTTGGTTAGGCTCATTTGTTTAATTGGGAACTGAATAACTGTTTGGTCTGAGTAGTGACCATGTTAAATGTGAATTGGAATAGCATTGATTGAGTCTCTTTCGTGTGTAGTGACCTAACAAGTAGGAGGGATTATTGGAAAAAAAATTAAGATGGTGGAAAATGGCAGAAAGCTATGATTTTTTTTTAGCTTGCTTATCTGGCAGCTGGTGATCTGTCATATTTTTACTTTCTAGCTACTACTTACAATATGGACTTGTTGATTACTAATGCTACTTTTCAATCTTCATAACACATAAATCTTAATGACTTTTTTTACAAATTTTTATGCGACCAGTAAAAGTGAAAATGGTTGGGTTATGCATATTTGGAGCACCTTAACCTTTACAAGACCATACCTTTATGGTTTTTATTTTATTCCGCATTCACATGACGCAAGTCATAACCTACATAATGGAAGATCAGAATTGAGGTACCAATGATTAGATGTGAATATTAGGCATTGATCACTACACAAAATTGGCAAAATGTGGCTTCTTTTTAATCTGGGAACTCCATTCAACCTGGTGTTTTCTAATTACTGGTATCTTAAAGATGGCAAGAACTCATCTGACATGGTGTTTCTCAGGTTGCAAAATTCTATCCATGTAGTGTTCTTGCTAAAAGAACTTTATCTCTGAATTGTTGGAATAGATACAATAATCATTAATTTTTAAAACTTCTAGGAACTATTCCTCTTTTAAGCGTTCATGATTTTCAGGTCGCATCATCTTGTTATGAATTTACAAACTAACTTGTAGTTGGCATTCAGTGACTTACCTTCTATTCGCCTGTAATTAAGTATGGCCAACAGAATTGTTGGGTAGGTTATGGATTTAGTTTGGTCGTATAACACGGAAAGTATTTCTGTTCATATAAGACTAGTATATGGAGTGTTGTGGATTGCTTTGGTCAAGAGATTCTCAACACGCTCATGGAGTTTCACTTTTCATAAATTTCAGTATGAAGAGACTTTATTTTGATGAAAGATGTGGATTGTTGATAATTACAAAATATAATACAGTACTGCATTCTTTTTCCTAATAGGTTGCATATGGTGGGAGTTTTAATGTTGTACTTTAATACTTTATAATTGACATTTGCTATATGCACAAAGGATTACATCAGTTCCTTCTGATGTAAATTGTGTTTGATGAGTAACTTAGTGCTTTGTGACTGTGTTTTATCTTTTTATGCGTTATCGAGTGGCGAGTGCTTACTATTGCAGATGCTCCTTGCAAAGTACTTAAATATTATCATACAATGTATTTAATGCATAAAACTGATCAAGTCAAGTCAGTCAACCACCATCTCAGAAAATGTATTCTAATGTAGCCCATGTATAAAACTCCTGGTTTTTCCATAAGTTCACTGAATTGTTCCTTTCATAATTTGTCCTTTTATTTTTGATTTTTTTCAGTCTATGTAACTAATTAAGAAGGATTTTGTTTTTATTTCAACGTGGAAGCTTCGGAAAGAGTTCAGCAGTGAGATCGACTCTGCAATCGCAGCATTTCGGGGGATCTCAGAGCATTCATCTTCTAGTCAGGCGGATCTCACCCTGCTATTCCGGGCAGCTGCACATGAAGCAAAGAAATCTCGAGCTCAGAATCGGATCCTCAGGGTGGTGAGTTTGATTCAATTTCTGAATTCTCACTCATGCATTTGACTATATATAACTTTTTATTTTTTATTTTTATTTTTATACAGAAGATTTTGGTTTTTGGAGAAAATTGATATTAATATCTTGTTATAGTTTATATTTTGTTTTTGGGCACAAAATAATAACATTGTCTATTAACGTTTTCCCTATGTGTTTAGTATTTTTATGCAGGATAAGTAAAGCAAGATAGTCACTTTCTTCAATTAATGTAATGATCAAGAAACGAAGAAATATACGGGTGAAAGAAAATCTGAGAAAAGGAAAATTTTCAGGAGTCATACCGGTCTAGATTAATAAAAATTATTTCTTTTAGTATAGAATAAATAAACGCTAGTTTATCTCACATAGGGTCTTAAGCATTGAACCTAAGAGATGTATCACACGTTATAAATAATTGTTCAAGAGCTGTCCTTACATTACTCTTATAAATAATTGTTCAAGAGCTGTCCTTACATTACTCCAAACAAGCCGGTATGTCTCTATAATATGGGTTACATTTCGACTTTTCTTTCTTAAGGCTCGATTGCAGTAAATACCGATTCTTTCAACCAAGCTTCTTTAGAGGTAAGGAACTTGGCGATATATTTTGAACATGGAAGCCATGTAAGAGTAAAATATTCTTATACAAAATACGAACTAAAAGAGCCAATAATAAGATGGCATATGATCATAGCAGCCCATTCTCTTGCAAAACCCATGCAACACAAATACTTAATATATACAAGTTATATACGCCCTCCATTCCACATTATTTGCAACTCATTATTTAGAGTATGCGGCACGGACTTAAGACTTGTCAAAAGTATGTTTAATTAGATTTTTAAAATATTTATAATATTATTAAAAATATAACATTTGAATAAGTTAGATATATATAATGTCTAAATCTGATTTTGGAATGTCTTTAAATTCATGATGCACATTCTAAGAATAGAGTTGCATATAATGTGGGGCGAAGTGAGGATGTATTATATATACGTGTGCGTGTAACTTTTAATTAAAGGGTCCGCTTAATGTGTGCCTTAAGGGCACACATTAAGCGCGGAAAACAAGAGATGGACCCCCACTAAATATTATTTGTTTATATATTTGCACTGAATTCAATACATGGGGTCCACTAGTATATTATTTTTTTATGCATTAAATTCAGTGCAAATACATAAACAAATAATATTATGCATTAAATTTCGCGCTTAACATGTGCCCTAAGGGCACATTCTAAGAAAATCCTTAATTAAAGTATATTAAGGAGTCATATATATATATATAGGAAAATTTTCAAAAGCGAACTAAAGACGAACCATCGTCTTTGGTATCTATGGCGACGGGTCGAACCGTCGCCATAGATACCAAAGACGACGGTTCGTCTTTGGTTCGCTTTTTAAGGTTCGTTGGAGAAGGGGACTATATATATATATATATATATATATTAAAATTTAAGAGTAACTCCCAAAAAAAAATTCGCTTATGCTCCATACGAATAAATGCACATTCTCTAGCTAGATGATGTGTGGTTCGGTGTTTATATTTATGCATATGTTGTATAGCCTTTTTCTTTGATAGCTCTGAAGGGATTAAAAATTAATCAAAAGTTTTGATGATAACAAAAAGGACTTAATATTAAAATTCGTTTAGAAAAACCTAGGTTAGAATCCTCTCCATAGGATTCATATTGCATTGCATTTCTATGTAATATATATACCACTATTTTTAGTATTACTTTTCATTAAGTATTTTCATTTACTTTAAATACATATATTTTTCTAATTTCTATTAATCTATTTTCAATTTTTTTAAACTGTTATAAATTTTATTTCCAAACCATAACGATCTAATGATATTGGTCAAATAAGTTTATTTCAAAAATTAAATTTTTTAAGGGTAACTAGTTTTGGCTAAAAATTCTATTTCTTACTCCATTTTATCAAAAGTCCAAAAGGAACTAAAATTAAGTATTTAGTGATTGGACTAAATATTATTTAAGGAGATATTTCAAAATTCCTACTCCCTTTTTACACATATTTCGACCAAAGTGATTTAAAAAATTAACATGTGCTTGAAATGAAATTATGACTTGGCAAAGGAAAAGAAAAAGAATGAAAGTACAAAGTGATTCAAAAATCTTATCTTTTCTTCCTTTACCCGGCCAAAATGCAAATGAATTAGAACATGTCCTTTAAAGAATAAAGGGAAGGAAAAGATATGAAAAGTACAAAACATAATCTCCTTTTTGCTTAATAAATCCGGCCATGCAAGCTTTTGTAAATTAAAAGTCAACTTTTAGCCCCAAGTGGTAAGAAAATGAAACTTAAGAAGTACAAAAGAAATCAAATGAAATCCATCTCTTTTCTTTCTTGAGTAGCCCACTGTGCGCATTTTCATGGGACAAAGATTCAAGATATTTTGGCGAATAAATACGGGTCATTTAATCAAACTTTGCTTAAATTAATCCAAGCCCTTCATTTCCAAATGGTGTACCTATAAAAATCTACCTTATTCATTCATTTCTCTTTAATCTAGCCAAAGCAAAAGTTGCCTACATTCTCTTCATCTCTTTTAGTCTTTTATTCTCTCAAAACTAGATTTTAGTGAGTTTAAGAAATGAGTAAAGAGCAAGGAATTTCTATTTCATATACATATATACACACAAGATCCATATATATATATATATATATATATATATATATATATATATATATATATAACTAAGCTTATATCTCTGTGCTATGTTATCACTTTCTTATTTGTGTTTAATATTGTCATTATAGTTATATTTATTCATATTAAACACTATAAAGCACAAAAGCACGTACACTTGCATTCATACATTTATTGTGCTAATTCAAGTTACGCATTATATATTAACTATATATATTAATCAAAGTTTTATACATAGTCCTTTCATCGAAAATGAAAAACAAATGATCAATTTTCAAGTCCTGATACGTACCCATTTATACTTAAGAATCTGAGTTCTGTCAACTTAACTAATTGCAAATTGTAATCATTTTAAGGAAAGTGATACAAGACAATTTTTCCTAAAATTAGATAACCCGGTTATCTTTAGTGTAGTCAGCATTATCTTTATAATTCTTAAATGGAAAATATTTTTACTTTGCGTATGAATGGACGATTCGTATATAGTCATTTCTTTGAGAGTGATAAGCTAAAATATATAGACATTTGATTTATAAAGAGTCTAAGATCGACCTTACTCCAAAGTGTTGATATTCTCACTTTATAAAAAGTGTTTTATATCAACCAAACTAACTTATCCTAACATATAAACTGCCATATTTATTGTGATCATTGGTTTAAATGTCATATATCATACTTGCAAGAATTAATTAATAACTATCATTATTTTTTTCTTGTGAATTGATATACTTGACATATCTGAACTTAAACTTTGTCTATCGACTTATTTATAGAAGCATTAATTAAGACAAATTAAAATCTTTTTTAAACAAGGGGTTGAGCTAGGTATTCTTCTAGTGTGTAAGAAATTAAGTGATTCTTGTTCCAAGATCAAGATATTAAGAAGGCCATAAATTTGGATTTCCAAGTGTGTGAGGAAAGGAAAAGACGTCAAGTTCCAAGACCAGTCGAAGAAGGAATATAAGTTCTCTAGAAAGGGAATCTGCTATCCTTGAAGGATACTAGGGTAGAGTAGCCTTAAGAAAGAATCAGATTTATATAAAAGTTTCTCCACCTACGTAAAGAGTTGAGCTATTTTTATAATGAAAAATTTTCAAATCCTAGAGAGGGGTTTGGGGACTGGACTAGTTATATATATCTGGTAGAGATATATATAGTGAACCAAGATATATCGTTGCGTTATCTGATTAGTGGATCTCTATCACACTCTCTTTATTTTGTTCACAAGAATATTTGAACAAAATCACTTGGGGAACTACAATTAAAAAAAAAAAAGACCAAGATTTTCTAAAAGTAAATTAATCTATTAAGCTCCCCTTCTAAATTAATTATTACAAATTCGGACCTTATCAAGCTCAAATGTGTAATAGGGGATAATGGTTGCTCCCATATCTGCTATGCTTTGTTTGGTTTAGCTGTGCTCCATGCACTTGTTTTTCTATTCTTGGTTGCTGTTCCAATTTGGTGTCGTTTTACTTTAAGAATATGATATTCTCAACTTTATTCTGCAATTTTTTTAATAGTAGATGGTAAGCTATTGTACTTTAAACTTCAGTGGAGATATTTAGGAACAATATATGACAATGAAATATTCCCATTTTATGTTTTCTCATCGCACTGCTGTGTAGTTTGTATCTACTGGTGTCAAAAATGCTTTACCCTTTTTCTTGTTTCATAAGAGTGAAATTTTTATGAGATTTGAAGAACATAGAAGTGAGGACACGCCCTTTTTCTTCATTGTACACAATCATATAAACACTTATTATTCTATTTGTTATATAAATATCTTACCTTATGCGTAAACTTTCTGTCATACAGATTCTACTCTATTGCAGATCATCAGTACCACCGCAACATCAATGGCCTGCAAGTCAGAAACTCTTTACTTTGGATGTGATGTACCTCCACGACAAGCCTGGACCTGAAAACTGTCCGCAAAAGGTGTATGATGCTCTCGTGGACGCCCTTGAACAAGTTAGCGAGTACGAGGGCTACATTTTCGAGAGTGGCCAGGGTTTAACGCGTATCCTGTTCCGTCACATGTGTGTGCTTTTATCGCACCCTCAGCAACGTTGTGTGCAAGATGACATTGACACACCCAAGTCTCTTACAAAGAAGTCAGCAACAACTGATGCAGCCCCAGCTGAAGAAATTGTTCCTGTGTCCAGCCAATGAAAAAAAAAAAATACAGTTGAATATGTAACTTCTTGTGCTCCTTAGATTTTGTATTTATGTTTATCATCATGCTTTTAGATTTTCAGGAGGAAGAACATGAGCATTGTAATTGTTTGTGAACTTGTAGCCTTGTTAAACTTACCCTTGTTTTGTATGAATGTATAATCCTTGATTTTATATATATATATATATATTCTAAAATGAATGTGTGAGCTATATCATTTTTTTAGAAAAAATTTGTGCTACAAAAATGAAGGGAAATATCTTTTTATTCGACCCCCTCTGTTCCATATTGAGCATTTCAATGGTTTTTTTTTTGTTTTTTTTGACTTCTTTGGTGATAATCTTTTAAGATTAAATTTAACAAAAATATCATTTTATGTTGGAGGGAGTATTTTTCTTGAGGTTCGAGTCGTTTGAGGAAGTATACAAAATAAATATTTTTATCTAATTATTGACTTAGTTTATGGAACATTTAATAGTAAAGATTATAATTATTGTTTATTTATTTTAACTAGATGCCCAGATATCCCAAAGTCCTCTCAAGCCACAGAAATAGGGATCCTTCCAGCATAAAGCTGATTCATCTTTCGAGTCCTCCATTGGAATTAGGTCATCATATGCAACCGGAACTCGAATGTTCTCTCATGAACAGAGAGGACCGTTTCTGCTCTACAAACGACTGCTGCTCAGGTTGGTTTTGTACATCAGCTATAAGCCATTTGCATTGCTGTCCGCACTCTGATCTGTGGATGCAATAGAAATTCCTTGAGAAGAAGTTGCTTTGTTCTGCGTCGGTGGTTGCATCACGTTGTGATGCTTGAATTGCTTCTGCACAATGGTTAAATAATATAATTCAGCATTACAATCAAAATCAAAGAAAATTATGGTTCAGTATGAAATGAACAACAATAGAAATGCCTATATAAAATGGACAGAACCAGTGACCAGACGGTTTACCAGATATGTGCTCTAGTTGCAATGCCATTCAACATAATGAAAGAGTTCGGCATTTAACTTCCATCCTTCCACAAATATTGTACTTTACTTCTAAATGCTGTTCTACCATAAGAGTGATGCATGAAATGAGATAAACGGCCAACATAAAAGTGGCCTGGTTTTCCAAGAAGTGAGGAAGTTGATAGCCTACATGCTTGAAACCTAGGTTTTCTATGTTTCACTAAACATTAATATGCCACCACCTGTTGTTGGAAATGGATTTGAAAACTAAATAATTAGAGCATTTTTTAGGCTCAATTAATGTGGGACCCAAACTCCAAAAATGTCGGGTCCATGTACCAACGCGTTCTCTTTCGCAAAGAGTATAACGTGGTATATTTATTTGTTCAAATCCATTAAGTATTGAATGAAAAATTGACTCCAAAATCATCTACTTGAAATGTTTAAACTTGTCATAAATACCTTGTCCCACATAGAATAAATGAGGGAAAGGTGAAGGGTTTATATATGGGATAGTTGTACAATGGGAAAGGCCCCAAGGGGTGCCCCACTTTTGTGGAAGAGAGAGGACCTAGCTAAGGCTTGGTTTGAACACGTGCTGCTGCCAGCGGGATCAAGTCGTTGTATATATTTTTTTGGGCTTAATTTATTTAAAATTTTGTTTAAAGTTTTATTACAGAAGCGGAAACAAAACTGTGTCGTTTTGAGACGCGCCTCTTCTGAACAGAAGCACCCTTCTGATAGACCCAAAATTACGTCATTTTTTATGGCGCCTTTTCTGAACAGAAGTGTCCATTCTTATTGGTCCAAAACTACATCGTTTTGACAAATGGATGTCATGCCAAAGGAGGCGTCCCTTCTGATCAGTCACAATTCATCCTATAAATAGCCTACCTGGGCTGCAATAAAAAATAATTCATTTTCCATAAATAATTTTCATTATTCTGCATTCATCATATAGTTAGTTCGAGTATAAAGCATATAAATTGAGTTCGAAAAATTCTTTATTTTGAAGTGCTTCTAATTAAGGATTGAAAATCCGTTTCATCTTGGGAAGTAATTATTCAGAAACCTTTTAGCACCAGTGAGGGAATAAATTTGCTTCAAGGAGACTTTGTGAATTCAAATGACTCGAATTTAATCTTTTCAAAAATTCAATATCCTTTTTCCAAGTAAGTATACTGAACTTTCTAATTTCAATTTACTTACTTAATTTAGTAACTCTGTTATTGCATATTAAATATTTACTATAGTTACGGGAAATACACCTGTTCGATAGCGTCTTCCATCGGCAGTCTTCTGACCTCCACAAGCCTGAATTGCATCCACCTAAAACGTTTACAAGGCATGCATTACAAATTTGACGTAGTATTGATTGTAACTCAGAGAAGGGGAAATAAGGTTGGTTAAGAACAAAGTTAATAATGATGTAGAAGCAACCCATCCAAGAACTAGTATGCATAAGGCTATATGTGAGCTCTAGATGTATGATTCAGAAGTGAGCACTCAATTCTCAACTCAACCTCAATGATGAAAATCTAAATTGTTCAAAACATAGAAACCCCAACACAAATAGGTCATTCTAGTGGAGAAATGCAGTACTTTTGTTTAAGTATTTTCCAATATTAATTAATTACGTCATAAGATTTGGGTTGAAGGTTCATAACACAACTAATCTCACGAATATATCCATCATGCACTGCCACAAAGTATTTAATTGTTTCACTTCCACAAATTTGGATAGTATTATAAATTTGAGTAATATTTAATTATTTTAAATTTGGATGGAACAAAATATATATACTAACTATTTGGACAGGAAAGAAGAAAGTTGAACTCAAAATTTCAATTTGTTATAGATATGGATAGTAATTATATTAATTTGAATAGAAAAAAAAAATTAAACCAAAAAACTGTGAAGCTAAATTTATACTTTTAATTATATAGTTGATGAAGTAATATTTTTCAAAGATGTCATTTAATTAGACTAATCAGGGTTTTGTTATTGATTTTTTAAAATTAAACTAAAAAATAATTTATATATCAACAAATCTCATGACAAAATTAGATCACGATTGAGGTAAAATTATAAACAATAGATTAAAATAAATTAGTGTATTCCCTTATTAATTATATTTTCTCTCATTTATTCACACATATTGTTATTTATTATCAACAAGTGAGGATTCAATGTTTCGTTACTAAAAAAAAAAAAAAATTGGTTTAAATAATTTTGACAAAATTAGGACAAAGTAAGGGGTACCACTTTATTTTTTCAAAATATTGATTAAGCCTTTCAACACAAACGCATACCTTTCATCTCCATCAATTAGTGAAGTTAACAACCACCATAATCATGTATTTTCTAAAAAGGACTCCATAAAACTATAACTAACCATGATTACTTAGACTAACCCTAGTCACCTACTATACCAAGCGCCATCGTACGGCTGGCCGCCAACTCAGTTAACGCCGTGAAGTGAGATAGTGTTACGTGGGGTAAACTAACGCCGTAACGGTGTTTGTCTAAGAGGAAAGATATGCACCGTTGGATGGTTGATGAACGGTGAGAGATGAAGGGTGGGGATGTAACGGAGTGAGAAATGGAAACGGGAGGGTATAGAAGAAGGGTTTGAAAGGGAGGGGGAGAGAGAGCATTTCGTTTCATCGGAAACAGAGAGCTTCTGTTTCTTCTCTGAATTTTCCTTCGTTTTCTCGGAAATTCTGAAAGCTGAGAGAGTCAGAATTTTCACTTTCCGGTAATGGGTTTCAAGTGAAATGTTGAAATTGTTGTTGGGTTTGTGTAAGATCTGGGGCTCCTGAATATTTTCAGTTAGCTAAAGAGAGTTTTGAAAGATTGTTTAATTTCGAATTTGGTGTTTTGATTTTGTTAATCGATACAATTTTGAAGAGGTTTGTAAATACTTGTTCTTATTTCTTCAGATTTTCTTTATAGAGAGAGAGTGTTGTGAATTGAGAACAAAGTTTGAATTGGTTTAATTTGTCTTTCTATTGAATCATATTAAATGACATGGATTCTGAAGGGGGAGTAGTTGTGGAAATTTTGTTTTCTGAGACGAAGAAGACGAAAAAGTCGAAGATTGCCGAAAGGAAGTTGTGCGTTAAAAAGGAGATTTTTGGGATTTTTATTAATGAGAAAGGGACACACAAAGTTCAACAGGCGGTGATTTTTGGGAAACATAATGGGGTAACGATGGTAGTATGTCAGACGAAGAGGTTAAGGGCTGTTTGAGTGCGGCTAGTAACGAGGGAAATGAAGACGTTTGAATTATTCTCCTATGTAAAGTTTTTAAAAGTAAGAGAGTGAGGGTAATGTTGGGATCAGAATATTTGGACTGGGGTTTAGGCTAGGCTATGTTATTTTGTTGGACTGAGCCTTTATTTTGGTACTTGGGTTTTTGTATGGGCTGGGTAAGGGAGCCCAATGGGAGCTGAACTTATTAATTGATTGGGCCATACGCGGATAGGGACTCATAATTCTACACACTTTCCGATATGTATACATTTATATAAATAGGGACTTGCATGGAAGTGGAGGGAGATATTATCATTATCAAACCGACTTTACTACTTTTTAGATTCAGAATCAACATTTTTCAGCAGATAAGCTTTCTATTGTTCTTGAGAAAGATTGTAAGCACAACGATCGTATTAGTGAAATAATCTTTTTTCCCGTGATTTTTTTTCTTATTGGATTTTCACGTATATTACTGTGTTCTTGTAATACTTTCTCCTGTTTTATTGGTGTTTGGCGTTAGATTTTTCTTGTTGTTTTGTGATTTTCAACGACTGATAAAATTTGACGTTAACACTTACTATGAAGTTAATTTCATACTAGTCGAATCCGTTTAATGCCATTGATGGACCCACGTAAATGACCAAAGTTTGCAAAGTTGTAGGTGTGAACGTGTCAAATAAATTAGAACCGCTTTAAGTGTCTTGAGTGACGATGAGACTCGGCAAGGATATCGTACCCAACCTTTGTATCATTGTTATTTTTTGGGGTTGATCAATTTATGCTAATTGGTATAAGTAATCAATATAAACAATGTCCAAATTTTAATTGGAGTAATCCCAATTAGTTTAATAATCTCCCTCCTCATTTAGACCGCACCGTTTTTAATTATGTTATTATTGTACAGTTGGTAAGCCCGGGAGCATGGCTATGCGATCTGACCCTAGAACGATACGAGGTCAGGGAGAGGAAGAAGGTTACGAAGAAGAAGGTAATCAACGTTGCTCCTAATTTTAATCTAACCTTGGATATCCATTCAAATTATCTTTTCGGTTTTCCAAGTTGATATATATATATATGTATGTATATATATATGTATGTATGTATTTGTGAGCTTAAGGCTATGGGAAACATTGATTCCGATTCTGAATATTTAGACATTCCTTTTTTGACGGTTGATTTTAATTTTAAATAATAAATTGTAAAATATGAAAAAGAAAATCATGTCGGATTTTAATTTTTTGCCAATAATTATAATTTCAAAATTGTTCTTATAATTTACAATTTAGTCTAAAGATATTATGCTTCACAGCTAAACAATAGAATTTGTGGAATCTATTTCAGAACAATTCTGTTTTAGTGCATAAAAAAAAAGTATGTGAACCTGATACGACCATAAAGAAACGTTAAGAGGAAGAAAGCCAAACGGTTTCCTTGATATTGTGAGTCTAAAATGAATACCAAATAATTAAATATTATGATTTTATTATTTGTGAGACAGAAGAGTGCAAAATATAAGTATTTAAACCCCTCTTTAAATAAATTAATTATATTTATATATATTGGATTAGTTCTTATACGATCTTATATCCATTTTTTAAATATAAAATAACAGAAATATTCTCTTTATTTTTTAAATATTTTTTTTATTAAAAAATATTTTAATAATTTTTATATTTTATTTAATTTATATATCATTATATTAACCGAATACATTAATAACTATTTATTATAATTCCTAACTTATAAATAAAAATAATCAAAATAATTTTGAATATTTTTATTTATAAACCTATTAAAATTTTAACTTATAAAATAATTAAAATTTCCATTTTAAGTACAAAAAAAAAAAAAAAAGTCATTCTCAAACCAGAGCCCTATGTACACTCTAGCTAAATGAGCCCAATTTAACTAGGAATCTCAAAATTAATTATAGCCTCCTATAGAGGAGAAATCAAAAATTGCTTTAGATTCACCATGGAAACAATTACTGTGACTTCAGATTCGTTACTTAAGCAACATGTTCTCGCAATTGCTTAGCAAATTAGTAGAGGAGGGATTTAGATTTAACTGTCTTATATTTGTTCAAAGATAAGTCAGCCAAGCTACTGATTCAACAACGTAAAACAAACACCCCTCCCTGATCAATACTTCTATCAAAAATTGCAAGATATATGAAACAAGAGAAGATATGTGAAAGAAAATACAATATATTCAATACCAACTAGTGAAATAGTAGTAAACAGATCAAACAGTACCAATAAATAGGAATGAAATGGTAATTACATAAATGCCTACCAAACATAGAGCTGAAAGCAAACCATAACTCTCTATACATGCTCTCTGTACCATACGAACATCACCAACTAGTAAATCAAATCCATGGCTGAGATCTTCAGATCTTGAGTGCAGATCCGAAGAGAAAAGCGACGAATGTGAGCGCGTAGCCGATGGCAAACGACGGAGAGATAGATCCGGCGGAAGAGGTCGGACTCGGTGCCGGAGCGTCTGCGGCGAGAGAAGTTCCGACGAGAGAGAGAACGGTGGCTATCATCGCCATTAGAGCAATCATGGAAGCAATGGAGTGAGAGACCGCCATTTCTCTTTCAATGGGCTCAGATCTAGAGAGAGGAGGAGGAATGTGCTTGAGAGGAAACCCGGAGTGAAGTGAAATGTTATAAGGAAGAGAGAGAAAGTTAGGGGCAGGAGGAGAGTGGTGTAATGTTGGGCGGGCAGGTGCTGCCCGAATTTACAGGCTGGCTGACGAACGACGACTAGTTAGTTGACAGCTATGATGGATACTAGTTCAGCCATGCGAGATTACCTGTGCCTTTGTCCCCGCCTTTTAAAAAAAATTAATAAACTGACACCTAAACCTGGCAAAAAAAAGGAATTGGTTTGATTTTGAATTACAAAATATGATTATGATTTTATTAAGAATTAAAATTATATTATTTATTTTTAATATGGGTTAAAATAAAATAATTATGAGTCTAATATAAGTTTATCCATTTTTTCATTTTTAAGTTTATTATTATTATGCCCAAATAAAATAAATTATTTAATATACTAATTTTTTATCTTCTCTTTTATTCATGTCATTATCAATGGTTGTTTCTGAGATACCTGATATCATTTATGTGTTATTATTTTAGCACTTAAATGAGTCGTTTAATTTTAAATACTAAAATAACTATAGTACAAAAATAATATGAAACATCACGTGACAGATATCCCAAAACATTAAATAATTACTCTCTCAAATGTCCACCGCCGATTTGGTATTGGATTTATTTAATTAATCTTTATTCTAAAAGTGTGTATTTAATTATATTCATTTATGATTCATTTAAAATAATAGACACTAACGAGATTATAAAATAATATTAAATACAGAGATAATCTCAAAAGATCAGATATTGAAATTTAAAATTATTATTCTAACTAATTATCCATTTTTTTCTTTTTTTTTTAATCAATTCAAAACTATCATAGTTTTATCATTTGTGAAATATTCTCATATTTCAGTGGCATTGTTTTATCGTGAGAAAAGAGGAAGAATATAAACTTGAACAACAGAGATATAAGATGTCAATAATTCTATCGTATAATTAAAACCACAAATATAATTTCACAATTTTTTGGTTTAATTTTTTTTTTTTAACCTATCTAAATCAGTGTAAGTACTATCCAAATTTATAATAATTATAAATTTTCGGTATATTTTTTTTATCCAAATTAATATAAATACTATTTAAATTTATAATAATAAAATTTTATTTAAATTTATAATAATTAAATATTATCCAAATTTTTAATAATTAAATACTATTTAAATTTATAAATTAATAATATTTAAATTTTGGTATAAATAAATAGTAGTTTACTAACTAAACTGATACAGGTATATATTCAATTTTGAACAATATTTGACATCGTTAAATTTATAGGTAAACATTATTTGGTTGTATTGCTCGATAACTATATAGTAATTGACTTTCTAGATTGGAAATTTGAAAAAGCGGCAGGAGATAACAAAGTAAGCGCCGAGAAAATTGAGTTCCAACTGAAAAATAAAATAAAATAAAATTGGGTCCAAATCAGTTAACTGGTTTGGCCTTTTTTTATTTTATAAAAAATTATGAAAAAATTATTTTATATTTTTAAAATATGATAAATAGTTTATTTTTTCTCTTATATGAATAGTTTATTTTAAGTACGCAGTTTGCCAGTTTTCTGTGTTTGTTTTTGTTTCCAGAACCTTCCTCCTATTTCCTTTACGTGTTTTGTTCACTACGCCACATTCTCTTTATTTTAATTTGGTCATTTAAACTTCCCTCTTTTATATTATAACTTGTTCGTCTATTGTATTTAAAAAACGTTTTAAATGCATCAAATATAATTAATAATTTTGTTTATTTATAGATATTTTATTTTAAATTTAAATTATTTAATTTATTAACATTGTATTTGAAAATCAAACACAACGCTCAAAAATTGATGCGATTTGGACTTACAAACGCTCTAAATATTGATAACCGAAAACACATTATGTTTGTGAGTGTGGGGAGATGAAAAAAGGAAATTTAAATTTTTTGAGAGAAAATATAGTAAAGGAAAATTAATTTACTTTATTTCCTTGAGTTTGTGAGTTTTAGAAAGAAATTTCGACTTAAAAAATACATTATTATTTTACCCATATGAGATTATATTTTATAAATTATTATTCTCTCCGTCCAAGTTTATTTGTCCTAAATTTTTGTTAGTTTGTCCAAATTTATTTGTATTCTTTTCATTTTATTACTATCTTTGATCTTATTTTTTTAATATTACCTTTATTTAACTTTATTAAAAAATTATTGAAAATTACCTTGACATACATAGAAAAGAGTTGCACTATTAACTTTAACAAAAAACTAGTCTTCTAAATGTAGGGATTTTGGATAATAAAAGCAGCGGAATTTAAAAATTTTCATATCGATTTTTGAATTCCTAAAAAGGATCCATGCAAAAAGATATTAAATCAGATGTTTAGATTTGTTTTACCATTTATCCGAGCTTGAATGGAGACGATGGAAAATTCTAGAACCCTTTGAATCTTCAATACAATCCAACGAAACTGCGTCTCTACGGTATCTGCTCCGCGAATCGTCACACGATCTGTAGCAAAAAGGAGTTGCGGTACTAGCCACCAAGATTTAAATTTTTCTGAATATTTTTCTCTCTAGTCTATTTTTAAAAGCGGTTAGGGTTTAAGTTTTTTTTTTACGTGACTTTTTTTGCTGATATATCATATATATATATATAGCAGTCAAAAAAAAAAATAACCAAAATCTAAATAAATAAAAGAATTCGAATTTATATATATATTATATCTTAATTAAGTCTTACTTAATTATATCTTAATAGATGGAGGGAGTATAAGAATAAATTTAGTATTTTAGTATGTGTTTTCTTCCAAATCTTTGCAACTTCTAAAGGAATTTTTTGAGAGAAATTTTTAAAAAAATCTTCCTCCTCTTTTATTTTGTCTCCTAAAAAAACTCACAAACAAAATTTTTTAATCTACTTTTAATTTAATTTATTTTCATTTTCCTTTCTTTTCTCTCCTTTTAAAACTCATAAACACAGTTATTCTACGGCCCACCATTTTTGTAATACTCACAAACTCAATAAGAGTACAGAGACAGATTAAAGGGAATGTTTCATAATATATATTTATGTATGTACATTGATGTGTGTATACATATAAAAAAATAATTCAAAAATAAATATTTGCTATGATATTATTTGAGCAAACACATATTTAGTTGTCAACGGTCTAGATTTATAATTTTTAACCCTTCCGCAACTATAAGAAACATATATCACCTTTTTCTCAGAGATCTGTTTGACAAATTAATGTGTGTGCATATGTATGTACGTGTGTGTATGTATATATGCACCCATCTGCTGCAGGCTAAATTTAAAAATCTAAATTTGGAATACTACAAGAACGTTGATATTATAATTCTGTAATCTTGTGCTAATTTCACTGTACATAATGACCAAAGCTAAACATTTTTAGTGTACAAAATTTATTACAACTGGAGAGATAAACCTCACAGAAGTAGAAGTGCATAAACAATGAATTAGCACCATCTTGCCTCCTTTCTCATAACCCAAACCCCCACCTCCTCCCCCTCTCTCTTATGCTGTTTTTCATTATCAGTTCAAATTTAAACAGGACTTCCATTCATTTCTCAAAAACCCAAAAACTTTGATGCCAGTAGGGACAGAGGTTCCAAGGCACTCGGAGCAAATTTTCTAGCTAAAAGAAAACAAACTGATGAAGGCTGGTCATTATAAACACAGTCGCGGCCTTCATAGACTTTCTTCATGAACTCCTCGGTGATATCTGCTCTCCCAAACGTGGCGGGGTGGGGCCCTCCCCTCGACCAGTCCACCCAAGTGATGCTTCTATTTGCTAGGAGATTTGGTGCTCGAATCGTCAGCATGGTGGGAAAGTAATGCTCATCTACATAACATGCTGGTTTGCAGAACTCTGCAAATTTCGGATAAAATGTGGTGTCTTCCACTATGTTGATTGCAAGCTTGCGGTTGATTTCAAACCATTGCGACCCTTTACGCCATTGGGAAATGTTTACTTCGGGTAACATTTTGTCACTATAGCGTCCTCTCCCATGTGGCCCCAGGTCATCAAATGCACCCATGAAGCTATATCTGGATTTCATTATGTAGTGGTAGATGGCGCTGAAATTGTAGAGGGGAATGCAGGACTCTGATGCGAGAACAAACCATTCATTTGAGATATCGAGCAATGCATTAGCAAGAAGTCTTCTCTCGGCATCGCACATACTCATCTTCCCCCATTCTGACACCTGCCAGTGAAGAAAACCAATATCATTTACCACTCACCAAGATGAACAAAGGTGCAATACAAGGTTCAGAATATCTAAAGTAATGATCAAATACAACTGTAACATTTCCCAGGAAACTCTGAATTATATGAATTAAGAAAGAACAACAACACAACGAAGAATTTTCAAGATTAGCAGATACGTCTTTTCCATGACATAAGAAAGGTATGACAAGAAATTAGTATGTAATTTGCCAATAGCCAAAACCAGACGAGAAAAAAGGCGATGCCTGTGGAACTGTTTTCCGCATAGCTGTGGTTAATAAATTACTCAAAACTACCAACTTACTCAACCACATAACAGGAGTCACCACCACTGTTATCCAAAAGTCCAGCCAAGGTTCTAAAAGGCGCTAGGCGGGAGGCGGGCGGCCGGGGGGGGCCTAGCGCCTAGGGGGCCTAGGTGGGGCCTGGGCGGGGCCTAGGCGGGATTTTTTATTTTATGCCAATTTTAATATTTTATCTTACATTTATCCTAACAAAATAATAATATAAAGGAAAACAATCTATAATAAAGATAATAAAGGCATTTGCTTAAAGTTCAAACACATATCCATGTTGCTAATGTAAAAATTCACACAAAAACACGCAATTGTTTAAAGTTCAAACACAAACAAATAATAAAAAATACAAACTAAAAATCCTCATCTCCATATACCTTTATATCTCTCTCTAACTCTTTTTTTCTATATTCTTCCAAGTTAATGTCTCCATCGGGCTCACACTCGTACTCCTCATTTTCCTCTTCCGTATCATTTTCAGACAAAAAAAAAATCATGGAGTTTTCTTACTATAACATTTCTATTATTTCTCTTAGGCTCTAGCACGCTATCTGCTTCGGATGCTTCACCAATCGCTTTCCAAGTAAGGCCCGAACAGTTCTCAACTTCTTCATCTATTCTTATGACGTCGTTTTGTAGCTTAGTTATTAAAATTAAAAAAAAAATAATTGCAATCCTAAATTTTTCGCTTATGTCTCGCCTAATTTCTTTGTCTTGCCCGCCCAGTCCCGTATAATTATCTGGAGGAATTTTTTTTCCTCCTTGGGCATAGGCTAGGCGCTAGGCGGCCTAGGCGTGGCGGCAGGGAGAGGCCTAGCGCCTAAGCGGGGATTAATCGGACCTAGGCGGGGATTTTTAGAACAGTGAGTCCAGCATCTTGATAACTTCTGGGGTATCATCTTCTATGAGTGGAAGTTTTACTCCATATATTGTTCCCTTATGACCTACAATGAATGGTTACCATATTACTGCTGCTTTTCAGGGAGTAGGCTCCGGCCATCACCTAAGAACCTGGCGCTATCTCAAAATCCAGAGTGAATAAGCTTCAAGTCTTGTGAATACATAACAGTCGTAGTTTGGAACACTAAGCAAACCAACAAATTTTGTTACCATATTGGAGGACAATGCACTTGAAATCAACTTAATTCATTACAAAAAGAGTCTACGCACCTTTGTCAGACTTGCCAAATGAAATTCAATCACAAAGAGGATGCTCCCACCACTCACAAGCTACATGGAGTAACTAAGTTTCCCCTTTGTTATTTTTTATATAATGTACGATATTTTTTTTAGTTGGGTAGTTGGAGGACATGTTCCAGACACTTGTAATGCACTTTCCATGTAGCCACACCATCATTAAAATTCACACAGAACTCACCACCAATATAAACTAAACAAAGTTGTTTTGTACTCAATTCCTTTCGAAATAAATATCCACAAATTCCACTCTAAAGAAAAGCTAATCCATACTTCCACACAGATGCACCTAATCACCAGAGGATCAGGAGACTTCTCAGTGATACGGAGAGCCTAATACACAGTTTATTCAGTGTTAAAATCATAATGGGAAACAAAGTCTGCTACCACGTCATGGGCTCTTCATAAGGTTCCCACGCTCCATCAAGTCTTACACCCTAAAGGTCGTCTACTGAAAGTAAACTTTCGAATTAATCTCCAACAAAACTGAGGAAATAATAAGCTTCCTTACGGCTTGCTGACAAACTAGAATGGAAGCGGCCCAATTTGTATAATTTTGATTCAGTTTCCAGTATGTACTTATATTTTGATCTAAAGAGATGGCATATCACGAGCCGTGTCAGAAAAGCATGAAATGCCATTTCTTTACAATATTGTCACACCTAAAATGGCTGGGTCCCACAACCTCATGAAATGGCTCTAGAGAGAGACCTCCTTAATTTAAATTTACGCAAGTATTCCATTTTGCTTCAAATCATTAGTTAAGTCAAATAAGTAAAGTAAGGGAAGAACTAGCCAGACATACATCTAGAGCAACCAGGAAAAAAAAGTAGAAGTGAAAACTTGCTTTGTAATATGAATTCCACCACGATGAAGAACTAATAATTCAAGAAATTTAAAAGAAGCTTCAACTATCACCGTGGAAACTAAAACCAGATTGAGAAAATTTAATGGTAAACACTTTTCAAATTACTGAACCACCACTCTCTTTTAGATTTATTCTAAAGGTGAATTACAGGTTTTATTGGCTCACGTATTGTGCAGCTAAGATAAAGTATACATACTTTATGCAATTTTGATAAGTTATAGCTATTAGATGCATTTAAATAGGATCTTGGATGCAGAAGAAGCGAGAGATCACCAGGAAACTAAAGGGAGCAGCACTTGAGAAAGTTGAGAAGCTGTTGCTAACCACAATAAAAATTAAAAATAGAACGCTGAAAACTGACTAGTTGTTTAAGATATTCATTTATACGATAATTGAAGTTTGCTTTTGTTAAAGGCTGCATGTGAAAGAAAGGAAAGAGGAACAAACTATACTTATTACGATGATAATATATATAAATTAACAACCTGGACCAAACCCGAGTACGGAATAATGCTCAATCCTTGTCAAAACGCACCAGCTGGATCATCTTGGAGCACCACAAACCCCGTAAAATTCATGACAAGTTATTAGTACTCTTGATAATAGAGTTAAGACCTTATACATGCACCAATCTAACCCATATATACGCTTATATTATACAACCTTAGCTTGAGGTATATGCCTAGAAGTGCGACACCTAATTTTTTTATTTCAAACCAAATTAAGGTGTTATAAGGCTACCCTCTTTCAAGATACCGGAGTTCACCCACACAACGAACTGAATGATGCAGACAAGAAAATATATTGATTTTATTTTAGAAGAACATCACTGGTGCAAAAAGTCAATTGTGAAAGCTCCGATACAATTTTTTATGGGCCAAGTAAATGAACTTTTAACCAAAAAAATCAAAGAACAAACAAAATTTATAGCATATCTTTAAGGACAGAAAATTTATCACTTAATAAATATCATTAGTAACTTGACTAAGTAATCATGAAATTTCCATTCAGGACAAGTGAAAACCATAACAGGATGCAGAAGAAATCTTATCTACCATGACGGAACCACTTTCTATTTACATGGGTCAAAATAGGTGTTCCTATACACGAAAATATCATATCTCACTCTTTCTTTATGGGCTATAAATCATCTAAAACATGTTCCGAAATATAAGGAGCGAAGGAATTCAACAATCAATTCAATAATACAAGGATAAAAGAGCATTTAAGCATAATTTAACCATAACAGGGCGGTGAATCAAGAAATAAAAGGAAAATGTCGATTACAACAAACTTGCACAGTTTTTCCCCATATGCATAATATTCCATAAAACATAGAACTAAGTGGAAATAAGTAGAAATTGGTCCAGACATACCTGACTTGGTATATGTCTCTTGTAGAAAACTGATGAAGATGGAAAACTGGGGTGAAATGGTGGAAGTGCATGAACATAGATAGAATACCGCCCACCATGCCCATTGAAAAACCTCTCCCAAAGAGGTGCCAATGGCAATGGCCCCTTAGTCAAGAACATGAATGCAATCTTCGGAATTCTGTTAAATGGATACTCTTTCCTTCGCGGCACAAAAGATGCCCGCCATAAGAGCTCCTTGTCACTCATATTGTGCATCAAATCAGATGGGGGTTTGGTCCAATGATCTAAACTAATAGGTTTTTCAACACAAGACAGGAAACTGGTCCTAGATGTGTCTGACACCACAATGCTCTGACCTCCAAAATGCCGAATCAGGTATATGCTAACAACCAAAAAAGTGATGCTCAAAACCAGAAACAACACAAGTAACTGAAGCAGCCTATGAGGCAAAACCCTAGATTGGTTTGTTCTACTTGTGACAGTAGGGTCTTTGCTTTCCTCCATTACAAAACCCCTTGATTGCATCTTAAAAACAAAACTATACCAAATTTCACCTTCTGAATATCCCCTTTTCTAATAATTCAAATCCAATAACACCCTTTTCGCATTCAAAGCACTGCAATTTTTTCCCCAAAAGCTATCAACTTCACACTCGAAAATGAATTGGGTTTCAATATTACCATGTGCGGATTTCAAATACTACAAAAGATTCAATAATCAAGCGTTTTCAGTACAATAGCAGAGCAAACTATCCAAAATCTGAACTGGGTTTTATGGGTTTTACTCTAAAGCAGAGTAACAACTAGCAACACATCTAACAGTAATCACAACAATAATTTGAGATAACAAGACATGGTCATGAGGCCAAAAGGAACAATTTTCTTCTTTTGGTCAATAATATAGGCAGATTCTAGATCAAAAAATGAGAAGGAGGTCATTAAAACGAGGGAAGATAAAGAAAAGGGAGTATTCACACTTCACAACATACCATGAGGCGCCGAAAAGTGAAATTACGAGAAAGTAGATCCACTGATTGAGTCTTGGGGTCCTTGAATAGCACCAGTTAAGGTTAGGCAGAGGAGAAAAGTAATCAGCAATTCGAGAGAGAGAGAGAGAGAGAGAGAGAGAAGGTGGTGAGAAAAAATCTAGAGAGAAAAAAACAAGAATTGGGTGTGGAACTTGGGAAGAAGAGAAGAGATCTAAGGAAAGAATGTAGTGGTTTAAGAATGTTTATATATTCACATGAGCGAATTACATCACACCATGACCATATTCACGCAAAGAGAGAGGAGAGAGCGAGAGAATAGGTTAGGAGGTTCTTTGTCTGGCAGTTCTCCCGGTAATTTAAAAAGAGAGAGAGATCTGCACTTCTGTTGAGCATATCATACGTTTACTTTATTTAAAATATGCAATTATTTATTTCTTGTATATTTTATAAACATTATTAACATATGATTTTTGTGTCACTAAAATACGTCTGATAAAAAATAATGGTATTATCTTGTTTATTTTATTTTATTTAACTATTGTTTTCAAGTTAATGAATGCGTGGCATACAATATATTGTACTATGTGTGTAACATTAGCTTTGTATGGTTAGTTATATTTTATTGGATAACTTTATGTACATTATAATTAAATATTATTTTAAATATTATATATATTTTAATTATTAAAAAATAAAATTTGACATAAATTTTTATGTCAGACTTTATCGTTTAATAATTAAAATCAAAATATTATATTTAATAAATATTATGTATTTCTACTTATCTTATTCTATTTACTCTATTTTATCTTAAGTTAATGTATATAAAATGAAAATGGATGGGTTAAGTCACATCAAATGTTGCTATGGCACGGCGAAAAGGGAACAAACATCATTTAAAGTAATAAAATGACAAAGTTATATATAGAGAGAGAGAGAGAGAGAGGAAAAGAGAGGAATGACGGTTTAAAAATATATTTTTTAAATAATATAATTTTATTAAAAAAATTAATAATATTTTCATAAATAAATAAAAAATCACATAATATCACATTATTTCACATTATTTTAAAAAAAAAAAATTTAAACAATATTATTTTGATAAATATATGATATTTAAAATAAATAAATTATTTAAAAATTAAAAAGTATGATTTAAATCTGTTATATATATATATATATATATATATATCATAATGCCAACAATTCCTGATGGGCCCACCGTCGACAACAAATCAAGGGTTGCAGCCGCCTAGACCTCTCTATCTAACGTGAAACGACGTGGGATTGTACTCCCTATAAAAGAATCTTATTTAATGTTCTTAACCTACAAATTTACATAAAACATACCACGCATAAAATCTTAATATTTATTTTTAAACAGCTTTTTATAATCTATTCTTCCCCTTTTGACCAAACCAACATGCTGAAACAATGATTAAGCAAGGGAGAAGGAGAGGCTTTTGGATTTGGCACCCCCAAGTCCCACCTCCAACCAAATTTAGGAATCAGATGAGCTATATATTTAATTATCCCTCTCTCCGACTGCATAACTATTATTTATAATTATCATATTATAAATTAAATCAACAGCTATCAATTAATTTAATTTACTTTACTGTGTTGTATCATTTTGCAAAAATTTAAAAATTGTAAACCAACTCTGGGTATTTATTAGCTAAGGAACTATTAATCATTGCTTAATATTTAATACAATTAGAAATATGAATTAAGAAAAAAGTTCTAGTGCACAAACATATATTTTGAACTCTGGTTTCATTTTAAATCTACATTATTCATATATATGTTGCTCAGAACAAAAGGAAAGAAAACACGAGTATAATTAACAGACCCAAGATGAGCTAGAATTGAAACTTGGAAGTAACAAAATAAGCAAAACAACAGCGAACACAAATCATGAACCAGCGGCGAAGTCGCATTCAATGAATGGGTACCTCCTCGTTTCAAGACATTTTCGAAATTCGGCACGGCTCGCCGGCATCCTACTGGATGCACATTGCACAGATTGCAAATGAATTCAAGTGAAGTTTCCCTCGCTTTAATCCACTGAAAGCATTTAACAAGTACGTCTAAAGTAATTGCTGATCTATCTCGCCTTGAAACGTAAGGCTTCAGACAAATTCCCTTCACATACAAAGCAGTCGAGTTTTTACTACAGTTATTGTAAGCAAACAGTTAGGCGGTACCCATTTTCCCATGATATACCAGTGATAAATGAATCCCTCATGGCACTATCTACTTCGCCACATCGAAAGTAGCACCAAGGTTGGAAATCATAACTGGGCATTCTCCCTTCTCATCATATTCAGCAAATTCTCCTTCAGACAAGTCAATGTCCTTAAATTTGGTTCCTGCAATCTATACCAATGAAAAGCACGTAAGCTAAAAGCACTAAAACACAAATAGATTAACACTCTGTTTCTGAGTTTTAAAATGGACAGAAGAAAAGTAATGGTCGGAAAACTTAAATTTTCTGTCCAATTATTGTGTTTTTGAGTTTTTTAATAAACAGAAAAGCAAAGAAATTGATAGAAAACTTTACCATTTTTCCTGACAAAGTTTTTCATCCAAAATTGGCCTGATTTGGATGGAAAATAAAGATCAAATAAGTAATATTTTCATAATTCTCATATTATTCTCAACTTACAATATAACAATTTTTTAATTACAACTCATGTTCCCACTTTCTCCCTCTCAATCTTCAATTTGATCAGAGTTTGAGAGAGACAACTAAAGCTCTGATCATACATACTCGCATGGCGGAGAAGCAGCTGATCGTGGCTATTGAAGGTACTGCTGTCGTGGGTAGCCCTACCAGCATCCCGCATGGTTTTTAGTGGCCCTGGGTTTGTAAGGCAGGAGCCTCATTCTTGGGATTCTGGGACGCGAATGACCAAATTGTTTGAGTGACAATATTGTACTTCGCATTGCTAGAGTTACAGTATAAATATACATCTTTTGATTAGGTAAGCAGTTGGCCTAGAAAAACTGAGATGCAAAATTTTGTCTTTTTGTACTTTTGATGTCCTAGCAAGAATGGTGTAACATTTTGGTAGAAATTTTGAGTGGACGAATTGTTTTATGGGTATATGGTCATTTGTTCATTATATGTATTTAGGTCCCCAATTATGTTTTTTTTCCCACTCACTAAGAACAACTAGAGCACCACCTGGGAGTTGACACTCCCATACAAGCTTCGGTTAGAAACCTCTAAAATGAGCTGGGAGGCTGTTCAGGCCATGTGACTCTTGGACTGCGCTAGATAAGCCTAACTTAGGTTGACAACTAATCATTATGCAAACAGTCACACATCTATGTATGATTATTATTTAGATAAGCCACGTCAAGGTTGCACCTTTTACTTTCATTGGTTGTTAGAGATACCGCCTGAGCTAAAAGCTTATGATAATTTCTTTACATTTTCTAACTAAAACCTTGCTGGCATAAGGGTAATTACATTCTTTTTTATTAGATTTTTCTTGCAAATTAGGCCTTCTAAAATTTATGTCCCCAAAATTCTATATCAACAACCATCTTCTTAGTAGGCTATTAATTATCACTTAGATGTATGAATACTATTTTACTCAAACTATAATGAAACTATATTTTAGATGAGATATCCAAAATGTTAGCCTGAATCCTGACCAGGGGCAAAGCCACTATTATAATTCAAGAGGGGAAAATTTAAAGGTGTAAAGTTATAATTTCTTCCTTTATTAATAAAGGGTGTAATTTCTATATAAGTGCAATCACGTTTCCTTAATTTTATTGGACAATTTTGTTAACTACTTCTTCTAGCTTGTATTTTTTGTACATATAGATTTCCTCACATGTAATTGAAGGGTAAATTTGTAAAAGATGATTTTTTTTTCTTCTTTTTTTCATTAGAACTCAGAAACACAAGAAAAGAAAAAATTTAAATTTTCTATTAAAAACTCAGAAACGATACAAAGGAAAAACTTTGTTTTCTATTCTTTTCTTTTCCGTTCTAATTAAGTTTAGATTCTTTTCTTTTCCGTTCAAAACTCAGAAACAAAGTGTAAACACAAACATATAGGTGTCGCGCATTATTTAGCTTCAAGATATATCAAGAGAATCCCCACAAACATGTATATATATATATATATATATATATATATATATATATATATATATATATATATATATATATACAGGGACGGATCCACTCTTTAGCATACCTGGGCAACTGCCCCGGCAGCCGCCGACCGTCCACTGCTTCTCTGCTTCTTCTTCCGGCAAGTCGGCAACTAAGTGCCCCGACAGCGGCAACCACACCAGCAGTTCCAAACCTTCATCCGAAGCTAATTTGGTCCCAAAATCTACTGGGCGAACTTTTATTACTCTGCCAATCAATAAGTGTTTGGCTAATCCCACAAGAGCGTGACACTGTGACAACTGAATGATGACAGAGAGATGAGAGATGGGTAGCCTGACAGGAGTAGCAAGCAAGATGGGGACTTGTTTATTTGCCTAATTTTTTACCGGTTTTGTTTTTTTAAAACACGACTCCATCTCCATGTTGCCTTTTGTATGGACCCACAAATAACAACAACAATTCTAATGAACTTGGTCCTGGTCCAGCAAGGTTCCAACCGAGAATAAGCAGCCTATTGGTTTTAAGTGGCAAGTCCAATAATTACTAAGTCAAGCCCATTATTTTATTAAATGAAGCTTATTGCACCCAGCCTCCTAGTTAAAGTCTAAAAGGAATTCCAAAGCACAAAAGTTTTTAAAAAAGGGTATCATCAGATTCATACAAGGATAGATCGCAGCAGCAAAGGGAGAGAAAAAAAAGCAAATAGGCGAAGCAGAGACGCGAAGCTTCAAAGATTTTCATACAACGAAACTTTGCCCTGGCTGGAAAAAATTTCTGGATCCGTCCCTGTATATATATATATACACACACATATATGCCTGCAAAATATACTTTTCACAAGAAATATGTAATCAAGGGGATATAACACAGCAATACTTAGCATGGCTACAAAGATATTGACAATGGTGAGACACGGGAAAAGGTAAGCATGCACACATAAATTATCCAGTCACACAACAATCAGGAAGTACGAGATACTAATTCATTGCAGAAATTATAAAACAGTAGATTGTTTCATCTACGAGAAAGAAAAAGGAAATCATATATTTTTCCAGTTTTCATAATTATTTTCTTCCCCTTCCACAGAACAGTGAAGACCCAAATTTCCATAACTCTTTAACCCTTCCACACACACAACAGTGATGATTTTACAAGCATGTAACTCTCAATTTCTAGTTGAAAGTCGCCTGCACCTTTTAAAAAAAAGGAAGTAAAAGAACAATTGCATCTTACACAGTAAACCCAAATTAGCTTTACAGCATTAGGATAAAACCTTCTCAACTCCCAAAGTCATATAAATGCATGGGAAAACTCAAAAATTGTTCCGTTCCTCCAAAAATTTCATATGATTTGGTACTGTGTAAATGACTTTATAGTAATAAAAAATGAACAAATTTGATTTGTCAAGAACATACTTTTAAGGTATAATAATGGTACTCCACAACTCTGAATCAAATAAAATTTGTAAATCTCGCTTATTTTTGCATGCTTTTTTCATCTATACGGTAGACTTTTGTTAAAAAGTCTAAATGAAGTCATTTTTTAGATTAGGGTATCTAACTTGTGTAAATATGTCAATCAAGTAGTAAACTCCGACCAATAAATACAATTTCCGATCATGACATTCAAACAAGCTTAAAATTCTTTCTACAGCTTCATATAGTGCTGCACCATATTTGGGATCTGTATAGGTTAAATGTCAACGAAGACGATGAAAATAACGTCATGCTATAGTTAACAAAGATTAAAAAGTTAGGATTAAGAAGATACTAGAAATCCTCTGTAACACACTTTACACCATTTTTGGACCTCGTACAGGATTACTGTTGCATCAATATTTTTTTTAGATAGAACTAGTAAATCAAAATAACTCGCTCCCACAAATTTGTGAACAAAAATTATCAAATGGTTTCATAAGAAACAAGAGACTAGGCGACGAGAAGCATTAGCGAAATAGCTAGCCAGTGACCTAAACCCCTTCCCTTTGCGAACAACAAAAGAAGTGCCTAGGGTATTAGGAATCACTCACAATGACTAGATGACCAAAGTCATAACTTAAAAATAGCGACTCCCCAACCACCAAATTTTGTTCAACAGTGAAGGGGATGGTAGCAATATAGGTGTTTGTAATAAAACGTTCACATGCAATACTGAAGCTGTAGAAGGCACCGCTTCAGGTATCCAGCCTGCGATGTTACTACTTTACTACACACAGATATAATCAGACATTGTTGGACACATACCATGCTCATGACCATGAGCCGTGTGTACAACACTGATACTTCAACCATTTAATCAAAATTCTACCTAGGTTAGTAGTAGTTAGTAGTTACACTAACATTACTTCAATAGAAAGAACCAAGTTTATATGCAAAAGTTATGCAAGTACATTAATTATACATTGCCAAAGGCTTCATTACACATGTATCCTCATTACTTGGTTGCTAGCTTGGTCAGTGGAGATGAGACACAGACAAGATGCAGCATTGATACACACAACAAATCCTAAAATGCAAATTACTAACACCTCTAAATGTAACCTAGTGCATTCTAGAACTAAATGCAGCAGGATGTCCACCATTACGATGAAGTGATTCAATCAAGGGTTTCCAGCAAGTAAACCATATGGATCGCAACATATACAACTTGACAATCCTATATCTCATATTACAGTATAATACAGAACATGCAAAGACTTACAGATTCAGCTTTCCAACCACCACCAAATACAAATTCCAAAGGCTCATAACCCCCGCAGTCAAATTGCATAAGAGGGGTGTATTTCCCTAGTTAACTAAGTTCCTGAGTCAATGGACGGCCTTTGCCACTGATCATAGTCACAGTTCCATCCCTCCCACAAAACTTACACTGAAAACAAGAAGAACAGAGAAGTCAAAAAAAAAAAGCAGCAACAAATTAACCAAGAGAAATAAATGATCCCGATAAGAATAAACTAGGGGATGAGTAATTGTTCATCAAAATTGATTCATACTTAATAGAAAAGAAATTAAAATGAGAAAGCCCAAAACTCAAGCTAAACCTAATTCTACAGATCTGTTATTTACTGCAGTGCAGGCTCAATTATTGAAAACCCTTCCTTGGATAAAATCCCTGGCTTGTAAAGCATATCAGACATAAATTATTTGATAAATTGATTTCAATTTATACAATATGCCCATGGTGGTCTATAAGAGCATCTCCAGCAATGCTTTGCAATGCATTCCTAGACTATATTTAGTCTAGGATTTATACTTCCGCTCCAGCAGATGGATTAAATATAGTCCAAGACTATATTTGATATCCTCAAAAGACTATATCTATGAATGAGATAGTCCATGGACTATAAATTTATTAATATTTAAATAGAAAAGTAGAAAGATGATAGGAGTTTTGTTAAATTTATTAATTATTTTAATCTTTTTATATTATAGTCCATAGGATAGTCCATCTGCTGGAATGGTGGAAGACTAAAGGACATTTGATGATGTCATATGGACTAAATATAATCCATAATATAGTCCATCTGCTGGAGATGGCCTAAGGTTTTTTATGTAGATGGACAATATATATGCGTGTGTGTGTATGGGAGGAGGGGGGAGAGAGAGGTCACCTTCTGAACAAGATTAGTGGTACCCTTTGGAATAGGCACTGTTTCATTCAAGCTAACATAAGTCTCTTTCTTTGTCAACTCTCCACAGTTCCCACATTTCATCTACAAATCACAACAAAAATTGAGGTTTTGTTTAACTACAACAATAGCCATGCAAAATTTAAGAAAGATCATATTGTATAGCATCTGATTCAACTCGCAGGAACCACATTTAGCTAGAAATCTTGAGAAATGTGTTTAATAAAGAATAACTATAACAGACTGAAGAATGAGAACAAATTGGAGAAATATGAATTAGAAAGGGGAAAAAGAGTGTAAGCTTTCATGCTTAAAAATCCCTCGAAACTAAAAGCATGGTATGCTAATCAAAAGCAACAATAATTTTCTTAATTCAATAGAAATAAAGAGGCAGATAGAAGAACAAGAGTTAGTACTAATTGTGTAGTGTGTAGCTTCTGTTTTCCTGGCTCTAGTGGTAAAAGCGCAGAGCCCTATATATCCACATAAACTAATAAGGAAAATTTATACTTGGGGGTAATTGGTAAATACACACACACGTGTATGTGACACACAAAACAAACACATGAGATCCTAAACAGAACCAAGGATACTGACCTAAAATTGAAGTGCGAGAACTAGGTAGAGTCAATTTACTGACAAACGTAATACAGACAACAAACACATGAGATCCTAAACACAAACAATAATATTAACCTTCATCTGAAGTGAGAGAAAAAAATAAAACTCAGCTTAAATTTATTCCTACCCTAACGTGTCAAGAATAAAGTAAAGAACAGCCGTGTACTCAACCAAGTGAGCTAAGATATATTAAAAGTTCTTTCACATTATTACTCACTATATAAAGGAAAGGAAAAGAAAAGAAAACTTAAGCTCCATATCTAGAGGGTATAATAGAAATTATAAAAGATGATTTTAGGTTATTTAGTTCTCCGTCCATTTTTGGACAGAAAAGTTTGGCCAGAAAAGTGGCTAAGTTTTCTGTCCATTTTTTTTTTCTTTCCTGTTCATTAAAACTCAATAACAAATGAAGTGAAATAAAATAATACAAAATAAAAGAGTAAATTCATTCTGTAAACAATACAAACGCATATTGTATTGAAAATAAACACATAAAATACAAAATGAAAAGATATACACACAATAAGCCCATGAATAAGAACATATTCAACTAAACGAGCGAGGGCAGAATCGATTATCTATAGAGCGCTGATACAAAAGATATCAGTAATTCATATGAGAGATTTCAACAACAAAAAATGGTACTAATCGAATGAATTGTGTATGAAAATGCGTGCATAATAGAAACGAATCGAGAAATTGAAGAGAGACCTTGAAGTAGTAACTGAAGTTAGGATCGTCACAGCCTCTTCAGGCTGAAGATCGGTGAGGTTCTCGAGCTCGGCGGTGATCATCAGCAAATAGTTCACCATTTCTTTCTCTCTCTATGCTAAGAAGCTTTTCAGATTTTATCTCTTGTTCTTTTTACTAGTACTGTGTTTAGCGTATTGGGATGGAAATATTTGATTCGTTGGAGGACATAATACGCCCACACTGGGACGCCGAAATTACACCTATACCCATTTACACTAGATTGCAATACCTATATTCTTTGGCTTAGAGTATCTCCAGCAATAACTTTTTAGACTATATTTAATTTAAGATTTATTTTTCTGTTCTAGCAGATAGACTAAATATAGTTCACGACTATATTTGATATCCTCAAAAGACTATATCTATAAATGAGATAGTCCATGGACTATAAATTTACTAATATTTAAATAAAAAAGTAAAAAGATGATAGGAATTTTGTTGAATTTATTAATTATTTTAATCTTTTTATATTATAGTTCATGGGATAGTCCATCTGCTGGAATGATCGAAGACTAAAGGACATTTGCTGATGTCATATGGACTAAATATAGTCTATAAGATAGTCCATCTGTTGAAGATGGCCTTAGCATTTTGGCTCAGTAGCATTGTGTTTGGGAGGTTAAAAGAGAGGATAAATAATTAAAAGATAAAAATTTAGGAAGAGATAATGAAAATGACTTGTATATAAACTAATTTTATGTTAGACATAGTTCACTATTAAATAAAGAATTTTTTTAGAATGTTGAAAATAATGTCATTCTAAGCGTTGAAAATAATGCATAATAATATTTATTTATATATTTGCACTGAATTCAATGCATAAAAAATAATATATTAATGGATCACATGTATTGAATTCCGTGCAAATATATAAACAAATAAAATTTACCCTTATTTTCCACCCTTAAATAAAATAATAACGTATGAGTTTTTTTTTTACACTTTTAGATCTTGTATTTATATATGTCAATATCAAAATAAATTTATATATCTTCAGCACCATCCTCATTCTCAACAAAATACTTATATTTTTCATCCATATCATCCGGATCATCAATTACCCTGATACCCTTTTGAGAGTTTTCGTATAGATTCTTTTTACCAAACTTTTTTTTTGTAAATTTGGAGAAGAATACAATATTTTTTTCATATAGAAAATCTATAAGGAAACTCTCAAAAGGTTGGGGAATTGATGGTCAAGGTGATAATAGTGAAAAACATGGATATTTTTTGTTGAGAATGAGGATGGAGATTGATGGGGTGTGATTTTTTTGGGCTTATCTCTTTGGGCCGGGGTTCCTTTCTTTGCATGTGGCTTGGGCCGGGTCAGACTTCTTTCCTTCCTATTGGGCCCGAGGCCCGGGGTCTGAGATCTTTTCTTGATCAGGCGGTTGATAGGACGTTTGGGCCATTTTGTCCACTTTGACGGACTGACACAGGGAACAGCCCATGCTAGTATCTTCCCCCAAAGGACCAAGTGGAACAGATGGAAGAGAACGTCATGTTTGCACTTATGAGGGTATGACTGGACGTCTTACGATGCATGGATGGTTATATACTGGCAACTTCACAATTATAAAAGTAATTCATCTTTTTACAGTACAAACATTAAGCTATCAAACTTCAGAGAGATTCCAGCTAACACTAAAAGGTCCTTCATTGTGACGTTATTCCCTTGAACTTACTCTTACACCGGAGCATCTCTGGACGGTCCAAACCACGACTGTCTCGACTGTCTTGTGAGATGGTAACGGTTTGTTACGTGTGCAGGTATCTTGCTGACGGGTGATTACTATAATATCCCGGATATTTCACAAGATTTTTAAATAAGGTCTTGATGATAAAATAAAGGTTGAGGTTAAAACTTAGATTTGGAGAAGTAACAGTTGTAGAGAAGTGAGTAAACATTTGACCCTAATCTTGGTGCTAGGATTAAAATGTGAATGAATATAGGTTTTTATATTTTAAAACCTAGAATTTGATTATGTGTATACTTGGAGGTATATTTATAATAAGGTAATATAATACTTTTAAAGTTCGATGAATTTATTGGACTAAAAGAGATTATGTAAGAAGTTTTTACTTTGGGGTCTGAGGAAATTTATTATGGAAATTCTAAGCTTTTGGAGGATTCAAGCGAAAATTTGAGGTTTAGATATAAAGCTAATCTTGGTAAAGTGATGGGTGATCACTGGAAATGAATTTGAGTTCTGTCATAAAGGGACTAGGACAGTAATTATAAAACAATAAGTAAAGCGATGCCTAGAATAAGATAATCGACGTGATTAGTCGGATAGGCATGGGTTGTAGAGAGTTGAAAATGAAACAAACTCTGATATTTTATTGGTAATAGAAATTCCAAGGATGAAATCATTTGTAAGGATTGAGTCTAAAACTTAATCTGAGGAAAACAATTGCTAGGAGTTAAAACCTAGAATTGGTTGAAGGGGTATACGATAAGGTATACACCAAGTTATGTAGCTATATGATATATATGTACAGATAACTTGATGAGGAAGAATTACCCTCATATTTTTGAGTTACCTTATACTGAAATTTCGGGGACAAAATTATTATAAGGGTGGAAGAATGTAGCGACCCGGAATATTTTGATATAGAGAAGTGAAATTATTGACAGTAATTGTAAATTCTGGGCGATTAATTAAATCAGTGTATGGACTCAGGTATTTATTTATGGTTGATATAATTAAAGGTATTAAAGAAAGTTCAGTTAATGAGTTGATTTAAATTAATGGACCAACCTAGGTTGTGTAATATTAAAATATTGATATGGTTAATGAGCTATGTGATTATTAATTAATGAAAATGCGTAAGCATTTATAAAGTTATATTTATTTCCATTTGAAAAGTTAGGAGAAATTGGAAAATGACCAAGCTACCCTTGACAAGTTGATTCATAACCTTGGTGTTATAGAAGAGAGGAAATATTCAAAACGTCCGTGACTAAGAAAAGGCAAAATGGTTAAAGATCGACTAAAGGAAGTCAACAACCCGAATTTGAGTTCGGGATGGAATTTGGAAACGCGAGCTGCACCGTTGAGTCCAGAACGTCGAATTTAGCTAGAAGAAACGATAAACACATTTTGGTGCCGGGATTGACTTTTGGTCAAAGTCAATAATTTAACCGGTCAAGGTGAAAAGTCAAACTTTGAGTTTGAAGAGGAATTTTGAGAAACGGACTTCACCATGACGACGGGAACGTCGAATTTAGTGAGTATGGACTGTAAACACGATATGTGTTTCAGTTGACTTTTTGGTCAAAGTTGACCATTTGACTTTTTAGGATAAAAGGTCAAACTTGAAGTTCGGAAGTGAATTTGAAGAAATGGATGTTACCACGACGACGGGGACGTCCAAATTAGTAGGAATTGACTGTAATATTGAAAAATATAATTTTCGGGTTAAACAGTCAATGGACGGGTCAGATAATTAAAAGTGGGACCCAAAATAAAAAAAAAAATAACTCTCCAGAGATTTTTTTAAATGGCCCCAGCTGTATTTCTCAGCAATTTAGTGGTTGGATAATTTATTAAGCCACTTAATGCTTTATCCTAATGTAATCCAAGTTGACCAATCAAAATTCAACACATTTCCTTATCTCTTACATTGGTTATTTAATTTAATTGCCTAACCCACGTTGGAAGAAGAAAGAGGTCAACAAACATTAGAGAGAGAGAGGGATGCTCACGGTAAAAGAAAGATGAGGAGGAGCAAATGAAATCAAAACTTGAATCAAGAAGAGAAAAGAGGAAAAACTTTGAAGGTTGTTCGGGGAATGTAATGTTAGCGTGTGCCGGATAAACTTATCAGGCAAGTCTTTCAGTACTTGCTCCAATGTGTTACATGTTTTTATGAGTAAACATGACATTAATGTGCATTTATGCAACAATGTGTGATAAATGGTTGATGTTCATTAAATGATAATAGATGCATATTATATATTGAACTGTTTGATATGGTAAATGCTATGCATGAAAAGCATGAAGCATGAATTTAAATGCAACGCATGATATGCATAAAATATGTATAGGTTGTAAAGCATAAGATGCATGAAGTATGATAACATGTCGTTATGTGCTATGTGATACATGTTGGACTTGCTGAGCCGTCGCGCTCATCCTTGCTTTAAATTAACATTTTCAGCGGAGTAACTGAAGAAATTTCGGAAGGCACTAGATTACGGAAGATGGAAATTGCAATGTTGTTAAAAACGACATTCAATGTAACTATCTTGATATTTGAACTTGTCATTGTTCAGTTAGTAATGTTTTTAGCTATGATAAAGAATTTGTAAATGTTACGGGTTCTGAGCGAACAAGTAAATAGGAATTTATTACACAAATTATGAAGTTAAATTATGAGCTAGAATTACTCATATTGTTGCAAAGAAAATGAATTAAGTTGTAATAAATTTTGGTTAAATGAATGAAGGATATTCATTATGAAAACAAGTTGTATACTTTACATTTTATCAATGTAAACTTATACAAATGAAATACTTTAAGTAAATTAGCTTATGCCAAGTTTTCGGTATGCTAAAATAATGAATTTAAGATGCTGAATTGGGAATGCAGGATGCTATTTTGGATATATAACATGCTAAATTGGAAATTTAAGATGCTGAAATAGGAAACCAACTTGCTGTTTTGGTAAACGGTTTGCTGTTTTAGTAGTTCAGCTTGCTGTAATGGTTTTTCAGCTTGCTGTTTTGGTAATCTAGTTTGCTGAATCTTATATCTAGCTTACCAGATTATAAAGAAGAACTTATAGAAGTAAAGATTAAATATTGAATCATAATATATATGATTTTGTGAGTTAAGAAAAGATGTAAAGATTAAAATTTTGAAATGAATTAATGTTGCAGGTTAATAAGCTGGGTAGTTATCAATGGTTGCTAACCTTCGAGATAGATTTGTTATATTCCTATAAAGGTTAATACACTTGATTTATGTAAGGATATTTTGAAATAAATTTAATTACTTAATGTCTTTAAGTTGTATTTATGGAATTAAATGTTAGCATTCGAGGTTTATAGTAAAGACCAAGGAACAAGAAATGCTTAATAACCTAGCAGGATTGAAGTTATAATTTGGTAATAATTTTGCCATTAGGATTGATAATGGATATCAAGTTTGATTTGAATCCCTTAGACGTAAAATTTTGGGATAAATATGTTATGGTAATATTCTTGATTGGAGATCATGTTCTTGAAATAAAAGATGAACCTACGATAGACGAGTGCTAATATTATTGGACTCGATCGGATAGTAAAAGTCATGGTATTATTATAATGGCTTATTGTTGAAGTGTAAGTTTTTGTGTACTCACAATTATTGTGGTAAACTGATCATGATATATATGATTTTGAGATCAAGGAAATTAATGTAAAGATTTCGATTCAGGGGAAATAAAGAAGATTTTAATAGTTTTTAAATAAACTAGTTTATCAATTAATATATTGAGTTTTAGCAGCATTAAATTATTAAATGTTGTGGTTATTCAGTGAATGCCGTGCGTAACGACCGGGGGTCGCCGCCCGTAGCTAGAGTGCGGGGATTCCCGGGGCGTCACAATTACGGCAAGAGGGAAAATTAGACGTCAACATTGACGCTAGAAGGAGGGCTGTTTGATACTTAAGTCACCTTGTTATTTTCGAATAAAAATCATTCTTATAGAAGGAAGAGGTAGCTCTAATGGGGGTCGACAAGGGTCTTCCTTTGACCCCTGTGAGGAGAATACTGGAGCCTCGAGGAAACACCGGTCGGGAGTCCATCGGTCGGAGCGAACTCGGGTCCACGCTTATTCTGAACCCGTTAAGAGGCGCCTGTTTACACCTCCCGCTTCGGAGAGGCGTGAGTCGTATCGAAAGAGATCGGAGGATGAAGTATCACCTTCAGAGAGGATCCTCCAACGGGAACACGCCGAAATAGATAAATGGTCCCGGATCAGGGAGGCAGGGATCGAATTGGAACCCTTGCGTTGTAGACAGGTAGATTGGCAGAACCACTTAATGAACTTACAAGAGGATTCGTCCGCGACCATTGATAGCAGAGAGCGGGTCGATACCCCGCAAAGTCGACCTAGGTCAGAACGAGGAAGGGGGATGCATGACCGGGAAGGTCGGGACGATATAAGGGGCATACACCAGTCTCAGGGTTACATGAGACATGACCGGGACGATCGGGACGAAATAAGGGGCCAACACCAGTCTCAGGGTTACATGAGACATGACCGGGTCGGGACGAAATAAGGGGCCAACACCAGTCTCAGGGTTACATGAGACATGACCGGGACGATCGGGACGAAATAAGGGGCAAACACCAGTCTCAGGGTTATATGAGACGTGACCGGGATGGTCGGGGCGAAATAAGGGGTCCGCGCCCATCCCAGGTTTCCATGGGACACATCGGCCGCACAAGCGAGGACGGGTCAAAAGGAGCACACCCCGCTTCCCTCGGTCAGTGCTCTCGAGAAAAGGTGAAGACCTCGGACTATGAAGCGGGACAAGGCGGCCCAGTGACAGTGTCGGGTCGGCAAGATCAGCGCATGGTTCCTTATGTACCCACAGCTGACCCAGTTATGGAAAGAATTGCCGAATTGGAGAAAAGGCTGGCGGCGGCGGAAGCAAGTCCGACAACGAGATCTGAAGCCGAGGCGTCCAGACCTATGCCTTTAGATCCAAAATCTCCCTTTTCAACAGCTATTGATCAAGAGAAGGCTGATCCCAAGAAGAAGTTGCCACCTCTTGAAATGTACGATGGTTCTGGCGACCCCTACGACCATACCAGTTCATACGAGAGGGTGATGAGATATTATAATCATTCTGAGGCCGGCATGTGTCAGATCTTCGTGACAACGCTAAAGAAGGGGGCCAAGCAGTGGATGATGTCGTTACCCCCCAATTGTATCCATTCATGGACTGAGTTGAGCGTTCGGTTCCATGAACGGTTCGGCAGTAACAAGAGGAGAGGCAAGGTGACGGCTTCTTTGATGCAGATAAAACAGAAACCAGATGAGTCATTGAGTCAGTATGTTCAAAGGTTTTGGGACGCGGTAGGAACTATCACTGACCTCAACATGATACAGGCACTAGGATTCTTCACCACCGGGATGGATGTCACCCAGAACCGGAAGATGATGAAGGACATAATGTTCACCAAAAGACCTCTTAGACGCATACGACGGAGCTGAGAAGTTTATAGCGGTCGATGATGCTATGGATAGTTTGATACCAAAGAGCAGAGGCTTAGAGGGTAAGGCTTATGGTGGGAATCGAGGCGGGGATAACCGACCCCCCTCTTTTGATCGGGTGAAGCAAAGAGGTGGACCGCCAAACCTGGGAAGACCGCCCTTTCAGCCGAGGACGGAGAATCGCGCATATACACCTCTGAGCGCCGACTGGGTCAAAGTTTTAGAAGCCATCAGGCAGGAAGAGGGGTCGGGACCGGCACCGCCGAGCTATAGACCGAGTGGATCAGGTCCCTATTGCTTGTATCATCGTCGGGTCGGGCATACCACAGAGGCGTGCACCGGGCTAATGGACATGATCGAATCCAAAGTTCAGAAGGGTGAACTAAAACAGTTCGTGGTTGGCAGAGGAGTGAGAACAGATAATTATAAGTCAGGGACTGAAAAGGGGGTCGAACCGAGTAATCCTCCTCGAAGAGTAGTTGACATTATAATAGGGGGGTCTTCCCCGGCGAAACTTGGTAAGAGGCGCCGATCTTCCGGCTCCATATCGACGCTGACTGGTCCGTGCTCGTCAACCTCTCGGCCTTACCCCAAAATGGTCATCTCCTTTTCCGACGATGACTATCCGACCGAAGCCGTTGAGCCTCACGAAGGAGCTTTGGTAATCACTGCGCAGGTTAGGCCTGTGGATATGAAGAGAATAATGGTTGACAATGGGTCATCGGTGGATGTGTTGTACAACCATGCGTATCAGAGAATGAATCTTCAGGGCGTGAGGTTGGAGGTTGGGGCAGAGTCACCATTATATGGGTTCAGAAATGAAGCAGTACCTGTGATCGGTACCTTGGAGCTACCTATGGTGTTCGGCACAGCTCCACGGCAGGTAAAGTTTTTTGTTGTTCAGGTGGATTCTGCCTACAATGCAATCTTAAGGCGAACCACTTTGACTGCTTTAAATGTTGTTATATCCATACCTCACTTCAAGATCAAGTTCCCAACCTCGGAGGGAGTGGGCGAGGTGAAATGAGATATCGATATCGCTCGAAAATGCTATCGTCATGCAGTGACGGCATCGGCTGTTGGGGTCAGCCGGCAGAAGAGTACGATGGTTATCGATGTAGAGCCATATGCAAAGGGGGATACGACACCCCTAGCGTCTCCCGCCGAGAGTGTTGAAGAAGTCGAGTTGATACCTGGCAACAAATTCAAAACAATGAAAATAGGTGTCGAGCTATCGGAGGGCATAAAAACTCAATTGGTTCAACTCCTGCGAGACTATCCTGACATTTTTGCTTGGACACCCCGGGACATACTCGGGATCCCCGAGGCTGTGGCTGTACACCGGTTAGCAGTTGACCCCAACAGGAAGCCAGTGCGACAGAAAAGGAGGATATTTGCGCCCCGAGCGTCAAAAGATTATATACGTCGAGCTCGGGAAGCTTCTAGATGCAGGGGTCATTGAAGAAATCGAATACCCAGAGTGACTGGCCAATGTAGTTCTGGTCAGGAAGCAGAATGGAAAGTGGAGAGTCTGCATAGATTACACGGATTTAAACAAGGCTTGCCTCAAGGATTTCTATCCGCTCCCACATATCGACCAGCTGATTGACGCCACCTCGGGCAATTCAGTGTTGAGTTTCTTGGATGCCTTCTCAGGCTATCATCATATTTATATGGCAAAGGAGGACATCCCCAAGACGGCGTTCATCACCCACCAGGCCATTTATGTCTATCGGAGAATGACCTTTGGGTTGATAAATGCCGGAGCCACCTATGAGAGAATGATGAACACCGTCTTCCGAAGACAGATAGGGAGGAACATGGAAGTGTACGTGGATGATATGATTATTAAGAGCCCTCGGACGCAGAATCATCTTCGGGATTTGGAGGAGTGTTTTGAAACAGTCCGACGGCACAACATGCGTCTGAACCCTGCCAAATGCACCTTTGGTCTTAGTTCAGGTAAATTTTTGGGGTACTTGGTAAGTAAGAGAGGGATTGAAGCTAACCCAGAAAAGATCAAGGTAATTCTAAACATGCGATCTCCACAAAGCTTCAAGGACGTTCAAAGACTCTCTGGTTGCATTGCCGCGTTGAGAAGGTTTATGTTAAGATCGGCAGAAAGGTGTCTTCCCTTCTTCGACACGTTAAAAGGGCTTAAGAACGAGAAAACTTTCTAGTGGAACTCGGAGTGTGAAGATGCATTCCAGGGTATCAAGAAGTATTTGATGGTTGCCCCTTTATTGCAGAGACCGGTCCCGAGAGAACCACTGTACCTTTACCTTTCGGTTGGCCCTTCGGCCGTTGGCGCGGCCCTGGTTAGGGAGGAAGGAGGTGTTCAGAACCTGTGTATTATGCCAGTCATGTTTTACGGGATGCAGAGGTCAGGTACCCGAATTTGGAGAATTGTGTGTACGCTTTAGTGGTAGCCAGCCGGAAGCTCCGACACTATTTTCAGGATCGGCTTATTGTTGTTTACACAACCCAGCCTTTAAAGAAAGTCTTGGGAAGGCCTGACGCCTCAGGCAGGATGATGACGTGGGCTGTTGAATTAACTCAATACAATCTGGAATACCATCCCCGGACTACCATCAAAGGACAGGCTTTGTCGGACTTTATAATTGAGTGTACTTTATCTAAAGATGGAGATGACCCAACTTTCGATGTCGCCCTCATGGTTAGGGGGCAACCGGGCCCTACTTTTTGTTGGACCATGTACGTTGATGGATCAACCAACGCAGAGGCTAGTGGGGCAAGAGTTATATTATTGAGTCCTGAATGTTTCAAGGTTCAACAAGCTATAAGATTTAAGTTTTGAGCTACTAACAACGAGGCAGAGTATAAGGCAGTACTGGTTGGCCTGCGCTTAGCAAGAAGCTTAGAAGTTCGTCATTTGATCATTTTCAGTGATTCACATTTGGTTGTAAAGCAAATCCAGGGCGAGTATGAAGCTCGAGGCGCGAGGATGGCTGGATATGTGGCCGAAGTAAAAATGATGCTGCTTAAATTTGAATCTTATGATGTCAAGGGAATCGAAAGAGAAGGCAACTCTACCGCCGACGCCTTGTCAAAATTAGCTACAACGCAGGTGGAGGATTTTGCGGGATCGGTGTATCTAGAGGTCCTGACCGAACCCAGTATCAATATAAAGGAGCTTCTGTGCATCGAGAGGTCTAATTGCTGGATAACACCCTATCTTGATTACTTAGCTGACGGGAAGCTTCCAACGGATAAGATTTTGGCCAAGAAAATTAAATACCGAAGCTCTTACTTCTGCCTAATTGATGGGGAATTGTACAAGAAATCATACTCATCTCCGTTGTTAAAATGATTAATTCCATCTGAAGCGTCATACGCGCTGAAGGAGGTCCATGAAGGGATTTGTGGGGACCATATGGGTGCTAAGTCGTTAGCGTACAAGCTGGTTCGGCAGGGGTATTACTGGCCTACTATGTTCCAGGAAGCAAAAGGGTATGTCCAGAAGTGTCTTAAGTGTCAAATCAATAGCTCGGTCCCTCGCCAACCTCCCGAGGAGTTGTCATCGGTGATTTCTCCTATCCCTTTCGCCATTTGGGAAATTGACCTGTTGGGGCCCCTTCCCAAAGCCAAAGGTCAACTCCAATACGTGATTGTAGCCATCGACTACATGACCAAATGGGTCGAAGCTAAACCACTTCGCCATATCATCGAAGATAATTGCGTGAAGTTCATGAAGGAGTCGGTAGTTTACCGGTTCGGTATCCCGATGGTACTCGTCTCTGATAATGGTACGCAGTTTGTTGGAAAAAAGTTTAAAGAACTCATTTTCGATCTGGGCATCCAACATCGAAAAACTTCGGTGGCCCACCCTCAATCCAACGGGCAAGTAGAAGTGACCAATCGAGCTCTCCTTAGAGGGGTTAAAAGGCGACTAGATGAGGCTAAAGGGCGTTGGCCCGAGGAGTTGCAAAGCGTCATGTGGTCTTACCGAACTACTCCGCGTTCAACTACGAGAGGCTCACCCTTCAAACTGGCGTATGGGACAGATGCCCTGATCCCAGTCGAGATCGGATCGTCCTCATTCAGGGTGTCATGCTTCAAAGAATTATACAATGAAGAGGAGCTCAGATTGAACCTCGACCTGCTGGGAGAGGTCCGGGATGCTGCGTTGCTGAGGTTGGCCGTTTACCAGCAAAGAACAGCCAAGTACTACAATCGAAGGGTTCGAATTCGAAGGTTTGAGGTGGGAGACTTGGTACTCAGGGAGGTGGAAGCCTCAGCACCTAGTAGTACTGGGAAACTGATGCCTAACTGGGAGGGACCTTATGAAATCATTGAAGTTGTTAGGGAAGGGACTTATCGACTTCGGGACATGATGGGAGTAGATATAAAGAACACTTGGCATGCTGGCAGGTTGAAAAAGTACTACCAGTAGGGATAGCACTCATTGTCCTTGTTAGGGGTCATCGGGCCACCTTGTTGTAAGACTTACTTCGTTATTCTGATGTAATCAGGTTTTAACACGTTATGATTCCTTAATGAAAGCATTATCTGTTCTTACTCATGTTTCTTTGGTTTGATTATTGTGGGCTAAAAGAGAAATTTACTTGATAGAATAAAGAAAATTGACTTTAGTTTACTTGAACTTGTTTTTGTACAATTAAAAATGAAAAATATTACAAAATTAGATTGGGGGGTCTGGGGGGGTTGAGTGTGCAGGGGGCTCATCCTCTTCGTCGACGTTCTCATCTGAGGAGAAGCCCAGTGTAATTGGGTTCACCCCAGCATTGGCCACCATATTTTTGGCAAAAAGATATCCCTTGTTGTACTGGTCCACGATGGTCTCAGTCAACTCACTAGACCTCTTGTACTCCTCGATGATCCTCTGGCGACTGTTTTCCCCTATTGATTCAACTTGGGTCTTCAGTCGGAGATTCTCTTCCTCCAGGAGCTTATTGGCCGTCGTGGACGTCTGAAGGGCTTCATCTTTTTGGGCATTGTCCTTTGTCAGAGCCTCCAATCGCGTCGCCAGTTCCGATCCCTCCTTTTTGAGCCCTTCTACCAGCTTGTTGCGCTCGGCTCGTTCTTGTAGAAGTGTCGATCTCTCATTCATCACATCGTTCAACTTGTCCTCCCAAGATTTGTTGGATGCTTTCAGTTCGGCCAGCTGAACCTGCAAGGACTGTAGGAGGGCGTCTTTCTGGTTATGCTGCTCGTGGAGGGAGGAGTGGTCACTTTGCAGCTGGCTATGCTCCTGGTGAAGCTGGGAGTGCTGGGAGTTCAGCTCCTGTATCTCTGTCTGGAGCTGACGGATGACTTCAGCCTGATGGGGGTTCTTCTCTTGGAACACCATTATGCGGCTGAAGCCTCCCAATGCCTGATCGACACAACAAGATATCAGTGAATCTTTATAAAAACATAAAAGTAGACCGAAGACAGTACAATAGTCATACCTGACCCAGGTGAAGACTGATGGCTCTCACCAGGCTGTTGAGGTCTGATGAATTGAAATGTTGGTCGTCAGCCGGGAGGTTGAAATAATTATATAATTCCTTCGGGAAAGGAGAGGAAGGATCCGATGGAAAGAAGGATAGTTGGGAGAAAGGAGGTACCGTGTAAGAAGGGTTGGTTTTATTTGGGGGGGATCAAGGCGCGCTTGGTGAGGGTTCAGCATCGGGGGCTTTGTCGTGCTGACTCGGTTCGGGTGGGGTGTGCTCTGTGGGTGAAGGTCCGGCTTCTGTGCGTGATGTGGATGGAGGTTTAAGGGATGATGGAATTAGAGGCGGTGCGTCTCTATCTCCTAAGTCGGGGGAGGGAGAACGAGGTAGGGAGGGAGAAAGGGGTCGGATGAAATTTAAGGGTTGGACATAAATGGGTTCGGCGGTAGATTGGTTACCTTCGGAAGCCTTGGATAGCCGTCGGCGCTTTCTGCGAAGCTGCTGCTTCCCGATGTCGGTTAGGTCCAAGGCGTTCTTTCCAAGAGGGGGCTAGGGGGCCTCGGTTTGTTTCCTAGGAGGTTGAGGGGCTTCGGTTTATTTCCTAGGAGGTTGAGGGGCCTCAGTTTGTTTCCTAGGAGGCTGGGGGGCCTCGGTTTGTTTTCTAGGAGGTCGGGGGGCCTTGGTTGGTTTTCTGGAAAGCTGGGGGGCCTCGGTTGGTTTTCTGGAAGGCTGAGGGGCTTCGGCTTGGTTTTTAGAAAGTTGGGGGGCTTCGGTGCGTTGAGGAGGAGCCTGGACGGCAGATCGGATGCGTAGCTGTGTCCTTGGGACATTCGGCTGGGTCTTGTAGATCACTACTGAAACCCAAAGAATAGAGGAAGATTAGTATAAATAGTGAAACAAAATGGATTTCCTAAAGAGATGAAAGAACTTACGTTCGTGGTCATCCAACCACTGGAGGTTGGAAAGGAGGCTGATGTCCCAAAGCTCTGAGGGGATGTTCTGGCAGAACCGTTCAAATTCTTCCTCCCTATATTCGGCGATATCGTCAATGACCGGCTTTTCTGGGTTCCCCCAAGGCTGCAGAAGGTGGGTATCTAGGCTAGACACGAAGAACCAATTACTGTGTCAGCCCTTGTTACTGGAAGGAGGGAGCATCCAAGCCCTTTGGTTGGGGAGGCGGTTCAGAGATCGGAATCCCTGTTCTTTGGTTTTGGTTAGAGAGAAGATGTGGAAGAAGTAGTCGAGGCTGGGATTGATGCCGAACTGCTTGCAAGCAGCGATGAAGCAGACTAGGTGGATGTATGAGTTTGGGACCAACTGAGCGAGTCCGATTCCGACGAAATCGTGAAAATCGGAAATGAAAGGATGAAGAGGGAATCTGACCCCATTCCGAAGTACCTGGGTCAGAACCGCTAGCTGAGGGCTGGTAGGTCTCCAATACATTTTTTCATTTGGGTTGGGGGCCCTTAGAGAATATTCTCCTGGAAACTGAAACTCGGATTTAAAGCCTTCAACGGCTTCGTTACTGACCGATGACTGGGTGTTAGCATGTGAGTAAGTGGTGGTGTCCTCGAACATCTTTCTAATTTCCAGTTCCCTTGCCCTAGATTTCGATCCAGACGGGCTAGGAATTGGGGTGGTTAAGGGGGCAGGCCGGAACGAATTCGCCTCAGAAGATAAAGAGGTTGTAGCAGCGGCGCTAGTTGAGGACGTCATTTTGGGTTTAAGTAAGAGAAAGAAAGACTCAGGCTATGGGGCTTTGGGTAATCGGAAGTCAAGGTGGAGATTCTTGAAGGGGAAAAGGATGGGGGCTGCTCGTTGATCGATTCTGCGGATACGGGTAGCGATGAGCAGTTGCAGGAGATAGAGAGAGAAGACGATTTGTTGTTTTGAAGGAGGTAACTGTTGTGATAGTGTTCAGTTTGAAAATGGGGTATTTAGATCGGAGGCGCGAGTGGGGTGACGTCACTTCTGTTTAGCCGTTACCCGGTGGATCAGGTTTAATGTCCCGACTTTTGTGCTAAGCTCCTGTATAATCGGAGGGGTTACCCTTCTATTTTTTATTTTCCAAAAAGGTATAAGGGTGGGGGTCAATGATGGGATGTGATTTCTTTGGGCTTATCTCTTTGGGTCGGGGTTCCATTTTTTGCATGTGGCTTGGGCCGGGTCAGGCTTCTTTCCTTCCTATTGGGCCCGAGGCCCGGAGTCTGAGATCTTTTCTTGATCAGGCGGTTGATAGGACGTTTGGGCCATTTTGTCCACTTTGACGGACTGACACAGGGAACAGCTCATGCTAGTATCTTCCCCCAAAGGACCAAGTGGAACAGGTGGAAGGGAACGTCATGTTTACACTCATGAGGGTATGACTGGATGTCTTACGATGCATGGATGGTTATATACTGGCAACTTCACAATTACAAAGGTAATTCATCTTTTTACATCACAAACATTAAGCTATCAAACTTCTGAGAGATTCCAGCTAACACTAAAAGGTCCTTCATTGTGACGTTATTCCCCTAAACTTACTCTTACACCGGAGCATCTCCGGACGGTCCAAACCACGACTGTCTTGTGAGGTGGTAATGGTTTGTTACGTGTGCAGGTATCTTGCTGACGGGTGATTACGGCAAGAGGGAAAATTAAACGTCAACAGAGATGAAGATGAGTAAATGACTCAACCTCATGAATGACAAAGGTCTCTGCAAACTCAGAAATAGAATTTTTAACTTTATGATTTCCTCATAGAATGATCATCATCTCTATTGAGGATTGTTTTCCGGAATGAGTTGAGTAAGGATCAAGGTCAGATCAAAAGTGTATCATTTATTTCTTAAAGAGAATGATCTTCTATTTTATAAGTGAAGATAATTTTTCGTTGTGTGAACGTCATCATCTTCTATTGTCACTAAAGGCCTCACATTATTTATTTATTTATTTATTTTGAAAAGCAAGTATGATATGTGATATGACGTAGATAATAAATATATTATCAAATTTTATGCGTGTTTTGGCGCAATTTCACATCAATTTTTTTTTAGTTTTCTTACATTTTGTTTTATGTGCATTTTGGTGTGATTTTACGTTAGATTTTTTTATTACGTTCTAGAAGTTTCTTATGAAAGTCGTCATCTTCTACCGTCACTTAAGCCCTCATATTTATTTTTTTACTTTTTCTTTTGAAAAATATGGCATGTGATACGACGTAGATAATGAACATATTCTCAAATTTTATGTGCATTTTGGTGTGATTTTATGTCAGATATGTTTTTTTTTTATCACATTCCAGAGTTTTCTTATATTTTGTTTTAAAACATAGGTTTACAAGAAAAAATAATTTCATACAGAGAGAGAAGTCTTTAGTGTTTACTCTATAATGATTAATGAGCAAAACTGCAAAAACTTTAATGGTTGGAATGGATGACTATAAGGATCCACATTCAATTCAAAATAGGAGTCGGCCAAGAAATTAAGTAAAACAACGCACCTACGACAAGGATATCAATAGATAATTCCATACATATTCTTCTTTCAACTATTCTTTCATCGTGTAATTTGCAAAACATGCCCTTAAGTCTAAGTGCTTTCCAATTTTAATCCCAATGTTCAGAACTTTACATTCCTTATATCTTTAACTTTCAAAATTCGAAAATCATGTTCATCTATGCCTTTCCAACCAAAATTTTTACTTTAATCAGCAATGCGTACTCCATTTCAAATGAATTTATTAATACATTATAGATCATATTTTTTAATATGCATATATTAGAATGAAAGAAAAAAAAATATTTGAAAAGAACTACACGCTTGATGTGAATTCTGTCAAATCTAACGTGACGATAACCAAGAAAAATAGTATGTAACAGTAAGTGGGGCATCAACATTCAACATTCAACATTCAACATGCTATGTAATATATCGATTACTGTGAAGCATCAATATTCATTTGCATCAACATTCAAAATTTTACGAGTCTTGATTTTCATGCGATCTTTATTAGCATGTGACAAACAATCAACCTAGATAAAACTCTTCGGACAAAATGTGTAATGAAATTTCTATGATTAGAAGGTGAATCATGCAAATGATCATTAAGACCAAATGAGTGTATGCATACAATAATAGCACACTATTTAACAAGTCACATTAATTAGGTTCGCAACAAGTTTCTTGTACAAATAAAGAAATAATTGTTAGTTCAAAAACTTAATTTGTATCCATCAATCCTGTGAAATGAAAGTTATTGTTTTATTATTGGGAATAAGTACTTTCCTAGTATTTACTTCTGGCTTTGTAGAGGATGATTACTCAAGCTCAAGCCACAAGTTTTTAGCAAATGAAGAAAGGAAAACAAATCTTTTCAAAAGGCATGCTGCAAAAACCATTCGGGTAGGTGCACCTTAATTCCACCATTATGTTTATATTCATGTCTTACAATGTATTTTTCTTTCTCCCTAGCTTAAAGAAAAAAGAATAAATAAAAGGGCTGTATTGTGTTGTAAAATACTTCCTATATATGGTATTTCCAAAGTTTACTTAAAATATATATATATATATATATATTTATTTATTTTTTAAAATTTTGGTAGAGTGAAGATGGGGATATAATCGATTGCATTGACATTTACAAGCAGCCAGCTTTCAACCACCCTGCTCTGAGTAATCACACTATTCAGGTTTGACTACATTTCTTTATTAATTGAGACAAGTTGATAATTCTTCCCAAGAATTAGTAAAAGTGATTCTCTGCTCTCTAATGAATCAACAAATATTAATGCAATTTTTAAAAAAAATTCAAAACTTTCCTGTTTTATTCAGATGGCACCTGCTAATTATGATCCAACGACGAAGAAGAAGATTAGCAGAACAGAATCAAAATCATGGAGAGGAAATGAAGACTCTGCAATCACTGTGACCTCACAGCTGTGGCACAAAGAAGGAACATTCTGTCCCAAAGGAACAATCCCCATTCGGAGAATACGAAAAAGGAAGGATTTTCCTAAAACAAATCGAAATCATACTTACCGGAGAAAGATTCCTAAATATCATGTCCATGGCACGGGAGATGTGTACATAGCAAACCACTCGGTATGTGCATCTGCCTTGCCCAATCTTTAGCTAGTATTTTTTGAAAACTTGTTTAGGCACATAATCAAATGATGCAGGATATCGTGGTACCACTAGGCCAAAGGCTTTCGGTATTATAGTTTGTCATTCGATACCAAATAAGGCATGAGCCCAAATTATCCAAAAAAAAACCATTATGGGCAGATCCCAATAAATAAAATAATATGTTTTGTGCCTTTTGTCCGATAATGAGGAGCTTTGTTATGAATAATGATTTAGCCAATGATACATGCAATGACTTTTGTATGCAATGACCTTTGTAAAAAATAGTGGGACCCACCACTTACCTATTTTTTACAAAGGTCATTTTATTTCATAGATCATTGCTATTCATCATTACTCATAGTATTTTTCGATAATGAGAGTCTCTTGTTTGACATGTTGAACTTTTTCAAATGGTCGTACTCAGTGTACAATGCTCCTGCAAATAACATGGTATGAAAGGGGATGGTCAGATGTACGCAGTCTTACTTCTTCAGTGCTTTTTTTAACTGATATACGCAATCTTACTTCTTCCGTCCTCCTCTATATATGCATCTTTGTGTTAATTTCTGACTCTTTGCCTTTTTGGTGTGAATAGTTGGTAGTGTTGCTTACAGAAGGATACAGTTACTCAGGTGCCAAAGGAGATATTAAAGTCTGGACTCCATACGTGGAGTCAAATGATGATTACAGTACTTCTTTTGTATCTCTCAGAAGTGGTGCTCACTTAGACTTTGAGGAAGTTGAATCTGGATGGGCAGTTAGTACATATAATCCCTTCAACATTTCCATAAATACGCCATATATATTCAACAATCTTGATCATCATAAACTTGATTCTTTTCATAAAATATGAAAACTTTCAGGTAAATCCAAGCGTTTATGGGGATAAACAGACTCGATTATTCGTGTATTGGACTGTAAGTTTTTTCTCAGTTCTTGGAATCTACTAATTGGAATTTAAGCTGCACAAAAATTTAGCCTAAAATTATGTTGGTTTTGGCATTGCATAATTAGGTGGATGCTTCAAGAACAACAGGTTGCTTTGATCTTACTTGCCCTGGATTTGTACAAACCAACAGTGATATAGCATTAGGAGCTGCAATTTATCCCATCTCAAATCCCACTGGTCTTCCATATCAAATAACCATTTACATCTACAAGGTTAGAAAGAAAGAAAATGAAGCATACTACTGTTTGTCAAAATTAAAAACACTAGGCTCCTAGCTAGTGAATACTCTGTGTTTCACAAAAACATCCCCGTTTTCAAAATTTATACTTTTTTAGGATATATTTTTTGTTCCACGTTTACTCTTAAACTTAAGATGATGAATTTGTGATGTTAACTTGAGGTCATTTTATGTTACCGTCAACAAAAACGGGACTTGTTTTTTTAGCAAATGGCACTCTTTTCTTGAAACAAAGGGCTATATAAGAGTCACGTTAGTGAAATTTTCATTCTGTTTAAGGATATATTTTTTGTTCCACGTTTGTCCTTAAACTATAAAGAAATTTTGATGGTTAACTTGAGGACATTGTGTTATTTTGTGTTATAGTCACGCACAAAAAAAGCGACATTGTCATTTAGAACAAAAAAAATTAGCAAATGACACTCGTTTCAAGGAACAGGTGGAGTACATAAGATCATCTTCTTCATAATTTTATGAATATTTAGTTTAATTCATACGCGATGAATTTATAAAAATAGGATGAAATTACGAGCAACTGGTGGGTGCAATATGGGGAGAGTATCAACATAGGGTATTGGCCACCAGAGCTATTCAGCCTACTGAAATATCAAGCAGTAATGGTGCAATGGGGAGGTGAAGTTTACAGTCCAAGAGTTGGAACTCATCCACACACTGCAACAGGTATGGGCAGCGGGCAGTTTTCGGACAATGTTTTGGGAACCTCGGGCAGCATAAAGGGAATAAGAATTGAAGAACATAGAAATGAACTCAAGTTTCCAGAGTGGGTAAATTGTTACTCTGATGAGTATGAGTGCTATGATTATTTTTACCAAAGTGATTATGTTGAAGATCCTGAGTTTTATTATGGAGGGCCTGGTAGCTATAGAAATCCTTATTGCCCTTAAGAAAGGGACTTGTAATAAGATCTTTAATTTATTTGGTTGCCTAGGATTAATGATGGTCAATTACATAGTGCCTTTTCTTGCTTTTGTATGTGGAAAAAATTTGATGAGTGAGATATTGGATTGGATTTAGGGCCGTAAACAAGTCAAGTCGAATGTTGTTTACGATTTTTAAGCTTGACTATTTTAAATTCTGATGATTTAAATTTGTTGTTGAGTATGTATAAGTTGTGTATGTGACAAAACTAATAAAATCAAATATCTAATGAAACTCGAAAAAATAATCAACACATAAACTGTCAATTAAAAATAAAATATCTTATTCTGTCAAATTAAAGAGTAACATCATACCAACTTTTCCTGAATTGATACCAAATTTAAGTATAATAACTCGTTCAAAAGATTATACATTCAACAATTTTCAAATACCACTATGCCTTGTTACTAAACATTAACATTAATCATATCACAACAAAACATATATACCCACCGACCTATATACTAATTCATGCTACATAAAAAAGAACAACAATTTATCAGAAAACTCACCCCAATTCTAAGATCATCAATCCAGCTATATTCACCCAAAATATCCCATACTTGACAATAATCACGAGACCAAATTCCACCAGAATGTTACCATCTTCATCCCCACTCGAACACCTTGGCCTCAAAAAAATTAGCTCCCCTGTTTTTTTCATTACCAATACTATCAAGAACTGAAGAAGAAGATTCCTGATCCTTCTTAGCTTCTTGGGTTTTCATCTTCTTAGAAACACCCACATTTCCCCCCGTTAAAATCAGAACAATTCTTCACAATTTCAGGTTCAAACATGTTAAAATGCTTGGGTGGTAGGCTGCAAGTGGATAACAGCACCTTCATTTTACAATAACAGAATGACCATCAAACAACTTCAGTTTAAATAAGGGCATTTTCCACAGATTATATAAATACAACACCTGGTTGAATACAACATAGATGTCAATGCAATCTTCAGATATATATACATATATATAGCAGCACCAACACCCAGACAAGGCCAGTTACAAAACACGAGTACACATAAAATGACCAAGAACCAAAATAATTGGATCAGATCATGCTGATCATTCCAACCACAAATTTCCCTTAAACAGAATCATACTGCTTTCTTTCTTCTTGTATAGACCGGAAAATCCGAGAAACAGATTCCGTAGCTGATCTAGCATTGTGAGGCACAACTTTTATCACACGTGTCTGCTGTTCAACGCCCCCATCTTGGACGTGAACGACTGGAGATGTGGGAAACAGAGGAAGTGCGTTTCTTCCCTCACTAGGGTGAGCTACCCTGGCTCTTCGCTTTTTCTGATCACTTGGACTACTTGCCGTGCTGACTTGCACCTCACTGTCTTTAGATGGATTCAACTTCACAGCATTTGGAACCGCTCCATTCTTCTGACTTGGCACGTTACACGAGGCTTGATATTGCATGTTGAAGTGGTCCGTATTTTCTGCAGAACCTGCAAAGGATGGATGCATTACCGGCATACCAAATGGAGGGAAGTAACCATGACCAGCTGGAGGAGAGAAAGAAGCAGGCCCAAGTCCTTGATAAGGATCATGAGGAATTGGAACCCCAAAATTTAGGTAGTTGCCCATCATTGGAGTTGACCCTGGAGGCCCATAAGCTGGGCCCATGAATCCAGGTCCCGGATATGGCTTGTACACGAGTCCTTCAGAAGGAGTCATAACTGGAACTAACCATTGGTGCCCAGAGGGTTGATTCAAACCCCAAGAACCCATTTTTGGGTCCAAATTTACAGTTGTTGGATGAGGGTTTCCCAAAAATGGACCGTAACTGGAAGGCTGACTACCATTTTGCAAAGATGAGAGGGATGTCTTCTCCACAGCATTCTCAGCAGAGCTTTCCATCCTGTTAGCTGGTTTCTCGGAAACAATTTTGTGCTTAACAATCTTCGGAGTAGCTTCCATGATATAATCCAAAGGGATCTTCTTTTCAGGAGCGCCCTTTAGAAGTTTTCCCAGATAAGCACTATCTTCAAGCAAAATATGTGGTGATTCGGCAATCAATCTTTGCACCTTTTTGAACATCAAGGATTTAGGTCATACTGTATGTATAAATCAAAACGACTGGATATATACAACAATATGCATCCGTCTTTAGAGACGATAGAAGATACTTAACCTTAAAGACTGTCATACCTTTATTAACCTGTGCAACTCAAATAGTTGAACTGCAAATACTCTTTGTTGACTGTATATGGTAAGAGGAATTAATTAAAAAACACAGTAAAAGTACATATCAAAGCCAACTAAATGTACAAACTGTAAATATATAGGCTGATGGAGTGTAAAGCACAAGAAAATTTAATCAAGAAACATGCATCACATAGATCATACGCACCACGCACCACCCAACCCTGCCCCCCAAAAAAAAAGTTTTTGAATAATGGGATCCTAGATTAGTTGGGAAGATATCCTCAATCTAAAGATTTGAATATTATCAGGTTGTTTTAACAAATCAACCTGTTCATTTCAAAACATAGCAAATCTGGCCCAGACTTCAACGAAGGAAAATGGGACGACAAGGTTAAATTATAATAAATACCTTGGACATGTTCAACACAACTTTCCGTGACACAAAATCAAAATATGTGAAGGCTTCAAGATTATTTTTTTTCTTCTCTAATAAGTGACATGCACGTCAAGATCATCAAGAAGACAAGAACCTCCTCGTGAAAGAAAAATTAAAACAAGGCTACATGGGAGGTGAACTTGTCATATCAAACAAATAGTCAACCGGAGAGAAAACTTAAGCAGCATGGAAAACTAAGGAAAAAGTGAAAACAACAACAACAACAAAAGAAAATAATATTCCATATATCGCTACATGATGTACAAAAGTAATATTCAGAAAGAACAAGGAAAGGGACGTGGGCCACAGTGACAGAAATCCTTTAATACGCCTAAATATAAAATGAACAACTTTCTTCAACAGCTTTACTATTTCCAAATTCCTGCATATTCAACATGCTCCATTCCAAAAGAGCAAAAGTAGATAACAAATCTATCATCTACAGCTACTTCCTACACTAGAACTAAATACAACAACAGAAAAAGGAGACTTGGCTGCCCACAGTGGGCTACAACCCAAGTAATTCAAGAATATTAAACTAAAAAGAACCCCAAAAGCCAGATGTAAATGGGCAATGTATGAGAATGATCCATCTTCTGCTCACCTTGCACAAAATATAACGGTTGTTATACATGTGACAATGCCAACTTGGAGGGGAACATGAGAGCCACTCCAAGTCACCAAGTGAGGTTCCCTCCCTTAAGCCCATTTAAACAACTTCACTACTCAAATGGCTGAAACATACACAGCTCCTAGGGTTATTTCTCGATGTTGCCTTCAATAATCAAATTCATCTGTGAATTGTTAGAGATGGAAAGGACATAATTCCAACAAACAGAGAACTGTTGGAACTTCCAAATTCCATAATAACGGCCTATCAGAAAGATCACAATTCATCTCCAAGAAAATACAAACACTTTGACTAATCTAATACATTGGTCGTATCTCTACAAAATAATACTCCCACCCATTTAGCTGTCCTCTTGTTACTTATAAATGAAATGTCATAAAACTAAATATTCAAACTTATTCAAATCCATGCAAAATGATGCAATCATAAGTTCACGATGCAACCTAAAACAGATGCACCAATGTGCTACATCTTTTGGAATCTATTAACATGCAAAAGCTTACTTGACAATAGCTCTTCTTGCTTTCCAAAAATGCTTCTGACCTATTATTCCTACAACATCATCAGGAGACAAATCTGTGTCGGACATAGAATCAACCATTGAAGTTTCGGATGCATTATCTGCGTCCAGAATTCCTGTCTGTAATGACCTACATGTGTCTTCACGAGACTCGGCATCATTAGGAGTATTAGGACTTCTCTGCTCTTCTTGTTGAAGATCTCCCATGAGGATTGAAGAATTTCTGTGATCCATGTCCCTAGAATGGTCAGTGGAGGCACCATCACCCCGTACAGAATTAGTCGGCTGCGAATTCTCTCTGTATTCATGTTGCAAACTATCATTAGTATCATTCAATCTGTGAAAATAATTTGGAGGATTACCCCTGTGCTTAAAACTTGAAGATGCATGGATTTGCTTCAAGGGACTTTCAGATTTTTCTCTCAATGATTTATTTGAGCCAAAATTATTTGATGTCTCCCTAAGCACTACAAACTCTTTTGAGTTGTCTTTACTCTGCCTAATGTATCCCTGCCTTAAATTAAGCCCCAAAGTGTCAAGTTGTTTTGGCTCTTTCTCAATGGTATTTTGAAACTTCACAAAACGATCTGAATCGGCTGCACTGAAGGGGGAACGTCTTTCCTCAATCATGCTATTATTGTTTGCACTATGATCTTGACCCTTACTGGATTGAACAAAAATAGGAACCATTAAATCTTTTTCCTCTTGCTTTTTTTTTGGCTCTATCTGCACCAAGGTCGGGTTTAAATTAGCGTGTCGAGTTGTTTTCTCAGCTGGATGTACTGAAGGAGGCAGCTGGTGTGGGAAAAACATGCCTCTTTCATGTCCCCTCCCCTGCAACCATACATTGTTTTAAGAGACCAGCAATTTGAATATAAACAATCAAAATACGACAGAAAAGATCCTCAGGTGTAGTAACTGCGCTAGTAGATACCATCGCCATAGTGATACTATCATATAATGTTGTAGCTTCTCCCAAAAGGAACAGCTGAATAAGCACAGGGGTTGTGGATTTGAAAGACCTTGCTCCAAATCCTGAACACTAATTTCAATGACAGTAATGGCCCCTTCCATGTAGAGGGATCCCCTTCATTTGGCCCCAGGAAGGCCCCAAAGGAAGGGGCAGGCAATGGTAGAAGTTGCATGGTAAATTAAAAAAATCAACTTATGAAGACCTAAAATTAGGCAAAGTTCCCATACATAATTGGGAATCACTGGCCAATCATGAAACAAAAAAATAAATAATATCAGCTATCAAATTATCAATGCTAAAACCAACTGACCAGTCAACTTAAACAAAACCTCAGTTTGCATCAACCAGTGAGCAAATCAGTGGCCAAAGTATGGTCTCAATCACAAATATACTGTTTTTTCCATCTAAAAGCAGTTGTATAAAACTATATAAATAAGTCATAAACCCCACAATATGTTTCAACAAAAGAACAACAAAAATATCCTACAAAAGTCACTAGATATACTAAAGAAGACTTTAATTTAAAACGGACATGTGTATGTATTTTCAACTCACCTGGCTTGATGATGGAAGATTCAAATTGTTGCTATTGTTCGGATTAAGGGGCAACAACCCGGTATTGAATCTCTGAGAAGGAATACTAAGCTGTTCATAGAGGGCCATCTTGTTCCTTGGAGGTGCTCTTGGACCCCCTTTCTCGGTATCATTTACATGAAGCCTTGGGAACATAGGTCCCATAGTTTTTTCCTCATCTTTCCCTCTCTTCATCTTCTTTTTCAAAACGCTGTCTCTCCCTTCTCTCTCACACCAAAATTAACCGAGCAACCCCATGGCCCAGAACTCCAAAATCAAAACCCTCTTGCAAAAGCTTCAAGCTAGACAACCCAAAAGATCAAAATCAGTTCTTTCTATGATAAATACATTAATCATTCAATAATCAGACCTTCAAAGTCAAAAAAACAAAACAAAAATGCAAATTACCGCAAATTCACAAGCTCGATTATCGAAATTGATCCTTTATCCGCGAATCAAGCGATTGCTTCAATACCCACCACCGATCCAGTTGAAACAATATAATTCCAGCTGAAATAGATATGAAAGATAAGTAAAACCCACCAGCAGAAAACCAGAATCTCCCAAACCCAGATACCAAAATCCGATCTTTTTCAAATATCAAAACAAAAAATGATGAGCCTCACGACAAAACAGCCCCAACAGTTAGCTTCAGTGGTCAAATCTATGAACCAACAAACAGAAAAGGTGAAAATGTGAACAGATTTAGGAAGAGAAAAAAGGATAGTCGCTTGCTAGGGATTCTTCACAAAAGGATTATAATGCTATGCAAAAAGGTAAGGGGCAAAAAGTGCGATGTTTGTGGGCCTAGTTTTCAGATAGAATCGGAACCAAGAACTAGGATAGGATAGGGGAGAGAGAGAATATTGAACCTTGATTTCTTCAATTTTATTGCATAACCCACAAAAATAGAGCTACAGCCTACAATAATGTGTACATTTTATTTTATGTTATTAATTAGTGGATTATTACACCTACACGTAGAATATCTTGTTTTACCTGGTGGAGAATCTGCTGCCCTAACGTTTGAGACTCTAAAACCTCAACTCAAGCAACATTTGTAGATTAAAGATTAGGTAAAAATGTGCCTTAAATTAGCCATATTATATTGCCAAAAGAAAATTAACCATATTACCATATTATTTATATAATTATATTTATGAAACATGCAATGATAAAGGTGTTATTTCATATTCCTAAAACATGATTATAATATGTTTTATCACTCTCACATGAGAGTAAATTTCACACAGACCCTGTTCTTGTGTAAAAAGATAAAACATATTATAATTATACTCCAACAATAAGATATAATTTTTCGTAATAATGACCTTTGCTATTATTTTTGTTATAGTTTATTAAAGTGCATAATTTATAAAATATTGTATCAAAAAATTTAAAACAACAATTTATTCTAAAATTTTAATTATGAGATAAATAAAAGAGAAAATTACGTTTTCAGTGCCTATGAATTACTATTAAGAGAAAAAGAGAGAAGAGGAAAATAAACACTTTATTTTCTTTTCAAAATTTCTTCTCGTAAATAAGAATATTTTGAGCAAAAGAATACTTTATGTCTATAAAAAAAAAAATATTAAAATATTATTTCATCTTCTTTTCTTTCAAAAATTCCAAGACACAATATTATAAATTGTTTTTCATTATTTGTACTCTCCCCTAGTCCCTGTCCCTTCTTTTTCATTAATCATTTCGATTCAAAATATAAAATTAATATTAAAAAATATTAATATTTTTAAATTTAAATTTAAAATTTACATATTTACTTTTTCATTTTTCAAAACAATAACTTTAATATAACTTTTAATGTTTTATATTAACAAAAAAATAATTGAATTCTTCTCTTATATTACTTGGTCTGTGCAAGGCACGTGGATTGTCCACATAATTAATATGGTGCATCCCACAGCAGATCTACAATCGGAGGGAAAAAGACGAATATTACATGTATATATTGACTCAGAAATCGGGTAGAGAAAGTTTTGATTTTCTGCTTGGATGGTCCGATCACATGGCGTTCCCTCCCCCTTCTCATCAAATTCACCTTCCCCTGCCTTCTGACCCTGGTAACAATTTCACTCTCGTTTCCTCTATATTTCCCTTCCAATTCAGTTGAATTTCGTTCCTGTAAGTTCATTTTTTAAGGGTTTATGGCTACTTCAGTTTGTCATATACCATTTCTTTTTTGTTTTTGGGTGTTTTAGAATTTGGGTTTTTCTTAAATTCTTTTGGGTAACTTTGTAATGGTGTATTCTCACTGCTAATCTCTTTCACACACAAAGATTACTGAGTTTTGCTTTAGTGGTGACTTTAATCTTGAAGGAGGCGTTTTTACCTGCTACTTCCGTGTGCTTATGTGGGTAGAGCAATTACGACATTGAACTGTTGGGCAAAAATTGTTTTTCTCATGTACAATTATTTTTATTATTTTTTCATGCTCATTTTTTTCCAACTATTATCACTACATAAGCTTTTCCAGCACCTATCACTTTTGCAACTTGCTTAGATTTGTATCTGGAATTGCTATAGTTTTGTGCTTTTGTTTTATTTAATGTGTTATTTTTGGCAAAGCCAATTCTTAGTTACTGTATTTTCATCAGCTCAATTTTATAGAACCTTTATTATGTATGTTGCAGGAGGGGAACCCCTTTTTAACAATGGTACCTTATCTCCAGTACCGATCCATATTGTGACCCATGCAGGCCAACTTCCAAGTGAATTCTTGGAGCCTTCTCCTGATAGGCATTTGGTGATTGGTCTTGATTGTGAGGGTGTTGACCTTTGCCGTACTGGAACTCTTTGTATCATGCAGGTAAAAATACACTTAATCACACTTATCCCCCCCAAAAAGAGAACATCTTTATTATCACCACTTTTGATGTGGGGTTGGAATTCTACTCTGCTTTAAGGAGTGATACTGCTTGTCTGCTTGTGCAAAAGCATTTTGTATTTCATGATCTTGTATTTAGAAAGATTGAATTACAGAAGCTGACCCAATAATTTTAGACTTATGCTTTCATGAATGTAATTCATGTCAAAAACTTTGGTTATCATTACTTTGTTGTTCATTTTTTGGGGTAGGGTTGTGATTTAGGCTTCCCTAAGGTCCCAGACATCACGGTGTGTTTAGACTTTAGAGGAGTGTCATTTTCTGATATAATCCGTGATCGAAAAACTTCTCTTTCTTTACTCTTGAAGTTTTTCTTCTTTATTTTATGTTTTCATTGAAGAAGGGATTTTATTAAGAATCATGTGCTTGGAGTATTAATTTTTGGGAGTTAAATGTTGTTAATTTATGCAATACTTCGTCTACCTTGCAGCTTGCTTTTCCAGATGCTATATATTTGGTTGATGCTATTCAGGGGGGAGAGATGCTTATGAAAGCCTGTAAGCCTGCACTCGAGTCTGTTAACATCACTAAAGTTATTCACGATTGTAAACGAGATAGTGAGGTCTCTAATTGATAATATTTGTTTCTCAACTTTGGTCCATTTGACTGAATGCTCTCACAGTTGACATCCTCGAATCAATTCCTATTCTGCAGGCATTGTACTTTCAGTTCGGTATCAAGCTACACAATGTTGTAGATAGCCAGGTACTAGAATATCTTTCAGAACTATGACAGCTTTCCTGAAAAAAGTGAGCTTAGGGAACAGCATCTTTGGTGATGTAGATGCATTACTGTCCTGATTGATGTTTTCTTCTTTTTTCTTTCTGTTGTCGTTTTCTTCTCCTTCCTTCTTTTGGTTGTCGTTTTCTTCTTCTTCTTTCTTTCTTTCGGTTGTCCCTTTTCCTTCTAAGTACCATTGTTCGGGAATCCCTTACTAGTTGTTGGTTATTAGTCTAACGCACGACTACCTTCCATTATGAATACAACATTCTTTAATTTTCTCATTTTTGGTTACTGGTTTAAGTAGTGGTAACATGGTGTATGATTAAGGCATTAGGTAGGAAAGTCATGATGGATTATCTTGGTCTGATCTGTTACATAAATTCTTTTCCTGCTTACAGATTTGAACTGGTAAACTTAGTTCTTAAAGGGTCTGCTGACTCTGTTTGATCTAGTCCTCTTTTGTGTTAAACTGTCTATTGTCTAATACTTTACATCTTACATGGCTGTTAAAATTCTCTGTTGGAAATAGAATTTGTTGGCTGTTAGGATTTAATTAATTTTCTAGTCATTAAAAGGTACGCTATAACTGCTGCAGCCCGAACAAATTTGTCAAAAAATTGCTGCTTTTATAGGCTTAAGCCCTCTGGAGAATGTGGACTTGTCATCTGCTGGTCAATAATTTCCTTTTTTATATTGATGTAATAATCTTCTTTCTTACACTTTCTGTTTGGTCCAATAGATGTCCAACTTATGGCTAGATTGTTTAGGACTGAGCCTATCTAGTTAGCTTGCCTAGTAACCACTCTTCGCCTATTTTATTACAACGTTTGTTCGATCGATTGCCAATTTCTTGATCCTATTCTTTATTTTGATTCAAGCAACCATTTAAACAGTCACATCATTACAAGCTTTAAGGTTGCTTCATTGTAGTAAAAAACTTTCATAATCCTTGTTGTTAAAAACTTTCATATAACCCTTGCAGTTAAAAACTTTCATATCTGGAAGCTGTTATGTTATGAGTTGTGTCTAACTTATTCAATTGGATTTTTGTTTAACCATTAGCAGTGACTGCATGCAGATTGCTTATTCTTTGATCGAGGAGCAAGAAGGTCGAACAAGAGTGCCAGATGACTACATATCATTTGTTGGACTCCTAGCAGATCCACGCTATTGTGGTATTTATCTGTTCTGGTATTCCTGTCTTTGTTAGAGTTTTTGGTGTTCTAGTGATTTGACTGTTTAGGTTGAATTACATGAATGCTTTCTGAAAGTGTCACATGACTTTTTCTTTACTGTTTCTCCAAATGGTTATGTTAGTGTTAGGGCATTCCTCTGTGTATACAGGAGGTTGAGAACTTGAGATGAGGAGGGAGAGGGGGAGAAAAGAAATGTGTGGACCATCGTGCAAATGAAGTCAATTGATCTATTGACATACTATTTATTTTTCTTTCTCTTTAGTGTGCCTTAAAATAAAGTGGATACAAGTCTAAGATGAAGCATCAGTTTAGCACATCATCTGGTGTCTCATAGTTTTCTGAAACCTTTTCTTCCCCAGTCTTATACTTTTACACAAAACCCTCTTATGTTAAATGATACACGGTGTTTTAGCCTCTGGTGACACATTTCTTTCCTAATAGTGTTTTATAAAAATACTAGTTAATTAGAAAGGTTCTTATCTTCAACAACCATGGCTTTCAGTTTGTCATTTTTAGTTTGTACACTCTTGGTGTAAGCAGTTTGTTTAATTGTTCTACTCGTCTTCTTCACGGGAAATGGACAGCTAGACATGCAAAATGCGTCAACAATTCAAATAGAATGCTAATATATCATGTTCTCTCTTTCTCTGTGTAATTGCCAAATGTGCTTTGTTTAATCTTCAACAAAATTTAAGAAGTATGGGTTTGTTAAGTCATATACTTGGGCTTTCACGATGATGTTTCAATTTTCAACTTGAGGATATGAATGCAGGCATATCTTATCTTGAGAAGCAAGAAGTCCGCGTTCTTCTGAGGCAGGTTCGTTTTATTGCCTATTTGCCTATTAACTCGAATTTTTTGATCTTTGCTGTAGGGAAAAAAAAATCTTTACTTAGATTGAGTTTCTATAGGGCAGTCTCTGACTTGTTCTTATCAGTAGCTAACTTGCATTCCCATCACTGTATAACAAGTGCCAAGGATTTGGACGCCAAGGCTCCCTTTTCCTAACCCTGCTTCTCTGTACCAAGCAATTTTATCTCTTCTAGCCACTCTATATAAATTCTATACTTCTCATTGCAATTGGCACCCTAAACTTGGTGTATTGTGTTTATTTGCCTTTTAACATATCTATCACTCCCTCCATTCCACTCTTAATATCATGCTTTCCTTTGTGGGAAGGTCCAATATAAATGACATTTTTCTAAAAGCAATGGAATATTAAGTCCTAAGGACTATATTTCCTTTTAAAAAAGTAGAAGATGGATCACTTGATTAGTTAATTGAGTGAGTGTCATTTTATGGACCCCGGCATTCCTGTTAAAGAGTAATTTGCTTTGTATGTGAGGGGTGTATTTGGCATCAAGTTGAACGGGTGAGTAGACCATGACATTGAAAGTTGTACAGGAAGTAAATGAATTCTGGTATGCTCTTTTCATTAGTCAAATCTCATTGGGCATTTTAAGTTGTTTTGCTACATGTATTTGAATTGCTTGTTCAGAAACTTCTTAAGGTAAATCGGTCCAGTATGTATTGATCTAGGCCAGAAACCATAATATAATATTGTCGTCTAAGGTATGTACACGTAGAAATCAGGCATTGTGAAATGCCAAAGTCGTATGCTTAAAGTTTTGACAATGTAGTAGAATCGCCAGTTTCAACATCTAATTTGGTTGGTTAGAGGCTTAGAGCTAATACTAGATATAAAACCTTTGTGAGGTTCATGTACTTGTAACTTCTAAGATAAACCCAAAAATCAGGCACACTATTTATCTGAACGGACTGTGGTTTTATTTTTAGGTTCCTTGTATACTTTGGAATATGACAATGCCATACAACTTACAAGACACTATTTCTTACTAATTTCTTGATGATTTTTCATTGACATATCCAGGACCCTAACTTTTGGATCTACAGACCACTGTCTGAACTGATGGTCCGCGCAGCTGCAGATGATGTCCGCTTTCTTCTCTGCATCTATCACAAGATGGTAGAGAAATTGAATCAACTGTCCTTATGGTATCTTGCTGTTCGTGGTGCGCTTTATTGTCGATGTTTCTGCATCAGTGATAACAATTATGCAGACTGGCCATCTCTCCCTCCAATTCCAGGTCATCTTTCCTGTATCTATGTAGCAAGAATGAATGGAAAATATATAATTGTAATCAAGTCAAATTGTTGATTTAGTAACTCTAGACTTTTTCTGTTAGTTAAATGCAAGGATTGAAAATGATACTCCCTTCATCCCAAATTAAGTGTCATCTTGTAAACTGTGTTATTGGCGTGGATATTAGGATATGTATAACGACACATTTAGACGTTTAGACAATTAGACAGATGTCAATTTGGGATCAAGGGAGTAGAATTCAGTCTTCAATGAATACTGATATATTAATAACTTCATTATTGCAGATAACCTCATTTCAGGGGATAATGTTCCCGAGGAAGAAATTCTGTCAGTACTTGATGTTCCCTCGGGAAAAATGGGATGCATTATTGGAAGAAGAGGAGCGTCCATCTTGTCAATAAAGGAGTCTTGCAAGTATTATCCTTACCGTATATGTAACTTAATCTTTTGTTCATACATGTAAATTCTGTTTTCATAACTCTAAATTTTTTGAACAACTTCTCCTATAATCGATTTTATATATTTGCAGTGCTGAAATACTCATCGGAGGCGCCAAGGGTCCGCCTGACAAGGTTAGTCTTCCTTTTGTATAGAAAATTGCAGCATCTCTCTGTGTATTTAGCTCCATCTCAAACAAAATTCAAACTATTCATCTAATTTTAACTCGGCATACGTTCAAGTAGTGATGCTTCAAGGACCACCAATCAATAATACCTCAAATCTTTGTAGAAAATCGTAGGAAATTCTTCATCTTACTTTTTGTTTTCTCATTTTGTTTTTCAAATTTATTCCTCCATAATCTTTCACAAATGCATATTATTCATGATATTCAATCTTCTTGCTATATTCACAGTGATGTTGGTGCTGCAGTGCCACTCTATGTTATGTCCTCTTTGAATCCAAAAATTTGGCCACTGAAAATGTGTAGTCAGACAAATCATATAGTTTTACTGAACTTGGGTTAATTTAGTCTCAAAGAAATTTGCTATACGCCGTTGAACCAATTAACTAGCAGAAGATAAGAGAGAACGCGTCAACAGTGGTCTTCATGAAGTGCATATTTGTCAATCATTTTTACTGCATATCATTATTGACTTGTTTTTCACTTCATTTCCTTTTTCAACATCTCTAGAATATACATCTAATTTAAGTTTATCCTTCTCAAAAAGCAAGCTCCCATCTCCCACTTTAAAGGATTTCACTCCAAAAGGCGAGTTTTATTATAAAGTGCATACGGTACACCGATTTCCTCATGCTGCAATACGGATCGATATGGTCACATGTTTAAGAAGAAATTTGCTTGTTCACTGTAGAACCTATGGTCATCTTGCTAACTAGTAGTTTATATGCAGATATTTATAATTGGACGCGTGAAGCAGGTAAGGAAAGCAGAAGCCATGCTAAGGGGGAAAATGCAAGAAATATACTAAGAACTATATTATGTGTATCTTTCCTTCATCTCGACGTCAACAATAAATAAGCTCAACAGTATCCAGGGTTTCTGTTAATTTGCCCATTTGGTTACCCGTCCTTGTGTACATATACTTTCCGTCTGTTGTGGAGCAAGATGGCTTCTAACTATTGTGTTTTTTTTTTGTGTGGTAATATCTAACTTTTGTCTTGAAAGGGAAGAAAAGCAATTACTCTTGTTTTTGCTAGTTCTTTTGGAAATATTTTAGCTGGTTATTGGATGTGTTTGCCCACAAGGACAGGAAGAAATGGACGTACAAATTAGAACTGGTGCTCAAAGTAATTGATGAGTACATCTTTAAAATTTACAAGTTGATTTTGTTTTCATTCTTTGGACAAGGCTCGTGCTTTTTCAAAACTCTAGGCCGTGTTTGTGAGTTTTGTTTTGGAGGGAAGGGAAGGGATTAGAAGGAAATTTTCTACCTTCCAATAGTTTTTGGAACCCAAATTAGAATTCACAATCACAAACGTGGCTTATTCCATTTATTTGGTTTTCTGAGAACTTTAATTTATTAAAATGTATGCACCACAACATATGATGCCATGGCTTTATATATGGAACTATGCATAATTTATTTTTAAAAATATATAGTATTTTTGATAGTAGTGCTTATATAATTTAAAATTAAATATGTTAGTTACCATGTGTATGAATCTTGTTACACCATCCTCACAAGTTATTATAAGCATGGGCTTTAGCTCAAGTTCAAATGAAATGATTATTCTCAATAGAAATATCTCATATTCTAAATGTCAATGTGCGTAATCACAACGTGGTAGTTAAAACTAAAACATTACTGCTGCTCATAACTAGATAAAGTTGGATTTCCATTTATTCACAGCCCAGGTATGGAGTTTCCATAAACTAAAACATTACTGCTGCTCATAACAAACGAATCAAAAAAAAAATCACAACGTTTTCATACACCATTAAGACCGTCTCAATATGCCACCTGGTAGTTAAAACATTATCGGACCAACTGATTGTTTTTATGTATGCAAGCGCATACAAACATTTTCATCACTTTTAAGCTTTTCGTGAATTACACAAAGAATATGTAGACTAAAATGGGAAAACGAACAAAATTATTTTTGGAAGCCACCAAATTGGTATTGCTGGCTACTAAGATTTGAAAATATGTCATCCCCACCTGTTGCAGTTGGTGTGAAACCAGATATACCAAGTCCGGATCCCATACCCATTGCTCTTCCCATGTAATATGAAGTTTGGGGTGCCTTAGCACTTTCATCTGCTTCGGTGAGACCACCCACAACGCCGAGATCTGCTAGATTTACCTTCTTGGCTGCATATAGGTTTGAAAATACAAGGCAACAAAGAGAAGGAACAATTAGCAAATATAGACAAATCTTTCACTTTTTACCTGGTTTTAATTTAGTTTAATTATATGTTTTTATCTCAAATTATGTTTGCTTCACCAATCATATCATTGAGGCTGCACATTCCTGCATTTTTTAATTCCACAATACCATGAAGATGACAAGTTTCACTAGATTCAACATTTAATCAAATTATCAAACCGCTGTACTAAAATAAATTAAAATAATATATTTCTGGTGTGGATAACATAATCAAGCATAAGGAAATGGTACCACCTCTACCAAACTAATTATGTTAGCTAGGGAAGGAAAAACTTACGTGCACTTATGTTAAGATCAATTAGTCCACGGCTTAAAGAATCTGCCCATATTCCAGATTTAACTTGAAAAGGGTCCTTCTTGGGTGGAGTCTTGGATTCAGTTTGAGACTTTTCATTTGGGTTGTTATGAGTAGCATCATTGACAAAATTTTGTGAGGGCTCCTTAGGTGTTGAATCAGTATGGGAAGTGAATGAGCCAAAGAGATCAGAGCTATCAAAGCTGTTCAGTGGAACTGCAGCAAATGGATCAATTGCTTTGGTTGTCAATGGATCAGGAGCAGCAAAAAAATCTTTCGTCGAAGAAACTGCAGAAGAAGAGGCAGGTTGGGAGGCAAATAGATCAATATTGGCCTGCACATATGACCATAATTAGCTAGTGCAGAACAAAGAAAGAATGAGCGAGCCACTGCATAACAGCATAACCAATCTATTAAGTAACCAATTGCTCTAAAAGCTGAAGCTGTTAGAGAATGGTACCGGCAATTTGCTATATCAACTGATACTGCGTAAGTTTAATACATTTTTTGATTGTGAGCAACACATTTATGCATAAATGGATGGGATAAAGAACTTGCAAACATTCCACTAGTCAAGTTCAATATATATCTACATCAGGAATCATACAAGACTAAGTGAACTACATAGTATTTTGAGCTTATGTAATAGAGCTGTTCTTATTCTCATTGTTCAACATTTATCTAAAATATTTACAGATTCTTTAAAGCCCTCTAGGCTCTAACTATTACATTGGTATAAATGGCTCTAACTATTACATCAGTATAAATCCTCTAATTAGTCTAATACCAACAAAAATTAGACCGCATGGAGGTTGATACTGTACTTTTGAACCATGTATAACCCGGACATTTCTTGTTTGCTTAGTCAAGTGACCTAGGCAGTTGTGCAAGTTTCCTCACCTTCCAAACAGTCCTCACCCACAAGTATGGTACCTTTTTACAAGACTATTCTCCTTAAATAAAGCTCACAAATCCAAATTTTATTTCCATACTTCTCACTTCACAATTGCTAGTTCAATAATTCCATGTGATATAAAAACATTATGCAATTACAGCTTCCTAACCAATAGTAAATTAGTAGGTATTGGATACCTATAATTAACAATACTTTGAGCTTAAAAATGGCATGTAACAGGGAAACATAGAAAAAAAAGACCTAGGAAAATAACAATGAAAGTACTTTCTCTACTTTCAAGAACTTTGCTGACTCCTGATGTCATTCCTAACTATCCCTTTGCGCTAAGCCACAAAGAACTAAATATAGCATGGACTAAAGTACACTTTTTACCCTAAACTTTACACCATTGTTGACTTTGTACCCTAAAATGAAAAAGGTGCCCAAGTACAAACTTCATATTACCTGAATAAAAAGCACACTTTGGAGGTGGAGATTCGGCTATGGAGATCCAAGGTGTATATAGAGAAAACATGTTAAAATGAACTAAAAATATTTAAAAAATATAATAATAATATTAAAAACTAAAATCTTATTCTAAATTCAAACTAAAATCTTCTGTATTATACCCTCAATCAAGAACATTACCAGGAAAAATATTAAGAACCCAAATTACGAAGCCGTCGCCAAGAGATTGAGTTTCCCCGACTCCAATGACCGAGGAATTTTGGCCTGTGCAGTGTGCAACAGAGCGGCTCCGATTTTCCTGAACAAGCCTTTAGCTGTGATTGGAGGTGGAGATTCGGCTATGGAAATCCAAGGTGTATATACTTCATTACTTCACTGTAGGGATGAATGCAGGGCTTCAAAGATTATGCAAAATAGGGCTTTGGCAAGGTTGAAGGTGAAGAATGTGGTAACCAGAGAGGTGTCGGATTTGAAGGTTTCAAGAACCCAAATTACTGGTTGCGGTTTCATGGAACAGTGAAAAATTCAACTGTAGAAGATTTGTTGCCTGACTTTGATTTTGATCATACAATTCGGAGGAGGCTGAGTTTGATTTGGGGGGCTCGAACTGTGGATTTAGAGGTCGTGGATGCTGTGGATTTTGATGATTCGTTCCCTAAGAGGGTCGCTAGCTTAGTTTCTAAGACATACGATGATAATTCTATGGGTTGGAAAGAAGGGAAATCTGGAAATGTACATAGGGTTGTGTTAGTTGTAACAAAAAATGACTTATTACCTACAAGGTTTGAGGCTTTGAGCATTGGGTTAGGACGAGAGCAAGAGAGGGCAGAGGGTGATTTTCCAATGATGAATCCCCAATTTTCCCATTTCTAATCACAATTTTGGTAACCCCAGGGTGATTTTCCAGAGATGAATTTGGAAGAAGATGAAGAACAGTAATTAGGGTTTCTAATTGTTTAAAGAAATCTACCCAAATTACCCTTTTGTAATAAATATTACAGGCTTAGCGGGTCACTTTTGACCGGTTAAGTGACAAAAATGTGCTTTTTGTTTAGGTAATATAAAGTTTGGGGTGTACTTAGACACTTTTTTCAGTTTGGGGGTGCAAAAGTTAACAATGGTGTAAAGTTTAGGGTGCAAAATGTACTTTAGTCTATAGCATGAGATCCAAACATTTTAGAAATCCCTTCTGGAAAACAAAACAAAACTATCAAAAGGGGAAAGTCCGAGTATCTTTCTCCCTCCTAGCCATGCACATGCATTTGAACGTGAACGTGAATGTGAATGCAGGCAATAAGTGTGCAGTACAAAAGCGAGCTCCAGAGTCATATAGGACAAAAGAGCCGCTGCACGTGCAAGTGAATGTGAATGCAGGCAATACGTGTGAAGTACAACAGCACGCCCCAGAGTCATATTGGACAAAAGAGCCGCTCAACATATCTCACTAAGTTACGATTTATATGGTAATACTATTACTCAAAGAAAAATACATGATCTGGTTCTCAAAAGTTACCCCTGCTTCAGTGTTGGATGATGCTGATACAAAAGTTGCATCGGCAAACAAATCAGCGTCTGCTGAAGTGCTATTCACAGCAGGATTTTCTGTGGGAACAGATACTGGCACATCCAAGAGGTCGCCAACTAGACTTTGTCCAAACAGATCCACTTCATGAGAGCTTCCAGCAGCTGACTCTGGAAAAAATGAAGGCACGCCAGAAAAAGGGGGAAAGGGCGGGGGGAAGGTAAAAACCATGCTCGATTTCAAATGCAAGAATGCAGAATGGTCATTTCTCTACATAAATAGATAATGTTATATTGTAAAAGTAAAAATTGTAAGTCCTGCTTCTGGTACTTTAAACAATAGCAGATTTTTCCTAAAGCAGCTTTCCCACAACAAAATCTTCGAGGATAAAAAAACTGAAAAATCTATAACATTGCGAAGCTTGCACATATAACCAAGAAGACCCTAACTAAGCCTTGGATTGAAGTTCCATCCTGAAGGATGGGTTCATGCAAGGGGATTCGCTTACGTATGTCCTTTCCACCACCAGGAATTTGTTTCGGTTCATGCAAGCCTGTCACATGTACAAGCACAAATGAAGATAGAATTTGTGTTGCATGATATAATTTCGGAATTTCTAGAACATTCTAGTTACAAGTGAATGATGGTTGATTGATTTGAGACCAATCAAGTATCATTGCCTTCTAGCCATACTCTAAGTTCCAAAAAGGTTTTAAAAAACATAATTTTGCATCCAGAGGGCCGCACATGAGTTGATTTTTGGAAGGAAATATGCACAACAGTTACTGCAATCGTGTGAAAGACAAATGCCTAGTCTTGATCCAGAAAAATAGACAGAATAAGATTTGTATATGATGGAGACTATACACAATACTTACTAGAGCTTGAAGTTCCACGAGGATCAAAATCATCAAAAGTGTCCTCATAATTATTTGAAGGCACATTGGAGCTTTGTGAGGGCGTTGAAGCATGCTTATCAGAATCGCTTATCTTTGACACTGACTTTGATGCAGAAGAAGTGCCTTGACCACTGCAGAGGAATAATAAGATTTAGTGAAAAGCAGTAGACATTGGACTATTAAGGTAAAGAAATATGAAATAACTGAAATCAATTCCAAAAGGATTATACAATTCTGCCTCTAATGAGAATAACCTTAATGCTAAACATGATTACTTATCAAAAAATTGTCAAACAACATCAAAATCGGATTCCTCAGTCCAATAAGAGAAGTTGAAAATAGATTTGCATTTTAGTTACGAACAGATGCACACCTGCATGCAGATAAAAGACTTAAACTAGCTAGGGTAGATAGCATCGACACATATACCTGAGCAATATTTCTTGGGTTTCTCACTCTTTTTCTCCATATATTAGTATCAACATCCAATCGTCAGAAAGAAAAATGAATAAGTAAAAACCATGCAGTATGCTTCTTCTCAATAGCCATAGTCCTAAGAAGAGTATAAACTGACTAGGAAAGGAAATGCGTCCATAAGAAGAGTATAAACTGACTAGGAAAGGAAATGCAGCCAGATATGAGCAATGACAGCAAGAATATTTCATACAAATCATAGATCGACAGAAAATAAATGAATTGCACACTGCATCATCTAAGGATCTTCTTAGCACTACATATAGCATATGTATTTTTCACACTGACAATAATCAGTGCTACTTGACTCAATTTTTATAGTTTAAACAAAAGATATGAACACCTTGTAAACAATTATGAGAACAGTGTTTAATACAGACCTGCCATGACGATAGGAGCCCTTCTTCAAGGTATTCTCTTGATTATTGCCAGTAACCCCTCGACGTGGCTTACTAGTACTCTTCTCAAACTTATCTTCGCCAAATTGATCCCTGTCTTTATAACTGTCACTAAGTGTGTCACCGTCTCTTGTATTACCAAAGCCTCCATAAGAATCACCCCCCCGAGAGCTACTGCTACCCAATGTGGCCGAACCCGACTTATAAGTTATCCCAGTTGATGATAGTCCAAAGTACCTATCAGTGCATATGATGTTTCACTCACTAACATGTAACCCAACAACAAAATTCAGAGAATTCAAGTATATATAAATAATTTCAGTTCTTTCTGCTTCACTTACTTATCACGGGTTGCAGCTGCTTTATTTCTAACTTCTTGCATCTTATCTTTACTGTTCAAAAGAGTCACTATGGTCTCGACCTTCTTCCTCACGTTGATTCCCATGTCCTTCCCACTTGGCTCAACATATTCAAAACTTGAAAGGGCCTTCACCAATAGATATATGTATGTATATATATATATATATATATATATATATAGAGAGAGAGAGAGAGAGAGAGAGTTTCAGTGGAGAATCTAATCAATTCAACCTCTAAGAAGAGTGGATAAGAAACTTAGCACCACAAGATTACATACCGATATCTGAAAAGTATGTTCAATTATGTCATTTACTGCCCGTTCAGAACCATTAGCCACCAAATACTCTATGACCGCTAATGACTGGCACAAAAAAAAAAAGATTTCAGAAATTAAAGAATTAGGAAACCAACATATAATACAGGCAAAATAGAAAAGGGTAGGGACAGCCTTTGAGTGAGTATGAAGGATGCATAATGCGAATTGTTAAATAAACAAAGTACAACCTTGTAAACATAACGCCAGTTCTTGCCAGTTTCGCTCAGTCTTGTCCACAGAACACTCATAACCATCTGACATTCTGAGCTAAATAATATCTCAAAAGAGCCACATAAAAAGAAAAGAAAATCAAACTTCTTTCAACAAAAAAGAAGTGAAGGAAGATTGAAAGAAAAATTAATGAAATACATAAAAACTTAGGATGTACAATTTCTTAGTGGCCTGTGCAATCTCTGCCAATACAGTGCCATGAGGTCCCCAAGGTTCATCATCTGTTGCATCCAACACCTATACAGAGTTAAATAGTCATGATAACAGCAGTAATGTAAAAATGAACAGTCCTGATACGGGTAATTGATGAATATATTATTGCTAGAAATGGCTTTATAACGACTTAGTTTGAATTGGGTTGACAGTTAACAAACATAGTCTTTATAATTCAAAATATACAAGTTTTGATTACCAATCACGATTTCCCACCCTTGAGATCCATCCGTGCACATGAAAATTGAATAAGAAAGATCAACCCTAAGAGAAAAATTGTTGTTTCTGTAGAATATTAGTTGAACCCCTGTAGTGCTGATGAGTGCTGGCTGGCACTCGGGCTCCCCTGGCTGGCATTATGCCCAGAGCCAGCAGTGTGCCTAGAGCTGGCAGTGTGCACATAACAGGCAGGGTGTACAGAGCCGGCAGCATGCCTAGTCCGGCAGGAAACGAGGAACATGTTAAAGTTTTCAAGAATGTGTGCAACTCCTGGTAGAAGATGTAGGGCTAGTGGCTGTTCTCAAAATAAAATGGGGGGAGAATATTCGAAACCAAAAAAAAAAATAGCTCCCAAATCTTTACAAAGATCATAATACAAGGAAACAGAGATTCATTTCTGAGCTCCTACCTTTTCGTTGAGGGAACACAAAACAAATATAAATTACCAAAAGTGTGTAACTAAGAAAACCCACGAGATCAGAGGGGCAATTTAAAACTAACAACTATGTCAACAACCCTACTGTAATTGCTAACAAGCTGTTCATCCTATTCCCCACTAAGACAGATCACAAAAGAGGATATTATTAGGGTTGTTAATACAAATGCATCCATCAAATAAAATTTAAAAGACACCATGAAAAGTCTTAACTGAGAAGAATTTAATTATTACGGCTCATACATAAAACGAACTGGGTCAACATGAACCCATCCAGGCTTCATGTAATTATATTCTTTTAACAGCTAGAGAAGTGTAATTAGTATCTTCACATACATACGCACATACTGAAATTTGAGCGGACAAGGAAAATAACCTTCTGCTCGATCTCAGGAACCTTCAAAACTTTCAAATTCACCTCCCTCTTTCTGCAATCCAAATACAGAAATTCAACCAAACATTATGAACGAGTAAATGAAATTCAGCTGAATTTAATTTGAATCTATTTATGTATCTAATGATTATAAAACAATGATAAGTAAACTGATATTGAGAGATAGAATGCTGAAACTCACATTTCACGGACAGTTTGATCGAAAACCTTCATGAAATCCATAGCTGAATCTGTGAAAACAGAAAAATAATCCAAATGTGTTAGTTAGTTTGGAGAATTCAGGTGTAGATCTGATCGAACTGTAAGGTGGGGGCTCAGATTCATTGAATGGAGAAGCACCTCTGAGTATATAGAATGAAAGCTGAAGAATATAGAGATGAATTGATTAGATCTGTACAGCGTTTGAGAAGAGAGGCGTGGGTGGTGCAATTCATTCTAAAATTATATTATCTAACTTATAATAAAGTCATCAAATAATAAAAATTAAATTTTAATAACAATAAAATAATTAAATATTATCCTAACAAAAATATGAATAGTAATAACTAAATAAAAATCCAATATAAAAATATGAGGAATTTATGTTAAGGAGGTAACTATATTAATAATACAAATATGAGTTGTAATAAGACATCAAATAAATCTATAAAAAAGTAAAAAAGAACATTGCTAGTTCTCATAGGCACATAAATGATCTAGAAGGGGGTTGAATAGATCACTTAGAAACTTTTTACTTTAAGACTTCATTACCAAATAATTTTATTTGATCAAGATTTGTTTGCACAGCGGAATATTAGTTTGAAAAACACCCCTTAAAGTTTTGTAAAACTTCTCCGTTGAGTTTAAGATTAAGTTGAAGAAAGTCACTTGTTAAGTAAACTAATTCACAATCATATGTGTATATATATATATGAGGCAAAATGTAAATGACTGAAAGTAAATAACACCAGAGAGTTTAAAGTGGTTCGGAGACTGAAAAACTCCTACTCCACTCTTCTACTACAACGAGTAGGAAATCCACTAGGAATGGTTCATACGGAACCCTTCAAGCTCGTTAGCTTGGAAACTCTGGTTCACTAAGAACCCTTCAAACCCAGCAGGTTTGGTTAGTTTAGTCACAAAGACAAGGACATTACTGCCCTCTTCAAGTCCAGTACACTTGGCTCCTTTAGTCACTATGACAAGGACAAAAGCCCTCTTCAAATCCAACAGACTTGGCTCCCTGATTGTTTGAAAGAGGTTGGAGTTGTGCTGCTAAGTAGAACATTTGCTCTTCTTCATCTTTAGGTACTTAGCAGCTGCTTGTGATCAATCTTTGAATGCTGCTGATATTTGTCGTTGATGTTCTTCTTCTTTCTGTATTCAGCAACTGCTCATGATCACCCATTGTGCTGCTAGGCTTTTGCACTTCAGCTCATTTGGTACTTGATAACTTCTCGAGATGAACTCCTGAGATGACTGTGATGCTTCTTCTTTTTGGTACTCAGTTGTTCCTTCTTGTCATAGACAGTTTATAGCTTCTCGATATGGGCTTCTGAGATGACTGTGATGCTTCTTCTTTTTGGTACTCAGTTGCTACCATGTATGTATCAAGTTGGCGTTTAGGTTTCTCTCTTCCATGTGCCTAGCAGCTCTGAACACTTCTCTTGTAATAGAGTTATACATCTCTATGTCTCTCTCAATTCAGTGTTAGTGTTCTGATGGATCGTAGAGTCCTTTAGCATATTCATTTTCTGTTTCACTCTACGATCGGTTGTTGTCTTCTATCATCTCTCTTGAATATTTGACAACTGCAACAACAACTTTTCTGTTTTTCATTTTAGGCCTTTATATCTCTGAGCATATCTTACCGTTGAAAGAAATCTCGTTGGTTTCATTTGGCCTTGTGCAGATCCTCAATATCTTCAATGTTGACTTTCTTGCCGCTTGTGTCAGTGCTTTTCTCTTTTCTGACATGTTCTGATATATTGACCTGTAGCTCAGCTTTTTCTGAATTTATAGCCGTTGCACTCCCAGAGTTGTTCAGCAAGGATTATTATTTCCTTTGTTAATTAATCTTCTGATACAACATTAAATACCTTCCTTGACTTTTAGAACCAACTGTTCTGATGTATTCAGAGATGTCCCATTGGTCTGACTTTATTCACCATCTTCCTGAGCAGTGGGTCCTGACTTATAGTCGTTTAGGCACAAGGTCTTCTGTGGCTCTGACATGCATCTAATCTCTCAAGAGCACTTACTATTCCTTGTATCTGGGTGAGGAGTATTCTCTTCTCTCATACTATATTGCAGTTATGATTCTTTGTTGTTTATGGTTATCGTAGAGTGACTGTCTGCTCATCTGAACTCTACGAATTCATCTCCACTCGTTATTTGAAGTATGTCGTGTAAATGGTGGAGATGAAGCGTACTTCTCTTTTACTCTGCGATCTTGCTTTTGTGAACAGATCATAGAGTTTGTCTGCAGTGCTTCTTGCTTTATGATTTCGTTCTACGATCTTGTCCTTTTGTTCAAATCGTAGAGTTTGTGAACTGCCGTGCTTCTTAGTGAAATCGTTGAGTTGTAGTTTTTGTTGCTTCATCCTTTAATTCCACTCAACGATTGTTCTATGTGTAAAGCAATCTTCTGTATTGCCTTGTCATTCTGTTCCACTCTACGACTTCTTCTATCTGTGCAAAATTCGGTTGTATGTGAGCTCTTCAAGTTTTACTCTGTGATCTTGCTAGAGCGTGTATAGCGTAGAGTATATCTCTTCTTTGGTTCAGCGTTATCTGCAGGCTCGCTTGGCTGTCTGTTCGACGATCGTAGAGTTCAGCTCTACGATTTGTACTTGAACAGTTCTTTAATTTTACTTGTATATCCATCCTGTAGACTTCTTGCACATCTGACTCTCTTTGATGATTGTAGAGTTGTCCGGGCTGAGAGTCGTACCTTTCACTCTACGAACATGCCGAATCGTTGAGTCCTTTTTGCTTGGAATCGTAGAGTCCATTCTACGATCCTATAGACTGATCAACCTAACATATTTGATCTTTTCTAGCTAAGTCCTTTCTTACATTATTACATCATTACATATTGAAAGGACTTTTACAGACTCTGACAGCACAAATTCAACACTGATTCATTCTGCTTATATCATACAACGTTTATGCAGGGGTGGCTCAAGACAATATGAGGCCTAAAGCGATATTTTTTTTTTTATAATGCTAAAGCGATATTTTTAATGAGGCCTTCTATGTTTGGTACATCTTATATTGACTTTTATGGTCAAATTGATCATTTTTCAAATAAATATATCTTATTATTATTTAATATATATGTAAAAAGCCTATAAATATTATAAATTATATAAAATTTAGTACTAATCTCAATGTTTACTTTTTTAAAAATCTAAATATATATGTTTAATTGTTAATTTTAAAAATGGTCAATTTGATTACAAAAATCAATGGAGAACTTTTATTTTGGGACGGAGGGAGTATTAATAATTTTTATTTAAATAAAGTTTTTTTTTATACTGTTATTTTTTTTTTCCTTATTTAATATTTGAATTGGATTATGGGCCCTAAAAAATTATTTAGCTTATATTTTTATAAGACATTTTTATATGAATTATTTATAATGTTCAAAAATTTGAGGCCTTTTTTAAAATGGGGCCTAAAGCGTGGGCTTTTTATTTTCTAAGGTTGGGCCGGCCCTGCGTTTATGCAGAGTGACTTCTATTGAAAGATCAACCTAACATTTCTGATCTTTAAAAATCTAAGTCCTTTGTACACATGTGTCTAAAAAAGGACTTTACAACATTCTAATCAGATAACTTTCATTTTCTTTAATAAGCAACAGATAGTTTATAACAAGATCATATTTGTGCTATACAAGTGTGTGCACAACACAGTATTTGAAATAGGTAATATATATCATACACCCACAACACTGTAAGCACATAATTAGATTAACATATAATCACTTTGTCAAATAACCACATCAACACTTATAGACAAACTGTGCACATAAACAAGTAAGCACATAATTACATTTAGAACATCTACGCACTTTTTCAGATACACATTATATATCAACCATGACAATCAATCATGTAAGCACATAAACACTTTCAGAGTATCTAAGCACATAATCAATTAAGCACATAAGCACATTAACACATATAATCAATTATGTAAACACTTTCAGAGTATCTAAGCACATAATCAATTAAGCACATAATCACATTAACACCTATGCACTTTGTCAGATACACATTGACAATCAACCAAGTAAGCACATTTACCACAGTCATTTTTGCACAACAGTCATCATCATCAAATCAAACAACCTTCAACAATCTCCCCCTATTTGATGATGACAAAACTAATAGACTTATTGATATGACATTCATATAATGCATCTACTTGACAGGTAAATAATGTCTTACGATACAGTGAAATACTATATGGCTAGTGCAAAAGGATGATTTCATTAAATGAGCATTCTTACAAAAGGTTATACATACTTACAGCTGCTCCACTTAATTTGCTAGCTATCTCCCCCTTAGTTGCTTGATCCTCTTTCTTCATAGCTCCCCCTTAGTTCAGCTCTCCCCCTTTGCTAGCTGAGTTACAGCTGCTCCACTTAGTTTGCCAGCTATCTCCCCCTTAGTTGCTTGATCCTCCTTCTTCATAGCTCCCCCTTAGTTCAGCTGTATTCTCTCCCCTTTTTTAACATCATCAATTATGATATGTATGAAGCTTGCAGAGTTACTGCGGATTTAGAAGGATATTTTGAAGTCTAACACAGAGTTTTGAGACTCTACGAGACTAAGAGTAGGTATATTTTCATGGTCCATAGAATGTTGGGACTCTATGACTGGAGAATTGGTGTTTTGAGAAATGTTTGCAAAGTTTTGGGACTCTACGAACAGGGAGGTGGTGCAGGGTGACTAAGAGTTTAGTAAGTCACAACCGAGGACTTTTTGATTTCTGCATTTTGATTTTCCACAGACTGGCTAGAAGATTTAGAGCTGGACAGATTCCAGATGGATATTTCGTGGCAACTTTGGTAGTGAGAATAGAAAGGTTCACTGCTTATCAGTGTGGTTGCAAGGGTCATTGCCTTTGTGAAATGTTGAGCTACTAGTGAAAGATTTGGAAAAGTTGAGTAGCTCCAACTGATAGAACTTTGATCATTCATGAATATAACCCTTAGAAGTGGTAAAATGGGAATGAAACTCAACAGATGATTATGATCCCAAGTAATAGAGCATCTTTCCATCTGGTTGGCATGCTTCCTTCTTTCTCTACATCTCCTTTTGATCTGCTTCAATCGATATGCTTCAAATTTCTGTTTTTCCAGTTTTCTCAGCAGTCTTACTTTCTTCAGCTTCTTTTCAGCTTTCATCCTTATTTGTCTCTCCTTATGACTTGTTCTTGAACTCCTGCCTATTTTCTTCATAAAGCCACTTAATCCTCTTCTTCTACTTGACCTTCTTGACTCGTCTTTTGATTCTTCCAAATCATGAGTGCTGGTCACTTTTTGAAGGTGTTTATCTTCTTTCACCACAGTTTCTTGACAGCCTCCTTTTTCATCTGATTTAGTCTTCCCAGCTTCAGAATTTTCAGAGCATTGTTCCCTTGGTACATCATCTTCTTTGTTGAACTCAGGTATTGAGTCTTTTTCAACTGGTTCAATTTCTTGATCAGAACCCAAAGAGACTTCCTTTTCAGACAAGCTATTTTTATGACATTCTGATCTTTCCACTGAAGAGCCTGTAGATGTTTCCTCTTTTGAACTGCCAGGTGTTCTTTCTTCAGAATCCGAACTTGCTTCATCATCATCAATTTCTATCACCTGAGGTGGTCCTGTAATGATTGAGCTTCTCAACTGTTCTCTGATTCTCCAACTTCTTCTTGGAGCAATGTGAGGAACATTCTTTTCTGTCTTCTTCTTCTTCTTCTTCTTCTTCTTCACTTCAGATACTTTGGGATTCATCTTTTCCTTCTTAGCTTTCCCTGAACAGACATCTTTCTCTTCTTCAGCCTTCTCTATTTCAATGAATTTTCTTTTCTTCTCTGATTCCTGACTATCATTGATCACAAGAGTTTTGTTTCTTGATTGTTCATTTTTCTCCTGTGATATCTCCTCAGATATTTCTTCCATTTCCCTTTTTCCTTTTCCTTTCGATTTCACCTCCAACTGAAGTTCATAGAACCTCGTGACTTCTTACCCTTATTTGCATGAGGGTTCTTTTTCCAATCTTCAAACAACCTTGGAGTAATTCTTTTATTGCAGTTTAGAACTTCTCCTTCATCTTCCCCAATTTCATTTTCCAGCAATTTCTTCAAAATGATGCTTATGAATCTCCCATAGGGCATCTTGGGAGTTGGCTTTCCAGCTTCATCTCTTGTCTTTGAATCATCTATTCATCTCTTTATCCATCCTAAGAGAACTGCTCCGAAGTTGATTTTCTTTCTTTGAGCAGTAGCAGTCATCAGCCTCAGTTGATCTTCACTGATAATATCATATGCAGTGTCTTTGCACAGAATACTCTTTCCAACAATGTCAGCCAGAAACTCATACTGCTGAGGGAAATCTTTCTTCTTGATTCCTTTGAGAGGAGACTTCTTTTCATAGCCCATCAATTCCAGTCCAAGTTCAATGTTAATCTTGTCAAGAGAAGTAATTCCTCCGCTTGGAATACCTAGACTGAGATTAATTTCAGAAACTCCTATTTGCACTGCAATTTCTTTAACCCTTGAGAACAGGGTGTTACCTCGATAATCAGCGTTTGAATAGAATTCTTTAACAAGTGTAGAGAAAATCCTGGTGCTGGTTTCCAAACAATGGGTGAAACCAGCATTCTTGACCAGATGAAGAATATCTTTGAATTTCTGCTCTGCATCTCCGAATTTTTCAAAACAAACAAGATTTCCTGGAATGACTTGAAGAGATGCTATGATTAAACTGATTTAGGAATAGCACAGGGAGAGATACCAATATCGATTTTTAGAAGAGTTTTCGATTTCTAGGGTTTTGATGAGTTTTAGGAGAAAGGATATTGATAACTGACGAGAAATGACCATTGTCAGTTTAAAAACAAGACTTATGCTAGTTCCCTCTTATTTTTGCAGAGTACACGTGTCAGATACTCATTTGAAGAACGTGGGTTTAACCTTTTTATTTTCCATAAATGAAGCACATCAAGTATTCTATCCCACTTGAGTTTGTAGGGCGTGAGGTTCACTTTCTCTATAGTAAGCTTGACCAGTTCGTAGAGTTGGCTGCAAGACACTCAACCATCATCCTTTCAATAAGTGACCTTGATAAACTGGTGTGAATTGTATGTTGGCAAAAGGCTATGAAGGAGTTTATGGGAAAAATATTGTTATGAGATGCAAACGTAGACTCAATGTTCTACGATCAGGAAGATGATCATGGTGACTCTACGATTTGGGATGATATGGCTTGCTTGGTTATTAGTCATAGAATTTTGAGATTATGATCGAAGAGGTAAGTGCATTTGGTTCATCAATCACATTGTTTTGGGACTTTGTGACTGGAATGAGAAAGGTAGTCCAATGAAGAACTGATTTGCTTTCTGCTTTTTTTCTTAAGACGTAGAGTTGACATAGAATATTCCAAATTGTCTTCTGAAGAGTTTGGTACTTCTGAGCTTGCTTTCTTACTCTACGACTTGGCTTTGCTACTTTACGATCTTGTCTGAAGTGTAATCGTAGAGTTATGATTGGTACTGCTCTACGATCTCTGTCAATACTGGAGACTTTAGATGAATTCAGAGATCTTTGTTAAGTCTGGTTGACAGCTTAAGAACAACCTTCTGAAAGGACTTTGTAAGGATCGTTGTCATGACTCTGGTTATCATGTAGAGGTTGCTCTTTGATTTTGCTGGTTTCGTAGACTGGTTGTAGAGAGTCGTAGAGTGACTGACTGTGTTGACTCTACGATCTTGAGCTTTATGACGAGGAGACAACTCTACGTTCTTTGGAGAGGACACTTCATTTTTCCAAGCCTTATTCTGCGATCGCCTGACATACTCTACGATCCTTCTTAGTGAGATGAACTTTCTTCTGACTTGAGTGATCTTTTATCTAACCATGATATTAGTGACAAACATTCCAACAAGATTCACTAAATCAATAGGTGAGGTAAAGATTAATAGACGCCTCCTTTTATGACCAGCTTCTTTCTCTTCTAGAGAATCCCAAGATTCAAATCTTCTTTATGCATCAGTATTCAGACTTCACTCAATCTAACATAGATTGGCTTCCTTGAGATATCCTGCAAATTCGTTGAGTAGGGTATACTCCGAAATTCATCGTTGAGTCTCAGAACAAATTTCTCCACCTTCTTTATATCGTTGAGCTTTCCTCTTGAGGCTGTGGCATTGTTTCCTTCCTGTTGATCTGCTTGAATTATCTTCATCCAGAATGATTTGTGAGTATGCATGCTTATCAAAAGACTTTCGGTTTAGCATTTTAGGGCTGACTTCTTCATAGAATCAAGCAAATAAATCTTCAACCATTTCAAGCTTAGAGCTTCTTCTGATGCATTGAAGTTGGAGAGCCTACTGCCAAAGGTTATGAGTGTGAACTTTTCTTTGAGATGAACTTTTCCTCTTTTCACAGATTGAAGGGTGATTTCTGAAACTTAGAGTAAATCATTCGTGATTACTCCTTTTTGCCTTGATCTCCTCACCCTTCTCATTCATAGAAGGTTTTGAAGAATTTTGACACTGAGAGCATTTGCCTTTAAAATCTGAACCTGTACACATGGTGTGCCTGGCAAGGACTTCTTCATTTTATGAGCTGCTTTGTACATGAATGAGGTTCTTCAACTCTTCTTGATCTTTAATGATCTGCAGAATGATTCTTAGATCCGGTGATCATTGATAAACATATATGTCCATTCATTCGTGCTGAGTTGATTTCCAGGTCTCGGGCCTGATAACTGTGATTTGGAGGAATGACTTTGAAAACTCGTTACCAAGGATATTGCAGTGAAGTATATAACTGTGATTTGTTAGTGCTTGGTTCAGTGATGCTTCCTTAGAGAAGAATAGGATCCGGTGTCCTTTGGCATCAAGATATAAACTTTCCAGTTTGTTTGAAGGCAAAAATACACGTTTGTATTCTTCGAGTGAATCAATTAATAATTCTTGTCAACAGAACATCCTTTTGATTTCTTCAACTTGCAGCACCAGATTAACTTTGAAAGTTCACTCGATAGCTTCTTTGATGAGATCATCTGAATTTGTATTAGGAAGTATTAATATCAATTAATATTCAGCATCAGACAGGGAATCACTCAACATTCAATTAGTACCTGAAAGAAAAACATTATTTTGTAAGCTTGTTCAAACGAAGTGTTTTACTTCAATTCTTAAACTCAAAAACAGAAATTTGCTAGTGCCATAGGATCTACTCAAAGCGTAGCTTAAAAAGTTCGTGAGAACCTGCTCTGATACCAATTGTTAGTTCCCAGAGGCACATAAATGATCTAGAAGGGGAGGGGGTTGAATAGATCACTTAGAAACTTTTTACTTTAAGAGTTCATTACCAAATAATTTTATTTGATCAAGATTTGTTTGCACAGCGGAATATTAGTTTGAAAAACACCCCTTAAAGTTTTGTAAAACTTCTCCGTTGAGTTTAAGATTAAGTTGAAGAAAGTCACTTGTTAAGTAAACTAATTCACAATCATATGTGTGTATATATATATGAGGCAAAATGTAAATGACTGAAAGTAAATAACACCAGAGAGTTTAAAGTGGTTCGGAGACTGAAAAACTCCTACTCCACTCTTCTACTACAACGAGTAGGAAATCCACTAGGAATGGTTCATACGGAACCCTTCAAGCTCGTTAGCTTGGAAACTCTGGTTCACTAAGAACCCTTCAAACCCAGCAGGTTTGGTTAGTTTAGTCACAAAGACAAGGACATTACTGCCCTCTTCAAGTCCAGTACACTTGGCTCCTTTAGTCACTATGACAAGGACAAAAGCCCTCTTCAAATCCAACAGACTTGGCTCCCTGATTGTTTGAAAGAGGTTGGAGTTGTGCTGTTAAGTAGAACATTTGCTCTTCTTCATCTTTAGGTACTTAGCAGCTGCTTGTGATCAATCTTTGAATGCTGCTGATATTTGTCGTTGATGTTCTTCTTCTTTCTGTATTCAGCAACTGCTCATGATCACCCATTGTGCTGCTAGGCTTTTGCACTTCAGCTCATTTGGTATTTGATAACTTCTCGAGATGAACTCCTGAGATGACTGTGATGCTTCTTCTTTTTGGTACTCAGTTGTTCCTTCTTGTCATAGACAGTTTATAGCTTCTCGATATGGGCTTCTGAGATGACTGTGATGCTTCTTCTTTTTGGTACTCAGTTGCTACCATGTATGTATCAAGTTGGCGTTTAGGTTTCTCTCTTCCATGTGCCTAGCAGCTCTGAACACTTCTCTTGTAATAGAGTTATACATCTCTATGTCTCTCTCAATTCAGTGTTAGTGTTCTGATGGATCGTAGAGTCCTTTAGCATATTCATTTTCTGTTTCACTCTACGATCGGTTGTTGTCTTCTATCATCTCTCTTGAATATTTGACAACTGCAACAACAACTTTTCTGTTTTTCATTTTAGGCCTTTATATCTCTGAGCATATCTTACCGTTGAAAGAAATCTCGTTGGTTTCATTTGGCCTTGTGCAGATCCTCAATATCTTCAATGTTGACTTTCTTGCCGCTTGTGTCAGTGCTTTTCTCTTTTCTGACATGTTCTGATATATTGACCTGTAGCTCAGCTTTTTCTGAATTTATAGCCGTTACACTCCCAGAGTTGTTCAGCAAGGATTATTATTTCCTTTGTTAATTAATCTTCTGATACAACATTAAATACCTTCCTTGACTTTTAGAACCAACTGTTCTGATGTATTCAGAGATGTCCCATTGGTCTGACTTTATTCACCATCTTCCTGAGCAGTGGGTCCTGACTTATAGTCGTTTAGGCACAAGGTCTTCTGTGGCTCTGACGTGCATCTAATCTCTCAAGAGCACTTACTATTCCTTGTATCTGGGTGAGGAGTATTCTCTTCTCTCATACTATATTGCAGTTATGATTCTTTGCTGTTTATGGTTATCGTAGAGTGACTGTCTGCTCATCTGAACTCTACGAATTCATCTCCACTCGTTATTTGAAGTATGTCGTGTAAATGGTGGAGATGAAGCGTACTTCTCTTTTACTCTGCGATCTTGCTTTTGTGAACAGATCATAGAGTTTGTCTGCAGTGCTTCTTGCTTTATGATTTCGTTCTACGATCTTGTCCTTTTGTTCAAATCGTAGAGTTTGTGAACTGTTGTGCTTCGTAGTGAAATCGTTGAGTTGTAGTTTTTGTTGCTTCATCCTTTAATTCCACTCAACGATTGTTCTATGTGTAAAGCAATCTTCTGTATTGCCTTGTCATTCTGTTCCACTCTACGACTTCTTCTATCTGTGCAAAATTCGGTCGTATGTGAGCTCTTCAAGTTTTACTCTACGATCTTGCTAGAGCGTGTATATCGTAGAGTATATCTCTTCTTTGGTTCAGCGTTATCTGCAGGCTCGCTTTGCTGTCTGTTCGACGATCGTAGAGTTCAACTCTACGATTTGTACTTGAACAGTTCTTTAATTTTACTTGTATATCCATCCTGTAGACTTCTTGCACATCTGACTCTCTTTGATGATCGTAGAGTTGTTCGGACTGAGAGTCGTACCTTTCACTCTATGAACATGCCGAATCGTTGAGTCCTCTTTGCTTGGAATCGTAGAGTCCATTCTACGATCCTATAGACTGATCAACCTAACATATTTGATCTTTTCTAGCTAAGTCCTTTCTTACATTATTACATCATTACATATTGAAAGGACTTTTACAGACTCTGACAGCACAAATTCAACACTGATTCATTCTGCTTATATCATACAACGTTTATGCAGAGTGACTTCTATTGAAAGATCAACCTAACATTTCTGATCTTTAAAAATCTAAGTCCTTTGTACACATGTGTCTAAAAAAGGACTTTACAACATTCTAATCAGATAACTTTCATTTTCTTTAATAAGCAACAGATAGTTTATAACAAGATCATATTTGTGCTATACAAGTGTGTGCACAACACAGTATTTGAAATATGTAATATATATCATACACCCACAACACTGTAAGCACATAATTAGATTAACATATAATCACTTTGTCAAATAACCACATATACACTTATAGACAAACTGTGCACATAAACAAGTAAGCACATAATTACATTTAAAACATCTACGCACTTTTTCAGATACACATTATATATCAACCATGACAATCAATCATGTAAGCACATAAACACTTTCAGAGTATCTAAGCACATAATCAATTAAGCACATAAGCACATTAACACATATAATCAATTATGTAAACACTTTCAGAGTATCTAAGCACATAATCAATTAAGCACATAATCACATTAACACCTATGCACTTTGTCAGATACACATTGACAATCAACCAAGTAAGCACATTTACCACAGTCCTTTTTGCACAACAGTCATCATCATCAAATCAAACAACCTTCAACAAACATTTAATAATTGGATGTGATATATGATAACGAGATAATTATGAGAAATATAATTAAAATTAATCATAACTCGATTAAATTCACTCGGAACAGTCAAAAATTAAATGACCATAACTAAATGATTTTACCTTTATAATGAAATAAAATTATCTCTTGGTTGTTCTTGAATCAATCCATGGCAAAGGATTTATTCTCAAAAACTTGTTCCATTGTAACTGTTAAATTATCATTTTACACAAATATAGATACACACAAATCAAACACGATATTATTTTTATTATTAAAAAATATATTTTTATATTAAAATTCGTATCACACAACACATTTAATAATAAAAACGATGTTATGTTTGATTTATGTGTATTTATATTTTTTTCATAAGTTTTTGTCCACATTGATTTAACAAGCTCATTAGTTTAAGAGAAGGCTGGATCCAAATAATATTGAACATAAATTTTGAGAAAATGTTACATCATAATTGAAGGATAAATAAATACACTGTTGATAAATAAATTAAAACTTATTATTAATTGAGAATAGATGATTGTAATTTGATGCTTAAAAATGCGATCATATATTTTAAAATATAAAAACTAAGCAAAGTATTACGACGTAAGTTAAGAGTAATTTTGAGTGATAAGCTTGTTAAATTTATATAAATTTAATTTAATAAATTATTAACTAATAAATCACTTATAAATTTTAGTAGATAGTCCGTCGATAAAATATTTTTCATAATTTGTTTGCAAATAACACTTAGAGACAAAGTGCACAATATTTTCAACTTGGTTAGCATATAATGGGCATCCATTACCAATCATTCAAGAAAAATTAGAATTTGCTCATTTGATTTGCAAAGTTTATTTTATTTTTGAAGATTAGAAAGAGTGTTCAAATGTCAAATCCATGAGAGGTTCATTGCAGTCCTATATTTAGGGGGGTGTATTTAATTAAGACTTTTAAAAATTTTTAAATACTCTTTTTAAGTGACAGATTTTTGTAGAGTTCGTTGACTTTTAATGACTTTAAAGACTTTTAAAGACTTCATGAAATAAGTGACATATTTTTATAGACTTTTTACTAAAGACTTTGATAGGTTTTTATATACTTTTAATATATCTTGTAGCTTACATCACTAAGCATTTTGTTGAAGATGTTGGATAATATGTTTTGAAGAAAACTATATAAATGATGAACTGGATAGATTGGTTTGGTCTGGAAGCATCCCCATCTTTACACATTTGATATAATAGAGTATCACATAACCCAATGATCACAAATGGATAAAAAATTAAGGGGATAACTGATTTTCAGAGAAAATTACACACTGTCCTATAATGAAAAAAGTTTATAAACCACATATAATTTTAAAAATTTATATTATTTTTTACTGCTAGTACCTAAATATTGTAATTACAATTTTAACTCAACAACATGAAATGACATTCGCAACCAAATGAAATGAGGGGTTATTCACGAAAATTTTTCATAGAAACAGTTGTTAAAATGTGAACAATTTTATTGGACAGTTTACTTAGTATATCATTATTTATCAAAAGTTTTATAGGAGGCATTTTCAAATCACCAGTATAAATAACACCCAAAATATATTAAATCAACACTAACATGTAAGCTTACACAGCTGATGAGGATGAACTATGCTATATTTTTATTCCCTAAATGCTAAGTTTTTGTAATTATTTTGTACTTAAATGTATTAATATTTATTTTAATTTGGTTTTGATATATTTTGTGAGTTTTCAATTAATTTATATTATTTATATTATTTTATGTTATTTTATACTATTTTTATTCGTTAGTTTTTAAGTATTTTTATTATTTTAGGAAAATTATTTATTATTATGTGTTTTTAATAATTTTATTTGTATTTATTTTATATTATTTTCATCTTCTCCATTTCTCAAATATTTGAAAATTTTTGACAAATATTTGGAAGTCTTTGGGCATGAGGCAAAACTTTGGAAGACTTTGAATATGAATAAATCTTGTTTTAAAGTCTATCAAACTCCACCATTTGACATAAATATTTAAAATCTATGACTTTTTGAATACCGAAATACTTTTATAGATTTTGTAAAAGTTTTAATTCAATACCACATAATTTTTAAAGACATTAGGAAAGTTGTAATTGAATACCACTAAACTTTTATAAACTCTTTAAATGTCTTGATTGAATACAACCAAACTTTTAAAGTCTTTATAAGTCTTTACAAATCCTAATTGAATACATCCCCCTTTTAGAGTTAGACTTTTGTTCATTTAAAATTTATTGATTTTATTAACTTGACCGAATTCATTTCAAATTAATAATGTCATTTTTCATTAACGTTCACGGCTTACTAGTTACTTCCACAAAATATTGGGGGTTGAGTATAGTTTAATCAAAGTTGAGGGACCTGGTGAAATTTACCATATATTTAGAGGCCTTTGACTTTAAATTTGGACATTCTATCCGTACCCATTATTCATGAACCAATGGATTCCATACTTGAACCGGACTTGCCCGTCATATAAATTTAATCAATCTCGAAACGAAAGTCTTCCGAACGGCGACCTTTTCCCTTCGCTCCAACTTCATTCATATTTTGTTCTGAATTCTGATAATTTCAGTCTCAATCTGATCCATCTAAATTCTTAATCGATCCTGTTGAATTATAATTCACAGGTCAGTTCTTAATTTCTCTGGAATTTGCGCACATGCATAAATTCATATGAATCATATTATTAATTGGTAGTTTTGTTAGCAGATCGGCAAATAATTCAATTTAAGTATCTTGTTTGATTTGAATTTTGCAGTTTTTTTTTTGAATATTTTGATTTGGTGGAGTATATCGAAGAGTTCAATTAACCATGTTTACGCGAATTTTTGGCAAACCTAAGCAAGAAGCAAATGCCGTCGCAACGTTAGAAAAATTAAATGAGGTATTATTCTTAATTACTTTTTGACTAAGGATCTTTTTCTGAGTTAATGTTGTTCATATGCGTGCAAAATTGTCTGGCTTGAAGTTTCCTGTAAATAATGGAACTTTTGATTTTAAATGATCTGATTTCCTTTAATGTAACCTGAAATATTGTGTAATAAGTAATAACTACAATATGGTGAAGTGAAATTGTTTGAGATGTTAATATTCTTAATTGGTTTCTATATAGTCCATTCATTTATACTTACAGAAAAAAAGTTTCAGTTTTGTATATCATTATCAGGTTCTGTTCTTAGTTCACAGTGATTTTTCAGTAATAAAAGTTAAAAGAGTTTTTCTTCTTGTCCTTGTAAACATTCATCCTTCACTAGGTATAAATCCATGCATTATTTAGTTTGGTTGAAGTTTATTGGAATTCTGCATTTTTATTGCATTTTCTCCTTTTCTGCATATTACCTTCCAGGTGCATAATAAACATGCGATTTTGTCATTTGTTCTATACTTCTTTTTTGTTCTTGCAGACCCTTGAAATGCTGGAGAAAAAGGAAAAAGTTCTTCTGAAGAAGGCTGCAGCAGAGGTTGAAAAGGCCAAGGAATTTACTCGAGCAAAAAACAAAAGGGGTATGTCTGAAATAGCTATTTGTGGAGTTACTAAATATATGATTTATGGTTTTCGTCCTTCTCTTATTCTTTGTAGAATTAGTAGTTTGATCTTTATGCCAAAAATGTTTGGTACTCATGTTATTATTAATTGTTACTTATCTTTGAAGAGGCTTTCTCGATATTTTGCTTCAATTTGTATGTGACATATGAAGCATTTGAAGTGAGTTTGTTCCTGTTATGTATTGAGCCACTTTTTTTTTTGTTTTTGTTTTTTTTTTGTTTTGCATTCAAGAATGAGATTACTTGTCATTTTTGAAATATGCAATATCTCCTCTCTTTTTTTGCCTTCAAATTTGCAACACTACTTTACTGCTATATATTGATCTCTACACAAACATTAACATAAGAAAGATATAATTTTAAATGCTAAGGATAAATTGTATTATCTGTTTATATGAGGAAGCAACCTACTTATCATGCTTCTATTTTTTTTGCAACATACTTTTCCTGTTGATGTGCCTGGTTGTCTGCTTTCTTCATTCTTATTTTCTCTTGGATATTAGTCATGAGTATTATCACCACATGTATATCTCATTATTAGGTAGATAGCTGACCTGAGTTCTTATTGCTGTTATACAGCGGCAATACAATGTTTAAAGAGGAAGAGGCTTTATGAACAGCAAGTTGAACAGCTTGGGAATTTTCAACTACGGATTCATGATCAGGTGCTCGTGTAACAGTATATTATATATATTCAATAACCTTGTGGTGTTTTTTGTTAAATTTGGATAAATCTAATAATCTATTGCTGAAATATCTTAATGAATCTTTGTCATCAGATGATTATGCTAGAAGGTGCAAAAGCTACAACAGAGACTGTTGATGCTTTGAGGACTGGAGCTGCTGCAATGAAGGCCATGCAGAAGGCAACGTAAGTTGCATTGTTATAAGCTTCCTTGAATTTGCTCTTATGTTTCCAATATTGCCTTTATTATTGACAAGACTTTTTGCATTGCTTATAAGTTCAAAATGTTTCCTTCCCATTCTCTATACTATTGAAGTCATGTTCCTCAATCTGTAACCCAACAAGCATTACGTGCTTCATTCTAATATGACTGCGGAAGCCTCAAGAGTCCAAGTTATTCCCACTTTTTGCTTTACTCATTTGCAAGATAATTGGAATGAAAGTGTCAGTGAGGTTGAGGGAATTTAAAGGTTGGGGTCACAAAGCGAATCTAATATATTTTCTTGGGTTCGCCCCCCTTTTGGCACTTGTACACTCCGTCAGGGAGTTTTTAACGAGAATAATGGGAGGGGAGAGAAAAGATAATGAAGCAACTTTCTCTTTTTGTGTCTTGAAGTTTAGGAAAGAAGATAAGGGAAAGGACAATTGTAATTTTTTTCACACATAACACACTGTCAAAATCTTCTCATTTTTTTGGACACAAAACACACAGTGAATTTTCTCTCCCCTCCCCTCCCTTCCCTTCCTGTCAAAATTAAAACTCCAAGACAAAGTGTTAGTGGATTTATTTGCTTATCAATCAAAAAGAGAAGAGTCTTTCTTCCATATATCATATTAGGAGATTTTTTTGGTGGCTGATGGAGTTACGTGAACCATTGCCCTTCAATCTACATCCGTCTCTGTTGTCAGCATATTAGTTTTTTACTAAGTGTATGCATTCTCAATATTCGTAGTACATGCCATTGCCTTTTTAAATGTTGAAATTTGGCAAGATTTTTACTGCTCCGGTGGGTTGTAAGGGTTGTGGTTACAAGGTCAAGCATTTTCGTACAGATGCACTCTATATATCTATACAAATCTATTTTCTCATATTTCTGTAATGGTATCTATGTTGCAGGAACATTGACGATGTGGACAAAACAATGGATGAGATCAATGAACAAACTGAGAACATGAAGCAGATTCAGGAAGCATTGTCAACACCCATCGGCTCAGCAGCTGATTTTGATGAAGTATGTATCCCTCCAATTTCAATTTTATGCGACTCATTCTTACTTAGTAAAGGACACATCTTACAAGTTTGTTGGTGCAGGATGAATTGGAGGCAGAACTTGAAGAACTGGAAGGAGCTGAGTTGGAGGAACAACTTCTCCAGCCAGCCACAACTGCCCCTGTTGCTCCAGTGCCTCTCCCTGTTGGCAGGCAACCATTACGTCCAGCTCAACATAAGAACACAGCTGAGGAAGATGAACTTGCTGCATTGCAGGCAGAAATGGCCCTATAAAATGGTTATTCCTTCTCTAATTTTATGTTTTTCCTTACGATCTTATCTATAGAGAAAGTGCTAAACTAAAAGGAGTCAAAGTTTTGTTATCTGCATTCGATTGCGTTTCATGACAGCTGCTATTTCAACGTCATTTTGCACATAACATGATATGCGCGCTACACACACACACACATTTAAATATATATATGTTGTATATATTAAGGTACTACTTTTGTGCTTAAGAAATCATCAATGAGAAGAAATGTATAATTTAAAATTTTTAAGCTTTGCTAAAATGTTTTCCTGAAAACATTTCTTTATTTATGGTCTTTGGCAGGCTTAAATCCAATTATAGCATTTTACATAATATAGACTAGTGTTATTTAAAAACGCTAACATGTTAGTGAATTGTGTTTTGCTACGATCGTTCCAAAACATGGAACACTTTTGTTCTGAAACATTAAATTTAGCGATCCAAAACTTCTTTCCTATTTAGTAACAAGCGGCTGAAATTTTTATTCCACAAGAATTATTACAGCTATGTCTTAAGATTTTGCAAATGAGGGGCATCTTTATATACTATATAGTCACTAGGTCTTGCAAACAATGGTTAGGATAAAATCTAATGGAAGACTAAGATCTCATATCTATAACATTATTCCAAAAAATCTAGTATATCTACAAGTTTAGTTATCAATAAATCTATAACGTTCTATCAAAAACCATAGTATTTATAAGAAAACTTTAAAAAATACCTACTAGTGTCACCAAGTGAACACTTTGTGGGCTTTGAATAATGGTAACGAGGTGTAATCTGTTGAAAATGTACATGTTGCGTCACTAAACTTAACCAACTTTAACTAAATCTTTAAGAAACTTATACTAACGTACCACGTTTCGGATTAAAACATATTTTGTAACATAATTACATGACGAAACCTACCCTACTGTACTCCGTACTATGACATGTGATGTTTTCCGTTTCCGTTTCCGTTTTCGTTCCACGTACCTAATCGAACCGCGATCCGGGTACCATTAATATAGACATCTTAGTGGCTGCACTCATTTTTGATAAACATGTGTCGAGATTGCAACCAATGGTTGTAAGCTCTTTGTGTGTTCCTCCAAGTTAAAGCTAGGCCACAAAAAACCTCCAACTCTTTTTATCAAAAAAAAAAAAAAAACCTCCATCTCCTCATCCCCAGAGAATCCTGCTGCCCTTAAGACCCGCTTCACTCTCATGGGGATGCCTTGCTGTGGGATCTACTGTTTAGGTGATTGTATTGGACAGCCATCAAAGAAGTTGCTTAGAGCTAAGACGGCCAATCATTAATTCATTTGTCAAAAGAGACTATTATGGGTGGGTTAATGTTCATATTTGCTTTGCTTGACACGGACACTTTTTTTTCGTTTGGTCTTGTACAAGTTGAAGACAGGCCGTTTGTCAAAATGATTTATACACCTAGTTTATAGAAAACAAACTTCAAGGGACATGGATGGATTTCTTAAGAGTACTTGTATTGTTGTGATGTGGCTTGAATATGTTATGATATAGGCTCAAACCCATAATCCTATTTATTGTTTGTATTGTTACGATATGGATGGATGGAAATAGTTTGTATTGTTGTTGTATTATTGTGATGTTGTTAAGAGTACTAGTTTATTGTTGTACTTTTTTTAGTTTATAGGCGATTTTATTGTTATGATATATTGTAACAGAATCCTTTCCATGAAGGATTTAGGGTTTCATAATCTATTCAGGTTTTGGTTTTCCTATTGTCTTATGGATGTGGGATCTCTCATCAAGGTTCTATAAATAGGGTCAATGAGTTGTCTATTAAAAAATACACAAAGGCAAATGTAGAGAGCACATGGAAAATCTTAGTGAGAGAAAGGTTAGAATTTTTAAAGGGGATTGATAGAGGGTGTACATCGGGCTTTGTGATTGGGTTTGGGTGGAAACTGGAAACATGAAGACAGAACTATGTATTGTACTGTAATTTCTTCAAGTCCAGTGAAGTTAATCCTATCCACAGATGTTGAAAAGTTTGGCCGAATCACGTTAAATTGCTTTTTACTTTTTTTGTCTTGTTTTTCGTTTTCATACTATATTATGGGGTATCTTGTATTCTTTTTATCACAATCTTGAGGGATCCTTGCATAAATTGGATTTTGCTTTTGTGTGTGTTTGAAAGGGCCAACAACCCTTACTAGTTGGAATTAGAGATTTGGTGTGTGAAGAAGAATCCATGACGAGGTATGAAATCACAGTTTAGTGGTGATCCATACTGTGGGATGGTAAGGGAGGATTTATCCTTTTGCAAAAGAATGTAAAGGACATATTAGTTAAACGAAGGTTGGCTAAGCAATTGAATGGAAAGAGAAATATGAACTGAAGATTGAAATATTATGGATCCAATTAACAGCAATAATTACAGATCAATTTGTGAAAATTGATCTGCATATTGGGAAAGAAGAAAAGGCCTTTATTTCTGAGGATTTATATGACAACCTAGTCAGCAACATGCTATTTGGAACATTAGAGATGGAGGAGGATCAAGTGTCCTTGTTATCCAGTGCTAAGAGTGAAACCGCGACGGTGATGGAAGATTCAAGATGGGTTTGGTTATGCATGTTAAGAATCTTAAAGGAAGAACTATTGGTAGGGGACACATTTCAGTGTAGTGAAAAGTGCAAAGAAAGTGTCATATGCAAGGAAGGGGTTACAACAAAAGATATTATTCGTTTGGCCAACATATGTTAATTTATTTGTTGCTTATGTTGTCATGTTCATTGTTTTCATCCTATAATGACCCTTGCACACAAATTAGATTTGGTTTCCGAGGGCGTTTGAAAGGGCCCAAAACCTTTTAACACATTTCTTATTAGATGTTTGTAAAGTATTAATATGATAATATAATATATAAACTCAAAGTTTTAATGTTTGTTCTCTGTTGATTTTTACATGAAACGGTTTTTCTTGGTTCACTTGAATTTCCTGAAAATATTTTCCGGACACGTCCAAATACCGGAAAATGACACAGAAAACATAACCAGAATCCAACAAGAATGTTTGACAATATTAACATTGAGTAACAAACAAAATATTTAATATTAAATTTAGTACTAAAGTTAAGAATGAAATTTAATAGTAACATTGTAACAAGAAGCAGACAATGAGTAATGCTGGACCAACAAAAGAATCCAAACAGAATGATGTATCCTTTTTGGGCAGCTATCTACTAGTTTTGATTTGCATGACATCTTAATTTAATATTTTATCATTTAAGTGGAGATTTTCCATAATACTGAAATATTATTGAAATCATCCAACATTTATTGGTTGCTTTTGCAGTTGCAAATATCAAGAAGAGATTGTGTAAAGATTGCATGTACTGTAAAATGAAGGTTAGTGCTTGGGCACCTCTACCCAAAATTCCCAAATTTATTATCTCGATGTGCATTTTGCCGGTAAGAAAGCAATGTATAGATGACATTGAGACGTTATATATTCCATCTTCAACCTGAATTATAATCGAGTGTGCTAGTTTCATTCAGGTATTTCTTTTGATATTATGATGATGTTTGCCTAATTGTAAGATCTGGTGAATAAAATGTTATAGTTGACACATTGAAAAAAAAAAAGTGTGAGCTCGTCTTCTGGGATTTGAGGTGCAACTTCAGGGATTTTTTCGGTGCTTCTATGCCTTTACCTTTTCAGCGTTTTGTTATCATCTCAGAAAAAGGGGGTGTTCAAACTTGGTTTTAAGATTACAGATACTTCGGTTTCAATAATAAAACATGCTGTACTTGTTAAGTGATCACCGATCGAACTATTCAAGAGCTGTGCATAAGAAAACATATCCCCAATCTGCATATAATTCTCCTAATATTATGTTTCGTGACTTTTGTTATCTGTTATTTAAGTGAAGATTTCAAGACTATAAGATGCTCTTCTTTATTAGCTATTACCATTATTTGAGAAGAATAATGGAGTACTAGCATGAGTTTGAGTTGAGTTACTTTGTCGTTAGATACTCATCATGTGTACATACATAGTTGCTGAATGCACTCAGTAGTCGGTGCATGATTTAAAGGGCGATCCAACAGCATTGACTTTTACTTGCACCTCGTGATAGAAGTTTTTGTACGAGGTTTGTCTCTATTTATCCCTCCCTTCTTTGGTTGTTAAAGCTCTTAGACAAATCTTGGAATCAACAAACTAACTAGAGGGGGGTGATTTTTTTATAGATGTGTCCTTTTCTAATTTTGGACCAAAAAAAAAAAAAGAAAAGAAATTATCTAGATTACAATGCCTGTGATTTTGAATTCAAATTAGCATGGTGGGAGAAATTTTCCACCTTAATGTCCCACAGGAAGAATGTTTGCTATTGATGTCGTTCTCTATGTTTCCCCTATATGACCAGAATGGAAGGTAAAGAAAATATGCCCTTCTCTAGTTTGAATTAACTAAAAAGGTAGGTTCTTTTTGTTGAATAAAGAGTACTCTTTGTCAAAGGATTGACTTAATTTCCATCCTTAGATATAATTTGCAGTGGTTAAGTTACTTGCAAATTTAGTCACAAGTTGAGCCGCCTAAATTGATGGTTAACCCATCAACTCGTCAGTCAACCCATGATTTAGTGGGTTAAATTATTCATTTATTTTACCAAGCCCTTAGTGGATTGGGTTAAATGGATAATAAAAAATAAATAGATTGGTGGGTAAATTCGTGGGTTATATGGATAATTAATTAACAAACATATTCCATATTCAACCTATTATATGGATTCGGTCGATGTCAACCCGTATCAACGGCCGCGAGTAGTCCTTTGGGTTCTTAGTCTTATTCACAATATAGATGGAGCCTAATACTTAATAGTTAATAGTATAAACTATAAAGAATGACTTTGAGCCTTTTGTCTTCTTCTGTTAATTTTTTACAGCTTTTCAACTTTTCGATTCTATCAATGGTGACTAACTATATGCAAATTATAGATACATAGTTATATATATAATGACGTTGAGAATGAACTTGAGACATAAAAATGGCAGTCTCTTAGTTTTAACCATCATCAAGTTAAGATCTGATTGGCGCGAAGCGATTCCTTGAAATAGTTACTTGATAGTAATCTCCATTTCCCATTTGTAATGACCTTTTTTTAATGTATCTCTAATGTGAGTAATGTCTTTAATCAAATGGGGCAGTTGAGAAAACTAGGGGTGTATCCCAATAGTAACAACCATTGTATATGTGTAGGTCTATTTTCTGGTATTATACTATTGGGTATTCATTTAGCTAGGAAGAATATTCATCGATAGGTACTGCCAAGAAGAACTAGTTAACAGAATTTAAATAATGCAACGACTAAAGCTCAATCTTCAAAGATTGGTAGGAAAAATCAAAGCAAATTTAGTAATTATCAATTATTATTCTAATGAGAACCCTTATCTTGAATCTAAACTCTTATACTACTAGCGTTCAATTTTCCTTCTAGACTCTTACAGAAAACGAATAAATCTGAAAGGGAGAGGCCAAGGATTATTGGCCAAGCCATGTCAATCTGTCTGGCAACCCATTGCACAACGACGTGAGATCACGTGTTGAGTGCATTCAAAAGGTCGATCGTAATGTTGAGATTTTATTAATTTAGCATCTTAATAAAAACTTTTTAATGCTAAAGAATAATTTTAAGCTGGATGTTTTTGTATAACAATGCGGAAGACGTTATAACTATATATATTTATGGTTTTATGCTTTTTCTAAGTAAGTGTTCAGAACTTCATTCATCATCTATCTAAGAATTAAAAGAGATGATAACGATGAAGATGAAATAAAGTTGGTTTAATTATTAAATGGTGACTTGAAAAGGCATCAAAATCCTGTATTCGTATTGTTATATTATTAGTCAAATAATAATTATAGTCCTTTGCGAGAATATCTATTAATAATTTGATTATGAATAGGGAACTCCAAACCATATAGTATAAATTTTACCAAGTCGTCACTTGGTCCACATCACATAATATTGGCTTGCACCCTTAAGTTATATCTAAAGGGCATTTAATATTTGGGCGGTGAGTTGAAGAAATGGTGCAAAAATGTTGGGGTCCTATTATCAAAACTGCATATCAGTAAACTTTGCAGAAAGATTCAATTCTGGAAAGAGGCTCTGGAAGGTGTTTTTGTGTGTGTAGACAGAGACGTTCATGGAAAAAACCCTCAACTTCCCATGACCCTATTTAAAGACCATTGAAAGGCAATTTCTAGGAACCCCCCCCCCCCCCCCCCCCCCCCCCCCCCCCAAAAAAAATAAAAAAATGGAACACTTTCATAATTAATCTGATATATATATATATATATATATATATATATATATATATATATATATTATGAAGCACGCGTAGAGTCATTGACGTCGTCTCCAAATGTCTCTGTTATACTTTTTAACGTCGTCACCTGATGTCTTTGTGTTATACTTTTTTTTTGTTTATGTAAGTTTAGTTATATTAATATTTTGTCCTTTTAATTCAAAGTTTCGATATATTTTTATTTAGTCTTTGAATTTCATGAAAATTTTATTTTATCCTCGGAAGGATCCTGGGTAGTATATACAGAGAGAGATTTGTGCTGCTGAGAAGATATACGGTACATTTCTCTAGCTTTGAATATGCCATGCTATGCTTCCCCATGCAACTTTCGTGACATTGACTAGTAAGAGCCAACAGAGACATGCTGATGCGCTCTCTCTCTCTCTCACATTTATCACCCCCTTTGAATACTATGGGGCTCAGCCATGTACTCCTTTGTCCACAAATGAGATTTTTATTTTGACTAATCGACTTCTTTATAATTTTATAAAAAATGTTTAAATATTATCAAGAAGATAAATCTTAATATTCAAATGAAAGTGAGCAATTCAAAAAAGTTGTTCTTTTACTAATGTTTGAAAACGCAATTAAGAATCTTGGTCTTCAATTTATGTTAAATATAGTTTGTTGAACTCACAAATGCAATATCTAAACGTAACATAACAAAAAATAGGACATTGTATTTAAACCTTCAAACGTACCAAATGTTAAACACCGAACGAATCTTAAACTCTTATTTTGTTATTAACAAGTAGTACTCCCCCGTTCTAAAATATAAATTCATTATTGACTTTTTAAAATCTACTTAAGATATTTTCAAATTCAATTGACATGATTTTTATTAATTTTAGTCAATAAATTATCTAAAAAATACTATTCATTGTAAAATTTATAGTTTTACACTTGTTAATGAATTATCTTAATTTTGAGTTTAAAAATATTTTAAATTATTTTTTAAAAATTAATAGTGATATTATAACTTGAAAGAGAGGACTTAGATTGCAGCACCAACCTGGCAAGTTCCATGAAACTCCATGCACACATACAGCAGAATAAAATATTGTACTAAGATATATCCATTGCACTAAAAGTCACACACAAAATTTACAACTATATAAAAATTAATAAGTTAGTCCGCTAGTTGATCTTTATATATATATAAAAGAAAGACATCTATCTTGTCTCTTCAGTTAATCCAACCTAAAGGTCTCCTCCACACATGAGATAAATACAAGCACATACTTATTATATTCTACTAGGCCACATCAAATGCTACTTTCCTGCAATTTTCAATAATACTGGTTAGTGACATTTTGACACACTGCTGAATTTGCATAGGAATTAATAGGATGATGATGATTAACAGCTCCTCCCAAAATCATCTGATTATCATCTTGATTGTTCCAAATGCCATTACTCATAAGATCATAAGGAAATCCTGTCCCGAAATCCATCGAAATCCCAAAATTAGTGTCCATGGCTAGCAATGCTTGCGACGAATCCGAAATGCTTAGACCTTGATCTCGGGTGTTATCGCTCACATTTTGCTTATAATTAACGACATCAATTAGTGATGGCATTACCTGCTGAACAGAATCATGGTTTTGAAGAGATGGAAATATGGGATTATAGGCTTCGATTTTCGGAATTAATTTGGCAGGCAAAGGTGTTGAAATTGAGGCTCGAGGTTCAGTTGGATTGTTGCAAGGAGAGTAGGGTTGATAGTATTTTGTTGCCATTAACTTCTTCTTCAATTTGGTGTTCCAGTGATTCTTCACATCATTGTCTGTTCTTCCTTGTAGTTTTGAAGCTATCACAGACCATCTATGTATTTTTTTTTTAACAAAAATGTTTAATTTTTAAATAATCGAATAAATAAAGGAATAGATAAATACACTTCAAATCAAAATTGCTCCACTGGAAGGGTAAAATATTGACCCAAATTTTGTTCTACAGCGGAGTTCAACTGGTAAAATTTGTAGCGCGTTTATCGTTTATCAAAAGAAAGTATATATTTTATAGAAGTTGTTCTACATGTACACATATATGCATTTCTATCTCTGTGTGTGTGTGTGTGTATATATATATATATATTTATATGTAGATAGAGAAGTGGGGGAGGTGAACATGCCTGCTTCCCAGTTTAGTATAGAGACTGCAAATAATGTCATCTTCTTCAGGGGTAAAAGATCCGTGCTTAATGTCTGGCCTTAGATAATTAAGCCATCTAAGACGGCAACTCTTGCCGCAACGCTTAAGCCCTGTGACATTTAATTCAGTTAAATAAAAGATCAATTATTAAGATGAAGTGTAATTTTAGTGGGTAATCTAAAAATTAAATTATGTATAATTCAATAGCATGCATTGAAAACATTAAAGTTACAAATTTGAAGTTGGGTAATTAAAAAGGGTCACAAGGGACAGAGGAAACAGATACTCCTAGACTCCTAGTAATCTGTGATGAATAAGAAATATTTATAGGAGTATATATTTTTTAGGAAAAATAAGAACAAGTTATTCAAGTGAATATATATGGTCAGAAAAAAAAAATTAAATAAAAATATTTGAGAGAAAGCTCAAGTATCAACCTTCAAAAATGTGAAGTAATAACTGGCTTTCTAAACAAAATAAAACAGTCTTGAGATCAAGAACATCATCTATATTATCAAAGAACATTTAACAGCTTCATAAATATAAGACTCAAAAAAAGCAAGTAAATTTTGGCAATTTGGCTTGAAAATTAGCACATTTAAACACCACTTTCATTTGGGTTGATACTCAAGTAAAGAATTGTACCAGCTTTGAGGGGTAAGGCAATCCAATTGGAAGCAGAACCATGATTGTGAAGTAGATAGTTCTTGAGAATTTCATCTTCTTCAGGAGACCATGGCCCCCTTTTCACTTGACTCTTGTCACAACAAGGAGCTCTTCCCATGTCTAATTCCTATATACCAGTATACCACAGAGAGAGAGAGAGAGAGAAAGAGAGGAAGTAAAATGGGACAAGGAACTAGAGGTAGCATGCACCAATTATATATGTGTGTAGATTCCTAGTTAATTAAAAGAAAGTACACCAATGGCCATATGGGTCAATACTTATTATTATCCTAATTATATTCTCCCTCCTCTATTCCATATTATTCGATCATTGTTCATTTTTCAAAATTAATTTAACGGATATTTTAACTCAAAATTGACATAAATTATTTTAATTTTATTCAATACAATAATAAATATTGTAGACTATCAAAAAAAATTACTTATTACAAATTTTATTATTTCATAATTTTAAAAAAATTATTTCATTTTTTCAAATTAACTTTCAAAAGTCAATAGTAATTATATAATTTGAAAGAGTATTATAATAAAGTGCAGTTTGGAAATTGGAAGCCCCTTTTAGAAAGCTCGACTTTGGATGACCTTATTACCATTTTTCTTAAACTTCTTCAGTTTATTATTATTATACTCCATTTTATAAAAATAGTCTTATTTATAAAATTTGTAATGTTTAAGAATATATATATATATATATATATATATATTAATTTTTTCATTTTTATCCATATATAATATAATAACTATTTGATGTTTAATGAAATTGTATTCTTATATTCGAGAATATTATGTTATTATTTTTAAATATTATTTTTTTTACTTTTTTTTTTTTATAAATAAGACTACTTTTATGAAATTAGTGAATATTATTTTACGTATTAATTTCTTGTTGGTTAAGATCGATGGGACCAGTCAATATTCACACAATCAGCAGATGATGTCAATCGTTTACTCGGTTTTGGTCCAGTTATCATGTATGCATAAATATAGCATCTAAATTTCTTTCTTTCTTTCTTTCTTTCTTTCTTTTCTTTACAAGTGCTTTTAGACTGTATCCCTTAGTTTCAATAGGAAGAAAAGGTGTCCCTATAATGAAATTCTAATATTTAAAACTAATGTAACATTATTTAAAACTTAAAAATGATAAATTTTGTATTTAATTAAAAGTAATCTTTAGGGTTTATAATGTTTTCACAATTATGTTGATTAAAATCGAGAGAGCTTATATCGTAGTAATGGCAGATTGACTTTAAAATATTAAAATATAATATTTTTTAAGAAAAAAAAAAAAAGAGGGAGTATAAAATAATTCATGGTGATGGACTCAAAGTCATCATGTAAAATTTGTAAAAATTTACCCAAGTTTAAATGATCATCAGTATTCTCATTTATTTAATGAAGGTGGTCATAATTTGCCAATTTGGGGCACTACTTTTACTAGTATTCCATGGTTTGATTAAATCAAGGGAATAGTAGCTTTTAATACAATTAAATGGTAAATAGTAGGTGATATATATATATATATATAATTTGGTTTAAGGACATACTTTTTTAAAGAGCATTATTAAATATATCTCTTTTAACGACGGATCCGACAACGATTTGATCCATCACTATAAGTTCGTATGTCGCTAAAACTTTTAGTGACGGACAACATATTGCGACAAACAAACATATGACGATAAATAAATTTATAATAACGGATTAAACTGTTATTGAGTTCGTCGTTAAAAAATGTATACTAAATATATTCTTTAAAAAAAGTATGTTCTTGAATTTTATTATATATATATATAACTAATGAAAGTAATGGAGGAAGACCGGAGGGGGGAGTATTCACCGCACTGAAAAGTCTGAAATGACCACCGAATGGGGAAGGGAAAAAGACCAAATCAATTTACCGCGTTGTTTCCAAGGACTTTACCAAATGTACTGCCATGAGTTTTCTTTGTACATTCTCTCTCCAAACAAGAAATTTTATGGAAAAAATATTTTATGGTCTTCGTAGATATCATCACGTGATGTTTTAAAACTATTGAATAATTTTTTAATTTAATAATAGGAAGCTCTTTTTTATATATAGATATGGTCAAATTAAATTGACTATTTTAAAAATAAATTAACTTTCCTATCTATTTTTTTAGACTATACAAAAAGATTCTCACCGTAATAATCTAGCCAATATCAATTTTTATATTTTTAAAAAATCTAAAAATACTTGGTTATTAATTTATAAAACGGTGAATTGAACTACAAAACTTGTGGGCATAATTTTTTCAACATATATAACTATACTCCTCCCCGTCTTATTGAAGAGCTATATGCACGTATTACGAATTATATGAGATTATTTGTAATTAAATTTTTTTATTTTTTTATGTCAAAGTCTATGACTATAGTTTTTAAAATCTATAACGACAGTATGTGTTGTTGTCCTATAAAAAAATATGGTTATGACAATGGTATATATCGTCGTTATACGCCTCGACATAGAGAAACAGATAATTTAGTTATAGAGGATCTCACCCATTACGAATACATATTAATACTCATTTTGTTTCAGTATAAAAGTTATTATTATTATATTTCGATTAAATGTCTATTTATCTTAAATAATTTATTTTTTATAATAATTTACCTTTAATACAATACATATTTATGGAATGTCATTAATTATGTTCAGAAAACTATATAATTAAATGATTTAGACAATTTTGTTATTTTATCTTTTTTGTTAATATATGTAAAAAATCAATTAAGACTTTTTTATCTTCAGACGAGAGAGTACATGAGATTAAATAACATTTTAAGGTACTCATTATATTACATATTATCAAGACTTTTTATCTTCATTATCAAGACTTTTTATCTTCGGAGAAGAAGTACACGAGATTAAATAATATTCTAAGGATACTCATTATATTACATATTTTAAAAAAAAAATCATTATTAATATAATTAATCACGTAATTAATAACAAAAAAAAATAGATACATAAATTTGTAATATAAATAATTTCTCTTGTGCGAAACACGCGTTGACTTGAATTAGAAAATTCCGTAATTTGGGGAGGGGAGGCCCATAAGGGGGATGTGTAATTGGGATAAGATTATAAATCTTTTATAAGAGCACATGGGCTATGTTTTCCCCATTTATAGGGCCCATGGGCCTCTAGAAACAATTTTAGTAGTCGCTAAATACGAAGAGCATTCTCGCGCCAAATTAGCCGGATAAGGGCATCACGTGCTTTAGGCGTGAGTATGTATGTGAAAGGTCACAGCGTATGATTTATCTAAAGGAGATGGTCATTTGATCCAAATTAAATGAAATCTAGTAGGCCACAAATGACCCATCTTGTCCATAAATGGCCCAGTACTAAAGTTACATACTTCTTGAACAACCCAGAGCCCAAATTTAAGGCACAAAGAACATGGGTCTTAAATTCCTATATTATATTTCTTTTAACTTAATATAAGAGATAAACCGCGATAGTTTACGAGAATTATTATTTTTATAAGTAAAAATTAATATTTTTATATTAAAAAAATACATAAATATAGAATTTATTTACTATTTATGTGAGAGTGATCATTTACATAAATGTGCATGTAAAAAATATCAATTCTCTAATTTATTAATAAGAGTTAAAATTTGATACACTTAGCAATGTATATATGATTGTCATGACAAGTCATTGTATACATCGTAGTATATCAAGCTTTAAATTTATTAGTAAATACTTTATTATTATTATTATATTGAGTTTTAGTGTACTCCTAAATAAAAAGTCAAAATTTAATTCGTAATTTGTCCTAAGTTTTGGAATAATTTAGTACGTTTATAAATTTAATAGAAATACACTTATGAAAAATTATTAGATTTTTAGCTTCATCCAAGAGTTATACTAATTCTGATACGAAATATAATATCAATTTTGACGATTTATACTAATTTGTTTTGTATATTTATAATATTTTATCTCATGTTCATATTTTCAAAAAAAAAATTCATATAAATATTAAATAAATTTCATACTTGAAATCAGAGGGATTATTAATCTCTCGTTAATTATGAAATTATATAATTATTCATAAAAATTCTTCAAAGTAGTTTATGAATTTTTTAATATATATTTTCAATATTTATTCCCAATTTTTTATGTTTGTTAATTAAGAGTTTTTATATCAATTTTGTTTTTTTTTTAACTTTAGCAAAATTATTCTATTCCCAAAAATTTCACATATATAGCACATATTTTATCAAGCAAGGTAAATATCCATTTCACTAATAAGTACCCAAACCTTATCCACTCTTTATCTTCCTTCCTAAATTCATTTCAATGGATTTTGTGCCAAACTGAAATGAATAAATACAAAAAATAAATATCATTAAATTTAATTATATGAAAATGGGCTAAAAAATTAACTTAAAATGATTGTACTGTTGGAATGCTTTTCGAATTTTATTTAGAAAATGATTGATATTATGATGGAAAAAAAAGTGTTATTAAAAACAGAATTACTGTTTTGAAAAGAGTCCTATTTTTAATAGGATATTATATGTTAAAGCCCTATTTTGAATAGAAAAAAGAGATTTGTAGGTACTCTATAAATATAATTTTATGTTTAGGTTTGGAAGTGTAATATACTCAAAAGTCATGTAGTATCTTACGAAAGAAATTGTGTGAGTAGGTTTTGTATTTGGTGAGAGAGACGATTTTTCCAACTTTTATATTTTATACAAAAAAGTTGTATCGTTGGAGGAAATTTTTTGTAACTGGGAAATTTTTTTGTAACTTTTATTTCGGGTAAAAAGTTGTGTTATAGAGCTTATAATGTTGTGTAACCTCAAGTTTTAGGGTTAAAACTTTAAAAAAATATTATAAGTCTATTATTATTGATATAGTAAAAATTCACAGTTCAAACTGTAATTTTTTTCTTTAAGAATTTTTTACATTAAATCTTGTATTGTTTATATCTCTTTATTTTATTGTTTAGGTGTCGACTTAATTTTTATCAAGTGGTACTAGATATATGTTGATTGGATCTAAGTTAGAGGGAATTAATTGACGAATTAGCTTGACAAATAAAAAGAGTGTAGATTGAAGGAATTAATTCAAGTTACATTCACGATGATGAATAAGAAGTTTTGCGCTTATGGATTATCACAGTCTTGAATAATAAAAATGATAGAGATACTGATAGATATGAAGACAAGGATAATGTTATAAAAGTTAAAGATGATACTGAATATTTTAATGATGTTGAGGATGTTGTGATGATTTAAAGATGAATATAAAGATGTATATGATGATGATGAGTGGCGATGATGCGAATTATACGGATGATGCAAATAATACGAATGATGGAATTGATCCGGATGATGCATATGATGTTGGTGGTAGTGACGATGACAATGGTGATAAAAATGAAGTTGAAGTATTTGAGAATTTGAGTAAAGAGAAAAATTGTTGTGATACTCATTTAATTATATTTAAAAAATGATTGTTATTATAGAAATGAAGAGTCCTATTGAAACTAAAAGTATTGGTTTGGAAGGTGTCTTATTTTCAGAAAGATATTTTGTAACGACATGGGTCAAATCTCGAGTTCGAAACGAATCATAGTAGAATAAAACCAATGCGCTTTCTCAATAATATCTTATTGGATTATCTTGATCCACCACAAACTCACCCAAAAGGTCATGACTGAAGATATTAATAATAGTAATTTGAACTCTTATATATACAAATTCAAATATCTCATATTAATCGATGTGAAACTAATGTGTTACATATTTATTATATGCTAGAGTCCTATTTTGAACAGGGAAAAAAGATTTATGGGTACTCCATATACAAAATCTTATATTTAGATTTTGAAGTGTAACACAATTAAAAATCATGTAATATCTTAAGAAAGCAAGAAGGTACGAGCGAATTTTGCGTTTATGCATCTTAAGAGAGAGAGAGAAGGTTTTTATAATTTTTATATTCCGTGAAAAAATTGTATTATGGCAGGAATGATCTTGGCAGCTTTTATTCCATAAAAAGTTGTATCGTAAAAATTACAATATTATGTAATATCAAATTTTAAGATGTAAAACTCAATAAAATATTATAAGTTCATTATTATAAATATATTAAAAATTCAAAATATAACCCATAATTTATTAATTTAAGAATTTTCACGGCGTTAATTGATTTGCCTCAACTTTATCTCCCAAGATGTACAAGTATCCTAAAGTTATAAATTTCCATAGTTTCTATATCCAATGGATGCTAAACTCGGTAGTCCACAGTCAAATTCATGTATCCTCTTATTGCCGGCATTTGGAAATAATCAATTCCATCAATTTGTCCGTGTGTTGTGATGGAAAGTGATATACCCTCTCTGTTTATATTTACACCTTAGTGATTCCATTTTTTAACTTTTTGACTTGGTGTGGATTTTATTTAAATATTTAATAAATTGTATTGGACCCATGCAATTATTATTAAAATAGATAAGCCAAGAGGCCCTTATAAAAAATAAATTAATAAGAATCATTTATTTTATGAAAACATAATTTTATACAAAAATGTTATATGACTATCATTTTCTATGGACTATTGAACTCCCCGGCTCGGGGAAACCATTAAATTAGGTTGAGTTTCTAGATTTTTCTTGTTAATTATAGCTCACTATTCTTCTTTTCACTTTAAAAGTAGCATAAAAAAAAAGATTTTATATTAAGATAAAAAAAAATACCGATTATTATAACTATTTATGTACGAAATATAGAATCACTAAACTTTTTTTTAATAGAAATTAACTGATCTCTGTCCTATGAAATAATAATTTATTAATCTATACTTGCAAAAATAATGTTATCACTTATATGTTTAAAAATAAAAACTAAAGTGATAGATACGTGGAATGTTGGATTACGTATTTTACTAATATAAATAGACTGTCAAAATTGGGTTTGGCTCTGCATTTCGTTGGGCTTAGTGCGCATAAGAGAATCATTTAGATCCGATAGGTTTGGCTAGATTTTTAGTCATTTTTGGATAATTAATTAGTTATCATATCAAATTTTAATTAGTATGAGAATTACTTCTTCTGTAGAGGTATTTTTTGATCGTCCAAATAGTGAAATACTTCTAATGATTTTTTTTTAGATAAATTACGTTCAAGTCGATAGTTGAACATACGAACAAAATCCAACGTTAACGAGAAAGACTTGCAATGAAAGGAATATAACTAATTTATATACTCCATCCCACTAAATAGATATGTGGAATGTTGGGTTACGTATTTTATTAGTATAAATAGACTGTCAAAATTGGGTTTGGCTCTGCATTTCGTTGAGCTTAGTGCAGACAAGAGAAGCATTTAAATTCGATAGGCTTAGGCTAGATTTTTAGTCATTTTTAGATAATTAATTAGTTACCATATTAAATTTTAATTAGTATGAGAATTACTTCTTCTGTAGAGGTATTTTTTGGCAGTCCAAATAGTGAAATACTTTTAATGATTTTTTTTGTACATACTACGTTCAAGTCGGTAATTGAACATACGGACAAAATCCAACGTTAACGAGGAAGACTTGCAATGAAAGGAATATAACCAATTTATATACTCCATCCCACTAAAATTGATCTACAAGAGTAGAAGTATTGAAGTTAAAGCTAAATTGAGGCCAAGTTACATAAAGTGACTTGAAGTTATCAAGAACATCCATCCCACCCCACACCACTAGAGAGAATAAGTTAAAAATCATCGTGCGCGGCTTTTAAGGTTTATGGAGTTTGAAAACAACAAATATGGAAAATTGTTCCGTAACTTAAAGTCACAAAAGAGAACCAAAACTTGGAACCTGCCTTACATTCTGTCGGCCTTTTACCCCTTTTTTTAATTCTACTTTGTCCCCTCTTTAAGTCCCACCATCCTCCCTATTGCCTACTTTCGCATCTTTTAATCTTCATGGTGTATAATGACAGGGAATTGATTTATTTTTTTTTATCGAAAAAATTGATATTTCGTAAAATTTATTCATATAAAAATGAGATAAAATTAATTATTCATTTTGAACAATTAAATGTAATGTTGAGAAAATCGGATCGGATTGGCGGTCGGACCGCGGTTCGACCAGAACCTATCGACTTTCCGGTCTAGTCCGGCCAAAAAATCAGAAAGTCAACGACTCGGTCAAAAACCGGTTGACCACCGGTTCAATCGGTAGTTCAACCAATAAAACAGGTAGTTGAACCGGTTGATCTGTTTTTCAAATATATATTTTATTATTTTTTTCAAAAATATTTTTAATAATATTATAACATTATTTCACTATATTTTAACTTATAAAAAATTAGATATTTTAAAAGTTTATTAATTATTAATAATTTTTTTTATGTATTTATGACGTTATTAATTCAATAACGGTTCGACTACTGATTAGACCAATGACCCATCTATTCAGTAATTTTTTCGATTTAATGATCGGTCCAATTTTTTAAATATTGATTAAATGTACTTGAAGGCTAAAAATTTGACCTAATTTTTGAAATAAAGTCAAATAAAAAGATGAAAAAGTTACGTGTTTGAGTGTACTTCTCGATAAAGGTTAGAATTAACCGCCGCTACGGCTTGAAAGTAGGTTTCTTTTATAATTTTTCTCCTAACCCATTTTTCATGTTCTCTCATACATTTATGACGAAAATGTATTATTGAATTATAATTATATGGGTTTTCAAAACAAAACTTGAGAGGACAAAATAGGAATGTTATTAAAATATATGTTTTATGTTAGATAGCTACCCGAGGCCCCATTAATAATAATAATATAATGCAACTACTCCAACAAGGCTTGTTCCTTGACTTTGTGTTTGTACGTGGGTTTTCAAAGCTTTAACAAATATCCATGGATTTAATTATGTTATTTATATTTTAATGGGTCCGCTTAATGTGTGCCCTAAGGGCACACACTAAGCGCGGAAAACAAGAGATGGGACCCGCTAAAAAATATTTCTTTATATAGTTGCACTGAATTCAATACATGGGGTCCACTAGTATATTATTTTTTTATACATTGAATTCAGTGCGCCTACATAAATAAATAATATTATACATCGTTTTTCGCGCTTAATGTGTGCCCTAAGGGCACACATTAAGAAAATCCTTTAATCGGAGAAGAAAGGATTAGACAAAAATGATTCTAAATTGCAAATGGGCAATTAATATTTGATGCTACAAAAGTAGTAAAGGGATAAGGACTGATTTATTATTTTTTACTACTGAGAATAAACATCCACATCACAAATCTAATCCTCTCATAGGTATGCAGATAAACCTTGGTAGGGATATTTTATTTTATTTTAATTTTTATTAATTTAAGACAAAATTTATATTTTAATACATTATTTTATTATTATAAATTATAAAAATTTAAATCATCACATTCTTAATACCAATATTGAGAAAACCGGATTGGACCGGCGGTCGGACTGCTGTTCGATCGCAACTGGTCGACTTTCCGGTCCGGTCTGATTAAAAAATCGGAAGTCAACGATCCGGTCAAAAATCGGTTGACTATCGGTTTAACCGATAAAACCGATAGTTGAACCGGTTGACCCGGTTTTTAAGTATTTTTTTTTATATAAAAATATTTTTAATAATATTATAATATTATTTTACTATATTTTAGCTTATAAAAAATTAGATATTTTAAAATTTTATTAATTATTAATAATATTTTTTTTATGTATTTATGACGTTATTTTTTCAATAACGATTCGACAACTGATTAGACTAGTGACCCATTTACGTGATAATTTTTTTGATTCAATAACCGATCTAATTTGTTAAATATTGCTTAATAAACAAGAAGTGAGAATAATCATTTTAAAGCGGATAGCGATATCTTAGTTTTGTTGTGAACACTTTCTTTATTGATTGGAATAGATTCAACCTATTCCATCTTCCTTTGTCTTATATTTGCTGCAAGAACATTACCTTTATTTTCATTTATTCGTTAAGAGAGATAATATGAAAGGAAGTTAACGGACGTGGTTGTATTTCTCTTTAATTTTAATATTTGTCATTATATATTTGTTAAGTATAATCTAATTATACCAATGAAAAGATCGCAATAATATGATCAATTATGTAAAAAAATTATAATTATTAGAAGTGTTTACCCGGTTAATTCAATTTTAAAATGGTACTTTATTTGCTATTTTTATTATACTGTAAACGATATTCTTATATGAATAATTGTGATACCATTCATTTTATATTTAATCATATCTTGATTAAATATTATTATTAATAAACAAAATTTGTGTCTTGTACAGACTGTAAAATTAATTAAAACTAATATAAAGATAACTAGATAACTTAAATATAAAACATAAATTTTATCTTCTCTTTTACAAACTTAATAAAAACATAAAATAAAAAATATATATTATTATTTTTATTTTAATTATAAATTTAATTTTTCATTTTTTTTTTCGTCCTAAACTCGCCTATGGTCTTGTGTAGTGAAGGTGTATTATGAAGTCAATTTATGATCTTTATTATAGTGGTCCACAAATGGTTTGTGGTCCCGCCTTGATTCGGCCTGGTATGGCCTGGCTCGATTTGACCTGAAGGTCACGAACATGCCACATTTTTTTGGCTCAGATTCGGCCTGGTCTTGTTCACATAAAGCTTGATTCAGCCTACCAATATTCTTTATTCGCTACTTCAATTCTCCTACTGCAGACGAAAATTTCATCTTTCTGACAACTCATTCAATAAACAAAATAAAATTAATATATTTTAATACGTTCATTTATGCATGTTTGTTTATATACAAATAAAAAAATTCATTAAAACACATTGACTAGTGTAATATATAAGGATTTTTCTTACTTAGCTAACAACTTATACTTCTTACAGATCTTTCATTGCATTTTTATTTTAATAAATACTTAGCGTAACAACTAGAAAGTCATTTGAAAAATAATAATAATAATAATAAAAAAGATATTTTTCATTATTGTAATTTGAAATCTGTAACTTGTAACTTACACATTACTTTTAATTAATACATCAATTAAATTTAAAATTTTAATTAATATTTTAATAATATTTAAAATTATTAAAAAAATTTATTTAAATAGATTGAATCGGACTGGACTGACCTGACCTGCAGGCCTCAACAGATCTCATTTTTCAACGTCAAGCTCAGCTTGACCTAATTTGTAGATCAAAAATCAAAGATTCGGTCTAATCTAATCAACGATCAAGGTCTAACATACCAAAACCGACATATTGTATATGCCTATCTCTATTGTAATAAGATATTTGTGGGTGTGGATAAACTTGATGATGTGGAAAACAAAAATTAAAGTAAAAGCAAAGAGGAGAGAGAAAGAAAGAAAGAAAGAAGTATTACTACTAGATTTTATCCAATTCCACTGGCTCACAAGTCGCCTTCATGTTAGGCGTGTCGCTGAGCCACCTAACACGTGTCTACCCGTGACTACGATTCCAGTTTTTTTTTTCTTCTTTTCCTGTTCACATGATGTGACGCCTCGCCACGTGGATCCCTTCGGATTTGCTTCCTCTTCAGGTGATTTTGTATCCACCTTCCCACTTTTTATTTTTCACACAATTTAATTAACTCAAATATATTTAAGTTGGTAAAAGATTATAACTAAAAATAAAATTCTTTTAAATAAATAATAGATATCAAATCACCTCCCAATTTTTTATTTTTCACACAATTTAATTAATTCAAATATATTGAAGTTGATAAAAGATTATAAGTAAAAATAAATATTATTTTAAATAAATAATAGATATCAAAATAAGAAGAGAATCGATCATTATTATTTAATATATAAAAAAAACTATTTCATTGATTTCACTGAGAGTTATATTTATTTATTTTTAGCTAATTTACAAATGTTTAAAATTGATTTCTAAAATTTAATCTTACATAATAAAATATTATTATATATTTTTTTTATTTTAAAAATTAAAATAAATTAACACAATTTAAAAATTACAAATATTTTATAGTTTGACCAGGTACAAAGAAACTTGGCTCAGTTGATACTGGGTGCTCAACTGATTTTTAATATTTTCTCTATTTTATATTATTTGATTATTATTAATTTTTTAAAATTAATTTAAAAAACTTTAAACTCAAAATTAACATAATTTTTTTAAATTTTAAACAATATAATATTGTAAATTATTTTTAAAAAATTAATCATTATAAATTTATTATTTTATAATTTTTAATTAGTCATATCAATTTTAAATTTAAAAATATTTTAAATTAATTTTTAAAATTTAATAATATTTATATAATTTAAAACGGAAGAAGTACTTAATTGTCTATCATCATGGTTTATTGTGTTTCAGTTGATGGTTACAAATGTACAAAACGTAATTAAAAATTTTATTTGTCCAAAACTAATTTAACAAATAAAAGAAATATATATCTTAACTACTCTTAAATTTATGTGCGAGTCACATTTAATATGACGTAATTTTAATTGATAAAATAATAAAATATCAAAACAATTATTATATATATATATATTTCAACAATTTATAATATTTTCAATTTATCTTATTAAATTAGACCTTAATAATGATTTAATTGAATATTAATATAATTTAAATTCAAAATTTGAAGAGTATAATACACCTCACTCTTCTCAAGTCTATAGATCATTTTGAGAAGAAAAAAAAAAAAAGTATTCAAAAACATCTTGGCACCAAAATGTGGACATTTATATTAGACAACAACCAGCTAGTACAGTAGTACTAAAAATTACTACTCCAAGTTGGTGTTTGGCAGCACAGTAATGGTACTCCCTGAATAATTGAAACCCTATTGGCCCCAGGTCGTTTAATTTGACATAAATCAGAAGCATCCAATATAGATGGCCAGGGTTACTACTCTTTGCTTCGATTTAAATGTTGTAGCCGTGCTACATCCACCAGATGCAATGCATTAAGTTGCCATTTTTACATACAATCCACTACTTTAGATAGGGTAGATTCTCGTGTCAAATGTCAAATCACGACTCCTACCACATCCGGGTCATGCTACGTAGTGGGTCAGGTGCAAAGCAAACCATCAAATACTTGAGTGGGTTCCACAATACAGTCAATATCATACTCGTTTAAGAGGGTTTTTACTCTCTCGATAATTCTGTTCTCTTAATTATCGCAAGTTAACAGTTATTCTAATATTACAACAAGATTGCCTAAAGCTCCCTGTTTGAAACCTTGAGAAATACTATGCACAATGATATTTTACAATAATTTATGCAATAATTTTTGTTAAAAATAATGAGATCCATCATATAAATGACGGGTCTCATTATTTTTTGTGAATGAATAAGTGTATCGGTAAGTGTATGTAGCAAAACTCTTGAAACCTTAGACAATGTTGGAAGTCTTCAATATACATATTTAGGGGTGAATATGATGCGGTTTAAAATTTAAATCACACATAAAATCGCTTAAATACAGTTTAATAAATTTAAAATCGTACATCTAATCATTTATAATTGATGTGATATAATTTTATTTAGTGCAATTTCGATTTTAAAACTAATTAAACATCCCTTCTAAAATTATAATATACACTGCAATCGTTGATGGAGTTTTATTTGTGCAATTTAATCAATTTTTTGTGCGATTTCAAAACTAATTTCAATTTTTCTCACTTTTATACAGCTTTGATCGGTAGGCGGACGTATGCATGGCGCTTTAAGAGAGGGCCACGTGGCAAAAGAACCAATTGGGAATCAACAGAAGTTCCCGTGTCAGCCTCCAAGAGGTCTACATGGCAGCCTACGAGAGGTCCACGTGGCCGCTATTGAACCTGTGCTCGCTGACTCGTGCTCAATGCGTGAAAGTCATATGTCATATCTAATGTCTAAATGGACCCACGCGTCTATACGATAGATCCGGACCCACAAATTTCTATTTACATAGTAGTAAAGATTTAGATAAATATTTATTATCGAGAAACAACAATTAATAAAAATTAAATATAAATATATAATATCTAAATATTATATTAATTATTAAAAAATAATATATAATATTAAAATTCGTACTGTATCTTAACTTTTAATAATTAAAATAAATATAATATTTAATTTTATATTTAAATATTATCACCGTAGACTTGTTCATTAATAAATTATCACATGAACCTCTCATTAAATTCACAATCTCTCTTATTATTATGACTCTAGTTTAGTTAGATTCTCACTGTAATATTCTTTCTTCTTTTAGTTCTATATCGCTCGCCTCTTTTAAAACTCTTTTCCACTTAGGTCTTGTTTATTTAACACTTAATGATTAAATCAGTAAGTTATTTAGTATATTTATTTTTGTTAAAAATAGTTTGAATAACTGAATTGATTAAATTTTTGGACTGCATAATTAAGTCTAGTTTTTTTGACTAAATAGTTAACTCCCAACTGAATAATGTAAAAGTTAAAAATTTAAAATATTAACTATTATATTAAGTAATATTAAATAAATTTAAAATAATTTTGAATTTTTTCAAAGGGGTAAAATAGTAAAAATATGTTATTCAGATATTTTAAATATGTTGTTTATCAAACAACTTTTTTCATTCAGTATTCAAAAATCTACTTCATTCAGCTCATTCAAATTACTTAAATATTCAGAACTATTTCATTCAGTTTTTATAAAATACCCCTTAACCTATATATCAAAGATCACCCTTTTATTTTATTTTACAAAAACATTAAGGTTTTACACAATTTGAAAAAATCTTTTTATTTGAGTACCTTTTTAGTGAGTACCTTTTTCGATGTTGAGGACATAGGCAGACTGCGAATGTAAGACCCCGAATTTTATGAAATACAAAATTTAATTTTTATTCATATATATATTTTTCCTGAAACAGTAGGTGGTTAAATTGATAAGGTTAAAAGTTAAGGATGTTATGTGCAAATTTTATTATGTCGGACAATATTCGTTTGGTCGGAGAATATTCGTTTTGTCGGGGAATATTCGATTCGTACGACGGCGCCGAAATAACAAAATAATGGTGGACCCCCACAACGACTTATTGTCGGATATAAAAAGCGACATACGTAACCTTTCTAAATAAATATAGTCAACGGTATTATCATATTGAACTGTTAAAATACCTGATGGTAAAAGAATAGTAACATACGGTATTACATAGTAGCACACGGTATTACATAGTAGCACACGGTATTGCACTGTAGCACACGGTATTGCACAGTGTTTCATATTATTAAATGATAAAGTGGTTATTGTACTATATTGACTTTATTGAACCAATAATTGTCACATGCATAATAATTCATATTATTGAGTTGATAATTGTCACAGTAGCATATGCACAATAATTCACATTACCGAATCAATAATTGTCATTACACAGTAACGTGTTATTTTCTTATTTATTTTCAGCATTATTGTTATCTCTTTTATGATATTGATTAAACTGTTGTATTCTATTATTGGTTGATTTTCCTATTTTTCTAACTCGAAAAGCCAACTACACTGCATTTACAACAATTAGCCATAATAATGAATAATTGTGAATTATTGTTGAATAATTGAATTGATAAAGTTATTTGTTTTTATTATGATAAATTATATAAAGTTGTTTGTTTTTATATATAAAGATAATTGATTTATTTAAAGTTAGTTGTTTTATATATAAAGTAAATTGAATGGTATAGATTAAAAGATGATCTTTAAATGAATGGTTTAGATTAAAGAAATCTTAAAAGATAAAATGAGTGGTATGGATTAAACATTATCTTGAAATATACGGTTTGGATTAAATTAGGAAATCTTGGTGATGATAAGAATTTTTGCTATAAATAGAAGCCTTAACTTAAGGATTTTTCATAAAAACTTCCTTGCTTATTCTTTCTTTCACTCTCCAAATATTTCTTAGTATAAGTTCTCTTTGAGTGTCCTAAAGTCATCTTGAGTATTTGTAAAGAGCTGTAAGTGTACGAGTTCATATCTAGTCACGTGTTAAGGTAAGGGATACCATCTTTTTCATCTTTCATTATTCAAAATTACTATGATAAGGGATTATCATTATTTGATTCTCGAAAATAATATCGTTTCTTTCTTACTCATAAGATGTGCTATTTATTTTCATGTATTAAATTATGGGAATAACCTTACGGCGCGGATTATCGCCTGTTGGTGAATAACCTTTCGTATTTATTTTCATGTATTAAATTGTGGGAATAACCTTACGGCGCGGATTATCGCCTGTTGGTGAATAACCTTTCGTATTTATTTCCATGTATTAAATTGTGGGAATAACCTTACGGCGCGGATTATCGCCTGTTGGTGAATAACCTTTCGTATTCATTCTTTATTAATCTCTGAGAATAACCTGACTACGCGGACTACCGCATGTTTGGCGAATTACTCTTCGTATTCATTTCTTATTTGTGTCTTGTTGGTAAAGTTTCCTGAAATGATTATATATTCTTTAATAGTTTGCGCTTCATCTAATATCATTTCAACTGAACCTTCTTATTTTTCTAAATCTTTCTATTGAACCTTAACTGCTATTCTGAACTGTGGATCTTAAATATCATTCTTGAATTTTAGTCCACATCATGTTGGCAATTTGGACATTATTTGAATCTGCACAAAGTAAAGTCATAAACTTTCGATATTTATTGATCATACTGTTTCTTCTGATTCATCATCTATATCACGGTTGTTATTCTAATCATCAAGAACCATGTTGTTGTGAATATCTGTGGCCTGGGGCACAGTTGATAGGATAAAGGCGATATAATTATTGTGTCTTTTAGGGCACATGGTGAATATTCTCTTTGGCCTGGGGCAAAGATGAACTGTTGTTGGTATGATTATGACCAAAGGCTGAAAACTGGTATAATCATTACCGTTGGGTTATATATGAATATCTTTGGCTCGTAATGCAAAGATGAACTATTGACTGACATGATTAAAATCAGGAACTGGAAATTTATATTATCATGACCAGCGGTGTTTAAGATGATAAAAGTTGATGATGTTTTTCCTAAAAAGAGAACCGAGTGAACATTATAGTCTGCATTATTCTTCTATTAGATTGCTCGTTCCGCTACTATTATTGATACAATGCTTATTGTCTATTATATTCAATTAAGAACTCATCTGTTGAATGCTAATGATAATTTATTTGTCGTTATCTTAGTCATGATATTTCTTACTGGGCTATTTGAGCTCACCCTTTCTTTTGTTCCATTATTTTTCAGAAAAAGAGAGAGTAGCCGGGTCTAGCAGGGGAATGGAGTGACGGTCCGAGTGATAGCTATTGTAGTCTTCACATGTTGTATATAGTGTGAAAATAATAGTGAAGACTTAGCTGTGTATTATTGAGTTTTGCATTTTTGTTCTATGAACTATTTGTATTAAAGATTATGTATTTTATGGCGTCTGAAATTGGGCTATGTAGGCCTAGATTTGGGGGCGTCACAGCGAACCTCATAATAGTATGTCTTTTTTTCTTTCATTGTATAATTATTTAATTTTCTGTATTAGTTTAAATTCTGTAGTTTTAATTTTTGAATGCTATTTAGTTTGTTAGTTGATATATTTTAGTATATCTTTGTTAGTCATTAGTATTTTGGACTATTAAATTATTATTTTGTAACTTTAGAGTTTTGACATAATAAAAAAAAATATTTTTGTAAATATACTTATATATATATTTTCGAATGAACAAAAAAACTATTACTTATGAATATATGCATTACCATAATTAAAATATTTATATATGTATATTTAGTTAGAATTTTGTTTAGAACGGAAGGATTTCAGATTCATCTAAGAGAAAGAAAATGTATAAAACTTAATAAATTGATTAATGTATTATTTATTTGTTTCTATATTAGTTCCGACGAAAAAAAATTAACGAGTTAGTTTTGTAATATAATTTCGAGAATTACATTGCTTATTTTAAGTACGAATTTCGTACTCCTTCAACGATATTCCTTTAATTTTAATTCATTCGTTTCGCTTCTTATTTAAAAATTCGGATATTATTTTAATACTCTGGTCTTAGTTGAATTCATATGATCGTTTGCTTGATTTTGGATATCTATAAATTTATAACTTGTACTCTTTGAACTTGTTGAGCATATCTTGTTTTTATTTTGATTATGTAAAAACGTACATGTTAATATATTTGAGAGTCTTTATGTCGATTCGTTTCGGTTTACCATATGCGTATTAGAACCATTTTGTTAGTATTATGTCCCGTGTATTGTGACGTGATATTTTTGTTAGAATTTACTATAGAATATACCTAAACTATAACTACTTGTGGAGGTACCACAACTCCACAAGTATGTCCCCTTAGCACCAAGGCATGACACTTACATGGCAGTGTGATTAGTCCACGATGTCTCTATTTTATGTACTCCGATGAAAGTTGGTCATTTAGTGTTTTGTTGTGGGAGGCGTATGGCTCGACCCTAACATTCTGTTCTGTTCTGCGGTTTGGTGTTGTTTATAATACTGAGCATACCTTTTCAATTTTGCATGCATTGGAATTTGCAGTCCGATGTGTGACTTTTGTTTTGGTCTGAGCTCGGTATGAAATAAACTCAGTCATTCAAGTAAGTCTTTTATGTTGTTCAGTAAATCAATGCAATTCAGTGGATCAGTTTCAGTTCAGTAGATCAGATTAATTAAGTTGATTATATTTATTCAGTTTAATTCATTAGATTATGTTATTCATTTCAGTTCTTATTTCTGCATTTTAAGTCTGTACTGGCATTTAACTCATGTTGTGCTTTTCTTTCGACAGGTATTCAGGAGAATCAAAGGCAAGTGTGAAAAGAGTTTTTTTTTTTTTTGATATTCTGCTTAGAGTTCATATGTGCGTAACCACTCTTTCACTAGTCGGAAAAGGGGTGTTATATATGCAACAACCTGGGTCAATTTTCGAGTCCGAATCAAATCATAGGAGAATAAGGCCTAATGTGCTGTCTCAATAATATTTTTTTAGATCATCTTAACCCATCACAAGTTTACTCAAAAAGTCATGATTGAAGATATTAATAAAAGTAACTTGAGTTTTTATATATACATCAAAATATCCCATATTAACTGATGTGAGACTGATGTGTTATAAACTACCCACTTAAATAATTGACGTCCCCGTCAAGCCAAACACATAATCACACAAGGGTCTGAAACTTTGTTTCTCTAGCCATTCTCCACCTTCTGACAAATCGATCGTGTGACGCCCCCAAATTTGGGCCCATACAGTCCAAACTTGAGTCGTCAAAAGACTACAACAAAATTATTATAAGGTAGAACAACGTTCAACAATACAGTGTATAATAATACACAACTAAGTCTTCACTATTATTATCACACTATTTTACAACGTGTGAAGACTACGATAGCTATTCCTCGGACTCTCACTCCATCCCCCCGCTAGACCCAGCTACGTTTTCATTTCCTGTTGAAAACAATGGAACGAAAAGAAATGGTGAGCTCAAATAGCCAGTAAAGAATATCATGACTAAGATAATGACGACTAAATTATCATTAGTCTTCAACAGTTGAGTTCTTGATAGAATAAGTTTATAAAAAAATTTTAAGTTAAGGCTTCTATTTATGGCCAAAAATCTTATCATAACCAAGATTTCCTAATTTCATCCAAACCGTTCATTTCAAGATAATGTTTAATCCATACCATTCATTTCATCTTTTAAGATTTCTTTAATCTAAATCATTCATTTAAAGATTATCTTTTAATCTACACCATCCATTTCAAATTATATATTATTTTTAATCTATACCATTCATTTTATCTTTTAAGATTTCGTTAATTTAAACCATTCATTTAAAGATTATCTTTTAATCTACATCATCCATTTCAAATTATATATTATCTTTAATCTATACCATTCATTTTATATCACCTAATTTTATATTATAAACAAATAACTTTATCAATTCAATTATTCAACAATAATTCACACTTATTAATTATTATGACTAATTATTATAAATACAGTGTAATTGGCGTTCTGAGTTAGATATCATGTCAATTAATTAATGAAATACAACTGTTTAAATAACACCATAATAGAGATAACAATAATGCAGAAAATATGCAAAAGAAAGATTACGTTACTGTGTCATGACAATTATTGATTCAATAATGTGAATTACTGTGCATATGCTACTGTGACAATTATCAATTTAATAACATGAATTATTGTGCATGTGATAATAAAGTCAAATATTGTACGATAACCACTTTATCAGTTTAATAATACGAAACACTGTGCAATGCCGTGTGCTACTGTGTAATACCGTATGTTACTTGTAATACCGTATATTACTATTCTTTTACCACCGGATATTTTAACAATTAAAAGTAATAGTACCATTGACCATTTTAAAAGTTGTTTATGTCATTTTCTATATCCGACAATTATTTGTTTGTGGGGTCCACCAATGATTGGTTCGTACGGCGTCGTCGTACGAATATTCCCCGACAGAACGAATATTCCCCAACCAAAAGAATATTGTCCGACATAATATAATTTACACATAACATCCTTAACTTTTAACTTTATCAATTTAACCACTTACTGTTTCATGAAAATATATATGAAGAAAAAATAAATTTTATATTTCATAAAATTCGGGGTCTTACAGATCGGATAACCCGACTTGAACTTTCGAGAATGACTTTGAAAATATTTAATGATCGGAGTCAAGTTCTGAGTCCAAATCAAATCATAGCAGAATAAGGTTCAATATACTGTCTCAATAATAACTTCTTGGATCATTTTAATCTACTACAGACTCATCTAAAAAGTCATGACTGAAGATATTAATAATACCAATTTAAATCTTTATATACATATTAAAATATCTCATATTAATTGATGTGACACTGAAATATTAGACTCATTTTGTGCGAGTTCGTTTCTTCATTTATTTGAAACTCATTTCCTTCATGTCAAGTATGTCTCATTTTTATACTAGGATAGTTTGATTAATTAATGTAATCTTTTAATATTAATATAAGTTTACTGAAAACAAAATCATTATATACTTAACGTTGATTATTAAAATTTATTGACAAGAATAGGGGCTTAAAAAATATAAACAAAGTTGAAGTAAATATATATATATATATATATACACACACACACACACACCCACACTATAAAGTTTTTAGCGAAAATTTAGTTATTTTGTGTTACGTTTAATTTCTTTTTCTCCTTTTTTATATTTACAATTTTAAATATATCGTTATTTTATCTTTCTTATTTATTTTTAAAATTTTAATTTATTTTTTTAAAATTTTGAAAAATTAATTTTTTATACATAACACGTGCACTAGATCTAATGAAAATTCTATTTGTGTCAATTAATTTGCAAAAAAATATAAAGCAAACATATAACACTACATATGACCAAACGACAATGAATCATGGCACTAGCCAGATGGCCCAGATAAATGTCAATGTTGCACACCAGGACGAGGACCATAAACAATTAAACATGTACATAGTGTACGATCAAAGCGCAAGTTAGAAAAAACAAGCTGTTCGATTCTAGGATACACTATCAGGGGCATCATAAAATTGCATAATCCGACTCAACTCAAACACCGAGAATAACTTGAGTAATTGTTCGGTGGTTATGGGCCAGTTACCACATGATCCTTAATATTATTTATGTATTATTATTTTAATATTTAAAATTAATTATTTTTTTATATTATCTTATTACATAAATTTTAACGTTCATTATAATTCAATTTTATCAAATATTTATCCCTATATATATATTATTTTTCTACATAAAATTATTAATCACATATGTATATTTATATTAGTTTAAAACTAAATCATTATATTTATTCTCAATGGAATTGACATATCTTTTATTGTAATTTATGAAAGAAAATTTTAAGCATGTATTTTTCTTCGATATTTCTCTCTAAGTGTAATAAGCGTTTAGCTTATTAGTATTGATATGTTACTGAAATTGTGATTTATATTTAAATATTTTATGTTATTTTATGCCATTATTAGTAACAAAAAAACTTATGCTTTTTAAATAATTTTTTTATAAATAAAAATCTTTTTTGTGAAAGAAAAAGAAAAAGTTATATTTATAATAGGAGGTTATAATTATTTATATTAAAACTAAATAATTCCTTATCAATTTTAAATTTTATAAAATTATTCTAAAAACTATAATACATTTTTAATTTTTAAATTTTAAATAAAAATATCTATATTATAAAGCCTTCATGAGACTTCCAACCGAAGTTTATTGGTTTTGGGTCACACTCGACTTTTTTTCCCCCTACTCTTTTATCTTTATAATTGTAGCTATATTATTATTTTTATTTATTTTTTATTCAATTATTTAAATTATATAAAATTTTAATTTTATTCCATATAATTTATAAAAAACGTGTATCACTAAATACTAATATATATTAAATGTGAAAATATAACTTATAAGCGACCATCATTTTCTTTTCCATCAAATGTCATCATCATCATATATCAAATTGTGATTAAAAGTCACACATAAATTGTACTCCAAACTTAATAAAATAGAAAAAGATAATGGTATGATATATTTTATAGGATTTTTTTAATGCGACTAAGCGCGAAAAATAATATATAATATTATTTATTTATGTAAGCGTACTGAATTTAATGTATAAAAAAAATAATATACTAATGAATCAAATGTATTGAATTCAGTACAATTAGATAAAAAAAATTTTTTTAACAAATTCTATTTTTTATTTTTTGCGCTTAATGTGTATCCTAACGGACCCTATTTTATAAAAGAAACATTATTCATACGGTAATGTTCATATCTCAATCTACCAGCCAAAAAGAAGTGGGCCTATAAAAATCAGAAAACTTGGATCGCTGGGCCATAGTTTGGAAAACCGATATCTAAAACGAGACTGTCAGAAAATAAAGTTACAGTAAGGTGAACTTAGCATTCAACACTTATTTTTTTACTAGTAGTGGAGGTGGCGGAGGCGAAAATCTTTTACCGAACCATGGTTAAGTTTATAATTTAACCACTGTTAGCAGTTTATATTTCAGTGAGCTTGCTCCTATTTTCAAGTCTGAACCTTCTAGCACAGACACAATATGATGATGATCGGAGAAACCCATCGTTCAAATCCAACCATTCAAGTTCCGCCGTGGGATTACTACGATGATCCGACGGCTAATATGCAGTCACCCTTATCTGTTAATCATAACTCCAATGCCGTCACTCCTAATGGAGAGAAATGCTCTCCAGTTGATGTCTTAACGGCGCTGCAGCGTTACCTCCCGTCAAATGTTAACGGCTTGGTTGGGTCGCCGGAGATGGATGATTGTGATATTCCGGTGGACGCGTTCTCATGTGATCAGTTCCGGATTTACGAGTTCAAGGTGAGGAGGTGTGCACGTGGGAGGTCACATGACTGGACGGAGTGTCCGTACGCTCATCCCGGTGAGAAGGCTCGCCGGAGAGATCCTCGGAAGTTTCACTATTCCGGAACTGCCTGCCCGGATTTCCGAAAGGGGCAGTGTGTGAGGGGTGATGCTTGTGAGTACGCTCACGGTGTATTTGAGTGCTGGCTACACCCAGCTCGCTATCGTACGCAGCCATGCAAGGACGGTACTCTTTGTCGCCGGAAAGTTTGTTTTTTCGCGCACACTCCTGACCAGCTCCGCCTCTTGCCGCCGAGCAGCCCCAGGAGTCACGGTGGGTTTATGACTGAGTCGTATGATGGCTCACCGAGTCGTCTCGGTGTTGACTCGTTTTTGGGTATGGCGTCATTTGGGTCGTCTCCTACTTCGACTCTGTACTCTCCGCCGTCATCGCCGCCGACTGAGTCGCCACCCATGTCGCCTTGTGGGTCGCTGGGGTTTAACTCAATGAGCGAACTCGCTGGGTCAATGAGGAGTCTGCAGATTGGGAAGGCTAGAAGGTTGAGTATGAGTCCACCTTCCTGGGGTGTTCAAATGGGTTCCGGGTTTGGTTCCCCTCGGACGTCTTCGACGCTCCGACCCGGATTCGTCAGCCTGCCAGCGACCCCATCTCGGAATCTGACTCGGTCAGGAGTCGGCGTGTTGGAACTTTGGGATAATTCATGTGAGGAAGAGCCTGTGATGGAGAGGGTGGAGTCTGGAAGAGACCTCCGTGCAAAGATATACGCCAAACTCGGCAAAGATAACTCCCTTGCCAGAGTTGACTCATCCGGTTCTGGTTCCGATGTTGGGTGGGTGTCGGAGCTTGTTAAGTGAGCTAATCATTCAAGAACTTTTGGGTAGATGGATTATGATCTGACCGGCGGCCTCTTGATTTATAATTCATCTTCTTCATTCGGACTGACTTGTGAATATGGGTTATTTTTACTAATTAATTTTATGATGACTTTTGATAAATTTAGTGTAGATATAAGTAGTAGAAAACGGTCAGATGGGAGAGATTAAAAAAGGGTATTGATTAATCTCTATTTTGTGGTGCTTTCTTTTTTATGGAAGAAATTTTGGGAGTAAGATTTTGTGTATATATATATATATATATATATATAATCATCTCAATCAATCAAGAAGGAAAGAATGAAGGAGAAATGGTATTTGAAGGCAGGCTGCTGAGGAATGGTAATGGTGGGTAGCTTCTTCATATTTGTTTGTTTCCTTCTATTCAGTTTGTAGGTTTATTTTTCCCAAGTAAATGATAATGATGGTGGTGATGATAATTTCTCATTTCTGTAAGTGGCTCTGTTATTCAGTCTGAATTACTCCATTATTAATGTATTTATTATCTTCTTGCGTTCTGATGCACATCTTTTCTTTTGACTATTTATGCTTCTTAGTTTTCTTTTTCTTTTTTTCTCTTTGTGTGTGTGAGAGAGAAGAAGGTGTTTTTGACTTTAATCTTGGCTCACTTCACTTGTTCACTCTGTTTCTGTGATGGGATGGATGGATGGAGAAGAAACGAATGGATTCCTGAATTTATAAAGAAAAAAAAAATATTAAAATTTATATTTAAGTTACTTTTATACTATTTTTATTATACTCCTATAATTTAAAGGATATAAGAAGAATTATAAATATAAATTTTATATTATTTAATTTTATATTTATTTTTGAATAAAAAAATTTGATAAGAGAAGTGATTAAATTTTTCAGCTATATTTTTCTTTTTATGTTCATTAAAATACTTGATAAAATAAAAAAATTTATATATAAAAATTAAGTATTTTTTTTTATCAATTTTTTTTATTATTGTCTATTTCAAAATTCAGTAGCAGAGTGAAATTGTCCAACTGTTTTTAGAATAAATAAATCTACGTATATATATCTAAATTATATATCTAAAATCTAAAATTTAAAATTATATATTTAAAGACGTACTTAAATATAAAATAATAATAATAATAAATAAAAAGAGAAAATATTATTATTATCTTAAACTCAAATATTTTTTTAAATATGTAACTGTCTTAATATTTGTAAAGAAAAGTTCCTATTAACTCTGGAAAATAAAGAACAGTTCCTTGTGATTCTGGAATAGTCATGAACAGTTTGTAGGTAAGAGAAATTAATTCTTGGTCTTATATTCAATGCAAGAGACTTTGTCAGTTTTGTTAGAAAAAAAGTGAATCAGTTTACCAAGTAAAAAAGTTAATTCTACTTTTTTAAATTATTCTATCCGTCTCAAATTAAAAATTAGATATAATTTACTATTAATTTTAATTTTTATAATTTTAAAAATAATTAATTCAATAAAAAAAAATTAAAATTAGATATTCAATAATCTTACACTTTTTTCTGGAAAAAAATTGAAAAAGTGAATTGTATAATTCCTAGCTCAGTTAGTTCGTTCAACACTTTGAACAACACTAATATTTGGCTTGTTTGACTATATGTTTGTTTATGAGTATTATATTTGGGATAAGAATATTAATTTTAAATATTTTATTTATTTTTAAATTTATATTTGAAATTATTGGCTTAAAAATTATAAAATGACTTAATATAAGAGATTATTTAATATTATGTTCAACTAAGTATCATAATTTATACCATTTGGGACTAAAGGTACGTTTGTTTATAAAAAATATACTTGAAATTATCTTAATTTAACATCATTTTGAACTATTTTATCTCATGATAGGAGAATAATAATTCCTTATTGTTAGACTATTAATCCCATAAAGCCATTTAATAACTTAAAATGAAAGAGACTATTAATCCCATATTTTTTATGGGATTATATAATCCCACATAAATAGTTTTAGGAATGATAAAAAAATAGTCCATAAGATTATTTAAAAGATTATTAATCCCTCATCATAGGATAAAATAATTTGAAGTAATATTAAATTAATATAAATAATTCAATTCTAAATATATTTTTTACAAACAAACGTATCCTAAGAATTTTAGACAAAATTAACCTCAACCTGTCCATCCTTATACTAGAGGCTGCTATGCTATAACACTTTACAAAAGATAAAGAAAAATATACTCTGTTTTAATTGAAGGTGTAGTTAGGAAAAAACAACTACAATATGAGATTATTTTAAGTTATTTTATTAATAATTTTATAAAAAATAAACATATGACTAAAGTTATTTATTTTTAAATTTATATTTGAAATTATTGGCTTAAAAATTATAAAATGACTTAAAATAAGAGATTATTTAATATTATGTTCAGCTAAGTATCATAATTTATACCATTTGGGATTAAAGGTACGTTTGTTTATAAAAAATATACTTGAAATTATTTTAATTTAATATTATTTTGGACTATTTTATCTCATGATGGGAGAATAATAATTCCTTATTGTTAGACTATTAGTCCCATAAAGCCATTTAATAATTTAAAATGAGAGATACTATTAATCTCATATTTTTTATGGGATTATATAATCCCACATAAATAGTTTTAGGAATGATAAAAAATATTCTATAAGATTATTTAAAAGACTATTAATCCCTCATCATAGGATAAAATAATTTGAAATAGTATTAAATTAATACAAATAATTCAATTCTAAATATATTTTTTACAAGCAAACGTACCCTAAGAATTTTAGATAAAATTAATCTCAACCTGCCCATCCTTATACTATAACACGTTACAAAAGATAAAGAAAAATATACTCTGTTTTAATTGAAGGTGTAGTTAGGAAAAAACAACTACAATATGAGATTATTTTAAGTTATTTTATTAATAATTTCATAAAAAATAAACATATGACTAAAGTTATTTAATTTTAAAATTAATAGTCTTGAATCATAATTCTATGAATCATAATCTTTATGAAACAAGATTTAAAATTTTGTAGACTCTAATTCTAAATGTTTTCCCATTTGCCTCTTTTAATATGTGGTAAAGTGAATGTAAACACTAAGGAAGATAAACAAAAAAAAATTAGTAATTAATTTTAGGTCTAACCTGTCTGTGCAAAGTTGTGGGTGGAAGTGGATACTGCGATCGTTAAACATATTTGTTTGGTAAAGTTTGTGGCTTCGGTACTTTCGGTCATTGTTTTTCTTTGCTTTTCTTTTGTGATAAAATGGACTTCTTTATTTTTGGGCTTCTAGATTTGAATAGATTTTTTAGGTCAGTTGTAAGCGAGCAGGCGCTTAATAATGTCAAAATAATATTTATGTTGTTGATAAAAAAAATAAATATTTAGTGACATATTTTATACTATTATAATAATACTTTGAATTTTTTGTGACACTTTGAACTTTTATCTTCATTCATAATTTTAATTGGGTTGATAACACTTATAATGAATGATTTTTTACTCAAGAGGTCCGCTATATATGACAACAAATTTATATAACAGATTTATATGGTTATTAAATATTTGATACATGGGAAAAGAAAGAAGTAAGAAGGGACCAACACATTTGCTGGACTATTAGTCTCATAAAACTATTTAATAACTTAAAATGAAGAGAATTATTAATCCCAATTTTTTTATGAAATTATATAATCCCATATAAATAGTATTATGAATTATAAAAAAAATAGTCCATAGGACTATTTAAAAGACTATTAATCCCTCAGTATGGGATAAAATAATTCAAAATAGTATTAAATTAATACAAATAGTACAATCTTAAATATATTTTTTGCAAACAAACATAACATAAGAGTTTTAGACAAAATTATCCTCAACCTGCCCATCCTTGTACTAGAGTCTGCTCTATTATAACACGTTGCAAAAGATAAAGAAAGATATACTCTGTTTTAATTGGGGGTGTAGTTAGGAAAAAATAAGCGCAACATAAAATTATTTTAAGTTATCTCATTAATAATCTCATAAAAAATAAATATATGACTAGGGCTATTTAATTCTAAAATTAATAGTCATGAGATCATAATTGTATTAATTATAATATCAGAATTATAATTCTTATAAACAAATATGACTTAAATTTTTGTAGACTCTAATTCTAAATGTTTTCCCATTTGCCTCTTTTAATATGTGGTAAAGTGAATGTAAACACGTTTGATCTAATTAAGGAAGATAAACAAACAAAAAAGTAGTTCTTAATTTTAGGTCTAACCTGTCTGTGCAAAGTTGTGGGTGGAAGTGGATGTGGATACTTCAATTGTTAAATACTACCATTGTTTTGTAAAGTTTGTGGCTTTGGTACTTTCGCTCATTGTTTTTCTTTGCTTTTTCTTTTGTGATAAAATGGACTTCTTTATTTTTGGACTTCTAGATTTGAATAGTTTTTTAGGTCAATTGTAAGCGAGCAAACGCTTAATAATGTCAAAACAATATTTATGCTGATAAAAAATATATATATTTAATGGCATATTTTATATTGTTATAACAATATTTTGAACTTTTTGTGACACTTATTATTTAGCGACACTTTGAACTTTTATCTTCATTAATAATTTTAATTTGCATTTTAATAGGGTTGATAACACTTCCAATGGATGCTTTTTTACTCAAGTGGCCGGCTGCATATGACAACAAATTTATACGGTTATTAAATGTTGATATATGGGGATAGAAATAAGTAAGAAGGAATCAACATTAGTATTATTATCTTATTTTATCGGTTAGAGTTACACGTTAGTCGAATCCAACTTTATTATCAGATTTGTTGACATATATATTATTTTTCTTTAATTAATTTTGAGATAAATAGTTGCATAAAATTGTGCTCAAAGATAAAAAAAGAAATCATTTATTAAACTTTTTTTTCTCTCTTATTTATTATATTAACAAATAAAAATTGCTATTAGGATAAAGTAGAATCCAACAAAATTTAGTTTATCATTACATCATAATATGGTTGCAGCACCTTCACATGCTTGTTGAATTAATTATTTTAATCACATCAAAAGAAAATAACTTAAACCAGGGTAGCATGCATATATATAGTAAAATACTCACATGCATACACATAATGATGTTAATTAAACAAAATATTAATATGTTTACAAAAACTATACACCGAGTCACGAAAAAGGGGCAGCGAATAGCATGGATGATTTGGTCTCTAGTCTAGATATGTTTTGTTGGGATTCCATATAAAATTTTGAATTATATGTTCCTAGAATCGTGATCCAAGCTTTTGTGTCTAACAATGTTGCTTGAATTTGATATGATTGAAGACTAATTAATCAAAAAATAAGTACACTAATTAAGAAAAAAATAATAAGTGAATTTTATTTGAATTAGTGATGAGTTTTTAAATTGAAAAAATGTACTATTCATTTTGTATATTTTGCATAATGCAAGAAAGATAAGAGCACTCACCCTTTATTTGATTAGGAACTATTGAAATTCGTTCTCCTCTAAATTTATAACAATCTTGATTGTGAGCATCATATATAATAATTCAGATCAAATATTGAGTACGAAACAAATTATAATATACGTATATTCAATCTGTTGTCTTAATAATATTTTTTCTAGTTATTTTAATTCATCACAAATTTATCAAAATCAAAAAAATAATAGTTAGAAATATTAATGATATTAGCTTGAATTATTATGATTCAAGTAATTGAAAGTATTATGATATGTGTAACAAAAATAAAACATACATGAAATTTTTTTCCCATGTAGAGTTGTAGACCCATTTTTTATTTTTATCTTCAATTTTTACGTGGATTTTGCGCATACGGCTGTATTATCTAAGGATTATATAGTTTTATTTTATTTTATATTTCCGAATGTAATTACAACTGTTTGATAAAATTCCAAAGAGAACAACTTTACCTGGGTCTTTGGATTTCTCCCATAATCAGATCAAACTACATTTACTTATTTTGTTGACTTCACTTTTACTTGGCCAATATGTTATATTTTCGATAGTACTAGGGTGCTTTGAACACTTGAAAACCCATATTGCATAATTGGGCATTGGTGTGAAATGCTTGAGGTATTGGCATTTCAGGTGAAATACAAGATCAGATCATAGAAAGCGTACCTGTTAAATTCTGGAAATAAATCACTGAAGTTAACATAAAAAGAAATCCTTGAATTCTGCCTTAAAAAGGATTGCAGTAAAAGTAAACCTTTTTAGTCTTTAGACTATATGTGCAGACCTAGGAACTTTACCTGGATAGATGTAGCATTCAATGATTGACTTGATAGAATAAAAGACTCCTTAGACTGTTGTAGAGTATTATATTTTCTTGAGTGTTTATGAATGTATTTTATATTTTATTTATGCTTCATTTATATGCCTTCATGCTGTTTTACTTGAGCTTTATCTCCTACTAATTGTAAAGAAGCTGTTGAATTCAAGTTCTATCACAGACTAGTTTACAAAATATAAAATTTTGGGTTTGCTTTGCTTTGTTTTAGTTTTGTCTTGCTTTTGTTCCTTTTTAAGGTTTTCATTTATGGCTGCGTTTATAGTTCATCTGATATCCTTTCCACATTATGATGTATGGAGGTGTTTTTTTGGTCAACATGATGGTTGATGGTTGTGATGTAGCTGCATATAAATAGTTTTCCCTTTTTTATGACCCCAATAATGTTTTTCAAATCTGTACATTGATTTTATTTATCTGATTAACTCTTGGTAATATTGGTCTAGAAAATGATCATGTCAGCCTTCCCGCAACTTGCCTTTTTAGTATTAGTGTATATTATTATTATTCGATTATACTATTATTAGAATTTAGTCGTCAAGTATGTTTGGTGCCCACACATTACTCGGCCACTACTCAACTTGTAGCCTATATATAAGGCTCAAGTACTCTTTGTAATAATATAACAATATTCAGTATATCGATTTTATCTTTGACATGGTATCAGAAGTATGAATCTCTGAGGGTTTTTTTCTTCTCTAAAAAAATAAAAAATAAAATTATATTGTGGTTCGCTAGGCTCTGTTCATCATAAATATATATATATTTTTTTATAAACTTCTGGTCACTCGTTTCTTCTACTTATGAGTTTATGTGTTGATCCACACTTGTTTCGGTTGGACTTAAAACATGTTTTATTGATGTTAGTTGTTGTTGGGGATTTTTTTGAAGTACTGTTGTGATAATTTGCACTGTAAGAGGGTTGTTTTGCACTATTTATTTTGTGTATTTTGTGAAAATTAGTTGTGGATGTTTTTTCTTTAAGCTATGCCAGGGACCGCTGAGAGTGCAATGCCTGGTGCAACTGATTGTAGGACTTCAACTAATGTTACAAAGGTCTTGTCGTGTTCTAGTGCCTTATAGATAAGAGATCATTTAACCAAAACAGAACTCTCCAATCCTGCTTAGCAAACGGTCAATGCTTGTATTCTCTATTAGATGCTTAATTCTATGAAGAGTCATGTTATGGATATGGTTACTCATGTTGAGATTGTGAAAGAATTGTGAGACTACTTGAAGGTTTTGTATTATGGTCAGAATAATCTCACCCATATATATGACATGTCTCATGAGTTTTACATAATTCGTCGTATTTTAAAAAGTGTGAAGTAGTGAAACACTCTAATTTATAGAGAAGTAATAAGTTCATAAAGAAATTAAACCAATCACTAAGTCAAAAAAATCAAGTATAACTAATTAATTAGCACCACCATATATTAGAGCATAGTTGATAACCACAAAAAAATTGAAATAAGCCAGACCAATTGAGAAAGGAAAACAACAGTAGCACAAGTGAGCATGGATTGCCAGACAGACAGAGACAGGAAGACACGCAAACACACATGTGATGGGCGATCACTCACAGAGTTCTTTGCTGTTTTCAAAAAGATGTATGAGGAAATGGATTCACCATTTTCTATCTCTGTTGATGGCGCTAAAATGCAGGCATAACAAGAACAACTGGCTGCTATGGGGTTCCTTGGCGCTCTTGGATCCGAATTTGATGCTGTTTGATGTGATAAATTATTTACTGCAAGTGCACAGCGTCAATTGAAGAATGGGCAAGTACAGGTCGAACCACAGAGACTAAATTAATTATTAAATCCTTGGTTTTTATTTCAAGCAAATCAGAAATAAAAATTGTGAAGATAATTAATTAACTAACTAATGCAAATTAAAAATTAATAACGAAAACTAATAATGAGAAAAACTACCTAAGAATTTGAATCCCCTAAATACTAGAATAATAATTAATTCCTTCTTTTGCTAAATTAATTTCCAATTTAATTTTTCCTTCCCTTTAAAAATAATAATTCATATAATTAATATGGGCAAGCATAAATTATAAAAAAAATTCACAGATTAACTATAACTTATCAAAACCTCGCAATTAATATAAGAACCACAATAATTTTACACGGGCGGATGGATTAGCAGGGCAGCATAGGCAGCTGCCCCTGCTCAAATTAAACTGAGTAAACGCATGTAGCTTAATTGGAAGCAATAAAAGTGCCTCAGATTTAGTTTTGTTTTTGTGGTAGAGAGAGACATTATATTTAGAATTTGCAATAAGGGGAACCATATAGGAGTAATATTACTGCTCTTTCCAATTTTATTTGTTCTACATTAAAAATATACATCTATTAAAAAAATATCTTCAAATTATCTATCTTAGTTACTCTATTATCAATTTTTATTTTAATTAATCTCTTAACTTTTACTTGAAATAATAAAATAGAGGAGAGAAAAAAAAAAGTGTGATTATGCTTTCAATGTCAAAGTTAATAGTGTTATTTTTTTCAATGTATGTCACATAATTTTTAATGATTTTTTTTATAAAGTTAATGAGAGTTATAATGAAAAATTAAAGTTAAAAACAGTATTAAGATAAAAAGAAGACAAATAAATTTAGATAAATTAAAAAAAAATAATGATAAATAAATTTGGACAGAAAGAGTAATATTTGTGGGGAGTTCCCTCAAATGCGTGGTAAACTGTTTTTGAATTACCAACGTACTAACATAGTTGTAAATGGGCTAAGTAATTTGGATTTGGGCTTCATATTGTTTGCTCCATTCTGCAGCATACACGTCTAACAAACAAAAGCAATTTTTGATCTTATGAGTTGATTTTCTTTGTTTATTTAATTGTCTTTCTTACTGCTTCTATAGTTCAAGTTACTAATACTCAAAGAAATTTCAGGCAATTGTCGTCTTTGTAATCACTATACATTCATATGCTTTTGAGAAAGTGAGATGGAGGAGGTCGCAATGGTGGCACGCGGTATTTGGTTACAGGCTTTTGTTTTGGCATTAGAGACCAAGTAAGCTACCATCTTCATTTTGGTTCTCCTATTGTCCGTCTTGATCAGCTACATGCAATCCGGCTTCGTTATTTTTTCAAAAGCTAAAACGAGGGGGAAGTAAATGGATCTTTTCCCCTTTCTCTTCAAGATGGTGAGAATTACGTGGCTATTCATGTGATAGTCATACCAATTCACCTATATATATAATACACTATTTTATGAGTTTCCTCGTATTTATGTGGATTGAAATTACTTCTGTTGTAACCACAAGTTTCTGTTTGATGGCGTAGTTCCTTCACAATATTGCAACATCTTGCCATATGGGGGAACTTGTTTGGATTTTATGTCATCAACTGGATCGGCGGTGTCCAGCCATCATCAGGGATGTACACAATCATGTTCCGCCTGTGTAGATAACCATCTTACTGGATTACTATGTTTGTCAGTTTTCCCTAACCAGATCATGCTTTCATACAGTTCTGGGTGCACTTTTCTCTAAGCAACACCTATGGCTTTTCGAGTTGCTATTTACGACCTACTGCATACATCTCTCTACAAAATTAGGAAAATTTGATTAAAATGATTTCTTTGAAAAGAGGTGGTTCCCTTCTTCGAACGAGTTACTACCTTTAGGCTGCCATTTTTCCTCATTTGTTCAAAATGAACGAGTTACTGCTTGAATACCATATGATAGGAAGGCATTACAGCAGTAAAGTCTTGTAAATTGTTAGTTGTAGCATCTTCTGGGATGTAAATAAATCCAACTGGAAAACTCATAAGGATCTCTTTATGGCTATTTCATATGGTTGCTCAAATGAGCTTTTTCTATGATCCATTGATTATAATTGTGCCCAGCAATATTAGCAAAAATATTGGATAACTTTCAGTTGTCTCAGAAAGATTGTGGTGGACAAAGGAAATAATTTGAAGTGTAAATCATGACATTACTCGTTTATGGATCCGGTTATGGTGAAGTTAAAAATCAACTTCACCATAGTAAGTTATATACTTTTTCATTACATTGTTATCCATACATATTTAATGTGGTGAAAAAACATATAACTTACTATGGTGAAGTTGATTTTCAACTTCACCCTAACCAAATCCGTTATGATAAGGAGTCTTTTATCTTATGTGGCCTTTCTATTTTATTTTATTTTATTTATTTATTTATTTCGTAAGCATCAAAAATTTGTGACACAGATGACATACCCTCCTTATTTATCACATATTTTAACAACAAAATAATGAATTTACAAATTATTGCAGTTTATTTCAACTATTAGTTTCAGTAAACTGCAAATACAAGTAGCAGACCTTCACGACATCACAGTTATGATTGGGAAGGAATCGAAAAGAATAAGCAGGGCCATTGTCTGAATTATTTTGTCTAAAGTCGAGAGTTCAAGAGCCAAGACCACAAATGGTGAGAATACCCCTTGAATAAGACCGTGAGGTACGTTTATTTATAAAAAATATACTTAAAATTAAATTATTTGTATTAATTTAACACTATTTTAAATAAATGATGAGAGACTCTTAATCTCATAAAGACATTTAATAGCTTAAAATAAGAGGAATTATTAATTTTATATTCACCATGGGATTATATAATCACTCATAAATAGTTTTAGAAATGAAAAAAAATAATCCATAGACCTATTTAAAAGACTATTAATTCCCACTATGAAATAAAATAATCTAAAATAATATTAAATTAATACAAATAACCTAATTCCGAACATAATTTTTACAAATAAACATAGCTTAGGTTCTCTAAATGTGTTCGAGTGCATCTCTCAACGACGTAATGGAGGTAAAATTTTCTTATATTTCTCCTAATTTTATCTTGATCCCTTCTTCAAATATTTTCAAAATTAAAATATATCTCTAAATTTATTAATTTATAATATTATAAGTTTTCTTTAAAAAAAAAACTTTTTTTTACTCGAGTTTGTAGGCATTATTGCAGGGGCAGTGGGGAACCAGCACAAACTGGAAAAGGAAAGATATTTTGTATTAGAGACGACTGAAATTGGGTAGAGGAATTGAGATATTTTGCTGTTAGTGATTGAGTTGTTTAGGAAGTAGGGATGGGGAATCAGTGGTTGAGAGGTGATGGCTCCAATATGTCCAATTCCAACTGGGTTTTCTTCTCCTAACTCTCTCTCTTATTTCACCTTTCATTTGATGGCCACTTTTCCTCTGCTTTCTAGGGTTCAATATACCTATGGGCATGGGGTTTAGGCTCAATTTGAAATGGGTTTTCTCTGTCCAATCCCCTTCCTTAACCAACTCAGTATCCCGGCGCTCATCATATTCATGTGAGTCAATCATCCCCAGAAACTCGGACTTCATCTCTTTCTTTTTCTTTCTGTCTCACACACATACACACACTGTACTGCAATTTCTAATTTGGTTGCTATGCAAAGATGAAATGTTGTAGTAATATATATTATTATTAGTTGGGTTATGGTTAATATTTCTCTGTATTAATTGACATTGTAGAATTTAATTTATTTATAATGGGTTTGTTCCTCATGAATGTTTAATGTGTTCGGGATCTCCACAGATAGCGGTTCGGTTAATAGTTAGTTGCTAAGATTGAATTCATCCGGTGCTTGATTTTGCAAATATATAGAGTAGGAAACACTAAATACATTCCTATGGGTCTCTTGAACATTTATTTGTCTGGCAGTTATGCCTGAGAATTGTAAATATGCATCTCCTAACAAGGCTTATAAACTTTATTTGTTCTCACTTGTGAAGTTGTATATCCATTAATATATCAAGGTGCACAAAGCATGTCTTGCTTTGGTTTCACACCTCGCCCAGATTGCCGTGATAGAAAATATTGTGAGCTTTGTAAGCAGTACCCATAATAATAATCTCTTTGGTAATTCACCGGCCTAATATTCATATCCTAAATGGAATCAATATTTCAAACTGTGATGTCTTCAAGTTCCTTTAATAACATAAATGGTTAAAATCACGTTTCTATTTCAATATTCTAGCTTGTTACCTAATTTTGTTTGGTATATTCGACAACTGAATAGTAAACCCAATGTATAATCCTGATGTATTTAGTAGTTACTTTTTCTCATGTCTGTTCAATGTACCAGTTATGTCCTATTAACTACCTTGATTTGTATTGATGCAGTTAGAGGCTTGGAAGGTTCCTATGACTCAGCAAGGGTATCTTTTCCATCTGTTATTTCTGGAGAGAGTGAGACTATGTACAATGATCCTCTGAGGGCACATAGTTGTTCACCTGCTGCACAGACCTTATCTAATGATTACTCAGAAACAGAACAAATAAAGGTTCCCTTATGTTTACACTGCAGCTGAGAAGTTGTTAATATTCGTACAGGTCCACCTATTTTCATTGCATGTTATCTGGGTTGTGATATGGTAACTGACGTTAAGTTCTGATCACTCAGGTAAATGGTCACAAGAGGTCCTGTGGAATATATAACATCATCAATGATAATGTCCAGATGCCCGCCGGAGAGGATCAATCGACTTTCCTAACAAGCTTACAGGCTAGCAAAACATCACATTTCAGGGTATTGATGAATAATCTTAGTATTTTGGAGAAGACATTTGCTGATTCTGACATGGTAAGGTTGGAAAGAGATATTCTGGTGCAATTAGAAAGGCTTGGAGCTCTAAATCTATTCCATGCCTTTCTATCCAGGAGCAGATCTCCAACTTTAGTTGACTTGTCTGACGCATCAACTGAGTCTAATGAAGAGCTTCAGATGAATAAGCGTGTGGATGAGAGCATGGCTGAGATTGTTGTTCACTCTGGAAAGAAGGAAAAAAGAAAAGCAAAACGAGTGAGAGCATTGGAGAAGCTCTCAAAAACTAATCATGAGCATCTTCAACAACAAAAGTCTTCTTCAAGAAGATCATTAAAATATAGTGGTAGAAAACCTAAAATCACTAGGAATGAGGCAGAGATGTCAAGAGCGGTTCAGGTATGTTCATATCTCTTACCGCTTGCCATGCCTCATGAATATCTCTTACTCTTATGTATAATTACAGTTGCTTGCAAAGTTGGAAAGAATCAGAATGATATTGGAAGAAGAAACTGGGCAAGCAGCTAGCTTAAGTAGCTGGGCAGAAGGTGCTGGAATCGACAAGAAGACGTTGCAGCAGAATTTGCACTTTGGTTGGTATTGTAGGGTTGAGCTCTTGAGAAGCACACGATCCTTAATAGTGTACCTTGCCAAAAACTACAGGAGTCTTGGAGTGTCCTTTGACGATTTGATTCAGGTTGGACAACCACATTCCTAATTCCTGAACATTAATCTGTATAGTTTTAATAATTTTTTAAGATTCTTTAGTGTAACAATGTTCTCATAGTTGTAGATATAAGCATAGAGTATAGTTTGTATGATCAGTGTGTGATTCAGTTTAACCATACTGACCAACTAAATGTTTGTCAGTTTAGTCAATGTAAAGGGATAAAAAATTAACTTAGAAAAATATTGTTAAATACTCCCTCCGTATAAGGTCTGATCATGGTAGATTTAGAGGCTTAGAGCACATGCCATCGGGCCAACCCCTTGGGAGTACCCTTGGTGATACTAAGTGGATATGACATCAATCTTTATGCTTATTATTGCAAAAAATTGCATCATGAAAAAGATATTAAAACTTATGCAGAAGAAAACATTATCTATAATAAGTTCTGCACAAAAGGAAGTCAATTGAGTGTGTCTCCCAAATCTCACTCATGCAGCGGTATTCATGCCGGCTTAAAATATAAAGTCCGTGCTCTCACCAATTTTGCAGGCGGGGAGCTTTGGTGTCTTGCAAGGTGCAGAAAGGTTTGACCACACCAGGGGATTTAAATTCTCGACCTACATCCAGTACTGGATAAGGAAATCAATGTTGATGCTGGTGGAGCGGAATGCTAGAGGGGTTCGGATTCCGGTAAGCATTTCTTTCTTTTATCACATAATTTGTTTATTCAAAATTTATGTTGCTGATACTCTGTATGGACTCTGTAGTTCGCATTAAGCAAGGCCATTAATAAGATACAGAAAGCTAGAAAGACCTTAGGTAACAGTCTTGGGAAATACCCAGATGATGATGAAATCGCGAAGTTCACAGGTCTATCCTTGGCTAAAATTGCATCAGCTGGCAAATGCCATAGAGTCGTCGGTTCCCTTGATCAGAAGATTGGGGATTTTACCAGTGCAAAATTTTTGGTACGACTATTCTTCTGTATATTGTCTAGAAATTTGTTCATTTTTCTTAAATTTGTGCATTTTTCTTACATATGAATCAAGATATCATGTCTTCCACATTAATGTTGACCTTCCCTTCCCCTTCCCCCTACTTTCCAGAGTTTGTTGTTAAACCTATGCGTTTCTAATTGAATGGAAAATTTCATGCACGCATTTTTCATTCATCTTCGCACAATTTATCTCCTCTTCTTGCTCTATGCCCTTTCCATTTTAGAAGGAAGAAAGATGCCCCATATTATGTCACCTGCATTTCACAGTCAACATGATATCACCTATTTTTTCCATGAAGGCGCAGTGATGATAGTTCCTAAATCCTTTCCTTTTTAGTTCTTCTTCCCTCGGTGTTTATTGTGTTTTTGTCGCGATTATGCTCTTGTACTAGTACTGATCACGATTGCTATTGTTTTGGCACTCTTGACACAGGAACTTACACCAGATACATCAATAAAGAGTCCCGAAGAAACGGTCATTAGGCAGCACATGATAAAAGACCTGAATAATCTTCTGAATGCCTTGGATCCCAAAGAAAGGCAAGTTTTGCTCCTAAGATTTGGGCTGCAGGACCATCAACGCAAGTCACTACAGGAGATTGGGAGGCTTTTCTGTGTAAGCAAAGAGTGGATAAGAAAGATAGAGAGAACAGCACTAACAAAACTAAGAAATAGAGAAACCCTCCACAGCTTAAACCATTTTTTAAATATGTAGAGTTCCGAATAATCAGTAAGCCAATGTTCTTTGTAAAATGTATGTCCTCTGTATATCCTGGCAGAGAAATCAGTATCAGAAATACCGTTAATGTTTTCATCTCAAAAATAGATATTCAACAATTTATTATATACGTGTGTTGATGATATATGCAGCAGTTGACAATTTAATAACTAAGAATGAAGCTACTCGATACTATACCTAGCCATCCATAACACACTTGTTCCTTCTCCTTGCTACAAAAAATGAGTCTCGTTTCATATTTTTTCTTACAAGATTTGTCTTGAACACATTTCTCGTTATTTTTTTTTTTTTTTGGATATATTCTTTTTTGTAATACTAAATTTGTTATCAAAAAGAATATCTAAATGTGTAGCACCATCATTTTTTGCCTGACATTATTTGTGTATTCAGGGGATGCCTTATTTTACTGCTATGACCAGAAGGCATAATAACCACAGTCCTGCAGTGGTGCCCTCAAGCCACCACCGCTGCCTTCACATGCCACCCTTATCCCTTCACACACTTCAAGGTGAAATGCTAACTCTATCTTGCTGCCACGTGTCCTCTTCCCCTCTTTCTCACCTATACATAAAGGCCCCTCATTCACCATCTCATTACTCACACAGCACAAATCACTCACTACACCAACTTGAGTTAATCACAACCGTCCGATCATGGATCAACAAAAACCCATTCCCCAAAGGGTCCATGAATCAGCTCCAAACACACGCCAAACAGCTAGGTTATTGGCTGCTGCAGCAATTGGTGCTGCTTTGCTAGCCTTATCCGGATTAACCTTAACCGGGACAGTGCTAGCCCTGATCATTGCCACTCCTGTCCTGGTCCTGTTTAGCCCTGTCCTAGTCCCGGCTGGGATAGTGCTATTCTTGGTGACAGCTGGGTTCCTATTTTCCGGCGCTTGTGGCATGGCGGCTATATCGGCATTGTCGTGGATATACAACTATGTGGCAGGAAAACACCCGCCAGGGGCGGACCAACTGGACTATGCAAGGTCAAGGATAGCAAATAAGGCTAGGGATATGAAGGAGAGGGCTAAAGAGTATGGGAATTATGTGCAGCATAAGGCTCAGGAGGCTACTCAAACCCAATTAGGATCTTAGAAATAATATGCATGGATTTCGGCTCTATAATAATTGGTGTAATGTTCCAAAATGGAGTCCCACATTTCCTCCTCTCATTCTGTGTACTCTAGAATGTGTAATGTCCCATAATTGTGTCCCACGTCTCAGTCTCTAGAATTAGTGTGTAATGTGTTTAATTTGTTGCGCTCCTTTCTCTCAATCTGTGTTCATGCATGAATGATGGATATGTGGGATTATGCATCTTGAAATTTGGCGATTAATTTCTCGTACTGAGCCTCTCAGTTTGACGTTATTAATAAAACTCTGTTTTTCGAACAGAAACATCAAAAGTTTAATGCAAAACTAATGACTTTAGTTTAAAGTACGTATAGAAATTTTTACGTATAGGGAATACTACTGGAGAATATTTTCTTTTACATGAAAACTAATACTCCATCTGCTGATATATTTATAAAACGACAAATTTTAATGATAATTTTATATTTTTAAATATAACATTAATATTAATTAAAAATTCAACTGTTTTTGTGTGATATTAAAAATAATAATAATAAATAATAATAAATTAAAAATATTACGTTACTTTATAGTCTTAAAATAAAAATATATCTCTAATTTTAAAATAAATGTAATTTTTTAATGTATATAAATTTTAACAAATTAATTAATAATATTTTTTAGATAATTTACGATATTCGTAACAATATTGACCAAGACAAATTAATTTTAAAGGTTTGGAAACCAAACCTCATTCAACACAAAACAAAACTCCCGTATCATATTGACATTACCACAGTACAAACTAATCTCAATTCGAAAAACAGGGAGATCCCGATTTAACTTGTCTGATAGGATAATAAATATTTTACAGTCACCGACTGCAACTGAGGCATCCGAAAAGATCGATATACATGCCATAATCAATTCATTGCATTGCCTACATATGAAAACTAGCAATCAAAAGAGGAGAGTGCTCCGATTTTGTGCATGCTGGTTTTGTCTTTAGTTACCAATGCTTGTCGTCTTTACAGTTCTCCCCATCCAACAACTAGGTAGTGGATAGTGCTTCCTCTTTTTTCACTTCATTGAGTTCTTCTGCGCCCAAGAAGCTCAGCTGATTGGTTGAAGAAAGAAGCCTTGCCCACATCCTGTCCGTTATCACGACCTTGTTATGCCGTTCGGTGATGCGCTGCAGACAGAATATCCAATTAACAGTGACTAACATGAAATTATTTCTTCTTTATTTCCTTCCAGTAACTAAGAAGCAAACAAATGATATTCAAAGGGAAGAACGGAGAGTGAGGGATAACCAAAGGGGGTTGGAGAGGGGTTATAGTTTATTATAAACAGCCAATATTACACTTATTCATGCTACTATCATACTATAAATTTATGAAGATGGCTCAAATAAATTAAATGAAAGAAGTACTGGTTAAATCTTCTTTAGCAAGCAAATTGGCAGAGAGCAGAATTGGTGTTAAGTTTTGAAAACTGACATCTCCTTGTTTACTTAGCATGTTGTTGATTGACAAAGTGACAATTCCATGTCACCATTAATAGAACAATGTGCGACAACTCAAAAAAGTAAAAGTTTCTCATTTCCTTCCTAAGAAGAAACAGATAGGTTATCAAATTATAATTTCAGAGGCTTTTGAGATCACTGGTCTGTTCTGGTTTTTAAGAATCAGATCATCGCTTTTTAGAATCTAAAGTGAACTTCAGAAATTTATGTTGAGTTATTTAACCCAAATAATCAGATACTGACAAAAACTGAAAAAAAGGGGTCTGCTGTTAAAGATTCAGTCCGGACTATTTGCTTCAGCTTTTCAGGGCAAAAGTTCCCCACATATTTGTCTTATTTCAGCAAATTTATAAAAGTAAATTTAATCAGTTTTGAAGATTTTTCATAAACCACAAAATCAAATTAATGTTTAATAGTCAGTAGTGTAATTAACTAAAATTCAGGAGCGAATCTAAACAGGCCCGCCTTGATATTCTGCCCTCTTCCGAACCCCAAAGAGAGGAAGAGAAGACAAACTAGTAGTCGGTGGTTATAATGCTACCCTTCAGAACTCTGAACACATCATGTGGCAAAGTCCTACTTCAATAGTAATATTATGGATAAACACGGGCGTTGAGGAGGTCATGCTGCACAACCAATGCTTGGGTTTGAACCTCAAAACATCTTTAACAGTGTTGAAAAGGAAAGTACCTCACTTCAAATTCAAACAATGAAGAAATGTATGTGCAATTCTTTCATATCAACTAAATGTGTCATAGGAAACCAACAATGGTTTATGCAGGGCATTTAAAAGTTGATGAGTATAACTACAGAAATTTTATCAGGTCTACTTAGTGGACTTTAGTTCATATTGAGTTGTAAGACGGATTCAAGAGATACGTGGCAGCGAAGGTGTGTCATTGAATCTAATATCAACAGAAATCAGAAGCGAAAATCTAGTCTTGGATCAGGATTTACTTACATTGAAAGGAATGTATGTCTGTCTCCCATTAACCAGCCCACTTGTGTAGCCTGTGTACCCTGCCATCGCTCCATGAACACAACTTTGAGCAAGGAGCGTGCAGTACACATTATCAGATGCATTACCTGGAATAGCACGGATCATGTACGTAGGATCTGCCAGATAACAAGGTTATATCCAATTGTATTGCATAATTTCCTATGTCCTTAGTAGCAGTAATTTTTAGAGAAAGGCGGAGAAACTTACTGACCTATATATTTAAGAGTGAGAGACAGCTTATGTCTCGCAAAATGATCCTACAATAGAAGGAAAAAGAAAATCTGTCACCCACCAGAGTCATAACTATCATGGCATAAAATTGAAGGGGAAAAAATTCATCTAGCGACTTTTCTCTGGTTGAGGAGCAGATTACTATGTAGGACTGCAAGCTTTTTACTATCGGTCTCGGTTATAAAATTATTTTCGGGTTTTTTTGTGCTAGTCCAATGTAAGTTAGGAAAACAGAAATCATTCACACCGGGTCTCTAATTGGATTGCTTATACCCAAGGAAGTATTCTCTATTCCTCAATCATTTATAATAAATTAATGAAATTTTTTGTTACTAAAGATAGCAGGACCATAGGCTCCAGTATACAGACAAACTGATGTACTAAAGGGAATTTCATTTCATTGACGAAACGTAAATTGGATTTAAATCTAGAGAAAAACACACAAGTTTGTACACACATGAACAAGGATAATAAGATTGTGTTTTCAGAAGCCCAAAAACTGAACATGTATATAATAATACCTTAATCCTATCAGAAATCCACAACCCAACATCTTGGAGTAGCTTGTTCCCTGAAGCATCTTGCTCATTTGCGGATTCCAAGCACTTTGAAAGAAGCTCCTGACCCGCTCCTTCAGCTATAACGATAACCATGTGTCCATCTTCTTTAAGTCGTTTCTCCACATACTCAAAAAGTCCACCTTCTCCTTCAAGATAGAATGGCGACTCCGGAATCAAACACAAATCCACATCACGGCTGGCAAGAGTGGCATACATTGCAATGAAACCTGCACCAGTAATTCCACGAGGATTGAAGAATGGCAACATTATTGAGGAAAAAATTATTAGAGAATCAATTGATGAGCATGAATAATTATGTGGTCAAAGAACGGCAGTCACACAAGTCGAAATTATAGCAAGTTTTCCCTCTTCTAATGTTACTCATTCTAAACCTCAAGAGAGTATCCTTAGCAATGAAATAGGAGCAAGTTTTATCTCACAGCATAAGCTAGGATTAGAGATCCTTCTATTGCTTTAAAAAAATTTGTTCAGTAAAACAATATATACTCTAGATTACTTTTTATGACAAAATCATATGTATGCTTGCAGGGTATAGCCATTAGTTTATTTTCCATTATAAGAAAATCATAAACAAACACATGTATGAATGGTACCATAGATATCATCTTAGCTATAATATCTTGAGTCATATGAAGGTGAATTACCGCTGTCACGACCCATTAGCTTCACTACACCAATACCATTCTCAGCACTTTCAGCTTCAACATGCGCAGCATTGATGGCCCGTTGAGCTTCCTCGACGGCAGTATCAAAACCGAATGACTTGTCAATGACCTGAGCCAAAATGCAATCCACCACGGAACTGTTAATAATTTATAGCAAGGACTGTAGAAACTACGGGGAGATGGCACTAACAAGAAATAATCCAGCATACAAAAGAGGACAAAATATCGCCTCAACCAAATCAATGAAATCTTACACGGAAACATTTTGAGCATTAATGCACGAGTTTACACTGACCCAAAGTGTCAGGATTAGATAGGCTGGATGAGCTAGTTTTACTATTGCATGAACTTGCACTAAACAAAAAATAGATGAAATAATGAAACTATTTCAAAGTAAATAATAAGTAAAGGTCAAAGAGTGGCATATACCGGAATGTCATTATCAATAGTTTTTGGGATCCCTGCAACAACAACTTTCAGACCACGCCGTCTAACTTCCTGCAATATGAGAACGAGACTTTTAGAGAAAAGCTAACATACATAAGATACAACTCTTGGTATAGATGCAAGATTCTCAAATGACATTGACCACACATTAGGTGTTGAATTATATCATAGCAGGTACTGATGTGATAATTTCACCGAGAGGTTATTGACACCATGATACCAAAAGTTTTTTTTTGTTCATTTGGGCTGTATATTTGGATACTATATTTACTATTGATGAGGGCAGTAGAGATCGTCAATAAACTGGTAGCACAAATAGCGAGATTCGAGCAATGAAATAGCTTATCCCCAATGTTATTAGTGATAACATAGATTTAGCTTATTTTGAGAAAGTTTGAACAACTTGGCCCATTTTGAGAAACGGAACCCAATTTAGGTTGCAGCAAGGGAAAAAATTAGGGAGCAATGGTCAATGCTGCTTGCATAATTTAGTTGTTGGGTGGTTATAACTACACCTGTGAGGATGTGAGGCATAATTTCCAGTCAAGCTGTTCATGAACTTCATTTCTGTCTTACAAGAGGAGAGATTCAATCAGCAGATTAGTGTAATTTTCTCAGTCAATTCATATTCTCAAGTATTGTTGCTTGGCACTAAATAATTTTTGTTTCATGAATTAAGTTGAGTTAATGACATATTTGTGAATAAGCTGTAAACGAGCTGAGCCGACTTTTGGTTTGTCGAGCTCGTCTAAAAGTTAGATGAGTTAAGCGGGGTTTTAAACAAGCCTAAAATCTTGTGTACGAACTCGGCTCATTTATAACCAAACCGAGCTTAAGTGAGTTGAGTAGAGCTCGAAGTCTAAGTCCAGCGCGATTAAATTATTATTATTATTGTTTTCATTTTTTTTGAAAAAAAAATAATATAAATTCAATTAAGCCATCTACAATCATAATTTAGCAATAGTCATATACTTGAGATACATTTAAAAAAAAACTTATATTATGGTTTGGGTAAATTGGTAATTTTATATATTAGTAGTTGGACATTAGTCACATTAATTACCAAGTGTACTGCATATATATGTATGTATATATGCATGTGTGTGTGTGTGTGTGTGTGTGTGTATCTTATAGAGTGATAGAATATAAATTATATGCATTTTTAACACATTATATACTAGATGCATTTATTGATGACTATATTTATTTAATTTTCAATTTAGTAATGATGAAATGATAATTGATTATGATAAGACAATTGAGGATATTCAGATACTATGTTCTCCAACTTTAATTAGATATGACTAATTTTAAAAATACTTCAGTTGACTTTAAAAAGTTAAGAACTCATATAAGACGATGAATTTTTATCGTTTCAACAATATATGTGTGTGTATAGATCTATTATAATTATACTTAAAACATATCATACACAAAATAACTAGGAACCTAGTTTTAATTATGTTTACTTTTGTATTATATAAATAAAATAAATTTTTAATTAAATAATTGATAAACGAGTCGGGCATAAAAGAGCCGAGCGCGAGTTGGGCCTAAACGAGTCAGGCTCGAGTTGAACACTACACTGTTCAAGCTTAACTTGTTAACGAACTCGAATCGGGCTTAGTTGAGCTAAAACCGGCTCGTAGGCAGCCCGGTTTGTTTACAGCCCTATTTGGGATTTAGGAGGTATTACTTTAATTCCCCTGGCGTAAACTTAGTATATGCCCATCATTTTGGCAGTTCTGAGGGGTAGTAATGCTTTTTCACTATCTGAGAGGTGATACCAAACTCAAAATATGAAGTATTCAATGCATGGTAATGGCAAGCACGAAGGTGGTCAATATATGTTAGACGGAGTTTAAGTGAACACTTTTAAGTAACAAATGTGACCACAAATAGATGAAAATAAACAGAATAAAGGAAGATCTATCAGATTAATTGTGGCATGAAGTTGTTGTCAACCGACCACTAGAGCAGTGTAAAGTACTATATAAGCTTATTCAATTATAGACATTACAGGAGATAAATAAAAAAATATGAAAAAATTAGTAAATATGTTCCATGGAAGGCAATTAATGATAGAAACAAGCAGGTGAAATATTGTGGTCCAGTGGTGAAGTAAGACCATGACAAGTATATAACAGAGGCTAGGAACAAATTTATTGTGCAGGTGCATGTACAAATTTCATTAATAAATGATGTGGGAGAGCTTTAACAACATAAATAAATTTGACAAGTTTCAGCTAACTATCAAATATCATACTTGTCATACTACAATATAAAGCCAGTTTAATTGTACCCTCCCTTGGAGGCATCCTAAAATTTATTGGGAGGAGGTTATTCTCCTGAAAAATAATTTACCTCGTAAATGGCAGCTGCACCTTTCTGAGTCCCATCCCCTCCAATTATATAAACCTGAACCACTAACACAAATCATTATCAATACATGCTTGATGAAGCAAAAAGTAACAGATACCCAAAGAAAATATCGATGAACCCTGGTAAAGTTGAGTATGATACAAAACAACGTTGGAACTACACCAACCTGATTAATTCCTCGGTCCTGAATGCTGTCAACTATCTTTAAGGTATCATGGCCCCCTCGAGATGTCCCGATGACTGTACCACCACGTTTATGGATGTCATTTACATCCTTTGGTGTTAAGGGAATGGTATTTTTTGAATAGAAACCTCTATATCCTCCCTACAGTATATAATTATTAGATGGTCAAAGAACCAATAAAGAATAATTTAAAGTAAATTACCATATAACACATCAATTTTCCACTATCAAAATATCTTCATAAAGACTAAAACAAAACAATATTATGAAAACTAAGATTCCTTCCAACAAGTATACTTGTCCTGATGCTCTTTACAACAAACCAATGAAGGCCACCAGCCGAAGCTGTTTCAAGAATCTTCGCGCAGGTACGGATATGCTTCACACAAACCTAGGCAAAGACTCAAAAGTATCATAAGATGTTTCCTTATGATACATACAAAAAGCTTCAACTACTATCAAAAAGCATTTGATTTTAAGAAGGAAAAAATAATCCATCAGCAGAATCAATTGAACTCCATTTAATATCAAAGATGCAAAAAATTCAAATTTGATTAAGTGATTGCCTTTTTAAATAAAAAAAATGTGTCGTAATAATGATATTTATACAATGAAAAATTTCACAGAAAATTTGTACCACCAAAAATTTCAGCAGACATCCTAGAAATCTAATGATATGAGCTACCCTAAAATCTTTTCCAAAAAGATTAGCTGTAATTCAAGTATTCAACTTCTGCATACTAAGTCTCAGCTACAAGCATGTATAGGCACACACATAAATTAGAGCATCATCAATCAACAAGCAACTAACTTCACATTTTCGAAATGTATATAGGGTATTACAGAGTAATTAGAATTTTAATGTCATGATGATCTTCATATGAGCACATATTTTCATCAGGAAAACTACAAGAAGCAAAAGATTGAAATGGAACAAAACTTCGATTTTATCAGTGCCTTTAAAGATAAAGTCTGATGAAGACAGAATATTGATCCTAAGACCCACTTACATCTATTCCAAGGACTTTGGTGACGCCATACATGTGATAGAGGGCACAAACAATTTCCCTAATCACGGTATTTAGCCCAGGGCACAACCCACCGCATGTTACAATACAAGCATGCACCTCATCTGAATCAAAATACACCTGTGGCATTGAAGATTGTCTTAGCAAAATTAAATGTATGAAATCATTCATTCTGGTAGGACTCTTAGGAGGAAAAGTTACGTACCTTCTGGCGAGGTCCAGCACGTCGAAAATGTGTTCCCCTTGGACTATCCTTGTGAACAACCACCTATAAAATGTAAATAGCCACAAAAATTATAGAACTGTCCCTGACATGCATGTGAAGCAACTATGGAATTTGCTTGCCAAAAGGGGATAACATAATGGTGAAAAGCATCGGTCAAATTAAATGCAGATAACTTAAAACAGTAAACAAGGTGGCCTCGCTATCCAATACCATATAACAAGCTGTAATTTCCTGAACAGATGCCTAAATAAAACTAATAGAAAAACCTGGCCTGGCCTTACAAGCAATAACTGGTATATAATTGCGCGCACACTCAAACTAGCAGGCAGCATACAGTTGTGCGTCCTACATGTGTATTTCGTAAGTTTATAATTACTTTTGCTTTCTTCCAATAAATCTGTAATCTGTCCAGCTAATGTTTTTAGTATAAATAGCTTCTTTTATTTGTTGGTGAAGCAGCAACCTAAGGTTGTTGGAATATACAAGGAGAATCAGAGAGAGACAGGTGAAATAATGGAGTTAAATCAAAGTGAGAGACATAAATCTTATGGGGTATAGATTTGAGGAATAGATTAAGTAGAGGCAAAACTAACCTTTTGGGGTACAGTATCATTAACGTCAACAAAGTACTGCCTGAAATCAAAAAGACACCGGAAAACATAAATTCAAATCATTCAAAATCACAAGCAACAAATGTAGTCAAATATCGTTTGCGGAACAGGAAGTAAATTTCACTCACTTTACAACTGAATATGCAGGATTGAATCGCAACGGATTGGGATAGGTCTGCCACATCAAAATATAATAATTATGTTCATTACAGAAAATATTGCATAAGATAGAGAAATTCAAAAAGTAAATAATATATAATATGATAGGTTACCAGTGAGAAGCCTCATATACTCACACACACACACACACACACATGCTTGTCTAATAACCCTGAAGCTTTGAAGCACATGTACCAGTAAATTAATAGCGATGATAGTTTAGATATTGGCATGGAAGTCATTAAGCACAGAAGAAAGAGTACCCAGAAAGTTCAAAGACAGAAGGGATTATTGTTGGATGCTAGCTATCTCAACAAATCCAGCATGTCAATCATGTCCAATTTTGGGATTGACTCATTCTTCTGCAGGTTCGACTAATGACCACAACGACAGAGTGGTCGGGAATTTATTAGTAGTCTAGTCTTTAGTTTATTAATGTATTGGGCTTGAGCCCATGTTATAGCATATAGGATTTTTTTAGTTACTATAAAAACAGTTGTTTGGTGTGTGAATCATTATAGAGCGTATGAGACATCTAATGAATATATCTGACTAGCCAAATTTATGAACCTGTGTATATCGCGTATTCTTATTTTTCTGTTTTTCATCTGTTATTCTGTGTGATTATGTTCTATTTCGTTCTTAAATTCTAACATCCAACTTTCAATTTTAACCTCTTAAAACAATTGCCCTGCACTTAAGGCACTGTTTTAAAAGTCAGGTGTTCTAAGCAACGTTTAGAAAACTGGACCGGCCGAAAAATCGAAAAAGTTACCGAGTGAATGGGTCACTGGTCCAACCAGTGGTCGAACCGTTATTGAACAAGTGACGTCATAAATACATAAAAATATAGATTATTAATAATTAATAAAATTTTAAAATATCTAATTTTTTTATAAGCTAAAATATAATAAAATAATGTTATAATCTTATTAAAAATATTTTTGTAAAAAAAAAATACTTGAAAACCGAGTCACGATTCAACTACCAGTTTTACTGGTTGAACCGGGTCAACCGGTTTTTGACCGGGTCGCTATTTTTCAGGGTTTTTTGTCTGACCGAACCGAAAAGTCAACCGGTTCTGGTCTAACTGCGGTCGGACGGCCGGTCCGGTCCGGTTTTCTAAACATTGATTCTAAGTAATAAATATCAAAGCTGAAATTCTTCTCTCTATGAAGAAAAGTGCAATCGGTGAAAATTGATCTCCTAAAAGGGTAGAACGAAAATCATCCACAAGTTTGGTTTTTAGAACCAGTTAGCCATCCAGCATCCTTCAAGCAGCAGCCCCTAGGTTGAAAAGAATCAGTTCAATAATCCTTTTTAGAATATCATTTGAAATCTTTAGTCTGAGGAGTTAATCACAACTTCAATCATCCTAATTGCATATCTTTTCAGCCCCTCCAATACATATACCCAATTATGAACTCTTTATCTGGGGATTTTACCAACTTGCTCAGTTCATATAATTTACATCACTCTCAAATTGAAGTGAACTGTTAAGAAATATAATCTTTATTCATAGAATTTTACACAAAAGAGAGATCAAAAGTGACCCCGATCGATCAGTTTTAGCAGAGAAATTTTCAATTCAATCCACATAAAGAGAAATTAAGTAATGAAAACACTACAAAGTTCATCAGCCAGATAACATCAGTCATAGACTCATACATACATGCATATATATAGACACAAAAATATACATGATTACACGTATACACATATACAGAGTGAGAAAGCTTACAGGAAGATCATCAATATAATCGGTCAAATGAGGTACATCTTCAAGCACATATCCATATTCACCTGTTTCCACTTTCATCTGAGTATTCTTCTCCTCAGTTCCCATTATTTCTCTCTCAATTTCTTCTTTTCTCTCTCTCTCTGAAACCTTAATAATTCCCTATCAAATGAATACAAATTCTAATCACGATGTGAAGAAGATATTATATATAGGGAGAGAGTCAGGACAACTAGGTGAGCTTTGTACAGAAAATTGAAGAATTAGGTGTATCTATATTCACAATTCTCTAGAGTCAGATATGAATGACGTTTGACAGTGTGAGGTTTAGAGAAAAATTATTGAAAGACGTTACTGTATATATAATTATTTTATATACGTATATACTGTGAATTGTGATATATATATATATACTAACAATAACGTAAAATAAGTTATATATTTCATCCGATGATGTTCAAATATATTTTGTAAAAAATAAATAAATAAATTTAATTTCATAAAATTATATAAAATAATAAAAGAAATTATATATTAATAGATTCTATTTTTACACAATATTCTTAAAGAATTCTTTAACTTTGTATAAAATTCGGACAATGTGCGGATTCTCTTTTAGGTTATTAGTGTTTGGGATTGATATTTTTGTCTTTTATTTTATGTATTTTAATTTTCATCTTTTTTAGAATTAAAAAAATTATATTTTAGATGACGGAGAAAATATTTATTAATTTTATATTTAATTTGTGATGATATAAAATAATAATATAAAAATATATTTTATTATTTTTTATACTATGTCGATTTAATATTAATATAAATTTATAATGATAAAAAAATAAAATAAAAATGGGATCCCACCCAATTTTCCAGGGCCCTTCCAAGACAAGTGGAGGCTTCGTAGCTCTTCCTTTTCCAGCCTCCTTTCTGTTTCACGATTTCAACAATCTTTTTCACTATTTCTTCTAGATATTTTCTGTTGTCAAATGGATAATATTACATATATTATAATCGGATACTACATAAAATATTATATAAAACTCAATTATTAAAATATAAGATTTAATATAAATTTTCATATCAGACCCCATATTTTAATAGTTGAAATTTATATAGTGTCCAATTGTAATATCCGATTATAATATACTTATATTTATCCTTGTCAAATATTCAACTCCCTTGTAATAATGAAAAATTGATATTTTTATAAGTAAAATTTAATATTTTTATAAAAATTTTTTTGAATAAATGCCATTTTGAGAAATAATACTTTTAAAAAGAAATTTTTATTATTTTTATAAACTTGTAATCATATGAATAATAAATGAATGATATGTTTTATGAATTAAAAAAAAAAATCATGTGAGAGAATCTAAAATATCAAATTTTATTGTATATTTTTAATATTTAATAAAATATTAAACTAAAATTATATTCATTTGTTTAGTAATAAATGAGATATGATTGTTTCTACTATTTTAATACTTTTAGACAATATCTCATTTTTCATCTAGTTATTTATTTAATATAATGAATTATGGTTTTTATTTTTGTAACCATTTGATATGTACTAATAATCTTAAGGGGGAGGTTATATTATATAATAGCTAATAAAATTAAATAAATATTTTATTTGATAAACATTGCAAAAATATCTTGGAAGATACATTTAATTAGAAAATTTAAATTACACGTGTAATAAGGTGGTATGGGGATGTCTATTATATCGAACAAAATGGTACACCTACCGACGCAAATTAAATCTCACAAATGAAATGACAAAACTGTACATAAGGGGAAGTAAAATCCCACATGAAGGGAACGAATCTGAATATGAAAGTGCAGATTTAATGTGTCGGCAGAACGCATTTGGATCGGGATGACAGCGAATTGGCTAAACTTTTGTGGGAGATGTAACCACAAGTTAATAGATTTGGGAAAGGAGGAGGTGAAAGAGCAAAAAAAGAAGAGTGTTTTTTTATTATATTACTTTTTTTTTAAACGGTAAGGTATTTTTAGACAAATTTTTGCGTTAATCAAAATTAAAAAACTTTTAACTCGATCTTAAAGACGCATTCTTATATCGGCATCGTGCATTCAAGAGATTTTTTTTTAGTATTGGCCCCGAGATATAAGTTAAGGAAGAGACCAAACCTCCTTGACTACCGGGGCAATTCCTAATGGTCCATTGAGCTTATACTACAAGGTTAATAATCCATGTGATGTACGGATAAGATTAGAAATAACTTCTTGAATAAATTTTAAATACGATATATTTAAACGATAATATTTATCTTGTACTATGTATATACATAAATGTATAAAATATATTAAAAAATACAAATATGTATGCATGAAGTGCAATATGCAAAATAGGACTGTTTTCAATTTTAAGTTTCGTAATATGTCAAATGGCTAAAATAATAATAGTTAATAACTCGGGAATATTATGTCAAAAAAAGATAAAAGAAATGGATATTGAGGTTATGGATGCTGATTCTAGATTAGTGTATGGTAGTGTAGCACTGGCACTAAACAAAGGGAATTAATATTATTTCTCATGTTTTTGTTTTAGACTTAGTGTGCTAGTAGCCTCCTAGTATTGGAAGAATTGTATATTAACTTTTAGAAATAGAAAAAAAAAATGTCAAATTATTTGAATTGTTTTACAGATCTTTTTCACATGTTTAATTAACACTCCACTTGATTGGTGTATTCTATATTGTATAAATCCGTTACTCTTTTGGTGGTGGTGTCTTTCCTCAAATATTTCTATGTTGATCGCATAATATATTATATATGCGTTGAAAGTGTTGTATTAGAAGAAGGTTGAGGTTATAAAAAATGTGAGGATATCTATTTACTTGGCTGCTGTCTTTATTCATTTAGTAAAATATGCAGAGATAAATAAGAGTTGGTCCACTTGGTCCATGAAAATTGAAATTCATCTTTTCTTATGAAAAAAATAACGAACAATATTATTATAAATAAAAATCGAAACCGGTATGCTACTGAATTAACTAATCGACTTGTGATATCGGTTCAATAACACCGATATATAATTTTTGATAATTTCAATAATAATCGATTCAGTACGATTTAAATCAATTAATTATCGATGAACAGTTTTGTCTCCCTAATTTTACTTCTCTCACTTCACTTTCTCACCTCCACATGACAATTGGAATATAATTTTGTATGTGTAAAGTATTGTTGAGTCGGTAGTATGTTTCTGCTATACATAATCAAACCACAGAGTATTACTGGAATACAAAATTCAAGAAATCAGGCATTGATTTTTTGGGAATTTTTTTTTTTGGGAATGTTAAAATTTATGATCCGGAAAAGTTAATAAAAGAAAATTGAGCTACAAAGTCATCAAAGTTAGATTACTGAGTTGACTCGGAACTAATCAAAATAACTTGATATTTGCCTAATTATATATTGATATTGATTGATTATAATTCAGAAATTATAAGGATGCATTTAATTTAAAAGATAGGTGCTTAAGGAGGAGTCTAGTTGAAAAAAGATCAAGAGGAGGAGTAAGAGAAACAAATAATGTTATATACACAAATCATATACAAAAAATTATGCACAAAATAACATATAATGTGTAAATATGCGGCCTCACAATAGCAACTAATCTTTATCATAAATAGGTTGACCAACTACTTGCAAAATCATATGTCGTGTCATTTTATGTACTATTTATTTTTATTTTTTTATATAATTTGTGTTTATAATATTATTGAAGAGAAATTTACCTTCAATATGAAACACTTGTATTGATTCTGACTTTGCTGGTGAATAAATTCAAATATGTGACATTTTACAATAAAAAATATTCAATTATTAAGCTTAATAACCTTTTGTCTAGGAGTGTCAAGATGTATTAAGTTGGTATAAATAATTTGTATCGCATCCATCATTATAAACAAACACAACTCAAGGAACTTACATGTGTGTTCTAGAGTAAAATGCATTTTGCGTCTCTTAATTTTTTCTCATTTTATATTTTGTAACTCATACGTTATAAATAAATATTTTGCATCTCATACTTTTAACGTACTAACATATAATATTTTTTGGCCAAAAAATTATTAATTAAATTGATAGAGTTATGCTCTTTTGACTCACGTGTTATGTTTTTAAGGATAAAATAGTTTAAAGAGGAGTGGTGGAACCCGGTGGAGCACTAGTCACTAGTGAGCCACCAAATCTGCCAATCAACCCCGAGTCAGACTCAGACTCACGGTCCACACCGTCGACACCGACAGCGAATGTCTTTTTAAATATATATATTTTGAAATAAATTTTAAGCTTAATTTTTACGTTACTCCTCTTTAAGAGCATCTCTAACACATGAATTATTTTATGGATTATATTTAATTTATATGACATTATCAAATGTCCTTTAATCTTCCATCATTTCAACAGATAGACTATTATGCGGACTATAATATAAAAAAATTAAAATAATCAATAAATTCAAAAAAACTCTAATAATTTTCCACTATCTTATTTAAATATTATTAAAATTTTAGTCCATAAATTATTTCATTTTTTGATTTAATTTTCTTCTTTCATCAAATGTAATCACAGACTATATATAATCTGATTTTTGGAGCTCTGAAATAAATATTAGTCTGATTGTTGGAGCTCTGAAATAAATATTAGACCATATTGAGTCCAGATGCTCTAAGCAGAAACAACTCTCTTCCTCCTCCACTGATAATTCCAACCCCAGAAGCTTCTTCTCTCTCACAGTCCCAAATCTAGAAGATCAACAGGAAATTCTTATTCATAAACGCCAATTTAAGTTTGGAAGAAGATGTCTTGGCAAACTTACGTTGACGATCACTTGATGTGCCAGACTGAAGAAGGCCATCAGCTTTCTTCCGCTGCTATTCTCGGCCATGACGGTGCTGTTTGGGCTCAATGCGCCTCCTTTCCTCAGGTGTTACTATTATCTTTTTATTTATATTGTATTTTTTGCAGAGAAACGAACCTTATCTTTAGATCAGCTAAATTCTAGATTGATTATGTATTACTCTAATTACAGTCTTTAGTGGTTTTATTTTTAATAGGTTTGGTAGGTAGCGATCATCTATTCTTCAGTTGTTTGGCGCGATTTAGTAGTTTAGATGAGTATCAAGTTATATATTTGATTAAGTGTTTTCATGGGTATATATTTTTTGGGTTTCGATTTGGAATTGGGAAATGATTTTGCCAGAGCAAAGTACATCCTTTTCTAAATTTAGCAATTTAAAATACAAATACAAATACAGCCTTTGAAGCACATTGTACCTGGGTTTAACAGTTACAGTTTGGATATATCAATATATCGATTTTGTGTTTGGGGATTATCCATGATAACTTTTGAATGTTGGGTTATGTTTCTTATTTATTAGTAGAGGATTGATGCATGTGAGTTTTTGCTGAGTCTGACTTTGAATTCCATGCATATTTGGCTTCATCGCGAAGTTTTCTGCTGTTGCATTGTATCTACTTAGTTTAGTTGACTTTTACGGTTGTTATTTTACCAATTTTGGACTCCCAAAACTTCATATTTGGGTGGTTTTTGAATGTGGCATAAACTCACAAGATAATGGATGTGGTATGATTGAATATAGATATTAACAAATATTTTAATGAAGACAACCAAGTGTGGATTCTCCTCTTCGGAAATTTTGTTTACGGATTTAGGCTCCATATGGAAATGGATTAATTTGCTTAGGAGTTCATTCATCTTGTGTATATATGCATATAATTGAACAGTACACATCATTTGCATATGTAATTCATGTTTTGATAAAGTATAAGTTAAAAGAAAGAAAAGCGTGATTATGCTTCTATATTTCCTTTGCCGGGCATTTAAATGCTTAAGTAATCACATTGAGGTATGTGTTCAATTTTATAATGGCCCAAGTATTCCTCTTATTTTTATATGGTGTTGCAGTTTAAGCCACAAGAAATAACTGCAATTATGAATGACTTTAATGATCCTGGAACACTTGCCCCTATGGGTTTATACCTTGGCGGCACAAAGTATATGGTGATTCAAGGCGAACCGGGTGCTGTCATACGGGGGAAGAAGGTATGGGTTGACATCCACGTTTCTTCAGATGTACAAATACTTTTTTGTTTGATAACTACTTTCCTGCATAAGCAACATGGATTGGTTGATCAAAATTTTGAGCGATATGCAGTAGTACTTATGGTCCATTAGGCATTATCTTTTGGTGGTTGGATTTACTTGCCTCTTGGTGTCCACAATTTACTTGCCTTGTATGGATAAACCGACCGCTGCCACCCCCCCTCCTCCTTAATGCTGTACATGCTCCTATATAAATTCAGTTATTCGTAAATGCAATAATTAATTTTGGTAATGATAAATCAGCTTCAGAATGTTTTTTTACTGTTGCTTGGAATTCTATGACGGCCTAATGGGCCACACAATTTTATCTTTATTTTATTTCAAATATAATTTTGTATCACATTAAATTGGGACCAAGCCATGCCGACTGTTAAACCATCGTCTGCTCTAAATTCAAACTTAATGCTGCTTGCCAATGTAACGGTTTGGATTATAATGTCGAGTTTATCCTCCCATTTGAAGATACAATTTTCTCTTTAAGAAACATATTTTCAATTTGAAGGCACTAAAATAATTTGATAGCCCAGATTTGAACATGCCATTTCAAAATAGAAAATGAAGCTTTTTATTATTTTTATTTTTATGAGAAGTGCTTTTTGGATCAGTCCCTTGATGTCTAATTAATCTACCAAGTGAAGAGGAGTAATAGGCTGTTGCAAACTTGGGTTAAGGATTAACCTTGCTACATAGTATTGGGAACATTTTGGTTGTGAAGACGACCAGAGTCTGGATTGATCGAGGAAAAAAAAAAGAGAAAAAGAAAAGACTAGGAACACTCTGGTTTCTATGATTGTTTGTAAATGTTATATAACCTTGTATGACCCTATCAACGCAATCCTGCCTTTCTTTGCCGTGTTCATTTTGACTTTACATGAGACTAATTTCAGGGCTCTGGGGGTGTTACTATCAAGAAGACCATTGCAGCGTTACTAATTGGTATATATGAGGTGCCTATGTCCCCAGCTCAGTGCAACATGATCGTTGAAAGGTTGGGTGATTATCTCATTGAGCAGGGTATCTAATTGCTATTGTAAGTCATTAGCTTTCATTTCCCCTCCATTTTTTTTTCTTTATATTCTTTTCAAATTTTCCAACATAGAGCTGTGTGTATTTACATACATGCGGGTGGATGGAATTGTTGCAGTGTGTCATTCATGGAGACCATGGTGTGGATTGCTACTTGGAAAGAGCGGATGTGATCTCTTGTACCCAACTCAATCTCATTGTATTCCCCCTTTTCCTTTTCTTTCGTTTCGATATGGGGCATGCCCTTGTATAAAGAGGATATGTTGATATAAACTGGAATTTGATCAACTTTGGGTATGTGTTCTTTTAAGAAGTTTTATTATATTTATAATTTAGTTTTTTGTTCAAATTCGTCCATATTTGGATGGAAAAGTTTAAAATGATTTAGTTTTATGTTCGTTTCTTTGTTTTTCTCACAACCTCCTTTCCCCTTCTTGATAATTCACTCGTCTCCGCCATTTCTCCATCAAAAACATCTTGGCATTGTCTTTTTGCTTGTATAAGGAAGGACCATCTTTATCTTAATAACAATTCACAAGGATACCATGAAAATTGAACTGTAGCTATAACTTTTACAGACAATCAATCTGTCTACTCACTTGACAAATCCCTTCAAGATTAAAATAAAATCAAAATTATTTTACAGTGAAATCAAACTAATAAAATATACTTTCTCTGTTCTAAATACTACTGTTGACATTTAAAAATCAGTTAGATATATTTTCAAGTTTAAAATTAATAAGATTTTGTTAAAAGTTGTGAAATAATAAATTTTATAAATGATACGAGTAGTGTTTTTTAGATAGTTTATAATATTTATTATTATATTGACTAAATTTATATAAATTTTGAGATTAAAAGTATTTTAAAAAATCAATAATAATTTTATATTTTGAAAAGTAGTAGCATATTAACATCTATCGTGAGTTATCTATATCTATGTCTATATTATAAAGCAGCTCTTCGGATCCGTTGATGTCCACAGTAGGGGTGTGCAAAATTTTCGATTTTTTCGGTTTTTCGGTTTTCCGAACCGGTCCGAACCGGTCGGTTCGGTATAAAACAAACCGGTTCGGTACGGGTACAAAAAAAAACCGGTATATACCGGTTTTTCGGTACCGCCTTTTTGTGGTTCGGTAAATACCGAACCGAACCGGTATACCGGTTTTTTTATTTTTTATTTATATTATCATTAATAAATAATTAATAGTAATTCTAAAAATAATAAAAATAATACTAAAAATAATAATTATAATAAAAATAATAATAATAATAATATTAACAAAAATAATAATTATAATAAAAATAATACTAATATTAATAATAAAAATAATAATAATACTAATAAAAATAATAAAATAATAATTATATTAAGTTTCGTTTTTTTCGGTTTTTACCGGTACCGAACCGGTTTTACCGGTTCGGTATACCGGTCCAATCGGTACCGATTTCGGTATCCAAAATTTCTATCTTTCGATTCGGTACGGGCCGGTAATTACCGGTTGAACACCCCTAGTCCACAGTGTAATTGTGTCATATTATTTTTTTTCTCTTTTCTCCCTACAACTTTAATCTTATTACTATTTTGTCTTTTTTATGTTAATTTTTTTTATATTTATATTTAGTCCTCTAAATTTTATAAAATTCCTATTTTTATCTCATATAATTTATAAAAGCAAGGCGTATGTCTCTGGATGCTAGTAACATATCTATTACTTATTACAATAACTCAAATAACGTTTTATTCTATGAATTAACTGAGATATTTTCGTTAGTTATAAATTGAGTTGACTAATAAAAGTATACTTAAATTGAATTGATTGATGTTTTTACTTTATTTTATTTACATTAAATTGTCTCATTAGATATATATACAAGAATTGGTAGTTTTTCTCACTTTGAAGGCAACTCTTTCATCTCTTTATAGGAAACTTAAAATTTATCATAAAGTCATTTAGAATCTTTTTTTAATTCTTCTTCTTTTGTTTTTTCAATTTTTTTTGATGGGCTAAGTATTTTATTAAAAACTAAAAATGAATATGAATACCGTTGGGTAAATTCATGTCTAACTATTTAATTTTAATAAATAATGATAACAATAAAATTATAAAGGTTTTATAAAATTACTGATACAATTTTATTTTTAGCGATCTAAAATTAGAAATATAATTATATTTTAAGATTATAAAGTGATTCGGTGGTCTTAATTTGTCATTATTTTTTTACTATAATTTATAACATCACAATACCATTACTTAGCTAATATTAAAAATACATTTGGATATATAAATTTCAATTAATATTAAATATAAATTATAATTAATAAATAAAATATAATTATAAATCTCATACTTGACACGGGAGATCGAGCTACAATACTTCAAACAAAAGTGTATTAACGGCTACCAAAAGATTGATTTATGAAGGGGAAAAGATTGACGAATCGAGATTCTTAGTAACAAAATAGACGTCGTTAATGAGTCCGGACCGATAAGCTTATCAAATGGTGACTCCGAGTCTCCAATCAAGGAAGACACAAGGCCCACCCCAAAGTCCAATTATATTCATTGCGGCCCATTCTTATATTCTCCTGTCCACAAGGCGGCTATAGTGCTAAACAAGTCAAAAACAACAACTCCGTACAAAAAAATAATAAAAAGAAATCGGGCTAATAATTCGGTGTACTATGTCATTCTTCCTCACTGATCTTTCGCTATGGTATTTTCATAAAGGATTCTTTTGATGTCTGTCTTAAATGTATATATTAAATATAAAAAATAAAATTTATAAAATAAAATTTATTTATATATTTATATTGAATTTAATACTGGGATCTATTAATATATTATTTTTTTATATATTAAATTCAGTATAAATATATAAATAAATAATATTTAATAAATCACATCTCTTATTTTTTGTGATTAGCATGTTTCCTTAAGACATATGTTAAGAAAACTCTTTCATAAATTAATTTATTATTTTTAATAAGTAGATTTTAATCTTATAAAATAACAAAATATTATTTATTTATGTATTTGCACTAAATTCAATACATAGGGTCCACTAACATATTATTTTTTTTATGTATTGAATTCAGTATAATGCATAAGTAAATAATATTTAATAGATCTCATCTCTTATTTTCCGTTCTTAAGATATACCCTCAGAACACATATTAAGAAAACTCTTTCATAAATTAATTTATTATTTTTAATAAGTAGATTTTAATCTTATAAAAATATTAAATTAATTTATGATAATATATTTTATTTAATTTAAAATATCAAATTAATTTATAAAAATATCAATTATATATATATAAGTAATTTTTGCTATATATTTAGAGAATTAATATTTTTATAAATTAATTTAAAAATTTTAATAAGTATATCTCATTTAATTTTATAAAAATATCAAATTAATTTATAGTAATACATTAATTTGATATTTTTATAAGTAATTTCACTTGATCATGTGAAAATATCAAATTAGCACCTCTGGTAGAAATATCAATTTTATATATATATATATATATATATATATATATATATATATATATATATATATATAAGTATGCAAGTATTCAAGTATTGTTTGCTTACTTCTTCTGCTTTTTTCTATTATTTTACATGTTAGATTTTAATATCGGGGGATTTCGTTGAATTGAAACAGCATAGATTTGGATTAATAGCCTGTTTGTAATGGGAATTCCATCGGAGCTGAAGGATGCGTGGGCGTCTCGAAGGAAGAAGAATGCCTTATTTATTGCTTCCCCTGCTGAGGAGCAGAGGATTAGGAATGCAAAGAATTGCACTCAAGGTCCATCTCCATTTTCTAACATTTTCTCTTTGTTTATTAGTGCCAATACACGGTTTTTTTTTTAATTTTTTTTTAACATTAGAAATAAGATTCCTTTTTGTTTCTGTATATTTGTATGTGAATGATGGTGTGTTCTAACTTCTAATGGTATTGATTTGCTTAACCAATTTGTAATTTATTAATTGCTGTGTTACTCAATCAGTTTTGGTTAGTTTGTGGATCGTTACATATATTAGACAAGCGTAGATGATGTGTACACTCAGTTTTGTAAAAACCTCTGATTTTTGTTTATTTGATTATAATTGAATAAGTTTTAGGTCTATGATTTGGGGCTCTCGGAATTTAAGATGCTGCTCTCTTTTGCTCCATGGCAGGAGGGTGTAGTATGAGCTTTAAATTTTAGGTGTCATTTAATCTTTCATTTTAACTTTTAAAATTGAGGTGAATTCTATAAGAAAATAGAAAATTTAGGTCCATATCAGCTTTAAATAAATCTGTGTTTTTGAGGAGTGGAGAACTTTTCATCTAGTTTTCCTGAATCGTGCCATCATTAGGAAATTCTTTCAACAATGGATGCTCCAAATACTTTTTCATTTCTGTTTTTTTTGTAAAGAAATGGCTATTAATCAAAGGAGCATTTTAATTTATTATTTTTTTGAGTAAAAGAACTATATTAATTGTAAATGTCTTTAATTGATCTGGTTCCTTTTCTTCTTCTTCTTCTTTCTCTCATATTTACTTTGTTTTGTATTTTGGGTGCATATCGGCAACCATAATGAATCGTGGGTCTCATGGTTTTGCATAATTTGCAGAGGGTGTTCGTGCAGGAGCTAAGGCAGCTTCAATTGCATGTGTTGCCACTGCAGTGCCTACGGTATTGACTTTTGTTCTATTTGCATTTTCCTTGTGACACCTGTCCCAAGTCCTGCATTTTTTTGTTGAAATAAGAGGTAAATTTTAATTTTTTAATCACACTCCTGAAGTGGAGGTTCATCTTCTTGGCCTCGTAGTTTGACTTGGGAGTAATTTGATGGTGACCCCCTTATGCACAGCATGTAGCTCCATTCTTGCATACCATGCACCAAGAACAACATCTTCCTGTCTAGTTTGACGTGAGAGTATTTTGCTGTTGTCCTTATACAACATTTTGCTCCATGAAGTTGTCTAGTTTCCCAAGCACATCTAAAACATTGCTTTATGCTCCATGAAGTTATCTAGTTTCCCAAGCACATCTAAAACAGTGCCTAAAGCCTAGATATGCATGAACTCTTGGCTTGAATTTATAACTAAATGGGATAGTTTGTTAACTTGTAACATTGTGTGGACCTGACCATCATCTGCAACTTCATTGCAATATTTACTCAATTTTTATTTAATTTTTAACATCCATGCAAATATATTTTTATTTGAATCTAATGTTTAGACAAAAAACTTGAGACTATTGACTATATGAAAATTAAACAGTCATACTGTTTTTTAACCCTATTGGCTGGTATGAGCTTTAATGCTTGATCAATGAAAGATAGTCTTGGTCTGGCTGCTGTTGTGGAGAATATTTCTGCAAAATAATACTTCCTCCGTCCCAGGATAAAAGTCCTTATTATTGTTTTAGGTAATTCCAAGTTAAATGTCTACTTACCTTAAATAATCTATTTTTTACAATAATTTGCCTATAATATCCTTAGTATTAATTGTCATATTTGTATTCTCTATGCATATTTATGGAGCATCATTAGTTATGTGCATAAAACTATGCAATTAAATGAGAATTTAAATATGAACAATTTTGTCATTTTATCCTCTTTCTTGATATGCGCAAAAAATTAACCAGGACTTTTATCCTGGGGACGGAGGGAGTACTTATTAACACTTTCATGGACATTGTTGTTTTATCATCTGATGGGCTCAGGCTTCATTTACACAGATTCAACAATCTGTCAGTGTGCCATTCTTGCAGAATCTTTGAATTTTGGCTTAGTTATCTTTGAATTGTTGGATACTGGTGACTACGTACATGAAGACTTTTAATGCCCAATTCATATGTTCCCGTCCCAATTATCAAAACTATATGGGTGTGGAAAGGATATTAAGACTCAGCAGCAGCATAAGTAGATATTATAACTTTATTATTATCTTATTAAAAATTGTACTTTAGATGCTAACGAATATCTTAGAAAAATCAAATTACAGTATAATGTACTGTAGGAAGACTTTCAGTAGGATTAATGTTCGAACCAGCTTCTAGCCTCCTGGCTTTCTGTGGTAGTGTAATGATGATGATAGTGACGACAATATTGTTCCTTATGCTTGTAATTGATCACGTGAATTATAGTCATAATCTGGAGTAGGAATGCATACAATTAGTTATAATTACTCCTGTTGTTGTTACTGTAATGATTAATATTCCATCCGTTCCACAAAAGGAGTCCCATTTACTAATTTTTTGGGTTCCACAAAATAGAGCCCCATTTGCTAATTTATTGGTTCCACAAAAAAGAGTCCACTTTTTAGTGATAGTAATATAAATGACACATCATCAAGTTTACTATCGTAATTTGGTTGTCATACCACACTACTAAACAAACAACTTATTATTTTTAGTGGTATACATGGAACAAAACTATATACTTAATATTCATATATGTAGTAGATGAGACTCTTTTTTGGATCGGAGGGAGTAGTTCTGAAGATGATAGAAAATCTTAATAAAGAACTAATGAATTAATTTTCTGCATATTTTAATACAGTAATAGTGTATTGTAACACAGTTTTATCTATTTCTCTCTCTAGCTCTCTGTAACAGAACTCTTTCCCTTCTTAATATTTTCAGTTGGCTGCTGTTCGTTTGGTTCCTTGGGCTAAAGCAAACCTCAATTATACTGCTCAGGCTCTTATCATATCTGGTGGTATGGTCTGAATTCTCAGTTGGATAGACCTTTTCATGATTACTGGTTTTGTTAGTTCACATTTTCTCACCTATAATATGGTCAAACAAATTATCAGCAATACAAAATTTATGAAGGCGTGAGGAGGATATTAGTTGTTTCGGATATTAGTTGTTTCCCACCTTGCTTGATAGAGTTTATATTCCTCGAATATAAGGTGAAACAAAGTTTTACTTTTTCTGGATTGGTTAGGAACTATACACAATCTAGATTTTGCTTGGCAGCAAATTATGCACCATTTGTTTATATAATTTGCGACTAGTAGAAAATATTTCAATCTTATACTGTAATTTGTATAGGTTTCTATAGTTGCTAAAAAAAATCTTGAACTTTTAGGGTTATTTTGATCTAGCATGTTGGTGAATAAACCCCTAAAATTCAATTGTCACCAAGCTTATTCACAAATTGTCAGAGGTTTGTAAAGCTTCGCTTAATCCTTTAAATAATACTCTCTTTCAAAATATAATATCATCATTAACATTTTAAAGTCAATTTAAAACATTTTTAAACTAAAAAATGACATGATTTCCTTTAATTTTAGTCTATTCAATGATGAATATTTTAAATTATCTAAAAAGTACTACTTATTGTATGTTTCATAATTTTTAATGAATTATTTCAACTTCTAGTTTAAAAATATCTTATTTTGACTTTCAAAAGTTAGTAATGATGGTATAATTTGGAACGGAGGGAGTAGATCTCTATGTAATGTGTTAACTTGTCAGAATTGCGGATTTACAAGATACAACTATGAAATTTATGCACAGATCAATGTCTAAAATATTGGCTACCTTTCGTGAACAATGTTGTTGGACATGTAAATACATATTTTCACTTGTTTTTTATGTCTCCTTCCCTTTATACTTGAAATCCAATTGAACATCTTTCGATTCTTGCCACTTCTTTTACTTCTGACTGAGCAGTGTGGTGGCACGTTTAGTAACTCCGTGAACTGTGATCGTCAATGTAAACTATAATGTGTAGAATCATGTCAGGTTGGAGGATTGTCAATATTAATAGATTAATTATCTATTATATCACAGCGGTGTAGATTTAAGATAAACAGCAACGAAGAAACAAAGTTTCATTTACTGTGTGCACTACATGGAACCATTTTAGTAGACATAATGCTTAAATAATAATTATGTGCCCAACTTTTGAAAAATGTAACATGTGGCTTTATTTATTGTTGAACAGCATCCATCGCTGCATACTTCATCACCGCTGACAAAACTATCTTGGAGGGTGCAAGAAGAAATGCCCAGTATGAGAAATCAGCTTAAGGCATAGCATTCTGATCCTTGATTTTTTTGTTTTTTTCAACTTAATAAATTTTTGTCAGTATTGCTGGAACTGATGAAAGGATAGATGTGTTTTTAGTGTATGGAGACAAACTTATGTTTATTTATAGAACCATACAAGTATGGTTTCCCCCCTTGTTTCTCTTCATATCATAGCAGAATAAGGTCTTGTGCGCTGTCTTAATAATATCTTCTTGACTCATCTTTAGTCCATTACAGGGCTCACTCAAAAGGTCACGATAATGATAGCAATGATAGTAATTTTAAGTTCTTATATATAAATTTAAATATCTCATGTTAATTGATGTGAGATGTTACAACAATAATGACGTGCATACTATCTCAATTAGAAAAATCATTTTAACATCATTTTAACATGTATGATTTTAATTATATATTCTTTCCGTCTCAAATTAAATGTTCAAATTTAATTTTTTAAAGTCAAATTGATCATTTTTAAAATTAATTTTTGCACTATTTTTTACAAAATATAGGTAAAGAATTTATATTCAATTTACTGCTAACTTTATTTTTTATAATTTTTAAAATAATTAATTTAATTTAAAAAAATCAAAATTAGGTATTTAATTTAAAACGGAGAAAATACACTTTAAGCAATGTACCACTACTCCCTTTGTCGAGGAACAAGTGGGACAAATATTACCAAATGTAATGCTTACTCCATTACTTGGAACGGAAAGCTTCTTTGTTTTGACCTTTTAAAAATTTAATATGGTAAAGCATCAACAATATTAATAAAGTGCAGCTTAAATAAACTTATTAAATATAATACTGTTGATAACAAAAATGGAAATATGTAATTGTTACGATAAAACTGAGAACTGTGTTTCGGGAGTTCCAAATGTAACAAACTTCAATGCATTCAATTCAAAGACCAAAAATTAGAAACAGTAGCTAAGGAGCGATCTTATTTTCTCAATCTCACCATCCTTTCCTCCCTTGTCCAATAGTTTCACTAAAAGGATAGTTTAACTACAGAAAAAATAGAATAATGTAAAGGAAACAAATGAAAATTCATAAATGGTTAAATCACAAACATGTAATTGAGGTGTGTTTATGTCTGCAGGGTATCGATCCATTAGCGTTGGCTATGGGCCGTTTTATAAATATAAAAGTACAAAATTTCAGTTTATAACAAATTCTCTTCATCAAAGAAGAGAAGTAGAGAATCTTCTTGCCTTTGGTTTCTTTTCTTAAATTACTAACTCTGCAAAATCATCCTTGTGTAAGAATGACAATGAATTAACAAAAGAATAACCGGCTGAGGCTCGTCTAATATATATGCCTAGGTTCGAATCTCAGAATGCATATCGATAGATTGCATCAGCAACTCCATCTTCATCGTTGCTGGCACCAATCACGTTAGCTACTGCTTTTGCCTTCTCGGATCCATTACTGAGAGCAATTCCTAAAGAAGCTAACTCAAGCATCTCAACATCATTTTCCCCATCGCCTATAGCCATCACCTAGTAAAATATCATATGAATAAGATCAAAAGAGCAAAAATCCAGCTCTGAAGAGATAACATCTTTAATAACAAAAATTCAAATTCAACAAGAGTTTCACCGATCAGGCTAATTGTCTAAAGAAGTTGCACATAAAAGAAGCCACAAAGCTTCAATGAATGTAACACTATTTTGAAAGGACAACAGAACAAGCAGTAAAAGGTTTTAGCACTACAACAAAATAGATATGAATGCAAGTCTCTGACCAGAAAGATATGGCATAAAATAATATGTTCTTGTATCAGGTTGTCAAAATGAATTAGATAGGGAATAGACATTGGTGGCAAATACCTCCTTCGTGGTGACACCCAAATGATCAAGCAGCATTTTCACCCCGCTTCCTTTTGAAGTTCCAGGAGGTACAATTTCCAGCATATCCGCCTGAGCCTGGACTACAGAGGCACGACTCATTGTTGCTTCTGACCAGTAAGGCCGCAGAGTACTAGCCACCCCCTCAACAGTGTGTAAGAATATCACCTTCTGTTATATTCAATTCAAATGTTAACATTAGAATAACCACTAAAATGAGCATCCACTTTCAAGAATAAAAATGAAAGGTTTTTGAAAAGTTCTTAGTTTATATAAAAACTTATAACTAAAATGAGATTTTGTATATTAATTTGGGAAATCCCATTATGATAAGTTAAACTCTCAATTTGGGACACTCTCAATTTGGGACAGAGGGAGTATCAACTTTTAGCTAGGTTATAGAGACTAATCAGCTGTTGAAACTGAAAGTGGGCTTTTGATAGTTTCTTGCCTCCAATAATTTACACGTATATCAGATTATGATCCTAATGGAGATGCACCACGCTTCCACGGTGACTTTTAGGGGCAATTTTGTGTCCGATCTCTGCAGAGATTGGAGAGCTGCTTTCTTTAGAGTTGTATGTTTATTTCCACTTGTAATACAGTAGGTGGGCTCCTTGTAACCCCCTCTGTTTGTATTCCTCCATCCATATAATAAAATTACTTTATAACTAAAAGAAGTATGTTATTTAGGTATTTAAATAAATTATCAAATTAGGGCTTTTTGTATCTTGGAGCGCAAGTTATATATTTTTAGTTCATTTTGGCTGCCTCATACCTTAAGATGTAATGGATTGATTACTTTTAAAAATACTCAACTGATATTGATATCTCCCGATTCAAAAAACTAAACTGATATTGATACATCTCCCCCCAACTTCGCTCTCTCCTAGAGTCTGTTTCTAGTACTGACCTTCTACTTCCTTCTCTCTTCATTTCTCCTTCTGTCTAATTCATCAATATTTTTCTCTGTTCTCCTCACCTTCTCCTCTCCCCCTGTTCTTCTCTCGATACCTATATATTCTCAAAACTCACATCAGTTCAGCATCAAAAGGTATTAGAGTCAAAATTCCTAGCTCTGTATCTTTCAATTTGGAGATGTCACTCTGTTCATAAACCTTAAAATAAGAAATTAAGCACCGGTCTATCAATTGGCTAACCTTTTATCTCCACTTATCATATATGTATTATATATATCAAAATGCATTTAAGCCTGTTAGAATTTCTATCACAACACACACACACACACACACACAACATAAGCAGAAAGCCATAGCAACCCTAGGGTTACTTTAGATTGCTCACTTGTCATGGATGTATTATATATATCAAAATGCATTTAAGTCCATTAGAATTTCTATCAAAACACACACACAACATAAGCAGAAAGCCATAGCAATCCTAAGGTTACTTTAGATTGCATTCATTTTTTTTAAAAGGAAATAAAGAATAACAAAGTATCCAAACTATCATAACTAATCAGAGGAACTAAATTAACAAAAAAGTGCGTAGTAATACGACAGCAGAGTACAATCTAATGATCACACACTGAAATACACTGTGGGTTTGTACACTCGTGCATTTGGGCAGTGTTTTTTATTATACCAAAAAAGTGCAATACGAGGAAGAAAAAATGTCCCCCGTCTTATTTTTATGGTTTCAAGCAATCATTATAATGTTTATCTACCAGAAGAAATAGGATACCTGTATGTCACCACTAGCCAAGAGGTCCTCGACTGAAGACATGATCTCCGCCTGTTAAAGATTTCATGTAAATATGTATAGGACTCCCACTCAATGAAAGGGTAACTATAAGTGGGAGGAAAAATACTAATGAATTAGGTACCTTTGGCTCTCGATATACAGTATGAAGAGAGTCCACAAGAGGGTGATCAAATAATGTTAAGCAACGATCCCCACTGAACGCAATAAGTGGAATTTTATGCTCAAGGGAATAGAGAAATGCCTGCAATTTAGACAATCAATTTTTTTTCAACTCTTTACAAAATAGAGAAGATGAATAGTTTTGATAATCATAAAGTAGTATTCATGTCTTGTAGTGTGCATATAGCCTTGGAAACCAAGGTAGTTAAATTCATACAGACCTGCACATTTGAAAGTCCAAAGAGAAATGGTTTAGACAAGTGAGATGCTGTGGTGCAAAAATGCAACCCCAAAGCATGTTAAGGAAAAAAAATCAAGAGTCAAGTGGCACCAGAAACAGTTTACAGCTAACTTCAGAATATAGTAGCAATGTAGTCAGAAAGATGAAGTAAATCATGCTAATCAACTCAATACCCAGAACAACAGAGCAGAATAAGGCCACTGCTTTTATTACTGTTATGGACCAGTGACCACCCTCACAAATTAAATACAGATCATTTTTGTAAATCTTGTTAAGTAATCTGGACACTGAACTATAAAATTAGTATGAAAGCACCAAAGATCTTTTGGTCCCTGATAAGTACAGCCCTCAATATATTTTTCAACACAAACAGACAAAGGTATTACCTCTCTGCAGACATTTGAATCTAAATTCCTTCTATAAATTTCAAGACCTTGTCTACCATAAACGAGCAATCCCTGAAATAAAATAGGGAATCACCATTGAAAGACAACATATGGTTAATGGAAAGTACAATTATGAAACTGCACGAAACTAAATAATTAAATATGAATAGCATTCCAAGAGTGAAAAAACATATAGAGAATCACACTCACACACACTTGTACAAACAAATTGGGAAATATTGTGGTTCCCATGAAAGAAATTAGCAATTTAGCATAGAGTCATTATAAGTTGATGCTAGAGCTAGTACATTATTGGCAATAGAAAATATTTTATCTAACCTATATGACAATTAATTAAACTACTATAATTTCAGTAGCATAAGTGGACATACTCTGTGAATTTCTCCTCATATGATTGAAGATAAAATATTTGTACATTGAAGAACCATCACAACCAACTTATCAAAAGAAAAAAAAAATAACCATCACAACCGATGCACAGTTAATATCATTTCCTAACTTCAGGTTATATTACAAGTGCAGAACCTGGCCATAGTGATAGCAGCAGGAATCAACCTAACAGGACAGGGTTGTCGCAACTGAGATAATGATCGGCCTGAGCACTCAATTCAAGCAGTACCAAATTCCAAAAGTAAATAAATTCAGATGAAAGTGTCTTCCATATCAGTTTATTTCCTTCAGTTGTTTATACTGATTTTAACTGTTAATATTAAATTAAAAAGTCCATTGTAGAGAAAATCCTAGGTTGATTTAGCAGTTAGCATGTAATACCACTACTATACTACTATCAAAACCGTTGAAAATGGTTTTTCATCTGAGATCTTCTGCATCACATACAAATTGATCTAATATTCATCTATCAAAGGGGAAAATTAAATGTTTGGGGTTTCTAAAACTATAATAAGGTTAAAGCATCTTGTCCGGTTGTAGTAGATGCTAAACTGATGAGTTGCGTGTCGATTTGATTTGGAAAGATGTAGCAGATTTGCAAGTCACTCAATTTCTCTCAACTTTTGCCATTGTGTCCTTTTCGTCTGAAATATTTAAAAAAAAATTCATGCTGCCCCTATGAATCCTAAATTTACTTCTACAACCCTATTTCCCCATAAGAGCACATGTGACATTTTTCTACATCAGACATCCTGGATATGACAAAGATAAACCTGTATGAAAACACCAGGAGAAGATTCTGAAACAATGCCATCTTTTCCCACTAAATCAGCCATCTTCAAAAGACTTAAGGCAGCTGGGCGGGTCTGTTCAAAAGATTACTTGACCACTTAATAACCAAAATATATATTAATAGAACTGTTGGAGAGAAGGAAAAACAACACAATTCATTAAGAAGGGATGGAAAAACTTCATCCTTACTTTTCCAGTGGCAATCACCACTCTTACACCCCTTGATGAAGCCTCTCTCAAAGCTTTTGCATTTGTTGAAGTAATTCGACTTTTACTGTTCAGCAGTGTGCCTTGTGTTTGTATTACAAAATCATTAGAAGCTGATGAAAGTAATTGAAAATACCATTAAGGAACTATAAATGAAATCTCACCATCCATATCACAAAAGATATAACTGAACTTTGGCTTATAAAACCGAAGACTGCCTTCTTTCTTCCTGTCTTTTAACAATTCACTTGTTAAGATTCTATCAAGTATCAACAGATCTATGAAATGGCAAAAGCAGCTTCAAAATGGATTAAAAAGAATGTCCATGCAAAAAAATGGTAAGAACTATTACATTATAGTTTTAATTTTAGAAATGAAAAGAATAAAGTACCAATGGGAATGTCAATACGAGTACTTTCATCATCTTCATCAGTATCATAGGCGCTTTGAATCAATCCTTTTCCTTTCCACCCTAGACTCTTCAAAAGAATTTCCTCCTCTTTCTCCATTTCTGCTTCAGCCTCATTACTAATCTCATGATCAAATCCTAAAAGATGTAGCAACCCATGAACCTGAAGGGGATAAAGCAGTTAAGACACACTTGAAACTGTTTCCAGAGAAAAGGGTTTTTCTTTTTCTTTTTTTAGGCTTCAGCTCTTTTCTAGCCTTCCTACATTTTTTTCGCATTAAAAATATTCATGTTTCAACTGTTCTCCTAAAGAATAAGACGAAACTCAAAAATGCTTACGGGGAGGCACATAGATTCTAAATCTACGCATAAAATATGAGACATATACAATAAACATGAAGGGCAACAGAAGTTTGATTACCATGTCGACTTCTTTCTTTGAACCAACCATCCCTACCATATACATATTCTGCTTATAATGCTATATAGGCAAACCAGTTTACTCTTCTCCAGTTGTCAATGGTGTCTTAAGACATTCTACGTGCAAATTTTTATATTTGATATTTCATTTTGCATGAATGAGGTCTAACTTGAGTGGCATTCTCCATTTAAAAGAACCTCTTTTAAATAGGAGAAATCAGGTTTCAGGCATTAGTACAGGCATTATTTGTGAAAATGATTTTGAAGCTAATCTGGCAATATTCCCTATTATCTTGCCTCATGTCTTTATAGGATCTGAGGTTTGTTAGTTGTCCTCTCTACCTCCTATAGCTATTTTTTTTAAAGGTACATACTTCATCTTGCCATCATAATATGTGCTTGAGGGTCCAACAATAGCTGAAGATTTACTGAGCCTAAAGGAAAAAGAAGCATTGCTTCCCATGGCAAGACAGCTGAAGGTAGAAGAAAGGATATGTTCTTTCCACAGAGAAAATTATATGGATGCAAAAGCTTATGCCAACCATGGTTGTGGAACCAACCATAAGAATTCGAATCTCATCCAGAAGAGTGTGCCCTCTTTCCACTGCTTGCCTTGCTGCTGTCTCAACAGAAATTACAATATCACCCAACATGAGCTGCAAAAGAATAGAAAATGTCAAAATTACTCTATATTATAGGTAATTCCACAAATGGACCGCACGTTCTTACAATTGGAAGCTTGAGTTCAGGGATATGTTGGGACATGGAGAGAACGTCAGTAGCTTGGTCCTCATCCCTCCAGTCCTTATTAAGTGTGCGAATGAACTTGTCATTGCAAAGAAGTACTGATAATTCAACATTCTCAAAACGACCAACATCATCAATAGCAGGATCTCTTGTTTTATACTCCGAGTCTTTCAGACCATCAAATGCTAATTTCATCGCCATTGGAACATTTAATCGGAACATTTCTGCAATATCCTGCACGTGCAAAAATAATTAAATAATAATCAAGTAATAAATAAGCACGATATTATATGTTATAATGTTTACAATAGCATCTGCAATTAAGAGCATCAGCTTCAATTATTATAAGAATATATTACTAGCATCAGCTTCTACAGAAATATGGCAAGCCATAGACGTTCTGAGAGGACTAGTAGCTCGGGGGGATGGTCAAATAGAGTTGACCGTTGTTTTTATTGTAAATACATTTGTCGTTACAGGTATTGGTCATATAGAGCTATTAGAGGAGTTTTGGTGGTAAGACGTGAATGATGCAGGACATTGTTGTTAATACAGAATACATCTAGTATTTTGTAAATAATTTTAAAAACATTGTACAGAAATATTTTGCGAAATTTTAAACTTAGAATATAAACAAATTTTCAAAAGCAACAAATCTTAGCTTCTCCCAAAAGTACTTATGCACCTGAACGCTATTGCTAAACAGTACTTTTGTTAGCTTACCAAATATTTTCATATACAATTTTTTAATTAAAAGTATTTTTAGCCCACCATATCGCTCCACCAAACGGTGAAAACAAACAGCTTTAGCCATCTTTCCAACTACTTTAAAACTAAATTTTGGTTCGATTAATGACCCAAGTGAAATTAAATGATAATTCAAACTCCCCCAAAAAATGATCTATTATATGATGAAGAAACATTTATATAATGGTTCCAAACTTTGAAATGAAGGTTAGCATGAAATTAGAAAGCAAGGAAGAAGAACCAATTCAGTTACTTAGTAAGTTAGTATAGTTTTTCATTAGCATATTAGCTCTTTTAGATTTTTCGTCATGTCTCTTATTTTCCGTAGAGAGACTTTTGAATTGCGAGGTATCATTACGAGCTCAATATATATGACACCAATTCAAAGAAGGCACCCAATGAGTGGTATAATCAGTGTTATCTCCAATGAGAAGCACTACGTCATTTACAATTCCGTACGAAGATGCGATTAGGTAGACAGACATGGATAAGGAGAACAAGTACACATTTACAAAGTTACATGTCCTTGCTTAACATCAAAACAGGAAATACATGCAATCATTCAAATTTTATATCTTGTCATCAAATTTTGTCAGGTTGTCTCCAATTCTTTGTTTGCTATTATAATACAGAATCAGGGCCTAGAAGAACAGTAAAATTTCACTCATTTTCATGTTCTATCCCTCTCCAAAATATATATACTCGAGTTTGAAATGTTGGCATTGCTACTTAAGCACAACTGTTAGCTTATCCGGAGCAAGGCATGAAGTAAATAAACGATTAAAAAAATCATGTAATTTGTATATACACAAACAACAATAGGCATATAGAGAGAGGGAGACCAGAATTTCAGGATCGTCAGGCAATTGCTCTTCAAGACAAATCTTGACGTCGAGCCCCAACTCCTTTTCCTTACTCTTCGCCGGTCGGCGCCGCACTTTCCGGTAACCTCTCTGCTCAGCGAAAACCTTCCCCAGCCCTCTGTTAGAGCTCCAATCTTCTCGGCAGCTCAAAGCACTGCTAAACAACCTCCTCCTGGTCCTCCGATTGAATAATGAAGAGTCCACAGACGAATAAGAGATGTAAAATCTGAGATTAGTCCTCAAATGCGAGGGCGCTGAACGGAGGGAGGACGATAAAGTAGCGGTGGCGGGGAAGACGCGCGGAAGTACACGCGCCGCCATGGAGTCGCCGGAGTAGGGGAGGTGAAGGGTGCGGAGGAGCAGAGAGAGGCGGGTGAGCATTCAGGTGAATGGAGATGGAGAAAGATGTGGCTTTTATGTTTGGTTATCGTCTATTTTGGGCTACTCTCTTATTACTGTACTGAAAGCGACGTTGACGCCTTGACGGAAGGTTCAATAAATTAATTAAGATAAATTATGAGTAGAATGTATGCATATATATATAAAATATATTTTAGTATATGTTGTGTATAAAAGATTATTTTATAATTTTTAAAATCATGTTATTTTATGAGTCAATCCACACTAAAAAGTTTCCTCTTCATTTATTTTAAAAAAATAAATTAATTAATCAATATTAAAATATAACAATACAAATATTAGATTATTTTACTTAGTCTCGAATTAATTCAATTTGGTGATTCGATAGGTTAATTTTATTTTATTTTTGTAGTCATAAAATTCGATATTTTTAAAAGTTAATTTTTTTCATAAAATTTTAATATATATTTATAATATTTTATCCGTCATTAAGTATTTAACAAAAAATCTTAATATATCAATTAATAATTGATATACATCTATTGGCCCATAGTATTTTGCATTAAATTTCATGATTGATGAGCCTAATTAGAATAACATTTTCATTTAATTTATTCTAATTTATTACAAATAAGACTACTTACATATCAAATTATACAAAAAAAATCTACAAGTTTGCTATGAATCAATAACATATTTACTTCAATCAATTATATTTTAAAAAATATTACTTCACTATCAAAGTCCATGTCGTTAGAATTTGAAATAGGGTAAATATAAAAACAAACAAGATTATCAATACCAACACTATCTTATTGAATAAAGATGTATACATTTTTTTAATCAATAAATTAAGATGATATTTATAATAACTTAATTTAAAAATTAAAAATTATTATAATTATAAATATTGCCCCTCAAATATGTCATACGGTAAATTATTTTTAAACTTACTCGTACTTTGTATTACAAATTATAAATTAATCTTGTATTTATAATTAAATATAGCTTTTAAACTCATAATAAAAAATGTTTTAAACTTATAATATGAATAAACAAAATTCAATTATAAAAGATTATTAATTTTGAATTGGAAAAGGGTTTTTAACAATAAATATATAATTTTTATTTTTATATTAATGAGTTTGGATGTTTTGTGAATTAAGTAAATTTATTTGTTAATGGCATTCTCATATTTATTAATAGGATATAAATTTTACACCTAAAAAACAAATTTTATAGAGTAGCTAATAGAGTTTATAAAAATTATACTACTATCTTTATTTTAAAAAATAATAGCACTATACATTTTTTAAAATTAAAAATTTGATATAAATTTATTTAATTTTAGTCAACGCAATATTATTTATAAAGTTTATTTTTTCATAAATTTAAATAAATTACCAATTTTTAAAAAATATTTTTATAATTTGAGGAGAGAGTATAAAGAAAAAATATAAGAAAAAGAAAATATAGAAAAAGAAAATAAAAAATGGGTGGGAAGAGACAAAAGCAGGTGGAGAAAAATGGAAAAATCATGAAGGAATGAGTTAATGTATCTAAATAATTACTCGTTGACATTGAAAAAACATACCCCCGAAACAGTTCATTAGCTGGAAACCCTCTTCAAGCAAAAACCACATCGATTCCCTCAAATTCTCCGATGTTACACCCTGCGTCTTCACTCTGGTATTTCCTTCTCTCCCTCTCCAATTTAATCAACCAATAATTTAATTGTATTATCATGTATTTATTTGCCCAAAAAAATTCGTTCTTTTGATGGATTAGGTATTTGATTTTGTTGAATCATTCACAAACACATAATTTTGTTTGAATACTCTACTGTTTTATTGAGTTGTTCATGTTTAACTGTTCACTGTTTTAGCTATAATCAGTATCTTTCATTTTTAACTAAGTTCAGCTTGCACATTTGGTTTGATCTCCTTTTTAATTCTACTTTGGGGGCTAGTTTTAGGTGAAAATTGTTTGTTTGTGATTGTCAGGTTACTTTTAGCGTTTTTCTGGTACTGAAATGGTGGACTCTGAGTGTATAACTGGGGCTTTGCCCGTCCCGCCTCAGCCTGTTGCAGCAATCAAGTATGGGGTGACTAAGCCAATATCACTTGCTGGGCCAACTGAGGCGGATATTCAAAGAAATGCAGAGTTGGAAAAGGTAGAGAGGGAAAATTTCAATTTCATTATTGCTGGAATTGCATCTTTTCTGATAGTGTTGTTGGTGACTTAATGAAGTTTTTGATTACTTCGGGGCTCTATGAGAGCAAGGAAGAGACTGCAAGGAGAGAAGAAGTTCTTTCACGAATTATTGAGGTAAGTAGCTTGTTGTGTAGCTCAAATCGAGATGGATGAAAAGGGTACACCTCTATCTTACATTTCGTATGAGCATATGGTGATTCATGCTAGAATTGTTATACTTTTTCTGTTATACGTTGTATCTGGAATAGTATAAAAAAATTGTATGTTGCTTATGAAATTGGGTGTGATTAACTTATAGAACAACAAAAAATGTTATGATAATTATTAAAGGCATTTAAGGGTTATTTTTGGTTTGCATGTTTACTTGGTAATAGTGTTCTTTGCTTGAGGTATGAGCTTAGCGAGGTTCAAAGGAACAGTATTGTTATTTAGCACTCAATTGAACATTTGACAATGCTTTGAAATTTGATTAGGTCATTACCTGTATGTGGGAAGTAGGGCTGTAAATGCATATTAAAGGATGCGGTTATAGGTATATTCATATCCTTAGTTGTTGCGGAGCAAAAGAAGAAGATCAAGAGATTAATTATTTATTGTTCTGTGTTATTATTTAGAGCTAAGTAAGTTAGTAATTAACGTAATAATTTTTAAGTTATATTATGTAGGTGATTCTAGAAGTTCTGTTTATATTAGCAGATACAAATGTGCATATGCAAAGTAAAAACTCGAGAGAAGAGCATTGTGAAAGAAGACAAATGAAAACATCTTGGATATGCAACCTTAAACTATACAGAGCCTAACCAAGTTTCCTCCATATGGGTTTAGCATTCCCTGAGTTGTAGCTTATCAGTTCATTCTTTTACCCACTGTGTTTTTTGGAGGATCCCTTGTCCTTCTGTGCATATTTTCCCATCCTCTGACTAACGTTTTTTCATGTTATGTTGCATTGTCACATGTGGTCTCATTCCCTTTTTATTTCTAGGTGGTTTGTACGAACTACCAAGTAAGTATATTTTTGGTATTCATGCATTAGTGGTTTCTACAAATTTTCCAACTCTCTGATTTTCTCTAATGCGATTCCTTTTCTTAGTATTGTGCATCTTTGTATAGATCATAGTATTTCCTTGGATTATTTTTCATCTCACATTTTATGCTAATTTGTTGGTGAATTCGTAAACTATGAGAAGAAAATGGTCAGAAGGTTATTTGTATTGTTGGCGGCCACAAACAACAGGTTTACAACTTTGTTAATTTTGATGTTCTGTTGCCATTCTTATTCACATGGTAAATATTTCAACCTCTTTGACATGCTTTACATTTGGTTTTCTATCAAACCCTCATCGGAAATTGTATGATCTCGCATTTTTATGTGTGCATCATCCTTTTATTTATTGAAATTTCTTGTGTACCATATATCTGTATTAATGGTTACATTTGTACTGTAGATTGTCAAAAGTTGGGTGAAGCAATTAACTCGCCAGAGAGGGTACACAAATCAAATGGTGGAGGATGCAAATGCTGTGATATTTACTTTCGGGTCTTATCGCCTAGGGGTAAGTAAAAATTTACGTTAGTTCCTTTGAATGGATGTAGGCCTTTTAGTTGTTCCAGCATAGAGATGATATATGTCAATTATGGATATGTGAGCTATGCTCAGTTTGGTATGGGAAGCAATCTGTTTCCTTCCAGGTGATTGTAAAATTCATTTATATAAGTATTCAAGAATGCAAATTGAGTTGCGAGGCATAATGAAGCTAAATAACTGCATAACCTTAGCTGGTAGTGTATTATATTTGGATGGTGATATGAGTCCGGAGCGGTAAGGTTTGATAATTTTTATAAATATGTGAATAGAATACGAATTGAGTTAAGTGTAAGAAGAACATGATCTATCTGGGTCTATATTTTTTAAGCATTTGGAAAATGGTAAGCTTAGTTATTTAAGCAATGGCATGTAATTTTAGAACTTTTTGAGATATCTGAAGAATTTTCTATGTTAAAGATCATCCTAATCAAGCTACAAATACTGGCATATTTACTCCCCGCCACACAAAAATAAAAAGAAATCAAAATCAAAAAGAACAAGAAAAAAGCCGTCATATTCAGGCAAATCCTACTGAAACCGGGGAAAAAAGAAAAAAAGAAATAGAGAATATTTAGCATCAATGATCCCAAACGTGTAGTAATAACTTCACTCCTACTAATTAAGTTCCGCATATCCCACATTTCTTCTCCCTCCAACTAGACCACATCAGACAAATAAAGAGTAAGTTTCCTCTTCTTTTAAGCACAAAGGCACTTATCAAGCATAACAAGTCTTTCTCGACATTGGCATAACCCATGCCAAATAACGAACGAAGAAAATACCACACTCACTAGACACTACACAATGAATGAAGAGATAATTCACTCCTCCACATGCTTACACATAGAAATATAGTAGCCAATAATTAACTAGGAACTTGCTTCATTATCAGTGGTCAGGTTAGCTCCGTGCATTGCTGTCCACATAAAGAAAGAATGGCCTTTCATGGGAAACTCTTTTGAGAACCATCAGAAAGTAAAACATAATAGCACCTAATAGAATAAGTGCCATTTACATGACAGAATCCTCCACCCCACAGGTAAACTCAACTTATACGCGTCCGGTTCCCAGTCCTGAAGATCTCCTGAACTCAACTATAAGTACATCTATGTACAATGTATAAATAAATGGCTCGGATATGTATAAAACTACTACTATTTCATCTATTATAATATTTTTGGGAACTATAAATGATGAGGTAGTTGCTATGGAGATGAAGCTGGTTCTCTCAAATGTTTTTCCTTTTAATAAAGATTATTAACCTTATTGAACGTTGATGTTATAATTTCATACTTTAATAGGTAAATTGCATTAGATGTCTTCTATGTGGTTTCAAACACTATATTGCAAGCAAAGTTGACGCTTACCAAAAATGATGCAAGAACTAGAATTGCCTCGTCTTTTTTCTGAAATATCAATATCTAAGTAACTTTTTGTTTGAAATTTGTTATATTCCAAGTAAAATCATTATTTTTTGAGATATGATATTAACAAATTATCTCCTAGCAGGTACATGGTCCTGGAGCTGATATGGACACCTTGTGTGTTGGGCCTTCTTATGTGAATCGTGAGGTGAATTATAAACTATATTTTTTGGTATCATTTAGAACCTGATCTATTACATATGGGGAAGGGGGGTGAGAATCGAACTCCTGCTTACACTGCAGGAGTGGTGGGTCAAAGCCAATGCTACCACTGTGATTCTCAAATTATAAACTATTTAAAACTTTATTTATTCATCCCAATTCATGGTAAGTCCCTCAATATTTCATTTATAGTTTTTTCACTAATGTATGCCTTTCTTTCCTCAGGAAGATTTCTTTATTATTTTGCATGATATTTTGGCTGAAATGGATGAAGTTACTGAGCTTCAGCCAGTTACGGATGCTCATGTCCCAGTAATGAAATTTAAGTTCCAGGGAATCTCAATTGATCTCCTTTATGCTAGTATATCTCTTGTGGTTGTTCCAAAGGTAAGTGCCAAGATTATCCTTTCTAGTTATTTTTCTTCAATTGCTCCATTAATTAATATTTCCTAATTTTTTAGTCAAGTACTTAAACGTTTCGTAATGAATTAATCATTAACAATTATAACAATAATCAGTTGATCATTAACAATTATTTGTAACTAAAATGGTTCCATTTTAGAGAAAAATGCGAAACAACCAAGTGACCAACAGTTTTCAAGTGTTTAACACATGTAATTATAATTAGAGCTGTAAATTGAGCTCTTGAGAGCCAGAAGAGAAAAAGAATATGAAGAGGTTGCTGCAAGTCCTGTACGGTGCAACCTTCTCTCTCTCTCTTCCTTCCACTTGCTCACTTTGTCAGGTCCAGGAGGAGTTGTCTTATGAGCTAAAGATGATGGTTGGAAGATGTGATGTTCTGAAACTTAGACATCCACTTGCATTTCTCGTACATTTCTTAACTTCTGTATTATGCCTTGACTGTGTTTCACTATATAGTAGTTAGTTACTATTTTCTTTTCATTTGTTGTTTATAACTTCATTTTGGAAGATGCCTCCTCTTGGAAAGTGCCTACCCCTACAACACAGTAACTTATTGAGCCAGAAGTTACATGTCTATATAACATGCAGTGGAACTGGAAAACATTGTATTCATTTTTCTAGTAGTATTGCGAGACGAAAGAAAATTGATTATAACAATAAGTTTACTATGGAATTTACTAAAGGAGAGTGATGGAATAGTTTTAAGATCTCTACGGTTACTGTCATCTATCGGTGAAAATTCATAGCATCCTGTGTTACTAATATCTAATTCATTTTATTATTGTTGTGAAAAGGACCTAGACATCTCACATGGTTCTGTGCTGTACAATGTTGATGAGAAAACTGTGCGAAGTCTTAATGGATGCAGGGTTGCGGATCAAATTCTTAAGCTTGTTCCAAATGTTGAGGTGGATATATTCTCTTCTTGACGTTGGCTCATTTGAAAATCTTATCGACTTAAAAATTAATTAATCATCCTAAATATTGTAGCACTTCTGCACAACTCTCAGATGTTTGAAATTTTGGGCAAAAAGACGAGGTGTTTATTCAAATGTGAGCCATGAAATTATCAGCTAATGTTTTGTTTTGTCATCTATTTCCCTCATTCATCCAGATGACATTTTCTTATTTCTTTTCCGCCTTGTGTTTAGGTTACTGGTTTTCTTGGTGGGGTAAATTGGGCTCTGTTAGTTGCTCGGGTTTGCCAGCTTTATCCCAATGCAATCCCTAGTATGTTGGTTTCTCGTTTTTTCAGAGTCTATACACAATGGCGTTGGCCAAACCCTGTGATGTTATGCCCAATCGAAGAGGATGAACTTGGGTTTCCTGTTTGGGATCCTCGTAAGAACCATTGGGACCGCACACATCATATGCCAATCATTACACCTGCATACCCTTGTATGAACTCTAGTTACAATGTCTCAACTAGTACACTTCGCATTTTGATGGATCAATTTCAATTTGGTAACAAGATCTGCGAGGTGAGACATAATGGGGTAATTTTTAATGGTTTATTGTTTCCTCCTCACCAAACTTCTTTTGCTTGATGTTGATGCTGGAGCATTTCTGTTTCTCTCTTGTTTCCAGGAGATTGAGTTGAACAAAGCACAATGGTGTCCTCTGTTCGAGTCCTATATCTTCTTCGAGGAATATAAAAACTACCTGCAGGTTGACCTTATTGCAGCAGGTGACGATGATCTGTTATCTTGGAAAGGTTGGGTGGAATCCCGGCTTAGGCAACTTACATTGAAGGTGAAAGTTATGCAAATTTGTGTGCTCAGAACAAATACTTGATAATCTCAAGCACAAAATGATAAAAGATACAATCTTTCTTCATTTCTCATCTGTGCTCTTTGGTTCTCTGCAGATAGAAAGAGACACGTATGGGATGTTGCAGTGCCATCCTTATCCGAATGAATATGCAGACACGTCCAAACCATGTCCACATTGTGCTTTTTTTATGGGCCTGCAGAGAAAGCAGGGAGTGAAAGTTGAAGAAGGGCAGCAATTTGATATCCGCGGAACAGTTGATGAGTTTAAGCAAGAGGTTAATATGTACAACTTCTGGAAACCAGGGATGGATATCTTTGTTTCTCATGTTCGTAGGAGGCAAATTCCACCATATGTTTTTCCCGATGGGTATAAGCGGCCACGTCCACCAAGGCACACAATCCAGCAGGCTGCCAAAAATTCCAAGGCAGATGCTGAAGGCTGCAGGACCACATCTGTAGAAAAGCAGCTTAAGAGGAAACAGGATGATGAAGTGGTTCAAATGAAGCCAGACAAACCAGAGAAGAGGGCATCTATTAGCCCACGACGGACAATATCGGTCTCTTCAGAAAGTGATTCAAGTATATCTGGTGGAGCTGCTAGGATCAGCATCACTGGGGATGGTAAAGTGGAACACTTGGTAACTTATGAAGTTAATAGTGATTTTGATTCACAATTAAAGACTGGAATAAATGGATCTAATACCTTGGGAGATGCAAAAAATGGGGACCCAGAACAAACTGGGAGAGAAACCTCTCTTTGCCGGGGGTTACTCGTTCCTTGTAAAGTAAAATCTACTAGGATAATGGAAACATGTGAATTCGTACTAAATGAGAATTTGGGAACTTTGGTCTCAAATGATATGGATAATGCTGAGAGTAAATATTCAAGTAGAATGGCAACTGAGATAGGTGATGTTGAGGATGACAGGCAGCTGGTCGAACAGACTTTTGTGGATGAAAATGCTGGAAGCCTATGCGGATCAAATTATAGGGTTCAAAATCTCACTTGCGAGGTCAGTTTCTCCATTTGAAGATTTTGGGTTAGAAATTAGCAGATGGCCTTGAGAATTCTGGATGTTTTGAAGATAGTGAGAGCCATGGGTTACTTGCAGGGTGCTACAAACATCGCAGATCAGGAATTGCCACTGGGAAATGCATGTTTGAGTGGGATTGGAGTATCCAAAAATGGCTTGGCAGAAGAGTTGAAGGTTGTGCAGTAAACCCTTGTTTTCGTTCATCTCTTACTTTTCCTTCAGATATTACTGCTGTTATATGTTGTTTGGTTTTTCTTTTTCATTCTTTTTATTTTTGGAAGAATCTTTGCACAGTGACAAAGATCTTTGGAAAATGAACATGGGTGAGTTCAGACCAATTCTGAGCGAGCCTTGCTTATCGCCTCAAGAGGATCTTATGATTAGAAGAGCAAGGACATCAGATCATTTTGGAATTTAGTCTGACTTTAGTAAAATCCTTTATTTGCCAATTACATTTTTACCAAATTATTGTTATTTCATTTAACCAGATATTTTAACCATTTTAACGTGTTAGTTTTTTTGCGCACTACTAACTTGGTGCATGAATGGTGGTCATCTCCAATGATTATATGCTCAAGTGGTTGACCACATTTAACTGGGGGCTTTGCATCATTATTTCCCATTCTCTCCAAATATACCCATATCTTTTGTTGGCATTAAACTTACTCCCTTTTTCTTTGATTTATGTCGTCTAAGCCAAATATTGCACTTGAGATGGTCATGGAGTCCCAGGATGGATCAAATTCTGAATCGGCGCAACGGCCAGTGACAAGGCATGTTCTTTAAGACCTTGTATATGATTTGAATACATGTTAATCACTATACTATGTGTTTTTTGGTTGTTTGTCTTTCTCCTAGCAGGTTGAGTTTGGAATCGACAGCATAAAACCAGCAAGGTTGACTATTTAACTGTGACCAATCTTTTTGAAGGGGAGATTCGCAGCCTCTTTGGTGAATGCCTCGTGAATTCCCGGCTTTTGTCATGGAGGTTCACATGTGCAAGTACATTTCATCTGGGTGAACTGGGATGCAAGGAACCAGTGATTTTGGAGAACTGTTTAAACTTAGAGAACTGCCGTGGCATTTTGAAGGGAGTTTGACTTTAATAAGCTGTTTATGAGTTAGTTTTTATTTGCTGTTTTCTTTTATTTTCCTTCTTATTGTGAACAAATAGAAAAACTGAAAAAGGAAAAAAGAGGAGAGAATAATAGGTGGTTTTGGATGATTTGTGTTCAGAGGATTCAGAGCAGTTTAATCTGAAGAGTTGGTGGCATGTGTGAGATGAGCTGTAAAGGATGACAACTACCTGAATTTCAGGCAGCGGCTTTTGTTAACTTTTACAGTTTAAACTTTGTACCTTATACCCTAATGTGGCTATACAACTTTTATGTGTGCATTACAATATTGGAAGACTTGCTCTGTGAGTCGGCTTTCCCAAACAAGATTCCAGCTGGGAGAGTGATGGGGCGAAGAGAATTGAGGTATTTTAAGCTGTTGGGCAGTTCCATTTCTGTTGTTTTTTTCTTGCTTAGTTATAATTGGTATCATTTCCTCATACTGCATCGACTTTCCAGTATCTTTTCTTTTAGTAGTAGTTGGCAAGTTTATCCGACTGAAATTAGAAACTAGAATAATATGCATGTGTACATATTTATTTCTTCTTCTTTCTGTTTTTACGAGTTGGATGCAATATTTTTTTATCCTAACCTTTACTTGGTGGGCTAGCTTTTGCTGCCGAAAGGAAATCTATTATACGACACATCCTCTAGGTGTACAATCTCCAATTATTGACACTAGCAAATCTTCTAATTATTAAGTATCGTACATTGTAATAATGTTCTAGCCAATGAATAAGGTATTAAAATAAGGATATTACATGATCCAATCCTGTTGGTGATTACACGATACAATCTTGTTAGTTTCATGGGGTATTATTTAAGCTTATGATTAGAATTCCCCGGTGCAGGGATCTTGTGGGCGTGTATATTGTATGCTCCTGTGTTTGGTCGAATGCTTTGAGACGCCCATGATTAGAAAAACGAAGAAGCTAATAACGATTTATTTACAAGCAGATAACGTAACAGAACTTGACACAATAATAAAGCACTGCATTGGAGCGTGACACACTAAACCTATACCTGTGATCTTGGATGTCTTACTTTTCTCTATAACTGCTCCATTATTAGATAATATGAAGAAAACTACTATCATCCTCCAGAGATTCCTTCTTACTTTTCCGGTAACTGGAAAGGTAAGTAGCACCACTGCCAAGGAGTGGATCAATATCGTAATCGCTCCCTTTATTTCCGTCAGTACCTTCTTGAGGACTAGAATGACGAAGAATCTGCAAAACCTCCTTCATAGTAGGCCTGCTAGAAGGCAAGGTGCTAGTACAGATTAACCCCAGTTTAAAAACAGTGCTCATTTCCTCCAAGTAGCCTTGTTCCTTGATCTCCTTGGCTAAGACATCAGCAATAGCATTTCCCTCCCCAAAATGCTTCCATGCCCATTCCGTGAGGTTTATGTGATTATCATTTCCATAAGTTGGTTTATGTTAAAACATATAATTTTAACAGAAACCCCAGAACTAATGTAAAAACTGGTAAAAAAAAAAAAAACTTTCAAACATTTCTAAGTATAGCCTAGCCTCTCTCCCAAACCAGGATGAAGGAGGACGGTTGCGTCAGGCATCGAGCCAGATGTTAAAACTCTCTCTTACGGAAATGAATACATATATTATGTGATTCTTATGTATGTCGGTAAGAATATGGAAAAATTAACACAAAATGGAATTTAGAATAAGACTTAAAAGGGGAAATCTGAAACTAGGCAGTGTTCTTACCTGGAGCAATGTAACCAAATGAGCCAGCAATAGTAGACATGGTATTAGCCTCATCGCGCTTAACTAAAATCTTTGCCAGGCCAAAATCTGCAATTCTTGCCTGGAACTCAGAATCCAACAAAATATTGCTAGACTTCACATCGCGGTGAATGATGGCTGGGGAGCAGTCATGGTGCATATAGCAAAGGCCTTCCGCGGCACCAATGGCTATTTGCATTCTTCTCGGCCAATCCAATTCAAAATGAACTGTCCTAGTCATTGGAGATGCTATTCTTCTCTTCTCATGTAACCATTTATCAAGACTCTGATTCTCCATATACTCGTAAACAATAAGCTTGGAATTATCACTAGAAATGCAACACAAGAGCTTCACTATATTGGAATGTCGAATAGAACCCAAGATTTCAACTTCAGCTAGAAATTCTTTCTCCAATGTGTGGTCTAGTTTATGGTTACCCCAAATCCTCTTAACAGCAACATATTCCCCAGTCCGACCAATGGGAATTTGATACACTTTTCCTGAGCCACCACTTCCAATCATGTTATGATCTGTCAAACTCGACAAAATGTTGGCTTCAGTGAAATCCAATCTCTGAAATGATGTCAATTTCCATGAACCTATATCGCGCTTGTGCTTCTTCCTGCGATGATCACTAAGCAAAAGCATAGTCGAGATTATAGTAGCTAGTAGAACAGCTACTACTAGGAGAAGAATCATGGAAAAAGTTTTGTTTGAAGATTTGTCAGAGCTGGGGGTTTTGGTGTAACAATTACTAAGGTTCAAATCTGATGTAGTGGCACAAAGTTTGGAATTGTTCAAGAAACTCTTATCATATGCCATATTATCAAACTCGCCTGGGATTTTCCCAGTAAGTTGATTGGAGGACAAATTCAAAGAAATAAGCTTCAAATGGCCTAATTGAGGGGGAATTGGACATGAAAATTGATTTTCTGATAAATCAAGTTCAAGAAGATCAGGTACAGAACCTATAACTGGAGGAATTGATATCGGCCGACAAAATAGTTTTGAGAAAGGTCGAGCTCCGAAAGCTTTGAGCAATTGTACAAAACCCTGGGGAACTCACCGGGAATGTAATTGTCGAAGAGATAAAGGGCTTCTAGGTTTTTAAGGTCACAGATTGAAGCCGGAATCGGTTCAGTGATGTTCTTGTAACTGACATTCAAGCCGAAGACGTCGCCGGAGCTGGAGCAAATAACTTCCGGCCAATCACACGGCGATGATGTGGCGTTCCAGTGTTGTATCCGCTGCGGGTTGCCGAACTCCGCTTCAAATGTAGCAGGTGGCGCGTTCGGCAGCGGAGAATTGTGAATTTACCCGGCGGACATTTGGGGGAGACAGAGAAAGAGGAAAATGAGTGGGAATTTCAGTAGATGCGGAGGTGTTTTAGTCATTTTAGCAATTTTCAGGCCCTTATTCTAGCGGAGCCGTGGTGGCGTATTTTTGCCGGGAAAGTGTGGGGAGCAATAACGGTCTGGTATTCAAATGTGGCGAGCTAAGAGCATTGGTTTTTAGATACTGGGCCTGGGGGATTGAATTGGACCGGAGTTTTTTTTTTCTTTGGATTTTGGACCGGAGTATTTAAACTATTTGTTGACTATAACGTCCAGATGATTTTGAAGGTGGGGTGGGCTACAATTTAAGTGTGTGAGGGAAGAATCACGTGCGCGCATTACCACGTTATAAGTGTGTGCTTGTTTGTTTCCAGCTTTGGTTTCTTTATATATATATACTAGTAATTATCCGGTATAACAAAAAAATAGATTAAAATATTACATTACATAACAATTATATATATATTTTTTGCAGCCTATATTACCTAAAGACACAGACATAACAATTATCATACTCAATCATCATTCCATACCCAAAAAATCACAATCATCGATACATATCCAACCACCAAAAAATCAAGTTAGTTGCTATTAATTTAAAGAAATTTTGACAGAGTTTCCTTTAAAAATAGATAGCCAGAAAAAGATAAACCTGTATAAAAAAAACTTACAATCATCAAAAAAATCATCATGCCATGTATAATTAGTTAACGGTACAT